>CM060890.1:100648764-103385430 GCA_030762935.1 Hymenopus coronatus
ATTGGGAACGTAAAACATCAAAAGGCTATTGAAATCCGAAAACCGTTTAATATGAGAACGTTTCAGTCCCCTTCGATATCCAAAGGTCGTTTGTGTACTCTTAAACTTTATACGTATGATCTAGCTTATATTAATACTTCATGAAAACAGCAGTTTTATAACGGGTTATTAAGACCTAGAATTTCATGTAAGATGCACATATTGTGACGTCTGTATTTTGGGGTGGAAAAAGCCGTCACGTGGAAGCACAGAATTACAAACGTTATTAACTAAAATGATATTATCTTGGTGTCGGTGAATGTCCCGAGTTCGTTCCCATCGGCTTAAGAACCGGAGCGCCTTCGGCTTCATACTATCTATCGTACACTCCTCCTGTATTAAGTTAGATGGTGTTTATGCAGTGGATGACAAACGCAACCTCTCAGGAAATAACCAAATATGATGTCCTACATTAGGCTTTATTCATATTCATCTTGTGACGTTCTGCCCATGCATGACATGAGTTAACATGAAGGAAGTGTTTCAATATTCCCATGAAGCAGTTGCATGATGGCATTACTTATTGCGGTATCTGATGCCTTCGATTTATGTTATAATATGTATTGAAATACAGAAAGTGAAATCGATGTAAGGAGAGCGACATTGGAAGAGAGTGGGAGGGAGAAAGAGATAGGTAGAGGCTGGGAGTTCGGCTCTTAGTCATTAAAAGCATCTCTTGAGATTTAGAAGACAGCATCCCTCTCGTCGGTTATTCAGAACCATTCATTTTTACACCCTTACGTTTTCTTTCACTATATTTCTTGAAATCTCAACTTCTCACCAAATAGAAATACCGTAAACGCCGACAAAGAAGGAAAAATCTTGCAGCGAGAGAAAGACACTCCACACAAATCTCGCGATCTGGACCCGATAACTGCTCACGACGCGTGGTTCTCGTAGATGGACGAGGTGCGGGAGAAGATCTGTCTGCTGCATCAGGCACATCACTAACGGGCTGATAAATGTTTTGTGGCTAACAGACCTTGCATGACAAACGAAGATCCGAAACCGTTTCAACTGTGGCCGTATTTTTGAGGCAATAATACATTACCAGCTTATAGTGTTTAACGCAGAGCGAATCAGATGTCAGTTGCTAGAATCTAGGCAACGGACAGTCATCCGTATAATCAATAAAGAAATATTCGGTTTAGAAGTGCGAAACCACGAAACCCCATCGCTAAATAACGGCAATCCATTTCATCGCTTTAACATTAAAATGCCATGAATAATTTAGCCTTGTGAACACGCCAGGAATTTGTCGATTTGTCATTAGTAAATGCAAATGGTTACAGTAAAAGTTGTTGACGAATGTGTATTATTATTAGTATTATGTATTTATACAATAACTTAAATTATTTAGTTTTTTCTTTATTTTATATAAATTATTTTATGGATTTTTATTTATATATTAGAATCACTTTAGCTTTTTATTGTTAACATATCAATATATTTGATGTATTTATGATTGTCAAGGCACATGTTGAAGCTCCTGTTTACTGAAGTTGTATATAACCGGTAAACAATACATATATATATATATATATATATATATATAGTTATAATTCTGAATTTTTATGGGAAATTATTAAAAGTTATTTTAAATTGAAATATATGTTTAGTGTAGTTTGGGTACTGGATACTAGTGCCTTTATCTCGGAAGTTGTTTAGATTAGTATGCTTTAAGCAGGTGCATCTGCGAAATTTTACCAAGAATTATGAAAAGTTTCATAATAAAATGATATGAATTCTAAAATTTAAGAAAATTGGTAAATTAACTGAAGCTATAAATGGGGGAGCATGTATATTGACTCCCAAATTTAAACCTTAATTACTCACAAACTTTTTTCAACACGTTTCCATACTCCACACGATGCATTCTTCACTAATTTGTTTCAAGCATTTTAAGCATCTGTAAAGCATATTAAAGAAAATGTTCGTATTACTTTTTCGAAATAATGCTCCAATTTTGATAAATAAATTATTGCATTTTGAAAAAACCATGAGATTTGGTGAGTGAATTTAACGATACTAATGTGAAAGGAATAAAATATGACAGATAAATACATTATAAATTCATTTTAAACTGGGCATATTAGGTGAAAACTTTTAAAACTTCATCACGTGGCTTATTATTATACTATGCATCACTATATTATTATTCAAATAACCCTGCGGAATAAAATTTTGATTAATGATAGAAATATCACTATTGCTGTGTACAATAACTGATAACTTTTAATAAAATAGCTTACCTACATACTGTGGATTTTCCAAATTTCAAGCATCACATCAACAACTGTCATATGGCGATGTAACTGACGGTATGAGCTGGATAGTATTACAATCTTATCCTCGAACCACAGTGTCTTCGCTTAGAGTGCCGTCCAGTTCTACTGCACTACCGTTCGTAGTCAGATAGTGCCATCTGTAGTCAGATGACAAAGTGCAGCTGGCCTTTTAAGGTCCCACCTCCTCGCATGATGCTTACCACTTAACTCCGCGACAGGCAGATGGGGTTATGGGTGCTGTCCAATCTACTGCTTACTCTATCTGTGAATAGATGGCAGCGCAAATAAAATTAGCATCTATTTTCAGTTTTTGTTATTGTTTTGAACTGAAGGTGGAATTTTGGGTCATGTTAATAAATACCCAATCCGGTATTTACCTTAGCGACTGAGGGAAACCACGATGACACCCCAGTCAGAGACCCTGGAATTTGAGCCCTCTCCCGAATGCAGGCCACAGACGTTATCGCCTGAGCCATCCCGCCTGGTGGATTTTTTTGTTACATACTATTTCTATGTTATGTAGTTTATTAATTAGGAATAATTGTATAGTTATTTAATGTTGCTGGTTTTTAGAAGCAAAAGTTGAATGTATTCTTATTTACATTTTAATTATACCTGTGAGCTATGGATTTCTATTCTAATTACTTTTATTCGTTATTTCATTTTGTACGTTTTGTTCTAATTTATTTTATGTAAGTATTAAATTGTAGGCTAAATGTTTACATAAGGTGAAATCAATTTAAAAAATACCTTCAGATGTATAAAACAAGACAGAAGACGGAAATTGTGGATTTTATTTTAGTAAATACGATATCGCTACAGCAAATGCCGGTCTTCCCTTTCCTAGCATGATATCATATGCAGGTATTCCTTATAGAGCGTTTCTGACTCCATCAGCTGCATGCTCAAACACTGCAAACCCTTAGCACTCAATAAAAGTACATTCAGACCAACATCTGAGATTCTCCCGTCGAGGAGTTGGTCTCGATGGGGCAGTGGATCCGACACCCATGGGAGATTGAATGCGGCCGGGCGCTGATGGTTGGTCAGGGCGCTAAGACAACTGGAAGACACCCAGACCGAGATTTCTGCCGTCTTTTCCTTTTGAGTTGATGCATGCAAATCGCATTTTCACTTGGGAACGCCCTCCCTGTATTTCTTTAGGGTGAAGTCACCGACAAAGATAGCTGAGATCGTAATGCACGGATTCGTAGCTGGGAATATTGGGGTTTAAATTCCTCCCTGACTGAGGGTTTTCCCAAGTTTTCTCAGTATTCATATTTGGCAATTGCTGGGGAGATATCCGAAACTGAAATGTTTTCTCCCAAATGTCTTTTTTCAGTTATTTCATATCATGCATCACGTGCTAAGTGTGCAGTAAAATAAGAGTTAAACACAATTTAAAAAAGAGAGGTAGGAAGGTTCTTAGTAGAAAACACCAAGCCTCCCAACTATCATCATGCATTGCGGCGGTCACCAAGCAGCTGGTATGCAATAGTAATTTAAAGTAAAACTGTCAACAAAGTTTAAATTTGTTGACATTAATACAACATTACAGGTGTATGCAAAGCTCCCTGTTAATGTAACTTTTATTTTGGTATCTATTTCTCGGAATAGGTGACGCTATGGCTGAATGCTTAAACCGCTCGCCTATTACCGACGTAACCGGGGTTCGATCACAGAGGACCACATGTGGAATTTGAGGTGACAAAACGACTTTGGGCGGGTTTAAACGACTTTGGGCGGGTTTTCTCCTCCACTCACTGCACCGTGTGCTCCATAATCTCCTTTCCTTTCATCCATTTCAGCGTTATTTCATATAATCTTCTTAATCTCATCTCGGGAATTGGGCTGATCATCCCTCGTAGCATCTGTCTGATACACTGTCCGTGTGCTCCTTAACAGGCATCTGCCCACAGGCGTTGACTTCTGGGAAGATTTTTCATAATATCCGCAACGCACTCCAGAACCTGAGGTGAGTGTGTGCGTGGACGTGAGTGGCTCTTTGGAAATAGTATACACTTTTTATTTCTAACCTGTCATCAGTGCAGTCCTTTCAATTTCTCTTTACTGAACGAAATACCACGTAAATCTGGCAGGAGAAAAAAAATTACATCTCTTCATCAAGACTGAAGCTCTACCCTCTGGCAGCCTGATTTCAAGTGGTCGACAGTTTCAAAGGGAATTACTTGCTGTAAAAGCCTCATCAATACAGACTCCCTAAATAAATCCTTTAAGCGGATAGCTTCCTAGTGTGTTGCGATAGATGCATAGCGATGTTGGTTTGTTTCCCCTTCAGTTTATATCTCTTCCACGGCAGCGCTGCTCGTACAAACAAAACGAAACGTTTTCCTCTTCAGTGACCTATAATTTACTCAGCTCTGAACGAAATCAAAGAAATGGGAATTGCCTGAGCTTTATGACCGTCTTTAAACAGTACAATAGCGTAGTTCTTGCTCACGTCACTGAGGTGTGGTGGCCGTAAATGTCTTAATAACCGTAGCTCATTCCCCATTACACATACATCTGCAATAAACATAGCTTTAAAGGTGCAGCACTATCCTCAAATGTACTTGGGTATTTCCTCACATTAAGATAAGTAAACGTTAATATTCTGAGTGTTACTGCATCTTACTCGTATTTTCCTGTGTTTAAGTGGAGGTTTAAATGTAAAACATGATATTTTTACTTTCTCAACACGTACTAGAGAAGGTAGGTATTGTATTGTACCCAAAAATTCGATACCGAGAAATACATGTTTTGATACCTATTGAATAAAAAAAATTATGGAAAAATATCCGTGTGTGTGTCTATCTGGCTGTCTTGGTATTTAAGTTTAGTATCTTACAAGCACGCGATATGGAAGATGTTCAAGAAAGTCCCCTCACCCTCAACTAACCTTTAGAAGGAACATTTTTCGAAAATGTTTATTTTCTCAAAAATGGCTCTATTTTTATTAAAATCTGTTATATTTAAGATATTTATGTGACGAATAAAATGTATATCTTCAACTTTCAGGGAAAGCCTCTGAAGACATGTTTATTCTTGATGAATTTTGAGGAACTTTGCATAACTCCACCAAAACTGTGGAGCTCTTTAAAACACACACTTTATGTTATATACATTTTTTTCGTGGAGCTGGCCGTTTTTGAGCTATTCCTTGTTATTAATTTCAGCCTTAAAATACTTATACATTTCTCGTACGGGAATTTGTCAACTCCTGTCTGTGCAAAAAAAGGTACTTCATCCAGCTTTTAAAATCTATAACTGTCTATTTATCCAATTATACTCCTTTATTTCCCTTCTACTACAAGGAAGCAGGTAATAAGACCCTTTCTGTCAATTTTTTCTCGATTAGCATTAAGTAAATAGAACAATAATTTATTGCAGAGATGTAGAGAATGGCATGTGAATGGAACACATCAGATTTTTAGTTTTTTGTGTAATCTTATAAATTATAATTTTTCTTTTGTATGTTATCAGTGTATACTGTTATTTATGTTTTAAACATACTTTTATAATCAGTAGTTTATCTCTCATTTTGTACTCCTAATTCTGCACTATTTTACATAAAAAAAATCTGACATATTTCATATGGCTTCCTCTATCTGTTCTGCAACCAAACTATTCTTACAAAATATTATTTTTATCTAACTATGCTAATCAAATCTAGAAACATACTTGAAATAAATAATTCCAGCTCACGGAGAACCTTAGCCTACCGCCCGGCCGCTGTGTCCCCCATCTCGGTCCACTACAAAATCTTCGTGTCGCATCCCTGGAAGATCCTAAACTTAAATATCAAGTTTGGTATTTTACCGACTTTTCATTTTTGAGTTATTATGTTCACGGACACCCGGACCTTTTTCTAAAAAATGCGTTTTATACCGGGGTAACCTAAAAGTGTATTTCCAGTGAAATCTCGGTGTCGAATTTTTGGGAGAAATGCAATACTTTCTCTATACACTGTACGTGTAAAGAAAGTAAAAAGAACAAGTCACTAACAAGTAATAATAAAATAGAGAAAGATTTTCTTTAAATTACCTAACAGAAAACATTTGGTAAGTTGTATTCATGTCATTGTAATGGGATATACAGTAATTAAAAAAAAACAATCATGCACTGGCATACTTTAGGAAATAAAAGCACCCATTGCTGCTAAACTCAGCAAAGGCACCCAAAGTAATGCAGCACAACTAATGCGTCGAATTACTGTTACAACTGAACCACTGACTCACAACTTACAAATGAACTGCACCAGCACTCTCAACTGTCAACATCGTTAGCCCTCTTAACATTTTAACTAAGCATTCCTTAACTTCTTTAATTGTCCAACCATTGTTGGCCATAGTTAGCTCCTTATAAAGGTCTCATATTCAAAGCGGATCGTTCTGGAAAAGTAAATTACTCGAAACTGCCGAAAATAACCGTCTAGAGACCAATAAAGCGCTTCTTACGTGGCTTCTGTGTTTCTTACGCTATTGTGCTCCTTAGCCGGTCTAGTACGGCAGATATGCGGTCACTGCCAAACCGCAGGTACTTCGCGTCGCAGTCACACACATGAACACATATATTGTATTGAACATCATTTAAATCTGCTTTTAAAAACCTTTTTATTTGCCATGCAAAATGTAATTCATACAAAAAGTGTGTACGTTATGTCTCAACCGAGTACTGATACGAAGCTAAACATTACATGTGCGTGTTGTACTGCACACTTTGAATTGAAAAATCTGATGTGCTCCATTCACATAACTTTCTTTGCATCTCTGTAACAAATAACTGTTAGTAAGCTTATTCTTCTACATCATGCTAATCGAGATAAACATTATCAGAAATTGTTTTATTACGTAGTTTCTTATAAATAGAAGGGTAATAAGGGGATGCACTAAGCTAAACCGACAGTCAAATGTTTTAAAATGTGGTTGCTATGGGGTTGAAATCCGATTCTTTGCGTCACCAGGTACCGACAAGTTCCCTATTAGAAAAGTATAAGTATTTTAAAACTGAAATCAATAACCAGGAATATCTTAAAAACGGTCAACTCCAGTAAAATATGTACCTATATATAACATAAATTATGTGTTTTAATGTGCTCTACATTTTTGTGTAGTGCGTTTTTGTCGATCTCTTAACGGTTTACCAAAATTTCACAAACTTCAGAATAAAGATGTCTTCAGAGGCTATTCCCAGAAAATTCAAGATTTACATCTTATTTGTTAGGTAAGTGCCTTTAATATACAATATTTTAATCAAAATCGTTAAAGCCGTTTTTGAGAAAATTCAAATTTTCGAATTTTCTCCCATGTAAAGGGTAGTTGTAGTAGGGGGAATTTCTTGAAAATCTTCGTGTCGTATCCTTGGAAGATGCTGAAGTTAAATACCAAGTTTGGTATTTTGCGGGCTTTTCGTTTTTTAACTATGCTGTCCACACTCACGCACACACACAAACCTTTTTCTAGAAATGCTTTCTTTGGATTCAGGAGGCCCCAAATAATTTCCGGTCAAATCTCGGTATCGCATTTTTAGTGCAATACAATATCTACTCTATACATTATGTACATAGTACGTGTAGAGAAAGTAAAAATATAAGGGTTCGGTATTTGGTACCATCCAGTACACTTTAACACCAATGCTGCATTGAACATCAGACTCACTAACGACAGTGAATATACACAATCGGAGAACCTAACTTGACGGATTTAATATTGGTACATGTTGCGCAGTATAAACATCCGTACCCTTTGTTTCTATCCTCAAAATGCTTATTTTGGTATTAGATTTCTACTCGTCAATTTTTTGCACATTGTTTTTGTGCTCCCAGTATGTACAGATTCTGCTCGTACAACCCATTTGTTATCGATGCTCTTTTTGAAAGGCATGTTGTAGCTCTGTTATATTCGTATGATTGAAAACAAAAACGCAGCTTAATTAACCGTAAATGAAATCCCCCAATAGTGCTTATATATTCAACTGCAGAGCTGCAGCTAGATGTATATCTAGTGCCAAACGGCAGCTCGAGAGATATGCTGAAATAGCCTTCCGAAATCTGCAATGATGCAGATTTTTAAAGTTCTTACCTCTTTTATTCATGGCCTTTACTTCCTAAATTTTAGTTTATATTAATTTTTTGGTTCCAGCGAGAAATATATTCCAGTTTTACACATCCTAAATATAAATAATTTTACGTTAGGACCTATTAACCTATTTTACTTTCTCTACTTAGTACATGGTTCATAGGTAGAGAAAATATTGCACTCTACCCAAAAATTCCATTTCGAAATTTCACCGGAAATACACGTTTTAGGATCTCTGTATTTAATAAACGCATTAAAACAAAAAACACAAAATCAAACACAAAAAATGGTAAATACCAAACATGATAAGTAAGATCAGCAATTCCCAAGAATGCGATTATAGGTGATAGATTGTAAATTTATTAAGGAGAATTTTTCTCTTTTACCAGTTATATAGGTTTTATATTCATGAAATGATATTAGAATGCAATTCTAGTGGTGTATTAATTGTACTAAGACTTAAAGATAATTTTCTTTATTTATAACTTTGAAGGATATTAGTTTAGAAAATCCCTCCCGCCCCAAACTATCCTTTAGATATAAATATTTTAGAAAATATTGATTCTCTCAAAGATGGTTCTAAAGATCTGGTTTAAGAATGTATAGGTATCCTGCATTTTCTGGAAATAGCCTCGAAAAACTCTTTATTGAGGATGAATTTTACTGAATTTTGCATAACTGATAAACAGCAAGACATAAACAAAAATTTACAACAAAGCCTGTAGATCTCGTTAAAAGACCCATTTATGTAGCATACAGTTTTTCGAGGAGTTAACTTTTCTGAGTTACTCCTTGTTATTGGTTTCACCAGCTTTTGAAAAATTTAAGGTTTTAAAAATAATTTGTTGCAGGAATGTAGAGAAAATCATGAGAACGAAACACATTAGATTTTTCCAGATATAGAATAAAACTGTCAATTTGTTATTTAAGGAAATAGAGTATATTTATTTACATATTCATATTTTTATAGCTAAAGATTACCGTTCGAATAGGAACTTTTTAAATAATTATAATGTTATGAAATGTACCGTAATCTTCTATATAAGAAGAAAAAGAAGTTACTTTAGTGCGTAGTCTAAATTTCAAGGTTGTAGCAACAATCTCTATGGTAAAAAGTGTCAGTATATTTGACTTAGTAACCCTAAGGAAAACCAAAGTGAAGTTCGCACCTCTTATGTGACGTGGAGTGCAGCTTCTTCGCTTTCAATCGCATTAGATTCTCAAGTGTAACCCTCTTCTTCATTATTCAGTGTAATACTGGGAGTGCAAAATGATTGCTGAAAACGTTTGTGCATGTATTGCTAAAAATAAATTCTAATCATAGTAACTGTTACCCCTGTGTACCTTTCAATATACAGGGTGTTAATGAACTATACCGAAATATTTTCTCAAAATATGTAGATTACATAAATAAGTAATTTGAGATAGGAGACTTATGGCCTGTTTATTGAAATTTCGAAGTAACAGCTATAACTTTCTGAAGTACCAGTACGCCACTGGCTAATTTATCGACCATTCGAGAGCATAACACGAAAAACGAAGGGACATGTTACAGCGTACCTCTCTGGCGTAGTGATTATGATACTGGCTTTCAAGTGAAATAGTTTCCGAGTTCGGATTTCGTTACGTATCGCGGCACTTCGTCTGGAATGAAAAAAAAAAAAAAACAATACAAATATTTGCTCTATGACAGGAATCGAATTCATGACCTTTGGGATAGCACCTTCCCGCGTTACGCATTAAGGCATCAGAGCAGTTGAAAAAATGCCTCCAGAGTAAGGTACCTCAAGAACGTAGTTGATGAATACTCACTGTTGCATTATCAAGTGATTAGTTCGAGATTTTATAGATTTTTGCGACATTAAATCTTGAGAACGCTAGTAATGAGCTGCTAAAAATCGATATTTCTATACTCGGGCAGCACTTTCAAAGACATTCTAAGCCATTTTTTCAACCTGCTTTGCTTTAATACCGACTTGGCAACACCTGATACCCACACGTTTAACGCTATGTAGCTGCGTTGATCCGTGGACCATGCATCGCCGATCTCAAATTACTTATATCAGTCACGTGCACAATCTTGCAAATTATTTCGGTGTAGTTCATTAACAGCCTGTATATAAAAGAGAGGAGCATTACCATTTAATAAAAAATAGCCCATATGTTGGCGTGAACAGAGTTAATATTAAGCTGGCGTGAACAGAGTTAATATTATGTTGGCGTGAACAGAGTTAATATTATGTTGGCGTGAACAGAGTTAATATTATGTTGGCGTGAACAGAGTTAATATTAAGCTGGCGTGAACAGAGTTAATATTATGTTGGCGTGAACAGAGTTAATATTATGTTGGCGTGAACAGAGTTAATATTATGTTGGCGTGAACAGAGTTAATATTAAGTTGGCGTGAACAGAGTTAATATTAAGTTGGCGTGAACAGAGTTAATATTATGTTGGCGTGAACAGAGTTAATATTATGTTGGCGTGAACAGAGTTAATATTATGTTGGCGTGAACAGAGTTAATATTACCCGGATACTAAGTATTTACGATGGTAAGTCGCCATTCTGGTGGTTCTCTGAAGTGAGACATACTGGTTGGTTGAATCGGGTAAACCACACATAAATAATCAGTTAGAAAATTGAATGTCATACCGGCAAGTTGTCACAGAGCTCAATGGTTAGAGCATTATATAAAATATAATAAAATAAATTATTATTATTATTATTATTATTATATATATAAAAGAGAGGAGCATTACCATTTAATTAAAATAAATTGTTGTTATTCTGTGCCACACTATAACAAAATGAGAACTTTTGGACATGTGAGTAATTAATAAATTTGTGTTTTTTCAGTACAATACTAACCGTAGGTGTATTGAGACTTGTACTTTCAAATAATATTAATTTAAATGTTTACTATTTAAAGTACATCGTTTTGATTGCAATGGCATGACCAGTGACATAAAAATCCATATTCCAAAATGCTTATGAATTCATAAATTGAACATATAAGTAAGATACTATAAAACCCTAATATAGTGATAGAAAGAACCTAATTTTAACGTTTTAGGATCTAAAAGACGAGGTTTGCTAACTACACAACTATAAATTATAGATAGAGCAGATTCACCTTTTAAATGAATTAAATCACCTAGATCTCAAACACAACTTGGATGCTATGGATCATCGTTTGCTTTATGAGGTAAATCGAGGCTGCAAATCTGTATCATGTTTCTATGAAATACATAGACCTTCTAGGACCTTTGTACTTTTACCATCTTTTCATTTAGAGATGTAGAATAGATGCCACAATTTTTTCATTGTCTTTTAAGGGCACAGCCTGAGATTTCTGTAAATGTTAGTAACTATACCCCACATTTTATCACAGCTTTGTTCCATATAAATATGGCAGAAAATGTTCAAAGTGCCGGTCCCCATGGCCACGCTCGCTAAAGCGTCTCGCTTTGGTGCTTCGTGGGCAGGGGATCGTGGGTTCGAGTCCCGCCTTGGGCGTGGGTGTTATATGTTTGTGCAATGTGTATATGTTTGTAATGGAACAGTGAAACCAGTAATCAGTAAAACCTACGGGGGGAAATGTAAATGGGGATACAGATAATTATTTCTAAACACGAAAGTCCAATGGCTTGTGAAATGCTCCTTGTAATACAAATTTCAACATTTGAAAATTATTTTAGCAATACATTTATTTTACAGACGAATTTTGTGTAACAAAGCTTTTCTTGAACAAATAATGTCAAACTAAATTTTATAAAAATTAAGATATATTTAATTATTGAAATACGAAATTTAAAGTTGAAAAAATTCTCTTTATATTTCTTCGCTCACATCAAAATACGTGTGCTGAAAATTCAAAAGATACCGGCCCTAAATTGTATCATGTGGAAAACTCAGGGAAGGGAGATAGGGAAAATATCGAATGCAATATGGATGTCAACTGTATTTGGCCAGTTCAAAAAGGAAAAAATCACAATTTCATCATGGATCTTCACTGTTTTCTGAGGTCCTTGGTTATATTTCTGGATTTTTCTTTAACTTTTATCATTTGCAGAGACTGGAAATAAGAATATAGCGGTAAATTTGAGTGTTTTTCAGGGTACAAAATAATTATATGCAGTATAACCCACAGTTTAGCAAAACCTTCATTTGTTTAAATCAAAAGCCACAACATGACAAAGAAAGTCATGGATGTTTTAAAGAGGGGCTACACCAATGAAATAATAAAAACCTGAGGTTTTAACTCGTTTATTTTTACTGATTAGAAGACCAACTATGAAACTACATTTCTGAATGCACCCATAAATCAAGCTTTTTACTTTCTCTATACATACTATGTACTTAGTGTATAGGGAAGATATTGCACTCCACACAAAAATTCGATACCGAGATTTCACCGGAAATATATGTTTTAGGGTCTCCTGTATCCAAAAAAAAAGCATTTTCAGAAAAAGGTCCGTGTGTGTGTCCGCGTGTCAGTGTGTCTGTGAATACGATAATTCAAAAACGAAAAGTCCGTAATATACCAAACGTGGTATTTAAGTTTAATATTTTCCAGGGATGCGACACGAAGATTTTGAGAAAAATCCTCCCACCCCAAACTACCCTTTACATGGAACTTTTTCGAAAATTTTTATTTTCTCAAAAATGGCTCTAACGATTTTGATTAAAATTTCGTATATTAATAATATTTAGCGCGGTGGTAGCGTTGCTACTTACCAAGGGGGAGACCTGGGTTCGATCCCCAGTACCAGCGTGGGGATTTTTCCCCCGCTGGGAGACCTGGCCCGGGGTGCACTCAGCCTCGTAAGGTCCCTGGGGGGCCAATTGAGGAGCTACTTGATGGAGAAGTAGCGGCTCCAGGTCATGAGGACCGCATTAACCGGCCGGGGGGACTCGAGGCGCTGACCACGTCTCACCCTCCAATACAGCACCCCATCCATGACGTCTGTAGTGGAAAGAGATGGGGGGCGCAGCGGCCGGGCGGTAGGCCAAGGTTCCCCGTGAGCTGTCGTGCCATGGAGTTAAGCTAATAATATTTACCTGACAAATAAAACGTATATCTTGAATTATCTGGGAATAGCCTCTGAAGACTATTCTGGATGAATTTTACGGAAAGTTGCAAAACTGCTAAACCGTAAGAGATGGATAAAAATGTGTTGCCCAAAAAATGTAGAGGACCTTAAAACACACAATTTATGTTAAATACATTTTGTACGTGGAGTTGATCGTTTTTGAGTTATGCCTTGTTTTTGATTTCACACTTAAATAAACATACCTTTCTCATATAGGAATTTGTCAACCTCTGTCCACACAAACAAAGGAACGTCAGTCACATAGCAACCAGCATTTGACTATCATTTTTACCTATGGTACTCCCTTATTTCGCTTCTACCTACAAGGTAGAAAGTAATAAAACTAATTCTGCTAATTTTTTCTCCATTAGCATGAAGTAAATATAAGCATAAGCTTTTTAACAATAAGTTGTTGGAAAGGTGTAGAGAAGGTCATATGAATGGAACACATAAGATTTTTTCTGTGTTTCTCTGTTTATGAACAACTGATTGTTTTTGAGGTTATGTAGCACAGATGGGATTAAACCTTGAAGAAATGTTATGAGATGAACATTTTCCCGCTGCAGTTAAAAAAATCTGATGTGTTCCATTCACATGATATTCTCTATATCTCTGTAACAAATGATTGTTAATAAGTTTATCTTTTATTTATTTCATGCTAATCGAGAAAAATTAGCAGAAATAGTCTTATATCTTGCTTTATTGTAAGTAGAAGCGAAATAAGGGAGTACCATAGGTTAAAGGGAAAGCCAAAAGCTGGTTGCTATGTGATTGATGTTCCTTTGTTTGTATGGACAGGAGTTGACAAATTCCTGTATGAGAAAAGTGTTTTTCAAAGCTGAAACCAAGAAGAAGGAATATCTAAAAACGATCAACTCCACGAAAAAAATGTATATAACATAAATTGTGTGTTTTAACGTGATCTACATTTTATGTGTGTTAAGTTTTTGTCCATCTCTTACGGTTTAGTAGTTATGCAAAATTCATCCAGAATAAAGTAGTCTTTAGAGGCTATTCCCAGAAAATTCAAAATATACATTTTATTTGTCAGGTAAATATCTTTAATATATGATATTTTAATCAAACTCGTTAGAGCCATTTTTCGAAAAAAGTTCCATGTAAAGGGTAGTTTCGGGTGGGGAGATTTCTCTCAAAATCTTCGTGTCGCATCCCTGGAAGATACTAAACTTAAATACCAAGTTTGGTATTTTACCGACTTTTCCTTTTTGAGCTATTGTGTTCACGGACACACGGACACACACACACGGACCTTTTTCTGAAAATACTTTTTTTTAGATACAGGTGACCCTAAAACATATATTTCCGGTGAAATCTCGGTATCGAATTTTTTGGTGGAGTGCAATACATTTTTTATACACAATGTACACAGTGCGTATAGAGAAAGTAAAAATTGGAATCATATTCACATGATATTCTTTACGCACTAGAACCTCTCATAATCTTCATATATTATATCATTCACACAAAAAGACGAGTATTAAATTCATAGTAATTGGTACACAGCAGAATTTTGAACAATGCCTCTCAAATAACTTCACATACTTCATACATTATAGCACTCAAATAAAAGGTGACTATTCTATCCATATTGCTACAGAGCTGAATCTTGGACAATAGCTCTACTGCGTAAAGCATAAGAATTTAAAAGTAACATGTTATAAAATAGTAGAAAAGTGCTACCTTCGAGGAAGACGGTGCAAGAAGTTTTTTCAATTGGCCAAAAAACAGACAGAACTCAAAGGAAGAGGGTTTATTTACAGAATTTTATTCCCGAAAACATATTCCATCATATGTGCACAATTAAATAATATACTCATGATTATTTCGAATTTCATATAATGCGTACTGTACCTTAGGTCAAACATATTAATAAGCATCAAAACGCGCTTTTTCTTCTCCGCATGTGTCGGTAGAGATCATCAAACCTGAAAATCAATCTTTCTTTCTAATAGAGTTTTAAATAGTTTGATTCTGGTACGCCACACATGTGTATTTCAATGTGTATACATTAGAAGATAAATTCAGTTTTGATACCGCATCATTTTTCAGTTTGATAGCTTTTAGTATCGCAAAAATACGTCCGTTTACAATTTTTACTTTCCTTACACGTACTATGTACACGGTGTTTATAGAAGGTATTACATAGCTACCAAAAAATTCGATACCAAGATTTCACCGGAAATAAACGTTTTAAGTCCTCTGTTACTAAAAATAGCATTTTTGAAAAGAGGTCGTGTATGTGTGTGTGTGTGTGTGTGTGTGTGTGTGTGTGTGGATGTGGGTGGGTGGGTGTAATAAGATTTTGAGAAAAATCTCTCCATCCCAAACTACCCTTTACATGGAAAAAAATTTTGATTTTCTCAAAAGTAGCTCTGGCGATTTTGATTAAAATACCGTATATTCAAGATATTTGTCTGGAAAATAACATGTATATCTAGAATTTTCTGGGAATTGCCTCTAAATGTCTCTTTATTTTTAATACATTTTGCTGAATATTGCATAACTGGTAAACCGTAAGAGATAAACAGAAAATTACAACACAAAAACACATAATTTATGTAATATACGCTTTTTTCGTGGAGTTGACCATTTCTGAGATATTCCTTATTATTTTAGATTTAAAATAATTAAACTTTTCTCACACGGAAAGTTGTAAACTCCTGGCCCTGCATAGAAGCAAATTATAACCTCATGGCAATCAGCTTTTCTGAGATTTGATATTTGTTAGCCTAGTGTATTCCCTTATTTTTCTTCTTCTTACAAGGAAGCAAGTAATTAAGCTTTCTTTTAATGTTTATCTCGACTATTATAAATGAGATAGAAGAATATAGTTTTTAACAGTAATTTGTTAATGAGATGTAGAGAAAGTCATATAAATGGAACACACTAGATTTGTATGACTATTGCAAAATTCTCTCTTTTCCTTTAGCTACAATTGAGGTTTAGTATGGAGAGAACGTAAAAAGTTCGAAATTCGGACGCTTCTTGAGGTTGATGGATTAAAGCATTTCAGCTGGAACAAGTCCGCATCTTGGCAACCATGATATTGACGATGGCAAGAAAGAGATGAAAAATCAATAGAAGGGCAAGAGTGTAAAATGTGACTTCCTCGCATTGCGTAAAGTTCTATGTCATGGGAAAGAATATTTGCTCCTAATGTTTTCCGGTTGTGCTGGGAACGCCGTAAAAAGCAAAGGAAGTGGTTCCGGATTTCTTTCGTATAAATGTAAACGATTTTGTTTACTCAAGAAACTGGGTCTCTCAGTGAGAACAGTGTGACTACTGGACACGTGTGATATTGACATTCCCTCCCTCTTTCTCTTCTTTTATTTGCCTTTACTTTTTGTTTCGCTGACTCAGAATAATGATATAGTATACAATAATTTAGAATTAATTCCCTCTTTCTCTTCTTTTATTTGTCTTTACTTTTTGTTTCGCTGACTCAGAATAATGATATAGTATACAACTATTTTAGAATTAATACAGATATGGCCTTTAATACCTTATTTAAGATCATGTCTAAGGTATTAAAAGTAGTTAAGAAAGAACTGACGGTTTTTCCATTTGGCGTCTTGCGCAGTAAAGAAAGATAAGGTCAATATCATTCCACACATTAGACACAGTTTATTTGGCTTCGTACATAAAGACTCAATTGTGTTGGCATCCTGCTTGCGTTTACGATGTGAAATATGTCAGAAGTCCTATAAAAATTTGCACATTTTTCCTATAATCCTAGAAAACATTCAGTTTTATATTATATTTTTTTTTAATTGGCTTACTCTCTCCGAATTTGTAGAACTGACATCCCCCTAGGACTTATGAGCCAATGCCTAGGAGTCGGAAGCCTGTCGGGGAGCCAAATGAAATGAAATGAAATGAAATGGAGTTTTTTATTTATGAATGCTCTTTAACTTTTATGTTCTCAGCGTCCCATTCTATACTGGGTGTGAAAGACCGCTTTATTTTGCTCAGAGAACTCTCTACTAGGCTTGAGGCTCTTTTACGTGCCGTAAATCTCCTTCCGAAGGAAGCTTTGCTAAGGATTGTATTAGAGAACCTCTACGAGGGGTCGGTCCAGAGCCAAGCATGAACACGAAGAAGCCATGATATGAAATTTAAGTGAAAATGATGATGGAGCAATTAGCGGATGCATGGCGGAGGAAACCGGATGACCCTGAGAAAACACGCCCAGAGGCCGCTTCGTCCATCACAAATCCCACATGCGGGCGTTTGGGATCGCATCCGGGCGCCTTGATGGAAGGCGAGCTGTTTAACCACGCACGGCGCCGCCATTTTTTGTATTATATAATAGACCAAAAATAGGAGTCTATATGTGTCTAAATATCTGCGGCTGAATTTAATCCATCAAAGTCCTCAGAAGCGTAAGATCTTTTCTTGGAAACACATGAAATCACTTTTGCAAGCGAATTCTGCGAGTTAAGAAGCCGATTGTGCAGAAACAGTCGTCGTGCTGGAGTGATTAAATTTATTCCGCTTTTACCGTGACAAAATTGAATCGATGACGTTGCTGCTATAGAACTAATCTTTATTGTATTCGAGTAATTCTAAGGATCTCTACAGGAGTGCAAAAATTGTACAAGAAAGTAGGAGACACCGGCATGGATACATCACTCCCTTTGGTGACTTGCTTCTACGCATTGCCATGGATATATCAGCATATTTTGTGTTCAGAATGGCAGTTACTTCTGAGAGCTACCATGATATAACTGCCTCTCACGGGATGAATGTGTTATTCTGCAAATGGTTCCATCTGTGGATCACAGAGGCTCTCAGTGATGTCCCGTACGATTGTTTCGTTTCTTTCCTCCACCTATATGAATGAAAATACTAAAATGTATACACATATCTTCATCAATCGATTTTGCAATACAAAAAATAATAAGAAATATTAAAAAACAAAAAAAACAAAAAAAAAAAAAAAAAAAAATTAAAAGAGTAAACCCGAAAATTAAAGGACAAAGATATTCAAATACAGTAACCTAAATTTGCAATACAAAATGAACCGTATTCCGATGTATTAATGCACCCTATTATAGTAGACAAATATATTTAAGAGAAATATATACACACAACCCTAACACCAACAACAAAACAATGGCCAAAAGATATGACATAAAATATATGTAAAAGATTATCACTTTTTATCTCTTCTTATCAACTCCTCCCTCTCACCCCTATTATCAGCCTTCTCAGATCTCAGCTCTCTCACCTTAAGTAGAAATTTACCTAGACCGTCCGCGTCTTCCCTAGCTGCTAGTAGTGTCCAACATGCTTCTAACTTCCCATCCGCGGGGGTAAAGAATCGCGATAAATGCTTTTTCTTCCATTCCTCCGTACCCCTCCCTCATCTTGCCAAGATATGGGTCCACAATTCTTCCTCCTCGAAACTGGAACAGATTCTCATAACATTCTCGTTAGAAACTTTTATCATCTGCCATTTTCCTAGTCTAATCCACGAGAGCCATTCTCTAATGAGTTTGGAGCCTATTTTGATGTATTGCTCCATACCCCACTCCGATTTTAGCCCAGGTTATACTTCCAGTGGAACTTTCTCCGTGCATTGCGCAATTATTTGGTGTCTATATCGCAGAGGCGGTTCTTAATTTTTCTCCAAATAATCCATCTGTTTACTTGTCCCGCCATCCAAATGCATCCCATCTCAATGATCTCCAAACCTTTCTTTAATTCTCAACTGTTCACGGTAGCAGACTGACCTAATTAGAGTTTGGTTTCCGTGAACGATTCTCATCCAATATTTAACAACTCTGATTTTACACTCTATCGTTTCGCTATGCGTCCCAAATTCCTTCATTATTCCGAATTTTGCCGTACCCAGAATTCCTTTCAAAAATTAGGTCCTCGTTTGGTCCAGATTCCCTGTTTGTTCCCACCCGCATATTTCTCCTCCATATGTCATCGTAGTTCTAACTGTCGCTCCGTATTCATTTCCATTAAGATTACGGATATATTCGGAATTCTGCAACGTATCCCAAATTGTAAACGTAGTTAAACATTCGTATACAATACCGTTATCTGATATTCACCTTCTCAGAACTGGAGAAAATGCGAATAAAAACTTAACTAGCTACTAGCACCAGCTGGAATTCATACCTGGGACCAGTAAATAGAAAAGAATACTTAAAAACACTTAAGTGTCTTCACTTCTGCAAATAAAGGAAGAAAATAAATCACAATACAGTAAATAGAAACAAAACAGAAAAGCGCTTCCCCTATGTAACAACAAAGAATAATAAAACATAATTGCGCTTCAACCTCAAGCGCTGCTGTCATTTTGCCTTTTATAAGATGTCGTGAAAACTGCTGAATTCAGGGAAAGTACGAAGGCACTTATGAATGTAGCGGGCAGCATCATAATGAAGCTTTTCTTGAATTATTCTACTAAAAATCTAATGTGTTTACATGACTTTCACCACATCGCTAATCAAGATAATCCTCATCAGAAATGGTCTTATTACTTATTTTCTTTTAAGCAGAAGGGAAATAACGGAACAGCTAAAACGATAGTAAAATCTTTTAAAAGCTGGTTACCATGTGATTGATATTCGTTTCTTTACATGCCCAGGAGTTGACAAATTCCCGTATGAGAAAATTTGAAGTATTTTAAAATTGAAAGAAATAAAAGAATATCTCGGAAATTGTCAACTCCACGAAAAATGTATATGACATAACACATAAACCATTTCCAGAAATTCAAGCTATAAATTTTATTTGTCACGTAAATATCTCTAATATATGGTATTTTAAACAAATCCTTAGAGCTATTTTTCAGAAAATCAAAATTTTCGACATTTCTTCCATGTAAAGGCTAGTTTGGGCTGGAGGAATCACCCCCCCCAATTGCATCGTATCCTTGGAAAATACTAGACTTAAATAACAAATTTGGCATTTTGCCGACTTTTCGTTTTTGAGGACATAGGACACACACACACGCGCGCGGACATTTTTCTAAAAATGTGGTTTTTTTTATACAGGGGACCCCAAAAGCGTATTTTCCCGGCGAAACCTCAGAACAATTTTTTAGGTGGAATGCAATAACTTCTCCACCCATGTACTATGTTCATGCTAGAGAAGTAATAGCTTTCGATCATAAAAATGCGATGCTCGGTCGTGCACTCCATTCCACTGCAATGAAGTTGATAGTTTGTATGTAGCCCGTCGTATGTCAAATCTGCCAATCATGGCATGTTCTTTAAAGTCCGCAGCAATGCTTTGGTAGGTAAGATAACTTTGTCTTGGTTGGTACATATAGTCCTGGAAGGTCGCGTTGAGTAACACTTCAGTGGCATGTTAGATAGGAATTACTTTAGTCCTAACCGCTAGATCAACTCTTAGAAGGGTCTGATATTATTTTAAATTCTGTCGTGATAAAAGCCGAATAAATTTGATCACTCGGTAGATGCTAGTTTTAAGTCATGATGGACCTCGCAGAATTGTGTGTCCAACTCGATGGCAAATATCTTAATACAAAGATAACACCCACAGAGAATCCTTTGTTTTGTTTAACTATGCTTTCTGATTCTTGAAGGTTATAGCAGCGTGTCTCTAATCTGTTGACCAATATATCGCAGCACTCCTACAGCGACCGCGTCGGGTGGCTCAGGTGTTTCGTCTAGACTGGCATTTGGGCCATAGAATCAGTTCCCCGCGGCCGACCTCTCTGCCCAATGGGTTTTCCGGGATTTTCTCTGGTCAGTAGGCGAATGCTAGGTAGAAGTTTTCAGTTCCCCGCACTTCTTGTCCTATAATTTCATCTTCCTTTCATCTCAACCGTTCTCTTTCAGGGTTGTAAATGTCGAAGAGAATTGCGGCAGAGGCGCGATTCCGTCGAGGGGGCTGTGCTTTGAAAATACAGCTTTCGGCGGCGGGGTGGAGTTAGTTGTCTGAGGACTCAGGTAGTCTATCCGGGACTGAGTCAGCGGCTCCTGGAGCTCCTCGCGTCGAGATGAACTGCTAGGGATCCTCCACGGCGGCTCTTTCCCTGTCCGGACGTCGGCCGCCCTCTGACATAAGCCGGTCCCCGTAGCCGCACTTGCTAAACTGTCTAGCTTTGATGTTTCGTGGCGCAGGGGATCGTGGGTTCGAGTCGCGCCTTGGGCACGGGTGTTTGTGTGTTTGCAAATTTGTGTATTTGTAAGTCATAAAAGAAAACGGTAAACATATATAACATCAAAGGATATGTAAGGAAAGTAGAGAAAAGAGGATAAAGAAAAACATAAAAGGAATACAGCGGCGAGCCCGGATAAGACTCCGCAACTGTATGTTATATAAAAAAATTACACTCATCTCATCCTCTTCTGAGGTATAATAAGCCAACGGCTGCAATGTGGAATACCCCTCCGTAACCGACACACACACACACACACACACACACACACATCCCTACAGCACAGAAAGTATGATAAGAAAATTCTACCCTCATTTTCCGGACACACTGCATAATCTGCTTTAACCACTCCACACCGCAATATTAAGGTACGTTTGCTCGACCTACTTACAACCTCAAAATAGGAGTGCTTTATATCCTGCCAACAGCACCTTATCTTATTCAAACAATTAAAGAATGTATTAATTTCTCTACCATTTAGATAGTAAGTACAGAAGTGAGGCATTCCATGTAAAAATTCATTATCAAGATCTCTGCTAAAATAAGCAAGTCCAATATCCCTGAATAAAAAATAAACATAGGAAAATGTCTGTGCGCGCGCACACAGCATAAATCAAGAAAACTCGTATAAAGTTCAGCGTCTTCCAAAAATTCGAAGTGAGATGTTCAAGAAAATCCCTCAACCCTTAAATGATGCTAACGATTTTGTTTAAAATCATATGCATTAAAGCTATTTGCAAGACAAATGAAATCTGCCTCATTTACTGGCAATACCCTGTGAACTCCCCTTCATTCAGAAGGATTTTTGCATCTTGTATAACTGGTGTACAAATAGCGATACACGAAAGCATCGACCGCGCGGTGGCCTAGTGGTTAGACCACTCATCTCTCACCTAAGTGACTCGGGTTCAATCCCAGGTGACCGCATGTGGGTTTTATAGTGGACATAGCGGTGCAGGGGCGGGTTTCCGGCTGTTTCTCCGATTTCTCCCGCCATCGCGTTTCATCGGTGCTCCATCTTCATTCCATAATCATGAGCATCAGTTTTTATAGCGTTTAACACCCGCCTTTTACTACAAATACCACCGCAGGCGATGACACTGATGATACATGGAATGGAATATGATGGTGTAGGAGACCGGAGAATCCGGAGAAAACCCGCCCTTGCGCCGCTTTGTGCACCACAAATCCTACATGTGTTCACCTGGGATCGAACCCGGGCCGCCTAGGTGAGAGGCGAGTGGCCAAGTACGCTCCATTATACGGTTTTTGAAGCAAGGAATGTTAAGTCAGCTGAAGTTTATCATCATCATCATCATCATCTTGTAGCGATTTAGGTGAAAATGTAATATCAGATGGAATGGTGAAAAAGTCGGTTAGGCAGTTCAATGCTAGATGATCTAATGTGCATGACGAAGCACGTAGTGGGCAGCCTTCTGTTGTCACTGTTGAGTTGGTTGAACAAGTGAATGTGTTACTTCGTGAAAACAGGCGGTTCACAATAAGAATGCTTTGTGGTGTGTTTCCACAAATATCAAAAACTGTTCAGCAGTGGTTGTCTTCACTAGCGGGAGCTACGTTGAAAATGGGTTAAAGAGTGCTGTTTCGTGTGTAAACACATTTTGTGGTGAAAACAAATATTTATGCCCTTTTTTCCAAACCGTACTTACTTTTCGGGCATGCCTCGTAGTAATCGTGAACATGCCCGAGAGCCAATTGTTCAAGAAAGTACCTCATTGTGAGTATTTTAAGCGTTATGGAGTATGGATGTGTGCAGTGGAAATGGGTTTTATAAATTCTACACAAACTTCCATAACGATGCTAATAATTCTCATTATATGGTTGCTTTGGATGCAATTAAGATCCCTAAATGCTACAAACTTTCGGGTTTAGAACTACCTCGCTTAGATAAATCCACCATACTTTTATAACCACCTCTCTCTCTCTCTATCTCTCTCTCTCTCTCTCTCTCTCTCAACTCCTTCTTTCGCCGTTTATCCTCCACATATGCAGGACTTACACACATTGAACTTATTTATTAGTAATTGCTGTTAAAGTCACCATGGTAGGACGATGTTTAGAGTAGCCGGACGAAACCGGAAGATCCGTGATTAAAATCCCTGCTACGCATTACATTATCAGCTTGATTTCTCCATTCCATTAATTCTTTTTACTTTTTCCACGCGTACTATGTACGAAATGTATCGAGAGGTATTGTATTGCACACAAAAATTCGATACCAAGATTTGACCGGAAATACATGTTTTGAGAACCCCTGAATCGAAAAAAAGCAATTTCAGAAAAATGTCCATGTTGTGCCTGTCACTATGTGAGTGGTGGTGGTGTGTATGTATGTATTGTATGTATTGTATGTATTGTATGTATTGTATGTATTGTATGTATTGTATGTAATGTATGTAATGTATGTAATGTATGTATGTAATGTATTTTTAATGTATGTATGTAATGTATGTATGTATATAATGTATGTATGTAATGTATGTATGTAATGTATGTATGTAATGTATGTATGTAATGTATGTAATGTATGTATATATGTATGTATGTATGTATGTATGTATGTATGTATGTATGTATGTATGTATGTATGTATGTATGTATGTATGTATGTATGTATGTATGTATGTATGTATGTATGTATGTATGTATGTATGTGTCTGTTGGTAGCATACCTCAAAAACGAAGAGTCCGTTTATTACCAAACTTAGTATTTAAGTTTGGTATCTTCCAAGGATGCGACACTAACATTGACCCACCCCCAACTACTCTTTACATGGAAAACATTTCGAAATTTTTGATTTTCTCAAAAATGGCTATGACGGTTTTGATTAAAATATCGTAATCAAGTTATCTACATGACAAAATATATATCCGGAATTTTGTGGAAGTACCCTCTGAAAACACCTTTATTCTGGATGAATTTTGTGATATTTTGTATATCTGGTAAACCGTAACAGGTAAACAAAACTTTACTGCACAGAAAATGTAGAGCACATTAAACCACACAGTTTATGTCATATACATTTTTTTTCGTGGAATTGACGTTTTTTATATATTCCTTGTCATTTGCTTCAGTTTTAAAATGTTTATACTTTTCTCATACGGGAACTTGTTAACTCCTGGCCACGCAAAGAAACGGATTTCTATACTATACCAACCACATTTTAAAACATTTTACTGTTGGTTTAGTCTAGTGTATTCCCTTATTTCTCTCCTACTTATAGGGAAGCAAGTAATAAGACCTTTTCTGCTAATGTTTATCTTGATTAGTATGAAGAGATAGAAGATTTAATTTGGTATTTTAATTATTGTATCATAGATATTAAAACTGATTTATTATAAGCATATTGGCTATAGTTTGTTACAGAGATGCAGAAAAAGTCATGTGAATGGACCACATCAGATTTTTTTATTTTTAATTTAAGGTCCTTTACTCTGGTTGGATATATTGAACGATGAATAAACTCGATGAAACGATCCTCAAATAATCTCGGGGCCCACGGTAAGGTAAGGAAAAACCCCGAAAAACTCTTATCCGGGAAACTCATCCTAAGCGAGATTCGAACTCGTGACCTCTTGAACGTGCGGCAGGCACGTTATTCCCACATTCCGTTCTTCTCATACCCACGGCTGTATGAAAGAACAATTTATAGTGCAAGAATTTCTCTTATCTCTGCTTTTCTTCTCCTCTTATTACTTTTTTCTACATAGTGATTTGGTAGAGAAGATATTGCACTCCACCTAAAAAATCGATACCGAGTTTTAATTGTAAATACGCGTTTAAGGACCCCCGGTATAAAAGAAAGAATTTTATAAAACAGTACGTATGTGTGTATGTCTCCGTGTATCTGTGAACACGATAACTCAAAAACTAACAGTCGCTAAATTAACTAACATGGTATTTATTTTTTATGGTGTTTAACGCCCACTTTTACTGTTTGTGGCACCGCAGGCGATGACACTGGTGATAGATGAAATAAAGATGTAGCACCGGTGGAATGTGATGGTGGGGGAAACTGGAGAACCCGGCGAAAACCCGTCCCTACGCCGCTTTCTCCACCACAAATTCACATGCGGTCGCTTGGGATCGAAGCCGAGTGATTAGGCCATGGTATTTAAGTTTAGTATCTTCCAAGGATGCGGCACGAAGATCTTGAGGTGAATTCCCCCACTCCAAGCTACTCTTTACATGAAAAAAACTGCGAAAGGCTTGATAGCTTTAACAACTTTCATTTAAATACCATATATCAAATATATTTTCATGGCAAATAAAATATAAATCTTGAATTTTCTGGGAATAACTTAAAAAGGTCTCTTTATTTTCGATAAATGTTGCTGAATTTTGTATAACTGATTAACCATAAGAAATAGACAAAAACTTACTACATAAAACATCGATAAAAGCACATAATTTATGTCGTGTGGAGTTGACCATTTTTAGATATTTCTTGTTTCTAGTTTCAGTTTTAAAATACTTATACTCTTCTCATAGGGGAATTTTTCAACTCCTAGCAATGCAGAGAGACGGATTTCAACCACATGACAACAAATGTTTAAAAGATTTGACAATCGCTTTATCGTAGTGTATTCCTTTATTTCCCTTCTACTTACAAGAAAGCAAGTAACAAGATAATTTCTGCTAATATATACCTCGATTAGCATGAAGTATATAGAATAATATACTTTTTAACAATAATTTCTTGCAGATGGTCATATGAATGGAAAACATCAGCCTTTTTTTCTTCTTCTTACATTATTTTTCTATTTGCTGTTTTAGAATCTTATCTTTTAATTGCTTCGCGTCTCTCATTGTTGTGCTTGCTTTATTTAACAGCCTTATCGCTGTAGATCCTTCTACACCCCCTTCTGTTTCTCTTTGACCTTCCTTTGTTTTTTATATCTGATTACGCCCTTTACAGGTTGTCTTCATCGTTTGTTAATCTTGTATCATCTGTCATTCTCAGGGCTTATAATTTGCCATTTCTGGTTTACCCAAGATACAGACAAGGAGCTTGCTTTTATTATTATCTTCTTTCTCCTTTTTTCCCTCCATCTTTTCTTCTCCGTTCTCTTTCATGTTTATGTTTTCAATATCATATTTTTCTGCCATCTTTTTCTCATCCTGTTGTAATATTTCTGGCTTACCTCTGTGCTAATTAGAAAATCAAGCAGAGAATAACTTATGGGTTCTTATACATAACTTCTGACTTTATGGGCTATCGAAGCATTTGTAGATTTACTGCTTTATGTTCGTGTATTTGACATACATTACGTTTTTGCTGTGCGTGCCAAGTGCATACCAGCCGAGAGTTTACGACGCATATTTAATGGCGTATGAGCAGTTATGTCACATGCCGTATATAAATGAATAACTGCCGCTGTAACCGAACAGTTGTTGAATTTTTTATCTTCACATACCACTTTCCCCTTTCACTTATTATAGGTATAATTGTTTGCTTATCACGTTCAAAAATGAAAAGGTTGTTCATAACAGTTTTGTCTCTGATGTTCTAACTGGAATCCATATTGACGTGGTTTTTACATTCAAATGTTATCTCAGCCTATTGTGTGTTATACAGGATGCAGGATGCCCATAAAGTCCCAATAGGATTTCGTGTTCCTAATCTGCTACAACATAATAAACACTATATTAGGATACTGGGAGTATAAAAGTAAAAATCTGATGTGTTACACTCACATGACTTTCTCTAGCTGTTCTACAAACCTCCTACAAAATATTATTCTTCTTTGTTCACAATGCTAATCCAGATAAATATTAGCAGAATGTTATTACTTAGTTACCTTCACAACAAAAACGTAAAGAACATAAATTGTGTGTTTTGTCGTGTTGTACATTTTTTGTGTAGTGAGTTTTTATTCATCCAGAATAAAGAGGTTTTAAGAGGCTATTCCCCAAAAATTCGAGATATACATTTTATTTCGGACATAAATAGCTTTAATATACGGGATTTTAATCAAAATCGTTAGAGCCATTTTTAATAAAATCGAAATTTTCGAATATTGTTCCATGTAAAGAGTAGTTTTTAGAAGGGGGATTTTTTTGAAAATCTTCATGTCGCATCCTTGGAAGATACTAAATCTAAATACCAAGTTTGGTATTTAACGGTCTTTCCGTTTTGGGGCTATGCTGTCCACAGACACACACACATACGGACCTTTTTTTAAAAATGATTTTTTCGGACTCAGGGGGTCCCAAAACATATATTTCCGGTGACATCTCGGTATCGAATTTTTGGGTGTATTACATTACCTTCTCTATCTCTATTTACATTGTACATATGCAGCTATAGAAAGTAAAAACGAGTTTACCTGAATGATTTGCAGAATAGCTGTAAAAACCTGATGCATTCCATACACATGACGTTCTCTACCAGCTATTGTTACCGAAGGTTATTCTTTTATTTTCATCGAGGTTAAATATAGCAGAAGTTGTTGTATTAGTTTCTTATAAATAGAAGGGAAATAAGGTAATACAATAGGCTAAAGCGACAGTCAACATTTTTCAGAAGCCAATCAATATACGAAAAATTGAAATTCGGTTCCATTTGTACTGCCAGGAGTAAAATCAAAAGAGAGATGAAAGGAAAGTTGGGTTCCCGTTTGAGAAAAGTTTAAGTACGTACCTTTAAATTGAAAACAATAACAAGGAATATCTCGAAAAGGATTAACCCTACAAAAAATGCAAATGATACAAATTAACGCGAGATCTATATTTTTGTGCAGTAAGTTTTTGTCCATCTATTAGGGTTTACTAGCTTTACAAAATTCATCCAGAATGAAGACACCTTCCCACTAAATTCAGGATATACATTTTATTTGTAGGCAAATATCTTTAAGACATGCTGCTTTGAACAAAATCATTAGATGTTTGAACAAAACAACATTTTTAATAAAATTTCCATGAAAAGCGTAGTTTAATGTGCCTGATTTTTTTAAAAGTCTTCGTGTCACATCTTTGGATTATACTAAACTGAAATATCAAGTTTGCCAATTTACAATCCTTTTGTCTTTGAGCTATGCTGTTCACACACACTTTTTTCTAGAAATGCCCTTTTTGGATTTATTATCTTCCAGGGATGCAACACGAAGATTTTGAGAAAAATTCCCCCACACCAAACTACCCTTTACATGAAAATTTTCCCGAAAATTTAGATTTTCTCAAAAATGGCTGTAAAGATTTTGATTAAAATGTCCTATATTTAAGATATTTATCTGTAAAATAAGATGTATACCTTGAATTTTCTGGGAATAGTCTCTGAAGACTACTTTATTCTGGGTGAATTTTACGGAATTTTGAATAACTGATAATCCGTAAGGGATAGATAGAAACATGCCACATA
Organism: Hymenopus coronatus; assembly: GCA_030762935.1. Taxonomy (NCBI): domain Eukaryota; kingdom Metazoa; phylum Arthropoda; class Insecta; order Mantodea; family Hymenopodidae; genus Hymenopus; species Hymenopus coronatus. The sequence continues at coordinate 100,677,809 of CM060890.1, forward strand.
AAAACATAGAGCACTTTAAAACACACAATTTATGTTATATAATTTTTTTTCCTGGAGTTGATCGTTTTTTAGATATTCCTTGCTTTTGGTTTCAGCTTTAAAAAACTTTCATCAACTCCTGTCTGTGCAAAAAAAAAAGGAACTTCAGTCACATAGCAACCAGCTTTTGACAATTACTTTAACCTATGATACTCCCTTATTTCGCTTCTACTTACAAGGAAGCAAGTAATAAGACTATTTCTGCTAATGTTTCCTCGATTAGTATGAAGTAAATAGTAGCATAAGCTTTTTAACAATAGTTTGTTGCAGAGATGTAGGTGTATTATCGACATGTGAATGGAAAACATCAGATTTTTAATAACGCTGCACACAAAGCAATTTTATACGGAACTGTATATAATCATCAATGAAAATGTATACAATCAATTTTTATTAAAAGTGGAATTGTAATTAAATTACTTCAAGTTCTACTTTTTGTGAAATAAAACATTTCATAAAGGTTAATTTTTATAAGGATTTCGAATAGTAAAGTTGAGGATACAATGGCTAGAATTAAAATTTAATGAGGCTTCTGAGGAAAATATATTTATTTTAATTGTAAGCGCAGTTCAACCATAAACGATCTTAATGAGAAACAGGTATAAGTTCTCGTCTTTCGCGTTTTCCCTTTTGAATTACCGTAACGCTCTCAGTTTATAAGGAGCTGAAATTTGCGATGGGATATAATCAATTTAGCGTTGGGAGTGGCCGCTGCCACGGCATGCTATACAAATCCATCTGTGCAGTAGGGACAGCTTGTTCCGTCATTTTTGACCTTTATAGCGCTAGTATCATGATGTATAAGCCTTCGTTCTAAATGATGACTTTCTGCGTATATACAAGCGTGGCACCTGTTGAACACGTTATTTTTTATTTTTTTTTTGGTAGTGTTTAACGCCCACTTTAACTACTTATGGCACCGCAGACGATGACACTGGTGATACATAAATGATGGAGCACCGGTAGAATGCGATGACGGAGAAAACCCGCCCTAGCGTCACGTTTTCCACCACAAATCTCACATACGGTCGCTTGGGATCGAACCCCGGCCGTCTAGGTGAGAGGCGAGTGTTCTAACCACTCGGCCACGGCGCGGCCTGAACACGTTATTGAAATCAAAAATTCTGCACCCGAAATGATGGACAGCCCTCACGAGCATATGGGGGATTTGTTGGATGACATTCTAGAAACGTTCCCAACCAATAAGTCGCTGGTGAACGAGCAGGCCAGACAGCCAGTTATTCTGGCATAATGGTGAGATAAGTTTTTTTTTTTTTTTTTGTGGTAGTTTAACGTCCTTTAACCTGGTTAGTCATATCGGACGATGAATAAAATTAGTGAAATTATGCTGAAATGATTTCGGGGTCCACAGAGCTTAAAGTTACTCGACATTCGTCGAAAAAAAACCCTACCCGGGTAACTCACCCTAAGCGAGATTCGAATTCACGACCTTTTGAATATGAGGCAGACACGCTACCACCACACTACCCAGGCGGGCTTGGTATTTTCTTGTTCTTCATTCTACGATAGGTAGCGTTTCCACGGTGAAATATATTGGGCATATGTGTTTATTTTTATCTGAACAGACCCGTCACTTTAAATTTCTCTAACTACCTATATAAATAGTAAAGTTATGACCAATGACACCACCTAACAGTTAGCATATGTCTACGTTTGAGCAACTCTTAAGATAATGCACCTATGACATTTTTCCAAATATTGTGAAACATTTTAAAAGAATATTATTTTAATAATAAAAGTATATGAAATCTACACTGTAACAAAATATATTGTTTTTCCAGTTGGCACACTTAAACCATCAATTAATGAAGCTATAAATGGAGAGGGCATGCTTATTAACTTCTTTCAACACTTTTCCACACTCAAAATGTTTCACGCGATGTAATTTTTCACTGATTTGCTTCAAACTCGTTGTACTGCATATCAAAAGAAAATGAAAGAAAATGGTCATATAGTTTTTTTTAAATAATGCCGCAGTTTTGTGAATATCTTGTTAAATGTTCAAAATAATTAGCTTTAGAGGGTACGAAAAATAATAATAAGGTCTTTATAAAAGAGATTGTGAATGCATTTGCTGTAATGCTGGATTTTATATGAATATTTAGATAAAAAATCTGGTGTGTTCCATTCACATGATTTTCTCTACATCTTTACAATACTTTATTCTAGAAAAGCTTATTCTCCTATTTACTTAATTGTAATCTTTCTTGTAAGGAGAAGGGATATAAGGGAATACCATAGGCTAAATCAATAGTTAAATCTTCTAAAAGCTGGTTGCTATGTGCTTGAAGTACCTTTGTTTGAATGGACAGGAGTTGACAAATTCCTATATCAGAAAAGTATAAATATTTTAAAGCTGGAACTAATAACAAGGAATATCTCATAAACAATCAACCTCACGAAAAAAACGTATATAACATAAATTATGTGTTTTAACGAGCTCTATGTTTGTTGCGTGGTAAATTTTTGTCCATCTCTTACGGTTTACCAGTTATGCAAAATTTCGCAAAATTCATCCAGAGTAAACAGGCCTTCAGAGGCTATTCCAGAAAATTGAAGATATTCATTTTATTTCTCATGTAAATATGCTAAACTTAAGAGATTTTAATCTAAATCGTTAGTCGTTGAGAAAATCAACATTTTTGGAAAAGTTCCATGTAAAAGGTAATTGGGAGTGTAATGTCGCATCCTTGGAAGGTACCAAACTTATGTAAATACCAAGTATTTTCGCTTTTGAGCTATGCTGTCCACAGACACACACGCACACAAGGACCTTTTTCCAAAAATGTTTTTTTTAGATTCAGGGGGACCAAAACATGTATTTCCGGTAAAATCTCGGTTACGAATTTTTGGGTACAATACTATACCTTCTCTATGGACTGTACATAGTACGTGTAGAGAAAGTAAAAATCAGATCAATTAATTAAGACAGTACAAAATTATTATTTTAATAACCATGCAATTTTGAATCTTGATACATGGTAAAAATCACTTATTTTGTGTAATAGATGGTATATTATGTTATTTCTGCATGTGCTCCATAAAGCTACATCTACTATACGCAGTCAACAACATTCACAAATATTATTACTATTTAAACACCATGCCAAAACAATATTAGATGAACTGCAACTATCTGTACTCTCCACAGGCACATGAGCGAGGCTGGTGCAGAGAAAGGTTATTCAACCCAATACCTGCTGAAGTCAGGGCCTAGAATCAAGGCTTAAAATGAAAAGCAACATTACTAACAGAAGTCAATGAGTTCAGTTTATTGTTAATGATCAATTATTTGCAAACTATTGAGATTAAAAGTCCTATGCCGTCAAGATAAAATTTGCTAAATTGATCGTCTATTATGTCAAAAGCTATTTAAGATTGCCCAAAATTTCCACAGGATGTATTTATATTTTTATTCAATTCACATATCTACTTTTGAACAATCAGTCAAGGCTTTCTTCGTTATACCATATTTGTATTACAATTTATCAGTAATTATTAAAAAGCTGCTCGCGATGTTAACACCAAAGTAAATCACAACACCACTTAGAATTTAATTAAACTATCTTCAATAGTCATGGCAAATAGTTTTTTTCTTACAGGTATGTGAAGGGATCACAATCGTATATGTGTCGTGTGGAAATTCTGTAGGCATAGTGTGTATGCAGAACAACAGATGGCTCTGTGATAGCTGGTAGTAGTGCAGCGAGGACTGTGAAATCAGTCAGTTGGTGAGTGTCGTGCGAGATGGAAGTAACCCGTGTTGAGCAGCGAGACATTAAAATAGCTGTTCTCCGAGGGTGCCATCATCGAGTAGCTCCTGGCTGAAGACAGACGCTACTGGAGTTAGAGGACAAGTGGCATCGAGAAACGCACCGTCCACAGTATATTGCGTAATGAGCTGCAACTACGCAAAATCGCATCGCGGTAGGTACCGCATGCACTGACGGAAGTTAAAAAGTGGGTGCGCTATGCAATGTGCTCTGACCACCTTGCACTCTGGCAACAGGACGGCATTCAATTCTTGTCACAAATAATCGCCACTGATGAATTTTGGGACAGGACATACGAACCAGAACTGAAATGTCAGTCCGCGGAGTGACGACAAGTTCCGTCAGAATCCTTCCCCAGTCAAATTGATGGTGATCGTCGCTTATGACGTCGTGGGTGTCATTGTTTGCCACTTTGTTCCACACGGCTAAACAATGACCGCACAGCACTACAGGGACTTCCTGGTGCAATAGATACAACGTGGCGTTCGGGAGAAACATCCGGATATTGTGGACAGTGCAATAACCCTGCACGACAATGATAAACCACATAAAGCAGAGTGTGTAGGGCAGCTATTGCGACGTTGGGGATGGGAAGAATTGGAACACCCACCATACTCTCCCGATATTTCGCCCTGTGACTTTGATCTCATTCGTAAGATTAAAGAACCACTACGTGGTATGCGGTTTGCAACATGAGAGCACATTGCTAATGCTTTGCGCCAACAGATGACCCAATTCACACATGGTGCGGCAAATGCTGCGACAAGTGGTATTCAGCGCCTCCCACATCGTTGGCAGCGTGTGGTGACAGTAGCAGGGGACTACTTTGAGGGTATTTAGGCCCAGGTTTGTCATGTCAACTGTATGTGTACTGTGTTGTCATTCTTTTGCACCATGAAGGCCATATTGCCCCGTATACTACCGTAATAAATTAGTGTGTTACAATATTCAGTGCTGTTCATTGTCCACATATGTAGTTAACACCTTGTCCTTTCGTCTATATATGTCACATTTTCCAACCCGACTGATATCTTTAAGAAAATAAATAGTTGTCATTTACTTTTGCCCCAACCCTCGTATCATAAAATATGGTATTTTAAATCATAATTTTGGGAGACATTTTTGAGTTAGTCAAAAGTATATCTCGTTTTGGTGGGAGTTTTCTTGAAAATCTTTGTGTAGCATCTTTGGGAGTGAACTTCAATTCTCATTTGACATTTGCCCATTTTCGTTTTTGAGTTATACTGATACATGAAGCTTCTCCTAAACTTTTTCCTTTGGATTCAAAACACCTGAAAACGTTTACTTAAAATCTCGGCCTAATTATTTTTCTACTGTGCGCATACGTAAAAGATAAAGCAAAATGGTGTGTGATGTGGCACAAGTTTTCAAAAAGCTGTTTATATTACGCCTATGATAGTAAATACCCCTCACATATATCAGAAGATTGGATAAACATTTTAAATATTTTTTTGCGTCTTCGTCATTTAATTTCCCTTAAACCAACGATATTAAACGAAGTATCAGCGGAGTAGTGTAAATGGAGAAACAACTTTCATGAAATGTAGAGATTTATTTTCTCTACTACTTAAGTAAAGTAGGTGTAATACGTATGATAGCTGTTATAACATTCATTTCAAGTTCCATTGCACTATATCGGCGTATTTGGGACGCCTTTTGTTTCTTTTTTGTTTTATCGAGTAGAATTTCCTGTTCGCGAGTCCACCACAATGCACACATGGTGGCGAGGGATCAGCTAATTGTCTAGGATGAAATCATATTTGCGGATGTAAAAATTGTGGAATTTAGCCCAGGGACCTTCTCCAAAGTATGGAGTTCCTTTACGTGCAAATAAATACAGAACCAATGGTTTTACTTCTCCTGCAAAGGAAGCCATGCTAAGGTTTCAGTTTATGAACATCTGCACCTAAAACTAATCTTAATCCAACGTCGAGGTGACAATCTTTCTTTTCCATAAGAACTCTTAAAATTTTACGCTGTTATCCCTAAGATAATTTGATCTTTTAATCATTGTTCATGGATCATATAACTAATTAAAATATTAAATTTTAAATAGTTTTTTTTTTATGTACAAAAATTTCATCATCCTCTACCAGGTTTAAAACCACCATCTTGGGTACTATGGCTAACATGGTAATCACTACACCACGGAGTGACTTTACAATACACAGATTTTATAAAACACACAAAAGGAATGGACGTATTGCGATTGTTGACACGGATATGTCTATCAAAACACGGAAAACCATGTATAGAAGTGAGTTTCTGGTGTAGAATAATACAAACAAACTAAATAATATACAAGATAATTCTTGGAAATGTGTTTTAGGGGTGCGCAGAAATTTGTCAAATTTTGTAGTTGTATAGGGAAGATGTAGTCAATATCAAAGGCGACCAAGCAACCCTGAGAGTTTGTTGTTGTTAGTGTTTAACCCCCGCTTTTACTACTATGGCTGACACTGATGATACATTGAACAAAGATGAAGCACCAGTGGAATACGATGGCGTGGGAAACAGCAGAACCCGGAGAAAACCCGCCCCTACGCCACTTTATCCACTACAAACCCCACATGCGGTCGATTGAGGTGGAATCCAGGTCACCTTAGTGAGAGGAGAGTGGTCTAACCACTCGGCCACGGCGCGGCACCCAACCCTAAGGGTAATATGCTATGTGCTCCAGTTATATAATATAAAACATTCATAATGGTGTTCAGAGGGGGTGTAGTGGGAGTTATCGAAAATGGGATTAAACAAAATTGGCAAAGGGCAGTGAAAATCAACCTGGCAGCGTAAATAAAGTAAAATGACGACTACAGGATATAAATCGGCAGCAAATAGAAGCTCAATGCAGACGGAGGTTATCGCTAGAGTCACGAAATTAATTAAACAATATACTACATTCACCATGCTTTATTTTTATATAATTTAAAAACTATTCCTGTGAAAGCATATTGGCTTTCTCTAGCACGCACCTAGCAGAAATACAATGTGTTGCATTTCAAACAAAAATTCGAAATCGAGACTTACCGTAATGCAATGAATGTTTGAACATGTTTCTCTCTCTCTCCTTCTTTCTCTCTATCTCTATCTCTCTCTGCATGAGATTAAGCATGAGATGCTGAAACTCAAGCTGCTACAAAGAGAGTGAAGTAGTTATATCAAACGGAGAATCGAAGGTGTCAAGATTCATAATAGGGTTGCCGAAGTGACAATAAGAAATAAGAACGTAAGCGATCAGTGTGAAATAAAATATATTAACAGATTAGTGATAAAAAGGAATGGAATAATTATATTGTAAGAATGGAAGACTATAGACTGGTAAAAATATTGAAGACGCTAGGAAGAAAAAGTATTGCAAGGCCTCAGAAAAAAATTGAGAGATTTGTAGTCAATGTCTACTGACACTTCGGATTAAAGAGTGAAGAAAAACGGGCTGATAGCCTGTATAAAATACAAATAAGAAGAATGAGTAATACTAGTTTAAATGCACTTCTAAAAATTGCCAAGGCTGGTGGACAATACGAACTACAGAATATTGAATAAGCAATGTCGTGATCTTACATGTGTCTCATGTTGTGAAGTATTAAAGAAATCAAACATTCTTGGTTTTGGTTATTCTACATAAAACTGATATATATTGAGCATGTGAATAAGAAAAATCTGATGCGTTCCATACTCGGTGCTTTCTATATACAAACTATTGTTAATAAGCTTATTCTTCTATCCACTTCATGCAACTAGGCTAAACCGACTGTCACATGTTTTAAAATGTGGTTGCTATGAGATTGGAATCCGTTGCTTTATGTGTCAGCAGTTGAGAAGTTCCTGTAAATGGAAATGGCGTGTTATTTATGGACGATTTTTAACTGCTGTGGTTCTCAGCATCCCATTCTAAATTGGGCGTGAAAGACCGCTTAATTTTGCTCAGAGGCCTCTCTATCAGGCTTGAGGTTCTTTTACGTTTCGTAAATCTACGACACGGGACCAACGGCTTTACTTCCCTTCCGAAACTTACGCCCGAACAAATCCATCGTCCTCGGCCGGGTTTGAATCCGTGACCTTGAGTATATGAAGTTAGTATGGTAACCACTACACCACGGAGGGCAACAAAAGTTCCTGTATGAGAAATGTGCAAGTATTTTAAAACTGAAATCAATAATAAGGAATATCTCGGAAAACGGGCAATTCCAAAAAAAAAAAAAAAAAAAAAAAAAAAAAAAAAAAAAAAAAAAAAAAAAAAAAGGTATATGACATAAAATGTGTGTTTTAACGTGATATATTTTTTTATGTAGTAAGTTTTCTTTACCTATCTCCTACTGTTAGCTAGTTATGCAAAATTCAAAAAATTCATTCAGCATAAAGAGTTGTTTAGAGGCTATTCTCAGAAAATTCAAGATATACATTTTATTTGTCATGTAAATATCTTAAATATAATAGATTTTAATCAAAATCATTACAGCCTTTTTGAGAAAATAACAATTTTTAAATGCTTCCCTGTAAAGGATATCTGGGGGTGGAGGGATTTCCTTGAAAATCTTCGTGTCGCATCCTTGAAGAATATTGAAGTTAAATATCACGTTTAGTATTTAACGGAATTTTCGTTTTTGAGTATGCTGTCCACAGACACACACACATACACACACGAATATTTTTCTAAAAACGCTTTTTTTGGGTTCAGGCGATCCCAAAATCTCGGTATTGAATTTTTGGGTGCAATATACACTATGTACATAGTATGTGAAGAGAAAGTAAAAACGAAAATATTCTATGCATTATTAATTTAGAGATTTTGTTTCTTTATAGGATTAACAGACACACATTTTTGTGACAAAAATAGCAGTAATATATTTATGAAATCTTCAATATCCTACATTTTCTGCTGAAGCCTACATGCTCCTCAATTATACTCGAAGGCTACAGGAGGTCACGTTGGCAGTGTGGTGGATTTGTCACTACCAACATAAACAGCTGGGTTTCATTATGGGCCACTTTTACACTTTACACTTTAGTGCATAATCGTGCACTAACCCCGTTTATAGGAACTGATTCCCAGAGCAGTTGAATTTAGTAGTTGAACTAATTTGAAATTAATACAGCAAAAACCAACATTAAAACACACGTGAGCTGTTAGGTGTAGCATATTTTATAAGTGAAACACTGTGTGAAGAAACAAAACATTCTAATACATCCTAACCTCAACTCAACTATGTGTATACATTAATTGTTCGGACCATGAGGATTACATTATCGTGGAGAGGTGTGGGTGGTAACCACTACTTGTCTGCAGAAGGCGGATCAACTTGTTGATTTTTGGAAAGTTGGATGTAAGCAGACTTGACGTGGACAGGACATATCTAGTGTGCATCATCCAACTAACCTAGAGACAGGAGCACATTTCGTGAATAATGCATTGAAACTTGTTGACGCTAATGAGGACGAAGTGCTGCTGGCATTTCAGATGCTTCTTCCGACATGACTTCCTTCATGCAACTTCCAAGGTATTTCTATCCAAAGTTTTCTTCGTGATTTCCCTTGGATATGACGAGAATAATATTGCTGGGCGGTTTAGTTGCAAACTCTCTGAGACTAATAAACCACTTTCAATTATCAAAAACCTCCTCAGAGGCATTAAAGACTCCCGACATTTCGCCATAATTAGATTTGGAATTATTTTTTCCATTCATATGCGACCTATAAATTCAAAATCATATCGGTGAAATTCCCGTAAGAACCAATCACTCCTCATCTTTTTAATATTTCATTGTAGAGTTCATCAATCGAATTTTGAGAACGCATATGTGGAATTTAATTAAGGCTAAACTATACAGCACACGAAATGAAATGTATTTGTTAAACTAGTAAGATAATTGTTTTTGCAGATTGCTACTGTTTTATCGTTAACTTATTATGGATGTTATTCATTATAATTAATATTCTGTTTAAAAAGCAACCCTTTTTGCTATTGTACCAACGCGAGTTCAATTTTGAAAAACAAAAACACCAAAACACAATTTATTTTTCTTGGTTGTTTTTTCGGTGCTCGTTGTGTCTCAAATTTCTCCATGCAATTGCTTTGAAAGTGTAACTAAGTAGAAAGTAATAGCTAAAAGGTTAAAAATATTTCATGAAAATTGCTGATGAAATACATTACTTTTATTAAGCAAAAAATGGCGGTATGAAACAAACTTGAATATGTTTTCTAAAGTAGTTCATGTTTTGTTTGCAAACAATTTGATAAGTTTATAAGAAAAATATGACCAGGAAAAAGAATTGAAGTTTGGTTACAACTCTTTGAAAACGGCATCTCAAAGATATATTTCTGTAGATTGTTAAAAAGTAGAACTATGTTTACTTTCCTACTTAAGGAGAACGTCTGAAATTTTGAAGATTTTGTAGAATTTATCACAACTATATGGAAAAAATGAAAGCAATTGCTTAGCAAACAACATTTTTAAAGTTGTTCCTTTGTTTCTCATCCACTTGTGCAAGGTGTATAGTGTCAATGCCTAGTGTATAGACTTGTTTGTTTAACATATCATTAGTCTCAGACCCAAAATATAACAATGTCATATGATGGTCAAATTAATAAATTTCTAGCAAACATTATAATGACGACAATTACAATGGTTTGTAAAATAGTTTTGAAACCAAATGATAGTGGGTAAAGAAAGCCATGTGTATATTAAGCTTAACATTTTAACTATAACAATCTTAATTGAAGCGCGGTGGTAGCGCAGCTGCTTACCAAGCGGGAGACCTGGGTTCGATTCCCAGTACCGGCGTGGGGATTTTTCCCCCGCTGGGAGACCTGGACCGGGGTGCACTCAGCCTCGTAAGGTCCCTGGGGGGGGGCTGATTGAGGAGCTACTTGATGGAGAAGGTCATGAGGACCGCATTAACCGGCCGGGAGAGATTCGAGGCGCTGACCACGTCTCACCCTCCAATTCTGCACCCCATCCATGACGTTAATAAGCTTATCCTTTTTTCGTAATGGTTGTTGTGCAGATTTAGATTCTTTGTGAAAACATAATTTAGTTTATTGATTGTTACTCCATAAGCTGATAAGAATAAAATCAGAACGAAGAAATATGCAAGTCGACAATTGCGTATATTATCTCAAAAGAAGTTCAGAAACCACGTATTTTATCTGTAATATTCTAGTCATTTAAAACTTCTGGCCTACCAGCGTCAATTTCGTAGCTCATATAGAAGAGCAGCGGCCGGAAAACCGAATTTTTGTGGTCCTCTTTATCACTGCCTTTTTTATTGCTATTCTACCTTTCCAAAATTACTTCTGAATGTAATAAAGGTTGCTGTCCGAATTTTGTAAGAAAATCTGAATAAGAGAGGGTACCGCAAATGTTTATGTAATACGAAATTGCGACGTTTTTAAAGTTCTTCTTTGTTTTACATAATTAATTTGTGTATAACTATTACCTTACCATAACTTTCTACTTTTTTGTAATACCAAACCTGTCTAGTAACCCCATTCGTGGTAAATCTTCCACCAATTTGGCTTTTTTCTTGAAAAGGTTCCAAAGAGTTACGCAACTGAATAAAGACATTAATTTACGGTTTGTTGCCAATGTTCTTTATTTCGGATTCGTGATGGACAAAGTGGCGCAGGGGCGGGTTTTCTTCGGGTTCTCCGGTTTCCCCCGCCATCGGTGCTCCATCTTCATACCATGTATCGCCAGTGTTATCGCCTGCTGTGCCACAAGTAGTAGAAGCGGGCGTTAAACATTATATAAAACTTCACATAATGTTTGTCTTTCACCCTCCCCCTTCCCTTCACTCCTGACCAGAAAACCTACTTCTGTTCATTGGTTAGGTTTTGAGTGTGCAAGCCTTGTGATTACAACCAATAGTAGACGTATTCATCTAGTGAGCGTCTTCCAGCCACTAAGGAGAAGTGCTTTCGTTTATCAGGTTTTTCGCGCTCACTTTGCTTAATCCAATAAGAGATCGGGTAGTTGTGAAATACAATTATAAGGAGTTTCTGCCAACATTAAAGAAAGAAAAACACTATAGGGAACCAAATGTTGACTGATCACACTTATATTAATACAATGATCGGTTTCAAAATAAAAAGTAATTGTCAGTCGGATCCGTTAGCGAATTTTGCGTTGATAATGCTAGAACGGATAAAATATACAGAGCAAATGCATCAAGCCCTGACCCAATTGAGATTTCGTCGGGTTTAGCGGACGAGCGCTGCCTGTCAGCAGTCAAAAATCGATCATTCTGAATCCGATTAGTTTATTCATCAGGTCGCATACACGCGAATCCTCTTCTCCTGTTGGTTTCAATTACTTTAAGCTTGTGTGTCGCTGAGCATCAGGATACCACGTTAATGCATAAAACTTTTAACAGTTCTCATTATCCTATCACTTGCATCATGTATTTGTATATCGGGATAATTGTTAAATTAGATGGCATGTACACGTAATAGCGAAAGGATTTTATGTGAGCCCTTTTGTTTGCAAAACGCATTCCTTATAATTCACTCAATTTAGCGACATGCCAGGAAAATATCTGCTAAAAACACTAGCTCACATGCGGTGTCAAATTCGTAAAAGCGGGCGTTAAACGCCACCCAAAAAATTTCTGATGTGTTCCATTCACATGACTTTCTCTACATCTCTGCAATAAATTATTGTTAAAAAGCTTATTCTTCTATTTACTTAATGCTAATCGAGAAAAAGTTAGCAGAAAGGGTCTTATTACTTGTAATTACTTGTAATTAAAAGGGAAGTAAGAGACTACCATAGGCAAAATCGACAGTCAAACCTTTTAAAAGCTGGTTGCTATATGATTAAAGTTGTATGGATAGGAGTTGACAAAGTATTTTAAAGATGAAACTAATAACAAGGAATGTCTCAAAAATGGTCAACTCCACGAAAATAAAGTACATAATACAAATTGTGTTTTTATGAGCTCTACAGTTTTCGTATAGTAAGTTTTTGTCTATCTCTTACGGTTTACCAGTTATGCAAAATGCCGTAAAATTCATCCAGAATACACATGCCTTTAGAGGCTATTTCCATAAAATTTAAGATATACATTTTATTTGTCATGTAAGTATCTTGTATATAACAGATTTTAATCACAACTGTTAGAGCTATTTTTGAGAAAATCAAAATTTTCGAAATGTTATCCATGCAAAGGGTAGTTGGGGGTAGAGATTTTATTGTAAATGTTCGTGTCGCATGCTTTGAAGATACCAAACTTAAATACTAAATTTGGTATTTAATGGTCTTTTCGTTTTTGAGCTATGCAGCTGCAGACACACACGGACCTTTTTGGATTTGGGGGGGGTCCTAAAACATGTATTTCCGGTGAAAGCTCGTATCGAATTTTTGGGTGGAATACAATACTTCCCACACTATGTACATAGTATGTGTAGAAAAAGTAAAAAGGACACTAGCATAATCTTAAATGAAAGTACCTCTAAGAGTTAAATTGTCACTGATTTATAAAACACTAAAATAAAATACGGTACCTATTATGTTTTAAATTATTTGTTATATTCACATGATTTTCTCTACCCAATACCATTTATTTTAATATAACTAATACAAACGTCTTACGAACGCTTATTTTTCTATCTATTTCATTAGGTACGTAAGATAAACCGTTGAAGGTAAAACGGAGAATAGAAGAAACCGAATCGATAGTTAGAAGTTTAGAAACAGGATCGCTATATACTCTTTCCATGACATCTCAAGAAACAACTAAACAGTCACGTACTTTAAAACTGACAACTTATTAACTATTAAAACTAGCAACAAATGATATATCAAATTTCCAATGCCACAAATATTTGAAAAAAAAACTACACTTTCGTGTAATATGTTTTTGCCTATTTTTTATGACATACAAAATTCCTTCTAAAGGGACAAGGCTTCAAACACTATTCCCAGAAAATTCAAGAAATACATTTTATTTGCAAAAAATGTATTAAATATGAGGGTTTATTAAAAATCACTGGAGCCCATTTTTTTAAAAAATGATTGAACATTTTTCCGTGTAAAGTATGCTTTAGGGTGGGGAAATTTTCTTGAAAATCTTCTGTATTGCATTGATGGAAGATGCTAACTTAAACACTAAGTTTGATATTTACCTGAATATCCGTTGTCAAGCTATATTGTTCTTACACACACACACGCGCGCGCGCGCACACACACACACTTTAACTAGTTGTTTGTTTGTTTCTTTTCTTTTTTGTTTTTGTTTGCTTCCTCTACTATGTACAATCTTCATAGTAGATAGAGAAGGTATTGCAGTTCACTCAAAAATTTGATTGTCATTATTAAAGTGTAAATACGTTTTGAGGCTTCTTCAAACCAAATATATATTAGAAAAAGGTTCGTGTTAAAGTCTTTGTATGTCTGTGAACAGCAAGACGGAAGAAATCGACAAAGTGCCAAACTTGGAATTTAAGTTCAATATCAGCAAGAGTTTTGAGAGATTTTCAGGAGAATCTCTCATCCCAAACTACCCTTTACGAGTAAAATTTTTCTATTTTCCCCAAAACGGCTCAACTATTGTGTTATATTAATCACTTTTACATGCGAAATAAAATGGATATCTTAAATTTCCGAGAAAAGCCTCTGAAGCCCTCTTCATTGTGAATGGTTATGTGTAACTAAACCATAAAGTTAGAAAAAAGGTTTACTATACAAGAAATGTGGATCTCTTTAAAGCAAACAATTTATGTCAAATACATTTTTGTTCTAAGTTAACCATTTCCAAGATCTTTCTTGTTATTTATTTAAATATTTCAATAAATACTTATACTTGTTTGATATTTGAAGTTGTTATTAGTTTTTTTTTTTTAACCTGGTCATACCAGAAGAACGGTAATCAATACATAGCGACCCGGTCTTAAAATACTATCGCTTTAGCCAAGTTTCTTGCCTTGTTCCACTTGTACCGACAAGGATATTACATAATAAAACAATTTCTTATTCCGGATTAACATGCAGTAAGTAGAAGTTTTGTGAAAATAGTTTGTTGTAGAATTTGTAAAGACATATTCGTGTAACACACAATACACACACGCGTATTCGTATACACAACGTATTATTTACTCGGGATTATTTTTCTTGAAATCTGGTTACCAAATGTTTTGGATGGAATACAATTATTCCTCTACTTTCTCTGGTTAGCAGTGGAGATTCTAACAGAATTTATATGTAAAAAAATTCATTTGTTTTCTGTTGAAGCGGTATGTAAATTTACAAATGCTACGAGCGATTGGAATTGAGAAATGGCTTTAGAATAACCCTATGCAGTGTTTAAATTCTGTTATCTAACTAGGTTATAAAATCGAAGAGCAGGATATAACCAAACATCCGTTCCAATTGCATTACTGGCAGTTCGGCACCAGAGAGGAATGATTCGGCATTTATGGGAGGGAAGAGTTGAACTAAAGCCAGGACGTATTCCGATAAGAAAGCTGGGCTTAGTAAGAGAATCCTTGCACAGACAGATGCATCTTCCCTATTCACCAGATCTGGCACCTAGTAGATTTCCTATTTGGCTGCGCGTCCCTAGTCGTAAATCACATGTAGAGATAAAGGAGGCGGCATATGACTGGTTTTCATACCAAGAGAAGGATTTATCTGCACAATTCAACCAATACCTTTCTGATTTTCAGCTGATGGTGTGTAAATAACTGCTGGATTTTTGGAACCGTTTTACTCGTATATTAACTTAGAAAAAAATCCTTATGTGTTCATTTCACATGATTTTCCTTACATATCTGTAATAAAGTTGTGTTAAAAAACTTATTCTTCTATCTACTTAATGATAACCAAGATAAACACTAGCAGAAATCGCTCTTATTACTTGGGTCCTTGTAAGTATAAGGAAAAATCTAACGTGATTACATAATATCCTCTAGCTGTTCGGCAAACAAACCATTTATTCAAAACATTAATCTGTTCGCTACATCATGACAATCAGGATATTATTTAATAATATGTACTAATAATTAATCTTATTAGTAGCTTCCTTCTAAGTACAAGGGAAGTAAGAAAATCCACAGGCTAAAGCTTCTCGTCCTTTAAAAACCGGTCGCTATATGAAACAGTTAAAGCTCGCTAAACAAACTAGAAACCAGAAGAAACACGTCTTCCCATTGAGAAAAGTTTAAATGGCTTAAAATTGAAACCAATAATCCGGAATATCTCGAAAACGGTTAACTCTACAAAAAAATGTATATCACATTTAATGAGATCTACAGTTTTTGTGCAGTAAGTTTTCGTATATGTCTTATAGTTTAGCAGTTATATAAAAGTCGTCCAGAATGAAAGACTTTCAGAAGCTATTCCCATAAATTCAAGGTATACATTTCGTTTGTTATAAAAATATCTTATTCATAAGGTCTTTTAACCAAAACCGCTAGAGCCGTTTTTTATAAAATCAAAATTTTCCAAAAATGTTCCATGTAAAGGGGAGTTTGGGGAGAGGGGATTTTCTTAAAAATCTTCGTGTCGCAACCTTGGAAAATACCAAACTTAAATATCAAGTTATTTAACGGTATTTTCATTTTGGAGCTATGCTGTCCGCATAAACACACACACACACCAAACATGACCTTTTTCTAAAAATGTTTCCTTTTTATTCAGGGAGTCCCAAAACATGTATTTCCGGCGAAATCTGGGTTTAGAATTTTTGGATGTATTACAATACTTTCTCTTCACACTATGTACATAGTACGTGTAGAGAAAGTAAAAATGGATAGTAACAAATGTTCCATGTAATGGTTTCGCATCTTTGGAAGACATTGAACTTAAATACCATGTTTGGTATTTAAAGAGCTTTTCATTTTTGAGCTCCCACCCCCACACACACATTTAGGCACGGTCTAAAAATTGTTTTCTTTCTTTGGTATTCAAAACATGTGCTTCCGATGAAATCTCGGTATCGAATTTTTGGGTGGAATACAATCTGCTATGTACATTTTGCATACTTGCTTGGAAATATCATACATTAATTTGAGTACATTTAATTTTTGAAAATCTTAATTAACATTTTCAGGGCAAAAATTGCAATGCTGTAAAAACAATCTGGTTTGTTCCATCCACTTTCTCAACATCTCTGCAACGAAGCTTATGCTTCTATTTACTTCATGCTAATCGAGAAAAAATTGGCGAAAATAGCCCAAAAGCTGGTTACTATGTGATTGAAGTTCCTTTGTTTGTATGGACACGAGTTGACAAATTCCTGTATGAGAAAGGTATAAGTTTTTCAAAGCTGAAGACAAAAATAAGGAATATCTAAAAAACGATCAACTCCACGAAAAAATGTATATAACATAAAGTTAGTGTTTTAATGTGCTCTACAGTTTTTGTATGGTAAGTTTTTGTCTATCTCTTACGGTTTAGCAGTAATACAAAATTCCGTAAACTTCATCCAGAATAAAGCAGTTTTCAGAGCCTATTCCCGGAAAATTCAAAATATAACATATTTGTGAGGTAAATATCTTTAATAAAGGATATTTTAATCAAAATCGTTAGAGCCATTTTTGAGAAAATCAAAATGTTCGAAAAAGTTCCATGTAAAGGGTAGTTTGGGGTAGTTGAGGTAGTTTTTTTTTCTCAAAAACTTCGTGTCTCATCCCTGGAGGATACTAAACTTAAATTTTACCGACTTTTCGTTTTTGAGTAATCGTGTTCACAGACATACGGACACACACACACGCACGCGCGCGGACCTTTTTCTGAAAATTCTTTTTTTGGATACAGGAGACCCTAAAACATATATTTCCGGTGAAATCTCGGTTTCTATTTTTTGGGTGGAGTGCAATACCTTCTCTATATACTATGTACATATAAGTATAGAGAAAGTAAAATTTTGTTGAAGATCTTCACGACGCATCTTCGGAAGATAGTGAAGTTTGATAATTAACCGACGTTTCGTTTTTTAATTATGATGTTCACATACGCATATTAAGTATTTTTATACAAAAGGCTCCTTTTTTTGTTTTGATTTATGGGTCATAAAAAAATGTATATCCGGACAAACTATAGGAATAGAGTGTTTGGGCATAATACGATGTCTCTCCACCTACATGTACAGGTACAAGGAACACAAAACGAAAGCAAACATCTTTAATGCATTTTTCACTTTCTCTACACGTATTATGTACATAGTGTATAGAGAATAATCGCATTCCACCCAAAAATTTGATAGCGATATTTCACTGGAATCACGAAAAATTTCAAGGAAATGAGAAGACTTTTAGAAAAATTCCACCACCCAATTTTCTCAAAAATGGCTCTAACGATTTTGATTAAAATACCGTATATTAAACATATTTACATGACAGTTAAAATTTATATCCTGAATTTTCTGGAAATAGCCTATGAAAACTTTATTCTGCATGAATTTTGCTGGAGTTTGTATAACCAATAAACTGTAAGATATAAAAAAAGCTTACCACATAAAATATGTAGATCTCGTCATGTTCATTTTTGACCATTTTTGAGATATTCCTTATTATTGGTTTCAGTTTTAAAATACTTAAAACTTTTCACATATGGGAATTTTTCAGCTCATGGCAATGCAGAAAAAGGGATTACATCCACATGGTAACCGGCTTTTAAAACATTTGACTATCGGTTTAGCCTAGCGTATTCCATTATACCCTTCTACTTACAAGAAATTATATCTGCTAATGCTTATATGGATTTGCATGAAGTAGACAGAAGAATAAGTTTTTTAACAATAATTTGTTTCAGACATGTAAGGAAAGTCATGTGAATGACAGATTTGTAGTTCTGAACAGAATTATTTTTATCATAGTTTTTACGCTGAGTGTACATTTTACAACCCTGTAATTTCCCTCAATCTCTTTACCAAATTCTGCACTTTTAACAGTTTATTTGTTTGACATTTTTAGGCATGACCAATCTTCGGGTACGCCCCGGTCACGCGGCCAATGTGGACCCCCATCATGGCAGCCCAGCAAGGTGACCCATTCAAAGCCCAACGTCGCTACGCAGCCTTTCACAAACACCAGCCGCCAGATGTCTCCAAAAACCGCTGCCAGGTATTATTCACCCGTCTTCTTAAATTATGTATGATTTCATTTGCCCTCGAGAATAGGAGAGATGACTGTTTTACTGCCAGTTTTATAGGTGTGAGTCAAATGAAAGCTCTTTGGTTTTAAAAATAAGCAAATTTAATTTGATTATTCACATCTTGGTTAAGAGCAATGCCAGTCTGAATTACGTCTTACAGTTTGTCAGATATTTTTAATATATTTTTTAAATATGTTATAATCTTCTTCTGATGACGTTTGTTATACCCGCATTTTTATGACAAAACACTTTAATTATTACTATTGTGCATGGAATCACAATATGAGTTGTGCTTAGTGCATTAATAATGGTTTAATAAATCCCATACAGGTTGTATTTACTCAGATGTCTTGTTCTTTTGCTACTTAAGGCGCACTGGGAATAAATATGGTAATAATGGTAATAATAATAATAATAATAATAATAATAATAACCGAGCGGGGTGGCTCGGGCTGTAAGTCTGTAACCAGCTTTGGGGACATCTTAAGTTCAAATCCTGTGTGTGATCATTGGCCTCAGTTTTTTCGGGTTTCCCTCAAAGATCAAAGCAATTATCAGCTCCTATATTTAATACCACAGTCCAATGTCCCCCTTTAAACCTAAAAACAATTTAAATTAGTTGTCAATTGCGATTGCCGCGCCATCTGTTCACAATTAGTAAAAGCAGCTACACTCGTCGTTACCCAAACCCCATCTGCTTGTTGTGGAACTAAGTGTTTTGGTGTAAGGGGATGAGATCTCGAAGCCTAGCTGCACTTCGCCCTCTGAACTACAGATGGCGCCATCTGATTACCGATGGTAGAGCAGTTATTCTGAACGGCACTCTGATACCACCTGCTTGGAGTGAAGCGAAATAATAATAATAATAATAATAATAATAATAATAATGATAATAACAATAATTTCTCTTATGGGTACTCGTGGACTCGAACCATTTTGCTTGCAAAACCCTTATTGCCTCGTCTGTCGCCATGACTGTATTCTCAGCCCTCATTTGTTTTTAAATCGAGGTTCATTTGTTAGACTTTTCGTTTTATTGGGCACGTATTTTATTTTCCTCTTAATGTCCTTTGCAGGACGTAAAAACATAGGATTGTGAAGCTGTGGCTGTCAGATCGGCAGCACCTCTTTTGTTTTTGTTAAAAATTGAGTATTAAAAAAGCACTGGTTTCTGAAGCATGCAGAGTTAAACATTGTTTGCTGACAGCCGTTCATCAACCCACTCAGGGCACACACGTGCGCCTGGAAAAACAGTCCGTATTTTCAAGTTTCGAAGACCTTTTGTTCATACGCTTTATGGTGTCTTTTTCGTTGTAATTATTACTGCGGGTTCTGCTTTGGCTGAGGACGTTAAGTTCTTTATGTGTTTGTGTGTGTATGTGTTTCACTTAATAAAAAATTCATACTCTGACATCATTTTATTCCTGATTTAGGAAATATCTATACATTTACTCATGGAATCTCTTGAAAGTAACATAAATGTCAAGCAATAATAATTACTACAAAGATTATCTGATGTACAAATACATGCTGCCTAGTACTGTAATAGTGTCTCCGTCGATAAATTTTTCGGCAAAAATAACATTTTAGCTTTCGTTTTTATTTTTCTGAACCTCGGCGAAAATTTGTAGTCGACCCTGTCCTTTGAAACCGTAACGCGGAGGGCTAGAGTTTGGTATTTTGATTCCTGGCCTAGGAATGCTCGCGGTTTTCGATCCCGCCCATGGGGGTGCGAATATTAAGTCTCGAATATAGGACCGGTGCCTACTTAACTTCGTGAGGATAGTGAGGATAGATGAACGCGGTGCCGGCCACGAAAGCAACTTTCCGAATGAGGGATACGTGGTGCTGGCCATATCACCTCCCCGTCTCTACCATACGTTATTGGGTGAGAGACCGGCATTCTGGTTGGCAGACCCTTGCCCACACGCACACCAATGGGATTTACTCATTGAAAGAAATACTTAATCATCTATTAATCTTTACTTATAACTTTAAAGGATATTGATTTGACGTTAAGCCTGAATATATTAATAAACAAATTTAAAGGATTTAATTCTGTATCTTTAATTTAATCAATCAGAAATCCATGGTGCTCATCATAAACTTATACCATAACTATTGTTTTTAAGATTTAATTTTAGAAAGTTTGCATATGTTTGATATTATTTCTGTTTGGTGAGTCCTACAACTGTATCCGTGCCCTGGTTTCAGTACCTGTTTAAGTATTACTAATTTAAGTACATTATATTCTGAACTCTCCCAAATATCCAATAGGTTTCCTATATATAATGTTTAATTTTTTCATTTTAGTTTCAATCTGCTTTTTTGTTTGACGACAATGTGATGATCTAGTATTTTCAGTCTTTTTGCAATTTTCTAAATGTACATAAGTAAAATTTCACGATGTTTTTAAGATAGAATTTATTCCCTGTCACAGACGTACGATTATTTACGTAACAGGTCACACAGTTGACCCTCCGCTGCCCTCTGCCCTTTTCCTGCCCGACAGTAGGTGGATTGATGTATGTAAACACTGCAGGGACACAGCTCAGGACATTTCAAATAACATTAGACCCCGAAATATGTGTTTCATTATGACAATGTTTTCAGTAAGTGGACAAAATGAGACACACTCATGTGTTTTAGAAGTAATTTCTTTAAAACATTTAAATATATTTATGTATTTTAATATTTGTTTCTATTTAATATCAAATTATTTTCACTTATTCACTTCCCACCTGCTCTTGATTAAAAAAGTGAAACTATGTATTTTACACTTCCTAGTCCCCTTAAGGATTCACTGTACTCCTGAGGATCATAAAGTCAATGGTTATCGCCGACTCTCACGCATCTCAAAATATTGCACCCTGTGTCTGCCCGTTACAAACGGTGTCTGAATCTATTGCGGAATTGTCATTACATTGACGTGTTTGTATTTGTTGAGAAACGATAAAGGTTAACGAGGTGCTGCAACAGGTGAAGTGATTGTTATGCAGCCAGCATTACCATAACTCTCAGGATGAACTAGATGTGTCACTTTGCAGGTGTTACCGCTTCATGTGGTGGAGCCCCGCGGTGCGGTGGCAGTGGTACACCTGCAGGACCCGACACCCTCGCCTTCCAAGGATCAGGTAAGCGTTCAGCTTTCTTTATTTAACGGTCATGTGTGTAAAAATTGTATACATTGTACATCATAGGCGTTCTTAGCTTCAGAAGAAGGCCGCGTCCTCTCGTGGCTTGTGGCCGACGTTTCGTCCATCTTGTGGTTTCCTCAGGGTTCAACGTAGTCTTAAAATACTTTATTAGTGAGAATTAAACCCCGGGCGTAACAGAAACGGATCAGAGCGTGCATAGTTTTACAACTAGTAGTAATTATATTTTATATGAATTTCAGCCTAATTTTCTGAGCATATTTAGCTTTACAAAAGCAATTTATATCTAAGTAGAAAAAGCAATAGCTTTAATGCTGAAAACTAGAAAACAGGAAGAGAATATTCTTTAGATAAATGCAACAAAAATAAATAATATGTACTATATTAAAGGAATCGCTTATAAAAGACATAAAACAGAGATATTAACGAAAAAAGTCAATGTTACAATCTCCTAGTTTTCTTAGTCTCTTCTCATGTAATACTTTCTCCACTTCCTACGTAGGTATTGCATGCCACCCAAAACCTCAATGCTGAGATTTTTACAGGAAATACTCGTTTTAGGGACTCCAGAATAAAAAGACATTTTAGAACAAGTTTTATGTGTGTGTG
The DNA here is from genome assembly GCA_030762935.1 of Hymenopus coronatus. Lineage (NCBI taxonomy): Eukaryota > Metazoa > Arthropoda > Insecta > Mantodea > Hymenopodidae > Hymenopus > Hymenopus coronatus. Next base: position 100,700,519 of record CM060890.1, read on the forward strand.
TGTGTGTGTCTCTCTCTCTCTCTCTCTCTCTCTCTCTCTCTCCCTCTCTCTGAGCAACATAACTCAAAAATGCATCAATAATTACTCATAACTCAGCATAACTTTCTGAACAGCATAACTCTCAGCAGCATAACTCTGAACTCAGCATAACTCGGTTAAATACCAAACTTTATATTTAAATTCAGCTTGTTCCAAGAATTTAACACGATTATTTTAAAAAAAAAAAAGACTTTCCCCGCACCGAACTACCCTTTAATTTTTCATAAATTTTTCTTTCTCAAAAATGGTTCTAACGACCATTAATATAATATTACATATTAAAACATTTACATAACAAATAAAATGTTTATCTTAAATTTCCTATTACTGGGAATAGCCTCAAAAATTCACTAACTTCTGATTCACTTTTGCTTAACTGGTAAGTAGTAAAGATAATGATAAAGAAAAAAACATGTAGCTCTCGTTAGAAAAGGGCCAAAAAACAACAACAAAAACAAGTTTAGTCAAATATTTTTTCTTCATGAAGCTAATCATTTCTGAAATATTGCTTCTATATTTTTAAATGTTCCAATACTTATATTTGTCACAAACAGAAAGTCATTATTCCATATTCTTATCCTGGTCAAACAAAGAGAATGGCATTTCAATACTATCACATAGCGAACGGATTTTAAAATAATTAAGTTCTTTAAGCTTACTGTATTCTTATCTTTGTACAATGAAATAATATAATAAAAATCTGATTAATCCATTCACATGACTTTCTCTATATCTCTGGAACAAATTTTGTTAAAAAGTTTATGCTTCTGTTTACTTCATGCTAAGTGAGAAAAAATTAGCAGAAATAGTCTTATTACTTGCTTCCCTGTAAGTAGAAGCGAAATAAGGAAGTAACATAGGTTAAAGTGATAGCAAAAGGATGGTTGCTATGTGACTGAAGTTCCTTTGTTTGTATGGACAGGAGTTGACAAATTTCTGTATGAGAAAAGTATAAGTTTTTTTAAGGCTGAAACAAGGAGTATCTAAGAAAAGGATCAAGTCCACCAAAAATAATATATAACATAAATTGTGTGTTTTGATGTGCTCTACATTTTTTGTGCGGTAAGTTTTTGTCTATCTCTTACAGTAAAAGAGAGGTGAATTGGATCAGTAAAAGAGAGGTGAATTGAATCAGTAAGAGAGAGGTCAATTAAGTAAAAATAAACAAAGGCCTTTCCTACCTAAAAAAGAATTTTGCCCAAAATTCAAACCAGTTACACAAAATTCCGTAAAATTCATCCAGAATAAAGTAGTCTTCAGAGGCTATTCCCAGAAAATTCAAGATAAGCATATTATTTGTCAAGTATAGATCTTTAATACATGATATTTTAATCTAAATCGTTAGAACTATATTTTAGAAAATCAAAATTTACGAAAAATTTTCCATGTGAAGGGTAGTTGGGGGTGGGGGATTTTCTTGAAAATCTTCGTGTCGCATCCTCGGAAGATACTGAATTTAAATACCAAGTTTGGTATTTAACGGTCCTTTCGTTTTTTGAGCTATGCTGCCCACAGACACACACACCATACACACAGACACACACACACATGGACATTTTTCTAAAAATGCTTTTTTTGGATTCAGGTGGTCTCAAAACATATATTTCCGGTGAAATCTCGGTATCGAATTTTTGGGTAGAATGCAATACCTTCTCTATACACTATGTGCATAGTACGTGTAGAGAAAGTAAAAACTCGTATCTGCTAATGTTTATCTTCATACTCATACGCGTCAAGTTGACAGAAGAATACCTTTTAACATTAGCATGTTGCAGCATAAGTAGAGATCGTTATGTATATGTATCACATAAAATTTCTTTGATACTTCTTACACTAGCTGTTCTTTGAAAAGCTTATTAAATTTTCTACTACGTATATTAAGTAGGGGAATTATGTATTCTACACAAAAATTCAACTCCAAAATTTCACCGGAAACAGACATTTTGAGCTCCCATGTGTCAAATATATATTTAAAAAAAGTCCGCGAGTGTGTGTGAGCAGGCGCGCATGTGGGAGTGCGTGCGTGTGTGTACGTATGTGTGTGAACAACATAACTCAAAACCAAAAAGTCGAATAATTATTTAACTTGATATTCAAGTTAAATAACTTACAAGAATACTACACACAGATTTTCAAGAAAATCCCTCACTTCAAACTACTTTTTATATGGAACTATTTTCTGAATTTTTATTTTCTCAAAATTGCACCAAAAATTGCTTATAGCATTCTCTTGACTATCAATACATATAACCTCTGAAGCTTCTGCATTATGTATGACTTGCATAACTAGTACCCTATAAGAGATAGACGTAAATCTAGTTCACAAAAATGTAGATCTGGGGTATATATTTTCTCGTAGAAGTAATCATTTCCGAAGCCCTCCCTGTTATTGTTTCAACTTTAAAATTCTATACTTTCTTCAAATGGGTTATTTGTTTTCCTTGTTCCTGGGCAAGCAAAGAGAAGGGCATTTCGAAGCCATCACAAAGCCACCAGCTCTTAGAAGATTTGATTATCAATTCAGCCTAGTGTAGTACCTTGTTCCTTTGTACCTATTATTTGGTCAGAGTATTGAGGCAGTGGCAGGGGGAAATAAGAGCCTCACGTTGCTCGGAAGCTATTACAGCCAGTAACAACCGGTAGCAACCGGTTTTCTACTATGTCTCTTTCCCTCTCTCAAAGACCGACCAAGAATACAAAGAAATATGTAATAAAAGTATTTATGCAAATGCTAATCTGGTTAACGTGAGTTAGTTGGCAAAAATGCATTTTTCTCAGAATAATTTGTTGAAGAATGGGTAGAAAAATTAATATGAATGAAAAATATCAGAATGTTTCTTTTATAGTTCATATACTTGCCATCTGCAGAAATAGTTCCATCACAGATTTCGTTGTAGATACAAACGGAACACGTGAGGCTGAAGAATTAGCATATCTTTAATATTTATGCAATAGCTAGCTTTGAAATGGCTTTCTATTTTCATGGCATTGCGAGAAAACGTTGTAGAGCGACAGTATTCAGTAAGTGACAAAAAACCGATAAATGCACACCATCAGCAAAATATCTTGAGAGAGGCTGAAACCACATTATACGTTATTTGAAATAAGCTCTGCATTTTAGAGAGACCTAACTTTATTGCATAGAAAGTTTATCTCTTTGTCTACTAGTCATGTAATTATCTTACATATTTGTTATTTTAAGGCAGGATTAAAACCATTATCAAACACCTCTGCTCAATGTTAAATCTGCTAAATGATATGCTTATTATATCACAAATATTTAAATTTCTACAGAGCGCAATTAATGTGTTCTAATTTTACTGATCTTGTTAATAGGAAGAGAGGATCATTTATATATTTTGATTAAAATGTATGATCAGTTATTACTTTCTTTACACTTACTATGTACATAGAGTATAGAGAAGGTATTGTAATGCACCCAAAAATGTTTTGGGTCCCCATAAATCCAAAAAAAGCATTTCTGGAAAAAGGTCCGAGTCTGTCTACCTGTGTGTGTCTGTGGACAGCATAGCTCAAAAACGAAAAGATCGTTGAATACCAAACTTGGTATTTAAGTTTGGTATCTTCCAAGGATCCGACGTAAGATTTTCAAGAAAATATCCCTACCCCCAACTATCCTTTACATGGAACTTTTTTCAAAAATTTTGATTTTCTCAAAAATGATAATTTTGATTAAAATGTCGTATATTAAAGATATTTACATGACAAATAAAATATATATCTTGAATTTTCTGGGAATAGCCTCTGAAAAATAATTTATTCAGTATGAATTTTACAAAATTTTGCATAACTGCTAAACCCTAAGAGATGGACAAAACACGTTAAAACACTAATTTATGTTATATTCATGTTTTCCGTGGAGTTGGTCGTTTTTGAGATATTCTCAGCTTTGAAAACCTTATTCCTTTCTCATACAGGAATTTGTCAACTCCTGTCAACAAAGGAATTTCAGTCACATAGCAACCAGATTTTAAATATCAATTTAGCCTATTCTACTCTCTTATTTCGCTTCTACTTTCCTGGAAACAAGTAATACGACTATTTCTGCTATTTTTATCTCGATTAGCATGAAGTAAAAAGAAGCATAACCTTTTTAACAATATTTATTGCAGAGATGTAGACAAAGTCACGTGAACAGAACACATCAGATTTTATTTTAGAAATAACTAACCATCTTATTAACTCCAAATGAATCTCCAATAGAGGATTTTTATTATACAAAAAAAATAGTTTAGTAGAGTAAAAGGTCATTTATGACAGAATATGCAATTCATAGATAAAGATTTTCAACAATTGCGATGTATTTGCAAAGAACAAAACTTTGTGGCTTGAACATACAGAAACTACACACTTAACAATAACCCTAATTAGTATAGCAAAACTTTCTCAAATAGATGCGCTCAAGTTCATCCCACTACTCTAAAGAATTTAGGCGCTTTTTGAAATGGTACTTGTCATTTTGCATTGTAAATTTTACACTACTTCACTCAAAAAAAAAAAATAATAATTTCTTTAGAGGTGAACTTCAGCCCATCTTTTTGAGAAAGTTTTGCTCTACAAGTTAGGGTTGTTGTTAAAGTGTGGTACTTTCTGTATACTCAAGCCAGATGGTTTTTTTTCTTACGAATTTATCGCAATTTTTTGAAAATATTTATTTGTGAACTGCATATTCTAGCATAATTATTTACAAAAAATGTTATTAAAATGAAATTCGAATTAATACGACTGCAAAAAACTAAGAAGTAAGACGAGAAGGTAGGAGGGGGAGATTTCATCCACGGACCGGGTTATGGACCTGGCACCCTCACATTATTATTATTATTATTATTATTATTATTATTATTATTATTATTATTATTATTCGCCTTTCAGTTGGAAGTATCCTCACGAGGAAAGGAATGAATCAAAATGAGATGATATTGGTTGACTACAAAGTAAGAGAATCCTACTTCCCAAGGGAATTTCCGCTCTAAAATACAGAATCCAAGTAGACAACATTTTAATAAAACTGACAATATAAAGCTGCTTTCCACTGAACATTTACAGTTTTTACTCTATTCGAATGTTTCATTGTAAAGGGGGCACTAATACTCTTGACATAAAACAAAGCTTGACTAAAGACAAAGGAAGGGCAAATATACTTGATGTAAAACGGAACATTCATAAATGCCTCAAATCACTCTTTACAGAACCTAAAGCGCTCGTTTTCATCTCCTAATGGTGTTATAAATTTAGGCATTATGAAATACCACATCTGTTATGTAAAGAATTGAACTTTTGAGATAAAGAATAAAATCCATCTTAACATTGTGAAATTTTCCTTATGAACATAACTTTAGAAAATAGCGAAAAAAACCTACAAATACTGGATCATCACATCGTCCTCAAACACTGATATAAATATTTGCACTTATTTCTTCCCTGTACATTGATTTTTTTTGGTTATTTAGGTTAATTAGCCCTTAAAAAGATTTTAAAAGATTTAAATACTCCATGCGTTGGTTTAAATTTTGGCATCTCATGCTCATTTTACCATACTAAAACGTTTCTTAAAAGGGAATTCGTCATTTGGTTCATCTCTCTTTTGCTTTACTCCTGTTCATGCAAACAGGACGGCATTTCAATTTTACCACATAGCAACTAGCTTTTACTTCTTTAGCCAGTAATAAAGTAATAAGAGCATTTCTGCTAAAGTTTATATCGCTTAGCATAATATAAATAAAAGAATGGTGTTTTGTAAGACTAGCGTGCTTGCAGAGTAGGTAGGGAATTTCATGTGAATGGTATACAGCAGGTTTTTATACTATATGAATGATTTATCGAGGCAGAACCCCTATTATTCTACTTATAACATTTCTTTATGTAAAAGTTCACTCAAATGAACATAAAAATACAGTAAATATAGTTAAAACGTATTTACTTGCTTTTATAAGTCTATTTAGAGTTCCCGTCCGTTTTTAGTTTCTCTACACGTATCTTTAAATAGTGTATAGAGAAGGTATTGTATTGCCAACAAAAATTCACTACCGAAATTTCAGCGAAAATATATGTTCAATACCCCAAAATCCCCCCCCCAAAAAGTATTTTTAGAAAAGTATCCGTGTGTGGCCTGTCAGTATGTGTATGTGTGTATGTGTGTCTGTATGCAGCATAACTCAAAAACGAAAAACATAGCTTCAAGAAAATCACCCCACTCCTAACTACTCTTTACAAGGAAGCATTTTAGAAATTATTGATTTTCTCAGAAATGGCTCTTAATGGCCTTTATTAAAATCTGGTATATTAAATATATTTACCTGACAGATAAAATATATACCTTTAATTTTGAGCATAGTCTCTGAAAACATCTTTATTCGGGGTGAATTTTTCGCAATTTTTCATAACTGATAAACCGTAAGAAATAGATAAAAACTTACTTAACAAAAATGTGGAGCTCATTAAAGTACACCATTTATATTATATCCCTTTTTTGTGGAGTTGACCTTTTTTGAGATATTCCTTGTTATTTGTTTCAGTTTTAGAATTCTTATACTTTTCTCATACGGGATTTGTCAACTCCTGTCCATACAAAGGAACTTCAGTCATATAGCAACCAGCTTTTAATAGATTTTAATACCGCTTTAGCCAATGATACTCACTTATTTCACCTTTGCTCACAATGAAGCAAGTAGTAAGTAATTTTTTTCTCGATTAGCCTGAAGTAAATGGAAGAATAAAATTTTTAACAATAATTTATTACAGAGGTGTAGAGAAAGTCGTGAGAATGGATCTTATCAGATTTTTTACACTCGTTGAAGTGGTATAGTTCGAATTTTTACCCACATAATTTGCAAACTGATTGTCTTGAGCTTGATAGTATTTTTATTTGTACATATTAAATAGTGTAAACCGTGTATCGCAATTTCTCTGATCGTGTCTCTGCAATTGATTGCTGTTTGGTACTGTTTATCATAGTCTCCGTGTCTGCCTTTTTCTTCTTCTGTTTCTTTCTTGTTATTGCTTCTTTATACGCTTGATCCTTATAACTTTTAAGAATAATATTTCCCTTTATATTACATACGCCAGTGTGTTTTGTGAATATTTGCTTGCCCCTATTGCCCTCCTTATAAATCTTGCTTTAACATTTTCAATTTTGTACATGTCACTGAAAAAATTTGTAAAATTGTATACTTAAAATTAAAATCGGTTATTAAATAATATTTCTATTACAACTCTATTAGTTGAAGCTTAGTCAATCAGAATGCCTCATCACAATCCAAATTCAATGAGCACTCGATGATTATTACAGATCAATACATAATATATTATGTAACACAGCTTCTTGTGTAATATTAACCACTGATAATTGCACCAATAACAATCCCAGAATTCAATATCTATGAAGTTATGTTAGTACGTGTACAGACGCTTAGGAGAAATATTAGTTCGTAAAGAACTCTTTAAAAGACAAAATGTGTGTGAATGTATATATATTCGAGGGCCATTTATTTCAACAATAATAGACAAGTTTATAGAAAACAATTATTTTATTACTAAAAGTTTTGTACTCTTATGATTACTTTTCAACATAATCACCGAAAATATTGAAATATTTGTCGTACCTGTGCACAAGCTTTGCAATACCCGCTTCAAAAGATGTTGCCACCAATGATTTCAAATGAGCATTGATGTTGTTTTGAAGATCGTCGTTGGTTTAAAAGTGTGCCACGTCTTCAGTTCAAGGAAAAGGTGAAAGTCGCTGGATGCCAGGTCAGGACTGTACGGCAGATGATCGAAATTGTCCCATATAAATTGTTCAAGGAGCCGATGGATTGTGCCAGCAGTGTGTGGACGAGCGTTGTTATGGATCAACACAATTCCTGAAGTCAGCATTCGTCTTTGTTTTGAACGGCTCTCCGCAAACGTCGTAAAGTACGAAGATCTTCAAAACAACGTCAATGCTCATTTGAAATAATTGGCGGCAGCATTATTTGAAGCGGGTATTGCAAAGCTTGTGCACAGGTATGATAAATGTCTCAATCTTTTCGGTGAATATGATGAAAAGTGTACAAGACTTTTAGTAATAAAAAATTTGTTTTCTATTAACTTGTCTGTCCTAGACACGGTTTGTGTGAAAAATCAATTAATCCAATGCCTATTGACCATAATAGTTGGCTATACTATGAATCTTGATACTTAAGTACTTGCAACATTGTAAGTCGCCATTGGGGTTGACATCTCAATATCATTTGAGAACACCTTGTGGTTTACCGGGAAACATGCGAGTCAGTTGAAAAATTCAATGCTATGCCGGCATGTTGCCATGGTAGTTCAGTGACAGAGCAACCGCTAGAGATCGGGAGATCCGTGGTTCAAATCCCAGCTATGACATTGAATTTTTCAGTGTGACTCTACCTATCTAGCTTGTCTTTTATCTATAATCTATCAGAGGTTGAAAAAATGCCCTCGTGTGTGTGTGTGTGTGTGTGAAAATAATGAGTTGAATTTTTCCCAAAAAGGGTATTTCAGTACAATTTTTGATATGATAGGGAAGCAAGTCAGGGAGGATATTTATATTTTAATAAGACGACGAACAGAAAGATCCTTTTGAACTGGAACCTCGTACCATATCTGTTTCTTGATACAAAATTGGCATAAGTCTAGGTGCTGGAGACTACGTTTTTCCGTTCTCACCTTTTTGTTTGAATGCACGATTGGTTTAGCAAAGCTACTTGAGATCTCAGGAAGTAATTTCTCGGTATATACGTCAGAAGTGTTAATTTTTACCTCAATAATTTTATGCAGTTTTGTGTAAAATAAAATAATTGAAATACGATTACAATTGATGAATACGTAGACGGACAAATAAAAGTTCAGTTCATATGAGAGAACTATTATATATAGAAATACAGAATGATAATTTCAAACTAAGCTTCTTAAAAATACCAGAATTTGAGAGAACACATGAATTCTGTGATAATATCAACATTAGGGCAATGTGTTTATTATTCATGAGATCAACGTTTATAATTAATCAATAGCATGTCCATCATGGCGCAGAGACTAGAGCATGTAAATTCCGACCAAATACCCCGGACGGTACAGGGTATTGCGTGTCCATTCTGCGTCATGAAAAATTGTGGAGCTGCGATAGGCCGCAAAAGCCAACATTTCCAAAATGTCGGCTAGTTTATGCGTGATGCTGGCTGATGAATGTCTACACCTGTGGTGCGCAAGTGAGCTTGGAGCCGGTAGATCCAAATGGGCTAAGGGCCACAGATTATTATCAGATACCGTTCCATAGCATTCAAAAGTGGGAGATTGCATCCAACAAATTTAATACACACACTTCTTCAGTGTTTATTTATATTTTAACTCCATTGTTCCCATTATCTGAGTTATTACAGACAGTTTTATCTGGTTTTAAAACAGCAATTTTACTTTCTCCAGCACGTACATAGTAGGTAGAGAAGCTATGACAGAAGCTATTTGATTAAAATCTCTTATATAGAATATCTACTTACCAAATAAACTGTATATCTTGAACTTTCTGGGAATACCCTCAAAAACCCTGCTTATTCTAGATGATTGTTATTGAAGTTTGCATAACCGGCAAACCGTAAGAGATAAACAAAAACTTACTGCTAAAGTGTAGATCACGATAAAACACAAAATTTATGTCATATACATTTTTTTTTCGTGCTGTTGATCAGTTTTGAGATATTCCTTGTTATTGGTTTCAGCTTTAAAAAAGTTATACTTTTCTCATACAGGAATTTGTCAACTCTTGTCGATACAAACAAAGAAACTTCAGTCACATAACAACCAGCTTTTGATGATCACTTTAACGTATGGTACTCCCTTGTTTTTTACATGAGCATCTCTACTGTGAACGGTGCCTTATGCAGATGATTGGGGTACGCGGCCAAGGTCAGGGAATAAGAAAAGAATTCCATATTGCGTGTCCGATAGTCACGTCGGCAGAAACTGATCCAGACCCATTAGCCATTAATTCCTACATCCCTTCAGTGCACTCTCAGCTGTTGCAGACGTCACAAGTTTCTGGCATTTGGTCTCGGGATATTACCGAGTTAGTGTGCGGTTATAAAGCCAGTGCATCCAGTACTGTTTTATGGCTTTCGTTTCCTGTCAATATATGATTGCGAGCTAGCGGTAACGACTGTCATAGGAAGTGTCAAAACTTGCAGTGTTTTATATGATAAACCCAGTTTGCAACGTTCATTTGTTTATGCTTCAGCAGGTACTGATCCGTGTTCATTTGAAATGAAGAAGCTGTTCTACTTTTCTGATTCTTTAAATTCAGTTAAAACAGAAAAATTACTATTGTCAAAATTATGCCATGTCTCCATGTAGTAAAATGTTGATAAGGAATTTAAATGTTAGTATATCAATAGAATTTATACCAAATACACAACCTTGCGGTATCAACCGAAATATACATGTATTATTTCCAATTTTACCAACTCTTTTTCTTGGATCGCATAAAAACGTGTTTATATATTCGTAACTTTAACAAAAATCTGTGTGGCGAATTTGTATAGGGACAAAGATTTCATAGGATGAAATTGATTACAGGCTCAGGCATTTAAATTTAATTCTACAACTTCTTTTACCATATATACTTCGTAATTTGAAGAAATTCTAATGAAATTTTAATCACATGTTCCAAAAATCTCGAAATTTTGTTTATTGAATTTTCAGTGCTTGATGTATTTCCCATTTTTGCTTTCTCGACCAAATAGATATGCTAAATAGTAGAAGTATTGTATTCCACCCAAAAATTCGAAGTCAACAAAACCGTGCAATATCATTTAGAAGAAAATGTGTGCGCTCTTGTGTGTAAGTGAATTACCAAACTCAAAATTATATATCGAATAAATACAAACTTGCTATTTAAATTCAGCATTTCTTAAAGATGCAACATTAAGCTTTTATAGAAATCTACTAAATCTTTAACTACCATAGCATTTAAAAATGTTTCTTATTTTTATGTCTTCAAAAATGCCCGTACCAATAATATAGACATTTATATGGCTAATAAATATGTGTTTTGATTTTTTACTTTCTCTACTATTTACTTATAATATACATATAAGGTAAAGAAGGTATTTTATTTCACCCAAAAATTCGATACTGAGATTTTACCAGGAATAACTATTTTGTGAACTCCTAAATAAAAAGCAATTTTTGGAAAAACATTCCATGTCTATGACTGTGTGTCTACGAACAGCATAAGTCAAAAATGAAAGTCGGTTAAATACCAACATTTATATTTAATTTCAGCATCCCCAGACGATGCGACCCGAAGATGTTCAGAAAAATCCCCCACCGCAAACTTCCCTTTACAGGAAACATTTTTCGGAATGTTTGTTTTTCTCAAAAATGTAATAATTGTGATTAAAATACCATATACTATAATATTTATATCACAAACAAAAATTATACCTTTTATATTCTGGAGCTTTCTTCATTCTGGATGATTTTTACATAACTGGTAAACCATAATAGGTACATTAATCTTACTACATAAAAAATGTACATCTCTTTAAAAACACAGTGCATGTCAAATACAAGTTTTGTTGTGTTAACTATTTCCCTTGTTTCTAGTTTGTGATTTTCAACACTTAAAGTTCTCTCAAATGAGATTCGTTATTATTATTGTTTTCCTTTCTTTCTTGTTTGTATTTTAAATTTTGGAAGGAGAGTGGTATTCACAGCCCATCGCAGAACAGTGACCAGCTCTAAAAATATTTGACTATTGCTTTAGCATTGTGTATTCCCTTATTTCCCTTGCACCTACAAGAAAAATGAAATGAAATCATTGCTGCTAAAATTTGTTACGATTAACATAAAGTACATAAAAATGAGTTTTTGTAACAATAGTTTGTCGCAGAATTGGTAGGAAAAGTCATGATAATGTATTTTTTTAAGAATAGCTTGTACAGTCACCTCATTGTGAATAACTTTTTCATAATTTTGTTAAACTAATTGTTAAACTACAAAACATAGACTAAAGTCTGCTACACGAGAAACGCAGATAGTACAACGTTTATCCCTGCTATTAATATTTCAGACTTATGATATTTTAATGCATTTGTGGAACTGTTTTTGAAAAACTAAAAATAATTTAATTTTTATACCATTAAAGGTAGTTTCGCGAGGGAAAATTTAGTGAAAAATCTTGGTGTTACATGCTTAAAAGCTTTAGGTTCATTGAGCTTCTTATATTGCATTATATATTTTATGGAAACACACGTTTGCTCGCGCGTTCTGATTTAAAATTACTTTTTCCAGAGGATTTCACAACGGAATCTCCGGTAGAATCTCAATGATGTAAACATTAGGCTTAAATACATTACTTACTCTAAAAAGGTTAAGAAGAAACACTAAACTGCGCGGCCAAAAACCAAAATCAAGCCAAGATCTGCCGCGCAACCGCTGCATTCTCTTTTCATCGGTGCGGAGCAGTACTGGAAGGCGGGACGTATTTATGCCCCGAGTCCCTTCCGGCCGGTTAATGCGGTCCACGCTACATTTCTCTCAATCATCTCCTTAATTGGCGCCCTCTCGAGGACCGCATGAGCCTGAGTACTCTCCAGACAAGGCCTCTCAGCAGAAGAAAATCCTCCATACAGTAACAGGAATCAACCTCGGGCTTCCCGCTTGATAAGCTGCTGCCACGCTAAGCAGCTTATCTCTATCTGCCTTATGCATATTATCTACATATATAAAAGGTTAAAAAAATCGTGATACGATAAAGACGAAGAATGGAAACTGAAAACGCCATGGGAATATTAATATATATGTAATATAAAGGCAAAATTTCTGATACGCAAAAATACAATTAATTAATATTGGTATTTAAATTATTTAGAGGCCGTCTAGCTAATTTAAGCTCTTACTGGACGCCATGTGTTAAGTTAAAGTTTGAATGTATTTTATTATAAGAAGACGTGCTCAGATTTCTGGAACACTTTTAGAGCCGACGCTTGTTGCATACCAACAGGGAACAGTTCGTGCTTGGCAAGTAACCATTCGGGGCAGCGGCTTCTGGCCTTGGATAGTGCTTTAAACTTGTTTAAACAGATGCAATCTTGTATTTCTGTTAGTAATACCAGGCACTTGCTCATGTTACAAAACAACATAGGTGAGTGACTTTAGCTAGAATGTTTTGTGGTAATATTGTGAAAAGCAGATTTTTCTCATTAAAATGTCATTTATTTGTAGCTAAGAAAAGTGTTTTCTACATGCACTACGTATTGCTTTCCACCCAAACATTCGATACCGAAATTTAACCGGAAATAAACGTTTTAGGGTTCCCCTGTATCCAGAATAAGCAAGGCGCGTGTCCGTACGTCCGTGTGTCTGTGAGTACGATAGCTCAAAAACGAAAAGTCACAAAGTACCAAACTTGAAATTTTAGTTTAGTATCTTCCAAGGATGCGACACGAAGATTTTGAGCCAAATCCCCATAACCTAAAATAATCTTTCATAGAATAAGTTTTGAAATTTTTGATTTTCTCAAAAATGTCTCTAATAATAATTGTAATTAAGATACCGTGTATTAATGATACTTTCATGACAAACAAAATGCATGTTTTGAATCTTCTGGTACTAAAACATCTTTATTCTGGATGAAGTTTGCTGAATTTTGCAAAATTGATAAATCTTGATAGACAAAACTTACTACACAACAATATAGGTAGATATCTTTAAAACATGAATTTATGTTATACACATTTTTTTCGTGGTTACAGTTTTAAAATACTTAAAATTGTTCTCCTACGGGAATTTCTCAACTTCTGACAATGCAAAAAAAAAAAAAAAAAACGGATTTACTTCACATGGCAACCAGTTTTTAAAAGATTTGAGTACCGCTTTAACATAGTGTATTCTCCTATTTGCCTTCTACTTAAGAGGAAGCACGTAACAAGACCATTTCTGCTAATGTTTATCTAGATTAGCATGAAGTAAATAGAATATTAGCGTTTTAACAATAATTAGTTACAGATATGTAGAGAAAAGCATACGAATGTAACACATCAGATTTTTAAATCTGCATGCATTTCAATTAACCTACTGTATCATAGCGAACTTAAAAACACAATACAGTAAATGTTTCTAAAAGGCATATCAATATTGTTTTTGATTCACGTGAAAGCATTTTTTATTCAGGTTACACATAATAAATAGTGTTTATTAAAGCTAACTTTTCTTTGTTAATCTTTTTTATTGCGTAAAATAATGTAACGGTGTTGTTTATGTTGGTACTATGCACACACCTTTTCTTGGGTTCTCAGCTCCGTAATCTTCATTCAGTAGGTTTCGCGCAGAGCAGAGCAACAGCTTTGAGATATGATGTATGCTATATATCCAGTTATCTTGTGGCTTCGGTGCTAAGATTTTATTGTGTTTTTAAATGTCCAACTTCACGATGTTCACGATGTGTGTTTTGTTTAATAATTCGGATAGTTCCGGTAAATCAGATACCCTATCATCATGATGGCTGAAGGTCTCAGAAAAAGAAACTTTCTTTGGTTGATAACAAACACTACGGAAAGATAGGTAAGTGAGTTCTCTCTTCTTTCACCAGATCCTCACTTCCCCGTAAAACTAACGACCAAGAAACGGGTACAAAGTATTTGTAATTCTGGAAAGATAGTTTCAAAATGGAAATGGAGTTTTATTTATCGATCCTCTTTAACTGATGTAGTTCTCAGCGTCCCATTCTCTACTGGGCGTGAAAGATAGCTTAATTTTGCTCAGAGGCCTCTTTTATTAGGCTTGAGGTTTTTTACGTGCATAAATCTGTGACGGCTTTACTTCCCTTCGGAAGAAAGCCATGCTAAGGATTTTTTGGCTCGAAAAAATCCATCGTCCGCTAGGTTTGAATCCGCGACCTGGGTATATGAAGTTAGCATGGTATAATTTCCATGTGGCAACAGTGTGT
The DNA here is from genome assembly GCA_030762935.1 of Hymenopus coronatus. NCBI lineage: Eukaryota > Metazoa > Arthropoda > Insecta > Mantodea > Hymenopodidae > Hymenopus > Hymenopus coronatus. Next base: position 100,715,529 of record CM060890.1, read on the forward strand.
AGCCTGAAAATGGGGATAACTATCACAGCAATCGTTTGAGTATGCCAGACAAAAGTGCGGAACGGTTGTCTCAGGAATAACACGTGTGTTTGTATTCTGTAATAAACAAAGGAAGTGAAACGGAGGATCAGAGTTGAGTTTGGAGGTAATGGTTCTTCTGTATTAACAATTGCAAGAATAAACGAAAAATCTGATGATACTGGTAGTGCTTTGCATGCGAAGGGAACGGGTTAGGGCCCGAAGATAAGCCGGCTCCTGCGTTGAAAGCCATTAACTCGTCCCCTGAGAAGACAACATCTCAAAGGCTCATGTATGTCCAGAGTTAAACATTTCACGCTCAACACGGCAGAGAATAATGAAGGATATCTAATTAAAGCCATATCATCCTCATTTGATAAATGATCTTGACGGCGATAATCCAGAAAGCGCTTACAGTTTGCAGAAACATTGCTGGAAATGCTGAGGGAAAATCCAGGTTTAAAGGAACACATCGTTTCGTCAGATGAGGCCAAGTTTCATGTTTTTGGGAAGCGTTACACAATTGCGTGTACTGGAGGAAAGAAAAGACTAATGCAAACATCTGTATGCGTGATAAAGGTCCTGTTGTCTCTTATGATGAGTTGGTTAGTTTCGATGATACCGTTTATGGAGAAGTTACTTTAAATTGCTTACAGTCACTGTATCCTTTTCTGTAAACACGACTGGACATAAATTATATAGTACCGTCACATTACGCCACACCACTGCTAGAGTGGCTAAAAGAAACATTCCTGAACTGTTGGAACAGTTGATGTGGGTCTATGGAGTAAACTCTTCCAATTTAGCACTACCTGACCTTTTCTTACAGAGTATTTTAAAGGACAATATGTATCAACGTCACATATGTAATTTGACCGAGCTGCGGCAATGTATGAGGGGCGTTCAATAAGCCCTTAGAAACCCCCAAGAACTTACACTCATGATATCGAACAAGGTTGTATTTAGTAACCGTGGTCTCTTACTACATAACAGTTAAAATGTCATCTATATCCATCACGTGGTTTCGTTGCCATAGGCGACTGAATAAAAAATCTTGTGTTTCTTTAAAAAGATGGAAAAAACGAGTTTCTTGCAGTGATTAAGCAGTTCTATTTAAAATGATTAACACCGAAATAGATAAAAGCCGAGTTGGATGAAGTTCATGGCACATCTGCTATTGCGTTTGCAACAATTTACAATTGTATAAATGATTTTTAAACGTGGCCGTACATCCATAAGTAATGAACATCATTCTGGACGTCCAGTAAAGGTGATTTCCCTCGAAATATTGACAAAATCCAGGATATGGTTTTGAGTGATTGACGAATCAATGTTCGCGAAAGAGTAGAAGCCATAGGCATATGACAAGGTACAGTGTTCTCAATTCTGCACCAAGAATTTGACCTGCCAAAGGTTTCGCCAAGATGGGTGGCGCGTTTGCTTTCAATGGAGAATAAACACAATCGTGTGATCGATTCGGAAGCTGGTTTCCCACCTTTTCGTCGCAATCCTGACGAGTTTCTGCGTCGATGCATAACTTTGGATGAAACATGGCTAAAGTACTACACTCCAGAGACAAAAGTAATCCGAAAAGTGGATTTTAAAGGCCAAACAGCTCGGAAGAAGGCAAAGGCAATGACATTGCATACAATATGGTGGCCTTGGTGTTTTGGGATGCACTCGGGATCACCTTGTATATTGGTTATTTGCAGAAATGAAGAACTATAAATGGAAAGTAGGTATTATGCATCGTCATTGACCCGGTTTAACGGAGAAATCAAGAAAAAAAACGCCCTCATCTGACAAAGAAAACTATTTTCTGCCACCAAGGCAATGCAAGGTGCTCTGGAAATTTCGATGGCGAAAATTGTAAAATTACCGTATCCACCAGATTTGGCCTCCAGTGACTTTTTTTATTTCCCAACTTGAAAAAGTGGCTCGGCGGAAAATGATTCACGTCTAACGAAGAGGTCATCTCCCAAGCAGATGCTTATTTTGAGGTCCTTCCAAAATGCTACTTTTTGGAAGGCTTAAAATAGTAGGAGAAACATTGGGAAAAGTGTATCAAGCTAAAAGAGATTATGTTGAAAAATAAACCAAAAAATTCCAAGAATATTTTATTTTACTATTCTTTCCAAGGATTTATTGAACACACCTGGAATCATAGAAGAGTTCCACAGGATAACAGCAGGTCAGTCAAATTGTTTGTGACAACGTTGATCTTTGTTTCTAGGCATACATCAACTTGGATGGTGCATTAGTGGACATGGAAAACAGAGATTAAAATTCTTGTAAGGAAAGGTATGAGAGTGTTTATATTCAAATTATATTGCTAGTTTCTTTACGTTTGAGACAGCAAATGCATAATTATGGGACACGAGAGAATTGTGTTATAAAAGTTTTCATAAATGTTAAAGCTTTATATTAATGGTTACCTGACAGAGATACTATAGAGTACGCAAATGTTTGATTAGTTTATAACTGATTATTTGATTAATGTTTTACAATTATTTAATGAAGAATTTGACGGTTCAACTCCCGGAACCCGTGTTTTTTTTTGTTTTTTTTTTTTGTTTTTTTTACTCCCAAAACATTTACATATTCTGGTAAAATTAAACTAAGATTTATTTATGGACGCTCGTTAGCTGCTGAGATTCTTAGCGTCCCATTCTATATTGGACGTGAAAGGGGACTTAATTTTGTTCAGAGGCCTATTTTATCAGGTTTGAGATTCGTTTATGTGCCGCAAATCTACGAAGCAGGACCAACAGCTTCCCTCCCGTTCCTCAGGAAACCATGCTAAGGATATTTACGCTCGAAAAAAACCATCGCTCCCGTCGTGTTTGAAACCATGACTTTGGGAACCAGAGGCTAGCATTTTACACCTAGACCACGGAGGACGATGCAGATTCTGGTAATTATTATATCCAGTGTTATATATTATTATAATTATTATTCTGATAATTATTATATCAGGTGTCATTTTGAAGGAGTAACAAACATATAAAACAGAAGGTGTTGAAGGCATATTGCCGTCCTATATGGCATATATTCGGCAAAGTATTGTCATTATCAACCACTTGTTTGCTAAGAACGCCAAAATTAGCGTAAATCGATGTTGCCAGCTTATGAAAATATGGCTAAAATGAAAAATGCAATATTTGAACTCGGGTGCCTCTTATATAAAACATGGTACATTGTGGTTTAGCTCCACAGACCGTTCGGCTACGCCCTGTCTTCGCTTAGCAGCCGCGGCATTCGGCTACGCTTTGCGGCTTAGGGTCCTCAATTCCTCGGCTATACTGTACGGTTGTGTGCTATGTTCGGATTGTGAATGTTGGCAACACGGAGAGAGACAAGTATAGAAGAAGCTATGTTTCCGTGATGTCTCAGGTGGAACGTCCGTTAAGCTTATGAAGAAAAGTTACGCAGAAGTGACAAAAGTGAAATAGTTGATTATAAACACATTATAACTGAAACATATTATAGAATAAGTATTGTGAAAGTGTTATTAACTTATTAGAGTATATTCTCCACATTTTGGTATTAAAATAATACTAATGTGATGAAAATATCAATTTGTAACTAGACCTGTGTTCGGAAATATATTCCATTTGACAAACACATTCACACACGTGTGCGTGCTCGTACTACCTTCAAACTAAAACGCTGATATTCGCAGCTTATGTGTGTGTGAGTGTGTCTGTTTTAGGGAGGGGTATTCCGCACTGCAGTCGTTAGCTTATTGTAATCAGACCCCTCAAGGAGAGGTTGAGACGAGTGTAATTTCAAAGGGTGGCGGACATCTGGACATTTCAAGCAGTCTATCTCAATGCGGGGAGCGCCAGTAGCCCGTCCCGGATAGACCACCTGGATCCGCAGACAACCACCAGTGCCATCCCGCCGCCAAGAACTGTTTTTCCAGAGCGCAGCCACCTCCACAGAATCACGCCTCTGCCGCAGTCCTCGTCGACACTTACAACCTTGAAAGAGACCGGTTGAGGTGAAAAGAAAATGAACAGCAAGTTCGGGAGTTCCCCAGCATTTGTCTAGTCACCGAGAAAACCCCCGAAAAATCCATAGGTCAGAGAGGTCTGCCGCGGGAAACCGATTCCACGACCTCCCGAAATGCCTGAGCCACCTGGCTCGGTCAATGCAGTTGTTACGCCAGCATCCTTACCGTACCTTTTGGTGTTTGTTAGTTTCGATATGCAATACCAATATCCACAGTGCAACGGAACTTGGAGATCGTTTCTGTTGATAGTATAAATAGGATCCGTGTTTAGTTGCCTACACTTTTATCATTATGTGAAGTAGAACAACGAGCGTGTGGCGTAATCATTCCATTAGCTGATAGAAAAACTGAAAAAGAGGGGAAATAGTAATTATAAGCTCGCGCTGGGGCTCTCTGCACACACGCATGCACTGCCAATCAGCAATTCTGGACGTATTTAAAGAGCTCCATTAGTGAGACACCATTGTTGTATGAGACTAATTATTATTGTGACAGAGTTCATTTGGGAACTAAAACTAAGTTTGAAATGGTTTCATCAGCGAGACGGCAACCAATATAACCGTACAGAGGCTGTAAATTAGAATCTTCCTCGATCTCAGGAATATGCTGATATAATAATACTACTACTACAGCTGCTGCTGCTGATGTGGGCCCTTCCTTTTCACTTTCTCTAGCGCATACGTACAACGTACACAGCAAGTGTTGCATTCCACCTAAAAACTCGAAACCGAAAATTCTCCGAAATACATTAAAGCATTTTTTGAAAAAAGTGTTAATGTATGTGTGTGTATGTGTATGTGTGTCAAAAATGAAAAGTCGGTTCAATATCTTCAAGAATGCGACACAAAGATTTTTCAAGAAAATTTCCTCACTCCAAGTCCTTTAAATGGAAGATTATTCAAAATGCTCGATTTTCAAAAACATGCTCGATTGTTCTAAAGATATTGTGACCCGCGCCGAATAATCGCGTCTGTATCTTGCCGGCCCATAATCACCGCAAGTACGTATGTGAGCGATTGTCTTCGATCAAATAGCAGTTATTGCACATGCGTGGTCGGTTTTTTATGGTTCCACTACCAATGTTCTACGTGTTAGAATCTACTCGCAAAGAGCACTTCCTGAAAGCGTTGGAATGCTACACCTGGATGTGTGGACGCTTGCAATAATGATCTCTTTTAGAAGTTTCTTGTCACGTGATCGGCAGCCACATAAATGGAGCTGCTAAGCCCAGAGAAATCAATTTTAGATAGATAGATACTTTATTTCACTGCTTAGGGCGTGGCCCGGTGGCAGCGCTGTCAATGTAATAATACAATGTACAATACAATGAGTTAAATAAACAATAATGTGAGTAATACACTGTTAAAATGCCAATGTTTGATTGTGAGTTCGGTCCGCAAGTCGTAATTCCGACCCACAGTGCCATCTATGGGCGACGATCCTTCCTCACCATGACGCATAGCGGCAAACTCAAAAACTAGAAATTCAAATCCGATCATGGAAACTTCGTAACGATGCCCTATGCTTCACTTGAGAGCTGCAAGAAATAACCAACTCATTACAGAATAATTTTCGATAATCATTTCATTGTAGAACAGGGGTAACAGAAAACCAATTCTAAAGTCAAATGTTTAACAGCGGATCGCTATGTGCAAGGTTGTACTTCCATATTCTTTTCATGACATCGTGAGAAATTATTTTAAAGGAAATTGGGATAGAAAAATCGATGTTACATTCACGTGCCTTTCTTAACCATTCTTCCACAAACTATTCTTCAAAGATGTTATTCCTCTATTTACTCGTTTTAATTGAGTTAAATGTTTGTAGAAGTGCGTTTATTATATTTTCCCTACTAGGCACAATTAGAGTAGAAGAATACAATAGGCTTAAACGTTAGTCTTTGTTTAAGAGCTGGAGAAATAAAAATTCAGTAACGATTTCTCGTTTGAGAATAATATTAAGCATTTTAAAATTGAAACCAATTACAAGGAATTCCTAAAAATGTATTTGACAAGATCTGCGCTTTAACAAAATCTACATTTGTTTGTGTAGTTAACTTACGCCAGTCTCTTGTGGCTTCCCAGTTATGCAGATGTTATTCAGAATGTTGAGGATTTCAGAGGATAATCCCAGAGAGTGCCATAAACCATAAACATATTATGATACTTTATTTCAAATCGTTAAGAGCCTTTGCCGAAGCCTTTTCCATTTAAGAGCAAATGTTGGAAATTTGAAAAATAATATTTAAGTTTTATTTATAGACGCTCTTTAACTGTTGTGGTGCTTAGCGTCGCATGCTATATTGGGTCTGAAAGACCGTTTAATTTTGCTCATAGGTCTCTTTATCAAGAATGAGATTATTTCATGTAAGTAAATCTATGACATGGGACCAACGGCTTTACTTCGCTTCCGAAGTAAAGCGGTTGCTAAGGATTTTTACGCAAAACAAAAAATTAATGGGCGAGGCTAGTATGTCACCCAAAGACCACGAGGGACGATAGGATACTGAAGATGTTAAACCTTTTGTTTTTGAGTTTTACTCTTCACAGACACACGTGAAATTTTTTTCTACAAATCTAATTTATTGCACTCACGTGAATGTCATACTCACACTTATACAGACTATTACTTCAACGGCTATTCTTCTATTTTCTTCTTGTGAATTGAGATATCTTTGCAGAAATTCCCTTACTGCATGTTTCCTTGTAAGTACAAGAAGTTTAGGGGAACAAATAAGTAGCTTAAAATTTTTAATGGTTTAGGCACAAAAGTTCCGTTTTATTTGCATGGACAGAAGAGAGAGGGAGAAAGAAAGAAATACATAAAACATTAAAATAATAACTTACCTACAAAATCAAACCAATAACAATGAATACCTCGAAAATGGTGAACTCCATAAAAAAAATGTACCTACTATGCGCGCACATTTTTTGGGTGCTTGGCTCCTAGATTTGGGTAGATGTCGCCCAATTTCAGAAGCAGAGTATAGAGACACATTGAGACATGAAGTACGCTATACAACCTGATATCTAGTGGATGCTAAGATTTCATTCTGTCTGTAGATCCCAAAGTTCACGAACATACACCTGCGCTGTGTTTGGTTTAATAATTCAGCTACTTCGCGGTAAATTAGATAACCTATTCACCATAATGGCCGAGGACCTCAACCAACCCTAGCCATACCATTAAACTAGCCCCCAAGAAAACGCGTGTGCATAAATTGGAGCTTTAACGAGAATTGCATTGTTTGTGTAGTAAGATTTTGTCTTTTACGTTTACCAGATATGCAAAGATAAATTTAAAATGAAGAGGCCTTCAGAGATATTCCTAGGAAATTCAAGATATACATTTTATTTGTCATGAAATATCTTAAACATATTGGATCCATTTTGTAGAAAATCAAAATTTTCAATTTCCTTATGTAAAGGGTAAGTTTGGGTAGGGAGCTTAAACTGAAAATCTTTGTGCCGCCTCCTTTGAAGGCAAATGAGTTTACTTACCAAGTTTGGAAGGTTGGTACTTGATTGACTTTTCGCTTTTGAATTATGTAAACATACGCACAGAAACACTCACACACGAGTATTTTCATAAACCTTTAAGGGGAAATCAGATGTGGGCAAAACATATATTTCTGGTGAAATATCAGTTCGAGAATTTTGATAAAATCAAAATTTTCTAAAAATGTTTCATGTAAAGCGTAGTAAGGGGGTGGGGGATTTTTCTGAAAATCTTCGTGTCCCATTCTTGGAAGGTACTAAATTTAAATACCAAGTTTGGTATTTACCCGACTTTTCCTTTTTGAGTTATGCTGTTTACATACAGACTCTCACAAATACACCCAGACCTTTTTGTAAAAATGCCTTTTTTTGGAATCAGAGGATCCTAAAACATATATTTCCGGTGAAATTTTCGGTATCGAATTTTTAGATGGAATACAATACCTTCTCTATCTACTATGTACATTGTGCTATGTACACATGCATTATAGATACGTGCTAGAGAAAATAAAAATAAAAACCAATATAAGTTGTCTCTCAGAAATTACTGATGCTCAAAGAAATCTGGAAATAAGTTGTATTTTCCAAACAGATCTACATTTTGTATATTACCTTTTGCCTCTCTCGTTTAGTTTACTTGTTATGCAAAATTATGCAACATTCCTTACGAATGAAGAGGACTTCATAAACTATTCACAAAAATACAAAATATGCACTATTTTCGTCATGCAATTATCTTAAATATATGGCAGTGTAATCACAATAATTAGTTATTGTAAGCAAATCGTAAATATTGAAACATTTTCCATATAAAGCTTAATTTGGGGTGAAGGAATTTCTTTAAAATCTTCGTTTGTAGCTTTGAACTATAAATTAAAACCAAGTTTGTTATTTAACCACATTTAATCTTTGGTTTATGGTGTTCATACGTTAACATACAAAACTTTTCTGAAAATGCTTATTCTTTTTTGATTCAGAGGTCTCAATGTTTATTTTGAAAGTTTATATATTTATGTATCCTGGTTGAAGATAAGGCCATAAGGCCTTCTCTTTCACTCTATCAGGTAATACATTAAATTCAATACAGCCGTGATATAACGAATAAAAAGAAATATTCAATTCTATACCACTTAATAAAAATAAATATGAAAAGGTACAACTATACTGAAATGAATAGGGAAAACTGTAAGCAACATTATTTTAAGAAAAATATTCATGTCGGTTGAAACATACATTTGTCTTATTTACAATTGAAATGCATATTAGTTGCCAGCCGATAAAATATTAGTAACAATAAATTAAAGTGTATTTATGTGAATTAGTGTATTTATCATATTAACGCAGCAGCAGATTAGGTTTGATTATAAATGTATGCCCTAAATTTCTGCTTGAACAGTATAACGTCCAGGCAGTCCCTTACGTCTTCCGGAGGGAATCCCAAAGACAGGCTAAATCTAAGTTTTCCAATGATGCCCAGAATCGAATTTTTGCCCATAATGCAATACTTTCTCTATCTACTTGTTATGTAGTAGGGAAATGAAAAAGTGCTGCGGTTTACATGTTATTATTGAAACTATATTCCTTATTAAATTCTAATCTGAATATTATTTATACATTTATAACCAATCATAATTTTGGTTTTTGAAACAGCTGCTTGATATTTGAATTTTGTTGATGTTCTCTATATTTAGTTATTTCAGACAAGATGTATAAAGAGGAACTATTTTGCATTTGGGAATAATCTTTAAGATATTGTGATACTAACGATTTATTCGGGTAACTGCCTGTAGGTCAGTGTGCCTATTTTGGAGTTAAGCTTCAGGATTATTAATTTTATTTGATGATTATTATGACATTTTACTTTCTCTACACGTACTATGTATATAGTGTATAGAGAAATATTCCACCCAAAAATTCGATATCGAGATTTCACCGGAAATACACGTTTTATGGTCCCCTGTAACAAAAAAAAAACATTTTTGAAAAAAAGGTCCATGTGTGCCCATGTGGCTGTGAACACGAGAACTCAAAAACGAAAAGTCGTTTACATACCAAAGTTAGTATTTAAGTTTAGCATTTTCCACGCGACACGAAGATTTTGAGAAAAATTCCCCCACCCTAAACTACCCTTTATATGGAAAAAAATTCGAACATTTTTACTTTCTCAAAAATAGTTCTAACGATTTTGATTAAAATACCATATATTAGAGATATTTATATGCCAAATAAAACGTATATCTTGAATTTACTGGGAATATCCTCTAACGATCTCTTTATTCTGAATGAATTTTGCTGAATTTTGCGTAAGTGGTAAACCGTAAGAGTTAGGCAGTAACTTAATACACAAAAAATCTAATGTGTTCCATTCACATGATTTTCTCTACATCTCTGCAATAAATTATTGTTAAAAAGCTTATGCTTCCATTTATTTCATTCTAATCGAGGAAAAATTAGCAGAAATTGTCTTATTACTTGCTTTCTTGTAAGTAGAAGCGAAACAAGGGAGTACCATAGGTTAAAGTGATCCATTGTTTATATGGATAGGAGTTGACAAATTCCTGTATGAGAAAAGTATATGTTTTTCAAAGCTCAAAGTAAAAACAAGGAATAACATTTTGTGCGGTAAATTTTGATCCATGTTATGTTAGCAGTTATGCAAAATTCCGTAAAATTCGTCCAGAATAAAGTATTACTCGGAGGCTATTCCCAGAAAATTCAAGATATACATTTCATTAGTCATGCAAATATCTTTAATATACGATATTTTAATCAAAATCGTTAGAGCCATTTTTAGAAAATCAAAATTTTCGAAAAAAATGTTCTATGTAAAGGGTAGTTAGGGGTGGGGGCATTTTCTTGAAAATCTTTGTGTCGCATCCTTGGGACAGAGCAAACTTAAATACCAAGTTTGATATTTCACGGTCTTTTCGTTTTTGAGTTATGCTGTCCACAGACACACTCACACACACACACAAACACACACACACACACACATAGACACTTACACGCGCACACACGCACACCCACGGAACTTTTTCCAAAAATGTTTTTTCTGGATTCAGTGGGACTCAAAACATGTATTTCCGGTAAAATCTCGGTATCGAAATTTTGGGTGCATTACAATACCTTCTCTATACATATACTATGTAGTACGTGTAGAGAAATTAAAAATGTGGATCATGTTAAAACACACAACTTATGTCATATGCGGTTTTTTTTTCGTGGAATTGATCATTTCTGAGATATTCCTTGTTATTTATTTCAGATTGAAAATACTTAAACTTTACTCACTCGGAAAGTTGAAAACTCCTGGCCCTGCATAGAAAATAATTTCAACGACATGGAAAGCAGCGTTTTAGAGATTTGACATTCGTTTTAGCCTAGTTTATTTCCTTATTTTCTTCCTTACTTACAAGGAAGCAAGTAGTTAAGAATTTCTGCTAATGTTTATCTGAATTATCATAAAGTAGACAGAAGAATATGATTTTTAAAAATGATTTGTTACAGCGATGTAGAGAAACTCATGTGAAAGTAATACATTAGAGTTTTGTTTTTTTCACGATATTGCCCAGTAAGTAATGATGCTAATATCATTATGGTGTGTTAAGTCCACATGAAATCTTTTGAGGTTTGTAACTTCCTCTAAGGAGAGGCGTTGTTGTAACGAACCTTGGCCGAATTGCCGAACATGATGGATGTGCCTTTTAGCCATTCGTGCATATAGAGGCTTGGTTGGCATCGTCACCTGCCGATATGTGAACAGAAACATTAAACAAAGTGGCGCGACTTCGTCCTCGATCTCTCGATATCATCTGAGTGCCAAAGGAGGACGTGTGGCAGTTACTGGTAGTGCGTTCTCGAGTGTGGTGTGTCAGTGTGCTCAAACATCCACGTGGGTGATGGCGGTTATTCAATAGCCACCTGTTGCATATCTAGAAGCACGCGGACCGCAGAAACTTTGGTTTCAAGTTTTGTTTGATGAGTGGCAGTCAGTGAAGAGGTTAATTGAAACAGACTCAGTCTGGTTACTAGGTTACTGTGCTTTTGCCTTTTCTGCAGTTTTCGTTCTGGGGTTCTTCTAACATTCGTTCTTCTGCATGAAGTATATTCCGATGAGTTTCTGACACTATTAGACTCTCAGCTTAATAAAATGTTCTAAATTTGCTGAGAATTGCTTTCTTTCCAGTATTTTCTCTTACATAAAGTTTAAAATAAGCTATAAAGAAAAGATTCCTTTAAGCTTATAGTTCGAAAAATGTTTGAATTAAGGCATTTTTCCAAAAACATTTTAAGCTTTTTTTTTTTCATTTTTATACGACCCTTATAGTTAAAGCGCTTATGGTTCTATCTACCTCATGCTAATCGAGATAAACATTAGCAGAAATACTTTCTACTAAGAATAATAAAAATCGTGGAATATACTAGGCTAAAAGGATAGTCAAATCTATTAAAAGCTGGCTGCCATGTGGATGAAATCCGTTTGTTTAAATTGCAGGTAGTTGATAAACGTTAAATATTTTAAAACTGAAAGCAATAACAAAGAACATCTCAAAAATGTGCAATTTAACAAAAAAATGCATTTGACATAAATTGTGTGTTTCAACCAAATCTACATTTTTATGTACTAAGTTCTTGTCTATCTCTTACGGTTTACTAGCTATGCAAAATCAACCAAAATTCATCCAGAATAAAGAGGTCTTCAGAGGCCATTCCAAGAAAATTCAAGATATACATTTTATTTGTCGTGTAAATATATTTAATATACGCTATTTTAATCCAAATCGTTAGCTATTTTTGAGAAATCAAAATTTTCGAAAATTTTTCCTAGTAAAGGGTAGTTTGGTGTGGGGGAATTTTCCCCATCTTCGTGTCGCATCTTAACTTATATTCAAGTTTTGTATTGTACCGAGTTCGTTTTTTGATTTATTGTGTTCACAGACATACAGACACACACGGACATATTTCTAAAAATGCTTTTTTTTATACAGGGGACCCTAGAAAGCCTATTTCCGGTGAAATCTCGGTATTGAATTTTTGGGTGGAATGCTATATGTTCTCTACACACTGTGTATATAGTACGTGCAGAGAAAGTAATAATTGCAAAACACAATTACAATATTATAGTATTATCATATTAAAAAAACAAATTCCTTAACGCATTTTACCGCCAATATCACGGGAATTTTAACTAAAACTTTAATGTTTATAACAATGAATATGAACAGGCAGCTTCGTAATTAATTGGTATCGATGACAGTCTCCTTTGTAACTATCGTACTCACATACAAAGTGAATTTCCTGCAAGCAGAATTAACCGCAAACTAAACACTTATTCGACCACTTTCTATAAATAAGAATGATTTCTCCTGGAACGTGTCTGATTTCTTTCTATTTCCGCCATTATAAAGTGAAATACGATACATTGAACTCGCTGTCACTAGTATACTCACTGCATGCACAGAGCAAGTCTGCTGGCTTCGGCACAAAATCAAGCGACTTGGGATGCCTTACCTAATTACAGCAATGTCAATTAAATAACCCTTTGTAGCTTTAAAACGAATCTGTGACAGTATAAGGCAAATACCGTAATAATTGGTCACATGGATCAAGCAATTAGCACAACCTCCCTTAATAAGAGATGCATTAGCGTTAACTGCTCATGGTCATGTTTATTATTTTGTTGATAAACTTTTTAACAGTTTCTTAGTCGGCTATGCGTATTTAAAGCACACTGTTTCCGGTGTATACCATAAGAGGTGATCTCTTATCGCATTCGAAAATGTATATTTTGTTGTTATTATTACTATTGTATTATTTTTGTCCTTTTAGAATTCGTCAATAGATTTCTTTTCTTCGTCCATAATTGCACTTTCATTTATTTGCAAATTCATTCAACAAAAATGTGTCATATTTCTTCATAATTTAAGTTCATTCGTATAATACAGAATTTGACTTAATTTACACACATGGGCACGAATTTTGAGAAATTTTCTTGGATCCCTGGATTCCGCAAGATATTTTAGGCTATTAGTAATCCTCTTGTTAATTGTAACTACAGATTTTCTTCCCCCCCCCCTCCAAGTTGAGTTCTGCTCTCTCGAAAAGGAATCCCTGGTGCTCTGCATCATCCTTAAAGGCCTTAATTAGCGCGAGTATGCTAGGGTGTGGTCTTTGCACGATTTTGTTGAACTAATAGTTCCTTCCACATCATTGTTGGTTCTGTGACATTTTCCGTGACAGTTCCATATTTATTTTCATACTGAAGGATTATCAAGTCACTGTTTCACAAATTAGTCATAGAACCAACTTAATTTCTCATTTCCTGGTGAGTTTTCTGGTATAATGAGCCAATCATCGTCAACTTTGTTAAGCGGAAGATGACCTAATTCAGAGCACATCCTTATGTTAAGCTTAATTTCCTCATTTTGAATGTAGTCACGTGCCACTTACACTTTCTTCAAATACACTCATTGAAATGATAATTGCAATCAGAAATGTGTACGTTTGGAAACACATACTTCAAAGCCTCAATAGCGCCAAGTTCAAAATCTGCAATTACATCCTTGGAGTTCCAGTCTAGAGTCTTCTTAATTGTGTTGAGCTGCAAGTCTCCTTTTTCTTATTTGGAAGAAGAAAATATACCACCAGCACGATATTGGTTTCGTGGCTTGTAATTCCATGATCGGCGTGGATGGTGTATATTTGACTGTATTGTTTGCTACAACTTCCGAATGTACCGTCCATAAAAAGGTGTGTTCTTAATTTCTCTGTACGCACCTTGTATACACATACTGCTCAAAGAAGGTATTGTATTGCACTTAAAATACAATACCAAGATTTTACTATAAATACATGTTTTGAGGCCCCCTGAATAAAAAAAAGAAGCATTTTTATAAAAATGTCCGTGTGTGTCTGTCTTTGGGTAGCATAGCTCAAAAACGAAAAGACCGTTAAATATCAAACTTGGTATTTAAGTTAGGTATCTTCCGAGGATGCGACACGAAGATTTTCAAGAAAATGCCCCTATTTCCTTTATATGGAACACTTCGAAAATTGTTCTTTTCTGAAAAATGGCTCTAACGATTTTGATTAAAATACCTTATCTTAAGATATTTTATAACAAACGAAATGAATATCTTGGATTTTCAGGAAATAGCCTCTGAAGAACTCTTCATTTTGGATGACTTTTGTATAACTGGCAAACCGTAGGATATATACAAAAACTTATGTTATATACATTTTTTGTACATTTAACCGTTCTCAAGGTATTCCGGATTATTAGTTTCAGCTTTAATCATGTAAACTTTTCTCAAACGGGAAAATATGTTTTTTCTCGCTTCTCGTTTGTTTACTCCTGGAAAGCAAAGAGATTGGAACTTGAATTGTTTCACATAGCGACCGGCTTTTAAAGGACAGACTATCGCTTTAGCCTGTGCATTTTCTTATTTCACTTCTACTTACAAGGATTTAGTAATAAGACTAATTCTGTTTGTTTATCTTGATTAGCATGATGTAGATAACATTTTAACCTTTTGAATAAAAGGTTTGTTTGCCGTACAGTTAGAGGACATCAAATGAATGGAACTCGTTAGATTTTTACCCTTCTGCTTACAATGAATCAAGTAACGTTGACAATTTCTGCTGTGGTTATCTCGATTAGCATAATGTAGATGGAAGAATAAACTTTTTAACAATACTTTGTTACAGAGATGCAGAGAAACTCATGTGAATGGAACACATCAGATTTTTCTTTTAGTGCAGTTACTATTTACAGCTTGCAAATACCAAATCCTTTCTTGTGGTACAGAGAAATCGTCAGCTATTAGAAACGTACCATCGTCATTCATCTTTAATAGTTCAGGTGGTAAAATGATATTTTCAAGTCTTTCCGGCTCTTTCTTCACACCTTGTATTTTCTCCTAATGCGGTGTAGGTTAATTTTACCCTCAATTTTAACATTTTCAGTTGACTTGCAACAATAAATGTTTCAAATATTATTACTTTCTCAACACGTACTATGTACATAGTGTTTAGAGGAAGTATTGTATTTCACCCAAAAATTCGATACCAAGATTTCACCGGAAATACGTGTTTTAGGATCCCCTAAATCCAAAAAAAAAAAAAAATTAGAGAAAGTTCCATGTGTGTGTGTGTATGTGTGTTTGTACCTGTGTACAACATAGCTCAAAAACGAAAAAAATAAAAATTTGATATTGAGGTATAGTATCTTCCAAGGATGCGACACGAAGATTTTCAAGAAAATCTCCCCACTACAAACTACCCTTTACATGGAAAATTTTTCGAAAATTTTGATTTTCTTAAAAATGGCTCTAACGACTTTGATTAAAATCACGTATATTAAAGCTATTTGCACCCCGAATAAAATTTATAATTTGAATTTTCTGGGAATAGCTTCTGAAGACCTCTTTATACTGGATGAATTTTGCCGAATTTTGCATAACTGCTAAACCGTAAGAGATGGACAAAAACTCACCACACAGAAAATGTAGAGCACATTAAAACCCACAATATACTTTATATACATTTTTTCGTGGAGTTGATCGTTTTTAAGATATTCCTTGTTATTAGTTTCCGATTATACTTTTCTCATACAGGAATTTGCCAACTCCTTCTATACAAACAAAGGAACTTCAGTCACATCGCAACCATCTTTTGACTATTACTTTAACCTATGGTACTCTCTTATTTCACTTCTACTTACAAGGAAACAAGTAAAAATACTATTTCTGGTATTTTTTTCTCGATTGGCATGAAGTAAATAGAAGCATTAGCTTTTAACAATAATTTGATGCAGAGATATAGAGAAAGCCATATGAATGGATCACATCAGATTTTTTTAGAACTGCATCAATATGAGCTTTAGGTGTAATTTGCCTTTTTATTAGTTCATTCTTCAACTTAAGTTACAGCATCAGTTTATTTATTAATTAAATTTAGTAAAGCTTTTCCCAACAGGTCATATCCGCGGTTAAATAGCAGACCCATTTCTTCCGTATATATCGCAGATATCGAAGTAATTTCTTCTCTTGCTCTCTTTCTTGCATTGGATATGCGCTTCTGAATTCAGTGATATGCGGTATTTCCTTCAAAACACCGCTACTACTTCTGGTCATTCTTCCTGGACTTTAAAAGTTATGCCATTTACACATCTCCAAAAAGTAAAGGTTTTTGTTGTTGACACTTCTTACTTTGTATCAATATCCATTGTAAAGCGCACATCTGTTTCTATGAGTCCCATGTCAGCAACGGGAAGAAAATCAACATTATCTTACCGAGTTACAAACTGAAAGTGACCTCTGTAATGAACGCAAAAAAGAAAAACAACCACCCCCTGCTCTCCTTTACAGTTGAAGCGGAGAAACAATTCCATCGCCACTTGAAACTTAAATAATTATTTCTGTGCCCAATTGCTAATGTGAACAATTGCTATGCACCTCTTTAAAAAATAATTGTGTAGCATTAAAGCAAAGACTATAAGCATAATAAAAATAAATTTCCTGCTTATTTAACTAATAAAATTCTTTAACATTTCTGATGTGGAATAAATTTGCTTCGGCTTTAACGTTTAAAAAACCGTAAATTGCAAAGAATATCAAATGTAAGGAAATCACTTCGAATTTGTATTTGATACCCTTATGGTGTATATATGTGTATTTGAAAAACAACATAGATTAAAATATTGAAAACTATAAATGTGAATGTTGAAATATTTTGATCATATTTCATTCCCTTAAGGCTTAAATATTTAAATCTGTAGGCAAATCTGGAAAACAGAGTTTCTTAAACTCATTCAATTTTCGAAAGGTAACGTGGTATTTCGTTATGAGAAAGTGTCATGTATTTAAACCAGTTCCACTATAAAGCGATAACATATTATGGTGTTAATTACTTCAAAACTTTACGAGATGTATATAGAAGAGAACTTTTTTCGTTCGGGAAGGGTTTGGATCGATTATCTAGAAACTCCGATCTTAATGAACTGACGCCATCACTGCGAGACAAACGATGACGATAAAAGATGTATAGACAGTCAAGAGAACTCCGTTTTGTATAGATACTACAGCGTAGCTTTAATTAATCATCACCAAGATCACTGAACAATAACAGTGTTGCCAAAAGTTTTCAAACAATCTAGAAGGACTCGAAGCCAACTGTTCTTAATGCGTTAATTTGAGAAACAAGTTAGAAAATGCATGTGATAGGATTTATAAACTAAACATGAATATAGTTTACATTTAAAATTAGTATATGAATCTTAGACCCATTATCAAGTCAAAATTGTTAAAATTCATTATATTTGAATTTTAAAAAAACAGTCTGGTAATACAAGGCTGTCTAAAAGCAATTTTTGTTGTTTAAAAACTATTTTAAATAATTTTCAAACATTATAAATAGTCTACGTATTGCCTTTTAAATCATGTATTTTTACTTTCTCTATATGTCTATGAACATAGTGCAATAGAAGGTATTGCACTCCACCCAAAAATTCGATACCGAGATTTCACCGGAAATATATGTTTTAGGGTCCCCTGTATTCAAAAAATGTATTTTCAGAAAGAAACTTCGTGTGTGTAAGTGCGTCCGTGTGTCTGTGTGTCCGTGTCTGTGAACACGAAATCTTAAAAACGAAAAGTTGGTAAAATACCAAAGTTGGTATTTAAGTTTAGTATCTTGAATGCGACATGAAGATTTTGAGAAAAATCCCCCCACACAAAACTACCCTTTACATGGAACCTTTTTCGAAAATTGTGATTTTCTCAAAATTGGCTCTAACAATTTTGATTAAAATATCGTATATTAAAGATATTTACCTGAAAAATAAAATGTATATCTTGAATTTTCTGAAGACTACTTTATTCTGTATGAATTTTAGTAAATTTTGCATAACTGCTAAACAATAATAGTTGGGCAAAAACTTACCACACAAAACATGTAGAGCACGTTAAAACACACAATTTATATTTTATACATTTTTTCGTGGAGTTGATCAGTTTTTAGATATTCCTTATTTTTGGTTTTATCTTTAAAAACTTACGCTTTTCTCATACAGGAATTTGTGAACTCCTGTCTATACAAACAAAGGAACTTCATTCACATAGCAACCAGCTTTTGGCTAGCACTTAACCTTTGCTACTCCCTTATTTCCCTTCTACTTACAAGGAAGCAAATAATAAGATTATTTCTGCTAATTTTTTATCGATTAGCATGAAGTAAACAGAGGCATAAGCTTTTTAACAATAATTTGTTGCAGAGATGTAGAGAAAGTCATGTGAGTGGAACAAATCAGATTTTTTACTTTCTCTACATAGTGCATGGTACATTAGCAGAGAATGTATACATGGATACCGAGATTTCACCGGAAATGCACGTTTTATTCAAAAAGAAATTTTTATAAAAATATCTCTGTGTGTGTCCATGTGTTTGAACACAACTCAAAAACAAAAAGTCGGTAAAATACCGAACTTGGTATTTAATTTTATATCTTCCAGGGATGCGACACGGAATATTTTGAGCAGTCACCCTATATATCCTTAACATGGAAACATTTCGAAACTTTTTATTTTCTCAAAACTTTAGATCTCAAAATATACAACTTATGTCAAATATATTTTTACGTGGAGTTAACTATTTTCGATATATTCCTTGTTATTGATTTCAGTTTTAAATTACTTAAAAATTTTCTTATACTGGAACTTATAAACTTCTTTCTATCCATGCAAAGAAACGGATTTTAACCACATGGAAACTAGCTTTTAAAACAGTTGACTATCGCTTTAGCCCAGTGCATTCCCTTATTTCTCTTCTACTTACAATAAAGCAAGTAATAAGACTATTTCATCTCAATTAGCATGAAGTTGATAGAAGGATAAGGTTTTTAAAACTATATAGAGAATATAGAGAAATTCATGTGAATGAAACAGATTAGATATTTCTTTAAGGTCCATGCTTCACTTTCGTCTTGCCTATGTTTCTTAGGCGAATTTAGTATACCATTTTATTAAGAAAACCTTCATTGTTTTATTTATTTGTATCTCTCTACCCTTAGTTACTGTAAGCAGAGGAATTATTGTGTTTCACTCTTAAAGTTGATACTATCGAATTACATCAGAAATATATATTTAAGTTCCCTAAACAAAAACATGGTTTAAAAGAGGGTCGGTCGGTCGGTCAGTGAGTGTGTGTGTGGGTGGGTGAAGGTGACTGGGTTTAAAACACCGTTTTGTCAGCATATACCTTTAAATTGAATATTTTAATATTCTGTAAAATCCTCTTCATATGTAATTTTATATACCTAATTAGAAAACCATGAAGGATAATACAAGTATTACTCTAAAAAACAGATTTCATTTAAATATTACAGATTGTCGCCAATTAGCCCTTTTTTGGCGTTAGCCGTTTTTGGAATATTTAATGCTGTGGTTTTAAACGCCAGCGGATGATTTCACGGAACCTGTTTGAAAGTTTATAGTTCTTCATTTTTCTTTTCCTTTGCAAGAATATTTATTGCGACTTCAGAATTTCTTTGTACATGTTTCGGAATGCTGCTTCCACCAACTGTATGTAACTAAGCTTTATAGTTTAATTTGAAACAATTTATGGAGAAAATGCACGGTTATTGACATAACGAAGATAAAAAAAAAGTTACTTTGATGAGTATTTTACTTTTATTTTGCTGTTGTGTTGTTTTTATGGACGCTCTTTAACTGCTATAAATAATTCTCACCGTCTCATTCTATATAGGGTGTGGAGGATCGCTTAATTTTGTTCAAGTCTCTTTATCAGGCTTGAAGTTTATTATTTGCCGTATATCTACGGCTTTACTTGCCTTCCGAAGGAAACCATGCTAATGATAAGAACTGAAGCTTTCCTGGCGACGTGTTAATTCAAAATCTTCTCGGGCTTCTAGCCAGGTAAAAACTTGGCTTGGCACCAACGTTTCGAAGAAGTGCATCTTCCTCGTCTTCAGGGTGAACTGAAGACGAGGAAGATGCACTTCTTCGAAACGTTGGTGTCAAGCCAAGTTTTTACCTGGCTAGAAGCCCGAGAAGATTTTGAATCATGCTAATGATGTTTACGCCCGAAAAAATCCATCGCCCTCCGCTGAGTTTGAACCCTCGATCTATTATTTATTAAACATATGGTATGTACGTAACTTGGCATGCACCACTCATATTTTTAAAATTTCTATATGACAGAATAGTTGTTGAAAAGCCTCCTACAGTCACTTCAGAATGTATCACATATGCATGCGCAAAAATAACAATAACAAGAAAATCTCGGAAACGATTAACTTTACAAGAAAAACGTTTATGTCATAAATTATATAATTATGTATTTAAACCAGATCTTCATTCTTGAATAAAAGAGATTTTAATCAAAATCGTTAGCCATTTTTGAGATAGTAAACATTTTCGAAATTTTTTTCACGTAAAGGTTAGTTTGGGGTGGGGGGATTTTCTTGAAAATATTCGTGTCGCATCCTTGGAAGATACCAAATTTAAATACCAAGTTTGATATTTAACAATCTTTTCATGTTTGAGCTATGCTGTCCACAGACACACACACACACATACACACGCACTGACACACACGGTCTTTTTCTAAAAATACTTTTTTGGATTCAAGGGGTCCGAAAACAAGTATTTCCGGCGAAATCTCGGTATCGAATTTTTGGGTGGAATACAATATTTCCTCTATTCACTACGTACATAGTACGAATAGAGAAAGTAAAAATGCTCTGAGAACGTAAGATGGTTGCAAGGATATTATATCAATTTTGGTGGGAGTCTGTGCTGTGGCGGGCGGCGCGCATTGGCCACAGTGTGAAGGGAAATTACCACTACATTTTGCTGATTTTAGGGAGTAACAGAGTAGATGTTTGTAAATTCACTTCGGCTGTGAAACACGCTTTCTTAAATTTGCACAAAATTAAGCAGTTGTGAATTTAAATCTTATTTATTTATGCTGCTTATTCTTTAATTTCAATTAAATTAAAGAATAAGCCATGACCATATTTATGTAGTGCAATATACAAAAAAAAAAAAAAAAATCTGATGTGTTCCATTCATATGACTTTCTCTACATCTCTCTAACAAATTATTCTTAAAAATCTTATTCTTCCATCTACATCATGATAATCGAGATGAACTTTAGCAGAAATTGTTTTATTACTAGCTTCCTTGTAAGTAGAAAGGAAGTAAGGGCATGTACAGGCAGGCTAAAGCGATAGTCTAGTCCTTTAAAAGCCGGTCGTTATGTGAAACAGTTGAAATTCCATTCTCTTTGCTTGCCAGAAATAAACAAACGAGAAACGAGACGAAAGATGTCTTCCCGTTTAAGTGACTTAAAATTGAAACAATAATCCGGAATATCTCGAAAATGCTTTACAAAAAAAAATTATCATATAAATTGTGTATTTTAATGAAATCTACATGTTTGTGTAGTAAGTTTTTGTTATCTATTATGGAGTTCCAGTTATACATAAGTCTTCCAGAATGAAGAGGTCTTCAAAGGCTGTTTTCATAAAATTCAAGATATACATTTCGTTTGTCGTAAAAGTATCTTAACCATAAGGTGTTTTAATTAAAATCTATATCCATTTTTAAGAAAATCAAAATGTTCCGTGTAAAGGGTAGTTTAAGGTTGGCGGATTTTCTTGAAAATCTTCGTGTTGCATTCAAGTTTGCTATTTAATCGACTTTAGTTTTAAGCTATGCTACACCCCCCCACCTTTACCTAAAAATGCTTTTTAATCAGGGGGTCCCAAAACATGTATTTCAGGTGAAATTCTCGATATCCAATTTTTGGGTGCATTACGATCAATACCTTCTCTATACACTATGTACATAGTACGTGTAGAGAAAGTAATAAAGAGGTCTGCGCTACTACTCTCCTATAACGACTATCCTACGCAGGTAGCACATTTAGTTCCCAGGATTACTTAATTAGTGGGGCAGACCCAAGAACTCTCTACGCTCGTACTCGTATTCAGCTTGTCCAGGAAAAGTGGTTGGGTCAAGCGCCGCTAGTCTCCGCTGTTAGACTCTGCGACTTCCATGCGCTAAATCACACTACATAATACACATCTTCTCTTTCCAGAGATACATGATCTGCAACATTTAAAATTCAGTTTAAAAGTATTTTGCAAGATATTAAGTATTTTATAAACATAAAATTATCAACTATTCTTTAACAACTCCTTGCATCATCAACTCGTTGATGTATTTGATTATTTCCTTTTGAATCTATTTATTCATGACGAAGACGAAGTAAATTATTTATTTAGTATACTAAGTGCATTTGATTTCCAATCAAAAAGTCTAATATTTTAGAATAAATAATTCAAGCTCTAACTTTTATATCTATAATTGTATTAATAATTTCCTTTATCGTAATAAGATTAACTATTTTTCGTCTAAAAATATTGAAGATTCTGAAAAAAATTCCCTTTTGAATGTGAATTTGGCCCAATCATATCTTCACGTGTACCTTTTTTCTTTACGATTCCATTTATTTGCAATCATATATTTAATTTTTGATGTTGAAATTGCATTAATTTTTCTAGTAAATTGATTTGAATGTTTTTTTCAAATTTGAAAGAATAAGACTATGTTAAGGTTCAAAAAATGTTCTTGCTTGTTTAGGTAAACATTTTATTTTTATATTTTAAAAACAAAAATATCTCTATAAGGTTCTATGATAAATAACGAATAAAAAATTAAAAAATATGAACATACTCGTAAATATTAGATATAAAACTGTTAATTATATATTATGTTTTTGTTATGCACAAGGGGGAGCATATCGTTTAAAGATTCCCTTATGAGAAAATGTTATATGGTTTGAAGGACTATTTTAAGTCATTTTTAGCATTTTGTCGCACCTTTAAATAGGGAAAAATGAAAAAAAATTGTTAATGCAATATTATATGTATATATCTTAAAGGTATCAATTTGTAAAACTCCAAACAAAATTAATCTTTGGGATATAAGCTCTGAATCTCCTGTTTAAGTGAAGAAGCATTGATCCAGGAAGGGTATTGCCAGATGAACAGAATTTTATTTTTCATTTTTACTTTCTCTACAAGTACTATGCACAGTTTATAGAGATGTTATTGCATTCTACCCAAAAATTCGACACGGAGATTTCACCGGAAATACACATTTTAGGGTCCCCAAGTATCAAAAAAATTATAAAAAGGACCATATGTGTGTGTGTCCATATGTTTGTGAACATGATTACTTGAAAGCGAAAAGTCGGTATAATACCAAACATGGTATTTAAGTTTAGTATATTCCCGGGAGGCAACACGAAGATTTTGAGAAAAATCCCCCATATGCCAAACTACTCTTTGCATGGAAAAACTTTCGAAAATTTTGATTTTCTCAAAAATGACTTAACGATTTTGTTTAAAATACCATATAATAAAGATATTTACATGGCAAATAAAATTTATATCCTGAATTTTCTGGGAATAGCCTCTAAGGAATTCTTCATCCTGGATGAATTTTGCGTAACAGGTAAACTTTTATATATAAAAAAAACATTATTGCACAAAAAATTAAGATCTCGCTAAACCACACAATTTATGTTATATACGTTCTTTTCGTGGATTTGACCATTTCTGAGATATTCCGTGTTATTTGTTTCAGATTTAAAATCTTAAAATTATTTTTACTCGGAAATGTAAACTCCTGGCCCTGCGTAGAAACGGATTTCAACCACATGGTAACCAGTTTTTAAAAGATTTGATTATCGGTTTAGCATAGTGTATTCTCTTATTCACCTCGTACTTACAAGAAGGCAAGTAATTAAAACAACTTCTGTTAATGTTAATCTCTATTATCATAAAGTAGATAGAAAAATAAGGTTTTTAATAATACTTTGATACAGAGATGAAGAGAAAGTCATGTGAATGGAACACATAAGATTTTTCTTTCCTGTATTATGAGTCACCTGAAAGGGAATAATGTGGGAATAATGTACTCTTAACCTACACTAGCTAGATAGCACATCATCGTGTCAGTTGTGGGAATGCAACCTGGGAACCATTAAATGCAGAAGCTTAATAACGTTTTAAGCTTAAACATAATTGTTTGTCTAGATTTATCTTTACTCTCTGATTTCCTTATTCTTTTCAATTTCTTGCTCGTGAAGATGAAGATTCAGCACTGCCTGCCTTCGTAGTGTTTTGCTGCTTGAATCGATGCTTGATTCTGTTGGAATTCATTAAACTAATTCAACATTCATTAAAGGCCGAACGTTGTAATCAAGAAAGGAAAAGTGACTAAGAAAGAACTTTCGGCTTCAAAAGAAAGACTTGTTCTCCACACACAATTCATCTCTTCGTTCAGTGCAAACTGCCTCCACTCCTAGGACTTGCGATTCTCTGAAGATTTTTATAAAGGCAGCAAGAATTATTTGTGCTGTTTCCTTCAACTAAGTTTGTGCGCTTTTTTAGTCCCTGGCTGACTGTTCATTATTGATTACTAAGCGGAAAGAAGCAACGAAGAAGTTGGATCTCCAAGTCGTAAAAAACGGAACTCTGGATTGGTCAACGCAGAAACCTCCTCTCTTCGCCTTTCTCTACATACCGGTAAAGTGTTCCAAGTTTATTAGAGAGTTCAATCTTCAAAGTTATTGATGCAGCTAATATTATAAACTTGCTCCAAAAGTGACTCCATTCTTTATAAGAAAATGTCAATGATAATATTTATTATTATTTATTAATGTGTTTTTATTTATTACTCTCATTCAACAGGACCTAAGCGAATTTTTTACAATTATAGAAAGTAGAGACACAATGAAAGGCATATAATAAGCATGCAAACATACAAATATACAGATATACGAGAGGTGTCCAATAGGTCCTTAGAAAAAAATAGAAAAATCATTATTTCTGGTAGATTTTCTTTTATTTTTCAACTTAATCTCTCTTTATAAATAAAAATAGTCACTGGGGGCCAAATCTGGTAAATACGGTGGATGTTGTAGTAAATCGAACCTTAATTCTACAATTTTTGCCATCGAAAATGCATTGTCTTGATGGAAGAGAATATTTTTCTTTGCTAGGTGAGAGCGATTTTTTCTTGAATTCTCTGTTCAAACGGTGCAATAAAGATGCATAATACTCTCCATAGGTCGTTCTTCCTTTCTTCAAATAATCAATGTAGATGATTCCACGTGCATCTTCAAAAGCCGAGGCCATCACCTTGTCTGCAGATTTCACCATTGCCTTCTTCGGAGCCGGTTCGCCTTTAAAAACTCACTGTTTCGACTGTATTTTGTTTTTGGAGTGTAGTAGTGTATCCATGTTTCATTTACAGTTATGTATCGAAACTAATCAGGATTGCGACGGAAATGTGCCAGATCAGCTCACGAATCGATTAACCGATTGCGTTTATTCTCCAATGAGAGCAAATGCGGTACCCTCTTTGTCAGACGGAATTTTTGGTGCAAAATTGAAAACACTGTACCTTATGATGTGCTTGTAGCCTCTACTATTTCGCGATCACTCGTCGATCACTCAAAACCATATCCTGGATTTTGTCAACCATTTTGGAGAAAGTCACTTCTACCGGACGTTCGAAAAGATCTTCATTATTAGTGGATGTACGGCCACGTTTAAATTCAGTTATCCAATTGTAACTTATTGCAAACGCAGGGGCAGATGCACCATGAACTTCAATTCGGCGTTTATCTCTTTCAGTTTTGCCTTTTAAATAGAAGTGTTTAAACAGCGCACAAAACTCGTTTTTTTCCCCCTTCCATCGTTCTAAAGAAGCACAACATTGTTGATTCAATCGCCTATTGCAACGAAGCCACAAGATGGATATGGCTGAAATTTAACGGTCATTGATACGGTGATTTGAAAAGGGAAACAAGTTCTGTTTCCATAATTTTTGGAAATGCAAGAAAATTTAATATTCTGAGTTGGAATTTTGGAAATGTTATTACTTGTAAATCTAAACATTATTGATTTTTTACTATTTAGTAACCTCAGGATCAAATTTCACTGTTTTACACAATAATTTTTCTTTATAAAATAGTTTAACAATGTTATGTGAGAGGTAAGAATGTGTTAATTTTATTTATGAAATGTTAGTCTATAATACAAAATATTCACATAATATTTCTCTCAAGATAGTATTTAACATAGGTATGCTAATATGTTGATATTACAAAATACTCTCGGCAATATAAGTAGTTTCTACTCGCCATCAAGTTCAGCATCAGTTTTTGGCCACATCAAAATGTTCTGATAGAAATCCAGATGTTTATCTTGGATGTATTGTAATATTGTTTCAACTCTGCTATTTTCTTTTTGTTGACCGCGATAAGCACTGCCTCATACCCTTTCCGAGATGGCAGGTCTGGATTAGTGTTATCTTTTGCCAACTTGAAATAATGCTAAATAATGGCATCAATATGATCACGTGCCAATAAATGCAGGCTTGACACCCGGCCAGAGGATAAACAAATACGACACTCTGCTACCTCCTTTCACTCCTTCAACTTCATTCCCACCCGTCATGCAACCTATGTATGCTCCCTACAAGTGGTAAAGTCCAAAGGGATAAGTACGCTGAATAACAGCCGGTTTCCTCCGCGCTTGCCAAGGCTCGAGTTGCGCCTTGTGCATGGATGTCTGTGGTGTGTTTCTGTGTTTGTGCTCTGTCTAGCCTTTCTCTCTCCCTTGATGGCCTAAACAATCCTTCGGACTTTTTGTTTTTCTATAGTGCTGTAGCCCGCTTTTACTACATATGGCACTGCAAACGATGACACTGATGATACATGAAATAAATATAGAGCAGCGGTGGAATGTAATGGCCGCATTGTACACCACATTCTTCGGGCTGTCCTAGCCTGCCAATGATACGACTCGACTCGACTCGGGTCGCTCAGAGCGTCCCTCCAACCAGAACCAGGGAGAATTGAAGGCTGCAAATGTCGAGGCACTTCGAGTGTGAAAACCTCTGCGCCACCTGTCCAACACCGACCGACGCTCTGCCAAGAGGTTAATCTGAAACATGAGCGGGAAATAATGTGAGAGAAAATCCGTCCCAGCATTCGTCTAATCAACCAGAGAAAACCAGGGCGGCCTCCCAGAATCGCACTCGGTACATCTCGAACGGAGCCATCTCGCCCGGTATTTCTTGATAAAATGGGACCATTATATACTTCATTTTTGGAAATACTTGGGTCTTATAGGACCTGATGAGCAATGTCAGATGTTCATCATACAGAATTCCTTATGTAGACACACAATAAACTTCCAACCCACGTGACGTTTTATAACTCCTGAATCATCTGGCAAACTAGCAGCTGAGTTTCAACAAAAGGAATGACCGGAATACAAATTTGCTTCTGGAAACTGTAAACATGTTACTACCAACATGGAAATTCCCCAAAAGTATGTTCCCTACTGGTTGTGCTGTACATTTTATTCCTTTGTAACAAATAATCAATCGTGACTAATGTTCTAGATCGAAGTGCAACTTATTTATGGTACAACTCAAACAAACATATATACTTTTATTTTCCCAACTGCATATAGTAGGTAGGGAACGTATTATGTTTGAGGCCTTCAAAATCCAAAACAAAGAATTTTCAGAAAAAGGTCCCTGTGTGTGAAAGAGTGTGCGTTCCTACACCAAACTTGATATTCAAATAATGCATCTTCCAAGAATGACATATGAAGGTTTAGAAGTTTCATATTTAACGGACTTTTTGTTTTTGAGCTATTATGCCCACAAACACACACATACACACACACATTTTCTAAAGATGTTTTTTTTTATTCAGGGGGTCTCAAAACATGTACTTCCGGTGAAATCTCGGTATCAAATTTTTGGGTGCAACACAATATCTTCTCTATGCACATAGTACGTGTACAGAAAAAATGGGAGCTACAGAGGGCGGTGCGACATTTGTACTGTGGGTTTCGATGACCAGCGCTATACTGACTCTCCCAACGTGTGTTTTGGCAACTATCTGAAACAATTGAGCTGTTATCAGTGGCGTGCACACCATCAAAAAACTGGCAATTTAGCCAAAGTTGCAAGTCCAATAATTTTAAATATCGTATTGCACCAATACTGCATTCCATCGACTACTGGCCAACAAATGAGGCATTCTGAATGAAAATAGGACTCATACGTCCACATTCTTTTTAATTTTCGGCCATTGATGTGCGATCCAGGAAACATGCCATAACTTTCCATTTCTCAAATTGTTTACCAAGACCCCTCTACAATCCTGCCAATTTGTTCGGTTGAATTCCAGAACATTCTGTATGTAATGCTATCGTGTGTATGTGTCGCCCTCCGTGGTGTAATGGTTACCATGCTAACTTCATATACCCAAGGTCGCGGGTTCAAACCCGGCGGAGGACAATGGATTTTTTCAGATGTAAAAAGCCTTAGCATGGGCTCCTTCGGAAACGAAGTAAAGCCGTTGGTCCCGTGTCGTAGATTTACGGCACGTAAAAGAACCTCAAGCCTGATAGAGAGGCCTCTGAGCAAAATTAAGCGGTCTTTCACGCCCAATTTAGAATGAGACGCTGAGAACCATAGTAGTTAACGGGCGTCCATAAATAACACGTCATTTTTATTGTGTGTATGTATGTAATGTCATACATGTGTATTCGTGTAACTTTTAATAACATAACTCCATGGAACCTTGGCCTACCGCCCGGCCGCTGCGTCCCCCATCTCGGTCTACTACAGACGTCATGGATGGGGTGCAGTATTGGAGGGTGAGACGTGGTCAGCGCCTCGAGCCCCTCCCGGCCGGTTAATGCGGTCCTCACGACCTGGAGCCGCTACTTCTCCATCAAGTAGCTCCTCAATTGGCCCCCCAGGGACCTCACGAGGCTGAGTGCACCCCGGTCCAGGCCTCCCAGCGGGGGGAAAATCCCCACGCCGGTACTGGGGATCGAACCCAGGTCTCCCGCTTTGTAGTCAGCTGCGCTGCCACCGCGCTAAGGAGACGACCTGTAACTTTTAATACAAGACAAAAATAGTGTCTAGCTTAGAATACAAAATTCGGCCCCATTTCACGAATTAATTATTTAGTTTTATATTCAGTTACACTAAAATCTTACAAGGTCATCTGTGTAATTCTAAAATATTTGTTAATGTTGAGCATTACTAACTTATATTATTTTTGTTTTTCTTTTTTTTTTTTTTGTGTTTTCTTAGTGGTAAACGTAGTAAATGTGTGTTGATTAGTTAAAATAAACAAGGTTATATTAACGTTACTGAATGTGAAAACATGTAATCTCTCGAGAAATCCTTATAAACTGCGGTATTTATAAATAATGCCTTTTCTTTGTGTTTTTTCAGTATTTTTATTTTTAGAGTACCGAGAGCTTTAATTATTTAAGTGTCTTCTGCAATATTAAATGCCTCCAAAGAAACAATAAGCTATTAAGCAGGTGCAATCTAAGGCTAAAATAAACAAATTGCAACGTTCAGGTAAGCGATAAAAATTACTCCTGAATGTTTAATTTCTCTATTAGGTATGGTAAGAAGAGGAGGTGTTATATTCCTCTCCAAAATCCGATGACAAGATTTCACCAAAATATATGTTTTTATGTCCACTGAAACCGAAGCAAAAAGAATTCTTGGGGGAAAAATATCTGTCTGTGTGCGCGCGAGTGTCTGTGAATAGCATAACTCGAAAACGAAGTCTATTAAATATTCTCCCTCTCCCAAGGATGCGACATATATTAATTATAAAAATGGTAATCTTGCAGACCAGGTTACACTGTCATGGCGGGTACCACGTAACGTCAGGCAGGCAGCCTTGATTTAAAACATCACCCCAAAAAATCCCCAAGTCCTCAGCAAATCGTTTTCAATGCTTAGAGGTAGTTACGTAGCTTCCGGTGACGCCATTGGGCGCGATGTATTTGTTCCAGATGTTTGATGATTGTTCTAATGTTTTGTAATGCATTACATTTAAAAGTGCAGGAAAAGAATAGTTCTGGAAGTAATATAAGTCACGTATTTTTAGGCCTTAAAAACCAACAATTGACTTGCAAATTACATGCAATACTCCATCGCCATCTAAAGTAAAAGTTAAAATCATGTCCACATAAGGGAAAATAAATTATTTGTTTACTGCTACGGGTGATTACGTATATTTGTACGACATTTTCGTTTCTGTTTCGTGGTTTAGGTGTATAATGCTTCTTTTATGTTGCATTTGTTTACTGCTTGGCTATCATTGTTTTTAGTTGGCATAATAAACAGAGCCAGCGCCATCTGAAGAGAGAATGTATATTTAAAATCGTCAGGACATGGGGAAGCTACGCTATTTGATTATTAGTATACGATGGTTCCACCACTTGACATTACTTCAATACATGGGTACCTTTGTTATTTCGTCATTAGAGACACTTTGAAGTTACGTAGTAGTATATTATAAACGTTTAGGACGCTAAGCCGCAAAGCGTAGCCCAACATGGATGGCCCTAAGCTGCAAAGCGTAGCCGAGGGATATTTTTATAAGTAGCAGAGTTTAGCAGTTGTGGCCGAAGGCGAAGGAATGACGACAGGGCGTAGCCAAGGGATCTGTGAAGCTAAAACCCCATTGATCCCAAGAAGTAGGCAGAACTTCGGCAATCTGGTGACTTTCACATCAGAACAACTGGTGTTTTCAACACTTTCAAATTTGGATCGCCGGTAAATGCCACTCAAACTACTTCTTAAGACCGTTGTGTGCGTGCGTGTGTGTGTGTGTGTGTTCGTGTGAGCGTGCGCGCGCGAGATTCCGTATGTGTGCTGCACCCATCGTATAGTTTTACCTTTACATTGCAGATATTTTATATCCACTTCCGTGTATAATAATGCCTTTGTTTTGACCAGTTCATTACATTGAGCCATAGTACCAACTATTTCCTAATGTTAAGCCTAATGATTTTTAAATGTGTATGTTGGCATTCCGTATTGCGCATAAGCAGCGTCCGCCATAACCGGGTACCCTGGTCTGCAAGATTACCATTAAAATTCCCTCACCTGAAACTACACCCAGAAATTAAAACATTTATTTCAGTAATTCTGAAAAGTATAACTTATGGAACAAAAGACTTAAAAACATTTCTTTATTACAATCTATAATTAATTACCAGAAGGAATAAAGAATGTCTCTAATTTTCAGAAATATAAATTAAAATTAAGAACAAATATAAGCAAACTAAAATTAGTGAAACACATTAGTTTTATGCTATTTTGTATATGTTTATCATCATTATTTTTATTAGTTTCACTATTATTACATTTGGAAAGGGCTTATTTGTGTTCATGTTTTGTATTTTTCCAAAAAAAAGTTTATCTCATACTTAATCTTGGTGCTATTTTCTAATTAATGCTATTATGTATGACGAGATTCATATCTCAATTTGTATACAGCCCCTTAAAGGGAGCTTTGCTAGTTGGCGTGCTTTCATAAATGAATAGATATAGTTTACTTGGAAAACTAATAGATGAAATACATGCCTCTGTCCGTGCTTTGATGGTTTAGACCTACAACATCGGGTCATTCAGCAAATGAAAATAGGTGTAGAAATATCAACATTGCCCTATTCCATTTAGGGGTCGTCCTCCGTGGTCTGGGGGTAACGGCTCGTCATGAATTCCGTGCGAATTACCTGAATGACCGTTTGAATGACCTAAATTTCGTGCCGTTTCCTGAGTAGAAACTTGTGCCTCTGTGATTTAGCTATGCCGATTTAGTGTGGTGTTGCTATAGTCACATATCAGGCGTCATCAAAGATCATCTAGCGAACGGAATGGAAGTGATGTACGGTGAAAAAAACAAACTGCTTTGTATAATAGACGATCATAAATTTTATTTCCAAAAGAAGCTGAAAGATGAAGTACAACGGTGGGCTTGAGTTAAAAAGAATTGCATATTGGACATCAAATTATCACCTGTGATGGACATAATTGAACGAGTGATCTTGCATAATCACGAAAAAATTCATGACACCATTTTAAACAGGCAGAAGATTTCAAATTCTTTGAAACAGCAAGCAGTTAAGGATTTGTCCCTTAGACCAACCAAAATTATACCTCAGGAGCTGAGTACTGGAGCGAGTACACTAACATCTTCGGATTTAAAATTAATTAAAATAACACCTGCAAAGAAAAACGGACAGGTAGCAGGTAACTGCATGGTATTCAGGCGGTTTTGGGATCTCGCACGGAACTCAGGATTACCGGGACTAACTTGTAGCCTCTGATTCTCGAGATCGTGGTTTGAACTCAGTGAAGGGTGATGGATTTTTTCAGGTGTAAAAATCCTTAGCATGGCTTCCTGCTTTACGACAGGTAGAAGAACCTCAGGCCTGATAAAGATATCACTGAGCAAAATTAAGCGATCTTTCACCCCCAATATAGAATGATATTCTGAGAACCACAGTAGTTATAGAGCGACCATAAATAAAGTTCACGTAGTTCTATTTATTTATAGATTAGCTTCAAATGAAATATTTTTCTATTCCAATACAATTTTATTAACCATTTCAATTTAATTTCCACTGAAGTGGTTTTGAGTGTTTCTGTTCCTTTAATAATGAAGATAAAATATATCATCATTTAACTAAAATATTTAGAAATATTTAGATATTTCGTACAAAAAAGTCTTCAGATAGAATCCGAGCATTTATCAGTTTTATGTTCCCTAAGGGCAAGGCTCTTCTAAAAGGTATAAAAAATATTTGATGCTATTTAATGATGTATTTATAAATCAACTTCATTGTATTTAAGTCTTCAAATTAATTCTCCGAACTTTTTTGTAAGCGTCAGATATGGATTTTCCAATGTCAGCTCTACATTTTTTTTTTTTTTTTTTTTTTTGCTCTTATCCTAATATTTATGATTTCCGAATTTGGTAAAAAGAAGTCTTAACACTGAGTTTTACAAACATAGATAAGCAAAATATAAAATAGTATTCTCTTTTCTACGAGTATATCATGAATAGCAGTAGTTTTTATAATTCAATATTAAAATGCACTGAACGACATCTGCCATATGTATTACTTGAGGTTTCTTCAGCAACCCTTGACGTAATATCAGGAGATAGCAAAAGCAAACTGAACTGCGCGTGTGTTTGTATTTCAAATTCCCTAAAGGAACGCAGTCTCGGAGAAAAAGGCATTCCGTTAACACTAACTCAATAACCTCCCCTCTCTTCTCTTCAATGACAGCGTTATACTTACAACCTGAGAAAAGGGGGTTTAAGGGGCCGATGTTACTGTAGGCGGTCTTTATCTATAACATTTTTTAATCATGATGCTTTGAGACACTGGAAGGGGGAGATAAAGTCGTCATGTGGCTACAGCGGCGGCTGCCAAATAAAGTTTACACTCGTAACCTACCCGAGCTGGAACAACTTTGCCCTTTGGAATATCTCAAAAGACTCTGACCAAAGAAAACTAGCTTTCATACTAAGACATACTGCATTCAGAAATTATGTGCTGCATAACAAAGCAAATATGTCATAAAGGGATAGGAAGTTGTATATCTAACTAAAGGACCTAAAACTGAAAAAGAGCATATCTAAAAGGGTGCTCCAAATTACATATTTATGCAATTATCCTGAGGTATGCAACATATAGTGTGAAAAAACCACATCAAAGGACGATAGTTGAATACACTCCTTTCCTGTGATATCATTCAACTGTTCTTAAAAGTTTGAATTTTGGGCAAAATTCTTTTTTCTGGCAGGAAGGGCCTTTGTTTAATTTTACTCAATTCATCCCTCTCTTACCAATCCAATTCATCCTTCACTTACCAATCCACGATGCTGGTCAAAGGTAATGGGATATTTAGAGAAGGACAAGTAATTTCTTGTAGTACGTACATATATATTCCAGGACGTCCTCTTTGTTAACGACATGAATACAATAGAGAAGTTCCTCTCAACTGTTACTCGTCTACCCAGTGAATTAGTTAAAACACACTAGAAACGAGGCTAGACTCTATTGAACAGGAAAAATATAGTCAAAAGAAAATAGAGTTCTAAAAAGCAGTGGTTATATCAAATACAATGGCTAAAAGGGAATCACTGAACCAAAACCCACTGAAAAATACACAAGAGGATACATCTCACTTTTTTCTGGCCTATAGTGACCCACAATGAACATATATTTTGTGCCTCGTCATAGACATTAGGAAACAATTGTTTTCTTCAATTCCTATTCTTGTTCTTAATATTACATTATTATCTTCTAATTTTGAAGCATGAGGGCTTTGGATCAAATTATCGTACTGCATCTATTGGGTCTTCATTGTTAATGTATGGATAGTTTACTATTTTAAAAAATTACACAACTTTGTCCGGCAGTATAGTTTATTAAAACTGTGCTAAAAGTGTATAATAAGATAAAATTAAAAATGTAATCCACCGATAATTTTGGGATGTTGAAATCATCGATGTTATTCTCGACACGCGAAGGGTTTCAAAAAGAAAGTCACATATGATTATAGCATGCCAAGTAACTTTATTGAATGTTGCACTACAGTAAAAAGAGATACAGAATCTCTTTTTCAATATAATCACCAATTCCATCAACAACAGACTGGGTGCTCTACCAATCGTTCAATTTCTTGAAAATTGAAATCCATTACGACGTCATGCAGAACTGATCGTTCGCTCGCAGGCTGCATGCGGCCTACCTCCGCATATATACTATGACATAGAGCCTACAGATTTATTCGCCTTTACCGCCAGTCGTTTGTCCTCGCATGACGTCAATACTAGGTAGTGAGTTAATCAAGCATTGCCTCTTGCAGAGGACTAGCAAATGATAGATAGAAGGGGGTGTATGTCAACAGTTTCGAGGTCATCGTAGTGTACCTTTCTAATATTTACATTTGGAACATTCGCTGGCCTCTAGTAAACTCGCAATCGCAGCATTTATTGGTGATAGCACGTGTTCCTTCAATTCGGAAGTAGCACTCAACTATGCAAATTCTGTGATCGGTAGTCACTTCCATCTAGCGGGAAAAGATGGCACAAAATGTCCTGGAGAAAAACAATTCTGCACCGCCCAGTACATTAACCTGTTAACAAAGTCAACACTGCAAGTAGTCAAGATAAAATTCAGCACCTCCTCTTTGCAACATGAGGCTCGCTGAATTAATAATGACGTCATGGATTTGAACCCACTGAAGCTAAAGGCCAAATGAATCTGAGGACTCGGTATATATGCTGTTTCCAAACGACACGAACTAATATAGCAGCCTTATAGCTTATACCTAAACAGTCTGACTTTGATGTCGCAGTTTCGAAACTTTTAGGTAGGTATGTAATTATGTAACTTTGAAAATGGTATCATTTTGAGATTAACTCACGAACTCGGAGGCTATTCTTGGTAAACAAGACATATTATGAAAACAAACGGGTTTCTCCCTATTAGTTATCAGCAAAGTTGTCCTAGCTTGCAGGTAAAGGGTCAAAGGGCAGTTACCTATTTAAAAAAAACATTGACGCGGCCTGTTTCGAAGTTACTCTCGAATGCGAAACTAACGCATTTTGACTTAATCCCAAGTATCTTGTGTTTATTATACTAATCACTTTGGAATTATCGCAATAATAATGTCTCAACAATATATTGTAAATAACCAGTACTTGCTGTTAAACATAAAAATATTTCATTTAATATTATGAGCTAAAGCCAGCAAAACCAGCATTTTGTCTCACTACAAAAGGAATGTCGTTATCCGTGGTATGTGGGGTAACATCCTTCTGGATTCTAAGGTTAGAGGTTTAAATTCGGCAAAGGGCCATGTTTTCCATTGAAAAGTAAGTAAAGCCGTTGGTCCCGTGACGTAGCTTTATGTCACGTGAAAGAACTTCAAATCTGATAAAAAGGCTCTGAGCAAAATTAAACGGTCTTTCGCGCCCAATATAGAAGGGATGCTTAAAACCGCGACATTTAAAGAGCGCCCATAAATAAAACTCAATTTAATTTTACAAAAGGTATCTATTTATGCTTAACCTTATTTACAAGCTTTTGGTGGTATTCTGATAGCATTCTTACTTCTGTTGTCTTTTACAGTTGCTTGCTTCCATCCTCAAGATCATTAACGTTAAATTGCGTCTAAAAGTATTAGCGGCGTATGTATCCCAGCTTTGTTTTCCCAGTAATTTCCTTTCATCCATGGTTGGTTATAAAATTGAATGTTGGACTAATAAATAAATAACTGAAGGTGTAGGTTCCTTAGCGGATTTTGTAAGACAAAGAATCCCTTAATGTTGGCAAACCACTTTAGAGCATGTTGGTATGTTTACAAAAACTGCTAAAGCATGCACCTCGGTACTTCCTAACCTATCTGCATTATCTCCAATAGCTTGGGCCAGACACGCAGCTTTGTTCCTGAGTAACTGCCTCATAAATGCTGACCATGAGGAGACATGCTGATGTACCTTCTTATTGTATCTTGGTATTGTTTTGAAACACACAATTATAAACCAGAGGCTCCACTGTTTTTCATCGGAAATTTCGAAGCCGTGAATGGCGTCGGCCTTTGCCTTTCACGGCTCATGTTCTTTACGGCGTTACGCAACGACATCATGTTTGACAGTAACAACTCTCATAAACTCCGTGTAAATAACTCCTTCTCAGTTGAAGAAAACTGCGGACAGAAACCTCCCTTTGAATCTCTTCCGCACAGGCGAGAATATCTGTTCATTTCATAGTCCATTTGCTTGTATCTCACAACTTGTTTCAACTAATGAAATGATGCGGCATGCCTCATCACTTGTAATGGTACGGCTTGTGGAACCACTGTCTTGCACGGAGTAATCCCCCATTCATAATGAGATGTAAGCGCGAGACTTTGTACTCGTGTTATTCAATGTAAACATTCACATAGACTCATAAACTCCGCGTAAACAACGCAACGCGCAGCACAATGCAATGCAAGATTTTTCAAACACAAAAGGTTCTCCTTGCGTTGCGTACACAGAAAAGGTATTCTGCATTCCTTTCTCTATGGATTGCATGCTGTTCAACAACAATGCAATGCGAGCTTTTACAGAGCCTACTGTACATACATGCTCTTCTATTTGGCCGTGCCGCGACATTTCTCATTTATCTGATGAGGATATGATAGTCAACTTGCCAACCCACGTTTGATTTAATGAATGTACCCTATCATCTGCTTTAGATTTCTTGGCTCTCACAGAACGTAAGGTGCAAGGAGATAATTCACAGTTCATTAAATATGCATCTTCATCATTTTCAGCAATCTCTATGCTTATAACATGTTCAATATTTTTGGATAAACAATTAATATGACGTCACTGCCGCGAGCGTCTGTTAGTATGTAATTATTTTCCATAGCGTACATGTGCAATATACATAGTGGATAGAAAAGGTATTGTATTCCACCCAAACATTAGATACCGAGATTTCACCGGAAATGCATGTTTTGAGACCCCTGAATCCCCCGACATGTCCCTGTGTGTGGGCAGCATAGCTCAAAAAATCTTATGTGTTCCATTCACATGACTTTCTCTACATCTCTCCAACAAAGTATTGTTAAAAAGCTTTAGCTTCTATTTACTTCGTGCTAATCGAGAAAAAAATCGCAGAAATAGTCTTACTACTTGCTTCCTTGTAGGTAGAAGCGAAATGATGGAGTACCATAGGTTAAAGTGACAGTCAAAATCTGGTTTCTATGTGAATGAAGTTCCTTTGTTTGTATGAACAGGAGCTGACAAATTCCTGTATGAGAAAAGCACACATTTTTTAAAGCTGAAACCAAAAACAAAGAATATCTCAAAAACGATCAACTCCACGAAAAAAATAATTTAACATAAATTGTGTGTTTTAATGTACTCTACAGTTTTTGTGGGGTAAGTTTTTGTCCATCTCTTACGGTTTAGCAGTTATGCAAAATTCCGTAAAACTCATCCACAATAAAGTAGTCTTCACGGGCTATTCCCAGAAAATTCAAGACACATATCTTTAATATGCGATATTTTAATAAAAATCGTTAGAGCTATTTTGTGAAAATCAAAATTTTCGAAAAAAAGTTCCTGTAAAGTGTAGTTGGGGGTGGGGGGCTTTTCTTGAAAATCTTTGTGTCGCTTCCTTGGAAGACGGATCTTTTTGTAAAAATGTTTTTTTGTTTTTTTTGGAAAAGCGTCCGTGTGAGTGTCTATCTGGTGTGTGTATGTGTGTATGTGTGTGTGTGTGTTGGGCAGCATAGCTCAAAAACGAAAAGCCCGTTAAATACTAAACTTGGTAGTTAAGTTCAGTGCCTTCCAAGGGTGCAGCACGGAGCTTTTCAAGAAAATCTCCCCAACCCCAACTACCCTTTACAGGGAAAATTTTTCGAACATTTTCTCAAAAATGGGTCTAATGATTTTGGTTAAAATATCATATATTACAGTTATTTAGATGAAAAATAAAATGTATATCTTAATTTTTCTGGGAATAGCCTCTGAAGGCAACTTTATTCTGGATTAATTTTTCGGAATGTTCAATAACTGCTAAACCGTAAGAGAGAGACAAAAACTTATTGAACAGAAAATGTAGAGATTGTTAAAATATACAATTTATGTGATGTGCATATTTTTCGTGGAGTTGTCCGTTTAGGGGAATTCCTTGATATTGTTTTTAGTTCTAGAATACTTATACTTTTCTCATACGGGAATTTGTCCACTGCTATCCATACAAAGGACTTCAATCACCTAGCAACCAACTTTTAAAAGATTTGGCTATCGCTTTAGCATATGGTACTTCCTTATTTCCGTTCTACTTAAATGGAAACAGTAATAAGACAATTTCCGCTAATTTTGTTCTCAATTAGCATGAAGTAAATAGAAGAATAAGCTTTTTAACAATAATTTGCTGCAATGATGTAGAGAAAGTTATGTGAATGGAATACATTAGATGTTTTTACTTTCTCTACACGTACTATGTACATAGTATATAGAGAAAGTATTATCTTGCACTAAAAAATTCGATACCGAGATTTCAGCGGAAATATATGTTTTGGGTCCCCCTGAATCCCAAAGAGCATTTTTAGAAAAAGTTCCGTGTTTAAGTGTGTGTGTGTGTGTGTGCGCGCGCGCGCACGCGTGGGCGTGCGCGCTTGGGCAGCATAGCTCAAAAGGGAAAAGTCCGTTAAATACCAAACTTGGTATTTAAGTTCAGTATCTTCAAAGGATGCGACACAAAGATTTTCAAGAAAATCCCCCACCCTCAACTACCCTTTAGATGGAAAATTTTTCGAAAATTTTTATTTTTTCAAAAATGGCTCTAACGACTTTTACTAAAATCTCGTATATTAAAGATATTTACCTGACAAATAAAATGTTTATCTGGTATTTTCTGGGAATAGATTCTAAAGACTACTTTATTCAGGATGAATTTTACGTAATTTTGTATAACTGGCAAACCATAAGCGTTAGACAAAAAATGTAGATCACGTTAAAACACTCAATTTATGTCATAATTTTTTTTTCTTGGAGTGGATCATTTTTGAGATATTCCTTGTTATTGGTGTCAGCTTTAAGAACGTTTCCTTTATGGAAATTTGTCAACTCCTGTCCATACAAACAAAGGAACTTCAGTCACATAGCAACCAGCTTTTGACTAATACTTTAACATATGGTACTCCCCTGTTTCCCTTCTACATACATGGAAGCAAGTAAAAATACTATTTCTGCTATTTTTTTCTGGATTGCATGAAGTAAAAATAACAATAAGCTCTTTTAACAATAATTTGTTGCAGAGAAGTAGAGGAAGTCATATGAATGGAACACATCAGATTTTTTTTTCTCTAGATAAAAGTTGTAGCGCTCGTTATATTTCTTATGATAATGAAGTGAAAACGGAGGACCTTCCACTTATCGCAGACTCTGAACCACATCGGGCTTTGGGATTATTTGACTTTAGCTACTTAGAGGTGAAGTCCTGGATAAGCGCTAAAAGCATCACCCCACGGACCCAGAGTACGTGAGTCGCGAACAAAATCAGTGAGGTAGCCCGGCGACTTGTTACCTGTTATAAGCTACTCATGTATAAAGCTTATTTTTCCATTCAATTTGCTTGTAATAAATGTGTGCCTAGATATAGGTCTTTCTAAATTAAAAATGCAGATATAAAGCTGACTTATTCCTTTCACCAATGTGTTTTGGTATTTCATGTGATCATACAGGAAAATATTCTATATACACTCGCACGTTTTTCTCTAATAACACTATTCGCAATGAATTTTATGTCTTGAAATAATGTTGCTTTACGCAATAAATACTTAGTTACATGCATGAGAAAAGAACGTTCAGATGGTTATCTGAGCGCAGAGTAATAAATTCGAGTGAAAAATGAGATGGTTGAGTTTTACATTGAAACATTTACTAGGTGACTGAGCAGTAGGTTGGGTGGCGAAGTTCTCGGCCGTTGCAAGGGCTAATACTGTGAAGTACCCCTCCGTGCATAAAATGTGGACCATATTGGAACGGTACTGCTTATGTAGGTACTAACTAAATCCAGCCACTTTCTCTACAAACGAGACCACCACTTTTTCCCAAGCATTTCCAACAATTGGATTGGCAGGATGTTCTACCTTCTCCAAAACATGCACAAGGGTAAATATCGCAATTTAATCCTTATATATTCGTGCTGCACTACCGTTTTCTTAATATTGGTTTGTTACTCCTGTTCAATGAGGACAATTCTCATACATTTGAATGTCTTAGCTGTTTTCTAGTTTAACTTCTCTACCGCTTCCTCTAGAATGCCTAATTGCAATTGGTTCAGCCTTTCCTTGTCTATCAGTTGTAGTGAAACTCTCGCAGAGAGACGGTATGCGAACCATTCTTCCATTTAACAACAATTAAATTGTGTGCGTGTGTGTGTCTGTGGGCAGCCAGCTCAAAAACGAAAAGTCTGTTAAATATCAAGCTTGGTATTTAAGTTCAGTATCTTCCAAGGATGCGACACGAAGATTTTCAAGAAAATCCCCCCACCCCCAACTACCCTTTACATAGAAACATTTTTTAAAATTTTGATTTTCTCAAAAATGGCTCTTATGATTAATATGTCGTTAGTAAATATATTTACATGACAAAACGTACCTACATCTTGAATTTGTTTGGAATAGCCTCTGAAAATATCTTTATTCTTGGTGAATTTTGCAGAATTTTGTTATATTCCTTGTTATTAGTTTCAGTTTTAAAATACTTTACTTTTCCTTACTTACGGGAATTGCTCAACCCCTGGTCATACAAACAAAGGAACTTCAATTACACAGTAACCATTTTTAAAACATCGCTGCAACCTATAGTTTAAACTATCGCTTTAGCCTATGGTACTCACTTTTCTACTATTTTTCTCGATTAGCATGAAGTAAAGAGGAGAATAAGCGGTTTAAGAGTAATTTATTGCAGAGATGTAGAGAAAAGCATGTGAATGGAACACATCAGAATTTTTTTAAGTTAGTCACATAGGGATCTGGCACCAGCTGAAAGGAGCCAAAGTTTGGTTACTTAGGTGAAAACCTTACAGAGAGAAAACTAATATTCCAATTTAAGAAATTTGTCCTTATTACGTATGCAAATAGAGATCCAATAATGAATTTCAAAATAAGGCACGTCCTCCCTGTACACAATGCGACGTTCTTCATTAACTTCTTCCTATATATTTCACAGCATTGAAGGCGTTTTAGGTGCATTTGCTGCGCGAATTCTTTCATGACATGGTTTATGCCAGGAGGCAATTGTTGGAAAACGCGATCTCTTATGTTCCCCCAAAGAAATTCGTAGCAGAAGATTTCGTTGGTCACTCTTGCAACGGGCTACGTGACCCAATCTATCCCCCCTCCCCAACTCTCTCTTTCTCTCTCACACACACGCACACGAACTCACATCACATATATACACACAGAGGCATTCTAAAAAAAACTTATTTTAGACAGGCATTGTCAAAGATAACTCCTGCTAGGTACTGACTGGCTAGACTGACCCCGACTCCAGCCCAAGAGAGATGACTTGTGAGTCACACATACGTATACGTTGGTAGGGGTGTATGTTTACAATAATTACTTGGCTGTACAGTATTGTACGAACAGAAAATATACGAAAGAAAAAGGTTGGGAGTTATTTAATTCATTGTCAAAGGATTCATTTTGCAAATTTTAATTATTTGTATCACTTTTAATGGCAATGCTTGATCCACCTACACGTAAGAGCAAAGTTTCTATAAAATGAATGTATTAATATTTAGAATCGCAGTAGACTACGCCACGATCGTTTCTTAAGGCTCTATATATCATCCTTAACAAATATTCATAGATTTGTTAAAAAAAAACTAGATGATAAGGCAGGTGTTGCTCCTTCAACTTAGACATGCTTTTACTTTCTCTACACGTACTATATACATAGTCATAGAGAAGATATTGCATGCTTTCACAGGAAATACGCGTTTAAGTGTCCCCTGTATTAAAAAAAAATTTTTAGAAAAAGGTCCGTGTGTGTATGCCCGTGTGTGTGAACATGATAAATCAAAAACGAAGAGTCGGTAAAACAGCAAACTTAGTATTTTTTAAGTTTAGTATCTTCCAAGGATGAGACTTTGAGAAAATTCTCCCATCTCAAGCTACTCTTTACATGGAAAAACTTCGAAAATGTTTATTTTCTCAAAAATGGCTCTAACGATTTTGTTTAAAATGTCGTATATTAAAGATGCTTACAGGATATATAGAATGTATATCTTAAATTTTGTAGGAATAGCCTCTGAAGATCTCTTTATTCTGGATGAATTTTTCTAAATGTTGCATCAACTGAATTGGTAAACCGCAAGAGATAGA
This sequence comes from Hymenopus coronatus, assembly GCA_030762935.1. Classification (NCBI taxonomy): domain Eukaryota; kingdom Metazoa; phylum Arthropoda; class Insecta; order Mantodea; family Hymenopodidae; genus Hymenopus; species Hymenopus coronatus. Next base: position 100,758,914 of record CM060890.1, read on the forward strand.
TAAAAACTTACTTTACAAAAATGTACATCTCGTTAAAACACACAATTTATATTATATACAGTTTTTTTGTGGAGTTGAACAATTTAATATTCATTGTTATTGGTTTCAGTTTTAAAACACAACTTTTCTTACACGGAAATTTGTCAGCCTATGGCAATGCATAGAAACGGATTTCAACCACATGACAGCGGCTTTTAATAGATTTCAGTTTTAGCCTAGTGCATTCCCTTATTTCCCTTTTCCTTACAAGAAAGCAAGCAATAAAACAATTTCTACTAATGTTATCTCGATTAGCATGAAATAGATAGAAGAATATGCTTTTTAACAATAATTTGTTAAAAAGATGTAAAGAAAGTCATGTGAATTGAACACATTAAATTTTTTTTAGATTAATGGTAACTCAAAAATTGTACGATGAAATCTACCATTTTTAGAGGATGCATGATTCCTCTATTTAGTAAAGAAAGAAGAACATAAACTAAAATGCTAGATTTTTTTCGGTGAATCTTTGATCAGTCAATGGCTAACAAGTTCTTGCTAGTGATTACTCAACATTGAAAAACCTAATAAAATTGAGTTTTATTTATGGACGCTCTTTAACTGCTGTGGTTCTTAGCGTCCGACTCTATATCGGACTTGAAAGACCACTTAATTTTGCTTAGAGGGCTTATTAGGCTTGAGGTTCTCTTACGTGCCGCCATTCTGCCACATGAGACCACTGTCTTTATTTCCCTTCCGAAGAAAGCCATTCTATAGTCTTTTACGCCTGAAAATATCAATCGCATTCCGCGACCTTGGGAACCAGAAGCTAGCACGGGACTCCTAAACCAGGCTTAAATGAGGATCCTGCTCGAGCTTAGGTGTGCGCAAAAGTGCAGTGAGTAACTCGCCACTCACAAGAGTTCTACCTGCAACATGCAAACGGCGTAGCTTTGATGGCAAGCTATCGACACGGCTGAATCAAGTGCTGAAAATGAAATGGCGGTACGCAAGTTTTATGATAAGATCTTTTTCCAGTGACGTATTGGCTACCAGCTACTCCGAGTTTAGTGAAAGAGTACGCTTGTGTACTCTTGTTCAGACGAGTCGAGTTGAAACAGCCTGACCTAGATATTCAGTGGCATTATTTGCTTCCTGCTGCCTAAGAAAATGTTTAGGTTCAGTTTTTCTCTACAATTTCTTTAAACTTTAACATCATTTCATGGTCTTCATCAAGGCTAGGAAGCCTATTATTTCATTTAAATGTGTAGATATTTCATGCTCGATAAAACAAAGCTCAAAAAGAGGCTTTCGTAAATTAGTTATTTAAATGGAGTCATAAAGGATATTTAATGAGAATAAAAGCTTCCTTTGTTTTATGTTTTGTTCCCCTCCCTAGAAATTAAGATTCACACAGCCCACCTTTTGTTTCTTTGCCTTAAGGACAGACATTGTCTACCACTTAAAAGGGAAACGGAGCAAAGAGCTTGGTGCTTGCCATGGAAATTTCTTATAACACATTTATCCCTTGCAGGTCTCACTTTTTCTGTAGCTTCACTTTTTTATAAACAGTGAAGGAATTTAAAATTTCCGCCACCTAGTTAGGAATTCTAAAACGTAACGCTTCTTGTAATATACGCGTGTAGAATGTTTTATACAAGTGTCTGTAATCAGTGGCGGCTTGTGCAAAGGAGCACATCAACCCTTGTGAATTTATTGGTTAGCTTTTCTTTGAATATTATTAAACGCAACATATATGCGGAATTTTAAAACCTAGGGCGTTTAAATCTATTGCGCTAACCCTCTAAACTCGATAAGACTTGGTAACAGTATTGTTTCTCTTGGTTATCCGGTTTCCCCTACCATTCATTACACAAGTTGTTCTATAATCACCTTTCCTGTCATCTGTTTCACCGACATTTTACATCATACTCTTCCTCGGCAGCCCGGGTTCGATTCAGGCAATCGCATGTGGGATTTGTGGTGGACAAGCCGCGCAGGGACGGGTTTTCTCCGGGTTCTCCGGTTTCCCCCGCTATCGCATTCAACTGGTAATGCAGGCTCATCAGTGTTGTCACCTGCGATGCCTGTGTAGTAAAAGTAGGCGCTAAACACTATCAAAAAATACACTTCCTCATTTTCATACTAGGCATCGAGCTGATCACCCATCCTAGCTTCTTTCTGACTCAGCATCTCTGGTCCTCAGCAGGCTCTGATCCCAGGCGCTAGCTTGTAAGTCCTGGGGGTGAAAGTGCTACATATGAGGTGAGAGAAATAAACAAAGGAAAAAAGAAAGAAGGAAGGGAAGAAAGAAACAAAAAGGAAGGAGGGAAGAAAGAAGCAAGGTAGGAAGTGAGGGAAGGAAAAAAGCAACCTCTTCGTATGTACAACTCGTATGGCGTAAACACATTATTTGTCCAAATACATCAGATTGTGTATATGTGAAATGTACTTGCGCGCGCAGCCCCTTTCGCGCTCTTTATTTCCTGCCATCGTACCATTTTACGTCACTGCTACTAGGTGGCAGCTCACTAGTACAGAAGTAGATAACTACACAGGTGCATAAACTTCTCCCCGTTACGCCATACCACCCATAATCTCAATTACCGTTCAAATTAGACATTACTCCCTCCTTGCCCACAAACGGTATACTTTAATTATGTAAACAAAAAATATGCTTTCTTTCTTTCGTCCGACAAGCTGTGTATTATTATTAGTAGTAGCGTTAGCGGCTTCAGAACCTCCTATTTCTTCATATAACTACAATGCAGCTAGCTGATGTTATTTAACATTTCCAGGGCTGACTGAGTAAGAATGTTTGAACACTCAAAATGTATACTCATGAGCAGCTATTCCCTGGAACAGTCAATTTCCTGCAAAGTTTAAAAATTAATTAGTTTGACGTTTGTAAGCTTAATTCTTGGATAAATAATTCCCTTTCACTCTCTGATCAGATATGTCTTTGTTGACTGACACGACTTGTTCAATGATAATCACATCGGCATATAGTTCTTTTTCTTCTTCATTTGCGATACAGTTCCCGTCATCTCTCCGGGAGCACTTCAGCCTGAGGTTTATTGTGCTATCTATATCGTTTAGAGCCAACCCATTACACCTGCATTCCTTAACCCTTACTTGCCTGCACTAGTACACTACATATGCGTTTTTCCTTCAATTCAAGTTTAAAACTGGAGTTCTAGTAAAAATATTTGGGAATAACTCTATAAAATTATTATATAAATCATAAAGAAAATAGAGATGAAAATAAATTATTAATATTTTTCTTCCCAATTAAAAGTTTAAACTCTTCTAAACCAGTTTTCATAATGCTGCTAAAGGCACTACCAAAAAGTAGTCCAAGTGGCCATCCATTCAAAGCCAAAGTTGAAAGTTCAAACCCAGTGACTGTGATAAAGGACGGGGAGAGCCCAAGTAAAATAATCGGTATGATGCTCCGGAAGTTAATGGGGATACATTTGGCTGTAGTTATGTCGGTTTTCTCTTTTATTTATTTAAAAATACGACTGCAATTTTAGGGCAAAAATTGTATATATTTTTACAATATAAAACAATGTTGATTACTTGTCGTTTATAGTTGAAGATAAGCATAACATAAAATTAATTCTAGATTACAACCTTATTTGTATAGTTACGCTTAAAGCAAACGGAACTTATAGGTACTATAGGCAACAAAAGGTTAAAAAGGAGTACAGCCTTGCAATGGGTATGGATGAAACTTCTTCTGGTTCTATAAACATTTTCCGAAATGCTTTGTATCTCCTGAGAGCCAAAACCTAGATTTCACCGGAAATACACGTTTCGAAACTACCTGAATAAATAAATAAATAAAAGGTATTTTTAAAAAAAACGGATCATGTGCGCATATGTGTCCTTGAATAGCATAACTCAAAACCAAGAAGCCGGTTACATTCCTAATTTGGTATGGAATCCAAAGATGCAACACACAGATTTGCAACAAAACCTCTTTACCCCAAACTATTCCTTTACATGAAAGATTTTTTAAAATAACTGATTTTCTCAAAAATGGATTTAATTTGATTAAAATACAATATATTTAAGACATTTGCGTAGAAATCAAAATAAATATCGTGAATTTTCTGGGAATAATCGGTGAAGCAATAGTCGAAAACGTGCGTGGGGCGTTCAATAAGTCCTTAGAAACATACAGAAAAACAAATTATTTTTGTACATTTTTTTTCAACATAATCCCCTTTTAGCTCGACATTTTTCCCAGTGTTACTCCGATTGTTTTAACCCTTCCAAAAATTGGATTTCGGAAAGTACTCAGAATAGGTATCTATTTGGGAAATTACCTCTTCGTTAGACATGAATAGTTTTCAAGTTCGGAGATAAAAAAAGTCACTGAGGGCCAAATCTGGTGAGTACTTGTAGTAACTCGAACCTTAATTCTACAATTTTTGCCAACAAAACTGCGCAGGTATGCACCCTTGCATTGTTTTGGTGGAAGAAAAATTTTTCTTTGCCAGATGAGGGCTTTTTCTCTTGATTTCTCCGTTCGACCGGTGCAATAACGATACATGATACACTCCATTTATCGTTTTTCCTTTCTGCAAGTAATCACTGTAGATAATTCCGCGTGTATCCCCCCCCCAAAAAAAAAAACCGTCGCCATCGCCTTGTCTGCAGATTTCACCACCTTTGCCTTCTTCGGAGCGGTTCGCCCTTAAAAACTAGGTTTCGACTGTTCTTGTCTTTGGAGTGTAGTACCATATCCATATTTCATCCAAAGTTATGTATCGTCGTAGAAACTCGTCAAGATTGCGACGGAAAAGTGCCAAACCAGTTTCCGAATCGACCACACCATTGCGTTTATTATCCATTGAGAGCAAACGCAGCACACATCTTGCCGAGATTTTTGTCAGACCTAATTTTTGGTACAACTTTTAGAACGCTGTACCTTGTGATATGCCTGTGGCCTCTACTATATCATCAACCACTCAAAACATATCCTGGATTTTGTCAATCATAAGTCACTTCCCGGAACGATGTTCATCATTTGTGGATGTACGACCACATTTAAATTGATTCATCCAATTGTAAATTGTTGCAAACGCAGGAGCAAATATGACATGAACTTCATTCAACTCAGTTTTTATCTCGTTCGGTGTTAAGCCTTTTAAATAGAAGTGTTTATTCGTGCACGAATTCTTTTTTTTTTCTTTTTTTTTTTCATATTTCTAAAGAAGCACAAGAGTGTTGATTCAATCAGTTATGGTAACGAAACCACGTGATGGATATAGCTGAAACTTTAACTGTCATCTAGTAAGAGACGACGGTTACTAAATAAATTTTTAAGTGACACAAGTGTAATTTCTTGGAATTTCTAAGGATTTATTGAACGCCCCTAGTATCATACAAAAAAAGGTATCGCTTTAAAACATACGATTTATTTTAGATACCTTTTTGTGCAATAAGCCATTCCCAAGGCAACTGTATTAACGGTTTTAATTGTTCAAACTTCGTCATTCTTTTATACTCCTTTCGATCTCCAATTGTTTCTGACGATTGCATCGAAAGAGTATTGCATTTCATATAGCGTCCGTTCTTAAAAATTTTCTATCGCTATTCTTTTGTATCTAATACGAAATGTATTATAAATACCGGGGTATAGTGATTCATGTAAATGTAAGCACATCGTATTTTTACTAAAAGTTACTCTAAGAATTTTGATTAAAAGAAAATATATTAAAGATATTTATTCCTCAATATGCAATATCAACGGAACCCCACTCATTCGGAATGAATTGTGCATAATTTTATAAGTAGTAAAGGCAAAAGCTTGGTATATAGAACACCCCAAAACTCGCAATTTATGTTCAAGTATTTTCTTGAGGGATTAAAAATGTCCGTATATTGGGTACTATCGATTTGAATTTTCCAAATTTTGAAATACCAAGTCGTCATTCTTATGTTTCTCGTAATATCATAGACTTTTAACAGCTTTCTCTGTTCCTCTTGTAAATTTAATGAATTTCCTGCAAAGGTTTATTAAAATTAACACAAAGTAGAGGGACCAATGAGTTTTTGTAAGAATATTTTGTAGAAGATTAGGTTGAAAAAAGCATGTGAATATGATACTTCTTATGATTTTTGCTGTAGTTGTTGTTGTTTTTTTTCTGTTTTTTCTTCTTTTTTTTTAGAGCTTTCTATAGCAACTTTGAATTTGTCGTTCTTTCATTGATTCAGAAATGAGCTCATTTGACTCAAAAAAAATCTGATGTGTTCCATTCACAAGACTTTCTCTACATCTCCGCAAAAATTATTGTTGAAAAACTTATGCTTCCATTTACTTCATGCTAATTGAGAAAGAATAGCAGAAAAAGTCTTATTACTTGCATCCTTGTAAGCAGAAGCGAAATAAGGGGGTAGCATAGGTTAAAGTGATAGTCAAAAGCTGGTTGCTATGTGACTGAAGTTTGTTTGTATGGACAGCAGTTGACAAATTCCTGTATGAGAAAATTATAAGTTTTTTAAAGCTGAAACCAATAACAAGGAATGTCTGTAAAACAATCAACTCCACGCAAAAAATGAATATGACATAAATTGTGTGTTTTATCGTGATCTACATTTTCTGTGTGTAAGTTTTTGTCTATCTCTTATGGTTTACCATTCTTGCAAAATTCAATAAAATGATCCCGAATAAAGAGGTCTTTAGAGACTATTTCCAGAAAATTCAAGATATACATATTATTTCTCAGGTAAATATCTTTAATATACGATATTTTAATTAAAATCGTTGTAGCCTTTTTTTGAGAAAATCAAAATTTCCGAAAAAAGTTCCATATAAAGGGTAGTTGGGGGTGGGGGGATTTTCTTGAACATCTTCGTGTCGTATCCTTGGAAGAAACCAAACTTAAATACCAAATTTGGTATTCAATGATCTTTTCGTTTTTGAGCTATGCTGTTCACAGACACACAGACACACCCACAGACACACGCACACACGGACCTTTTTTGTTATTCAGGGGGACCCAAAATATGTATTTCCGTTGAAATCTCGGTATCGAATTTTTGGCTGGAATGTAATACCTTCTCTATTCACTATGTACATAATACGTGTCGAGAAAGTAAAATAAGTAGTTTTAAGAACATATCCAAAAGTTTTGAGTTTTCCGTCCGCGCGCATGTAGCTCTAAATAGAATACTATTCTTCATAATCCTGCATTTTAGAATGACAGACGAAAATGTTCATAACAATCTTCCAATCCCATTTAACGTATTACATGGAAAACTTTTAATTACTTTCTCTACACGCACTACATACCATGTACCTTCATAATGTATAGAGAAGGTATTGTATTGCATCCAAAAATTCGATACCGAGAAAACACCGGAAATATATGTTTTGAGACCCCCTAAAACAAAAAAAGGATTACAAAATGACCCGTGTGTGTGTGTCCGTCAGTGTGTGTGTGTGTGTGTGTGTGTGTGTGTGTCTGTAGGCAGCATATCTCAAAAACGAAAAGTCCGTTAAATACCAAACTTGGCATTTAAGTACACTATCTTCCAAGGATGCGACACGAAGATGTTCAAGAAATTCCCCCACCCCCAACTATCCCTTTACATGGAAAAAATTTCGAAATTTTGGATTTTCTCAAAAATAGCTCTAACGATTCTAATCGAAATATCGATATTAATTATATTTAGATGACAAACTGTATATCTCGAATTATCCAGGAATAGCTTAAAGTTAATTCGTAATGAGTGTGTTCGGCTGGGGAAGGTTATATATTCATTCATTCAATTTATTTGTGATGGGTATAAAACAGGTCGGCTAGAAATTATACTTTCTCCCCTTAAGATATGTTTATTCTGGCTGAGTTTTGCAGAATTTTGCACAACTGGTAAACCGTAAAAGACAAAAAAAAAAAAAAAAAAAAAAAAAAAAAAAAAAAACTTACTATACAAAAAATTACAGCTCGTTAAAACACATTTTTCTCGTAGAGTTTACCGTTTTCGAGATATTCCTTATTGGTTTCAGTTTTAAAATACTTAAACTTTTTTCATACGTAAACTTGTCAACACCCGGCCACACAAAGAAATGGATTTGTATCCGGTAGCAACCACATTTTAAAACATTTGACTGTTGGTTTAACCTAGTGTATTCCCTTATTTCCCTTCTACTTATAAGGAGCTGAGTAATAAGACTATTTTCTGTTATTGTTGCCTGAAGTATGTAGAAGAGTAAGCTTATTAAAATAATTTGTTACAGAGATGTAGAGAAAATCATGTGAATGGAATAATACATGAGTTTTATTTTTTAATCCGTTTTAAAGTTACAAGGAGTTTTATTAAAACGTCATTTGCATGAAAAGCTTTCCTAACAATTATTATACGTTTTGAGGTTACTTTCATTCTGATTGAAACGTTCTTGAAATATTCATTGTTAAAGATTTTAAGGTTTATCAGTTTGTTTTGTGGTGTAGCATTTATAAAGCATTTTAAAAAATATACAATAGAATTACTAATGCCGTATTTCATAATTCAAAATAGCTCTAATTATAAATTGAAGTGATTGACGTAAATTAATATAAATCGCACTTTTTTAAATTTCTGTTAAAATCTATTTAAAATCGCACTATAAAATAATAAATACTTTGTGAATATACCTACATAACATCATTCGTAAATTAGTTGTTACAATTTTTTGCTTTTAAGAAAACATGTCATGTTTTTTAATATTATAACAACCGCGATTTACTTGAGTGTGCCCTATATCTTTTAGGGAGATGTAGTTTTGGTTCTATTATTATAGTGATGCTTACTTAAAATGATCTGAGTGTCTCCTGTGTATGAAATCACACAATAGTATCGCCTCTCAGTTCCCTCTTCACTTTTCTCAATAGTAAGATTTGGTGTAACATGAAAGGCCCTGGATTGAGCAGAAACCTTTGAACTCTGCCGTTCCAAGCCCGTAGTTCTGAAAGCCATTTGGTGTTGGGGTTATCCACTGTGCCCCTGTGCTATGCCGCTCTCGTGGAGCCTTGACTGGAGTATTCTATTACATTTGATCCTTTGAGCTCTCGCACATTCCGCCATATTCAGAAACCTAAAGGATGTATCCGTCTCAACGGGAAGCCTTTTGTTCATATCGTCTGAAGGTGAATTTCTAGACTTGAGATCTGCTGCTTAACCCCTAAATAATTTATGGTTTCATGTTCTTTGCTTACATGCTCTGCTTACAGTAATATGTTTTATAGCAGGAGATAAGAACTTATCCTTGAATCATATTACTTTCACTACTACTTAGCTGTAGTAAACAGAGGAGTTTTTGTACTCCACCCAAAAATATGATGTCGAAATTTCACCGCAAATACACGTTTTTAGCTGTTGTAAATAAAGGAGGTTTTTCATTCCATCAAAAAATTTGATGTCGAGATCTCACCGAAAATACGCGCTTTTAGCTGTAGTAAATAGAGAATTTTTGCATTCCACCCAAAAATTTGATGTCCAACTTTTACCAAACATACACGCTTTTAAATGTTGTAAATATAGTACGTTTTGCATTTCACCCAAAAATTTGATGTCGAAATTTCACCGGATATACACGCTTTTAAATTTCCAATTATTATTATTATTATTATTATTATTATTTTTATTATTATTGTTGTTGTTGCTGTTAAATTCCTCAAACCTTTATCACAGTACACGAGATTGGATAATAACAAAACAATGAAATAAGGCGACAATTAAACATAGAAGAATGAAATGAAACAATGTCGCCTCCGTGGTATAGTGGTTACCATGCTAAGCTCCTATATTGAAGGTTGAAAATGGCGTGTTCTTTATGGATATTGAAGGTTCCAGGTTCAAATCCGGCGGAGGGAAGTTAAAGCCGTTGGTCTCGTGTAATATTTATTTGCACGTAAAAGAACTCTATGCATAAAACGAAGGGTTCCTGAGCTCACTTCGCCATCCTTAAGTTCGAAAGTCGTGATCTTGTCCTGTAGTGACATCTGTCATCAGTGCATATAGTGTCGAAATTGCGAGCTAGAAATGTTCTGATCAAGAAATAATCAGTTTTCAGTAATCAGTATTCCAAATACGCCGATATAGGGAGATGGAGCTAGAATTGGATTAAAATGAAACAATAAAACGATCTAGAACAATTGGAAACAAAGAGGGTTACTAAAAACATCGACTCCAAGGACATAGAAACTCAGGACGACCCAAATAAATGATAGACTCAACAAGATTTGGAGCTGCAACAGGCTAAAATACCTGTAATGGGGAGGACATTATTATTATTATTATTATTATTATTATTATTATTATTATTATTATTATTATTATTATTAAATTTTTCCTCCAAACAAGATATCATAGAAAGACCCTTTTCTTGATAGCAGGCATTTTGAATATATAAACACGCGTTCTTGAGCAACAATATTTAATGTATTTTAAATTATATGAATTGTATTCTTTTACATATTGCCATACCTAAATGGTTAGGGACTAAAGTAAATATTCAAACTGGCGAATAAATATAAATATCATTCTCCTTGGGACAGTAATTTTAAATCTTCACGCAGAAGAATCGTTTGACGTATAACACTAAATCGTAACAGGTATACAAAAACCTACTTAAGAAACAATGTAGACCTCGTTAAAACACACATTTTATGTTATGATTGAACTTTGAATAACTGCTAAACCGTAAGAGATGGACAAAAACTCACTACACGAAAAATGTAGAGCACGTTAAAACATACAATTTATGTTATATACATTTTTTTTTCGTGGAGTTCATCGTTTTTGAGACATTCCTTGTTTTTCTGGTTTCTGCTTTGAAAAATTATACTTTTCCCATACAGGAATTTGTCATCTTCTGTACATACAAACAAAGGAACTTCAGTCACATAGCAACCAGCTTTTGACTATCACTTTAACCTATGGTAGTACCTTATTTCGCTTCTACTTACAAGGAAGCAAGTAATAAGACAATTTATGCTACTTTTTTCTGATTAGCATAAAGTAAATAGAAGTATAAGCTTTTTAAGAATAATCTGTTGCAGGGATATAGAGAAAGTCATGTGAATGGTACACATCATATTTTTTTCGTGCTGTTGACCGTTTTGAAATGTTTCTTGTTATTGGTTTCAGTTTAGGAAACTTGTCAACTCCTGGCCACGCAAAGAAGCGGATTTCAATCCCGTAGCAACCACGTTTTAAAACATTTGAATGTCCGTTTATCCTTGAGTATTCCCTTACTTAGCTTTTACTTATAAGGAACTAACCGTTTCTACTAATGTTTATATCGATTAGCGTGAAGCGGATAGAAGAATAAGCTTGTTAACAATATTTTGTTACAGAGATGTAGAGAAAGTCATGTGAATAGAACACATTAGATTTTTCTCTAGGAAGCGCATCTGCAGCAGAAAAGTTTCAAACATATCCCTAAAGTAAGCAATTCGATTTTCATAGAGAAACAAAAGAAAATTGTTCAAAGAAGTATTTGAAAAGCTGTTGCCCTGCGATTATGAAACATTTTCTAAAATTTAACGTATAATTATAGAAGTATTGTTTATTGTCTCATTTGAGCGTGTTCTTATCAGAAACGCTTTTGTCAGTGTTCATTGTACATGCCTGCTTTATATCACTGAAATTTCAAGAAAAATCACAATAATCGACTTTTTTATTTTAATCGCATAAAATAATTTAAACAGTTTGGGGTACAAAAAGGTACAATTGACCATCTGGCGTCATTTTTAAATTCTTAACAAAGCATTAGAGGTGAAACTGGAACTCGGCAAGAAAAACTTTAGTAGCGACGAGATCTCATTTACATGAGCAAAGTAAAAAAGAAACGAAGTTATGCAGAAGCCAAGCAGCAATGCAAGAAGAAAATGATAGAAAAAGCAATAGCAGAGCAGAGGAAAAGCAAACGCTTAGGGTCCAACCTACCAACTTGAGGGATTTTAATATGAGCTTTGCATTCCAATCTTTCCTTGTATTCAGGCTATTAATATTTTCAGCATTTTTCTTGCTGTAAAACGCTCCTTGTGGAACAGTTTTTCTGTTGCACAATTAAAATTTGCTGTAAATGTTCACAGAAGCACAAGGAATAAGAAATACTAGTTTTTACTGTCAGGAGTATTTAAGCATATGTTCTCAATTTTCAAACACAAAAATTATATTTTTTATGCCAAGAAAGCACATTCATAACTTAAAAAAAATTGGAGCCTAAACTAAAGGAGACACAGAGAAACATATGGACATTTCAAAACGTAGATGTATTGTGAACCTAGGGTTGAAATATTAGACCAACATTTTAATGTTTTTTTTCTGCCGCAAAGGACTTTTTTAGTGACGTGACAAGAATATAAATAAATTTGACCATAACTTCAAAATGATAAGAGCAAAATAGATGAAATTTGCACTGTAATGTATTTGTATTATATTACATCGGTGGTAAAAATTTAAAAAAGCTAGCATTATTAGTTTGTAATTTGAAACTTTCAGTCATCATGTCCTTAATGTGTGCACATATTTTTAGGCTGTGACAAAATAACACTTTTTTTTTTTTTGTAGGAGGCGCCGCCTCCAGGAGAGAGGTTTCCTGCACCTCCACCTGCGGCGGCGGTAGTGGGCCGGAACATGACTAGACAACCGTCGGCCGAGCTTCACTCCGTCGCCACTAGACTGCGCAGGCGCTTGCGGCGAGCCACAGCTTCTCTAAGGGTAAGTACCCTCTGTAACAACAAAATTATGATGCAAAGGGTCAGAGAAAGCCCGGAGCAAACTGCTAGCAATTCCACACATTCTCGTTAATCAAGCGGTGGGACGTTTCTCGGAATATCACTGTGCTGCAGCGTGGGAAATAAAGCGCAGTAAATCCTGCTAAACTTAAGGGCTCACCGAAGTGGTAGAAATAGTTTTCTTAAGTATTAAATATAGAACTTTAGGTTGTTGCTAAGGCATTACTGGCAAAAAAATAAGAAGTATTCATACCAAATTTCATCAAAGTTTGTATTTTTATTTTGGATATATTAATTTATTTAATTAGCTAAATCAAACTCCATTTTCTTCACGTTGAGCTACATGCATTAATTTTACTTTCTCTACACGTACTATGTACATAGTGTATAGAGAAGATATTACATTCTACCCAAAAATTTGAAACCAAGATTTCAACTAACTTTCGGATTGTTTACCATCATCATCATTATCATCAAAGTAGAGAAAATATTGTAATCCACCCAAAAATTCAAAGTAGAGATTTCACGGGAAATATATGTTTCGATTGTCTCTAAATAAAAAAATGTGTGTGTGTGTGTGTGTGTGTGTGTGTGTGTTCTGTCTGTCTGTGAACAAAACAACCCAAAAATGAACGATCAGATAAATACCAAAATTGGTAATAAGGGTCAGTACTTTTCAAAGATGCGACAAAGATTTTTTAAAAAAAAAATCCTCTATTCATATATATGGCACATTTTTCAATAGTTTTATGGTTTCTGAAAAATAGGTCTTAACGATTTTCATTAAAATAACAATAAATTTAAAATATTTACATATCAAATAAAAACAGTATCTTTAATTTTCTCTGAATGGCCGGAAATTTATTTAATGTTGCATAACTGGTAAACACTTAAGTGATACATGAAATTGTTCTACGCAAAAAATGCACGTGTCTTTAAAATGTATACTTTTTTTTAAAGCAACTTTTTACTTTCTCTATACGCACTATGTACATAGTGCATAGGGAAGGTATTACACTCCACCAAAAAATTCGATACCGAGATTTCACCGGAAATATATGTTTTAGGGTCCCCTGTATCCAAAAAAAAAGTATTTTCAGAAAAAGGTCCGTGTGTGTATATGTGTCCGTGATCCGTGTGTCTGTGAACACGATAACTCAAAAACGAAAAGTCGATAAAATACCAAACTTGGTATTTAAGTTTAGTATCTTCCAGGGATGCGACAAGAAGATTTTGAGAAAAATCCCCCTACCCAAACTACCCTTTATATGAAACTTTTTTCGAAAATTTTTATTTTCTAAAAGATGGCTCTAACGATTTTGATTAAAATATCGTATATTAAAGATATTTATCTGACAAATAAAATGTGTATTTTGAATTTTCTGGGAATAGCCTCTGAAGACCACTTTATTCTGGGTCAATTTTACGAAATTTTTCATAACTGCTAAACCGTAAGAGATGGACAAAAACTTACCATACAACAAATATAGAGCACTTTAAAGCACACAATTTATCTTGTATACATTTTTTTCGTGGAGTTGATTGTTTTTGAGATATTCCTTGTTTTTGGTTTCAGCTATAAAAAAACATACTTTTCTCATACAGTACTTTGTGAACTCGTGTCCATACAAAGGAACTTCAGTCACATAGCAACCAGCTTTTTACTATCACTTTAACCTATGGTACTCCCTTATTTCGCTTCTACTTTCAAGGAAGCAAGAAATAAGACTATTGCTGCTAATTTTTCCTCAATTGGCAGGAAGTAAATAGAAGCATAAGTTTTTAAAAATAATTTATTGTAAAGATATAGAGAAAGTCGTGCGAATGGAACACATCAGATTTTTATGACATCAAACATTTCTAAGAAATCTGTTCAAATTTGTTATTACTTTGTCAGTCTTTATAAAATGTGCGTATGTTTTTAACCATGTTATACAAAGAGCAAGGAATTAAAACATGTTTATTACGTCCATTTTTAAAATGTTTGATTATCGCTATTCCCTTTGTATCTATAACGAAACGTGCAACACAGCCGTTTCCGGAAAGACTTAGCTTGAATAGAATTAAGTTAGAAAAATAAACTTGCATAAGAATTATATGCATGCCATTAATAAACGATAGAAGATATGGAAAGCCATGTGAATGTAGCACATCTGATAAAGTCTTTCTTTTTGCTGGAATGTTAACGTCCTTTAACCGATTAGGTCATAGCGGACAGTGAATGAACGAAAGGGTTAAAATGTACCTACAGTTTTTTTTTCTTTTTTTTATTTTAAACAGTACCGGAGTTTGGTCAGGACTCCGGCGCTGTATCCCCTATTTACATTCCCTCCTGTATGATTACTGGTTTTACTGTTCCTTTACACAAACATATACACATTGCACAAACATATAGCACCCATGCTCAAGGCACTCGAACCCACGATCCCCTGCCCACGAAGCACCAAAGCGATCGTGGCCATGAGGACCGGCTAGAGCTTTGAGATACCAAATATTCGTCTTCTCAGAATCAGGGAAAGCACCTAAAGAAACCTTTATCCAGGTAACTCAGCCTAACAGAGATTCAAATTCGGGACTTCTTGAAGTGAGACACATACCCTACCTCCATACTACAGAGGTGGGCCTACAATACTTCTTATACCTACCAATGAGAGAATAATACGAGAAAAGATTTTACGACATGACCTATTTATCAAAAATGTAAATGTACTCGCACCTGGATGATCTTCTGATCTTAAATTGCTTGCCCCCAAACCCAGGCAATATAAAATATTTTATTAGCCCAGTTTTCAGTAATATCTGATATTAAATGGAGTTTAGTTTCTTGAGATAGGAGTTATGGACTTGTCACATGTCGCTGAAGTGGCGTAGAATGAGTTTAGAATCTCAAGAGACAGAATCGTTACTTTAATTTGCCTTTATTGCCAGTAGCGCTTTGGAACAGTTTTATGGGAATGCTTTTGTGATTTACGTCGACTATTTTGCATGAAAGTAAGGATGAGGTAAAAAATTCTTGTAATCCGCAAAGATAAAAAAGAAGAAACTAGAAGAACAAGGAGATAAAAGAAAGGAGGGAAAAGGCTTCTCCCTTTTGCAGGACGTTTCTTGTGTTTTAAATAAGGTCCAAAGAGAAAAGAAATCCTGCAGAATCTCCCAGATTTCAACATTAGTATCTGCTACGTAAAGTTACCACAATTACCTAACTAGTAATTGAAATTGCCAATACGCATGCTGTATTATCTGACTGATAATGGATCATTGTCAAATTAATGTTGCAATTGAGCTGGGATTTTCTTAGTAAAAGTAGATCGAAAATAAAAATGCTCTTAATTTGGTTTTCATCTCTAATTGACGCATTGGACAAACCATTTAAGAATTTTGGTAATAAATTAATAAAATTTAATTTCTTGCGTGTATTGGTGTTTAAAACTGTTAACCGAGAACTTGCAAATATGAGCACATTTTCTCTCTGCAGTTTTTAATTTCTCACTTCGGACTTAGTACATAGCTAGAGAAGGTATTGCACCCAAAAATTCTATATCAAGATTTCACTGGAAATACACGTTTTAGGTCCTCAATAACTAAAGGGAGTATTTAAGAAAACTATTCAGTGTGTGTGCGTCCATAAATGAAAAGTCGGTTAAACATCAAACTTTATATTTAAACTCAGTATCTTCCAAGAATGCGATACGAATATTTTCAAGAAAATTCCCCCAGCCAAAACTACCCTTTACATGGAAAAAAATTCGAAAATCTGGATTTTCTCAAAACTGGTTGTAACAATAGAGATTAAAATACTATATATTAAAGATACTTACATAGCAAACAAATTTATTATCTTGAATTCTCTCGGAATAAACTTTTTAAGTCCTCTTCATTTTCATAGTGTTTAACTCCCGCTTTTATTGCAGGCTATTACTCTAATGAGTCACGGAATGAAGATGCAGCAACGCTGGAATGCGATGGCGGAGCAATCGGAGAACCCGGAGAAAATCCGCCCCTGTGCCGCTTTGTCAAGAACAAATCTCACATGTGGTCACTTGGGATCGAACCCGGGCCGCTTTAGTGAGAGACGAGTAGTCTAACCACTCGACCGCGGCGCGGCTAGTTCTCTTCATTCTGAATTAATTGTGTATAGCTGGTAAACCGTAAGACGTGGTCAAAAAGTTTCTACACAAAAATGTAGATCTTGTAAAACTACACAATTATAAACATTTATGTAGAGTTGACCATTTTAGAGGTATTCCTTGTTATTGCTTTCAGTTTTAAAATAATTGATTTTTTTTAAACTTGAATTTGTTATTCCTCTTTCTTTTGTTGTACTCTTAGCCGTGCAAAGAGAACCGATGTTAAATTGCATAGCGATAGCTTTTGAAAGATTTCAGTATCACTTTAGGCCAGTGTAACTTTCTGATAGCGTTTACCTTGATTAGCTTGAACCAGATAAAAGAATACACTTTTGTAGTAATAGTTTATTACAGAATAGGCAGAAAAGTATTGTGAATGTAACATATTAGACTTTTTCTTCTTAGAGGCATCTACTACTAGTGAAAAATTAAACATATCTATATCCGATTTTTTCTTCACTAAATGAACTCTTGGTGGTTAATTATCTTTAGTACGATGTTGCGTGCAGATACTTAAAGCTTCGGTGCGGGAAAAGTTCATTATCAGCACCTGGCATAGCACAGTTATAGTATCAACTGCATAATACCATGAATCTGAGAGGTAGACACACCTCAAGTTAATTGGTACAACTCAAAACTTCATAAGGTTTGTTTTTTTTTTTCTTCTTTTTCTGACGAATATGGATCTTCAGGGAAAGAAACGAGAGACACGTATTTTTTCGATGTATTTTTACTTTCTTTATACCCACTATGTACATAGTGTATAGAGAAGGTACTGCACTCCACCAAAAATTCGATGCCGAGATTTCACCGGAAATATATGTTTTAGGGTTCCCTGTATCCAAAAAAAAGTATTTTCAGAAAAAGGTCCGTGTGTGTCCGTGTGTCTGTGAACCCGATAACTCAAAAACGATAAGTCGGTAAAATACCAAACTTGTTATTTAAGTTGAGTATCTTCCAGGGATACGACACGAAGGTTTTGAGAAAAATCCCCCCACCCCAAACCACCCTTTACATAGAACATTTTTCGAAAATTTTTATTTTCTAAAAAATGGCTCTAACGATTTTGATTAAAATATCGTATATTAAAGACATTTATCTGACAAATAAATTGTATATTTTGAATTTTCTGGGAATAGCCTCTGAAGACTACTTTATTCTGGGTAAATTTTACGGAATTTTGCATAACTGCTAAACCGTAAGAAATGGACAAAAACTTACCACACAACAAATGTAGAGCACTTTAAAGCACACAATTTATGTTTTTCGTGGAGTTGGTTGTTTTTTAAATATTCCTTGTTTTTGGTTTCAGCTATGAAAAATTTATACTTTTCTCATACAGGAATTTGTCAACTCCTGCCCATACAAACAAAGGAACTTCAGTCACACAGTAACCGACTTTTGACTATCCCTTTAACCTATGCTACTCCCTTATTTCGCTTCTACTTTCAAGGAAGTAAGTTATAAGACTATTTCTGCTAGTTTTTTTCTCGATGAAGTAAATAGAAGCATAAGTTTTCTAAGAATAATTTTTGCAGAGATGTAGAGACAGTCATGTGAATGGAACACATCAGAGTTTTACCTTTGTAGAAGCAGTAGGCCGATTTTATCATTTAAAAAACGGAAGTACAAATGCTGAGGTACATGTTGGTTTGAATTATTTATTTGTTCAATAACATTTTTAAATGAAATATAAAAATGGCATTGTATTCAGTAGTTCAAATTGACCCTGAATACGTTGTTAATCGTAATTAGATAATTTTGTATAAAAATAAAAACGTATGTTTACGGGTTGAAGTTCCAGAGCTATCTATATTCCTCCCTCACAACACACCACCTATACACGGGCAGGGCAAAGGACAAAGAAGGGTCAACCGTCGTAAACATCGCCGAACGTCTGAGACAGGGAACAATAGCTAACCTAAAAATATGGTGAATTTTTAACTTTAGAAATTAACTTATTGCTAATACTAGATCATCAAATTGTCATCAAATACTAATACAAATATTTGACTTATTCATCTACTACCCTGTATTCATGAATTTGTTGTATAAATATCAGATCTATGTTATTTTAATCGAATTCGCTACAGACATCTTAAAAAAGTTCCATGTTAAGGTTTCCGAATATGCTAAATTACTTGATAAACTTCATATCGTATCTTTGAAAGATTTTAACTGCAAGTATTATTTGGTATTCATTCGTTTTTAGTTCAGTTCACAGGTTCCAAAAATATATTTCTGGTGAAATCTCGACATTGAATATTGAGGTGGAAAGCAATTATTCTTTCCTGCCTACTATGTACGTGGTAGAGAAAGTAAAGTGCGTGGATCCCTTTGAACAATTACAATCTTTCTTGTTGTGTCATCAAGTGTAGTTTACTTCTAAATGCATGTTATCTATTTAGTGTCATTTCTAACACCTTAGAGAAAATATTTAACATGGTCTTGCCATGCATTTGTGAACTCCAGAGTTTGACAGGAAATGGTTGTGATTGCAGACGAGATGGCGGCGAACTTGGCAGGGGAGGGCGTCTTCTGGAGAACAGGAGGGCACCGCTCTCCCTCGCACCGACGGCTTCCTCGCCAAGTTTTCTAACGTCGCACCCAGCCTGGACAGGACTCCTCGGATACCTCCCCTCCCCCCTGCTGACACCGAGCCCGACGATAAGGCAGCAAAGTACTGGTTTAACAGGATCGCCTTTGACACCACGCAACCTTTCCATTACAGAGTGAGTACAAATCTATTGTTAATTTTTGTAAACAAACCATATCCACTAAAAAATACAGGGAATCTAATATGCAAACTTCTCAGGAAGCCATATTAGGTTCTTTATGACTGGAAGTTCATGTAAAAGCACAAAAAGATTCACTTTTTTATTTTGATTCCATAAAATGATTTAAACATTCACCAGGCGCCATTTTTAAATCCCTTAATTCATTGGAGCTATAGCAACGCATTAGAGGTGAAACGACTCGGCAAGAAAAACTTCAGTTTGATTAATTCACATCATGCAAAGTAAAAAATGAAATTATGCAGAAGTTAAGCAGCAATGCAATAAGACAAGGACAGAAAAGTCAGCAACAGGGGAGAGATAAGAAAAGCTGACCAGGTGGATTTGAGCCATGCATTCAAATATTTCCCTGCTTTCTCTCTATTGATACTTTCAGTATTTTTCTTTCCATAAAATGCTCCTTGCAAAGCAATATTTCTGTTACACAAATAAGGTACACTGAATAAGAAATGTCCTAGGTTTTACTGTCAGATGTATTTAAGCATATGTTTTCAATTTTCAAACACAAAAGTTATATTTTATGAGAGGAAAAAAGCACATACATAATTTAAAACATGTTGGGTTCTAAACTAAAGGATAGACAGAAAAACCTAGAACAATTTCAAAAAGTAGATGTATTGTGAACCTAGGATTGAAATATTAGACCAAAATTTTAGTTGTTTTTTTTTTTTTTGTTACAAGAGACTTTCTAAAAGTAACGTGACAAAAACATAAACAAATTTGACCATAACTTCCAAATCATTAGAGAAAAAAATTAGGAAATTAGCACTGTAATTTATTTGCATTGTTATACATCTGTAATATAAATTTAAAAAAGCTAGCATTATTAGTTTGGAATTTCAAACCTTCAGTCTGCATGCCCTTAAAAGTTTGCAAGATCACAGAATGGCAGTCTTATACCTTGTGAAAAGATATTAATATCTAGGGTGAAGCCGTGAATCTCACGATTTTGGAAACGTTCTCAGACTAATTTTTTCACCTTTATTACACAGAAGCACAAATTAAGCATAAAAACCTTTAGTCTAGTAGCAATTTAATTCAATGAAACGCCATTTCAACCAAATATAACACCATTCAATTGACTACCAATCTTCAGCCTATGTAGTATCCATTATACTTCGCAGCATTTACAGATAAATACTATAAGTCTGTTTTACAACTTAGGAACATTGGCGTTGGAAGTTCAAGCATTTTATATTTAAAGTACCATATTTTGAGAGGCAGTGCAAACATTTTTAAATAAATTATTAAATATTTGCATCATGTGAGACATTTGAGTATGGAAAACTTGAGAGAAAACATAGATTAAATTATTAATTAATTAATACCTATTAATAAGCACGCACCTCTCCATTAATTTTTCAATATTTTGGTCAGATTTCACAGATTCATTATGTTAAAGTCTAGCATAACTGAAGTCTGTTTCCATGACACTCTTTCCGTAGTGTAAGTGTAATTTGTAGTCTTCGGACACAGTTGCGGTTTGGTTGCACTTTGACTGGAGAGTAGTTATTTTCACAATCCATCCCCAAGCACTGCAGGTCATTCACTCAAAGCAAGCGATCACTGCATGTACAACGTGTTCTGAAAGTAAGAAGTCCAATAGAAGACATTTTGGTTTTTACACATTCAGAAAATATGTTGTAATCCATTGCAATAGCTGTTCATACATGTAAATCACACATAAAACTGATTGATTTAATATTTTGTTCATGATAATATATTTCCTGGTCATTATGTTTGAAAAGTTTCCACCAATGTAGCAATTAAACATAGCTGGTTCTATGGTTTTACATGATTTTTCACAATAACTAATTTTTTAATAAAATGCTATTTCACTTTATGCCAAGTAGGTATGGCAGGCCTCTGACTGTGTAATAAAAAATATGTTTACAACAGAACGTTATACTTGCATCTGTCTCCACCTACATGTACCTACAGCACAAACACAGTAGTACACGGCACTTCTGCCTCCCACCTCTCCGTTCGCTTGTAAGCAACCCACCAGTATACTAGAAGTTAACTTAACCTAAAGTCAAGACGTAAATTGAATCTTATACGGTTGGAAATGAAGCTCTTTGTGTAGAATCCGTCGAAGTCTACGACAAGAAAGCTCAGAGTAACAGAAAATCATGACATGCAGACCGGTGTGGGCTCCGTTCGCGATGATTGTTCTTACTGCTGCCATGTTCTCGGTGCGCGTACTGTTTTTTTTACCAGCAGCCTCAAACTTATCCAGTTCTTGATGGCATGAGATGATGCAATTAATCCTTTACTCCCTCTCTGTGAAATTCATGCTCAGCAATCATGTGTTCTTATAAAATGATTTTACAGCATAGACACCACAATCCGCATTTCCATTGCGACTAAAACCTTTCAAATGGTTTATAAGTGGTAGCCGCATTCCCTCCACTCGTCCAAATTCAAATTTGCGTCATCTCTCATTTATACCCACATCCTGTTTTTACTCTCTTTAACACGGAAATAACACGGAGATACAATTTATTTTACCAATATATAGGTATTATTCTGTGTTACATTCATAAGACTTTTCTACCCACTATCATTTGTTTTCATAAGACTTCCTGCAAACTATTTGCATGGAAGCTCATGTTCTATCTGCTTCTCGTTAAAATACCTACATAAACATATGCAGATCTAGTTCCATTATACTCAGTAGCGCCATTTCAGTTTCTGGTTGGGGGAGGCAAAGATTGTCTCAACCAATTTTCTAAATTATCATGTGAACTTTAAGGACACACTTAGTATAAAATAAAAACATATTTTATTTATTAAATGTGAAATGTTTTATTTAAAGTACAATTGTTGTTAATGTTTCTTTTGGTAGATAATAATAAACAGTAGCTTAATTTTGTTTTAAATCCATTACAAACAGTGAAGCTATCTTTTTGTTCAAATGTCTGCGGACCTGCAAAAGATAATGACAGCGAAGGTTGTCGAAACGCGTCCAGATTACCAACACCAACACCGTGTAGTGGAGCATGTGTCCGCAATAGATGTCCAGATTTGAACAAGTAGCTTAATTATTTCTCGCAATTTATGTGGGAATATACATCCTTCCTCACTAAATGACGTGTTTTATATCTCAATGATCACATTCCACACAATTTTTTTTCGCTTAACGTCCTTTAACCTGGTTGGTCATATCGGACGACGAATGAAATTGATGAAATTATGCTCAAATGATTTCGGAGCTTAAAGTTACTCGACATTCATCTTCTTAGGATAAGGGAAAACGCCGAAAAAACCTTATCCGGGTAACTCACCCTAAGATGGGCTACAAAATGCTTCATTAATATCTTTCTTAATTCCTTCTTCAAACGTCAGCATAAAGTGCTTCTTTTTCTATTAAAAGCCTCCAGCGCCACTGCTATTTTTTTGTTTTGAAAACAGTTCACTTTACTCACAGTGATATGCATATCTCAAGTATCTAAGTCTGTTGACTTGCTCCATTACATCAATAGAGTTGGAACATACAGCTCCTTTGCTTTTATTCTGCGGGTTTTCCCTTTTCCGCAGATATTTTCATTCCTTTGTCAACTATCGCCATTAGCATATTTTCTTGGAGTCGTTTCCCTTTCTTCTTTGTGAGCGGAGTCTCCAGGAAATTTTATTCCGTTTATTTTCTCTTCCGTTTACTGACTTTCCTCCGTTGATCTGGAAATAATTATTCACTAATTCTCAAAGCAGATAGATAACAGAGATAACGATAAACTGGCATTGCTATTATAACTTAATATATAATAAAAGGTAATCCACATATAAATGAAAATATATGCTGTCATTGAAATGTGCAGCATGATCTTCTACAAATGTGCCTTTCCACCTCCTTCTAGGCAAATGATTAGGAAGTTAATCATGCCTTTTCAAAAGATGGAGTGATGTATGCGACTGCTAATTAAACGAGAACAATGTAAATAAAATAAATTGGCAAAGTTTAGAAATAAGGAGCAAAGTTATATCTATGTAAAAGGCCAGGGATATAGTCCTACAAGGAAAACAATATTATTATTTTTATTGCTGTTATTATTAGTATTATTATTATATTACCGCTATTTTAATATTGGTCATTCACTCTTATTGATTAATTCAAGTAAAGTGAAATAGTTTTAATTAGAAGTTACTCGTTACTTGATTTTAATTAATAAATAGGAATTTGATTCTTATTCTTATGCTTGACTTTACATCTAGTTATTCAATTGTAGTTCAAAATATTCCTAATAATATTAATTACTTTCTCTAGCACTTATAAAAATGTATAGTAGGTAGAGAAGGCATTGTATTCCACCCAAAAATTGGTTTCCGAGATGTCATGGGAAACACGTATTTTGGAGGGCTCTGAGTAAAAAAGAACAGTATTTTTAAAAAATGATTAAATAAATATTTAAATTCAGTGTTATCCATGCACGTAACTTGAAGGTTTTTGGAGAAAATAACGCCTCCAAAAGTACCGCTTACGTAGAAGATTTTTCGAAAAGTTCTATTTTCTCTAAAATGGATGAAACTAATTTTATTTAAAACACTTATATTAAAGCTATTTAGAATGAAAATTAAATGTTGAAGTGGTCTTTAGAGGCTATTCTCAGAAAATTTAAGGTATACATTTTATTAATCATGTAAATATCTTTAATGTTCAGTGTTTCGTTAGCCATTGACATTTAAAGGTCTCTTTGTTTTTCAGCTATGCTGTTCACACACACACAGAGAGAGAGACAGACACACAGAGGCATTTTTTCTAAGAATGTATTTTTTTAGACTCAGGGTTCCTTAAAACGTGTATTTCCGGTAAAATTTCGGCATCGAATTTTTGTGTGGAATATAGTACCTTCTCTGTACACTATGCACTTACATAGTACGTGTAGAGAAAATAAAATGGTGTTCCTTGCCACCACTATACCTCTGACGCTGGTGTTGAGGTTTTTCCAATCCCTATCTCGACGTGCCAAGCACAAGCCGACCGCTCGAAAGCGGCTGTATATTTCACTCTGGCTAGAACAATTACATTTCTGAGACGTGTACCAGTTCCTTTAGCTGTGCATGTAACCATTTGGAAGAGGTTAAATATCCCTTTTAAAGTCGAAGACATTTCCAAACCGCCCACAAGTAGGAATACGAATCGCCACTCGTTTACGTGGCGAACTTCCTGGATATGCATTACCTATGTATTATATTGTCCGTGATTGCTTTATGTCAATGGCTGAAGAGAGCGAACTGTGACATACAAGCTTCTTTAACGAAGGTGTTTATTAAATAATGCAATTATACTCTGGCGCTACCTGTTGATTACTCTGTATTCTCTAAGGAGATACTTGCATTTCTTTAGCGTCTAACGCTTTCTTTTAAAGTGCTCATAATCAGATATTCTCGAGAGCGGAAACAGCTCCAAGTTAAGGATCTTAAAGATTTACGATCTATCCTGTATATACCTACTGTGTTCTGTGCTATCATCTAATAGCGTACATTTAATTCAATATCCAGAGCTACAACTATTTCTGTGTCTCTTGTCACATAGTAGTAGAGAAGGTATTACTTTCCACCCAAAAATGTATGTCGATATTTCACCGGAAATACATTTTTGGACATCTCCTTAATGAAATGCATTTTCAAAAAGATCCGAGTGTGTGTGTGAGTGTAAACAACATAAATTCAAAAACGAAAATTCGCCCAAACCTGATAATTAAGATCAGAATCTTTCAAGGATGTGACGCGAAGATTTTCAAGAAAATCCCTCCACCCCAAGCTACCATTTACATGGAAAATGTTCAAATATTTTAATGTTATTAAAAATAGCTAACGATTTTGATTAAAATGTTATATATTTAACGATAAATAAAATATATATCTTCAATTTTATTGGAATACCATAAGAGATAGTCAAAAACTTTAATAAGAGCTGTAGCTTTCATGGTGGTCTAAATCTTCAAGGTTCTCATGGTGAGGCACTAACGTTTCAGGAGCACGGATTGTTTCCGTCTTCAGTGTTGCTGATTCAGAAGACGGGAACAAAGTATGTTCCCTAAATGAAGGTGCCTCATATCTACACCTGGCTGGAAGCCCGAGAGAGCCTTGAAGAGACAAAAACTTATTACAAAAAAATGTAGATCTCGTTAAAACACACACGCCATGTCATATACAACTTGTGTGTGGAGTTAACCATTTCCGAGATATTCCTTCTTATTGTTTTCAATTTTGAAATAGTGTTGTACTGCCCATTGAAGAAGTTTGAACCATAGTAACCAGTTTTTTAAAGATGTGACTGTCACTTTAGTCTAGTGTATTCTCTTAGTTCCCTTATGCTTATAAGACCATTTCCGCTCATGTCCTTCTTGATTAGCATGAAGCAGACAGAAGAATAAGATTTTAAAAAAAAAATAGTTTGTTACAGAATAGGTAGAGCATAATCATGTGAACGCTCAAGATGTTTTTATATTTACATAATTATAATATTTTAGTCGCAACATATTATGTAGCTTCTCTTTAAACTATCTGAGAGTGGAGTAATTTTGGAATAATGGCTTGAGAATAGTTGCATTATTTGTGAAACATGTTTTCAAATTAATTCGATATTACATACATGAGCTTCGAAATCAGCAAAATCCAAACCTCTACTCATGTTACACCATTTAAATATAGTGTGCTTCTTCTACCCGCGCCATCTACCCATATACCACGAACCAGGAACCGCACCTGATAGATGATAGGGAAAATAAAAGAAGGGGAAATTATGGGGAAAATTCTTATCAGATGGGACACCACCCTAGTATTCCTATCTCTGTTCTACCCCTCCCTCCACACTCTCATTCTCTCTCTTCTGTGAGCATCGTATATGCAATGTTAGTTTTGAAATCAGTAATAAATCTGTTTTTTATAAAGGTTTAATAAAAATTAAAACACGAGCAAGGCACTTTACATTACCAAAATATTTTAGTTTTATGCATTTTTGGATTTTAAGTCTGCACATTGCTAATTGACTACAAATTCTATATGTACATTGAGATTTAATTACTTGGAAATTCATTTACAGAAAGCAAAACATGTTTTACTTTAAGTATTACAAAATACACTATTACATGGTACATAGAGAAGGTATTGTGTTCCACACAAAAATTCGATACTAAATTTCGCCTAAAATTTGCGTTTTAGGGTCCCCAGTATCCAAAAAAGTTGTTTTAGCAAAAGGTCCGTTTGTGTTGTGTATATGTGTGTGAGTATGTATGTTCAGCATTTTTCAAGAATGTGACACGAAGATTTCCAAACAAAAAAAAAAATCCCCCACCTCAAACTACCCTTTATATTTCGATTTTCTCAAAAATGGCTTTAACGATTTTGGTCCACATACCGTATCTAAAGGATATTTACATGGCAAGTAACAGTTATATTTTGAATGTTTTGTAAATAGCTTCTGAAGACCTCTTTACTCTAGAAGACCTCTGAAATGCTGCTAAACTATAAGAATTAGACAAAAACATATAAATAATTCCATGGCACGACAGCTCATGGGAACCTTGGCCTACCGCCCGGCCGCTGCGTCCCCCATCTCGGTCCACTACAGATGTCATGGATGGGGTGCAGTAGTGGAGGATGAGACGTGGTCAGCGCCTCGAGCCCCCGGCCGGTTAATGCGGCCCTCATGACCTGGAGCCGCTACTTCTCCATCAAGTAGCCCCTCAGGGACCTAACGAGGCTGAATGCACCCCGGGGGAAAAATCCCCACGCTGGTACTGGGGGATCGAACCCAGGTCTCCCGCTTGGTAAGCAGCTGCGCTACCACCGCGCTAAGGAGACGAGCTAGACAAAAACTTACTGCACAAAAAACTCGATCTGGTAAAAACACATAAGTTGTCATATGTATAATATTACTTATTTATTTTATTGTCCTTTATTTTTGTTTTCTTTCTTTTTCGTTGACTTAACCATTTCCGATATATTGTTTCAATTTTAAAATATTTTTCTCAGACGGGATTTAGTGTAGTCATTCCTGTTTTTGATTACTCCTGACCAAAGAGAACCGAACTTCAATCACATATCAGCCAAGATTTGACTATTGTTTTAGCCCTGTTTATTCACTTGTTTTCCTTCTCCTTATAAGGAACTAAGTAATAGTTTCTGGTCATGTTTATCTTGATTAGCATGTAGTAGATAGAAGAATAAGGTTTTCTAAGAATAGTTTTTTTACAGAATAGGTAGAGAAAGTTATGTGAATGGGACACATCAGATAATTTTCCTTGATTTAAGAGCAACGCATTATGTTCCAGTTCTCATATTTCTTTCCCTACACCGTTTTTCTCTACAAAAATGTTCCTGTTACGATATGAAAATTATAATAAATCAGAAGAAGGATAGGAAACGTGTTTAATTTTGGAGACCAATATCAATACTTCCCTTATAAAATTAAAGCTTGTTTCGATGCATTTGTCTCCGATTTGTTCATAGAATACGACTTTGGAAAAGTTTTTTCCTTAATTTACATCTGAGTAGGTGTGCAGAGCCTAATATACACAGCTTTTTGAAGAAAAGAAAACAAAAACAGCATGAATACACTACTTTAGTTAAAAAAAGGAGTTATTTTTGTAAAACATTCTCATCATGAAAATAAACATAGGATGCTTTGTTTTCCTATATAAAAAAAGAACAGAACGCTATAAGATACAAAAGTATGGCTTGCTTTGAGCCAAAACTGCTTTCTTTGCGTTTCCTGAATAATTCCGTTGAAATGTTTGATTTTACATGCATACACTTCTCGATGATCTACCTTTTACACTTTCCATTTCTGTTAAAAATAAAAAAGAATTGCTTTCCGAAGTCTTTTGAAAGTTGGCTTGGAAGGAAAACAAAAGGTGTATATTTTTTCACTTTTATTTGAGTAACTTCAGCGTATGGATAAAGACAAGCTGTCAAAAGAGTGAAAGGAGAAGCCATAAATATGCTGTCTCTTTCCCGCGCTCTTAAAGTCTGAACTGAGCAGTAGGGGACTCCTGGAGGGTCGCGCATAGGAGCACAAGTTTTAAAAGGGATTTTCTTTTTTGGCGCCGTGCACAAGTTGGGAACTACCTATTTCTAACGTAAAAAGTAAGACTTTTATTTGTGTTCCCTCTTAGCAAATGCATGTTCCAGAGATTATAAAACTCGTCATGTAGTTTGTTCAGTTGAGCTTCAGCAGTTTTTAGCTCGCACGAAATGGTCCAAGTTCGAGCACATGGGTATCCCAAGCTGCAGTACTGGGTTTCTCATGAATGACGCAGTCCACCGCTCCCAAGCGATTCCTATACGAATCCTTTCGTTTAGTGGCGTAGAATCCGGCCCATCTTTTCTCTTCTAAATGAGATGGCGTTTTATGTATGGATGCTCTTTAACTGCTGAGTCCCATTCTATAATGGGCATGAAAGACCGCTTAATTTTGCTCAAAGGCCTCTCTATCATGGTTTGAGGTTCTGATATGTGCCGTAATTCTACGACACGGGACCAACGGTTTTACTTCCATTCCGAAGGAAGCCATGCTAAGGATTTTTACACCCGAAAAATGCGATGGTAGGGGAAACCGGTGAACCCGGAGAAAACCCGCCCCTGCGCCGCTTTGTTCACCACAAATCTACATATGGACGCTTGGGATCCGGGCCGTCTATGTGAGAGGTGAATTGTTTAAGCACTCGGCCTCGGCGTGGTCCAACGGCTTGAATATTGCACGACTACCCTTCACTACAAATGCCCCTCAGTCTACCTCATGCAAGACTGGCAACTATTGAACACGCTAACGAATAGTGGACGAATTCCTATAGCCTAAAACCATAAAACGCAAGACTAGTGCTCTTATAATTAACGAGTAATAGGAATTTACTGAATAAATGTTTATAAAATTCTCTCTATATATATGATTCATATTGATAGAGACCTGTCATCATAGTTTTTTACAGTGTTTAACTACACATGGCAACGCAGGCGATGACACTGATGGTACAAAGAATGAAGATGAAGCTGGTGGAAAGCGGTGGCGGGGGAAACCGGAGAACCCGAAGAAACCCCACCCTTGCACCGCATTGTGCTTAACAAATCCCACATGCGGTCACCTGGGATCGAACACAGGCCACCTTGGTGCGCGGCCTAGTCATCGTAGTAATGCGAGACACCGCTTCTTGTACAGACATGGGAGTTCGCCCTCATTGGAGTACAAACATTGTCAATCCTTCCTTATCCCCCCAATATGTCTGCTTAGCTGTGTACATGCCGAATAACAACATAGAGCAACGTTTCATTGATAGAAATTATCAGAATGGAAAAACATGCAACTATTTTGCAACTGAAGATTTCAATGTAATAAATGTTCCATTGCAATTACAATAGGAACTAATTACATATATCAGAACTCCTCTAGAATCACAGGACACGGCTAGCAACTTTACCAAATATTACCACAAATGGAGAGATTTTACAGGACATATTATTGCAATATTTGGTTCCACAAATAAATGTCAGCAGTTATTTTCAAATGGAACTGTATTAAGAGTATTAAGAGTAATATTCGCTACTGTTGGACAATGGTACCCTTGTAACAATACTACGTGTCTCTGTCTCTACAATAAAACTAAGTCTGGCATTGATAAATTAGTGTCGAGAAAAAATGTAGCAACGTTTTACTATACGCCTGAAATAGGTTGTAAAGCCTAAAGCCTGCAATAGCACTCGGCCACTCGCCGAGTTGGTTCCGCCAATTTTATGCTTTGCATGCTGAGCAATTCTTTAATAACAACTTCAAGTGAAATGGGGAGACGTCACACTTCCCCTCCGTTTAACAGCACGCTAGGGCTGTTCTTGTACTTCATTCCACTTCTTCAGCTCCTATTTCGCCTAAGTTTCCTGTATAGTAACATTAGATTGTCTGTATTAATTTTTGTCCGTCACAAATCTTATTGGATACATCTGAGCGAGTTTCTGAGACCGTTAATATCTGCTTCTATCCTTTATATCTGTTAATAAATTCTGTCGCCCCCTGATTTTCAACACATTATACACGCTCAATTCGCTTCCCTGAATATAGGCCGAACTCGCTAAAGTATTTACTAGGATCGCGGGTTGGGCATGGCTGCTTATGTGCTTGCAAATGTGTGTATATGTATCTGCAAGTAAACCGGCAAATAAATACGAAAATAACAGAAGCATAGAAAAAAGTGAAAAAGGAAGGAAAACAAAAAGCAAAAATGTTGTAAAAATGCTTAAAAAACACACATAGCTTGCATTATATATGCTAAATGGGCAGCTTATTCTGATCAGTTGTTAAACAAAATTTAGCGATACGACGATCAGCTGCCCAGACGGTGCATCAGTTAGTTGGCATTGCTTTACTTGGTGGTTCACTAAGCGGCCGCCCAAGTTAAGCAGCGCTGAGCTTGATCACCAACTTAAGCAGCACTGGGCTTGATCACCAACTTAAGCAGCGCTGAGCTTGATCACCAACTTAAGCAGCGCTGAGCTTGATCACCAACTTAAGCAGCACTGGGCTTGATCACCAAGTTAAGCTGCACTGGGCTTGATCACCAAGTTAAGCTGCACTGGGCTTGATCACCAAGTTAAGCTGCACTGGGCTTGATCACCAAGTTAAGCAGCACTGGGCTTGATCACCAAGTTAAGCTGCACTGGGCTTGATCACCAAGTTAAGCTGCACTGGGCTTGATCACCAAGTTAAGCAGCACTGGGCTTGATCACCAAGTTAAGCAGCACTGGGCTTGATCACCAAGTTAAGCAGCACTGGACTTGATCACCAAGTTAAGCAGCACTGGACTTGATCACCAAATTAAGCAGCACTGGATTTGATCACTAAGTTAAGCTGCACTGGGTTTGATCAAGTTAAGCAGCACTGGGTTTGATCACCAAGTTAAGCAGCACTGGGTTTGATCACCAAGTTAAGCAGCACTGGGTTTGATCAAGTTAAGCAGCACTGGGTTTGATCACCAAGTTAAGCAGCACTGGGTTTGATCACCAAGTTAAGCTGCACTGGGTTTGATCACCAAGTTAAGCAGCATTGGGCTTAGGTGAACAACTTGGCTCATAACCGACCTGCGCCAAAAGTATTATGGGAAACAAATGACCGCTAGTTGTCGGTTTTTACAAGACAAACTTTCAGATCTTTATCTTTTATGTTGCAAGGATAATCCGTAGCTGCGCATAGGTACCAGCGATTTATCTTCCACCCTAGTTAACTCGGCGACATGTTTTTTTCTCCTGACTCCTGGAGGCCTTCAGTATTCTTTTCCCTGGTCTGATACGCGTATCCATTTTGTTCTTACATTCGCAAGGGAGGGGAGTGGACCTTTTACGAAACCAGATAGAAATTCACGCTTGTCTTAGAGGGAGCTTGGCTCCGGTAGATTTTGCTCCATGTTTTTCTAACTAATAATTGCATTTATTGGGAACGTTAAGGCGGAACTATCTGTATAATTTAAAGAAGATAATCCACGTAAAACCTTAAAATAAGATTACATGTTCCCTAGTCTATACCTATAGTTAGTTCACATAATACTATTTCCAATAGATAAGAAGCTAAACAACGTTACACTGAACTGGATATGTCATTATCCTCCATAGACGCGTGAGCTAGGCTACCTTAGGGCAAGATCATTCCACCCGATACCTGCTATGGGTAAGATCGGCTGTAACCAATCTCGGTATTCAAAGACTGATATAGTCACGAACTTTTATGTTTCTAACTCTGATACCAAAGTTTGGATTTGTCACCTCTACAAAATGGCGGCATATTATGCCACAAATGCCAACTATATTCAATGGACTGAAAGAAGACTGCACTTCACTTCAGTGTTCTTATTACATAACTATACCAAAAATAAAGCTGGTTTGCACTCCTCAATACTGATAACTAGAACTCGGCCCGGGGTCATGAAATTGCCAGATTGCGGTTCGGTGCATACAGAGTATAACTATTGGAATATGCGTTTTCTCTACAGACCGTTTCGAAACGATTTGCATCTAAAATTGCTCACTGCCTGGCCTCGTTCAGTTCCTACTAGTATATAAACCAGTGCACACTGAAAGAGAACGCAGATTGAAAAATGTCGAAAATATGAAAGGATAGCGGTTCTACACTGAACAAACTTGTGGATGATTCAAATATATTTTTGGTGACCTTTTCTTTCGTTAGAATAAAGATGTATCTTGTAATTAACTGCAATAAACTCTGAGTGAGTCTAGATGATTTATGTTCATTGCCTTTTCAAAGTTCTGCACATTGCTCTGAATAGTTTGCATCAAGCTTTATACTTTTATTGTAAAAGTACAAGTTTTATGTTGGATAGGTAGAGTTGGACTGAAAAATGTAATGCCATAGCCGGGATTTGAACCACGGATCTCGGTTATGGCATTGAATTTTTCAGTCTGATTCTACCTATTCAACTCCTGTCCTACACACGGCATGTGTGAAAAGACAATTAATCCAAGTTTTATGTGTTAATCATATTATGAAATAATTGTTTTATTGTTTTACTTTATGAATTATAACGATACATATAATGTCAACATATGTAATAAGCTACTTTTAGAACAGATTATACCTTAAGCATGTTTACGCTATAAAACCCTCCCCACTGCCTTCTCTTTATATAGCTGACTGCTCTATGAGTTCGTAATTGTGTGCGCTTCGGAGCCCAAAACCGAGCTCTAATGTTGACAATGGTGATTATGATGATGACCATATCTTATTGCACATTATTTTTGTCCCCTGAGAATGCACAGCTAAGCCCGGTGAGCAGCAAACAACATTTTTCGAATGCTGATGTACGGTATTTTGGAAACTGGAAACCTGCATCTCTTGAGACCTTGAAAATGTAATTCACTTTTGTGTAGTAACGATTATATGGAATGCGATGGGGATGCCGGAAGCAAGGTGTCTAAATGGAGGGTAGTCGTGTAGAATCCCATTATATTTTAATGAATAATTAACTAGCTTATTAAAAGGCTTTATGTAATATACTGCATATTAATTCAAATGGATGAAATTTCACAAATCCTGTGGTAGCTCCGTTAATTTACATTCTCTCTACGCTACAAATGTTATACAGTTTGATGCTCTCGCTAGAGGCCCCAAACTTTTGCCTACATTTTGGCCATTTATGTGAGTTTTGATGAACATTTGTGTACACATACCTTGAACTATGCACTGTCATATCCGATGCTGAAAATAGTCCCTTCCCACATAATGTTTGTACACGTCGCTCCAAATTCTGGAATATTTTTATTCAAGTCTCCTTGGAATGCTTCTATTAAAGTATCCTCTGTAATGGCTTCAATCTCTTGACGTATAGTATATTTCAATTTTGCAATTGTTTGTGGTCTATTTCTGTATACCTTTCCCTTCAGACATCCCCACAGGAAGAAGTTGGGTGGTGTTAGATTAGGAGATATTGGAGGCCAAAGATTCGATCTTCCAAACAGCTTTCGATTTCCCTCATGCTTGCACGTGATGTGTGACTTGTTGCACCATCTTGTTGGAGATATCCGTGAGTTAATTCATCATCTGTTAACTGATTGACAAAGTCAGTGAATATTCTAATGTATTCTTCAGTGTTTACCATATTCTCATGAAAAACAGGGTCTATAATACGCCTACGAGACACTGCGCACCACATTCCAATTTTCTATGCATGTAGAGGTTCTGCGTGTAGGGGACTAGAATTGGTTTGTGCCCAAATACGCGTATTCTGAGATTTTATGTAGCTACTTACGTTTCATCCATGAACCAAGTAAAATCCAAAACCCCAGGATTATAATTAATAAAAGTTTGAAACCATGCTCAGAATTGCACACGCCAAGGTCAGTGGAAGAGGTGGGACACTACATTACATTGTTCAAGGCATGTCCATGCGGATTTTTATCACAAAAGTGAAGAGGTTTTTGAGACTATTCCCAGAAAATTCTAGATATACGTTCACTTGTAATAAAAATTTCTTAACATGTGGTTTAAGCTACTTTGAGAACATCAAAAGAAATGTTCTACGTAAAGGATAGGGGGTGGGGAATTTTCTTGAAAATATTCGTGTCTTATCCTTGGAAAACGCTTAACTTAAATATCAAATTTTGTATTTAGCGGATTTTTCGTTTTTGAATTATGCTGTCCACACACATATACGCGGACCTTTGTATAAAAGTGGTGTTTTTGGATTCAGAGGACTTCAAAATAGTATTTCCGGTGAAATATCGGTATCGAATTTTCAGGTGGAATATAACACATGTTCTACCTACTATGTATATGTGCATATGTGGTCGAGAAGGTATTGTACGAAAATGGGCACGAGTGCTCATAGAGTTTGAAACTCATTCACAGGAACATAATGTAATATATCCATCGAAATTCACTTTCATTAAATAAGCTTACTAGATAGAATAATAACTTCTAAAAACAGTTACTTTTACCAGTTACCGTACTCAATATATTTTAATAACCGGTACTTTGCAATGATCAAAGAATGTGGAG
The DNA here is from genome assembly GCA_030762935.1 of Hymenopus coronatus. Classification (NCBI taxonomy): domain Eukaryota; kingdom Metazoa; phylum Arthropoda; class Insecta; order Mantodea; family Hymenopodidae; genus Hymenopus; species Hymenopus coronatus. The sequence goes on from CM060890.1 coordinate 100,794,051, forward strand.
CGTTTTGTTGGTTTTTTTAGTGCTCATGGGATAATTTTATATAACCAATGCCTATTCGATTATACATTATCTTCTGTGTTCAGTTCTTTACAGAATAATGTCAATGCATAATAAACACCAATATTACTTGCATACCTATAACCCTTGACCTATTGTAGCAACTTTTAGGAATACACTTGCAACAGATTCAGCATATTTCATAAGGATTTAATGTTGTGAAGAATTTACTTTTAAGATTAATCCAATAAATATAGGATATAAATGAACAAATCCAGCTATAATACGAGGGGCAATCAAATATGAACCGGAAATCTAAATTAGTGGCTCTGGTAGTGAGCGGAAATGAATGGGGCTTTGAGAGGATATTGGTGGGGAAGTCAGTAGTAAAGTCCTGATGCGTCGCATCCCACAAACCGGGCGTTCGCTTCAATGCGCTCTATAATGATGGGCACTAACGAATGCTTTTAACAATCGAATGTATTACAATACTGAGAAAAAACTATCAAAATATTTGGTTTTGCATTTGGATTTAAAAGTTGTTTATTTTCACAATATGCTAGTTCTCATTCGGATTTAAAAGAGTGATATAATACGTATTCTAGCCCTCCAATAATATAAAAAAAAATACCTTAGTGCTCCTTATTTTGCAATAGTAAATCCAGATTACTTTCCTCTACCAATTAAACCAATAATTAATTCCATAAATATCGAATTGTGAGAGCTTGCCTTTTGTCAATCAGACTAGCAGAAATAACTCTCAAATTGAACTCAATCTTTAAAGATGCATAAAGAAATATATTTTCCTTTTTAAGGTTATCTATTCTGCAGAATAATGTGCGGTTCAGTAATATGTTGTACAGGTTATATTGTATTATTATTTAATATTCATTTGATTTATGGTTAAAATAAATGAGACAAAGATGATTCCATTGCAATATAGGGATTCCATCTTATTCTATATTTGCGGTACTTGGTCCTAAATTTGGTTAAATTCTGTAAGGCATAGCTAACATTCTAACTTCCATGTGAGCACGTGCTTCTCTATTTTAATGTAAACAGGTAGAGGACCTACAGTAGCTTTTGGCTGTTAACTAGCTAAGAAACTTTAACTGGCAGGCACGGAAAACATGGACGGGCTAGGTAAATTTATACTTAAGGCAAGACAGCTGAGATCTGAGGAGGCTGCCAATAGAGAAAGGGGGGGGGGGGAATAAGATCAACTAAACAAAAGTGACTACAATGTTCTACATACATATATATTATGTCATACTTAGGTCACTGTTGTGCTAGGGTTGTATATATTATGTGTATATATATTTTAAGTGTAATTATCTATTATAAGAGGGTGCATTTATGAAGGGTACTCTGTGCTGTAAATTTAAATTGCTATATTTTAATATCTTTGTATCTTTATTTTCGGATTCACTCTTAATTTTATTGTTGTTTAATATTGCTTTTGACTGTGTATTTCCTTTGTCTTTTTATTTTCGTGTTTACTCTTCTAATTCTTTGTTGTGGTTTTAATATTGCTTGTAATGTGTATTGCAAAAGCACGTACGGTCTGTGGACCCGTGCGACTGTTGAAATTCTATGTATGATATTGCTATGTTAATAAATACACTTATTCATTCATTCAAGAAACTTTATGTTCTGTTATGCAAAAAAAAAAAAAAAAGTGGTTGTGCTAAGGTTTGGCATTAACGCTCTGATTTTATTTAGAAGCAGAAAAATTACCACCTCCCACCACTGGGTGGTTGGTGCATGGCGCACTCTCCGATTGTAATACCAATATTAATGCACATGTTTAGAAAACAACGTATGCCCTACTGCCTAGTCAAGCAACGCCATGCTTATGTATCTTGGTAATTGGTATGTAGCATTCTTTAGCGTAATGTTAAAAATATAGTAATAGCTCCTGCTAGAACTGGAAGGGATAATAGTAGTAAGAGTGCGGTAATTCCAACTGGTCAAACAAATAGAGGTATATAAATTGGTTTTATATTAATTTATATTAATAATGGTTGGCCGCTCGCCTCTCACCTAGACGGCCCGGGTTCGATCCCAAGCGACTGCATGTGAGACTTGTGGTGGACAAAGCGGTGCTGGGGCGGGTTTTCCCCGCCATCGCATTGCATCTTCATTCATGTATCATCAGTGTCACAGCCTGTGGTGCCATAAGTAGTTAAAGCGGGCGTTAAACACTACCAAAAAAAATTAATTACGGTTTAGCTTCTACAATTCTGGATATAGGTATCTGCAAGATTTAACCATTTTTATATAACTGTTTGCCTTAATTGTTAAATAAAGAAACTAAAATAGCGTATGCTTTATACTCTCTGGAATGGGTTTGGCATCATAATTGCATCAATGAAAGCGACTTGAAAAGTAATTGGGGACTGTCAACTACCAAGAAACCAATAGTATAGTATTTTTAAAAACGAATGAAAACCGAATATTTGAGTAACAATCGAATAGCCGACAAGTTAGGTTACTATCGCATAATTCAATGGTGCCTACCACTACCGCTTCAATACGCGCTGAGCGAGCAAGAGGTACACACGTTCGTCACGCAGCGCACCAAGCATCTGACGAAGGAAGGCACCAAGGAAGGCTCCTTGCACATCTTGGAAATGACACGCATTACACCCCAGAGTCAAAACAGCCAAAGGCGAAATATGCCTTTCTTCTTATTTTTAGGACTCTGAGTGTGTTTTGCTAGCGGACTTCCTGCTTGAACGAAGCCAATGAATGCAGTTATTTATTCCAACTTTTGGTCGAGACAAAAATCCGACAACCGCTCCGAGATTTGATTCTTCTACAAGGCAATGCAAGTGCACACACTGCTGTCTAAAACTGGAGGAAATGCAGTTAGATATCTTCTTACAGTCCAGATATGCCTCCTTTCCATTTGTTTGGAGCTTCACTTACTGGAAGGAAAGCGATTTGATGACGATGCGATGTGCGCAACTGCTTCCTCTTCTTTCTTCGAAGAATTTGCCAATTTGATAGAAGAACGAAAAAAAAATCTGATATTTTCCATTCACATGATTTTCTCTTTCCGTTCTGCATACAAACTATTCTTACAAAGGGTTATTATTTTATCTACATCATGTTAATCGAGCTTAGCATTACCAGAAATGGTATTTTCACTTAGTTCCTTATAAACAGAAGGGAAAACGAGAATGCACTTGGCTAAAGAGACAGTCAAAGCTTTTAAAAGCTGTCGTTATTTGCTTGTTATGACCAGGAAAAAAATAAAAGAGATGTGAAACGAACGAAGACCTGCTGTTTGAGAAAGGTATTAAGTAGGTATTTTAAAATTTAAACCAATAATAGGGAGTACTTATGAAATGGCTAACTCTACAAAAAAAATACTATATATGACATAAATTGTGTGTTTAAATGAGATCTATATTTTTGTGGAGTAAGTTTTCGTCTATCTCTTATGGTTTACAGCTATGAAAAACTCCCTCAGAATGAAGGACATTAGGAGCTGTTGCCAAGAAATTCAAGATATAACCTTTAGTTTCCATGTAAACATTTTAATATACAACATTTTAATCAAAATCGTTAGAGCCATTTTTTATAAAATCGAAAATTTCGAAAAATTTTGCATGTAAAGAGTTGTTTAGACTTGGGGGTAGTTTTCTGAAAATCTTCGTGTTGCATCCTTGAAGAAACTTAACCTAAATACAAAGTTGTTATATAATGAATGGACTTTTTGTTTTTTAATTATGCTGTCCACCAATACATACACAAACACTCACACATACACGGACCTTTTTCTAAAATCGTTTTATTTCAGGTCTCCTCAAGACATGTATTTCCGGTGAAATCGCAGAATAGAATTTTGGTTGGAATACAATATCTTCCTACCTACATTGCACGTGTGTGCTAGAGAAAATAATGTATGTCACATTCGGGGACTAAATACGAACTTTTTTTTTATTCAATAAAATTGTACAAAAATAATTACAGTTTATATTTGATTCACCCTTGTAGTAAAAACTGCTCCTATCGAAATGAAATAATGGAAATTATTTACAAGATAGATATTAAAAGCATTACCATTATATATTGAGTTCCAGTTTGGTAATTTATTTGAGCGATTTTGGGTCCATTTGTTATTCTTAATTTAAGGAACTGGTAGATTTATCTAAGAAATCTGTTGGTTATGTCTGGTAACTGTTGTTGGTCCCTTATTGGTTTTTTCATGTTGTTCAATACTAGATATTCCTATAGAATGGGATCCTCTGTCATTCATTTATATAATAAAGTAAAAGATTTAGAGTTAATTAGGTATTCCATAATATATATCGCTGGATATAGGATAGTTATAACACTAGACAAAAGAAACATCGAGCCAGAAAGCGAATATAAACTGCTATAGGCAATAATGTTGCCCAGTGAGCACTGGTAGCACATCATTATAAAAAGGATGTAAAATCAAACTAAGGAAACTATAGACATCCCAGACGAAACTTTCCAGCGCAAATTTCACGCCTCCCACCAGACTACGCTTTATCATTCTGTTGCCATTAGTCCCAAAATTATTTTAGAGCTAGCCTGACAGGTGACGAGCGCAGCGCCGTCCTGAATAATAAACATTTCGAATAACAAGTAATGAACGAATGCGTAAACGAATTGGATGAAATGGCCAAATTGGAATAACTCAGTTTATTGTATGTAAGGCATTGTTGCACTCTCAATAATGTGTAATCTTATTTAATATAAATGGGTTCATTTTTACTTTCTTTAGCCCCATGTACAATGTACATAGTGGATAGAGAAGGTATTGTATTCCTCCCAAAAATTCGATGTCGAGATTTTACTGGAAATATATATTTTGGGGTCCAATTATTCCGAAAAAAAGCATATTTAGAAAAAGGTCCGAGTGTCTGTGGACAGTATGGCTCAAAAACGAAAAAAACTGATCAATACCAAACTTGGTATTTAGGTTTAGTATCTTCCAAGGATGCGACACGAAGATTTTCAGAAAATACCGCCACCACAAACTATCCTTCAATGGAAAAATTTTCGAAAATGTTGATTTTATCAAAAATAGCTCTAAGGAGTTTGATTAAAATACCCTATATTGAAGCTATATACATTCCAAATAAATAGCCTCTGAAAACCTCTTTATTCTGGATGAATTTTACCGAAATTTGCTTAATTGCTAAACCATTAGAGATAGGCAAAAACTTACTATACCAAAAAAATTAGATCTCGTCAAAGCACACAATTTATTCCTTTGTGTTTTTGTTGTGGAGATAAAAGTTTGCGAGATATTCCTTGTTATTGGTTTCAATTATAAACTACATATACTTTTTTCAGACAGAAGTGTCCGTTTTTTTTTCTACTCCTGGCCAAGCAAAGAAGCTATTTGTAATAGCAATCGCATAACGATAGCTTTCAAAACATTTGACTATCACTCTAGCCTAGTGCATTCCCTTAGTGTCCTACTTATAAGGAACTAAGTAATAAGAACACGCTGCTAATATTTATCTCGATTAACATTGTGTTGGAAAAAGAATAATATCTGGTACGAAGTTTGTAGAGTGTAACATATCAGATTATTTTCTTCTTTTTTACTTTCTCTACACGTACTATTTACATAGTGTATAGAGAAGGTATTGTACTCCACCAAAAAATCCGATACCGAGATTTCACCAGAAATATATGTTTTAGGGTCCCCTGTATCCAAAAAAAAAGAGTATTTTCAGAAAAAGGTCCATGTGTGTGTCCGTGTGTCAGTTTGTCCGTGTGTTTGTGAACACGATAACTCAAAAAGGAAAAGTCGGTGAAATACCAAAGTTGGTATTTAAGTTTACTATCTTCCACACGATGCGACACGAAGATTTTGAGAAAAATCCCTCCACCCCAAACTATCCTTTACATGGAACTTTTTTTGAAAATTTTTATTTTCTAATAAATGGCTCTAACGATTTTGATTAAAATATCGTATATTAAAGCTATTTACCTGACAAATAAAATGTATATCTGGAATTTTCTGGGAATAGCCTCTGAAGACTACTTTATTCTGGGTGAATTTTACGGAATTTTGCATAACTGCTAAACCGTAAGAAACGGACAAAAACTTACCACACAAAAAATATAGAGCACATTAAAACACACAATATATGTTATATACATTTTTTTCGCGGAGTTGATCTTTAATGAGATATTTCTTGCCTTCGGTTTCAGCTATGCAAAACTTTTCTCATACAGAATTTGTCAACTCCTGTTCATACAAACAAAGGAACTTCAGTCACATAGCAACAAGCTTTTGACTATCACTTTAACCTATGGAACTCCCTTATTTCGCTTCTACTCACAAGGAAGCAAGTATTTCTGTTAATTTGCTCTCGATTAGCATGAAGTTCTAACATAAATTTGTTGCAAAGATGTAGAGAAAGTCATGCGAATGGAACACATCAGATTTATTTTTATTTCATTTATATCTGTTTTCTTCAAATGCACACACTTACTTCCAGACTCTTTGGGTGATAGGGAATAATTCTGGTTAAAGAAAAATTCCCTGCCCCAGCCGGGAATTGAACCCCGGACCTCTGGTTGAGAAGCCAGCTCGCTGACCACTCGACCACGGTGGCAGTCGGGATCATTTGTAGAACTTTTATACATAATATATTTTGAAAATATTCTGTTCATTAGCCTGTATTGAGATATAGTTTCCGAGTTTCGAAAAGTTTCGGTGCCTCGATATTGTGCAACTATTTAGAAATAGTTTTACATTCTGCGAGTATGTTGTGCTCTCTTTCTTCCCATTAATGTATTCCTAAGCATGCGCTTGGTGGTTTCACACTGCTAATACCACCTTGTAAGGAACTTATAGATTCAGACATAGGATCTCACACATAACTTCAGCCTGGTTCTTCCTCGCTAAAAGCCTGTAAAACACGGGGCTAAAGGTCTCCGTCATAGGAACTGATTCTGAAAAATCTTATGTGCTACATTCACATGGCTTTCTATACATCTCTGCAACAAATTATTGTTAAAAAAGCATATTCTTCTATTTACTTCATTCTAATGAGAAAATTATTGGTAGAAATTGTCTTATTACTTGCTTCCTTATAAGTAAAAAGAATATAAGGGAGTACCATAGGCTAAAGCAATAGTCAACCCTTTTAAAATCTGATTACTTTGTGATTGAGTTCCTTTGTTTACATGGCCAGGAGTAGAAAAATTCCCGTATGAGCAAAGTATAAGTATTTTAAAACTGAAACCAATAACAAGAAATATCTCAAAAAACGGTCAACTCCACGAACAAAATATGTATAATATAAATTGTGTGTTTTAACAAGCTCCACATTTATTGATAAGTAAGTTCTTGTCTATCTATTACGGTTTAACATTTATGTAAAGTTCCGCGAAATTCATTCAGAATAAAAATGTCTTCAGAGATTATTCCCAGAAAATTCACTATATACATCTTATTTGTCGTGTAAATAAATATCTTTATTATACACTTTTTTAATCAAGATCGTTAGAGCCATTTTGGAGGAAATAAAAATTTTAGAAAATTTGTCTATGTAAAGGGTAGTTGGAGAGGGGGGATTTTCTTTATAATCTTTGTGTCGCGTCCTTGAAAGATACTGAACTTAAATACCAAGTTTGGTATTTAATGGACTTTTCGTTTTTGAGCTATGCTGCCCACAGACACACATACTCGCACACACACATACAGGCAGACGCACGCGGACATTTTTCTAATTTTGTTTTGATTCAGAGGATCTCAAAACATATTTCCGGTAAAATCTCGGTATCGAATTTTTGGGTGCAATGCAATACCTTCTCTATACATTATGTACATGGTACGTAGTGGAGAAAGTAAACGCTCACTTGACCTTCTACAGTCCAATCAACTTCACATGAACCTTTGTCTATTAAACAGTATTTAAAATATTTTCATGATAAACGAAATGTGTATCTTGAATTTTCTGAGAATAGCCTGTGAAGACCTCTTAATTCTGAATGGTTTTTGTATAACTTTTGCGTAGCTGGTAAACCGTAAGAGATAGACAAAGCTTACTTCACAAAAAATGAAGATTTCATAAAAAACACAATTATGTCATATACATTTTTTGTATATTTAACCTTTTCGAGATTTTCCGAGTTATTGATTTCCTTTTTAAGCTACTTAAAACTTTCTCAAATGGGTAGACATACATCCTTCTAGTTCAAAAGAATGATACAAAGAAGAAAGCTTCTAAAATAATAAAAAGGGCTTCTCCTCAACGTAATCCCATTTTATCATAATAGCCCCCTTTTCCTTTAAATGCTCAAAGCTCAAATTAGAGCAACTAATTCTGCAGAACAAAACTTGAGATATAATAAGATCTAACAAACCACAAATCTGTAAAATATTTTAAAAACAGCAGATATTAACCGTGATATTGCAAATAAACAAGGTCATTATATTAATAAAATCCAAAGACGAATTTACTTCATTCAACAAAGATTATTACCAGTATATCACTAGAGGAATAATAATTACTATAGAGCAATAAAAAATGTAAATGGCGTGTTATTTATGGATGCTCTTTAAATACTGCGGTTCTCAGCGTCCCATTCTAAATCGGGCGTGAAAGACCGCTTAATTTTGCTCAGAGGCCACTCTATTAGGCTTGAGATTCTTTTACGTACCGTAAATATACGACACGGCTTTACTTCCCTTCCGAAGGAAGACACGCTAAGGATTTTTACACCCGAAAAATCCATCGTCCTCCGCCAGGTTTGAACCCGCGACCTTGGGAATATGAAGTTATCATGGTAACCATTACACCACGGAGGGTGACAATCACTATAGAGAGTATAAAACAAAAATATCAAGCAGAAAAGATCTATACGTTATATTATATGTATCATTATGTACAACAAACTTTCCCCTTACACTATAATAGCACAAGGAGATACCCTTCAACAACTCTTGAAAATATAGCTTTTTGATAAATGTTGTTTTTTCGTTGTCGGCTTACCCTCCCCAAATTTAGACCTGACGTCCCTAGGACTTAGTGGTGAATGCCTAGGATTCAAAAGCCTGTTGTAGAGAAAATAAACTATAAGTATTGTAAATGGGACCAATGCTTTCAATTGTTCTTAAAAGTTTGATTTTGGGCAATTTTTTTTTTTTTTTTTTTTTTTTGGCAGGAAGGGCCTTTGTTTAATTTTACTCAATTCATCCCTCACTTACCGGCACAAAACAACAAAATTCAGAATCTGGAACTGGGAAGTGGATGATATGATATGAATGATATGATATGAATGATAAGAAAGGCGATGATGAATTGGTGGAATGAGTGGCGGGGATAGCCGAAGAACCGGGACAGAACCTGACCAGACGCCGCTTCGTCCACCACAAATCGCACATGCGAGCGCTTGGGTTATTGATAAATGCTCGTATAATTTAAGTGAATTGTAAATATAAGATAGTAAGTTTGTATAAAATTATCATATTGCGCATAATTGTTTTAAATAATAATAGTGATAACTCATTACTATTCCAAGATAATTTTATTAGTACTGTAAGCATCGTTAAGGACATTTTGAAAAAAAAAAAATCTAAACTAACGAATTGCTTCGATAAAAGGGTAGTTTGAGATGGAGTATTAATTAAAAATCATTGCGTTACTTCCTTAAAGAAGCTGAACTTAAATATGAAGTTTGGACTTACTCGAATTTTCGTTTTTATATTGCTCACGAATGTGTGCGCAAAGAACTTTTATAACCTATTTTGTATGTGTTCAGGCCGTTTAACATCAGTTTCCATTCAAAATTAGACATCAGATTTCTGGGTTGAATACAATATTTTCCACCTATTATAAGTGCTAGGCGCCCACTTCTTCTTAGGCGATAGTTTTTCAGAATAGCGAGAGCAGGGGGGGAGAAGAGAGTATCTTTCTTTGAGGCCCTCAGACATTGTAGTGAATAGGTTATCTAATGTACCGCGAACTAGCTAAATTGTTAACGGAAACACAGAGCGCCTACGTATGCGAGAACTCAGGGATCTACGGACAGAGCTTTGAAGCCACTATATATTAGGAGTAAAACGTACTTTATGTCTCAATGTGGTCACCTAACTCTTCTTCTGAATTGCGCGAAATCTACAGAATAAAAACTTTTTTTAATAAAAATATGATGTGTTTCATTTATATGACTTTCTCTGCATATCTCCAATAAATTATTGTTAAAAAGCTTATGGTTCTATTTAGTTAATGCTAACCGAGAAAAAACTAGCAGAAAGGATTTTATTACTTGCTTCTTGGTAAGTAGAAGGAAAATAAGGGAGTACCATAGGCTAAATCGATAGTCAAATATTTTAAAATCTAGTTGTTATGTGATTGAAGTACCTTTGTTTGCATGGACAGGAGTTGGCAAATTCCCGTGTGACAAATGAATAAGTATTTTAAACCTGAAATTAATAACAAGGAGTATCTCAAAATCGGTATCTCCACGAAAAAAAAATAGTATACATAAAGTGTGTGTTTAACCAGATCTATATTTTTTGTTACGTAAGTTTTTGCCTATCTCTTACGGTTACACAAAAATTCAACCAGAATAAACATATCTTCAGAGGATATTCCCAGAAAATTGAAAATATGCATTTTATTCGTCATGTAAATATTTTAAATATAAGAGATTTTAATCAAAATGTTAGAGCCATTTTTGAGAAAATCCAAAATTTTCAAAACATTTTCCAAGTAAAGGATAGTTGGGGATAAATCTTCGTGTTGCATCCTTGGAAGATACCGAACTTAAATACCAAATGTGGTATTTAACGGTCTTTCCGTTTGTGAGCTATGCTGCCCACAGACACATACCACGGACATTTTTCTAAAAATGCTTTTTGTTTTTTGGATTCAGGGGGTATCAACGCATGTATTTCCAGCGAAATCTCGACATGGAATTTTTGGGTGGAATACAATACCTTCTCTATGTACATAGTACGTGAAGAGAGAATAAAAATACAGTTCCGGGGTATTGTTATATGCCTTTTTCTTCTTTTTTTCATATTCCTAACATTTAATTTGTCGTTCTGTTTGATTACCTTCTGCTCTTTGCTTCTAACTCACACACACACACACCCATGCCCAAGCGGGACTCGAACTCACGATCCCCTGCGCCACGAAGCACCAAAGCGAGGTTCTTTAGCGAGCGCAGCCAGGGGTGCCGACAAAGACTAGGGACTCGAGCGCCCAAGAAAACTTGCGGGCATAGTAATTGCTAGAGAAGGTACGTAACAATATGAGAATTGGAGGATTGAAATGTTAAGCATATTTAAAAAATGTTTCAGTGGCTGTTCATGGTTACACTGGCAGTCCTGTACAACTTGGTGTTTGTCATTGGCCGGGCAGTTTTCTGGGAATTGAACAACGCTGCCCCTGGTCTATGGTGGGCCCTGGATTACACCTGTGATGTCATCTACCTCCTCGACACGTTGATTCACGCACACGAAGGTAAGCGAAGAGCACACTTTCATTAAAGCTGACCTAGTCAACTGCATATTTCATTTCCCACCACATCAGACTTGATCATGGGGCGATTTGCAGCGAATGCTGTTTTTCATTTCCATGTTAAGTTCAGCGCAGCGCTACAAGTGGAAAAGACGAGGCCCGGAAGTTTTGCTCCAAACAGGACGTGACAATATCGTGATATAAGAATTCTTTTTCTGAAAAGTGTTCAGGGGAACTGCTGCCTCAGAGGCTCGACCAAATCAATAACGTTACGAGCTTGGGTTCCAGTTTTTTCCCCTTTCAAGTTTCTTCCACTAGAGTGACTGTCTGTGACATTCTGCAAGATACATTTTAATTTAAATTAATATCTAAAAAGTTATTCTAGAACCATAAAAATATCTCCTGTCACTTGATTCTCTTCACCCATAATTTCAATTACTAGAATTATTCTTTATCTCCCACAGAGTCTGAAAATATGCATGTGAGAGTGAAAGTGTACGTGTTTAATAGTGCAATAGTGAAAAAATAACGTTAAAACTCCGTATAGTTGAACGAGAAAAAACCGGCAGTTATTTCTAAAACAAAACCGCTACAAATTGTTACAGATTAGCATAACGTGGATAAAGGTATAATCTTTGTTTCAATTACATTGCCCTAAACAAAAGTTATATGACCATAGAAGTAAAAAAGGGCTATATAAATAAAAAAGAAGGGTTATACCTTCCCCTAGAGACCCTATTGACAGTTGCCCAATCCGCATAGTTGTCTCGTTGCCCGCTATTCCCACTAAAATCCTCGCCGCGGGCGAAATCCACTCAGAGAGCATAAATCTAAATTTCTCATGCCTGGGCAGCAAGCAGTAGTATAGGCGAATGGCGTGTGGTGGATATATAGTCTTCAGCTTGTTTTCAATTATTTGGTTTCGTGGCCGTTGACTCATTCCCTGTTTACTGTAAGTGCTTCTATAACTATAGGATTGGGTGAAACTGGTTCTAGATTAGAAACTGAAGATATCTAATATTTATAAAATTGAAAAAATAAATGTCATTACGCTTAAAACTTGCAGGAAATTGAACAATGAACGAGCAATATTAAATACTTGAAGTTTTTATGGTAAATAAGTCTTCAGATTTATTCGGCCTTTGCCGTTTGTCCTTGCATGACGTCAATACTAGATGGCGAGTTTATCATTCTAGACGACTATTGAACGGTTGGATGTCAACAGTTTCAGTCCACTTGTTTCGTATACTTTTCCAATGTTTACTTTCTCTACACGTACTATGTACATAGAATATAGAGAAGGTATTGCATACCACCCAACAATTCGATACCGAAATTTCACCGGAAATAGACGTTTTAGGGTCCACTATATTTATAAAGAGCATTTTTGGAAAAAGGTCCTTGTGTGTGTGCGTGTGTCCGTGTTCAGATAACTCAAAAACCAAAAGGTGGTAAAATACCAAACTTGGTATTTAAGTTTAGTATCTTCCAGGGATGCGACCCAAAGTTTTTGAGAAAAATCCCCCCACCACAAACTACCCTTTACATGGAAAAAAATTTCAAACATTTTGATTTTCTCAAAAATGGCTCTAACGATTTTGATTAAAATCTCTTATATTTAAGATATTTACTTGAGAAATAAAATGAATATCTTCAGTTTTCTGGAAATATCCTCTGAAGGTTTGTTTATTCTGGATGAATTTTGCGAATTTTGCATAAGTGGTGAACCGTGAGAGATAGACAGAAACTTACTACACAAAAAATGTAGATCACGTTAAAACGCACAATTATGTCATATACGTTTTTTTCGTAGAATTGACCATTTCTGAGGTATTCTTTGTTGTTGGTTTCAGATTTAAAATACTTAAACTTTTCTCCTGGCCCTGCATAGAAACGGATTTCAACTACATGGTAACCAGCTTTTAAAATATTTGACTATTACTTTGGTCTAGGGTATTCCCTTTTTTCCCTTCTACTTTCAAAGAAGCAAGTAATTAAGAAAACATGTGCTAATGTTTATCTCGATTATCATAAAGTAGATAAAAGAAGAATATGCCTTTTAACAGTAATTTGTTACAGCGATGTAGAGAAAGTCATATCAGATTTTTACATTTGGAACATTCTTGTAAACTCGCAATCGCAATCGATTATAGAAACGCAGAGTATTTTAGTGGCACAACTTCCCATTTTTTTTTTTTTTTTTTTTTTGTAGCTTAACGTCCTTTAACCTGGTTGGTCATATCGGACGATGAATGAAATTGGTGAAATGATGCTCAAATGATCTCAGGGTCCATGGAGCTTAAAGTTACTCGACATTCGTCTTCTCAGGATAAGGGAAAACCCCGAAGAATACCTTATCCGGGTAACTTACTCTAAGCGAGATTCGAACTCATGACCTTTCGAATGTTTGTTCATACTTTTTACAGCTGTAAATGAAAACTGATCTACACAGAATATTCTGCGGTTGGTGCGTAAAAAGAGAAATGGAGAAAAGGAGCATTGAGAACCGAACTAATAATTACCTCATTCATTTAAAGCCAAGACCCTAAAAACCGAATAAATCTGATGAACCTTCAATCGAGATTGACTTAAAATTCGAACAAGGGAGACTATGCTATCCCTTTTGTATAATTTTGGAGAAACTCTAAATTAGAGAATCTAATTATTTATTAAAGAAGATGACCCTCAATATGATTTAAGCGCGAATAGCTATATTCAAAAATTCTTATATGGTATGTAAACCAATTTATTCCTGTATTCAAATAGTTTGGTTTAGATAAGGTTATTTCCTTATATATTTTACATATTATAATTATTATTTTCAGGTTATGATTACATGGTTTCAACTTTGTTAACAACTATATATAAAATAGATTGCAGTATTAATATATACTAAAAGAAATTGATTCACATGACTTTCTCTACATCTCTGTAACGAATTATTGATAATAAGCTTATTCGTCTATCTATTTGATGCTAAAACATTAGCACAAACGGTCTTATTATTTAGTTCCTTTATAAGTAGAAGGGAAATAAGGGAATAATAGGCTAAACCGACAGTCAAATGTTTTAAAATGCGGTTGATATGAGACTGAAATCCGTTTCTTTACATGGCCAAGCATTGACAAGTTCCCATATGAGAAAAGTTTAGGTATTTTAAAACTGAAATCAATAACAAGGAATATCTCAAAAAACGGCCAACTCAACGAATATATATCACCGTGATATACATTTTTTGTGTAGTAAGTTTTGTCTATCTCTTACAGTTTACTAGTTATACAAAATTCAATAAAGTCATCCAGAATAAAGAGGTATTTAGAGGCTATTCCCAGAAAATCAAGATATACGTTTTGTTTAGCATATAAATATCTTAATTATAAGAGATTGTACTCAAAATCGTTAAGAGCCATTTTTGAAAAATCAAAATTTTCGAAAAAAGTTCCATGTAAAGGGTAGTTGGCGGTGAGGGGATTTTCCTGAAAATCTTCGTGTCGCATCCTTGGAAATACCAAACTTAAATACCAAGTTTGGTATTTAACGGTCTTTTCGTTTTTGAGCTATGCTGTCCACAGACACACACGGACATTTTTCTAAAAATACTTTTTCTTGGACTCAGATACCAAAAAACATATATTTCCGGTGAAATCTCGACATCGAATTTTTGGGTGGAATACAATACCTTCTCTACCTACTATGTACATTGTACATGCTGGCTAGAGAAAATAAAAATATGAAAGAGCCTCTTCTCTGCTGAATATCCGATTAACTATTGCGGAGTGTATCTCATGTTGAAGAAAGGTTGTGTAAATAGCAAAAGGAAAGGGAAGGGGCTGAAGGTTTGGTGACAACGCGGTGATCGGCGGGTTTAAGGATGACCATACCTGCTCTACGGCACTTGGTTGCGCTAACCTAGTTTCTATGCCCTGTCAGTTCTAGAGTAAATCGGTGACTTTGAAAAATGGGTCTCATCTCTTTGGTAGCAGTATAACAGAAATGGTGTTATCTGAAAGTAAACACCCTCCGGAACTCATTTGTCAAACCACTTGTTTCGGAACGACGCTGACAACCTAATGAATCATGGATCGTTAGGGTCAAATAGCTCCACTCATCCAACTGTAGAAAGATCTCTTAGTATTTTCTCTTCTTGTAATTTGCCTCATATCTGGAGAATTTTGATTTACTTTACACATATCACGAATTATCGTTCATCACAACCCAACACAAAACATATACGCAAAAAACGCATACACCTGTTTATACCTTTCCTTATTTTAGTATTAATATTATCAGGAATCTTCCTTAAGTACATTTATACAATTCCGTAAAATTCACTCAAAGTAGTGTTCAGAGGCTATTCCCAGAAAATTCAAAATATACATTCTATTTGTCAGGTAAATATCTTTATTATACGATATTTTAATCAAAATCGTTAGAGCTATTTTTAGAACATAAAAATTTTCGAAAAAAGTTCCATGTAAAGGGTAGTTTGGGGTGGGGGAATTTTTCTCAAAATCTTCGTGTCGCATTCCTGGAAGATACTAAACTTAAATACCAAGTTTGGTATTTTAGCAATTTTTCGTTTTTGAGTTATCGTGTTCACAGACACACGGACACACGGACCTTTTTCTGAAAATACTTGTTTTTGGATACAGGGGAGCCTAAAACATATCTTTCCGGTGAAATCTCGGTATCGAAATTTTGGTGGAGTGCAATACCTTCTCACACACGGACACACGGACCTTTTACTGAAAATACTTTCTTTTGGATACAGCGGTTACTAAAACATATCTTTCCGGTGAACTCTCGGTATCGAATTTTTGGTGGAGTGCTATACCTTCTCTATACACTATGTACATAGTACGTGTAGAGAAAGTAAAAAGGTGCGGATGAAGCCATGCAACTTTTTAAAACTACTTTTAAAGACTTTACTTATCAATGTTATTAAAGGAGATACTGAAACTGGCCACCACCGTTATCCATACATTTTTGGCACCTCTTTAGGAAACTATTCCATCACTCACTGTAGTTCACGTTAAGAAATCTGGCAATTTCCTGGTAGATATTTTGTTTTAATTCTTCCGGAGTGTGTAAGTTTGTCTTATACATTTTATGCTTTAAGTTACCTCAGAGATAGAAATGGCAGGGGATTAGGCCGGGGGACCGAGGAGGCTACAAATCTCTACTAATAATTCTGTCCTAAAACAACTTTTAATTTTTCTCATCGGAAGATTGGCTGTATGAGCTTTTGCAGAGTCTTGTTGAAAAAAGGCAAAATAACACTCCCTGCCTGTTAATTCCCTAAAAAAAAGAGGTCAAAATAATTGTATTCCCGTATGTATGGGCGATAACTAGTGACTTGAAAAAATTGGGCCTATAACTCTTTCTCCGCTAATGGCGTACCATACACGAATTTTTTCGTCATGAAGGGGTATTTCATGAACCGTATTAGGTTTCTCAGAGCTCCAATAACTATTATTTTGTGTGCACTTATCTATGAAGGTGGAACCAAGCCTCATCCGTGAGAATATTAAATGTGGGTCAAATTTGTCATTGTTTACACTATTGGGAGTCCACTCACAAACACATACGAATCATAAATAAATACAAGCTGTGCAGTAGGAAATAAATGCTGAACCATAATACACTTTGTGACTAAGCACAGGCAAAATAATAAAACATACTGGTAATAACTCAACCACACGATATCACCGTCAGCTCAATACTGCACTTTAGAGTAAAGAAAAACACGTCAGCACTGTGACCTTGTGTACAGCAGCTGTGTGTTATCATGTTTCTGTGTGCGTAGTGAAAAAACACCGCGCAGCGGTTCGGATGTATTTGGGTCGCACGGTATAACAAACCATTCTTACAAAAGCATATTCCTCTATCTACCTCATCCTCATTGGGATAAACTTTAACAGAAATGGTCTTGCTACTTACTTCCTTATAAGTTGAAGGAAAATAAGGGGATGCACTAGGCTAAAACGATAGTCAAATCCTCTAAAACCTATCGATTGTAATTGAAATTCGCTTCTCTTTGTATGGTCTGAAGTAAAACTAAATAAATGCGGCATATTTCCTCGTTGAGAAATGAATGTGCTTTAAAATTGAAACAAAAACAAGGAATATATCAGAAAACGTTAACTCTATAAAAAATGTATTTGATTATAAATTGTGTGTTTTTTACATTTTTTGTGTGGTTTACCAGTTATGAAAAATTAACTCAGAATGAAGAGGACTTCAAAAGCTATTCCAGGGAAATTCAAAATATAAATTTAATTTGTCACGTAAATATCTTTAATATGCGATATTAACAAAATTGTTAGAGGAATTTTTGTGAAAAACAAAATTGTCGATAATTTTCCCCTGTACAGGCTAGTTTTAGCTGGGGATATTTATGGACGCCCTTTAACTGCTGTGGTTCTCAGCGTCCCATTCTATACTGGGTGTGAAAGACCGCTTAATTTTTCTCAGAGGCTTCTTCAGGCTTGAGGTTCTTTTACGTGCCGTAAATCTACGACACGGGACCAACGGCTTTACTTTCCTTCCGAAGGAAACCATAGTAAGGCTTTTTACGCCCAAAAAAAATCCATCGCCCTCCGCCGGATTTGAACCCATGACCCTGTGTATATGAAATTAGCATGGTAACCATTACACAATGGAGAGCAACGGGGATATTCATGAAAATCTTCGTGTCGATTATCAACTTTGGTATTTAAGATTTTTCGTTCTTGAGTTATGCTGCCCACAGATTCATGAGAGAGAGAGAGAGAGAGAGAGAGAGAGAGAGACGATCCTTTTCGCCAAAAATGTTTTTCATGGCTTTGGGGGTCCTAAAAACGTGCATTTCCGGTGAAATCTGGGTATCGAATTTTTGTTTGAAATACAATACCTACCTATTGTATACATTGTATATACGTGCTAGAGAAAATAATAGAGAACATGAAGATATTATTAGTTCGTTATGTCGGACATGCCCATTGTTTCCCAATAAGATAAATGCTCTTACTGTTGAGTGAAACATTATTTACCCTGTGGACATGACAGCAACTTTGCACCATGTGACTCATACTAATCGTTCTTCGATGAAGTTAGGTTATCCCAGATAACGGGGATGCCGAAATGTTTACCTCAACAAAACCTTAACAGGTCTTCTATATTGACCGGAATTTGAAAACAAACAGTAAAATACTATGACTAGTAACGTAGCTCAGTCCTAAAGCTTGCCTGCAATTCGAGGGGTTTCCGGGTTTGGGCTCCAGAAAAGTTTCTGTATAAGAACGTATTACGGTATGCCCTGGATCTGGTGTGTGTGTGTATTCTAATTCGCCCATTTAACTAGAGATTAATGCTTCACTGGCAATTCCACAGAGGGTGCCAAAACTGTATACCCATTTTGACTGGGAATGTCTATTTAATATATTTGAAAGTTGGACCGAAAAACAACAAATAGTAAGATATTCTGTAAATGTACCACAATACTTTATCTAATGTTGCTACGCGGCAGGTAAATCAACAATGAACAAATGAAGCCAAGATTAAGGTATGACTTTCTGTAAACACGTGTGACTCACATACATTATGCTAGCGAAGATGGAGCCAAGATTATCGTTAGAACAACGGAAAGTAAGTTTGAAGTGATGTTGACAAACCGAGAATGTTGAAATTCAATGGCAATGGAGATATATTTGCAGAAAAAACTGCCAAATGAGTAATAATTGCAAGCATTCGTGGCAAATTTGAGACTCATGGTACTGAATGCAGTGTCCACAAGGGCGTATCTCCGTTATGGTTTTGGAACTTTTTATGCACTCACTGCAGAACTCTACAAAGCAATGTCCACGTAAAACTGACATAGTAAAACAACATACGTCGTATTATTCAAACAGCAAAGTTAAAAATTTCATCCCAAGACTTTTACATGCATTAAATTAAGATGTTGGTCGGAGAAAGCAGTACTGGGAGTGCAAGATGATGAGGCTTTCGCAAATAAAGTTGTTTGGTTCGATGAAACACAATGGCACTATCAAACGTCTACAAGTGTGCAAATAATTCAAATGTTTTAATTGTAAATTTACCTGGAATTGAAGTTTGGTGTAGGTTATCATTGGACTATTCACTTTTGATGGAACAATGACTTACCAAATGTGTTTGAACATGATATGCATCTTCATCTTACCCACTCCTTGAAAATGAGGAATTTGTCTTCCAACAGAATGGTGCAGCACCAAATTACCACAGAAATGCATGTGCATTGATAATAATCTTCTAGGACACTGGATAGGACGAAGAGATCCGAATGAGTTCCCACCGCGTTCTGTACATCTAACATACGCAGTAGTGTATTGACGCCGATGGTAGGCATTATGAGCAACTTTGTAAGTGTAAAAATATAAAATGTTTAGTAACATAGCTCCATGGCACGACAGCTCACAAGGAACCTTGACCTACCGCCCGGCCGCTGAGTCCCCCAGTATTGGAGGCTGAGACGTCGTCAGCGCCTCTAATCCCTCTAGGCCGGTTAATGCGGTCCTCATGACCTGGAGCCGCTACTTCTCCATCAAGTAGCTCTTCAATTGGGGACCTCACGAGGCTGAGTGCACCCCGGTCCAGGTCTCCCAGTGGGGGAAAAATTCCCACGCCGGTACTGGGAATCGAACCCAGGTCTCGCACTTGGCAAGCAGCTGCGCTACCACCGCGCTAAGGAGACGATCGTAAGATGATTAATCTCATCGTTTTCTATTTGGAATTCACCCTCCATGGCGTAATGGTTACCATGCTAACTTCATATACCCAAAGTCGCGGGTTCAAACACGGCGGAGGACGATGGATTTTTTCGGGCGTAAAAATCCTTAGCATGGCTTCCTTCGGAAGGGAAGTACAGCCGTTGGTTCCGTATCGTACATTATCGGCACATAAAAGAACCTCAAGCCTGATAGAGAGGCCTCTGAACAAACTTAAGCTGTCTTTCACGTCCAGTATAGAATGGGACGCTGAGAACCGCAGCGGTTAAAGAGCGTCCATAAATAAAACGGCATTTCATTTTTCTATTTGGGTGAATTCAGCGTTGTTGTGTTAATACAGGTTTTCTTTGCTTGAACTGTGTATTGAGACCCTCTGCATTAAATATTTATTATAATCAATATCACCATAAAGTTTTGTTGATATTGAAACAGGCATGGCTTATTCTTTCTTTAAAAACTCTTGCTTTTCCGGTTCTGTATATCCTAAAACCTGGCTTTGATATATTCCCCCCTAAAAAAAACTTTAGAGGAATAAATTCGGAGATTTTGCTGGCCACCGAATATAGGCACCTCAAGCTACCCATCGTTTGGATAAACATTGCTGAGATATTCTCTAACTACTCTAGAATAATGAGGTGGTGCATCGTCGTGCTGAAACCAATAGCTTAGAGCTCATGAAGTGGTATATTTTCTAAAAAGTCTCAAGCTTCAGCCTATTCTGCACGAACTGCTAATATAGCTGATCAATAAGCCCAGGAGCCAAATAAATTGGTCTAATAATGTCTTATAGATTGCCGCACAATACCTCAGGGAGCCTGCATGTGATGGAGGAGTTTATAGAGAGTAAAAATAAAGCTGTGTGTTTACTTTGTAGTCATTGGCGAAATGATTTTCATGTCTCTATAAAATCTGCCTGATGAAATTTGCATTTTAATTTATTTTATGTAAGGGTCTTCTACAGAAAGATATATGGATAGAATAAATATATTAACACTGAAATTGAAATTAAGTTCAAAAAAATCACAATAACATCATTTATGACATATGGTGCAGAAAGCCGTGCAGAGACAGGAGAAAATGGAAATGGCGTGTTATTTATGGACGCTCTTTAACTACTCTGGTTCTCAGCGTCCCATTCTAAATTGGGCGTGAAAGACCGCTTAATTTTCTTCAGAGACTTCTCTATCAGGCTTGAGGTTCTTTTACGTGCCGTAAATCTACGACACGGGACCAACGGCTTCACTTCCCTTCCGAAGGAAGCTATGCTAAGGATTTTTGCACCCGAAAAAAAGCCATCGTCATCCGCCGGGTTTGAGCCCGCGACCTTGAGACAGGAGAAATTAACACCTTGGGAGCCACAATGGAAAAAAAAACAACAACAACAAAAAACAGATTAGACAGAGTAAAAAACGAAAATGTGAGATAACAATGTAAGATTGTGGATATCAGAAAATTCGTAAAAGGATATATATCATATAGATAGAGTTGACAGCACCAGGCTGATCAAAATAGCTCGAGACATATTCCCAAAAGTCAAAAGAGATTTGGGTCGACAACAAAATGCAGTGGAAAGAAGTATTGTCATTCTGTATAAGTCATCCCCTGTGTGATGACAAACAGGCCATGAACTTACACCTAATAGTAATAAAAGTAGTAGTAATAATAATGATAATAATAATAATAATGATAATAATGAAAATATAAAGGGTGTGGGAGGTTTGGTATTCATATAACTTTTCATTTTTGATTAATGGAAGGCACGGATGCTCTTTTGGAAAAAGTATCTAATTCCCATGAAATCCCGATATCAATTTTGGGTGTAATACGTATAATGCTATGGCGATAGAAAACTTAAAATTACTTTTTAATCGGCAAATTCTATAATTTAACAAAAATAATTTAAGAAGTGGAGCCTTATTACGATTTTTCACAGTCGCTGAAAGCAGGGATAATGAATATATGTGTTTTCGTTTGGTTTATGTGTTTTGATGACGAACACGGTCGGAGGATTTCTGTCTTAGCTTAGCTTTATGCATTTAGAGCGTATAAGACCGGATTTGTTTCCATAGCAACCGAATTGAAATTAATAATAAAGCAGCTTCTGTTATTTGACAAGGACGTCTTTAGTAACGTAATGCGGTGTATGAAGGCGGAAGTTTTAAATGAAAATCTGAATACTCATACTTGAAAACCTAATACTGCAGGATTTACAGAGCCAGACAAATTTTATGTACACTGTTTACGCGTATGTTAAGGAAGATAAGACGATGATGCTGAACATAATAATAATAATAATAATAATAATAATAATAATTCACTTTAATATACATTAGAAATTCATAGAGTTCATCTATTCCGTTCCCTATAATTCAATGAGCTACGCAGGCAGACTTAATATGCCCTTATAAATGCCACTAGAAGGAAAGAAGAAAATAGCGCAATGCGGTATTACTATTCAAATACTTTAGCTGATATGAAGAAATGGGAATAAAAAATATTTTGCGCCGTCTGGGTGGTGTGGTGGTAACGTGTCTGCCTCACATTCAACAGGTCGCGAGTTCGAAACGCGCTAAGGAAAAGTTACGCGAATAAGGTATTTTTTTCAAGGTTTTTCCTTATCCTGAGAAGACGAATGTCGAGTAACTTTAAACTCTATAGTCCCCGAGATCATTTGAGCATCATTTCACCAATTTCATTCATCGTCAGATATGACCAACTAGGTTAAAGGACGTTAAGCTACATAAAAAAATGCGTTTTGAAATGTTACGGAAAATTGTTTTAAAGAATGTTTCTGGCCGCATCGTGGCCGAGTAGTTAGACCCTCACCAAGGTGGCCAGGGTTCGATGCCAAGCGACGGCAAGTAGGATTTGTGGTGGCGCAGAGGCGAGTTTTCTCCAGGTTCTCCGGTTTCCCCCGCCATCGCATTCCACCAGTGTTCCATCTTCATTCAGTGCCATCACGTCGGTGCTTTAGAACTAACAACGAGCGTTAAGAGTGCGGTACCGAAGCCTCCCATGGTCTGAAAAATAGCCCCGAAGCCTCCCGGACCCTTAAAGGTCCCTAATTACATAGCCCCCAAGCCTCCCCAAAGCAGGTAGTCTCTCGGTCGAAACAGGTAACAGTTGCAGTTTTGCGTTTATAATATTTGATTATTATATTAGTTTTGGTGGCCTTTAACATATATGTTCCGTAGCCTTTCTCTTCAGATCACAAAGTACTTTCTGTCTCTGAATTTTGTCACTAGGTGGTGCCGCGTGGTTATGGTCCTCTTGAATATCCAGGACATCTATTTCTTCAATGGAAAAGGTTTTCATACAACTTTTGCAACTTTTAACACTGCACGTCCATCGCGCTGAAAATGAAATGGCGTTTTATTTATGGACGCTCTTTAACTGCTGTGGTTTTCAGCGTCCCATTCTATACTGGGCGTGAAATACCGCTTAATTTTGCTCAGAGGCCTCTCTATCAGGCTTGAGGTTTTTTTACGTGCCGTAAATCTACGGGACCCACAGCTTTACTTCCCTTCCGAAGGAAGCCATGCTAAGGATTTTTACGCCCATCATCGTCTTCCACCGGGTTTGAACCCACGACCTTGGTATGTGAAGTCAGTATGGTAACCATTACACCACGGAGGGCGAATCCATCGCGCTACCCCACTTTTTAAACACTTCTGGAATCCGAAAGTGTAACCGTTCCGAAGTAGACTTTTCCTTCCTGCCCTACTCGGCGTAATTTCAGTCTCGTCGGAAAACGTTAATGTGAACTAATTTGCGTACACTGAAAGAAATCAAGGAAAAAATTAGGCATACCCATTCCACCCCACCTGCTGGTTAATTACACCGGTTCCGCGGGAGGCTTGGGGGTTGTTACCTGCTAAGCTTACCTGGGTACGGGAGGCTGCGGTCCTGCACCCGGCGTTAAACGCTTAACAAATTAAAGAATGTTGCTAACAGCTGGTTTCTAAAACATAAATTTTCGAGGTTTTTCATTAGAACTAATCAAGATATCACAATTCTGCTTTATGTACTGTAGTATATACTGCACATTTATATATTTAAAAAGGCCTCCACCATTTCTTTAGCAATTCTTACAAAACCTTGAACATCTACCTACTTTGTATTGTCGAGATATATATTTTTAGAAATGATTTATTACATATTAGTTTAGGTACAAGGGGAGCAAGGGAATATAGTAGCTTAAACATTAGTCAAATCATAAGACAGTATTTTGAATGACTTTGAAATTAGTTTTCTTTGCATGATCACGATAAAAAAAAGAATAACTTCCCATTTAACTATTTGAAAATATAAACCAATAACAATGAATATTACGGAAATGGTTAAGCGCACAAAAAGCTATATGATTATTTTATATGCTGTAAAAATGAGTACTTTTCTCACAGTTTACACTTGCTACAATTTATATAACAATACTGGTATTTAACTGACTACAATTTCATTTGTACCGTTCAGAGACATATATACACACCCACACACAGGCCTTTTTCTAAAAATGTATTTTTGAATATATGTAGTAACGAATAGTAGTATTACAATATTGAATTTTCTGTGATTAGCCCTTGAAGATCCATCTATATGTTTTATTATTGTATAATTTGGTATAACTATAAAGGCTTCGTGCTAATCATGATAAACAGAAGAAAGTAAAATACTTTCTTATAGGTAGAAGAGAAATAAGGGAAAACACTAGGCTTATACGATAGTCAAATGTTTTAAAAGCTTTTGCTATGTGACTGACAGTCGTTTCCTTGCATGGCCAGGAGTTGGCAAATTCCTGCATAAGAACATCTTAAGCATTTTGAAACTGAAACCAATATGGAATATGTAGGAAATGGTAAACTCCACGAAAAATGTATGCTATAAATTGAGTGTTTTAAGGAGATTTACATTTTTTTTGTGTAGTAAGTTTCTTTTTCTCTCTTACGCTGTAACAGTTATGCAAAGGCCATCCAGAATAAAAAGTTCTTCAGAGGCTATTCCCAGAAAATTCTAAATATACATTTTATTTACTATTTATTTAATATACGGTATTTTAATCAAAATCGTTATAGCCACTTTTGAGAAAATCAAAATGTTCTAGGTTAGTTTGGAGTGGGGAATTGTCCTCAAAATCTTCGTGCCGTATTCTTGGAAGGTACTAAACTGATATACCAAGTTTGGTATTTCACCGACTTTTTGTTACCGAGTTATCGTGTTTGCGCGCGTGCGGACGTTTTTCCAAAAATGTATTTTTATACAGGAGACCCTAAAACCTTTATTTATGTGAAATCTTGGTAGACATTTTTGGTGGAATGCAATACCTTCTTTACCTACTATGTACAGTGTACATATGTGCTAGAGAAAGTAAAATCAAATATAAGTCTCTAATAATATGTTATGCAGGATCTGTTAAGTTTTAATGGAACAAATACAGGAAATGTTAAATCATAAGGCTCGAAGTAAAAAATTAAATTCAATAAATTATTTTAACAACTAATAAAAATGTATTAAATAAGCTACAAAAGAGAAATTATAATGTAAAAATACAAAACATTTAAGAAATATATATTTGCTTCAAAGTTTTCTATTTTCGCATCCTTTGAATACTGCCTGCCGTTCACTTTGTTTGCTTCTGTGTTCCAATTCAATCGGAGTGCTGCATAAAAGCTTTCATTAACATGTTGATAAGAAGTGGGCGTTGAGCGAAGGCGGTTGTGGTTCGTGCGGTTGGCGGACATTTACTTCGAAACGTAGAGCTTTTGGTTATGCGTAGGTTGTGTATTTTGATGAAACAGTATTTCATCTGCAGAACAACGAATATCTTGAGATAAAAAATTATTATTATTTTCCTACCTACCAATAAATTAGTCCCCTCCATGCTCAACTAGGTTGTGGTTTCAAACCCGGGGGATATTGATGTATTTTTTGGGGGTAAAAGTCATTTCGGAAGAGAAGTAAAACCGTTGGTTTCGAGTAATGTTTATTTGCAAGTAAAAGAACACCATACCTTAAAATAAAGGATCTCTGAACCAAATTCGCAATGTTTCAGTCCGCAAGTCGTGATTTCATCCAATAGTGCCATCTATGGGCAAAGAGTTGATCCCTCATCACTGTGTGCACATAAGGGCGAACTAGAATGTCTTGATCAAGAAACTATTGTAATGGTGGCCCAATATATGCTGACATGGCGTGATGGAAACTTGAACTTGATTATAAATTCATAATAGGTATATATTGTAAATTCATAAGTACATAATGGGGCATAATCACCTGATGGTTTTTAAACCAATCGGAACTGTGTGATAGGTCAAAGTGGTATTTCAGTCAATCATATTGCAACGTACACAGAGTTTCAGATGATATTGTTAACCGAATGGATTTTATCTTTTTGTGTTAGGTTGGTAGTACAGTTGACAGTTGGTGATTATGATCTGACAGTGCACTGCTTCCAGTTCAGTTGCGTGGAGCGTTGGGCTGTGCCAGAAGGTATTCATTAAGGTTTATCAGAACAAACTCACTTTATACAGAACCTTCTTCACAGCATGTTCTACAGTATTCCTGGGGGGAGTGTAGCGTCTATTGAAATATCTCCGGAATTCCCGCTGAACGACTGTAGCTCAGTTTGTTCTGATAATTGTTTCTACTGAGTAAATACTTTCTGCTACAGGCCAACGCTCCGCGCAGCTGAACTGAAAGTAGTGCATTGTTAGGCCGTAATCACAACAGTCAACTGTTTTACTAATCTATAACAAAAAAAGAAGCAGAAATCAAAAATGTTCATTGCTCATGACTACACTACATCTTTGACCAAGCATATAATGTTCTAATTGGTTTACCACCGTCAGGTAACTTATATCTCGTAACCGGGGGCAAAGAGCACCGTACGTAGACCAATGTGATCCTTTGTGCTTCGAAAGACCCGAGGAGCGATAACAATCGGGAGACGACGTGCGAAGCGTGGACAAGATCCCTAACGATTCCCTGGCGTGTCCTAAACAAACAATGAAAATTCCGTACTCTCAGGCGAAACATAGTCTCAGGTAACTGAGAAAAATAATCTTCTCAGATAACTCTCTATTGCTAGGTGTTGCCATTTGGCAACAAAGATGATTTGTCAAAGTTCTAATATAGTTGAGTGTATTTTCTTGTTATTCTATATATATTCTATATATACCTACACACGTATATATATATATATATATATATATATATATATATATATATATAATGCAACTCCATCATCAAACGGTTATTTTACGTGGACCCTCCCCGTCCTTTGCCACAAGTAGATTTGCTGGGTTTTAAATTCATGATATTTACCTTTGAATGCATGGCCAGTCTATAACGTATATGGCTATTCAAACTGCTTACACTGAAGCGCTTGTTATAGAGATATCTAAACCGGTTCTGGAATTAGAAAAAGAGTGCATATGTAGAAAAATAATTAATGTGGCAGAGGGTTAATATAAAATATTGGTTCACTGATATCTAATGCCAGCTCGTTTCTATCTTAATACAATTATTAGTGTTCCCTGATACAGAACTTCATTACAACATAAGTACAACGGAAATAAAGCAAAACCTTCCTGCATGATTATTGTTAAAGGGCTTTGACACCCATAGCTTCTGCTTATATATAGGTAGAGTTGTGATAAAGGTTATTTATAGTTTCAGCACTGTTTTCTTTACATACACATATGCAGCATTTGGTAAATAGCAATTAAAGAAACAAATATAAACAACATCGATTTTCGCCATCACATTAAATCCTCCTAATAGCTTCATTTAATAAATGCTTTAGGATTTTCAAGTTTGTTACGTTAAGCCATGTTACGTTAAGTTCACGGTAATCTCGGCATAATTATTGAATAAACATAAATAGATTTTATAAGGTAATTTTATTTTTTGTTATGGCTGATCTATATCAAATTCTAATCTGTGTTTGATGTTCTAAGAAGCTTGGTATTTGAAACCAACTTCTTGATTTTCATTGAGATAAAACCCACTAAAGATACCTGTGCTTATATAATGGTGACCGTAAAGTTTCAGCCTTCTTATGATTTATTTTGGCAAGTTTAATAATATTCACTTATTTACTAATATTAAAAGGTTATGTAATATTAATTGTTAATAATATAATAATATTAAAACACCAATATTAAATTGATTAATAATATTAAAATATTAATTTTTAGATGTTATAAATTGTTTATTTTCCCATTTTACTAATTTAGGTTTCTGAACAGAAATAAAAATGTAGAAAATTGCTTTCATTCTTCCATTGACTAAGTATACAACAGAAGTGAACCTGTAAGATTATTGTGCTTCATTGTTTAATGTTTAAGAATAAGTTAACTAGCTAGTATTTTAGGGGTGGATTTTTAAATACATAATGACAAATTAATTTAATTTGGCCCTCCTCTGCATAAAATTATGACAACTGTAAATGATTTTCAATTTTGAATCAGATTTTTTACCATTTATAACATATTTCATACTGTCCTATGATTTCAGTAATAGAGCAAATATTCCGTGATATTTTCTGAAATGGTATAAAATATCGGGGTTTTAAGATTCAATTCTCTTTATTTTGTGAGGCGTTTAAGTATATTTATCGGTGAAAGTCTGATTCAAATGATCGTGTATCCTATACTAATAATTAATGCTCGGCCTTGGGTTCCAAAGCGCAAAGAGTTACAAACACACAGAGCAATCCGCGGTATAAAGAGAGGGTAAACGGGAGGGATTTTAGCATAAACATGCACACGTTTACATGTTTCAATCTGCACTCTCTTTCAGTGTTCACTGGTTTGTCTAGTATCAGAATCTGAACAAGACCAGGCAGTGAGCAATGCTGGACAGTGCAACATGTTTCGAAACACGCTGTAGAGACCACGTCTATTCTATCACATCATGGTTATACACTGTGTGCACAATTCGGCGATTTTGTGACCCTGTACCCAGCTCTACTAATAATATCAGGTATCGAGAAAGGGAGTAATCTCGGAAACCACTAAATTCATTATATAGTTGTTAGAATATAATTTTTCTCTAGGACATAGGATAAAACATTACAATTACTAGAAGACATGTGTAGTACAATAAGAAAATTGGTGCCATAAAATTAAATGTTTGCGAAGAAGGATTTTTGACCTTTCATAGAGAATTGCAATGCGATGCGCATATCTCATTCCATGATTATGCATAGCGACTTGGGGATATTCATCATATCATATAAACGATTTTTAAAATATTTATTAGAATTACATGTGATATGCTAGCAGATCGTCTGTTTGAAAGAGTTAAATAGGTGGATTTTTGTAATGTGTGCTACTTGACAGTCACCTAATCTGAAGAATATTCTCGTCCTGCTAGAATACGTTTACTACGAATTACAAACATAAATAGGAGTGACTCTCATATTTTAACGTTTTCTATCCTGTACTACAAAACTGGTCCTCTTGTATACTTCAGTTTATTGTTTTCAGTGATATTGCGGATTTTCTCTGATCGAGTGGTCAACTAAACTAGATTCTCAAACCAGAGTTTCAATTTCCGGCTGAGACGGGAAATTATTTTACTTTCTTTATCACGTAGGTTGACTACAAAAGAAATGCAACCGATAATTCGTCCGACTATTTACTATATCTAGAAGGCTAGGTAAAAAAGAGGAACTTTCAGAAAAAGATGCAGGCGTGTGTGTGCGTACACGCGCGCGCGTGTGTGTGAACAACATGATCCAAAAAGTCGGTTAAATAACAAGATTACAAATTTAGTAATTAATTGTAGCCTCACCCGAGGATACGTCAAGTGAAATTTTCAATAAAACTCACCCATCCCAACTTCTATTTACAAGGAATATTTTTTAAATTTGTTGATTTTCTCAAAAATGACTCTAACCATTAGGATTATAATACCGTATGTTTAAGATTTTACGTAGCAAAGGAAAAATTTATCTTCAATTTTCGGAAAATAGTCTTTTGAAATCTTATCCATAATGACCTTTATAAAACTGTTAAACCATAAAAGAGATAACTAAATTAACAGTACACAAAAATGTAGATTTTGTTAGACACAATTTATGTCATTTATTTATGTGAAGTTAAGTTTTTCGAGATATTTCTTACTATTGCTTAAGTTTGAAGAACTTATACTTTTCTCAAATGGAGTTTGTTGTTCTTTGAATGTTTTCCCTCGTGGTATTGCAACTTCGAAAGCAATTTTGAAGACATCATATAGCGACCATATTCCCCTATTCCCATTGTACCTAGAATGAAATGTGTGATAAAACCATTTGTAGAAAGGTTTTCTCTTAACTGAAGTATATAGAAGAATAAGCTTCTATAAGAACATTGTGTTGAATAACGGGAAGAGATCGTCATATTAATAAAACACATGTTATTACCTTGCGTATAATATAAAAGTATAAACGTGGGAAGTGATTTGTGTTGCACCGCAAATGTAAAATAATCAGGATAGCTTCATTTGGGCCGCGCCGTGACCGAGTGGTTATACCACTCGCCTCTCACCAAGACGAACCCAAGAGGCCACATGAGATTTGTGGTGGACAAAGCGGCGCAGGGGCGGATTTTCTCGGGGATCTCCGGTTTCCCCCTCCACCGCATTTCACCGGTGCTCCATCTTGATTCCATGTATCATCAGTGCCACAAGTAGTAAAAGCGGGCGTTAAACACTATCAAAAAAGGAATAACTTATATTCAAATGGCTACTACACATCAAAATGTGTGCAAGTCAAAGCCCCGATATGACCATAAAAATTAAAGGGAATCAGACCAATGAAGCAATAAAAAAGTATGTATTATCATGTCTACATGGTGTTCCTTACATGTCGTGCATCATTTTGCTGGTCATGTAAACTGAAATCTACTCAGGGACACTGACAATGTTAATCATACACTTGCATGGAATGAAGCATGGAATACTGGGATAGGTAATCAATGGTTCTGATGAAAGAGTCGAGTACTTTGGCCCCCGGATATGTTCCGATAATCACCAGGGCTTGCACCGGTATCTGGCATGGATCCAATTGACGCTGTACTTGCTTGTTTTAGGCGTTTACAGCCCGGAATTTTGATGATACTATTCCATAAAACACTGTTTTTACATTATTTAACTATCAGAATAAGTATTTTATTCCACCCAAAAACTGTGTGTCATATTCACCGAATGTGATGTATTATACTCATATTACTCTCTCTCTCTACTTATTTTACAAATCGTTATTCTAACAAAAACGTTAATCTTAGATCTGTTTCATACAAATCGAGATCAGATATGTTTTATTACTCAGAAGTTCTTCTAAGACGGCGGGAAATAAAGAAATGCACTAGACTAAAACGACAACAAATATTTTAAAAGCCGGTCACAGTGTGATGCAATTTAAATTATCTTGTCTTTGCCTGACCAGGATGAAAAAAAAATGCTAATAACCATTTGTTAAAAATCAAGTATTGGAAATTTTAAAACCAATAACAATGAATATTTCGAAATGGTTAGCTCTACAAAAAAATATATAAACTGTGTGTTTTAACGAGATCTTTATTTTTGTGTAATAAGGTTTTTGTCTATCTCTTACGCTCCACCACTTCTGCAAAAGTCATTTAAAATGAAGAAATCTTTAGAGGCTATTCCTAATAAATTCAAGATAAACATTTTATTTGTCATGTAAATATCTTTAATATACAGTATTTTAATCATCTTCCCTTATACCTTCGTATATGCTTAAAGAATGGCATACATTCTGTCTCAAAAGTAGTAGCATATTCAATAAAGGGAAAAACATTTCACCTTGGGCTTAAGTCATACACTCCAAATACAGTTTCTGAGCCACCCTGTAAATTACAACAAAGACCTCTCAGAAGCTATCACAGTTTTACTCTTCCATCACTCAGGATCAATAGTGACTTTCAAATGCCTTATAAAATGATTTAATGGAACTATATAGTATGATTACATTTTTTAAAATGCCTTATTCTTAGCAAACCTGAATGGGGTTCTCAGTTGCTTTATTTGTGGCATGAGGCATTAACATAACTTATTACAATACAACAATGGGAAAAGAATCGATGAGTTTTAGGCAAGAATTTGTTAACCAGGGTCGACACTTGATCTATCATGGACGTTAGTGGTTACTTGCCTATATAGAGTAACGGAGGCCTTGGCTCCAAAAGTGTGCAAGGAAAAGGCAACCAGTTTGTGCTGCGTTGGAGAAAATGCTGTGAATGGACTGCTCTTATCTGCTTGTAAATACAGTACGCCATATACTCCGGTGCCAGCAAACCTCGCGGACAACTGACACAAAGTGCTGTCCTTTTACTTTCTCTACACGTACTATGTGCATAGTGTATATAGAATGTATTACATTCCACCCGAAAATTCGATACCGATATTTCACCGGAAATAGACGTTTTAGGGTCCTCACTATCCAAAAAATCACTTTCAGAAAAAATCCGTGTGAGTGTCCGTGTGTCTGTGAACACGATAACTCAAAAACGAAAAGTCGGTAAAATACCAAACTTGATATTTAAGTTCAGTATCTTCCAGGGATGCGACACGAAGATTTTTAAAAAATCTCCCCACCACTACCCGACATGGAAAAAATTCGAACATTTTGATTTACTAAAAAATAGCTCTAACAATGTTGATTATAATATCGTATATTTATATGGCAAATAAAATGTATATCTTGAATTTTCTGGCAACAGCCTCTAAAGACCTCTTTATTCTGAATGAATTTTGCTGATTTTGCGTAAATGATAAACCGTAAGAGACAGACAAAAACTTACTATACACAAGATGCAGAGCTCGTTAAAATACACAATTTGTCATATACATTTTTTTCGCGGAGTTGAACATTTTTAGGTATATCCTGTTATTTGTTTCAGATTTAAAATACTTGAACTTTTCTCACACGGAAATTTGTAAACTCCTGGCCATGCATAGAAATGGATTTCAACCACATGGTAACCACCTTTTAAAAGATTTGACTCGTTTTAGCCTAGTGTACCTTCTACTTACAAGAAAACACGTAATTAAGACAGTTTCTGCTAATGTTTATCTCAATTATAAAGTACATAGAAAAATATTTTTTTAATAATATTTTCTTACAGCGATATAGAGAAAGTCATATGAATGGAACACATCATAATTTTTAATAACCGACCTCGGATTGTAACAAGACGTTATGAAAAGATATCGTACTTCTTTGACAAAAATTCAATATTTACAGAATCTCATATTTGTGTCATTAGGTATGATTAGCGTAGTTTCCTCTCGCTAGAAGTGATTGGCTTGTGCATGCGTGTTCCTTTGTATTTGAATAGGAAACAATCGTAGATATGCAAAACTTACCACAGCAAAAATGTAGAGCTCATAAAATTCACATAGGTAAATTTTTCGCAGTTTTAGCCGTTTCAAAACAAGCATTTATATGTAGTGAATGCGTTTAAAGTCATCATTGGTAGAGAAAGAATGTATTAGATCATTTTTATAAGTCTCTCATAGTAACAAAGTAGATGAACAATAAAATAAAAATACTTCTGATAATGGTTATTTACAATAATCTACAAATGAGGGCAACTATAGGATTGGTGCTATTGATATGTCACATCCCAAATAATAATTATTATTCATTTTGTATTTTTGTTACTATTTTTACTTTTATTTTGTTTTAAATAGAATTAGCTTTGACATAGAGCTAATTTCTGGTAATTTCCAAACAATACTGAAGATGGCATTGGTAGGTTCTGATATATAATCACCGCTTTGTCGTGCTTAAGGAATCGGCTTCCCCGCATGGCTTGCGGGCATCCCCGGTAACGAAGGAGCACCACCAACAGCTGCTACGGCTAAGCTCCTTATAATCCTTCAAGAGTTGCTTGGATTCAAAATTATAATCTCAAAAGAAACATTTTGATAAAAACACACCAGCGGTGCACAAGGGCCGTTGCACCATCAAGGCAACCGTCGAGGAGCAATATTTGCCTCCTCCTGTCACTCCACAACCCCAAAACACACCCGCCATCCTACAAAACCCGTCAGAACGTGGTTAAGTTCTCTCCGAGAACAGGGACACGTCTAACACACCTCGGGCTGCCCTCAGCCTGCCAATTACACTGGACTGCTTAAGGAAACTTGTTTTGTTGTTGAAAACTTTCGTGCGTGAAGTCGTATCTGTGGATAACTTGAGCTATGTGGACCATTACATCTATTTAGTATTTAATCTTTATTTAACGAAATACTGAATTACGCGCATGTAAATTACTAAATTTTTAAAGTATCGTAACAGAAAAGAAATTAATAGTATTCAATACGATTATAAGGTATACAGAGTTTCGTGTTTGTAAGATGTAAATAATACAAAATTAAAATGTGTTAATAATGCGATTTTAAAATAACATCACGTGTAGTTCAAACATTGGTGACATGGAAGCTTGCATTTCAGCCCCCAATTTCGAAGTAAATTCTGACAATTATTGTGCAATTGGCCGTTTGAATAGCCATTTGTAAACTTTTCTTTTACGGAAAAAAGTAAAATTAATCAGACTTTGAACGCAACTGCACAATTGAAGTTTGTCATTTCAGTAGAAATATTTATGAAAGTGATTTTTTGAATTTTGGAATTTTGAATTTTAATTTGTTAATTAAAGAAGCGTTTCTGCTGAGCTTTTACTTTCTCTACCGAGTACTATGTGCAATGTTCAAAGTAGGTAGAGAAAGTATTGTATTATACCCAAAAAATCGATACTGAGATTTCACCGGAAAGACACGTTTTGAGAACTCTTGAATCTGTGAATCTGTGTGTGTGTGTTTTTTTTTTTTTTTTTTTTTTATAGCATAGATCAAAAACCAAAATTCTTTTAAATACTAAGCTTGGTATTTAAATTTAGTAACTTCCAGGATGCGACACAAAGACTTTCAAGAGAATCCCTTCACACCAAACTACCTTTTACGTGGAGGATATCTCTAAATTGTCAATTTTCTCAAAAATGTCTTTAACGAATTTGATTAAAATATCGTATATTAAAGATATTTACATTACAAATAAAATGTAATTGCTGAATTTATTTGGAATAGCCTCTGAAGTCCTCTTTGTTTTGGTGGATGATAAACCGTAAGAAACAGACAAAGACAAAGATTTCGTTAAAAACACGCAATTTGATGCTAGAGAGCTCTGTTTTAGAGCTAACAATTCCAGATATTCCTTGTTAATGGTTTCAGTTATAAAATGCTTATACTTATCTTAAACAAGAATTCGTCCGTGTTTCTTTTGTTTTACTCCTGAACAAGCAAAGAAGCTATTTCAATGACAATCGCATAGCGACAGCTTTTAAAACATTTGACTATCGCTTAGCCTTAGTCCCCTTCTATTTATAAAGAACTAACCAATAAGGTCATTCTACTACTATTTATTTTGATTAGCAGGAAGTGGAAAGAACAATCTTTTATAGGAGGTTTGTTTGCAGAGCAGGTAGAGAAAGCCATGTGAATGGAACATGTTAGATTTTTTAATATTATTTTCTCACTAAAATGAGTGTGCAATGACGAGGCTATAAATTATTCCCTCACAAAACACAAATAAACTAAAGGATAACAAAGCACAAGGGCCTTTTTCTAAAATGCTCTTTTTATTCAGGAGTTCTCAAAACATATCTTTCCGGTGAAATCTCAGTATCGATTTTTTTGGTTATAATACAATACTTTCTCTACCTACTATGAACATTGCACTTAGTACTTGGTAGAGAAAGTAAAAGCTCAGCAGAAACGCTTCTTTAATTAACAACTCAAATTCAAAAAATCAATTTCATAAATATTTCTACTGAAATGACAAACTTCAATTGTACGATTTCGTTCAAAGTCTGGTTAATTTTACTTCTTTCCATGAAATAAAAGTTGTAGAAAAATACAAAAAAAAAAAGATATAAACACGTTTAAGTTTCTTAACGAAACTACTTCTAGCGACTTGAAACTATATTTATAGATCCAGTAGATGGCATTAAAAATTAAATTGGCTAATCACATTATGTGAAAAAGAACTACACCTGTTCGGAAGGGAGCAAGGATAAAGTTTCTCTCCGTGGAGAATTGTTTATTGAAATATACGTAAATATAGATAACCTATAACATTTTATTTATTAACCAGTTTTTAATTTGGCATAAGGAATTTTGATCCTGTATATGTTGACCAGGAAATCTGGTAAACTTGTGGTGAGTCTAGGTGTAGCTGCTGTATACCTGCCCTTATTAGGGCCTTATCACAGGAAATAAATTAGAATAGTGCATATGGGTTTTGGATTAAGGAGATAGCGCTTTTGTGTATAGGCCCCTCAAGGGTTCTGTGTTAAATGCTTTTCATATATTTTTTTTAAATCAGTACATCTTCTAACCAAAAAGCAGGAGTCGGCACCGTTACTAGTATGTATGGTACTAAAATATTTTATATTAGTTTTGTTTTTGCTGTTTTACCATTTAAATATTTGTTGTTTTGCTAATTGTTTCGATTTATGCTTTTTCCTAAGATCTAATGTTATTAATGATCTAATTTTGTTGTAACTGATATTCTTTGTCTACAATCAACTTCTGTATTCAGGATAATAAAATATAATTAACGATTTAAAAATATCTTTATATTCAATAACACTTTCTGAAATTCGTCACTAAGTTTATCCAAAGATCTTTTCCTACGTGTTTTCAAGTCTGAAACGAAATAAGGGCAGGAATTCCGTAAACTCCACATTGTGGACACGTAGTTGCCGCTGTATAAGTAGTTTGGTTCATGGGTGGTAAAGTTGCCCCATAAACTGAAGTTAGTAATCGGAAGATGCTGTTCGAAATGCCCGGGATGCAGCACAACATTGACGCTGCAATTATTGTTCAGCAAGCTTAGTTGGTAG
Source organism: Hymenopus coronatus (assembly GCA_030762935.1). NCBI lineage: Eukaryota > Metazoa > Arthropoda > Insecta > Mantodea > Hymenopodidae > Hymenopus > Hymenopus coronatus. The sequence goes on from CM060890.1 coordinate 100,831,179, forward strand.
AGCAAGTCAAGAACTCCTTCTCTCGGGACGTGAATAGGTGCGGATATTGTGAAATGAGTAGTATTTATTTATTTAAATGTATTTATTTACCCAAAGCTCAAAGCTGCGAAGCAATAAAAAGCTACGTAATTTATTATACCTATTTGTTTTATCGACGAAGAATTCTCTTTTTCCTCTAATGCTCTCAAAAAATATTCCTGAATATTTCCGTAAATAATATATCTATCTGATACTATGTTTACCTTAATTAAGGAATATAAATGTTGTGACTCCTAGGCACGGCTCACTAAGAGCCTACCGTCCGCCCACTGCGTGCCCCATCTCGGTCCATTACAGACATCATGGATGGGGTGCAGTATTGGGGAATAAGACGTGGTCAGGGCTTCGATCTCTCCCCCCGGCCAATTAATGCGGTCTTCACGATCTGGAGCCGCTACTTCTCCATCAATGAACTCACGAGGCTGAGTGCACCCCGGTCCAGGTCCAATTTCCACGCTGGGAATCGAACCCAGGTCTCCCGCTTGGCAAGCAGCAACGTTACCACCACGCTCACAAGACGACCAATATAAATGTTAAATAGTTATTATAATTTTAATACTCGCGATGCTTATTTCGTGACATTTCCTTATAAGTCCCTACCTCCACGGTCCGTTGAGTGGCTCCCTTCGCTACCAACACTTCTTGAAATCTGTGGTCCTGAAATACACAATATGTATAATACATATATATATATATATATTAATTTTCTTAAACAATTGTTTGTTGTTAAAACAAACAGTTTACTTACAGATGACTTAGATTGGAATAAAAGAAATCCAAGCTTTCAACCATCCTGACTGTGGTCTTCATCAGGGAACAGAGTCAAGTTCGTCGAAAGCTTGGATTTCTTTGATACTACTCTAACTCGATTGCTGTCCCGTGAAGTCATCTTAATAATCAACACCGAGAAAGCTTCAAAGCTTTAAAAACTGTTTACTTCTTCACAGAAAAAACAACAGAACCGCGTGAAATTTTCCAAAGGATATAATAACGAAGGAGAGATTATGGAATATTAACCAAAAAAAAAAAAAAAAAGAAATAGGTCGAAAACAAATGTCTTTCTTATTTTAACTAGAAAGCTTACGAAAGTATTTACTAACGAATGATCACCAGTATATAAAACAATATAACAACAAATATCAAACAAAAAGCGCAACATAAGTGAATTATGGCTTCGAGGCTAAGAATAATTATTCTTTTACTAACATTGAAAGGTTTCATAAATTGGATAGGATTGCTCTCTAGCGTCAACACCATTAGTAATAACTATGTTAGTTGCACAAAAAGAATATAGATAGCGTTTGTTGTATCAAAATCTTGAGCCAGCAACAGTGATTTCGACCTCCTGGAAATCCTCATGCGTAAAGATAAGACACCTTTTCCCATGACTATTTCCTTATCTGTTGTTATCCTTCCTTATCTCAGACAATTTATTGGGCGGTTTGAAATATCGATGGCGCGTAGTACACACTTTTATAGTACTGCGAGCTGCAGCATTTTTCCTTACACTTTATAGTTGCCTTGGCAACCATAATGGCCGCTTTATATCGAGTCATTCGTCTCCTTCAGACACAGTCCCTCAACTTCGAAGCTAACCTTTACAAAAAGTCCATGAGGACGGTGTCTTTTTGTCATAAGACATCACTTTATGAGCTTTCTCTCCCTTCATGAACATCTGAGAAAATAAAGAAGTCTAGTCGTAAACCCCATACTTCTTTTCCAAAACTTTGTACAGGATAGTCTGAAAGTTTATCTCCTATGAAATGTATCATTAATTTAAAACAGGCGTTTTCGTTTTACTGTTAGAAGTAGCTGAAAAACTCAATGCCACAGCCGGGTTATGAACATGGTTCCACCGCTCTCCGTTCGATTTCTGTAACCATTGAGCTACTGTGACATACGCCGATATTACTTACATTCAATCCCCCAACTGGTTCATTTTTCACCTGGTTAAACCAACCGGATGTCACACATCTTAACACCGACTTGCTAACTCAAATACTTAGTATGCAACATGGTTATGCCAACTATTGAGCAATTTTATATCTTTCAGTTGAATGTTCAGCTGATTCTAACGGTAAAATACAAACTCAATAGGGGGTTTATAATAATAATAAAAACAACAACTTGTTTTAATGTTAGATAAATTAATGTTGGTAACACGAGTTATCTCAAGCTACTCTTTAGATATTAATTTGTATTCATAATAAATCATTATTTCATTTAGTAGTGTGAAATGCTTGGATTCTATGGTTTATGTATCGCTCCCAATTCTTTTTAAATGTTGTATTACCTTTACATGACAGTGTTGTTTAATGGGTATGCAACGTTTCTAATGAAAAGTTACTTTTCTACCTAATTAATTATAATTTAAATGAATCATTGTTAAAATGCCTACATTATAGGTTGTATTGTAGATAGGGAATATTCGTAGTGAGTTAAATGTTTTAAGAGTACGATACTATATACTTTCCTTAAAGATCTATATATTTTTCCATTCAATTGTAAGAAACGACTAAAAATCGATAGGAATTTTAATATAATGACAAAGCATTGAACAATTTGAACCATTAATGACAGATATTTCGGAAATTGGCTTATGGCTAAAAAAAATATATATACATATCTACAGAAAACAAAGTATATGGTTTAAACATATACATAATTTATGTAGTGTGTTTAGATTGTGTCATTTGATTGTGCATGATTATACAAAATTCTTTCCGATTGGGGATTTTTTTCAAAATTTTCTTATAACATCTTTGGAAGATACTGGAGCTATATGCCACGTTTGGTATTTATGCGACTTTTTTTTGTAAATAACGTGTTCTCAGGAACAATTAGCTTTTTCTAGTGATAACTTTTTCACTCTGTAGTCTCAAAATATGCATTTCCGGTGAAATCTCGTTATGGAATTTTTTAGGAAACGAAATACCTTCTCTACCTATCATGTATGTGGTGGTGAAAATAAATGTTGAAGTGCATGCATTTCTTAATTGTAATTAGTTTAAGATTCAAAAAATCGTTGTACATATGTTAATTAACTTTTAAACTTTCTAAATGTGAGTTATACAATATAATTAATTTCAACTGAACTATTTAAAATTCTATAATTAGTGCCAAAAGTTTAAATCCGTAATTCCTAAAGTTCTCCTAGAAACTGAAAGCTAGCAAGTTATAAACGTAGGTGCAATAAAGATTTTGAATAATTAAAATGCTGAAAAAAGGAATCAAAATCGTACGTGTTACATTTATATGATTCTCTGCCCTCTGTTGGCTATTAGAAGTTCTACAAACTATTCTTGCGAAAGTTTATTTTTCTATCTACTGCATTCAAATCGAGATAAACCTTTTAATAAATAGCTACATTACACATCTCGTTTTAGACATAAGAGAATAGCGATACTCAAATGTTCAAGAATTGCCATTAATTCCACATTCTTTCATGCAATCGCGAGAAACAACTGAACATCAAAAGGGCCTTAAAAGAATGACGAAGTAGTGTACGATTGGAACCATTAATAATGGATATCGTGCAACTGACTTAGGATATAAAACAGTGAATTTCAAATGAATTGTGTAATTTAAAAATCTACATTTTGTACGTTTTCATCTATCGCTTAACATATGTCAGCTATACAAAATAATAGGAAATTCCTTCCGATTGGAGAGGTTATTGCTACAAATTTCAAGTTATACATTTTTGTCATGTAAATATATTTTATATACGGTATTTCAATCAAAATCGTTAGTGCCATATTGAGAAAGCCGAACGGTTCAAAAATAAGTTCCATGTAAAGGCTAGTTTCCGGTTGGAAAAATGTGTTGAAAGTTTTTGTGTCGCATCTTTGGAAGATATTGAACTTAAATACCAATCTTGGTGTTCAGCTGACTTTTTGTTTTTGAGTTACGCTATTCACAGACACACACAGACGTTCTTCTAATATTTTTAATTAGGGAGTTTCAAAGCCTGCATTTCCGGCAAAATCTATGAATGGAATGCAATATGAAGTAGAGAAAGTAATAATTGGATTTATAAATCACTGCCCGCCTGAGCCGCATTACTCGCGAGCGCCAGTAGCAATACTCTGAGTAAGGATGAAGAGGGAAGGTAACAGTCAACACGTCACTGGGCGAAGGTCATAGTACAATGCTTTTTTTTTTTTTTTTTTTAATTAAAAAACAGTAACGGAGTATGATCAGGACTCCGGCACTGTATCCCTATTTACATTTCCCCCCGTAGGTTTTACTGGTTTTTACTGTTTCTTTACAAACATATACACATTGCACAAACATATAACACCCATGCCCAAGGCGGGACTCGAACCCACGATCTCTGCCTACGAGGACCGGCTGCTTTCGGCTCCTGACAGTCTAGAGCAGGATACCAACCCGCATTCGGAAGAAGGAAGGGTGGCTGAACCTCCGTCCACCCGCTCTGATTTGTTATTATTAGTATGTAAGCCCTGTTTACGTTACTCGGTTGTATGCATCCACTGTGATATTCTTTAAACGTATTTAATTCAATGCACCGTGGATATCGTGCAGTTTGAACGTCACATTTATCTTAGTAAATTTCCTGTCACATCTTATTTTTAACAAGGATGTCGATATTTGCCACCAATGATGACGTGCAAAGTCTCATAAGACCAAGTAATCGTAGCTATCATCTTATGGTATTGGCTTTTAATGTACCTAATTCATTTTGGAAAAAGTTTGCTCGCAAATGTAGTGGATCCGAAGATTGCCATTACATGTATTGCAAACACACTTAACTGTGGAAGTATAAAACAGCTTTAAAGAGTTTCCACCCTTCCATATTATAAATTTTCATTGTAGTAGAATTCTGTAATTTAAATATTTCCAAATATATTTTGATATTGTATTCAGGCTTTAGCTTCACATATTTTGCACAAATTAAACAGTTTACTTAGTCGTAACCTTAGATACAAAAATATTCCATTTCCCATGAATGCTGAAATGAATATCTGCGCATCTTTGAATATGTGAACGCAAAACGTGAACTATTAAGGTCTCCGCAACTGCGACTGATCTTTGAGAAGTGCATCATAAATACGACAACATCGAACAGCTAGCAGGCTAGCATATCCTTTGGAACCACTCACGTCAAGGAGGTGAAGGTGTTCACAGTTCACCAACTCGCACTGGTCACGGTTTGGCCTGTGTGGTCTAGAGGAGGCTGTTCCAACTTAACGCGGCTGAGCGAGAGCACACGCCCGAGAGAGGGTTCAAGGTAGCCAAATGTCACAGGACAAAGGTCACATGATAATTCTTGCGTCCTGCCAATACGTTCCAAACACTTGAATCAGCAGTGACGATAGCTTGCCCTCAATGCTAGTTGCAAGTTGCAGTTAGACCTCCTGTGAGTCGCGAGTTATTCAGTGCATCAAACTTAGAACAGACTGAACTAAATGGTACAGGACGAATTAAAATTGTATTTATGTTTTAAAGTTATTTATATTAAAAACAATTGTGTATAAGTCAGGGGCGGGTAGCGCCATTATGCCGTAGCCACTATTAAATAAAAAAGAAGTGCTACCTTATTGTGATTATTGATTAAACATTGTTCTTATACTCTATTTTAGTTCTCTAATTTGAAAAGCACGTTAAGCGCAGTAGTTTTCTGAAGCTTGCGCCAGTTCCAGATGGACACCGTCTATACTCATAAGTCACTATGTATAAGACTAGAGCGCTCGTTTATAATAGCTGCTTATGGGTGGGAATGGTGCCAAAGTTGATCTGATGCGTAGTCTCTGTTCCACCCACATGAGTGCAGAAAAGCTCAGTACCTTGCAGATGACAAGGAAAGAATGCATTCTTCAAGCTGAAATCTTCTGACCTCCTAAAAGAATTATCCCTTTTAGTGCTCGCCAAGTCCTATTAGTTAACACCACTATTTTATTGATTTCTGGAATCACTATTGCAGTGTTGCCGGCTTCCTGCACGTTAATGCAAACATATTTTGATGTTTTGTTAAACCTAATGCAGAAATAGACACCAATATATCCGCTTTAACAAATATAAGTATTTTGAATACAATAATATCATTAGGTTTTAAAACTACGTATGTATGATTATTTTAATATTTTTTTTTTTTTTTTAGTTTTAAATATTAATGATTTTTAAAATCACCAGTGCGAGCGCAAGCATGCATGTGTATATAGTGTGATTTTCTGAGTTTCTGTTCCTTGTTATTTTTTATTCACATATAGGAATTGTCGGCAACAGATTGCTAAATTGTTAGCATTAGTCTTTCTGTTTTACTTTCTTTTTTGAAATCGTACACAAACGTCTCTTATCACGTTCTCCAGGAATTATTAGGCATAGGCACGCTGTGATCTTTTGTTTACAGCTTAAATAGAAAAGAACTGTTCCAAAATCCGTTTTCTACTCTATTAATGTTATTAATATAACACATGAAATATAACGGATATTCACAAAATTACACAATAGATCGATGTTACTGCAAGAATAACCAGTAAAGTATTTTTCAGAACATATTAACTCTCGGCGTGACTTTGAAGTTTGGGTTTAGGTGGTTTGCGGTTAGAAACCAGCACTCGCCAAATCTTTTTTCTTACTGGCATCTTAACTGAGACGCGAATCTCGACTTGCAAGCAAAGCTTACTACATTGCCTCTCACCCTTTTGTTTGCTAATGGCTATTGTCCAGTGGCAGGGGGAACGGTCCCGCTTGAAGGCCATCATGTTTTGGAGAAAACTATGCTTGAAAAATGTTTTTTAACATTTTCGTGACACCACCAGTAGTATGCCTCAGTGGCCGCCCCTAAGCTATAAATATAATAAAAAACAAAATATTTCTAGCATTCACATGGTTTACTAAAACCCATGGCTCAAAACAAATTTGATAACTGCAATTTTACTCTAGTTAGGGTGAGAAGCGTACAGAACAGCTTGTCGTTATTATTTTCTGTGGTACAGCTAATGAAGCACATGTGAACTTGGTTCCTTTGCCAATGAACAGCTGGAGGTAAATAAGCATCCGGTGGATAACCTCCGTTGCTATGAATCTTTTTTTTTTTTTTTTGTATACAGGGCAGCTAACCGCGTTGCCATGGGATCCGCCTCTAAGGCACGATAACCTGCTTCATTTCCGGGTGTGCCATAAGGGATGGAGCTTTCCGGAAGCTTAGATACAATTAGAGCTGCATGAAGCTGCAAATACAACAGGCTGTTTCAAAAGTTTTATCATGACACTTCTGGTAATACTCCAATCAGTAGAAATATAAAAACATGCTTTATCTATACAACTCCTGTCCTATTCATAACTTGTGTGAAATAACAGTTAAATTAACGTAAAAACATAGTGTTTTTGTAAAACTAAGGGGTGTGGCGTTTAATTATTTTCTTCCACAAATCTATTGATAAATGAAATATTTATTCAATTCAATTTAAAATCAATAATGGGATTTATTTTAACTAAAAAAAATCTACCGTGTACCATTCACTTAACTTATTCTATCTGTTCTGCTAACAAAATCTTCATCAAAGTTATTTTAAAAAAATCTGATGTGTTCCATTTACATGACTTTCTCTACGCTACTGTAAGAAATTATTGTTAAAAAGCATATTCTTCTATATACTTTACGATAATCGAGATAAACAGTAGCAGAAATTGTTTTAATTACTTGCTTCCAAGTAGAAGAAAAATAAGGGAATACACTAGGCTAAAATGACAGTCAAATCTTTTAAAACCTGTTAGTCATGTGAGAAAAGTTTAAGTAATTTCGATCTTAAACAAATGACGAAAAAATGTATATGACATAAAATGTGTGTTTTAACGTGATCTACATTTTAGTGAGTTTTTTTCTATCCCTTACGGTTGACCAGTTACGCAAAATTCATTCAGAATAAAGAGGTTCTCTGAGGCTATTCCCAGAAAATTTTATTTGCCATATAAATATCTTTAATATATGGTATTTTAATCAAAATCGTTAGAGCCATTTTTGAGAATTTCAAAATGCTCGAAATGTTTTCCAAGTAAAGGATAGTTTTGGGTGGGGGGAGTTTCTCAAAATCGTCGTGTCGCATCCCTGGAAGACACTATACTTAAATTCCAAGTTTGGTATTTTACCAACTTTTCGTTTTTGAGTTATCGTGTTCACAGACAGACAGACACACACACACGGAAAATACTATTTTGGGATACAGGGGCCCTAAAACGTCTTTTTCCGATGAAATCTCGTATCGAATTTTTGGTTGGAATGCAATACCTTCTCTATACAATATGTACATAGTATGTGTAGAGAAAGTAATAACTCGAAAAATAATGGATTTCAATACGGCGGTGCAATTGCTCATAAAACAGGAGTAGGGGACTCTATAAAAGAAAAAAAAAATGATGTGTGAAATTCCCAAGACCTCCTCTATCTGTTCTACAAACAAACTACTTTTACAAAAGAGTGTACTCTTATCTACATCATGCTAATCAAGATAAATGGTCTTATTATTTAATCCCTTATATGTTGTCCAAACAAGTTAGACTAATGAGACAGTCAAAACATTAAAAACGTCGCAATACGATTACCATTGACATTCGGTTCTCTTTCCATGACCAGGACTAAAACAAAATAATATGAAACGGATGAGGAGTTTCCGTTTGAGAAAAAGTCAATTATTTTAAAATTTAAACCATAACAGGAAATACGCCGGAGATGATTAGTTCTACAAAATGACTGTATGTGACATAATGTTTGTGTTTAAAGGAGATCTGCAACTCTTGTGTAGTATTTGTCTATCTCTTAGACTTCACCAGTTATACAAAAGTCCTTCAGAAAGAAGAGGTCTTCAGAGGCTATTCCAAAGAAATTCAGCATATATGGCTTATTTTCCATATATTATGTAATATATTTAAATAAAATCGTTTTATCCATTTTTGAAAGCGGACAATTTCGAAATGTTTTCGATACAAACGGTAGTTTGGGTGGGGGAGTTTTCCTGAACTTAAATGCCAAGTATTTAACCCACTTTTCCTTTTTACTTTTTCTATACGCACCATGTACATAGTGTATAGAGAAGGTATTGCACTCCACCCAAAAATTCTGAGAAAAGTAAAAAAAATTTCAAAGCAGAAACCAAAAACAAGGAATGTCTCAAAAAACGATGAACTCTACGAAAAAAAAATATATATATAACATAAATTGAGTGTTTTAACGTGCTCTACATTTTTCATGTAGTAAGTTTTTGTCCATCTCTTACGGTTTAGCAGTTATTAAAAATTCTATAAAATTCATCCATAATAAAGTACTCTTCAGAGGCTATTCCCAGAAAATTCAAAATATACATTTTATTTGTCAGGTAAATAACTTTAATATACGATATTTTAGTCAAAATCGTTAGAGCCATTTTTTAGAAAATCAAAACTTTTTCCATGTAAAGGGTAGTTTGGGGTAGGGGGATTTTTCTCAAAATCTTCGTGTCGCATCCCTGGAAGATACTAAACTTAAATACCAAGTTTGGTATTTTACCGACTTTTCGTTTTTGAGTTATCGTGTTCACAGACACACGGATACACTGACACACAGACACACACATGGACATTTTTCTGAAAATACCTTTTTTGGATACAGGGGACCCTAAAACATATATTTCCGGTGAAATCTCGGTATCGAATTTTTGGTGGAGTGCAAAAAAGCATTTTCACAAAAAAAAAAAAAAAAAAAAAAGTTCCGTGCGTGTGTGTGTATGTGTATGTATGTATGTGTGTGTGTGTGTTTGTGTGTGTGTGTGTGTGTCTCTGAACACGATAACTCAAAATCGGTAAAATACCAAACTGACACTACTGTCACTGCTACTTCCGGATAGGTATAGACTAAAAACCAGTTTCGTCTCGGAAGTAGGCTTGCTGTATTTTACCTGTGCGTTCTACATCTCTCTATTCACCTGTCATAATGTTTAGTGTTTGTTTTTCCAACCTAAATTAATCCATTCCTTGCAGAAGTTCGAACATTTCACTTTTGCCTTTAAAACTTCTCGTTGAGAATTATGTTTGAAACAAAACAATTTTGTTCGTTTATATAACTCTCTTTAACTTATACAATCATCGACAGCTTAGGTTTAGAATTTTAGAAGTTTTGCTCGTTGAACTGTGAGGTTTCTTAACGTTGGGTTTTTCTGAATTACGCTATTAACCACACTCACATACACACATATTCACTCCAACCGAGCGGAATGGCTGAGGTGGTTACGTCTAAAGCCCGCATTCGGGAGATGCCAGGTTCAAATCCCTTGGGCCGAGAAATCTAACTGAATAAGTGTATTTATTGACATAACAGCATCACGGGCTCACATACCGTACGTGCTTTTGCAATACACAAAATAGTGAGCAATATTAAAAGCACAACAACAAAGAATTAAAAGAGTAAACACGAAAATAAGAAGACAAAGATATTCAAATACAGCAATTTAAATTTACAGCACATACACCTTATTCAGATGTATTAATGTGCCCTTTCATTATAGACAAATAGACTTAAGAGAAATATACACACAATATATAACACCACAACACAATGACGTAATATATATTTATGTAATACATTGTAATCACTTTTATTTAACTATTCTTATACCCCCCTCTTCTCTATTGTCTGTCACCTTCACAGATCTCAGCTGTCTTGCCTTAAATATAAATTTACCTAGTCCGTCCACGCCTTCCGTGCCTGCCAGTAGCGTCCAACATGCTTCTAGCTCTACATTCGCGTGGTAAAGAATCGCGGTAAATAGTTTTCCCTCCGTTCCTCCGAGCCCCTACATCTTGCCAAGATATGAGTCCATGACTCTTCCTCCTCGCAAATGGCGGCAGATTCTCATACCATTCTCGTCAGAAATGTTTATGCTCGCTATGCTGCTAGTCTAATCCACACGAGCCCATCTCTAATGAGTTTGCTATCTGTTTTGATGTATTGCTCCATATCACACCCCGATTTTATCCCAGACTGTACTTCTAATGAAACCTTCTCAGGGCATTGCGCAATTATTTGCTGTCTGTCAATATCACAGAGGCGGTTTTTAATTTTTCTCCAAATACTCCATCTGTTTGCCTGTCCCGCCATCCAAATGTATCCCATCCCAATGGTTTCCAACCCTTTCTTTAATTTTGATGCCCACGTCGAATTATTTTCCATTCGCAACTGTTCATGGTTGCCGACTGCCCTAATTAAAGATTGTGTCCGTGAACGATTCTCATCCAATATTTAACTGCTCTAATTTTGTACTCTATCGTTTCACTATGCGCCCCGAATTTCCTCATTATTCCGCATAGTGCAGTTTTTGGTGGTCTTCCTCAGTCGCCAAAATTGGTAAATATCGGATTGGTTATACAATGGCACGACGCAAAATTCCATCTTCAATCTAAAACAATAGTAAGATTTAAAATAGAGAGTAATAGGACTACGCTGTCATCTATCTACAGATAGTTAAAGCAGCTAGACTGAATGACTCCGCGCCATCTACTTGAGAATATGGCTATGGGGAAGCACCTCAAAGTGCTGGCTGAATTCTGTCATCTGTATGCGGATGATGGTAGCAGACTAGAAACTATGATGTCTACCTGTACGCGTCATCTGACTACGGATGTGAAAGTAACTCGACTGTGGCACCCTATTACCATCTGCTTGGTAGGAAGCAAAAGTGGTATGATACGAGGATAGTTCTGAAAGGCTACTGACCACCAAATACAGTCTGCAAGGTATCTTACAGAACAGATCCGTCGCGATATGGCTAAGAAATTAAAACGACATAAAATAGATTTAAAAATCATGTATTCCCACATCCATACTTCCAAACTCTGTTAGTGATAGGGAATGATTCTGGTTAAACAAAAGTACCCCGCATCAACCGGAATCGAACCAGGGATCGCTGGATTAGAAGCTTGAAAGCGGTCATTCTACGCAGAAGCACTCAAATAAAATTATTATTTAACCAAGTTTTCGTTTTTGAGAAATGCTGTTTACACACACATATACTTTTTCTATTTTTGTTTTTTTATTTATTTATTCAGTAACCACAAAATGTGCATTCTGTTACCGAATTTTTGGGTAGAAACAATACTATAAACAATACTACCCATATTATAGGTACATAGCGAAATAAAAATGTGGTAAAGAAGACCAAATATATATATATATATATATATATCGTAAGTTGGAAGTACAATAATATAAAATGATTCCGCCTACACCTATCATATAACAGAACCGTCGCCCGGTCCTCGGCATTCGAGCTCTAGCACAGACTACGATCACTTCATCCTGAAGATGCCAAACGTAGTCCTTGGCGAAACATCGGTATTTTCGATGCCTTCTAGACTACGGCCTAAAAGCCCGGCAAGAAAACGTTTTTTATTAATTTGTACTCCAGCCGCAAAAACCTAAATTATACATAAATATTGTGTTTAACTCAAATTTTCAATTTATATGAATAATTTGCGGAAATCAAAAGGCTTTCAAAGTCGGAAAAATAAATAAAGTAATTAATTAGCGCAGTAAATAAAGTCCAAAATCAAACAAGAGAACGATTTTCATATTTCTTAGAATTGATAATACATGATGTTAGAATGTCACAAGGAAAGGCTTGGATTGGATTCCAAAGGCAAGAAGGAAGAAGGTGGAGAACGCGCGATAAAGAAACTAAAATGGGCAGTATAAAAAGACTGAAACAAAACGATTGGAAAAACAGCGCTGAAAGATGAAAAATCAAAGGTCATTTAGTTGGATGCGGTTAGTAGTGTAAACTTTCTCACGCTTGTAAATGTATAAAATACCTCGTTAATAAAGTGCTTAGCTGTGTACATGACATATAACAACAGACAGTGAAATGTCATTGAGAATGGCACACCAGAATGCTAGATACAATGCTAGATACGCGAATGATGGGAAATTTATTAAATCTGCATGCAAAATGGTAAAAAGTCTGAATATTTGTGATCAAAACTATTGTGCTACGTGAAAAATTATAATATCAGACGATATATTAATTCTGAACATGCTAATTATCAAATATAATTATAAAATATTGAACTGTACTAAGATACCGCTCCAGTTTAAATGAAGATACCCTTATATTAATACTCCGTCTCTCTGTGCCTACCATTAAGCCTGACTTGATAAATTTGTATCGAGAAAAGTTGCCAGCGTTTTTCTACACGCCCGAAGAAAAGTTTTGTAAAACCCCCATTTGGGGAAGAAAGTCTGCAAGACATATTTTGGTACCCGGCGTATTGCCTATAGAATTGGCTAGCTCCTCAATGCTGTTCTTTACATGTCAAACAACGCTCTCAATAACTACTCCAGATGGAATGGGGAAACGTCACACTTCCCCTCGATTTACCAGCTCCTCAGGGCTGGTTTAGGGTAACACTGCCAATATTCTGTTAGTTGAGTTAGGGTCATATCAACACCATTTTATTATTATTATTATTATTATTATTATTATTATTATTATTACGACTACTACTATTACTACTATGATGGTGGTGATGGTGGTGGTGGTGCTGCTGCTGCTTCTGAACACTGCTGTTGCTCAGATGCTTATGGACCAAAGTAATTATTGAAATTGACAAATTCATATAAATAATAATCCTTTTTCTCTCGATAGGGATCAATGAGATTCGGTTCTATGCATGACGCATAATTCAGCATTTCATGCACCTTACACCCCTGTTCAATGTCGGCAATTTAGATTTCGTCTCCACGTCTATTTTAGAAGGAACGTTTGGCACAAATGTTTTGGCTGTTGTAAATGATAACGTAGCAATACAATCTCTTTCTGACAGGTCCAGACCTACAATGATGTAGACTAACCTATAATTCAGACATGGGGAAAAATGCCTCAAAGTGTTTTTTCCCCTAAGTCGTAGTTTTAATCCCTTCCACTAAAGCACACCTGTTAGCTATCAAGCCACGCCTCCTGGGTTATCTACTTCCGAGAATCCGTCAGCACTCAAGCAAGTCAGGAGCGGAAACATGTCATATAACAAACTAAAAAGGCTGGACGGCTATATCAAGGAAATTCGGAACAAATTCTTTAAAACTCTCCTCGATAATCAGTATCATAAACTGAGCAATTTTGCTGGTCTGTTATTAGCATATATGTGCACAGAATTTTAAAAAATTTGATGTGTTCCATTCACATAACTTTCTCTACATCTGGCCAAGAGTTGACTAGTTCCCGTATGAGAAAAGTTTAAGTATTTTAAAACTGAAACCAATATCAATAAATATTCCAAAAGTGATCAACTTGACAAAAAAAAAAAAAAACATATATGACATAAATTGTGTTTTAACGAGATCTACATTTCTTGTTATTACATTTTTGCCCATCTCTTACGGTTATGCAAAATTCAGCAAAAATGCATCCAGAATAAAGAGGTCTACAGACTATTACCAGAAAATTCAAAATATAAATTTTATTTGCCATGTACATGTTTCCAATATACGACAATTTAATCAATATCATTACAGCCATTTTTGAAAAAATAAAAATTTTAGAAAACGTTATCATGTAAAGGGTAGTTTGGGGTGGGGGGAACTTCCTCAAAATCTTCATGTCATATCCTTGGATGATACTATAAACTCAAGTACCAAGTTTGGTATTTTATAGACCTTTCGTTTTTGAGTTATCGTGTTCACGGACACACGCGGGCCTTTTTCTAAAAATGTGTTCCATACACATGTCTTTCTCTACATCTCTGTAACAAATGACTGTTAATAAGTTTATTCTTCTATCTACTTCATGCTAATCGAGATAAATATTAGCAAAAACGGTCTTATTACTTAGTTCCTAATAAGTAGGAGGGAAATAAGGAAGTACACCAGTCTAACCGTCAGCCAAATGTTTCTTAAATCCGAATAGCCAGAAGTTGACCATTTCCCATATGAGAAAAGTTTAAGTATTTTAAAATTGAAACCAATGACAAGGACCGAAAACGGTCAAAAATTTGTTTTATATAACATAAATTGTGTGTTTGAAAGGGAACTAAATTTTTTGTGTACTAAGTTCCTGTCTATCTCTTACGGATTACCAGTTGTTCAAAATTAAGAAAAACTCATCCGGAATAAAGAAGTCTTTACATGCTATTTTTTAAAAAAATCAAGGTATACATTTTATTTTTCATGTAAATATTTTAAATTTATAAGATTTTAATCAAAAGTTTTGAAAAACCAAAAATTTTTCCGTGTAATGGGTATTTGGAGGTGGGGGGATTTTCTTGAAATCTTCATACCGCATCCTTGAGACTGAACTTAAATATCAAGTTTGGTATTTAACGGACTTTTATTTTGAGCTATGTTGTCCACACACACACACACACACACACACACACAGTTTAGATTTTAGATTCAGGGAGTGTATTTCCGATGAAATCTCGGTATCGAATTTTTGGGTGCAATACAATACCTTCTCTATACACTATGTACATCGTACATGTAGAGAAAATAATTTTTTTTTGGAAACCGGAGACCCTAAAATATGTATTTCTGGTGAAATATCGATATCGAATTTTTGGGTGGAATGCAATATCTTTTCTATACACTATAAACATAGTATGTGTAGAGAAAGTAAAAATAAACACTTTGAAATAAAGCTTACCCTCCCTTTGTTTAGGACTGACAGCCCTCTAGGATTTACAAGTGAATGCCTAAGAGTCAGAAGCCAGGCGGGGAGCCAACGGTACCAAACCACAAAATGAAGAACCTAGAACGAGTGATCGGCCCGTAGCCAGACATGAGCATGAGGAAGTGGGTGATATGAAATACAAGCGAAATAGATAGGAAAGGTAATGATGGAACAATCGGTGGAATGAGTGGCAGGGGAAATCGGAAGACCCGGAGAAAACCCGCCCAGAAGTGGGCACCTGGGATTGAACCCGGGCCTCCTAGATGAGAGGCGAGCGGTCTAACCACTTCGTGTCCAAGTTTGGTAATTAATAGTTTTTTTTCGTTTTTGAGCTATGCTGTCCAAAGATATAGAAACCGACCTTTTTCTAAAAATGCTTCTTTTTTGGATTCAGGGGGTCTTAAAACATATATTTCCGGTGAAATCTAAGTATCAAATTTTAGGTGGAATACAATATCTTCTCTATACACTATGCACATAGTAGAGTAAGTAATAATCACCTTATTCGTCGTAACCTATTAAACACGTAATGAAGCGCAGTGGTTTACTGCTAAAGATGAGCTGCTTATTGATGGAAAAATATTATAATAAAATGCAGATGAACTTCGTGTCCTTATTTACTGGTTTAAAACGCTCTAAAATATGCATAAAGTATAGTTAAAGGTATAAAAAATAGAATTGCAATTGATATAACTAAAGCAACTACTAAAGGTAACAAAGCTCTGTCGATCTATTGAATTTATAATATCCTGAAGATAACTTGAACCCTGGTGGTAGCTGTAGGCACAACCTTTCTAATTACCTATAATTGGCAATTTCCTAAAATGTTATTTGCCTTCGACACCGGTATGAAGCTCCTAGCAAAGTGAATCACTGGATTTCTTATATAAATCAGGTTTCAACAGCACGACTAAAGTATATTCGTCCTACCAGGACGATCTACTACATCCATATGAAAACATCTTATTCTTATAAAGTTGGTATTTGTAATTCTTTTTTTCTGAAAAAAAATCTGATATATTCTAATCACATAATTTTCTCTACCAATTCTGTAATAATCTATTCTTACAAAAGCTTATTCTTTTATCTACTTCTTACTGGTTGAGGTATGCATTAGTAAAAATGGGCTTACTAATTGTTACCTTATAAGTGAAAGGGAAATAAGGGAATACGCTAGGTTAATACAATAGTTAAATGTTTTAAAAACTAGTAGCTGTACGATTAACATTCGGTTCTTTTTGAATGGGCAAGAGGGGGGGATAACAAAAAACAAAACAAGAATGACAAATTCCCATTTGAGAAAAGTTTTAAGTATTTTAAAATCAAAACCAATGACAGGAATGTTTCGGAAATGCCTATAATCTATATGCCATAAAATGTGTGTTTTAACGAGAACTACAATTTTTGTGTTGTAAGTTTTTGCCCATCTCTTATGTTTATTAATTATACAAAGCATCTATAGTGAAGAGATCTTCAGAGGATAGAATTCCAGATAGGATTTTATTTATCATGTAAATATCTTTAATAAACTGTATTTTAATCAAAATCGTTTGAGTCATTTTTAAGAAAATGAAAATTCTGAAAAATTATTCTATATAAATGCTATTTTGGTGTGAAAAGATGAACTTAAATGTTACTTACCTGACAAATAAAATGTATATCTAGCCTCTGAAGACTACTTTATTCTGAGTGAATTTTACGGAATTTTGCATAATTGCTAAACCGTAAGAGATTGACAAAACTTTACCACACATAAAATGCAGAGCATATTAAAACACACAATTTATGTTATATACATTTTTTTCGTGGTGTTGGTCGTATTTAAGTTATTCCTTGTTTTTAGTTTCACCTTTAAAAAAGTACTCTCATACAGGAATTTGTCAACTCCTGTCCATACAAACAAAGGAACTTCAGTCACATAGCAACCAGTTTTTGACTATCACTTTAACCCATGGTGCTCCCTTATTTCGCTTCTATTTACAAGGAAGCAAGTAATAAGACTAGTTCTGCTAATTTTTTCTCGATTAGCATGAAGTAAATAGAAGCATTAGCATTTTAATAATAATTTGTTGCAGAGATGTAGAGAAAGTCATATGAATGGAACACATCAGACTTTTCATTTTTAATTCAGAATTTTGATCACTTTACTGCAGAGACACTCTTAAAAACCCTCTTTATAATTCTTATTGACGAATTTGTACATTAAAGTAAAAGGAGAAAGTATACATGGAATCACTGAGAAGAAAATGGGAAAACGGAATTAAAGCTGAATTATGCTCTGTGATGCTTACATTCTGTTCGTAAAACACTTTAAATGTAGGAATGCGACATTCAAATTCAATGATAATATTTACTTCCGTTTTGTTCAGTTGAATGAAATGCCGTCTAGTCAATGAAGTGATTTTATTCAACTTCCAACTGGACATTCAAGGTCTACTCCCTGTGCATAGATGCTAACGATCGTAAATAACGTATTGTCGCAATTATTTCCTACTCAGGAATCCTTATGATGTAATTATAGCTGTTTTAAATTTCACTGTTTTCCCATTACAACCAATGTATTGCGCGCGACCTAGGGAATATCTTTCCCTCCACCAGACTTCTTCATATTACGACACTTTATCCGGTCTGCGCAGCTAGGCGTGTAGGGGCTTGCGTGGAACACAAACCAAAAATCTTACTTGTATTTGTATCCTGTATTTTATGTTTTTTGACAATGCAAATGCCAGATGTATGTCCCCTAGCTTTATAGGTATATAATTATACTTCTAGTAGACGTACATTGTGTATTGAATACCTCTCGTGCTTTGGTACAATGTATATGTGACTTATTTTTGTCTTTGTTGTAAATGTAGGCTATAGTAATTGTTAATAAAATAAATAATATATTCTTTTCATTATTCTGAATATTTTGCATATAGATACCATATATTGGAACAACATAAATGGTACGTTTCTATATCTATTCAGGAACGGAGGGAGTATAAGATTTGAATGAATCCGTAAGTGTAGATCCAGAAACGAAATGAATATTCCAAGGACCTATGCTTAATCTACATCGCATTTGGTTGATGGTTCATTTGGCGCAGGTTTAGTTTTGGAATTGTAACACGTAACTTCTCTCTGCTAAATTTGCAACTATTCATCTTTGTAGCGTCCGCTGGACAAGCACATGCAATTCAATTTGTTGACCACGTGTGTCGGAGAATGTTGGTATGCTATAAGAGACCGATTTGTCGTTGCGTGTGTATCTACTTGTCGTGATGAATTCCTCTTGTGTTGAGACCCAGGAGAGCAGCTTACCTAACATGTCTTGTGTTTCTTTTTTCAAGAAATTTACTGAGAAGACGCTGGAGAACTGGAAGAACCAGAAAGCCAGCTGATGTATTTCCCTCAACTTGTCAGCAAACATTTCCAGTGCAATGATATCAACAAGATTTATGGGCGATAAAATAAATCTTACAGAACAAATCTGCACTGCCTGTCAGTACAATGGGAATGCTATATATTTTTTGAGATCCCTGAATCCAAAAAAGGCATTTTTAAATAAATATCAGTATATGTGTTGTCTGTGTGTGTGTTTGTGTCTGTCTGTGTGTGTATGTTTGTGGACAGCCCATTAAATACCAAACCTGATATTTAAGTTTATTATCCCCCAAGGATGTGACACGAAGATTTTCACGAAAATCCTCTACCCAAACTGCCCTGTACATGCAAAAAATTTCGAAATGTTTGATTTTCTCAAAAATGTCTGTAACAGTTTTGATTAAAGTTCCGTATATTAAACTTATTTACACGATAGAATAAAATGTTTATATTATATTTCCTCGGAATGGTCTCATTCTAAATTATTTTGCCTAACTGGTAGGTAAACCCTAAGAGATAGACAAAATCTTACTACACAAAAAATGTAGATCTCGCCAAAAGACACAATTTATGTCCTTTACGTTTTTGTTGTACAGCTAACCATTTTTGAGGTATTCCTTGTTATTGGTTTCAATTTCAAAAACCTATATTTTTCTCAAACAGAAAGTCGTCCATGTTTCTTTTGTTTTGTTCAGATCCATACAAAGAAGCGAATTTCAATGATAATCACGTAACGATAGCTTTTAAAACATTTTACTATCGCTTTAGCATGGTGTATTCCCTTATTTTCCTTCCATTTATAAGGAACCAAGTATTAAACTCATTCTGCTAATGCTTTTCTCGATTAGCAAGGAGTAGAATGAGAATAATGTGTTGTAAACAGAATTATTCCCTATCCCCCACAGAGTCTGGAAGTATACATAAGAGATTGCTTGTGTGTGTGTGTGTGTGTGTGTGTGTGTGTGTGTGTGTGTGTTTAATGATATAAAATAATTAAGCTAATGGCAATAGCCTACAGTGAGTCATAGCCCCAGATATGACCATAGAAATTAAAGGGGACTATAAAAATGAAACAGTTTAAAACATGAGTTAAAGCGAGAGTAAAATAATTTAAAAGCTGTTCCTATGCAATTGTCACTGAAACCAGGTTCTCTTCCCATGGCCAGAAATAAAAGAGAGATGAAATGGATGAGGACATCCCGGTCGAAAAAATAATTTTAAAAGTGAAACCAATAACGTGGTCAAGTGGTTAGCGAGCTGGCTTCTCACCCGGAGGTCCCGCGTTCGATTCCCAGCTGGGGCGGATAATTGTTCTTCAACCAGAATTATTCCCTATCCCCACAGTCTGTAAGTATGTATGTGAGAATGAATGTGGTGTGTTTAAGGAAAAAATATTGTGTGTTCCATTCACATGACTTTCTCTACATCTTTGTAACAAATTATTGTTAAAAAGCTTATGCTTCTTTTTACTTTGAGAAAAAATCGAGAAAAAAAATGGCAGAAATAGTCTTATTACTTGTTGCCATGCAAGTAGCAGGGAAATAAGGGAGTAGCATAGGCAAAAGTGATAGTCAAAAGCTGGTTACCATGTGACTGAAGTTCCTTTGTTTTATGGACAGATGTTGACAAATTCCCGTATGCGAAAAGTATAAGTTTTTTTTTAAAGCTGAAACCAGTAACAAGGAATATGTCAAAAACGATCCAATCCACGAAAAAAAAATATATATATAACATAAATTGTGTGTTTTAAGGAGCTTTGCATTTTCTGTTGAGACGTTTTTGTCTATCTCTTACGGTTTGCCAGTTATTGAAAATCCCGTAAAATTCATACAGTATAAAGTAGTCTTCAGAGGCTATTTTCAGAAAATTAAAGATATACATTTTATTTGTGAGGTTAATATTGAGGTAAATGTCTTTAATATACATATTTTAATCAAAATCGTTAGAGCCTTTTTTGAGAGAATCAAAATTTTCGATTTTTTTTTCCATCTAAAGGTTAGGTAGTTGGGGGTAGGAGATTTTCTTGAAAATCTTCGTGCTGCATCCTTGGAAGCATCCTTGAACTTAAATACCAAGTTTCCGTGAAATCTCGGCATCGAATTTTTGGGTGGAATGCAATACCTTCTCTATACACCTCGTACGTGTAGAGAAAGTAATAAAAACGATTTAAACCCAGTGTAAAGAACCTACAGACATCATGTTTCCAATGCAAAGCTCCAATATAACGTTAGATGTTAAAGGGGGTATATATAAATGGACCAATAAAATATGACAATGAATATCTTAAAATAGTTAACTCTGCAAAAAAATGTATATAACATAAATTGTATGTATTAACGAGTTATACATTGTTAGTGCAGTAAGTTTGTGTCTATCTCTTACGGTTCAACAGTTATGCAAAGGTCATTCAGAATGAAGCGAACTTGAGGGGCTATTCCAAAGAAATTCAGATATTCATTTTATTTGCCATGTAAGTATCTGTAATATACGGAAGCTAAATAATTTCCTGTAAAGAATAGTTCGTGTTGCATTTTTTTTTTTTTTTTTTTTTTTTGATACTTCGTTTGGTATTTTTGAGTCATGCTGTCTACACACACACACACATACACACACACACAAATAGACACACCATTTTCTGAAAATTCTTTTTTACATTCTCTAGCACCTATGCACATATAATGTACACAGTAGCTAGAGAAGGTATTGTATTCCAACCAAAAATTTGATGTCGAGATTTCACCGGAAATATATGTTTTGAGGTCCTCTGAGTCCGAAAAAGCATTTTTAGAAAAAATATCTATGTGTGTGTCTGTGAGTATAAGTGTTGTGTCTCTCTGTTGGCAGCATAGCTCTAAAACGAAAACACTAAACTTGTATTTAGATTTGTTATCTTCCAAGGATTCGACAAGAAGATTTTCAAGAAAATTCCCACAGCATGGTGGCATTTTTGAAAATGTTATTGTTTCTCAAATGTGACTAACGCTTTTTATTGAAATATTAAAGATATTTACATTTCGGTTTTTCCTAGTCTCTTACCCTTCCCGTATTTAGGATTTATTATTTCCCCTAGGACTTGGTCAGAGGCCTGTCGGGGAGCCAACAGCACGAAACCACAGAATGGAGTACCTGGAACGAGTGGTCAGGTATGAGCGTGAGGAAGTAGACATAAAATGTAAGCGAAATGGATGATAGGAAAGATGGTGGAGCAATTAATTGGTGGGATGGGTGGGAAAGGGAAGGCCGGAAGGCCTGGAGTAAACCCGCCCCGACGCCATTCTAGATATTTACATAACAAATAAAATGTATATTTTGAATTTTCTGGGAATAGCCTCTGGAGACCTCTCTATTCCGGTTGAGTTATATAGGATGTTGTATAACGGTTAAACAGTAAGAGATAGACAAAAGCGTACGACACAAAAATGTAGATCTCGTTAAAACACATAAATTATGTCATATACGCTTTTCTTGTAGAATTGGCCAATTCTTTGATGTATACCTTTCTTATAGATTTCAATTTTAAACTCCGCAAACTTTTCTCAAACGGGACGATGCAAAGCGAACCGAAGCTCAATTGTTTCACATAGCGACCAGCTTTTAAAAGATTTCACTATCCTTTAGCCTTCTTTTCCTTCTGCTTGCAAGTAATAAGACCACATTCTGCTAATGTATATCTCAATTAGAACGATGTAGGTAAAAGAATAATCTTTTTTAAGAATATTTTGTATATAGAACCTCCAATATGAGCAGAACTGGCAAGATCATGTTATTTAAATACCCTCTGACAGATTACTGAAGCAAGGTTTCATGTGTAACCCAAAGCGAAAACGAGATTAAGGACAGCCGAGGACCAGTAGGAAAGATTAATTCAAATAATCATCTTTGGTGCGGAATAGTACTAAACTCCCCAAACCTCTGAAAGGCGGAAGAAGAAGAATATTTTAATATATGACTAGTGTTTGGGTTTTCATTAATGATTTAGTCAGGAGGCTGATGCCTAAGCATTTGTGTGCCCTAAAACCTGGCGTTCCTCTATTATAGATAGTGCAAATGTGAATATAAGTCTGTTCAAGTACTATATATGAACTTTCGAAAATAACTTTTGTTTTGTCATGTATTGTACTGGGTTCTTTCCTTTATGGTGTTCTAAAAAGATGGGATCGTTTGAGGTTGCTAATGACTCAGGGTTTCTACTAAATTTCCATTACAAAAAAGATTAAATGATTCCATTCCGCTGTTGTATATTTCGCTGTTAGAGTTTAGCTTATATACATGTTTGACTATTTTCTCCTTTGTTAAATAAATTAGTAATTAAAAATCACAATACAAGGTTTTTTATGTTGCGCCCCGTTCCATTTAACCAAAATTTGAATTCTAATGTCAGTCAGCCGGTAACAAAGCAGAAGAAAGAATTTAGAATGGCCAAAATAAGCAATTTTCCCCCAAAATGTTGATGTCCAAAATGTCATCTCTCATACAAGATGGCACCGACCTTGAGTTCCCCTCGATGCACTCTCTATGTCGTCTTCCGTGCGATGAACAACTGGACCTCACTCACGATGTCGGTGAACACGTCCTTATAAACCCTGCTGGGAAAGCGTATAGTTTGATTCTTCACCACCAAATTCCAAAACTACTTAGAGAAGTAAGAGCAGTGCGCTCTATCCGCTTTAGTTGGAACTAGTGTAACCTTTTTTTTAGTTTACCACCAGGAACGTATGACTGGTAGCCATTGGTCACTTTTGGCTGCTATATGTTTGAAGCCAGCCGCCTCAGCTACATGGGGAATTACTAACCTTACAGAGAGGTGTAAACGGTACAGTATACAGATATTGTTCAGAGGGATCTGATGTTATTGTTACAGGATACCTGGAGCAAGGTCTGATGGAACGAGATGCTCGGAAGCTTCGCCAGCATTACCTGAGGTCCCGCAAATGGCGTACCGATCTGCTGAGCCTGTTACCTACAGACTTGGCTTACATGTGGTGGAGACCATCCTCGTGCCAGGTCCGCGTCCCTTGTCCCGTCGCGGTGAGGGTCAACCGACTGCTTCGCTTCCCTCGGATGAGTCAGTTCTTTGATCGCACTGAGACCCGCACCGGATACCCAAATGTCTTCCGCATCTGCAAGGTAAGTGAAGAGACACATACTTTTCAATGGAAGAATCGGTCGTTGGACTTAATAAGGATGTATGCTATAATTCCTTAATCTTATTTGTAATGGAACAATTCTTCAATTAGCTGCTTCCGCAGTCGAGTGATCAGCGTTCCGATTTCTCAACACAGATGTTCCGGGTTCAACTCCCGGCTGGGGTGGGGAATTTTTCTTTAACCAGAATTATTCCCTATCCCCTACAGAGTCTGGAATTATAAACGTGAGAGTGAATGTGATTGTTTAATAGGATAAAATTCAAAACCCAACGTTAAGAAACCCTACAGTTCAGCAAGAAAATACCAGCAATTGTTTCTCAAATCAAATCCTAGAAGTTACCACAGAAGTTGTAAAGGAAACAAAACAAATATAAATGTTGCTATGTTTTGTTTATATATATATATATATATATATATATATATATATATATATATATATCCTCCCAAGTCGTGTTAGGTACCCTGAGTGTTCTTAAAATGTTTTGCAAAACTAAATAAATTACGCTTTAAGGCAATGTACCGCCGCAATTTGGAAACAACTGCGCAATGTAGTTATTTCTCTACCACATATTATAGCATAGACGAGTTAATTAATTAGAGCAAATATTGTGTTCCAATTACAAAATCGATATCAAAACTTCATTGGAAACCCGCGTTTTTAGCATTGTGTGTGTGTATGTGTGTGTGTGTGTGTGTGTGTGTGTGTGTGTGTGTGTGTTTGAGATACAGAGAGAGTGAGACAGAAAGAAAGAATGAAATAATAAAAAGAAAGATAGGTAGAAATTAAAATATAAACTTCGCAACCGACCCGTGTTTGAGTTGTGCTGTTCACAGACAGAGACACACACACACACACACACACACACACACACACACATATTCGCTCGCGGGCTTTATTCTAAAAATATTTAGATTTAGGAAACCTCAAAACATTTATTTATGGTGAAATTTCGGTATTGAACTTTTTAGTGGAATAAATTCCTTCTCTTTCTAATATCTACATTTATAAGGTATAAAATGAGGAAACAAGAGTTTGCGGTCTAAAAATATTTCTTCTTTTTCTTCCTATTTTGCGTCGTGACCATCGATTTGATTACCTACTGTTGTAGGTACTTAGTAGACAGCATATAGTATTGCACTCCACCCGAAAGTTTATAGAAAGTACACGTTTTAGGGTCCCCTTTTATAGAAAATTCGGTTAAATCTCAAACTTGATATTCAAGGTCGGTATCTTCCAAAGATGAAATACAAAGATTTTCAAAAAATCCACCACCCCAAACTATTCTTTAAATGAAAAAAAAATTCTGAAAAATGACTAACGAGTTTGAGCGAACTACTAAAAATATTTACATGACAAATAAAATGTATATCTTCAACTTTCTGGAAATAGTCTCTAAAGCCCTCTTCATTCTGGATGACTTTTTTAAAACTGATAAACCATATAGTATTGCACTAACAAAAAGTTAGTACAAAAAATATAGATCTCGTTAAAGCATACAATTTACGTCATATACAGTTTTTGTAGAGTTAGCAGTTTCCGAAATATTCTTTGTTATTGGTTTCATTTTAAACTAATCTTAAACAGGAAGTCATCTTTCGTTTCATATCTTTTTGTTTACTATGGTCATGCAATGGAAACCAATTTCAATTGTTCCATATAGCAACCAGCTTTTAAAAGATTTGACGATCGCTTTTAATAGAGTATCCCTTATTTTCCTTCTACTTACAAGGTTGCAAGTAATATGACAATTCCTGCTAATGTTATCTCGATTAGCATGTTGATTGAAATCCGTTAGTTTGCATGGCCAGGAGTTGACAAGTTCCCGTATAAGAAAAGTTTGTCTTTTAAAATTGAAACCAATAGCAAGGAATATCTCAGAAAGGGTCCAACTACACGAAAAAATCAACGTATATGGCAAATCGTGTGTTTTAACGAGGACTACAATTTTATGGAATACTTTTTTTATCTCTTATAGTTTATGAATTATGCAAAAGTCGTCCGGAATGAACAGATCTTCAGAAGCTATTCTCAGTAAATTCAATATATATATATTTGTAATGCAAATATATTTAATATACATACAAAAATAGTTAAAATCATTTTTGAGCAAATCAAAAATTTCGAAATTGTTTCCATGTAAAGAGCAGTTGGGAGTGTTTTTTTTTTAAATATTCGTGTTGCATCCCTGGAAGATACTAAACTTAAATACAAGCTTTGTATTTAACGGACTATTCGTTTTTGAGCTATATCGCCAACAGACACATACGGACAATTTTTCTAAAAATGCTTTTTTTTAGATTCAGGGGGTCTCAATGCATTATTTCCGGCGAAATCTCGGTATCGAACTTTTGAGTGGAATACATTATACACATTTCCCTACACATTATACGCATAATACGTGAAGAGAAAGTAAATATTGTCCTCTGTGCAGGGAATTGATTTTGGAGTTGAAATGAATGCAGGTAACAGCCTAACCCAAAGTTACTCTTAGTCTGCCTTAAATTACTGAACACTCTCACTTAAAAGTTTCACTTCCCGTAACATTTGCTATCCCACGGAGCTGCGGAATCTTACTTTGAGTAAGTGTTTAAAACTGAAACGAGACTGATATTGAGTATTGACTGTTATTTTTGTTATTTGCAGGTGTTACTTGCGATCCTGGTTCTGATCCACTGGAACGCCTGTTTCTACTTTGCTATCAGCTATGTGATTGGCTTTGGAACAGACAACTGGGTATACAACTTGAATGGAGAGAGGAACAGCTCTCTAACTCGCCAGTACATATACAGCTTCTACTGGTCCACGCTAACCCTTACTACAATTGGTAAGTGTCACGTGACAAAACTGGTAACTGTGGCACGGCAGCCCAACACATCTAGCTAAGTTTATCGCCCACGGCCGCTGCTCCCACAGTTTGACCACACAGGACGGAAATGATTTTTCTGCGTTTCATAAGCCCACAGAGGCCTTTCATAGTTAGCGAAAGTTTACTTTGGAAAATTTCAGATTAATTTCTTTTGAAATATATCATTTGTTTGTTATTAAATTTCTAACCCAGATTTTCATTAATTTTTACTTTCTCTACCGAGTGCTATGTACTAGGGTCGGTTGATAAGTACCGGGCCTCACACAGATATGGCGTCACTAGGCCAGTTAGATGGTAGCATCGAATAGTTTAACTCTAGACTAGTTTGTATCCATAGTTACAGGTCCATAGCTTGTTTAGTTTTCGAATAACAAGACAACTTTAGAGTTTTCACGAAAATGGAGGATTTGAAAAAACTACTATTTGAAAGGCTTAACGCCTAAGGAGGAAATGGGCAGTACATTAAAAGACTCTGCCTCTTCATGTTCAGTGATTAAAAGGTGGGTTATAGAGTTTAAAATGGGACGTAGAGCACTAGTGATGAGCCTCGCTCTGGACGTCCTATAGCAGTGACAACTTCAGAGATCATTGAAGATTAAAGTTGTTTGAGATAGTAAAGGCTGTAAACATATCAAAAGAACGTGCAGGTAATATTTTAACTAATGTTTTGGGCTTTCACAAGGTCTGTGCAAGATGGGTGCCGCGTTTGTTGACATCTGATCAATAGTGGCAAAGAAAAATCACAGCCAAAATAGTGGATTGCGCCAGGTGAACCAACTCTAAAAAAGGCAAAGTAATTTTGTCAGCTAACAAGATTATGGTGAGTGTTTTCTGGGATGCACAGGGAATTATTTTTATTGATTACTTGGAAAAGGGTAAAAGTATCACTGGTGACTACTACGCCAGCTTACTGCAACGTATAAGTGAGGTGGAAAGAAAAGTATTTCATTTGGCAAAAAAATAAATAAATAAATAATCTTGTTTCATCACGACAATGCTCTTGCCCATCGTTCAGTCACTGTGCGAACTAAAGTTCGAATTGCTAGAATATTCACCCTATTCGCCAGATCTAGCACCCAGTGACTACCACCTGTTGCCAAACTTCAAAAGCTTTCTTGGAGGACGGAGATTTCACAGTAACGAGGAGGTCATTCATGAGTTAAATAGCTATTTTGAGGACCTTGATAAATCGCACTACAGAGATGGTTTAATTAAATTAGATCAACGATTTGACTGGAGATTATGTTGAGAAATAAAGCAAAAAAAAATGTTTTTATTGAGAGGCCTGGGACTTATTAGCTGACCCTCGTATGTACGTACGTTATTACTCCTGTAACTCCCAGGTGGGGTATAGAGCATTGTTATGATGTTTCCGTGATTGGATTTGACTTTATAGTTCGTGAGTTCGCCGCTATGCGACATAGTGACGAGGGATCAGCTCGTCGTACCACAGATGACACTGTATGACGAAATCACGACTTGCGGTCGCGAAATTGCGGAATGTTGCCCAGAAACCTTATTCTTTAAAGGTATGGGATTCTTTTCGTACAAATAAACCTTACACTCCCCTTCCGAAAGAAGCCATGCTAAGGATTTTTGCGTCGGAAGAATCAATCACTTTCAGCCAGCTTTGAACTTGCAATCTTGGGGTTTTTTAGAGGCTAGTATGAACTGCATAGTAGGTGGAGAAAGTATTGCATTGCACCCAAAAATGTTATAACAATATTTCACCCGAAATACATTTTTGAGGTCCCAGAATTAAAAAGCACTAGTGTGTGTCTTGTCTGTGTGTGAGCATCTTTATCTGTGGGCAACATAACTCAAAGACAAAAGGTCCATTAAATACCAAACCTAATATTTAAGTTCGGTATTTCTCAAGGATGCGATATGAAGATTTTCATAAAAATCCCCCGCCCTAAAACTACCCTTTACAAGTACTAATTGTCTAAAACTTGTATAATTTAAAAATGGCTCCTACAATTTTTATTAAAGTACCAAATATTAAATGCATCTTGAATTTTTGGGGAGTAGCCTCTGAAGACCTCTTCTTTCTGGATGACTTTTGTATAACTATTAAACCGTAAAAGAGAGAGACAAAAACGTATTCCACTAAAAAAAATGTTGATCTGGTTAAAACACACACTTTATACCGTATATTGTTTTATAGAGTAAACTATTTCAGAAGTATTCCTCATAATTGGTTTCAATTTTAAAACAAAATCCAAATACCAATCATTAAAATGAATCAGGAACACGTACAAAATATTGAACATATGTCTTATCTAGGGGTATAACATTGGATTAAAAATGAGTTTAGATAATATTTCAAGAAAATCCAATACACTACTTAATAATCTAGCTTTAGCAGAGGGCTTCAATTAAAGAATTCTGAAAATTGTCATAACCTCTAGTGTTGCATTGCGCTTCAGTGTTTCCAAAATGCTATTATATGAGCTGGGCTAAGCATAAATGGCAGATAGCGAGGTTTTATTCTACGAAAACATATAGAACTGTTTCTACTGACGTAGTTTTCATTATCGCAGGCGTTGAACCTTTGTGTTTGTCTGGTATTGCAAAAGCAGAGATAACGTTGCTAAGGAAAGGCTTTATACAGGTATGATGACGCAATGTTACATTTGGTAATTGAAAGACCAGCAGTTTTACTACTGCCGAACATCCTGCTCACTTCAATAATTTTGTTTATTATAATGGTTGTAATAGAAACCACAATTTGAAGATTTTTACAGATGGTGCAAAATTATCTAGAGAAGGAATGGTGGATAAAGCAGATGCGCTCTTGTGGTGTTCAGTAATCCCAAAATACATATCCAATTTATTTGTCACACACACACATATTTATATATCCACCGCCTATTGTGCTGTGTGCAGAAAGAAGGGGTGTTTAAGACTCAAAAACAATGCCCAATGCTAGATGATTTCTATGAAAACCATTATCTTATTTGCCACGAGTAATCGCTCTATGCCAGCGACCACGAACGAGCGACTAAACCAAGAAAGGCTCATTGTGTACATCTAATCTTAATAGGAAGTAACCTGCAGAGTTAGATTTCCTCCTGTACATGGCATATCGCTGATAACATCTGCTTTAAGATGTCCAACTCTCTTTCTTGTGTGCATGTCTGTAATGTTTGCTTTTAGGCTATTTTCTGCACAAAACATATCAGCAATACGTTAAGTTTCTTAACAGGCTGGTTTTTTTTTTTTCCTCCTTCTTTGCTTCCCCCTTTCCACTCTCCGTTCTTCTTCTACCGCCTCATATACTCAGCCTTTCTGGAGGGAAAAATGGAAAAAGAAAAATTGGCGAACTACATAATAGTAGACTTCATTCGCATGCTCTTTCCTCTTTTGTCCAGACAAATTGGGAGTTTTTCATTTTTCTTTCTTTAAGACAGTAAAATGCATCTTTCGTCATTTTGCCGCTTCATCTTTTTCTCCGCTTTTATAACATTCTCTATATTACTGGGAAGCGTTTACATCATTTCCTTTTACATCCATTTCATATTCCTTTATGAAACTTCTTTCAAAAATTATAAAATTGAAAAGTTAACACCTCACACTTAGTAAACTTTGAAATCTGTAAATTATACTATATATGTTGCAAATAATGTTTAGATTCACGCATAGAATATTTAAAATGTTAGAATAAAAGTTTTGAGAGAGAAAGTACTGTAAGTCTAGAGTTAAACTTGATCTGGGGAAAAATTACAGTATCTGCCCGTGGGTTCGTTCTCAAGCTCACGGAAATCTGTATGTTGTTCAATTGTTTTTGTTTTTTGCTTGGAACAGAGTTTAGCCTCTCGTTTAAGAATAAAGTGGTGTGTTGGTGATAACTTATTCATTATGATTTATGATAAGTTATTGAACACACTATTTATTTATCTATTTATTTATGTGTTTATTCACCAAAAATTTTAGTTCTAATTAGCACAAGCACGGACTTTAGTTTAGAGCATTATAACAGCATTCATATTATAGATATACATTATTAAATTTGTTAATGTAAAAACAATTGTATCTCAGTCTTAAAATATCGGAGAAGGGATTTACCGTTACGGGATTCAGGGAACGGATACTTAGGGGATGGGCGTAGCCAGAGGTATCGGGGTTACCATTATCAAAAGTAGGAAACAGGACCAAGCGATGAAAGGTAATATTCTCTACTTGAAATCAGATGCTACGAAAGAGGTAACTTGGTGATAACTAAATTGTTTTTACATTATGTTACAAAGAAATTATGGTGGGCTTTTTACATGTTGAGAATGATAAATAACTTAGATGTTGTCAACTTACCTTTTGATCCGGGAGCGTGTTTCGAGTTCCGAGGCATCGCGGGAGGTCCCCTTTGGGAGGCTAAGCGACGAAGGTTCGCGTAGCAGAAAAAGATGTAAGGATACCAATATTAGAAGCTGTAATATGTTTTTAGAACTGACCTCAGGAATTGGTTTGCACTATCCTATTAATTCAAGGCTGACATCGGCAGCTAATAAACAGGTTCACACAAAATGTCTATGATGTGGAATATTAGATATTCAACTACATATATCAATACTTACAATAACCTTTAGTATATTATCAGAAGTATATTAGAGTCTCCACATTTTTACTTCCTCTACCAAGTACCACTTAGTACATAGTAAGTAGAAAAGATATTTATTACCCAATATTTTGACACCGAAATTTCAACGAAATACAGGTTTTGAGCACTCCTGAATAAAAAAAAAAGTTTTATATATATATATATATATATATAAAAAAACATGTATGTGTACTTGTACGTACAGCATTAGTCAAAAACGAAGTGTTGATTAAATAACAAACTCGATATGTAAGTTTAGACTATTACAGGGATGCGACCCAAGAAAATCCCCCTATCCTAAACTACTCTTTAAATCGAAAAAATGTCCAATATTATGATTTTCTCAAAAATGGCTTAATGATCTTGATTAAAATACCGCATATTAAAGATATTTACGTGACAAATAAAATATAGGTATATCATAAATGGAAGATATTTTGGGAATAGCCTCTGAATACCTCTTAATTCTGGATGGCTTTTGGATAATTGGTAAACCCTAAGAACAATAAAAGCTTACAGCAAAAACTCCATATCTTATTAAAGCACACAATTTATGTAATATACTTTTTATGGGGTTAACCATTTCTGAGAAATTCCTTCTTGTTGCTTTCTATTTTTTGTATGCTTACACGCTTCTCAAATGGGAATTTATCATTCGCGTTTCTTTTGTTTTACTACTGACCATGCAAAGAGATCCGAATTTCAATCAAGCAATCAGCTTTTAAGAAATTTGACTATCGCTTTGGCCTAGTGTGTTCCCTTATTTCGCTAATATTTATAAGGAACTAAATAATAACGATCATTCTTGCTAATGTTTATCTTGGTTAGCATAAAGTAAGTAGAAGAATAAGCTTTTGTAAGAGTAATTTGTTACGAATCGGTGGAGATAAGAAAAGCATGCGAAAGGAATAGCAACATTTTAGAGATATGACTCATTAGTATCTTGAGTAGCATATCTTAGAAAGATGTATCTTTTTTTATATATATTTATTTATTTAAACAAATTATTTACAACCTATGTTATATCACGAAATATTTCCATATTTTTATTAAAGTGTGCGGAATTCTTAGACTGCAACTGTGTTGAAATGAAATTTCAGAATCATTGGCAGTGGAAGTGAGCGTAAAATAGTTGGTCGATCTCTTGAATAGTTACTGTATTCAGTTTTCAAGTGTAAGGTCGTCTGTGCGAGTTTTTCAGGGCAGCTGCAGAATGGTGAAGCTCTTTTTTTTCATTTTGTGGAAGCGGATTGAAAGAAGCCTTGATTTGTAAGGAATTGGATAGTTATATGATTAGGTGAGTGAGATAAGATACCTCTGTGAGGTATGTTTGGGATGAAAAGTTTGGTGTGATAGGCTTTAATGGATCTGGTGCAGATGAAATTCCGAATTGTAGTGTAATTCTCAGTTAACGGTTGATTGCCTCGAGTTATGGGTGTAGATTTGTTAGTTTCTAAACTCAGTAATGTAATGATTTTAGGAGAAACGCCACAGCCAGAGAATGATGCCGAGTACCTTTTCGTGGTAGCGGATTTCCTGGCAGGTGTGCTGATCTTCGCGACGATTGTGGGTAACATCGGCAGCATGATCAGTAACATGAATATGACTCGGGTCGACTTCCAGAACAGAATGGATGGCGTCAAGCAGTACATGGCCTTCCGGAGAGTGTCTCGCGAACTGGAGGCTCGAGTAATACGATGGTTTGCCTATACGTGGGCCAACAAACAGGTAAGTAATCCTTATACTAGCCGTGGGCGGAACTGAATCTATGTTACAGGATGTAGTAATGTCGTGAAGCTAAAAGATGACTCTTGTCAACTAACGGTGTCGTTACTGTCGGTGCTTTACACGAGAGTGATGTGATCTTTTGTCAGTTTTATTACTCCATGAGGGCCATCCAATAACTAAGTTTCACTAATTTTTTTTCTCTGCAAACTACATGGTTTAAAATTAAGTTGGTACTGTAGGAACTTTCATTGGGGTGGCTGCGCTTGACTTTCAACAGGTTCTTGCTCCGTGATCGCCAGTACGGCCCAGTATAGAATGGGAATTCTGAGAAACACAGCAGTTAAAGAAATAAATAAAAAATAAAACTCCATTTTATTTTGCCACGGAGCTACCACTTGAAAAGCGTGTCCGCTTGTGAACTCTGTTCTGTTATTCGCTTCTTCACGGCGAAAAATGAAACGCTATCAATATTCATCGCCATTTAGTGTTTATGGTGAAGGACGCATGAGCATCCAAATGGTTCGCCCCTAGCGTTTATGATTCCTGGAAGGACGGAAAAAGGTGCATGATGAAGAGTGCAGCGGCAGTCCCGTTACCGCTACAGGCAATGCAGCCACTGTTGTAGTTCGGAATTTGGTGGACGAAGATCAATGCGTCAGAATTGATGAGATAATAAATCGATTGTCTCTTGGTATGGAAATTGCACGCTCCTCTGTTGCGACGATCCTGCCAGATGTCTTGCAGTATCGAAAAGTCTGTTCAAGATGGGTCCCACATTTGCTGCAGAACTTAAAGTGGGACCTTTTTCCCCATCCACCTTATTCTCCGGATCTTGCTCCGAGTGATTTCCATCTCTTTCCACAACTCAAGTTGCACCTTGGACACAAGCGGGTTGCAACTGATGAAGAGATGGAAGCGAAGGAACCGCGAACGCCAGCGGCGAACCATCTCATGGTTCTTCACCATTCTTCAAATAGTGATGAATATTCATGGCCATTTCATTTTTGTCGTGAAAAAGCGAATAACAAAATAGAGATCTCAAGCAGGCACGCTTTTGAAGTGGTGGGTAGCTCTATGGTATCTGGCGCCGTACTGGCGACCGCGGAGCAAGCACGTACTGTTGAAGATCAAGCGCAGCCACCATACCCCAATGAAAGTTCCTACAGTACCAACTTAATTTTAAAACATGTGATTTGCAGAGAGAAAAAAATAGGGAAACTTATTTATTGGATGGCCCTCGTAATTAGAAACACTTAAAATAATTTATTACAGAGATTGTTTTGTTTATTGCTTATATATTTATGAAAACACCCCAAAGAGCAAAGCTCACTTTAAGGGACTGTATACAAGTTCGGGTGTAATACTAATGCCTACATAATTACATGCATAACACAGAAAATATCACAAAATTAAATAATGTAATATAAAAAATGTTGGAAAGGTAAGTACACAACATGGTCAAAAATGATGTCTTTCCGGATTTAGTAACAATTAAAGTAATAGATAAAAATAATGAATATAGTAATTAAAGGAACCCAAAACTAACTGTATCACTAATTTTAGTTTGAAATATATATATTTTTAGTTTTAATTTAAATTTCTGAAAATAAGAGATATTGTTTATTTCTTCCGTTAATTTATTATAGATTTTAATCAAGAAAACTTTAAACCATTTATTTCATAAGTTATACTTTCGGAAGTGTTATAATAAATGTTTAATTTATGGTGCGTGTAGTGTTGATATATTTGTTTGTTATTATAGTATAAGTTTGCTATGACTTTGTTTATTTGTGGCTTTAAATATATATACAGCTGCATTAAATTTAATTAATAATTTCAAGGTTCTATTTTAGATTTTTAAACGAATTTTAGTAGGAGTTAAAAAGTCCTCAAATAAATATCACATAAGCTTTACGAAAATGCATTAGAGATTAATACAGTGAATTTCAGCAAGAAATTTGGAACAGTCCTTTAACAAATATACCTATAATGGGGCGTATCTCTTCTTTTACATATATTCTGAATGTGTTATTTTCCGATTTAAAATTACATCTAAAGCCAACACTATACATGTTTATGTGCTATTCGCATAATGGGAGTATTATTAAATACTGATTGGAATATTAATATCAATAACTGTGTTAAGTTTATGAAATTATATATGCGATGTTTAAATGTACTTTGTTTTTTTATAACCATTCAGATAAAATATCTATGTCAGCATCCAATTTCCGTATAACTCCTCAATATCTGAGTATGTAACATTTGGATGGGTAAAGTCAGACTGAAAAATTCAATGCCATAGCCGGGATTTGAACCATGGATCTCCCGGTCTCTATCTGATTGCTCTACCACTGAGTCACCATGGCAACATGTAGGCATGGCATTAAATTTCTCAACTGACTCGCGTGTTTCCCGGTAAACCACAAGCTGATCTCAAACTATTTAGTTATTATAGACAATTTGTTTTAATTTAATTGTTTTTTCACATAAGCCGTGTGTAGAACGGAGTTGTATAGGTAGAGTCAGACTGAAAAATTCAATGCCATAACCGGGATTTGATTTGCCATGTTAGCTCAGTGGTAGAGCAACCAGCCAGAGACCGGGAGATCCGTGTTCAAATCCCAACTAGGCACTGAATTTTTCAGTCTGACTCTACCTATCCAACTACTGTCCTACATACAGCTTGTGTGAAAAAACAGTCAAATTATATAACGTTTGTTGCTCCGTAGTTTACATGCGTTATAAAAAAGTCATGTACCACATTAATTTTATTTCTGTTTTTTTTTTTTTTTTTTTTTTTTTTGCATAAAACTTTTTAATACATTTAGGATTAATGTTTTTGTTAATCTTAATATTGGACATTGTTAATTATGTTTTAATAATGTAAAGTGTTTCTCAGTGAACAATGACTGATACTGTTCCCCACTGGTCTGTGGGTCTGGTGCGAAAATTCCCGATCTTTCGTGTCGTTCTGAACGAACTGACAGCCCCCTGGGTAATGTGGTTTTAGCACGTCTGCCTCACATTTAGAAGGTCGCGAGTTCGAATCTCGCTTGGGTGAGTTACCCGGATAAGTTATTTGGGGGGGGGGGTTCCCTTATCCTGAGAAGGCGAACATCGAGTAACTTTAAGCTCCATGAACCCCAAGATTATTTGAGCATTATTTCATCAATACCATCCATCGTCCAATATGACCGAGCAGGTTAAAGAACGTTATACTACCACAAAAAACAGCTGATCTTTCGATATTTGTAAATTTCATTCACTGCCTTAGTAAAGTCAGAGAGCATGGGTGAAACTGATTTTAAAACGAAAACTAAGAGCTGAGCGGAATAGGAATACTTTTTCTTTCAGGAATAGTTGGATTTTCCTCTGTAAGTAATCAGAGCTCGTGCTCTGGAAACCAAAGGGAGCCCCGGGCAAAGCAGAGTAAATGAACAAGAAAAATAAATTAATTAGGAATTCTACCTTAGTTTAGGAATCCTAACAGACAATTAGTAAGGATTGTCTTACTAATTGACAGGGAAGGGAAATACGTTCCTCTACTGGAAAGTAAAATTTGCACAAATGTCTCAACGTAGAAATGCATACACATATCACATTATGTAGTATCAAAGATGTTTCATAACTTTAAAGTTGTTTTGCCTGATTGGGAGTGTTCTTTAAGGTCTAAAAACTCGTTTTTTTATTTTAAATTACCTGTATATTGCTGTTTTCTATTTTCAGACTCTCGACGAAGAACGCGTTCTCGCTGCACTTCCCGATAAGTTGAAAGCTGAGATTGCAATCCACGTGCATTTGGATACATTGCGACAGGTTCGAATATTCCAGGACTGCGAGCCTGGACTCCTCGAGGAACTGGTGCTCAAACTCCGGCTTCAGGTAAGCAAATTCCTGTTATAAAACTTTCACAGCTAAGATATGTTTAACCAATGTTGCTTCTAAGAAGTCCTAATTCTAAATAAGTTCACACAATGGATGCTTAAATTCCTCTGTATTTACAATGATATTTATACAAGACCTAGCTTGTGGCAGTTACTCAACACTAAAATGGCAGAGCAGCGTTGCCGGGTTATCTACCATTAGAACGCTAGTAAGCACCATGAACTAGAGTTACATTGAATTATAACATGGCAACATGGGTTTCGTCAAGGTCAACTTAAAATGGAACTAAACAGGAACTAAAAGTGGTTGCACTTTACTGCCTCGAGAGAATTCAGTTTAGAAGCATTTCCGCTTTAACAACTGTCACAAGTCACCTTATGTTTAAAATAATTGTAAAGAGAGTTAAGATACTGAACGGGCTCCATAATCAACTATTTGTCTCTACCTAATTGGAGTTGAATTAACTGGGTAGCTGCCTTGATATACAAGAACCAGCTTTTGCAATTAAAGTTAAGTCTTTTACAACGAGTGAGCCAAAAAAGTACGACCCGTCTGCTTGTCCACGTCCTCGGGGTTCGTTGCGTCTGCCGCTATTATAGAAAGGCGCGGATGAAACCACTCTGATCATTCTTTTATGCATGTATTTATTGATGAGAAGGATAAAAATAATTATTTAGTATAAAAAGTACTTTTTAATTGGAAACTTTTTAAAACTACTTTTAAAGGCTTTACTTACCAACTTTATGAAAGGAGATGCTAAAACTGCCCACAGTCGTTATTCATATATTTTTGTCACCTCTTTAGGAAACTATCCATCACTCGCCGTAATTCATTTTGAATTTCCTGGCGGATATTTTGTTTTAATTCTTTCAGGGTGTGTGGGGTATCTTGTACACTTTGTTTAAATAGAAATCACAGGGCGTTAGGTCGGGGGATCGAGGGGGGCCACAAGTCTGTACTAATAATTCAATCCTGAAACACACTTTCAATTGATCTCATCGAAAGATTGGCCCTATTAGTTGTTGCAGGGGTTTGTTGAATAAAAGGTAACATTACGTTCCCTGTTCTGCTAATTTTCTTTAAAAAAAAATGAGGTGAAGTTGTATTCACGTACGTACGAGCGTCAAGTGTTGACTCGAAAAAAATTGGTCTTGGAACTTTTACAACTAGAAATATTTCTGCAGATCGTACTTTCACTTGGTGAACTGAGCGGGTTAACACATATGGATCATAAATAAATAAATACACGCTGTGCATTAGAAATCATATACTGAGCCATAATGCACTTTGTGACTAAGTGCAGGACAAACTAATAAATCACCCGTAATAACTAAACTACACCATATCACTGTCAACTCAACACTCATTTCCAGAGCAAAGAAAAACTGCGTAAGAAGTGTGACCTTGTTGAGAGCAGCAGTGCGGA
Organism: Hymenopus coronatus; assembly: GCA_030762935.1. Lineage (NCBI taxonomy): Eukaryota > Metazoa > Arthropoda > Insecta > Mantodea > Hymenopodidae > Hymenopus > Hymenopus coronatus. Next base: position 100,869,893 of record CM060890.1, read on the forward strand.
ATCATGAGTCCACACGCCCTGCAGAAAAACACCGCTCAGCCGGTTCGAGGTTTTTTTGACTCGATCTGTATCATGCAGTACAAGCATGACAAAGGTTACGTTATTATTTTTTTAACATATTGTAATTCACATTTCAGTAATGCTTTTAAGGGACTTTCTCTCGGAAAAAAGTAGTCCAAAAGAAATAAAACTTCGCACATTTATTTCGAAAAAAAAAAATAGATTTGAGAATGCATGAAAATATAGACTGATGATTCCTTAAAATATATGTATTAATAATGCTATTTTCCGATTAATAATTCTTTTCTCTGATAAAGTAAGACCTACAGGATATGTTTATCATAAATTTTGCAAAGTTTAACTTTTTTTTTTTCTGTGAACAGGTATTAATTTTTTAAAATGCAAAAGTATTTACAACATACCATCTAGTTCCATTAATAAGCAAGATAAGTTTTCAATTCAGTAACATATGGTTTCTTTCGCTTAGGTGTTCAGCCCGGGCGACTACATCTGTCGGAAAGGTGACGTAGGAAGAGAGATGTACATTGTAAAGAGAGGTCGTCTGAGTGTCGTGGCAGACGACGGAAGAACGGTGCTGGCCACCCTGGGCGCCGGGTCAGTTTTTGGTGAAGTAAGCGTGTTGGAAATAGCTGGAAACCGAACTGGAAACAGGCGAACGGCGAACGTGAGATCACTTGGTTACTCGGACCTCTTCTGTCTCGCCAAGCGTGATTTGTGGGAAGCACTTGCCGATTATCCAGAGGCAAAACACAGTCTCATGGAGCGGGGATGTCAGCTCTTGAGGAAGGATGGTCTATTGGACGAGCAGATGTTCAAGAAAGCCCAGGATGAGCATGAGACACTTACAGACAAGGTGAATCGTCTGGGTAAGTGTTCAAAACGTCTAACAGTGCAACACTTAATTGTTGTTATTAAATGGATAAGAATAAGTATAGTTGGTCCACTTTCAGTTGTCCAAACCTTGCTGCTTTTGGGGCCAGTTTTATTTTTGAGCTTCGGAAATGTGGGAATGTATCATACTGCTATTCTAAAGTTACTTGTAAACATGAACAGAAACCAGTATCATTGGAATGGCCGGAATGTCTCTAGCTGAGTTGTCTACCCATAACTTACTTACTGTTTTATCCCTTCTATCTTTTTAAAGAACCTTGTAACTCGGAGATACCCTTTTGATTAGGCGCTTTAATTTTTGTAAATAAGTACAAAATGTACCCTGGTTTCACGAGAGTAAGAAAGGTATATATCAGAGTTGCCACCATTAGCAATACTAGACTCTGAATTTTCACAGCAAAAGAAGTTAATCTGATTCGTTTCAAAAGATGAATCGGCACTCTAATTTGATTTCCTGTAATGTTTTAATAAATATAGCTTATGGTGTGTTTTGCGTCATGATTGAAAAGAAATCAAACTCAGGCAACGTTTGCAGTTTTTGGTTGGCCCATACAGCAAAAGGTGAAAGTTGTCTGCTAGCACCAATTACATGCTTCCTCGCCATTTCCTTACATTACACTTTTGACTATGTTACAAATTCTCTTGTAAGTGGCGACATGTCAATTAGTTGAGAAATTGTACCCATGTGAAATTGGTTTTTATTGCGTGAGCGATTTTTGCGTTATCTTTATTTTATTTATTCTAATAGTCACCGTTATAGTTGTGGTTATTGTTATATTAGCGCTACAGCTTCATTGTATTTTAGAAGAGATAGTACATGGATACATAGTAATGGCAAGAGCTGGCAACACTGCCTCTCTCAGTCGCGCAAGATCTTAGAGTCGGAGACGCAGCAGCGGTGTTATAACAACAGTCCAATTCTTCCTGGTTTTCATAACTTAGAGCTGCCTGGCACAGTCTAGTGTTGGAAGGAGATGTCGGCGTTGTGAAATTTTCCCACCGATGCCTTTTGCTGTTGTTTTGTCATACTCATTAAACCATGTTTTGACCCTACGTTTCAATGTTGACTCCTATCGCCACAATGGTTTTAGGATGCCAGTAAGTGCAGGAAGATTTTTTCGGAATAAGCAAATGTTCCAAACAGACATAATCACATTTAATTATTTTTATTACTCGATTTGCCTTTAATTGAAAAGATCATATCGGCGGCCTTTTACCTTTAAAACATAATGTCCATTGAAAATGGTGTTAACTCGTGAATAGTTATTAGATTTTATTGTGGATAGTTATTCTTTAGATATCTCTCACTCTCATTCATACCTCCAGGCCCTTGAAGGAATAATGTTTCTAGAGAAAAAAGATTCCCCTCCCGACCAGAAATCAAATTTCGGGCCCCCTCGCACAGCAGGAAGTGCTCTACCGATTGAGCTGCGGGGTCAGCTACATTTACTTTTGTTTCAGTTTCAAATACAAAACAGAGTTTTGTAATTTAAGAGCATCATCAACTCCATCATCATTATCATTATTATTTTATTACTATTATTAGTATTATATATATAATACTACTTTAAATTGAGCAAACTTCTATATTGCAACGAAAAGATAAAGATGAAAATCACCCGAAGCTTTTGAAATATGGATAAGGAAAAGACGAAGAGTATGAAATGGATAAACAAAAGTAAGTTTTAGGAATCGTGGAAGAAGGAAGAACGTGAAAACTGTCAGGAACAAGAAAGAAATATGCTAGCATATTGGAGAAGAAGAGACTAATTGGGCCACGCCGTGGCCGAGTGGTTAGAGTTGGGTTCGATCCCAAGCCGCCTAACCTGGGATTTGTGGTGGACAATGCGGCGCAGAGTCAAGTTTTCTCCGGGTACTCCGGTTTCTCTGCAATCACATCCCACCGGTGTTCCATCATCATTCCATGTATCAGTGTCACCTCTCGCGGTGCCGTAATAAAAGCGGGCGCTAAACACTATAAAAAACAAGCTAATTTCCAAACGGAGGAATGTTTGGAATGGTGATAGAGAGTATGAAAATAATTCGGGCATAAAATATATCGTATTGTGGAAATTTTTAGGATTAAATTGTTCACACGTGTAGACAAGCAATACGTAAAAGAAGTAGAAAATTGTACTTTTGTATGGAAAGCTTGCTTCTTTGGCAGAAAACAATGATTCGTTTCGTCTTTCTGCTGTTCATATTTAAATATAAATCCCGATTGTTGTTATTATTATGATTATTATATTATTATTATTATTATTATTATCATCATTATTTACTGTAGGCTTAAATACATTCAGATATAACAATTTTTTGCTCCTCATTTCGTTTCTGCCTGTTTATTATTTGTTATACTTACTCAAGAAAGGGCTTTCACCTTCAGATACAGTGTAATTGTTACTCTACTGCAATTGTTACTCTAACTATTTTAAAATTTTAGGATGTGAGATGTATGTTATGTGAGATTGTATTACTAAAATGGGTGAATGTCGAAGGTACCGTTCATATTTCTAGAAAGTTGATTCACATATCGGGCAATTTAAACCTCTAAGGTATTTGCAATATCGAAGAACATACTATTAGCCTATTTCGAAGAAAACTTTGAAGTTGTTTAAGAGTTCTAAAACCAATTATGTCTGATTTTTAACTTTCTACATCTGATTTATTTTGACTTTCTTTGTACTGAATCACTTGTTTCTTGTTTCGACAGAATCCACATTAGAGAAGCTGCAGACTCGGTTTGCCAGACTGATGGCGGAGTGTGCCAGTCATCAAGCCAAAGTTAAACAGCGTCTGACTCGGGTAGAACAACAAAGTCAACGTCAAGATCAGAGAAATCTGCTCTCGCCTTCCGCCGGGTAAGTGTGCATTCAAAAGTTACGAAATGTTAGGACATTTCCATTCGGACTGTCTGTAATGAAAATTAAATATTACATTATCATTGTCTTCGTCACCGCCGCCACCACCACCAACACCACCACCACCACCAACACCACCACCACCAACACCACCACCACTACAACCACCACCAACACCACCAACACCACCACAACCACCACCAACACCACCAACACCACCACAACCACCACCAACACCACCACAACCACCAACACCACCAATACCACCACAACCACCAACACCACCACCAACACCAACACCACCAACACCACCACCAACACCACCACCAATACCACCACCACCAACACTATCAACACCACCAACACTATCAACACCACCAATACCACCACAACCACCACCAACACCACCACCAACACCACCAACACCAATACCACCACAACCACCACCACCACCAATACCACCACAACCACCACCAGCACCACCACAACCACCACCACCACCAATACCACCACAACCACCACCAATACCACCACATCCACCACCACCACCAATACCAACACCACCACCAACACCAATACCAACACCACCACAACCAACACCACCACCAACACCACCACAACCACCACCAACACCAATACCAACACAACCAACACCAACAGCACCACAACCACCACCACCAACACCACAACCACCACCACTAACACCACCATAACCACCACCACCAACACCATCACAACCACCACCAAAACCACCATAACTACCAACACCACCAACACCACCACAACCACCACCAACACCACCACAACCACTACCACCACCATCACCACAACTACCACCACCACCATCACCACAACCACAACCACTAACACCACCACAACTACCACCACCACAACCACCACCAACACCACGTCGTGGCCAAGTGGTTAGACCACTCGCCTCTCACCCAGAGGGCCAGAGTTCGATCCCAAGCGACCGCATGTGAGATTTGTGGTGGACAAAGCGGCGGGTTTTCTTCGGGTACTCCGGTTTCTCCAGCCATCGCATTCCACCGCTGCTCCATCATCATTCATGTATCATCAGTGTCACCACCTGCGGTACCATAAGTAGTTAAAGCGTGCGTTAAACACTACCCAAAAAAAACATCACCAGCACCACCACTTTTATCATTATTATTATTATTATTATTATTATTATTATTATTATTATTATTATTATTATTATTATTATTATTATTATTATTATTAGAAACGCTGGACATATAATTTCAGCTACATCCAGGTATCTTCGTATATTTTGGTCAGAGATTCTGAGACAGTGGAAGGGGGAGATATGGACGTCACTTAACTGTCACAAAATGCCAACAAATACAACTGACCTGATCACAAATTTCCTCTCTTTGTCATTTTCAGTGTGGTAAAGACTCTGGCTAAAGAATAACCTTTATTCTATTTGAACCGTCATCCGCAGCTCCAACACACAACATCAAGCTTAAGGGTCACTGAGAATGAAATTTCAAATTTCTATATTGCTGGATATATTTTTCTGAAAATGTTACTGTGGTTGCATTGTTGTAATATTGATAGAATATAAAATATCATTCAAATTGGATAAATACTTTGCAAGAGATAAATTATTTCATAAATGTTATTATGTAAACATATTGTATAATCAAAATTTCTCGCCACCACAAATTTAAGTAAGTTGGTTGGTAATTTCTGAATTGCAGCTTTTAAACACACACACAAAAACGTTAAAGGACCAATTGTTTCAACACCTTTGATTACTGAACTATTATAATTCGTTTAAAACGTTAGAAATTGTTCTTCAAAATTAATAATTTTTAATAAAAATATATTTTTATAATTAATTAATTTTAAATGTTTTAAAAATTAAAAATCTAGTATTTCTGTTCGGATATACAATATATATTTTTGGATATTCACGGAAATTTTAATTGCGTTTAAACAAAAACTGAGACGCGTGGAACATTTTGAAAGTGTGAAGCTGTGCTTTTTATTGAAAAATGCTACAAAACAGGTGAAGGTGGGAGCAAAGCTAAAGAGTAGGAAAACTAAATGTGGATTCTCTAGACACACCATGGATCCAACAACTTTTTGTAATAAAAAAGTAATTTTCATTTTTTCCACCGATTGTAATCAAAAGTTCATTCTAGTTACCCTTGAGTCAGCGTAGAACTAGCCCGGCTAGTTCTCGGATTAGTACACAACATAAAAAACACAAATGGCACTTCAGGTGATTAGAGTAACCGAACCAAACCGTAAGATCCATGGTTCAAATCCCGGCTGTGGCCCTGAACTTTTTAGTTTGATTCTACCTTGGCAACTTTACTCTATACATGGCTTATGTGAAAGAACAATAATTAATAACCATTGATCTAATGACTGGTTAATCTATGAAGCCCGGGACAACATTGAAAGTCACCATTGGGGTAAGTCATCTGTGTATGAGATCTCCTGGTTTACCGGGGGGGGGGGGGAATGTCAGTTAATTGATAATTTTAATGTCGTGGCGGCATGTTACCATAGTAACTCAGTAGGTTAGAGTAACCGGTTGAAATCCGGATTTAAATCCTCGCTATCCAGTTAAATGTTTCAATGTGATTCCAACTTCAACAATATATTAACTTCAATTTTCCTTACAACAGCTACCGAGCGAGGTGGCGCCGCGATATCTCGCATTCGGGAGGTCTGGGTTCAATCCCCGCCTACTCTTATCCATGGGTTTTTCGTGGTTTCCTCGGATCGGCAGGCGAGTCTTGGTTCCTTTTCTATCTCTATTTTCCTTTCCAGCATTTCTTGTACCACTACTTCCTTCATTGTAATATGTTTCAGGGTAGTAGACCAGGCGATGGTATTCGGAGGGTTACGGCTGAGCGATTTCTTCCCTGGTGTCGCCTCAGGGTGCTATCGGGTGTTCCTTTTGGTGGACTACTGGAGGTTCGGGCTTGTGATTGCGTTCGAACTGTAAACGTCCATGTATGCGCTCGACTTCATCCGATACTGGTCGGTATTTCCCTTCCTCCCAGGAGTCACGGCAGAAGTAACAGCTGCTCAAAATAGAGCAGAATACTGCAGAATAAGAGTAGACTTTACAATTGAAAGTAATAAAGGAATATCTCGAAAACGATAAACTCCACGAAAAAAATGTATATGTCAAAAATTATGTATTTTAACGAAATATTTTTGTGTAGTAAGTTTTTATCTTTCTCTTGTGGTTTACTAGTTATGCAAAATTCAGCAAAAGTCATCCAGAATAAACAGGTCTTCAGAAGCCAGAAAATTCAAAATATACATTTTACTTGTGATGGAATGACTTTAATATGTGGTATTTAATCAAAATCGTTAGAGCCGTTTTTGAGAAAAACAAAATTTAGGAAAATGTTTCCATGTAGAGGGTAGTTAGAGGTGGGGGATATTCTTGAAAATCATCCTTGGAAGATAACCAAGCTATACTATCCCCAGACACACACACACGTGGATCTTTTCCTGTAAATGTTTTTTTTTATTCAGGGGGATCCTAAAATGTGTATTTCCGGTGAAATTTCCATATCAGATTTTTGGGTGGAATACAATACCTTTCTATCCACTATGTACACTATTCATATGGGGCTAGACAAAGTATAAAGATGATTTTTTGTGATTTTCATGAAATTTTAGTCATATATATCTTAGCAACACTTTAATTGAGGGTTATAAATAGCCAAAATATCCCTTAAGGACAAGGTCCTCCTGCTGATGCATGATGTTGCTGCTGGAAGCTCATTAGGGTAACAAAACCTAATTGCCTTCTATTAAGGTTTAGTTTATTAGTAATTTTCTTATTGATATATTTCACTGAGCTTTTATGGAAGATATTGAAACATCCTGACGAAAATCAGCAAGAAACAGAAGAATGCAGCATAGATGTGATGTGCGGAAGGCTGTTTCACAAAAGCCTTGCCATTATATCGACCCGTACAACCTACACCCTCTTGTTTGCAACGAGATTCAGTTAGCTTTCGAGTGCCTCTCCAGACTTGGCTTCGCAGTCACCTAAAGGAAGAGCTTCCATTAATTACGGGGACAGCAGCTCTAGTTCGATCCCTGACCATATCAAATTCTAAACCCTTAATAACATTATCCTAGCAACACTTCCCTTTTACTCTTTCTAGTGTATATGTACATACAAATAAAGAAATAAAAATCTGTATTATCATACCCCGGTACCTAATTTCTTAAACAGGGGGATGCATTCCAAATTCTTATATTTATTTCTTATATTAAAATACAACTATTGTTCCATTATTTTACAGATACTTTTTAACATAAATAGCAATATATTAATATTTAAATTATACTTATAAAATTTTATTTTATTACTCACTTAACTATGTTTTTCTTTCTTTATAATATACTATACTAAATTTTTATTTGCAAAAGAAACTTTCCTTAACAATTTCAAATTAACTTCTAATACTTCATTAATTCCAAATGATAATAAAAAATCTTCCAATTTTTATTTATTATTGCATATTTAATATGTTTTTATTTCTTTAATTTTTTAATTTTTTTATTTTAAACTGTTTTATGTTATATTCTTTCCAAACCTTTATTAAAGTATACTTATAATAAACTTTACTAGCACCCAGTAATAAAGATGTAAGTTCGGTATTTAACGACTTTTTTATGACATGCAATGTAGGTACATAGCAGATAGAAAAGATATTGTATTCCATCCGAGATTTCACAGGAAATATGTTTTGAGACGCTCTGAATCTAAAAAAGGTATTTTTAGGAAAATGGTAGTGTTAGTTTATCTGTGTGTGCCTGTGTACTTGTATAAGTGTACGTCTGCGGACAGCATAACTAAAAAATCTGATATGTTCCATTCACATTACTTTTCTAGCTGTTCCGCATAGGTATAAACTACTCTTATAAACGATTATTCTTTTATATACATCACGTTATTCGAGATGAACATTAGCAGAATTGGTCTTATTACTTACTTCTTTGTAAGGAGAAGGTAAATAAGTGAATATAATAGGCTAAAGCGATACCCAAATCTTTTAAAATCTGGGCACTATGTGAAACTATAGAAGTTCAGTTCGATTTGCATGGCCAACAGTGAAACAAGAGATACGAAACGAAAGCGGCTTCATGTTTGAGAAGAGAGCAATAAAATTGAGAGCAATAATAAGAAATATCTCCAAAACGATCAACTCTACAAGAAAAACGTACTCGTATATGACATAAATTATGGGTGGTTATGACATTTACATTGTCTATCTCTTACGGTTTATCAGTTATGCATCATTAAGCAAAATTTATGCAGAATAAAGAAGTCTTCAGAGGTTATTCCCAGAAAATTCAAGATATAGATTTTATTTGCTATTTAAATGTCTTAAATGTGCGTTATTTCAGTCAAAATCGTTAGAGCCATTTTTCAACAAAAAAAAAAAAAAAACTTTATACCATTTTTCCATGCAAAGGGTAGTTTGAGGTGGGGGATTTTCTTGGATATCTTCGTGCCGCACCCTGGAATATACTAAATATAAATACCAAGTACTAATATATACTAAATATAAATATAAAGTTTTCGTTTTTGAGTTGTGCTATCCACAGACACACACCAACACAGACACACAGACAATTTTTCTAAAATTGTTTTTTTTGAATTCATGGGCTCTCAAAATATCGGTATTAAATTTTTGGGTGGAATACAATATCCTCGATACACCTTGTACATAATAAGTGTAGAGAAAGCAAACATGCTTTTTGGACTCAGGGGACCTCAAAAAATATTTCCGATGAAATCTCTACAACGAATTTTTGGGTGGAATACAGTACGTTATAGCTACTATGTACAGTGTATGTACATACGTGCTAAAAAAAGCAAAAATGAAAATTCTGTTCAATATTTTAAGTTCAGTATCCCCTAAAGATGCAACAAGAAGATTTTCAAGAAAAACCACCACAATCTACTCTTTTATGGAAAAAAATTCGAAAATGCTGTTTTTCTCAAAATTGGTTAAATCAAAATGGATTTTGATTTAGATATCGTATATAAAATATATTTACACGGTAAAGAAAATGTATATCTGAAATTTTCTTCCCAAAAAATTCTGTTTTCTGGATGAATTTTCAGTATACCATAAGAAATAGACAAAAACTCATTGCACATAAAATGTAGATCTGTTTAAAACACACTATATATGTTTTGCTTGTAGAGTTAACCGTTTCCAAGATATTTCTTTTTATTGGCTTCAATTTTTAGTTACTTAAACTTTTCTCTAACCTGTCATCTTTCGTTTCACATCTTTTTTGTTTTATTCCTGGTCATCCTAAGCGAACCGAATTTCAATTGTTTCACATAGTCACTGACTTTATAATACATTTGACTAACGCTTTAGCCTAGTGTATTCCGATATTTCCCTTCTACTCAGAAGGAACTAATGCAACCAGTTCTGTTAATGTTTTTCTCGATTACCACGGTGTAGATAAAAGAATAGTTTTTATGACAATAGTTTGTAGAGAATGTCATGTGAATAGAACATATCAGACTTTTTAGTAGCTCCTCACAATCCAATCCAACACAAACGTTTTATTTTATTTTTACGTTGCCCTCCGAGGTGTAATGGTTATCATGCTAACTTCATATACCCAAGGTTATGGGTTCAAGCCCGGCGGAGGACGATGGATTTTTTCGGGCGTAAAATCCTTAGCATGGCTTCCTTCGGAAGGGAAGTAAAGCCTTTGGTTCCGTGTCGTAGATTTACCTCTGAGTAAAATTAAGCGGTCTTTCACTCCCAATATAGAAAGGGACGCTGAGAGCCACAGTAGTTAAAGAGCGTCCATAAATAAAACTACATTTCATTTACAGACGTTTTATAACAAAATGTTGGCTACACGAAAATGCACAAAAAACAAACTCGTGTTTCGGCTTTCTCTCCCATAGGGTCCCTAACCGGCGGAAAAAAATAATATTCTAAGTCATAACGGCTGGTTTTAGGTTTGTCTTCCGCCCAACGAGCAGCTGCCTTGTAGTATGCGAGGCACTGGTAATAATAAAATTCGACTGCAAGACCACACCAAAGATGTCACCGTATCATGGCCCCTGGCGGCGCCTGCCAGAGCGTTTAATCCACTCGCCTCCCATCAAGGATTCGATCCCAAGGATTCACATGTTTGATTTGTGGTGGACGAAACGGCGTCTGAGAGGGTTTACTCCGAGTCCTCCGGTTTCCCCCGCCACTCATTCCACCAATTGCTCTATCATCACCTTTCCTATCATCATTTCACTTTCATTTCATATCATCTATTTCCTCATGCTGGCTACAGGCCGACCACTAGCTCCTGGCTCCCTGATAGGCTTCTGACGCCTAGGCATCCACCTATAAGTCCTGGGGGGGGGTGTAAGTCCTAAATACGTGGAGAGTAAGCCGACTACGAAAAATAAAAATCATAACCTCTCCTTCGAGTCAGATCAGTGACAGTCACGTCTCTGCAGCTGCGTGTATGATGCCCAACATCCCTTTGTCCCCTTCACCTATAGCCTCAAGAATAGCATCATATTTCCATTTTTGAGAAAATTAAAATTTTTGAAAAATGTCCTGTATAAAGAGTTAGTTTGAGCTTGGGGATTTTCTTGAAAACCTTCGTTTTGCATCCTTAGAACATACATATTAAGCTTGGTATGGAGCGCTGAGTTGTGACGTTCACAGACAGACCCACCTCAAAACACACACACACATACACATTCAGACACGCATATGTGCAAATCTTTTTCTAAAAATATTGTTCTCTGGATTCAGGGCTCTTAAAAATATGTATTTTCGGTGACATTCGGTATCGAATTTTTGGTAACTATTATGTACGTGATAGGGAAAGTAAAAATGTTTTTAAGGGAGCTTCAAAACATATGTTTCTGATAAAATCGATATCTAATTTATTTCCCCTATTTATTATACGTACTAGACAAAGTAAAAACTGAATTAATGCGGACTTCACCGACTCGCTTAATTTTGTGCTAGAGAATGCAGACTCGCTCCATGAACTGTATGTTATATCAGTTCGCGATCGATTTCTGACAGCAATGGTGAGTCTCTTGTTACTTGCACAGTATATCGTGTGTCAGTTTATGAAGTCGGAAACAGAGCGCAATCTAACTCGCAGGATGTCGACTCCTCCCTGCCTGGGAGGAACCTTTCTTATTTATAGAAAATGGCACACATTGTGTTTCGGTTATTTTGTAATGTTTCAACTATTAAATTCGATGAAGTTTGCTTGAATTGTATTTACTTACCAAGCTGACTGTAATAAAATTATTCTTTGAATGAGTTAGATGCCAAGTAATTATAAAGAGTCTTATCTTATTCACTGCTATAAATGTGAGATATTTTTCGATTGTGTTATATACCTATTAATTATTAAGAAGCTTGTTCATATTCACTGAAAAAACATTCTAATTGTGTTAGACTCCAATTAATTATCAAGAGACTTGTTCAATTTATGTGAATCTTTTTTCGATTGTGTTAGATACCAACTAATTACAGAAATTCCTGTTTATATTGTGCTGTAAAAGTGTAAGTTTTACGTTACAAATTAATTCCCATGTAAGCATTATAGTAATGCCTTTGTAGTGGCACTGTCAAAGATAAAGAGCTTGTTGTTTTACTATGTTAATATTTTCTATAGTAGTTAACATTATTTTTGCAGTTGTTCAGGTATGTAACAACTACTAGTGTATATATGTATTTGCTTACATCAGAAATATTAATAATGTAAGAGACATTATAATGGAACTATGAACCTGCAACAAGTACATTACCTGTGGATTACCTATTTCAAATGCAAATTGTTGCATACTGCCACTGCATTGACGAGTTTCCGCGCATATCTCCCTCCCCCTCCTCTTTGTTCATAGAGCACTTACATTTGGTGACGCTTGAATTAATACATCATACTTGCTTTTAAAATTTAGAGGTTATACGTGTTGGAGTATTATCTGTTAGTTCCTGTTTCTTAGCATTTTGATATTCTTGTTATTTAAGTTTTTCAGCCATCTTGGTTTTAAATAGGATGAAAAATCCTGAGAAATGTGTTTAAAGCAAATATTAATTTTCTCAGCAAATCTTTCAGATGGAAATTTGAAAACTAAAAAAATTTACGAGGGTCGTTCAATATATAATACCCTACGTTTTTTTCCTCTGAACATATTTATTGTTAAGAGTCAGAATTTGCTGACATAATGTACATCAATATGTCTTGTCCAATTCCTACTTTTCTTCGTAGTCTCTATCACGTTCTATGGCCTTACGCCAACGTTATATGAGAGCATGTATTCCGTACTGGTAAAAGCTCTTGTCCTGTAGGCGTAGCCATGTTTTCACTGAATGAATGACACTCTCGTCATCTTCAAAGTGTGCACCCCGTAGAGAATCTTTAAGCGGTCCAAAGAGATGAAAGTCCGAATGTGCCAGGTGTGGACTGTAGGATGGATGAGGCAATGATGTCCAACCCAATTTGACGATGTGTTCCCGAGTTCTTAGACTTGTGTGTGGGCGTGCATTATCATGTTGGAGTAAGATTTCTGATGGATTCTTGTCATATCGTACACCTATGCTTCTGAAATAATGGTTGACCCTCTTGGCATCACATTCACGAGAGTGACGCCATCACAAGCCCAGAAGACTGTTACGATGACTTTTCCGGCAGAGGCGGTTGTCTTGAATTTCTTCTTTTGTGGTGAATGAGGATGATGCCACTCCATGGACTGCCTTTTTGTTTCCGGCGCAAAGTGGTACACCCAGCTTTCGTTCCCCGTAACGACCCGTGACAGAAAAATTTCAAAACGCTCCAACAATTAATATGAAATGGCCTTTCTTTGAATCTTGTGGTCTGCTGTGAGCATTTGTGGAACCCATCGTGAGCACGTCTTTTAATATCCAAGAGTCTCGATCATTGCAGACGCACTTCCAATGCTGGCCGACAACTGTAGAGTCAATTGTCGAGTTGTGACGCGCACGAATAATGGCATCCGTACGATTCAGCATGTCTGGATCAGTGGCTGTGACAGGACATCCCGAGTGTGGCTGATCATGGAGCTCTGTATCTGCATTTCCTGAGGCTTTAACTTTCTTTACCCATCGCCCAACGGTATCCTAGCAACTGCACCATTGCCATACTACACCAAACGTTTATGGTTTCTTTTTCTGCACACAAGAATTCAATAACAACACGCAGCTTATAATGTGAGTCGTATGTAGACGCCATTTTGGAGCTATACTACGGCTCTGCCATCTGCCGAAACGGTTCGAAACTTCACCGGCGCACAGAAGAAACATCAAATGTGAAGCACCTATATATATACGTCCCTATACGGCAGAGCCGTAGTACATATATATAAATGTTTTTTTAAAAAATGTGGGCCTTATATATTGAACAATCCTTGTATGACACTTTGTTGAAATATACGTGCATAATGATTTTAATTGGCTCATGTTAACATTCAAAAATATTTAAGCAAAAACATAAAGTAAAATATTAAAATATTTGAAATCATATTAAAATAAAGTATTAGAATATATCCAGAAAATGGCACTGTAATATGTTTATTAATTTCAGTAAATGAATAATATGTATATGTTTAACATAAGTTGGATGATTTTAAACTCCTGTAAGTGCTATTGCTGCACCCCTCTTCCAATTCCGGCATTGAAAATAAGTCATGCAATTTCAAATATGCTGTTACTTTTCTTTCAGGTGCAGTTCGAGCCAAGAAGATGGACTTCGAATCATCAGAGACGGCGATGCTAGTCGGTATCTCCGGCGATCCTTTCAGGGCAATCCTAGGATTCGGCGTCATAAGCAGAACACAATGTAAACACCAAGACTAGAGATGTTTGTCAGTTCTACTGCCATTGGAAAAATATAGCGTTTCAGGAAAGGCCGGTCTGGATTACTTTGTAAAACATTTACTGCACTTAAACTGCTGACAGATCTTCACACTCCCCATTTTGAATATCGGCCAATTTTAGACACTTGACATTGAAATCTCGGTGTGAAAAACATTTTCGCACTTTCAACTCTTGAGAACCCAAATGTTGACAGAGGTTTCCTTACGTGTAAACTTTACGGTGAAGACTTCCAACATATGTTGACATTTTCTACTAATGTATACCAGAGTGCTTGGCTAATTTTACATTTCACACATCCCTAAGAGTTCAACAACAATGAAAAGAGATTGGACCAATGAAGGTACTTTTTTCATGCTGAGTAAAATATATTTTTCAACAGAAGCCCAATTTAGCAGACCAGAGAGGCATCAATAATTTTGTTTCAGTAGTTTTCCGAGACTCTTTTGAAATACCTACACACTTATGTTATCAACGAAAATATCCACTACGAGTATTTTTGTAAGTATAAAGACATGACTTTGTGTTCATTTTAAACGCTTTTAGAATAGTATATAGGAAAGCTTGATTTCAAACTTGCATTTTTCAAGTCCAATTCCAGTTGCAGAAGTGATATTCAGATGTCCTCAGCTGTAGATACTACATGAGGATGGTGCTAAGTGTACATCTGTTAAAGAGAGAAAAGCACTTTTTAAACCAAACAGCGTGAACGATACCTGTTTTATTTACTATCAAAACAAAACGAGCTCCCAAGTCGAGTTTTATAAATGAGCCCATAGATACAAATAATATGATTTAACGACTTTATAGTAAGATAGTCCAAAGAATTGCCTTAGAAATGGTATTTTCATCTTTAAAATAATATACTTTTACGAAACTACAGAATTAATTCCTTAATTTTGAAACAGCCTTGTGAACTAGAGCAGGGTAAGGTGGATACTGACTTTGAACATTTCTAAAATCCCAGTGTCTTTATATTTTTTTCTAGTGACTATATTAGAATGAATGAAAAGGAATTTACGATCAGTGTTGATTAAATCGAGCGGTGCTTCAGTAGTGTGCAGTTTTAAGATATGCAACTAGACTTATTGCATCAAACCAGCTGCTGAGAAGTGATTTATTAATAGGTTATATACTCTAGAAGACTATTGAACGTTGAGCAGGAATTGTGAAGACTAAAACAAACTATCTGAAGAGTTTAAGTAGTTTTGTTGTTATCTACTACTGTTGATAAGGAGATAGATATTGTTGCAAGAAGTGCCTAAGTGCCCATAAGGCGTAAGGAACGTTCCATGTGTGAGTGTACGCGTATGTTTATACAAAAAATGTGTGTGAGATAGAAAGCAAAGAGGCAGATTTCTGATCTGTTTTCACGTATGTGATGCATACACCCCTACCTCAGGGATACCCACCTAATGTCTATGGAATATTGTCCCACTTAAGTTCAGACAATTTTTAATTTATGTGCATGCTTCATATATTTTTGTGAGAATGTGAGTGACAAACTGTTGGTAAAGTCGTATGTAAGAGTTTGTAAAAAATGGCATGACATTGTGAATCTGCATTAGGGTAAATTATTAGCCCTTCAGTGGTAAAACGTTGCAGAGAGCAGGGTCGACTCTAGGAATAGTACCATCGTACTTGGCACTACGTTATTAAAATGATTGTTTATAATGATTATATCAAGAGTGCAGTCATGCTTATTAATCTTTAAGGCACAATGAAATGTTTGCATGACAATAGAAGCTTTGAAAGCTAATTGCAAGTTTGCACGATTATGTTACTACTCTATAAAACCATGCCACTGCTGCCCAGACACGGAGCATTCTCTATCTTAACTCTAGCGGAGAATGGACCGGCAAGAGGATGCCTCACATCCGTCAGTTTTTTTTATTTTATTTTTTTAATAACAAATACAGTTCTGGAGGCTTATCAGGACTCCGGCGCTGTATTCCCTTTTTCTCCGTTTTTTCTAGTGTCCTACATTTCCTTAGTCTTAACATTTTCCTTTCACATATACATACACACATTTACAAACGCAGAAACACCCATGTCCAAGGCGGGACTCGAACCCACGATCCTGGGCACCACGAAGCGCCAAAGGGAGGCACTTTAGCGAGCGCGGCCACCGGGATCGGCTCAGTTAGTACCTGATATGGCTTATTGTTGTCAGTACATACCAATCTGAAACGCTAACATTATCATATATATATACATAAATGTGTGTGTGACCAAATTCTTAGCATCGTTTCCCCATCCTACGATCTATCGACACTTTAAACAGATATCTGCAAAATGTGTGATTCTATTGCAGTCACTGATGATTTACACCGGGGGAGTGGAGTGGGTAAGCAAAGTCTTACCTCTTAGAACAAAATTCTGGACAGACAGAAAGACAAAGCATACTTATCTGTGAAATAAGATACCAATCAGTAACTTGCGATGTAAAAGCGCATACTCTATAGAGATTTTAGAGAGGCTCTAAGCCTCTCTGAAACCAAAACAAAACAGCTATAAAAACGGTCCATGTGTGCAGGTATGTATGTGCGTGTGCGTGTGGGGGTGGCAGGTGGTGGGGGGTTTTGTTAAATCATATTTGCCAACTCGTTTTTCATTGTTTATATTTAAAATTAAATTAATTAAGTTGCCTGCATTGTCGTCACTCCAGCAGGCGAATAAAAGGGAGGCATTTTAGGAATAGTAAGAACATTGAAGGCATGAGTGTACGCATATGCGGCGTGCCATTTTCTTTATTTAAGTAGCATGAATAAAGCAAGTCCTTTACTAAGTAGGGAGTCCATTGTCTATATTATCTTTAAAGATAAGGTAAAAGTAAAATACCTACACCGGATTTGCACATAAATATACCGCGTTAAAAAATTCAATAAGGTCATCTACACGTAATATCGTCTACGCGTAATACAAATGGATCTGTGGATGTGCAGCCTAAAATGTTTTATTCTGCTTTGTATGTGATCTGTTTGGTAGCGATAACTACTGCCCGAGCAGCAGCAGCAGTGAATGTATGTTGCATCAGATAGCAAATAGTTTCAGGGAACTAATTCTGACACTACCGCTGTATTCGTGCTTCAGCCGTAACTGATAGTATGTCTGAGCACAGGGGCGGATCCAGAGGGTGAGCGCTAGGGTCTCGCGTCCTCTGTTAAAATTAATTTTAAAAAAGTATAGACTGCGACATATAAATCCCGACGTATATAAACTTGGACCCAGTATTACTAAAATAAATATGAACTTAAGACAAAATCACAGAGAGATGGGTATGGTCATTTAAGTCAAAATGTATGTAGAAAGGAAGTTGGGTTTTTACTCTTTACGTGGGTGCTTTTTTATGCATAAGCCAAATAGTCTTCCTTAATTTAAATAAAACTGCATGGGCTGTTTACTAAATATTCTTTAATTCACAACTATGTTGATGTATTCTCTGCTGTAATAATTTTGGTTTGGCGATTTAAAGTGTAGGTAATATTAGTAACAAATATAATTCTTATTTATTTTGTTCCTTTTAATATGTGTTCCTCCAATGTTTTTCTACCTGTTTTGTGCATCTAATTTAAAAACAAAATTCTGAGGAGGACTCCAAACCACCCAGTGAGGTGTTCTTACAGAAATTCTGAAATTCTTGTCTGCGCATGCACTGTATCAGTGGTTGGTTAGCTCTACTAAAATTGGTTCTCACTTGAAGTCCAAACGGTCAAAAAATGTTCATCCAACTGAGCTGCGACAATGGTAATCCATATTAAGAAAACAGTAGCCCAGAAAAATGCGCCAAATAATGTTAATCGATTAGCAACATTTTAATACACAATATGATGCACAGTTCAAGCATGTTTTGGGAGAATTGAATTTCAAAATGGGGTCACAAATGTCAGAAAACTATATGAAGAGTATCTGGTAAATGAAATATGTGTATGAAGCTTGGGTATATTTGCATGACTCTACAGAACGTCCTCAAATTATTGGACGATTTCATTAGGTTGTATTTTCACCAATACTTGGCATAAATAAATTGCCATAACACCATTTGAAGGAGGAAAGTTTGAAGTTATGTGTTGTAATTTGATGTTCATTTATCATCTAGTGAGAAATGTGTACATTCTTTTTGGAGAAACTAGCTCCAAGTTATTGTAACGGTTTGCGAGGAATTTAGATGACTTGTCTTGTGTGATATTCTCGATGGCTGCGCTAATGCGCCTTCTTTCGCCAACGTCGCTGGAAGTGAAGAGGTGTAAACGCTATCCTTGGTGTAATCCCAGAGCAAGAAATCACACATTGTAAGGTCAAGTTAACGGGGTGGTGTTTTCTACGGCTGCTGCATGACCAATCACCTGACAGATGTTGCTTGAGGTAACTACGGGCATTCGTATGCCAATGTCTTGTTGGAAAATGAATAGTGTTCCAATTCGTGCATGCGTTTTGGCATTAGCCTCTTTGACAATAGCAATAAAATCCTCACAAAACACTAGCCTCTTTACTGAATCATCGAGCTGCAGTTTTTATACCAGCTGTAGTTTACACGGGAATAACTTCATTCCCTTCCATACTGTTAATGGTAACATCTGCTATTGTTCATTGATTCTCCATACTGATGATCTCCGTATAAGACGTTTACGGATTTTTATCAATCGTTTCTTCATTTACACTTGGTCTTCACGCGCGTCCTTTCTCTTGATGGCAAATACATCCGCTGTCGCGAAATTGTTCGTACCACCCTCAGACTAACGACGCGCGTGCCTAAATGTCCGTTCGGGCAAATTCAATCACAAACCAACCATGATAAGTTGGTAAAATAGCTGTTTTATCCAAAAACAATATACATGTTTCTCACTAGAGAGAAATGAAAATCAGATATACAACACAACATTTCAAACTTCCCTCCTTCAAATGATAGTAAGACTATTTATGTCAAAATATTTGTGAAAATAGAAGAGCCTTATGAAATCATCCAACAATTCGTTGGCGCATGGAGGGCAGAGAGGACCACAGCTTCCTCGAGGAAAACCAAAGTTTTCCAACGGTTTTATGGTTTTTGGGTATTGCGCTGGTATAGTCAAGATTCACAGTGCAGCTAATATATTAAGTTGCATACTCTTTAAGTTGAACATAATGAATCCCATTTTCAATAAAAAAAAAAAAAAAAAAAAAGGACTCATCGCTTATATCATTGTGTTGTACTGTGTATGGATTATTGATTGACTAAAACTATGATTGGATGTCTTAACTCTGTATCGTTGTAATTAGTCCGCAACTTGACACTTTTTATCAGCTCTTGCATGCGATTATATGAGTTGATTTTACTACAAGCTTACTCGAACTTAAGTGAGGAAAAAAAGGATCTCTGTGATTAAATACCCCAAGAAATTTATACGTTTACGAATAAGACAAGATTATTCTATCGTTATTTAGCAGTTTTAATTAGACTTTAATGTTTACGTTAATTAGAAATATTATATTGGCATTAGCCTTTCCTTACAGGATTCTAAAACCCTGTCATTTATTTAAGTGTTAGAATTAGAAGTGGTGCTAGCCTTGAATTAAATAAAATAATAAATACGGAATATGTAGTTAAGTTTCAGTACTTCATTCACCAACTACATTTCAGTTGAATATAACAGTTTTCCGGCTAAAATCATGAGCCAAGTGAGACAGTATCATTCCTATACTAGAGAAAGAGAAAGGCAAGATGGAAGAGAAAGTTGGTACTTTTTATAAAACTTATTATATTTTCCTTTTATTTCCTTGTCAATTAATTTACAAAATTGGACTTACTGAAATTCTATAAATACCTACCTAAAGCACTCTTGAAAATGCTCGTGATTATTGCGAGAATTATAATAAATAAGACCAAATATCTACCATTTCGGATATCCAGAATACAAAGATTTAGAGATACTGCTCACAATAGACTGATAGGTAACGTGTATCGGTGCAAAGATAGAACACTCCCTAGTTTTGGCCTACTTTATATTTCCCTTGACCGAATATCATCTGAAACCCTCATCCCTTATAGTCGTCCCAATATAAAGAGTCGGATATGCAACCCCTCCATGACAGGGAGGAAGAAGCTTTGGAAATAATAATTAGTACATCTTACTGGAGGGAAAAAAAGGCATTTTCTACAATGTAGTGTCACATTGCATTGTGTAAATAATGACATTTGGAGTATTAGTGTATACAGTATTTTGTTTCTTGTTTCTAAATGGCAGTCAACCAATGAGATGTGAGCCTATTATTATTATTATTATTATTATTATTATTATTTCTTTGTTGCATGTACATCAACATTTGCTCTACAGATGTCTATAACTTTAACTTTAATGTAAATTAAAGAGCTACCACCGTAATAAAGAAAGGAAAGAAAGCATTTAAGTTGCAAGGCCCACCACTGCCACATATTTCTACACTCTTCCGGAAAAATTCCAAAATATCAGTAAATTTAATTGGATAGTTTTAAAAATAGTCATCTGAACTTCTTCAAATGAATTCTCTTGCTATGTTTCTGATGTATTAAGTATGATCATATTCTTTATATTGGTAAATATGCAAATGAAAAGTTTGCTGACAGTTAATAAACTATGACATTACGTTTGATTACTTTTTGAATCTGCAGAGTTATTCATATCTTGGTTTTATGTTATATTCGCAAAATCGTCTTAGAATTGTTTCACAATAAAGGAGATATCATTCTTTATTGCGGAATATAAGCTGCAAAAGGATTTTATAGTTTACGTCCTTTAAATCTGGTAGGTTGTAACGGAAGAATGAAATGGTGCTCAAATGATCCGGGGGTCATAGAGCTTAGAGTTACTCGACATTCGTCTTCTCGGATAAGGGAAAATCCTTGTACTATCCAAGATTCGAACTCAGGAGCAATGGAATGCGAGCCAGACATGCTACCACCATACCACAGAGGCGCGCGTAAAATTTTGTTGCACGTCAGTATACTGTGGTGAACCCTTAGACGTCTTTTTGAGGAATTATCTGGTAACCTTATAGGTGAATTAAATGGAACTTGTACAACTTGTATTTACAATATTCACGTTAGATACTATTTTACACATGCATTTGCAACTGAAATTGAGAAACGGTGTCCTTCAGGCCGGATACGGACCAACATTTTACAAAGCCAGCTTCTTAAATAAATAAATAGTTGCGTTCAATATCATTTGCCTGTCAAACTCTATTAACCAAAAGAGAAAGCGCTCTAAAGCCGAAAGCAATTTGGACTTTGTTGTTATATGCTGCAATTTTGGATGCTAGTTTCATATGTGAATTAGGAGTAAAAATAAACAAAGAGATGATTTTTCACGGCTCATCAGCAAACATTTTAAAAGCAGTCCAAGATGAAACAATTAATATACTCCAGACCAGTCAAAGAAAGTTCAAAGACTGGTGTGTGGGTAGTGAAACAAACTTAAATGAAAATTCTTTGTTAGCATACTTTTATGTAATGGTAGTAATATTACAATAATTACAATTAGAGGAAACAGTTTTTGTTTTAATGCATTTACTATCAAGAAGAATAAGATATAGATGATGCTCATCAAATGTATTTACGTTTTATTGGAACTGTATTTTATGTTTTTATAGCGTGTTTGTTGTTAAGTTAGAATATAAGGTATAGGTTTTGTTGCCTAGAACTAAAGCCTGATTACTATAATAGATAAACATATTTAAAAGACGTTATGTAAACAAATCGAGAAAGATGGAAAGGTCCTGTAAAGGTTTTATTAGAAAGAGTAATTAGTTTATTCCAGGCACCGTAAACATTTCATCGGTTGTTTTTAATGTTTATACTTAATTTGATTTTAACAACTATGTGTTTTCTCACAAAACCAAACTGTCATTTATTTTACCTATAACAACGTAAATAAACACGATCATTGCATGCTAAAGAGGCCGTGCAAATAAATATCTATACCATCTGTGGGAACTAGTACAAATGGTCAGTGGGAATACACAGACAAACAATAAACCTCATTATTTTTAAATTAAGGTATATTTTCAGAATTTTTGGAGTAGTCAATTTTGTGTTGTGTATTTTAACAACTTAAAATTATTAAACAAAAGGACGCAAAATTATTTTGTGGTATGTCGAAATATGTTGTATTATCTCGAAATTCCTATATAAAATGCATCTAGTTCTCCCAATTATATGTGCATATATATTACTTCAAACAGTATTCCTATAGAAGCCAACCCTGTTTAAGTACAGCATTGTGCATTGCTTTTGTTATTAGCAAGAACGTGTTTAGTCCGAGCAAAAGTGTTAACCACAGGAGTAACTTTGCTGCTATTGTCTGCACCAGTCATTATACCAAAGGTCCCTAGAGGTCTTATGGGGTATGCATCCAAAACAAGATGAAATCTCTATAAAGATGTATGAATTAACCTCTCCTGGACCACTTTTACATAATATTTCCAAACTATATTAATCTTCGTTGTTTACCTGACACACGCACATGGAATATGTAATGTATAATTTATTTTCGTAACATGTAAGTGTTTAAAGGGATAAAGAATTTTTAGTATTTGTCTTGTTTTCGATCACTGAAGCTACCCTTTTGAATCCCATACAGTTCCTGTGTTACACCATTATTTTTGAACAGTTATTTCGCATTAGCATTCGTGTCAAGCTGATGACATAATGCTTATACAACGGTCATCTGACGAAATACATAGAAGTCGATGAGAGACGCTAATGCCATACTAATTCCAAGATGAACGGCCTTCTCTGTACATCCTTGAAAGGTATGTTATCATTGCTTATTCTTTTAATTTCAGGGCAAGTTAGAGAAGTTGTTTATAAGGCATAGATATATGATCTGTGCTGGTATGTGTATCAAATGTGTAATATCCAATGCTTTATGTATGTCTGCTAAAGAAACTCAAGGGGAAAAGTTTAATTACAGAGTTAACGAACACAGAAACACTTCCCAGATAAATATATTTTATGACTAATTTATTCAGTCCTGCAAGAAAGTCAAGAAGTCAGATCAGCTACGTGTGTCTCGAGCCATTTCAGTATCTGAATTCTTTGAGAGTTAATGAAGTTAGTATTTTCTAATGTTATAATTTAAGATTTAAATATGAGTTGTTTCTAACCAAAGCGTACTAAACTTTATTTCGATATTACACATACTGCATTTTCTTTTCTTTTGTACGTTTATATCTTTGATATTGTGTTGATGTAAATAAACTGTTAGTATTTATTTCGTCGATGCAGTAACCATTTTCTTTGTTTTCTGTTTATATTGTGTTTTAATGCCAAACCCATTAAAAATATATCTTCCCAGCAACTTTTCATAAGGTAGTAAATTGAGCATGTAAAAATGTCACTTCTAAATTTTTTTTTTTTTTTACTCTGAATATCATGTACATTAATTATCAAAAGTAGCAGATAATACCAATAAAACTAAAATAAACTTTTTTACGTTATCACAAAATGTAATATTTTGATAGGATGTTTTACAGAAAACAATCAACATGTTTAACAGATTCGAACTATACACTTTTTGAATAGAAGACCTTCACCAGAGAGGTTAACAAGAAACGTTTATTCCTAACGTCAGCCCCTTATTTATTTTTGACATACCCTAAAAGGAATAGAAATAAAATTCAAATAAAACGGGCATTAGCGATATAAGTCCTAAATATCGAAATACTAAATTTGACCTATACCAGAATTGTTTTAAATTAGTCACTTTTGGTTTAATTAAAATGGGTTACAAATGAAACATTGTGATGGGAAACCATAATATAAGAGACCAGAACATCTGGAACATACACTATTAATTATTTCATTAGAAACTATTAAAATGTATGGTATCCTTTAGTTACCGGAAGATATCATTTACTTTTATTCAAAATATTAAGAGACATCTTAAAAAGTTATGTGTTACTTTTCTTGACCCATGGTGTAGTTTGATTGTTAGGAGTAGTAATATGTGAAGGCTTTGTTGGTGTATGGAGCAGTGAGTGTGTTAAGGTTGGTTCGAAAAGAATAAACTATATAAACTATCAGTTTGAATTTATTTAGAAATTCCCAGGTGTCAAATGTTAATGGCAAATAATATTTATTGGTTGTTAAAGCATTTAAATACATTCGATCAAAGATGTAGAAGATGCAGGGGAGCGAATGAAATAGTTATCATGTACTGTACTATTATGAAGTTCCCACAGTTCTTAGAGTTGAATAAACCTTGTCAGTAAATCATGCAACTGCAAGCATTTCAAGAAGTGCTTAGTAAAATATTTGCATGGGTTTGCAAAGGAGGCATATTTGAAGATTAAATGAAGGTAAGCATAATATATCATAAATGGCCACAGTGCATTGGGCGTTTGTTGTCCTCCCTTTTTTTTTAAAATAAGGTTAGAATAAAGAAAAAATGTTATGTGCTCCATTCACATCACTTTATCTACCTATTTGCAACATATTCTCATACAAAAGCTGTTTATCTATCTACTTCATAAGCATTAGCAGAAATTTTCCTATTACTTAGTTCCTTAAAAGTATGACAGAATACACTAAGCTAAAGCGATAATCAAATACTTTAAAACTTTGTTGCTATGTGGTTGAAGTTCGGTTCTATTTACATGGTAATGAGTAAAACAAAGCAAAAAGGGAGATAAATTCCCGTTTGAGTAAAATATTTTAAAACTGAAACCGATGACAAGGAATAGCTTTTAAACGGTTAACTCAACACACACACACACACACACACACACACACACACACACACACACACACTGTATACGAGATAAATTATGTGTTTTAACCAGCTCTACATTTGTATGTGGTAAATTTTTGTCTACTTCTTAGTGTTTACTAGTTATACAAAAGTCATTTAGAATGAAGAGGTCTTCAGAAGCTATTCTCGGAAAATTCAAGATATACACTTCATCCGTCACGAAAATGTCCTAAATATAACTATTTTAATCAAAATCGATAAAGCCATTTTTGAGAAAATTTCATTTTTCGAAAAATATTCCACATAAATCCACTAATCTCTCTCTCTCTCTCTCTCTCTCTCTCTCTCTCTCTCTCTCTCTCTCTCTCTCTCTCTCTCTCTCTCTCTCTCTCTCTCTCTCTCTCTGGTGTAAAATCCTTGGCATGGCGTCCTTCGAAAGGGAAGTAAAGCCGTTGGTCCCGTGTCGTAGATTTACGGTACGTAAAAGAATCTCAAACCTGATAAAAGAGGCCTCTGAGCAAATTAAACCGTCTTTCACGCCCAGTATAGATTGGGACGCTGAGAACCATAGTAGTTAAAGAGCGTCCATAAATAAAACTACATTTTTTTATCTCTATCTCTACCTCTATGCAAGTTACAGATTGAATAACGTAACCAATAACTTGAAAATGAAAATGTACCTAATCTTTTTAAATAAAAAATGTTGTATCAATCAAACATCAGATCAGCATCAGTATTTAAAATGCCAAGACACGGCTTAATGGAAGACCACCATGATTGTAAAGATTGTGTAAAGTACTGGCTTGCATCAGATGTTGTTCAGAAGTTGGTAATGAATAAAGAAAGAAATGCAGAATTCTTTTCTATGTACGCAACACAAGCATAACGTTTGAAATTTGCGAACTCTTGCGTTATGTAACGCGTAACGTGGTTCTATGCAAATGCTTCTATTAAATAACATGGAAGATTATGCTGCCTTAGCGCCTAATTTTAATTTTGAATGGGCCTTAAGTCATAATTTTAGAAATATTCCAATCTAAGTCGAACATATACATTATAAACAACAATCAATCTGCATTTAAATGAACAATATTACCTGGTATAGATCGAGCATCTCTAAGTTGATTAGAAAGTGCTA
The DNA here is from genome assembly GCA_030762935.1 of Hymenopus coronatus. Lineage (NCBI taxonomy): Eukaryota > Metazoa > Arthropoda > Insecta > Mantodea > Hymenopodidae > Hymenopus > Hymenopus coronatus. The sequence continues at coordinate 100,896,426 of CM060890.1, forward strand.
AGTAATACTTCACGTTTATATGTTCATATGTTCAGAGTAGTAATGACCACTATCGACTGAAAACTATGGAATTATTTGATAGTCGGCTATAGGCTATTCGGTTATACCCAAGTATATGATTTTCATTCGATTTTAAAATGCTACTATTCTATTGGTTGATGCAGTTGACAGTACAATATCACTTTTCAACGCTTTCATCGATGAACCAATGCAGTATAAAGGCAACATCATTCCAGAGTTAGTAAGCAATGCAAAAAGCATACAGCATCTGCTATTTTATTTTCTTTGTTTAACACTTTTAGCTACCAGTCAAAAATATTACAGTAAATAAAGCTACATACCAATTACCAAACAAGAAACATAAATATGCAGTTGGTCGGCTAGGCTCTATGGTATACAGGTTGTTCTAACCATGGTATTAATATTTGTAACACTGCCGGAGAGGTAGTGATTTTGTGCCGGATGCACCAACTACGCAGTGGTGGCTGGCATAACAGAAGATAAAGTTGTAATGTTGCTGCTTTATGATTCCTAACCAGTTAACTGCTAAAAGAAACTATTGTAGATCCCCACTTGTATCTTATTAAAATAGAGAAGCACATGAGCATTTGGAGCTTCGAATGCTAGCTATGCTTTACATTCAATTCAAGTCAAAATGTAAATTAGCCATATTTAGGACTGAGTATGGCAAATACAAAATAAGAACTAAATTCTAAATCAAAATCTCCTCCTATTTCGAAAGAATAATCTCATTCTTTTTAACCTCAAATGGATAAGGAATAATAAATACTATATATACAGGGCAGCTAGTAATGCATCTACCAATTTTGCTTGGTATTCCTGTTCAACTTAAAGTGCGCATGCGCGTGAATCATATGATTATACGGTTACAATGTTCGCAATTGATATGCCATGGATTGTTGGCTTATACAGACAAGGGTTGCAGCTGTAGAAGCCTTCATTGTTACGCGTTCTCTAACTGAAACTCAGCTCGCTTGTAATGCTTAACCAATTGTTGAAGTCAATGAAGCGAGCTTCTTCTTCAGAAAGTTTGAGAACAAAGAAAACCAAAATCCTCATATAGTTTATGAGCCAGGAGGTTGTAGTGTGGTGTGCTTTTGGACTGTGTGGGATTATTGGTCCATATTTTTCCGAGGATTGCGTTAGTCACGCACTAACTGTAAATTTCGACCGCCATGTTGAAATTTGCAAAATTTTGTCATGCCAGACTTCGTTCCGACAGTTGAACAACATTTGGTTTTAGCAGCATGGTGTTATGTCACATATTGCATTTTTTTAATGAAAAATACAGTTCCGGAGGCTTGTCAGGACTCCGGCGCTGTATTCCTTTTTTCTCCGTTTTTTCCAGTTTCCTACATTTGCTTAGTTGACCTTATTATTCTTGACGTTTTCCTTTTACATATACATACACAAACATATACACATTAACAAACACAGAAACACCCATGCCCAAGGCGGATCTCGAATCCACGCTCCTGTGCACCACGAAGCACCAAAGCGAGAAACTTTAGCGAGCGCGGCCACCGAGATCGGTAGATTTCAAAGCATGGTTTTTCTCCGAGTGTTGCCCAATCGATTGATTTCCTGCTTTGGAGACCTAACTTGGCCGTCCCAATCTCCAGATTTAACAGTTCCAGAATAATTTATGTGGGATAATTGAAAGAAAAAGTATTCTAGAACCGTTTGCAAACCATTAGGAGTTGAAAGATACCATTGGCCAGAAAATCAATGCCATTCCATGTGATATGGCACGACGTACCATGGAGCACCGTCTTCAAGAATGCATAAATACAGATGGGGACCACTGAGCTGACGTCAAATTCAAATAGTGTTGATGTAACTGTAATATCCATAAATGCAAATGTATCTTGTTCTTGTATTTCAACCGAAATTGGTAGATACATTAAGCGCCATCCTATATATTATATAGGATGGCGAGTAATCAGACTTGTGAAAGCAAATCTCAATCAGACTAGCACATCATTCTGAAATGGACTTTTCCTTTTTTAAGGAAATTTCTTTCTTTATTTATTTGAAAAATACCGAATACCATTTCAGAGTTAAAGTGCAATTTTTTATAGTGTTTAACGTCCGCTTTTACTACTTAAGGCAACCAGGCGATGACACATGATACACGGAATGAAGATGGAGCACCGGTGAAAAGCGGAGGAAACCGGAGAAGAGCCGCCACTGCGCCGCTTTGTCCACAAATCTCACATGTGTCCGCTTAGGATCGAGCCCGGGAGAGTGAGAAGCGAGCGGTCTAACCACTCAGTCACGGCGCAGCCCCTGTGCTAGTCTGATTGAGAAACGCTTTGCTTTCACAAACCGATATTCATAAAATTAATTATATGTTTAATAACTAGAGAATAACTAAATCATTCCCTATTCCCACAGAGTCTAGAAGTACCTATGTATATGCGAGTGAATGTGCGTATGTTTGAAGAAAAGAGAATGACTGAAAACCCAATTTTAAAGTCCCTACAGTCAACGAGTTGTGTCTTAAGCCAAGTTCTCGATAAGACCATGGATGTTAAGGGGGGGGGGGGGGCGGGGAATTGAAAAAATAAATAAAAATAAAAAATAACAACTGCAGGCAATTGTGCAATTGTAAACTAATGTGCACCAAAGTGTTTTTATATTCCTCGTGGGTTAAACGTTTATTATATCGTACTTTTAAGTCCAAATAAAATATGGTTACTTAACTGTGCTATAATTTAACGCATTTTGTGAAAATAAATAGCTTGTAATTCCGAAAGAAAAGTCGAATCATTCGATAGTCATTTCTCTTTCGTAATATATGTTATTGTTGAAAACATTCGATAGTGCCCATCACTGTCATAGAGAGCACACACAAATTTGCTACCACCGCCACTGAACAACAGAATATCGTGATTTGATGACGCACTTGGAGTTATCGGAAGCAGATGGAACTCAGGAAGCCTCAGTTTGAATGCATTAAAGTGGAGAAGTTGTTAAGCGAACCTACGAATATATTCTCTTATTTTCTTGAGAAATTCGGAATTTTACCACAGTGGAGTGGAAAAAAGAACATCATGTTATACCTCTGATTGTTTCTGTAATTAAAATATTGTCAGGCATTTGGTAGTCCTTTCACGGGACTATTTTTTTTTTTTTTTTTGCAAAAAAAAAAAAAGATTCTTACAAAAGTTTTTCTCTTATCTGTTCATGCTAACGAATATAGATGTTAAAAGAATTGGTATTATTACTTTCTTGCAGGTAGAAGCAAAATAAGGGAATGCACTAAACTAAAGTGGTAGTTAAATCTTTTAAGAGCTGTGATAACTTTAAAATTTGTTTCTTTGCATGGCCATGAGCAAAATAAAAAAAACGAATGGCGACTTGCATTTGAGAAGAGTATACTTATTGGAAAATTTAAACCAATAACAAAGCATATCTCATAATTGGTTAACTCCACAAAAAAATCTTAATGTGTTAATACTAATGACTTTCTCTACATCTCAGTAACAAATTATTCTTAATAAGCTTATTCTTCTACCCACTTCATGCTAATCGAGATAAACACTAGCAGAAACGGTCTTATTACTTAGTTCCTTAAAAGTAGAAGGGAAATAAGGGAATACACTAACTAAACCGACAGTCACATGTTTTAAAACATGGTTGCTATGGGATTGAAATCCCTTACTTTCCGTGGCCAGGAGTTGACTAGTTCCTGTATGAGAAAATATTTAAATATTTTAAACCTGAAACCAATAACAAGCTATATCTCGAAAACGGTCAACTCCGGGGAAAAAATGTAAGACATAAAGTGTGTGTTTTAAGAAGCTCTGCATTTTTTGTGCGGTAAGTTTTTGTCTATCTCTTACAGTTTACTAGTCATGCAAAATTTAAAAAAAAAAAAAAAAAAAAAAAAAAATCGTCCAGAATAAGAGGCTATTCCCAGAAAATTCAGAATATATATTTTATTTATGACGTAAGTATCTTAAATACAAGAGATTTTAATTGAAATCGCTAGAGCTACTTTTAAGAAAATCAACATTTTCGAAATGTTTTCCATGTAAAGAGTAGTTGGGGTTGGGGGGGGGGCTTTCTTGAAAATCTTCATGTCGCATCCTTGGGAGATGCTGAACTTGGATATTAAGTTTGGTATTTAACGGAATTTTCGTTTTTGAGCTATGCTGCCCACACACACACACACACACACACACAAACACACACACGCGGACTTTTTTCTAAAAATCTGATGTGCTCCATCCACGTGACTTTTTCTACATCTCTATAACAAATTATTGTTAATTAGCTTATTCTTCTATTTCATGTTAATAGAAATAAACATTAGTAGAAATGCTTTCTTGTAAGTAGAAGGGAAATAATGGTATACACTAGAACATCTGTTCTATTCACATGACTTTCTCTACGTTTCTGTAATAGATTTTGTTGAAATGCTTATTCTGTCTATTACATGCTAATCGAGATAAACATTGGCAGAAATGCCTTCTTTTAAGTAGAAAGAAAATCATGGAATACAATAGGCTAAAACGATAGTCAAGTATTTTAAAAGCTGGTTGCCATGTGGATGAAATCCGTTTCTTTGCAATGCCAGAAGTTGCAAATTCCCGCATGTGAAAAATATAACTATTGTAAAACTGAAACCAGTAACAAGGAATATATCAAAAATGGTCAACTGTTGCTATGTGACACACTGTTTCCCTTTCATTTTAATGTATGTTGTAGTTAAGAAAAGTTTTTGAGTAGTATAACGTTTTGGTTTCCGGATCACCATAAGTTTTGACTAAATTTGGGAACTGGAAGAGTGTAAGTCCCTTTGTGCACCAATACATCACACACCTCCAACAAATTGTTTACTCACGTGTCAGAGTACCTAAAAAAATGAAATAAAAAAATCTTATGTGTTCCATTCACATGACTTTCTCTTCAACTCTGCAACAAATTATTGTTAAAAAGCTTATGCTTCTATTTACTTCATGCTAATCGAGAAAAAAATAGCAGACATAGTCTTATTACTTGCTTCCTTGTAAGTAGAAGCGAAATAAAAGAGTATCATAGGTTAAGGTGATACTCAAAAGCTGGCTGCTAGGTGACTGAACTTCTTTTCTTTGTATGGACCCGGGTTGACAAAAGTACAAGTTTTTCAAAGCTAAAACCAAAAACAAGGAATATCTAAAAAAAAAACAAAAAAACGATCAACTCCACGAAAAAAAGCTATATAACATAAATTGTGTGTTTTAATGTGTGCTACAGTTTTGTGTGGTAAGTTTCTGTCCATCTCTTACGGTTTAGCGGTTATTCAAAATTTCGTAAAGTTCATTTTTTGGGTAGTGTTTAACGCCCGCTTTAACTACTTATGATACCGCAGGCGGTGACCCTGATAATACATGAATGAAGATGGAGCACCGGTGGAATGCGATAGCGGGGGAAACCGGAGAACCCGGAGAAAACCCGCCCCAGCGCCGCTTTGTCCCCCACAAATCTTACATGCGGTCGCTTGGGATCGAACCCGGGTCGTCTAGGTGAGAGGCAAGTGCTCTAACGGCGGGCCGTAAAATTCATCCAGAATAAAGTAGTCTTCAGAGGCTATTCCCAGAAAATTCAAGTTATACATATTGTTTGTCAGGCAAATATCTTTAATATACGATATTTTAATCAAAATCGTTAGTCATTTTTAAGAAAATAAAAATTTTCGAAAGAAGTTCCATGTAAAGGGTAGTTAGGGGCGGGGGAATTTTCTTTAAAATCTTCGTATTGCATTCTTGGAAGATATCAAACTTAAATACCAACTTTGGTTTTTAACAGTATTTTCATTTTTTAGCTATGCTGCCCACAGACACACACACACATACAGACAGACAGACACACACGGACATTTTTCTAAAAATGCCTTTTTTTGGATTCAGGGGTCTCAAAACGTATATTTTCGGTGAGATCTCGGTATCGAATTTTTTAGTGCAATACAATACCTTCTCTATACACTATGCACATAGTATGTATAGAGAAAGTAAAATAAGATAAAAAGGAAATTGCAAAGGCTAGAATGTCAGCGATACATATCGGAGAAATCTAAAATGTATTATTGCGAGATTCGTTGTGATGAAAGTTGAACGAATTGTAAATTGTTTTAAAAATGCTTTTATTCTTGGTTTCTTTCTAATGTAAGTAGTTGTAAGCAAACATTTGCCGCTTTTACCCTCTTTATCCTCTTTCATGTCCCATATGACACTTTGTTACACGTTCAATAAATAGTAGTAATGAATACAATATTTCTCAAAAATAACCTATCTTTTCTTGTCCAAATTAAAATCGTGTAAAAACCAGCAATGCAGTTCTTCGTTATCACTATCATTATGATCATCTTCGTGTATTAAAATAAAACCTACTGGTTTATTTGTTTTTTATTTTTCCTTGACAACACAATTAGAAGTACTTTGGTTCCTTTAGCATTGTACAGGGTTACTACAAAAGAAATAGACAACTTCAACTGCCTGTAAAACAAAAACTATTAGAGATAGCAACCTAATTATTTTGCAGATATATTGACAAACTCTCAAAGTTTCGTTTGTTACTACTGGTAATGCTGTAGTGTTTTGTTTGTTGTTGCAGAAGCTGAAATGGCGGAAAATCCTGTGGAAAAGGCATATTGCGTGTTGGAATTTGCTAGAACGCAATCAGCAACTGTTGTCCAACGACCTTTTAGAACACGTTACCACAAAACGCCACCGACTAGACAGTCAATCTACGACTGGTATAGAAAATTCGAGACAGTGGGATATTTGTGCATAGGGAAGAGCTCGGGAAGACCAAGAGTTTCGGAAGAAAACGTTGATCGTGTTCGTTCTGCCTACATAAGAAGCCCACAGAAATCGACATCTAGGGCAAGCATGCAATTACAAATTCCACAGCAAACTGTATGGAAAATCTTGCGGAAGCGACTGCACATGATGCCTTACAGATTACAGATGTTGCAGTTTCTGAGTGAAGAAGATAAGGTCATACGGCGTGACTTTTACATCGACATGTTGCGACATGATGAAGACGATGCTGGTTTTTGTGAGCGCATCATTTCATTTTTGTGGTAACGTGTTCTAAAATGTCGTTGGACAACAGTTGCTGATTGCGTTCTAGCAAATTCCAACACGCAATATGCCTTTTCCACAGGATTTTCCGCCATTTCAGCTTCTGCAACAACAAACAAAACACTACAGCGTTACCAATAGTAACAAACGAAACTTTGAGAGTTTCTCAACATACCTCCAAAATAATGAGGTTGCTGTCTCTAATAGTTTTTGTTTTACAGGCAGTTGAAGTTGTCTATTTCTTTTGTAGTAACCCTGTATTTGTGTCGCATAGCATCAACAAGTTGTAACTTTTTAATTCTCCCCCATTAATCTTGTGCCATATGTTTACGTAAACAAATTAATAGGCTAATATAATGAAGAATAGTTTTAAGACAGACATTTATTTTAATACTTTACTTTGTTGTGAATGAGAACTATGCTTCACTATTATCATCTAAAAATAATCACTTACACACAACACAAAAAGAAAATGTTGATACATACCAAACTTGGTATCGTATTTAAATTCAGTATCTTCAAAAGTTGTGTCAAGAAGATTTTCAAGAAAATTCGTACACCACAAATTAGTTTTACATGAAAATGTTTTCAAAATTGCTCTATAGAGAGTGTTTAAAACGCAAGTAATTTTAAATGTCATATAGTTTACATAATATAAAACATTTATATTGTATTTGAATTTCCTGGGAATAGGCTATAAGGACCTCTTCATTCTGAAGAAAAGTTTAATTTTAGCTGATTAGTAAACTAACACAGAAATTTACTACTATATACAGATATTTTATACCACACCATTTATTTTAAATACGTTTTTCGGCGGTTAGATCAGCCATTTCCGAGATATATGTTGTTATTATTTTGAATTTGTTTATTTCTTTATTATATATGTATAATAAACAGGGAAGGTATGGTAGTCCAACCAGAACTTCGATACCGAGCTCTATGGTTGTGTGTGTGTGTGTGTGTGTGTGTGTGTGTGTGTGTGTGTATGTGTGAAAGAGGATAATCAAAATCGATATGAGAATGAACACCTAACTTGATATTTAGGTCTTCCAATGATATAACACAGCATTTTCACGAAAATCTCCCACTTTAAACCACCGTTCACATTTAAAATAAAAAAAATGCTATATTTTTTATTTTGTAAAAAGAATGTTTTTATGATTTATATTAAAATACCATATTTTAAGTTGTTTCGATGATTAATACAATTTAATTTGTTGAATTATTTAAGAATAAGCCGTGAAGCCTTCATTTGAACGAATTTTGTGTAATTTTCTATAAATGATAAATCCTAAGAAATAAGACAATACTATCTGCACAAAATAAAATGAATTAAACCACGATTTAATTTAGTTTTCTGAGACAAACTTTTCAAAATATTGTTTACTATGAGTTCGGTTCTTCTTCTTTTCGTTGTCACTCAAATAATATGGTGTATCAAAGTTTATACATAGCAACCTGGTTTTAAACATTCGCCTCTCCCTTCGGCCTTCTGTATTCCTCCTGAACTGTTAACGAAGTGCGAATTATAAGTTTTTCTACAAACCTTAATTTCGAATAACTCCAGTAAATAGTATAATAAGATTTTATAGGAATACTCTGTACAGATGTGGGTAGAGAAAGTAATGTGAAACCAGAATCTAATATTAAAAAAGGCGGGGTACCAACCAGATTGTTATTGCTGCCATCTATACCTTACTTTGGTTCTCTGTAAGTAGTTATAGAATTCTTCCGTATGATGGCAGTAGCTGTTTACCCTCGAAAATAAAACTCATCGACGTCAACTCCACGAACAATAACAAAATAATCAATGTCGGTATTCCAGTGTCCAAAATGGATATTCATTCAGGATGTAGCGGACGGAATAATGTAGTTCAAGGCTCAAATTCACGGCAATGAGAAAATTCGTAAGTGGTGGGCGTGCAAGAAAACTTCGGTTAGTGATTCTACGTGCGTAATATTTTCAAGTTTATGTGACAGGCGTAATTTAACACTATGTCTGAAGTTCGAAAGAGGCCAATTAACAACACAGCTGAGGAATCTGACAAGGCTCAAGAAAGAGAAACAGAAAGTGATCAAGTAAGTAGAGCCAACAGATAAATTTATTGGATTAGTATCAACGATAGTTATATTGATCATTCTTCATTCATGTTTATGGATTACCGGGCAACACTCGTTCTGTCAGGTGCTGTTTTTAACGAGCATATCACATTTACTTTCACTTTTATTTAATGCTAATGCTTACCATGACAAGTTCTGCAAAGTAGTTGTAGTGTAAATTATTCAAAAGCAACAAAGATACTCAATGAGATGTAATTTGGAGTACGAAGTTCGTGAATTTTTAATACTATTGTTACATCCTTCTACTGGCAATAATTGAACATAAACATTACACCACACCTATACTAATACCAATTATAGAAGTGTGAGAAAATATTTAGTAGTTCCTTAAAACGAATATTATTTGTTTAAATAAATTAACATCATTTGTTTAAATAACATCAATGTTTTTCTATTCACTTATAATTCAAAGAAACATTTTGTTTAAGTAATTTTTAAAAGCACAGAAAGAAAGGAAACATTCATTAAAGTTCTTCAACTTAATGTAGGAGTTTTTGACAAATTGGCAATAAAATTGTAAGCAACTTGCTGCAGAAGCAGTAGCTTAGGGAATTGAATTGGTATGTTGATTACATTTTTATTAGCGCAATAAGAGCAGTTTTTTCTGCTTGTAAAATAGAATAAAATAAATAAAAAAACTATCCTGTTGCTGAAAAGTCTTTGCCTGTCCCTTGAGAAGCAGAAGTTTGTTGTTATAGACCCTTGATACTGCTACAAACATAAAATCAAATGTAGGGAAATAGCAGGTCTTGAATCCAATCAAATTATTAAACCTGCTGGTGCACTCTTCTTGATGTTGATGTAAGAACTTTTACTTTTCTCCTTATTCACAGAACTGGGTAACTTCAAATTGAAGATGTCTCCCTATAGTGTAACTTATATATCAAACTTACATTAGTTTGGTTTTTATGTCAGTGAGACAATGTTAAAACATCCAATTTAACATTTTACTATTAAACATAATGTTTAAACTTTTCTCTATACAAATGATATCTATCTATTATTATTTAAATGTAGACTCCCTTTAATTTGTTAAGTTTCCATAAGATGTCCGGATTTGGAATCTGCTAGATTGCCGAGAGATTTTAACTTTTAGATCCTTGGGGTTTAAGTTTTACAGACCTCTTGAATAGCTTCCCCATTGCTCCACAGCCAGCTTCGTCTTTTTTACTTAAGCCTACCTAAATAAAAAATTAATATATAAAAATTAAAATCTATTCCAATTTATAAAAAAAAAAAAAAAAAAAAAAAAACGCCCCTCAGTTATGCTTTGCAGCTGAGGGCCCAACGCTGCTGGTCATCCTAGTAATTGTGAACAGTTTTTATCTATTCCAGCTATGAGTTAATGCAAATTCATGCTCATTTTAGTCTGTTGAAACTAATTTGTAGTTACAGCTCTGCTTTTGTAATTAGTTGCAGTTTTAAATGTTCCAGTTGAGATTTCCAGCTGGAAATGAGTTTTTCTGTCAGCAGGACATTTTATAAGCTCCATGACAGGAACAAAATGCCAGCATAACTTCATACTGCCATACTATAAAATTTGTTCCTAAACTTTTGAAATGTTCAAATGAGCTAATTGATCGTTCTAAATAAGTGAAGCCACTTGCAATAGAAATTCATAATGTAACAAATTTTCAGGATATTTTAGGATTTAGAACTTTTTAGTATGTGCCTGGAGATGAACAATTGTCAACAAAGTTCGGCTTATTGACAGTGTGATTATTTCCTTATTCTCCATGCATATTGTACTACTGTTTGTCTCAGAATTATTACATTCATTTCAGTTAAGAAAACCTAAAAAAGCAAATTTTTTAAATATTATTGAAAGTAAGAGAATGTGGCTCATATCACTAATAGTAATACAGCAAAAACATAGTGATCAAATTTATTCAGGCTTTCTTGTGAATTGAATTTGTCACTAAGATAATATATTGAACCACCATTTGGAAAATTGACTTATGGATTGGAAAGGTAGAATCAGACTGAAAAGCTCATAATCATAGCCAGAATTTGAACCACAGATCTTCCAGTTCCCATCTAGCTGCTCAAAACGACTGAGCTACTATGGTAATATACCAGCATGACATTAAATTTCCCAATTGACTCTCAATTTAATGTGCAGGTATGTTACCTTGGTAGCTCAGTTGATTAGAGCAGTCATATAGAAACCGGGAGTTACCCGGTTCAAATCCGAGCAATGGCATTCAATTTTTCAGTCTGATTCAGTTTCGTTTCCAATACTGTCCTACACTTGTATGAAAGAATAATTAACTACCGTCAGTGTAGAGAGTTTTATTTTGAAACTGAGGAGCAGAAAAAATAATACCCTTCATACCTCATTGCATAGGTATGGCTTAGTGTTCATGCTGTGTATGATGTTTTCATGGACATAATAGGTAATTGTGACCACTATCCTGATCTTGTTGTCCTTTCAATCTTTTATAGTCTTTGTTTTTTAATTTTAATTTATATCCTTTAACTTCTTAGGTCATATTGGATGATAAAATACCAGATTAAGGGATGTTAAACTAAATGAATAAAAAAAGACAAAGCCTATGAATGAAATTTATGAAATGATGCCAGATGAACTCAGTTACTCAGCATTCATCTTCTGAGGATAATGGGGGGGGACTTATCATGCTACTATCACACTATAGAAGGGGGCTACTCTCATTTATTTTTATTAAATTTAACTCAACTTTTATGTTGAAAATATAATATAAACCTATTTCCAATATCACTTGAATATAAAAATAAAACAGTAAATTATTGCAAAAACACATCTGATGTTGTTACACAATTTTCTGTGTCCATTATAAATTTGTAGTGCCTAATATATTATAGCATTCATTGAAGTATGATTCTCCTATTCACATCATTTATTTGTAATACATTTTTGGTAAGCAAAATGATTTTAAATGAAGCAATATGAGGGACATTCTAGACGCTCTCAACCTGATCAAGAAAATACACGCTATAATTGATATTTTTATCACTCAACCACCATATACACGCAGGCACACTCACACACATGAACGTATTTTAAAATAAAATACTTAATCAGTGCTTGCATTTAAATTTCCTCCTTTGTGTAGAAAATGAGGACTCCAGTTTGTTGATTTGGTTGTTACAAAATTTGAAAATTTTACACTATGCCATTTAAAGGATGTTCCTTAAACCTAAACAAGAGAAATCTAGGAAACATAGAAAATGTCAAAGCAAACTTTCTCAAAAGAGAACCCTAGGCATCTCCATGTATACACCATCATGCCTGATGTGCTAGCGAAAGAACAATTCTTCATATAAGAACTCCGTCAAGACCTGTTTCTGCCTTGTACGAAGGTTAACAAGAACTAATCCAAGATCTCAACAAAAAGAAACAGCAGATATGGCCAGATTTCTACTCCATGGATGCAATGATCTGCAGGGATTGGATGCAAGCCAGATATTAGCTAGGACATACCATGGCAACATTCGCTGTTCATGGTTTCCATCACAAGTACCACAAGCCGGAAGACCAGTGCAAGTGTAAACTATGCAGGTTAAATTGTGATAGATATCATATAATCTCCTGCCAAAAAAAAAAAAAAAGAACTTTCCCTTATAGACTTGTGTAAAACTTAGACGAGCGAGAAACAATGAACATTGTGTGATTTTATTATTATTATTATTATTATTATTATTATTATTATTATTATAATTTGGCCATATTCACACAATAGCCTTGAGTCAGGCCAAGAAAATTCAAAATGCTCCTTAAAATGCATGGATACAACACTTGGGAACAATGTTCAGATGTTTATTGGAAACATAAATGAATAAATTGGGAAATCCTAGTCATAGAGGAATAAATTACTTCTTCCTAATAAAAATAATGTCTTATAAGGGAAAATCGTAAAGGAGAAGCATAAGCTTTCGAGCATCTTCTGTCAGTTGAAGTACATGCTGAAAGATATAATCAATCAGCTTAGAATTTTTAAAAGTGGCTAATACTACAAATGGTTGTATATTTCAATGAGCTCTGCATTTTTTCTGAAGTAAAATTTTGTCTCTCTCTTTTTGTTTTATAATTCTGCAAAATAAAGGGAACTTCAAAGGCTATATATAGAAAATTTAAGATACTGGTTTCTTCTTAATATCCAATGTCTGATATAATAATAAAAATAAATTGGAGCCATTTGTGAAAATGTTGCCACATTCTTGAAATATGCCAGATTTAATATGAGTCCCAGTTCTTGTTTTTTAGTTATGCTGTTCATGACACACGCTGAGGGTCTTTTCCTAAAATACTTCACCCCCGCCTCCCTCCCAAGTCACCTTAAAATATGTCAAATAATATTTGTACGAATTGAAATTTAAGTTTATTTACGGGCACTCTTTAACTACTGTAGTTCTCAGTATCCCATTTTATATTTGGAGTGAAAAAGAGCTTAATTTTGCTCAGAGGCCTCTTTATCAGGCAAGGTTCTTTTATATGCCGCAAATCTACAACAGCTATACTCCTTTCCGAAGGGTACCATGGTGAGGATTTTTATGTCCCAAAAAATTCTTTGCGCTCCACCGGGTTTGAATTCACAACTTTGGATACCAGAGTCTAGCATGTTACCCCTAGACTACAGAAGGGGCGATTTATGGACAGAATATTACTTCCTCTTCTGTAGGTAAGCAGTAGGGAAAGTTGAAAAAGAATTGTGGCATTAAAAATATGTGACTTAAGTTCCTAAGTTTTCTTTAAGCACTAAAAACATTTTCCTTTTTTTATCTTCTAGACATCAATGTAACTGATGTTTTTGTTTGTTTTAATCCTTTATTTTCCTATATTATCTCAGGTTTACAAAGACAAAGAATGAACTGTGGTTATAAATGAGGACTCAAAATTAACCTGAGGTGCAAAAAGGTTTGACCTACCTGATATTTTCTTTGAGAAAAACCCTAGAAAAGATCTTAACCATACAACTCTCCTCGATTGATGCAAGTTTATTGGCAATGAATAAAGAATAAACAGCATGTAATGCATCAAAATCCAGCATAATCATGTTAGTTGTTGAAACTACTTTTAGGTTTCACTCTTAAGTATTTTTACTATTTTGCCCACATAAACATTAACCAACAGTTATGTCATCTGTTAGTGTTGATTCTTAGTAATGCTTGAATAAATTTGATCACTCTGCTCTAAATTAAATTACTGGAAATTCCCTTTAAAGCAATAGTCAAATCTTTTAAAAGCTGGTCGCTAAGTGAAACAATTGAGGTTTGCTTTGCAATGCCTGCCTGGGTGGTAGCATGTATGCTTCAATTTAAACAGGTTGCTAGTTCAAATGTCACTAGGGTGAGTTACCCGGATAAGGTTTTCCCTTATCCTGAGAAGACAAATGTCGAGTAGCTTTAAGCTCCATGGACCCCCAGATCATTTAGACATAATTTCTACAATTTCATTCATTGTCCAATATGACCAATTAGGTTAAAGGACGTTAAACTACAAAACAAACAGAAAATAAATTAATGAAAGGCGACTCTCTGTTTGAGAAAATTTAGGTAATTTTAAAATTGAAGCCAATAACAAGGAATTTCTCGAAAAGTCAACTCTACAAGAAAAACATATATGACAAGATCTACATACATTTTTGGCAGTAAGTTTTTGTCTATCTCTTATGATTTAACAGGTGCTAAGATTTATCCAAAATAGGCTTCAGAATGTACATTTATTTGTGATGTAAATATCTTTAATATGCGGTATTTTAATCAAAATCATAAGAGACAGTTTTGAGAAAAAGAGGATTTTAAAATAATTTTTCATATGAAAGGAAGTTTGTGGTAGAAGGATTTTCTTAAAAATCTTTGTATCATATCCTTAGAAAATAACAAGTTTGTTATTTATCTTGAGCTATGCTGTCCACACATGCATGTATGCCTTTGTCTGAAAATAAATTTTGGACTCAGGGGACCTCAAAACATTTTTAGTGAAATCTTGACATCAAAGTTTTGGGTGACTACAATACAGCCTCACTACTATGTACATTGTATATGCATACGTGCTAGAGAATATAAAAATTAAATACTCAGTAGCAACTATGCCAGGGCTGGTTTTCAAATAGACACCAGCTATGTGATTTATTATTATTTCTTAACATCTTTTAAATAATGCCAGTCACTCGCCACAATACAATGTTAATTTAAAAAAGTTAGAATAGTAATGCGTTTCAAAATTTACAAAACAGGTATCGTACACAGATATGAGATGTTAAAATTACAGAAAATAAAATACAACAAAAGAAGTAATTTTGTCATTAACATTGTAGAACAAAAACATAACTATATATATGGATATTTATTGTAAACTAAATCTATTTTGGAGCAAAATGTAAGCAATGATTGAAACTGCTATCTTGAATGTCACAATAAGGATTACGTAACTTTTAACGGTGCAAATAAGTTGCAAATTAAGGAGTGGAAGGCTAAGCATATACATATGAAGGTCACTGGGCATTGTTAACTTCTGAAAGTAACAATTTTTGTTCACATACTTAAAAAAAAAAAAAAATTTAATTGTTCATTCATGCAACTTACATGATTCATTATATATGTTCTTTTCTTTGAAGTAACCATCAGCATAGAACTATGAAACTTTATGGAGACTTTATAACTCAATACTGGCTTATGTTGTATACAATGAAATTATCAAAAACAAAGTTTAAAACATGTAATAAATTTTTATTTTAATAAGTATTTATCTCACACAAAACTCTTTAGAGTTAATAAGTAGTTCATAAGCTAACCACAGATAATTCATTAAAACATCCAGAGAAATTGCATCACAAATTAAAGCTAATTTCTAATAATAATTGATTTTTTAGTTTTAGTGTATTGTCCAACCTGCATAAGAGAAATTTTGCCTTTTTAATACTACATTTTATAAGTAAACTGTGCGAAAAATTTTAAAAACATATCTTTTATAATGAGCTAATGGTATTTTTTAAAAAAATACATTAGTCACTTTTGACTTACAACCCCCCCCCCCCCTAACAGCACCATGATTTGTTATACTTAAAAATGCATGGAACATTAATAAAAGGTCTGCTGTATAAGATCTAAAAATATTTGTAATTCACTCTGAATAAAAGTGTGAATGAAAAATAAAACCTCATTAAATTGCCACAACAGAATTACTTGAAGTGTTAATTGTATAATCAGTTTGATGGGTTGTGCATAATTATAAAAGAGTACTTATGGAAAGAATGCATGTTACTACACTTATGAAACATCATGCATCAAAAGATTGTGTTAAGAGCGCATAGCACAAGGCATGCACATTTGCTTGCATGTAATGTACACTTTAGTGACATTTTTCTTTCAATGTTTATAAGGAATGCAAACATGGAGGTTGTTTTGCTTGTTTTTAAATGAAAGCAGATTTGGAAAAGTGTCTTTCTCATTCACCATTTGCAATCATGGGGTAGATACTTTTTAATTGCAGTAACAACAACTAGAACAATAATAATAATAATAATAATAATAATAATAATGTATAAATTTGAATAAGCTAATAACAGTAATGTGAAATTTAAATTTAACAGAAAGTTGAGAGTTCGGTTGAAACACTACATCACTTACATAATGTATGTGTTTCAATCCCAACTCTTAACTTTCTTTAAATAATAATTATGTTTACTAAGCTACACTTTAGCTAGATAGGTAGAGTCATACTGAAAAAGTCAATGCCATAGCCAGGATTTGAACCCAGAACTCCCAATCTCTAGCTGGTTGCTCTACCTCTGAGCTACCATGGCAGGCAGCATGCTGGCAGGGAATTAAATTACTCAAATGACTTGCATGTTTCCCAGTAAACCACAAGGTGATATCATTTATTTTTAAATGACATACCTCAAGGCAGCTTACGATGTTGTACTTTAAGTCCCAGGCTTCATAATTTAGCCAACTATTATGGTCAATTAGTGTTAATTTAATTAAATTAACACTAATTAGCTTATATAGATAGTTTCTCATCTCACCTCTTTTAACATTGCACTTAAATAATAGAAGTATCATTTGTTTATGAACTACATCAGCATTAAAGGTTTCTAAAGGATCTTCCATATGCTTTTATTGGAGATAAAGTATTTGTATTCATATTAAGACAGCCAAGTTAGGAATTGCAATTTTGGAGAGACATATTGAAACCAAAAGCATTACAGGTCGTGTACTAGTTCAGATAAGAGTCACGTACTCACCTTTACTGTGTATTCTTGAAATGTAATCATATAGAAGTAGAGCTGTTTGTTATTGTAACATAACCTATTTGTTGACTTGTTTATCAAGGATAGGCTAGCTCACCGTTTCTTTGCTAAAGGCCATTCATCTAGAAGGAACAAGCAGCCTGTACTTCCCCCCCCCCCTGCAGAATTTGTCAGCAGAAACAACATATACCACAACCTATGATCAAATGCGTTTGTAATTAGGTTTTTATAAGAAACTAAGTAGGTTTTGTTGAACACACAGATGCTCTAACCAAGAAAGTGCTGGTTTCCACCAGTTCTACTTCAGATGATATATTTTTCTCAAGGGATATTAGTAGGCTAAGCGCACCTTATTCCAGATAGATTCCAACATAATGGTAGTCATAACTGCTTTCCTATTGTGGCTAAAGCTGTGCCACACAAGCAAAACCCCCTCAAATTTTTCATCTTTGTGAAAATATATGTCCTTGAATTGTTTTTGGAATGCCAAAGTTCTTTTGAATAGTACCAGTAATTTTACATGGGAGTCTAATTGGAATGCCATCAATCTAACTGCAGATATATTTGTTACAGGTTGAGATGATAATCCAACATTACTTCACCGCATGGTCTGAATGTCTGCATGGTTAAATACATGCTTCTTTTTATAAATATATATTTATGATTAGTAGATGTAAGACTGTTTTCAAGCACATATGACACAGAAATAGACTTTTCATTGTCATACCTGTAAACAAATATTAGAAATAATTACAAAGTAATCAAGATTTATTCAAACTTATCTACAAGACAATTTGAACAAGTGATATAAAAAGTACAGATGCCTTGTCTTTAGGAGACAACCAATTGATCAATGATTTACAGAGTATAGTCTATTGAAAGGTGTTAGCATGCTTCATAGATGATATAAGAACTACAAATTCATGTACTGCACACATCAGCTCCAGATTGCATTTGCCAAAGGAATGTAAGTTAATCACAGCTGAAAGCTGTTGTTTTTGTGGTTGAAAATGATTTTTCCAATCTTGGTAAATTTTTACTACATTAGTTTCTGTGTAACAATTTTCCTCATTGTTGTTTTAAATTTATGGAAATACAGTATTAGAAAATTTGAGAATTTAGTGGTATTAAACAAATCTGAGGTGTCACATACAATGTTATCTACCGTCATGGTTTTCGTAAAAAGAAGCCGTTCTTCTGCTCAGATTTTGTTACAGTAAATGTTTGTCTAAAATTAATCTGAAATTAACATTATGGCTTGGTTGCTTGCATAATATAAGAATCAAAACACAGCTATTATCATCCTGTAATTACCACAGCTGTTTTTACCAATGAATCAAAGCTGGGTAAATATACAAATTTTGTAATATATTTTATGGTTGCAACAGAAAAGTTATTTGGCATAGCTCTGATATTTTTCTCTCTTTTTTGGTTTAACAATTGCAAAGCTTAATTAAAATTAACTGGAATGAAAAGGACTTATGAAGCTTTTCAGAAGATTCTAGATAATTTTATTAATCATACATACACACTGGAAAAAAGAAATTCATTATTCACATTTTAAAATAAAACTTTGTGCTTATGACATAACTAAAACCAAGGTATTAGAAAATGACACTGTTAATGTGTCTATGGTTCTCTAAAGATAGCCACTATCTCAGTAACAAGTGTTACCACCTCTAAATCTGGTTACAGCTGTGATTTATTGAGGCATCCTCTGGATAAGATCTGGGATCTTCTTGTGGTCTTAGATTCCATTCTGCTTGAAGTGCAGCCCAATGATTTACCAATGAATTGGGGAATCAGCTCCTAAGATGTCCCAGGGTTGTTGTAGCATTCAGGCCTGGACTGTAGCTGAACGTAGAATTCAATCCAATCACATCCGGCAGCTCTGAAATGCATCAAGCATTCATTGTCGTTGGTGTGAGCACTCGCTGAGAATGCAGTAATTCTTTTCTGCTTTAAAGAGTGTCTTGCTGCAGTAGGCAGCTAACCACTTCTGGCCATCCTGGACCTGTGATAGCTGCCAATGCCGGTGTCGCTGGCATTGGTGTTCACAATAAAGTTGCCACCAGGTTGGGGAAATCTTAAAATACAAGTAGGAGCACTGCAGAGTGTTAACATTAGCACCTGGAACACACTCTCTGCCTCTTATGACCATGAGTCCATCTTTCTATTCCCTTTGTAGTTGTAATAAGATTTGTAATGGAATTATTTGTTTATGCAAATGTTAATCTTGGTTAAATCGAAGTAGATACAAAAATAAGTTTTTGTAAGAATAGTTTATAAATTGATAGTGGATAGGAAAGCTATGCAAATGTACCATGTCCAATCTTTTTGGAGTTCCAAATCACTTTTCTTTCTTTCTTCTTTTATTTCCCCTCCTGATCATGCAGAGAAAGACATTTTAAAGCTGATATAGCAACTCACTCCGACTGTCATTTGGAAAGATAGAGGTGTCACTGAAAAATTCAATGCCATAGCCGAGATTTGAACAATGGATTTCTTGGTCAAGTTGCTCTGCTCACTGAGCCTCATAGCAACATGCTGACTCAACATTAAATTCCCCAACTGACTTGACATTTTCCTGGTAAATCACAAAGTGATCTCAAATTATTTTTGAGATAACATACCCCAATGGCAACTTACTATGTCACAAGTGCTTTAAGTCCCAGGTGAACAAATTATTAAGGTATTCAATTAGTTGTTTCTTCCACACAAGCAATGTGTAGGGCAGGAGGAAAGGGAGTCTGACTGAAAAATTCTATTGAAGAACCACTGATCTCCTGGTCTCTGTCCAGTTGCTCTGTTTTTTTGTGTCTATTAGATTATCATTTTATTATCACTTAACCTTACTGTACCTACAAAAAAATATGTAATAAGAGCATTCCTGTGAGTGCACATCACGATTACAAAAGATAGAAGAATATATTTTTTGTAGAAAAGGAGAAAATGAATGTAACACATGAGACTTTTTATTTTCTCTGCTATGTAGAGTAGGTGGGAAACCATCTGTATTCTACCAAAAACTTGATGTCAAGCTTTCACCAAAAGTGCATGTTTTGAGGCCCTCTGAATCCCAAAAGAAGCATTTTTTTGACAGATAAACAGTTAAATACCATATGTAAAAAATATTTTCACGAGAAATGAATTATATCTCTTGAATATTCTGGAAATGGAATGTTCTGAAGTTCCCCAGCATAACTGGTAAACGAGTTATAAAATCTCATCAAAAGATGTGGATCATATTGAAGCGCAAGTTCATGTCATATGTGTTCTCTTTGGGTGGGGGGGGGGGGTGGTGGTGGAAGGGGGTTAACTATTTCTGAGTTATTCCTTGTTATTGGTTTAAAAGTTTCAATACCTATATTGTTTTCAAATATCATTAAAATAATTGTTTTCCTCCTAATTATGCAAAATGAATAGAAAATCAGCATCATCACATAGTGACCCACTCTTAAAAAAAAATAGAATGTTGCATTAGCTTAGGGTATTCCACTATTCCCCTTTACCTACAAGGTGGTATGTAATAATAGCATTTCCACTAATGTTTTTCTTGATTAGCATGAAGTAAATAGAAGAATAAACTTTTGTAACAATAGCTTGTTAAAGAATCTGTAGAAAAAAAGTCAGTGAATGTAACACACAAGATTTTTTCTTTCTCCTGGTCAAGCAAAGAGAACAGAAATGCAAAGCCATCACATAGTGTTCAGAAAGATTTTTCTATCACTTAAGCTTGTAGTATTCTCCAAGACAATGTGTAACAGAAGCATCTCTACTTTTCCAACTTCTGTTGTACACACTGCTAGGGTAGTAGAAACAATTGATTGAGTATTTCTACAAAAATTGATTAACATTAAATGGGTAGAAGGAAGAATAGTTTTTAACAATTCGGTAGAGAAAGTAATGTGAATGTAACATCAGATTTTTTAAATGTTAAAACAGTGGAATATTTTGTTGGTGTGTTCTAAAATACCTTATACTTAAATGAATCTTGAACAAAGGGTCAACTCAAGAGTTTAATGAAAGTAATGAAAGGAGACTAAATGTGCAGGACATTAAATTTGGTTCTTACTGTACCAGTATTACTCATGAGTGTGCACTTATTACTCTGCCCCATGAATAGCTCTCCTAATTTGCTCATGCAACAATTCAAGTTCTTTCCACTCTCTTAAAGGACTCTGTTCTTCTCTAGAGTGATTTCTCATAGCTAACTAGCAGATGATTATACTTTGCTCTTAAGATACTATTGTTTAAAATTGTCTTATGGGAAAGTCTAAATAAATTTGAATACCTTGCATAAATTATAATTTAATACCAAGCTCCAAATTCAGAGTTGGCATGAGAAAATGAATGATCATAAATGGGATAGTAATGTGAAAGAAATGACAGGATTATAAGGAAAATAATGAATAAGAAACAAGCAAGGCTTTGTTTTCCGTTTTATTCTATGAATTAATATCAAAACATAGCATTATTAATTTATACAGAAATGTTGAGGAAAACATACATTTATAAAATACCCAGTTCTGAGCATTAATCTTAAAAGTGATATTTTTTTCTTTCTAAATAAAATTATTTCAGCTTTCTGATCCCGTGGAGGATGCTCAGGAACAAGGCGAGATTGACAACAAAGATAAAATTGAAATTAATGTTTCTTCTACTAAAAAGGTAATGTTTGTTAGATTGGGTGACAGTTGAGTTTGCTTCCCTTGTTTTATGAACGGTTAGAGAGTTGTAAAGTTGTAAGTTTTACCTGAGTGTGCTGTTGTAACAGTTGAACAAGTATTTTACTGTTTTATGTTTTGGTTTTGTCATTATAAAGCATATGTTTAAAATGTTTCAATGTATGCATGACCAGAACTGCACTTATTACTGCACAGTGTTGTATGACATTGAAGTAAACTTTATGTATGTTTTTGTTGACACTGCATTTGGCTTCATGATTGCATGAAAATACAATAAGCATTATGCAAAGTAGATATTGGCACTGTGTTCCCACCCACACATTTCATCGTATCTCCCACTTCCGTTTCTTCCTTCTTATTTGTTAACAAAAGTTTGGCTCTTGTGGAGATTTTTTCAGCCGATGTTTCTACTTACATGGAACAATTATAATCGACAGCAAAAGGGAAATTCGGAAATTGACCTCTATTGTCACATGTCACAGGAAACAGTGTAGTATAGTGCCACCATTTTATATTGCCATGCCAGTCTAGTTATGCTAGTGAAAACATTGTACTGTTATACAATCACTCACCATAATCTTACAAAATGAGAGTTGCTGTAGAAAATCTTGAGGTGAGTAATGTTATAAGATTTCTTTAAAACCTTTTAAAAAAAGGTTAAAATACTTAAAAGAGCCATTCAAAACAAACATCCCATTATGCTAACATTGTTGTGTTTTACCATGGCAACACTACACCTCACAGAGCTCAAGAAATTCAGGAACTTTTGAATGATTTTAAATGAGACGTTTTGGTGATCCCCTTACAGATTTTGTGAACAACTGATTTTCATCTCTTCAGATACTTAAAGTGAATTGCATCACAGGACTTTGGTAAAGATAACAACCTTCAGAAACCTGTGAATGGTTTTCTAGATACCAGGTGGGTATCTAGAATTGTAAATTGGTGAAAGTGTATGTAAATGCCTGAATTTAAATGGTGACTATGTGAAACATAGTACAATACTGTAGTTTGAAATTGTACATAGGTAAATGAAATATATTTTTCTATTCAGGCTTTTTATTTATAGTCAAAGGGAGGTTAGTTTCTGCATTTTCCTTATATATTTGAATGCCTAGTCATTTTTTCCATAATAAACCTTGGTTATAAAACATGCAAACTAGCCCGCCTGGGTAGTGTGGTGGTAGTGTGTCTGCCTCACATTCAACAGATCACAAGTTCAATCTTGCTTAGGGTGAATTACCGAAATAAGGTTTTCTTCAGGGTTTTCCCTTATCCTGAAAAGACGAATGTCAAGTAACTTTAAGACACATTGACCCAGAGATCATTTAAGCATCATTTCACCAATTTCATTCATCATCCAATATGACCAACCAGGTTAAAGGATGTTAAGCTAAAAAAAAAAAAAAATGCAAATTAGCCTGCCTTTAACTACATGGTCATTTTGGCAGAATTCTCCTTTGGAACACATATACTATGTACTGTTGTTGAGTTTATAATTTTCTACATTAGATCATACACACACACACATATTAACACTCTCATACTTCAACTCTGGGAGGGATTAGGAAATACTCTTGCTAGAGAAAAATTCCCACCCCCCAGCTGGGAATCAAACCCAGGTGCCCTTGCACAGCAGGCGGGAGCTCTACTAATTGAGCTACTGGGCCAGCCATTACGTTATTGTTCATATAAGTCAATGGAATATAGAGGATGATAATAAGGTTAGAGTGGTTTCCTAATGGTACAAATGGTCTTAGATACTGGATTAGAATTAAAGCAGGCCTAAGAAAACTCTCCACCATCTTTTAAGCCAAGATCAGTGTCAATCTCCAGTGACTACAAATTAAATAAGTAAGAATATTTAAATGCACAGAACACAAAGATTAAATACAACTATTTTCAAACAGCACTAATCAATTCATGTATTAAAATTGGACAGTATACAGTGTCATCTTTAAGTCCCTCCACAGAGTGAAACACTGAAAATTTTGAGAATTGGCAGTAATGAGTTGTGGTAAGCCAAAGTATGTCATATCAGTTTTAGACTGAAGCTGAAATAGTAGTATGCACAAGCTTGGGTGCCTCCAACAGTGTGCAGCATCAGCACCTATGTATACATGCATGCAGGTGTTATGCCATATGTTAGCATGGATCTCAAAGAAGAGCATGTCTGTGATTATTAAAATCTGTTTAAGGGCAAGAGAATGTCTGAAAGACTGCATCAGGATCTTTGCCCTTCGCAACCCACAATTTATGATGGTTTGTATACTTAAAAAGAGGAAAGGATTCCCTCAAAGATGAAGTCTGCACAAGACAGCTGCCTCCAACAATGGATGAAAATGTGATGATACACAGAACAAAGATCATTGTGGCACATATCAAATTCAAGATGCCCTGAATATTGGATTGGCAGCAGTAAACATCAATCCTTCTATGTTCTAAAAACATATTTAATATCATAACAGCTTATGTAAGCTGGATACCAGTATGATCCAGAAACTAAGTGACAGTCATCAGTCTGGGTCATCCTAGGAGAGAATCACCCAACAAAAGTGAGGCAAGCAAAAATGTTGGCAAGAAGATGATCTGTTCATTCTTCTCAACTAGTGGTCATAGTTGAGGGACAAAAGACTATTGCTGCTAGATGGTACACCACAAAATATGTTACAAGTTGTCAATGAATTGAGAACAAAGTGTTATAAACTGGTATTCATGCTGCACCACCATCTCTACCCATACTAGAAGCAATCCTTTCTACAGGAGCCAGGAGTCAAATATTTGTTTCACCTTCACTAAATTACAAAACAGGCCCCATAAGACTTTTATCTGTTTCCCAAATCAAAAAAAAAAAATTCAAGAGCAGGAACTTCAATCTACAACTGAAGTTGTAGAGGCTCCTTACAAAGAATGTGTTTGAATACTCTCTAAAGAAGAATGGTATTAGGCATTTGAAAAGTAGTTTGAAAGGATAAGATGTGTAAAATGCAGTACTTTGAAAAGATGTAATCATCAGATTAAATTTTTAACATTTTATAGCGTTCTAATTCAAAAGACAAAACAGGCCCCATAAGACTTTTATCTGTTTCCCAAATCAAAAAAAAAAATTCAAGAGCAGGAACTTCAATCTACAACTGAAGTTGTAGAGGCTCCTTACAAAGAATGTGTTTGAATACTCTCTAAAGAAGAATGGTATTAGGCATTTGAAAAGTAGTTTGAAAGGATAAGATGTGTAAAATGCAGTACTTTGAAAAGATGTAATCATCAGATTAAATTTTTAACATTTTATAGCGTTCTAATTCAAAAGACCCTCATAAGCAAGATATGGAAATGTGGTGATAGACTTACATTTTTTATGTTAAAGTGGTGGCCTAGTTGGAAATAATTTCAAGAAGGTAATAGAAACAGAAAACGAATAAAAATCATAATTTATGCCCATTCACAGATGATATTGTACAACCAGAGGCTTTAGAACATGATATGCCTGGATTCTTCTTGAAGCTTCTGCTTCCAAAAGATTGTGATGTCATTTTCTAGCTATAAAAGGAGGAAGAATTGCAAGCCATGTGTGTTATGAATTTTAGTGAGTTGTGAGTGACTGGAATGTTAATGCTTATTGGTGTACAAGCTGTCAACTTTCTAAGCATTGAAGCATCAAGTGAACTGTTTGCAGCAGTGAATTAAAGACTATTTGTAAGCAAATTTTGAGTCAATAAAGACATTTATTACAATATTGAAAATGTCTCACATTCTGCTGAAGACATGAATTAACAGATTTAATTTTATTGTGAAATTCTTTATTTAAATTTTATTTTGTCACTGAATGTTTTTTATTTATTATTGCCAATTTCAGTTCACTTCTTTTGGATTATGTGTATATATTGTTGACTCTTCAGCACTGCAAAAGAAATAATCAGGGTCTTCCACCTTTTATGTTTTATTTATTTACTTATTTATTTATTTGTTTATTTATTCTGTTTCATTTATATAGCCCCCTTTAACTTCTATGGTCATATCAGGGGCTTAGCTTTAGAAATAACTGCTGGTGTTTTCTCACTGAATTGTAGCATTTATAAATGTTCACTCTCACATGCATACTTTACACTCTTTGGGGGATAGAGAATAATTATAGATAAAGAAAAATTCCCAACCCCAGCAGGAAATCAGATCCAATCTCACAAAATTTACTTTATTTGTTTATTTAAATGATGAAAAGTATTCCAAACGCTCTGTAATATTTTTTGTTTCACTTAACTACATATTTACCACCTTCTCTAAAATCTCCCTAAAAATAGGCACTGTTCAATTGAAAACATTTTCAACTTAAATGAAAACACACTTGCACACAAGAGAAACAGTTTGACACTGACTATGATTCATAATCCTTGATATAATAAGTTTAGATCAGAATTATAAAGATATCTTATTACTCATACCTTCTATACAGAGGAGGATTTCATTCAATCAAAAAACACTGGTAATAATGTAACATTGTAAATATAATAAACATAAATATTCTAAGAATGCAAGTATACGAGTAGGTTTTTGGAAACAGACATGTAATTGAAAATTATGCAAAACTGATACCTCTGAAAATTCTTTGTCAGAGTTATTATTTGTAAATAAATGTATTAATAAGTATGAATAAATGTAATTCTTTACATGATCTATATCCTAGAGTTTGGGCTTTGAGTTTAATCTCATAATAGGGTCTACAGATTGCAATGTTATGTATGTATGTAATAGGAATTGAACTGTGGGCATGAAATCTGACCACTGGCAACTGACTATTTTGAGAGTATACCTACACTTCTGTGGAGGGACTAAAAAATCACATTGTACAATTACTTTTTATCATAAACCATTAGAAGTTTAAAAGACGACACGATTAAAAGAAATAAAACAATTTTATGATGCTTCCTCACATACTGTATTCTATATCAGTTGTTTGGCGCCAGAGAGTTGTTGGTATTCTGTGCAGACTCTTTAACACATCAGACTTCTGATGATCTATACTGGATGTTCATTTTTATCCATGATTTCCTGTATGCCAATCAAGCAAGAATGACAACATAGTTGACTGGCGAACCTATATTGAAGCCATACCTCTCTCTATTGAGAAGGAGCAACCTCGTTCTAGAAAAGGGGTGTGGTGATTTGCAGAAGAGATTGATGTGGTTACACCTTCCCATCCCCCACCCTTTGCAGTAACTAATAACATTCAAAGGTTGCTTTGTTCCGTTGTGACAAGCTGAATATGAACACACTCACTTGTCTCTCTCTCTCTCTCTCTCTCTCTCTCTCTCTCTCTCTCTTTCTCTCTCTCACTTTTCTTTTTATGGAAGTCTATAAACAGTGTTGTTATATTCATTTATTTGACAGTGAGTCAATTAATTACACTGTTTCCTTTGAAACATGTTCTGGCAAAAACCCCAAGTAAGTGTTGTTTAGTGTAATTAATTGACTCATTGTTAAATAAGCACTCACTTGTATCTGTGATTGAATGTTATTATCATTCTGATGTTAAGAAGAGCAACTTAAATATGATTTATATTTCTGCTTAGATGCAATACCTACTCTGAACCATCAAATATGAACACTTGACAGTAAAGGGATTGTATCACCTTATCAACATGGCATTACATTAAGCAAGATCTCCTATCACTAGAGAGACAGTATTTAACTGTATTCAGTTCACCTGGTCTTGATTTCACATAGAGTTGGATTTCCTGTCGCAAGAGAGACAGTACATAGGTAAATTTCCTTCATCAATGATGGCATAGATGACTATATTTCTTGCATGGGAAATATATATATACACACACACACTCAGGCAACATTTAACACCTGGTATAACAGGCTGTTTCTGTGGGAACCTAAGAATTTATTATCATTGTTTCTTTTTTCATCATATAAATCTTCTCCCAAGTAATATTTCCTTTAGATTGCTGTACAGATTTTATATGGTGGACTCTTATTTCCTCCCATGAGAGAAAATGCCTAGATACATATCTCATTATTTTCAGTATACTCTTACCCATAAATTGCTTATGTGCTCTTGAATATTGTGATGAGGTGCCCTTAACATTGTATAACTATTAACATAATAATGATTTTAAAGAAATGGGCTTGACATTTGACTGTTAACAGGTATAGAGTGATTTGGTTTCTTATTAACTTTTTTGTATTAAATCTCATGTAGAATATGAAGCATGCTGTGAATTTTGTGCTTATATTGATAAATCTGTGATTAATGCTGAGTGTTTGGCTTCAAGAATGGTGGAATGATAGGTAATTTTTTAACTTGATCCTAATTTTGTATTGTGGTCGTGCTGATTCACTTGGTAGTAAGAAATTGTAGTATATGTTTCAGTTTAACCTTTAACTCCAATCAAAGCCCATGCTGATAACCTTTAATGTCACTTGTTTTTTGATGTGACCTCAGATGTAATATTTTTTTTATTCTTATCTGTAGCATGTATCTGTGGGATGTTTTTCCTGAAGCTCACAGTAGTATATGTTTACATTGCACAATTCTTCTCTGTATATATTTTACAGAATGCTTTTTTGTTGCAAATTATTTTTATGAAATTAGAAGTATACAATGTAGGGAAGTCGGGAAATTAAAATGTATCTTTCATTCACAGAAGGATGAATTTGACTCAGAAGATGATAGATTTCCAGAAGAAAAATATGTAGAAGAAGTAGCCAATGTCATCCCACAAGGCACAGATAAAACTCCAGAGGTGCTGGACTCTGCTCTTAAAGGGCTTTCAGCAAGGTAAGTACTTTAAACATATTGTAATATGTGATGTTCACATTTTTAATAGCATCAACAATGGCTAGAATCATATCAGTGTCAATAGTCTGTTAACATTTTGTTGTGCAGTAGTAGTAGTAGTAAATCTTCTGAGGCTGATATTTGAATGTAGTTGACTTAAGTTTTCATTGAGCCCACACTTTTATTTACAGAAAGTCAGTACTTAATCAGAGAGTCAGTACTTCCTAATGACTGTAATTATTATTATTATTATTTTTTTTTTTAATACTATTCGCCTCGCTATCTTCCAAGAATGTGACACGGTTTTCAAGAAAGTCCCCTTGACACAGACATTATTCATATTTTATTTTCTAAAGCTAGCTTTAATGATTTTATTAAAATACCATATATTTATAATATTTATATAATAAACAAATGTATATCTTTAATTTGTGGGAATATTCTTTGAAGTTCTTGTCATCCCCCAATTTATATGCCACATTTAACATCTAATTCATATTGCTCATAGAAATGAAGTTCACTCATTTACTATTATTGTTGATTTTCTTTAACTATTCACACACACACACCCATGCACGCACACAAAAATTCTCTCCCTCCCCCATACTCTGGGGGGGATGGGGAATAATCCTGAAATCAACCCTAGTTCCTTCCATAGCAGGCAGGTGCTCTACTGATATATGACCAGTGTATGAATAACCTTAGTATAATTGATATACTTAAAAGAGAGAGACAAGTCTTATTGTACAAAAGTGATCTTTTTTTTTTAAGTCCGTTAATCTGGTAGGTCATGTTGGACAATGAATGAAGGAAATTGATATGATGCTCAAATGATCCTGGGGTCCATTGAGTATGATGAAATTACCTGTCATTCACTTTTCAATATAAGGGAAAACCCCAGAAAAAACTTATCCAGACAACTTACCCGATTAAGAATCAAACTCAGGACCTCATGAATGTGAGGCAGACACACTAATCCACACTAAAGAGGTGGACTTTAGATCTTGTTAAAGCATGCAGTTTATGCAAGAAAAAATATCTTGAGGTAGATTTTCAGAAATTTCGACAAATGTCCTGTTTTTTGTAGCTAGAAATAATGTTTGAATTAAACTCATATCACCTACCTTTTTAGCATTTGAGATATGAAATACAAACATAAGCTAAAACAAAGGCCATATACGTCATTTTACAATAAAATTGTAGTATTTTGCACTATGCTCTTTAAGTCATACTGTACTTCTACAATGGTGTTATTATTCTGTGGTTTCTTTGTTCCTGTTCTGAGCTACAGAAAATACTAACATTTTAGTATCCTTAGCCACAATGCATATGTGAAAGGAAGGTTGTTTTCTTTGATTAATGTTCAATGAACCAAAGGGAGGCAATTAAGATGAGATCAATAATAGCTGTTCAAACCAATGTCATACATCCAATTGTCTGGAGTTTTACACCTACTTGCTTGTTCAGCACTGAAGTATTCCTGGTATAAAAAGAGATGGGAGGGGAGATTGACACAAAGAGTGTAATGATGAAACATGTGAAAGTGGAATCATGTTACTACTCTTGAATGCTGTAACAAATAAGCTAGACTAACAGAATTTTTGGTGTTATTCTTTTCATTTATTTTATTATGTTTTGATGCTCAAATGATTTCGGGTCCATGGAGCTTCAAATTTCAAGAACAGAAATTTTGTTTTCTGTTAGAACCAGCTGAAAAATTCAATGTCACAGCTGGGATTTAAACACAGTTCTCCTGCTCTTTTGAATGATGTTAATATAACATCTTAATATATAAAAGTTGGTGTATGTTATGTATAGTTTGTATTTTTGTTACACATTTCCACACCGCTGCATTAATTTTGGCCTAACTTGGCATAGATGCCTTTTGACACAAGGCAAAAAGCATTTTCTAGCTTAAAATTTGAAATTCTGTCCCATTTCACAGGACTAATTATTTAATTTCATGTTATGCCTACCAAAGCTGACAACACCATCTGTATCTTTCTCTGCAACAGTGGTGGTTATTAGAGTAACAATTTGTATATTAACTTTTGACTTACTGTTGTTTTGCTCTCTGTATGTTTTATTAATATTTCTATGTATGTATTTACTAAGAATAAAGAAGGTTATATTAAAGTTACTTAATTTTTTTTTATTTCTTCCCTATTGAGATGCTCTCTATAAAAAAAAAACAAAAATACATGAGGTAGCCATAATGTAACAAACTGGAGATCACTCAATTGCATTCATGAGAAATTATCATTAAAAACTGTGGTACTTATAGTTGTCAGTGCTTTTGCATACACGTTAAATAACAGTTTACACGGGTTACACAACTAATATATTGCATTTCAGAAATGAAAGTGACTTTATCCACTGACCTCTTTCAAAATTAAGAGCATTAAATATATTAATAATGAAATATTAAATAACTCATATTGTGTATGCAAAAGCCACAATGTCATAATATTTTGTAATGCATTAATTTTAAATGTGCAAGAAGAGGATGGTTTTGCTCTTGAAAAGACAAGATTTTAATTTGTTTATTATAAAGTAGTGTGCATGGTACAGGGAAAGGATAGATGCTTTATATAGCACATTTAAGGAATAATGCAGATGTTATTGTCCACTGCAAAGCATTTAGAAGCCACAGTGTATCAATACATTTGGTAATTCATTAATTTTTAAGGTGCAAGGAAAAGATAGTTTTGCACCCGAAAAATTGTAATTATTTACTATTTTGTTTTGCATTTATCTAGTATTTCACACTTCTCTATTACCATGCATATTTGCAGCTTTACCAAATTCTTCATTTCTTTTGGCGACAGTAATTTTTATACTTAATAATTGGTTGATGACATTGCTCATTAAAAGTGTATGCCATGACATGTTGGCTTCTGCAGCAATATTGCCAAGATAGTTTTATCTTTTATCAATTTACAATTACATAATACTTTGGTAGCAGTCAAGTGCAGCAGTATCTTTCTTGCCCTGAGAGCTTTAACTAAGTTACTGTTTAAATGGATTGTGTAGTAATTTTGCTACCGTTCCACAAAATGCCCCAGGGAAATAAGGCATTTAAAATAGTATTTGCATTTGAATATAAATTGTGTGTCTCATTGAACCTTAATGACCAAAAATAGTCCTGAGGAATTTCTAAAGCTTTGTTGTACCAGTCTATAAATAATACATTATTAGATTTAATGGTGAAACAGTTGTGAGTAGTAATATACTTTTTAAATGCCTATAAACACGAGACTATTGAGCAAGTGGAACCATCAAATCATGAGCAACACTGGGCATTTTCGTTAGTTAACAATATAACAGAAATATTGTAATGGCAAATGGTGAAGCATGGTAAGCTAAGTTGTGCCACTACTTTTAGTATCAGTGTAACACTAGATAAGCATAATTTTTAGTTGAAATAAAAGAAATCTGTATATTTTTTTCCAGATGATTCTAATGTTGATTTTTTAAACCAATAATATGTCCTCGTTACATGTATAAATATATGTAAAACTTACAAATTCCAGTACAGGTTACCAACATTTTCTTGGTATAATTTGAATAGGCTTTTAGTGAAAGTATCCTGTTTTTTTCTGTCCATCACATATCACCCTGAATGTATGTCTTTTTCTAAATGTAATGTTAACCATTTCTAAGATATTCTTTATTACTTATTTAATGTTTTAAATCCTTATATTTTTTCAAGTGTATCCTTTTTTTCTTGTAGTCATGCAGGGAGCAATGATTGTTCTCAATAAATCATAAAGACATTGGAACATATTTTATTTTTAGTGCCCAAGCAGGAATACTAATAAAGGTGAATGAAATATCTAAGGTTAAGGGGGCAAACAGGTGTAAATATGTCATTTTCACTCAAAAAACACTTTCTTTCTGCAAAAAACAGGTCTATCAAATTTGCTTTATGTATTTCCAAGTTCTGTGCCACCTCAATGTCTGTAACTTAATAAATTACATAATTTTAAAAAGCGTGCACCCTTTAAATGCCCTTCACATGTAAACTTTAAGCTTAATTTTCTCATTGTTTTGAAATTTTGCTGCACTCAAAAGCTATCTTCTTACAATTTTTATGAACAGAGCCTGAAAATTACACTGAAAACTGCACTGGATATTGAAAGCACTATGACTAATAATATAAGTAGTGGATTTTTTATATATTGCATGTTTCATGAAATAAAAACTAAAATACCTAACTTGAAAGCAAAAAATGTAAAAAAAATAATTGTCATCAGTATACTAAATAATTATTTTATTTTCCACAAGAAGCAGTTATCAAAAATCTGATACACAGTTTTATTAATCACAGTTTCTAGAACATTCAGTAGCATTTTTGTCTTCATTACATTTAAACTGCAGGAGGAGATAGATTCTGAAGACATTTTTAAATACAAAAACAAAAATAATTATAAAAAAAAAAGCTTTAAGGATGAAACTTCAATGGGTTTATATTCAGGTCATGCAGCATACGTGTACAAAAATTTAAGTTCCTAGCTTTAAAATTCTTTTGCCCTCTTAATATTTAAGAAATTAATTAATGTTGGTTATTATGAAATTTATTTAATCAGGATGATTTAAAGATAAAATAAACTCTTTTCAAATTTTAAATTTCCATCACACAGCAATCACTTTTTAAAAGTGACTTGCTTTAGCCTGCTGTGTCCTTATACCCACAATGAATGTCTGATTTTAAATACAATTTTTTTATATTATAGAAAACCCTTTTATATACTCACTCTTAACGCTTCATACAGAAAAGTTGAAAAAAATTAAGGTAATATAGAAAGTTTTTGTGGGCAATATATGGCCAGAATATGACAGAATATCGGATATGTGCTGGTCAAGAGCAATGAATTTTTTTTACAGATTATTTGATTGTTGTAGGCAGAACATGCTGGAACAATATTTTGTTGCTGCATGTCTATTCTGAAATGAGCTCTTCAGAGGTGGTATGAAATGGATGGAATGATGAAATGAACTCAAATGTCACCTGACATCTTGTGTGGGAGGGAAAAACCTCAAAAGAAACTATCCAGGCAATTTTCCCAAAGATCTCTTATGGTTTACCAGTTGTGCCAAAGGCATTTAGAATGAAGAGAACATCAAAGGTTAGTCCCAGAAAATTCAAGACATGTATTTTATTTGTCATGAAAATGTCTTAAACATTCTGTACTTTATTTAAAGTCATTTATACCATTTTGTCAATTTCTCATTAAAGGGGTTTGGGTGGGGTGATTTCCTTGAACATTTTTGTTTCCATCTTTAGAAGATGCTCAACATAAATTTAAAGTTTGATATTTAATCAACTTTCGTTTTTGTGTTATGCTATTCACACAGACACATGGACAAAACACACACACACACATCACAAATTTTTTCTAAAAATGTTTTTTAATTTTTTTATTATGTATGTTACCTTAACTAATAACTTCATAGAAGCCTAAAATATACTACTTATGTTTAACAGTTCAGTAAGTGGAAGTACCAGCATGACAGGCTAAACCAGTATTAAGACATTTTTTACTTGCTCCACTTTGTACACGGTACACAGGTAGAGAAGGTCTTGCTATCCACCCAAAATTTTGATATAAAGATACACTGCAAATACACTTTTAGAGTCACCTGTATAAAAAAAAAAAAAATACTTTTTCTAACATGTATGTACAATGTACATGTAGGAAGAGAATGTATTATATTCCATTCAAAAATTTAGTACTGAGATTTTATGGGAACTATATGTTTAGAGACCCCTGAAACCAAACAAAGCATTTTTAGAAACAGTTCTGTGTGTGGGTGGAAGCGACACAGACAGATTTTCATGAAAATCCCCCTGCTCCCAACTACCTGTTACATGGAACATTTTTCAAACATTTTTCATTTTCATTAAAGTAAGCATATGCTTAAGATATTTTGATGACAAATAAAATATATATCTTGACTTTTCTGAGATTAGCCTCTAAAGTCGTCTTCATTCTAGATCACTCTTGCATAACTGGTAAACCATAGACAAAAACTTTGATACAAAAAATGTAGATCTCATTAAAACACACAATTTGTCATATATTATTTTTGTAGGTTAACCATATTGGAGATATTCCTTGTTATTGGTTTCAGTTTTAAAATATTAAAACTTTTCTCAAACAGGGTGTAGTCATTCATTTCATATCTTTTGTTTTACTAATGGCCATGCAAAGGAACCAAATTACAATGGTATCACATAGCAACCAGCTTTTAAAAGATTTGGCTGTTGCTTTAGTCTAGTGTATTCCCTTGGTTTCCTTCTACTTATAAGGATGCAAGTAATAAGACCATTTCTGCTGTTGTTTGTCGGGATAAACATTAAAATATAAATAAAAGAAAAAGCTTTTGTAAGAATAGTTCGTTTGCAAAACAGGTAGGAAATCATGTGAATGGAGTGCAAAAGATTTTTAGGAAAAGGTCTGCATAATCGAAAATGAAAAGTCTATTAAATTCCAAACTTGATATTTAAATTCAGCAATTCCAAGGATGAGACATGAAGATTTTCAGGGAAATCCTCCCACTCCAAACTACCCTTTACATGGAAAATTTTGATCTCAAAAATAATTCTAGTAATTTTTATAAACATATGATATGTTAAAGATATTTACATGACAAATAAAATGTATATCTTGAATTTTCTGGGAATAGCTTCTGAAGACCTGTTCATATTGGATGACTATAGCATAACTGGTAAACTGCAAGAGATGGACAAAAATTTAATACACAAAAAATGTAGATCTCACCAAAACGATTTATTTATATACTTTTTTTTTATGTCGAGTTAATTGTTTACGATATATGCTTGTTATTGGTTTCAGTTTTGAAATACTAAAAAAAAATTTGACAAGGATTTGTCATTCCAGTGTCTTTTGTTTCACTTCTGATCATGCAAAGAACCAATGCTTTAGCCTAATGTATTCCCATATTTTCTTTCTACTTAGGACAAGGCATTTATCTAATGTTTATTTTGATTAGTATGATGGAGATAAAAGAATACTCTGTAGTAAGAATAATTTGTTTGCAGAACAGGTAGAGTAAGTTATTTGAATAGAACACGTGATATTTTTTTTTTTCTCTAACATGTATGTGCAATGTACATAGTAGATAGAGAAGATATTGTATTCCATCCAAAATTTTGATAAGGAGATTCACCAAAAATTCATGCTTTGAAGTTCCCTCAATCCAAAAAATGCATTTTAGAAAAATGCATGTGTGTGTTTGTGTGCAGCATAACTCAAAAACAAAATGTTTGTTAATTACCAAACTTGGTATTTAGGTAAATTCAGTGACTTCTAAGGATGTTGTCCTCTATGGTCTAAGGGTAATATGCTAGCCTCTGGTTCCCAATGTCACAGTTTTAAAACGGCGGAGGGTGATGCATATTTTTTGGCGTAAAAAACCTTTAGCAGTATGGCTTCCATTGGAAGGGAAGTAAAACATTGGTTCCATGTCATAAATTTACAGCACGTTAAAGAACTTCATTAAGTGGTCTTTCACACCAAAACATAGAATGGGACATTGAGAATCACAGCAGTTAAAGTAAACAACACCCAATCTCAATCTCCAAGGATGCAACTTGAAGACTTTCAGAAAAATTCACCTATTGTGAAGTAACCTTTACATAGTACATTTTTTTCTAAATTTTGTATTAAAATGTTGTGTGTTAAAGATGTTTACATGGCCAATAAAATGTATATTATGAATTTCTTGAGCTCTGTTTTTTGAATGACCTTAGCATAACTGTTGAACTGTAAGATATAGAAAAAAAAGTTATCACAGAAAAAATGTAGATCTCATTAAACCACACAATTTTATGTCATACATAGTTTTTTGTATAGCTTACCATTTCCAAAATATTCCCTGTTATTATTTCAATTTTAAATTATTTTCTCAAACAGGAAATACTCATCCATTTACTATGTCTTTGGTTTACTCATGGAAAGAAAACCAAATATCAATAACAATACAAGTGATGACTTTTAAAAGATTTGACTGTTGTTTAGCCTAGTGTATTCTCTTATTTCCCTTCTGTTTAAAAGGAACTAAGTAATAATACCATTTCTGGTAATGTTTATCTTGATTAACAAGATGTAGGTAAAGAATAATCTTTTGTATGAATAGTTGTTTGCAGATAGAGAAAGTCATGTAAATTGCACATATTAGATTTTTTTGGTTGAGTTCCAACTCTGCTATCACCAGCAATTACACCAGCTATATTGAATACCATTATTCTTTGATTTGATATATATATATATATATAATCAAAGGTGACATGGGTGAAGATTTTCTAATGCACATTGTTTCAAAATTATTATAAACAGTTTTTAATCGGTTAGGTGTCTATGTGTATAATAAGTTCAGTTTCGAAATGAAACCTTCGTCATTATCATTAAGCCATCTTGGTTAGGCCTTTCGTATGTTGTCGAACACAAATCTTTAGTTTCTTGGAATTAATCTATCCACATTTTTTTGAATAATCTACCTATAGCACATCCTTTTCCCTCTATCTTCAGCAATTTTTCTGTAATGTTGTTTATTCTTTAAATTATTGGTATTAAAAACTTTGCTTATTGGTCAAACTGTTATCAGATGATAAAATGAAAATGATAAAAACTCTCTTGGAAGAGCTTATTGTTTGTTTGACACTTGTGCATGTGTGGAAAACAGGTCTGGCTAAGGGTCCTTTTTTTCTGCTGTTTGCATGTATCCTTTTTGTTTGCTGTTATGCAAGTTTCTCTTCTAAGCTGACCTTCAGAGTTAACTGACTGGTTCACTGAGCTATTTGATTGCTTAGAATGAGACAAGTAACGGCAGAGAGAGACCTTGAATACCATTATCTGAATTTAAATTCCTCTATTATATAACACCACTCAGACTATATTGTAAAAGGGTCTTGTGACATTAAAAATTATGAGATCAATAAATCTGTGGGTTCCAGCTTTAATCAGAGAGCAAAAGATCAATGATATGCAAGGGTTCATTCAACCACCATACACAGTAGAACATATTCTTTACTAAAGCAAGAGAAAGTGAAAATGCAAGAAAAAGGCAGAATTATTTTGTTAATGCACATTAATCAGACTATTTTTTGAATAGAGTAATTATTCATTAATTGTTTTCTGGAGGTTACAATTACCAATTTAATTATAAGATTTAAATGTTAAACTTGTAAATTTGCGGCTTTCGAACTGTACAGCATGGCCTTTAAGAGTAATTAAAGGTTGGATAAGTAGGCACCAATGTGTTTCTATTTATTTTGATATAGTAATCAAAGCTCTTTAAGGTTTGCTCTTAATTTTTATTTTGTCTACTTCGTACATGTACATAGGTAAAGAAGATAATGCATTCCACCTAAAAATTAGAAACCGAGATTTCACTGAAAATACATGTTTTAGGACACCCTGAATCCAAAAACAACATTTTTATAAAAAGCAATGTGGTTGTGAAACAAAGGGTCATTTAAATACCAAACTTGATTTTTAAGTTCAGCATCTTCCAAGGATGTGACAAAAAAAAAATTCAAGAAAATACCCCACCCCAAAAGATATTTACATGACAAAT
The DNA here is from genome assembly GCA_030762935.1 of Hymenopus coronatus. Classification (NCBI taxonomy): domain Eukaryota; kingdom Metazoa; phylum Arthropoda; class Insecta; order Mantodea; family Hymenopodidae; genus Hymenopus; species Hymenopus coronatus. Next base: position 100,934,950 of record CM060890.1, read on the forward strand.
AAGATGTATATCTTGAATTTCCTGCGAATAACTCTAAAGCCCTCTTCATTCTGAATTACTTTTGTATAATTGGTAAACCTTAAAGTTAGACGAAAACTTACTCCTCAAAAATGTAGATCTGGTCAAAACACACGGTTTGTGTGTGTTGTTATGTCACATATACAGGGGACCATTTACAAGGGTGTATCAAAAAGTAATGGGGAAAACAATTTTTTTTTGACACCATGACTTTTTTTTTATTCCAATTTAATTACAAACTTTCAAAATAATCTCCTTCTGAGACTACACACTGGTTTTAAGGTTCTATCCGCTTTTCAAACACTCAGAGAAGCCCTTGTTTGACATCCTGTTTAGTATACGCAAAATAACATTATTTAGTGCTGTATTGGTTTGAAAATGGTGCCCACAATTTTTTTTTTTTCACTTGTGGAAGCAGGTAGAAATTGCAGGGTGTTAAATCCGGCAAATATGGTGGGTGGGGCATGATTTTGATACCTAGTTGAGTGATTGCCTCTTGTGTTGCTATGGCTCAATGAGCAGGGGCGTTGTCCTGATGGAGGATCGATCCATTGGAAGCAAGTTCTGGTCTCTCGATAACGATTTTCCTCCGGAGTAGTTTTTTAAGGGCTCTGTATTCAGCAATTATTGTGATGTGTTTAGAAATCATGTGGTCATAAATTACCCCAATTTGGTCAAAAAACACAGGATGCACAACTTTCCCTGCACTTGGTTGCACCTTTGCCCTTTTCACCATCTTGAAATTTTTTTTTATGCCATTCAAGAACACATGTTTTTGCTAAACCTTGGTCTCATATGCTTCCTGTATCATTTGCAGTATTTCAGTTTCAGATTTTTTTCAGAATAACACAAAACTGAATTGCTGCTCGTAGTTCTAACTTAAAATCCATGTTTAGTTACTGAAACATGTGCTTACATAATGGCTCCCTCAGAGAAACTGAATAGCACATGAATATTGTCACGCATATCCCAAGGTCAGACATCTCTGTCGCCACAATTGGTGAATTTTGATGGGCGCATATTTAAACAGAAAAAAATAATTCCCCTTACTTTTTTATACATCCTCGTAATTTGAGACGGTAGAGTATCTTCAAAACTAAGTGTTGTAGAAAGAAATAAAAGTTGAATAAAAGTTGCTTTATATAATGGAGGAAAGTAAATACCATTTGTTGTGTTTTAATTGGAGAAGGTTTGGATGGTAATTTGAGGGTCAAGGTACATTTTTAAATGGGAACTACCATTTTATATTTTGTTTCTTTATTCCTCATCAAACAATAACCAACTTTTGTTTAAACCTTTTCTTGTACAGGGTTCTTTTACTGGCGTAGACAATTAATTATTGAATAACAGAATATCACCACTGTATTATACAGTATTATTTCATAAGCAATCATACCTTAGTGTAATAAGTGTTAAAAATTATGCCCTTCTACCTCAATGCATTTTCCAACTCTGTGAATAAACTATTGCTGGGTCCGTAAAAGTATGTCTCTTCCAATACTAACGCAAACATTTTGTATGCACATTTTTTTGTATCTAGTTTCTGTGCAAAATAAAAAAATAGATTTAGTGTTCTAAGGACAGCATTTTTATTTTTTTGCTCTCATATCATTTGTTTTATTTTTTATTTCATGAACCATGTAACTTATCAAAAATCCACTACTTAGTTTTATTGGTCATAATACATTAAATATCCTGTGTAATGTTTGTCCTCTTTGCTTAAAAATTGTAAGAGGAAATTACTTAAATACCAAATTTGGTATTTAAGTTCAAACGCTACATGGAGGTTTTCAGGAAAATCCCCCACCTCCAATTACTCTTTACATGGAACATTTTTCAAAAATGGCTCTAATGATTTTGATTAAAATACCAAATGTTTAAGGTATTTTTATGACAAATGAATTGTACGTCTTGAATCTTCTAAGAGCAGCCCTGAAGATCTTTTCATTCTGGATGACTATTGCATAACTAGTAAACCATACACAAATAATGTAGATCTTGTTTAAAACACCTAAGGTATGTCATATACATTTTTTTGTAGAGTTAATCATATCAAGATATTGCCTGTTATTGATTCAATTTTGGAATACTGAACTTTTACTTTAAATGATAAGAATTTGGAGACAATGATGGATACTATAAATATTAGTTTAGTTGATTGTAATATTTCCATCACTTACATTGTTTTATTATTAAGGACATATTTCAGAAGTACCATTGCTTCCTTTATCAGCTTTTCGACAGTCAAAAAGTTGATAATGATGGAAATGTGCTGCAATCTACTCAAATCAATACTTTGAACTTTTCTCAATGGGAAGTCACCATCATTTCATATCTCTTTAATTTTACTGCTGACCATTCAAAGAGAACCAAATTTCAGTGTTAGTTGCATTAAAATATTTTCTACTACTGTTGTATTTACTTACTTCCCTTCTACTTACAAGGAAGTAGTAACTAATAAGACAATTTCTGCTAATTTTTATATTGATTAGTATGAGGTAGATAAAAGAATAAACATTAGTAAGAATAACTTGTTTGCAGAGGAGGTAGAGAAAGCCATATGAAATGAACACATTAGATTTTTTTTTATGTAATAGCCAAATATTCCTCATGCCAATTTCTTCTAATATCATCCCTATCTCCCCATACTAACTCTGTCTTCCTATTAAATATTTCTGGAAATTCAGCTTATTATATTATTGTCATCTAAATTTGTACTTCTATATCAGTGCATCAAAATTCTCTCTACTATTACGTCTTTTCTCCCTAGCCTCACTACCAGCGCTTACGCTCCTTGGTGAACTCTTGGGTAAACCCAAAAGTTCTGGATAAACTCCTAAACCTAGTGGGCAGCTACAAATCAATATTTCCATCACATTACATACTTTTTCAGTACTAAAATGTAGAGAATATACATTAATAACATGTTTCCAATACTTATTCACTTAAATTTTTCACTTATAACATCTTTTCATTTTTGTCATTTCTGCTTCACTTTCCTTTACAAGCATAATGGACTTCTCATCTGAGGCATAATGGTAACATTGTTTCTTCCTCCCTTGTGCCTTTATCTGTACAATAAAATTAGTTCACACTGTGCTCTCATTAATTAAATCTTATCTATTTGCCTTGTCCATCTCATCTTAACTTGCCATAAGAATTCTGCTAATCCTCTAAGTTGCCCTTAGTCCTTTAATATCTTTTTTAACCCTACCTCATTGTCTCTCTCTAACCACTTCTGTTTAATCAAATCCACTCTCCATTCATTTGTCCCTTTACATTTAAACATTATGTGCAGTTCATCTTCTTCCTCATCACAAATTGGACATAGTCCCTGCTTCACTCCTTCTCTCAAACTTCTCCTCAATCCCAAGTCAGAACCATGCCACCCCTGATCTCTCATTTGTATTGCAAACTTTAAGATATTCTTCCTTTCCCTTCACCTTGTTATATAATTGCAACAATTTTTTCTTGATCAACTGCTCTTTAATCTTACCCAATCACATATTACTTTCCACCCTATTCCCTTGGAACCTTAAACATACTTTCAGAATAATCTGACACTAACCCTCTATAGCTCTGCAAGTGCTCCTGCATTAACTGTACGCTATGGGAATCCTAAAATTAGCTTGCGGAATGTTCTGATATAATTTAATTCCCCTTCTAATTATCATAAAAATGCCATGTTTTAAAATTTTCAACTCATTGACTCATTGTATATAATTCCTAGATATAATTCCCATTCCCTTATTAACACCCACATTAATTCCCTACCTTCTGATCTCCTCTCTTTAATTTTATTCTTCAGTTCATTGCTCACCAATAAACCATGCCTCCAGATACCCTTCCTCATATACTTTTTCTTTCCCCACTGTTATTTTAAAGCTCAAAACCATTCACTCTAATTATGTCCTCCCCACCAACCCATGTTTTAGCCAGCACTAACAGTGGTAGCTTTTGTAATATCTCATAATATATCTGTAGTTCATAGCTTTACCCAAATGTTCACAATTCCAAAACCCTTCTTTGCTATTGTGATCTGCTCTGGATCAGAATTCTTAAAGTCCTGCTTCTTAACATTCTCTGCTGTGCACCATGGTCAGTTTTTTCTTCCTGCTGAAACACTATGTCCTGTGTAGTTGAATATACTTCCATGTGGGCAATCTGAATATAGCAGAAGAAGGCATATAGCATAGCTGAGGATAAAGGGCCCTAAGCCACAAAGTATAAAGAGGTGCTGAGAGTCTTAGCCTGCAAAGCATAGCTGAAGGATTCAGAGCCCTAAGCCACAAAACGTAGCTGAGGAGTGTTTTTTTATAAGAAGAAGAGTGTAGCAGATGCAGTCGAAGGCCACAGATGCAAAACTACAATAGGGCATAGCTGAGGGATGTTGAAGCTAAATCTCAATTAACTATGGCATAGCCATTGAATGTATGAGACCTAAGCTCACTGGAATCACCAAACAATTGCAGATTTTCATTTTAATAGCATTTTCATTTAATGGCAACAGTGATTTACCTGTATTTTCGGCACTCACAGCAGACAATGTAGTTGATAATGGTATTACCTTCCCATCTATAAGTAAGCTTGCAAATAAGGGTACACAGATAAAACTACTTCATCCAAGAAACATTCTGTGCGTAATGTGTTCCTTGTTCCTTCAGGATTATGCTGGATGTAGGAATCACTGGAATCCATGCATTTTTAGTTATTATAGCTGAAGTTTGGGAGTGAAACAAAAATTCTGTGAACTACATCAAACTTTAGCCAACCCCAGATTTCTATTCCATAAAGCATCTTTGACTTGACTTAATGCTTCATAAAATCTTTCCAGCCAATTCATTGTTAATGTGGGTGTTTTGTATAAACAAGCTCTAATAGTTTTCATTGCTAGTTTTCCTTTCAAATGTACATGTTTGGATTCTGTCTCTCATTTACCATTGCCTGTGAATCTGATCCCCAAATGATCAAATTCTTTCAATACTTTATAGAAAGCCAGGTGTTAAATTTAGAATGAGTCACACTATCTGAATGTATACCTTATTATCAGCAGTTGGGTGACTAAAGAAAGTATGACTCGTCTAAAATCAGCATGAATTTATGATATTTGTTTTAATATTTATAGCAAGTGAAGTATCATTACTCAGAAAAAATTAATAGCAAATTTTGTTTACAACTTTATTATATGTGTAGATTAGTCTTAAAATTAATTTTAGTCAAAATATTTGTTAGGATTGTCAAATAGAAAGATAGCAGAAATTATGTAAGATTAATACTTCTATCATTTTAGATGGCGAAATTGGGTGATCCGAGGTATCTTCACCTGGCTCATGATAGGACTGTTTGGTCTCCTTATTCATGCAGGACCACTTGCTTTGATGATTACAGTAAGTCAATTTTTTATAAATTGTTTTTACAAGTCTTGACAGCACAGGGGAGTGAATCTTTCAGACATAACAGGGAACATTGAAGTATTACATAAATGTGTGAGGATTGTATCTTATCTAAGATAAGATTCATTTTGCTTGCTTTTCTCCAAGGAACAAGAAGTGGCTGCAAAAGTATGCCAGTCTTATTTCAACATTTTGGTTACATTCAAAATTAAATAAAGCAACGTTTACCCCAGTTTTTTCATATCAGTAACATCAGCACATTGTTTTCATCTGTGCAATGCATGTTTTAACAACTTAGTTTGAGTCTGAAATAAATGGGTGGAATTATGCTCAAATAGTCTAATGTTTAACTAAAGATTAAAACTTATCAAGTAGTATTTTTTTACTTCATTTATGTGAGAATTTACAATATAGTTTACCATATTGTTTTGTTCAGTAGCAGATATTACTTAGAGAACTGATTTGATCCATTGCTGGGAAGAAGGAAATATTGTCAAAAAACACTTGAGGCAACGTATCAGTTAAATTTGGTAAAAAAAAAAAGTATAGAAAATATTTGGCTTTGTGTTGATCTTTTTATATTTGTATTATATGTACTTATAACCTGTAATTTCATGCTACATAACTGTTTTTTTATTTAAAAAATGTTAAGGTCCTAAATGACTATTTGACTGATCCAGTGATCCTTTATTATTTAGATTAACCATCCCCATAAAACTTAAAAACTCAATTTTTCTCCATTGCTTTTTTTATCTCCTTCTTTTCTTTTTTCACTATTAAAAATGCAACTCGGTCCATGATTTATAACGTATTTGAAAGTTCAGGAGATATTAGAAATTACAGATTTAAAACTGTGTGCAATACTTGAAATATATTAAGCGGTTAGGTTGAATTTAATTATTTTCAATATTCATATAAAAGGTTGAGAAATGCAATAATATTAATAGACGAAAAGAAGCTTGAAACAGTGATGCATTATTGAAATTTTCTTATGGTGATTGGACATTATTTATTTTACTTACTTTTAACATGTTTTGGGAAATAGTTGTTTTCATCCTTTAAAGCTGTCTGATTGGCATGCGGCGGTATGTCTGTTGTGTTGGATGTCTAAGATGGCAACATCTTGTAATAGTGAAATGGACTTCCAGAGGGATCTTGGTGGCAGCAAATCAAAATTTATCAGCTGTGGACCATGTTACAAATTGAAGATCTCCAATGTGTGTAATTCTACTGCTTCTAGCTGGTTTGATTAATGTGATGATCGGTTTGATGTGGTTGGTGATGCAGAAATGGTGTGAAACTGCAGATATGTCCATTAATTTATATTTTAAACATATGGTATGTTCCTCTAGCATAGTTTCCTATTTTCACCCAAGGTCACATTTAAAAAAAATAATAATTTCATGAAGCATAGAACAAATTTAGCATAGAGAAATTACAATAGTTTGCAACAGATTAAAGATCCTATATATATCCTTGTATATATATATACAAAACAAAAAGAAATCTGGAAACTAGGCTAAAGGAACATATGAAATGGATAAAATACTAACAAATGGACATGTCTGCAATTTCACATCATTTCTGGACAACCAACCGCATCAACCCATCACATGAATCAAATTAGCCATATTTGCAGCAGAATTAAATGGGACAAGATCTTCATTTTGGAACGCCTTCCACAGCCAATGGGATTATTGTCATGATAGACATCAACATAACAGAAATGCCAACAACATGCACCAGTCAGACACCTTCTGAGGATGGGAACAACCGTTTCCTTAAAGATGTTAGAAGTGAGTGAAATAAGTGATGTAAGTATTACTGGTTCCAACTCAAATTCAATGTTTATATATTTTTTTCTCTGTTAAAATAATTAAACCAGTAATGTCAATGCCAGTATGTCAATGTCTTTAACTCTATCATTAGCTCAAATTAAAAATGAGAATGTAGGGCCCAAGAAGCATTTCATATTAATAATAGTCCTGTGCCACTACAGCCTTTATATGCCCTTACCAACCCAACTGCTGGCCTCACACCCACACAACCTCACACATAACAGAGGTTGTTTGATCCTCCAAGCTGATACAGGGATGTGGTGTGGCCAGCATCTGCATCTGTCAGCTGGAAGGAATGTGGGTTATCATGACTGGGATCGCTGGCAATCACAGCTCCTCACTTTTCTCATGATGCCGAGTGGCCCCAGCCCTATACCCTGGGCTTAAAATCCTCACCTACGTGGTGGCATCAAGCTTGAGCACATTCTATAGTCAGAAACCAGAGTAGCACACTCTAGCCTACTGCGCTACAGCATTTCATATTATTATAACAAAAAGTGATTAATTATGAATAAAAATGAACTTGATGTGGCTGTTAAAATTTTGTTTCCAGTATATGTTTTCTGTATGTGATAAAAGTCAAAGCAATCAAGAGATTTATAGATTTTTGTATTTTCACAGATGAATTGTCATAATATATGGCCTTCCATTACAATTGAAAACTTTCTTTTTAAACAGTGTTTATTTAAATGTAGTGTGTTTATATGTTACATTTTCTTATATTTTGTGTTTTTTCCTGTCAATTTACTTCTTTTTTACAAGATGTATCACTGATCCAAAACATAATCTTATAGCTAGGCAACTACAGAATGAAAAATATTCCAACTCTATTATTGTGTCACTGTCTCCATGGTGATTTATCAAAAATCATTATTGCTTTATATTCTCCGTTGTTACAAACAAAAGACTACTTTTTTCCCTTATAAATTCTGTGCAAATGTTGTAGTTGATCATGCACAGCTTTTTTTGTTTCTTTTAATCCTTGTCCACTAACCTATATCATCTCCTAATCGACAAATATGACTATTAAATAATCAGATATCAAGAAAATATGACACATTGCATGATGTTGCAGTTTGGTTAATCAAAGGTCTTAGAACTTTTAGTGAGCTTTTTCTCTAATTTCTTATTACACTAACCTTCAGCAGTAAAATTAAGCTAGTTACAGCTGTTTAATGTAGTAAAAATGTTTTTATTGTTTCAATAAAACTGTAATGTTTTTTTAATAAAAAAGAGCAAAATTATGCGACTGCAGTCAAATGCACCCTGTTAGTGTCCAAGCATGCCATCACACTGGTTGTTTTATTTGTGTCCTCCTTTACCTCAGGCACATTTGACTGCAGTCAAAACTTGTGACGTTCAGCTTTGAATGGATGGCCAGTCCACTTTGTATTACATTAATAATCATGGCTATTCAAGAAGCTTCAGTTGTGGTGACAGTGAGAGGGATATAAAAACCAGTTTGCAAATTATGGGAAGAATGGATATGTAACAAAATAGTTCATGCAATAAAGGGTTAAATTAATTAATAAAAGCTCATAGTAAATATAGCTAATAACATATATGATTTGGTAAATACACAAAATCTTAAGTAATATAATTGCTTCATTACAGAAGTGTTTTATGAAGGTAAAATTATAAGTGTTTCCTTGAATATTCACCCACTTACCATTTATGCAAGAGGAGGTGGGTTATTTCAAATAAAAAAATTAGTACATTTAATTGGTTTGGGTGACATAGCTTATGGGTAAATAATTTAGTTAATAAGCTTATGGAATTAAATGAAATTAAGAATCAGTGATGTTACAAAACTTGAAATATGTAGTAGTTTAAAACTGGATTTTTATCGGAGAATATGGTGGAGGAAAAACATAATATTTGTGATAAAACTGAGTGATATGTAAGGTAAGAAATAACAATGGTCTTTAGTATATTAAAAGCTATATAGGAGTCTTGCACTATATGTGAACTTAATACAAATCTTTACTGTTTGGTAGAATATCTAGAAATCAAAGTAAAGAGGAATGAAATGTAGAACAAAGAGAAAAATAATCAAGTAAAGATTTTGACAAATTAAGAATTCAGCAATACAAATTGTGATTAATAAAGGTGGTTAAGAATAAAATAAAATGCAGGTATTAGGTTGAAAATACTGGAATAACAACAATAATAATAATAATAAATATAAATAAAGTTTGAATTGGTTAACTTGAGTAATTTACAGAAAGCACTATGTCCCTAATTCAAGGTTTGTACTTAAATAGTGGCAGTTATTTATTTCCATAGGGTACAAAGTAGATGCAAATCTCAAAACTTTGCAATCCTCTAATGCATTCATCAATATTATGCTTAGCCTGTTGCTAATAATGTGCTGCACCTGTGCTGTGGATAATCAAAATGACGCAGTCTACTGCCTGATGAATCTCTGCAAGTGTTCCCAAGCAGAGGTCACAAAGTGCCTTCTTTATCTGAGAATTCAAATCAAAGTCAAAAGTCAGGAGGTATATAGAGGTTTCTAAGCATCATTCTGTGAAAACTTGAGCTGATCATGTGCTCTATATGCCTCAAGCATTGTTGTATAAAATTATGGATGAGCTTTGTAAAATGTAGTATTAGTTTTGTAGAAAAGTGGGCATTATTTCAATATTTCCCAGATTTTACAATTGTCAAAAATTACTTCAGTAAATTTGTAATCAGGCTGCATGATGGCATTGTGAAAAGTTCAAACCTAATTGGCTTTCAGCCTTGCTGCATTCAGCAGTAAGATAATATTTCAGTGATTAAATTTACTTAGAACAATACACTGTAATCTAGCAAATATGTATAAACCGTGTTTCTGTCATTCATAAATTCTATAATAAATAATAAGGAAGATAAATATTTTGAGTTCTTTTCATTCAGTCTGTAACCTTCTAAATCTTGACAATGTAATATCTACTCTCTTAACAATTGCCTTTTCTCTCATTTCCTGTAAAACCCTCAAGTCTCAAAAACCAAAGTCACAGAACAAATTAACAATTTGAATTTTTAGTATTTGATATTTATTTTACAAAATACTTACAAGTTTTGGTTACATATACATGCTTTAATTTGCAACTTATTCTGTGCACAAATTTGTCTGCTATACGAGTAGATGTACACATTTACTCAGCCTGCTTGGTAACATGGCATTTTGCATCACCAAGGTGCTCTTGATATCTCTCTTATCGCTTAATTCTATAACTCTTTCCTCCCTTTCTCTCTTACCTCTTTCTGTTCTGTTTACTCTACTTTCCTGATCTCTTTTTCTTTAGTCTTTGTAACAACTACTATTACAAGACATTGTAGTTCACCACATGTGTATAGTTTTGATGCATGCCACAATGGCTGTAGTATATAAGTAGTGTAAGCTCATTAAACTAGATGGCACCATGGGTGGTGCTTTCGATAATGTCTATTGCGCTGCAGCTAAAGTGCTATACGTGCAGGTATAAAAGGGAGCCGAGGGGACTCTGTTCTTCAGTCGTAACTGGTTACCTACACAGTACAGTCGGCAACTACAGCTCCTATGGTGTGTATGTAAACAATAAGTGCATACTCAATCTCTGACCTAACCATTCTTGCCCTAATCACCATCCTTCTATTCCAATTAACTATTGCGCCAAGCTCTACCAGTCTGACGATCTTGGGCATGCTTGAGCTCAGTGGGTTTACTCACGAGGTGCTCAACATAATCAAGTGGAGCTTGACTGGTAAGTAGTGACCTTCAACATCCATATTGGTGCTATCACTGGCTGACTGAATTGCCGCCTCAACCATTACCTCCTGTAGTACCAACATGTAACCATGGATGACACAAGGTTCACAATAGTCTTAATTAAAAATTACCCTATCCCTCTGTTCCTTATTTCTTGTTTCCCTGCTAACATTTGACAAAATTTTACTTTCTATTTTGCCCCATATAGTTTTCCATGTATTTTCCCTCCCATATTTCCGCCAATTCCTAACTTTCTAGTAATATTACTACACCCAAAACACTGCACTCTTCACCTCCACATGATTTGCATACTCCTATTTCATATGTTCTTAAACCTTTGAGAAATATAACTTCTGTTCTCATTTATGCTGTCTCTTCCCTCTCCTGTCTATTGCAGTTGTCAACATACCCATCTCTTCCCCATATATCTTTTTTTATTGGTGGGCATTGCCAGAAGTGCATTGCCTAATCTGAAAAGGATGTAATTTTCAATGTTACATAAAAGCATACCTAAAGGAGTTTCAAAGCTGCAACATCAAATTTCAGACTGGTTCAAGTATAAGCTATAAGATTGCTATATTTTTTGGTGCCTGTATATATTTACACTTGTTAATCATGAATTGTGTAAACCCAGTGTTTCCATTGTTGGTAGTAGCTATCTGTCTATATTCCAGAGGACCTGGTTAGTTAATTGGATAAAAATGTCTTTTTGGAGGTTTTCTGTTGTTCAGAAAAGATAAATGCCAAGTAATTAAGCTCTATGGATCCTAACCCAAATGAGCATACCATCATGCATTTATTCACATTTGAACATGGTGAATCAGATTAAAGGAAATATACTGTTATAAAGAAGTCACTCTGCACTGCTTGTGCATTTATGCCATGGCTTTGCAGAGAGGTTTTAGTCTTTGTAATATTACTTTCTTAATTAAAACTTCTAATAAATGCACTGACTAGTGCAACGTATTACCCATGGCACATATTGTTTAAAAATTCTCAATTCATCTTAGATTCATGCAGTTTACCCTTAAAAAGTAATAAAATATCTGAATGGTGACTCTCACCAAGGTTTAGAAAAAGAACTGTCTCAATAATCTAAGAGCAACAGATGATATACCATTCTCCATATTTTTCCAAATGTAATAGCTTTTTTTTAAACCTTTTGGATAATCGAGGGACTATATATGCATATTTTCCGAATTAATTAAGCCTGATAAACAACCAGTTTTTGTCAATAAAATATGTGCTGCCTAAAACATCAGTTTCACAGTGAATAATAAACATTAACAATGTCTCTTCTTCCTTTCATCATGGGTTTAAATTTATGAGCAGCATTTTATATGAATATAAACTGTGCTTTATGTGGTGAACAATGAGAAATATCAATTTATTGGACACTTAACATCTTGCAGTTTTTGAACATCCTATCTGGATCCCTCATCAATTTTTCTTTTGTTACTTTTCATATTTTGCAAATACCTCTTCAGAATGCAACCATTAATAGCAGTGGTATGGAAGTAATGCAAAACACATAGGAATACCAATGTAATCCAAACAGATGGGGGAAGAAGTTTTTCAATATCCTATTAGGGTAGTTTAACCATCTAAGTAATTCACTTGTTGGTATATTCAGGTAGCTAGTTTTTTTCTTGTACATCCAAATTGTCTCGAACATATTGTGACTTTATCCAGTTTTCACTGTCACTTCATAGGATCTGATTGTCATTTTACTGATATCTAGTTCAAATTTTCACCATTATTTCACTAATGTGAACTAGTTCAATTTTCACTCTTACTTTACTTTCTTTGTATGTAGCCTTTTCGTTAGTTGATTCACTCATTGGGGAAATGAACACAAATTATCTCTAATCTCTTGCAGCAGTAGCACTCATTGCATGTCACAATAGTTTTCACAAACTCACTGGGAGAACAGCACTTTTTGTGCCACCAGAAAAGCATTTACTCATGTACATTCATTGTAAATTTCTACAGAATGTTCAAGAGTGGAGAGAAGATTCCAGTTATCTCTCAATAGTACTTCTGGTGTTTTTGCTGGGTGAGGGTACTTATGACTGTCCAATCAATTGGTTGGCATGTTCTGCTGATAAACTGGGCCCACTGCATTACAGTAATTTTTGAGGAATTGTCTCATAATCTTAAATTTTATCATCAAGTTCTGAATGAAACTAAGTAGTAAATTAATTTGTCTTTATATTAATGTGATTTATGTTTATTTTTGTTGCAGACACTAATAGTTCAAGTGAAATGTTTTGAAGAAATAATAAACATTGGTTATGCTGTATATCGCATCCATGGTTTACCATGGTTTCGATCACTGTCATGGTATTTCCTGATAGCATCTAATTATTTCTTCTATGGAGAGAGTCTAGTAGACTATTTTGGAGTTGTAATAAATCGAACAGTAAGTATTACTGCTTTATAACATATATTTGATGTATTTATTAATATATTCCTGTCCTTTAGCTAGTGATATTTTTTATTAATATGGTAATAGCAGATGTGCCAGATATGATTTTTTTAAGAATACTTGGAGAAAAAAATAGCACGCTTTTAGGAATACCTGCTGAATTAATAAACTCAGTGAAGCATCATAATCCTGTAAAATGTTTCCATGTAGAACATTTATACTTGCTTACAGTGAATACTGATGATAGGAAGAATCTTGGCAGGAAAACTTAGATATTTTAAATTTGGAATAAATGAATCACATATCTACATACATATATATAATTTTACAAATACGTTGCATAGTTGTGTGATAAATGTTCTCAACCACTTCACTATCAAACGTTTCAATATCTATGCCAATCACACCAGATTTTCTTTGTATTATTATTGATATCCTGATTTTAAAATGAATAACATAGCAGTGTCCTGGTTTTCACTAACTTTCAGTTCTTTAGAGTAATTTTGAGAATATTTTTATTCATAAAAGCCTTTCAATCAAAGTGCTAGACTTAAATATACATGTTCTTAAAATTCTTTTTGGGAAAACGTAATAAAGCTTTAATGATGTTAACATGCACAAATTACAATTTTTATTGCTGTAACTTCACTTTCCAACCAGAACTTACTGGGCTATGTTTTGGAAATTGTTGTGCTTCCTCCTGTGGCTTGTAAATGACATTTCCTTCGTTGCTGAATGTACTATACAATAAGATCTTTTTTTCAATGGGACATCAAATTTTTAAAATTATGTTAATTTCTATGTATGAAAATGTTTCCCCGTGAAGAGTACTGCCAGTTTTCTAAGAACCTTTAAAACATTACTTCGCTTTCAACTTCTCTGCAATGCTGATTGCTCCATTTGTTTAAATTTCAAATTTCTCATGTATTGTATAAATCTTCTGTCTTATTATCTTTCCATATAATGTGACCATCTGCATGAAGTAATTGACAGGCTATGACTTACTAGTCTGCCGGATTGTTAGCTGTAGCATGTGCATGAAGCCAGTGCCTTTATGTAGCTGCCTGGATTGTGGTAGTGAGACCACATGCACAGACCACTGGAGTGAAAGAATGCCAGCCCCTTTACATAGTCCCCAGGGTTGTTACAGCTGTCTTCCACCCGTAGAACAAATGTGTTCCATTCAGTAGATCAAATGAACATGTGCGTTATGGTCCAAGAAGTAAATGCTTTGTGTGCACATGCCTGCAGTTCTGCAACTTTCTTTGGCATGGGGACTATATAAGGAGGAGCTACTAGGACCAAGGGAAGTCTCTTGGTCCTGTTAATGATTTTTGCGTCATGCTTGTTAACTGGGGCTAGGGTTATACCATGTTTCAGTAAATTTTGGTATAAAAAGTGAAGCTATACTAATAAAAATTTTCAATTTGTGTATGTTAATAATGTTTTGTATTTATTAAACATTTGTTTTGAGGTTATGGTATTTCTATCTCTTATTTTGCATCCTATTTTTGTAAAAATTCTCTTTTTAGATCCATGTTATGAAAACTTGTTCTAAATTTATGGGAAGCAGTTGCAAAAGTAAAAATGTATTACATTCAAAATCTAAAGATGCTATTCTAACATCACAGAAACTACAATAGCTTCTAAATTGAAATAAAGCAGTCTTTGGAAAAACTAAAAGGAAGCTGAAAATTGCAATAAAAATATAATCCTAAAGGAAATGTGGTAGCAATGAACCATCAACATTCAAAAACTCTTCCTTTGGAAACAGAGATCTCTCTCAATGGATAATCACATCAAATTTCATCTAGAAAATGGCAACCTAGTTTGTAGACACTTTCCAGAACTTTATAAAAATTTGCAAAAAGAACATCATGATTGTTAAAATGTATAAAATTTATAGTTTTATATTGGACATGGAAGGCCAAGATCCATAGTTTCAGTTCCAATCATGATATTGAAAATTTGTATCTGTGTGAACTTGCTGGTTATTTGAATGTTTAAAAGCAAAATAGCTGCACAAAACTGTGAGGTAGGTAGGGGCACAGAATTTGGTGACATAATAGTGAAGCCATATAAATGCTCTAATGTGTTGCCGTATCCTCAGAAGCCTGTCGGTTTCAATTGGCAGGCATTTGCAATACTCAGACTGTTATCCTTCTTAAAGAGACAGCTTAGTTGGAAGAGTCCCAAGATTTTCTTAAGCTTACATCTAACTGGTTCTTTGTCACTTTTTCTAGCCTTCATGTAAGATAGAGCAAGTATTACTCTCTCTAAAAGATAATATAATTTCAATGAAAATGTAATTTTCAAAGCTACTGAATCCAAGAAGAGCAATTTTAGAAGAGAGTGGGGGGAGAGAGAGAGAGAGAGAATGTTGTGAGTAAGGATAAATACAAAACTGTTACTCAATTGGGTGCTTTTAAGAATGTAAGGAAAATACTTTTTTCAAATTCTTGCACCCTAAATAACCTTTTACATGGGGGAAAAACATGCATAATTTTTTTTATTTTCTCAAAAATAGCTTTAATATTTAATTAAAATAACAATAAATTATAAATATTGAACTGAAGATAATGTTATTGAATGTTATGCTAACAGCTGTGAAGTTCTCTTCATTCTCAATTTTATATACTTGTGAAACCATTAAACTAGATATAAATTCACTAACAGAAAAAATATAGGTTTTGTTATGATGTAAATTTGTATAAAATAACTTTTTCATAGCATCCACATTTGTGAAATATTTTTCTTTATTCAGTTAAGAATATGTTTAAAACTACAGGTGTTCTTAATGAAGTTGTACAAGTTATGAGTGCATATGTGAGTGCAAGTGATAAGTGTATGCAGTAAAATCTCTCTCCCTATCCCCCTCTCCTCCTCCCCTCTCCCTCTCACGGCGAAATTTTTTAACTACCACTAATTTTTTTGGTAGTTGCCCTAATTACTTCTTGTACATGTAAAATACTGATAAGCTAAAAGTTTGGACAAAATGGTGTAAGGTGAAGTATATAACAATTCAGAAATGCAAAGTGTTTGGAATAAACCTACATGGGTTAGAAAATTGAATATTTTACAAGTAAAATTGAATCTTTTATAAATAATAAGTATGGAATATTAAGGATGGTGTGGTAAAGCTTGAGAAAACAATAAAAACACAAGATTCTTTGCAGCAAGGTAAAGGATCCAAAACGATGTATTAATTTTCTATCAGAAAGAACTAGTAATAAAACTAAAGTGGTATAATTATTATCACAAGCTAAAGTGCATTTTTTTTAATAAAAACCGATATAAGAAATAACAAAGCCATATTAGCCATTTGAATAATAGTCAACTCAAACAAAGAAAATACAGAATGATCATAGAAGAATAAATTTTAGATTCATATGTAGATGACACAGTAAAATAAATGAGGAAAAAAAGAGAAGAAAAAATGCTTTATTGATAATAAAGCTAAATAAAATGACTAATGTGCAATGAAATTGATAGACATAGAGTAATTAAACAAGAGAATAATAATTTATTGCATTGAATCATCAATAATAATATTATTATTGTTATTATTATTAAGTAAAATAACAGATTTATGTGTGTATGCCACAAGGAAGTCGATAGAATCCAGAGGCATCATAATATAAGAAGAAGATATAACAGATTTGAAAAATGACAGATTTTTTATGTTCTAATGTATTTTACTCCTGATCTCATACTCAAATTTTAATGACATATAAACCAATAAGTAATATATTTCAATTTTATAGCACCAAATTCACCTAATTTTACATTAAAACTTAATAATACCTATTTTTTGTGACAGAACCTAAAAATACCTAATACATGTATTTAAGCAAATAGAAAACAAATATTTATATAAAATCTTTTCATAGCAAAAGACCATTCAAATGAAAACTTTAAATAAGTATGATCTTATGAAAACTTGTGTAATTTTCCAGGTAAGAAAGAAATTAGAAGCTGTTTTAGTGTACAGTGCAGATTTCAAGTTGTAGCAACATTCAATCATTTCTGTATGGATAAAAGTGCAAGAAACATTGTTTTGGAATTCTAAGGAAATAGCAAAAATGAAATTTTCACCTCTTACCATATGTAAAGTGGAATGCTATTTCTTCAGTTTCAAGCGCATTTTATTGGGCGACTGAAAGATTCTCAGATGTAAACGCTCTTTTAAGTTCTTCATTGTTCATTGTTATACTAGGAGTGCAAAATAAGTGCTGAAAGCACTTAAACATGTAGTGTTTAAAAAAATGTGTTTCCCCCCCCCCCCCAGTGTCATACAAAAAAAAAAAAAAAAAAAGGAATATACTGAGAACTTATGCACATGCAGAGCCCAAAATTAAATGCTGTGTTTTTCATTCAGTGCCATTTTAATACAAATTGAGTATACTGAGAACTTTTATGTATGTAGTGTTTGAAATTAATTTGTGTTTTTCAGTGCCATACTATCGTTTTGAAGTTGGTACTATTAAATACATAATGAAGTTACAATTAATTTAACTTTTTACTATTTAAAGTTCCAGTGTTTTAAACATAATGGCATGTGCAGTGATTTATATAAATCTATGTTCCAAAAATTCTATAATAATAATAATAAACACTCAATTAAAAGCTAAGTTGTAATTAAATACAGGATAACTAAAATAAAACTGTTAATCTGCATTACTATAGGGAAGAGGTGTAACATCTAAATGTCCATCATACGATATACTCTATCAATAATACCTTTATTCACTTTATTTCTTTCCATAAACATAATACAGTTCTTAGCAATTTTTATGAAAGGCACATTAATTAAAACAGAATCATTGTTAACAAAATGTAAAACTGTGTGTAATGTAATGGTTTGTTATTAAAGAAAAACTTGCATGTTTTCCTTTTGGTAAAGTCATATGCTTTTTCTAATTCTGGCTTACAACTTTTTTCCTTTCTTCCTTGGTGTTCACAATGTTCTACAATGTACACTTAACCCAGAATCACTATGTACTTTAACAATGTTACTCATAATGACAGATGGATTCTTCTGCATTTTTTTAAAACATTCAACCTAATTTGTTTCTTGCTGCTTTTAACATCTTAGCTTTATAATGCTTCACTATTTCATCTTTATTGTCACACGTCTTGCTGAAGCACTTGTAAAAGCAGCCGTGTTTATTGCCTTACTCACTGCTCGTCATATGAATGCATAAGAGGGTTGAGCAACACCCAACAGAATTAAATACTACTTTCTTTGTTTTACATATTATATACTATGTATTTCAATCAAAAGTTTCACAAAATGTTTAATTAACATACTTCTTAAAAGTCCACAGATAATTAATGACTTGTATTTAAGCTACTATATATTATGGTATGCTTTGGTTTCCTGCATACCACAGTCAAGTTCATGTGGTCATGTATTTATATCAGGTTTGATTTTAAGAGTGGAGCAATAATAATGGCTCTTTATTTTTTGCCTCAGGTTTTTGTATTTACACATTTTCAATATTTTTTCCAAAAGTTCTATTTTGTTATATTTAATATTTTGAAGTTTATGGTGTAACTACTATGAGTAATAAAAAAGAAAGTACACAATATTTTCATACTAATCTGAAATGTTTGTTGACAGGACTTTCTGAGGGGTTTGATTACATACCATCGCTTCATTTCTTTCTGCCTGTACATTGTGGGCTTCGTGTGGTTCGTACTGTCACTAGTCAAGAAGTATTATATGAAACAGTTTTCTCTGTTTGCTTGGACCCACGTTGCTCTGCTGATAGTCGTTACACAGAGTTATCTTATCATACAGAACATATTCGAGGGCCTCATTTGGTAAGTGGAAAGTTGATTATAAATATTACCAAATAATAAACTTTTTGTTAAATTTATTTATAATTCCAACAAAGAAAAACAATGCAACATATATACACTTTAAAAGAAATTGAGCGCTAGTGTACCATATCTTAACCTCCAGGTGGTATGTAGGGTAAAGAGTATCTGCAATACATTGTTTCACAACTATGTAGGCTCTCATATTCCTTCTTTAATCTTTTCATCTGTTACCGCTAACTTTGTTAAGAAAATCCCCCATCTTATTAATGTCCCCTTATGAAAGCAATTAAAAAAAATCTTATGTGTTACACTCACATGACTTTCTCTAGGTGCTCTACAAACCTCCTACAAAAGATTATTCTTCTTTGTACACAATGCTAATCGAGATAAATATTAGCAGAATGTTATTACCTAGTTCCTAATAAGTAGAAGAGAATAAGGGAATGCACTATGCTAAAATGATTGTCAAACGTTTTAAAAGCTATCGTTATGTGATTGTCATTGCAAATCACTTCTTTGCATGACTGAAAAGCGGACACTTCCTCTCTCAGAAAAGTTTAAGTACTTCACAATTGAAACCAATAACAAGGAATATCTCAGAAGCGGTTACCTCCACAACAAAAATGCAAAGGACATAAATTGTGTGTTTTGTCGTGATGTACATTTTTTGTGTAGTGAGTTTTTTCTATCTCTTATGGTTTATCAATTAAGCAAAATTCATCCAGGATAAAGAGGTCTTAAGAGGCTATTCCCCAAAAATTCAAGATATGCATTTTATTTCGCACATAAATAGCTTCAATATACGGGATTTTAATAAAAATCGTTACAGCCATTTTTAAAAAAATCAACATTTTTGAAATTTGTTCCATGTAAAGGGTAGTTTTTAGTAGGGAGATTTTTTTGAAAATCTTCATGTCGTATCCTTGGAAGATACTAAACTAATATACCAAGTTTGGTATTTAACGGTCTTTTCATTTTGGGGCTATGCTGTCCACAGACAGACACACACGCACACACACACACACACACACACACACACACACACACACACACACACATTTTTTTAAAAATGCTTTTTTCGGACTTAGGGGACCCCAAAACATATATTTCTGGTGAAATCTCGGTATCAAATTTTTGGGTGCATTACAATACCTTCTCTATCCCTATGTACATTGTACATGTAATATAAGTAATATAATTAGGTACGCATTTGAGACAAAACAGCAGAAGGAACAATGTTCAAGAAGAAAAGCAGAAAATGACAAAAATCAAAGACGAAGGTAAGAATCCAGGAAAGAGCCTTGATCTTATTTAAAATGTAAATTAACTTCAATTTTTGCTAAGAGTTGATAATAGTGCTCCTCTGAAAGGGGCAGATAAAAAGGTAGTCGAAGTTGAAAGAAACTCTTAAATTATATTAAACTAAAATATTACATCTAAAAATTAATAAATGTTGTTACAGTAGCTCAATGGTTAGAGCAACCACACAGAGAGTGGCAGAACCATGTTCAAATCCTGGCTGTACCATTGAATTTTTCAGCTGTTCTAATAATAAAAAACATTGCTCAGTGTAAAGAGCATTACAAATATAATAGAATAGCTTGATAGTTAGCAATAACTATGTGAATATTACCTGGATACTAAGTACTTACAAATGTAAGTCGCCATTAAGGTATTCTCTGAAAGAAGAGACATACTCGTTGGTTGACCAGGTAAAAATAGATGAATCACTTGGAGGATTGAATGTGTCCCAGTAGCTCAATGATTGGAGTAACTGAATGTAGAGCAGGAGAATCATGCTCAAATTCCAGCTATGGCATTGAATTTGTCAGCTGGTTTTGATAATAAAAAGCATTACCCAGTGCAAGGAGCATTACCAATATAATGATACAGGTAATTCAATTTTGCTTGATTTGGAACCTAAACTATTTGAAAATCTAAAGTTCAGTATGAGAAGTAAAACAAATATGTTAAAACATAAATAAAATTATACTTAAAGCAAAATTAATCGAAACCAACTAAAAGAATAGCCCAAGAGGTAATAGAGAGAAAGCAGGAGTCTTATATAGTGAGCAACCAGAAGGGAGAGTAGGAATTCTGCATTCAATCCTAAAGTGAATGATTGAGGAAGACAGAGGCCCTATGTTTAATGTCTCAAATTATTTTCTCATAAAATTCACTGCTACAATGTTAATTCTAATGTATTTATTGTGTGAGCCTAATTTTTAACCAGCGAGGTTAAATGAGTTCTTTTATGTGACCTATTGCCTCCCATAAAGGCAATGCCTCTAACTACATAGCCAGTCATGATAAAGATAATGATGATTTTTTCTTTCTTTATGTTGATTCCTAGCATTGCCCTGCCCGCCCCCCCCCCCTTCTCAATGTACATCCTTAAATATCAAAACTGCTAAAAATTAATCCTTAAGAAATTACAATAACATCAGTTTATTTGAGAATTTACTTCACTGTTACTAACATTATTTGCTAATTATTATTCCTCTCTTTTTAATATACAGGTTTATCGTTCCTGTATCCATGATTGTATGCAATGATGTAATGGCTTATGTATTTGGATTTTTCTTTGGAAAGACTCCACTCATTCAGCTTTCACCAAAGAAAACATGGGAGGGATTTATTGGTGGAGGTATTGCCACTGTTATATTTGGCTTGGTGGTAAGTATTCTTTTAACCATTATCAAATTTCTCTTAAATGACTCAATAGATTTAGGACTTTTTTGAAATATACCCGAAGTAGAATTTCTTTTTGTTTTCATTTTCTCAGATGTGGGAAAATTGCTGAAGGCTTTTTAATAATTTACCAATAAATAAATTAATATAGTAAGAATGAAAAACATAACTTTCAAAATTAGCCAATACAGTGTTATTTATAGGTAGCATTGTCACTTCAATAACAATTATAGTTTTTTACTTTAAGGTAATGTCTTTAACCTGAATATATATTTAGTGAGTGAAGAGCCCCTTGCTAGTTAATTCACTTCTAATGGCTACAAACTTTACAGCTTTTCAAGAAGTTTAAAACTACTTTTAAAGCACAGTCTGTAGTGTGGCCACTTCCTGTGGAGGGGGTATTGGATATACAGTTGTTGGCTAGGCTTGACATGTTTCCTTAAATAAGGAGGTTTCTGCATGTCCAGAGTTCAGTGTGTGTTAGAATAACTGTACCTAATAATCACTCTGCCATGTGACTACATTTTAGGATTGTCACTGGAAAAATATGTCTCGAGTAGTTATTCCAAGTAATTAATTTGAAAATAATTGGAGAAAATCTTCAAAATATAATTATGCTCAGATGTGAGCTATTCTAATAGAATCCTGTAGAATCTGAAAATAATATCACAAAGCAAAACTAATAAATAACTCTAAATATTATTAAATAACAAATTATTCTACAAAGAGGTCATGTGAAACAATAACGTATCCTCATTGGTATGACATCACTGCTCAGTATGCAGTTTCCAGCAAAAAACACATACAGTATTTATTTTCCTTTTATTTTAGTGTAAGGTGTAGTTAAGTCCAATTTTCAACTAGCATATGTAGTAGATCATTGCATTTTTCTCAAGAACATCCTGCATTTTCTCCCCACTCTCACCTTATAGGTTTTCAGAGTTAAAAATTATTGTTAAAATTGAATGGTATGATTTTTCTGTTAATTTTCAGATATCATATATCATGTGCCAATATCCTTACTTTGTGTGCCCAATTGAATACAGTGAAACATTAGGGCGCATGACAATGGATTGTCATCCATCACTTTTGTTTCAACCACAGGAGTACACCTTACCCGAATCACTTTCTGGTGTTCTAAAGCTGGTAAGTCATTAGCTTAAGTGCTGAATTCGTAATAATGTTACTAATTTTACATCAATAAAAGGAAATTGCATTTTATATTTTTAATATCTGTTGTAAATCAATTATAGACTGTAACTTCTTTTTTTTCCAGTTGGGTTTGAAGAATACTCTTGCACTTTATCCATTCCTTCTACATTCACTCTCAATGTCCATCTTCAGCTCAGTGATTGGCCCATTTGGAGGATTCTTTGCTAGTGGCTTCAAGAGAGCATTTAAGATCAAGGTAAGTTTACAAGGAACTCTGTATTCTGCCCTCATTGTTACACTTAATGAACCTGCACAAAATGCAAATGGAGTTTTATTTATGGACGCTCTTTAACTACTGTGGTTCTCAGCATCCCATTCTATACTGGGTGTGAAAGACCGCTTAATTTTGCTCAGAGACCTCTCTATCAGGCTTGAGGTTCTTTTATGTGCCGTAAATCTGTGACACGGGACCAACAGCTTTACTTCCCTTCCGAAGGAAGCCCGAAAAAATCCAAAAGAACTGCATATGACATATAGGCTGTTTCAATAATAACATGCTAGAATAATTATAAACAATGAATATGAAGTCTTTACTGTACATTTGAGGCAGGGAAACTGGGATTTTGAAACCAGCTTAAACATGTAGAAGTGGATCTGACATCTAGGCAATCTGTCTTGTGAAGTCAGTGCTGTCAGATAGATAAATAGAGGCAGTAGCACTCTCGCTCAGCATAAACACCAGAAAGCTGTCAATAAATAATTAGTCTTCCTTCGCCTCTCTGTTGCTCTAAAAGTTCTGCAGAAATTTCCACTCTGCAAGCCAATAGGTTCATCTTTTAGTGAGTGTGTTTCTGGTGCAACAGAACATGCTGTTCTCCAAACAAGTGTGTGATAAATGCTATGACATGCAGACTGCAAGAAATTCTTTTATTTGAATCCCCAGTAATTGACATCCAAAGAAGAGAGCGTGTTGTGAAGAAAATGAAATAACATTGAAAGCGAAGTAAATGACAGCATTTGACTAGATCACATTAGATCTACACAAGCCACAGATGTCACAAAGTAAGAACTTTGTGGAGTGGCAATGAAAACTAGACAAAATACATGGTGTCAGGAATAGGATTAAAAAGCCAAGATGGAGGAAATACCTAAGCCCTCAGCAATTATTAGCAAGAATAGAGAAAATAGAGAGAGAAATGAAGAGTATAAATTCCAAAACAAAAACTCTTATGTGTTTCATCCACAAGATTTTCTCTACCTGTTCTCCAAAGAAACTTATCATTCATGAGATTATTGTTTTATCTACATATTATGCTAATCAAAATAAAAAGCATAAATTGTCTTATTACTGGCTTCCTTCAAAACAGATGGGAAACAGGGAATATGCTAGGCTAAAACGAGTCAAATATTTGAACACTGGTTACTATGTAAACAACTGAAGTTCAGTTCTCTTTGCTGGTCAGGAAAAAATAAAGGAGAGATGATACAAAAGAAAATTTCCCATTTGAGAAAAGTTAAAATATTTAAAATTGAAACCAATAATAAGGAATGTTTCTGAAATAGTTAATTCTACAAAGAAAAATGTATATGACATTAATTGAGTGTTTAAACAAGATCTGCATCTCTTAAGGTTTACCCTTTATGCAAAATTCATCCAGAATGAAAGGTCTTCAGAGGCTATTTCTGGAAAATCCAAGATAAAAATTTTATTTGTCATGTAAATATTTTTAATATATGTATTTTAATCAAAATCATGAATCGTTTTTGAGAAAAAAAAATTCACACACACACACACACGCATGCACCCACCCACGCACGCACACACGCACACCTGCTCTCACGCTCTCATGCCAATCTTTTTTCCTCAAAATATTATTTTTGGATTCAGGGGAGCCTAAAACATGGTATTTCCAGTTTGATTTTTTTTAGTGGATTACATTACCTTCTGTATCTACTATGTACATAATAAGTGTTGAGAAAGTAAAATATGGAGATAGAAATAAGTTCTGGTATTGAAAAAATAGAGAAAGACATAAAGAATCTAAATTCTGAAGTGGATAAGATGGTAAGTGAAATGACAATAGTGAATTTTGCAATGGAGAAGATTTGAACATCTGGAAGAGATTAGAAAGAAACAGAAATAAGTGTTAAGGAAGAAATGGTCAAAATGAAATCTGAACTTGGAACTTGGTCTTGTCATTTACACTAAAATCTGAAAGATGACATCCACTAGTATTAGAAGAAATTAAATTTGTCATGGAAGATAAAATTAATGCAGTAGCAGCTGGATAAGCAAGAAAAACATTTATATGAGCAGATAAAGGAAAACAAGAGCATAATGAATGCTGCCATGAAGGTGCAATGACCAAGTCAGTATGAAAGGACGTCCCTTTGATACACAACTTATGAGAGCTATTGAAAGTAGTGAACCTTCTGACAGTGTTGAACAGAAAGTGGAAGCCCCCAGATAGGAAAAATTAAAAACTAGAATAGCATGAGGAGTGGGGTGAAGGAAACCCTCAATTCTAGTACTAGAGAGCAAGCGAGTGTGAATAAGATAGAAAAAATTACAATTCTGTTGGTTACCTCTTCTAAGCAGTGCCAGCAATGTCATATCTGTGTGGCAAGTCAACCCCAAAGGAATCTAATGATGGTTCATATCTTCACCACTTTGCTGAATATCATGTAGCATAAACAGTTTTGAGGGCTGTGTGATTCAGAGGCAGTGGCTCAATTTATTAGGAGAAGGCACAGACTGACCCATTAGAGTGCTCTTTAGCGTAAGCACCAGAAGTGCTATCAAGAGATAACAGGATTTTTCTGGAACCTTCTTTCCCCTACCTCTCGAACATTCCAAAACACTACTGAAAGTTCAAGCAGCTGTTAGTAGCATGTTCATGAGTGAGACACTTTACTAAGATAGTGAGTTGTTATTGATGGAGCATATAGTGCTGATTGTTCAATGCACAAACGTGGTTACAACAATAGTTTGGCACAGTGGTGCTACTGTATAGTGTTACTTTGAGAGATTAGAGGCACATTGTGTTCCAACTCCACAAGTGAACAAGAAGGAAGATTTCATTATGCCACTACATCATAAAAAGAGTGAAATGAAGGCAGAATTAAGCTAGAAGATCATATTGGTGAAGTGACAATAAGGTCATATGAAGGATACGTTGCCTTATCCACACTCTACACACTCCCTTCTATGCAAGCACAGCTGATATGTAAATGCTCTAATAATAATAATAATAATATGTTTTGTCAACTGTTTTAGAATTAGTTTATTAATCAACTATTGTGTGTAGGATTAGGAGGGATATTCTTATTTTACACACTTCTTATTATATGGTGCTGGTTCATTTTGGACTCATCAGAATGTGTGTATTCCTGTATTTTCACAAGATTTCCTGCCAGGCACTTCAATGAATAAGTTCTAGATTTTCATCTCACAGTTACAAAGTTTGCAATTTTGCAATTTGAAATTCCAAATCTAAATAAGTAATATCCTGTAATGATGTGATTTAGTCGTTTTCTAGCTCAAGCATCATCAATGCTTGATTTTGTGCCAAAGCAAATAGACTTGCTTTGTGCATGCAGTGAATAAACATGTGACAGCAGGGATTGCCTCCATTCCTTGCTCAGTGACATTTGTCAGTTTATAATATCAGCAACAGAAAACAATCCAACGTACAAGCCATTGCCTAAAAAGTGCCTTTTTTACTTATAGAAAGTACCAGAATAAGTTATAGTTTTTAGCAAAGTTCTGCACTCAGAAAATTCAATTTATAGCATCATTATGCAACCCATATAAGTAAGCACAACATTTACCGAGGAGAATATTTCTTTCAGATGGTGTTTCGATACCAATTAATTACCAAGTTGCTTGTTCATATTCACTGCTATAACTCTCATACTGTTGATGGCACATTGTGATTACAATGGCATTAATCAAGTTAAAGAGCTTATTGTTTTATTATGTTAATACTATAACTATTGTCATTTTTTGCCTTTATTTATGTTAAGAATTCAAATTACCACCAAACCTATAAAAATATTTATGTATTCATATACAAAATATAAGTACTAATGGAAGAGACATAATAGAGCAATAATTGTTCTACCAGTCATGATACTACAATAGATGTATTAACCTATGAAAGATGAACTATGTATTTCAAATGCAAAATGTTGCATACTGCCACAGCACTGAAGGAAATATCTCTTCTTGCTTTCCATGCAGATGGTCGCATAATGCACAGTAGGTGATTCACAGGGTCACCAAGTAAATTTGCTCTCTTTGCTTTATTCATTGGAAACCAGTTGGTGACCCCTGCTGGAGTACATAAAGACTGTGGTTCAATTAAATCTGTTACAAATTTCTTGTGCATTATTTGGTGTATTTTGTATTTCATAAAGTGATCTACCTGTTTCCGAGAACTGCCATTACTATGCCAATAAAATGTTCATTGATTCATACAATTTGTAATGATTGCGTATTTTACTTCCTCTACTTAGTTCATAGAGAGATATTGTATTCCTCCCAAAACTTTGATACTGGGATTTCACCAGAAATACACGTATTAGAATCCCCAATATCCTAAAAAAGCATTTTCACAAAAAGATCTGTGCATATGTGTGCGCGTGCATGCGTGTATGAACTCAAAAACAAACAAAAAAAGTCTGTTAAATACCAAACTTTATATTTAATTTTAATATCTTCAAGAGAATCCCCCTCTTCCCTAACTACCCTTTGCATGGAAAAATGTTTATTTTCTCAAAAATGGCTCTAACAATTTTGATTAAAATATCATATATTAAATTATGATAAATGTATGACAAAATGTATACCTTGAATTTTCTGGAAATAGTTTTTGTTTGTTTTTTTTTTTTTTTTTTTTTTTTTTTTTTTTTTTTTTTTTTCCCATTAACCATTTTCCTTGTTATTCATTACAATTTTAAAATACTTACATTTTCTCATACAGGAATTTGTGAACTGCTGGTCGTGCAAAGAGGAGTTTCAATCACATAGCAACCAGCTTTTAAAAGATTTTTCTATCATTTTAGCCTAATGAACATATTCCCTTATTTACTTTTTGCTTACAAGGAATTAAGAAATAAGAACAATTTGCTAATGTTTATATCAATTAACATGAATTAGATAGAAGGATAAGCTTTCTACGTTGCCTAGCTTATAGATATAATGTGGGCAAGAAGTCCTCATACCATTTAGTATTGAATGCTAATTTATCTATTTTAGCACAATACTTGCATATTAAGTTCCAATGTATCCTTTTGTTCCTCATCATACTGTGAACGCAGTCCTATATGCCTCCATGTTCTTCTTGACATTCTTCAGCATGTCTGGTGTTGTAGTGCAAAATGCATCCTCAACAGTGTTGCACAATTCTCGCTTATAATTAATGACATTCTGATACATGTGCCTTTATGATTCTCCCTAACAAGTTGTCAGGTGTGGCGAGGTTAGGACTTTTTGGTGACCATTTCAAGGGAGCTGGTGTTGCTGATGAACCACGATCTATCTACCATCCTGGAAAGTGTTAATTTAGAAACTCGCACACTGCAAGAGCATAGTGAGGAGGTGTGCTCCATCTTGCTGCAACCATATATATTCTGTGAGATCCCTTTCCTCAAGCTAAGGTATTAATCAGCTTGTAACTTGTGTAAATAATTTCCACCCATTCATAGTTCCCATATGCATTCTGGGAGGCCCCTTTTCCTCAAGCTGAGCTATTAACCATGTCTAAAACATGTGTAAATAAATTCTCTGTCCGCTCAAAAAAGTACCAGTCCAAGCAGAAGTTATGGAGTCATCGCTCTCTATATCATTATGTGAGGTGTGTTCCTTTCTAACTTGGCTGTATAATGAGGATTCTCTTTGTTCCAAAAGACATTATTTCTACTACGTGAGCTATGATAAACTGCACATTCATCTGAAAACATGAAAACGTGCACCTTTTTTTCCCTGGCATGGTTCACTGCATTTGGAAATTGAGTTAACAAAGTATGGCACATTAAAATGTGCTCATTCTAAACTCTATGTAATAACTTCTCTTCATTTGATTTCTTGTTGCCGCGCGTGGTGTAATGGTTACCATGTTAATTTCATAAACCCAAAGTTGCAGGTTCAAACCCAGCAGAGGACAATGGATTTTTTCAGTCATAAAAATCCTTAGCATAGCTTCCTTTGGAAGGGAAGTAAAGCTGTTGGTTGGTCCCATGTCGTAGATTTATGGCTCGTAAAAGAACTTCAAGCTGATAAAGAGGCCTCTGAGCTAAATTAATCGGTCTTTCACACCCAAAATAGAATGGTGCACTGAGAACCACAGCAGTTAAAACACCATTTCATTTCATCTGATCTCTCATTGTTCTCTGTATACAGAGTTCCAAAGGAAATTTACGTGTTGATTTCATAGGAGGTTGTTCAATTAAAGCTGAGACTCTGGCACATTCTTCTTTTTGTGTCTTCTTCCTTCCACTCTGCAGCTTGTCTTTAGCACTGTCAAAAGCAAAAGCATGTCTTTCCCAATAGAAGTGTTGCCTTTCATGGTGGAGCCCTGTGTATTGTGGTTTGTACACCCAACACCTGTCAGTAGTGTAACTGAGATCTGTATGGCTACAAATTAAAACTCTTCGAAAACATAAAATTTGAATTCCAACAATTGATTCTGATAATTGATTTCAACAATCAATAAGAAGTAACATAACTGTATAACTACTAACCTGCATAATACGAGGGAGAATCAAATGAAAACTGCAATTAATTTTCTTCCACTATATTAATATGGGATAATGTTTAAATGTACGTTATTTTTCTACATATTTCCCACTTCGTTCAATATACTTTTGCCATCAGGTAGGTAGTGCTTCGATACTGCATGAGAAAAAAATTTTGGTTGACTCCGTAGCCACTCATGCACCGCCGATTGGGTGTCTTCATCAGACCTGAACTTCTACCCTCCAAGGTGTTCCTTTAATGGACCAAAGATGTGGAAATCAGATGGTGCCAAATCTGGCAAGTATGGCAGATGTGAAATGCACTTGAAGCATAGGTCATCAATGGTTTGCATGGTTCCACAAGCAGCATGAGGATAGGCATTATCATGTTGAATCCAAACCCTGCAGTCAGCAATCCCCTTCGCTTTGTGCGTATTGCTGGCTTCAAATGGTTCTTGAGAAGGTCCAAGTTGGTAGCACTAGTCACTGTCATATGTGGGGGAATATAGTGTTCCAGAATAGGACCTTTCTTATCCCAAAAGAAGGTCAACATAACTTTCCCTGCAGAGGGCTGACTGCAAAATTTCTTTGGTTTCAACGAAGATGAATGTCGCCATTCTTTGCTTGCACATTTTGTCCTTGGTTGAAAATGATGCACCCAACATTCATTCCCGGTGACAATGTGAGCTAGAAAATCCTCACCCTTCTCTTCATAATGCCTAAACAGCTCTATAACATGTGTCAACCCGACAGTCTTTCAGTTCCTGCATCAGATGCCGAGGAACCCACCTGGTGAACACTTTTCTGTAGCAGAGTTTGTTATGCACTATATGTTGTACTGAACCAAAGCTCATATTCAGCAGGGAAGCCATTTTAGCCAGGGTGAGCCAGACCTGAACGGGGAGCGTCAGTCAATAAAGTCATACCTCCTGCAAATTTCTGGCACCAATCTTGCTGCTGTGACAGACAGGCATCCCCATACTGTGTCTGCATTCTCCGATGAATATCAACCAGTGTCACACCTTCACTCCATAAAAATCAAATAATTCCATGCTGCTCCTACTTGGTACAATTGCAAAGTGGTGCCACCATCCTGAATCAGCTGTTACTCTCCTTCAATTCCACCTACCAGCACTACCTCGTACTACCAGCTCAGAAAGATGACAAGGACTGCGTCTACAAATTTCCAAATGCCTGAAAGAAAAACAATATTTTTAATGACACTTATGTGGTTTTCATTTAATCCTCCCTCGTATTTGGTACTACCAACCTGCATAATAACATGTGATACTAAACTCACAGTACACCAATACTGTACTTAGTAGATAGAGAGGGTATTGTATTGAACCCAAAAATTCCATATTGAGCTTTCACCAGGTCCCTTAAATCCAGAAAGAGCATTTTTAGAAAAATGTCCTTGTTCATGCATGTGTGCAGCAGCATAGCTCAAAAATGAAAAGTCATAAACCAAACTTGGTATTGAGTTCTGTATCTTCCAAGGATCTGACACAAAGATTTTCAAGAAAATACCCCCATTCCAACTACCCTTTACATCGAACATATTTTGAAAATTTTGATTTTCTTAATGATCTCAGCAAATCTGACTCTTAACAATTTTGATTAAAATACTGTATGTTATAAGATATGCTCATGACAAACAAAATGTATATCTTGAATTTTCTGGAAATAGTCTGTGAAGAACACTTCATACTGGATGATGACGTAAAACTAGTAAACTGTTAGAAATAGACAAAACCTTACTATACAAAAATTAATAGATCGTCTTAAAATACATGATGTCATATGCAATTTTTTGGTGAGTTAATCATTTCCAAGATATTTTTGTTATTGTTTTTTATTTTAAAGTACTTAAACTTTTCTCAAATAGGAAGTTATCTTTGTTTCATCTCTCTCTTGTTTTACTGTCCTGACAAGCAAAGAGAACCGAACATTAATTGTTTCACATAATGATAGTTTTTAAAAGATTTGACTATCAGTTTAGCTTAGTGTTGTCCCTTCTACTTACAAAGAACTAAGTAATAAGATCAATTCTGCTAATATGTATCTCAATCAGCACAATGTAGATAAAATAATAATCTTTTATGAAAAGTTTGTTTGTGGAACAGTTAAGGAAAGTCATATGAATGAAATACATCAGTTTTCTTAAAATTGTGTGTTGTGGCAAAGAAAGTATTTTGCATGAAAATTACATAGATATAAATTAGTGACCAAGAGGAGTTGTAATTGGTATGTTAATATAGTGGACTAGCTGTCTTATGCAACATTTATCAGTGACAAATTTATTTCATCTATCTCCTCCCCATTTCTGTTTGAAATTATTGTATAATTATCTAAAAGGTTTTATAGTCAGTCCTACATTTTGCCCATTATAATTTTAATATTGTACAGTACAAATAACAAATTTAAAAAAATTCCCTGATATTCTAACAAAAAGATGTGAAACATCTGCAGAGCATCCAAATTCTTAACTCCTTTTCCCCATAGTCTTTTAAGTTCTGGAAATGTTACATAGCCTATAAGTACCCTTTGGTGGTGGAAGAATCCTTGGTTGCAATGGTTGGTATTTTACATAATTATATAGGCTACATTTTAAACCTTTGTACTTCCTCTTTTGCCACATTATTATTTAATAATAGCCACATAATTTTCACATAATACAGAAACCCTTAACATGTACAATGAAGATTCCCCACTCCCAGACCATTAAACATAGTTTGTGATAGTTGAGAAAAATAATCTTCTCAGTTCATTTAAAATATCAGTTCACTGATTTCTAATGGTAGCTGTTTTCTTTCTTAATACAATTATTTAGCATGCCCTGATAAGGACTTGATTACAACATAAATATAAAGGGGGGAAAAAAAACTTTCTAGAGGATTATTAGAAGAATATTTTGGTACCCATAGCTTCAGTGCATACATATTTAGAATTATAATAAAGATTATTAACAAGAGGTTTGGACACTGTTTCTCTACATCTTCAGTATTTATTGATTAAAGAAATAAATATAACACAGGACCTATTCAATTAAGAGTAGTTTACTTTGAACATGTTTCAGCAGATCTTGCCTCCATCTTCAGCAGAGATTTACCAATGAACTTGTGGTAGCAGCCTGTAGATGTCTCCTAAGTCCAAAGTGAAACAGTAGTTTTTTTTTAATTCTTTTATCAACATTTGCTTTTAGCTCCTCCATAATGATCAATGAAATTCCGCCCTGTCTTTATCATGCACCTTGGTTCTTTCTTGACTACTCGTAAATTATGTGCCGTTTTCTCACTGAAGACCCATTCATTTCATTATCTCCATACACTTGGTTAATCACCTATTAAATTAATTTGGCGAAACATTTTGTGCATTTAAAAAACAAATAAGTTCTGTGGTGGTAGAAAAGTATAACATCAGCATTGAAAAATTGGTACCATGCGACAGTAAATATCTTGATAGATTGGAGATTTTGTTGAAAAATAGAGTAAGATACTTTAACTTTGTAATTAAAACTTTGTGTTGATATCTTTTGTTATTGTTTAGTTATGCCATATAGTTTGTTACTTTCTGGATGACCTCGTAAATTATAGTACAAAACTTGCGATGTTATATTATAATGCTAGTTTATGTGCTGTTTTGTCTTGTAAGCTGTAAGTGAGAAGATTGTAGTTATACCTATAATCAGTTAATTTTAAAAGCTACACTTTGGTATCTTAGTACTTCAGTTAACATGTCATCTTATGCAACTTTGTCAAATGATTGCCAAATATTGCTTATTGAGGAACAAGAATTTTGTAGGATTCTAACTATACACATTTAAAATTTTTGTTTATAATTTATAATATTAATTTTCATTGAAATAATGCTGTTGCATACAGCGTATTTCTTTCCTATCTTATTAAAAAAGTTAATTACTCATGTTGCAGGATTTTGGAGATGTAATTCCAGGCCATGGTGGTATAATGGACAGATTTGATTGCCAGTATTTGATGGCAACATTTGTAAATGTGTATATCTCAAGCTTCATTCACACTGCTTCGCCACAGAAACTGCTGCAGCAGGTAAGTGGAAGAATTTATTTGATGAGTCGATTAATTACACTAAATAACACTTACTGGGGATTTTTTTGCCGGA
Organism: Hymenopus coronatus; assembly: GCA_030762935.1. NCBI lineage: Eukaryota > Metazoa > Arthropoda > Insecta > Mantodea > Hymenopodidae > Hymenopus > Hymenopus coronatus. The sequence goes on from CM060890.1 coordinate 100,968,910, forward strand.
ACATCTTTCGAAGGACTGGTTTCCTTCATTTTCAACTGGACATTGACTAATTCCTTGTGATGAAACTGACGATGTTTTAAGTGATGCCTCCTTTAGTTATGGTTCAATGAACCTGCTAAACACATTCTTCTGTGGAGCATTAAAATTGAAAACCCTGTTTCTATTTTTTTAGAATGAAGATGTGTTCCCATGTGACCTGCTCTTGTTTTTCCCATTATGTGTTTTAGAAATGTTGGCTCTGAATTTATATTTTGGTGTTCTGTCCAATTGTTTTATTTATGTGTCTGAAGTGTTCTTTTGATCTTATTTCTAAATTTCTTTTTGTTTTTCCAATATAAATCTGATTACAATCTTTGCATTCAATTGGAAAAATCATCAGTTGCCACCATTTTTTGGAGAAAACACCACAATATAAATTCAGAACAAAAACTTCTAAAACACATAACAGGAAAACAAAAGCTGGCCACATGGGATCACATCTTCATTGTGAAAAACAGAAACAGGATTTTCAATTTTGACGTTCCAGAGAAGAATGTGTTTAACAAGTTCATTGAACCACCACCAGAGGAAACAGCACTTACAACATTGCCAACTTTACCACACATTAGTCGATGTCCAGTTGAAAGTGAAGGAAACTAGTCCTTCAAAAGATGTTCCAGCAAAAATCCCAAGTAAGTGTTGTTTAGTATAATTAATAGACTTGTCAAATAAATGATTATAACAACACTGTTTACAAACTTCCATAAAAAGAAAAGTGAAGTGGAAGAATATTTAACTTTAACACTCTCAAAATGAACTCCATACTATTATTTACTCTTGGTTTGGCTGTTATCTTTTAAACCAAGTCATATTTTTAACAATTTTGAGGTTAAATTATTGTGATTGGAAATGATATGTTTTGCTTTCTCTACCATGTTCATAGTAGGTAGAGCTGGTGTAGCAGTTAACCTAAAATTTGATACCATGAATAAAAAAAGCACTTTTAGAAAAAGGTCCATGTCTGTATATCTATGCATAACTTAAAAGCAAAAAGAAGTTAAATGTAAATGTATTTCAGTTTAGCATATTCCAAGGATACAACATGAAGATTTTAAAGAAAATCCCAACCCCAAACCGCACTTTACATGGAAAAATTGTTGGTTTTCTCAAAAATGGCTCCAACAATTTTTATTAAAATACATAGTGCCATATATTAAGGATATTTACATCACAAATAAACTTTAAATCTTGAATTTTCTCACAGTAGCCTTTGAACTCTGTTCACTTTGGATGAGTTTTGCATAACTGGAAAAGTGTAAGAGATTTGGTCAAGATCTTGTTAAAACACAATTTATATCTGTTACAATTTTTTGTGGAGTTAAACATTTCTGAAACATTCTTTGTATTTTGTTTCAAATCTCCTAATACTTATACGTTTCTCAAATGAAATGTCAACATTTGTTTTTCCTTTTTTGGTTTTTAGTTCCAACGTGCTCATGAAAGGAGAATAAAATTTCAATGCCATCACATTGCAATCAACTCTTAAAATATTTTATCAACACTTTAGCCTAGTACGTCTCCTTATTTCCCTTTTACCTACAAGAAAATATGTATTAAAATCATTTCTGTTAATGTTTATCTTGAATAGTATGAAGTAGTTGAAAGAATAAGCTCTTGTAAGAATAATTTGTTGCAGTATAGGTAGAGAATGTTATGTGATGTACCATCAGATTTTTCTTTGTGTACTTTCTTACCACCTATAGAAGTATTATATTCTGCTAAAGAATTCAGTGTATAAATACAAGGGTTATTCCAAAATACAATGACATGAATACAATAACATACCAAAAATTTAGATCCGACCCTTGTATCTTTTCAAAGTATTCTCCATTGCATTTCTTCAAAGTCTCATCCTTTTGAAACATTTTTTGAGTGCCTAACACCGCTCTTCTTTTTAGACAGTGCAAAAAACATGTACATTTCATACAAGCACACAATTTAGTCAAATACATTAAATTTTCAAAATATTCCTTGATATAGGAATAAATTTTGCATCTTAAATGGGAAGCAGTCAATCTTTATATATACTTTTATTGATTTGTTTATTCCTGGCCGTGCACAGATAACTTAATTTGACATCACATAGCAACCAGCTCTTAAAAGATTGACTCTGTTTTACCTTAGAATATTCTCTTATTTCTCTTCTACCTCTAATTAATAAAACCATTTCTGTTGATGCTTATCTTGATTAGCATAAAGCAGATGAAAGAATAAGCTTTCGTAAGCAGTTAGTTGCAGAATAGGCAGAGAAGGCTGTGTGAATATAACACATAGATTTTTGTTCTTTATGTAAACTTTCCTAAAATTTGTTTAATACTTTTTGAATGTAGAAATAATGAAGTGTTTAGAATATGCAGGATGTTTTATGTGTGTTTTAGGTGTACAGTCTGAAACCAGAGCAGCAACTTCAGCTATTCTATACACTGAAGGAAACATTAGAAAATCGTGGCATATTAAACCTGCAGTAAACACCTTAGATGAATGTCAGCTACTGAATCCAAAACCACAGTCGAGCAGATATGCTGCAATAGGCGTTAAGCTGTTCCCGCATGCATATAATTCTTCCTAAGAAGACTTTTACTTACCAGAATGGTAGGCTTGGTTTCTTGAGAGTTTTATTTCATATTGAAAATCCTTAACTGTTTCAGCATGAGGTAGCATATGTATGTGCACATGTATAACCTGTTGTTAAATGTCAACATAATCACCTCCTTATGTGTTAACCAAAGTCCTCACTAATTTTCAGGGGGCATATGATCTTACATGTTTCATTGTGACCCCTCAATGTTTTTCATATCTGGATTTCTTCAGGAGGAAAATGCTTTTAAACATTAGTGCAGTAAAATATCTCGTAACTGGTTACAGAGAGATGTGATTCCAGACATGAACTTTTGCTGAATAGTTTTATATATTATGTTTTGCAATGCAATCTGCAGAAATAGCATTATGAAGAGTTTATAGGTGTCTTTTTCTAATGTGCTGACCGTACTTAAACATCATGCGCGCTTTGCAAAATTTTTAAAATAAACCTCAAATACAATTTTATAGGAAATTAAGATTTTTTTCAAATATTACAGTAAGCCTGTAAAATGCAAGAGAGTTGTGGATTTATTTGTGTAATGAGCCAATATAATTTTGAATATCTGCCTGTTTGCAGAAGTGATGCCATAGGTTTAAAGGTTAACTGTGCAAAATTAAGTTGCTCTCATCTTCCTCACAATATATATGATTATTTCAGATCATCATTCTGAAGAGTAATCCTCATGCTACAGATATAAAAGTTGATTTAAATTTGTGACAAGCTTTTATTTTACTTCAGTTGAGATAATTATGTTTAAGACATGTTTTAACATTTATCAGTCATATTTTTATACAGTTCCTTCTTTACCCTCTTGATTTCCATCATTGAGTAATACTGTAAGATGATTAGTAATATATGATAGATATAGTGCTGCTATCTGCTGAACAAAACAAATGCATTAACATAATCAGGCACAATGTTTTAAGTTCATAATGTTCTTTAGGCCATTTAATGTTTTAATATCTAGTTCTGGGTTTATTTTGTAATTGAATGACCATGAAGGTGATCTATTAATTTGTATTTATTATTTGTAAAAGTTCTTTATCCTTTGTTTCCAATTGTTGTTTAGTTTTCCAATCTTAATTTGGTTTTGATCCATACAATATATTGTTTGTGGAAATTTTATCATTTTTACATACTTCTAATAAACTGATAATACAATATTTATTTGGAAATACTATTAATATCATGTTCTTTAAACATTTCATATTCTTGCCAAAACATGTAAACTTTTTAAAATTACAATAATCTACTACCTTTCTTGAGTGTGGATGAAATTTCTGTTGTATATTTAATGTAGATTAAATATTTGTAGAATTAGCTTCATTTGCGTTATTAATGCCAAAGATCCAATGTGTTCCTCGTGAATTTTATGAACTGCGCAATAGATTTTGCTGAATTAAATTTTTATTTTGAAATTATTTTCTTATAAACAGAGTGTGAGTAAGGTAAATGAAGGTAACATCCCTTTAAGTGTACTTCAATATTTGTGTATGGAAATGCAAGAAAAATTATATTTTGAAGTTTGCAAAATGTTGCTGCACCAAGTTGGGTAGTGTAAATTGCCACTACTACAAACCTACACAAAGTGATGGTGTGTAGAAATTTTTCCAGATGTTTTTCATATTACATCACAAGGATTCTGTTTATGCAATCCTATTCAGTAAACATCAAATATTTCCACCCAGAAACAATTACAATGTGAAATATCTAAAATTGCAACAAACCTTATGAAAGTAAAACATTCCTTTTAATTCAGCATTAATTACAAATATTAAGGTTGTAGGCAAGAGGCCAGGAGAGGGTGAAGAAGGTGCAGCCCACTTGCAGTCTCCTGCGATGTTTCAAAATGTAATTTTCTGCCTTATCCCTTACTCTACTTCTTCCCTTGTCTATCTAGAATTGTGTACTAGAACTGTCATTTGCTGCAGTGTATTGGTACAATACAACAAAAAAAAAGGTTTATTTGCCTGTCAAATTGGGAGTGCAGCAACTTGGATGTACAATACACCTCTGTATTTTCAAGTCTCTAACGGCTAAACCATGCTCATTACATATTAGGACTAAATGTCAACCTTTGTAAACATTGTTATTTTGGTATGACTTATTAATTGGTTAACAGTTTTGAGAAATTTTACTGCACTGTAAAGATGCCAGTGGCATTGCTATTTATATTTCTGAGAATAATTTATATTCTCAGTAGGGCTGTGTTTAACCATGTACAAGAGAAAATTAGAACAAAAATCTATATATGTCTCGCAAAAGATTTCTGATACCAAGACAGCAAATATGTTTTGTTAAACAGAAATTTTAGAACTAGGTAATTATACTATGTACATTTGTAAGTCTCCTATGTTGTAAATATAAAAAGGAAACAGTGTGACAAGGTGCAACAATAGTTTATTAATAGTTAACAGATAACCCTTAATTGTCTTTTTTGAGAATTGGTGCATATTCTTTCGTTCCAAAAGCAAAAGTAATATATACATAAATGGAAAGCAGATATTTATGCTACAACTTGAAATCGTTCCAACTGTGTACCTTGTTACTGTAGATGGGAAGCTATTTCTTATTTGTGTTCCAAATATTTTATTTGCTTAAAGTTTCTAAGCATTTGATGAAATAATGTAAAAGTACATGTCTATCCATTATAGTTTTTAATAATAAACTTAACATACATCTGAGAATCAGAAGAACTATTTTATTTATTTTTATACAGGCTTGATACTTTTAGTCATGTAACATAGAAATGATGCATGAAAAAGTTTTGCTTATTGTGATTGTATTTTATAAGAAATTTGTAAAATATGTTCAATTCTATCATTCCAGCACATTCACGTGAAAGAATTAAAACAACATGAAATTTTTAGAATTGATGTTTTTGAGCTGAAATGGTTGAGATTTTCAATATTCTTATGTCAAATTGTTTTACATAGAATTTGCACGGGAAACTGAATGCAGAGATTTTTTGCGCTATTTTGAGAAAAACTGAAATTGTAATTTAGTCATTCCAATAAAATTGAAATTCTGGCAAAAATTGTTTTTCTAAATGTTTAGATTAGCATAACAGGTAGATAAATCTAACATCATATTCTGATGTTTTAATTTCAAAAACAAAATATTTTGCAACCTTTATTGGCTTTCAGTGTTCTCACGTTTTTAGCCAGTGTCGGATGTTGAAACCTCAACTTTTCAAGAACATTCAATAACATTTCAAGTCTGTGAAAGCAGTTTAAATATCCGGTATGTATGTCATTACATTTAAATTCGGTACATGTTTCTACGTGCATCTATATGAATCTAAGTGTAAAATTTTAATCAGTTAGTATAATCAAACCAACATACAATATATTAGGAAACCGAAGATTATTCTGAAGTTTCTTGCAGTAACTGAAAAGCCAAGACTTGAATATCTCCAGGGAAGTAACATTCTAAAATCTAAAACATGTTGAGCCCTTTTCCTTAGCTCTGCCTAAGTATCAGGTATTAAATGCCTCTGACATCAGAAGCTTATATACATTTCTCACAAAACTCGAGAGAATATGTCTGTTGTTTTCTAATAGCTCCATGCACAAGGTAGACAAAACAATAATTACATATATCTCTTGTTGTTTATTCAAAGCCAATTACATTTGAACTCCAGTGAACTTTGCCGCTCTAGTAGTACACTAATTTTATCCTGGAGTTGAGAAAAGTGAATGTTCTTAAAATGGTATTTCAGCAACTAATTCCATGGCTGGAAACCCAAGAATGCTTTGAATTTTATGTTTGCCAGGAAAGGTATGGCTTATTATTTTATTAGCATTGAATCTAAGTGGGAAGTTTTAATCAATTAATATAATCAATAAAGGCAATTTTATCAATTGTGTACTAGAGTATATTAAAATGATTTTTTTTTCTTCAAATTTTAAAGATTTAATTAAGTATTGTAGTTATTGTACCATAAATATTAAACTTTTTAATTGCTCAGTTGGTTAGTTGCTGCAGATTTCAGTTTCAAACCTGACACAGGTTTTTAGGTGTGCTTAAAAGTAATGTCAGTGGATTTATTGGCATGTCAAGAACTCCTGTGGGACAAATTTCCAGCACACCAAAAGCTTTACCTTCAGTATATAGTTTATTAAATTGCACACAGTTCAAGTGAACACTTTGATACAAAAATATCACAGCTATTTTAAAAGTGGGAAAAATTAGGATAACAACTCAGATCACAGATACCTACTAGATAGAATAAGTGACTCCTGTGCCTTTGAAATATTTTGTTAGATGCTGAGCATCCACTAGAATGTGTTTCCCTCTCCCCCTCCAAAAAAAAAAGTTACAAATGACATGCAAATGTTTAAACTTAATTTTTTCTTTTGCTTGTAATATGGTTGTTTCAAAAAAAAAAAAAAAATAACTTGTATACATAAGAATTGTTCTAAGTCCATTGTGCAATTCACATTTTAACATATTTATTCTGCTGTCTTTCCAACTTATTTTACATTAGCTTTCGTGCAAATTGTATAGATCTCTTGCTTGAGTGCAGCATTAAATGTCACAAATAACCATAAATAAACACATTATTTCCACTATGGTTTTGCAAAAAACAAAACAAGCAGACAAGTAACAGATAAAAGTATTATAATATATGTTATATTGTAAAATGGAAAGAAAATCACTGAGTAATAGAGATGGTTGTGCCATGGCTGAATGATTAGAACATGCCCCTCTCACTTAGATGGCTCGGGTTCGATCCCAAGCGACTGCATGCGAGATTTGTGGTGGACAAAGTGGCAGAGTGGGGGTTTTCTCTAGATTCCCCTGTCATTGCATCCCATCGGTGCTTCATCTTGATTCCATGTATCATCAGTGTCATCATCTGCAGAGCCATTTGTAGTAAAAGCAGGTGCTAAACATTATCAAAATAAAGAAAACTGAGTAATAGATAATACATTTATTATTACATGGGTAAAACTTGTGATGATCACATTACTTACTAAGATTTGCTAGGTTTGTAGCAAAGACATTAGGTGAAAACATCTTTATGACATCTTTGATGCTTGGTGTTGTTATCTGAATGGTCAGCCTATTTATGTATTGTAAAATACAATCCAGTGGCATGTCTGTAAAGCAAATTAACTAAGTCAAAGGAATAGGAATGCAGTTATTTGGTGAACTGGCTGTTGCCCCTTTAGGTGTTAAATTAGTGTCTGTGCTACTTCCATTATCTTCACACTGGAGAATTTAAATTGTTGTCAGGACATTGAAACTTCAAGACAATTATGTGTTGTGGATCAACCTAAAGTACAATGTACAGATCCATTTCATTACAGCAACAACTTTATTCTTAAAGAAAAAAGAAATGAAAATTAGAAACAGATCTATTGAATCTCTGCATTCAGTTTGTTTAGTCCAATAACTAGCATTCTTGTTAGAATGGAATTGTGAATATGTAGGTCTCGAATACAAAATGGGCTTGTGAAAGTCAAGAATTAAAAAAGCCTTAGCTCCTTAGTTCTGAATAGACATGTAGATGGATCTTAGTGCTGCACAGCAATGCACTTAAATACTATCATCTGTTGCTACCTATTATTCCCCTTTTCTATTTTTATCTTAGTACAACAATGTTAACAAATACCCTCAAAGGAAGTCACTGCACCTAAACTAGCTACAAAATAGAAAATTATTGTTTGGAAATTTTGTTTACAATAGAATCTTTATGGAGAAAGTGATCATTAGATATTATCAACCCTAACTGAAAGTGTCTTCCTAATATAATGCATGGTAATCAGTAGTACCACTAGATAAATATGGAGGAAACAAATCGTGCATAAATAATATCTTTTTGAGTGCAATTAACGTGTATTTAAAGTATGTAAAATCTTATCAGCAGCTAAAAAAGAAAAAAATGCAACAATTGGTATTCTCACATAATGTCACTGTGTTGAGATGAATATCAATTTCACAGTAAAACATTCCTGACAATTTTGTCCAAACATTTTACATTGTGGGAAGCCATTTTTTGGAAGTTTGCACTGTAAATACTTCATTTTGTGTAAAATAAAATGCAATATTATGTATCTACTGGGTAGAGAAACCTTCAGAATGTGTGTTTTGGTGTGCTTGCTGCTTGTTTTCTTTGAGGTTAGAATGTACTGCACTCATATATATTAGTTTCTGGATCACACAGCAGAAGCCTCATTTTGAAGTCAGACAGGCAGGCAGGCAGTGATTACAAAATCTATACTTTGCTCAGTCTCTATATCGTGCCAGTGTATGGAATTATGCAAAATGCCAACAATGCTTAGTATTTTGTGTGGGACAACATTTTTACTTCCTTTATACTGAATTCCATAGAAGAAATATTGGATTCCACCCAAAAATGAAATATTGAGATTTCACCAGAAACATGTTTTGAGGTCCTTTAAATCCTAAAAAGCATTTTTAGAAAAAGTCTATGTGAGTCTCTTTAAGAACAGCATAATGCAAAAATGTAAAGTTGTTAAAACCAAATTTGGTGTTAAAGATTTTCAATGCAAGGATTGCACATATTCCAAACTACCTTTATGAGGAAAAACTTTTATTTTATCAAAAATAATTTTAAGATACTTGTATGACAAAATGTATACTTACATTTTATGTGAATAGCCTGTGGAGTCCTGTTCATTGTGAATGAATTTTTTTATAGCCAGGAAACTGCAAGAAGCATCAAAAATGATTACCAAAACAAACAAAACAAAACTGAAGATTTGAAGCACATAATTTGTCACTTTTTTTGGCATTCAGCTTTACGACACATTCTTTTTTGTTAGTTCGAATTTTCAAACATACCTTTTTTACATGTTTTTTTTGTTTCTCATGTTAAGTGCAGAATTTCAAAGCTATCACATTTTTTTAAGATTATTTAAAGAATTGACTGTAACTTCACATGTTGTATCCCACCTCTTGCATCTTCAGAAAAATATGTGTGATGAAAGCATCTTTCCAAAAGTTTATATCGATTTACAGAAGTACATAAAAGGAAAATGTTGTCCTCTGTGGTGTAATGGTTACCACGCTAACTTCATATATCCAAGGTCGCGGGTTCAAGCCCGGCGAAGGACGATGGATTTTTTGGGGCGTAAAAATCCTTAGCATGGCTTCCTTTGGAAGGGAAGTAAATCTGTTGGTCCCATGTTGTAGATTTACAGCACATAAAAGAACCTCAAGCCTGATAGAGAGGCCTCTGAGCAAAATTAAGTAGTCTTTCATCCCCAGTATAAAATGGGATGCTGAGTACCTCAGCAGTTAAGTGTGTCCATAAATAAAACTCCATTTTTAAAAGGAAAAACATTAGTAAGAATGGTTTTAAAAGAGTGGGCAGAGAAAAACATATGGATGTAATATTAGCCCCTGCTCTTTTTGCTTTTGGCTTTATGGTGCATCAGAGGCATATGGTGAAGTTGCTCTAAAACCTCTGCGCATTCAAAAAGCATCACAATGCCCTAAACTCCAAAAGGATTTGAGCTGTTAACCTCATAATTGGTAGTACAGAGTTTGGTTCTAGAGAGGGGATTGTGTCTTCAACATTTAGTTGTGAGTTGATTTATTATTAAAATATTTTGCCTTAGGAGTTTCATACTCCTTATGCTTACAATAACATAAACAAAGTAATATTTGACACTAAAATCTACTGATCATGATAGCTATCAGACTGTTGAATCAGATAGGGTGCGAACTCTAGACTTTGGAGTGATAAGGGACACTAGACTTGCTAGACGTCCCATAATATATGACAATTCCTATATTTGAAGAGAACGATTGTGCCCCGTATTATCATTATATGGAACATCAAAAATCCTTTATTTCATCTTATGCCTAGAGAGCACATTTTGAAAAGTGTGCATGTTCATTTGATACATTGATATTGTTAACTACTGTTCACACAGTTACATGGTACTGGGCTTGTAATGAATGCACTTTTATTTCTTCTTAGTTAAAGAAAATTAATGATTTCTCCCCAAAGAAAAGGTTTGTTTTTATAACAAAATGGGAATGTGAAGAGTATTATTCATGGTTATTGCCTGTGAAAAACTCAGAGTAACATTTGCAAGTTTTCTGAAACACATAGTAGTGAATCCATTTTTGTTGTATTCCAAGGTATAAGGCAACCAGATAAACCAAAATTTAATTGCTTCAAACGTTTTTTTGACTTTATTAAGAATAGTTTCCAGATTTTTTACCAATGCAAGGCATAATTGCAAATATGAAGAATAATACTCCTCCACCAGAATATGCATATACCTAATTGATTATTGCTGGTTATAAAAATAAATGTATAAAAATATTTTCAATATATATTTCAGCATAGTCACCCTTGCATTGAAAATTTTTCACACAGAGTACAAATCCATGTTAAATTGATGCAAATATAGTTGTTTTTTCCAAGTCAAATTTTTACATTACCGTATCTGGCCATTCTAAATGTCTGGCAAGTCTAAGGAACCTGATGACTTAGACTCAGTCCATCCACCAGATTCTGAATTCTAATAGATGGCATTAGTTAAGTAGAATTTTTGTATTGCCCTCTTCAAAAATAGTCAAATCTCATGTTCTGCACAACATACTTAAGATTATCAGAGTTAACTTTTAATAACTATGAGTAGTAGCAGGGTTCACTGCTGCCTAGTTTCATCACCTAATGAAAATGAATTTTCTGCCTATATTCTAGGAATGAGGGGAAATATCAAAAAGGTTTCCCAGCATATTCTTAAACAAAGTAATATATGTTTCAAAATGAAGGCATAATTTAGAATTTATAATTATGTTCATATCAACCATGTATTATTTTGCATCTATCAAATAATGGGGAGCACTCCCAACATTGTACATTTTAATCCATGCTAAGCAACAATATTGTCATAGCTATGAAAGTAATACTACTGGAGCAAAAAATGAAGATTGAAGCAAGAAACAGATTGAATCTCAACTAATATCTGTAATAGATATTGTATTACTTTTATTAATACTTATCAGAATGGTTACTTAGTATAATTACTATAGTAATGAATAATAACAACTATATAGCTATATACAGAATGGTTTGATTATAAACTGTTTAGTGAGCATTAAAACAATATACCAACTAAAATACACCTTGTAATCAAAGCTATCAAAATACCCACATGAAACTACAGTTAAATTGCACATGGTAATGTAAAAGAGTCTAATATACCGATAGATTTCTTTCCCTTTGCATTATGAAGCAGGCATACCTGGAACAGGCAGGTTTTGATGTGGAGCTTTACATACCAGCATGATTTAGGCTTTACAAAATTAATTAAATGGTATGTCATCATGATTAGAACACATTGTATTTTATAGTCGTGTATCCTGTATGTGAATGTTGCTCATTTTTTAACTGAATGACCAACAGGAAGTAATGTATAAGAATGAATTTGTAACAATTTTTCTTATTCAATTAAGCGAAGTCTGAAGATGGAAGATTGTATCAAACTGAACAACTCGATGTCATGCACAGGATTAATATTACAGACCTCCTCTGCTGATGCAAACGTATGCTCTCAAGACAGTCTTGATCAGATAGCATGTGCAGCCATTTGGCTTTGTACTTTCACACAGAGAACGCCCATTTACACACTGCAGTAAAAGTTTAACTTAAATTTATATTCTTGACTTCATAAGTAAAAATGTGGACAGGATGACAACAATGTGACTGCCAAGCCAGCACCTCATAATTGTCATTGTCAAATTGCCCCAAGTTGCAAATATCTTTAATAGATGTTGTATAGCTAAACACTAGAATTACTTTCAAAGGTTTCATATATTTGTAGGAATATTGCTCATTTACACTAGACATGTGTAAGCTTAAGATAGAAAGTTCAATCAGACATGAAAAAATTGAATATGACAAATAAGATGGGACCTTCAGCTTATAATGTTGATGTTCTTCCACTGAGCCACCATGGCTTATAATGTTCTACATACCCACAATTCAAATCTTGCCCTTGGCATCAAATTTTTCAAGCCTAATATAATTTCCATACTTAGATCAACATGCATTTTGTGAGTAAGAGAATCAAGCTGTATCATCCCCACCTTACCCCATTTTTTGTTTTTTAAAATTTCTCGGTCATATTGGACAGTATAGGAATGTATGAAATGGCTGTTCAGGGAATTCTATTGCCCATAGGTATTTGGATTTTTGCATTAAGCTCAAATTAGAAAAAAAAAAAAAAAAAATAGGCAATTTGCCACAACTAAGATTCAAACTTGGGCTATCTGGGACATGAAATAGACAAAACACCATCTCCCTCCCCCAAGTCAGTCTTAGTTTTGCACTGTTTCATTGCTGCACCAATTAGTAAACAGTGATTAGTCATTGCAAATACCATCTTTCGAATGTCCTATAGCTAAGCAGTATTGCTCCACACATTAAATGAGGCACACATTTTGTTAGTGTGGAGCCCTGAATACCAAGCTTCCTTGCTTTGCACATTTCTCTCCTGTTTTGATCAGATGCTGTATAAGCAGAAACAAGTTGTTCAGTATTATTCCATACATGGAAGTTAAGCACCTTATGTGACCTATGTTCTTCAGAATGTGTATAACTGAAATGATTTCATTGCTTATGTCACTGAATGTAACAAAAATTCGCACTTTTGGGAAGGGCTGGGAAACTATTGATGATTCTTCATTTGTTTATTCACTTATGTGTATTTTTTTTTTTTTTTTTTTTCAAATTCTTTCATTTATCACCTTAATTATTTACAAAGCTTCTGATTCCTTCAGTGATAATTATCAAGCTATATATATATGAATGATGTGAACTAGTGTATATTTATATTTCTAACTGCAGATGTTTGTTATGCTTACTTGTTTATATAAACATTTAAAATCGGACAGCTAATATAAAAAGACTATTTGTAATGCATTCCTTATTCTGTTTCTTTATATTCCTTTTAATAGCATGTTCAAGGTTTATTTTGTCTTCAATTTTCAAAGTGTTAAATTTAGACTTTTCTTTCTTTGTGCTTATTTTTAAAGCTCAGGGTAATAATACTTGTTACCTCAAACTTTTGTGTTTCCTCCTTTATTATTTTGACACATGTACAGATATTAGTAGGATTATTATAAGCAGAGACAAGAATATATGGTGACAATTAGTTTAAAAATGTACTTTTTTATAGTTGTTGGTACATTGTGTTGGAAATTTTAATGTACAAATCTACTCTAATTTTACTCATTTTTAAGTAAAACTAACACATAATGACTGAAATTAAGGATAACAATTATTTAGGAAGCTAAGGGGTAAATAAGGTGTTTCTAATTAGTATAATTAATAAAGAGTGGGTGAAAAATTTTTATATCTCTTGTGTTTAATATAATTTTAAATCCACCTGTCTATAACGAATCCAAAACATTTATATGCGTTGCTCCACAATCTCTTTATAAATGGATGCATTTCTAGCCCCCCCCCTCTTTAATTTTTGGTAGCATATGTGGTATTATCATAACTGCATTCTTTGACTTGTGATTTGTTATGCAGTCCCTTTTGCAGACATCCTGCTCTATTATAGAGAATTATTACAACAGTTACATTACCTTTCATTTTCACTTATATTTAGATTGAGTGCTCTATTTATACAAATATCTGATAGATGACAGAAGTATGTATGCATCTGTTCAGGGCTAAACATCCACATTTCATGAGGTTGTAAAATTGGCCTTCACCGTTCTTGCACAATAGGAAGGGTCATTAGAACGGCAAGAAGGGAAAGACAAAGATTACAATCTCATACTATTTGGACAATAAGGGCTGAACAGAAGTATAGAACTTTCACCCACCAATATAATAAATAATAATTTTTTTTTTTCCCCTTGTCCTTCTACTGCAACTAAGCTAATTTAGAGATAAATTTCTCTGAAATAAATTCTGGTCATCCTGGTAAGTCAGTTAACATTATATATTATGTTAGGTGACATTTTCAATAGTTTAGTACAAAGCTACTACAAACCTATCTTCCCAATTCCTTGTTATATAATTAGCAAATTGTTAGTAATGAACCAACAGTGATTAAACAAATGATGCATTAAATTTACTAACATAATACTGACAGTACAGTATGTTGATTGCTCAACCATGCAACAATTAATAATTGGCAAGAATAAGAGAACTGTGAGGGTATTTTGTCCTGGAATTTTGCAGTAGTCAATATATTGACTAATTACATGCTTTCCTTCTGAAATATTATAATGTCTGCTATGGGATTCTTAGCTTCCTATTTCCGTGTCAACTTTTGTGGGCTTCATTGGTAAACCTACATTGTCTTCTTGAATGTTTCTCCCAAGACTGACTGATAACTAGCCAGTGTATATTCACTTGCATATACAATTTGCTGTTGATAAAATAACGGGCATGGATTGTGTTGCTATTGAGTACAGCTATTCCAAATGTTCAACTAGAATGTCTTTAAATTGGAATAGTATACAAAATATGATCACATCAAACTAACTTGGGATAAAACATTGTTTAAGATACTCAAGTCTTTTGTTTCGCTAAACTTACACTGTCTCTTACTAAATGCAGTAATTGAGAAGGGCAGGTTAAGCGAAAAGAAAATGAAGGCCCAACTTATATGCTAATGTTCTAAAACCAGATTTAGGAAGACTTTGGACTCGAAAACAACAGTACCAAGCTTTCTTCCACTAGGGCAAATATGCCACAGTCTTTCAAGTATAAATTTTAGCCAGTTTGTACTTGGGAGAAGTGTAAGAAGAAACTATATGAATGAACAGATTCTTAGACACTCTGATAAGCAGGTCTGAAGGTCCTTGATAACCATTTGGTTAATTCCAAGGTGGTTTTAGAATCCTTTCAGTCCTTCACATCACTGGCCATCCACAATTCAGTTTATGTGAGGTGAATACCAGGGCATGTGAGGATTCTGGGCAATAAAAGAGCAGATGAAAAAACTACTAAAAAGGGAACTGAGCAATCTGTATTGGACTAGAACATACTGAGGTTGTTATAGGACTAGTTGCTCAGAGAACAGGAGAAATACTATAACTCAACTGCTTCAGATGCTCCAAAACTCTTACAGAATTTTGACAGATGCAGGTCACTAGGTTTGCTAAAAGTAAACAGGGAAAAGCTCTCATGGACAACAGATCTATTTACAAGACATTGTGTTCTCAGAAAGCACCTGCACAGTTGGGACATAAGTGAATTTTGCCTGCAGATGGTGTCAACAGGCAGATGAGACCACTGCTTAGCACTTGTTCTCCAAAAGACCCTCATATTTGTTAGTCAATTTACAAAATTAGAGGAGCTTTCAACCATCACAGTGCAGAGCCTGATTCACTTCATTATGAACATCGGACTTCTGTATCGATGATAATAAAACTGGGGTTGCACAATAGACATAAAGGTTGCAGTGCATTGCTATTTTCATATCAAACCAAATTAAGTAGTGCAGAATTCCAAGACAGAATATGCTAATCGTTCTTCCATACCTGCTAGTTTACTATTGTTATATGCTCAGCCAACCAGTCTACTGTATTACTCCCACTATAATTTAAAGTAAAGTTTTTACAGTTTTCTTTTGATCACTATTGTCTTCATTGGTATAAGAACCTGCTAATAAAACAGTAAAATTAGGGAGAACTATACCTGTATGATCAATCTATTAAACCCGGGCTCCCCAACATGAATTTTCCTAGCTACTTTATTCTGTTTATTTTGTTTATGGTTGGCCTATTAGCAGTTTTTATTCTCAGTGAGTATACAAATACAACAGTATGTAATATTAAAATAATAATGATTTTATATTTAATATAATAAATAGCTATGCAGACATTCAGAAGATGATTAAAAATGTGCATTTATGTTTGGTTTGAAATTGTGAGTAATAATCACCGATCTCGAACAATTTTACAAACTTTGATTTTGTTCAGTACTGCAGGTGAAACAATCAGCTAGACCCTGCTCTGTGCTCTATGGCTTCCCATAGGAAGTATACAAATACAGACATGGTCAAATTGTTAGAGTAAACCTAGTAAATTACATCTTTCATTAATTAGGGCATTTTAAAATGAAGCATATTGCCACATTTAGGTAAATTTAAATAATCTTTGACACCTTTGGTTAGCTTTAATACAGTAGTAACAATAACATAACAATCATATTATAATTTTCCAAATTTGTGTGTGATTCTTTCATTAAAACATTAATGGCCAGCCAACAATTATTACTGTTAGGCTGTTATACCAGGAAATTTTTTAAAATCAAGATTTCTGCAAACACTGCTGTCATAGAAACATTTAACAAAGATATAGTGCAGCTTAGAATTTTCCCAAATGTTTATCCAAAAGTATACCAAATAATTAAAAATACTTACTTAACCTAGTTGGCTTATCCTCCCTGGATGGAAGACTTCACCACTAGGACTTACTAGAAACCAATCAAGGAGCCAATGCATATTTAATCATAGAATGAACCCAGAAAGAAAAGAAGTAATAAAGGATCCACATTTGTATTCATTTCCATTTTCTCTACTATTCACCTCCTAGCCAGGCAGTAAAGTAGCTGATGTGAAATGAAAATAAACTGGATGATAGGAAAGGTAATAATAGAACACTTAGTGGTTTTAATGGTGAAGGAAACCCACCCAGATACTACTTTCTCCTTAAATCTTGCATGCGGTCCCTTGGGATTGAATCTGGGCCAGAGGTAAGCGGTCTAGCCACTTAGCCATACTGTTAAAAACACCTATTAGGTTAAAAACAATGTGTGTTAAGCACTAAAAATTAATATTTTTATCTGATGTTTAATTATATTTTAACTATATTAATAATAGTTTATGATTTTATATTCCATTAAGATGTTTGAGTTATTAGGCGAATTAGAATGTCTCCTCTAATAATTTGACTCTGTCTGTAACCGCATAAATATAGTTTTCTTTACTTTAATTACAACAAACATTATGTGTAACCTATGTTATGTATATATGCTCTATGTACTATTTTTCTGGTCTGCTAATGGTTTCTTCTGTGATTTTCTTTACCAGAAGTTCATTTGTTATAGGCTTGAGAAAAACTCAGATGAACATTAAGATAAATTCCAAATATTATACTTATGCAATAATTAAAAGATAATCCAGAGTCTGTGGTTGGCATTTCCTCTTTCTGAAATTGAATAATCAAATACTTTTTCAAGTGTTGAAGGTTATAGGGCTTGTTCTGTATCGAGTCTGAGAAAGTAACAGGTTGAGCGGGCCTTAAAATGTATTGTTAGAAACAAAAGTTTGAAAAGTATTATTAGTGACAGCTATCACAAACAAAATTTATTCTAGTAAGAGGGTAGTTTGTAGAGGGGCTGTCAAAAGACAATTGGTCAGATGCCAGAAAGTATCATTGAACATTTTTGATTAATTGAGACATTTACATTCTGGACTATTAATACATTTATTCCACTGATAAATAAAATGGTTCATCCCATTGTAATTTTGGACAGCTGATAATTTAAATAGTGGAATGTGACTCTAACCAGTCCAAATGTATTTACAAGAATCCCCTCACTTTTTAAGGAAAGCTCTTAGATTTCACAAATTTGTTGAATTGTTCCTCAGCTAAATTTTCAATTGACTGTGGCCCTATAATTGAAGGAGTTCATCTTGATATTGTAGGATTTCAGAAATAATTCAGGACTTCCATTCACAGCTCCTACTTTACTATGTTCAAATTGTTGGCTACAAGAGTCATTTGTAAACGTTGGTTTCATACAGTACAACTTTGTTGGGGATGTATTAACAGCCCAAAACTTCCTGTCAGTGGAAAAGTGTTAAAATAGTATTGAAATTTCTTACAGGTAATGATTTTTAACAACATTTTTGCATCTGACCCATTTGACTGTCCTTCATATTTTACAATAAAACATTAAAGGAAGTGTATATGCAATATATTAAAAAAACAGATTAATTTGCACTTTAAATAAATTGTATGCAAATAGGGTTATCAGGTTTTGTTTTACCCCTTTTTACCCTACATTTATATGGTGTTGACTCTGCTAAATGAAAAAGGAACAATTATTTTAAAAGCTATGAAAATATAGTCTAATTCTTTATAATGCATGGGAAAAGTTTCTAATACAATTATGGGTCAAAATAGTTAATTCTATGTATGCATTTCCTCAGTTTTCCCGGTATGCTTGCTTGGTTTTGCTCTGTCTAGTAAATCTGTAAAATATAAATTTGTTTAGCATAGCTGAATCGAAATATTTTGTGAAAATATATTCTCATGTGATAAAATAAGTTGAAGAAATAATACTGAAACAAGAATTTAATATGAATAAGTCAGAAAAATTAATATTACCAGTGTAGCCTCAGTAAATCGGAATTTGAATAATCTAATAAAGTAGTAAATGCGAGAGCCTAATGGTTTAAATGTTTTACAGTCGAAGTCTGTATTTTATTTTATCAAGAAATCCAGAAAATATTTACCAGTTTTGTGTCTAGAAAACCTGATAACCCTACAGCCAAGCAATATTTTGTTTTTCTTCTTTTTTTTTATACTATATATATTTAAATAGGAACAAGTCAATCTTTTCTTTCTTTGTTGGAACTAAGAAATCCAGCCCTCCCCATCTCTTTTCATAGATTAACATGTTAAGTTGACCGGAGTATGTGGTCCCATCATGACAGAGGAACATTGGGTGTATCTGTGTCTTCATTAAAGGGCAGTGGTTTACAACAATGCAGGTGTAAAAGATGTTACCAAGACAAAAGAGTACCTACTGTGCAAAAAGTTTCTGTGAAGTGCTTAAATCTACATTCTAATAAAATATAAATTTCCTCTAAACAGGTACTGCAGTTTTTATGTTCACTTAGAATGTCAATTGTGAGATAAAATATTGCTTTCCATGTGTTTTGATGTGAGTGATTTGTGTTATACACAGTGAATGTGTTGCTGACTACTTATCTAACTGCACCAATGTTTGTTGTTATGTGTGCAATGTTAGAAATATTAAATTATTTACTGTTGTGTTCATGATGTTTATATTAATGTTAGCATAGATTATGTTTCACAGAGAACAAAGTTTAAGATTGTTGAAACTAAATGATGCTTACAATGAGTACTGGCTAGAAAGTGTTAAAAGTTGGGTAATATAAGGCATTTATGTGTAGTACTTTTTTTTGTCTGGATAGTTTTCTTGCTTGTGATGATGTACATGTTGATATAATTTTTATTTTGCATAAAGTTAAATACATTCATACCAAACACATTATATTTGTTATAAAAATAGAAAACAAAAAGCAGGAAATGCTTGCATTTGTAGAAAATGAAAAGAAAACTATGTATTAAAATCTTAGTTTCATGATAAAGTGCATATTTTCTTGTTGTAAAATATACCATTTATACAGTTTATTTATAATATTAAATGATACTTTTTGATTTCACATAATTATTTAAAAAGTCCAGAAGATATGAATTCCCTACCCAACAAACCACTTAGAAAAATAGTCTGCATATTTAATGAGAATCTTCATATTAATTCATGTATTTGTTTATTTATTTATAACTTTATTTAGTGTTTTTGCCCAACAGTTTAGATCACAAATTGTACAATATTAATGTTCAACACTGTAGTTAATTATGCATTACAACAGGATATCAATATGTATAAGCATTTCAACATACAGAAAAATATTACCAAGAATGACAATATATTTAAATAAGGTGAAAAGTTTACAATTGCTTAAAAATTAGAAAGTGGTGGCAGTTTGCTTACTTCATCTATTGCTGCATGAAGATATAGAGACATTTGTTAGACAACCCCGTAGTTAGAAGAGTAGGTGCATTCAATTATGTTTTTGATTGTTAGTCATTTGTTGCAATGTTCACAACATTAGACAGTTATGTGTTAGTTTTGTATTGCTACTTGTTAACTTGAAGAGTAAAATCTGTTGATGCTGGTTAAGAGCTCTATAGATACATGGAGATAGTTTTTGGAATTTCAGTCCATGTAAATTGCTGTTCAGACTAGTTGCATATCTGTATTGTTTTCAGCTTTTTTTAATAGTTCTCAATGTGGATAGAGGGATAGATTGAAGGTTATTCTTTACTGCTAAAGGTCATGTATATTCAGAATGGTACATTGGACATTGTGAACTTATTTGAGGGGGGCTGAACAGGAATGAAGGTTTATACAGGGTATCTGGGAAGAAAGAGGAGAAGATTGTGCTGTGGTGACTGTTTATTGGACTATTTCAGTGGTATGAGGCACAGTACTTCAGAAGTAAACAGTGTGTTTGCTGATGATGACTTTTTGGCAGGCTGGCCCACCAGTTGGTTGCAGGTACAATGCCATGCTGCAATGTTCTGATGTAGTCCTACTCATTGGGATGGTTTTTCCCGTGCCAGGACTTCATCAGGTGTGCTTGTCAAATTTCTGGCCTTGGTAAGGAAGCACAGCTCCTCTCTTTGGCTGATAGCTTGTCGTGTCCGGGTGCTCTCAAGAGTTGTTCTAGATAAAACAGTCTTGTATTCAAATTATCAGTGTGCTCTTGTAGTATTTCATCTATTGTGTGTGGATCTTGTAGATTCGAGAGATGTCTTGTTGAGGGCTTGTTGAAGTGGTATGGTAAGGAGTGGTTTTCCTGGTGTACTGTTGCTGGTAGAGATGTCTAAATATTGCCAGTAGTGTCTGAATTTCTCTGTAAGAGTGTGGTTTTAGGGCTTCCTTACAAGTGGTGATTTGGTCAGTGGAAATTTAGATCATCTCTCTAAGCTGCTGAAGTGCGTATGTGTTGGCTGTAAAGTAATGAAGTGCATGGTTCTGCACTGATGGTGGCTGCAAGGCTGCAGCATGGTGTTGCAGCAGTAAGTCTCAGTGAGGGCACTGGATGTGCTGCAGGTAAGCTGCTGGAATGTGTCTGCATGGGTTCCTGGAGTGCCTTGCCCGTGTAGGTTGGGGGATGAGGGATTCTCTCAACATTTTCCAATTTCTAGTTCCTAGGAGTAAAATTTCTATAAAGACTAATCTGATATGTGCAGTCAGTCATATGTTACTCATTATTGAGTGTGATCAATATTTTGTGGGTTGCAGATGAGTATATGCATACCCATGTACTATTTTGCTGAGGGTTTTCCATTCTAAAATTTCTTCCTTATAATGAGTATGGCCATATTTTTAATTGGCATAAACCTTCATTTTGGAGTTGTAAGTTAGTTTTTGTATTGCAGAAGATAATTGCTTGTGCATGGAAATGTTTTGGTGTAAACAATTTTTTGTATCACATAACGCATTCTTGTATGAAGAAAGTTCTTTCAACACAAAATGACTTCATTGGAATATATGGCATAAATTCTAATGCAACAGGTTCTTGGGTAATTTTCCTGTATACTGTTCTCTCTGCAATACTGAATTGATGTCTTTCATATCTTCAAGCCCATGATTGTGTTGACAAATATTCTCCAGCTATGACAAATATGCAATTCCCAGTGGTGCAGGCATTTATTTTCTGAAAATATTGTCATTGATATTCAGTGCATAATTGAATGGCAGGTTTGCACTTTCCAACTGGAGAGTACTTTCTGGTATAAAACAAAAAATTGTTCTAATAATATCAAGGAAAGCAATAAGAATGGGACACTGGAGTAATTTCTTGTCCTTTTATAAGAATCCTTGACAATTTTTTTTTTTTTTTTTTTTTTTTTTATTTCTTTTAGGTGCTCAGCATAGTAAATGGCAGCAGATAGTGTAAGTTCCCTAGCAGGTGAATTTGGCTCAGGTGAAAGAAGAGTTGCTGGTAGTTTACTAGTTGCTCTTTGAATAACTATATGCATATTAGGCTATTAAGAAAATCTTCAGCGAAGCTGAAGTGGCTTCTAATATACTCCATAAGGTGGCGAAGGCCATAGGTCAAGCATTTAATAATGTATTTTTCAGAACATAATAATCCTGCCCCACTCCTCCTCCAAAGGTGGCAAAGTTTGGGATTAGGAAGTGTGCAACTGGAAACCAAACCTTTAGACTGTTAGGTTAGGTACCTCTCTTTATATAAACATTAAAAGTGGCCACATGCAGAATCTTTACACATTAGGTAGAAAGGTTATTGCATTTCTCCCAAATATTTTATACCATGATTTCACTGAAAATAAATGTTTTGAGGACCATGAAACCAAAAGAAAACAATTTTTAGAGAAATATCTCTGTGTGTCACCAAGTCTTCTACTTAGCGAACCCTTAACTGAGGCATGATTCTCGACTTGCAAGTAGAGTCTCCAGAAAACAGGTTTTATTATGTTGCCTCTGGCCCCTTAGTACAGGGTTGCCTTTTGTTTGCTAATGGTTATTGCTCAATAACATGAGGGAGCGGTCTTGTTGAAGGCCATAATGTTTGGAGTTTCATATTGCAAACCTTATTATGTTCACCCATGGACAAAATCAAGTTTTACATAAATTTGCATAGTTTCTAGGGTGTTTTTTTATGTTGTGAACTCTGCGTGAAATATATTTTTCTCCTGTGTAAATGGTATGTGAAAAATGGCCTTTGTTGCAAACCATGTTATGTCCACATGATTTTTCTCAGCATTGTCACCCTGAAGATCATTAGCTGGTTAAACTGATGCCTTGATTAGCATTAAGTCTAAGAAGCATTCTATTTGTATTGTGTATAATATTCATTTGTGCTGCTTTTTGAATGGAAGAAAGTGAAATTGTGGAGGCACAGTCCAGAGGAAGCTGAAGGAAACAGAAGCAGCAAAATAGGAAGGCAATAGAAATTTGAAGAAAGGTATGTGTCAAATAACAAACAACATTAGTAATCCCTTTTGTCTTCATTTTATTGTAATGCGGCATCACAACTATTGTATCAGGGAACACATCTTGAAACCTATCTTTTTCCCTGAAAATAAATTGAAGCAGCTGTGCACTGTAGTAAAAAGCAACATGTGTGAGGTGAAACCAAAAGCGTGTCCAGAATTCTCACACCAAGTATATGAGTGACATATATTCATTGTAAGTTATTCATTGTATTGTTGCTTTTACTGTACTAACACAAAGCTTTCACATACTGCTGAATGAATAGTTTTTAATATCTTCAAGCATTATGATAAAGACCCAGACTTGCTATTTAAAGCTCCATGCCAGCACAAAGAGGGATGTTTCCATTGTTGCAGTATGCATACATCTTTTGTTCTAAAGGCCAAAAGCCAAAAAGAAAGTATCTGAAATAAAAACATAGCAGAACAATATTATTGATTTATCCTATTAATTTCTGTATCCACTCAAAAAAGACTTGCACCTAGGGGAAAGCAGAAAAGAATCCACTCATCAATAGTAATCAAGTAGCTGGTTCTTATTCTTATTATTAATTTCTTTTAAATATCTTTCAAATATTGTAAGGTTGTTTTTGGTGTTAAGCATAGTTTTTGTTTATAGTTACTGCAAGCAACTAAATATTTTTACAAGAGAAACATATTTTTAATGCAGTAAAATGTATGTAATTTATGTCATGCATTCAAGGATAACTGTACCAAGTTTTATATAATACCTATTAATTACATAACATTTTTCAGTTTTAAAGTTGCTGCTATAAATCTATGACAGTAACGATCCATATTATGCTCAATATTAATAATATAATTTCAAAGGCTTGAATTTTGAACAGGTGTTTTGTTTATAATACAATTCCATTTGGCACATGCAAAGGCAAGATTTGTGACTTAGTTTTGAAATGCCTCCCATAATTTAAGTGTAATTCATTTTTGGCTTTTTTTTAACATTTTTCTTATTGGACATAATACAATTTTTAACAATATTCCTTACATTTAGCATGTAAGATCCTTGGGTAGAGGATAGAACCTCCCCTGCCTCCAATATGTAGGCAGCAGTGCCAAAAAAAGAAAAAACCAAAAGGTTGCTATGCAGTTACTCTGCTGGCTACAATATGTGCAAAGCATCCCTCTACTTCTGTACAGTATATTGCTGTTCTATTTCTTTACAAATAATTAGTTTAGAGTCACCTGGCTCATTTGGGTTCAGCTTACCTACTACCTGCCACATTCACAATGAAGTGGCTGCAACTGTTTGATTGTTATAGCTCCATCTTCAGCTTCTCCATTTTGGATTTCATTTCCATCTCATTTCCTCCATTCCAGATTTTATGGTCTTCATTTCAGCTATTAATACTTTCATTGGCCCGCCTGGGTAGTATGGTGGTAGTGTCTACCTCATACTCAAAAGCTTGCGAGTTCAAATCTCGCTTAGGGTGAGTTACCCAGATAAGGTTTTTTTGGGGTTTTCCCTTATCCTGAGGACGAATGTTGAATAACTTTAACCTCCATGGGCCCCAAGATCATTTGAGCATCATTTCAACAGTTTCATTCATCATCCGATATGACCAACCAGGTTAAAGGACGTTAAACTAAAAAAAAAATGCTTTCATTATCTCTGCCGTTTTGGCGTTCAATTCCACTCCTGATACCAGTGTAACTAAATTTCTTTATTTCAATGCCTCGTCGTTTCGACGCTCGAACACAGTTGACGATTGCTACAGCTCTCACCAACTACTCTCTTAGTCATCCACCGCAACTGACTCACCGCCTCGCTACCTTGCTTTTATACCTTCCTATTATGCAGCAAGAAATTTCTATCAGTAGGGTTATTGTTGCACATAGGAGCGCCAATGCAGGGCTTTGATGTAACCCATCCTGTCACGCAAATGTTAGTTTTACAATACCTGTGACAATGCAGAGGTGTACAACCAATAGGCCAATTCTCTGAAGATGTCCAAGAGACAAAGATTTGCGCAATTACAGATGGGGACGATAGAAAGTTTTCCAGAAAAAGTAACTTCGAAGTTGCTTCGCACGAGCTACTTATTTCTTCCGATCCTCTTTAACCGCAGATGTCAAAAACCATACAAAGTGAAAAAAGTCATCCATTCTGCATGAAGTTCTTGGTCTCTTGAGCGATAAAGCATTACGTAAAAGAACAGAGGAAATATCTGCAAAAGGTGACGAGGTGCTGGCAACTAGACTTGCCAGATTTCCCGTAATTGAGGGAGAAATCCTATGTTTCATATTACTGGCCTACGGGACGGCAAACATCCCTTATTTCATTTTGTTTAAAGTTTGCATTCCGAAATACACGCATATTCATTCAATTCTACCATATTGGTATACTGGTCACATTTTTACGCTGTAGTGAAGCGGTATGCATGGTCACATCACGAGATCATGCGACCAAGTTATGTTGCATTGTTACCGGAAAAGAGGGAAGTGAAGACGTTTAAGAAGTTGAGTGTTTGATCCACAACCTCAAAACACATCCGCCATCCTACAAAACCCACAATCCCGTCAGAACGTGGTTAAGTTCTCTCCGAGAACAGGGACACGTCTAACACACCTCGGGCTGCCCTCAGCCTGCCAATTACACTGGATTACTGTTCCTTGAACGTTGATCTTGATCCAGAAATCAGACAGCGAGCTTGGATCCTAGATGTATCCTCTCTCTGGATTCCGCGAACTTGAGGCTCATGTAACTTGAAGCTATAATAGCAGGGAGAATCTCTGCCGAGTACAGTTGAGTGTAAAGTATTGTCATTGGTGTGCTTATACATATGTTGAGTTAATTTATACTTTCTTCACAAAGCTTTCTTATGTGTACCGTCTGTTTTCAAGAATTGCCTAATTTGCTTGTACAATCAAACCACCAGTGGCAACAGAAGGCCGTTTTGAAGAAAGAAAAACAAATGGAGCGTTGAAAAGAGTAAATATTTTAATTTAATAATAAAGTATAACATTAAAATCGTGCTGAAGTATTGCATGGCTTGTCAATGTTTTATAACAGTATTGTAGAAGTTTTTCAGTGCATGGGAAAGTTGCAAATATGACATTCCATCAGAATTGAAGATGACTTAATTGATGGTATGTTACAGTTACTTTTCGGTTATCGAAATAAATAACTAGTGTAAAAATATTATTTTGAATGTCATATTTCACCTGGCATTGACATTTTAACGTACCGTTACAGTGCCATTTCTGGCCTTCAAAATCGGGGGTGGAATGACTGTCCTCTATTGTCATTCTAAAATTCTGGCAAGTTTACAGGTAAGATTGATAATGACAACGTTGGTGAGCGATGAAGCATTTACGTAAGAGAACAGAAGGAATATCAGGGGCTGGTAAGGTCAATGAGTATAATGGAGGATACTTAATAGGTTTACATAAATGAAAACACGAGGCTTGCACTACTATTTCATATATAAAATGCCATTAGGTTGGAAAATATGATATTTTCTGGACCATTCATTATAAATTTAGGCTTGGATATTATTCACCTTTAACTTTACTCCCCTTAATGCATCTTAGGTGCTATAATAAAGAAACATTTGTCGCATTCATAATAATGCCCAGATACCTTGGAACTAGAGAATATTATATTTTCAATTTCATTAATTATTCCCTAAATGAGTTGAAATTTATTAAATTTAATGTGTTAATCTATTTAATATATAAATTTCAGAGTACATGCAAAATTCGAATCTCATCAGGAGGCTACAATAATAATTATTCGTTAACGACGCTGTCAATTGTCAGGATCATATCAGTACCGCCGGTATCCCGGGATTTTGATTCGCAATTCTTTTACAACCCAATAACTCCAGCACTGACATAGGGCTGCCGCATTTAAGCCCACCTAAAAACCATTTTAAACCCACGACCTTGGGATCAGTAGGCCAGCGCCTACGGTTTATTATTAGATGGCCAATTTATCTTTTGCGTCTAGATTTGAAATTGAATCCACTGTACTATGTGGATGTTTTACGCTTATTTCTTAAAAATGATTGTCTAAAGCGTGCCTTTTAAAATGGCGGGGAAACTCGGTATTCTCCAGGAAATAAACTTTACACATTTTCCATTAGAGCAAATCCTCGAATTTTGGACTTATGAAAATTCACCAAAAAAGATCTTATAAGGGTAAATCATTTTAAAGGGCATTAAAGACCCAAATTTATGAACGTTTTTGTTTTGTTTCGTTCATAAAGTTTAAAGATCAGATGTGTTTCATTCACATGCATTGCTTTATATTTCTGTAGCAAGTCATTGTTAAAAGGCTTGTTGTGCTATATAAGCTTATGGCCAATCGAGATAAACAATGGCAGAAATGTTCTTATTACCTGTCCATTGTAAGTAGGAGGGAGTGAGCTCGTACTAGGCTAAAGCAATAATCAACTCTTTTAAAAGCAGGTTGCCATGTGATTGAAATATGTTTCTTTGCATGGCCAGGAGTTTACAAAATAAATAAAAGTTATGAGAAAAGTAAATTATTTTAAAACTGAAGCTAATTGCAAGGGATATCTCGGAAACGTTTAACTCAAAAAAAAAAAAAAGTATGACAAATTATACAAAATTCATCCAAAATAAAGAGGGCTTCAGAGGTTATTACCAGAGAATTGAAGATATACATTTTATTTATCATGTAAATATCTTTAATATACGGAATTCTAATCAAAATCGTTAGAGCCATTTTGAGAAAATAAAAAAAATTGAATTTTTTTCCATGTAAAGAGTAGTTTGGGGGAGAGGGGGTATTTTCTCAAAATCTTGGTGTCGCATTCTTGGACGATATTAAACTTAAATACCAAGTTTGGTATTTTACCAAATTTTCGTTTTTGACACGGACACACCGGACCTTTTTCTAAACATGATTTTACACAGGGGACCTTAAAATGTGTGTTTCCGGTGAAATCTCGGTATCGAATTTTTGGGTGGAGCGTACATGTTCCATGAACTAGGTAAATAAAGTAACAAGCAGAGCTACCTAAAACTATCCATGCATTAAAACAAAAAAAATAATAATAATAATGAAATAAACACGAAAATTCAACGCTGGATCTTTCAATACTTTGTAAAACAAGAGAAAACTAGACACTGCCAGGAATGCGAGCATTATAAAACGAAAAATCGGTAGGTGTGGCTAATGGCAGTACGAAAAAAAAAAAACTATGTAAATACATAGATTTTAACGACCGAGAAAGATGGAATTTGTTACATTTAGCTGTAACACGACTATCTTCTGTATTTCTGATTTGGTAAGTGTTTACTTTATAATTGAAGGTATTGGTGAAAGAACCAAGTGGACACATTTAACTTCATTTTGATATAATCAAAGAAAACTGAATAGAAAAATCAGTTTACATTCTGTTAATCTTACGCTTGAGAAATTGGTGGAGCTGGGGTGAATAAATTATCCTGCATCGAAAGTAAAAGTAATTTTCACTGAAATCACATCATCAGAATTTCGAAGTTCTTGAAGTTCCTGATGTTTTCACAAAATATATACTTTTTAGTTTTTGGTCTAAAAAGTAATTTTAATGCCAGAACCTTTACTGTTTGACCATACAAGGGTATTACATGCCAGACCATGCCGTGGCCGAGGGGTTAGACCACTTGCCTATCACCCAGGCGACCGCATGTGAGATATGTGGTGGATAAAGCGAGAAAGAGGCGGGTTTTCTCCGGTTTCCCCCGCCATCGCATTCCACCGGTGCTTCCTCTACATTCCATGTATCATCAGTGTCATCGTCTGCGGTGCCTATGTAGTAAAAGCGGGCGTTAAACACAGTCTATCAAGTATTATCCATCACATTCCACCGGTGCTCCATCTTCATTCCATGTATCAGTGTCTTCGTCTGCGGTGCCTATGTAGTAAAAGTAGGCGTTAAACACAATCTATCAGGTATTAAATGCCTACTATGCCCTAATTAAAGAAATAGGTTATAAGGAGAGTCAATTTATAAAACAAACGTATACCCTATAACATGTATTGTGAAGCATTCTTATAATAACGCACCAAATGTCACTTGCAGTGGTGCTAATACACTTCGCTCATCATCCGATTCGGACAAGTGATGAGTTGTCAGATACCAAAGTAATGCAAAATAGTGAAGTCGGTGGTGGAGGTCATGCCCTGTGCATTCGGCGATGTTGGCTTCATTACGCACGCGAACATTCCCACGTGTTACACTCACGCAGGCGTGACTGGTTCGAGAGTGGAAAGGAAAGAACAGAGAAAAGTTAGCTAAAAACGTTGAAAGCAAGACGTTCACGCACGTGCTGCGAATACGAGCCGACAAGGCACGGGCGCGAGTATTCGGCATGTGGTCCCTCCAAGGGTTGTTCGTCCCTGCCAACATCGTAACAGGCTAGTTACTACCAGCCTCTGCCCTCGTAGTAGGTAAGTGGACACACAGAGTGTTCTATGACTGATAGTATTATTATTATTATTATTATTATTATTATTATTATTTCACTAAGCTGTAATATAAGTTTGTTTAATCCTCAGTGGTATTGGGATACATGTTGGCCTCTGATTCCCAAGGTCTCGGGTTCAAACTGGCGAAGGACAATGGATTTTTTGAGCATAAAAATCCTTAGCTTGGCTTTCCTCGGAAGGGAAGTAAAGCAACTGCTCCCATGTCATAGATTTACAACTCGTGAAAGAACTTCAAGTTTGATAAAAAAAAAAATAAATGAAAAGATCTCCGAGCAAAATTAAGCGGTCTTTCACGCCCTATATAGTAAGGGGCGCTGAAAACCATTAAAAAAAAAACTCGATTTAATTTAATTTTTGTTTGTATTATGTCTCTATCATAGGCGCACATTTAGGGGGCACCAATATTTGTCCCTACCTATAAAGGGGACATTACCGCCTCAATAATTTACTGAAGGGACCTGTACCCCTTAAAATCCAAAATAGATTTATCATGTAAAAATTGTCTAAATAGAACCAACGGATTTGTTAATGATCACATCTACTTCAAATGCTCAGTTCAACTGCTAAAAGCAATGATGACGCAATCTAAGTTTCGTTAACGTTGAATCGGAGCACAATTAATGTATTTCTCTTGTGTTGTCACATCCGTAGTTTTATTATGATCATAATTATTATTATTATTATTATTATTATTATTACAGGAAAACATTTTGCAGCTTTAACATTTTAGATCAGTTTCGAGGTAAGTTGTGATGCAAAATGTAATTTATTTTGTATGTATGAGAAATTTTACTGTAGGAATCGAGTTTCTCCATTGTTAAAGTTGAGTACTAACCTCACATTCAAACAGTATTAGTTTTTATCACTTGTGTAGCCAGGGATAGAATTACCTTATATTTGCCTAAACGCTGTTGTTGCCATCCATTATTTTAGTGAAGAATCCACAAACTTAGATCTTCATTCAATGGCAGACGAATTTATAAGTAAGAATGAACCTATGCCCCTTCTTACTACAATGGCAACACAGACACTAGTGCTAGACACTAATAATTAAATTAAATAGTAATTGAGAAGGACAATTTTAAGATACCTCTCCGGCATTTTCCTGTTATGAGGATTAACGCAAAACTAGAACAAACTCAGTCGGGAAGGATGATCTTGGCAGAATTTGAACCGCAGAGCTCCCGTTCACGAGTCCATGTCTTAACACCTTGGCCACCGGTGTCGGTAAACTGTATTGAAATGCAACATATTCGCCAGAAATAAACTCAAAAGACCTAGCATTATTTTACTTTAAACTTCAAATTAATGAACATATATTTAATTTACATGTAATAAAAGCATCCATACTATACTGTGATTAAATACATTTAATTTAATAAATATTTTATTAATAGCCGACTTAATCCTGCTTTCTCTAAAATGTGTAACAAGAAGAGCGACTATGGCTTGTGTATTAGCACATACATGTGTACTTCTTAAATAAATTTAGATATAAAAAATCTGATGTGTTCCATTGACATGATTTTCATCTTTATTCAAAAGATTAATATTTTATCTACATCATGCTAATCAAGAAAAACAAGCAGAACTAGTCTTATTACTTGCTTCCTTAGAAGTAGACGGGAAATAAGGAACATACAGGCTAAAGCGATAGTCAAGTACTTTAAAAGCTGGTCGCTCTGTGGAACAATTGAAATTCCATTCTTTTTGCCTGCCAGGAGTAAACAAAATGAGAAGAAAAATGTTTAAGTGTCTTAAAATTCAAACCAATAATGCGGAATATCTCGAAAACGGTTAACTCAGAACTTTAAGTGTGTGTTTTAATGAGATCTACATTTTTTGTGTAGTAAATTTTTGTCTATCTCTTATGGTTTGCCAGTTATACAAAAGCCATCCAGAATGAAGAGGCCTTCAGAGGCTATTCCCAGAAAATTCAAAATATACATTTCGTTTGTCATAGAAATGTCTTAAACATAAGCTATTTTAATCAAAATCGTTAGAGCCATTTTTGAAAACATCAAAATTTTCGACAAAGTTGGTATTTAACCAACTTTTCGTTTCGGAGCTATGCTGCCCGCAGACACACAAATGGACATGTTTCTAAATGTATTTTTTTGAACCAGGGGAGTCTCAAAACACGTATTTCCGGCGAAATCTCGGTATCGAACTTTTGGGCGCAATACAATACTTTTCTATATATTATGTATAAAGAACGTGGGTGCATTACAATACCTTCTCTACACATTATGATATAGTCCCTGTAGAGAAAATAAAAATGTAACTGCACGAGTATCCGCGAAGAAGGAATAAATCGTGAACTTAGAAATATAACACCTGTGTTCACAATGGAGCAACGGTGTCAACGTGATATGAAAACTATAGTGTCCACAGCGGATCGATACGTTTTGACATTACCGCGCAGTACTGCTGCTTTAAACTTTTGATTTTCAAAATGGATTAACTAAGACATGACTGTTTAGAGTTTTATATGTATGTGTGTATATATATGCTGACAAATGTATAAACACGTGAGAAGCGTTAAACTTAGGTGATGTACGTTATTGGAAAGAGGATAAGTGAAATATAAAATTTTAATTCCAATTTGTAATCACTATTGTTTTTTGTTGTAGTTTTAAATGAATAACGCAACTGAAGCACAAATACTCTGCATATACAAATTAAATTTGCACTTTGCATCTAGGTTAAGTGTAAGTAAGTACCAGTTGTTTTAGGTTCACATAAGGCCCTGCGATTTCTAACCACGCCATTCGCATTTTCATTGTGTTTTGGAGATTAGATTAAATTAGATTAGATTGCATTCTGCAGATTCATGATGCCAAGCAGGCCTTGAACACAGAAAAGTCAAAGCATACAAAATTAAATATACCAAGTATATAACGTTTCAAGTTCTCTAGCAAACATCTTAAACTTTCAAGTACATTAAATTCAAGTTAGATATTAAACATTAAAAATGATGTCACTTGGCTTTTATAACCTGTTTCTATACAGTGCTTACATGCTTATACACAAAGCTGTCCAAATTTAATAGTAAAATCTACATTATAAAAAAAAAAAAAATGTAAATGGCGTGTCATTTATGGACGCTCTTTAACTGCTGTGGCTCTCAGCGTCCCATTCTAAATTGGGCGTTAAAGACCGCTTAATTTTGCCCAGAGACCTCTCTATCAGGCTTGAGGTTCTTTTACGTGCCGCAAATCTACGACACGGGACCAACGGCTTTGCTTCCCTTTCCGAAGGAAGCCATGCTAAGGATTTTTACGCCCAAAAAAATCCATCGTCCTCCGCCGGGTTTGAACGTTCTCAAAATATTACCAAAGTATGTACATGAAAATTTAGTCAGTAATTTCTAAATTATTATTACTCTCAAAATTACATATACAGGTATATATTTATACATTTCAAATTACAGTGCAGTCATTTAATGTAGCAGTTACTGAACCTAGAGGAAAGAAAAAGAAAGAAAGAAAACTTCACTTGACTTTTACTCATATCACTTAGTATTTATATTCTTATTTATCTGCAATGAAATGTAATGAATATCAAAATTTGGTACTAAAACAAACATAGGAACTCAAATCATATGCGTGCAGCCTCACTACTTTCATCTATATTTTTTTCCGAAAAAACATTATCTGGAATTTGACGCCATCTTTAACAAGAATCACAGAATAACAAACTACACGTATTGTGTGGATAACTCCAATTCAACTTTTGTCGCGATCATACTAATTTTTTATGTGTCAATTATTTTGTCACGTCGCCAGTGTCGCTCCATTGTGAATCCTGCATTTACTCAGTGTACCCAGGTATTGCCGGAGTGATGGGCACCAATTTATTTTTGAGTACCCTTTCTTCACCGCCTTCTCGGGTGCTCACTCAGCAGCCACATGAGAGCGCTCGGTGCTCAATGCAGTTTGGTTCGAGAGGAAACAGCTGATTGGACGGTATTCTTCTCCTGCTACCACCACGCCCACTAACGGAGAATGTTGTTATATGCGATCATGTTTATGTATGTAGTGTACGTAGTTGTGTGAGTGTGACGGTATGCAAAAATGATTGCGTGGATAATATTACTCAAATCAAATTATGTTAGCCTTTTTTACGGTTATTTTACATCGTTAGTGGTTATTCCACAACAGTGAACCGTCATCCTCGCTCTGATTTAATAGAAATGTGTTTTGGAACTTGGATATTTACGCTATAGCTACGGCTAGTCATGTTACAAGAAAGACTTGTATTGTAGTTATATTTCGGAAATGGCAGTGGCTATCGTGTAAATAAACAGATGGCAATACTTTTGTAAAACTAATTGATATGCAACGTAACTATGGAAATGCCAAGGGCTCCTTTTCACTTTGTCCAACGAATTAAGCATTAAATCATTTGTGTTCCTTGTATCCTGATTTGAAATGCCGTTGCAACAAATTAGCGTATCACCATTAGATTGGGTCAAAGAAAATGTAAATACACGCTCACATAATCAAGACTGGAAAGTTCAGGTAAATATTTGGCGTTAATTTGGCATAAAAAGAGGAGAAAACAAAGAAAAGTAAAAGTTATCACAAATAAACAGGTTTACTAGCATCAGATTTTCAGTAGTGTCAACAGGAAAACCAGCAGTTATGTGTCAATAAGCCATCAATGTTAAGTCATTTTTGCATTACCTATGTAAAAGGTTATGAAATTATGGAGACTTGAGGATGTTTGTGCTGGGGCTAGGAGTAGTATAGTGAATAATTCAATCAAGAAACATTTCTAGTTTAGATTATAACATCATAAACAGCTTTTAAAGCTATCTATGTACTACATATCTTTGTGCACCATGATGTACTAAAAAGTTTTATTAATTTCTCAGGTCTGCTTTTTGTCTTTAAGATTCAATATAGCCATACAATTTATTCACATTCTCTCATAGTTGTCAGCCCTTTTGGGACACATTTGAAGCATAGCCCAAGGTTGAGTGCCTTGAGCTACATAGGATAGGTGAGTGATGGCTGGGAGGAAAGGGGAGGATGTAGCCGAGGGATCTATGCAGCTAAAACTGCAATCATTCAAGGTCTAAAGGGGTGACAAGTATGAGAGGTATCCCATCATAGCTTCTGATGCTCCATATTGGATAGTGAGGCCAGTTTCACTTCTTAATAATGAGGCCAGTTTCACTTCTTAAATGTGTTGTATTAACTGTTGTAACCAATTTAAATGCAATATAGGTAAAAATCTGAATTAACTTTCTTATGTGTATGTTATTAGGAACCAGTGTTCACAACATCAGGACAACATGCACCAGAACGTTGTGCTTCACAGGCTTCAACCCTGTCTAATAACCATGACATTTGCAGGTGAGATACATAGAATTAACCAAAAACTTAAACACAAAATGATTAGTGAAGAGCACCAGAACGTTGTGCTTCACAGGCTTCAACCCTGTCTAATAACCATGACATTTGCAGGTGAGATACATAGAATTAACCAAAAACTTAAACACAAAATGATTAGTGAAGAGCTCTGGTTATTTCTGAACTTTTTAGGATTGTTTATAGTGAAGGATATGAGCAAATAATACAGTCCAAATGATTACAAGTGGTAAAAGATTTACAGGTTTTTTGATAGTTAAGGAGGAGAGGAATAATGGAAAGAAAAGGTATACATCCAGTTCTGAAATATGGCCCCTCAGACTGTTCTTCTGAACATCCCTGGGTGAGATATGTTATCAACAAAAAAAAAAAAAAAAAACAGGAAACTCTATCAGTGATGTAGCATAATTTTTAATTTGGAGGTAGCAATTAATAATAAATACTTCAAAGTTAAGATGACAATACATGAATAATAAACAAGAAGCATTTTAAAGGTATCAGAATAAGGAAAAATCAAGAAAAGAATTTCTGATAAGAAATTGAAATAAAACTGCCTAAAAGTGAAAGAAGGCTATGAGTATACTTCCGCATTGGGATGTTGAATAATAGGAGGAACAAAACTTTCAATCCCTTCTTTATATTTGTGGATAGTTTCAATTAAGTGGCTTTAGTTGCCTACAAGTTGGTGTGATGGAAATCTTTTCTTAAGATGCTTGTCCAAGCCTCTATTCTCTTAATTACTTATACTCATAAGCAAATCTGATGTGTTCCATTCACATGACTTTCTCTACATCTCTGCAACAAATTATTGTTAAAATGCCCATTCTTCTATCTACTTCATGATAATCAAGATAAACTACTTATAAGGAACTAACTAATAAGGCCATTTCTGCTAATATATATCTTGATTAGTATAAAGTAGATAGAAGAAAGAATAGGTTGTTTGCAGAACAGTTTGAGAAAGTTATTCAACATCAGATTTTTATGAATAATTTGCAGAATACAAATGAAAATGAAAATAAATTGTTGTAGAGAAAGTGATAGTGATATAATGTGTTTCACTGTCAGTCTTACATAAAGTGATGAGCAAACCCTGTTTAAAAAATTAAGGAAATTGCTGCACGTTTGTGTAACCCACTGTTGTTGAGAAATAGTATGCTGTAAGTTGGTCAACAATGAAATGGGTGTTTAGATGGTAGATGGTTAAAAAAGCAGAACTGTTTTCTTATAAATTACTGGAATAATATTTTTCTTTACAATTAAGCTTAGCACATTAAGTGTAGTGTAATGTTCAAGCACCTAGAATTATTACAAAAAAATGTGTAATTGGGCAACTGCAAAGAAAAGAAAATCTAAGGAAACTCACTAATAAGGAAAAGGATGTTTTGTCATTCTCCCTTCTTATCTTGCTGGTTTCCTCATTCAAAACCCCCACTTGTCATACTGATCAGAGCTGTGCAGAATGACCTATAATGAAACTTGAAACTTCATGTTGATGATAATGATTCTGGAAGACTACAGAGGTGACCTGAAGTTTTTAATTTTATTGTGCCCATTCTGACTTGAGGGTCTTTTGGACTATCATTTCAAGTGTCTGAAAATCATTATCAGAATGTGCAACAGTTGTGTTAATCCTATTACAGAATATGTCATTGCGAGGGAGACAGTGAAGTGCCTCTTATTGCTCCTTGTTACTGTGCTGGTTCACTGCGTTATGTGCACCAGGCCTGTCTCCAGCAGTGGATCAAGTCCTCCGACATCCGAAGCTGTGAGCTTTGCAAATTCCAGTTCATCATGCAGAGCAAAATCAAACCCTTCAGCGAGGTGAGAAACAGCAAAAATATTACTTTATAAATGGAGACTAGGAACCATGACATGTTTATTATTAAAGCTTGATGACTTGGTGTTAGCAATACATAACCTATAAGTACATGTAAGAGACAGCTTATCTCCATTTTCGAAGAGGATGGATAATAGACAAAGTGTTTTTACTTGGTGGTAATACCATATTTATCCAAACACCACACGAACCCCATTCTTCAGAACTTAATTTTGGAGTTTAGAATATCATTTATATAAAAAGAAGACATTGCCTAATTTTTAAATTTCATTTATATATATTTATTTATTTATTTTGGGTCACTATAACAGCATGGTCATATCACAACCTTTTAAATTGTACATAAAATAGTTATTTACATAATGGTAAAATACAAAATGGTTACATTTATGCTTCACAATAAATAAAAAAAATGCCCGCCTGGGTAGTGTGGTGGTAGTGCGTCTGCCTTATATTCAACAGGTCGTGAGTTCGAATCTTGCTTAGGCTGAGTTACCCGGATAAGGTTTTTTTTTTGGGGTTTTCCCTTATCCTGAGAAGACGAATGTCGAGTAACTTTAAGCTCCATGGACCCCGAGATCATTTGAGCATCATTTAACTAATTTCATTCATCATCTGATATGACCAAACAGATTAAAAGACGTTAAACTACCAAAAAAGTTTACATTTTCTTATAAATGTTATAGTCTTTTTAATTGTATGATGGTTGTGTACAGCACTTGGTAAGTCACTGAAGCCGGCCTGAAGTCTCTGCTTGGTATGTTTTGCACACTGAAGAAGGATGTTTTGTACAGTAAGTAGTGTGTTGCAGGTCTCACATTTTGATTGTGGTTCTTTATTAAAGATGAAGGAGTGTGTCAGCTTGCAATGACCAACTCTGAGGCGGGTAATTAATTTTTGCTCATGGCGTTCTAATTTTCGGAGAGGTTCGAAGAAATTGATAGATCCAGCACAGGCATCAAGCAGTTTGCTGTAGGATGTTGACCATGTCATCTTCCTTTTTTCTATAAACAGTTGCTTGGTGTTTGAATAAACTAAGGGACACTTAAGTTGATTAAGCACCTCCTCCCTTTTTTCTGAGGGGAAAATAGATGGAGAAAGCAGTATGGTAATGTATAGTATACCTGTGATGGTAGGATGTGACAGCAGCAGTGGTGTCAGCACAGCTGTAAGCACAATGGCGGATATTATTTTCTATTTAGACAACATACTTTATATAATAAATCATAGATTTTTTTACTTAATTAAACTTTTGTAGAACATTGTGAGCAGGAGAGAGACAGAAAAGAGATCGGAACTATAACATAAGATAACATCCTTAATGTAATATATCGCAAAACGACTTACCTAATTCAAATTTGGGCATTAATTCATATTTTGAGAGAGAGAGAGAGAGTGTGTGTGTGTTTGTGTGATCTCTACTTTATCACATTCCATTTGATAGTTGTCCAGGAATAAAAGATGTCCCTTGGCTGATTGTACTAGGTAGCAGTTTCTTTTGTGTCCATTTATGTGCGTGTTGGTACTTCATTTTGTAGTACCAAAGTATGCTTGAAGGTAGGGTCAAGTCAGCCTTTAGCAGATTCAAATAGAATCTGTTATATTCTTTGTATAAGGCAGAGAGATATTTCCTTATTTGCCTATTGTTCTTTCTAGGAAAGAGTTTCTAGAATACTTATATATTGCAACATCTTACCTAGATATTTTAATTCCTGAGGAAGATGTTCCGAGATTTGTGGTGGACAAAGCGGCACTGGGGCAGGTTTTCTCTGGGTACTCCGGTTTCCCCTGTCATCGCATTCCACCGGTGCTCCATCATCATTCATGTATCATCAATGTCACCGCCTGTGGTGCCATAAGTAGTTAAAGCGGGCGTTAAACACTACAAAAATAAAAAAAAGATGTTCTGGGTCACGGATTCTTTTTATTTGTTCCACTAATGTTCTAATTACCTTCTTTGTTCAGGATTCATGTGTTTGTAACTGTTGAAACAGTTGTATTGTGATAGAGTTGTGAAAAGAAAGTTTTCACCAAAAAACAATTTGATCTATCAACACATTTTAAGAATAAAGCACAAATCTGCTGTTGCTTCAAAGAACGATGACAAGGAAATAGACCAATTTTCAATAGCCATTGCAACATCTAGCAAGCTGTCATGGTTTTCATCAAATTTGTATTTTCATTAGTAATTGCAGCAGAGTTTAGCCCAAGAATGTTTTTACCAATAGCTTAGTAGTGCACACCAATAACATATTTTAATTTATATGATTTAGAAACCAAATATTGGCTATTAAACATATTTTTATGGCTATTTAAAAATTTATAAATTCTTTAAATTTATTACAATATCTTTTCCACTTTTATTGCTGTTTTTGTGTGCCTATTTTAAGTGTTATAAATAAATGCCTAAACATCAGTAACTATCTGGCTGGCCAGATCTGCAAGTCATAGTTGGGCTATATGCATTGGCATCTTGCAATTAGAAATGAACATCTAAAGAAATTTTCTGGTGGAAACCAGAATTCAATGTATGTGTGCACCTGGTGTGTGTATTTCCCTCTATCCTCTTCTTTTTGGTTGCTATTTTCTCCCATTTGTTGAGTTTGAGTGCAAATTCATTTTAACAATTTAATATTTGGCATTATTTCATGACTGGTAGTGCAGAAGTGATGAGTAAAGGGCAAATTTTTGTTGGCAAATACTTAATTTTTCCTTATCATAGATTTTCCGCATATTCTGTATTTACATGTTTCATGAAATGTTTAAATAAAGCAGTTTGATAGTGCCTGAAGTGCCTATTATCCACCGTAAGTCTATTACTTGTTTAATCTGTTTTTCCTGTGTTACATTCATTCTCATGATAATTTTTCCTTTGTTACGTTCCCTTCTTCATTTTTTAAGTATAACGTCCTTTAACCTGGTAGGTCATATGTGAAGAGAATGAAATAGACAAATCCTGCTCAAATGATCCCGGCATTAATGGAGTTTAGAGTTGTTCGACATTAATCTTTTCAGCATAAGGAAAAACCTCAGAAAAAATCTTATTTGGACAACTTGCCCTAACTGAGATTTGAACTCTGGACGTCTTGAATGTGAGACGTACACATTATCCCACACTGCAGACGAAGGTAATCCTGTTTTGTGTGTGTTTGTGATAGAATCATAATTAAATCCTAAAGGTATACTTTGATTCTTAAAAGCTTGTGCCCTTAAAGACAGAATGCTTAAAAAGACCAATCTCCACAATTGGATTTGCAGTAGCCATTTTAGTGCCATAAGTTTTCCATGGCTAATTTAAAGAAAGTGCTTATTATTTGCTCTGAACCAAACTATGACAATATTATTTAATGTTAATCTGTAATTGGGTATGTATCACTTGTTTTAAAGTCAACATTTCACATTAAATTATGTTAAGAGGGTTAAATCACTTGCATCACTGTTTTTAAATATATGCCTAGTTTTTGGCATCCCAAACCCCCTGATTAAAAAAAAAGGAATTTTTAGGAAAAAGTCTATGTGTTTGTGTGTCGTATCTATATATGTGGGCAGCATAGCTCAAGAAACTTGACATTTGAATTCATGTCTTCCATGAAAATCCTACCCACCCCAACTACCCTTAATGTGGATTATTTTTAGAAAATGTTGATTTTCTTACAAAATGGCTCTAATGATTTTGATTAAAACACCAATTATTTAAAATATTTTCATGACAAACAAAATGTGTATCTTGAATTTTTTGGGAATGGCTTCTGAAGACCTCTTTATTCTGGATGAGTTTTGTGTAACTGGTAACCCATAAGGGATAGAAAAAACCTACTGCACAGAAAATATAGACCTTGTTAAAACACACAATTTATGCCATATTCTTTTTTGTGAGTTAATGTTTCCAAGATATCCCTTGTTATTAGTTTTAATTTTAAACTACTTAAACTTTTCTTAAAGTCTGTTTCGTTTCATATCTCTTTATTTCTAGCCATACAAAGAGATCCAAGCAAGCAAGTAATCAGACAATTTCTGCTAATGTTTATCTTGATTAACATGATATAGATAAATGAATATCTAATCCTTTGTAAGAATTATTTGTTTGCAGAAAGGTAGAGAAATTCATGTGAATGGAACATAGCAAATTTTTAGTTTTATAGAGTGAAAATATAAGTTAAAGCAGCTAAAACTTTTAAATGTAAAAAGAAGCTAGTAACGGTGAAGAATAACACAAATATTAATATAAAAATAATAGTTGCAACAAATCTTCACTTATCTTTTGGAATCCTTGCTTGGACTAGTTTCGCAATTTATAGTGTAAATAAACAACATCAAAAAAGAGACCAACAGGATATGTTGATAATGCAATGAAATCATTGCGAAACTAGTCCAAGCAAGGATTCCAAAAGATAAGTGAAGATTTGTGGCAACTAATATTTTTACATTAATACCTAAAACTTTACTTTTTAGTGCCTTAACTTATGCTCTCTATTGATGAGCTGTTACAGATATTTGTGTCTGCTTGTATTTTACACACCTAATGTACTCTTTTAGCTTGGTTTCTATGACTCTTGATTTTGATAATGTACAAGATATTGTAGTAGGAACAATCAATTTTATACGTAGGTAGCCTGATTTTGTGTTCTGATATAGGATCTTTCAGGTTGTCGCATAGTAGTTTTTGTGTTAAGGAGATATTACAGTTTTTTTTTTTAATTGTTGCAGAACTTGTATATTATGGGAAAATATGAATTTGTTTAACTGTTTTTTTTTTGGGTCTTTTTTGCTACATCAGTTCTGTACTATACATTAAATGCTTTTGTTTCTTGAATTTACACATTTTCTTGTCTATTATTGTTTTATGAACCTGTTGTCTGTGACTGTGGTAATCATGTGCTCATGTTCTTTTTTACTTTCTGTATACGTACTATGTACATAGTGTATAGAGAATGTATTGCACTCCACCAAAAAATTTGATACCGAGATTTCACCGGAAATATATGTTTTAGGGTCCCCTGTATCCAAAAAAAAGTATTTTCAGGAAAAGGTGTGTGTGTGTGTATGGTAGTGTGTCCATGTGTCTGTGAACACGATAACTCAAAAATGAAAAGTCAGTAAAATACCAAACTTGGTATTTAAGTTTAATATCTTCCAGGAATGCGACACAAAGATTTTGAGAAAAATTCCCCACCCCAAACTACCCTTTACATGGAACTTTTTCGAAAATTTTGATTTTCCAAAAAATAACACTAACGATTTTGATTAAAATATCACATATTAAAGATATTTACCTGACAAAATGTATCTTTTGAATTTTCTGGGAATAGCCTCTGAAGACCACTTTATTATGGATGAATTTTGCATAACTACTAAACAGTAAGAGATGGACAAAAACTTAACACACAAAAAATGTAGAGCACGTTAAAACACACAATTTATTTTATATACATTTTTTTCGTGGAGTTGACCATTTTTGAGATATTCCTTTTTCTTGGTTTCAGCTTTGAAAAACTTATACTTTTCTCATACAGGAATTTGTCAACTCCTGTCCATACTAACAAAGGTACATCAGTCACATAGCAACCAGCTTTTGGCTTTCACTTTAACCTATGGTACTCCCTTATTTCGCTTCTACTTACAATAAAGCAAGAAATAAGACTATTTCTGTTAATTTTTCTTGATTAGAATGAAATAAATAAAAGATAAGCTTATTAACAATAATTTTTACAGAGATATAGAGAAAGTCATGTGAATGGAACACATCAGATTTTTTGTATTCAGTTATACCGAGAAGAAGATTAATCAATCTATATGTGAGTTATTGTATGTTTGTGGGGTGCAGCATTGTCATTCATTCTTGAAGCAATTATCTAACTATGCTGGTTTATTGTGAATGCCAATTTATAGTAGTTTCTGATTTATTTTTAGGTCCAAGAAAGGTAGGTAGCCATGTTTTTCTACTTGTTGTAAATGCTATTTCTTTATTCCATAGGTACAACAATTTAAATGAATCTTACAATAAAATGTTGGCAAAATAATATTTTCCATGTACCTATTCCAGTATTTGAATATGTAGAGGCAGAACAGCAGTCATAAAGAGATCATCAATCCATTTTAATGTACTGGGTCTTCAGATTTATTTGACTTTTAGCGCCAGTGGGTTTAAATGCATGACGTCATTATTTCAGCAAGCCCCTTGTCTTAGAGGGGAGGTACGGCATAGTATCTTGGACTGCATGCACTGCCGACACCATAACACGTTGATGTATGGGTGGTGCAGAATTATTTTTCATCAGGACATTTTATGCTTTCTTTGTATGCAAGATGGTAGTGACACAGAATTCTGTGTTTTCTTATTTATTCTGTGTAGATCAAGTTATATTTACTGCTGTAAAGAGAATGAACAAGTGTTTATTGTAATGGGGAAGTTATGCCATTAAAGCTCTCTATGTTACCATAAACTGTCCCAATTATTTGAGTTACTTATCAGCATAAATGCTGCAGTTGCAAGTTTACGAGATGCAAGCAAATATTCCATATGTAAAAATATTGGTAAAGTATGATACAAGTTCCATTACATGAGGTGACCTTGAAACTGTTAATATCCACCCTTCTACTCATTGTTTGCTAGTCCTCTGCAAGAGGCAATGTGTGATAAACTCGCTGCCTAGTATTGATATTATGTGCAGACAAAGGATTGGCGGCAAAGGCCGAATAAATCTGAAGACCTTGTATATATTTTTAAAATAGTTTTTTCATTTTATGTGAAGAAATTCTGATCTAGTGCATTTGGGTGAGCTACATCAAATCTTCTTTTCTTCTGTAGTAATGCCAGTTTCAGTCATTTCTTGAGAAGATCTGGGATGCAAAAAAGTGAGATGACATTGAATGATTCCAATCTATCATCTTAATCCAAGTTGCATTTGGAATCTAAAAGTTCCAGTGAGTTTCTGATGACTGTTGAGTTTTGGCAATTATATAAATTTCTATGGTAGCTATTTAGTAGTTAACCTGTAGGTGGGTGCGTGTGTATGATGTTGCTGCGAATCTCATTTTGTTTCTGGGCTTATGTACTTGGTAGAGCAAGAGTTTGAGATCTAGTTTTTGTATTATTGTGTCTGACATGTGAAT
Source organism: Hymenopus coronatus (assembly GCA_030762935.1). Taxonomy (NCBI): domain Eukaryota; kingdom Metazoa; phylum Arthropoda; class Insecta; order Mantodea; family Hymenopodidae; genus Hymenopus; species Hymenopus coronatus. Next base: position 101,013,126 of record CM060890.1, read on the forward strand.
TTCTTTCATGATCTTTACAATTTCATGCAGCATTTAAGTAGTTTATTTCTACTTCTGTAAATTCAATGCTTTGTTATGTTTTCCATCTTCAAGTGTAGTCTATTGTGTATACGACTAATTTTGAATTAGGGGATTATCATCTTGCTATTCTTGTTGTTGTCGGGTTACTGGTCTCGGTTTCAGTGTGAGCTGCTATTTTTTAAGCTTTTGAGATAACTTACACATGTTTTAACTCTCTTTAAGGTTTAAAAGTTGTTACAGTAAATGCACTAAGAGTAATTTTTTATAAGGTAAGCATATCTAAACTAAAAATCTGAAGTCTTCACTTCTGTGTATAACTAATCCATTAACGTATTTTATTTATGCTTATTTAAAATAATTTAATTTATAGTTTATAAAAATGCTAATCATACAATTGGAACATGTTCTCAATATTGAAACTGCAATGCCCTTTTAAATTACAAATTGAAAATGCCTTTTCTGGCAGAATAAAAAGAGTTTAAGGAACCTAAATTGAACATTTCAATTAATATTACATTTTGATTACTGTCCCAGTAAAATTCACTTTGGCTTCCAAAAGGCAGAAGATAGTTTAATAGATAGTCTGAAAAATTTAATGCCATAGGTGTGATTGGAAATATGAATCTCCCTGAACTCTAGCTGATTGCTCTGACCATTGAGCTACCATGAGAAACATACCATGATATGGCATTGAATTTCTCAAATGACTTGCATGTTTCCTGGTAAACCACAAGGTGATCTCAATTTATTGGATTCTTATTGAATCTTACTGTTGTGAAAAGAAACTGTCTACATTAATTTTCTGTTTATGGCATTAAATAAACAAACCTATTAACTCTTTCAAGGCTAACTAATAATGGAGGTGAGGTGTTTAAAAAAAACCATTTTGGTCTATTGGGGCACGAACTGCCAACCTTACCTAGGGTCAACTCTCATATACCATGCCTTAGACTGTGCAGCCATGATAACTGCACTATTATATGATTTTATGCTATGTAATAATTAGAGGGAATGTGTTTTTTTGCCCTAAAATAAAAAAACTGTAAAATGCATGCATTTGCATTCAATCAAAATCCATCAGTGTCCAACCGTACTATCATACTGATTGCTTTGGTTTGGCCCTTCCTGTTCTTTTCCACAATTTCTCTTGAATACAGAACATATTTTGACTGGATTTGATCTCACAATCCTTGGTTTGATTGATTAATGTATTCCTATCTTACCTTAGACTGTATGGCCATAAGTTCAGACATTGAGGTTTCTATTATCTGATGTTATTCATTGGTAAAATTAATTAACATGAACAGGACATCATGTCATGTCCATATTTCTGAAGGGGTTAATAATGAAGCATAATACACAAATATCTAAATTCTTATTTACTAATGACAACTTACCTTTTTATTTATACTAAACAGATGTAACTTAACATGACATAATGTGAAAATCCCAGTTAACATGAAGTAATAAAAGAAGTGAATCCTTAAATCAGTTGGTTCATTGTATCTAATGTATCTTGATAATGAAATCATTAATTTTCTTGCACTCCAATATTTAGCTGAGAGGTAAAAGTCTTAAGTGCATCCAAATTAGACCTTTGGTTACCACTATTTCTTAGCTTCCCACTATGTTTTATCACATTAAGTAAAGTCGACATAATCCTGACATTATGTAGAAGCAGCTCATTGGATACAGAAATTTGATATCAAAATTTCATTGGAAATCCTGTGGTGGGAGGTGGTAAAAAATATTCAGAAAATACCAAACTTTATCCAGGAGATTAGCAATTTCCAAGATTTTAAAATCTAAATTACCTTATAATGGACATTTTTCATTCATTTATTTTCTTTAGAATTTTGATGAGTTTAATGAAAATATAACATGTTTGAAGTATGAAACCATAAGGAACCTACTTCCCTTTTAACTGTAATCTTTTAAAAAAATTATAATTAGTATTAAATTAAATTTTTGTAATTGAAATATTTCCAACAGTCAAATTATTTCAAGCTACAATTTCTGAAATACAATGTTATAATTCTTCTATTTTTCATTTGACCTTGCAAAGAGTATCCAAAATATGGTCCACTTTATACATAGCTTCTTTGTAAACATTTGAGCCTGTACAGCATTCGTTTACTTATGTGTAACTAAAACAGAATCTCTTTAAAACCATTTCAAAAAAGGTTTATTATGATTAACAGGAGTGAAAAAACCAATATTTCTATTAATAATTTGCAGAATAGTTATGAAGGTAATTATAGTGGGTAGAGAAATATCGTGTGACTGTAATACTTGTGATTTTTATGTTATAATCACAGTAATGTGAAATTTTCATAAAATATATTTTATAAAATAAGTGGATGTGTTCATTATATTTGTGTAAATGGTGATTTTTGGTATTTTGTCTTCTGAAAAAGCTCAGTATGAAAAACAATTAAAAACATAAAAGAAGTGTTAAAGGGTAATTGCTTAATATTTTATATGACATGTACTTACAATTTTTTTTCTTGTAGTGGGAGACTTTGGAGATGACTGGTGTGGAACGACGCAAACTTCTGTGCTCTGTGACGTTCCACGCTGTGGCACTAACATGTGTGATTTGGTCACTCTATGTTCTCATTGACCGTACTGCTGAAGAAATGAGCAGAGGAATTTTAGAATGGCCATTTTGGACCAAACTGATTGTTGTGGCAATCGGATTTACTGGTGGCATAGTGTTCATGTACATTCAGTGCAAAGCATATCTTCATCTTTGTAGGCGGTGGAAAGCTTTTAATCGTGTAATATTTGTACAGAATGCCCCTGAGAAGGCTCCTGTACCTCCATCATTAAACACACAGCCTCCATTGGCTCGAGAAGAATCTCTGTTGGCCTCAGAAACGTGCTGTGGGGTAGTAACATCAGATGATGGGATACGAGGAATGAAGCTCAGAGCAAATGAAATGGCTGTAAGTGCAGCTGTTGATTCAGCTAATAATGAACTTAGAAGAAAAAGTTCCAGCAAAATAAAGGATGAAGAGAAACTTACGGTTTCTCTTGGGGCAGGGGATAAGGCAGAGGGTAATGATGATATGATGAAAGGAATTATAATAGTGGATAGTGGGAAAGTGTACCAGCCTTTGTCAGCAGATGCTACTGAGGCTTGTGGTGCATTGGAAGTAGAAAGCAATAGTAATGGGGGAACCATAGTGCTTGGTTCTAGAAAGTTTCCTTATGAAGATACTACTTTAATGAGAGATAGGGGCCTTTCTAGGAATGAATGTGAAGAAATGAGCCATCTCTTGCAAGGAGAGGACTTCAAATGCGACCATTCACAGGAAAACCAGCAGGTATCAAATACAGTACTGTATTTTCCAGCACCAGGTTCTAGGTCAGAAGATAAGAATTCTTCAATTGTGAGTTCTAGCAGTAGTGAGGAATCTTTGCAGTCACCTTCGATACAGTTGTTACAGCAAAGTCGGAAAGCAGCTGCCTTGGCAAACGTAGCGGGCAGGCAGATACAGCAGGCACCAACATTGCCTGCAAGGCCTTGGACGGTTGGCTCTTCTACTGCAACAGCGACTTGGCTGGATGATGCAAGCTCAGACACAACTACCAATGCATCATCAAGACCCAAATCCTCGCTTGGTTCTCAATCTCCTCTTTTATCTGTTGTCACAGGGAGCGATGAAACTGTGATTCCAAAAGAGCAAAAGCACAAGCATCTCTAAATTCACAGGAATACTAGAGCTGCAGAGTAAATTGTTAAAACTGTGATTCACATGCAGTGAAATGCCACGGAAATAGTCTTTTATCTATAGAAATCTAGACCCTTGCAGTAACTGTAGGCTGATAATTGCATGCGTCAACTGCTTTATTTTGATGTAATTATTTTAATTTTGTAAACAAAAATTTGTATGCAATGTGAATATGCCTTCTCTGTAGTAGCTTTTAGTCGACTACCAGAGACGACGTACTTGTATGGATTTTGTAATAACTCCTTTTGACATTCTCTTTTTCCTTTTATTTTTCCCTGAAACACATTAACTTCACATTTAGCCTAACAGGCTGCTTATTCTTTAACCTTGTTTTTATTTACCATAATCTTTCTTGGCTTAAGATGTGTCTGCAATTAACAATACACAATATTCTGTGTAATGTAACTGCTGCAAACTGCTTTCTCTGTGGCCATTATAATAGCATGTGTGTTTCACTGCTGCTTGGGGTTGTTTATTGTTCCAGCTTGTAATTGAGTGACTCTTTGCAGCAGTTTTAATTCATGGCCTCCTTGAACAGTTTCTGCCATGAAAACAGCTATTTATAATGTAAATCTGATGGAAACAGGAAAGTTAGACTTGACTAAGTCTCCTGTTTCTACCACCAGGCGCCGGTAAGCACCCATAAATTGTGAATTCTTACATTGCAATCAGTCTCCTGTATCTCCTCATGAAGAGCATAGTGCATTCACAGTGTTTCCAGTGGATCCTATTTGTAGCTAACCTCTTCAGTTCACTCCATGTTCTCCCTTCTTTAGCAATTTCTTCAAGAACTGTTCTCTTTCATATATTTTTTGGTCTTCCTCTTCTCTACTACTCTAAGATTGCAGTCCAAAGCCATTCTTTCTACTGCCGTAAATTCTTTTCTTAGTGTATGCCCTATCCAATTCCACTTTTGTCTTTTAATTTCTATTGTTATTTATTTAAGTTTGTCTTTCATAGTTCTGGCATATTACAATACATGTATTGTAACTTTTTTATTCCCATTATTTGTTATTATGAACCAGTTTTAAATGGAGATTATTTGAATTTTTAAAATTCATCATGCATTAAAGTGGTAGTCATTCAGCAGATTTATTTGTTTACAACATAAATTATAATATAGGCAGCTAAGTGGTTTTATTTACAACTTTCACACTGTGGGCCCACAGTTTGATTCCCAGATGTGAGTAAGAAAGAACCTGGCACAGGTTCTTTCTTACTTGCTGAGTGAAGGATTCCCTAATCTATCATGGTTCGGAGTTGGTGGTAAAAACTTTCCATTGCAATCCTTGTTATCTTACCATGGTCATAAAGAGACCAGAGTACCACCAGCTAATAAATGGGTCCAGTCATGCCTTTGTAGAACAAGGATCATAGATGGAAACTAAATGATAATTTATGCAATGTAATATGAATGAATATTTATTCTCACCTTTAACCCATTGGCGTACCATTTTTATTGAAAAATTTGTACCCTGAAATAGAATTTTCTTATGCAAAAATTCCTCTGTCAATTATTCATTAACTGCACAAGCTTCTTTTTCAACAAGATGCCTACCGTTGAAGGCTTTGTTTCACCTACAGATAAAGATTGTGCTTGATGTGGGACATTAAATATCACATCCATTGCAGATTTGGAAGTAATTAGATGGCAAACACCAACACTAGTGTTTGGTGAAGCTGGTATCAATAGAATCTGATAATTCGTCAGCAATTATGTCATCAAAAGGTACATCACAATCTTCAAAAAAATATTGCAAAAGCCTTGCATTTTGCACTGTGTATGCATCAGTCATGGAATAATAGAAGTTTGGTGGCTTCTAGAAGAAAGGTTTCACTCAGAGCTTTCTTTTAGCAATACAAATTCAATCTAATATGCGGTGACAGTTTTTTGGATTAGAGATAACTTTTGGGACTTGGAAAACCAAATTATTAGTCTAATTGGTAGTGTGGTACGCATAAAATTGTTACAAACGCTGATAACAGAAAGACTCATCATTGTACAGGAGTAGGTTATACAATGACTGATGAATCTGTTAAAGTATGCAAATTGGTTAACATAGCTTCACTCATATACAAACAAAAAGAACTGGAACATTTTTAAAGCAACCTAAGTTTGTAAATTAATAAGTCTAGCATCTGTATATGGCTTTGTTATACACACCTCCAGAATTACCTGCATAATGAATGTGGGCCCCCCCCCCCTATCTCCCCACATTTACATTCCTTTATTTAACTGTATTATCAATTTATATCTTATTTTTCTCATATTTCCTAATTGCTCTTGTTTTATTTTCCCCTTACTTTTCTCAAACGTTCTCCCATCATTTTACTCCTGTTTTGTCCCCTTATTAGTTAATTATATGAGCTATATTTTCTTTTAGTAATTTGTCTCATTTTACTTCTCATATACTCATCCTCCATCTCTTCACCCCATCGTTCATAAATATTCCTTCTAGCTCTCCACACAGAACACCCATTCCCCATTCTCTCAGATCGTTTTATAAACTTGACTTCTGATAGCATTCATGCAATGCCTTCCCTCCCAAATGTATCACAACCACCCATGTGTATTTCCCTCCCCAAACTTTTTTTAATTTTTCTAGCAATGTAGCAAAGGACTTTTGTGTCAAAGCACTCTTTCTTAAATTATTTTTATATATTGCTGCCTGCTGCATGTATTGTTCAGCAACTTTGTGCTCTACTAATTCTAAGACAGTGTGAACATTTAAGCACTGTATCTTACCTAACACACTTTCTGAGACATTTTACTGCATATGACAGATTCTAAAATTACCTTTATCTGCAGAAATAGCTCTCAACATAGTTAATGTTTTTGGAAACAGTATAAAGCACAGTTGGTACAGTGTAAGATATTGTAATGAAATGTTAATTGACTAGTCACTGTGTTTTCTCAGAACTGTTTTGTTGCTTCAACATTTTTAAATACTTAACTGTTGAGATTGGTACTTAAGTTTCCATTTTAAAATGAAGAGAAGGGAAGCGATGTTTCCCACTGACTGAATATTAATTTATTGTACTTAATACAAACTGTCTGTGATTTCTATGAACAATATTCACTGTTTAGGAAGAAGATACACTATTTGTTTGGTAAACACTAAATGTAGTGCGGTTATCAAAGCCTTATCTGCTATATAGAAGTAAACAGTGTTATTGTGTTTTTTTGTGTTTTTATATTGGTGCCAGTGTTGTATTAGTAGTATATATTATACACTAATGAATGTGTAAAAATACACTGCTCACCTGTGTATCTCACTATACTATTACTACTGTTTATACAATAATGATAATGGGTTTAAAGATTTTTAAATAACTGTTGTATGTACTTTATAGAGACGTGAGTCTCAAAGTGATCTTTTACATGGCTTAACTCAATGTAGGTTTTTTTGCTGCTTTAAAGATTAATAATTCATTGCTGCATACCTTTCTTTGCAGCAAAGCAATAAATATGAAGAATCTTGAATTCCTTGGTAATTAAGTACCCTATCATTTTGAAGTGATCAATAATAAAAACAAAGAAAAGAAACGGTCTAAGAAAATAATTTTTTGGAGGGTCTGCAATAAATTATAAGCTCTTAAATCTAAGTATAATGTGTGTTTTTGATAGTATGTAACTGTGATTGTAGGATATTGTGTAATTAAATTTATTAACATTTTATTCTTTGCAGTAAAATTTGCAGATTTTTTGTCTCTTTGATATTAAACTAAGTAGGGCCCATTTAAGTTATAACTCTTGCTTTCCATACAGAATGATGGTAGAGTCAAGTATCCTGCCGCAAGTGCAAACAAAAGAGATTGTCAGTAAGATGACGCTTGATCTCCATGGGCTTCTAGTATTGGGTCACTTTGAAGGAATAGCATACAACTATTTTAATGTATTTCAGCAATTTTTAGACCAGCATATTATACTATTATGCATGCACCTTTTCTTGGGCATTAGTTTTAAGGGAAGCAAGGGCCAGAGGGAAGAAGAGAGCGCTTGTTTGCATGTCAATCAAAGAAACTTTTTTCTTTGAGGTGAAATACCTGAATTATTAAACAAAACACAGCAGATGTGCACTTCTGGGTTCCACAGGCAGAATGAACTCTCAACAGTGACATCACAACTTATCAAAGGTTCATGTTGCAATTGCCACTGTTCTGCTGCCAAAATTATGTGAAATGAACTGAATGGATAGGGAGCCAAGCGCCCAAGAAAAAAGGTGCACACGTAGAGGTGATCCACCAGTCCCTTATCTGATGTAGTGCAACTCTCATTATAGACAACCAACAAACATTTTAATCTATTTGCAAGATTTAATTGGGTTAACTTAAGATAAAATCACGCAATCTTTAAATGACAACAAATATTACATGAATGCAGATGCTTCATATTGCCACTCACACTGCAAGCTATGCAGTAACTATAATATAGCATCTGGATCATTGGCTCATGGATGAATGTATCATACAAGTTGGGATCTCTGGTAAGTTGTTTTTATTACTCCCTTTCTTTTTCTATTTTTTACTACTTAGAGGAATTTTACCCAAAAATGGAATTTTTAGAAAAGTGTGTGCATTTAGAGAGAGAGAGATAACTGCATACCTCAAGGTCAGATAAATACAAAATAACTTTAATATAACAATAATTGTAACAATTCTCCACTTATCTTTTTGAAATACAAGGACTAGTTTCGCAATAAAATGGTCTATTGCATCATCAGCTCAATTTATTTTGATTTTGTTATTTACATTATCGTTATTGCTACAAGGTGTATTGTATACTAAGACATTGCTAACTACTGGAATGAAAACAAATTTGGTGAGAGAATCAATTGGTGGTATATCAACATTCATTGCATGATTTTTTATTCTTTATTATAAATATTTTCTCCCAAACCATTAAATCTATGGGTCCATCTAAGTGTTTTAATAATTTAACATCTGGATTTATTTCATGAATTAATTTCCAAAAACGTTCTGCCACAGCTGATTTATCAATTTTTTTTGTATTAATATTCCTAAAGTGCTCTTTTACTCTGGTCTCCAAATGACATTTAGTCTTACCAATGTAAACAAAGTCACAATTTAAACAATTAAATTGATAAATTCCAGATTTTTTTGACTGATTCTCTCACCATTTGTTTTGATTCCAGTAGTTAGCATTGTCTCAGTATACAATCCACCTAGTAGCAGTAACCATAACAATGTAAATAAACAAGATAAAAAAATTGAGCTGATGATGCAATGGATCTTATAATTGCAAAACTATTCTTGAATTTCAAAAGATAAGTGCAGAATTGTTACAATTATTGTTATATTCATATCTGTGATGCTTCTCTGTTACTAACTTCCTTTTTACATTTATAACAAAATCCCTTTTTTACTCCAATTCTAATTTGTACCTTTAATTCAATGCTGCAGTAAAATTTATTCTCTCGTCTATTCATGCTCATACTCCCTAATCCAGGTGTACATTTTGTATTTACTGTGGAAACTGATCTTTGGGATCCATGTAGCAAGAAACTTCCAGAAGCAGTGGTCATTACATTATATGTCTACATTATATACATATATACAGGTGTGACCAGGCATAATATTGCATGGCTTTGATGCCATACATCTGCTCACTTTAAATTTATGCACAGCTATAACAATGAATTGGACTGTATAACAGAGGCTGACTGTACATGTGAAACAATTATGATAGCAGGGTATAGGCTCTGTACATGGACACGTGTCACACCGGTCCTTCCTCAGGTCTTCTGGACTAGCACCATCATAGTGGGATAGATAATCCAAGTGTACCACCAACCTCAGAATGCAGTTGATTTCATCATTAATCCTCTTCAAGATGATGTATGGTGCTTGTGGTGTTGAAGCTTGGATCAGCATCCCTGTTCCAGGTAGGGCAATATAACCATACCAGATCTAACTACTGGCAACTTTGACTGTTGGCCTACTGGTTGTAATGGGTCTTCATCCAGTTGCTCGCTTCCTGGATGTTTTGTGAGTGATCTCATGCATGTCATGAAGTTGGTCTATGAAATTCAACATGCAGCCATGTTGCTGGCTGTTCTGCCCCAAGGGGACTCCAAAACAGGTTGCATGGTAAATGTAAGTCCCTGCTGAAGACCACACTGACTGGTGTCAACCTGGTGGTGTTGTGGGTTGAAGAGCGGTAGGCCACCTGCCTCGAATATTCTTTTAGAATCTTGATATACCTTTCACCCTCACCCTGACTGTGGGTACAGGGTTGTTATGCACTCTAACCATGTCCCTCATATGTTTGATTCGAAGTTGATATCTTGATTGCTGTGAAGCTCCAATGCTACCTCAAAGTGGTAGAAAAGTTCTTCTATGAAGAAGTTTGCAATGATCTTCCTCCTGATTAGAAATGCTGCATACCTCTGGCCTCTTGGCCAGAGCCATAACCACCAACAGATGCATGTTACTCATTTGAAATAGGGAACAGCCCAGCTATATCAACAACTAGGTGTTCGAAGGGTATTCCCATGTTATACTGCTGCATGCGACCCTGGCTTCTGATCTGTTGTTCATGACTTGCCCCACACACACATTGGCGGCTCCACCTCTCAGCATCTGCCATATTCTCAACCAGTGGTACTGTTGTTGGAGCTTGTCATTTGTTTGGTTGGGTCCAAGAAGTCCATCCGAACTCCGCAAATGTGCTACCTCTAGGACCTCTGAGGTAGGATCAACTGTTCTCTCTGGGCCTTTCCATCAGGTGATTCTCGATTTCTGAACAGTACAGCTTCCTTGTTCTCAATGATTTTCATTGGTCCACTACTACAATGTCTACCCAGATTGGTCTAGTTCCTGACTGCACTTCCTTCAGGAGTGGCTCCAAGTCTGCATCCACTGGCTGTTCTGTCCTCAGGTCTATGCTATCCCATCCATCTGCACTCACCCTACAATTCCATGAACAGCTGCAGAATGTTCCTTCTCCTCTATCTTAGTGCAGTAGCTGCACTCCTCTAGAGGGTCTTCTTGACATGGCATCTGCATTAGAATGGTTCCTTTCTTTTTGATGTTCTATGTTTCAGGTTCTTGAAACTCAACAGCCAGGTGAAAGAGGAGTGATCGGTTCTCAGTTGAAATGTCTGACCTTAAAAGTATTTGTGGAAGTGCTCCAGTGTCTTTACTATTGACAGGAGCTCCCTCCAGACAACACAGCAGTTCTTTTCTGCCTCAGAGAGTGTCTTGTTGTAGTAGGCTATCTTCCTATTCTTCCTGGGCTAGAGTGACTCCAATATCTTTGTCATTGTCCACAGTAAAATTGCTGCCAATTGCTTTTGAAAATCCTAAGACAGATAGCACTTGAAATATATTTTTGGCCTCTTCTGAACACTGTAAAGTTGTACTCTTGGAGCCTCTAGACCCAATGGGCTATCTGGATTTCCAGGTTCTTGAAGCCCAACAGCCAGGTAATGGTAGAGTGGTCAGCGCTCAGATGGAATGGTTGATTGTACAGGACTGCAGGAGTTGTTGCTGGGTAATGCAGTAGTTTTTTACTGCCTTGAAGCTCATCTCACTATCCTGGATCTGGGATAGAATGCCTCCAAAGCTGGTGTTGCTGGTATCAGGGCTCTCAATAAAGTCACTGTCATGTTGTGGAAATCCTAAAAGCGGCACACTGCAGAGCGCTAACTTGACCACCTGGTATGCACTCTCTGCTTATTCAGACCACCCCTAATGCTGGAGTCAGATGAATGAAAGGTTTCTCTCAATGTTGGAGATATCTCTCACAAGCTGGTGGTAGTAGCTACAGGCCCAAAAAACTTTGTGGGTCTCATTTATCTTGTGGGAGGGGCCAATCTCTCATTGTTTGAGACTTCTCTGGATTCATGGCCGTTTCAATTGAGGACCGTTTTTCTAAAACTCACTTTGTGGAAAAACCCAAATTTTCAGGAGGGACATAAAACTAATTATTGAGAAGGCATAAAGAGTTAAAGGAATAGACATTTGTTATTTTTTGGGTGTTCAGCTTGCATTTTAAACACACAAATCAGAATAAGAAGGACAAATTTTATTTAAGATCAGTGAGTAAGGTTTAAAATATGATTGTTTTTGCAAAACTCGCTTTCTGAAATATTAAAAATAGTATTATGTGTTTATATCCTCTAAATTATACTATCGTTTGGCAACAAAAGATTCTTCTTGCATTTCTGATTCATTACAGTAGCGAAATTAACTAGTCTTTAAAATAAAATCACATTTTGTATGCTACCTGTTATGTATTTATGGTAATAAATATTTTATAAATGAAATACTCACAGTGACACTTTATCCAGCCTTACTGATGTTTGTTTGTGTTTTTTTATATATACTTGCAAATATTGCGTTAGCATATTTAGAACCAATTAACAACAAGCAGTAAATCTTGCATTTTGCATTGTAACAAATTAATTGTTTAAATGTTAAGGTTTTAGTTTGTCACTTGTAACAAAATTTCATAATTGTTTTAAAATTTAACAGTTCTTAATTTTATTTCATATCAATAGCATCATTCCAAATGCTTAAATATTCTTGCCAAAATACTAGATGATTGTGAGGTATTAACTTCTGAAATAGAAAGCCAGCTTTATCAAACCACTCGCGTATTGGAAAACGTTTTTCAAAAATGACAGAACTTATTCAATTAATCACAGTGGAATGAAGCCAGTTATGAAAAATCTATTGCATAGGATGAAGGAGGGCTGTTTCCAGTATGTGATGTAATGTATAACTCATTTTGTCAATTTTTGAAGAATGCGAGATTTGGAAAAATGGTTCTCAGTTGTTGAGACTAAGGGGTCCAAGTAGCTCACCTCCTTGTAAAAGAGTTGGCACTTTTTACTTTCTCTGAACGTATTATGTACACAGTGTATAGAGAAAGTATGGCATTCCACCCAAAAATTTGATACCAAAATTTCACTGGAAATACTTGTTTTAGGGTCCCCTGTATAAAAACCATTTTTAGAGGAAGGTCCTTGTGTGTGTTTGTAAACACCATAACTTGAAAACAAAAAGTCAGTAAAATACCAAACTTTTTATTTAAGTTTAGTATCTTCCAGGGATGCAACGCAAACATTTTGAGAAAAATCCCCCATCCCAAACTACCCTTTACATAGAAAAAATTTAGAAAATTTTGATTTTCTCAAAAATGGCTCTGATGATTTTGATTAAAATACTGTATATTAACTATATTTATATGGCAAATAAAATGTATACCTTTAATTTTCTGGGAATAGCCTCTGAAGACGTGTTTGTTCTGAATGAATTTTACTGAATTTTGCGTAACTGTGAAACCATTAGAAATAGACAAATACTTATTACAAAAAAAAAATGTAGGCCTCATTAAAACATGCAATTTATGTCCTGTACATTTTTTGTTGAATTGACCATTTCTGTGATATTCCTTGTTATTTGCTTAAACTTTTCTCACATGGAAAGTAGCAAACTCCTGGCCCTGCATAGAACTGAATTTCAACCACTAGCATTTTAGCCTAGTGTATTCCCTTATTTTCTTTCTACTTACAATGAAGCAAGTAATTAATTTCTGCTAATGTTTATCTCGACTATTTAAAATAGATAGATTATGCTTTTTAACAATAATTTGATGCAGTGATATAGAGAAAGTCATGTGAATGGAACACACCATATTTTTTGTGCTCAGCTTCAGGTTAACTTCAGCTTTTGCAGTATCTTGGTGATGGTCTTTGAAATTGCTACCAACAATGATGATGTCATGCCAATTTAACAGGTAAGTCTCTTAAGTCAATGGTCTCATTACTGATACCATGAGATGCTGGAAAATACTGCTAGTGCATTGCAGAGAAAAGGACATTACCATAAACCATAAATTGCCAAAGACCTTGGCCATCAAGAATGTTGTTGTCTCTGGGATCTACCGCCACTTGCCAATATCCTGAAGTTCAAAGTTGAGAACCACTGGACACCAGCAAGTGTGTCCAAGGTGTTATCAATCTGGAAGGGAAAGCAGTCCTTCCCTGGTAACAACATTCAGCATAGCTCACTGTTGTTTTTCTTTACCAAGACTGGAAGCACCAAGGGCTGTACTACTCTTCAATGATTCCTCCAGATCTCACGTCCTGTACCTCTGCTTGTTTTACCATAGAAAAACGTTTTGGTGGTTGCCGGGTTAGTGGGTGTCTGCACTATCAATGTAATGGAACAGTGTCATTTGGGTGTGATCCCTGATCCCTATCTGAAGACAGACTGGTATTATCATCTCAATAGATGCTGGTCCTCCTTCAGTTGTCAGCTGCCCTCTGTCTTTCAGCGGGGGCCCCTGATCCTATGATGGTGCTGACTCTTTGGATATGTACTTCCATAACTCCATTCCATTCTGATATCCTGATCAGTGCCTGTTGGATTCAGCAGCCTTACAGGCACTTCCTTGCAACAAGGCAACAATGCCCTGGCAATGTTAATCCATTCCAGAGTATTTTCCTGTCCAGAACGAGGTTCCTTGATTACTGCCACCAGGTGTACCTCTACCACCACTTTGCTTCTTGCATGCACAACTGCGTTGTCTCTCAGGATCACCCTGCAAATCCCTGGATGTTTGATGACCTTTCATGATGGTACTGTTCTTTCTTTTGATATTTACTCATCACAAAACCAAGCACAATATTGTAGGGTTTCTTTTTATGTAACCATGCTATGCTTAAAATGTTAATGTACAGTACATCATTTTAGTTTGAGTCACTCACAATAAACAAGTAACCATTTTGTAAACATATGATTATCTTTTTAAGGGCACAAGTACACCATTCATTATGCTGAAACATTACATTATACTTCTCAGGGTTTTTCGTACACTTTATGAAAGTTCAAACCATTTATATATGTTTCATTTGACATTATCTGATACACCTTATATCGGTGAAGTCCTGTAGTATGTATTATGGTTGTCAGCATTTCTGGCTAACATGGAAAGACACTTGGGTTCAAAACAATAATAAACCACTAATGACAAATGTACATAATAATGCAAAAAATGTCAGTCTCGGATATTTTTAAAATCAAATTGTTTTAACTCTTTGCCAACATATGTTCTTTCTATTGTATTGTCTAACTTGTGCAAACTGGAAACTCACATGCACCATTATTTAAATCTCAACCAGTGTGTTTCTATGAATGTGTTGTATCGAGAGCACCAATAGTTGTGGTTAAAGATAATACTTAGAGCAGGGTTCCCAACCTTATCTTTTTGCGATGAAAGACACTGTTTACAATATCTTGAAGGAAAGAATGTAAATGGAGCTAGTTGGAACCAGTAATACATGCATTTTGCATTTCGGAGGTACTGAGTTCAATCCCCATTGATGTCTGCTCTGATAAGGTAAGGTTGATTTAGTTTATCTAATACCACAAACTTTTTGGCTCATTCCCCATCATTTCATTTCATATTACCTTTCGCTGTATGAAGCTTAATTGGGAGTCTGGTGGAGTGCGGTAGATATGTACTAGTAACTGTTTCCTCCTACTCTGGTATAGAATGTGGACGATTTGGACCAGTTCATCATGAGTGCTGGGGTATGCCTGCAGGAGTGTCTCTATCTGTTAACCTTGGGGACCCCGAACTTGCTGCTACTTGGTCCAGGCAACAACCTCTCAGATTTTTCATCTCTTCCCTTCCTCCCAGAGGTGTATGCTAAAATAGGCCTTTGACCGGTTTTCTTAAATCCTCCTCTGTCCCTTACTACACAAAGGAGAATAACAAGCACAACATGTATAAATAAACACATTTTAAAAATATAATGTTAAATCAACTGTGAAAGTAGTAATTATGGCATGTTGTTTATAGTAATTGAAGATACTATTATTTTGTTGGTGTGATAGTTGACAAAATTTTGCCTTTGAATTTATGTTTATTTACATTTCCCTATTTCTTTCAGTATATCATCTAAGTCTTCTGTGAAAATCAAGCCTGGAATGTCATTATTAAGGGCAATGCTTATGTTCTCTCCCTAGTTCTTTCAGTATTAATCTATGAATATATTGCGCAATATGACTTAATTTGCAACCTTGTGTTAAGCTTATTGTTATGTACCCATTTTGTAGCTTGATTGTACTATCTCTATGCGTACTACGTACATAATGTATAGAGAAGGTATTGTATTCCACCCAAAAATTTGATACTGAGATTTCACTGAAAATACATGTTTTGGGTCCCCGTGTGTCTGTCTCTGTGGACAGCATAGCTCAAAAACAAAAAGACCGTTAAACACCAAACTTGGTATTTAAGTTTGGTATCTTCCAAGGATGCGACACGAAGATTTTCAAGAAAATCCCCCCTCCCCCAACTACACTTTATACAGAACTTTTTTCGAAAATTTTGATTTTCTCAAAAATGGCTGTAATGATTTTGTTAAAATGTCAAATATTAAAGATATTTACCTGAGAAATTAAATATATATCTTGAATTTTCTGGGAATAGCCTCTGAAGACTACTTTATTCTGGATGAATTTTACAGAATTTTGCATAACTGCTAAACCCTAAGACATGGGCAAAAACTTACCACACAAAAAATGTAGAGCTCATTAAAACACACAATTTATGTTATATACATTTTTTTCGTGGAGTTGATCGTTTTTGACATATTCCTTGTTTTTGGTTTCAGCTTTGAAAAACTTATATTTTTCTCATACAGGAGGAATTTGTCAACTCCTGTCCATATAAACAAAGGAACTTCAGTCACATAGCAACCAACCTTTGACTATCACTTTTACCAATGGTACTCCCTTATTTCCCTTCTACTTGCAAGAAAGCAAGTAATAAGACTATTTCTGCTATTTTTTTCTCGATTAAAATGAAATAAATAGAAGCATTATTTTTTTAACAATAATTTGTTACAGAGATGTAGAGACAGTCATGTGAATGAAACACACCATATTTTTTGTAACTCTAATGAGTCTAATTTAATATCCATATCTGTATTAGTGCTATGAATTTCCCACTCACCTCCTTTTCTAAGTTACATTTTAAAACTATATTAAAAGAATGACAATTTAAAAATAAATGTATTCTATTACAGCAGCAGTTCTCTAACTTCGGTATTACTGCACATGCCTAATATGAGATAGTAATAACCCAATATATGGGAACATAACTTAGTTTGATAACTCAGGCTATTAGTGATGTTCACAGCAGATACTAGCGAGTCTCTAATTTTTAGGATTGAAAATTCACAATTATAAATGCAGTATATCTGCTCATAGATTATTGTTCTATAATGACTGTTACATAAGAGAGTTTGAGAATCTGCCGAAGATATCATTCAGTCATGTTTTTGCAGTTTTAAGAACATTATAGGTATTCTAGAGAAGTTAATTAATAATGCCAATTTGGCTTCTGTAGCTCTAAATTGTGTATTTGTGTGAAGCAAATGTGGATAGACTTTTAGTTGACAAGCAACAGCTTGAGAAGAAAGAAGCCTCTACTTTATCAAAAACTCCCAGCATCAGTGCTAATCTACATGAATTTTTTGCAAAGAATCTTTTGCAAAACAAGTTTAATTTCCAAAGTAATCGCAATAAATAAAACTGATACATATGAAGTAACTATAAAATATCCAAAAATAAAAAGCCATATATTTTTGCAGTGTAACTCATTCTTATAGCTGTCATATATGTTGTGGGAAGAATGTTCTGTGAAAGCTGTGTTAAGAAATGAAATCATAAAATTATCAACTTATTAATGATATGTCTGGATATTGCAGTTTTAAACTGAGTTGGACCGAATTAAAAGCTTTTCATGTGCTCTTAGATCATTTTTACACTTTTACTCTCTTCAACATGGATGTTCCTTGGACAAATCCTTCACAGCCTGCAGACCAAATGTCCCCTTGTTTCCTGCAAACAGATGTAAAACTTGTTCGCTAATCTACCATCATCGACAAAACCATATCTATTGTGTGACTGTGTATGGCACTATGAACAGATTGTAACACACCAGCTGCTGATGTTTCATCTGTGCAATAGTGTTGAAAACACAATGGTTCATAAAAAATTGGCTCTGGTTACTATTCTACATGTGTTCTTTAACAATGTTGTTGTGTGTAATGAACATGTTTATATTTGCCACAAATGTTTCTGCTCTCTTTATAATAAAATGGTCTTCAATCTTTTGTTAGCCATGACCACTGACCACTGTGATATTGTAATGTATGGGTATTATGAAGTTATAAGATTTAGTCTTATTTTATCCATAATGTTGAATTATACTATTTATCATGAAATTTGTTCTTTTCTCTTAAAGAGTCTTGAGTAACATGGAATGGTCTTTCCTGACAGGAAATATGTAGGTAGTTCTTCCCGGGGTATCTAGCCCTAGGTTTATCCCTGGCAGGTGTAGTGCAATTGGTAACAACAGATATTTCAAATAACTGAAATTATTAAGACAATATGATTTCCCAATTTCTGCCCTGACCAGAAATCGACCAGTATTATAAATAAGCATTTTCCTGTATGGGGAGGGGTAGTCGAATTGAATCGTTCACATGAGTAGTCGGATAAGGCTATGTGATGGTGTCAGCCATCGAAGATAATCTTTATTGATCAAATCGAACCTTCCAGTGCAGCAAACTATGAAACACAACATAAAGGAGGGCCAAGCTGCTTGAGGCTTTTCTATGTACTTACATGTTAGCAATAAATTTAATATTTGCAATGCATGCCACATGAGTCACCATTATTTAAATGTGACTACCAAGGGATATTTCCACCCCCAACAGATCCTATTGCCACAATAGTGCCAGAGGCGCTGAACTCCCTGACTCTCACCTCGTGCCTCACACTTTAGTTGTGACAATATGCTTGGACAAAGAGTTTATTTCATCTTTGAAGCCACTGATAAAATGCGAAAAAGCTTTAAAATTGTCTAGAGCAACTGCTCTAGCACCTTCCAGAGCCTCTTTTAAATGTGCCATTAGTGGACCATGATCCATAATCTCTGGCTTTGTCAAATTGTGCTCTTACACATGCTTTTACAGCCTTCAATTTTGGTGTTCTGTCTCCCTTAAAGTGACCTGGGTCTTGCCTTTTGCACGTCACATAAAATTATCTTGCCGTTGGATTTCAAATGAATGCAGCTGTAACGGTGCACAAATTTTTAGTAAGAATTGTTACTACAATTAAAATAATCCTCATAAATATTGTCCAGTGTTAGACCATAAATATACTGTAGCACTCTGGGTGGTGATATTTTAAAGGGTAAAGTTATGTGTTCACTTTGACTTGCAGTTCCTTCATTTGCTGGAGAGGGCATTCCAGAACTTTTGGAACTCTTGTATCCATGAGCAGTTTCTTCTTCAGACTCACAAGCACTATTCCTATCCAATGTGTCAGTATTATTTCTGTTAAATCTCAAGAGATATTTGGTATTATTAAGATGCATGCAAATGGCTTATTCTCCATTCCAAATTACATCTTCATTATCCAGTATGTAGTTTGACAACCTTTCTGCTCAGCAGGTTAAAAAAAGTAGGTTTCAGCCTACACATGTTTGACATCAGTATATACACTGCATAACCGAACACTGCAATGGTCTTGCTTGTATTGTCTGTACAGCTACAATGCAGTGAGGCTAGTATGTTGATCATGAGTTTTACAGATGAATGACATTGATATTCATTCCAATGGATACAACATATTTTAAACGTATGTCCAATCAGATTTAGCCATACAAATAGGGGTACTTCCCTTGTTAGATGCTCAGAATTATAATGTATAGTTACTACTCTTTGCTGTAAGAGTTAGGAAAGTCTATTTGAACAAATTTAACTTGTACTTTAACATATATATTGTAACATACTTTATGCAATCAGTGACTGGGTGATGCTGATTTAGCTGCTCTAAGCTTTTTCTCTATATTTTGAATACTTTCTATAGTTTTCAGACCATATGCCTGAGTAGCCACACTATCCAACAAGGGTGGATCCAGGATTTCTGTAAGGGAGGGGTGCACCATTGTTGAAGGTTCTTCCCAGAACACTTTTAAAAATTTAGTTTTGAAAATTTAGACTTTCAGCTAGAAAAAATTTGGAGCAACATATCTTAAGGGGCAAATAACATTATATTAATTTTATATTTGGTCGATGCCTATGGAAGGTAATACAGTTGGAAAAATATAATAAACTAGCATACAAAAATTTATAAAGTCAATCTTGCCGTGGTTTTGTCCACCAAATTGATTATGATGGCTGTGACATAACCTCAACATCTGTAGACTTTTGTACTGAAGTTAAAAATGTTTCATTGCGTAGTTTTACTTGGAGAAAAATCATCATTTAATCTCTTTTTATTAATTTTGAAAGGACCAATTTTTGTAAGACATGGATCACACAAAAAAGTAAATGTAATCAGACAGGATGGCAGAATCATAACACTGTTTTAACTGCCACTACTCTGCCTATGACTTTGCCTGTCCACCTTTCTCAGCTCAACAGACATAAGGGTAGCATATATATATCAGGTTAGGCAAGAATACATCATTTAATTTTTTACTTTTTATATATATATATATATACTATTATACTAATATTGTATACAGTTTTTTTATTTTAGATTGTTCTATTGCAGCCTGTATTCTTTTATTAATGTTCTGCTTGTTGAAAAGGGAGTATGCCCTCCCCCCCTCCTCTGCTGCATGTGTCCATGTTGATTGTGTTGCACTATCAGCTTAACCACACATAATGCTCATTTATGATGTATGTTGTATAACGGCGATCGAAAAGTAACGAATGTTTTGGCATAACTAAATAATAACAAGAGATATGAACATAAAACTTTATTTACAGAGTTACAGTACTGTACACTAGATTTCAACGTAATCATTATTACTATCAAGGTATTTGTTGTCACATATTACCAGTGTTTCAATGCCTATGTTATACTCTTCCACTGCTAAAGATCTGAGCCAAGATGTTGAGGTTTTTACCTGTTGTGAAATCTTTTCCACCCAAAAAGTTGTGTGTGGGGATCAAAGTGAAATACCAGTTCTTGTGAATTCTTTCATTCAACATTTGCTTTCAATTCCTTCATAACAATTGATGAACTTCCATGCTGGTCTTTGTCGGGTATTACATTTACCTGCTCTAGTGACCAGGAGCAGAGTTTTCAGTAATACTGTGCAACTATCTTCCGTTAATATTTTGTTTTAACATGTATAACAATGGTATGAAATAAAACTGTGTGAAGAATGGAACTATTTTGAAGTAGATTATTGTAATAACAGTGCAGTGTGTAAATATATAGAAACAACTATTGCATGATGAGAAGTTGTATAATAAAATAAATTTAAATAAGCACGTTACATTCATACACTGAGTGAAGTTTAGAGAATTGCTATTGAAAAAACAATGTATAGGTTTCCCATTGCTATGAGAACACATGAAATGGCACCTGAAAATGATGAACAAAGCACTCTATTCAACATTGGTCAAATCAGGTAAATGCCTTCCTCAGTGTGGGGGTAGCATCTTTGCTTCATGTTCCAGAATTTGAATCTCGCTTAGGATGAGTTACTAGGATAAGGTTTTTTCCACATTTTCCCTTATCCTGAGAAGATGACTGCAAGAAACTTTAAGCTCCATGGATCCATGGACCTCGAGATCATTTGAGCATCATTTCACTGATTTTGTTCATTGTCCAATATAGCCAACCAGCTTAAAGGACATTAAATTAAAAACAATATATGTATAAAAATAAACCAAAAGTAAAATACAGCAAGATACTCACTAAAATTAGCGAAAACTTCTAATAAGAAGCAAACTATCAACTTTACAGTTTTTATTACATGAATGCTCACAAATCAATATCAGATTCGAATATTCAGAAATTAGTCCCATCATTAATAATAGAAATAATAGTTCCTAGCATGACAGCTATTGAGTATCCAATTTCTAGCCTCTCACATGAACGTGGTAGTTATAAAGTTATCTCTTGATTATTCAGTTGTGCAGGGAGGTGAATTGAACAGCACTATGCATTGACCTTACACATTGCTATGGATTCTCATGTTCATTGTGATGGTGAATGGCCACCAAAATTTCCACATCTGTAGATGAGCTCAAACATTTTATAGCTGGCAACTGGAATATGACACTTCAATCTGCTGTACACGTAGAACTCATGTTGGATAAAAACTTCTTTTATAACTACAGAAAACCTAAATGTCATTTTTTAAGTTAAAAAGAAAATGAGAGCCAGTGTATACTCATAAAATTGATAATGCTAACTGTAAAAAAAAAAATTGTCTGATGGTTTAAAATGTACAAATAAAATTATTTACATAAAACTTGATCCTCTGCTATACCTATCTACGTTCTAACGTTACTCAGTGCAGCCTTGGAAAGATACAAGCTCCAAACTAGTTCATTTATAACACACATACCTCTTTTATGATTGATTGGTATGTAAAGTAGTGGCAGTGAAGCCATTTGCTCTCTTGCAGTGTCTTGATGTGATTGATGTTGGGATATTGATTGGAAGCTGGGCAGTGGAGTTGGTGGTTTCTCTCCATATCTTCTTTAAGTCACAGAAAGGGCATAGAGGAGATTCTGCGGTGCTAATTCTATGTAAATGTTTGTTGAGATAGTCGTGGCATGGCATGTAATAGTCTAAAAATCTGTTACAGAGGGTTTTCCTGGTAGTATAGTAATTCTAGTTGTGTTATGTAGATTTTTCCATGTTTTCCTTATATGTATGTGATACATATTATTCTTTAATTTTTGATATAATTATTCTTTTGATAGAGTGATAAGACAGTGAACCATATAGATTGATGTAATTTTCTACCTCTTTTGATCAGAAAATCAGCTGTTTCATTACCTTATATTCTATGGTGTGCAGAAGCATTACTCTTTTGGATAAGTAGAGTCAGAGCCGGGATTTGAACCACAGATCTCCCTGCATGTAGCCGGTTGTTGAGTTATCCTGGCAAATGCCAGCACGATACTAAATTTCTCAACTGACTAGCATGTTTCCCGGTAATCCACAAGATGATCTCAAACTGTGTTGAGATGGCATACCTCAAAGGTGACTTACAATGTTGTAAGTACTTTAAGTCCCAGAATTCATAGTATAGCCAACTAGTATAGTCAATTAGTATTGATTTAATTGTATAATTAAAATTAGTGCCATGCCAGTGGTAGAGCATCCAGCTAGAGACCGGGAGATCCGTAGTTCAAATCTCGGCTAAGGCATTGAATTTTTCAGTCTGACTCTACCTATCCAACTCCTCTCCTACACATGGCTTGTGTGAAAAAACAATTAAATCAATATTATTTTTATTTGAATTGTTTTATAATTTTGCGACAGTTTTTGACATTTAGGTTTTGACTGTTGTATCAGATGCTATGGATATTATATCTACTTTGGAGTAAGTAGGTATTATTACAACTCTCATAAATTTGGTTTTAGTTGTTTCTCACACAAGCCGTGTGTAGGACAGGAGTTGGATAGGTAGAGTCAGACTGAAAAATTCAATGCCATAACCGGGATTTGAACCATGGATATACCGGCATTTTGCCATGGTAGCTCAGTGGCAAAGCAACTGGCTCGAGACCGGTAGATCCATGGTTCAAATCCCGGCTATGGCATTGAATTTTTCAGTCTGACCCTACCTATCCATCTCATAAATTTATTTATTGATTTGATACAGAAGATTCTGTGTGCTGTGAAGGATCAATAAGATTTAAGCATAAAATTTGTAGAATAATCTATAAAAGGAAAAGTGAGCACAGAGCACATACCACCATTATTTGGTAAGTTGGACCCCAGTAAACATTTAGCCATTCACAATATTTTAAATTTATTATTTTTAGAATCATTTGTTTTAGAAACTGTAGATACTACAGATAACATAATCTCTACATTCAGATAGCTGTAGATAACATGCCTCATATGTGTAACACGGGTGATTCAAAAATGTCTGAACTGGTTGCCTGTCCATGCCCTTGGCACTCATTGCTGTCTTCCACTACCATAAAAAGGTACAGATGAAACCATGAGCATTTTTAAAACTACTTTTAAAGGCTTTACTTACCAATGTTATTAAAGAAGATGCTGAACCTGGTCACTGCCATTGTCCATACATTTTTGGCACCTCTTTAGGAAACTATCCATCACTCACTGTAGTTCACATTGAAAATGCTGGCAATTTCCTGGTGGATGTTTTTGTTTTAATTGTTCCAGGTTTGTCTTGTACATTTTATGCTTTAAGTTACTCCAGAGATAGAAATTGCACAGGGTTTGGTCAGGGGACTGAGGGGCCAATAAATCTCTACTAATAATTCTGCCCTGAAATACACTTTTAATTGTCTCCATTGAAAGATTGGCTGTTGCAGAGTCTTGTTGAAAAACAGGCATGGTCTCCGAATTCTCTAAAAAAAAAAAAAAAGAGGTGGCAAAATTACATTCTGATATGTATGGGTGTCAACTGTTGACTCAAACAAAATTGGGCCTGTAACTCTTTTCCACTAATGGCACACCACACACCAATTTTTTTTTGTCACAAAGGAGTATTTCATGAACAATATTAGGTTTCTCAAAACTCCAATAATGACTATTTTGTGTGCATATATATCCATGAATGTGGAACCAAACCTCGTCCATGAAAAATATTAAATGTGGGCCAATTTTGTCATTGTATACTATTGAGAGACCACTTACAAAATGTGTTAACACATGCGAATCAAATAAATACATGTGCAGTAGAAAACAAATACTGAGCCATAATACCCTTTGAGACTAAGTACAGGACAAATAATAAAGCACACTGCTAATAACTCAACCATACAATATCACTGTCAACTCAATACTGCACTTTGAGAGCAGAGAGAAACAAGTCAGCACTGTGACCTTGTTTATAGCAGCTGTACGTTATGTTTTTGTGGAAAAACACCACATCTGTGGTTTGGAAATATTTGGGTCGCACTGTATGTGTAATGCTTCTCTTGATGGAATTGCAGTTGCATAATAATACCAATGGGATCCTTTATGTTGCATTGAATGGGACAGGTGAATGGGAGAATGCATGCTCTCAATGTGACATTAAAAAGACAGTACCTTTCATATATCTATAATCAGTGGAAAGGGATGTTTAGGGTTGAAGTACTTGGTTTAAAATACATAATTCAATTCATTTATTTTGCTAAAAACAATAAAGATGTATAAAAACATATGTATATATTTTTACATTAATATCTGTTAGCTACAGATAAAACCCTCATACACTCAAATGTTTCTCTCATTCATTGTGGTTAACTTTAAGTACACATACATTTCTAAAGTGATATACTGTGCTGCAATATTTAGGCCTAAATACATTGTCTTTAATTTTTGGGGGTTTTACTCTGGGAATAGAGTTTTGCAAGGGACTGTTCAGTGGAAGTGCTTAGCACCACAAAGAAAAGCAATTTGAAGTCAAGGGTCTTGAGTTAAAGTCTTGGCAGGCATGAGGGACATAAACTAAATAAGGAGGAAATGTCATCTCACTGCACATTTTGTTAGATAAGGTGTATGTAGTTGTTTTGCAAATAGTGGAGTACAGTGGTGACAATTTCTCCAGTGATGGTTCTTTTCTCCAAGTATTTAAACTCTTATTTTTATTAACAAATTGTTCCATACAATAGGTAATTATAAGAGATGCTTGCTTTGATGTGGCATATTTTTACTTTTATGTTGGGTAAAATAAAAAAAATATAAATGGAGTTTTATTTATGGATGCTCTTTAACTGCTGTGGTTCTCAGTGTCCCACTCTATATTGGGTGTGAAAGATCATTTAATTTGGCTCAGAGGCCTCTCTATCAGACTTGAGATTATTTTTACGTGCCGTAAATCTACGTCACTGGACCAACAGCTTTACTTCCCTTCCGAAGGAAGCCATGCTAAGGATTTTTACGCCCAAAAAAATCCATCGTCCTCCGCCGGGTTTGAACCCGTGACCTTGGGTACATGAAGTTAGCTTAGTAATCATTACACCTCAGAGGACACTTTATGTTGGGTAGCAATTCTTCAACTTGCACATAAAATTATTCTTATAATAGTTTTTGAGCAATATAGTGTTGTTTTGTTTTGAAAACAAAACAAAGTAAGCAAGCTCCATTATCAATAAAGTTTAAAAACATATAAAAGATATTATACATAGATGAAAAAAATATTATGATGGCATTTATTATTACAGATTAATAAAAAGCTATATACTTTGCTCTGAATTCAAAGAACTAACACGTACACTAATGTATGTAATTGATCCCAGATATAGAAATAATTTTGGTGCTTTAGCATTTTGAGGGAGGCTTGTACAGTGTATCTTGCAAATAAATGTTCTTGGAAATTTTCCCTATGCTGGAATAAAGGGTTGTATTTTTCTCCTCAACAGTTAAGTGACATACTCATTTCTTGATATTTAATAAATAAGCTCCAAAACACTTCTAATACTGTAAATAAATGAATACATATTGAAACCACCAAAATCAGTTTTGTGACCAAAATGAGCTTAACTTTGAAGTTTATAAATTTTACCTTGGGTATTAAACCACAGCCTGTGTTTTTTTCATAAATGATGCCATTCCTTTTGAAATTACATCTCAAAGTCAATTTCATAAACATCACTGGCAAAGTGTGTTTTATGAACCACTAGTGGAGTAGGGACAGTTAGAATTTGTTTTTCCCCCATGCCTGTTAAAGGGCATATCATAATTAATACCACCCACTAATTATGTGTAAGAACGCATTAAAAACTAAGTATAAAGAAACACAGTCATGATTATTAGAAAAATTCCAAGTTAAAAGCAGCTTTTTCCTTAGTTGTGAAAAACTTATAATAACATGTTTTCACATTAAATTTAGAACGAGCCACTGTTTTTACATGAATGTTCAATTACTAAGTTTTTAAATCTTCAATGTTTTTGAGGGCATTCGGCATTCGTCATCACTAATAGTTTGGTGACACTCTCAAAAGTGTTCCTGATGTAAAAATTTAGTAAGTGAAGGTTTGCATAGAAATAGTATTACTCATTCTAAATTCAGCATGAGGCAAACTTCACTGTACATAACGTTTCTGTTTTTTAATGTTTAACATAGTTTCAATTGGAATAAGGCTCTCACTGTGCTTTGTGAAGTAAAATTATAAAATGCATATATTGTGTTTTGTTTGCAAAATTTAAAAGCAAAATCAAAATTAGCATCCTCTAAGATCAAACATTTTAATCTCCTAATTTAAAGGACAATTAAGTACCATATTTCAGTGTTAAGAAAAGTGCCTTGGGAAGGCATTATAAATATTTTTCCCAGCTTACTGCACATGCAGAAATATGATGTAGGGAATAAGCAGTTAGTTGTACAAATATAAACCTTTCATACTGTTACTGCTGCAGCACATTCTTTGTCAGTCTGTGGCACATATTTAGACAAACATATTTATACAACATAGTCATGGGTTCAGTAACATACAGAAAGAGCTTGTAAAAAAACTAAACTGGGCACATTTATGATATTACAATGGCACCACTACTACCAATTCTACTTCTAGAATAAAAGAAAATTTAAACATCACATAAAAGCAATAATTAATGAACACATCTTTAAAATAAAGCTGTACAGTCAAGGACTAAACAAAAGGTCTTATAGCTGGGCATGTCTGTATTCCAGTTCATAATAAAACATTTGCAAAACTTCCATAGCACACAATGTTAAAAAAAAAAGCCAACCTTTAACCATCTCTTAAAAAACTTAAATTCTGTATTAAGCTTCTCATCTGTCTTCGTTGATTGTTAATTTTTCACTAGTGGAGGATTTCCCAGTCTTTTTTACTTCTGATTGTTTTAGATTGCTGAGTGTTCCCACTAGGAACAACAGTGGCGTCTGTGTGTTTGAGCCAGATCTCTGCGATTGTGCCATGCCTTGCCTCGCCTTTGTTGTTGTTGGTTATGGTGCCGCAGATGATGCTCTGAACATAAAAAATTACAGTCAGTTAGTAAATGCAAAGGTATCTTTCAAACTCTGAATAAGTGATACTAAATAAATTGTTTTCTTATTTTGATTATTTATTACATACTCATACTAAATGCAAAGGTTATCTTTCAAACTCTAAATAAGTGATACTAGAAATAAATTATTGGCTTATTAAGGTTATTTATGCTTTTTTTTAACTTTATTAATTTGTGATAATGAGATGAGAAATGAAACATGTAAAATGGTGTTCAAATGAGCTTTGAGTTCACCAAGCTGAAAGCTATCTGACATTCATCTTGTAGGGATAAGAGAACCCTGAAAAAAACAATCCACGTAACTTGCCCAACTAAAATTTGGAATTAAGTCTCCCAAGTTATTTGCATAATTTATTATACAGAAATAAGGGAAGAAATTTTTTGAAACTTTTATTTTGGTTTAAAAACCTTTATATGTGTTAGGTGGATGAATAAATTATACAAATCTCAATGACTACATTAGAAAAGTATAAGAATATTTTACTGCTTTTTAAAATATATTTTTGGAAAGAGGAGATATTTGGTGATCATGTGTGCTAAACCTTGCAGATGAGTGAGATTACATTGGAGTGGATGGTCATGTTTATCTCAAAATAGCAGCTGAATTATAGGAATATCATTAACTTTTGATATTCAGTTCTCAAGGGTAGTTCTTTTGCACCTTTGCAGTCAGTTAATGAAAGGATATAAAGGCAAAGCACTTGCTCTACTTTTGAATGAAGGAAGAAAATAAAATAAATGCTTTTGCTTAAAACATTTACTTACACTCACTAAAGATATAAACAACAAATGTGCATATGCTTATTAATAGCACAGACCAAAATCCCTTTCTTGCTTTGATTTGAGTATACAATGAAAGAAAACTATGGCACTATTTAATTAATCGCCTTGAGGATTCTGGATTGTTTTGGAATACCTAATTGAAAGACTGAGTAGGTATAAACTAGTCAGGCAGACAGAAGTTAAAGTACAAAACAATTACAAAATATTACAATACAATGTGTTGGAATTATAATTTATGAGCTGTACTAAAAAGAACATTTTTATGAGTGTATCTTTCAAGAGGGTAAATGTGCACCTTTTGGATGCAAGATGTGAAAACTAAGTGGTAGTCAATATTACAAGTTCCTCACTTGAATTTTTATGCTTTATTTTCCTCTTTATTTTGAAGTGTGTGTGTGTGTGTGTATATAAACCTTGACAGGCCATGTGTGTGTGTGTGTGTGTGTATGTGTGTGTGTGTGCATATATATACACATACACTGCAGTTTGTTAACAGTTTAAGCTGCTACATGTTGTGGCATGGAATCAAAAAGGTTCTGAATAAGTCCCTGTGGGATTTCCCTCCACACAGTTTATATGCGAGTCCACAAATCTGTAACTGCTTACTGGAGGACCATAATGGACCAGATGCCAACCAGACAAATGCCCCAGACATATTCAATGGGTGTCATGTCATGCAAACGTGCAGGCTAGGGAAGCAATGGTACTCATCGCTCTTCGAAGAAGGCTTGTACATTCCTTGCAATATGTGGCCATGCATTGTCCTGCTGAAATGTGACCTGTGAAGATATCTGAAGTAGGGGGAGTATCTCGGGCTCTACAACCACCTATAGCTACTGGTTGCTGTTCAAGTGCCTTCAATTCGTAGGAGGCGAGATTGGCTGTTGTAATCAATGGCGCCCCAAACCATCACACCTGGTGTTTCTCCGCTATACAATTCAACAATGCAGCTTGCACTCACCATGGTACTGCCGGACACGTATGTGGCCATCACTGTAGGGCTCATTGAAGCAGGACTTGTTCGAAAAGACTACATTTTGTCACTCAGCACCCCAGTAACAGTGTTCATGTGCCCATTGCAGTCAGAGGAGCTTGTGGTTTCTAGACAAGAAGCTGACATAATGGCATCTGTGCAACCAGTCCAACCTGCAGCAGACGGCGGCAGACAAGTTCACACCTATTGCAGTGCTCCAGCATCTTGTCAGTACTGTGGATGAAGCTGTATAAGGTCCATTATGGCCATGCGAACAAAATGGTCGCCATCCCGTGCAGTGGTCATCTTCCGTGGTCCAGTACTCGCTCTTCGCTGTGTACGACCTTCAGCTATCCACTGCTTCCACACATGCATCACTGTTTTAGCAGCATGCCCTGTGCGAGCCGAAATGTCACAATATAACAAGCCTGCTTCCCAGAGACCAATCATTCTGCTCTGCTCAAACTCACTCACATGCTGATATGAATGACTCCCTTTGACGTCAACAAGGCATACTGACACTCACTTTATTGTTTCCACCTTGTTTGAAAGTTTTGCACTGACTACACTCAGTGCAAAACACTGACCTTGTCAGACCAACACAACAGGGCTCTACTCGGCCTATGTGTACCCCATCTCTCTGCAAAGCTAATCACTTATTGCTTGCTTACTCTTTTACATTGCACCAAGTTTGGAATTATTTGGGAAATTCTTTCTTGGTGGACAATTTTGTATGTGTTTGAGTATGTGTGTGTACAATATCTCAAAACTGTTTAAAATCAACCTGGCGACAGTCCAATGGTGGTTGGAAAAATTAGAAGGTTTGGGTTTTAATTTGCCCATTGCTTATTCTTTTAGTTATGGCCTACATTTCATTCACATGTACAAGATATTTATTCCTGTTAGGTACTGCCTCTAATTCCAAAATAGTATCATTGCAGATTTGAAAAGCTAACTGCTCCGTGTTAATTTGATATCACCTCGTCGTTTACCGGGAAACATGTGAGTCAGTTGAGAAATTCAAGTCTATGCCAGCATGTTGTCATGGTAGCACAGTGGCAGAGCAACCAGCTAGAGATCGGGAGACCCGTGATTCAAATCCTGGCTATGGCATTGAATTTTTCAGTCTGACTCTACCTATCCAACTCCTGTCCTACACACAGCTTGGGTGAAAAACAATTAAAACCAATACCATATGACCATAAAAGTTGGCTATACTATGAATTCTGGGACTTAAAGTACTTGCAGCATTGTGAGTCACCTTGTGGTTTACTGGGAAAAATGCGAGTCAGTTGAGAAATTCAATGCTATGCCAGCATGTTGCCATAGTAGCTCAGTGGCAGAACAACCGGCTAGAGATCAGGAGATATGCTATGGCATTGAATTTTTCAGTCTGACTCTACTTATCCAACTCCTGTCCTACACACGGCTTATATGGAAAACAATTTAAACATTAATATATGTTTGTTTGTTATTTAAGTGATTGTGGTTTGCAGACTGTGTTCCAAATTTGAATTCTTAAAGTATAAAGAGATGTTCCATTAGATGCTCTTGGTTATTTTCATTGAAATAATTAAAAGGATGGAAAGCTTCAGTTCGTAATAACCTATTTTGATTATTCATAAAAACACTGCTAAAATAGGCTTTTAACATAGAGAATATGGAAAAAAGACAACTGGTGCTATGTCATACTTTATAAACCAAAGTTTGTTTATTTGATGAGAATTATTGTCAACATTTTAAATGCTAGTTGTGGATAGCCCAGGAGAAAACTTCTACATATAAGAGAGGAAACTACAGTGTAGCTAGCTATGATCATCTAAATTTCAAGGCCTGAAAACTGAAATAAGTGTAAAAAGGCCACATGCAGAAAATGAGCCACCAGTTTTAAACACAAGGCTTTGAAATCCAGTACCAAGTCGCAGCAAAGCAGTATTTATTCTGACTGACTGGAGTCAGGCTATCTGCTTTGAGTGTATGTTGCAGCAGAGGCAATAATGAAATGTGCTCCAAAAGTTCTCCTTCACTTCAAAGCAGGAAGGTTCATCTACTACCCATACTGTTTCAGCATTGTAGATTTCAGTGCTAAGTTTTAGACTTTGCAATTAAAAAAAGATAAGGAATGGCTTTATCAAATATGGCTTCTCTTACAAAACTTTCTAATTTCTAAATAAAGGAATTGATAATTCCTTTATAATTACTGGGGGAAGTCCCAATTTGAAACAAAAGATAGCTGAGTCAATAAGGGATTCTAACAACAAAGAAGTTACCTAGTACAGGGTTATTTCACTGGCAATTGATGCATCGGATAGTGTGAGAATATGCAAGTATTTTTATAAAATATGCAATATAGTGTAATAGAAGTACTAGAAGAAAAACTGTTACTTGAGTATTTAATATTTATTTAATTGATAGTAATAAAATAAATGCTAAAATGGGTTCTGCTGTAGCCCTTTTTTGGTCTTTCTATAATTCTTAAAATCCATATCTCTTCCAAAGGCACCCCAACTATAGGAGTTCAAATAGCTGAGTGTTAGGCAATAGGAAATGGACTAGCCATTCATTCAAGGCCAAATGTTACAAGTTCCATTTCCAGCAATTGCAATCAAATGTGCCTTTGGTAATGAGCAGTAAGGTCCCAAGTAAAATAACCTGTAATGGCACGCTTTGAAGCTGACAGGTTACATTTGACTGCAGATGTGTGGATTTGCTTTAAACACTTGTATTTTATGCTTGAAGGTTAATGTAATATTCAATTAAAGCAAGATGTCTTTGTGTTGAATATATTACACCAAGTTATAAAGGGTTAATAAAATATACCAAAGAAGAGTAAACATTGCAATTTGTGGGAAATGCTGTTAATCTTTGAGCCAGAATCACCTTCTAATGGACCTAAAATTACATGATATAGTCCTTTTATTTGAAAATAATTTCTGAAAATTTCACTTTCTATGAATGCTTTCAATTGTTTTTTTTTTTTTTTGCACTGTGCAGTGTTTGCCACTAGCATAACTTTGTTGTGTTCAATAAAAAGATCCCTCTAAGTTACATGAACTTAGAAGTCATTCATATTGTTGATTTGTGTTAAAAATAAACATTTGTCTAATACAAGCACAATGCTGCAGTAGAGTAACAGAACCGTTATAAACAAAAAGGTGAAATGTGATAGTCATGGGTTTGCATTTTGCCACTTAGACATTCCTAGTTGTCAAGGTAAAGGTTTACTTTTAATTAGTGTTTTTGATAATTGATAAACAACTTAATGACTTTAATCGCTTTGCTGATTTTCAGAACTCTTAGCACATGGCAATTGATGTCAGTCACTAAATAAAGTTGCATTAGAAATAATTTTTAAAAAGTAATTTAATGAAGCTAACAATATAACTTGAGAAATATTGTTGTAATTGATGGCATAACAATTACCTGTGTTCAACTCTGCAGTATTTGTAGGTTGTGCCTGAAAGTTACCTTGGTGCATTGTAAATGTACCAGCAATGACTTGTGTCCTTGTTCGGCGAATGTAGCAGCCTGCAGGAATCTGCCACTGAAATGTATAAGCATATTATTTTTATTGATGTAACTAGCATAACAAACAGTCAGTTAATAATTGTTATATTCTAATATTTGTGCAGAAAGGACTTCATTACCAAATAATTATTAAATTTGGAACATAAGTGCAAGTGAATGTTCCAATCATATTAGTAATGACTCTTCTTCCAAGTGGTTACATGCTATTTTTTCTACTAAATTATATAAGTAAAATAAAAATGATATAAATGTTAAATGTACATTTTTATCCGCATCATCAGATTTTGATCTAGTAGGATCCCAATGTTGATAGAAACAACTATTCAGTTATAACATTCTGTGTGCTTCATATTCCAGTATTAAAGTCGTTCTGGATTAAAGTGATAAGAAGGAAGTAAAAGAATTTATGAGGAGAGATCTGATTAGTAACAATAGTTAATATATAAGAATATGTATAAAGTATTGTGAAATAACTTTCCCACAATAAACACAGCAAATCATAGTTCCAATGTTAGTACTATTGCCACAAAGTCTTCATAAGGTAGTTTTGTAGAGAAAGTAATTGTTAGGCTATATGAATGAAATAAAATTAAACATTATTTGTTTATTCAAGTATTTTGCAGAACGTGTTAAGTATTGAGTGACCAAATGCAACGAATAGCAATGCTTATTTTCCAATGAAGTTTACCACTACAGCAATTTGTTCTTTTTTTTTTGAATAGTTTTTAGATTAGATTACTACTACTAAGTCATTAATTGTTATTTCAAGTGTTTTAATGGTTTATAAAAATTACCACAATTATAAAAATATTTCAGAAAAAAAAAGGTAACAAATCAAAATGCAGTAGATTTCTTTAATACATGCTTAAAACTGACTATCAATGGAAAAATATTAATAGCAGCATTGCATACATTAGATTGCTTTACATATTTCAAGTTTTCTCTAAAAAATTTAATATTGGGATGTCAACACCTTTTGAGATTCCCTGAATAAACAAGGAAAACAAAAGATCTGATGTGAGCATTTGGCTTTCTCTGCCTATGACAACTTCCACATTAACAAACATAATGCTATTACAGTGTGTTTGTATTGAGCTTAATTATGTATCGTAGATTTTATACAAGCTTCCTGCAACTTTATAATTTCAGTTCTTAAAATGATTACCAGACATGTATCACAATGGCAATTCATTTGAACAACATAGTTCGTCTGGAGATATCTGTATATTCTGTAATATCTTGACAAGGGCTTCCAGTGTAGCTGGTGTTCTGAGATGCATGTCATTCTTCAAAGTCCCTTAGAGGTAATTTTTTTAACGTCCTTTAACCTGATTAGTCATATTGGATGATGAAATAAATCGGTGAAATGATGTTCAAATGATCTTGGGGTCCATGGAGTTAAAGTTACTCAACATTTGTCTTCTACCAAAAAACCTTAACCAGTGAAATTTGAACTCATGCCCTCTTGAATGTGAGGCAAACACATTACCCCCACATTGCTGAGGTAAACTATTAAATCTTGTGAATGTATGCAATTCAAATGTACTTTTCATAGCTGCAGATTCTACATCAGAAAGTATGCATGGGTCAGTGGTAATGTGGTAGTACCCAGTCTTGTTGGTACAAGAAAATGCCACATATTTCCAGAGAGTACCAGTAACTGCTTCTTCAAAAAAGAGGGTTTCTACTAAACCACTAACATGTCACTTTATACCAGACACTTGCCCCAGGTAGATTGACTGCCTATTGATATGAATGTGTGGTTTCAGTTCCATTAAATTTGATTAGGCTTATCAGTCCAACCACACAATCTTTGTCACAAACTCATCACCATTTATCAAAAGCAGTAACCATTCAGAAAAACTCTATAGGCAATCAGAATCATCTTCTGATAATAATCTTAGTAGAACACTTTCCACTAGCAGCTGTCAGAATGCACTCTATACCAGTACTGCTACCCTTGTCTCTAATACACATTGTGTAGCAGATTTCTGAGGCAATTTTGCCAATTTTGCCAATTTTTCTAAATCCATAACCAAAGAAGAAGGGCTTGTAGCTGAATGAGGTCTTCCAGATTTTTTCTTACCAGAGGAAAAATTTATATTTTATGAACTAAAATTTGTTGTGTATACTTATAATTAGTGAGTGACTATTTGCTTCTTTATTATGCATTCATGTATAAAGATAATATAGTGACTGGCGTACTATAATTAATTCTTACTTTTTAAAAAAAATTTAGTTTTTTCTCAACAAACAAAATGCATATAAGAGTGTATCCTAGGAAAAAGCTTTAAACAATATCAAGATCAAAACACGCTAAATATAATTTTAGAGGTATGTACATGCTCAACAAACTACCTTGAAAAGTTGGTATTATTTAATTTAAAACACTCCTATTTAAAATTTATCATAATTATCAGGAGTGAGTTTGAAAAACTAAAGCTTTTATGTGAATAATTTGTAGACAATTCATCAATTGCCATCAGAATATACATTGGAGAAGTCCAATGATCCACATCTTCTGTCATTGTTTCAGTGAAAGTAAAATATTATAACATTTAAATGTGAAAAAACTAGGAATAAAATATAGTAGTTTATATTTCCAATTTTCTCTCTAACAATCTCTTATTATTTTCAGTTTCAGAAAATATATACTTTTTGGGGGTTAAGAGGATTTTAAGGCATTTAAACAGCATTTAAATACTCTCCTGCATTCCTTTAAAGCTGTTGTGCAATGAACTCTTGTAGAATATTTGTATCTTTAAATTCAGTTTTCTCAAACAAAATTCTTTAATACTTATGTACCTTTTTCTCAGAAAGTATAAGCTATAGAGAGTTGAATTTTCAGTACGTGTATACAACACATAGTAGAACTTTCTAAGCCACAATCATAATTTTATAATATATATTAGTGATATTAAAAAAATCAATAATATTGCATATGTACCACATTTTTACTTTCTCTACACGTACTATGTACATAGTGTATAGAGAAGGTATTGCACTCCACCCAA
Organism: Hymenopus coronatus; assembly: GCA_030762935.1. Taxonomy (NCBI): domain Eukaryota; kingdom Metazoa; phylum Arthropoda; class Insecta; order Mantodea; family Hymenopodidae; genus Hymenopus; species Hymenopus coronatus. The sequence continues at coordinate 101,049,206 of CM060890.1, forward strand.
AAATTTGATACTGAGATTTCACCGGAAATACATGTTTTGGGTCCCCCTAAATCCAAAAAAGGATTTTTACAATAAGGTCTGTGAGTACGTGTGTGTGTCTGTGGATAGCATAACTCAAAAACGAAAAGATTGTTGAATACCAAACCTGATATTTAAGTTTGGTTTCTTCCAAGGATGTGACACACCCACCCCCAACTACCCTTTACATGGAAGTTTTTTAAAAATTGTTGATTTTCTTAAAAATGGCTCTAACGACTTTGATTAAAATATCATATATTAAAGATATTTACCTGACAAATAATATGTATATCTTGAATTTTCTGGGAAAATCCTCTAAAGATTACTTTATTCTGGGTGAATTTTGCATAACTGCTAAACCATAAGAGATGGACAAAAACGTACCACACAAAAAATGTAGAGCATATTAAAACACACAATTTATGTTATATTAATTTTTTTTGTGGAGTTGATTGTTTTTTTAGATATCCCTTGTTTTTGGTTTTTTGCTTTGAAAACCTTGTACTGTTCTCATACAGGAATTTGTCAACTCGTATCCATACAAACAAAGGAACTTCAGTCACATAGCAACCAGCTTTTGACTATCACTTTAACCTGTAGTAGTCCCTTATTTCGCTTCTACTTACAAGGAAGCAAGTAATAAGACTATTTCTGCTCATTTTTTCTTGATTAGCATGAAGTTAATTCAAGCATTAGCTTTTTAAGAATAATTTGTTGCAGAGATGTGGAGAAAGTCATGTGGATGAAACACAGATTTTTACTTTTTTGACCTTGCAAATAATTGTTTTTTTTTCAACTTCTAGTGAAATTATATATATATATATATATGTAACTAGATAATTAAGGCTCAGAAGATTGCTAATTATACTAAAAACAAGCATGCAAATGGTGTGATTATATATTGCAAGTAGTATCAGAGAAAAAGGTACATGAATTCACATGTTTTAAAGAGTAAATTTTATTATTTTTCTGCTGACTGAAATAATTTTTACAAACTCAACCACATAAGTTATCAATACAAACAACCATTTCAAATAATTTTCGTGATTTGTGTAATAATTCATAAAAATTCAGGAAAAACCATGATAACTTTAAGAGCAGTGGTAATTTAACTCATATAAGGTATACTTTCCATATGCTCAGACTACCTTGTCACCTTAAGGTAATTTTAGATCTAGATACTGGACTTAATTAATAGTACCTAGGATTTGTAAAATAACTAGGTAAAAATTAATCAATATTAAACTTACAGGATATCCAGGATTAGCATTGTTGACTGAACCTGGCTGTTTTGGACAAACAATAGTCTTTCGGGCATGGCCTCCTAGGCTCTAAAACAGCAAAGAAATACAAAAAAGAAATAATTTGTGTTTGTAGATGAATGTGTTATAAGGCTTTCCAATTCAAAAGCAGAATACTTACATTGGGTGGTTTTTTCCGCAGGTCTGCTTCTGGAAAAAAAAATAAAATTAAAAAGTGGAAAAATAATCTTTGCTTTAAAGTAAAATTCTTGCATTGATTTCAGTAGATTTCTAACAATGGATACATATTATTTCTTGATTGGTCTGAAATTTATTGCAGAAATGGAAATGCTGCCAATTTTGTTGGCACCAGGAAGTCATTGTCGGTTGAGTTGGCTATTTATGGCCTTTTAATTTAGGTGGATTATAACTAAAATAACCACATATCTTCATCATAGAAGATGTCAGAAATAATGTCCTTGAACTGTCACATGCCTCTCATACCTTTTAAAAAAATTGTATTAAGCTTGTTAATTACTTTCTCTACATGTACTATGTACATAGCGTATAGAGAGGGTATTGTATTGCACCCAAAAATTTGATTTTGAGGTTTCAGTGGAAATACATGTTTTGATACCCCCCTGAATAATAATAAAAAAACAAGTTTAGAAAAATAGTTCTATGTGTGTGCGTATCTGTGGGCAACACTGCTCAAATTTGAAAATACCGTTAAATACCAAACTTGGTATTTAAGCTTGGTAAATTCCAAGGATGCGACATGAAGGTTTTTAAGAAAATCCCCCATCCCAAACTATCCTTTACATGGAACATTTTTCAAAAGTTTTGATTTTCTCAAAAGTGGCTCTAACCATTTTGATTAAAATACCTTATGCTTAAGATATTTTTTATGGCAAACAAAATGTATATCTTGAATTTTCTGGCAATAGCCTCTGAAGATCTCTTCATTCTTCTTTTGTATAATTGGCAAACAGAGATGTATCTACAAAATGTTGATCTCATTGAAACACACAATTTATGTTATATTCATTTTTTTTTTAGAGAGTTAACTACTTTTGAGATATTCTGGATTATTAGTTTCAATTTTACCTTCTTAAACTTTTCTCAAATGGGAAGACATCTTGTTTACTCCTGTAAAGCAAAGAGATTGAAATTTCAATTGTTTCACATAGCAACTGGCTTTTAAAGGATTTCATTAGCCTGTACATTTTCTTATTTATCTGCTTATGTTTATTTTGATTAGCATGATGTAGATAATATATTAATTGTTTGAATTAAAGGTTTATATGCCGAACAGCTAGAGGACATCATGTGAATGAACACATTAGATTTTTTCCCTTCTACTTACAAGGACCAAGTAATAAACAGAATTTCTTCTAATGTTTATCTTGATTAGCATGTTGTAGATAGAAGAATAAGCTTTTTAACCATAATTTGTTATAGAGATGTAGAAAAAGTAATGTGATTGTAATATATCAAATTTTTTTTTATTAATTTGCACAGGTATGTTTTTTACTTTCTCTACATGTACTATGTACATAGTTTAAAGAGAAGGTATTGCATTCCACACAAAAAATTTGATACTGAGATTTCACTGGAAATACATGTTTTGGGTCCCCCTGAATCCAAAAAAACATTTTCAGAAAAAGTCTATGCGTGTGTGTGTGTGTGTGTGTGTGTGTGTGGAAAGCATACACTGCCGGTCAAAAGTTTTTGGACACTTAGCTGTTTTTCAGGAAATTAAGGAATAATTAAAACCAATCAACAAAATTACAAGAAACCATTTATTTTTATATCAGATATATGATTTAACATGATGGAGCATATAATATATTGCAATAAATACTGAAATGAATTAATTTTGCCATGAAAGATGTCCTTCTGTTCTAAATGTTTTTTTCATCAAAAAATCCACCCTTTATTACAATAAATTTCTTCACAATTCTGGGCATTCTGCTGACAAGTTTCTCACACACACTGTTCTCCATATTAGTCCAGGATGTCTAAAGAATTTCCCATAACCTTTTTATGGACGTAAGACACTCTTAAAAAGCTTCTCTGTCAAGTTCCTCCCACAGAAGTTCAATTGGATTCAGATCTGGAGATTGTGGAGGCCATCACCTTCAACATTCCTTGCTCATGTTTCTTCTGTAAGCAGTTCTTACACAATTTGGAAGTGTGTTTTGGATCATTGTCCTGCTGCATGATGAGCCCTGGACCAATTAGATGCATTCCTGATGGAACAGCAAATCTGCTCAAAATTGCATGGTAGCCATGTTTATCCATATTTCCTTCAATTTTGTAGAGCTATCCTACTCCACTAAATGAAAAACATCCCCAGATCATTAAAGAGCCCCCAAAATGTTTCACTGTTGTTATGCAGTCAGGATGCATCTTCTCAGCAGGAAAACAATGAACATATACACAGCGTAGTTGCCCAAAAACCTCAAATTTGGATTTGTCTGTCCAAAGAACCCGTTTCCAGTCTTCAGTGGTCTAATTTGTATGTTCTTTTGCCCATGCCAACCTCTTCTTTTTATTTATAGGCCTATGAAGTGGTTTCCTCACTGCCACCCTACCCCACAAATCAGCTGACATCAATCGTCGCTTCACAGTGTTGACAGATTTCCTGGCTATGGCTGGCATTAAAAACTGACTGAATTTTTGGGACTATCAGCTTTCTATCTCTCTTACTCAGCAAAACTATTGACTGGTCTTCTGCTCTAGAAGTGCACCTTAGTCCTCCACTTCGATTCCTGTCCTTATTAGTACCAGAATTCTTTAGCCTTAGAATTATATAACTAACAGTGGATCGTGATATTTTTAGTCTTTCTGAAACTTGGTGAATGCTGTACCCCTCATCATGAAGTGTGTTGATTGCTGAACACTGTTCCAAACTGACAGATGATCCCCAGCCCATTTCATATAATAATTTGTAAAAAAAATCTAATTTCAAAATATTGATTCAGAATTCAAAGAATAAACCATAATAACACAATAAAAACTATAATAATAAATATTTATCAAATACTTACCGTTACAGGATGTTATAGTAATGTTGGTAAAACTATGCCAATAATAATAAAGCACTGTATCAACTAAGAATACAGCAAGAAGCTGTGTGAGCTCAGAAGGCTGAGAGTAAATGACAAATTCTCTATCAAGCTTACACCTAATATTTATCTGTGGCTGGTTATGGTGCCACTGAAGCATCTGAGGTTGTTTATATAAACAAGATAACACATAGAGTGATAATTCCTCGTTATAGTACACTTAGTCATGTTCCTTTGCTAATGCAACCACAGCAGATCTACAAATATATTATCCTGAAGCAAGTGTCCAAAAACTATTGACCGACAGTGTAGCTCAAAAACCGTTGAATACCAAACTTGGTATTTAAGTTTGGTATCTTACAAGGATGCGACATGAAGCTTTTCAAGAAAATCCCCCCACCCCCAACTACCCTTTACATGGAACTTTCTTTCAAAATTTTGATTTTCTTAAAAATGGCCCTAACGATTTTCATTAAAATATTGTATATTAAAGATATTTACCTAACAAATAAAATATATATTTTGAATTTTCTGGGAATAGCCTCTGAGGACTACTTTATTCTGGATGAATTTTATGGAATTTTGCATAACTGCTAAACCATTAGAGATGGACAAAAACTTACCACACAAAAAATGCAGAGCATGTTAAAACACACAATTTATGTTATATACATTTTTTTGTGAAGTTGATCGCTTTTTAGATATTCCTTGTTTTTGGTTTCAGCTTTGAAAAACTTTTCTCATACAGGAATGTGTCAACTCCTGTCCATACAAACAAAGGAACTTCAGTCACATAGCAACCAGTTTTTGACTATCACTTTAAACTAAGGTACTCCTTTATTTCGCTTCTACTTACAAGGAAGCAAGTAATAAGACTATTTCTGCATGAAGAAAATAGAAGCATAAGCTTTTTAACAATAATTTGTTACAGAGATGTGGAGAAAGTCATGTGAATGGAACACACCAGATTTTTAAGTATGCACAAGTGTAAGTTTTTTATCAATTTTATTATTACACGAAAACCTGTAGTTTAATCTAGTTTTTAATAAACATTTTACCGATATTAAGGCACTGATTTTGTACAACCAACTTTTGAATTCCATCATCATAGAAATCTGTCACTGTTTGTGAAATACACTCTATCATTCATTTTCTTTATACAAAAAGATGTGAAAGTGACTAAAATTGGTCAAAGTGAAATGTTCAGAGAAAACATGACATGGATTAGAGCATTTAAAGATGCTGCACAAATGAGAAACAAGGTGGGCAACTTTCTTTGATTACTGAAGATTACTTGATGTAAAAAGTTGATGAAAAGGAAAGTAAATGCACTATGATTTTATCTTTATTTTGTGAGCTTCCTCAAGTTTCAGGAGTATTCTTTATGGAACTGTGATGGAACAGTTAAATTATTGCAAGCTGTTCACACATTTCTATGAGGATGGAATTAAAAATCTGGTTATATAATAATGACAGGAGTCTTAATATTGGTAGAAATTATGTTCAAGTAGATTAAAGTACAGGCTTTTATGTAAAAATAAAATTCATAATAAAAGTAAATTTCTGTGTTTTTAATTTCTAAATGGTACTTATAAAACACACCTTGTAAATAAATAATACTTCATCCTAAAATAATTAAATGCAGATTATGAAGCAATCATTAACGTTATACAAGACCAATTGCAGATTATTACATTAGTTATCTTAAGGGTTTTAATTTTAAACATTAGTGACATTCCAATCTGTGGTTTGCAAAATTTCTGATTCCTGTTGAAGATTTTTCAAAACTTCTTTGAATATCACTCTAATAAATAACTTTTATTATGGAAAATGAAAGTCAAATGTGATTTTAGTTAGCTTTTTTCTATTATATGCCTTCTAAACAGAAGTAAATACTTCTAAGTTTGAAGGAAAAATATCCAAATTTTGTTCTGATTGTTTTGGTTGTCCTTTACTACAATCATATCCATGGCTTTGAATTGAGAGAACATTTCTGATGTTAGTAAATCCTGCACATTACTTTGAATGTTGAAACAAGTATTCACAGTTGAGTTCTTCATTTTCAGAAGCTATAGGGAGCCAAGAATTGAACTCACTTGTCTATATGACCACTGGATATTTAAATGAAGTAAAGTATGTTTTCTGAATCCCATTTTAAATTTGTAACCTTTCAGAAACTGTTACAATTACATTGCAATGATAAGTTTTATGAAAAGGTGGGAAGGAAATATTTTACTTTTTATGGGTTCCTTTAAATATTCTCTAAAAGTATTTCAAAATATCCAAAAACAGACCTAAAATGAGGGTTCAAATATGAAACATACATAAGCCTTTTCTATCTAAATACTTAGTAGTAAAAGTATTAATGATGTTTGTGTTATCTAACCTAAACCATGTGCTTTAAAGTGAGTAGTCTTTGTGCCTGTGTATTTTTTTTGTTTTCACTCTTAGAGTAAGACTGCTACATTTGAGAAAAAAAAATGGTTAGCATTTGTTTACCTTTAACATGCACAGAAAAGTGACATTTTGCTCTATTGCCAGCAGCGTCATGAGCCAAATAATTTACATGGTGTAGCCCAGGAGACATCAACTGTCCAGGTTCCTGAAAAATAAGCATATGAAATAGGTAAATTCAGGAGTGCTTTTGTATGTTATCTTGATTAAGGAAATAGAAAACAGTGTGCATTATCATAAAGATGAAGTAACAGTGATTATACTTCATTTTCGTGTGAATTGTGATAAGCAAAGTATTTTAAAAAAGGGGAAAATTAATATTAAAATATTTATTTTTATAATAGTGATCTTTTAAGAGGTTTACAAGTAGACTTTCCAAACATTCCATATTATATGGGATTTCTCATAATTGAGAAGGAAAAAATCATCTCCCATTTTTTTTGTTGATAGTGTTTAATGCCTGCTTTTACTACAGATGGCACTGCAGGTGATGACACTGATGATGCATGGAATGAAGATGGAACACTGGTTGAATGCGATGGCGGGAGAAACTGGAGTAAACCTGTCCCTGCACCACTTTGTCCACCACAAAACCCACATGCAGTTGCCTGGGATTGAACCTAGGCCAACTTGGTGGGAGGTGAATGGTCTAATCACTTGACCATGGCATGGCCATCATGTTCCATATTACCATCACATGGGATGTAATAAATTCTGTATTTTATTCTATTTAAAGAGTGAAAAGTGTGCATTTTCATTCAGTACACTGATATTGGTAACCACATAGTCACGTGGCCATGTCTTCATGCTGTATAGTAGTTGCTTGTGTGCATGATTATGACCCAGGGTCATATGATAAAGCCAAGAACCTAAGTAGAAGTTTTAGTTTAGAATGTATTGAGACTAAAAAGTATTAAAGATTTTCTTTAAGAAGAATCTTGTGTACATCAAGATAGTTGATCATTGAATAGTCCAAAGTTTGTAAAGAAATTGCTACTCTTGGTTAGCAGAGAAAATCTCTGTTGGGAAGAAGTAATAACAGTTTAAGCAACATAAATATATACTTGTTTATTCTGTGACCAATATACATAATACTACTAAGGAAATGCAAGAAAGAAAAGAACCAACAAGATGAACATATAAAAGAGAAGAGGAAAAACAAGACTGTTTGGTTTGATGCTATTGCTATTATCCATGCCCACTTATCATTTTTATACGTCATCTGGTGTGCTTTTCTGCTTCTAAAACATCACAAACTTCCCACAGAGAATGAACCCCGCTGGTTACAAAAATTAAGAAACTACAAAAGGTTAGATGTCCAAACACATGAGTATGATGAGAATGTGTTGGTGATAAAATTGTTTTATTGATTAGTGTATGTTAGTAATACTTGAGCTATATAGACATTTTTTAATCAATGCAATTATACTAAATTTTTTTCTTTTATATTGATATACAATAAATAATCGTGTGAAAATAAAATGATAATGAAGATGAACTATTTTTCTGGTTTGATGTTTCTGTGATATAGTCTTATAATGTAGTTCAAAATTTTAAATAGCTGAGTATAATTATCACACTGTTTTATTACTCAATGATCAATGTCCGATAGTAGATTATTGAATATGTGAACTCGCTGTTACTTTGTGGGACCAAGTACTAAGTATGGAATTATTTTTCTTATATTGGCAATGTCTGAGCTATTATGACAATCACTGAGAAAAATATAGATGGTCATGCAAACTTTTGTAGGCATTACATGAAATAATTAATCCTGTGAAATGGGGCAGAATTTCAAAATGTGGTTGAAATTGTTGCAACATAGTAGAAGTTTATAAAGAAAAAGAAAAGGGGAAAAAAAAAAAAAAAAAAAAAAAAAACATACGTACACTCACACTTCTCTTCTCTTTATATATTAATATTATTTTATATGACTGTAAGAGGGTGTATTGTCAATTTTTAACAAAGAATTGAACACTGAGGAGATAATATTGTTTAAATGGTAAAAATGTGAAATTAAAATCACTCTGAAATATTAGAGGCCATTTTCTAAAGGAAATAATAGCATAAAAGTGTTGTTTTAATGTGTACATTTCAGGGTGAAATCACCCTGTCATTATTTTAAAATTTTAACACAGAGTACAAATAGACATTTAATGTACCGTAAAAGTGGGTGAATCCGATCAAAATTTGCATATAATTTAATATTTTGAAATGAAATACCTTGTGAAGCACGGAAGATGTATTCCTTCAATAATGATACATAAATATTGTCATTGACTGACTTCAACAATGGCATATTTTTTTAATTCTTTACCGATTGGTGTCACCCACATAGTGTGGGTGGTTCCGATCACTCATTTATTTTTATTCAATGTCATTTTATAACTTTAATATGAGTGAATACAATCACAACTGTGATTTTTAAACAATAATTTCATAAATTATACAGAAACATTGAACAATGGAATATAAATTGTGCATTTATACTCATATTTATTTTGTAGCACTCCAAATGTTTCAGCATATGTTCGTAACCAAAGGTCGATTACAGAATATGATTACAAAGAAGAAAAACACAGCTCAGTTTATCAATAAACAGGTTCTCATCATTGAAACTGTCCATTACTCAATTTTATTAATCTACCATCTATGTTTCTGAACATGTAACTTCCTCTTCAATGAGTTTCGTATTGGATTTTTCAAATTATTTCGCTTCTCTCTACTTCTGCAATGTCTTCAGTCTCTGGAAAAATGAAGTGCGTGTTCAAGTTATCACTTTCTTTTTTTCTTAAAAACTTAACCTCAAACAAATCTTTATCAACGTCTTCCTCAATCTTTCCAATAAAGTATCTAACCCTCTTCTTCGTTGGGAAATTTCTTCAGTTTCATCCTCACTTTCCTCAACTGCTTTTGATGCTTCATCATCATCATCATCTCAGCTGGCTCATCTACACTGGTTCCTTCACCTGTAATGTGGACATTTTGTTGACTCTCAAGATCTTCCACAACCACTCCCTTACCTGACACCACATTCAAACAAGTCTTATGAACCGCTTCTGTTCTCTTAGCTGCTTCTCCAGTACAAGACTTCTTTAAGTGATCCACAAATGCTTCTGTGCATGACTTTTCCATTTCCTGTGTACCATATCATCATTTACATCTACAACGTGAGAGAGAACTTTTTCTGGGTAGAAGGGAACAATCCCTGTCTTTGAAAAACTAGAAATGATATTCTGTTTCTTATTATCTCCAATTTCATCAAATGCCTTTTTAAGAAGGTGAGGAAATTCTGATTTTGGAACTACACCTCTGTTATGTTGTTTCCACTTGCCAAGAACACTCCTCCAAGCATGTTTGAGTGGTCAAAAGAATGCTACATCGAGTTGTTGGGTCAAGTGGGTGGTGTTAGGTGGCATTAGAACAAATCGCACATTGTAGAACTCACAATGTTTGATGACATGTAGAGAAATGTGGCTTGTTAAATTATCTCCTATTAACAACTTTCTCCCTTCTAATCTTCTTATACAAAAGGAACCAGAATGTCCAAAAACCATGCTTCAAACATACTCATATCAAACCATCCACTCATATATCTATTATATCCAGCACCCCATAACAGCCATGTGTCTTGTACACTGTATACAGAGGAAGTAATTTTCCATCTGCTGTAGCTGATACCATAACGCTATTGCGTTCTTTGAAGAATCAATTATTCTTTCCGGGTGTTTCACACCACGTTTGACAACGACTCTAACTTGGCCTGGATCATCTGAGAAATTGGTTTCATCATAATTAATGATATTAGATGGAGGGACTCCCTCCATTGATATGTCTAAATTAGAAAAATATTCACACACTGTAGTGTGTAACAACTGCTCTGGCCCTCGTTATATTTTCACTTAATCTTACACACTTAACTCCTTGTTTCTTCCAAGGAACCCCCATAACCATTCCTTGCCAGGTCTGTTGTCAGTAAATCTTTTTTCTATTTTCCCTATCCTATTTAGATAGCCTTGTACTCTGTTTCTGATATCTCGATCTCTTAGCGGGAAACCCCATTTGGCACACACCAGTAATCCTTCAACCAAAGCTTTTTCTTCTTCTCTACTTAAAGCAGTTCGTCCTCCCATTCTGAATTTATATTTGTTATTTATTTTATCATAAAGAGTGGTATATGGCACACCATATTGCTTCGATGCTTAATTTCCCTGATTTCACAGCATTTACCCCCTTAGTTAAGCATACAGGATTGTAGTTACATCTACTGCCAGGACCAACTTTCTTTTTATACTTCCCCATGCTGATTGGATTCACCCTACAATGTAACACATTTTAATGTCAGACGAGCTACCATTAAAACAAAATGAATTGAATAGGTTTAGTTACTGATACTACTGCAAGAAACATGAATGAAATAAAACATATCTAGTTATACGAAAGCGATGAAAGCACAACAGAACTTTTCACAAGTAAGCTTCTTCCACTACTATGACGCGTTCACTTGAATCTGATCTACTGCTATAGAACACAATAATAACAGTTCCGACGCAAGAATGTTGGTTTTTAATTGTATTCTCGTTCCAAACACACAATGCAATAATTAACTCTAAACAGTTGTTCCGCTGTTTATTGTTGTTTTCCAGTAAAAGAAGAAATGATTGGAATTACCTGCCTATATCGGATTCACCTGCTTTTACGGTATGTAAATATACTTTTTTTACCTTCAAAATCTAGTGTATCTTATTGTCATTTTAAAAATCTGACAAGTCTATTTACAAGGGCAGTTCAATAAGTACCCAAGTTAGGAATGAAGATACTATTTTTTAATTATTTATTGAAAAACAAAAAATCTGCAAGTGGTATACAGTGAAAATTATAGGTATAAATTCCAAAATGAGTCAAATTTACATTTGAGTTGCTTCACTAATTACCTAAACATGCTCAGCAGATGATATTGCCTACATCATCAGTAGCTGCAGTTGATGTAACAACTCCGATATAAATTCAATTCGTATTTGCAAATAAAGATAACAAATTATATGTTTCTTAACATACAAGGTGTGATCAAAACGTTTCCAGAATGACATCATAAATGCTGTTTGTTTTGTCTAATCTGTACTGTCACCCTTGAAGTAGTTTCCTTGGGAGTTGATATACTTGTCCCAGCGCTTCTGCCACTGCTGGAAGCACCTCTTGAAGTCCTATCCTTTCAACATGTTCAGGGCCTTCTGCGATTCGCAATGGATGACATCAATGTCCTCAAAACAGTGTCCTTGGAGCTGCATTTTAAGTCACGGGAAAAGAAATAATTCCGCTGGTGCCAAATCTGGAGAATGGACGGGATGGGGAACAGTATTCATCCTGTTTTTATCCAAAAATTGGTGAACAGAAAGGGCTCTGTACGCAGGTGCATTGTCATGATGCAGGAACCAGTCACCACTCCTCCATTTCTCTGGCCATTTGCATCGCACTTTCTCCCTTAATCTTTGCAGCATTTGTTTGTAGAACACTTGATTTACTGTTAGACCCTGTCCTTATGTACAATGCCTTTAATGTCAAAAAAAAACAACCATCGTTGACTTCACTTTGGATGAAACTTGTCTGGCCTTTTTTGGGCATGGAGATGAAGGACTCTTCCATTGTGAAGATTATTGCTTCGTTTCTAGATCATACCCATAAATCAAGGTTTCATCACCAATAATAATTTTCTCCATAAACTGTGGGTCATTTTGTGGCTGTGCTTTAAGATCTGTGCAGGCAATCACACGGTTTTCCTTTTGGTCATTTGAAAGCAGGCAGGACACAAACTTGGCGGCAATTCTTCTCATGTCCAAATTGTCTTTCAAAATGCTTTGAACACTTCCAAAGGAGAGTCCTAATGAGTCAGAAAGTTCTCTTATTGTAATGCGCCTTATCATTTAAGTCCATTTCCCTCAACTGATTGATATTTTCCTCAGTTTTGCTGGAACAGGGTCGCCCCGAACACTCTGTATCTTTAACTAATGTCACAGCACTTTTAAATTTCGAAAATCTCTCAAGTGCTTGAGTTTTGCCCATAACTTCTTTGCCATAAGCTGTTCTTAACATTTCATAGGCTTCTGTTGCAGTTTTACCAAGTTTAAAGCAAAATTGAATGCTTGTTCTTTGTTCTTCGTAATGTGACATTTTTGCTACGTGGAAAAATCGCAGCACATGCAAAATATGTGTTCAGTTCATAGTGTCTACCTCGTCACTGCATGGTCACAGGAAGTCATGTGACCTCTCATTTTTATCAGGAAGGAACGTTGCTTGGTACATTCTGGGTAAGAATTAAAGAAATCTCAACGTCAGCATTGTTGTGAAGCCATTCTGGAAACTTTTTGATCACACCTCGTCCTCTTTTAGGGATATACATTTCTCCCAAAGTTCCTATATTTTTTAACCTTTCCAAAAAGAAATTGTCAACCTCAGCAAAATATGCCTCTGTGTCTTGATGATCTCATTTGATCTTTTTTCTTTGTGTTTGGGAACAAGGAGAAATCATAGGGAGCCAGGTTGGGTGAATATTGGGGGTGTAGCAGCAATACCATAATGCAGCTCATGCTTCTTCTTTGCCAATTGGCTGTGTCTCCTTCAACTTCTTGTTGAATTGGGCTCATAGCTCACTGTGATTTTGCCCAGTAATAATTTTTCCTTCTAAGAAGTAATGAGATAATCCGTTTGCATCCCAAATAATTGTCACCACCACTTTTCCAGCCAAAGGATTATCTTTGTCTTCTTTGGAGCACATCTCTGGAACCAACCCATTGCTTGGTTTCTGGAATATAAAGTTGACTCCAGGTCTCATCAACAATGACAACTTAATGCAAAACGATTTTGGATATTGCTTAAATAGTTCCAGCAGCTTCAAAGTTGAAAGCCACACATGCTTGTCTGCTGTGAGTAATTTCATTCAATGATCAGCAAAAACCAAATACTTCACATTTAAGAAATAAACCTGCCATTAAAATGTACATGAAAATTTGGACAATGCTTCAGGCAATCCCCCCCCCCTCCCCAAGCAGAATGACATGCCCTACATCATTTAACATGATCAAATGGATGAATAAAATGTTATTCTATTCTGGACTTTTTTAATGATTTCCTGGCTAACCAATTTGCTGAATGCCCTTAGTGCTTCTCATCAAAAACGGGTGATTGACCACTTTTAAAGTCTAATAGCTAATTGTTATCATAAAGGCAAAAGGTCCCTATAAACAGCACCTTTACCATATCTTTCCATCCGTCCAGGTATTCGGTTTTCATATAGTTTTAAAATTTTATATGTAGTTAATCCATTCCAGAGAGTATAAATTAACTACCTACTGCACATAAAATTTGGCCTACAATAGAACACATCTATTTTAGTTGGTATTGACCAAATCTTGCTCAGACTTCTACAAACGCCACCTGTCTTCCCTAAGCATAATTTTAGCCACTATATTGGCAAGATACTTTACCTGTCCTAAAATATGGCCGAAATTGCAATTTAAACATTGTGTTTTCATAATATAATACTGTTTAACCTTCCTCTACATGTCACTGTGGAAGAAATTGGTGAAACGATGCTCAAATGATCTCGGGGTCCATGGAGCTTAAAGTTACTCGACATTCGTCTTCTCAGGATAAGGGAAAACCCCGAAAAAACCTTTTCTGGGTAACTCACCCTTAGCAAGATTCGAACTCACGACCTTTTGAATGTGAGACAGACATGCTACCATCACACTACCCAGGCGGGCCGGAAAGCTCTTCTATATAAGTGATTTAGCTGTTGTTTAGTTTAATGAAAATTAGTCACAAAGAATGCTATATACGAACTACTGGCAAGAAATATAAATATGCAGCTATCTACTAGGGCATACAGTTTCTTCTAAACGTGTGTATTAATACTGCAAGAAAGGTAGCCATTTTGTGGCAGTTGCATCAGTCACCCAGTGGTGGGAGATGGGGATTGTTGTGTTTGTAAATAAAAACCAAAACATTAATTCCAAATTTTAATACAACCTTTTGTCTGCATAACACAAGTTTGAGTAGTTATAATGTTGTAACTTGTTTCCTAGCTAGTTAACAACCACAAAAACTATTGTAGATACCTCAACACTTATTTCTATGTTAAAATCAAGAAGCAAATCCCCACTTGAAGCTTAGAATTGTTAGCCATGCCTTAAGATTCAATTCAACCTAAAATTGCATTTAACCAAATTTAGGACTTAGTACCGCAAATACAGAATAAGAGCAAGGCCCCTGCATATTGTGATGGAATAACTTTTCTGAAACAGGTAGATAAGTTTAAAAACAGAAACATATTTCTTTATCTTGATTAAAAAAATTACAGAGCTCCATTTCAAGTTATATATGCTAGTCTGATTGAGAAATGGAATGCTTTCACAATCTAATATTCATGGAATTAATTACTAAAAATAACTGAAAGAAATTATGTGTTTTAATATTGCAAAATAATGTGAACTAAAATCTTGTTTATATTACTCAAGGGTTATAACACCTATTATATCATACTTTTACATTGAAATGAGAACTGCTTTTTTATCTATGTAACTACTTTTGTGAAAATAAACAGCTTTTAAACCTGAATGAAAAACTGAATCATTTGATAATCATTTCTCACTATCATAATACATTCAGTTGTCAAAAATTTTGAATAGTGCCCCAACTAGTAAGTATAATCTATATTACAATTTTCTAATTGTTAATGTTTATTACATTAAATTCATAACATATTATAAATTCAGTAGTAACTATGACAATATTGCCTAATTATATAAATTTGGATGGAAATATTTTTTATTATAAAAAGCTCTGGAAAGACATTTTCTGCCCTTTCATTTTTGGCCAGCTGATGATTGGCAAATCTCATAGGAATCAGCACTGTTTCACTTGGAGGAGCCATAAAGATCAGTAAAACAGAATGTTAAAGTGAGCTTAATCCCCATTTAACATTTTACTAATGTCATGAAAAGAAGAACGTGGAACAGAAAAAATTAAAAGTACCACAAACATATTAATGTAGACTCAGATACTTACACATTTTATCATATAGAAGCTACTGAAATATCAGCATACCTTTGATTTATAAACTCTATCCACCCCGACATTGTCAGTGAAGATGGGTTCTGCCCAAGTAACAGCTCGTGAAACTTCACCAGGGAGCAGCTGAACCTCAAATGACTGAGGACAATCAGCTACTCTTGGATTCTCCACATCTACAATCATGTAGAAAAATGCTCAGAGTAGCTGCAGACAAATTGAAAAACAGAGAGTGCAAAATGCAACACAACCTTAACCTACCTCTCACATATATAATAACTGTGCATGAAGCTGAACTGTTATTGATGGGACTATGAGCCCAGAAGGTGACTTCAGTTCTTCCTGCTGGGAGATCTGCTTCCAGTTGCTTTCCCCAGCTTGGGATTGAGTCCACATATCTACCAGAAAAAATGGGAAGTAATCAGATATAATCAATATAACTGCTCAACGCCATTTATCAGTTTTATAATGTAGGTATCTTATGTCATTGGTATTTACCAAAAATTGCAGAATTCCATTACTGACTCTAAACATTTGATATAATTCTCTCATTTGTGTGCTAAATCTTACATGAAGCTTTATTTTTTACATAGAAGTATTACCAGCATATTATACCACAGTGCAGGCTTGTCAGCACAATCTAGAAATGGAGACAGAATTTGATATTGGCTGAGTTAGTAGTTGAACTAATATGCATCTTCATGTGTTTATTTGTTAGTGTTTAACGCCCGCTTTAATTACTTATGGCACCGCAGGTGGTGTCACTGATGATACATGAATGAAGATGGAGCACCGGTGGATTGCGATGGTGGGGGAAACCAGAGAACCCGGAGAAAACCCACCCAATGCCACTTTGTCCACCACAAATCTCACATGCAGTCGCTTGGGATTGAACCCGGGCCGTCTAGGTGAGAGGTGAGTGGTTTAACCACTCGGCCACGGCGTGGCCCATGTTTATGTGTATGCATGCTGTATGTTTGATTATTTAAATTCTACAGGCTCTAGTTCTCTTAAATTTTGAATTATTATCTTTTATGTTTCAATATGAGTTCCCTGACAGATTTGCATCTTAAATATTTTTAAACTATTATAGAGTGAACCATTTAAGTTGAAACTGTACAATATCTCATTGCATTCTTTATACACAGCCATTAAGAATTTTCATTGCTATTTTTGCTGTAAAGAGCACTTACAAAGTGCTTTATACAAATATTATTTAGTTTTTTATGAGGAGTGAGAAAACAACATGAAAAAGATAGGTTCCCATTTAAAACAATAAAATTCACTCTAAAATGAACTATCACAAAATCCTCCAAATAAAACACTACTAATGGCACTATGTATTTCTCCCATTATATAAAGAAACTTTTATTCAAGACATTTCTTTCTACAACTCTTAGTTTTGAAAATATTATAGATTCTTAACTTAAATGGTCTATCTGGTATATTAATAACTTTATCTAAATCTAATGCCAGTTTTTCACAATGTTAACTTTATATATTATATTTTCAAAATCTAAATATACCTTCACATATTTATAGTCAACTTACAACTGTTAGGCAAAGTTAATGAATAATATGAAATATTTACACCTTCTCTTAATTAGGAAAGTATATTGCTAACTTATTTTTCCAAACCATATTACTGTTGTAGAGGTAAAGTCAGACCGAAAAATTCAACGCCATAGATGGAATTTGAACCATGTATCTCCCAGTCTCTAGATGGTTGCCCTCCCACTGCATTACCATGGCAATATGCTGGCTTTAAATTTCTCAACTGATTCTCATATTTCCCAGTAATTACCTAACAGTTGCCTAAACTATGAAGTCTGGGACTTGCAGTAGTTTTAACATTGTAAATCACCATAGAGGTATGCCATCTCAAATTATGGGCATTGAATTTCTTAGTCTGACTCTACCTATCCAACTCCTGTCCTACACATGGCTTATGTGAAAAACAATTAAATTAACATATTATGTTGTTTATTATGTATTATTTAGTTATTATTTGTACAGAGTAAATGGTACCTATGTCATACCTGAATCTATTTAGTACTATTAAATTTAATAAATCATCAAAATTGATTTATTTAATAAAGGCACAGAAGATTTTGTTGTATTTTTCTATAAGTATTTCCTTGTTTGCTGGCCATTTGCCTCCACATTGTATTATCTTCACTTTTAGAATTTGCTTTCACTTTGTAGTGGTTTCCAGGCATATATAAAATGATTGGGTTTGTTCACCAGAATTGTGTGTGAGCATGATATGCATGTATCAAGGCAAATTAAATCATGCTTTTTTGAAAATATTTCCTTATAAAAAGTTCTCTGATATCATGTAATGTTAAGCATATTGTTCATACAACTGAAGTTTTGATATAAAGGACAACAGAAGTCCACTGATCAATATTTTTTTTTTTTCTTTTTATGTTTTCATGTGGTAGAAAGAGGGAGTATAGTTTTTCATCAAAAAATATTCAGCATTATGATTTTATCATAGTATGGGGCTTTGTGTTTCCCTGAACCAGAAGAAAGTGTGTTCAGAGTATTACTTACTGGCACTTTGTCATAGAACTGACAATACAACAGGTTCCTGCACAGAAATTAAAATGTTTTACAATAGGTGCTGAATTATCCTGTTAGCAGGCTGCTGTAATGACAATGAACTTTTGAATGGAAATATTGTTATGGATTTAATGTTCATGATTCTACCTAGCACTTAGATGGACCTTTATTTGTTGTAGATTTGAATTATACATTAATAAATACTTAACATTTCTGTTATAAAATGTGGCATAAATACACATATGGAAATCCCCTAAATTTGTTTCTCAAAAAAATTCTGACACTATTTTGGAATATGTTTTAAAATATATTTTGCTTAGGTGTAAAAGACAGTGTAAAGTGAAAAACATTGAATTTGTGTAACGATATAGTAAAAGAAGTTTTGAGTATAACATAGGAAGTATCAAAATTGAAAACTCAATAACCTGAACTATGATATTACCATTTGCTCTTTTGCACTGAAACAATATGGCTGATAACTCTTTGATGTGGACTCTCGAGAAAAATAAATACTTAAACAAGTAAATGCCCATTTTCCATGAGAGGGTGTATGAGCCAGAATTTTGTTACATTACTTGGTATATACATTCCTGCTAATCAAATGAGTTGGGCTGAAAGAAACAAGCAAATCTCATTGTGTACCATATGAAATGAACAGTAAAATGCATGTGTTAACTTAGAATTCCCCGGTTTTACTACATCTATGTTTAGTTAAAATCATACTTTTATGCTGTTTTTGAGCATTTTTTGCTTAAATAGAGGTGTTTATTCAGAAAAGTGAGCAATTCAGCATAATGTAACTTCAACATAATGTACCTTTATTTTGATATTATACTAGTTTTTCAGCTAATATTTAATGGTTGTATATTTTAGTTTTAGTTGCAGCAACATAAATCGGAAACCCATACATTGCTACCAGATTCATCATTTGCATTTCAACACTTTTGTACAATGACAGCTACCTTGGTTATGGCATTAATCTTTGCAGGTTTTGATATTATGTGTTACTAAAATTTCTACTAGAAGGCTGGCTTATATGCTATTTTGATTCTTGTAGCTATGATTGGGATTATTCATTGGTGCTAAAAAGTGGATCATGCTGCTCTACATCTCATGGCTTTGGTTATTTTAAGTAGTTACCATCATATCTTTTCATTAAAGCAATGGTTTAGCAGTATTATACATTCTCACATGTACAAGCGACATTACAAATTTTACAGGATAAGCTATGAACTACCCAACAAATGTATTCTTTGTTGAATACTTTTACAATATTTGTTTGTGTATCTGGAAAGATTTTTACTTTATAATTCTTAATGAGAGTTTCAATATTATATTTTATGCACCACTATGATCACTTTTAGTTGCTCATTTCTGTGAAAAGAAGATTTTCTTGCCCATTGAGATTGAAAGTTCAAGTCAAAAATCTTCTCTGTTGTATCAAATCATTTGTGCTTAATATCTAGACAGAATGCAACTGATCTAGTTAATGATGTAGCTGCTTGTGCACGCTGAGCATAGCAGCACACATAAGTGGAAACAAAATATGAGATGCGAACATCTGTTCTACATCATTTATGATTATAAACCTCTTTTGCTTGGATGATAAGGCAAACATTTAACATATCAATTAAATTTAGCATTAAATAGTCTCATATTCAGCTTTTTAAACAATAACAGTTTAAGAGTTCTTAGTATGTGAATAATATTTACTTTCTCTTCTACATGTAGGAAGTAGGAGAATGAATGTAATCCACCTAAAAATATTATTTTGAGATTTCACCAGAAACTTATGTTTCAAGTTCTTGTGAAAACAAAAGCATTTTAGGAAAAAGACCTAGGAGTGAGAGAGAGAGGGAGAGAGAGTACAAAAATCAATTTGGTAATGTGGCATGAAGATTTCCTAAAAAAGAAGTCCCACACCACAAACTATTTTCGTGGAAAACTTTTCACAAATATTCATTTTCTCTGTATAATGATTTTGATTAAAACACCATATGCTTTAATATATTTTATGAGAAATGATATATCTTTACTTTTTTGAGAAAAGCCCCAGAAGTCCTCTACATTCAGAATGACTTTGCATAACTGGTACACTATAAGATACTATACAAAAACTGTGGATCTTTAACACACAATTTATTTACTTTTCTTTTTAGTTAACCATTTCTGAGATATTCCTTGGTATCAGTTTGGCATCCCCCCCCCCCCCTGTTGGTCATGCTAAGATGTTTCAATGCCTTCACATAGTGACCATCACTATTTCCTATAATGTTTGTACTAGTAGGTAAATAAGCGAATTCTTCAAATGTTTATCTGATTTACCATGAAATAATTAGAAGGTTTTATAATAATGGGTAGAGAAATTCATTTTAATATTATGCATACTTTTTTTTTTTACATAAAAATACGGCATAGCAGCATAAGCTTGATAAGGGACTTGGTTTTCCTTTCATTTACCAATTTTTAAATCTATTTATGTGGAAATTTATGTATATGCTCTTTAACTATAATTTGTATTTCAATGAAACTGGAACAATATGTATAATCTAAACATTCCTAACATCTCGTCAAAATTGGCAGTTTGTGTTATAATGATTCTGTTTTTGGATTAATTAATTCATGCTTAGATAACCAAAAGTTATCTGTTAAAACTAAGTTATTATTTTGGTTGCATTGAGTATTTGATCCTGCAAAATTGTTTTCGCATGTTATCCTTTTTCTGGTAAATTTATGTCATAAATATATCTATCTGCTTTGAGATCAAGTCAAATAATAAAATTTGATTTCATTTTCTCTTTCATTCAAGGAATTGTTCAACATTGAGCAAATTTGTGGATAAACTTTAAGGCATCAACTAAACTGTATAAATGATTATATGTTTATTATTATACAATGTTTCAAAATTACGTAACAAACCGTTTCTTACCTCCACCAATCCATGTTGGACTTTGGCTGTGGGATCCGCACGTGTGCTAGTCCATGATACGGTGGTAAATCCACTTTTATATCCCTGGGACACTGGATGAATGGTTTTGGAACATCCAGAGCTGAAAGTAGATGTTATTGGGTTTAAAAATATTGTTAGTTCTAAATCTTAACTAATATTCCGAAGGTTAAAGCTTCTAGAATACACTCGTATACACGTAGTTTAGCTTTGTTAATACCAATAAGATGTATTTGCAATATCCACGGCGCAATAAAGCAAAAACGTACGAAATAATATTTTATCTGATTTTATTCAATATAATGTGTTAGATTTTCGAGTTACGTGACGTTATGACGGTTATGTCAAGTTTACCGTATAATACCAGTTTTAACCAGTGTGAAATATGCGAAAGAGCGTTTGAGTAATGCCAAGATAACGACATACTTAACGAAACGACTTGACTTAACGCGTCGTAAGGTGAAAGTCTAACACTTTGTATTAAACAGAGCTATTTAATGAGTTAACGTGATCTAACATAAGAGTTCCCGTGATGTCATAGATAGTTAGGTCCAATCGGCGTGCAACAGTACCAAGAAGTAAATAAAAATCTCCAATCAAGCATAATTTTTGTAATAGTTTTCATTTTAGCAGCATTTCTTAACTTCACGTTATGATCCGTCACGTTAAGTAAAAGTTCGTCGTTGACAGGGTTGACTTAACGTGACGTAACTTAAGACTCAGTTTTAGATTAATTCTTTCCATTACGTTAAGTGATGTCACTTGGTATTAGAACCAAATCGGTGTGAAGCAGTACAATGACGAAATATACAGAACTCTAAACAAGACTAACTCATAGTACGTTAAGTGCATCCTAATAGAGCTTCAGTTTAGCAACTTTTCTTTCTTAAATACACGTGTGTGAAATCTGATAGACTCGTGGTGATCCTAGGTAAAGTTGCTGTGTAAGGGCTTAACCATAGGAATGTAGGGATGGGCTGAGGTTTGGTTTGGTGGAGTTTAGATTAATGGCGTTAAGGATGTAGCCTACAGGTAGATTGCTCAATGGGTGGTGTTTCATGAGCAGAATCCTTGCCGCTGCTCCGCTGGTGTTAATTACACGTTACGTTCCGTCATGTTAAGTAAAATTCATCGTAATCCCTGCTTATTCTTGTACATACTCATAATAGTCGCCTGCTTCAGTTCCGTTAAAGAAACCTGTAGCTATTTCTAGTAAGGATGATTTCTGCACTGAAAATTAACTGTGAACATTTTTATTAAAATACGACATTTTAGAGATATTTACACGACAAAATGTATATATTTTGCACTTTCTGCGAATAGCTTGCTTCAATTTCTTAAGATATTTTCTATAATGTTGTTTAACTGGTAAATGTAAAGCAGTACACGAAAACGTATTTCACAGAAAATATAGATATCTTTAAAACACACATTTATTTTAAATAACTTTTTCTGTGCCTAAGTCATTTTCGTTGTTAATGGGTCGAATTGTTCAGAGTATGGGATTTTAAGGCCAGTATAAATAGCGTCCTGTTGTTAAACACTTGACTGTCGCTATTCTCTTTATATCGACAACGAAATGTGTACTGTAACTATTTCTCCTAAGGGTTATCTCAAAGTGAGGTACACAAAAATATAAATTTTCGTAAGAATAGCTTCTATACTCGCTAATAAACAAAAGGGAGGTGGAAAAAGTTAGTGAATCAAACAAATCAGATGT
Source organism: Hymenopus coronatus (assembly GCA_030762935.1). Lineage (NCBI taxonomy): Eukaryota > Metazoa > Arthropoda > Insecta > Mantodea > Hymenopodidae > Hymenopus > Hymenopus coronatus. The sequence goes on from CM060890.1 coordinate 101,072,288, forward strand.
TATTTTATCCTGGTCATGCAAAGAGAACGGAATTCTAATGCCATTACTTAGTCTTGCTCTTTAAATATACATGTTACTATCGTTTTAATCGTGTATTCCCCTTATACCTACAAGGAAGTCTGTAATAAGAAAAAATACTGCTAATGTTTATCTCATTAGTGAAGAAGACCGAAGAATAAACTTTTACAAGGATAATTTGTTGCAGAATAGGTAGAAAGACTCTTGATAATGTAACACACAAGTAGTTTTTTCAACTCTTTTGCGACGGACGACGTCATTAACACATTTTTTCTCACCCGTAACGTGCCTGATATAGAGAAAATGATGTCAGAAAAAGCATACGCTGATGAAACACTCTGGAAGCTAATGCAAGGCTCCACAAATAGTAATATTTTCGCTCGCGTAGGGATGTTGAAATGACAAATGGATACCGTAAGGAAGAGCGCAGTGAATTCTCCCGATTAGATGGACAGTCCCAAATTTCACAGTTTTTAAGCCATGTGTAGGGTTATTTTTTACACGTATTCGAAACAATCAAAGCATATCACGAAATATGGTACGAAGAGATACAAAATTGAACTGTATCTCAGTGCTAATGTAGAATTGAACCACGAATATCAAGAAAGAAAAATAAAATTAAGTTACAGATTACTGAAATACGTTGTTTAAGGAACGTAAAAGGACCTGCTCACAGGAATGATATACAAATGAAACAATACGAAGGATTTAAATATATTTAAACTTAGCGAAAAATAATCAAGAATAACGAAAGTGGAAAGAACTTAATAGCAGGATAGACAATCACAGAATATCATGAGTGATCCATAAGTGCAAGCCTAGGAGGGAAGCTGAGAAACAACGTGGACACTCGAGGAAGAGGTGGAAATAATTAGTGAGAACAGAACAGCCCGTCAGCCTATTCCGCAGATGAGAGAGAGAGAGAGAGAGAGAGAGAGAGAGAGAGAGAGAGAGAGAGAGAGAGAGAGAGAGAGAGAGACTCCCAATCAAATAAGATACATTATCAAAGTCCTTTAACTGAAGTTTGGTGGAAGTTCAGAGAGCTAGGGTTACGTACAAATTACGAATAAGAAGTCAAGGTAGAATGATATTAGTAACGAAATTACTAAAGGACGTTTTATTCAACGGTTCCTAAAATGTTATTTTGCAAGATTATCTATGGCTTATATAACAGAGTTGCTGATCGACTAAAATTAAAATATCACAGCTTGCTTAATATGTTGATGATAAGAATAAAACACTCGCTCTACACAGTGAAGCTAAGTTCATTTTGTTTAAAATGTTTGTGGAGTCCACATGTTGACATGGCTTCAGTTATGCAAGTTAAACATATGGACACGTTTTCAAGGTATGTATTCCCCATCTTCAGCTGAGGTTGACTGCTTACGAACGAGTAGACTTTAGCTGAAGATCAGGTAGACATGCCTCGAGGGCGTTTCCATTTCAATAGGCATAAATAAGATCTGCTCAACAAGCGTTTTAATATCTAATTATGCTACACATATCTAGCACAGATACATGCCTGAAAACTTGTAAGTTGCATCAAACCTTAGTCAAGTATTCTATGTATGGACGTAAATCGATGTGAGCTTGCGGTGCAACGCGTTTGGTTTTCACAGTTTTTGATTCTATGTTTTAACTCTTCGGAGAGTTAGGTCCTATTCATAATGAAAATTATACACTAACATAATGAGTAAAACTTAACAAACTTAACCTAGGGGTCTGAGGCCTGTTGGGGATCCTACCATAGAAGGGGTCGGCCCGTAGCCAGGCATGAACAGGAGAAAGTGGATTATATGAAATGTAAGCGAAATTAATGATTGGAAAGGAGATGATGGATCACTTGGTGGAATGAGTGGTGGGAGAAACCGGAGGACCCGGAGAAAACCCGCCCACGAATCCCACATGCGGGCGTTTACGTATCAAAATAGCTAACCAGTTAAGGATGTTAAACTCGAAAAAGAGCATTGCCTACAAACACAATGTGTTTTGCTGCTATTTTTATATATATATATATATATATATATTTTTTTTTTTAAATAGTTGTTCTATACACTGGCTTATGATCTTAGAAAATTGTATTAGCGAGTCAACATAGATGACGAAGACTGATGTGAGACGCCAGCATGATCATGTGATTTACATTTAATTCAATGTTTATTTTTATCTTTAAGCGTTTAGTTCTGAATGGTTCCATTACAGTATGTGTCATTTAGTTTTTAAGTTAACGTTATGCTTGCGCCTAATTTTCATTATTAATGGGACCTTATTGTTGCTGTTGCACTTCTGATTTCTACGTGCAGCATAACTCACAACTAAAGTAATATCAGAAAAGGTCTTAGTGACCACTTAAGTGCTGCTTTTACTTCTATATTATGCAAACGAAATTGTATAGCACCTTATATAACTCCCTGTGTGGCGGGGATGACCTGTTTTGTTTTTAGCAGTAAGCGATAAATTGAAAACTTTCATTTGCTGGCAACGTCATAAAAAAAGTTGACCTCTAAATTTGACAAGGGAAAAGCTAAAGCAATTAAGGTTTAAAACGTGTGATGAACTTTTCGTCTTGTTATGATCAAACATTTTGCACATAAGCAATGAATAATTCCGTTAATGAATAACAAATTAATTTGAAACAAGTATTGTAGTAATGGAATAATGAAAGACGAGATGCAAATTATTATATAACATGTATAACTTGTAAATAGCAATTGAAATTCAGAACTCTGTAAGATTGTTTAAAAATAGCGTTTTATATTCAATAAAACGCTATATGTTTTATAATTCTTTTATTTTACTTCTGGTCACGCAAAGAGAACCATATTTCAATTGCTTCACATAGTGACCAGCTTTTAAAAGATTTGACTATCGCTTTGGTTTAGAGTGTTCCCTATTTCTCTTCTACCTACAAGAAAGAAAATTATAATGGTAATGCATTAGTATGATGTAGGTAAAATAATACTATTTTGCAAGAATAGTTGCAGAAAAGGTAGAGAAAGACACGTAAAAGTCATATTTTTTCTTGGGTAAAGGATAAGATATTACTTATTTTAATCATAAATATGTATTCGCAATACGTAGCTTCAATTAAATAATGCTGCTATAGTTGTATTCACAGAGGAGGTTGAGTCAACAGCCAAACCTTTAATAAGCAGAACTATGGTCTAGTATTGATATTACACAGTCTTAGATTATTATTATTGAAAACATTTTCCAAGTATAGTTAATGTTTGTGGAAAGCTTAAAACAACAGCGAATATTTTGGAAACGCCTATTAGTAAAATATCGTGATTATTACCTTTTGATAAGATCTGTATTGTTCCTATAATATTCTTTTTCTTAGTCCTACGGCTCTCGGTTATAACAATTCAGTAAGAATGCAGAGGATTTTGCAGGTTATTTACAAAACATTTAAAATATATTTTATTACTTTCTCTAGCCCCGTATGTACAATGTACATAGTGGTTAGAGAAGGTATTGTATTCCAACCAAAAATTCGATACCGGAAACTGGAGAAAAAATAAATAAAATCGAAAATATTTACTTGGACTCCGTATCGCCCTTGTTTTAATTTTGTTTTGGGGATATATTTGGTAGGTCGTAAAATTGCATTTCTGCACTGGAATGTAATATTTTGTCTTCCTAATTATTACCAGTAGAAAAAGCTAAAAAACTTCAGATCTGTATTAGCCAGTGGCGACTCTACTGTTGATGGGATTACTGTGGTGCGCATCCCTAACAATACTTATTCATTGTGTATTTTTCGTCAATACTTTTATTTAAATAGAATTATCTTTGGTATTAATTATAAGTTCAGTCATCATATCGAGCTCTCATTATCGTTTGCTAATTTCTGATGATTTCCAAACAATACTGAAGATGGCAGTGATAGTCCGAGTTAAAACCACCGCTTCCTCATGCTTACGGAACAGCCCCCCCCCGACCCATTTATATAGCCCCCTTTAACATCTAAGGTCTTTCGGGGGCTTTGAATTACAAACAATTCTTCTACACGTTCTTTACGTTGGGTTTTTAAGGAAACTTGTTCTGTTGTTGAACATTTTCATTCGTTAGGAATGTGGAACGGTCTGTCGCATCTATAGATGGCTTGAGCAATGTGGACCATTACATCTCTTTAGTATTTAGTAATTATTTAACGGAATACTGAACTACGCTCTTGTGAATGAGTGTTTAAAGTATCGTAAAAGAAGCTAAATTATTAGTTTTTAAAGGGATTTTCAAATCTAGAGAGTCTCGTGTCTGCGACGATTAAATAAGACATAATTAAAATGTGTTAATGTACATCACGTGTAGCTCAAGCATAGATATTACGGGAGCGTGCATTTCAGCCACCAATTTTGAAATGTCTGCAAATATTGTGCAATTACCTCTTATTAAAACAGGCATTTAGAAAACTTGCTTTTACGGAAAAAAGTAAAATTATTGGTCGTACTTTGAGCGTAACCACACAATTATTCAAGTTGGTCATATCAATACATTTGTGGAATGTGAGGTTTAGTATAAAGACACTTCTGCTGACCTTGAAAAATAGTGTGGAATGACGGTGGTTTTAATGACTTCAACAATATTTATAGACCCTGTAAACGACATAAAGACTAGGCTGATCATTATGTCAAAAAATCTATTTGGAAAGGAGTAAGGATAAACTTTCTCTCTGTGGACAATTTATCATTGAAATATACTGAAATCGGTAACATTTTTATTTTTCAATCAACTTTTTAATTTGGTATAAGGAATTTTAATGCTAATAATCTAATCATTTCATAATTTTGAAATCATGTGATTCAGAAGTCGCAACTGGTATAAGCAATAGCTTTTGGAACTATAAGGCTGTTAGTGCATTTTTCAAGGCCTCGAGTAGAGTCTTGAAAGTAAAAGTAAATGGCGTGTTATTTATGGACGCTCTCTAACTACTGTGGTTCTCAGCGTCCCGTTCTATACTAGGCGTGAAAGACCGCTTAATTTTGCTCAGAGGCCTCTCTATCAGTCTTGAGGTTCTTTTACGTGCCGTAAATCTACGACACGGGACCAACGGCTTTACTTCCCTTCCGAAGGAAGCCATTCTAAGGATTTTTACACCCGAAAAAATCCATCGTCCTCCGCCGGGTTTGAACCCGCGACCTTGGACATTAGAAGTCAGCATGGTAACCATTACACCACGGAGGGCGACAATAGAGTCTTGAACTGAGATGTTAAAATCACAGTTAAATTTACTGCTTTTACTAAAACTATTCTTAAACTAGTTTTGTGAATACATAACAATTCTTTTACTCAGCGTCTGCTTTGAAGAACACAATAAAGAATAAAAACAGGACGGGACGCCGACGAAATCCCTCTTCATCACTTCTGAGAGCACAAGTCTTAGTTTTTTTCGACTTAGGGTTTGGATATCTAGATGCTGCCATTGTTGACAAAATGAGTTCTTTTTTCCCCCCCTCTTCTTTCCTCCACTGCGGGTAACAAAGAAAAGCATTTGCGAGAACGTGGTCAAGTGCTTTGTTATGCTGCCCAAACGCATTGGCTGTGCTCTTCGGAAAGTAGGAGGTCAATATTGACCCGAGAAAATTGCTTTTGCGAGTGCAAACTGAGTCTGGTTTAATGAATCGCTCACCAAAATGTAGTGAACGTTAGGGGCAGAGATGATTACAGCTAGGCCTGCTACAATTAAACCTCGTAAAGCAGGAATAGAAAAGTTTTGTGCCAACAATGACGGCCCTTACAAATTGCAATTCCGATCCGGTGCGTTCGTTGCCTATTTATTGAGGGACCTTATATTTTAAAGGAGCAGTCTACAATGAGGTTCGAAATTCTTATATTATCAGATGTGTACATTCTCTACCGCTTAATTTGATAGATATAAGAACTACTGTAGTCGATATCGCAACATGTAGGTATCTAAAAACGTCCACTGGATCTTTAATTGGAAAATTTATGTGACTGTAACTGCTCTCGCTTTCATTATAATGTTATTTATAGTAATATTTATAGTAATTGATTAGTACCTTTAATGTTAGGAGCACTCTATATAGCTTTTCCTCGAATAAATAATATAAGTTTTAATAGGCTTAAACAGCATAACTCAAAGCGAAAAGTTGTACATGTACCAAACTTATCATTTATCAAAGGTGACAAGCGAAGATTTCATGCTTATATTAAACTGTATATCTTGGAAGTGAAGGAGTCTGTGTAAATGTCTTCATTGTCATCGTGTAACTTACCCCAGGGAAGAAAAAAAAATCAAAGACAATTAGTGTACAGTTTATAAATTGTTATAAGTTTTTTTTTGGTAACAATAAAAGGGGTCATGAGGGAAATTTCTATTCTCATATTTGATGTAAATTAAAGGATTCAATTCCACATGGTAGTGTTTTATAGTTTTTGAATTATTTAAATCTTTTTGAAAAAAAAAAAACTCTTTTTACTTGTCCATCACTTAACCACAGTAAGTCGAGGAAACATTGTATATAACTCAAAAAGTATATATCTCCGTGGTGTAATGGTTACCATGCTAACTTCATATACCCAAGGTCGCGGGTTCAAACCCGGCGGAGGACGATGGATTTTTTCGGGCGTAAACATTCATTTGGTTCTCAGCGTCCCATTCTATACTGGGCGTGAAAGATCGCTTAATTTTGCTCAGAGGCCTCTCTTATCAGGCTTGAGGTTCTTTTACGTACCGTAAATCTACGACACGGGACCCACAGCTTTACTTCCCTTCCGAAGGAAGCCATGCTAAGGATTTTTACGAAGTGAACGAAGTTGCTCTACTTTTTAGTGGGCATTGCCTATCTTTTATTTAATAGCAGCTTTTAATTTTTTAAAAAAGTGTATTTTATTTTATGTCGCTTTAACAGCTTGGTCATATCGCAACGGAACTGCTCGATAAATTGTTCAGGGTATTTGGAGAACAGTAACCTTTTAAGATCTTATCCCCGTACCATACGTCTTCGCTTCGCGTCAAGCAGATAGTACCAGAGTGCCATCCAGTCCAACTGCTCTACCATCCGTACTCATGTGGTGCACTTCGTAGACTGATGGCTAAGTGCAACTAGCCTTTCGAAGTCTCTCACCCTTACACCATATCACCTAACTCCATGTGATTAGATGTTTTCACATCTGTGGATAGATGGCAGTGCAGTCGCAATTACTATCTTTTTTTTAGTTTTATCGCTGCTTTAGTCTGAACGTGGAACTTTGGGTTGGTATTAAATATCCAGTCCGGTATTTGCCTTCGCGACTGAGAGGACCCCACCTCTAAAGAGCCAATCAGGTCGGCCCAGGGATTTGAACCCAGGACCTCCGGAATGCAGGCCACAGTCGTAACCGCCTGAGTCATCCCGCTCGGCAAAAATGTCTTTGTTTTCTTATATTTATCCTTGTATATTTCACGACTAACTTAAACGTCATTGATTAACCTTTACGTATCCATATTTGCAATTGCAGATAGTAAACAAATAGCATGCAGGCTAAACGCGTTGATAATCTTGTTAGAGTTGAGTATGCGCATACTTTCTAGATTACGCGCGTAGTAATATTTCTGCCTCACGCTAAAGGCAGTACCGCTCCCTTTACTTTCATACCCTTGATTACGCGCTGATGATGTTTTTTGTTCCGTAAGATGCTAAGTGATGCTACGCATTTTACGTGTCTAAAATACACGGGAAATAAACGCTCGCGTGTCCCAGTATTAAGCGGGTGCGCAACGTAAGGTGCAGTTCTATGAGGGTGCTTATGACGTTAATTGCTACGCGCGGTGAGTACTACTTCCGCGTGAGATTGGAGAAGTCTCATGTTCGACTCCCCAGCGAGTGAAGAGATTGCTCGCGCGTATATTACTCCCCTACGTTGCGAGAGCTAAGATCACGAAGTGAAAGCGCTGAACTAGATCACCTTATCGAACTGACAGTGAGAACTTGGCGAAGTGACTTTAAAAACTGATCAAAGTTGCAAATTTCATAAAATGAAACAAAAAGTAAATGAAAAATGTTTATAATTATTACTCGCAAAGTTTGACTAAAATTCAAAAACTCTTATGCATTCCATTGGCATGACATTCTATTCTGGAACAAATATTCTTATAAAAGCTTATTCTCTCTTTACTTCATGCTAATCAACATAAACATTAATAGAAATGGTCTTATTATTCATTACCTTATAAATTAGAAAGGAAATAAGGGAACATGATAGGCTAAAGATAGTAATATCTTTTAAAATCTAGTTGTTATGTGATAAAATTCGGTTCTATTTGCATGGCTAGGAGATGACAAATTCCCGTATTAAAATGTTTAAATGTTTTAAAATTTTAACCAATAACAAGGATCATCTCGGAAATGGTTAATTTCACAAAAAATGTACTTGTCATCAATTGTGTGTTTTAACGTGATCTGCATTTTTTGTGTATAAACTTTTTGTCTAACTTTTCAAATTATGTAAAAGTCATTCAGAGGTTTTTTCCAGAAAATTAAAGATACACATTTTATGTGTTGTATATGTATCTTTAATGTACAGTGCTTTAGTCAAAATCGTTAGAGACATTTTTTGTAAAATCAAAATGTTCGACTATTTTGTCACATAAAAGGGATAGTTTGGGTTGGGGCATTTTCTTGAACATTTCATGTCGTATCCCTGGAAGATGCTGAACTTAAATATCAAGTTTGGTATTAACCGACTTTCGTTTTTGAGCTATCGTGTTCACAGACACACACAGACCTTTTTTCTAAAAATGCTTTTTTTATACAGGGGACCCTAAAACGTGAATTTCCACCACATTTTTGGGTGTAATGCAACACCTTCTCTATGTAATGTGTACTAAGCAGACAAAGTAAAAATAAAATCAATCTTTTCTTATAGTGGTGTATTAAATATAAATAAAATTGTGATTACTTTGTAACTACCTGTTTTATATTGGAGCATTGAGTACGATATAACAATTGTTTAAAACAAGAATAAAATAATAATTCTCGTATTTATGAAATAAATAATCATATCGTATCTGAATTTCATGTCTTATCTTTATATTATATTACCATACTGTTATAAAAAGCGGCGCCGTGGCAGAGTAGTTAGACCGCTTGTCTTCCACGTAGGCGGCCAGGGTTCGATCCCTCGTGGGATTTGTGTTGAACGAAACGGCGTCTGGGCGGGTCCTCCGGTTTCCCCCGCCACTCATCCCACCAATTTCTCCATCATCACCATCCATTTCGCTTTCATTTCATATCATCCACTTCCTCACGTCCATGCCTGGCTATGGGCGGACCACTCTTCCAGGTTCTTCATTCTGTGGTTACGTGCTTTTGGATCCCCAAGAGACGTCTTACCCCTAGGCACCCGTTTGTAAGTCCTAAGGGGAGGGTAAACCGAAACAAAACTGTTATAAAAGCTTGAAGTCGGTCAGCTGTGAATTGCAAGCCTTAAGAAACACGAGACACAAATGTGTACAGTTCGGGAGCAAAGTCTTTCAGCTTTTGTAACCTAAAACAATACACCTCAACGAGCAGCTACTTATATTTTGTTTCTCTTCACCCAAAACTTGGCCCATTTTCAGAAGTGCATGGTGAAGTGCGCGTTTGGAGTGAATTATAGTTCTACACTACCACAGAAAGTAGCAAAGTTTCCCCATTCGCAGTGAATAATAGAGTTAATATAGGAATTTAAATGAACGGTTTATGTGGATTTAATTACTTCCAACTTAGAGTGCAGGGTGATGTATTCCAAAAACAAACGCTTGGCAATTCTTCACAGCGCGCGCAGGAATTCTGCAGAAAATTTAAATTAAGGGAATCCTGTTCTTCTCCCCACCTCCTGCTGAAGTAGCGTGTGCAGTTTCTACAGCCACATACATATAATGTACTTTACAAGCTGAAGACCCTGGTTAAAATCATGCTTGGATGACTAAGGAAGCTTTACGGTTTCCACGAGTTCTTATTTCTTTCACAATTGCAACTGTTAGTCGGCTTCTGCTATTTAAGAAGACAATGTTAACGTAATGACAAAGAATAGTAAGCATTAGTAAACGATACAAGGCAGAGAAAGTCATGAGAATGAAATGCATGAGCCATTTTTACTTTCTCGAAACGTACTATTACATAGTGTATTGAGAAGGTATTGCATTCCACCCAAAATTTCCATACCGAGATTTCACCGGAAATATATGTTTTAGGGTTCCCTGTATCCAAAAAAGTATTTTCAGAAAAAGGTCCGTGCATGTGTGTGTGTCGCTGAACACGATAACTAAAAACGAAAAGTCTGTAAAATACCAAACATGGTATTTAAGTTTAGTATCTTTCAGGGATGCGATACAAAGATTTTTGAGAAAACCCCCCCCCCCCAAACTACCCTTTACATGGAAAAAAATTCGAAAATTTTGATTTTCTCAAAAATTGCTGTAACGATTTTGATTAAAATACCGTATATTAAAGATATTTACGTGGCAAATAAAATGTATATCTTGAATTTTCTGGGAATAGTCTCTAAAGATCTCTATTCTGAATGAATTTTGCTGAATTTTGCGTAGCTGATAAACTTACTAAACAAAAAATGTAGATCACGTTAGAACACACAATTTATGTCATATACATGGAGTTGGCCGTTTTCGAGATATCCCTTGTTATGATTTCCTTGTTTTCTCATACGGAAACTTACCAACGCTTAGCCACGCAAAGAAATGGATTTCAGTCCCATAACATTCACATTCTAAGCGTTTGACTGTCGTTTAGTCTACTAAGCAATACGACAATTTCTGCAATGTTTATGCCGATTAGCATGAAGTAGATAAAAGAATAAGCTTACTAACAATAATTTATTATAGAGATGTAGAGAAAGTCATGTGAATGGAACACATCAGATTTTTTCTAGTGGGTATACAAACATTAATAATTATATTTTGGAAATGGCTTATGTCACAAAAAGTTATTTATTTGGAATAAATTGCGCATTTTGAAGAGATATACAAGTTTTGTGCAATAAGCTTTCATCTTTGGCTTAACGTAAACAAGTAATGCAAGCGCATGCAAAACTTCTTCCGAATGAAGTGAACGTAGCAGGTTAGCCCCGTTGAGGTTCCCTGAAAGTAAAATAAATAAATAAAAAATAGAAAAAAGCAGAGTGGTGCGCGCGCGCGTGTTTTTTTCTATCTATTCTCTTTATATGGCTATAAATAAAACAAAAGAGATATGAAATGGATGAGGGCTTCCACGATGAGAAACATTTAAGTACTTAAAAATTAAAACCAATAACTGGCAATATCTCTGAAATGGTTAGCTCTACAAAATAAATGTACATAGTATGTGTTTTAACGACATCTATATGTTTTGTATAGTAACGTTTTGTCTATCTCTTAAGGTTTACCAATTATGCAAAAGTCTCATATACCCAAGGTCGCTAGTTCAAACCCGGCAGAGGACGATGGATTTTTTCGGGTGTAAAATCCTTAGCATGGCTTCCTTCGGAAGGGAAGTAAAGCCGTTGGTCCCATGTCGTAGATTTACAGTATGTAAAAAACATCTAATAGAGAGGCCTCTGAGGAAAATTAAACGGTCTTTCATGCCCAATTTAGAATGTGACGCTGAGAACTACAATAGTTAAAGAACGTCCATAAATAATACGCCATTTTTTTTTTAAAAAGTCATTCAGAATGAAGGACTTTGATATACATTTTATTTTTCATGTAAACCTCTTTTAGTCAAAATTGTTAGCGCCATTTTTGAGAAAATCTAAAATTTCGAAAAATGTTGCATATAAAGGGCAGTTGGGGAGATTTTTCTGAAAATATTCGTGTTACATCTTTGGCAGAAACTGAACTTAAAAGTTGACTATTTAACTCGGCTTTTTGTTTTTGAGTTATGCTATCTACAGATAGACACATGCACATAGGTGAACTTTTTTTCTTCTAAGAGTGATATTTTTGTTTCAGGGATTCTCAGAACATGTCTTTCCGGTGAAATCTCAGCATCAACTTTTTGAGTGAAATACAACACCTTCCGTACCTACTATGTACATTTTAATACGTGCTAGAGAAAGTAAATAAAAATAAACAAGCAAAGAAAAAATCTTATGTGTTCCATTCACATGACTTTCTCTACATCTCTGCAACAAATTATTGTTAAAAGCTCTTGCTTTTATTTACTTAATGCTAATCGAGAAAAAATTAGCAGAGATAGTCTTATTACTTCTTTCCCTGTAAGCAGAAGCGAAATAAGGGAGTACTATTGGTTAAAGTGATAGTAAAAAACTGGTTGCTATGTGACTGAAGCTCCTTTGTATGGACAGGAGTTGATAAATTCCTGTATGAGAAAAGTATATAAGTTTTTCATAACTGAAAACAAAAATATCTTAAAAACGATCAACTTCATGAAAAAATGTATATAACATAAATTGTGTGTTTCAACGTGCTGTTTTAACGTTTTATCTGTGTGGTAAGTTTTTGTCCATCTCTTACGGTTATGCAAAATCCGTAAAATTCATTCAGAATAAAGTAGTTTTCAGAGGCTATTCCCAGAAAATTCAAGATATACATTTTATTTGTCAAGTAAATATCTTAAATTTACAAGATTTTAATCAAAAGTCGTTAGAGCCATTTTTAAGAAAATCAAAATTTTCGAAATTTTTTCCATGTAAAGGGTAGTTTGGGATGGGGGGATTTTCTTGAAAATCTTCGTGTCGCATCTTTGGAAGACACCAAACTTATATACCTAGTTTGGTTTTTAACGGTCTTTTCATTTTTGAGCTATGCTGCCCACAGACACAAACACACACAGGCAGACAGACACACACACGGACATTTTTCTTACAACGCTTTTTTTTTTTTTTTGGATTCAGAGGGTCTCAAAACATATATTTGCGGTGAAATCTCGGTGTCGAATTTTTGGGTGCAATACAATACCTTCTCTATACACTATGTACATAGTACGTATAGAGAAAGTAAAAAGAGGCCAGATACATATTCCAAACTTAAGTAATAGTCATAACTTTAGAATCTATCGTTTGTTTTATACGGACCCACTCTATCCTTTATACAAATAATTTATTGAAATCATAGTAAATTTTGTCCAGTGCTTTAGCGACTAGCTACAAATCCAAGATGGGTGGCAATAGTTCCTAGGGCTACAAGTTCCTGTTTCAAAAACCTACTTCTAAAAGCGCTAAATGTATGTCAGATGAAGTTTTAACGTATGATAAATAAATAAATTAATAACATTAGATAATAGTATAATGACAATGATAATACTACTACTACTACTACTACTTCTACTACTACTTGTAATAATAATAATAATAATAATAATAATAATAATAATAATAATAATAATATAGAATTACTTACGAACGCATGTGGGTGTTTCTCCAGACCATCGCCCATCACGGCCACAAAGCCTTGTGTAGGACCCCAGTAACTTGTAGCCTTTGCCGCATCTTATGTGGCATTCTGCCCCTGTTGGGTACACAGTGCCCTCACCGGGTGCAGGATGTCCCGGACAGCGCACCTCTCCTTCGCGAGGCTCCGGCGGTGGTAGGCAACCCGAGAGCGAAGCTTCTGCAAATAAAATGTAGCTGAGATTTGGCCTTCAAAGGCAATAGGGGATGGAAAGGTTTAAGAGATTATTTTTATTTAGTGAAAGCTAACGAACATCTTATACATATTAAAGATTTGAAGCTTTCTCGGTGTTGATTATTACAGATGACCTCACGGGATATCAACCGAGTTGGATTGGTATCAAAGAAATCCAGGCTTTCGACCATCTTGACTCTGTAGTCTTCGTCAGGGAACGAAGGCCATAGTCAAGACCCAAGCTTTCGACCATCAGGGAACGAAGACCATAATCAAGATCATCGAAAGCTTGGATTTCTTTGATTCCAATCTAACTTGGTTGCTATCCCGTGAAGTCATCGTGTTTGGAAAAACGACATACGCTTTATGTCTGAACCACACTTGTGCTCATATCTTTGAGCTCTTTGAAGTTACTGTAACAAACGTTTAAACAATCTTGCAATAAAAACGCAACTTTTTTTAACCACTTTTCAAAACTCCTTGTAATCTCATTCTCATCTGAATTTTCCATGACAGATTTATTTTTGCTAATAGTGTTTTTCAGCTAAATTACTTTTCTATAACCATCGTTAAAAATCGATTGCGTTTGGTGACCTTTATTGGTCGCCACTAAGTTTGGTAGCAGGCACGAAAATTCATTGTCTCAAGGTACAGTGAATATGGTGGTAATGGATAAAATTTCCATTATTCACACTTTTTTGCCTTGAGACTTAATTTGTGTTAATTAATTCCTGTATTTTTTCATTTACACACTCGAGTTTAATTGGTATAAGTTTAATAGTGTTTGAATTGTTGGTAATCTAGTATGTACAGCCACAAAATATACGCTATAGTTCTAGAAAACAAAGAGGATTTGATTTGAAGAAATATGTATTTTCTTTATAAAAATAAGGTTGTGTAGTTTATTTGATCATAGCATCCAGAATACGTTCATATTCTTTGCACGCATCTTATCGTTAGAATCATTAATGTGAGTACATATTTGAATGTGATGTATTTTAGGAATCTTGCAAACTTCACATTCTAAAATTTGGGTCATTTAAGTTTACAAATTATTATTGTTTAAAACATATTTTTCTTGCAAATTCCAATAATGATTTTCATTAATTCGCAATGCCTACACGAAGCGTCGGAGTAGATCTCCCGAAGACTTTATATGCTGTTTAGGTAGATCTTTTTATCTATCAATGAGACCTCTGAAGAGAACCATTGAAGGTGCTGTTTGCATAGTTCCTTGGAATATATATGGATTCTATTTGGAATTGGATACAATATAAGGTTATCTAGAATTTTATTCTTATTATGGAACTTTATTTATTATTACTCCAAAGTATATCATATTTCAAATCGATTTTAGGAAAGAAAATTAATCTTCTGCAAATAAATGGCGTGTTATTTATGGTCGCTCTTTAACTACTGTGGTTCTCAGCGTCCCATTCTATACTGGGCGTGAAAGGCCGCTTAATTTTGCTCAGAGGCCTCTCTATCAGGCTTGAGGTTCTTTTACGTCCCGTAAATCTACGACACAAGACCAACGGCTTTACTTCCCTTCCGGAGGAAGCCGTGCTAAGGATTTTTACACTTGAAAAAATCCATCGTCCTCCGCCGGGTTTGAACCCGCGACCTTGGGTACATGATAGGGCAGTTGTGATGAAATACATTCTTTTAATTCTTTAAAAGAGAGAAGCGAGATTATTGACCAAAAGTGGACCATTAATGCATTGAAAACCTTTATCTGTAGTTTGAGATACGAAAGACAGCCTTTTATCAGTAAAACAGGTCTGAAGTTGTATATTCTAGCAAGCGACTTTTAAAAAATGCAATCTAATCACTCAATATAGGACAGAGTAATCAATGAGCTGCCAAGCTATTATAGTCAGTTATCTTTAGTTTTAACAGCAAATTATGCATTTTAATTCATGAATGTTTAACCTTACTAGCTTGTGAAATTACTTTTTAAGGCAACACCATTCTTTGTATATTAATCATTGCATGTATTTAAATACTGAATTAAGTGTTTGAGCGATATTCACTAGCGTATTAAACACTACACAACGATCAAAATCATGCAATTAATCGAAATGTTACAATAAAGAGTGTGTTATAGGAGAGGAACTAACTCACGAATTCTTGAAAATTATACTTAAAAATATTTCTATTAGTCATTTCATCTTCCTCCTCGTTATCTTAAATCTGAAAAGGTTTAAAGAAAAGCAAGATGTTTTAGCTTGGCAAAGTCGGTATCTCAAGATTACTTCCTCTCAATAGTCGGTCCCCATGGCCGCGCTCGCTAAGATGTCTCGCTTTGGTGCTTCGTGGCGCAGGGGATCGTGGGTTCGAGTCCCGCCTTGGGGTCGGGTGTTTGTGTTTATAAATTTGTATATGTGCGCATTAAAACCAAAGAGCAAAGACGGTAATCAAATAGAAAAACAAACAAATGTTGGGAAAATGGAAAAAAAGGGGAGAAAAAAGAGGAAAAAGGAATACAAAACTACTTTTAGTGGTGATCAAGTTTTGAATGACTTACCTACGCAAGTGCGCTGATCGCTGTGAAGCACGAAGCGGTCACTACAGGCGCAGTAAAAACTTCCCTGGGTGTTGACGCAGTCCATGTTACAACCTCCATTCCTCGGTAGCGTTTCTACACACTCGTTCACGTCAACACATCGACTCTTGTCCCTGTTGTGTGTGACGCATATCATCAGTCATAAGTACTCAGCTAAGTATCAAATATGTCATTATAAGAGTTCTAGTTTTTATATACGAGGTTGCGCATTTGGTGTGTGCAAATATCACTTCCTGCGTTAAAAGAGTTGCAGAACTCAACGGGGTTAAATAAAAAAATTTTCAAAACTTAAATTAAAAACCCGATGAAATATTGATGAGGGCGACCTTCGTTTTACCCTCTCAATGAGTGCGAACCACTAATCGTCTCCGCTGATAAGCAAGAGAGGTAAATCAAAGCTTACCGGAGTTAACTTTAAACAACCGCGTTGAGTACTGCAACTCTTTTAACGCACGCGTCAAATACAACCAAACATTTCATTTTTATTTTCTATACACGTACATAGTAGGTGGAGAAGGTATTGTATTACACCCACAAATTTGATGCCCACCTTTCACCGGACATACATGTATGGAGTGCCCCTGAAAAAATCTTATGTGCTCCATTCACACGGCTTTCTCTACCTATACTGCAACAAAATTGCAACAAAACATCTTACAAATGTTTATTCTTCTCTTTACTTAATGCTAATCGGATTAATATTAGCACACATGGTTTTATTACTTAATCTCATCTAAGTAGAACGGAAATATGGTATTACACAGGATTAAAACGATAGTCAAACATGGTAATCAAGATAAACATTAGCACACATGGTTTTATTCTAAGTTATTTAGTTATCCCTAATTTCTTTTTAGTAGTAAGTACACAATGTTAAAGCGATAATTAAAGCTGGCGTTATATGATACAATTGCATGACCAAAGTGAAAAAGGCAAATGACGTCCCATATAACAAAATCAAGTATTGCAACTATTAAAACTAATATAAGGATTTTCTCTGTAATGGTTAGCCCTACAAAAGAAAAGACGAAGAAAGACAAAATAAAGAAGTATAACTAATTATGTGTGTATTTTTTTAAACGACATCTTTAATTTTTGTGCTATAAGTTTTTGTCTGTACGATTTACCAGTTATGCAAAAGTCATTCGGAATGAAGAGGACTTCAAATGCTATTCTTAACAAAATTAAAGATATGCATTTTAATTATCATGAAATATCTTTAAACATTAGGGCAGTTTTTCAGAGAATAAAATATTTCGAAAATCTTCCATGTAAAAGGCAGTTTGATTTGGGGAATTTTCCTGAAAATTTCCCTGTTATATCCTTGGAAGCTACTAAACTTAAATCTCAGGTTTGGTGTTTAATTAACTTTTAGTTCTTTGACCGCATGCGCCTGTTTTCTGTTTTTACTTTCTCTATAGTACTATGTACATAGTGTACAGAGAAGGTATTGCATTGTATTAAAAATTATATACCGAGATTTCACCAGAAATACATGTTTTGAGATCACCTGAATCCAAAAAGAGCATTTTAGAAAAACGTCCGTGTGTGTCTGTCTGTGTGTATGTGTGTGTCTGTGTGTAGCATAGCTCAAAAACGAAAAGAACGTTAAATACCAAACTTGGTATTTAAGTTCAGTATCTTCCAAGGATGCGACACGAAGATTTTCAAGAAAATCCCTTCACATGGAAAAATGTTCAAAAATTTTGATTTTCAAAAAATGGCTCTAACGATTTTGATTAAAATATCATATATTAAAAATATATACTTGACAAATAATATGTATATCTTGAATTTTTTGGGAATAGCCTCTGAAGACTACTTTATTCTGGATGAATTTTACGGAATTTTGTGTAACTGGTAAACCGTAAGAGATAGACAGAAACTGACCACACAAAAAAATGTAGAGCACGTTAAAACACAATTTATGTTACATACATTTTTTCTGTGGAGTTGATCGTTTTTTAGATATTCCTTGTTTTTTATTTCAGCCTTAAAAAACTTATACTTTTCTCATACAGGAATTTGCCAACTCCTGTCCATACACACAAAGGAACTTCAGTCACATAGCAACCATCTTTTGCTTTCACTTTAACCTATGGTACTCCCTTATTTCGCTTCTACTTACAGGGCAGCAAGTAATAAGACTATTTCTGCTAATTTTTTCTCACTTAGCATGAAGTAAATATAAGCATAAACTTTTTAACAAAAGTTGTTGCAGAGATGTAGAGAAAGTCATGTGAATGGATTACATCAGATTTATTAACTAGGGGTCCTCAAAATATTTTCGATATCAATTTACCGGTATCGGTACCGATATAAAAATTTTGCACAATGTATGCAATTCATAGCGAAAGGGGGAAAAAAATGCAAGGATGCGACACGAAGATCTTCAGGAAAATCCTTACACTCCAAAAGAACTTTACAAGGAAGATTTTTCGGAATGTTCGATTTTATCAAATATTGTTCTAACGATTTTGATTAAAATATTTCATATTTACATCAGAAATAGAATGTGTATCTTACATTTTTATGGGAATAGCGTCTGAAGACTTATTTATTTTGGATGACTTTTGCATAACTGGTAAATTCCAAGATATAGACAAAATCTTAATAAGAAAAAATGTTGATCTTGTTAGAACACACAATTTGTGACAAATACGGTGTTTTGTAGAGTTAACCATTTCAGAGATATCCATTGTTTTAGTTTACATTTCCCGATACTTATACTTTTCTCAAGAGAGAAGTCGTTATTCGTTTTTTTTTTATTATTTTAAATCCTTGTCATGCAAGGATAATGGAATTTTGGGCCATCACATAGGGACTAGCTTTTAACATTTTGACTATCACTTTATTCTAGTTTATTACTTTATTTCTCTTGTTCTTACAAGAAAACATGTAGTGAAAGAATTTCTGCTAATGTTTTTCATGGATAGCTTGAAGTAGTTAGAAGATAAGCGTTTCAAGGAATACTTCATTGCAGAATAAGCAGAGGAACTTGAGTGAGTGAAACGCATATTTCTTTTAAATACTGTATTAAAACACAGCCTTTTTTTACTTAAGCCTTGAAATAACTTTGATGTCTTTGATAACGTATTGATGAAGAAAACATCGTGTTTTTATGTGTATGTATATACCTGCTGTGGTTTTCTTTTTAACTTCTGTTTTATACACCGTGTAAAAGGGTCAAAGATGCCATCTCTTAAGGGAGCAAAGATGACTACAGAAAATGTTAATGAACACTTCTCTATCTGATTGCCCCCCCTCTCTCTCTCTCTCTCTGACCTTTGACTGCCCTTAGGTGGGTAAATGCCCCGTATTTGACGTGTGCAAATATCCCTTCGTGAGTTAAAAGTGTTGCTGAATTCATTGGCGTTATTTCAAGTTAAAACCGGTCATGGGAAATTGGCGCGAGCGAACCTTTGTTTATCCCTTTTTGCTTATCAGATGAGACGGTGAGCGGGTCGCGCTCATTGAGAGGGATACAGTCAGCTGGCGTTTGAAGACAGCCTGTGTTTACCTGCACGTCAATGACTGGTGATAACTGTTATTTACTTTGCTTGTGTTGGCTTATGGTTTGAGTGTAGATACCTGAAATCAACTGATTGGGAATGCTATGCCTGTTCATAACTTTGATACAAAAAGGTCAGGCGCTTATCAAAATACTCGTGAAGCAAATGAAGTAAATTAGAATTTTTAATTCGAAATACAGATAACAAAGCAAATATTGCAGTCACACAGGTATAAACGGAGCTAGAAATTAAATTTTCATTTAAATAGCCAACAAAAGCAAAATAAAAACGATGAACGATATTGGCAACGATTTTATTGAAATGCTATTCAGATAAGAGAGAACCATGATATGTTTGAAATAAACTTGTATGTAGTCAATTATTCAGCCTCCATTGTGGATTTTAAGCTTCAGCGTGGAGTACAAAACAAAAATTCTTAATTGATTCAAAACGAGATGTTTAAGAAAAAAGTTGATGAAAGGTACGAAAATGTATCTTTTTCTCCTGAAATAAGTTGTAGCAGACTAAAATGGCATTACAATTTTTTTTTCAACCATCTTTATTCGTAGAATCTCTCCTTTCGCCTAGCATATTTCAGAAGTGAAGATTGGTGATTAATACCTCATTAAAATGCACAGTAAATTTTTGACAGACACCTTTCATTTTGTGATTCACATGTAAGATCATGTGATAACATAGCTATATAAAACTGAGGCATAAAATTACTCGATAGTTAAGCCCTTTCCACAAAGTTTAAGTGTTAGTGAGTGCTAAAATAAGAATACTTTATCATGAAGTGACTAAGCAGATAATAAGGTAATGTAAAGTTGCATTTATGTTAACGGATTGTAATAGAAAAAAATATAGCTATAGATATAACACGTACAAAACAATTATATCAATTTCCAGAAGAAGTGCATTTTTACGTTCTCTACACCTACTATGCACATAGTGTATAAAGAAGGTATTGCACCCAAAAATTCGATATCGAGATTTCACCGGAAATACATGTTTTGGGCCCCCTGAATCAAAAAAAAAATCAAGGAAAAGGTCCGTGTGTGTGTATGTGTCTTTGGACAGCATAGCTCAAAAACGAAAAGACCGTTGAATACCAAACTTGGTATTTAAGTTTGGTACCTTCCAGGGATAAGGCACGAAGCTTTTCAAGAAAATCCCCCACCACCAACTACCCTTACAAAGGAAAACTTCGGAAATTTTGATTTTCTCAAAACTTTCTCTACTGATTTTAATTAAAATATCGTATATTAAAGACATTTACATGACAAATAAAATGTATATCTTGAGTTTTCTGTGAATAGCTCTGAAGACTACTTTATTCTGAATGAACTTTTTATAACTGCTAAATCGTAAGAAATGGACAAAAACTTACCACACAAAAACTGTAGAGCACGTCAAAACACACAATTTATGTTACATACAGTTTTTTCGTTGAGTTGATCGTTTTTGAGATATTCTTTGTTTTTGGGTTCAGCTTTAAAAAACTTATACTTTTCTCATACAGGAATTTATCAACTACTGTCCATACAAAGGAACTACAGTCACATAGCAAGCAGCTTTTGACTATCACTTTAACGTATGGTACTCCCTTATTTGGCTTCTACTTACAAGGAAGCAAGTAATAAGAATATTTCTGCTAATTTTTTTCTCAATTAGCATGAAGTAAAGAGAAAGTCATGTGAATGGAACACATCAGATTTTTTCTAGTAATTTTTCGATATATTTTAGCAGAGAGAGAGAGAGAGGCATCATCATTCATTTATGCACTGTACAACCCCTTCTTTCATGGCTATCCGTATATTTCATTAACCTAGATCCAATACTATATAAATGGGGGATAGATCGATGCTCTTATTAGTTTCTCTTCCACGTTCATGGTAGGTAGAGG
The DNA here is from genome assembly GCA_030762935.1 of Hymenopus coronatus. Lineage (NCBI taxonomy): Eukaryota > Metazoa > Arthropoda > Insecta > Mantodea > Hymenopodidae > Hymenopus > Hymenopus coronatus. The sequence continues at coordinate 101,093,857 of CM060890.1, forward strand.
AGGTATTGCATTTAATTCAGAAACTCGATACCGAGATTTCACTGCAAATACACGTTTTGGGATCCCCTAAATAAAGAAGAGCATTTTTAATTTCTCTATCACGTCCATAGGAAGTAGAAGAGGTAATACATTCGACCCAAAAAAGTTGATATCAAGATTACACTGAAAATACACGTTTTGGCAGCCCTGAATCCAAATAAAGCACTTTTACTAAAAGATTCTGTGACCAGGATTGTTCAAATACGTAAAGTCAGTTAATACCACAAACCGTAGATCTCAATTAGTCACAAAATTTTTGTCATATAATTCTTTGTGGAGTCAACCATTTCCGAGATATTGCTTGTTATTGGTTTAAATGTTCCATTACTTATGCTTTTCTCAAATAGTAAGTCGTTATTCCTTTTTTTATCCTGGCCATACAAGCAGAACCGAATTTCATACCCTCATATAGGGACAGTTCTTAAAATATTTTACTACCCCTTTAGATAGTGTATTTCCCTTCTACCTACAAGAAGGGAAGTAATGATACCACTTCTGTTAATGTTATCTCGACGAGTGTGAAGTAGATAGCAGAATAAGCTTATTAAAGAATAATTTGTTGCAGAAAAGGCAGAGAAAATTGTGTGAATGGAACACATCAGACTTTTTTGTTATGATTGTGCATCAAGAATATAGCAGCTAATGTTCTTTGTTGTATGGAAATTGCAACGGTCGTAAACATCTCGTACTTAAGAAAATGCATTACATGATGTAGGGCTACTAAATTACAAATTATATGTTATGCACGTGCTTGCTTACCTGGGATGGGGTTTATATCCCGATGGACAAGCACAGTAGTAGGACCCCACGGTGTTGATGCAGTCATGACTGCATCCGCCATTATGACGTTCACATTCGTTCACATCTGCACAGAAATTCAATACAGGATATCATTTAAATAAGGTTGCTTTTATAAGGGAACTATAAATATTCTGTCATCAAATTTGAAGCTAAAAATTGCAAGAATGTGTTGTAAATATGTTTTAGAGCTAAGCAAAGCATCACCGAAAGAATTGTTGGCTCAGGAAGAAGTGTGAGGTTATTGATGTGTTAGTATAGGTGTATAAACAGCGAAGACGAGAAACAGCTGAAAATAATTAAGAACGGGAAGTGCTGGTTAGGGGAGCTAGTTTACGAAAATAGAATAGCAGACGTATGGAGGACGGGTGAAAAAAATTAAAAAAGATTTTGGAAGTCAGCGAGAAATATAATTTTTTGATAGTGCTTAACCCCCGCTTTTACTACTTGTGACACCGCAGGCGATGACACCGATCATACATGGAATGAGGATGAAGCACCAGTGGAATGCGATGGCGGGGAAACCGGAGAAAACCGGCTCCTGCGCCGCTTTGTCCAAGAAATAGGATAGAAGACACAATCAAGAAATATGGACTGCACTGTAAAATGAAAAGTCGCTTTGTTTATACCGAAAAATAAAGAAAGAATGGTAAAGATAGGGTATATAAAAATAGTAATAGACAAGAGAGTGAAGTTGGATAGGTAGTCATACTGAAAATTCAGTACCATAGCCGTGATTTGAACCATGGTTTTCCCGGTCTCTAGCTGTTGCTCTACCACTGAGCTACCATGACAACAAGCCGGCATAGCTCAGTGGTAGAGAAACCGGGAGATCCGTGGTTCAGATCCCGGCTATGGCATTGCATTTTTCAGCCTGACTCTATGTATCCAACTCCTGTCCTATACGTGGTTTCTGTGAATAAACGATTAAAATTATCACAAGAGAGGGAAGATTTAACTTGGAAGAGAACAGGAGTATTTTGTAAGGAATGAGGAGCAGTGGATTAGAAAGTTATATTTGTGCGGGGAGCAGGACAGTATTGTTCACTGTTAATGAATTTAAAGAGATAACAAATTGGAGGACAGAAATTTGAGAACACAAATGGGATAGTATGCCAGGAGAGATGGTAGCGGTAAAAATGTTGAATGTCAAGGGAAAGAAGAATTAAATAAATACGGTAATATTTGGAAAAGGTAAAAGAAAAGTGGATAAGAAGAATAGAATAGCAGAGATCAAAGAAGTGGGAAGTCATAGGTAACATAATCGAAAGCGGGTTACACTAACAGCCATGGAACTGAGCGGATGTGGCTCATAAGCGGTACTCAAACCTAATGTAGTCTTAAGTAAAAGGACATATTTTTGTAAATAACAGTAGCCTAAGTACACTATACGAGGGCCGTTTTTTTTCAACCTCCGATAGGCTATAAATAAAAGACAAGTTCATAGAAAACAATTATTTTATTAATTCAAAATCTTCTCGGGCTTCTAGCCAGGTAAAGTTTTTACCTGGCTAGAAGCCCGAGAAGATTTTGAATTAACACGTCGCCAGGAAAGCTTTAGTTCTTATTTTAATTATTTTATTGTTAACATTTTGGTACATTTATGGTTACTTTTCAACATAATCACCAAAAAGATTGAGACATTTATCGTACCTGTGCACAAGCTTTGCAATACCCGCTTCAAAAAATGTTGCCGCCAATGATTTCAAATGAGCATTGACGTTGTTTTGAAGATCTTCGTACTTTACGACGTTTGGGAAGAGCCATGCAAAACAAACGGAGAGGAATGCTGACTTCAGGAATTGTGTTGCTCCATGACAACGCTCGTCCACACACTGTTGGCACAACTCGTCGACTCCTTGAACAATTTCAATGGGACATTTTCGATCATCCGCCGTACATTCCTGATCTGACACCCAGCGAATGAAGATGTGCCTAGCAGGGCAGCACTTTCAAACCTACGAAAATCCCCCCATCCTCAACTACCTTTTGCATGAAACATTTTTCGAAAATTTTGATTTTATCAAAAATTGTTCTAACGAGTTTGATTAAAATGTCGTATATTAAGGATATTTAAATGAAAAATAAAATTTATATTTTGAATTTTCTGAGAATTGCTTCTGTAGACATATTTATTGTAGATAAATTTTGCGGAATTTTGCATAACTGGTAAACCGTAAGAGATAGATAAAAACTTACTCACAAAAAATATAGATCTCGTTAAACCACACAATTTATGTAATACGCATTTATTTCGTGGGGTTAACCGTTTTCGAGATATCCCTTGTTATTAGTTTCAATTGTAAAGCACTTATACTTTTCTCAGACAGGAAGTGTCCGTTTTTCTTTTGTTCTACTTCTGGCCAAGCAAAGAAACGATTTTCAATGACAATCGCATTACGACAGCTTTTAAAACATTTGATTATCACTTTAGCATAGCGCATTCCTTTAATTCCCTTCTACTTATAAAGAACTAAGTAATAAGAGCATTCTGCTGTTGTTTATCTCGAATAGCATTGTATAGAAAGAAGAATAATCTTTTGTAAGAAGTTTGTTTGTAGAGCATAGAGAAAGTCATGTGAGTGTAACACATCAGGTTTTTATTGTTAAGATGACGCACAGCTCATTCCATAGTGGGTATATCATATCAAGTTTTATGACAATTTTAATTAAATGAAAAAGTAGTACACCTATTCAAAGATAAATATTCACGCAAATATTTCAACTAATCTTTGATCACACTTTTACGACAGGTATAGATAAAATATAGAGATGTGTTCCTATTACATCTTTATTAAAACAGTTTTCTAGACGTAATGTGACATCCATGTCAACTTTCTTGCAAGTAAAATCTGTACCTTTAGAGGCTGTGCAAACATCTAGGATAGATACATCTAAATAATTAAGTCATGAGATGAAAGATTTCTATTTACTGATTACAAGAAAGCTGTCAAAATCGTCTGTTTTCATCATGTTTTAGTTTTTGCTGCTAATCACATATGACTATCAAACTTGCTGCGCATGACAGAAATCAACTGCGTTTGTCAACACATATAAATCCATTAGATCGCATCTATTAATGATCATTAGCAAGTGAACAGTCAGATGTCAGCTTACATATACTTGTGGTCAGCGTTCTCGTAATAATTATGGATTTAGTAGTTCCCAGCACGCAGATTGCGTCTATCCAACCTCGTGATTCCATTTAGGGAGCTTTGTGATGGAGAGGTGGGAAATCCAGTGATGAAAGGTCAAGGTCACAACTCGCCAGGTCTTGACCTACGGGTTTGTATGCCATAGAATTATTCAAATATAAGCAGATATGTGCACTTTCAAGGAGAATAAAAATGATAAAGTAACTTTTGCTAACGGAAGCGTTAAGTAAACAGTACCTTTGTAGTTAAATCATTTTATTTTTACTTTCTCTACATAGTAGTATATACGCAGGTAGAGAAGGTATTGCACTCCACCGAAAAATTCGATACCGAGATTTCACTGGAAATACCCGTTTTAGGGTCACCTATAAAAAATCTGATGTACTCCATTCGCATGACTTTCTCTACATCTATGTAAAAAAAGTATTGTTAATAAGCTTATTCTTCTATTTCATGCTAAAACATATTCAGAAACTATCTTATTACTTAGTTCCTTATAAGTAAAAGGGAAATAAGGGAATACACTAGGATAAACCGACAGTCAAATGTTTTAAAATATTGTTGCTATGGTACTGAAATCAGTTTCTTTGCGTGGCAAAACGTTGACAAGTTCCCGTATGAGAAAGTTAAGTATTTTAAAATGAAATCAATTACAAGGAATAACTCGAAAACGGCCAACTCGACGAAAAAATGTATTTGACATATAGTGTTTTTTATTGAAATCCACTTTTTTATGTAGTAAGTTTTTGTCTATCTCTTACAGCTTACTAGTTATGCAAAATTCATTCAGAATAAACATGTCTTCAGAGGCTATTCTCAGCATTTGAAGATATCCATTTTATTTTTCATGTACATATCTTAAATATAAGAGATTTTAATCAAAACCGTAAGAGCTATTTTTTGAGAAAATAAACAATTTTGACATTTTTTTCATGTAAAGTGTAGTTGGGATGGGGGGAATTTTCTAGAAAAGCTTCGTGTCGCATCGTTAGAAGATACTGAACCTAAATACCAAGTTTGGTATTTAACGGACTTTTCGTTTTTGACCTATGCTGCCCACACACACACGCACACACATACGGACATTTTTCTAAAAATCCTTTTTTTTTATTCAAGGGGTATCAAAACATGTATTTGAGGTGAAATCTCAAATTCTGTGTGCATTATAATACCTTCACTATACACTATGTACATAGTACGTGTAGAGAAAATAAAAAGTGTTTAGAAAAAGGTGCGATGTGTATGTCCGTGTGTCTGTGAACACGATAACTAAAAAACGAAAAGTCGGTAAAATACCAAACTTGGTATTTAAGTTTAGTATCTTCCAGGGATGCAATACTAAGATTTTAAGAAACTTCTCCCTTCCCAAGTTATTCTTTACATGGAAAAATTTTCACAAATTTTGATTTTTTCAAAAATGGCTCTAACGATTTTGATTAAAATACCGTATATTGAAGATATTTACATGACAAATAACATTTATATTTTGAATTTTCTGGAAATAATCTCTGAATAGCTGTTCACTCTAAATGAATTCTGCTGATTTTTGCATAACTGGTATATATAAAAACTTACTATACAAAAATATAGATCTCGTTAAAGCACACAATTTAAGTCATACACATTTTTTTATTGGAGTTGACCTTTATTGAGATACTCCTTGTTATTTGTTTCAGTTTTAAAATACTTAAAACTTTTCTCATACGGGAATTTGTCAACTCCTGGCCATGCAAAGCAACGGATTTCAAGCACATGGCTACCGGCTTTTAAAAGATTTGACTATCGCTGTAGCGTAGTGTATTCCCTTATTCCCCTTCTACTTACAAGAAAGCAAGTAATAAGACCGTTTCTGCTAATGTTTATCTTCCATGGCATGAAGTATATAGAATAATAAGTGTTTTAACAATAATTTGTTACAGAGATGTATAAAAAGTAATGTGAATGGAATACATCAGTGGTTTTTTGTGCACAGCAGTGAAGATTGATATCAATCAATTTACACCAATTTATTTTGGTTAGTGCTGAAAAGAAACTTACTGCCTATATGTTTAAAAATTGACATTGAACATCGAGTTTCCATTAATTATTTTATTCAAGAGTCTTGATGGGTAAATACGAGGACGTTTCTCTAAAGTATCCACGAATGAAGATGCTTGTTTTCAAGGATCAATTATTTATTTGTCAAAATAGTCCCCCTTTAGGAGAGTATACTTCTCTCAACCTCTCTGCTATTCCAGAAAATAGGAATTGTCAAGCTCTTTAAAATACATCCCTGTTTCAAAGTTAGCAATACCTATTATAATTTGAGGATAAAATATAATGTTCCAATACCTTTAATATTTGTTGAGAGTAATCATTAGGACTCGTTTTTGGGTTTCGAAGCTCCCACAGTTACGAACACAGAGCAATCAGCGGCATAAAGAGAGGGTAAGAGGGGAGGGGTTTGTAGCGTAAACATGCTCACGTTGAGATATACTTGGTTCCAGAAGTAGCTCGTTACATGTAGTAACATTATATGCATCGTTCTAATTCATAAAGTAACACAATAAAACAATTATTTCATAATATGATTGGTAAATAAAAATACATTGTATTTTACAAATAAAAGTTTAAAGCTTAATACAAAAAAAAAATCAGAATAATGTACACAGCTTTGGAAATACAATGAGCACAAATCAACCAAACTCAACTTAGAATTCATTCAGTTGAATGACAACTAACTTGTGCCATCCTCAATAACTTATCTAGACTTTACTGGCATTTTCTTATGTTGAAAATACGGTTTTAATGTATCGAGAGAAAAGGCTCTCCTTCTGGCACTCAAAATATGCTTGAATCATGCACAAGTTTGTTCCGTGTCAAACGCTTACCCTTTCGTATTTTTCAATCTGCACTCTCTTTCAGCGTTCACTGGTTTATCCACTAGCAGGAATTGAACGAAGTCAGGCAGTGAGTAATGCTAGATAGTGCAACACGTTTCGAAACGCTCATCCCATCACGTCATGGTGATAATCGGTGCGCACCGAACCTCAATTCGGACCGAGCTTAAGTAATCATCGTTGCAACACTAAAGGGATTTAAGCTCCACAAACAAAATTTACGCTTTTTTATATAAGGACACTTATTAGAGAGTGCCTTCCCTCTCATTCCATCTAACTTTTGTTCACGCGAATCATTACTTCACGCTAGGAAACAAGAAGAAATCGCGGGAATCCAGATCGAGCGAATGTGGACAGTAATTCATAACGCTATTCATGCAAGCCACCATCCAGCCGCAACCTGCCGAACGCCGTCACTATGGGTCGGGCAGGTTGGCAACGGAAATCGAACTCGCGTCCTCCTAAACCACCAGAGCCATCCCTTTCGGTGAAAAATAAATGAATAAATAAAATTACTATTTTAGATTGAACATTAAAATAATCAATAATTATCAAATGTTTAAACTTTCTTTTAAATTTTTATTTCCGATGTTTCAGAAATTAGACATGAAGTTGGTATCTTACCAATGCAGCGATTTCCGTGCTGGCGGTAGCCTGTTTCACAGAGACATCGGTAGGATCCAAGTGTGTTGAGGCATTTCCCTTTACACACAGCGCCCTCTCGGCATTCATCCACATCTGCACCGAAAATGAACCCATATTACTTCACAGAATATATACTATTAATCCTGGTTTACACCACAGAATTAAGCTTGAAGGAAATATATATATTTTTTAAATATTGTATGATGGCGTATTCGAGGAATAAAGAGCCTCCTAAGAAAGTTGTGCTATTTAACCAAGACGCTAGCTAGTGTTAATATAAACTTTCATTTAATCCTCTCTAAGTAAAAAAATCTGATGTGTTCCATTCACATTACTTTTTCTACATCTCTATAACACATTATTGTTAAAAAGCTTATTCTTCTATTTACTTAATGATAGTAGAAGGGGAATAAGGGTGTACCATACGCTAAGTCGATAGTCAAATCTTTTATAAGCTGATTGCTATGTGATAGAAGTATGTTTGTATAGACAGGAATTGACAAATTCCCATATGAGAAAAGTGTAGGTATTTTAAAGCTGAAACTATTAAAAAGTATATATCAACAACGGTCAACTCCACGAAAAAAATGTATATAACATATATTATGTGTTTTAACGAGATATACATTTGTTCTTACGTAAGTTTTTGCCTATCTCTTACGGTTTACCAGTTAGGCAAATTTCATCCGGAATAAACATGTCTTCATACGTTTTATTTGTCATGTAAATATCTCAAGCAAGAGATTTTAATCAAAATCGTTAGTCACTTTTTAGAAATTCAAAATTTTCGAATTTTTTTCAATGTAAAGGGTTTTCTGGGGTGGGGGGATTCTTGAAAACTTTCGTGTCGCATCCTTGGAAGATACAGAACTTAAATACCAAGTTTGGAACATAAATACCATTGACCTTTTTCTTACATTGTACATACGGGCTAGAGAAAGTAAAAAATTGTTCTCGTAAATTTGATAATACAGGTGTAGCATCTGAGTTGCTGTTTACTGATTTGGATTGCTGGAGTGAAAGGTATATAGATATAAAAGGAAAAGAACAAGCACAGAACCAGGAAAGTATCTGTTAGCTCCCGCTTGTCTGAAAATAATCTCGAAATATTTGTTTCCGGATGCAATTTCTTCACTGAAAGGTCAGATGCCGAGTGTCAGTTATAGCTTTTTAATCAAACGCTCCAAAATGAAGCCTTAAATTACCCATTTAAACTACCGAGAAACTGTTATTACAATAATTTACTGCAATATACGCTCTAAGTTATTGAATATCCCTTTGGGGAAGACAAGAAAAGAGATGGTGGGAAGTGAATGTGATAACTGGTGGCATAAACCATCGTTTTAGGTTTCTTATTTGTCACAAATAGGGTTTCTTCGTGGATCAGAACAGGCACCAGTAATTTTTCATTTTTCTTAGTTTTGTGAGCTTTATTTATTAATTTTTCTCATAAAAGTTTACATAGTCAAAGATATACTTACATCTAAAACACACATAATATATTACTATTTCTTGTAGTTATGTTTTGGCATTGCCGTAGATAACTACATATACATCCAAATTTTCTGGCATAAGCGTTTTATTATCATCACGTAACACATTCTTGTGTGATTGAAAAGTTCTTTCCTTCTCTGTATACTGTATATGTGCTAATGCAGCGGGCACTATAGGTAATTTTCTTGGTATCCCTTTTCTGGAAATATCGCCAATGACATTCTGGGCAATATTGAGTGGCAGGGTTGTACTTTCTAAACAGTGAATAGATTCTGATATAAAAAGTGTCAATATATACAAGGAAGGCCACAAGAACGACCGCGCCGTGGCCGAATTGACCACTTGCCTCTCCCCTAGCGACTGCATGTGGGATTTGTGATGGACGGTAATCGGTTTTCCCCACAATTGCATTCCACCGGTGCTCGATCTTCATTCCATGTATCATCAGTGTCATTGCCCGTGGTGCCATTTGTAGTAAAAACGGGCGTTAAACGCTTAGGGTAAGTTACTCCTGTAAGTTTTTTTTCCCTCTTTCTATCTTTCTTTCTTTCGGGGGCTTCCCTTATTCTGAGAAGACAAATGTCGAGCAACTTTAAACTCCATTGAGTCTGATCATTTGAGAATTATTTCACCGATTTCATCCATCGTCCGATATGACCAACCAGGTTAAAGGAGTTAAGCTAAAAAGGAAGAAAACAAAAGTGGGTCACTCGAGCGATTTCTTGGTCTCACGATGCAAGAAGCTTCTGTTCTATCCAAAGTCACTGATGCATTTTTATGCCTTTTAGGTTCACAGCATAGTAAATAACAGCGGTTAGTATCGACTGAGGAGGAAGAGAGGTTGCTGGTAGTTTTTCTGACAACAACTGCGTACGTTTTATGGTAGAGCCAGCTGAAAAATTGATTGCCATGGCCGGGATTTGAATACAGATTTTCCGCTTTCCTTGCGGTTGCTGTTAAGGTGATGCATCTGTGAAATTTGGAAAATCTACAGCATTTAGAAATTTATATCGGTTATTGTATATAATAATAGTAATAATAATAAATAATGATATTTTTGCCGGTTATCACAATTTTAACCTGCATGGTAATTTAAATAATAATACCATTTTTTTATTGTCTAAATTCATTATTCTAATAAAATGAGCCACGTGATGCATTTTTAAGAATATTCGCATAAAATGTCCAGTTTTACAGTAAATGAATTTACAAATAGACCGAACCTTTTATATGTTTTATATTGACTCTAATAGTGTTGGAAAATTATCTTCGTACTCTTTAAAACTCTTGATTTTTCAGAATTAGTCATTTATTTATCACAATTGGAGCAATATCATGAAACGGTAATATGACTATTTTCATTAATATGCTTTTGAGAGGCAGTATAACATTTTTTTTTAAAATTAATTAGTGAAAATTGTATCATGTAGAACATTTTGAATATGGTAAAGTGTTGAAAACGTTTGCTAGAAAAAAGGTTTTAAGTTGGGAGTACCTGTTAATAAGCATGCACATACCATCTACCTATAGTTTCAGTTAATTTGTAGTTAAGGTGCGCCAAATGGGAATAATGATATATTTACTTAAAGTTTAGAATTCATATTATTTTATTATGACAAAATATTTGAGTATTTTTTCGCAATTGTTGGTCGAATTTCGCAGATCCATCGCTTTAACCATTGAGCGATCATGAATATATGCCGACATGATATTAAATTCTCCAACTGATTCGAGCTTTTCTCAGGAATACTACTAAGCGGCTCACTTCTGAAATAATCTTCATAGCGACTTACAATTAATAAGTACTTTACTTCCCAGGAATAGAAATAGCTTAAACAACTACCTTGCGACCCAAAAACATCCGAACCCCTACGCGGTTTTTTCCCACGGCACACACGGAAACATGATAACATTCGGCTGCTGTACACAAGGTCATAGTGCTGACTTGTTTTTCTCTGTTCTGAAAGTACAATATTGAGCTGACGGTGATATCGTATGGTTGAGTTATTACCATTTGTGCTTTATTATTTTGTCCTGTACTTAGTCTGAAAGTGTATTATAGTTCAGTATCTGTTTTCTACTGCACAGCATGTATTTAGTTATGATTTGTATGTGTTAACACATTTTGTGAGTGGACTCTCAATAGTGTACAAACACAATGGCGAAATTGGCCCACATTTAATGTTTTTCATGGACGAGCCTTGGTTCCACCTTCGTGAATATATGCATGTACACAAAATGATCGTTATTAGAACTCTGAGAAACCCACTATTGTTCATGAAATACTCCTTCTTGAAAAAAAAAAAAAAAGCGGAGAAAGAATTATGGGTACAACTTTTTTCGAGTCAACAGTGACGCGCGTATGTGAATACAAATTTGACCCCCATTTTTTTTTAATAATCAACAGACAGGGAGCGTGATTTTGTCCTTTTTTCAATAAGACTTTGCAACAGCTCATACAGTCAATCTTCCGATGAGAATAATTGAAAGTGTGTTTCAGGACAACATTATTAGTAGAGATTTGTGGCTCCCTCGTCCCCCGACCTAACCCCCTGCGATTTCCATCTCTGGGATAGCTTAGAGCACGTGTACAAGACAAACACACACACCCTGGAAGAATCAAAACAAAATATGTGCCAGAAAATTGCCAACATTTCTCAAAGTGAACGACAGCGAGTGATGGTTAGTTTCTTAAAAAGGTGTATGAACAACGGCGGTGGCCAGTTTCAACACCTCCTTTAATAACATTGATAAATAAGTTATTTAAAGGTAGTTTTAAAAGTGTTGCATGATTTCATTCGCACCTTTCTATGATAGCGGCAGACGGCAACGAGCGCCGAGGGCGCAGTCAGACAAGAGTCCGCGCAGCCGGTTCGGACATTTTTGGGTCACCCGGTTGATTTTTATGTTGAAGGTTTTTGTTGTTTCTATGCTAGAGTCAGCAGAAAACTGACATGCTACATTTAGTAACCTGAAATAACTTTGTGCCACTGCTTATAATAGTGGAAGAAATCATTTTATGATTAGTTTTAATGAGGAAATAAAGATCTTCATTTAAGGAGTGCGAAAACAGACATTTAGATTATTTTAGGTGTTAACACTTCATTTAGGTTTCTTAGGTGTAATTAATTTATATATTGTGCTTCAGGAAGTGTGGGGTGAATATGTATCTGAAGTTTATTAATTAAATGGCGAGAAAAAAATAGGTATACCAAAAAATCCGGTACTTAGTAATATCATGACGTAATATTATTATAAAATGTGACTGAATTAAAATATTAACTTGGTGTATTTGAAGAATAATAAGTGAGAAGTAAAAATGTTAGATGTGATTTTTTCCCCATAGGAAGGCCATTCCTTACAGATTCCTCCACTTTATTTTTCCCTACATTTAACCATTTTCCTGATATTTTACTGCATTACGACTATTCTCCTAATCGCCATTCGTTGCGCATACCTCTTAGGAACCAGTTACGTCTTAATTCAATGTCTTAGCTACATTGTTTATTTACTTTTCCTTTATGTTTCAGCATTGTTCCTTCTTTGCCCAACCTCGCCAAACAAAAAAGCTTCGTTATCTGTTTTCTGCCAATTTTACATGCACCATTCTTGTCTACATTCACGTATCAAATGTAGCTATTGATATGGGCTTGTGTTTCGCGCCATGTGATGTAGCATTATTTACTGTGGACAGAGTGTACATGTACACTCTCTTCCGTTAATGCCGTCACAACGGAAGTTGTATCACTCCCAGCGTTGTGTGGATGTGCGCCTATTTACCTGCGTGATTCTGTAAACAGAACTGCTTATGCAGTAAGATTTTTAATATAAATCCGCATTATGTTCACGTAGGACGGTATCTTAGTTATTTGAATTTATCTAATCGTGATATCAAAAATATTGATGCATAAATATTATTCCAAGTGAACAGCTAAAACAGAACATTTACAGAGGATGCGAAATGCCTTCTTATGTCATACAAAGGGTTGTAGATTAACTAATGCCTAATTCTTGTTTTAGTTATGAGCTTCAGGTGGTATAATTTACGTCTCGGCAAATGTGAGCTACTCTAGAAAATGCTAGATCAATATGAGCTGAATACTGTATGGCTAAAAATAAACCTGCTATAACTTGAATTCCTAAACATAATCCTAAAACGTAAATTATGGCTGACTTTTACAAACACTTCGTGCAAATGGTGCTTCAATATATTTTATTTATATACATATTCGACGAGATATATTATAGTTCATACAAATTATAATTATTAGTATTTATAAAATGACTTTAGACAAATAAATAATGTACAAACCTTAAACTTCAGAAATAGCTAAAGATTTGCTGAAGTTACGTATGTATCAGACCTGATATCAGTTAATCCCTGTATCCTAAACAATCTTAAGGGATCACACCTACTGCTAGTTCCAAATGTGAGAAACCATACAAATAAGTTTACAATATAATTAATAATAATAACAATAATAATAATAAAAATAATATATTTTAAGGTTTACAGTTACAGAACATAAGAGAATAAGTTATGAGTGATTTCCCCTGGTAACTCAATTATTTAAATCTTAATCATTGTTTTAAAAGATAACGAAAATATAGCGAAAACAAATAAATAGTAAAGGAACTTGCATACTGCATACACAAGTGATACGCACAACGCCGCGTAATGATAATGATAATTATAATTTATTTCACCATTTAGCATACGCGCAATGCAATAGGTTTCGTCAGCAAGTCATTAAAATGCATTTATTTTTAAGTATGCTTGTATGGTATAAAAATTAAGTAGCTTGGTCGTATTTTAACACTAATTGTAAAAGCATTTGCATTCACAATTTGACTTACATTTAAAGGTGATTTATTATATAATTTTACTCCAATCAAGAGACATCTTAAGCGAAATTTAGATGGGATCATTCTATCCCTTGTATCATGAATATCAAGAGATAGAATGATCCCATCTATATATGTCAGGAAAACGTAGTGTTGGGGGGGGGGTACCGTCTCTGCGAGCGGTCGCGAGTTTGAATTTTACTTAGGATGAGTTACTCCATTTTATTTATTTATTTTTTGGAGGGTTACCCTTATCGAGTAATTTTAAGCTTCATGGATCGCGAGATCATTTGAGCATTTCACGATTTCTTTCATCGTCCGATATAACTAATTAGGTTAAGGTGTGGTTAAAAAAACAACAACACAAACTGTTTTAGAGAAACTGCTATTGGGACGGCGTTAATTGGGGGGAAATGAACAAGAATCGTCTTCTTGTATACTCGTGGTGGTATCACACAGATTCCCGGTCCCTCGCTGAGAGACCTGGTCCGGGGTGCACTCAACCTCGCGAGGTCCTTGGGGTTCCGCTGATGAGCTACTTGAGGGAAAATTAGGGGCTCCAAGTTGCATGGACCGTATTAACTATCCGGGAGGCACTCAGGATGCTAATCACTGTAGTACTGCATCCACTCGTGACGCCTGTCATAAGTAGAGATGCAACAGTATGCCTTGGCCTGAATTTGGAGTGTAGTGCCGCGGAGTTTTTGTATCAATTTTCATAGACGATTTCACCTTGTAAAAGCCTCACTTCTTCCCAAAGCTTTGGTTTTCTTACGATCTTATCATGTGATCGTTTCAGTTCGTTATTTTCACTCTGTATTTTATGCACCCTATTATAATCCTAATTTATAACTGACTTATACTTTTATGATTATGATTTTTAACGATATAAAACGGGACTTACCAATACAGACACCGCTCTGCAGCCTGTAGCCGACCTCACACTGGCAGTAGAAGGAACCTATCGTGTTTACACATCTACCTTTACAAACTCCGCTTAAGCATTCGTCGATATCTGTAACATAAAGTATATCGGTTTACCTGCAAAAGAAGTATAGTTGTACATGTTCGTTATGTTAAAATGGATTTAAGTTAGTTTGGGCCGGCAACAGAGCGCGCTTTAAACTAGCAACTCGCACTAGCAGTTGACGGACCAAGGGCAGCCCGAAGGTGTGTTAGACGAGTACCCACCCTTGCTAAAACTACATTCTGACAGGAATGTGAGATTTGCAGGAGACTGGTGTAAATGAGGTAGGGAAGTAAGAGGCAACAAGATAGCTCCTCAACGTGCCAGTCATGGTACAACGGCCTTTGTGCACCGCTGATGTAAAGTGGCAACAGTTTTGTGTTCATTCTTATGTGCCAAGCGGCGCGCGTTTTAGTTCTGGCAGATGCATAGACCGGAAGAGTAAAATTGTATTTTGTATTTATTACAACTGGGTACAATATTTTCTGTGTGATGTAAAATTTAACGACACCAGGAAGTGAATGCACATCTGCCATACCCCAGTAATGTGAAAACTTCATTTTCAATTTTTGTTACCAAAATTTGCTTGAGTAATATGAAATGTGAAGGTTTCTGCATTTAATAAATGTGTTGTATTTAGGGTAAGTTGCTTTTACATCTTTACTAACAAAAAGTTGGTAACACATTTCTGGAACACTTTTCACCCAAGTTTTGATTGTAGAATCATCATATTTTGCTGTGATACTTTAACAATTAAGGTTGTGAACACAATTAAAATTTGTTTCCATAAAATGAGAAAGGAAGTGCTCTTCGGAAAAGAATTATAAAATGTTATTATAATTTGATTACTATTGTATCATTGAGTATTTAAGATTAAACCACTTGCTTACTTTCAGCTTAAATCAACAGAAGCAGAACTAACAGAACATATTTTCATCCACATATGCATACTTTGTGCGGACTAACGTATGATATTGGGGCATCTCTTTTGCCAATATATATGAACCAAAACGCCGTTAACCTTTAGATCGTTTAAGCCCCAGAACTAGTTTTAGAGTGTTTGCGTACAGTTAACCTTTGAGGGCTCTCTATTGCCGTGAAATGTAAGTATTTTTTAATTATTTTAAAATTATTTTTATATATGTTAATTAAACAAAGTAAGAATCTACCCTAACTTACCTATACAGGTATGGCCATGGCGATGAAATCCGTCTTTGCAGCCACACTCAAAAGATCCCGGAGTGTTGACACAGAAATGATGGCATCCGTGGTGAGCTCCACGGTCTTCTTCACATTCGTCGATGTCAACACACTTAACACCGTCATCCATCAACCGATATCCCGAATGGCACGCACAACGGCCGCCCTCACACAGCTGTTCACACTTGACGCAGGGGTCTTCTGCATCGCAGCGCCTGCCATTCTCACCAAGTGTCATACCTTCGGGACAAGCACATCGGAAAGACCCAGGAGTATTTATGCATTCATGTGAGCACTCCCCATTCCTCATGGAACATTCGTCTAAGTCAATACACTTCCTTGAGTCCTCGAGAGCAGGTCTATATCCAAAACCGCAGGTACATCTGAAGCTGCCCTCTGTGTTGATGCAGCCATGAGAGCATCCACCATTTCTCACACCACATTCGTCAACATCTGTACACGTTTTTTCATCTTTGTCTAGAAGATAACCAATGGGACAGCCGCACCTAAAACCACCTTCCATATTTACACACAAATGAGAACATCCACCGTTTATACCGTCGTCACATTCGTCCACATCTGCACAGGTTCTCCCATCTTCATCCAAACGATATCCTTCGTCACACTCACACAAATAACTGCCGTTCGTGTTCGTACATGTATTGGAACATCCACCGTTACCTTTGTCACATTCATCGACATCTATACAAGTCCTTTCCTCTTCTTTATCAAGTATATACCCTGGAGGGCATGTACAAATGGGCCCGTCAATAGTATTGGCACAACCGTGAGAACACCATCCCTCCAAAAGCGACGAGCAGCTTTCTCGCACTGAAGCTGGGGCGTCAGAAATACATGTAAAATTGGATCTATCGAGGAATCGGTAACCTTCTGGACATGCGCAATGATACGAACCTGGTGAGTTTACACATTCATGTGAGCATCCGCCATTTTTGTTTTCGGGAACAAGGCATTCATCGATATCTACACAAGTCTTGTCGTCCAAAGGAGTTAGGTGATATCCATCGGGGCATTCACAACGAGCTCCATTTACAGTAATAGCGCAAGTATGAGAGCACCCACCATTGTTTACTGAACATTCTTCAAGACAAGCTTTGCCATCATCATCAAGTATTTCTCCGTTTGGACACGTGCACTGGAAACTGCCTGGAGTATTTCGACATTTCCCATCACATTCCGCTATCTCTTCGCATTCATCTATGTCAACACATGTTAATGAGTCGTCTCCGAGCTGGTAGCCCTGAGGACAATCACAGTCATAACTACCCTGGTTGTTAACGCAGATGTGTGAGCAGCCTCCTATATTGTCACTGTCACACTCATTGATATCCAAACATGTCCCGTTAGCGGCTAAATGATAGCCAGTGCGGCATTTGCAGTGGAAACTGCCCTCGGTATTCACGCACATCTCTGTACATCTTTCATTTGCCTCTTTACATTCGTCGATATCGATACATTTTGTACTGTCCTCTGGATCTACCCTATATCCTTCAATACAACTACATCGATAGCTCCCCTCGGTATTAATGCAATCATGAGAGCAGACCACATCACCAAGATCACATTCATCGAGGTCTTCGCACGTTTTCCCATCCGAATCTGACAGGTCGTATCCATCAGGGCAGCTGCAGCGCACTGTTGCGGCGCTTACGTCACCTCTTTCTTCGGCGCAATAGTGGGAACATCCACCGTTGTCAACGGCGCACCCTGTGGTTCTTATGCACGTCTTGCCATCGTCTTCAAGTAACATGTAACCTTCCGGACAGGCACATTCCACACCGCCATCGATATTTGCACAGAGGTGAGAGCAACCTCCATTATGTCCATCCATGCATTCATTAATGTCCTCACATGTCCTGTTATCAGCTTTTGAAAGTGTGTAACCAAGTTCACAAATGCAGCGAAATCCTCCTTCTTCGTTAACACACCCATGAGAACATGCGTTCTTGCTGTCTATTTCATTCTCAGCATTTGCACACTCGTCAATATCCTCACACGTTCTCCGATCGTCTGATAATAAAAATCCTTCAGGACATTCACACTTGAAGCTTCCTGGAATGTTGACACAAGTATGAGAACAATGTTTACCTTCATTGTGTGCACATTCATCAACGTCTTTGCATGTTCTTTCGTCATTTTCCAAGGTAAACCCATCAGGACAAGTGCAGTGGAAACTACCTTGTTTATTGGTGCAACCGTGGGAACATCCCTTTCCAGTGCTATTGTTTATCAATTCTTCGCATTCGTTTATGTCTTCACATGTCCTCTGATCCAACCCTAGCACAAATCCTGAAGGACATTCACATCGGAAACTGCCTACTTCGTTTACACAGTAATGGGAACAAGAAGTCCCTTGTAGGTCATCAGTTTTACACTCGTCTTTATCCTCACAAGTACTCTTATTGTCAGACATACGGAAGCCTTCGGGGCATTCACATTTAAAGCTGCCAATTTCATTAATGCATGTGTGGGAACACTCATGAGTCTCAGTAGTACATTCATCAATATCCTCGCAACTTCTGTTATCTTCAGCAAGGTACAGTCCTTCAGGACATTCACACTTGAAGCTGCCAGGAAGATTTACGCATTCATGAGAGCATTCTTCGCCATCTTGTCCTGCACATTCGTCAATATCCTCACATGTTTTAAGATCCTTACCGAGAATATAACCTTCAGGACAAACACACTTAAAGCTCCCTGGTTCATTTACACATTCATGTGAACACCTGGAACCAATGATTTCGTTCTCCAAATCCTTGCACTCATCTATATCGTGACATGTTCGTAGATCTTCACTTAGCGTAAACCCTGGAGGACAGCGGCATTTGAAACTACCTGGTTCATTGATGCAATGATGTGAACAGGTTGGTTCACCATTATCTTTTACGAAGTTCTCGTGACACTCGTCAATGTCATGGCAAGTCCGGTTATCGGTACTAAGATTGAATCCTGTCGGACAGACACAGCGATATCCTCCAGGCTCGTTTACACATTGATGTGAACATTTTAGCTCCGTGTCATTGGACTCAGATGCACATTCGTCAATATCTTTACATGTTCGTAAATCCTCTGTAAGGATATAACCTTTAGGACACGAACATCGAAAACCGCCGGGCTCATTAATACAGTGATGACTACAGTTAGCCCCATCGAGACATTCGTTAGTATCTTCGCAAGACTTGAGATCTGCTCCCAACTCATAACCTGTTGGACAGGTACACTGAAAGGCTCCTCCTGTCTTCTCAATGACGCATCCATGGGAACATTCTCCCTTTTGATCTGTGCTGCAATCCTCGTCTTCTTTCTGGGTATCTTCTTTACCACCTTCCTCGGGTTCTCTCTCAAACTCTTCTTCTCCCCCTTCTTCGCGTTCTTTGTCAGGCTCTTCTTCTCTGCCTTCCTCGTATTCCTTCTCAGGATCGTTTTCATCTTCTTCCTTGTCTCCCGTTCCAGGTTCTTTTTCACCATCCTTTCCGGGAATATTTTCCGTTTCTTCTTGACCGTCCTTTTCATGCATGTTTGATTCAGTCTGTTCTTCACCTTCCTCCTCTGTCTCCTCGCAGTTTCTCTGGTCCTTGGATAGACGAAAACCAGATGGACACTCGCACCGGTAACTTCCAACCTAAAAAAAGAAATGGCTTTAGTAAGCCAATTAACATTTTCATAGGGATAAGAGGCTTCTTGAAAAAAAAAAAAAAAAAAAAAAGAATACCACTAAGATTAAGTTGATTGTATGGACTTTAATTGAATTAAGACTTCCTCCTTGGGGTATTGTAATGATAAGGTTTTCTTCCGTTCTCATTGATTTTAAAAAAATCAAAAAATAAAGCTCTTTACTGTTTTTGAATGCAGTGTACCGGCAAAGTCACGAGAAATGCAGAGTATCAGGACACAAGGCATTTGAAATAATAAGCACGCGCCTAATAAGTAAAGTTCGGTTTTTGGTTCCGTACACAGTTACGAACACAGAGAGCAGTCAGTGGTGTAAAGGAAGCGTACTGGGGAGGGGTTTGTAGCATAAACATACACATGTTGAGGCATAATCTGTTCCAAAAGTAGCTCATTACATGTATTGACATTATATGCATCGTTATAATCCATAAAGTAGCACAATAAACTATTTCATAATATGGCTAGTAAATAAAAAACGCCTTGTACTTTTACAAAAAAAAAAAAAAAAAAAAAAAAGTACAAAGCTTGATAACAAAAAACTCAGCAGAATAATATGCAGAGCTTTAAGAAGACAATGAACATAACCAATTTCACTCAGAATTCTTGCAGTGAATTACAAGATACATCGGTACTGTATCGAAAGAAAAGGCTCTTCTCCTGTCACCCAAAATATGTTTGAATCATCTACTAATTCAGTATCAAATGCCTTTCAAATTTTCGACATTTTTCAATCTGCGCTCTCTAGCAGGAACTGAACGAGCCCAGGCAGTGAGCAATGCTTGATAATGCTGCACGTTTCGAAACGGACTATACAGACCACGCTTACTCCATCCCGTCCTAATCATACTCTATGTGCACCGAACCTCAATCCGGCAATTTCGTGACCTTGGATCGAAAACTACTACTACGCGTAGAAGCAAGAGGGCAAGAGAAATGTGGGAAAGCTATGAAACTGATACTACTCTAATACTTGATACTGTTCATGAGTGAATTACGTCTTCTGATGTGATTAGAATTCGTGTTAATGCCTTTATTGGTAAGGTTGTTCGACCCTCCTATTCCAATGCCTTCAATAAGAATACGGGATACCTAACCGTTCTGAGTGCTAATTACTTTCTCTATACTTGGTATTTAAGTTTGGTATCTTCCAAGGATGCGATACGAAGATTTTCAAGAAATTCCTCCCATCCCAAACTACCCTTCACATGGAAACATTTTCGAAAATTTTGTTTTTCTTAAAAATGGCTCTAACGATTTTGATTAAAATCTCGTATATTTAAGATACTTGACAAATAAAATGTATATCTTGAATTTCCTGGGAAGCCTCGGAAGACTACTTTATTTTGGATGAATTTGACGGATTTTTGCATAGCTGCTAAACCGTAAGAGATGGACGAAAACTTACCACACAAAAAATGTGAAGCACATTAAAACACATACAGCATGTTATATACATTTTTTTCGTGGAGATGGTTGTTTTTAAGATATTCCTTGCTTTTAGTTTCAGCTTTGAAAAGCATACTTTTCTCATACAGGAATTTGTGAACTTCTGTCTACTCAAACAACCAGCCTTTGACTGTCAGTTTAGTCTATGGTACTCCCTTATTTCACTTTTACTTACAAGGAAGCGAGTAACAAGACTATTTCTGATAATTTTTTCTCGATTATCATTAAGTAAATAGAAGAATAAGCTTTTTATCAGTAATTTGTTGCACAGATATAAATTCATGTGAATGGAACACATCCGCTTTTTTTTTTACACGTGCTGCTCTTGAGGCAACAAGATGCGCCCTAAAATAACTGTAACGAAATTTTTTGTACTAAAAATGCTGTATAAGGAAACTCAGTAAAAACAGAATAACAAATTCCGTGCTGAACCTCTATAAAATATATCTCGTATTAAGGTTTCTTAAAAACTATACAAGCTATCATAACGACAATTTAACCACTTATAAAACACTTCTTCTAATTCAGAAACCATAGTAAAGTCACAACTTAGGTTAATAGTTGTTAAGTTGTTGACACTTCAATAAACAAGAACATTTACAAAATTTTTCACATATTTTCTTCTGTACGCGCATTTTCCCCTGATCAATTAAAATGAGACACTTAAGGTTTTGTAGTCATTTTAACAACTTTTTATTTGACATAGCTGTTGAAGTATTAAGACATTTTAACAAAAAAATAGCAATTTTAGAAAATATGGAATTACGTATACTTTATTTTTAATTTTTAAAGGCATTTATAATTTTTTAAGGGTTTTATACACAGGTAACATAAACGCTTAAATTTTTTTTGTTTTATAAAAGTGCGCCTAAAGAGATATATGTTAAATAGTCCTTGACTATTGAATATCGTAATTTAGCAATTATTAATCTAAGTTATTGATTTGACGATGGTTTCTGAAATTAGAAGTTGTTTTTTTAAGTAGTAAAATGTTCATTATGATAGGATACATAGTTTTCAACAATGATTAATATATGTTTCATTGCAGTTTAGCATATAAATTGCTATTCGGCCTGTACTAAGTGTTCCTTATACACCTTTAAAATGACAAGTGTAATATAAACGCACTACTTAAAATTAATTCATGTCATGTTTTAAAACCCCTGTCATAACAAATAAGTAAATGTCACAAAATTGCTTAGTATATACATTGCACCATATTATAATATTCCTTGCAGTTAAGGTGAGAATAATACAAACACGAACAGGAGCCGGTCCCCATGGCCGCGCTCGCCAAGGCGTCCCGCTTTGGTGCTTCGTAGCGCTGGGGATCGTGGGTTCGAGTCCCGCCTTGGGCATGGGTGTTATATGTTTGTGTATATGTGTGTGTTGTAAAAGTAAGAAAACAGTAATAATACGGCAAAACAAAGTAAAAAGAAAAAGGTAAATAAAAGTAGGGTATACAGTGCCGGAGTCCTGATCAGACTCCGGTACTGTATTTAAAAAAAAAAAAAAAAAAAAAAAAAAAAAAAAAACAGGATGGTTCAGGTGTAATGTCCATGGTTCTAATTGCGGTTTTCTCGTGGTTCCCTCATCGCCAAGATAAATACCGGATCGGACATTTAATAACATACTTAGAAAAGGTAAATAAATGAGTATTTTACGCTAACGTGATAGGCAAATGTATTGAAAGCCGGTCGCTATGTGAGATAATTAACATTCGATTCTCTTTGCATGGCTGGGAGTAAAACAAAAGAGATTTGAAGCAAGGATGCCTTCCCGTTTGAGAAAAGCTTAAGTAGATTAAAATTGAAACCAATATCAAGGGATGTCTTGGACATGGCCAACTGTGTGTGTATATATATATATATATATATATATATATATATATATTACATAAATTATGTAAATTTAACATGGTCTACATTTTGTGTAATATGTTTCTGTCTATCTCTTACGGTTACCAGTCATGCAAAAGTCATCCATGAAGAGATCTTCAGAGGCTATCCCCTAAAATTTCAAGATATAAATTTCATTTGTCACGAAATATATTAAACATATAGTATGTTTTTCAAAATGTAACCTTCAGTCTAAAACAATAGCAAAACTGAAAGTAGATGGTAATAGTGTTTGCACTGCCACCTATCCACGGATAATGTAAACAATAGACTAGACGGCACCTAATCATCTCGCTCGCCTAGGCGACCGCATGTGGGTTTGTTGTGGATAAAGCGAAGCATGGGCGTGTTTATAAAGGTTCTCCGGTTTCCCCAGCTGCCGCATCCCACGGTGCTCCATGTTCATTCCATATGCCATCAGTGTCATCGCCTGCATGCCATGGTAGTAAAAGTGGGCGTTAAACACTATAAAATATCTCACGCCTCAGTTCAATTCACAGAACAACACTGCATTGCAACGCTTCCTCCTTTAGAAAATGACATCACAAACTTTCTGGAAACTTGTCGAAGATACTGGAAGCCGAAGCTTGGAGAAACACCTCGAATATCGAGAAGAATCATGATGCCGCGAGAGGAGTCTCGCATTCCGAAGGATCCAGTTACGTCGCGCACTCTTCCGTGTTGTGTACGTACATCAGTTGCGACGACTCACATACCAAGACGAACATGAGAGCAGTCACATACACGACCGGCATTGTCACAATATTATCAGTCTGAGATACTCAGCCCCCCCCTGCCTCTGAGAAAATTAGGATGCTCTAGTGGTTATTAATACCACCCTAATGGGTATTTTAATGGCAGAATGGAGAACTCACTCCGCCCTGCAAGATTTCACTGCAGCTCGCTGTCGTGCTAATGTAAAGTTTATTCATAAAACATTACATTTACAGATCGATGAAAATGTCATTAACAAAACATGCTCAGAATAATATCTAGTTTCATCAAAGCTTAACGGTCATCAAGCCCGTAGTGTAGCTGCAATATATTCAGTTAAGAGTTGCCTTGTTTAATAAATGAAAAAAAAAAAAAAAAAAAACTATGTGTTTCGTTCACATGACTTTCTCTACATCTCTGCAATAAATTATTGTTAAAAGGCTTATTCTTTTATTTACTTAATGCTAATCGAGAAAAAAAAATAGCAGAATGAGTATTATTACTTGCTTCCTTGTAAGTAGGTGGGAAATAAGGGAGTACATAGGATAAAGTGATAGCAAATCTTTTTAAATTTGGTTACTATATAATTGAAGTTCCTTTGTTTGTATGGACAGGTGTTGACACATTCCCGTATGAGAACAGTATGAATATTTGAAAGCTGGAACCAATAACAAGTAATATCTCAAAAACGGGAAACTCCACAAAAAATGTATATAACATAAATTGTGTGTTTTAACGACCTCTACCTTTTTTGTATATTAAGGTTTTGTCTATCTCTTACGGTTTACCAGTTACGCAAAATTCATTCAGAATAAAGAGGTCTTTATAGGCTATTCCCAGAAAATTCAACATATACATTTTATTTGTCAATTAAATATCTTTAATATACGACATTTAATCAAAATCGTTAGAGCCACTTTTGAGAAAATCAAAATTTTGGAAAATGTTTCCATGTAAATTGCAATTGGGAGTGGGGAAATTTTTTGAAAATCTTCACGTCGCACCCTTGGAAGATACTATACCAAGTATGGTACTTAACGGTCGTTCGTTTTTGAGCTATGCTGTCCACAGGTACACACACACGGACATTTTTCTAAAAATGCTTTCTTTGATTTCAAAGAAAGATGTATTTCCGGTGAAATCTCGGTATCGAATTTTTGGGTTGCAATACAATACATTCCTTTTTGAGCTATGCTGTCCACAGGTACACACACACGGACATTTTTCTAAAAATGCTTTCTTTGATTTCAAAGAAAGATGTATTTCCGGTGAAATCTCGGTATCGAATTTTTGGGTTGCAATACAATACATTCCTTTTTGAGCTATGCTGTCCACAGGTACACACACACGGACATTTTTCTAAAAATGCTTTCTTTGATTTCAAAGAAAGATGTATTTCCGGTGAAATCTCGGTATCGAATTTTTGGGTTGCAATACAATACATTCTCTATACACTATGAACATAGTACTGTAGAGAAAGTAATAACCTTACTACTTGTAACAAGGTTATCAAAATTATTATTACTATGAAGTTAAAGAATAAAGTTATATTTTAGTTTCATCGTTGTAATGATTTACTATTATTTAAATTGAAAACCCGCGCTAAAAATTATCATGGGTTAAATTCATATGTTTTTTCTCAAAATATTCTGTAACTATTCTTACAAAAGTTTATTACTTTCTCGTCATCACATGGTCAAAAACTCGATACTGAGATTTCACCGGAAATACATGTTTTAGGGTATCCTGTATCCAACCAAATATTTTAAAAAAAGGTCCGTGTGTGTCTGTGTACACGATAACTCAAAAGCAAAAATACCAAGTTTGCTATTCATTTTTTGAAAAGTGTCTTTTTCCCAAAAATGGCTCTAACGATTTTGATTAGAATACCGGATATTACATATATGTACAAGGCAAATAAAATGTATATCTTGAATAGCCTCTGAAGACTCTTCATTCTGTATAAATTTTGCATAACTAGCAAACCGCAAGAAATAGACAAAAAACTTACCAGAGAAAAAAAAAAAAAAAGAAGATGTAAAGCTCCTAAAACACACAATTTATGTCATATACCTTTTTTGAGTTAATCGTTTTCGAGATTTTCCTTGTTATTGGATTCAGTTTTAAGCTAATTAACTCCTGGCTGTGTAAAGCGAAAACATAGAGATCGGCTTTTTATAGAATTTGACTATCGCTTTAGCCTATTCTTTCTACTTAGAAGATACTAACACAACAATTTGTGCAAATGTTTATCATAATCAGAGCTAGGAAGTTTGTACCGTTTGCCGTCCCGTCATATAGATTGCGACCGACCATCTCGCCAAATCAAAACAAGTCATGATAAGAACACTGGGTGGAGAGGTAAACGAACCTGTTGTCCAGAGAGCATAAATGACTTATTAGACATTCGTAAAAGCATACCTATTTAGATCATTAGTTATGTACAACATACAAATAGTTACATATATAAGGCTGGTTCTTATTTCCTTCTTTACATATGCATGTACGTTATGAAAACACCCAAGCAATTATAACACGGATTGTAGTATTTACTGATCGAATATAAAATAATATCCAAATAATAAAATGAATTTCTTAAATATCTTCAGACTCTTACAAGGTAAAAACGAAATCAGGAATTAATCTAAATCTTTACTCATCTGCAGCCGTATTACTCAAAGGTATACTTCTGAAGTCTTTCAAATGAAAATCTCATTCTACGTTCTGACAAACAAGATTTGTAATGCGAAAAAGTTCGTTTTACTTTGCATGATGTATCCGTATCACCAAGCAAATATCATCTAAAAGTATAGCTTGTATGCGATACATCACACTGAACCCTGCATTTTTTTCAATTACACTTTTTATTTTCATCTTTATTTCAGGCAGGATGTTCGCGGATTGGCAGATCCGTCTTGACAGTTCTCTACATGACGCACAGATTCAGTTCAGCTCAGCTCTATATCTCTGGACTGTAACAGTGTAATAGTTGTGGGTGACTTTTTGAACTAATTTGCAATGAATACTATGTTTCTGTGCAGCTGTTCTGTTACAAGACAGTTGACAGTTTGTATACTAGAATTGCCATCGATTACTAAATAAGTACACGAATATTTACGCTGCTAGAAAGCTTACTATGGTTGTAAAATAAATTGACTTTGCTCACATTTGAGCAGAACAACGATGTTATCCCAACGCCTTTCTTGCTACCCACGTGGTTCTGTGTTATACAGTGATAGCTGTTTTGCAGGAATGGGTTGCACTCTACGTTGATCTTTGCTCGTGCAAGTAGCGCCGCATGGTATTGCCGAACCTGGCCGCTCTCACTCTGCATAAGGAAATTGGTACGAACTCTGATTATAATGTAGATAAGTAAATATTCTTTCGTAACAACAGCTTTTAGAGAGTATCATGTGAATGGAACGTATCAGCTTTTTTTTTTTTCTATCCATCTTCACGTAAATTTATTTAAAAAACTTCCAGAAATACTTTTCTTACACACTTCCTTTTAGATACGCGGGGATAGAAAGTACATTAGGCTAAAGAGATAGACAGCTCCTGCAAGAGCTGGTCGCTGTCTGATAAAATGACAGTCCATTCTCTTTACTTAACAGGGGATAGAAAAATGACTAAAGATTTTCCATTTGAGAAATATATAAATATTTTAAAATTTAAACAAATAACTAGGAATATCTCGGAGACGGTTAGCTGTACAGAAACATTATTTGAACATAAATCGTGTGCTTTAACGAAATCTACCTTTTTTGTGGAAAATATTTTCTCTATCTCTTATGGTTTACCAATTGCACAAAAGTCATTCAGAATGGGCAGGACTTCAGAGGCTATTCTCTAAAATTCAAGATTAAATCTTATTTAGTATAAAATATCTTAAAACATCTTATTTTAATCAAAGTCCTATCAAAGAGCTATTTTTGAGAAAATAAACATTTTCGAAAAATATTGCATGTTAAAGGATAGTTTGGATTCTTTAAAATCTTCGTGTCGCATCCACAGAAAATGCTTAACATAACTATCAAGTTTTATATTTAATCAATTTTTCGTATTTGAACTATGCTGTTTACATACATACACACACGGACCTTTATGTTTATTTTTTGTTTTTAATTTATTCAGGGTTAAATCTCGGTATCGAAGTTTTGGGTGCAATACAATACACTCTCTACCTATTTTGTACATTCCATGTAGGTACATAGTACAGAAAGTAATACGATGGGGTACCTGTATAAATTAAACATTTTCTGACTTCAGCTTTCATCTGAAAATCAAGTGGGTACAGCTTATAACATTTGATCCCATATGACGGTAAAATGTTTCAGTGCAAAACTTTGGATGCAAGCAAACATGCAAAAATTCCCTTATTTTTATAGTTGAAATAGTTAATGCAAAAATTATAACATTTTGAGCTATGAATAGTCATTTTTAAAGTTAAAATAGTTAATGAAAAGTTTTAAAATTTAAAATTTTCGGGCTATTTTGTCATGGACACGTCTTTCCGAGTTAGCGACGTGAGCACATTGCCTCTGAAGATGTCCCTCACAGATAGGGACGAAACGTTAGGTAGATATATTTTAACTTACAGACCAGGGCAAAACATTTTTAAAACAATGGACACCGGCCGTGAAAGATTACGCATATAATTAATGCAAAGATTATAACATTTTGAACCAAGAATTGAATTGGAATTCATTTTTGTAGTTAAAATAGCTAATGCAAAATTTATAAAATTTTGAGTTATGAATTGAATTGCAATTCATTTGGGGGAGGGGAATTTAATATTCATGTATTTTTTCCCCTGGTAACTACCGATGATTTTGCTTTATTTCGCATTTCCTTCTCCTTTCCAAAACATTCTAAATGATGCAAGTTTTTTTTAATTCCGTCAGTATTTCCATAGACTGGGTTAAGACGCTTCAGTTTGGCTACAAGTGTATTTATTAGCACAAAAGATATATATATATATATATATATATATATATATATATATATAAAGTAGGTGCACACGCATAGTGAATACAGTGATGAACTGAGGTTTTAGGAGTTTTCGATTTTTTAATTATGTCATATAAATATTGTAAAGATACCTGAGAATCATTATGATCAAACATTTTTTCACGATATGCCATTTTTAAAGGCCCAGAAAAATATTTATACCCCTATGTGTTACCTCTTAGTGCTCCTTTCTATATGTACCTTTTCCCCTCTCTGTTTTGCATGGTTGCGCACGAAATTTCTTCCTTGCGTTTCAGAGTGTGCTATCTAAGGATCTAAGGATGCAATTTATGACTGGTTTACTCTTTGGCTCAAAGAGAATTAGTTTAAAGTGATAAAACAGGGAACATTTAATACCGACAACTTCATTAAAACACACATTTATGTAAAATGTTAACTTAAATCAAAGCCAAACATTTATTTTTAATCTAAGTATCAGAAAAGCAGGCAGTTTTAGAACATTTGATATTTTTGCGCCAATTAAAAGTATTTATTTGCATTATCAGAGAAACCACAGAGAGCTTTCAGTGTTTGCACAGTCTTTATCTTTTATATTAAGTGTGACAGTTTTAAAGTAAAAAATTTAAAGTTAAAAAAAAAGTTAAAAAATTTAGTCCTTTAAGAACGAATAACTCACCTTTAAGAACGAATAACTCACGTGTGAATGTTTAGTATATGAACTAAAGTGAAATCAGCGATGGTTCTTGGGAGTTAGGTTATGGTATTGAACGTTCTCTTAAAGGGCGACTGAATGAAACTATGAAGAAAGAAAGAAAAAAAGAAAAAAGAATTGAAATTGGCCAGCAAATGTCATTGTAACCTACGACCTCCCGATTGCGAACATTTATGCTTCCATCCGAATTTACCCTGTTTCAAGCTTTCCAAGGGTTCGCAGTTTAAACCCAGTGTAAGGTCGTACTTTTTATCATGATGTTGGTTCATTAAACACATCTTTTCACATAGTTTTGCATTTTCTTTCATATGCTTCAGTGACGAATGGTAAATGGCTCATCTGCAAGAGAACTGAAACTTGCCTTGTAATATATACTCCGTACCATAAAAATCTTCGAAGTGAGTTACGGCTAAGATGGCGACCACGGCAGTATACATCAACTACCATATCCGATTTAGTTTTCATACCCCCTGCTCATTGGACCCATGAGTGGCACTGATCCGCGAAAAATACACATTTACTTTCTTGTAAAATACTACGAAAACAACTTTAATGAAATATTCGTAAAAACACACGCTTGGTGTATAAACGCTGCTCTAAAACAAAATAGTCCGGAACGAACTTCAGCTGTTTTCGAGTAATGTACGTGGAATTGGTGCATTAGTCAATTAAGGGTCGGTCAGAGGGAAATTATAAACCATTTAGAGAAGGTTCTTAAATCGTTTAAGGTTTCCTTTGATCTGTGCACGTTGTAAAGCCCTTTGAGAACTGAATACACATCCTTGTGTATGCAATCATTTGGTTCTGAACGAGAGATATAATTGCTGAAAGTCAAAGGCAGTACAAACCAGCGTCGAGGTTAAAGGGGAACTAGCTTTTGATGAGGACTCCGTTCCTTGAGTAAATTTCTTCTTTTGAGTCATTCAATGTGGAAGATTGTAATCTATTATCCTTTGTGGTGGATATTACACGTTACGGACTATCTCAAAAAGCCTGGATCAAGTTCTTTTAAGAATAGATTCAGTAATACAAACGTTGATAAGCTGAAAGCCAGCCTCTCTCTTCCTTTAAAAGTTATCGGAAAACAGCTTCTCTGAGTTGGTAACAAATCGTTTGAACCTCCTTTTTGCGCGATAGTACGTTTTCCTTGTCCTGCACACTCTGAAGTGGATTTTCAATTTCCGTATAAACACATGGTTGTCAATTCGAATAAAAGATTTGGAAAGTTGAATCACACTTTGAAACATTTCATGCCAGATATCTTCGATTTTCGGTGCAGATGCTCTATCGCAACTACCATGGCGAAATCCCCGGATGGGATTTCATCTGAATGGAATATGCTGATAAAAATCCAAAGTAATCTTAAGTATTTGAGGTACCATGCTTAAGAGTTTATACTTAACCACACATAGATTGGTGCAGAAACTAAGTTGGACATTTGAATCGGTCAGAACCGGGAATCGAACAAGGGATATTTAATCTACCACACCGATGCTCTAGTGCAGGGGTCACCAATTGGTTGACCTTTGAGTAATGCAAAGAGAGCGAATTTGCTTGATGTTCCTGAAAATCACTTACTGTGCACTGCACGACCAACTACGTAGAAAGCAAGAACAGATAATGCCTTCACTAAGTGGCAGTAAGCAACATTTTGCGTTTTAAATACATAATCCAACGTTTATAAGTTAATAACCTTTTGTAGGTTTATTGCAAGAACAATTGTTCTATTATTTCTCTTGCATTAATATTTATACCTCGGATAGAACTTATGCATATTTTCATAGGTTTGGTAAAAATTGGTAGTCATAACATAAATAATTGCATAAAATGACAATTATTAAAACATTAACATAATTAAACAGCAAACTGTTTAACTTGATTATTACTATTGTAAACCATTGTAACGCCTACTGTATGAGAATTAATTTATAACGAAAGACTTTCACATTAAAATAGTGAATATGAACGGGCATCTCGATAATTAAACAGTATCAAAAAGTTTGTAAGAAACGTTTTTGTCGCATTCACTTCCATAGGTTGCGTAATGATGCTGCAAATTGTATTTTCGGAGTGCAGCACTTTGCCTCAAACTAAACACTTATTCCGTCACTTTCTATAAATAAGGTTCCTCCTAGGCAAACATAAAGTAGTAGAATTCGATGGCTTGCATTGCTTACCGTTTTCCATCTTTTAAGCTACCACACGTCGCACTATTCAAGAAAGAGATACAATCGCTGAGTCACATGTTTTCCTACTGCATGCTCCGTACAAGGCTATTTGCATCTGCACGGAATAAAGCTGTTAGTGACGCATGCTCTGGGATGTAGGTAATTGGAACGGAGGAAGAAACCTCGTCCACTGCGACATCACAATGGCTCGACTGTAGTTGAACTCGCTGAGAGACAGGGAGAGGTGAGGGAGGTCCACAGAGATGCGCAGAAGTCCTAAACATTTCCAGTTTGAGCATCCGTGCAACATTCGAGAACAATCCTAAGAGAGCGACCCAGCAGGTGAGAAAATTCAGTGACGGCCACAGAGAGAAATCTTTCCATATGGCAAACAACTGTGCCATCTACTTGGTAGCAGACCGCGCCGTGGCCCAGCGGTTAGACCACTTCGATTTCAAATGACCGCATGTGGGATTTGTGGTGGACAAAGCGGCGCAGGGACGAGTTTTCTCCAGATTCTCCGGTTTCCCCGCCATCGTATTCCACCGGTGCTTATCTTTTTTCTATGTATCATCAGTATCATCCTCTGCGATGCCAATGCAGTAAAAGCGGGCATTAAACATTATCAAAGAAAAAAAAAAATCTGCAGCGCCGACACTGCAAGAATGAAATCACACCTGAACATGGTGGAATGCAGCACTCCCATTTACCTGGACAGGGGAAAACCATGAAAACCGCCTTAATCAGAGAGGAATATCGCCAAATGCGAGTTTATGGTGTTAGCTGCCTCCGTTACCGCGGACCTATCTCCCTCGGTACCGATGCTCTAACACGCATATTTAACTGAAAATGCATTCCATCTCATTTATTTTTTTCAATTTAGCTTCACCGGCATAAAAACTTAAACTAAACTCCGTGGTGCAAAAGTCCAAAGTTTTCCCCCCCCCCCCAATAAATACAGTTCCCCCGAGCCTTGTCAGGACTCCAGCGCTGTATTCCTTTTTTTTTCTTTTTTCCTTTATTTTACTCCAGTTTCCTACATTTCCTGTGTTAACATATTTATTTTCCGTCTTCTTTTTACTTACACATACAAGACATATACACATTTACAAACACACAGGTGGGACTCGAACCCCTGCGATACGAACTACCAAAGCGAGGCACTTTGGTGAGCGCGGCCATGGAGACCGGCAAGTTAGGCCAAGAGCAACCACCCGACTGCTGCGTCTCATCTCTGACCATTAAAGGCGTCATGAGTGGAAAACTACCGGAGGGTGGGACGTGGTTATTGCCCCGAGTCCCTCTCAGGCATCTAATGCGATACACGCAACCTGGAGGCGCTGTTTTCCCCTCATTGGTCCCTCAGGGACCTCACGAGACTGAGTACACTCCGGATCGGTATCTTAGTTGGTAGAAACTCGCCATGCTGGTACCGGGAATCGAACTCGGACCTCTCACTTGGTAAGTAGATGCCCTACATCGCGCTAAAGAGACGGCCTTCAACGGTATAAGGGTAAAGTATTATTTATACTTTTCCTGTATTAGTTGTTATACTTCTCTAATGGTTACTCAGCTATACAAAATTATATCCAATTGAAGAGAGCTTCACTGACTGCTTACAGAAAATCAAGATATACATTTTACTTGTGGTGTCAGTATTTCCAACATATGATAAGTTTTTTTTGGAGGTGGACACATTTTTGAAAAAAAAATTGGTTTCTTTAAAGATGATAGAACTTATGGTGATGCATCTGTGAAATTTAACCAGGAATTGTGAAAAGTTAAAAATTGTTTTTTTTTCATAATAAAATAACATGAATTCTATACTTTAAGAAAATATATCACTTTTTTTTTATTTGGTGCACTGCAACTAAAGCACTGAAGCTATACATGGACAGATGCTTATCAATAGGCACGTTCAACCTTGGTTTCTCGCAAGCCTTTTAGCACGTATGTATATACAATGTACATAGTAGCTAGAGAGGGTATTGTAATGCGCCCAAAAATTCGATGTCGAGATTTCATCGGAAAGTTATGTTTTGAGAAAAAGGGCTATATGTGTATGTGTAGCATAGTTCATAGACGAAAATACCGTTAAGTACCAAACTTGATATTTATAAAGTTATGTGAATAGAACACATAGATTTTTAAAAAAAGTTCCCTGTGTGTGTATGTGTGTGGGTGTGTGTGTGGGTGGGGTAGCATATCTCAAAAACGATAAAACCAATAAATACCAAACTTAGTATCTTCCAAGGATGCAACACGAAGATTTTCAAGAAAACCATAAAACCACCCTTAGCATGGGAACATTTGTGAAAATTTGATTTTCTCAAAAATGGCTCTGATGTTTTTGATTAAAATACCGTATATTGAAGATATTTACATGACAAATAAAATGTATATCTTGAGTTTTCTGGGAATAGCCTTTGAAGAATTCTTTATTCTCCATGAATTTTGCATAACTAGTAGATCGTAAGAGATAACTTACTGCTTAAAATGTAGATCTCATTAAAACAAATAATTTATGCCATACACTTCTTACACAAATTTGACAGTTTGTGAGATATTCTTTATTATTGGTTTCAATTTTAAACTAATTAACCTTTTCTGAAACGGGAAGCGACCTCTATTTTCATCTCTCTTATTTTACTGCAGGCCATGCAAAGCGAACTGAACTTCAATTGTTTCACATAGAACCAGCTTTTAAAAGATTTAAGTATCGGTTTAGCCTAGTGAATTCCCTTATTTTGCTTTTGCTTACATGGAACCAAATAATAAGACTATTGTTACTAATGTTTACCTGGCTTAGCATGGCATAGATAAAAGAAAGGACAGTTTGTATGCGGAGCAGCTATAGAAGGTCATGTGAATGGAACACATCAGATTTTTTCCAACGCATGTCCATACTTCAAATGCTTCAAACGTTGCAAATGTTGGCTAATTTATTTCAAAATGTGTATACTGCCTCTGAAACGTACGTTAAAGAGAATAGTCATACAATTTTTTAAAAATCATACTCCAATTTTGAGATATACATTATTACATTTTGAGAAATCAAGAATTTTGCCGGATACAAAAAGTAATAGATTTTCTATAATAATTAAGGTTGATATAAAATATATAAATCTATTTGTAAACTCGTCTACTGCAAAACTTGAATTTTTAATGTGAATATTTAAAAAATGTGTTTCATGGCTCACTTTTTATTACAACAATGAATTAGACAGAAAAAAATTATTATTTAAATAACAATAGAATTTAAAATGCATGACAGAAATATCACTGTTACTGATACAAATTTCAACACGATATCTTAGAAATGTAGATATTTCCAAATTTCACAGATGCCTTATATTAAGTACAACGTTTGGTTTTTGCTCTACTTTTCAAAAGAGTTATGTTGTCTCTCTCTGTCCTACCCAAACACATGTACAAATTTGCTTCTAAAAGCTCTATTTTTTTTTTTATCCGACTGAACTGAAATTTCTAAATGCAATTTTTGAGTGAAATACATCTTTCTCCACTTAACATAGGTAAGCGTTACAAAAGGTGCCAATAGTACCAAAAAATACTTAACCGCATTGGTAAATGAAATACTAATATCTTGTTGCCATAAAACAGTTAATTTGAAAATATCCTAAATCCATACCAGTTACAAATAAATTGTTAAGCCTGGTTCTTCTTGTCAATCTCGCAGTTATTCACTAGAGGAAGATTCGAAACAAAGCACTGTTATTGAGGTTGAATTTAAGAGAAAGGAAATAGTAATTTGTATGTTTACTTGCCAAGTTAACACAGGTGTGAGAGCAAACGAAGTCTTCCTCTTCTTCTTCCTCGCACTCATTGAGGTCCTCGCAAGTGTGGTCGTCATCGCCGATGTCGTATCCATCAGGACAAACACACTGGTAGCTTCCAGGTTCGTTAATGCACTCGTGCGAACAGTCTGATGCACCTGTCTCACATTCGTCAATATCTGTATCAATAAGGAAGATAAAATGTAGCGCCTCATTCTTGCGGAACACTTCAATTTTTTACACTTTTGATTAATATTTACATTTTTGTTGATAGTTTATTTTTGCAATATCAGCAAAACTTGTAATGTTCCTTATTCAAAACATTTTCGTAGGAAACATTTACACACTAATGTGTGCATTTGATTGAAACTATAATACACCGGTTTTTAACTATAAAAGCTTAAATTATTCAAAGTTATAAACAAAAATGGATAAAATCATTTTTATAAACTAAAGAACATAGTTTTAATTATTAAATGTATTTTTGGAAAGGTAGAGAGAGAGAGAGAGAGAGAGAGAGAGAGAGAGAGAGAGAGAGAGAGTAAGAACCATTGATCTGGTCTGCGTTCAGTTTATCTAATCGCTTAGCTACCATAGCCGATGCAACATTAAATTCTCCAACTCGCATTTTTCGCGGTGAACCGCACTAGGAGATACAAATTCTTTTGAGATGACATACCCTAATAATGATTTACAGTGTGGTTTAAGTCCCGGTTATGGCATTGCATTTTTCAGTCTTGATCTAGCTTTCCAGCTTCTGTTACACTTTGGCTAGTATGGGAGGAATAATTATTTCCAATTAATGTTTTTTTTTAAATTAGGATTAAAACGCTTCATTTAAAGCTTTAGTGAAGGTATTACTAGTGATATAATTTGAAACGGAAGTATTCAAGGAAAGCAAACGTTTTGAAAACTTCAAGTGAGGTTTGTAAGCTGGGACTGTTTACTACTCCAAAGTTGTGAGTTGTTTGCTTTGTTTTCTTTTTTGAGTTTAGCGTAATTTAGCCCACTAGAACATATCAGACAATAAATGAAATCCGTAAAATGATGCTCAAATAAGATACCCCAAGCCTGGAGCTTAAAGTTATTCGACATTCATCTTCACAGAATAAGGGAAAAACCCGAAGAAAACCTCACCCTAACCGAGATTCAAACTCGGAACCTCTTGAATGAGAGTCAGACACGCTACCACTACACTACAGAGGGGCTATCATTCTTCTCGAGCTTTTTTGTATCAAAGTGCTTATTAGATATTAAATAGATAAAGACTTCCTTTTTCTTCTCATGTTAATGAATACATATGAACATTCTATATGAAGAACATATAACTAAAGAACATCGCACTAAGTTTAGAATTGACGACTACGCGAATGATAAAACAAAGAAATAAACAGCAAACAATTGATTAAGAACACTCATATGATTTTCTATATTCATGACAGATTCACAAACATTCGATATGCAGTGCAATTGCCAATATAAAAAGCAACTGCTTTATCTATGTATGTTATTCATGATGCATTTTTAGTTAGGAAGGCTTTGAAATTAACGTTAAGTGATCCGTTAATATAAAATGGGGAAAACGTGGTATAACAAATTCTAGGATGGATAGGAAAAAGAAGACTTGTAAACAGTGAAGCATATCCGTTAGGTAACGGACTTAGTAAAGATTAAACATGTCGAAATGACCAAGACTACGGAAACAAAGTGATACAAACTGGTGTCTCAATTATTAACTCTGTATTTTTCTTATGGTTCAACTTATGTACAAATGTGCAAAGCTCATCAGTAGAAAGAGAATGCTGCGTACTATTTACAGAAAATGTATGTTGTACATATAATTTATCACACTAAGATTTCAAATATTCAGGCTGTTAATGGTATAAGTGCAGATATTTATATTGATGATTAAGAACAATGTAATGAACAATATTACACCAATATTTACTCCCTTTTCGGACTTATAATTTTACTTATTAAGAGCAGTACGTTTTCAGGATGGAAGGCGTAACCTTGAGTGGGCGGGCCTCGCTATAACGAATGTGTATATAAACTAAGCTTGAATACTTTCTGCACATCACATACTCAGCTGGTCAAGTATTGAGGTGTAAAAGTGTAGAAGCAAATTGGACAGTCTATAAAAGTGTTGTTCATTTCACCGCGCAGTTAAGACCATGCAAAAAGCATCAGGTAGTACATTATGCGTTTAGTCGGTGGGAAAACTTTTGTACAAAGAGTAAAAGCGACTAACACACCGAGTTGGATACGCATTAAGGTACCATTATTATTTATATCTGTATCTACACCCTAGCAATATATATTTTAATCAAAATCTTTACAGCCATTTTCAGGCTATGAGAAGCAGCGACCTATGTAAAGGGAAGCTGAGATAAGGGATTTTCTGCCTGAAATTCTTAGACAGCGCTTTGCTCAAGCATGCAAATATTTATCTAAATTTTCACTTTTAGCTATGCTATTCAGGAGAGATAGTAGCATTAAGGACTTACCGACACAGAAACCGTCGTGTCCCACGATATACCCGGAGCTGCAGTTACCGGGGTCATCTTCAGAACTCTGTATGTGCGTCTTCTCAAGGCAGGTGTAGGACCCAACTGTGTTGACGCAACCCAGCGGACATTTTACGTCATCCATCTTGCACTCATCAATGTCTGTAAAGTTCGAGCTGTCTTAAAAAGTTTACAAGATACATCTGTAAAACTCAGTACACCTTCACACAGTCCGTTATATAACAAGGAATAGCTGGGAAACGGTTAAATGCACAAAAAATGTATTTGACATAAATTATGT
Organism: Hymenopus coronatus; assembly: GCA_030762935.1. Taxonomy (NCBI): domain Eukaryota; kingdom Metazoa; phylum Arthropoda; class Insecta; order Mantodea; family Hymenopodidae; genus Hymenopus; species Hymenopus coronatus. The sequence goes on from CM060890.1 coordinate 101,132,083, forward strand.
GTGTTAGCGAGATCTAAATTTTTGTGTAGTGTCTATTTATTACGGTAAAAACTTACCAATCACGTAAAAGTCATCCAGACTGAAGAGTGCGTCAGAGGCTATTTAGAAGAAATTCAAGATATACATTTCATTTGTTGTGTAAATGTCTTAAACATACGGTATTTTAATAAAAATCGTTAGATCCATTTTTGAGAAAATAAACATTTTCGAACAAGTTTTCATATAAAAATAGTTTCGGTGGGGGAATTTTCTTGAAAATATTTTTGTTTCATACTTGTAAGATGCTGAACTTAGATGTCAAGTTTGTTAAAATACTGCTTTTTGATTCCAGAGTCATCACAAATATTTTCTGTGAAATCAGGGTTGAGTGAAATGCAATACCTTCACTGCCTATTGTGTAGCTGGTAGCGAAAGTAATAAAACTGTACTGGGTAGAGAAATTGAATGTAATACATCAGACCTTGTTTTATTCTTATTTTTTATTTATTGTTTATTTTTGCTATTGCTTCAGTTTACAGAAGCACTTGCAAGCGTTATAGCTTTTGACAACGCCTTTGCGCATAGATATTGAGTAATGTTTGTATACATTTCATATGTGAAGACAGCGCTTTGCAGGTTAGAGATGTATTTTGTTAAGGCGCTATCCATTACTAGGATCATGTGAGTGACGCCGATGTACCTGAATTTCGTCCCGCAGGAATGATGGTAGAGAGTAAAAATTGTAATAGTAAACGCTATTGTGGAACAAGTTACATAATTTAAATACATAAGATACAATATATCGTATCAAAGAGAATCTGATCTAAAAAAAAATGGAAGTATTAATTGTCTCAATGATACTATAAAAAGATGTTTGAAAAAAAAAGCAAGAAAAGACTCAATATTGCAATTCTATAAAGTGATTGGATGCCAAAACTCGTCGAAATGTATGAGAACGAAATATGGATCATAACAGAAAATTAGAAATAAACTTGAAGCAAATGAAATGAGACTTTTAAGAGCAGTTGTTAAGAGTTATAAATGATAGGAAAAAAGAAATGTTGGAACACCTAAAAGCGTTTGCGTGAACAAGATATGTAGATTATGCAGACGATAATATCTAATGCGTGAAGGAAGACGTAGGAGTTTCTCTATCTGCCAATAGATCTGCTGGTATGGGGCAGTAGATTTTAATCATTGGCCTGGGGCAGGCTTGAACCCGCGAACTTGAGATTAGATAGCCAGCGGTAACCAATCAAGCCATCCAGGTCCACTTTGCAGGGTAGCTAGAGGCTGTTTCACGGAATTTCCACACGACAGAACTTGCTTCACACATAGTGCCAAAATTGTCAGTAAATTTATCAACGTAGGATCAGCTATCAATACAAAAAAGATAAAAAAAAGACGAAAATGTGTGTGCTTAATGAAGGCGAGAGAATGAGCGAAAATAGCTCCCCACCCAAAACGAATAATATTGAATTAAAACATCAAGGGACCAGCAATTGGCTCAATTTTGAGAGATGGATTTTATGACAGTTTGCTAAAGCGATACCAAAAATGTGCGGATAAATGTGACAATAGTTCCAACATCTGTTATAAGCTGTGTGCTGATTACTTTCTCTAGCACGTACGTACAATGTACATAGTGGATAGAGAAGGTATTCTATTTCATCCAAAATTTCCATACCTTGATTTCATTGAGATTCTCGAATCAAATTTTAAACATGCCCGCGCGCGCGTGTGTGTGTAGGCAGCATAACTCAAAATCAAAAAGTCGGTTAAATACCAAACTTGGTATTTAAGTTCAGTAACTTCCAAGAATGCGACTCGAGGATTTTTCAAGAAAATGCCCCTAGCCACAAATAACCTTTACAGGGAAGATTTTTAAAAACGTTTGCTTTTCTCAAAAATAGCTTTAACGATATTTATTAAAATGCCATATGTTTAAGATATATTCATGACGAACGAAATGTATGTATTGTACTTTCTGGCACTAACCTCTGAAGACCTTTTCATTCTGGATCACTTTTGTAAATTTTTGTATAATTGTTAAACAGTAAGAGAAGACAAAAACTTACAACACAAAAAATGTACATCTCATTAAAAACACAGTTTATATCATATAATTTTTTACTTTCTCTAGCCCCGTATGTACCATGTACAAAACAGGTCCGTGTGTATGTGTGTGTATGCGTGTGTGTGTGTGTCTGTCTGTCTGTGTGTGTCCGTGGACAGGATAGCTCAAAAAACGAAAAGACGCTTAAATACCAAAATTAGTATTTAAGTTTGGTATATTCCAAGGATGCGACGCGATGTTTTTCAAGAAAATCCCCCCACCCCTAACTATCCTTTACATGGAAACATTTTCGAAAATTTTGTTTTTCTTAAAAATGGCTTATCACACATTAAACTAATTTCTATCACAAATAAAATGTATATCTTGAATTTTCTGGGAATAGCTTCCAAATACCGTTTATTCTGGATGAATTTTGCTTAATTTAGAATAACTAGTAAACCGTAAGAGATAGTAAAAAACTTACTATACAAAAAATGTAGATCTCGTTAAAATACACAAGTTATGTTATATACATTATTTTTGTGGAACTTACCGTTTTAGAGGTATTCCTTGTTATTGGTTTCAGTTGTGAAGTAATTATACTTTTCGCAGACGGGAGTGTAAGCGGCGATTTGCAATGACAATCGCATAACGACAGCTTTTAAAATATTTGACTATCACTTTAGCCTGGTGCATTCCCTTAGTTCCAGTCTACTTATAAGGAACTAAGTAACAAAATTCTGCTAATGTTTATCTCGATTAGGGTGGTGTTGAAAGAAGAATTATCTTTTGTAAGACGTTTGGGTGGTGTTGAAAGAAGAATTATCTTTTGTAAGACGTTTGTTTGTAGAGTAGCTAGAGAAAGTCATATGAGTGTAACACATCAGATTTTTTAACAGTAACCGCTTTCGGGATAATTCGAGTTATTAGTTTCATTTTTAAGCTACTTAAAACTTTTCTCAAACGGGAAGATATCTTTCTTTTCGTCTCTCTTTTGTTTACTCCTAGCAAAGCAAAGAGCCGTGTTACATTTGTTTCATTTAGCGACGGGCTTTTAAAAGATTTGACTACCGACTTAACCTGGTATATTTCCTTTCTACTTATAAAGAAGCAAGTAATCAGGCCAATTCTTGTAATTTTTATCCTTTTGTAATAAAAATGTGTTTGTGGAACAGCTAGAGGGAATCATATGAATGGAACACAGATATGTTTTTTGCGCAATTGCAACAGCAAGCACTTAAATTGTCCAGTCCAGTGTAATTGGCAGGCTGAGGGCAGCCCGAGGTGTGCTAGACGTGTCCCTGTTCTCGGAGAGAACTTAACCACGTTCTGACGGAATTGTGGGTTTTGCAGGATGGCGGGTGTGTTTTGGGGTTGTGGAGTGACAGGAGGAGGCAAATATTGCTCCTCGACGGTTGCCTTGATGGTGCAACGGCCCTTGTGTACCGCTGGTATGTGTTAATCAAAATGTTTGTTTTGACGTTTTAATTTTGAATCCAAGCAACTCTTGAAGGATTATAAGGAGCTTAGCCGTAGCAGCTGTTGGTGGTGCTCCTTCGTTACCGGGGATGCCCGCAAGCCATGCGGGGAAGCCGGTATCGCCTGAAGCGGCAGTTTGTGGGATCGTAATCCCCAAGAGACCTAACGAGGGCGCTCCGATGGAATGGTAACCCTTCGTTGAATTTTGTTGCCCGACGCCTAATCTCGTCCTCCAGGTATGGTAGACCAGAGGCTTCGTGCAAGAGTCTCGTTGGAAAGCCTCGAGGCACAGAATAGATAGCCCGAAGACACCTATTCTGTACCCGCTGAAGCAACAGCAGACTGGAGACTGCCGCCATACCCCAGATCTCACAGGCGTAGATTAACAAGGGGATTATGAGAGCCCTCAAAAGGCGCAACTTAAGGGGAACCGTCATCGAGGACTTCAGCATCGGGTACAGATAGGCCGCAGCCCCATTGCCCCGGCACCACAGCTCCCTGATGTGCTCCCTAAAAGTGACGCCCCTGTCAAGCTTCACCCTCAAGTAGCTGATGGTGTTGGTCCATTGTATCCTTCGTCTGAGGTACGTGAATGTGGGGAAGTTTGCGGAAAAGCGGCGCTTGGTGAAGAGAATAGCGTGGCTTTTCTCCGGATTTATGGACAATCGCCAACGCTCGCACCACTCTTGGATGAGGCAGAGGTTTCTCTGAATGGGGTTGAAGGCTCTGTGTGGGTGTTTGAGTACAGTATAACAGCAAGTCATCAGCATACTGAGCTATGTTGACTTGCTGCACTGTTGGTAGGTCGGCCATGTAGACGCTAAAGAGCGTAGGGGAAAGTACAGAGCCTTCGGGGACTCCGCCTCTTATTGGCCTAGGTGTTGATTTGTGTCCCGCAAATGAAACTACAAAATATCTGTGTTTAAGGTATGAGTGTAGTAGGTGTATGATGTGTGTCGGGAGCTCCAGTCAGATGAGTTTGAGGAGCAGATCCGCGTGCCAGGTCGTAGAGAAGGCTTTCTCCACGTCCAGCGACACCGCCGCAGTGTAGGCTCTATCCTGGAAACCCAGGGCAGCGGCCTCCACCACTCTCAGTAGTTGCTGGGGTGTAGAATGCCCAGGACGAAAACCAAACTGGTGGTCTGAGATGGCTTGAATGTCGCCCAAGAGAGGGGACAAGCGGACTAGTATTAGCCTCTCGAAAACCTTCGAGAGAACTGATAGGAGACTGATGGATCGGTAGTTGGACGGGTGTAACGGGTCTTTCCCGGCTTCAAGATGCCCGGGCCTCCCTCCACTCGAGTGGAAAGTGGCACAAGGTGAGGCACATGTTGAAAACCTTGGTTAGAAAGAGTACCGTCTTGATGGGTGGGCATCGGAGCATGGCGGGGGTTAGTCCGTCAGGACCCGCTGCCTTTTTGGGGTTGAGACGCCGGAGTGCGCCCTGGAGTTCACTGGGTCGGATGACGGGAAGTCGGTCCGCCTCGTCGGGGGGACGTCGAAGGTATCGACGCACCTCCCGCCGAGCACGGTCCGAGAAGTCTTCGTCCTGGGCGTCTTCTCGTGGCCTCATAGTCCTTTCGAGGTAGTCAGCGAACACATCGGCTTTGGCTCGGGGTTCATAAGCCAGGCCTTGGGTGCCTTGGATTGGGGAGTTGATTTGACCTCCGCGGTGTCGGAGAGCTTTGGCAATCCTCCACACGTCGCCATCCTCGAGCCTCAAGCGGGTCATCGTCACCTCCCACGCTCGCACCCTGTGCTCGCGTAGTCGGGTCCGGACCTCCCGGCGTAAACGCCTCAGGAGTGCTCGGTTATGTGGCGTGCGGTGACGCTGGTAAAGTCTGCGGGCAGCCCAGGAACGGCGTACGAGCAGATGGAGTTCAAGGGGAAGGACATCCGGGTGTAGAGGTGCTGGGGTGTGGACGGTTAGGTTATGGGCAGTTCGCACCACGATGGAGGTAAAGGACTGGACCGCAGCCTCTAGGGATGGGATGTCTGTGATGCTAGGGTTCGGCGGGATGGAGTCATTGAGGCAAACCCTGACGCATTCCCAGTCAACGTCGCGGTTTTGAACCGAGACGTCATGACTGGCAACCCGTGTGTTAACCTCAGCTAACACGGGGTTATGATCGGAATGAAGTGCGTTGATCGAAGTGAGAGATGTATGAAAAGGGAATTGTTTGATGATCGCGAAGTCAATAACGGATGCCCGTCCTTGACCTCGTGGATGGTGTGTGGGTTGCCAGGGGCCCTCTACTCTGAGTTGAGGGTCCGCATCTATCATGCGTATGTCATTGCCTCGGGCGTCCGCCACAATGCCAACGCGGATGTTTGGCATTGAAGTCCCCGGCCAGGATGACATTAGGATGAAGGGCTAGGATGGAAAGGTAATCGTTTAGTACGAACTGCCTATGGGGTGGGTGGTAAACAGACACCAGTAAAACTTCCGTACCGGCTAGGTCAACACAGACAGCCGTGGCTTCCATGGTTTGAAGAGGCGGGAGCTGGATGGGTTTGTGGACTACCCTGTTTCTCACGAAGATCGCTGTGCCACCTCCTCGGCGGCCCACACGATCCACTCTGAGGCAGTTGTGGCCCGGAAGTCGGAATGAGGTGTCTGGACGGAGATGAGTCTCGCTGACTAGCATGAGGTCTAGGGCAAATGAGCCGGCAAAATGTTGGAGCTCACTCCCCTGACCGTTCCTGGCCACACGCGTTCCAGAACGCGAATCGGAGAGAGGTACGAGACCTATTTCGATTCGCCATTCTGGGCGGTCTGGACGATCACGGTCAGGAGGGAAAGACCCTCCATGGCGATAGCCATCTTTGCGGCTGGGTCTGTGGCATATAGGAATCTGATCAGCAGATCACAGATGCGCCGGCCGTGGTTTAGCAAAAGCTGCTGTATCCATGCCATCACATCCGACATCTGCAGGACAGGAGGAGTGGTGGGGGTGATGTTTCTGGGTGAGGGTGTGGGAGGAGTGCATCGGGGCGCTGGCACGCCGCCAGCCGCCTCCTGCCCCTGCTGTCGCTCGGGTACGGGAGTACCGTTCCCTTGCGTAGCCTTGGGGGAGATGTTAGGCTGCCTGGCTGGCCAGCGCACCTTAGCTTGGGTGGCGGGCTTTTGTTTGGGGTTGGCTGGAGCTTCTTTGTTGCGTGGGGGTTGGTTTGTTTTGTTACCATCCCGTGGCTTCGCAGGGCCACGCTCAGCCCTTTGCGCCGTTGTGGTGTTGGTGGCTATCCTTTGTTGCGCCGGCTGTCTTGCAGGAGGGGCAGGTGCAGTTGTTGGCGCCTCTGGGCGCTGATTGGCGACAGGTGCTGATTTTGTGACCTGCTGCAGTTCTGGCGGCGGTCTCCTGGCCGCTATGACAGCGATCCTCTTAGTAAAGCCACCATAACAAGCGATATGATCGCCACCACAGTTTGCGCAAATCGGCTTCGCGGTGGGAACTATCTCGCAGACCTCTTTAGGGTGGGCGCCTCCGCATCTTAAGCAGCGCAGGTTACGGAAGCAGAAGTGACTGGAGTGGTTAAACCCCAGGCACCGGTGACATTGAGGGGGCTCGCCAGAGCCCTTAGAAGGTTCAATTTTGACCCTGAGGTAACAGATGGCGGTGACGCCATCTATCTTGGCCTCAGGGTGATTGGCCCGCTCCACTAATACGAGGAAGAGGGGGAGGGGAGATTTGGGGCCTTGCCCATCTGAAGCGGACCTGGTGAGCTGCTTCACCAGTCTTGGGGTGATGCCCTGGCGGATGAGGTCTGTCGAGATATCCTCCACCGAGGTGTTGACTGCTAGGCCACGAATTACCCTGCGAAGGTCACGGGACTTGTCCAGTTCAAAGGTAAAATGAGGAACACCTTTCCTCTTGAGGGCTTGCAATATGAGGTTATAATCCTCCAGAATCTTCGCCTGGAAGACGTAGCGGTGCTTGTTCTTCCGAACCGTGCACTGACTCAATAGGGATGGCATTACCTCCTTGAGGAAGCCTACCATCCCCTTAAAATCGTCCACGATAATCGGTGGAACGTGCCTCCTCGACCCAGGATTCTGGGGCGGGATGTTGTCTGGGATTGACCAGAGGGCACGCCCTCTGCAGCCAATCGGGTTTGTCTCTTCTCCTTCCTCGAGGCCACTACACGAAAATCACCCTCTCCGTCTGTGGAGAGGACGAAAGAGGACACCTCATGATCTACCATCATGGAGGATGAGTGGTACGACAGGACCAAGGTCCTGCCACTGTGGTGTGAAATGTTACTGCACACACTGGCACAGTGATCGTCGGAGTCAGGATCCGGAATTTGGTCTACACGTGAAACTGGTTCGCGCGGGAGGCCCTCATTGGTAGCTTGCTTGGATGAGTCCAGACATATGATCTTGCCTTTACCGCCTTGGCGTTCCTGGCTAAACCTCTTTTTACCCTCAACAGTAGCAGGGCCACTGGAGGGCAGGGTGTGTGCACCAGTGCTGGTGCTGGCAACGGCCGTTGGTTCATCATTGGCAGAGCCGCTTGGGGCTTTGCCTTTAGTTGGTTTGGATTTACTTCGGGTCATGGTGGAAGAGGACAGGGATACTTGCCCTGCACCCTAGCGGTTGCATTTTCAGGAGCAGCATCCTTTCCTCTGCTCCGCTGGTGTTTATTTATTTATTTAAATATGGTGGTGAATTTTGATAGACCTCTCCCTATGGGAGGGGGGGGGGAGTGCTTTGTTCAGCTATTACGCTGTTGGCTGGTTTAAAGCCGTTGTTACCGGGGGTGCCCGCAAGCCATGCGGGGAACCCGGAACCGCCTTTTTCGGCGTTCAGAGGGTACTCCCCCAGAGATCTGACAAGAGCGTTCTTATGTTCGCCCAATCTGACGTAGAATTGTTGAGCCCGGTGCCTAATAACATCTTCCACATATGGGAGGGCCGAAGCTTCTTGTAGTAGCCTCAAAGGGAAACGTCGACATACAGAATATATGGACCGGAGTCCTCTATTCTGCACCCGCCGTAACCAGAGAAGCCAGGAGTCTGCTGCCATACCCCACACTTCGCAGGCATAGAGCATCAGGGGGACTATAAGCGCCTTGAAAAGGCGTAACTTTAAGTGAACCGACATCTGGGAGGCCAGCACAGGGTAAAGGGAGGCTACCGCCCCCTTCGCCCTGTCCGACGTTCCCCGCACGTGTTCACGAAAAGTTAGGCCCTTATCAAGAATGACGCCCAAGAATTTGATGGAATTCCCCCACTCTATCCTTTGGCCCTGATAGGAAAAGTTGGGTATCTGGTTTATTTCGGGGCGTTTTCTGGTGAACAGAACAGCATGACTTTTGCCCGGATTAACGGACATCCGCCACTGTCTGCACCAGTCCTGGACGAGACGGAGGTGTCTCTGTATGGGGTTGAAGGGTCTGCGTATGTTCCTGTCGGTGCGGTAGAGCAGGACGTCATCAGCAAACTGGGCCATATTGACGCCCTGCACCGTAGGGAAGTCTGCCATATAAAAGCTAAACAAGGTGGATGATAATACAGAGCCTTCTGGGACTCCGCCTCGTAGGGGCTTAAGTGTAGATGTTTGCCCCGCAACTGCAACTACGAAGGTGCGCTGGTGTAGGAAGCTGTGTATGATGGTAATTAACTGTGTGTGTAGGCCAATCTGGATGAGTTTAAACAGGAGACCCTCATGCCAGGTGGTTGAGAAGGCCTTCTCGACATCCAAAGACACCGCCGGCGTGAAGGCCCCGTCCTGGAACCCCAGGGCGGCAGCAGCTGTTGGGTTGTCGAGTGCCCAGGACGGAATCCAAACTGATGGAGAGGGATGGCTTGAATGTCGACTACTTGCGGCGACAAGCGGTGTAGAACTAACCTCTCGAAGAGGTTGTGAACCGTTCTTACTACTGTGGTAGTGAAGGTTTGGACTGCTGTCTCTAGGCAGGGTATGTCTGTGATTTTTGGGTTGGGTGGAATAGTTGCGCTGAGGCAATCCTTTACGCATTTCCAGTCTATTTCTCTGGTGTGTCCTGAGAAGTCGTGGCTGGCAACCCTGGTGTTGATTTCTGCCAACACGGGATTGTGATCGGAATGAAGTGCAGCGAGTGATGTGAGCATGAGATGGAAGGGGTTTATTGGAGTGATTGGCCGGATCACCTGAAGCAGCCCAATAGGGTTACTTCCAGTTGTGGTGGCCGGCCAATCAGAGTCCTCGGTGTTAAATCTGGTAGATTCTTGTCAGCTGATGCTTCTCTGGGTGGTAGCGAGGTTTTCTGGATAGCAGGCTACTGCTTGGTGGCGCTAATAAGCGCCTAGAATGCCAGAGATGGCCTGGAAGAGCAGGAACTGTAGATCTCTCGTCCGTTGCCTCTGGTCGAATTCAATCGGCCCGAAACCGCGGCCCCGAAACTCTTGAATTGTTATCCAGTTGTATCATATTTATTGTAAATTAACGCTCTGGCTGCCCTCCCCTAGCCAGTAGAAGCTAATGTTTCTCTTCCACGTTAATGCGCAACAAGAAATTTCAATTCACCTTAGATTTAAGGCTTTTGTAACCTTTTGAACATTTTGTTTATATTAAAAAGTGGAAAAAATATTAATTTTTATATGCATGATGGTTCACATAAATTAAAATCATCATTTTGAGAAATACCTACCGTTGGTCTTATTAAGGAAAATAAATAACATTATATATAACATCTGATATGTGTTATTCATATCTACCTACTTCATACTAATCAAGATAAACATGAACAAAAATGTTCATATTACTTAGTTCATTATAAATAGTACTGGAATACACTAGGCTGACGTGATAGTCAAATCTTTTTATAGCTGGTTGCTATGTGGATGATATTTGTTTCTCTTTGCATAACCAGGAGCAAAACAAAAGGAAAAGGAATGACAAATTCCCATTTGTAAAAATTTTAAATTAGTATTTTGGTATTTTAAAGTATTTTAAAATTAAAGTCAATGAAAAGGAGTATCTCGGAAATGGCTAACTCCAGTTAAAGTGTATATGACATAAATTTTGTGTTTTAACGAGATCTACATTTTTTTTTGCAGTGAGTTTTTGTCTATCTCTTACAGTTTACCAGTCTACAGTCATCCAGAATATAGGTCGTCAGAGACTATTCCCAGAAAATTCAATATATATATAGTGTGTGTGTGTGTGTGTGTGTGTGTGTGTGAGTGTCAGAATCGTTACACCTATTATTGAGAAAATCAACATTTTCGAAAAATAGTCCATGTTAATTGAAATTTGGGATTGAAGAATTTTCTTGAAAATCTTCGTGTCACATCCTTAGAAAATACTGAAATTAATTATCATGTTTGTTATTTTAACCGACTTTTCGTTTTTGAATTATGTTGTTCATAGAAGACACATACACACACACACACACACACACACACACACACACACACACACTCAGACACATAGGCACCTTTTTTGTAAAAATGAAGTTTTTTTTTTTAAATACAGGGGACCCTAAACATGTATTTCCAGAAAAATCTGGGTGGAATGCAATGCGTACCTTCTATTTTGATTTTGTCACTTTGTTTTTTGATAGGCAAACTGTTTTTCTGGTGTTAATGTGAAGCCATATCATTGTTCTTTCAAGTTTAACGTTTTATAGGTAACTTGAAGATGCAAGAAGAATATTTAGTGACCATTGTTATTACCTTGGCAGGTTTTGTAATCGTCTCCGAGCATGAACCCAGGGGGGCACAGACAGAAGTAGGAGCTGAGGGTATTGAGACAGCTATGTGAACATCCTCCGTTGTCGTCCTCACACTCGTCGACGTCCTCGCAGGTGTGGTTATCGGCGGCCAAGCGAGTTCCTGGGATGCCCTCGCAACTGCAGCGGTAGCCTCCGGGCAGGTTGTGGCAGGAATCGTGGCACGGGCCATGTCCATTTCTCAGCAAGCATTCGTTCACGTCTGCCTCAGGAAAACAGAACGTTAACCGGTTCTTTTAGCCGGCAATCCAAATTAATTGCTATCATTTGTTAGCTTTGTTGCGGCGGGAAATTAATGTAACACATTCTCACGGTTGTATCACTACAAAACATAGCGCTCGACGATTGCTTTGCACTTCCACCTGGCGGGAGCGATTGCTTAACACAAATTTGGCGGCCCCACCCTTCTCCCAGTATTTGGAACTGTGAACGGCGGCTTAAGAGGATTCGATAGAAGGATTCATCCTAAGTCGGAAAACAGGAAGCTGTGAAGGATCATATCCTGATTTTGGGTCTACTTACAAGAAAATGTATTTTAATCATTAGTTGGGGACTATTGTAGAAATGGAGCAGAATTATTATTTCAGAAGAATAATTCTGCCGTTCCAGTTTCAAAGAATACCTATTCCAGAATACCAAGCAACTACATCCGCGACTCCAGGATTCTTTTAAAGGGTCACACCGAATTGTTCGGGTGTTCTCTGCAGAACATTTTTAAGACCTTAGCTTCGAAAATTTGGACTTTGAGGTAGAAAAATATTGGAGGAAAATGTTGTAAAAGGGGAAAAATAAATAATAATAATAATAATAATAATAATAATAATAATAATAATATTATATTTTTAGCCGCTAGATGAAAAGTGTTACTAAAGGTTAATTTTATTTGTTTACTTATACTAAGCAATAATACAAAGGACATGGCTATATATCAGCTCAGATATTATATGCCAGAATATCTTGCCATATACACAACCATTATTTTAATGCTAATGTTAATATTAATCATACTAAACCTAACAACATTACTAATAGTAATATTAATAGCAAATACAATGAGTAAATACCTAAATAAATAAAAAAGTGCACAATTTCAAGTTAAAGAAGTTCAACGCCTATGTTTTGTTTGGTTCAATTTTTAGACTACAGCCATTTCTTTTTGACTTCAAGCACTTCTTACTATCTTTACTAAAGACTTTAATTACGGCTATCTTTCTTCTAATTTTAACAGTTTTCCATTTATACACTCTTTTCCTCCAAAGCTTCATATTAAAAAACTATATGCTCCATATCTATGAGTGTAAAATGTCCTCCACATATTGCACAGTGAGACATTTTCTCATATTTTTCGGTCTCCACACACCCACTCGTACTCAAGCAATATACTCTCTTTGAACTTATTTTATTTATTAAGATCTATTTACCTTTCCAATTACTTTTGTAATGGTATATATGACTAATAATATTTTTTCCTATGTTACTAAACAATTCATGTATTGCTATATCTTCAAATATCCTCCTAGTTCATTTCCAAAAACCATTTACATTATTTTCCCTCCTCCAAATTTCCTTCAAAACATCATTCTCTATGTTTACTTGCCTGCTATAACCCATTTATTCCTGAGTTCATTTTTTTGAAATCCTGAGCATTGCTTTAACAAATTCTTTCATCTTGATTTAGAATTCTATACCAATATTTAAGAGCTCTCTCTATGATCACACTTTTCCTTCCCACCCTTCCCATTTCAGTTTGAGCATCCTGCATTCCATACACATATTCGTTTCATAATACAAGCTCTTATCCGTTTCTATTATCTGAATGAGAATGCTTTTTTCACAGTGTTCCATAAACATTTTCTGTTTACTTTATCAAAGGCTTTTTCTAGATCTCTAAATGTCTTTCTCTTCTTTTTTATATTATTTGGTTTAGAGCAAATACTTCGTCTTTACAAGATCTCCTCTTTCGAAATGCATTCTGTTTTTCTGCTATATGTTTTCAGATATGCTTTGTATTCTTCTTGCTATTATTCTAGCATAGATTTTAAAAGGCCTATACCTCGATAATTTTTACATATTGATTTAACTTCTCCTTGTCACCAGACGCCTGGAATATCATGTTTGTCCCAGCACATATTGAGCAAATGTAAGAATAATAAATAATTAATTCTGAATATATTCCATCTGATCCACTAGACTTTGTATTATTTTTATGTTTTAAGGAGCCCTCTAATTTTTCCATTTGTATTTTGTCTACATCTAAATTTTCGTAACTTAGTTCTACTTCTGCATTTTTGTTATACCACAGCTCTTGAAATGTTCCATCCATTTCCTCCGTTATTAATGTTTGTATTTGTGCTGCTTCTTTCTCAGATTTCTTTAAATGCTTTATTATTTCATATGGTGACCATTGGCAACTATGTAAATCACTGTCTAGCTTAGATGTATATCAATCCCAAATTTTTTGGTGCGTTCGTTTTACTATTTTTTTACTTTTCTCGTTTTTCATTATGTAATATTATGGTTTCTTCTTCGTGACTTTAGTAAAATTTGTAATGTCATGGATACAGCTGGTGCGAACATACCGATTAGAATGACTCATGTAGTGGCATCTTCCAATAGATTCCCAATTGACCAGCTACCGTATGATTATTTCGTGGTTTTCTCAGAAAATATGAGGAATTATATAGCACCACGCATCTTCCTGTCCCTTCTCTTTTTGTTTCCTTTAATCCTGTATGACTTTTTCTAACCAGAATAATTAAAAATGATTATCACACCATACTTACGTTTTCTTGTGAAGGATTATAAGTAAAACATACCCATTTATCTTAAGGTACCGAAAGATACAAATACAACGAACGTTAGCCTTATGAATAACAGAAGAGCTCATAATCACGCAGAAATATTGAAAACTAAATGCACCCTAGACCACTTAAATAACACGAACTTCCACTTTCTCAAACGTTAAATGGGCTAAATATTTATATTCATGGACAACGCTTCCGCATGTTCCCAGTGTACCATACACGCACCTTTTCATGGGCGCTCGGCTTCCTAGTCTTTATTCGGTAGGTTTCGCACAGTTTCGGAAGGAGAGCAGAACGAAAACATTGAGGTATGAAGTACACTATACGCCTGGGTATCTTGGATTCTAAGCTTTCATTATGCCTATAAACCCTAGAGTTCACACGCGTGCACATGCACTATGTTTCGTTTAATAATTCAGCTGATTCGCAGTAAATTAGATAACATATTCATCATAATGGTTGAGGGCCTTAAAGAAAATAAATTTCTTTGGTTGGCAACACTGAGGAAAGACAGGTGGACGGGCTTTCCCTTCTTCCCCCAGGCCCTCGGTGCCCCTAAATCTAGCGCCCAAGAAAAGGTGGGCATATAGTGGTCATATATTATAGCCTTATCAGAAATTTAGCATTTTCAAATTTTCTTTTGCCTCATCAAACAAAATGTAGTACAAAAATGCCCTGCGATTACAATACAACGCTTGTCGATGAATGTTAGCGCAGCACCTTAGAAATGTAGGCTTAAAATTATTTAAGTTATTTTTTAGTATTTAGTATGCAATTTTCTCGGCAATAATTATTGCAAGGAATGTAGCAATTCAATGATGCTATAAATATAATGTACTTTCTTCGCAGACCAGAAATTATTCATACACTCCATTAAAAATTCTAGAAATCCAATTAAGGGGGAAAACATTTCATTTTTATTGAAACAAAAACAAATAAAACACGTTTATCATTATTTTGGATTTAAGGGAAGTCAAAATGGGACTTTCATATTTTTTTTTCTATTTTTAATGTTTTAATTGCATGTAAATATTTCAAATCTCCCGCTCATTTTGGTATAACTTTCATAGAGTTAGGTAGATAATTGTAAATTATTTTTAAAATATTGTTGAAATTAATCCTGCGTAGTAGTTTTTTAAAACATTTTCGTACACTCACTTGGTAAAACATCAATAACTTTGTAAATATTGGTGTTGGAGAAGAAATCTTTTGTTTATTTTGATCGGAAAGTTTTAATTTAGCTATTGGCAGGATTGGTATCCCGCTCATATTTCTCTCATGTGAGAGTTTTGAAATACTGCGAAGTTATGTTTGAAAAGTTAGGTTTACATTTGTTTTTTAAATGTTATGTTTGAAAGCAATTTCTGAAGAAGTAAAATTGTCTATACAAATACCCCATTATCTCAGAAACTAATTGATACTAAGGAATGACAATTTTACCACACATTTGTACCTAAATAGGATTTATTTTAACGAAAAAGTACTTATATATGAATTAGTTATTATTTTTAACTTTAAAAATCACAATTTTACAAAAAACTTTTAAGGGCTTTATTGAAAAAATAATAACTTTTCTTCTAATGAACAAAAGTATTCTAGTTCTTAACAATCAACAGTAAAGGTATTACTGAATATACCTTGAAAGTTTTAACATTGGCAAGATAGGTATTTCGACTCCCCTTATTGAGCGTTATTATTTTTGGAACATTCATAAACGTTTCCACCTGTTCTCTATGTGGTATTTTAATGTGCGGTATCTGACAGTATCGTCGAAACATATATTAAAGTGATGGAGAAATGAAATTCGTGAAAGTCGGAGGTATCCAGTAGGTATTAAGGACTTTAGAAATATATTTCTTCGTGAACATAAGTGATAATCTATGACATTCTGTAAAATTGCAAAATATATATTCTAATAAATGCATTCAAGTTTCTTTTGAGAACACTGCACACAAAAGTGAAACAATTTTCGAGAAAAAACTATAGAAAACATTAAATGTAAAATACCGAAAACTGCTTATATATAATTGTACTATGACTGTTCTTTATATATATATATAAACAATCACAACTTTCTGTATAACCCCATTTAATTTCTGATTATAAATACATCTACAGATCTGATTTTTGATGGCCGCATTTGTATTTTCTAGCACATTGTTGTTTATTTTACTATAATGCAAAGCGGTTTCTCGACTTTAGAGAGAATGTCTACATGTTTATTACCTTTAAATTACATCTGCGTATGCACACAAGTTACATATATAGTTACCTAGACATTCGCGTCCGTTGGCCGCGAGGCGGTAACCATGGTGACAGGTGCAACTGAAGGAACCGGGTTTGTTGAGGCACACAGCTTCACAGCCTCCGTTATCTTCTGCACACTCGTCAATATCTGCAACAACAATACCCCGTTTGATTACTTATGTATCATTTAGCTCTGTGCTAATGCGAGGGTGGAATTGCTTTTGAGCTCATTTATACAATATTAGTTTGAGCTTCCGCGCTTCTAAATATTTTATCAACAATAATAATAATAATAATAATAATAATCAGTAATACTTTATTTTTTAGTTACTAGGCAACAAAAGCTATACTTTATATTCTAACAAAACACGAGATACGTTATCAAAACATAATATATAGTTTAAAAAAAAAGTAAAATACACTTTAATGATCATCTTCTATATCTATAACCATTATTTTTTCCAGAATTACTGATATAAAGTTATCATTCATCAAAAGAGTTGATCTCACCATGAAATATTCACTTCAAAGACTTGAAGCTTTAATACTTTTCAATTTTTCATAAAAATACGCAAACAAGAAATCTGCATGCGTCTGCCAACCCAAACACTAGTTCTTCAATTTCGAATAACTACGTAAGTAAACCGGAAGTACATGTTTTGATACCCGTGATTCTCCCCCCCCCAAAAGAATTTTTAGAAACATGCCCGTGTGTATGTGTGTATGCGTGTGTGTGAGAGACTGTGGGAAGCATAGCTGAAACACGAAAAGTCGGTTAAATACCAAACTTGGTATTTAAGACCAGTATCTTCCAAGGATACGACACGGCGATTTTCAAGAAATCACCTCACCCCAACTACCCTTTACATGAAACATTTTCAAAATTGTTTTTCTTCAAAAATTCCTCTAACGATTTTGATTAAAATGTCATACAATGTTTAAAATATTTTCATGACAAACGAAATGTACCTATATCTTGAATTTTCTGGAAATATCCTCTGAAGACCTCTTCATTCTGGATGACGTTTGTATAGTTTTTGTGTAGCTGGTAAACCGTAAGAGACAAAGAAAAACTTATACACAGAAAATGTAGATCTCATTAAAACAAACAATTTATTTTATATACACTTTTTTTGCAGAGTTAACCATTTTCGATATATTCCGAGTTATTGGTTACAGTTTTAAGGTAGTTATCACTACAGAAAGGTCACGAGCCATTTTTAATATTTACAGGAGATATGAAAATCTATTGAAGTTTTCTGAAACGGGAGACATCTTTCTTTTCATCTCTCCTTTTTTCACCCCTAACAAGCAAACAGAACCGAATGTCAATTGTTGACACACTGACCGGCTTTTAAAAGATCTGACTATCGCACCACAAACTATCCTTTACATAGAAAACATTTCGAAAATTTTGATTTTCTCAAAAACAGCTCTATTGATTTTGATTAAAATCTCCTATATTAAGATATTTACATGCCAAATAAAATGTATATCTTGAATTTTCTGGGAATAGCCTTTATATACCTCTTTATTCTAGATGATTTTTATTGATTTCTGCATAACTGGTAAATCGTAAGAGATAGACAAAAACTTACTGCAAAAAAAAAATGTAGATCACGATAAGCACACAATTTATGTAACATACATTTTTTTCGTAGCGTTGGCCGTTTTCGAGAAACTTCTTGTTAACTTTTCTCATACGAGAACTTGTCAACGCTTGGTGCTGCAAAGAAAGGGATTTCAATCCCATAGCAACCACATTTTAAAACATTCGACTGTCGGTTTAGCCTAGTGCATTCCCGTATTTCACTTCTACTTATAAAGGAACTGAGTCCGTTCTTGCTAATGTTTTAGCATTAAATAGATGGAAAAATAAGCTTATTAATAATAATTTGTTACAGAGATATAGAGAAAGACATGTGAATGGAGAATATAAGATTTTTCATAAAATTTAATGCTGCCGAAACGCTGCTTCCTGTAACCTGCAGTGTTCATGTTTTTCCATTTAGATCCTGGGGTGGATTACCCTCTTGGTAACACGAGGCTGACAGCCCCTGGAGGAATGCGCTGTACTGCACTCAGATCGCTACCCTCTGCTATGTTCTCTCACCAGGAGCTATTAGTGATTGCGACTGACTAGACGCACGATGTTATTATATCAAATGTTTGTGCATTAAATGCATTACAAGTTTTAAGTTTGTTTGGCCAAAATACTTTTTGGTAGTTCTCGAATTTGCATGTTTAATTGATAACGCGTATGATGTGCCTAGAAACGCAAAATTGTTTTTTAAAATTTTGTGTATGCAAGAATGCCCAAAGTGATTGTTGTGAAATTTGTAAACTTTCGACCCCAATAAAATAATCTGATGGGATTCATTCACATTTTCCATACGTCTCTGCAGCAAACTATTGGTAAAAAACTTATGCTTCTATTTACTTCATACTAATCGAGAAAAATTAGTAGAAATAGTCTTATTACTTGTTTCCTTGTAAACAGAAGCGAAATAAGGGAGTACCATGGGTTGCTATGTGACTGAAGTTCCTTTGTTTGTAGGGACAGGAGTTGACAAATTTCCGTATGAGAAAGGTGTTTTTTAAAACTGAAACTAATAACAAGGGATATCTCTAAAACGATCAACGTCACGATCAAAATGTATACAACATAAATTGTGTGTTTTAATGAGCTCTGCTATTTCTATCAAGTAAAATATCGTCTAATTCTTACGGTTTACGAGTTATGTACAATCCTGCAAAATTCATCCAAAATAAAGAAAATTTTGATTTTCTCAAAAATGACTCTAAAGAATTTGATTAAAAAAATCGTATATTAAAGATATTTAGATCCCAAATAAAATGTACATCTTGAATTTTCTGGGACTACCTGAAGACCTCTTTATTCTGAATGAATTTTGCCGATTTTGCTTAAGAAAGAAAGAGATAGGAGGAGGAGAAAAAAAAAAAAAAAAAAAAAAAAAAAACCTAACTGCACAAAAATGTAGATCTCGTCAAAAACACAATTTATTTTCTTTAGTTTTTTTGTGGTGGTAACCATTTCCGAGACATGGCTTGTTATTGGTTGTTCTCAGATGGGAAGTGTCCGTCTTTGTTTAGTTCTAGCGATTTGTAATCACAATCGCATAACGACAGCTTTTAAAACATTGACTCTCACTTTATTATAGTGCATTGCTTTAGTTTCCTTCTTCTTATAAAGAACTTCATAATAAGAACATTCATTAATGTTTATCTCGATTAGCATGGTGTAGAAAAAAGAATAATCTTTTGTAGGAAGTTTGTATGTAGAGCAGCTAGAGAAAGTCATGTGAGTGTAACACATCAATTTTTTTTTACAGTTGTGCTCTGGAAGGTACTGCCTGTCTTCTGAACGTTCTGTATTTCTTTAAGGCTGCATTTGTTAGCTCTCTTTTTGGGTTTTGTTATTTTCACAATAATTTGCCTGTGTTTAAATGCAGTTTATGGTTTAAGTGTATTTAAATGCACTTTGTGTCGTTTAGGTTTGTCGATATGCCTGCTAGTTCTCCTGAATATTGGCATGATTTCAGTCCAGCATTCCCAGAATCTAATAGAAGTTGTATGAATATTCAGCAGATTTGGCAAAGTTAAGTGTGAACGTTTGACTCTAATCCTACATTCACAATGAGTCGCAAGCGCAGACGTAACGTAACGTAAGCGCAAGGAGACACCATTCACAATGCAATCGTAAGCGCAACGCAAGAAGTTCGCACGGATTTCTAGATTCATAAATACATGAGAATATCATGTATCACGAGTTTCAAATTTAATAACATAACCAACAATATTATTTCAGAAGATTAACTTAATCTTTTATAATACATAAATAAGTTATAAAATGATACACACAACTGACGAGGCAGTGACGTTATAAACTGACCAAAATATTGGAAATTGTGCAAATATCACAATTATGCAATGCACATTACGAATTGTGAGAGTCAAGAAATCTAGATGCAGATCAAAGCACAAAATCAACAATTCAAAAATAGTGCGTCACGGTCAAATGAAAGATCGGCAATGTATGTACAGAGGGCGTTGTAAAACTCGCATTGCGATCGTCTGATATTGCACAGCAGGCACTGCATAGAGGGAAAGAGAAACATTAATCCTCTTTGCACGCAACGCAAGGATAAAGTTTGGAGTTTGCAAACTCTTGCGTTGCTTTGCATTGCGTTGCGTCTTACGTGTTTTTATGTGAATGCTTACATTAAATAATCTGAGTCCACACTCTTGCGCTTACGTTACGTCTGCGCTTGCAGGCAGATGAGACCGAGTCATTATAATACCATAATGCCGATGATTGCGCAAAGTATGTGGCAATGAAAGAGAAATGACTTACAGATTATCACTACTAAACTTTTTGCTCACGTCATAATTTTATTAGCGCTCCAGAAGAGGGAGTTCGGAGAAAAAGGACAGTGAGAGAAAGACAAATGGCGACAGAGAGTGACAGAAAGAGAAGATTCAGTTAACTGCTAAGGTGATGAATGTGTGAATTTTGACAAAAATTTTAGAAAATTAATAGTAATTAAAATCTTATATGCTACACTCACATGGTTTCTCTACATCTCTGTAACAAATAATTGTTAATAAACTTATTCTTCTATCTATTTAATGCTAAAAGATTAGCAGAAATGGTCTTATTACTTAGTTCCTTATAAGTAGAAGGAAAATAAGGGAATACCCTAGGCTAAACCGACAGTCAAATGCTTTAAAACGTGGTTGCTATAGGATTAAAATCCGTTTCTTAGCGTGGTCAAGCGTTGACAAATTCCCGTATGAGAAAAGTTTAAGTATTTTAAAACTGAAATCAATTACAAACGAAAACGGCCAATTCCTCGAAAAAAATGTATATGACATAAATTGTGTGTTTTATTGAGTTCTAATTTTTTTTGTATAGTAAGTTTCTGTATATCTCTTACGGTTTACCAGTTATGCAAAATTTAATAAAAATCATCCAGAATAAAGAGGTCTTCACAGGCTATTCCCAGAACATTCAAGATATACATTTTATTCGTCACGTAAATATCTTAAATATAAGAGATTTAATTAATCAAAATCGTTAGAGCCATTTATACTTTTTCGAAAAATATTCCATGTAAAGGTGGGGCGATTTTTCTGTAAATCTTCGTGTCGCATCCCTGGAAGATACTAAACTTAAATACCAAGTTTGGTATTTTACCGACTTTTTTCGGTTTTGAATTATGCTGCCCACAGACACACACATACATATATACACGAACATTTTCCTAAAAATGTTTTTTTTTATATTCAGGGGGTCCCAAAACATGTATTTCCGGTAAAATCTCGGTTTCGAATTTTTGGGTGCAATACAATACCTTCTTTATACATTGTACATAGTACGTGTAGAGAATGTAAAAAAAAAATGTAATAAAATATATGAATTCTAAACTTTAAGAAACTATATCGACTTTTTCCACTTGGAAGTTGATAGCTTAAAAACTAGAGAAGGTAGAGAAAGTCTTGTGAATGGAACACTCATAATATATTTAAGTTACTAATTTAGATTTAGGTATCATAACCAGCCGCCACTGCTTTTTTCCTTTGCATAGATAAGCCGATCCAATTATACTGGATAGGCAGCGCCGCTTGACAAGAAGAATCGCATGTTGTGAGCAAGGACAGATCTAATGCATATCACTTCTGCTGTTTGCCAATAAGCCTCAACTTTCTTTTTCTTTTTTCTTTGTTTAGGTTCTCTTTTCTGATTTGCCTACTAGCCACAGTAGATCGAATAGCCTGAAAATCGATTACCTATAAAATGCGATGTTGCAATGCTGGGTGGTTCTAGAATCTAAATCGTAAACTGTAGAAAAACGATATGCCGGCTTTGGTATTCGACTCTCCGCCGGTCTGTTTTATTCTGTTATTTGTTCGGAAGTTTCGCTTCTGTTTAATTTAAATACACGAATCGTTTTCAAGAGGATTGTAGAGCGTTCCCACTTAAAGTTTCGCTGCCCAATTTGCTAAACTTTCTTTTTTTTCCGTCTCGCTTGTTAATAAAAACGAGAGGTAAATGCTGAAGGCAACTCGATGCAAATTTGAAGAGTGTTTCAAATAGGTTGTAAAGAGGTGAGTTTACTTCTTTTTAATGCCTACACTTTCCGCACTATTTATTGTAAGCGTAAAATATCCTGCATGGGATTCATTTCCCGGATTTCCCGCCCCAGAACTTCAGTTCATTACAAGTAATTATAAAAGTAAACTATTTTGAAATTAATAAGCCAATAACCATTCATTTAATACTGTAGAATTATCAAAGGCAACTTCCACGAGAGTCTACCAATTTATCTAATTAAGGGGACAAGATAGTCTGAACACAGGGAAATTACACCTCAAGAGATTTGAATTACTACTACTCTAAAGTGTTCAATTTTCTTTCCAGAAGTTTTTATGAATTATTCTGTAAATCATGATAATTATTTAAAGTGGTTGTTTGCATTAATAGCTTATGTGGTTGAGTCTATACAAAGTGTTTCATTCAGCAGAAAACTAATAAAACTTAGTCTTAAAACATGTGAACTCATGTACCTTTTTCTCTGATGCTGCTTGCAATAATTCATCACACTTTTGCATGCTTGTTCTAAGCATAATCATCTGAACCTCAATTATTTAGCTATGATACAATTTCAGTAGAAATTAAAAAAGAAATATATTTGCAAATTCAAAAAAGTAAAAATGTGGACAATTTGCAATGTTGTTGCTTTCTTAATATGGTCAATATATACTGTAACATCACGACTGTGGTTCAGATAGTTCAGCTATATGTTGTACATATGTGCTGAAAATTTTAGCTTTCCAGCTCTCATAGTTTCTGAGAAAAAGAAACATGAGTATCCAAAAATGCTGTTTTGAGAAACCCGAATTTAAAAACACAAATGTTCTAAAAAGGGGCTTTAAAGTAATGCAGACTAGCATTTAAACTATATTTAAATTTATT
Source organism: Hymenopus coronatus (assembly GCA_030762935.1). Classification (NCBI taxonomy): domain Eukaryota; kingdom Metazoa; phylum Arthropoda; class Insecta; order Mantodea; family Hymenopodidae; genus Hymenopus; species Hymenopus coronatus. Next base: position 101,155,360 of record CM060890.1, read on the forward strand.
AGAATCCTCTTAACCCCCCAAAAGTATACATTTTCTGAAACTAGAAATAATAAAGGTTTTATTAGTGTCTAAAACAAAAAATGTTATTTTTTACCATTTAAGAGTACCTTATCCCCGTAAACTCTTGACCTTGAATGGGATTTATTAAAATTTTTTCGCTAATTAAGATAAATATATACATAATAATTACTTTCCAACTTTTGCTGCTTAAAATCAAATCACCATTGTGTCAGATGTCGGCATACTAGGAATATGCTGGGAATATCAAACAATGCTACCAACATTGCGAATGAGAAAAAGTTTAACTTTAAAATTAGGATAATCTGAAATCAGAACAGGAACATAATGTATGTGAAAATTGACACCATGAAACTTGATTTGATTAAATATATAATTTTCAAAGCTGAAAGTTGAAGAAACCTGCTAGTTTTCGGTGTTGGAAATTGAAGTAATGTTAAGGCAGTAGGATTTGATAATTTGTTCTTAGCGATAACAGTTGGTGAGGACGACACGAGTTTAATACTTCATGCTGATATAAATTTCCCAATTGTCAATATTGGTATCGAATTTTTGAGTGGAATAAAATACATTCTCAACCTACTATGCACATTGCACATGGTGGAGAAGGTATAAAATCAGATGTGACTTTTTGTACCTATTCTGCAACACACTATTCTTACAAAAACCTGTTCGTCCGTGTACTTCATGCTAATTGAGATAAGCGTTTGCAGAAACGGTGTTATTACTTAGTTCCATTTAAGTAGAAGGGAAATAAATACACTGGACTAAAGTGGTAATCAAGACTTTTTAAAACTGATCGCTATGTGATTAAAATTCGGTATTCTTTGCATGTCCAGGAGTAAAACAAAAGAGATATACAAACGAATGACGATTTCCCGTTTGAGAAAAATACAAGTGATTTAAAATTTTAAAAACAACAAGATTTCTCTTAAAATGGATAACTGCACAAAACAAATATATATGTCATAAATGTTGTGTTTTAACGATATGTATATTTTTTTGGTAGCAAGTTTGTGTCTGTTTCTTACGATTTACTACTTAAGTAAAAATCATCCAAATGAGGAGCTATTCAAAAGCTATTTCTAGAAAATTCAAGAAATATATGATAAAATATTTCAAACATATGGTATTTTAAGCAAAATCGTTTGAGCAATTTTTGAAAAAAAAAAAAATTGAAAAATGCTCTGTATAAAGGTAGTTAAGAGCTGGGGGTTTCCTGGGGAGTCTTTGTGTCGTATTCTTGGAAAATGTTGAACTTATATAGCAAGTTTTATATTTAACGGATTTTTCATGTTTGCGCGTACACACACACACACTGAACTTTTTTCTAAAAATGCTTTTATGTATTTAGTGGGTCACTAAACATATATTTCCAGTGAAATCTCGGTAAAAAGTTTTGAGTGGAATACAAAATCTTATCTACCTACATTGTACATTGTGCATATGTGTTAGAGAAAGTAAGAATCTGATGAGCAACATCTATATATCTCTCTCTCTCTTCAATTTTTCTATTTACTACTTATTAATGGAGATAAATGGTTACAGAAATATTTTCATCACACATTTCTATAGGTGCAGGGAATATAGGAAACACAAGCAATGGTTCAATCTTTATAAGCAGATTACTCTTCTTGTCTTGAAACTATTTACTCTTTCCATGACATCACGAAAAATAATGTCCAATGACTATGATTTTTTTCATTTACATGACCTCTATAAGACCTGTAATTTATTCTATCTAAAAATGTCAATCAATATAAACATTATAAGAAGTGGTCTTATTACTTAGATCCAAATAAGGATAAGTAAAATAAGGGAATATACACTAAGCTAAAGCGACAGACAAATCTTTTAAAAGCTTAGTTCTACTTCTATGGCCAGAAGTAAAACAAAAGGGATATAAACGGATGAGGACTTCCCATTTTAGAAAAGTTTAAATATGAAATTGAAGCCAATAACCGGGAATCTCTGATTTGATCAGCTCTACAAAAATGTTAAAAGACATAAATTGTTTGTTTTAACGAGACTTACATTTTTTGCAGTAAGTATCTTTCATGGTTTATCAGTTATGCAAAAGTCATTTAGAGTGATGAGGACTTCAGGGGCTATTTCCAAGATATTCAAGATAATCACTGTATCTGCCATATAAACATATCTAATACACGACATTTTAATATAAATCGTTAACCATTTTTAGCAAATTTCGAAAAATGTTCCATGTGAACGGTAGTTTGGGGTCGAGAGATTTTTGTGAAAATCTTCGTGTTTCATCCTTGTAAGGTACTAAACTTTGATACCAAGTTTGGTATTTATCAATTTTTCGATTTTGAGTGATATTATTCACATACACATACACAGACACGCATGCGCGCGCGCGTTTTCCTTAAAATGCCTTTTTTCGTCTGGTCTAAGCTGTATTTCTGGTGAAATCTCGGTATTTTTTTTTTTAATTTATGGACGCTTTTTAACTGCTGTGGTTCCAGCGTCCCATTCTATATTGGACGTGAAAGACCACTTAATTTTGCTCAGAGGCTTCTCTTTCAGGCTTGAGGTTCTTTTACGTGCTGTAAATCTACGACACGGGACCCACGGCTTTACTTCCTTCCGAAGGAAGCCATGCTTCGGATTTTTACTCCCGAAAAAATCCATCGTCCTCCGACGGGTTTGAACCCGCGACCTTGTGTATACGAAGTTAGCATGGTAACCATTACACCACGGAGGGCGACAAATCTCGGTATCGAACTACTGTTCTACCGATTAGGTACATAGCAGAGAAAGTAAAACGCCCCGAACAATGGACTATATTGTTGGCAGTTTAAAACACTAAAAATGAATTTGCGGAATATTATATGTAATATTTCAAATTACCTAATCTTAATTTCCAGCACATAAATTATTGATATTTGCAGAATATAACATGCCCCATATACCTCTATAATTATCTCGTAAAATACACGAGAATATTTTATGGAAATTTAAGAAAGTTCTAAATTAGTAAAATGGACACAGGAAATTTTGTTTACGAGCTGTATCTGTAAATGAAGAAGGTGTATGTAGTATTGTCAACATTTGTAACGGGGCATGCTGAAAAATATGTATTAAAACAAACACCCCCACCACTTTTTATTTTCTCTACACGTACTATCTACATAGTGTGTAGAGAAGGTATTGTATTGCGCCCAAAAGTTCATGCAGATTTCACCGTAAACACATGTTTTGAGACCCTCTGAATCCAAAGAAAATATTTTTAGAAAAATGTTCGTGTGTGTGTCTGTGGGCAGCATAGCTCAAAAACGAAAATTTTGATTTTCTCAAAAATGGCTCTAATGATATGATTAACATGCAGTAATTAAAGATAATTACATCCCTCATAAAATGCATATCTTAAATTTTCTGGGAAAAGCCTCTAAAGACTTGTTTATTCTGATTAAATTTTGCCGAATTTTGCTTAACTGCTAAACCGTAAGAGATAGACAAAAACGTACTACACAAGGTATGTAAATTTCATCAAAACACATAATTTATATCCTTTACGTTTTTGTTGTGAAGGTAACCGTTTCCGAGATATTCCTTGTTATTGGTTTCACATAGGAAGTGTCTGTTTTTGTTTTGTTCTACTCCTGACCAAGCAAAGAAGCGATTTGCATTAACAATCGCATAACGACAGATTTTTAAACATTTGACTATCACTTTAGCATAGAGCATTCCCTTAGTTCCCTTCTACTTATAAGGAACTAAGTAATAAGAACATTCTGCTAATGTTTATCTCGATTAGCATTGTGTAGAAAGAAGAATAATCTTTTGTAAGAAGTTTGTAGAACAGCTAGAGAAAGTCATGTGAGTCTAACACATCAGATTTTTAGAAATTGGTTTTTGATTTGGGTAACTTCTGAACGTCTATTTCCTGTAAACTTTCGATTTAGTAATTTTGGACCAATGCAGGAATTCTTCAATCGGCCTACGGTAAAACTGAGAGTAAATAAATGCACGCCTTTTTTATGCTTAACAAATTTCAAAGCTTTTTACAGTCCGTTTTAAATATAGTATTTTCCTAAGGCAGTGGAGCCTTAAAGGTAATTTACAGAAGACCGAATATTTAAATGCAGGTGGAAATTGCCAAAAGACTTGGTAATGGAAGAAAACTAATTAGTATGCTGAGTTCAATCCTACGGAGCATAAATATCATCAATAGAACCAAAAAGATGTAACTACATTCAATTTTGCATTTAATACTATTGTATCGCGCAGAAACCTCGGTAATGAATAAACTACTTAAGAAGAAATAGATGACAGTAAATGGAATTTTTTAAGAAGATCGGTGAAAATGTCAAAGAGAGAAAAAGTAAGGAATACAGAAATACGAATGATAATGGTAATATAAAAATACGTAGAAAAAAGAAGAGTGTGACGGTATGGACGCTTGAAGGGAATGAAAAAAATAAATTAAAAAATGTATATTCCAAAGGAAAATGGAAGACGGCGACGTGGAAGAACAATGATCATATAGCAACATAATGTTGTGGATTCATTACACCATTTGGCTTATCAGAATAAAATACATAAGAAAATAGGTTAAGTCAAATTGTTCTGGTTGAAAGGTGATGAATATGTGACATGTAAAACAAAGTGTAAAAGTTCAATTTTTTCATAATAAAATTACATGAATTCTAAAGTTTAAGAACATATATCGTTTTTCGCACTTGGCGCACGCTAGCTACCAATTAACTAAAACTATAGATGGGTAGACACATGCTTACTAATGCCACTCTCAACTTTTGAACTTTATTTTCTCGCAATACTCAATGTTCCAAACGATGTAATTTTTCACTAATTTGCTTCACAATTTTTATACGACCTCTCAAAAACACATTAAAGAAAGTAGTCCTTACTTTTACGAATTAATACCCCAATTTTGAGAAACAATTTTTTTTTATTTATTTATTTATTTTTTTTTTTTTTGGTAGTTTAACGTCCTTTAACCTGGTTAGGTCATATCGGACGATGGATGCAATTGATGATATGATGCTCAAATGATCTCGAGGTCCATGGAGCTTAAAGTTACTCGACATTAGTCTTCTCAGGATAAGGGAAAACCCCGAAAAAAACCTTACCCGGGTAACTCACCCTAAGCGAGATTCGAACTCACGACCTTTTGAACCTGAGGCAGACATGCTACCACCACGCTACCCAGGCGGGCAGAAACAAATTATTATTACCTTTTTAAAAGTCTCGATTTTTGGAGAGAATAAAAGTAATATTTTCTTAGACTGATTAGAGCTAACAAAAAAATTTAATATGACACCTATTTACCAACTCATTTCCTGTAAAACTGGATATTTTAATGTGAACACTTTTTAAAATGCGTCACGTGACTCATTGTTAAAGGAACAATGACTTTAAACACTATAAATATTATTTAAATAATCATGCAAGCTAGAATTTTGATACTTAGCAAAAATCTCGCTCTTATTGTGTATAATAACTAGTGTAAATTTCAATAAAACGTGTTGGATTTTCCAAATTTCACAATTGATCACTTCAAGAAATGCCACTTTGTTTGAAAATCCAAGGCCTTTGATCATATAAATGCTAAATGTCATAAAATTGCCCCTCCTGCATTATCGTCACTTGTGCATCCATCCCACACAGCGCTCAACAATATGGGTGGTTCAGGCATATACCTACCACCGACATCCTGTTTTTCTACATGAATTATTGTGTTGAGATTCTTATCTCATATTTATTAGTTCCATTATGTAGCGGTGAAGCGATAAGCAATGACATGGCCTATTTGTCTGTATGACAGGGGCAAGGCATAATGGCTCCGCGCTTGTCAGGACCGATTTTGCGACTTGTCTTGAGTGCTTGAATATTAATGTGATGGGTCGAGACATCTCAGCAGGTAAAGGGGAAGTTTGCTCGAGTTGGCAGCTCTGGAAGCAGCTTATTAGACAGTTCCGTTTCCCTCCACAAGTTCAAAGACGGCTGGCTGTTCCGAGCAGCTCAAGTATGCTCTCCAAAGTCCTCAAAGGCTTTAGCAGAAGTGTCCATTTAATAGTTCCTCTTTCATTATTAGCTTGTCATTTACATGGCACGGAACGTTCTCCTTTCATCTAAAATGTGAACTCTCTATGGACAGTTACTGGTTCTTTTAACTTGATGTTATGGCGTACAATTTCTCGCTAGGTTGCCTTCTAAAGAGGTCATCAGGTGTATGAAAATCCTGTAAATTTCGCGCAAATTAAGGAAGACTCATATTTTGAAATAAAGCAGTGTACTATGAAAGCGGTAGTCACGCAGGTAAACAAGAAAAGTCGTTGAAATGACCCAGCGAAGGGGTGTGGAAAGCTCATATTTTCATGTAAACGTTAATGCTGAGGAAGTTGCTGACTACTAACAGCTGTTGATGTTTTCCTTCAACCACCCAAGCTGATTCTTAACTTGGACACCTAATCGTAATGAAATAAAGAATGAATAGAAACGTATGCCAGAAGTTTAGGGTTGATACTGTTCTCTCATATAGAGAATGAAAATATTAAATCAACAAAATTCGAAATGTTTTTTCTCTCCTAAGTCCACGAGCTTTAAGTCAGCACTTTTCTACTGTCCTTGTGGAAAATTCCTTGAGTTTTTTTCCTTTGAGTCATTTTCAGATAGTTTGCCCATTTGTGCTTCCTAAAATTAAAAAAGGGAGAAAATTAAAAACAATAAACTGCTTTAAAATAGTCCAGGGATCTCTAAAACAGTTTAGACAGTTACTCAACAAGTCAACTCTATATGGTTAAAATGTTTCAGCTGATTTTGAATATCAGCGAAGATCAATTTGGAATTTGTTCAAACATTTATGACTTTACATGGTGCATTTAAAATGCATTTTCAAAATTCACCAGAATCAATTGCACCCAAAAGGTATGCTTTCTTATAAAAATTAATCAGAGTTATGGATTTTGTTAGAATAAATCATGAACATATTACAGGATAACATATTATCATCTCCCTTCCTTTAAAGACGTGGACGGAGTGGTACGGAGGTGAGAATTGTAGAGGAATTTAATTGTTTGCTTTTTCCTTACATTACACTGTTCGCTTGGATACGCCACTGCTTTTCCGCCAAACATTGAGGTTAGGAAACAAACGTTTCAAATCTATATTGTGCTTTCTTCCAGGATACAAACTAAACGAATTGATAATGTAGGATTGAACATAACACCAAGTAACATAAAATCGTTGCAAAAAAATTAATTAAGGAGATCAAAGCAATAGGTTTTTACTTTCTCTACACGTATTATGTACATAGTATATAGAGAAGGTATTGTATTCCAACCAAAATTGGATACCGAGATTTCACCGGAAATACATGCTTTGGGTACCCCTGAATCAAAAAAAGATCCGTGTGTGTCTGTGGACAGCATAGCTCAAAAAAAAAAAGACCGTTGAATACCAAACTTGGTATTTAAGTTTGGTATCTTCCAAGGATGCGAAACGAAGATTTTCAAGAAAATCACCCCACCACCAATTACTCTTTACATGGAAATATTTTTGATATTTTTTATTTTCTCAAAAATGGATTTAACGATTTTGATTAAAATATCGTATATTAAAGATAACCTGACAAATAAAATGTTTGTCTTGAATTTTCTAGGAATAACCTCTGAAGACTACTTTATTCAGGATTAATTTTACGGAATTTTGCATAACTGGCAAACAGTAAGAGATGGATAAAAACTTACCACACAAAAAATGTAGAGCACGTTAAAACACACAACTCATGTTATATACATTTTTTTCGTGGAGCTGATTGTTTTTTTTTGTTTGTTTTTTGTAGATATTTCTTGCTTTTAGTTCGGCTTTGAAAAACTTATACTTTTCTCATACAGGAATTTGTCAACTCCTGTCCATACAAACAAAGGAACTTCAGTCTCATAGCAACCAGCTTTTGACTATCACTTTAACCTATAGTACTCCCTTATTTCGCTTCTACTTTCAAGGAAGCAAGGAATAAGACTATTTCTGCTAATTTTTTCTCGATTAGAATGAAGTAAATAGAAGCATAAAATTTTTAACAATAATTTGTTGTAGAATGTAGAGAAAGTCAAGTGAAAGGCACACATGAGATTTTTTATATTCCTGATGGTCTACTATTCAGCCACAGGTTACAAATTGTATCTAGAGGCGGAAAAACAAAGAAGAGGTTTCTTGGAACGGAGGTGAGTGAAAAAGAAGAGATATGAAAAAACTACATCTATTCTCTAATATAGACACAAAATATTATGAATATAGAGTAGGTATTCCCTATGTTTCTATGTTAAGTTTTATAGAAAAAATAAATTAAAATAAAATCTCTAATTATTACCTGTTGTCACTCTCAGTGGAACAAAGGGTCGGAACGTGAGATTCAGGTGTTTTTGTGATGGATAAAAATTAGAGTTCTAAACGAAATTAAGTTTTTATTGGTTGATAATGTAAAGGAGTGAATATGCTCATATAAGAAAAACAGCAGAGGAAAACTTTAGAACATGCAGACGCCGGTCTATTAAAACTCTATTATTAGAGCTCGGTTTTGGGTTTCGAAGCGCAAACAGTTACGAACACACAGAGTAATTGGCGGTATAAAGGAGTGGGTAATGGGGAGGGGTTTATAGCGTAAACGTTGAGGTAGAATCTGTTCCAAATGTAGCTCATTACATGTATTGGCATATGCATGACCCTAATTCATGAAATAACACGATAAAACCATTATTTCATAATATGATTAGCAAATAAAAACGCCTTGTACTTTTAAAAATAAAAGTATAAAACTTGGTACAAAAAATTCAGGATAATAACGTGCAGACCTTTGAAAAGACAATAATATAAATCAATCAAACTCCCTCAGAATTTATTGCAGTGTGTTATTCCAGTGTGTATTGAAAGAAAAGGTTCTCTTCTTGTCACACAAAATATGTTTGAAACATTCATTAGTTTGTTCAATGTCAAACACCTACCATTTCGTATTTTCAACTGTTTTCAATCTGCGCTCTCTTTCAATGTTCACTGGTTTATCTATTAGCAGGAACTAAACAAGGCCAGGTAATGAGCAATTCTGGATAGTGCAACACATTTCGAAACGGGCTGTAGGGACCATGCCCGCTCCATCTGTCAGTTATACTCTGCACGAACCTCAATGTGGCAATTTCGGGACCCCGGACCGAGCTCTATCTAGCATGCTCCCTAATTACCTTGGATGGTATGAGGGAGAAAGCATCAATGCTGTTGAAGCTTTTGGAAGTGAAATGTAAGAACAGACAGTTGAAGAAGGATCTCTTTGCCATACCTGGTTCGCCATAAGAGAGGGGCGGCGTAGAAAGAAAGAGGTGGTGAGTTTTCCCTCTTTTGCTAATAACCAAAAGTTAACTTACAACTCGTGGATATAACAACTAATTTCCTGCACTTCACAGGTTGAAATAAGAATAACAAATCCCTTCTCAAAAATGTACTGCAAATTGCTAATGTTAGCAGAGTTTCATACATGAACTGACCATCGAATTGAATTCCGAATGCGCTGATGGGTTCGCCGGAAAATGCTTCTGTTGTAGAAAAGCAGGCGTCACCAATTCGCTTGATTTTGTGGCGTAGCAAATAGCTTACACCGTGCATGCAGTGGCTGAACACACGCCTGTATGGATTGTCTCTTTTTCTTGTATAATGCGTCGTGATAGTTTATGTCAGGAACGGAAAGAAACCCAACATGCAAGCCATGTTTATGTCTGTCTAAGAGAATTTTTTCTTATTTATAGAAAGTTATCGAATAATTACATTAGAACACCGATATGACAAATGTATTAGTCTTTGTGGAGATTATGTTGAGAAATAAAAAAAAATGTTAAAATGCTGTTTTCATTGAGAGACCCGGGACTTATCAGCTGGCTCTAGTATTTTTGTGGGAGAAGATAGATTTTGAATACAGAAAAATATGAACTTGAGAAAATTGTCTTTAAAATTTGACATAGAGAGTCATTTAACCAGCACAAGCTTTAAATATGGCGCCAAAACATGTGTTATATTTTGTTCCAAAAATCCAGCAAACGACATTTTTAACCTTACACGTGTCTCTAAATTCCAAACTATACTTCTACACGAAAAGTGTGTTAGGAAACAAGTCTAATCTCACACAATGTATCTAATTGTAGCAGAATAAGTCAAGATATGGAGTCGGAAATGTCCGATTTCTACCGAGCGCTCGCCAGACCATTATGTTCAATCTTTACGGAAACATACTGTATTGTACAGTATCGTTGGAAGAAATCAACGCTGGCGATGAACCTAAACGCTACGAATTGTTATATCTCTGAATCCTACTCTTAACCATCGCAGTGGTATATCTATGATACGATAATCACGTTAACCATTTCCGAGATATTCCTTGTTATTGTTTTCAATTCTCTTAAATAAGAAGTCGCTCGTTATTCGTTTTATTTCTGCTAGTTTCATTTTTATCATTTTAGCGACCATCTTTTAAAATATTTGACTCTCGCTTTAACCTATATCCTCTTATTTCTCTTATATCTACAAGGTAATAAGCTATCACACATTCGTATTAAAGTTTATTTTAGCATGAAGTAGACAGAAGAAAGAGGTTTATAAGAATAGTTTGTTGCAGTATAGGTAGAGAAAGTGTATGAAGAGAACACAGATTGTTTCGTAATGTTGGGTTTCCAAGGAAAGTAATCTGATGTGTTCCATTCACATGATTCTCTCTAGCTGTTCTACGAATAAACTTTCTTTACTAAAGATTATTCTTTTATCTATGTCATTCTAATCGGGATAAGCATTAACAGAAATTGTCTTATTGCTTGCTTCCTGTAAGTAGAAGGGAAATAAGGGAATAAACTAGACTAAAGCGATAGTAAAATCTTTTAAAAACTCTCACTATGTGAAACAATTGAAATTCGGCTCTCCTTTGCATTCCCGAGAATAAAACAAAAGGGATGAAACAAAAGTTAAACTTTCCGCTTGAGAAAGGTTTAAGTAGTTTAAAATTGTAACAAATAACAACGAATATCTCGAAAATGTTTAACTCTAAAAAAGAATAAAATATATGACATAAATTGTCAGTTTTATCGAGATCTATTTTGACTATTTCTTACGGTTTTCGAGTAATACAAGTTATTTAGAATGAAGAGGTCTTCAGAGGCTATACCCCAAAACTTAAAACACAGATTACGTTTATCATGAAAATATCTCAAACATATGGCATTTAAATCAAAATCAGAGCCATTTGTGAGAAAATAAAAATTTTTGAAAAATGTTCCATGTAAAGTGTAGTTGGGTAGTTTCTTGAAAATCGTATCCTTGGAATATATTGAACTTAAGTACCAAGTTTTCAAGTTTGGTATTTAACAAACTTTTAATTTTTGACCTGTGCTGCCCACCTACACACACGCACATACACTCAAGGACAGGTTTATAAAATGCTTTTTTGGATTCAGGGGGTCTCAAAACACTACTATACATTGTGCATATCTTCCTGAGAAAGTAAAATTGAAGATTTTGAAGAAATTGAAGAATTAGTAATGTTTGTAAGTTCTCTGTTTTAATATTGTTTTAAACACCGATATTTGCAAGGAATTAAATATTATTCGTGAATGATTCTAATTTGTATGTTTTTTTCTGTTTTTTTCAAACTTGGTTTATGGGAGAGAAAGTCAAAACACGGGTATATTTATTTTTGATCTTTCACTAAGAAACAATCGCAGCTCGATCTGTAACATCAATGTAACAATGACCCCTTGTTAGTCTACACTTGACCTGAATCAAACAATAATTACCTATTTAACCCTAATTATGTGGTTATCTAAGAGTCTGGGAATTGTAAGCACTTGCAGCAGCGTTTAAGTAACTCACATGGCAGATAGTAAAAATTGCTAATGCACTGGTATGAGAACCTACTCCATTTGCGAGGAGGAAGAAGCATGGGTAGCAAGATGTAGCGTTACGGATGAATGGAGGGATAAGTATTTACCGCAATGCTTTACCACCTCCTTAGGGACATGTTGGACGCTACTGGCAGGTATGAAAAACAGGCAAGGGGTAGGTAAATGTCTACTTAAGGCGAAAATGCTTAGGTCTGAGAAGGTCAATAATAGAGAAGAGGGGCTGGAAGAGCACTTAACAGAGATGATAGTATTTTATAAATTTTTACTTTCTCTAGCCCGCATATACAATGTACAAGTGGGCAGAGAAGGTAGTATTATATTCCACCTAAAAATTCAATGTCGAGATTTCACCGGAAATATATGTTTTGGGGTCCCCTGAGACCGAAAAAAGCGTTTTTGGGAAAAGGTCTGTGTGCGTGTGTATGTGTATATGTGTGTATGTGGATAGCATAGCTCAAAACTAAAAGGCCGTTAAATACCAAACTTGGTATTTGGGTTTGGTAACTTCCAAGGAGCGACACGAATATTTTCAAGAAAATCCCCCCACCTCAATCTACCATTTTCATGGAAACATTTTCAAATATTCTGATTTCCTCAAAAATGGCGCTAACAACGATTTTGATTAAAATCTCTTGTATTTAAAATATTTACGTGCCAAATAAAAGGTATATCTTAAATTTTCTGGGAATAGGCCCTAAAGAATTCTTTATTCAGGATGATTTTTATTGAATTTTGTATAACTGATAAGCCGTAAGAGATAGACAAAAACTTACCACACAAAAATGTAGATCCTGACCAAACATACAATTTATGTCATACACGTTTTTTTGTTCTTTGTTTTTTTTTCGTGGAGTTGGCCGTTTTCGAGATATTCCTCGTTATTGATTTCAGTTTTAAAATACTTATACTTCTTTCATACAGGAAATTGTCAACTCCTGGCCATGCAAAGAAACGGATATCAGTCCCATAGCAACAGCATTTTAAAACATTTAACTGTTGATTTGGCCTAGTGTATTCCCTTATTTCCCTCCTACTTATAAAGGAACTAAGTAATAAGACAGTTTCTGCGAATGTTTTTCCATTAACTAGATAGAAGAATAAGCTTATTAATTATCATTTGTTACGTCATGTGATGGAGCACATCAGATTTTTTATATAATCTTTTCGATCATTGTTAGTGTTGTGTTGTTTACCATAATAGGGCACAAAAGGCATCGGAATTCGGTTTATCGTTGTCTGTGTGTTTTATAAATGTAATAGCTATTGAATGTAAGCATCTTTTTAATTTTCTAGCTCACTTTGTTTTATTTACATTAGTATTGATTATTTTGTGTCGTACAAAAGCACATATGTTATGTCGACCCGTGCAATTGATGGACATCAGTGTAATTATACTGTTATTTAACTAAATACTTTATGCATTCACTCAAATAAGACTCTCTGAAAGAAAGATGGCTCACGGTAACCTGTGAGGCACTCATTCGGAGGTCCTTGGTTCAATTTTCGTCAACTTCCCACTCTAATCACTGGTTTTGTGCTTTTTCCTGATCGATAGGCGAATTTTCATCTATCACGATTTCCTCTATCATTTTCCTTCATTCCGTTTTATTCCTATCTTTCAATGTGTTTTTAGATTTCGCCACGCATGGCGGTGCCGAACATTCATTATCTATATGATTCCAACCTGGTGGTAGATCAATTATCTGCCCTGAGAGGAGCTAATTTAGAGGCATGATTTCTACTCCATTCGCGGAAGAGATCGTAAAATTCTTCATAAGCTTTGTATCCGCATCCTCTGCAGAAATGGTGTATTACTCATACTTTCTGAAAGGAAAGTACTCCTGTGGACGCAGATGGCTGCCTGGTCGATAATCTGTATTAGCTCTAGAAGGCTCTAGCAGTCGGACAGATCTTCAAATCTGGACCTCTTAGGGTCTTCTGCGCGTCTCTGTGGCCGTCTGTCTGCGGTCTATAGCCTCCTTGGTTCCTTCATGACCTTCTTCCTAGGGTGTTAACCACATTAGAGCTATGTAAGATGCAGAACGCGAAGTGTAACTTGTACACCTATAAGACAAGACTTTCAGAAGAAATGATATCGCCTCGAAGGTTACTCGAATCAATGAGATGATTTCAGATCGCTAGGGGGATGTTGATCGAGGAAGCTCAGTGAAGACGTAGAGTATGATAAACAGACCTCAGATTAAGGGAACGTTCGGCCGTGGCGATGAATCCTTTAAATCAGATTTAACTAATTTTCCAGCATCCATAAACTATATCGAAGAAACGCTTCTAGACAAAAGAGCGAGTATAAATTTAAACAATTGAGTTTTTATTTAGCTATATTGCAGTACTTCCAAGTGAAAATTCTTCACAGGGTGAAGCTCGAACTTCTATGATAGCCGTGCGGCAGCAGTATTTATCGAAACATCCGATTCAGCGGCTGCTGAGGTAGCGTGCTACTAAAAAAGGTTAACATGTCGGCTTCAAAGGCTGCGATAAGACGTTTTCTTTTACTCCACGTGTACTCCACGGCTTTCTGTCATTTGTGGTTTCTATTGGCTGAGGTGACGCGCTTATTGGTGCACTGCAAAACGTCGGCGACTTCCCAGAATAATCAGGGCGTTATCTGTGAGGTTTGTGTTAACAAAGATAAAGCCCATGTTAATCTTTCGAGGCAGGCCGCGCCGTGGCCGAGTGGTTAGACCACTAGCCTCTCACCTAGACGGCCGGGGTTCGATCCCAAGCGACCGCATGTGAGATTTGTGGTGGACAAAGCGGCGCTGGGGCGGGTTTTCTCCGGGTACTCCGGTTTCCCCCGCCATCGCATTCCACCGGTGTTCCATCATCATTCATGTATCATCAGTGTCACCGCCTGCGATGCCATTAGTAGTTAAAGCGGGCGTTAAACACTACAAAAAAAAAAAAAAAATTAATCTTTCGAGTAGTATTAGTTAACACTCGCTGCCAAGGTACGTGTATAATAAATTAATAACACACTTAAGGCAACAGAAAACTGGTTTTAAATCACTTCTTTGTTTTTATTAACATTTTACTTTTGAAATTTGTTCTAGTTTCGTTTTTCGTATTCTTATTTTTTTTTTTTTTTTTTTTTTTTTGTAAAGGAGAATTCAGATTGACTTTTTCTAAACAAAACATTGGTAGCATCTTTACTATTATAAATTTCCCTTTGCAATTTAATCTTCCTGCATCTTTTTTCTGATATTGTAACATTTCCAAAGTTGTGTTTTCGAACTTATTATTTTTATGAGAAAAAATATTAGTAATTAAATATATCCTATGCTTTTTAATATAAAGCAAAAGAAGAACACCACACTGATATTTTACGTATCTATATGCGTATTTTATAGAATTTTGGGTATTTCTTAAAAATCCCAAATCAGATTGTTAAACTTTTTCTTAAAAATTTAATATTAAATTTTGATTCGAAAGATTTCATGGTGTATCGCAGAGAGTTTAATAAAATTCACCATTTAGATTATTAACAATAAAACATAACTAATCAGTAACAGTTCAATGTAGAATTGTATCATTTTGTATTACATTCTTATAACAAGATAAAATTGATAACAAGAGCTATTGATATTAAGATTTTCACGATACCGTGTTCACCAGTTAATTTGCATTATTTCTTTAAATAATGCTATATCTATATGAGGTAAATTCAACCCTCGAAATCTGGTCAATCGGATGTATGGCAACCTATGATTAAATAAGTAGAACTCGGTACGGGATCACGAAATTGTTGGATTAAGGATCGATACACACTGAGAATAACATTTATAGTTACTATGACATGATGGAGTAGGTGTGGTCTCTAGCATTGTTCAGTGCCTGCCCTCATTCAGTTCCTACCAGTAGATAAGTACTGAAAGAGCGCAGATTGAAAAAATCCCGAAAATACGAAAGGGTAGGCACTGAACAAACCTGTGGATGATTCAAACATATTTTGAGTGACAGGATGAGAGCCTATTCTTTCGATACAGTAAATATGAATTTTGTAGCCCACTGCAATGAATTCTGAGTTTGGTTTATTTATGCTCATTGTCTTTTGAAAGTTCTGCAAATTATTTTCCTACTTTTTTTGTATCAATCTTTATACTTTTTGTAAAATTCCTTTCTATTTACTAATCATATTATAAAATTAATGCTTTTTTGTGTTATTTCATGTATTAGAACAATGCATATAATATTAATACATATAATGAGCTACTTTTGGAACAGATTATACCTCAACGTGTGCATGTTTAGGCTACAAACCCCTCCCCTTTACCCTCATTTTATACCGCTAACTGTTCTGTGTGTTCGTAACTGTGTGCGCTTGGGGATCCAAGACAAAGCTCTACTTATAAGTACCATATCTCAGTATTTTAAATATAAACCGATATGTAGCCCAACTGAAACGGTTTGAATTATTTATCCTGATTAATATGAGTGTGCATAGTCTATGAATACTACACGTCATGTATATTTTTTATTTACATGTAACCTTTTACTTCGTTAAGTTTTCACTTGGGGACGTGGAATTAATGTTCAGAAACAAAGTTGACTCATTAAGCATCATAGTGCACCATTTACTAATTCCATTTATCGCTGTAACCAAAGCACAGGTCTAAAATTAGAGAAGTGCGTAATGGAAGTCAAACAAAGCGAAGAAGGCCATGAAAACGCTCGAGACGAAACTAATTTCGTTTTTCAATGTTGGCAGATGTTACCGTAAAGCAGAGCTGCAGGCACTTGCCTGTGTTTTTACATTTCTCTTCGGAAACCAATTTAAGTTATTCATCAAACGTGTTGCGCACGCTGTTTCTTTTTTGTTTCTCCTGTCTCCCGGATGATGAACTGGCTTGCCGTGGCTTGCTTCATTAATATCTATCTTATCCCCTGAACCACTCTCTCTCTCTCTCACCTTTGATTAAGGAAACGGTCATAATTTAAACACAATTTGCTGTAATCCGTACTTCCTAAGAGCGTGACTGATCAGGCAAAATGGCCTCATCCGTCGCACTTGTAAATCGAAAAGTCGTGTAGAAAGCAAAGTAATTGATGAAATTACTGGTTAGTGTCGAGGATCTGCAAGAAATGCGATGAGTGCCTAGATTTCTTAATGCTAGTGCAGCATAAGCTGTGGAAGTCTTTAGAATAATGTTGGACAAATATGGTAATTCATGACTTGTTTAGAAATTTAAGAATGGTATCAAGTCATGCATGCGCTGGCAAGAAGATACATAACCATACTTTTATTCTCTTTTTCACCACGTTTAAGGAGAGGATAAAATGCAAGGTTTGAATTCTAATTAGGACAGGGACCATCGGGCAACATTGTTTTGAAAAAACTTTGAAGGGAAATGGACTAAAGTCCTAGTTCCGACCAACAAGAATTTTTCTACAATAGCTTACTTCGAAAAATGGGAAGAGAAAATCATATGAATGAAACACATCAGATGCACACACATACACTCCAATTAGTATTCGCTATGACCTCCTATTACCTCATTTATTACCTCAGTAATTATTATCTCATTTATTTAATTAATCCTATACCGCATTCCAAGCAATAATATTCTCTACCACGGCCTGGTATTCGAATATGACATTTTTATAAAAATCCTGCTTTAATTCTATTCGGTTATAATTTGCTCATAGTGCGGTCCACTTATAGTGTCTCAAGTCCAGGTCGGTTAAGTGCGTCGACGCTTTGTGGTAGCCGCGATACAACCACGTGTCTCAAAAGAATTCGGCCAAAGAGTATATATATATGTTGAAACAGTGGAAATAGAGAGGGACAGAGAGACAGAGCATCCTACCGCTCTCCCTGTTGTAGGTAATCCTTGACCGCCTAATCCCAAGCCGTACTACTTCCATGCATCTTTCTCCATAGCGATATTGTAACTTTCAAACGCAGAGCTTTATACTCAGTTGGATATGGCGGTAGTATAGATATGTTCCATTAGGGGTTACTTGGAGTTCGAAGTGCAATATTCACTGTTTACTGCGGCAGTTCTTGCCATGATCTGTATAGCGGATAGTGTTAGTTTTCTAGGCTTAACACTTCCATTCATCAGCGAAGAACCTACATAACAAACATTAATTTCTTTTGCATCAGATTACAGAGGTTTCCCTCGTGACCCAACACCACCTTCAAAATAAACAGGGCTAAACACATCATGAGCATGTCCTTATTTTCCTGTCCAAAAACATTGTATATAAATCAGCCGACCTAGAGTTCGTCACATCACATTTGGCTCTCTGATTAAGAATAGATAGAAGCGGATAGCAGTGTCAGTACCGCGTGCGACTTATGTACCCCTGTTACAGAGCAAAGTAGCGAGAACTAGTGCTAGACACTATCGAATAAGCTTTCTCGAATAATTGCCTAATCATTGCTTATTCGATTGTTACCCAAGTATTCGGTTATAAAATGTTACTTTGTGATCGGCAATCGACAGTCCCCAATTCCTTTTCAAGTCCCTTTCTTCGATGAAGCAATGCAGTTATGATTTCAACCCCATTCCAGCATCTACTGTTTTATTTTCTTTATTTAACACTTTTGGCAACCATTATAATTTTTTTTTGGTTGTTTAAAGCCCGCTTTAACTACTTATAGCACCGCAGGCGGTGACACTGATGATACATGAATGATGATGGAGCACTGGTGGAATGAGATGGCGGGGGAAACCGGAGTACCCGGAGAAAACCCGCCCCAGCGCCGCTTTGTCCACCACAAATCTCACATGCGGTCGCTTGGGATCGAACCCAGATCGCCTAGGTGAGAGGCGAGTGGTCTAAACATTCGGCCACGGCGCGGCCTAACCAGTACATGGTGTGTAGGTAGTAAAGGTATATATATAAACTTGGTATTTAAGTTTAGTATCTTCCTAGGATGCGACACGAAGATTTTCAAGAAAATCCCCCAACCAAAAGCTGCCCTTAACGTGGGAAAATTTTCGAAAATTTTTACTTTTTTAAAAATGGCTCTAACGATATTCATTAAAATGCAGTATATTAAAGCTGTTTACATCCCAAATAAAATGTATATCTTGACTTTTCTGAGAATAGCCTCTGAAGACCTCTTTATTCAGGATGAACTTTACCGAAGTTTGCTTAACTGCTAAACCGTAAGAGATAGACAAAAACTCACTGCACAAAAAATGTAGATGAAGACATGAAGCGTCCGTTTTTGTTTTGTTTTGTTTTTTTTTTGTTTGTTCTACTCCTGGGCAAACAAAGAAGCGATTTTCAATGGCAATCGCATAACGATAGCTTTTAAAACATTTGACTATCACTTTTGCCTAGTGCATTCCCTTAGTTCTCTTCTAATATAAATTTTGAGCACCAAAAAATTCTCAACCTAAATCAATATATTTAATTGAATTTAATCCAATCATTAAAGGCTTGTCTTAACTCCTTTGATTAAGGGATAATTCTGTAAATAATGGATATCAATGTACGAATCCGGCAAATACTTATAAGGAACTAAGTAATAAGAACATTCTGCTAATGCTTATCTCGATTAGCATTGTGTAGAAAGAAGAATAATCTTTTGTATGTAGATTATTAATGAAAGTCATATGAGTGTAACACATTAGATTTGTTTATATTACCCGAGGGTCGGAAAGCCTATTACATCGCACTTTTAAATCCAAATGAAAACTAGTTACTTTAGTAATTTATGTATGGTACTACTTCATACATTTTGGGAAAATAGGCAGTTTTTGGTATCTGAATTAAAAAGCAAATCGTTCAATAGTCAATTCTTAGTATCGTAATACATTCGATTGTCGAAAACATTCAATAGTGCCTATCACTACCGAGGAGTCATAGTTCAAGATAACCCAGACATACTATAGTCATATGTTAGGCTAGGAAAATGCGCTATAAAACCAAGAATAAGCGAAAGCATGTTCTTCCATCTACATCATGCTAACCGAGATAAACATTTGCAGACTTAGTTTTATTACAAGCGTCTTTATAGATACAAGGGTATTGAGGGAATATATTATTACATTTAAGCGATAAACACATATTTTAAACGAGTCTTTATGGAATGTCATAGTTTCGGTTGTTTTTTTTTTTTTTTTTTTTTTTTTTTTTTTTTTTTTTTTTTGACAGGCCGAGAGGAAAAATGAATAGCAATTTTGCAGTTGTAAAGTTTTAAGTATTCATAAAGAATACCTCGGAAATAGTGCTCAAGATAGCGAGTTTAAATCCGGAGGAGGGCGATGAATTTGTTTTTTCGAGCGTAATATCCTCATCATGACTTCTTTCGGAAGGGAAGCAATGCCGTTGGTCACGTGGCATAGATTCACGGTACGTAAAAGAACCCAAAGCCTGATAGAGAGGCCTCTGAGCAAAATTAATCGGTTTTTCAGGCCCAATTTAGGATGGGACGCCGAGAGTAGTTAAAGAGCGACCATAAATAATACCCAGTTTAATTTAATTGAATAGTTAATGCCAGATAGGCTTACGTGGCATTAATTGTGTGATTTAATTGGATCTATATCTTTTGTGGTAAGTTTTTGTCTGTATCTTACACTTTATAATTTATAAAAACTTGATCAGAATGAACGCTCTCATGCTGATTCAGGAAGTTAAAGATACACATTTAATTGCCACGAGTATCTTTAATATGCTATAGATATTTAAATCAAAATCACTAAAGCCATTTTCAAGAAAAGAACAAATCAGACGTACGCGCGCGAAACACACACACACATACTCATACATACATAATGCATACATACATATTATACCTTCACATAAGCATAAGTGCATGCATACATATGTACATACATATACATACGTGCATACATATACACATATATATGATTAGCCGAGCGGGGACCTTTTTTAAAAGTACATCTTTTGGATTTAGTGGATCTGAAAACGTCTACTGCCCATGAATTCTCTCGTATTTACTCAAAAGAAAAGTGTTTCACCCTTATACGCTATTATAAGAAACACACAACTTTTCGCCAACATGCAACACAACTTCACGCTTAACAAGCCGCAAACTTCTGCTCCGTTTTCTGCTAGAAAAATGATAAGCCATTTCGTTACGAGCTTGAGAACTAATTTAGTGGTAGGTTTGGCTACTCAAGACCTTTCTAGTTGGCTGTCTCCGTGGTCGAGTGGTCAGCGAGCTGACTTCTTACCCGGGGGTCCCGGGTTCGATTCCCGGCTGGGGCAGGGAATTTTTCTCTAGCCAGAATTATTCCCTATCCCCCACAGAGTCTGGAAGTTTGTGTGTGAATGTGTTGCGTGTAAAATAAAAATTATTTAAAAAACCAACGTAAAAGAACCTACAGACAACGAGTTGTTTCAATGAAACGATAATATAAATGAATATATAAATGAAACGATAATAAAAAATAGTCTAATTCCTAATTCACAGTATTTTGTTATTATATCCATATATTTGATTTGTATTAATTTATTTTAATTCCGAAACTCATAAAGCTCTGAAAATATGAATATTCTTTAATGCGTAAACCGTAAAAGGTCGGTAGAACATAAAGAAGCAAATAACAGAATATGATATAGAAAACCTGTTATTGTGTTCAACAAAGAAGATATTATATTTTCAATTTTAAAAAACGTTTTGTATTTCAAAATTATTTCCACAGATTGTCATTCTCACTCTGCTTCTACCTTGTGTAAACAAAGAAAAAACAGTATAGTATATAGCAATAAACCGCAAAAAGTTAAACTTTACACTTTTACACTTTAGTGTAATTTATTACAAAATGGTTTAACTGACTGTACATTTTCAGATGCCAATTCTCATGGAATCACCAGCCATGAAATTGCTCTGCGATAGTAAGTAACCATTTAAAAGAGACGCTTTTAGTCTTATTTATTTTGTGGAAATAAAACCAACTACGAGGTTTAATTTGAAATATACGTATATGATGTTGATTTTCCTCTAACTTGAAATGTTTAAAGAGGAGGTATCACTCAGGGCTAATGGTTCCAATTAAATATTAAAGCAGCGGACACGCTAAAGCACGGCGCCGCTATCCCGTCTCTCATCAAGGTGAACTGAGATTTGTGGTGGACAAAAAGGCGCCTGAAGGGGTTTTCTGAGGGTTTTTCGGTTTCCCTCGACATTCATTCCACCAAATGCCTCATAATAATATTTCCTTTCGTCCATTTCATCTTTATTTCATTCTCACAAAAGACATGGGCTGAACACCCTTCCTGGCTACTCTCTCTGATCCAGAGTCTTGTCTGTTCCTCAACAGGCATATGACCCCAGCGCTAGCTTGCAAGTCCTATGGGATGGAAGTCCTCCATATGAGGAGGATAAAAAGAGAAAGTAGAATAAATATATCCCAAATCATAACTGAAGTTGTTGATAGTAATAACAATGAACTTTAGTTAGAATACAAATTACAGAACGGAGTCTTTTGAACTGTTTTACCAACGGATAAAAAAATGTTTTTGGGTATTTCCCCGAGTCAGCTAATGTCCTTTTGTTAGTTTCATTTTAAAAGTGTAGTCTATAAACCAGATATACTCGTAGATGAAATGCAATAGAATAATAAGATCTCATGTTGCTATTAAATGTAAAAAAAAGCTTATTCTTCTATCTGCTTCATACTATTCGAGATAAACATTAGCAGAATGGATCTTATTGCTTGCTTTTAAGTAAATAGAAGGGAAATAAGAAAGTGCATTAGGCAAAAGCGATAGTCAAACATTTTAAATACTGGTTGTTAAATGACTGAAATCCATTTCATTGTATGGCCTGGATTTGACAAATTCCCAGAGAAAAATGTTTAAGTATTTTAAAATTGAAACCATTAACAAGAAGTATCTCGGAAATGGTCAATTACACGAAATATATATATATATATATATTATTATTATTATTATTATTAAAAGCAAGCCAGCAATAAGATCCATATCACACATAAATTGTGTGTTTTAACAAGATCTTTGTCTATGTTTTACGGTTTACCAATTATGTAAAATTCAGAAACAAACATCCAGAATGAAGATCTCTTCAGAGGCTATTCCCAGAAAAGTTCAAGATATAAATTTTATTTGTCACGTAAATGTCTTTAATATACGGTATTTTAGTTAAAGTCGCTAGAGCCATTTTGAGACAATCAACATTTTCAAAAATTGTTCTATATAATGGGTAGTCTGCAGGATTCCTCAAAATCCTTGGAAGGTACAAGCTAAATACCAAGTTCGGTATTTTACCTATTTTTCGTTTTTTGTTGTATTTACAGATACAAGGATTAGTATAATCGGTAGTAGTAATGACAATTACATAATTGAATGGAAAAGTACATTTTTACTTTTTCTACACATATGTAGCAGGAGAGAAGGCATTACATTCAAACAAAACATTGGATACTGACATAGGTCATCTAAATAAATCAAAAAACAATTATTTAGAAAAGGTCCACGTAGGTGTACTTCTGTGTGTCTGTGAACAGCAAAACTCAAAGACAAAATATTAAATACTAAACATGGTAATTAAGTGCATTATCTTTCAAGGAAGAGACACAAAGGTTTAAAAAAAAATCAGCCATACCAAACTACCTTTTCTACGTTGATATTCTCAGAAATAGCGCTAACGATTTTGATTAAAATACCGTATATTTAACATATTTTCATCACAAATAAATGTATATCTGGAGTTCTTTGGAATTAGCCTTTGAAGCTCTCTTCATTCTGGATGGCTTTTGCATAACTGGTAAACTGTAAGAGATAGATAAAACCGTCGTTCTCCTGGTTTAGGAGCAACATGCTAGCCTGTGTTTCCCAAGGCTAGAATTCAAACTCAGCGGAGGACGATGGATTTTTTCGGCCGTAAAAATCTTTAGTATGGCTTTCTTCGGAAGGGAAGTAAAGCCGTTGGTCCCGTGTCGTACATTTACGGCACGCAAAAGAACCTTAAGCCTGATAAAAAGGCCTTTGATCAAAATTAAGTGGTCTTTCACGTCCAATATGGAATGGTACGCTGAGAACCGCAGCAATTAAAGAGGGTGTAAAATAATTTAATTTACCTTACAAAACGGAATAAAATATATAGAACTCCTTAAAACACAGTATTTATGTATATGCATTTTTTGTTATTAGTTTCAATTTTGCAGCACTTAAAACTTCTCTGAAGAGAGCAGCGTTTTTCACTTTTCTTTATGCTGGTCAAGCAAACAACGGAATCTCAAAACTATGCGGCTTTTAAAAGATTTAGCGATCGCTTTAGCTTATTCTTATTTCCTTATTCCTCTTGTAAACTAAACTGTGAGGCGCAATCGCGGGCCACTATGGATCCCCCTCCCGCTGCTCATCATAGGCGTTATGAGTGAGGAGCAGTTCTGGAGGGTGCAAGGTGGTTAGTATCCTGAATCCCTCCCGGCCGGTTAAAACTGGAGTCACTACTCTTCTCTCAAGTAGCTTCTCAATTTGTCTCCCAGGGACCTCACGAGGATAAGTGCATCCCCTACTTCCTTTTGTGCACCCCCCCTAAAAACAACTAAGTAATCAAACGATTTCTGCTAAGCGTGAAGTAAATAGGAGAATACACTTTTTCACAACAGTTTTTTTTTTTTTTCAGCATAGCTGCTCACCATTTTGTGAGTGTAGCACATAAGATTTTTATATTCAATGTCTGTTGCGTAAACAATTTTCCTAATTATACATAGGGTTCCTACAAAATTACTCCAGGAGTTTAATACTTTAATATATATATATATATATATATATATATATATATATATATATAAATATATATATATACACACACACACATACACATACATACAGGGTGTTAATGAACTACACCGAAATAATTTGCGAGATTGTGCACGTGACTGATATAACTAATTTGAGATCGGCGATGCATGGTCCCCGGATAAACATAACGCAGCTATATAGCGTTAAACGTGTGGGTATCAGATGCTGATAAGTCGGTGTTAAAGCAAAGAAGGTTGGAAAAATGACTTAGAATGTCTTTAAAACTGCTGCCCGAGTATAGAAATATCGATTTTTACTAGCGTTCTCAAGATTTAATGTCGTAAAAATCTGTAAAATCTCGAACTAATCACTTGACAGTGCGACACTGAGCATTCATTAACAACGTTCTTGAGGTAGCCTACTCTGGAGACATTTTTACAGCTGCTTTGGAGGCTTAATGCGTAACGCGGGAGCTGCTATCCTGAAGGTCATGAGTTCGATTCCTGTCATAGAGTAAATATTTTTTTTATTATTTTTTTCATTCCAGGCGAAGTGCCGCGATACGTGAACGAGATCCGAACTAGGAAGCTATCTTTCACTTGAAAGCCAGTATCATAACCACTACGCTAGAGAGGTACGCTGTAATACGTTCCTTCCTTTTTCGTGTTTTGACTCGAATGGTTGATAAATTAGCCAGTGGCGTACTGTTACTTCAGAAACTTATAGCCGTTACTTCGACATTTCAATAAACAGGCCATAAGTCTCCTATCTCAAAAATCTACATATTCTGTGAAAATATTTCGGCGTAGTATCTGGTGTTTTATTGATCAACCATGCAATTATGTATATAATGTAACCGTATTCAATCGAAAAACTTTTAGGGGTTATCGAAGATTTTAAGGTAAGCACTCTGTATACAATGCTTACAATCTTGGTAGTCCTTTGTAATATATCAAATATTGAGATAATATGCCACTGATAAAACTTATCTGAGTTACTTGCAGCTAATTGTGGCCATTCTGTGTTCAAATATTCCGCTGAATGACTCCGTAGCATAAATCTGTACACTTAAACTTTGAAAGAAACGCGAGAACAAACATCAGTCATGTTCAAAAATTTCAATTAAAATGTAACCGCTTGTACGGGATTTGAAATCAAGAACACCAAATTGACAACTTATGCTAATAACTGCGCTATTACTTCCGCTAGCAATTGTTTCTCCCCCTCATCCTGTAATCCGCATACATAAAGCTTGAGATGTCCGCCTGGTTAGTGTGGTGGTAGCGTGTCTGCTTCGCATTTAGAAGGTCGTGAGTTCGAATTTCGATTAAGGTGAGTTGTCCGGATAAGGGTTTTTTCGGGGTTTTCCCTTATCCTGAGAAGACAATGTCGAATAACTTTAAGCTCCATGGATCCCGAAATCATATGAGCATTATTTCACAAATTTCATTCAACGTCCGATATGACTAAAAAAAAAAAAAAAAAAAGTTTGAGATATCTGTAATGCTTTGCTGACGAAGCTTCTTTTTTTTTTTTTCCAGAAAAAGCAAAGCTAATTACTAAAGCTCGGTCTGAGGTCACGAAATGGCCGGATTGAGCTTCGAAGCACACAGAGTAAAACTGTGACGTGATGGCGTAGGCGTGGTCTCGAAACGTGTTGCATTACCTAGCATTCTTCACTGCCTGGCTTCGTTCAATTCCTGCTAATAAATACACCAGTGAACACTGAAAGATAGCGCAAGTTTAAAACTGTCGAAAATAGAAAGGGCAGGCTTTCGAAACTGAACAAACTGGTGGATGATTAAAATTTTGAGTGACAAGAAGAGAGATTTTTCTTTCAATACGATAAAGATGTATCTTGTAATATACTGCAATGAATTCTGAGTGAGTTTGGTTAATTTATGTTCATTGGCTTTTCAAAATTCGCACATTGTTATCCTGAGCATTTTATATCTAGCTTTATACTTTTATTTGTAAAAGTACAAGGTGTTTTTATTTACTGATCATATTATGAAATAATTGTTTTGTTGTGTTACTTTATGAGTTAGACGATGCATATAATGTAACTTTTGTAACAGATTATACCTAACGGTAGCATGTTTACGATACAAACTCCTCCCCACGACCCTCTTTTTATACCGCTAATTGCTCTGTGTGTTCGTAACTGTGTGCGCTTCGGAACCCAAAACCGAGCTCTGTTCATAACTTTATGCGTATCACTATTCTCATGTTTGTGGAAGAGAAATGAACTATTTTATAGTTGAAATCAGTACCGCATTCGTATAAGTATTTCTTTATTTGCGTTTATCAATACAGATACTTGAATTAAAAAACGTCGCTTAACCAGAGTTTGTCGTCACAGATCACAAGTGCGCTCTATCAAAGTATTCCCAAATTGTCCCTTCGTGACCCCTGAAAGTTTGTCGATTGAATTCTATAAAATCTGATATACAGAACTTCTGTTCATCAGGAGATTAAAAATATTAAATACGCACAAATAAAGGAAAATAAAGTTGACGGATCACTACACTCAATAATGCGTATATCACATGAAAAAGTTTGTTTTGAGCACATATTCCTATATATCCGTCCCATTCAGCGCTGTGCATAAAGGAAATAATGAACGATGTTCAACTGCATGCCAGCATGTCGGTGGTTACCATGGCTATAGATAGTTTCAATTACTCTTTGATGTAAACGAATATCTCAGATTTTCTCAACACATGTCATATACTTTATATGATTTGTCTTTCTTTTTACTTTCTCTACACTTACTATGTACATAGTGTATAGAAAAGGTATTGCACTCCACCCAAAATGCGATACTGAGATTTCACCGGAAATATATGTTTTAGGGTCCCCAATATCCAAAAAAGGCATTTTCACAAAAGAAAAGTCCGTATGTGTGTGTGTGTGTGTGTGTGTGTGTGTGTGTCCGTGTGTCTGTGAATACGATAACTCAAAAACGAAAAGTCGGTAAAATACCAAACTTGGTATTTAAGTTTAGTATCTTCCAAGGATGCGACACGAAGATTTTCAAGAAAATCCCCTCACCCCAAACTACCCTTTACATGGAAAACATTTCGAAAATTTCGATTTTCTCAAAAATGGCTCTAACGATTTTGATTAAAATATCTTATATTAAAGACATTTACCTGACAAATAAATTGTATATCTTGAATTTTCTGGGAATAGCCTCTGAAGACTACTTTATTCTGGATGAATTTTACGGAATTTTGCATAACTGCTAAACCGTAAGAGATGGAGAAAAACTTACCACACAAGAGATGTAGAGTACGTTAAAACACACAATTTATGTTATATGCATTTTTTTCGTGGAGTTCATCGTTTTTGAGACATTCCTTGTTTTTGGTTTCTGCTATGAAAAGCTCATACTTTTCTCATACAGGAATTTGTCAACTGAATAACATGCAGTATATAAGCTTTTTAAAATAATTTGTTGCAGAGATGTAGAGAAAGTCATGTGAATGATACACATCAGATTTTTCTACATAGTATGTACACAGTTTGTACAAGGTAGAGATGCATTCCACCCAAAAATTCGATACTGAGATATTCGGAAATACGCGTTTTAGGGTCCCCTGTATAAAACACTTTTAGAAAAACGAACATGTGTCCGCGTGTCTGTGAACACGATAACTCAAAAATGAAAAGCAGTAAAATAACCAAAATTGGTATTTATGTTTAGTATCTTCTAAGGATGCGACACCAAGATTTTGAGGAAAATCCCACACCCTAAACCACTCATTACATAGAAATTAATTCGAGAATGTTGATTCTCTCGTGTATTAAAGTATTTACATGAAAAATAAGATGATATCTTTAATTTTCTGGGAATAACCTCTGAAGATCCTTTATTCTGGATGAATTTTGCTGAATTTTGCATAACTGGTAAATCGTATAAGATACACAAAAATTTACTGCACAAAACGTAGATCTCACCAAAATACACAATTTATATCATGCAGATTTTTACTTTCTCCATACGCACTATGTATATAGTGTATAGAGAAAGTATTGCACTCCACCCAAAAATTTGATACCGAGATTTTACCGGAAATATATGTTTTAGGGTCCCCAATATCCAAAAAAAGTATTTTTACAAAAAGGTCCGTGTGTGTGCGTGTGTGTGCGTCCGTGTGTCTGTGAACACGATAACTCAAAAACGAAAAGTCGGTAAAATACCAAACTTGGTATTTAAGTTTAGTGTCTTCCAGGGATGCGACACGAAGATTTTGAGAAAAGTCCCCCCACCCCCAACTACCCTTTACATGGAGCTTTTTTTCGAAAATTTTGATTTTCTCAAAAATGGCTCTAACGATTTTGATTAAAATTTCGGATATTAAACATATTTACCTGACAAATGAAATGTATATCTTGAATTTTCTGGGAATAGCCTCTGAAGAGTAGTTTATTCAGGATGAATTTTACTAAATTTTGAATAACTGCTAAACCGTAAGAGATGGACAAAAACGTACTACACAAAAAATGTAGAGCACATTAAAACACACAATTTATGTTATATACATTTTTTTCGTGGAGTTCGTCATTTTTGTGACTTTCCTTATTTTTAGTTGCTGCTATGAAAAACGTATACTTTTCTCATACAGGAACTTGTCAACTCCTATCCATATAAACAAAGGAACTGCATTGACATAGCAACCAGCTTTTGACTATCAATTTAACCTACGGTTGTCCCTTATTTCGCTTCAACTTACAAGGAAGCGAGTAATAAGACTATTTCTGCTAATTTTTTCTGATTAGCATAAAGTATATAGAAGTATAGGGCTTTTTAAGAATCATTTGCTGCAGGGATATGGAGAAAGTCATGTGAATGGTACACATCAGATTTTTTTTCGATATTCTTTGTTATTGGTTACGTTTAAACTTGCGGGAATTTGTCAGCTCCTGGCAGTGCAAAAAATGGATTTCAACCACATGGGAACCACCTCAAAAGATTTGAGTATCGCTCTATCCTAATGTGTTTCTTTATTTCCCTTCTACTTACAAGAAAGCAAGTAGTTGATAAGAACTATTTTTTACTTTGATTAACATGAAATAGATATAAGAATAAGCTTTTTAATTATAATTTGTTACCGAGATGTAGAGAAAGTCATTCGAGGGAAACACATAAGTTTTTTTTTTTTTTTCAATTTTAGGAATGTTACATTTAATGTTAGCTACATTGAAGTAGAACAAATAGACATATAAACTAGGAACATGTCATTGACACACACACGCAAACAACCACCCTCTCTCTCTCTGACATGCACACATTTACCAGTATTTTGAAATCTGAATATTCTTTAAAGTTCTGATACCTGAGGTTGAATACTCCGTGGGTGGAAAATGGGTGATAAAAGAAGGAGCATTTCGGGATTGAGTGATAGAGAGTGATTGAGTTCTAATTCTAGTGTCTTGCCGTATAGTCATAAAATTTTTTTCAGCATACAGATAAAAGTTAGTTTTGTTTTAATTAGGAAAACGCAAAAAATTAGTTTTCCGTAATAACATATCTCACAGAAATAGAAATTAGTACTAATTCGCAGGTCTCCTAATATTTTTATAGTGTGTCATTCATTGCTCAAGTTTTTACGTAAAAAGAATTGCCAAAGACAAAAATACATTACTTATAGCACTATTGATGTAGTTGGGTGCACAAGTTACAGTTTCTGTAAAACGTATACCTCTAGTTGTTTCTTTTACAGGTCAAAAAGTTTTTCATTTTGAGTACTTGCCGATTTCATTCTTTTCACCGTAGGTACCACAAGTTTCAATGGCACTGTGCCATTATTTTTTCACAGCCATTTCCACAAAACTACAGTTAAATCCAGGCGATATCGTAGCTACCAAAGAAAATCGGAAACGAAAGAACTTTTGAACATGATAACTACTCAATTTGAGCATCAATTTGTTTTCGTTATTTTTGTTTTGTGTTTTATTTAGGACAAATATGGATGGTAAATGTTATACTAGATAAGAGCACAGAAAGTGCAATTTTTGTATGTATCGAAATGACAAAAATCTTGCCATAATGCCACTCTTTACTGAAATTTCGAAAAAATAACCTTTTAAATGTTTTATAGAAAACATTTTTCAAACATTTTAGAACGAGGATTTAATGTCGGGGCATTGTGCTACTTTAAATTGCCGAACAACGCTTAAATGGATGGCTATATATGAATACCAATAGTACGTATACTTTTAAAAATTGCTTCTCGAGGCTTATTTTCCTAAATTTTTCCCACCTCAATATGTCTCTCGTGATACAATTTCTTTCAACGTTTCGATAAGCCATTTTTGAAGATGTATAATGATATACCAGGTGGCTTAACTGCCCTGTATTTGACGTGAGCAATGTTAAAAGAGTTGCAGAAATCAACAGGGCTAATACGATTAAAACTCACCAGTGGGAAACTGGCCAGGTGGCCTAACTGCCCTGTATTTGACGTGAGCAATGTTAAAAGAGTTGCAGAAATCAACAGGGCTATTACAATTAAAACTCATCAGTGGGAAACTGCCTGGTGGCCTAACTGCCCTGTATTTGACGAGAGCAATATTAAAAGAGTTGCAGAAATCAACGGGGCTATTACAATTAAAACTCACCAGTGAGAAACTGGCGTGAAAGGCCTTCTTTTTACCCCTCACAAACAAGAGTGTTTTGTTTATATCAAGCATATGCTTGGATTTAGGACTTTAATAATGTGATACATAATTGATTTTTAAAAAATTAAAAAATATTAAAGAATTTTAATGGTATGTGCGATTTTCATTTATGAAAAATTACTTGTATGATACAAACTGTTTTTATACTCCAAATAAGTTGAAAAAATCTGTAATAGAAATCTAATTTCATTTAATAATTTTTCAACAAACATTTATTAAATTCCAGTGCTTCAGAGCCCCTGGGATAGCATTTAACAAATTAAATTTTTAATTTCGGGGATATAAAGTTCAAAATGTGTACATATGTTTTAGCTCCATGGACCCCGAGATCATTTGAGCATCATTTCATCAATTTCATACATCGTCCGATATGATCAACCAGGTTAAACGACGTTAAACTAAAAACATCGTAACGATGCCTAATGCTCCGCTTATCAGCTACAGAAATTAACTAACAAACTAAATAGTTAAAATTACGCAAAATAAAGCTATATACATACACACACATATGTATATAAATGAATATCGGGGTTTTAACTCTTTATAATATTTATTACATTCAACTTACAGTTATGAATGATATGTCAAATGAAAAAGCAACTCAAACAGTTTTACCAAGAAGCTTATAAATGTTCAATGTGACTACCCTTTGTCACACGGCACACATTAAGTCTATAGCCAAGTTCTTTCCAAACGTTGATAAGTATGTATTCAGTAATTGTAGCAACCGCTGCTTCAATCCGGTTGCTTAATTCAGGGAGGTCACCTGGTAGCGGAGGCACGTACACACGATCCTTGATGAAGCCCCAAAGGTAAAAATCGCATGGCGTTAGGTCAAGAGAACTGGAGGCCATGCATAGCAAGCCGTGTCATTGGGGCCATGGGGCCTATCCAGCGCTCGGGTACAGTGACGTTCAACCAATCGCGTACTTCGTTATGCCAGTGAGGTGGCGCACCATCCTGCTGGAAAATGAAGTTCTCTGGCTCATTTTTTCCAACTGAGGGAAGAGCCATTGCTCTAGTATATCAAGGTAAGAAGTGCCAGTTACACTAGGTTCACCGAAAACGAAAGGCCCATAAACTTTTCGCCGGGATACAGCACAAAAAACATTCACTTTAGGGGAATTTCGTTGCATTTGTACCATATCGTGAGGATTTTCTGAGCCCCAGATGCGCACATTATGAGTGTTAACATGTCCACTAAGGTGAAAGATCGATTCATCACTGAAGACAACACGATCCGCAAAATCGTCATGAAACAACATGTCGTTTGCGAATTTGGCACGTAATCCGTGGTCTGTCGTCTTTAGAGCCTGTAATATCTGTAAACGGTAAGGATGTAGCTGTAAGCGTTTGCTTACAACTTTCCAAACAGTCGACACAGAAACTTGTAATTCACGACTAGCCTTCAGGACTGATTTCTTTGGGCTACGAGTGAACGACTCTCTCACTCGCTCAACAGTCTCTTCACTTACTCCTGGTCGTCCCGTGCTCTTCCCTTTACAAAGGCAGCCGGTATCTTTAAACTGGTTATACCATCTACGACTGTTTTTGTCACTAGGAGGATCACAACCGAACTTACTACGGAACGCACGTTGCACAGTAACTACAGATTCGGTCTTTGCAAACTGCAAAACACAAAACGCTTTCTGTTTACTAGTCGCCATTTTTGCTACTACCGCTGTCTAGCGGATTGCGGCAGAAACATTGCACGCACATGCGCACTTGTGCCAACAAACAAAACTGAGTTGCTTTTTCATTTGACATATCATTTATAACTGTAAGTTGAATAATAAATATTATAAAGAGTTAAAACCCCGATATTCATTTATATACACCCTGTATGTATACACATGATATATGTCAAAATGTATGAAACTTAATATTGTATATTTTTAGTATATCTTGTTATAATATCAATTGCAGTTTTTTTTATACTTTAATAACTAATTTACAGAAGCGTAGCATACATAGCTGACATTGTTACAGATATCATGTTATTGTTTTGGCTGCTCAGTCTCTAAAAGATTAGCTCGAGAGCTCGAAACCCAGAGGCGACGGAGAGTCGGGTTATTGTTCTGTATTAGTTCCAGCAATTAAGTTTTACTGCGCAGTAATGTTAATTATTTGCTGCTGAAGTTGTGCAGAACTAATCCAAACAGCTGTAATGGAAAGATAACAATGGCGTCTCTCTGTTTCAAACACTTTTCTGTTCAAGTTTGTGCTACATAAGACTAATAAAATGGCTAGTACACGATTGTAACGGTCTGCGGTGCAACTTAATATCTCCAGCATTCTTTCGAACATAACCTTCCCAGTACACTGGCCATATTAACGTTCCGTGGGGAGCTTTGAAACAGTTGAAAAACCAGCGTTTGGCTTTGTACCAGCAGAGGCATAACAGCAGTGTTTTAGATAACAACAAGAACTAGGTCTGTGTAACACATATATTTGACTAGCCATTATCGTTTATTACTTTCTCTAGCATACACATACCGAGATTTTTCTAGAAATACACGATTTGGGGTCATTTGAATACAAAAGTGCAGTTTTAGAAATGGTCCGTGCATGTGTTCGCGTATCTGTGAACAGCTTTTTTCAAAAACGAAAAGTCCGTTAAATAACAAGCTTGGTATATAAATACAGCATCTTCCAAGGATACGACGTTCAAGAAAATGAACTGCAACCAAACCGCCCTTCACAATGAAAACTTTTCGAACATTTATTTTCTCAAAAACGGCCCTAATAATTTTGATTAAGATACCGTATGTAAAAGATATTTCTATGACAAATGAAAGGTATATCTTGAATTATCTGGGAAAAAACCTCTAAAGTATTCTTTATCTTGGAGGATTTTTGCATAATAGGTAAACCGAAGAGATAGAAAAAATCTTACAATACAAAAAATCTCGTTAAAACACAGAAGTCATGTGCTATACTTATTTGTAGATCTAACCACTTCCAAGATATTCTATTATTGGTCTAAATTTTATAATACTTAAACTTTTTTGAATCGGGAAATCGTCATTGGTTTCATATCTCTTGTATTTTCTGCTGACCATGCAAAGATAATCGAATTTTAATGCCATCACATATCGACAACTTTTAAAACATTTGAATATCGCTTTAGCTCACTTACAAGGAAATAAGTAATAAAACCATTTCTGCAAACGTTTATCTCGATTAGCATGAAACACAAGTATAAGCTATCGTAAAATGATTTATTTGCGGAATATGATAAGAAAGTTATCTGAAAGGAACAGATCATTCTTTTATATAGCTCTAAAAATCTTTATTAAAACGCTTATTACTTTCTTTGCCATGCATACAATGGGTAGTGAAAATATTACATTCCACCCAAAAATTCGATACCTATAATCTAGTATGTCTGGTAAACTTTAAGCGGTAGACGAAAAGCTGTGCGCAAAAGTTTAGATATTTTTAAAACATATAATTTATACTAAATGACCTTTTGTGGCATAAGCCACTTCCGAGATATCCGTTATAAATGGTTGGAAGTCATCAATATTTTATTATCTTTAAAGTGTTATCAATTTTTAATTGTTACATGGAAAAATTTTAAGACTCAGTTGTTAAATATTTGACAATTAATATTCCGTTTGTATCTATAACCAAAGTTGTAATGTAGCGATTTCTCAGAAAGTTTATCTTGAGCTAAATGAAGTAGATAGAACAAAATGTGATGTGTTCCGTTCACACGATTTTCTCTACATCTCTGTAACAAAGTATTGTTAATAAGCTTACTCTTCTATTTCATACTAAAACATTAGCAGAAACGGTCTTATTATTTAATTCCTTGTAAGTAAGGGTGAAACAAGGGAACACTAGGCTAAACCGATAGTCAAATGTTTTAAAATGTGGTTGCTATGGTATTGAAATCCGTTTCTTTGCGTGGCCAGGAGTTGACAAGTTCCCGTGTGAGAAAAGTTTAAGGCTTTTAAAACTGCATTCGATATTAATCGTAAACGGCCAACTCCACGAAAAAAAGTATATTGTATAAATTGCGTGTTTTATTGAGATCTGCGTCTTTTGCCTATCTCTGACGGTTTACCAGTTACACAAAATTCAATAAAAATCATTCAGAATAAAGAGGTCTTGAGAAGATGTTCCCAGAAAATTCAAGATATACATTTTATTTGTCATGTAAATATCTTAAATATAAGAGATTTTAATCAAAATCATTAGAGGCATTTTTGAAAAAATCAAAATTTTCTAAATTTTCCATGTAAAGGGTAGTTGGGGGTGGAAGGATTTTCATGAAAATCTTCTTCTCGCATACTTTTTTTTTATGAAAAATGCAGTTCCGGAGATTTGTCAGGACTCCGGTGATGTATTCCTTTCCCCCCCCCCCGTTTCCTACATTTCCTTAGTGAGCCTATTAATTTAACGTTTTCTTTTTACATATATAGACATATACACATTTACAAACACACAAACACCCATGCCCAAGGTGGGACTCGAACCCTCGATCCCTTGCGCCACGAAGCACCAAATCGAGGCACTTTAGCGAACGGGGCCACGGGAACCGGTATTCTTGGAAGATACCAAACTTAAATACCAAGTTTGGTTTTTCGTTTTTGAGCTATGCTGTCTACAGACACTCACACATACGCACACACGGACCTTTTTCTAAAAATGCTTCTTTTTTTTATTCAGGGTGACCCAAAACATGTATTTCCGGTGAAATCCCGGTATCGAATTTTTAGGTGCATTACAATACGTTCTCTATACACTATGTACATAGTACGTGAAGAGAAAGTAAGAAGTTTTCGTAAGGATATTGTGTATAACCATAGCGGGTGGAGTTAGTAATGCCACCATATCACCTTTTTGTTGCATACATATTTGTGTAAAATTTGCTATTTTAGAAATATTTCTTGTTATATTTTCAAGTTTTACTATCTTCAACTACTATATGACATAAGGGGATACATAACATTTGGTGAATACAATTAACACTGGACGAGCTCCACTATGAACCTGTTTTGAAAAACGAATGAGACGAGCGGAGGCCGTTGGGCAGTTTAGATTTAACTGAGATCGGCCTAAGGGTTAGAGTGTGTATGGATATTAACTAGTATTGCCATAATTGCATATCACAACACCACATTTCCCTTACTCTCCCCTCTACCAACTGAAGCCACCCTATCATTCCCAAACCTAGCGGCTAATCGTAAGCAGACTCCTATGGGTGCTCCATTACTCCGTTGCTGGAACAATAAATAAAAATCTGATGTGTCCCATTCACATGACTTTCTCTACATTTTATTGTTAAAAAGTTCATGCTTCTATTTACTTCAAGCTAATTGAGAAAACATTAGCAGAAACAGTCTTATTACTTGCTTCCTTATAGGTAGAAGTGAAATAAGGGAGTACCATAGGTTAAAGTCATAGTCAAAAGCTGGTTGCTATGTGCAAGTTCCTTTGTTTGTATGGATAGGAGTTGACAAATTCCGTAGGAGAAAAGCATAAGTTTTTCAAAGCTGGAACTAGAAACAAGAAAAATCTTAAAAACGATCAAGGCCAAAAAAATATATATAACATAAATTGTGTGTCTGAATGTGCTCTGCATTTTCTGTGTAGTTTTTGTCCATCTTTTACGGTTTAGCAGTTATGCAAAATTCCATAAAATTCATCCAGAATAAAGTAGTCTTCAGAGGCTATTTCCAGAAAATTCAAGATATACATTTTATTTGTCAAGTAAACATTTTAAATATACGAGATTTTAATCAAAATCGTTAGACCAATTTTTAAGAAAATCAAAATTTTCGAAAAAAGTTCCATGTAAAGGGTAGTTTGGAGTGGGGGGATTTTTCTTGAAAATGTTCGTGTCGCATCCTTGGAAGATACCAAACGTAAATACCAAGTTTGGTTTTAACGGTCTTTTCATTTTTGAGCTATACTGCCCACAGACACACAGACAGACAGCTTTTTTTTAATTCAGGAGATCTTAAAACATATATTTCCGGGGAAATCCCGGTATCAAATTTTTGGGTGCAATACAATACCTTCTCAATGCATTATGTACATAGTACGTATAGAGAAAGTAAAAATATTAGAAAAATGGTTTGGGAGATTTGGATCGGGAAAATGGTTTGAAAAACTGCATTCCCAGATAGATCGTTTATTGGTCTATACAATACAAGTATTCATAACGTCTTCTGTAAACTACATAATCATATACTATTCAAATAACGTCATATATTTACATTATAAAACTCATTAACAGTGTGTAAAAGATTAATCGTCAATGTTGACTTGTCCCTACTCTTGAAACACTGGTGACAAATTTCTTATATGCGTTGGTATGCTGTAAAAAGTTTGAATGATGTGTGATATAAGTACGATTTACCGTTACACGTACTTACTTTTGGTATATAAATATTTGAGTTCTTTTGAGTTTGCAGTTAGGTATATTGGCATAAGTAATAAAATCATTGATATTTTTCTTTGCAAACAAGGGACAAGCCAGAACGCACATTGATGGTAGAGTAAGTACACAAGATTGAATAAAAAAAAGTGGTTTACAATGGGTTCTGAGTGAAGCTCCATATGAAATCAATAAAATGTGGTGGTATACTTCCACGTATATCTGAGATTACAAGTCTGGTAAAGGAATTATGGAAGAGATAAGAAATCCTAGAAATATGAAATAACGCTGAAGTCGTTACGTTTTAAGAAAGGAGAGAGGAGAGAATGCCAGAATGATTGAAGTATAAGCAACAACATAGCATACACAGTTAATGCAAGATGCGTTAAGTATAACTGAAGCAATAATAGAAGAAGAATAAAGAACGGTTCGGGACGATCAACAACAGATGATATATTTGTTCTACAATAATTCTATTGTTTGAAAATAGATAAAAATATCATTTATTTTAAAAAAGCGCTGTACATGGTAGATGAAGAAACACTATGTGAAATTACAGAAAAGAATAGGTACTCACAGAAAATAATCAAAAGAATAATAATAAATGCAGGAATCTATAACATTTTAATTAATAGAGGCACAAGAAAAGGATGCGGTATGTCCCATACTCTTTTTAATATATAAAGTGTTAATGAACTACCTACGAAATATTTTCACAGAATATGTAGATTACTTAAATAAGTAATTTGAGATAGGATACTTTGTCCTGTTTATTGAAATATCGAAGTAACGGCTATAAGTTTCTGAAGTTCCAGGACGCCACTGGCTATTTTATTCAACCATTGCATAAAACGAAAAACGAAGGAACATATTACAGCGTAGTGGTTATGATACTGGCTTTCAAGTGAAAGATAGATTCTGAGTTCGGGTCTCGTTCACATATCACGGCACTTCATCTGAAATGAAAAAAATAATAAAAAACATTTACTCTATGACAGGAATCCAACTCATGACCTTTGGGATAGCAGCTTTCCGCGTTACCCGTTAAGCCAACAGAGAAATTGAAAAAACGCCTCCAGAGTAGACTACCTCAAGAACGTAGTTAATGAATGCTCAGTGTCGCACTGCCAAGTGATTAGTTCGAGATTTTACAGATTTTTGCAACATTAAATCTTAAGAACGCTAGTAACGAACTATTAAAAATCGATATTTCTATACTCGAGCAGTAGTTTTAAAGACATTCTAAGCCATTTTTTCAAGCCGCTTTGCTTTAACACCGACTTATCAGCACCTGATACCCACACGTTTAACGCTATGTAGTTGCATTAGTTTATCCGGGGACCATGCATCGCCGAACTCAAATGTACAGTTCTTTTATGTGCGTTGTGAACACAGCTTTTACGAAGATATACGAAGCTCTTCTATCGATACAATCTGGGGATGACTCATCTGTTGTGCACACTGGCGTACATAGTAGCTAGAGAAGGTATTGCATTCCACCAAAAAATTCGATACCGAAATTTCACCGGAATTATGTTTTGAGGTTTCCTGATCAAAAAAAGCAATTTTAGAGAAAAGTCCGTGTGTGTCTGTGGGCAGCATAACTTAAAAACAAAAAGGCGGTTAAATACCAAGCTTCATATTAGTTCAGTATCTTTCAAACATCCACGCAAAGATTTTCGGGAAAATTCACCACCCTACAACTACCTTACATGGAGTTTTTTTGCCAAATAGTTCTAACGATTTTTATTAAAATACCAAACATTTAAAATATTTTTATGACAAATAAAATGTACATCTTGAATTTTCTGTGAATAGTCTCTGAAGGCCTCTTCATTCTGGATGACTTTGTTAAACTGATAAACCGTAAGAGATAGCAAAAAATACTACACAAAAAATGTAGAGCTCGCTAAAACACACAATTTATGTATTATACGTTTTTGTTTGTAGAGTTAACTGATTTCGTGATATTGTTTGTTGTTGGTTTCAGTTTTAAACTGCTTAGACTTTTCTCAAATGGGATTATCTTTCTTTTCGTATTTATTTTGTTTTACTGGTAGCCTTGCAAAGATAACTGAGTTTATATTGTTTCACACAGCAACAACTTTTAAAAAATTTGACTGTCGTTTTAGTTTAGGGTATCCCCTTATTTCCCTTCTGTATACAAGTAAGTGATAAGATATTGCTGCTAATGCTTATGTGTATAGTATAATGGAGATAAAAGAATACTCTTTTGTAAGAATAGTTTGTTTGTGGAACAATTAGAGAAAGTAATGTGATTGGAACTTATTTACTTTCTCTACACGTACTATGTACATAGTGTATAGAGAAATATTGTAATGCACCCAAAAATTCGATACCGAGATTTCACTGGAAATACATGTTTTGGGTCCGCCTGAATAAAAAAAAAAGCATTTTTGGAAAAAGGTCCGTATATGTTTGCGTATGTGTGTCTGTGTGTCCGTGGACAGCATAGCTAAAAAACGAAAAGACCATTAAATACCAAACTTGGTATTTAAGTTTGGTATCTTCCAAGGATGCGACATGAAGATTTTCAAAAAAATCCCCCACCCCCAACTACCCTTTACATGGAACTTTTTTCGAAAATTTTGATTTTGTCAAAAATGGCTCTAACGATTTTGATTAAAATTTCGTATATTAAAGATTTTTACCTGACAAATAATATATTGAATTTTCTGGGAATAGTCTCTGAATACTACTTTATTCTGGATGAATTTTACGAAATTTTGCATAACTGCTAAACCGTAAGTAATGGACAAAAACTTACCACATAAAAATGTAGAGCACATTAAAACACACAATTTATGTTATATAATTTTTTTTCGAGGAGTTGATCGTTTTTGAGATATTCCTTGTTTTTGGTTTCAGGTTTAAAAAACTTGTACTTTTCTCATACAGGAATTTGTGAACTCGTGTCCACACAAACAAAGGAACTCCAGTCACCTAGTAGTCAGCTTTTGACTTCACTTTAACCTATGATACTCCCATATTTCGCTTCTACTTACAAGGAAGTAAGTAATGAGACTATTTATGCTATTTTTTTCTCGATTAGCATGAAGTAAATAGAAGAATAAGCTTATTAACAATA
Organism: Hymenopus coronatus; assembly: GCA_030762935.1. Lineage (NCBI taxonomy): Eukaryota > Metazoa > Arthropoda > Insecta > Mantodea > Hymenopodidae > Hymenopus > Hymenopus coronatus. The sequence goes on from CM060890.1 coordinate 101,196,194, forward strand.
ACTTTTTACACAGAAGTACATCAGATTTTTTTAGATACGCATATTACTGCTGGGATACTACAATTTAATAATTTACGTTTTAAATTTCATTTTTTTCATTCATTCCCGTCAAATTTTTAAATTGGTATACCCATAGTATTGACGAATTGAAATTTTGAGGGAGATGATGTAAGTATAAAATAAACAAGAGCCATCCTCCCAAAAAATTAAAATTAGCCCAAATTCAATCTAAAGATATTTTAAAACATTAGTTCACTTATAGTGTTTTTATTTACAGCTAAATTGTACGGCATTTATGAATAACCAACATATTTGTCTCGTTGAGTTGCTCAGTCTTCAAGTGTATCATAATCACGAATTTAATAAATAGGCAAACTGTTTTATTTACGAAGTGTCAAGTCCTTCACTAATCTGCGACACCTCTACAGGATGTCTTTCTCTTTCGCATGGGTTCATAAGCACCAAAAATGATTTAGGATATCATATTTTTTTGATTCAGAGGACTCTAAAACAGGCAGTTCCAGTGGAATCTCGGCATCAAATTTTGTGTGGAATGCAATATCTTCTCTACCTATATACTATTTACGAAGTAGAAAAAGGTCTGGGATTGTATGTGAGTGTCTGTGAACAACATAACTCAACATATGGAACTTGATATTTAAATTCAGCATCTTCCAAGGATGCGATTTGATTTTCAAAAAATATCCTCCAACCCCAAGCTTTTCTTCTTGTTGGTTTAAGTTTCACAATTTTTGTACTTTTCTCAAATGAAAAATCGTTATTCTTACAACCTGGTCATGCAAAAATAGGTGATTTTGAAAACAATCTCTAAAAAAGTTTGACTATCGATTTAGCCTAAAGTATTCCCTTACTCCTTTGTATCTATAAGGAAATGTGAAATAAAACTATTTCTACTAATTATGTTTCGAAAAGCATGAAATAGGCACATAGAAGAATAAGCTTTTGTAAGATTAGTTTGTTGCTAAATAGTAAGAGAAAGTTATCTGGAGGGAAAATTTAAGATTTATGTAATCCGGAAAACTTCCACACTAAATACAAGATTTTATTGTGGATATTCGTATACTTCTATAATCATATTGTCGGTCTAGAGTATGATGGATATTGAAACCAAACAATTCGCCCTTATTAAAAACAATTTTTTTAGCGAAGTAACGTGAACAAGAACTCAAAAAGACGTCTTACCATCACAAAGAACATACCTTAGATTATGACAACGAACTCCAAAAACTCGTAGTTGTAAAATCGTCGAGTCTTTAAACTATTCGAGGCAGGTTTCTTTGGTATAACCTTTCAACTATGAAAACTCTGGAACCCATTGTCAGTTTCTCTTTGATCCTCAAAGAAAGGCAGAACGAAGAAAAACCACAATAGTCGATAAGCGCTCTTTCTTTCAACAGAAAATTCGTCAAAGGCAGACTTCATCAGAGAAATAGCTAATACCGAAGGAAACCTTTGATGGATTGTGGCTTTAGTGCCCCAAGACGCAGAAGAAACTGCAGTAAAAACGTCTATGTTGCAAAGTCTCTATTTCAGATAAAATACTATTAAAGTATCAGTAAAAGCTTTCGTATTGTAAGTCACAAGAGCGGAGGTTATATACAGTTTATATCCTTGAAATCTATACTCTATACTTAATATATAAAGAGAAGTCACCGACGAAAATTTTCTTAGCTATAAACTCGGGATCTGCTAATTCAACTTCGAAGCTCATTTCAATGGGAAAAGTTTAGATGTCCGTTAATGCTTTTGTTCAGTTATCTATATTTTAAAGGGATAGCAGATAGCTGTCAAATGCAACAGTAATGAACATGTTCAAATTGGGAAGGAAAAGTGTGATTATGGAGGGGATACTACGGATACAGAATACTAAGTCTATATGAAAGGAATTTAAGGCAATGCTTAGAATTTCAAGAAAGAAACGTAAGGAGAAATAGGTGAAGTTATGGTATACAAATAACTTAGAAAATAATGGTATGGAGGACATTTGGAGGAGGAAAATAATGTAAGTGGTTTACGAAAAGAAGCTGGGAGATTCGAAGATACAGATATACAAACATTGTTTAGGCACATAGGGGGGAAAAGATCATTAGATTAATATATTAAATTAAACTCCTGCACAACAGCCCAATAGGGGCTAAGGCCGCTGCGTCCCCCATCTAGGCCCGCGATAGGCGTCTTGGATGGGGGCAGTATTGGAGGGTTAGACGGGGTCAGTGCCTTGAATCCCTCCCGGCCGGTTAATGCGGTCCTCTCGACCTGGAGCCGCTTCTTCTTCATCAAGTAGTTTCTCAATTGGCCCCCAGAGACCTCACGAGGCTGAGTGCACCCCGGACCAGGTCTCCCAGCGGCGGAAAAATCCGAACACCGGTACCGGGAACCGAACCCAGGTCTCCCGCTTGGCAAGTAGCCTGCTACCACCGCGCAAAGGAGACGACCATAGATTAATATATACCAATAAAATTCATTGGAAAGGGAAATATTTATGAATAAATTAAATACGGAGTAAAGAGAGAGTATTGCTTGGGTACGAGCGGGCATTAAGGGGGCTGAACTTAGTTTCCAGTAGCTTAGGGGATTGTTACGATGTCTTCTTGATCGGATTTGAATTTTTAGTTCGCGAGTTCGCCGCTATGGGCCATGGTGACGAGAGGTCGGCTGGTGCCCACAGATTCAGGACGAAATTACGACTTGCGGATTCAAAATGGCGGAATTTTCCCCAGGAGCCTTCTTATTTCAAGGTATGGAGTTCTTTGTGTGCAAATAAGGATTATACGGGACCTTCCGTCAGATTTGAAACTGAAATCTTGGGTTTCAGATGCTAGCATGGTGACCACTGCACCACGGAGGGCGACATGAAGACTGAAAGGGATGGGAAATATGTCTGTGACCAATATGTGGTAGAGGTAAATATACGGCATATAGATTTTTAACGTGAGGGAGGAAAGGGGGTATAAATGGGAAATGGTTAACATTTGAAGAAAGGTGGCATTAATTACATTCTTTAGTAAAGAAAATAATAGGGTAAGTGAGTAGTTGACTAAAGTAAAAATGAAATGGTTGTGGTCCATAAAAGTTGTAAATGAAACATAACTGTTACACATGACTATTGGGAATATTTTACACTTTTAATTTATTTAGTTATTTACCTATTGTACTTATTATTATCATCATCTTAATTATTAGGATTAGTTTGTTTAATATTAACATTATCATTAAACTAAAATGGTACAGATATTAAGGAAACTCTGGGTATGAAAATGGCAACTTAACAGCCTGGGTTGATATATAGGCATATTCTTTGAATTGTTTCTTAGTACAAATAAACAAAGAAAAATATATTTTATACGTAAAGTTTAATATTAAAGCGAAGTAATTATTCTTAGTCTTCTAAAGTCTAGCAATTCCTGTTCATCAGCAAATCATTTACTTCCAGTTTTGATACCACATTTTTTTCTGACTGGCCTACTCGTTCTTAGCAGTGGCAATAATGACATCTTTGTATGACATTCAAACTTCTGTTAAGATATTGTAGTGATAGCGAATTTATGAACTTCTCAGAACCAGGATAGCCTTTAATATTAGTGAGAATATTGATTATGCCAATCAAAATAGCGTACAAATCGGTTTTATGACTAATATTTGATCGAAATGCTGTGTATAAAAATTTGACGTAATGTTCTCTACCTATTCTGCAACAAACTTTTCTTACAAAGTCTTATTATTCTATTTACTTCATGCTAATCAATTAGCAGAAATGGTCTTTTTATTTTGATCATTCTAAGTAGAGAGGAAATGTGGGATTAAACTAGCCGAAAGCGATAGACAGATATTTTAAAAACTGGTTCGCTATATGATTGAAATTTGTTTCTTTTGTATGACCAGGATGAAAAACCACGAATAACGACTTCCCGTTTGTTAATGATCTAATTATAGGACATTTTTAAACCAATAAGTAGTAATATCTTGGAAAAAATATATATATATATATATATATATATATATATATATATTTATATGATAGAAATTGTGTTTTTTAACGAGATCTACATTTTGTATATATATTATTTGTATGATTAATGTATTGTATTTTAATCAAAACCATCAGAGGTATTTCGAAAACTCTTCCATGCAAAAGCTAGTTTGGAGTGGGGGGATTCTCCTAAAAATCTTCGTGTCGGATCCTTAGAGGATACCAATCTTAAATACACTGTTTAACATGTAACCAACTTTTCGTGTTTGAATTATGTGTCCACAGACAAACACACACAAACTCACGGACTTTTCGATTACAAACTTGAAACATATGTATTTCAGTGAGAGCGTTCATAATTGACAGGAAGTCTTCCCGAGCCCCGGGCTCGGGAAGATATCTTGGCCAAATATTAGTTGCTTATTCTCGTTTTTGGGCACGGTAGATTGGATGCATATTGTGCATTTAGACTCTTCGATGTAGAGATTATTGTAAAAGGCCGTTACTTCACTTTAGTCGCAGTTCTTTAGAGTTATCACGTTGGCTAACTCATAGACATTAAAATATCATTGATAAGTTAAAAACAAGTGAAGTTGCAGTGCGCAAAATTGATCAGGAAAAGAAGAATAAATTCATTCGCTTCTGATTACCGGGTTGTTGTAAACCAAAATTTACGGTGTGCTGCTTGGTTTTCCGTTCTCGGCTTGGTTCTGGTTACCATTGTCGGGTTATTGGAACCAGCCTCTAAAATGTGTATTTCCTGTGAAATTTTGGTATAGAATTTTTGGGTGAAATGCAATACTTTATCTTCCTATGTACTACGTACGTAGTTAGTTTCCTGGAGCTCCTAAGAGGGGCACTGACATCGTTATGATGTTTCTTTGGTCGGATTTAGATTTCTAGTGTGAGTTAGCCGCTATGCGCCATGGTGACGAGGGACTGCCTCGTTGCCCACAGTTGATACTGTAGGATCACGGCTATTGGACGCGAAATGGTGGAATTTTGCTCAGAAACCTTCTTCTTTCAAGATAGTTTTTTACGTGTAAATAAACATTGCACGAGAGCACCGGCTTTACTTCCCTTCCGCAGCATGCCATGCTAATGATTTTTGTGTCAGAAAAAATCCATCACTCTCCGCTAGGTTTGAACCTACGCATAATTTAGCAGGTAACCACTACACCACGGGGGACACATGTACAAAATAGATAAAGTTAAAAAGTCCATGAGTTTATAAAACCTATCCTTTACTGTAAAGGTTAGTTTAAAATTTCGTGATGCAATATATTACTGCCTTTAAATGATTGCTGACACACATTGCTCAACATTCCACTCACGATCAATTACTATGTACATACCTATGACCTTATTGCACAATAATAATGTTTGATATTGTTGTATTACTCAACACGTTTGAAGGTAAAGCGTAATGATTACACAGCATTAGCATCCCTTCGTCAATAACAAACAATTTACTGAAACTACACGTACCAACCTGATCGAATCAAAATTTACTGTATTTTCTCTACATGGCACAATTTTTAATCTATTTATGTACAAAACGGCTCAGTGAGTGAGTGATGATTCCCCAAAAATTAGAAAATATCTGATGTGTCCATGCACATGACTTGTTATACATTTCTGTAACAAATTATTGTTGAAAAGCTTATTCTTCTATCTGTTTCATCGTAATCGAGATAAACATTAGAAGAGGTGATCTTATTACTTGCTTCTTTGTAAGTAGAAGAAAACAAGGGAATACACTGTCAAATCGATGTAAGATGTTCTAAAAGCTGGTTGCCATGTGATTGAAATCAAAATTCTTTTCATGGCAAGGGGTTGACAATTTAAGTGTTTTAAAACCGAAACCAATAACAAGAAATTCCTCAGAAGTTGTCCAATCTACGAAAAAATCTATTTGCCATAAATTGTGGTTTTAATGAGATCTACATTTTTTTGTTTAGAAAGTTTTCGTCTATATGTTATGGTTTACCTGTTATGCAAACCTCAGCAAAATTCCTCCAGAATGCACTTTTATGTACCATGTAAATATTTTTAAAATACGGTGTTTTAGAGCCATTTTTGAGAAAATTCAGATGTTCTATTTTTGTTTTCTCCAATCATATTATGTACGGAGTGTATAGAGAAGTTATTGTATTTCACCCAAAAATTCGATACGGAGATTTAACCGGAAATACATGTTTTGGGTGCCCCTGGATAAAAAAAAAAAGCATTTCTGGAAAAAGGTCTGTGTGTGTGCGTGTGTGTGTCTGTGGACAGCATAGTTCAAAAACGAAAAGACCATTAAATACCAAACTTAGTATTTAATTTTAGTGTCTTCTAAGGATGCGACAAGAAGATTTTTAAGAAAATCCCCCACCCCAACTATCCTTTACATGAAACTTTTTTCGAAAATTTTGATTTTCTCAAAAATGCCTCTAACGATTTTTGATTAAAATATCGTATATTAAATATATTTATCTGACAAATAAAATGTATATCTTGAATTTTCTGGGAATAGACTCTAAAGACTACTTTATTCTGGATGAAGCTTTTGACTATCACTTTTACCTATGGTACTCTCTTATTTCGCTTCTGCTTACAAGGTAGCAAGTAATAAGACTATTTATGCTATTTTTTTCTCGATTAGCATGAACTAAATAGAAGCATAAGCTTTTTAATAATAATTTTCTGCAGAGATGTAGAGAAAGTCATGTGAATGGAATACATAAGATTTTTTTCTCTCGGTCTCCCTTACCCATAAAATTAGAGCCCAAGAAAAGGTACACGCATAATACATAAGCTCTTTAAACACACTACATTTTCTTACATGACTTTCTGGCTTTCATTTTATCTCAACAGGATGTTCAAGGAACATTCGGTTCTAAACGATTTGAGTTTATCTAGTGACACCAATTTCATATAAATCTTACATTACCTGTTTATAGCCGGGAATGTTTCTGTGGACACGCAGTATCTAAAGTAAAATATGGAGGACAGAAGAATCACTTCTATAATGTGCAAGTAAATTTATCCTTGGTAGAGAAAGTCGTGTGAACGTGCTACATCAGATTTTTACTTTCTCTAGCCTGCATGTACAATGTAAATAGTGGATAGAGAAGGTATTGTATTCACCCAAAAATTCGATGTAGAAATTTCACCGGAAATATATGTTTTGGGGTCCCCCGAATCGGAAAAAGGTATATTTAAAAAAAGATCCCGGTGTGTGTGTGTGTGTGCTGTGTGTATGTGTGTGAGTGTGTTGTGGACAGCATTGCTCAAAAATTAAAATACCGTTAAATACCAAACTTAATATTTATATTTAGTATCTTTCAAGGATCCGACACGAAGATTTTAAAGAATATCCGCCATAAACTCCCCTTTGCATGGAACATTTTTCGAAAATTTTGATTTTCTCAAAAATGGCTCTAACGGTTATGATTAAAATGCTGTATATTAAAGATATTTACATCCCAAATAAAATTTACATTTTAAATGTTTTATTTGGGATTAGCCTCTGAAGACCTCTTTATTCTGGTTGAATTTTGCCGAATTTTGTTTAACTGCTAAGAGATAGACAAAACGTACTACACAAAACAATTAGATCTCATCAAAACACACAATCTATGTCCTTTACATTTTTGTTGTAGAGGTAACGGTTTCCAAGATATTCCTTGCTATTGGTTTCAATTGTACTTATACTTTTCTCAGAGAGGAAGCGTTGTTTTTCTTTTGTTCTATTCCTGGCAAAGCAAAGAAACTATTTGCAATGACAATTACATAACGATAGCTTTTATAACATTTGACTGTCATTTTAGCCTAGTGCATTCCCTTAGTTCCTTTCTACTTACAAGGAACTAAATAATAAGAGCATTCTGTTAATGTTTATCTCGATTAGCATTGTGTAGAAATAAGAATAATCTTTTGTAAAAAGTTTGTTTGTAGAGCAGCTAGAAAAAGTCATGTGAGTGTAACACAAGATTTTTATAACTAGAGCTCAGTCCGGGATAACGAAATTGCCGGATTGAGGTTCGGTGCACACAGAGTACAATTATAACGTGATGGAGTAGATGTGGTCTCTAAAGCCCGTTTCGAAACGTGTTGCACTATCTCATTGCTCACTGCCTGACCTCGTTTAGTAGCAGCTAGTAGACGAAGTGAACACTAAAAGATAGCGCAGATTGAAAAATATCAAAACTACGAAAGGGTAGGCGGTCGAAACTGAATAAACTCGTGGATGATTCAAATATATTTTGAGTGACAGTAGGAGAAGCTTTTCTTTCGATACAGTAAAGATGTATATTGTAACTCACCGCAATGATTTCTGAATAAGTTTGGTTGATTTATGTATGTGTAATGTCTTTTCAAAGCTCTGCACATTATGATCCTGATTTTTTTTTTTTTTTTTGTAACAAGCTTAATACTTTAGATTGTAAAAGTACAAGGCGTTTTTATTTACTAATCATGTTAAGAAATAATTGTTTTATTACGTTAGTTTATGAATTAGAACGATGCATATAAGATATAAGATCAATATATATATATATATATATATATATATATATATATATATATATATGAGCTACTTTTGGAACGATCATACTTCAATGAGTTCGTAAATATGTGCGCTAGGAACCCAAAACCAGGCTCTATTTATAACGGGGAATTATTAAAGGATAACCTAAACGAGAAATATTATACTTAAGAATCTGAAAAGTTCCATTCACATGAGTTTCTCTAACTATTCTGTTACGAGTTATTCTTACAAAAGCTTATTCTTCTATTTCATGCTAATCAAGATAAACATTACCAGAAAATGTTCCTTATAAATAGAAAATAAATAAGGGAATACACTAGCATCAGCGATAGTCAATTTGTTTAAAGACTGATTTCTATGTATTTGAGATTCGGTGTTCTTTGCGTGGCCAGGGGTACAACAAAAGAAAAAAAAATGTCAAATTCCCCTTTGAGAAGGTATTATACGTTGCAACCAAAAAAAAAATGAATATCTCGGAAATGGTTAACTCCACAAAAAGTATATGACATGAATTGAATGTTAACGAGATATACATATTTTGTGTAGTAAGTTTTTGTCTGTCTCTTATGGCTCAGTAGTTATATAAAAGACATCCAGAATGTAGAATTTTCAGTGGATATCCAAATAAAATATAAGGTATACACTTTATTTACCATGTAAATATCTTTAATATAGGATATTTTTATTAAAATTGTTAGAGCCATAGATAGAAGTACAATTCTGATTTTTTTCCCTCAAATCTTCGGGTTACACCGTTGGAAGACACGGAATTTAAATATCAAGTTTGGTATTTAACTAAGTTTTTGAGTTATTCTGTCCATAAATACTTACACACACACACCCACACACACTCACTCACACGGACATTTTTCTAAAAAACCTTTTTAGTTTATTTAGAGGTCCGCAAAACATGCATTATTGGTGACATCGTATTCGAATTTTTAGTGCAATGCAGAATATTTTCTATCTACTATGATCATTGATAATGTGTTTGAGAGAGCATAAAAATAATATTACACGTAAACACAAAGAAGGTTCGGTGAAAGTCACCATCTCTAAAGCCTCATCCCCTATGTATCTGCATAATGGTTATCTTTATTCCAATGTTTAACCAAATTCACGGATAAGGCCACAAAGACGTAATACGGAAACGTCTAAATTAAAGCAACAAAGCGTGGAATTATCAGAGTTAGGATGGAAGAGGGATGCGCCCTGCCTCTGTGAAGAAAACATTTTTAATGAGGTCACTGCCTAAGAATTAGTTGCTTTTCTTTACTCAGAATTCTCAGCCATAATTTTACATATTGATTATTGGTATTTGACATACTGATGAGTGTTAAATGAATCTTAATGAGAATGTAAATGTATGTCAATTTATGTAATAACAAAATATATGTTAACGCAGTGAATATGACTGAATACGTTGCGATGAGCAAATGCTCCAAAGGCTAGAGTTTAGAGTTTTCTACACTCGAATTTTCAGGATAAAGGAAAGCCCGGAAAAAAAAAAAACGTTATCCAAGTAACTCACCGTAACCTAGATTCGAACTTGGGACCTCTTGGATTTGAGGCAAATACACTACGGGAGCAGCACACATCCTTTATATTTTAACGGCGGTGCGTGAGCCTGAGCGACCGCTAAAGGGACAATAGTCAAGCAAACAAAGGCCTGTGTGTGTGTTTCCCTGCAATACTTTTCGGACCTTCTTTCTCCTCTGGCCCAGGAAATTCCACTTTCAGAGTAATCTTTTTTAATGGGCAATTTCTCGTAATTTCTATAAATGGAACTTTCGGAGTCCGGCTGTACACTATACACAGAGCAGACAAGTGCCGAGGAAGTTTAGTGTAGTGAAGTGAAGTGAGTTAAAAGTCAATCTAGTGAGTGACGCATACTAAGAAAATGACGTGAACGCAGTGACTCAGTTATTTGTATACCAAAAGTGTAAAAACGTTGTATTACTTGGAGTGCCCTAGTGGCAAATAAAATTAATTTATCAGAAACTGCTGTTCTTATTTACTACAATATAAAAGGGCACACGTTCTTATACAGCAATACCTCGACTCGCTTTTTTTATTTTCCCTACAGTTACTATAAAAATAGTGTATAGAGAAAGTATTGTAATGTACCAAAATTCGATATCGAATTTTCAACGATAATATATGTTTTAAGGTCCCCTGAGTTAAAAAAAGAATTTTTAGAAAAAGGCCCGTTTGTATGTCTGTATGTTTGTCATGTCAGCATAACTAAAAACTTGGCATTTAAGTTTGGTATCAAAGGATGCGACACGAAGATTTTCAAGAAAATCCCCCACCCCAAACTACACTTTACATATTAACATTTTTTAAAATTTTGATTTTCTCAAAAATGACTCTAACGATTTTGATTAAAATACCGTATATCAAAGCTATTTACATCACAAATAAAATGTATATCTTGAATTTTCTGGGTATAGCCTCTGAAGACCTCTTCATTCTGGGTGAATTTTGTCCAATTTTGCATAACTGGTAAATCGTAAGATATAGACAAAAACGTTCTACACAAAAAATGTAAATCTCGTCAAAACACACTATTTATGTCCTTTACATTTTTGTTGTGGAGGTAACCGTTTCTGAGATATTTCTTGTTACTGATTTTAAAATTTAAAATACTTATACTTTTCTCAGACGGATGTTTTTCTTTTCTTCTAATCCTGGCCAAGCAAAGAAGCTAATTGTAATAACAATCGCGTATCAAAGTTTTAAAACATTTCACTATCGCTTTAGCGTAGTGCATTCCTTTAGGTATCTTCTACTTGTAAAGAACTAAATAGTAAGAACATTCTGCTAATGCTTATCTATATTAACATGGTGTAGAAAGAAGAATTTTTTGTACGAAGTTTTTAGAACAGGTAGAGAAGTCAGTGAGTGTAACAAGATTTTTTTCGGTCTTTCTCTACCATATAAGGCCATTTCTGCTTATATTTGTCTTGATCAGCATAAAGTAGATAGAAAAATATGCTTTTATAAGAACAGTTTGTTACAGACTAATTAGAGAAAGTCATGTAAATGGAACACATCCCATTTTTCAGAAACCTTATTGGACACAGACATGTTCTCTACAAATACTGCTTTCTGATTCAGGACCCGCAAAATACACATCGTTAAAACTTAAATTCTAAGTCGAGAATAAATCGGTTCATTATCTACGAACAGGAGAGAAAATATATTGATTTGTAAAAACTGTACAGTAAATAGGGAACGATATGCAATGCAGAGTGGGTGCTGTCAAACGTTGTAAAATCCACCGAACACAAAAAAGACAGGAGTGGAGCTGGTAGTGCAAAAAACTGGACTGCTGATTAATGGATCCATGTAACATGGTCGAATGAATCAAACTCCTATTATTTCCCACCACAGAACATGTATGTGTGAGGAGAACACGGTGAGAAGCGTGCAGTCCACACTGACTTCTTCCACACCCTTTTCCACAGTTTTCATTCTTGAGTGCAAAGACCATTGGGGTCATAACCATCGAGTGGCACCACTCGTATGGGACTGTGTGTTTCAAGATAACAGCCATTCAGTTAAGACAATAGTTTCAACAGAAGCAGAACGATAACTATTCTCCTTCCGTCCATATAGTTGAACGTTATTGACCCATTGCAGAAGTGAAACAATTCACATAAAGAAAGATGTTATGTCATCACCATCCTCACCAGGGATTTTGTTTCCAGAGAAATTCCGGTGTTTTGAATGTCCTTACCATGGCCGTACCATGTCCCAAAAGTAAGCAGATCCATTTAAAACATAATCGTTTTATGTAGACTGTCTTAGAATAACAAACCAAAACAAGTTCACGAAAGTTCAGGGAAACACTTTCGCTGTGGTGATAATATGCACTTCTAAAAATTGAAGTTAAATTAATCGAATACCTATAGTTCAGCACCATTTAGACTATATCAACATTAATGTTATTGAAAAAGAATCTACACATGATTTACACTACGCACTATCGTTTAATACTTTCTCTAATAATATAATTCCATTGTACGATAACTCACAAGGAATCCTGGCCTTCCGCCCAGCCTCTAAGTGCCCCATCTCGGTCCATGACAGACGTCATGGATGGGGTGCAGAATTGGATGGTGAGACGTGGTCAGCGCCCCCTCCCTCGCGGTTAATGCTGTCCCCATGACCTCGAGCCGCTACTTCTCCATCAAGTAGCTCCTCAATTGGACCCCCCTCATGGACCTCACGAGGCTGAGTGCACCCCGGGCCAGGTCTCCCAGCGGGGGAAAGATCCCCACGCCGGTACCGGAAATCGAACCTAGGTCTCCCACTTGGTAAGCAGATGCTACCACCGCGCTAAGGAGACAACCCTATTACTTTCTCTACCACGTACAAAATACATAGTAGGTAGTGAAGGTGTTGTATTCCACACAAAAATTCGATGCGGAGATTTCACAGAAATTGCATATTTTCAAGATCCCTGAAAACAAAATGAATTCTTAGAACAAATATTAGCGTATGTCTGTGGAGAGCATATTTCAAAAACGAAAAGTCAGTTAAACACCAAACTTGTATTTAAGTTCAGTGTCTTCCAAGGATGCGACACGAAGATTTTTAGGAATATACCCCCACTTGGAATTACCGTTTACATAGAACAATTTCGAAAATGAAGATTCTCAAAAATGAAGACATGACATGAAGATTTTCAGGAAAATGCCTTTACAAAGATGTTCCTGAAATTTTCAATTTTCTCAAAAATTGGTCTAAGTATTTTTATTAAAATACCATGTATTAAAGATATTTACATTACAAATAAAATGTATATTTTGAATTTCTAGGAATAGCCTCTTAAGCTCTCTTCACCCTGCATGACCTTTGCATAAGCGGTAAACCATAAGAGAGAAACAAAATATTATGCTTAAAAATGTGTGTACATTTTTTTATAACACACAACTTGTATCAAATATATTTTTTGTGAAGTTTCAATTTGCTTTTTTGGTTTAAATTTCCTAATACTTGCACCTTTTTCAAAGAATAATTCACGACTTAAAAATATTTATTTATAACTTTGAAGGATATTAGTTTATTTAACTTAAAGTCTTTAATATATTAAGATTAATATATTAATAAGATTAAGGTGCAGAGTAATATACCTATTATTTGTTTTTCATCTTAGTCATGCAAGGAGAACGGAATTTCAAGTCACAACATAGCAACCGGCTCTTAATAGATTTGATCATCGGTTTGATCTAGTGTATTGCCTTATTTCCCTTGTACCTACAAGAAAATGCGTAGTAAAACCTCTTCTGCTAAAGTTTTTCTCGATTAATACGAAGTAGATAAAGAATAAGTTTTTATAAGTATAGTTTTTTTGTAGAATAGGTAGAAACAAATTATGTGAATATAATATATAAAATTGTTATGTGGTTCTTGCAAAATCTTACTCGACTATCGAATTCATAACAATCCAGGTAAGGGTTTGTTGCAATGCTTTTGTAGTACCAATATATCGTGTTAGGGAAAAGGGAATATGGGACGTTTTAAATGTGAACTTAAGGATTAAGATTTATGCTTTTTGGATGAATTAAGAATACCAAAGATATATTTGCCTACTTAGTTTCCGACTTAATATAATGTTTGTAAACACAAGGCCTTCCTCATCTGCTTCTAGTATTGTCTTTCTTTTACTTTGTTTATGTAGAATGCACACAATAGATACAGAAAGTTTTGTATTCCACCAAAAAATTCACTACCCAGATTCTACCGTAATGAAATATTTTGGGAACCCCTGAATCCATTTTAGAAAAAAGATCTGTATGTGTCTGTGTGTGTCTGTGAACAGCATGACTCAAAACGAAAAGTCGGTTAATACTAAACTTGGTTTTATAAGTTCAACATAATCCAATGGTGCAACATGAAGATTTTCGAGGAAAATACTCCCACTCCAAACTATCCTTTAGGTGGAAAAATTTTGAAAATATGGGTTTTATAACGATTTTGATTCAAAATAGAGTACATTAAAGATACTTACATAGCAAATAAACTGCATATCTTTAATTTTCTGGAAATAGCTTTTGAAGTCCTGTTCATTCGGAATGATTTTGTAAGCCGTAAAAGACCAAAAGTAACTACACAGAAAATGTAGATCTCTTTAAAACACACAATTTAGGATATATCATTTTTGTCGAATTAACAATTTCCGAGATACTTCTTGTTATTGGATTCAATTTTAAAATCCATCTTTTCTGAAATGGGAATTTCTCATTCATTTTTCTTTTGGTTTACTTCTGGCATTCAAAGAGAGCCGAAGTTCAATCTCACAGCGACTGTTTTAAAATATTTGATTATCGCTTTAGCCTAGCACATTCTCTTATTTCCTTTTATAAGAAACTAAGTAATAAGACATTTCTCCCATTGTTTATCTTGAATAACATGCACGAGGTAGAAGAATATGCTTTTGTATGGTTCGCTGCAGACTAGGTAGAAAAAGTGGTGTGAATGAAACACATCAGACTTTTTGAAATACTTTAGTGATTTATGAAATGAAATTAGAAGGGGTTTATAGCCTCCATGCTCGTCAATAGTGAGAGTGTTTTCTGAGATTGCTACATGCATAAACAAACACAAACATTTTCTGTCTATAACATCAGTATTGATATAGATAATAGGTATCGTTAAAGTGGAAAACAAAGGCTTGCTAAATGTCTATCGTTAGCTTGCGTAATACAGAAATAGCCTGGACAGGTGCGTGTCGTAAACATGAACAGCATCTGGATTCTATTGTTGTCAAGAGCAGATACACTGCAGCTCTAGTGCCGCTATAACATTCCCTGTTCTTTTGTTGTAAATACGTTGATGTCCATGTTGATTGAAACGGATAACAGCATAGCGAGGAACAACCATACCTTCCAATGCATACTGATTATTGTTTTTGATTGTTTAGTCATCTCTAACACACGTCACTCCATGCTTTCCCGGTTTGCCTAAGGCATTTCAGTTCTAACAACATCGTGACCTAGACATCAATCGGCATTTTAGAAACATTTTATGTTTGTTTCTATTTCGAAGAGGAGACATGACATTAAGTCAATTTCCAGGACTTAAAAATTAGCTCTTGTTCCTAATGTGATTATTGCAATGCAGGGCGTCGCCTGTCTGGGAAATAAAACAGGTTAAGAATCCATTTATTCACTGTCTGCATTTAAATACCTATTTCTGCAGTATTACAGTAGACAGAAACAGAACTCAGTAAGGTAATAGCAGTAAATTAAAAGGTTCATTAAAAGACAATTCTATTAACAAGTGCGGTTGGAAATTAATTAAGGATATACAATGTTTCGTATAAACAAGCAATAAAATACCTATACATTGACAGCCAAGACTGACGTATATACCGGAATGGTGCTGCCCCACATTCGGAAGGTCCTGGGTTCAAATCCCATGAGCCGACCAATCTAGCTGGTTTTTTACGTGATTTCCCTCAGTCGCTAAGTTAATATCAGATTGCATACTTAATACAATGACCCAAAATTCCATCTTCAATCTAAAACA
Organism: Hymenopus coronatus; assembly: GCA_030762935.1. NCBI lineage: Eukaryota > Metazoa > Arthropoda > Insecta > Mantodea > Hymenopodidae > Hymenopus > Hymenopus coronatus. Next base: position 101,212,258 of record CM060890.1, read on the forward strand.
ACAGCAAAACTGAAATGGATGGTAATTGCGATTGTGCTGTCATCTATCCACAGTAAGTTCAAGTAGTAGATTGGATGGCACTCCTAACCCCATCTGCCTGTCGCGGAACTAAGTGTTTTTTTATAATTATTCTTTATTTTAGGTAGCAGAACTACAAGGTCTTATAGTGACCACATTAAAAATCTTATTTGCAGTTTTACATCCATTATATAATGCAGATTTTGAACATTATAAGTAAATCATTATGTACTCATAGGTTAAAATATACCTCTAATGCTTATTGACATATGAAAACAATTATTTAAGTATAAAAAATATAACAACATTAAAATTATATTACAACAAACAGTGACAATTGAATTAGGTATAACATGTTAGTAATTATAATTCTGAGAGTTATATACAGTTACATAGATTGATTTCTTTAAGGTATATTAATACATTGACTAAACTTTTTGTGTCTGTAAGTGTTAATGCCAAGTTTTTTGAAACTGTGTGTTGTTTTCTGACATGACTGTATTTTGGACACTGAAATATAATATGCTTAACTGTAAGAGAACTTATACACAAATCACAATGTGTTGGTGCTTCTTTTGACAGTAAATAGGAATGTGTTAGTTTTGTATGGCCTATTCTTAATCTTAGTATCTTAACTTGCTCTTTTCTGTGGAATTTGTTATAGAGAACATTCTGGTTGTTTATTGACCTTATTTCCTGTAGTTTGCTGGAGGATGTGTCATTAACTAAGTGTTAATGGAGTGAGATTAGAGCTTATAAGGCTAGCTGCATTTTGCCATCCTTCTACAGATGGCACTGTCTGACTACAGTGGTAGTGCCACACCAAAGACTGCCTTAAACGACTGATTTTCCTGACTAATAACCTATCCTAGTTTTTTAGGAAGGTTTTATAAATAGCACTCATTAACTGTGTATGATACCATGTAAGTATAGTCAGAGACTGCTTGTCAGTTCAATGCTATTACCATTGTAAGAAGCATGTTAAAAAAAAACTAGACTGGACGGCATTCTGCTAGGCGCTAAGCAAAGGTAGTATGGAAAGTGGATGAGACCTTAAAGGGCTACTGTTTACCACATACCGTAAACGAGGTATCTTACCAAACAATTCTGTTGCGATAAGTTTAAAGGACGTAAAATAAAAAAAAAATAAAAAAGGACTGACTCATTGCAATCGCTTCTTTTCAACACTTCTTGTGCGTTCCAAGAAGAGAAATTAACTAATACATCTTAGAGAAGATTTTTTTTTTTTTTATTTTTAACACTCGCTATATTACTTATGGTAGGCCATGGCATTGATGATGCTCGAATGAAGATGGAGAACCGGTGGGATATGATGGTGGGGAAAACCGTAGAACCCGGAAAAAACCCACCCTTCCACCACAAATGCGGTGGCTTGTGATCTAACTCCGGGCCGCCTAGATGAGAGGCGTTTGAGCTTTTGTATAACAATATAATGTTGCATCGCCTTCTGTGCTTTTTAAAAAAATTTAAGCTCTTTAGTAGATACATATAGGAATAGTCAGACTACATCAACGAAATTTCATCAGGCAGCTGCTTCAAAACCAATTACAATTAATTTCTTTCTTACTTGATTCAACTAAATAAGGACAACTATTTTATTTTACCACTCGGCCAAGGCACGGCCTAGAGAAGAAAATCCAGTTACTAAACTATTACTGATAAGTTGATAACATTAATAGAATAATGGAGCCTAAAGAAAGCGGATGCAAAGCAGCAAATTCTTTAATATGTTGATTAGCGATTAGCACGTGGAATTTGGCACTGGTACGTATTGACACTAATGCTTTGTAGTACTAGGGAGGACGAAGCATTCATGTAAACTCTGATTGCGATTCTTTCCACAAGAGAGACTCTACACCTTCTGATTTCTATGTATAAAGCAAAAGATTTGATGGGCCAGATGAACATTCAGTTCTATATTATCTAGAAGGTGCAGATATGTCTAAATTGGAAAAACAATTAAAAATAAGCACAACAAAAGAAACAAAATCTGATGTGTTCCATTCACATGACTTTCTCTACATTTCTGCAACAAATTCCATTTACTTCATCTAATCGAGAAAAAATTAGCATAAATAGTCTTATTACTTGCTTCCTTGTTAGTAGAAGCGAAATAAGGGGGTACCATAGGTAACTGAAATGCCTTTGTTTATATGGACACGAGTTCACAAAGTCCTGTATGAGAAAAGTATAAGGTTTTTGTAGCTGAAACCAAAAACAAGGAATACCTAAAAAAACAATCAACCCCACGAAAAAAAAGGTATATAACATATATTGTGTGTTTTAAGGTGCTCTACATTTGTTGTGTGGTAAGTTTTTGTCCATCTCTTACGGTTTAGCAGTTATGCAAAATTCCGTAAATTTTACCCAGAATAAAGTAGTCTTCAAAGGCTATTCCCAGAAAATTCAAAATATACATTTTATTTGTCAGGCAAATATCTTTAATATACGACATTTTAATCAAAATCGTTAGAGCCATATTTTAGAAAATCAAAATTTTCGAAAAAAGTTCCATGTAAAGGGTAGTTTGGGGTAGGGGGATTTTTCTTAAAATCTTCGTGTCGCATTCCTGGAAGATACTAAACTTAAATACCAAGTTTGGTATTTACCGACCTTTCAGTTTTGAGTTATCGTGTTCACAGACACGCGGACCTTTTTCTGAAAATATTTTTTTTGGATACAGGGGACCCTAAAACATATATTTCCGGTGAAATTTCGTATCGAATTCTTGGGTGGAGTGCAATACCTTCTCTATACACTATGTACACAGTACGTATAGAGAAAGTAAAAAGGGATGAGTTTGATTCCCATATTTATTTCTACTCAATTTTATGCTAACTATTCTTACAAAAGCTTATTTTTCTGTCTATTGCTTGTTAATATAGATAAACCTTCGCTGCTCACTTACGCATTTCAGTGACCTTCCAGGACCGCTGCGACAAACCCCAAGGTTCTATAGATCTCGCAGAGGGGATCATTAACCACCATCCTCCAACACATCGATACTAAATTATTCACCTCTATTTGAAGCCTGTCCGGGAGGATAGGTTTGAGAGGCTCAGCCAGTGCTACTTATTTACATTCGCTGTATTCCGTAACATCTCGGCTGGAATCATTGGTAATCTGCTGGCAACCTAAAATAGAGGAGCTTATCTTGAAGTCCTACGAAACACGCTTCCGCAGCGCATGGGGAATGTACCTCTTGCGGTTCATAGAAACATCTTGTTCCAAAATAATGGCGCTCCAGCGCACTTCAGCGAGATTGTACCAAGGCATTTTAAGAACTCCTTTGGGGAGCAATGGATAGGAAGAGGGGGACTTGTTACAGGCCCATCTCGATCACCTATTAACCAATAGATATGGATCTATGGTTGGCATCACAAATCTCTGAACATTGTCCATAAAATACTCCAGGATGAAACTTTGGTTGGGATTTTATTTGAGTTCAAATCATAACAGGGTTATTTTTAGTAGTACATTATTCAGCTTGCTGAAGATTATTTGAAGAGCCGCAGTAGCATACCAGCCTACTAGATTTTTTTCTGTAGAGGCGTGTCAAGAGTGTCTGTACGTCAGCACAATTGAAAACAGGGAGGGAATGATTGTGCGAATTATTGCTATTTTGGGGGAAATTCGACACATCTAAGTTATTTGAACGTGTCCGATAATCAGTGCTACGAAATGTGTTAGGGGTAGACAATTTGAACACCTTCCATACTGAACTGTCCACTGTTGTTGCCTGTTCTGTTAAATTATGCACCAGTGAGCAAGTCTTGCCTAATAGAGATTCATAACTCCCAAATCAATGATGGAGAACGGCGACAGTTTGCCAAAAAATTTTCCATTGTGTGAGATTTATCGTTCCTCAGAATTTGATACAGAAGTACTGAGACACTCTGTACAATAGGCTAAAGTGATAATCAAATCTTTTTAAAGCCTGCCACTAAATTATTTGTTTCAAATGAACTCGAAAAAGAAAGAAAAAAAGATTTGCATTTCAGAAAGGCTTTAGGTGTTTGAAAATTCAAGCCAATAACAAAGAATATCTATGGAAGGGCCAACGTTATAAAAATGTTACTTTTACAGTAATTCTGTGATTTAATAGCCTTTTTAAGATTTTGTCTATCTCTTACATTTACCAGTTATATAAAAGTATTTCAAAATAAAGAGGTCTTCAGATACTATTCGCATAAAATTCAAGATATACGTTTTACTTTTATGATGGCATTTAATCAAAATCCTTAGAGCCATTTTTGAAAAAAAAGAAGAAAAAAAAAAGGGAAGTTTGGGTTGGGGATTTTCTTCAAAATCTTCCTATCGCATGCTTGGGAGGTTACTAGGTTAATACCAGGTTAATACCAAGTTTGAAATTTAACCCACTTTTCGTTTTTGAGTGTTCACAAGCACAGGCCACATACATACAAGGACCTTTTTCAAAAAAATAACCTTTTTTTGTTTTCAAGGACTTCATGGATGTTTTACGATAAACATTTTACAGCCAATTTTTGCAAGCAATACAATACTTCCTGTATTTGATGTGTAATATTAGAGAAAATAATATATTTAATAATTTGAATAGAAATCCGAAGTAAGTCCTGTTTTAAGCATTATTTATGTTATATATTAAGCACTGATTGGTTTTAATGCCTTTATTTTTAAATTGAAAACAATCATTCATTTGTTCAGTCTAAATAGCGGATGATGTTGGGAATTCAACTCTCCTTGCTAAAAATAATGTAAGAAGTAATAGCAAAATCTGGTTTTAATTACATAGCTGCACTTAATTTGTGAATATAAAATGTTTCAATTCAGGATTAATTCATATTTATAAAGTTATTTTTTACAATGGTTTTAATAAATAGACCTCTGTACATAACGCCCCCTTAATATTTTTCTGGCTAACTTATGTGACCTAGATTATCGTAGCGATACTATTCCTGGCCTCAGATTACCTTTTAACAGCAAAGCAATTTGTTTTTAAGTGTGCCTTACAATTTTGAGATTACGGATATTTGTAGGAACATCACTTACTTTGCACATACTTTAAATAACTAATTCAAAGCAAATTCCCCATATCGTAAATATATTGTTTTTCGTATCGTGTGCATTTCAACCCGGTCTTCAGGCCGCACCGTGGTTAGACCACTCGCCTCTCACCAAGGCAACCGCATGTGTTTGTGGTGTACAGAGCGGTGCAAGGGGCGGGTTTTCTCTAGATTTTCCCGACATCGTATTCCACCGGTGCCACGTCTTCATTCCATGTATATCTGTGTCATGCCTGCGGTAGCGTATGTAGTATAAGTGGGCGTTAAACACTCTCAAAAAAAAAAAAAAAAAGTCTTCGTAACTAATCACGATTCGAGAAGATTGTAATCACCGCTACTCTCGATCACTGTGTACAATATTAAAACGGTTACTTACAAAAATAATGCGTTGATTAGAACTTTAAATGTTGCTTGTTAAATATAAATAGTTCTTTTCTGGTATACAAATTAAACACCTTTTCTATTAATATACAAAATTACTGTATACTTTACTATTACGAAACAGATGTCCAGACGGGTTTAAAATACCATCCAGTCTGAAGGAAAATTGAGGGAGAGGGTGGCTGTAGAAACAGTTGCTGGTGCCTATTTCAGTTGAGAGATCAGAAGAGTCAGAGAGACAGGTGAGTGCAGTAGTCAATTGAGTGCAGCTAAGCGTCTAATACAGTTGTTTCGTAACAACTACCAATAATAAACTACAAATAAAAGGTATGATATAGTTTTGAAATGAAACCAATAGCAAGAAATGTCTTGGATATGGTTACTATAAACATTGTTATTTAATGCAAATTATACCTACACATAAACGAGGTCTACACTCTTCATTTTTGTGTATTTCTTAAGTATTTTTGGGGGGGGTAGCTTACCGATATTTAACTTAGTTGGTAATTTCGGACGATGAATGGAATTGGTGAAATGATGCTCAAATGATCTCGAGGTCCACGGAGCTTAAAGTTACTCGACATGTGTCTTCTCAGGATACGGGAAAACCCCGAAGAAAACCTTATCCGGGCAACTCACCCTAAGTGAGATTCGAACTCACGACCTGTTGAATGTGAGGCAGACACGCTACCACCACACTACCCAGGTTTGCAAGCTCTACAAAACTATAAAAGAAACCCCATTTTCAGTTAAAATGACTTCACAGAAAGTTTTTAATTTGAATGTTGCCTCTATATGTTGGGCTTAAAATTCCATACTCTTTCCACAATATTCCGAGAAACAATAATTTAATATTAAAAATGTTAAAAATGAGTAAATACCTAATGGAAAATTCAAACCAATGACAATCGATAACGAAAAAAAAGTTATCTGCAGTACACAGTGATTTAAAGAGATCTACGTTTTTTTGTTGTAATTATTTGTTTATATATTATGGTTAACCCGTTATATGAAATTATATAACATCCCTCCCGAATGAAGCGGACTTCAAATTTTCCAAGAAAATTCCAGATATACCTACATTTTATTTACCATGTAAATTCTTAAAATTATCGCATTCTAATCAAAATTGTTAGTAATTTTTTGGAAAACTTTTCGTGTCACGGACAATTTATGCTGAACAATTTGTGATGCGTGAGAAAATGCGGGAATTTAATAATAACATTTCGATTTTTAACACACACCTTGTCCTCAAAATTATACTTCGAGATTCAGATGCCTGAAAACATATATTTCCAATGAAATATTTACATAAAATTTGGGTGAAATGCAATACTTCCTCTATTTCCTGTAAGTGTTTAGTGTTGAAAGGAAGTTTCTTACAACATTGTAAAATCAGAGGCTTGTGATTACATTGCCAAAAGTGTGACAATTTTCAAGCCTCTCTTTTCTGGTAAAACAGAATAATAGAATTTGGGAATGGATTGAACAAGTGACTGCAGCTTTTGAAAGGAATTGAAGTTAATACCACGAAAGTCGCGTCAGTAGATAATATGGCCTCCATAATTCTGCTCTTGCTCTTTATAATTCTAATTTTTACTTTCTCTGCATGTACTATGTACATAGTGTATAGAGAAGGTATTGCATTCCACCCAAAAATTCGATACCGAGATTTCACCGGAAATACATGTTTTGGGTCCCCCTGAATCCAAAAAAAGTAGTTCCAGAAAAAGGTCCGTGTGTGTGTGTGTCTGTGTCTGTGTGTGTGTATGTGGACTGCATAGCTCAAAAACGAAAAGACCGTTGAATACAAAACTTGGTATTTAAGTTTGGTATCTTCCAAGAATGAGACACGAAGATTTTCAAGAAAATCCCCCCACCTCCAACCACCCTTTACGTGAAACTTTTTTCAAAAATTTTGATTTTATTAAAAATTACTAACAGTTTTGATTAAAATATGTATATTAAAGATATTTACCTGACAAATAAAATGTATACCTTAAATTTTCTGGGAATAGCCTCTGAAGACTATTCATTCTGGATCAATTTTACGGAATGTTGCATAACTGCTAAACCTACGAGATAGACAAAAAATTACCACACAAAACATGCAGAACACATTAAAACACACATTTTATGTTATATACATTTTTTCGTGGAGTTGATCGTTTTTTAGATATTCCTTGCTTTTGGTTTCAGCTCTGAAAAACATAGGTTTCTCATACAGAAATTTGTCAACTCCTATCCATACAAATAAAGGAACTTCAGTCACATAGCAACCAGCTTTTGACTATCACTTTAACTTATGGTGCTCCCTTATTTCGCTTCTACTTACAAGGAAACAAATAATAAGACTGTTTCTACCAAGTTTTTCTCAATTAGCATGAAGTAAATAGAAGAATAAGTTTACTAACAATAATTTGTAGCAGAGAAGTAGAGAAAGTCATGTGAATGGAACACATCAGATTTTTCAATTTCATTAACTTGAACTAATGCATTCAGCTAATAAAGAACCTAAGCGAGAAAAAAGAGAGACGATGTAATTCAGCCTTAAGTCGTTTCTTCACTTAGCACCTCAACTGGAATAGGAGCCATGCATTGTCTAGAAAACGCAATTAGAAAGGTTTTGTTTTAATTAAATACTTGTAGCTCAATATGACAGTACGCCAATTTAATGTGTAAACGTGATATTACTATGGAAACGGCGAAGGTAGAGTTTTTTTTAAATGAGAAACTGTAGGCGTGATTCGGGCGGAGATTTCAACGCCCGATATGCAGATGATTATTAAATCACTGCGAAAGAAACACTTAATGTTCGCCTCCTATTTTCTCTATAGGACACGACCAGTGCCTGTGGATTCTAAGTACTTATTTCATTTAAACTCTAAGGCTTTAATGGTGACGTTGAATAATAATATGTAGATTCTAAGTTATTAACATACATTTACATGGAGATTTACAATGAGATGCTGAAAAATAATATTCGGGCCAGTTTTTAACTTTTTTTTCTCATTTATATAATTTTAGCCACTTCGCTCATATCAGCGGTTTTGACTTTGAAGCAATCTCTTATTTTGGCGTTTTACTTCCCCTACCACGTACCACCCAAAAATTCGAGATATATATTTCTCCAAAAAGCATCTTTTGAGGTTCCCTGATTCCAAAAGAAAGAGCTTTTACTTTCCCTACCACGTGCTTAGTCTTGCCATTTATTCAAAATTACGACAGGAAGTTTTCTCCGGACTGGTAAGAATGATTTTAGAAGCTGTATAAAAATGAACGATATTGAGAAAAAAAAATTGTATGTGGTGTAATAATACTTTAAAAAAAAAAAAAAAAAAAGAGTTCGTATGTGAGTGAAACTACAGTCAAAACTCAAATCGAGATGTACGATAAATACCAAACTTGGTATTTAATTTATGTAGCTTCCCCCTTAAGTGATTAAATTAAATTAAATCATTAAGGAAAAATAGTAGGGAAAACAAGAATGGACAGAATAAAAGATGATGGCATAAGAAAGAATATAACATGTATACTAACATTTATAAAAGAAATAAACAAACATTAAATGAATGTATTATCACAACATAGGAAGCACTACTGATTAAAACAGCATGAGACTATCGACCACACAGTCCGTATTGGAGACCGTTAAGACCATCATTAGAAGGATGCTTTTCAGCGCCTCTGTCGACAAACAGGCTTAGCTTAAACAAAAGAAAAAATGGCGCTTAAGAAAAACACATTTATATAGATGCGACCCAAAACCCCACTTAAAACATACTCTCTTTTTCATGAGAAATCTTTGATCATTTTTGTTTTTATCAAATTTGGCCAAACGATTTCGATTAAAACAAAATAATTTCATGTTTAAGATAGTTTTATAACGAATCAAAGTACACCTTGAATGTTCTGACAGCATCTTGTCCAGTCCTCCACTCAGAATTAACTTGGATTACTGGTAAACCATGAAGGGGGGAGGGAGGGAGACAGAAGTTTATTAATAATAAACAATAGATCACAATTTATTTTTACTGATCTTTTCGGTATCATAAATCATTTCCTAGATATTCGTTTTTACTGATTTGACTTTTCGATTTTTTGCAATTTTTAAAAGTTCAGTTTTATCTCGCAATGTTATTAATTTCATGGCTAGTGCATAGCGAGTAGCTTTTAAGCATTTGACTATCTTAACTCTGATACACCTACAACGAAATATGTAATGGAACTATTTCTTCAAACGTTATTCTGGAGAAAATAAAGCAGATAGAAGGATGTATCTTTGCAAGAATAGTTGTAGAAGCTATACCAAATGAACGACAGTGTGTAGAGACTCATGTGGTTTACATCTACCTGTTAAAAATGCACACACACATTAACGAATGCAAATGATTACTTTCTCTACATCTTACATAGTATAAACTGATAAAGGTATTTACATACCCTAAAATTTGAACCGAAATTTTGCTGGAAATAAAGTTTGATGAGGGTTCAAAAATTAAAATACACTAGTTACCATTTCCAAGATAGTTTTAGTTATTACTTTGGTTGATGTTAGAGAAGTACTTCTCGTTGTTTCTATATTTATTTTTATGAATATTAATATATTTTATAATAGAATTATATGCGTTAACTAAACGAAACAGGGGATCTCCTGAGTAAAAGAAAAACATTTTTAGAAAAACATATGTGTGTGTGTGTGTCCACCCCGTGTGTCTGGAAACAGTAAGCTCAAAATCAAAGATTCGGTTAAATGCCAAATTTTATACTTTAGCTCAGTATCTTCGAAGAATTCTACAAGGCTGATTATCGTTTCTATGTATTCGTATACATAAAAATGGCGATATTAATATGCTCGCAATTTCCGGATATCTGGTACTAGTTAAGAAAAGGCGTCTTTTTAATCCTCTAAATGTTACAAAACATTTTTCACTAAATGGTATTTGGGGAAGGGGGATCGTATCGCACTTTGGAACACTCTGAACTCAAATATCAAGTTTCATATTTAACCCTCTTAATTTTTGAGACAGTCACAGATGTGCATATATGCACACATATGGATATTTTTCTAAAAATGCTTTTTATTGAGAATCAGATTACCTGTCAAACTCTAATTTTTAGGTTGAATACTTCTTCTACTTACTATACATAGTAGAGAAAGTAAAAACACTATACTACAGAAAATTCAATACAACTAAAACTACAATATGGATATCATCTCTTACAAGTTTGTATACAATTTTTTAACGGCGCTGTATTTTTCTGCGAAATAAATGTAAATGGAGTGTTATCTATGGACGCTCTTTAACTGCAGTGGTTCTCAGCGTCCCATTCTAAACTGGGCGTGAGAGATCGCTTAATTTTGCTCAGAGGCCTCTCTATCAGGCTTGAGGTTCTTTTACGTCCGAAAAAATCCATCGTCCTCCGCCAGGTTTGAATCCGCGACCTTGGGTATATGAAGTTAGCATGGTAAGCATTACACCACGGAGGGCGACTATATTTTTCTGTGGAATTCCCTCCGCTGTCACATTCACATTTCCATACTCTGTGGAGAAAGGGGAATGATTCTAATTAAAGACAAATTTCCCACTCTTGCCCGAGTCATATTGTTCAGAAAAACTGAGTAATAAGCGAGATATTCCGCTTTTTCACTCTGCGCAGAATTAAAACCCTCTCCCTTTGGGAAAAGCAATTAAGATGCCATATAGACAGCCCATTTTATAAGTGAGGATAAAAGTATGTTATGAGCTAAATTTCGTTACAATGACTTTGACCATTATTACGTGAAAAGCTGAAAAATATGCACACGCACACAAACGCACTTTTTAAAATCGCTCTTGATTCAGAGCCATCCCAACATACACGTTATAAATTATTCATTCGAAAATAACAAATTCAAAAATAGCAACATTCGGCTAATGTTTAATACTACCTTTAGATCAATTTTGCACATGCAACGTGCGGTTATGTATATTTTATATGTTAATACTTGATCGCATCATAGAAATAAAAATCGGCGCTATATTTAATTTCTATAACTTAAGGGCCAAACTATTCTTTAAAACATTTTATTTATTGCACGCTAATCGAAATAAAAGTGACCTTATTACTTATCTTCTTGTAGGTATAATGGAAATAAGGTACACTAGACTAAAATGATAATCAAATCTTGCTGGTTGAAAATAACGACTTCCTATTTAAGAAAAGTATAGGTATTAGGAAACGTAAACAAATAACGAGGAACATCTCAGAAATGGTTAACACTACAATTATATATGACAAAGAATGGCGTTTTAATGAAGTCTAAATTTCTTTTTGGGTTGTAAAATGTTGTCCATCTCTTACGGTTTACCAGTTAAGCAAAAGTCATCCACAATGAACTGGACTTTAGAGGCTATTTCCAGAAAATCCAATATTATATTTCATTTGTAATGAACCATTCTTAAGCATATGGTATTTTGAATCAACTCCTTAGTTACTTTTGACAAAATCAATATTTTCGTAAAATGTTCCATGTAGAGGTTAATTTGTGGTGGGGAAGATGCCCAACTTAACCGACTTTTCCCCTTATGTGCTGTTTACAAACACACGCAGATTTTTTTTTCTTTCTAAAATACTTTTGTTGGTTACAGTGTCTTCAAAGCATTTCCAGTCAAATCTTGGTATCGAATTTTTGTGTGGAATACAATACCTGCTCTACATTATACGCGGTAGAGAAAGTAAAAATGTCCATGAATATGTGAAATAGCACCTGCTGCATAATAATTATGATAATGAACAAGTTGATATAGCTACAGACCCTCCCAATACTAATAATAATAATAATAATAATAATAACAATAATAATACAAATTTGATAATAACGATTTGATAATTTTGTACTCACTAATATGATTTAAGTAATAAATAAATGTTGCAATAAATAAAATCACAACCTATGTTAGTTACTCCATTGTTGCTATGTTATCTGTCAAATTCTATTTCCCACACACGTAGCAATACATAATACTAAACAATTAAGTTGCACTGATCAAACAAACGAAATACGACCATGTGATTATGATATATTATCAAACCGTTAAAAAAATGTGATGTGTTCCATTCAGTTGACTTTATCTACATCACTGTAATAAATTATTGCTAATAAGCATGTTCTATCTACTTTATAATAATCGAGATAAACATTAGCAGACATTTTTTTAATTACTTGCTTCCTTGTAAAGAGAAGGGAAATTAGGGAATACACTAGGATAAAACAATATTCAAATCTCTTAAAAGCTGGTTGCTATGTGGTTTAAATCCGTTTCTGTGCAGGGCCAGGAGTTAACAACTTTCCGTGTGAGATTAGTTTAAGCATTTTAAATCTGAAACAAATAACAAGGAATTTCTCAAAAATGGTCAATTCCAGGAAAAAACGTATATGATATACATTGTGTGTCAACGTGACCGACATTTTTCGCGTAGTAGTTTTTGTCTATCTCTTGTGGTTTACCAATTATGCAAAATTAATTGAGAATAAAGAAGTCTTTAGAGAATATTCCCAGAAAATTCAAGATATACATTTTAAGTAGTAGTGTATTGAGAAACACGCTCTGTGTGCGGTTCATGTTTGTCGAATATGGCTACTACCAAAGTTTGCTTGTTAGAGGAGAGACAAGCTCTTTCGACTTTCTCACCTGTTTACTGGATAGATTTTCTCTCCCGTTTGCAGGGTAACTCAGTCAGATATAGAAGTTCTCTACGGCTTTTGGAGAGATGGGCAATGAATCTCACGCGTTACAACTATTTTTTTTTTGTGCCTAAGGCACGAAAAATGCAATACAAATTTTTAGGTTGTACTCGAATGTATAAGCCATATATTTCACTGCTGGCTTACCAAACATGTTTTTACATAAATTAACGCAAAAATTAATTAAACTATGTTTATGAAAAATACTAGGTATCAATCCTGAAAAAATGACTGTGTGAATTATCAAGCCATTATAACATATAAACATCTTAATATTAATAAAAATCTAATGTGTCCATCAATTACTGTTAAAAAGCTTATTCTTCTACTTCATGCTAATCTATATAAGCATTAGTAGAAATAGTCTTATTTCTTCGTCTTAAGCAGAAGGGAAATAAGGGAGTACACTAGGCTAAAGCGATAGTCAAATCTTTTAAAAATCGGATGTATTCCATTCACATGCTTTATCTACATCTCAAAAACAAATTAATGTTAAAAAGCTTATTCATCTATCTAATTCATATAATCGAGATATACATTAGCAGAAATGGTCTTATTACTTGCTTCCTTGTAAACAGAAGGGAAATAAAGGAGTAAACTAGGCTAAAGCGGTAGAAAAATGTTTGAAAAATTGGTTGCTATGCGAATGAAATTCTTTCTTTTCATCGTTCTGACAAATTATCGTATGAAGAAACCTTTAAGTATTTTAAAACTGAAACCATAACAAGAAATATCTCAGAAATGGTCAACTCCATGGTCAACAAAATATAACATAGATTATGTAATTTAACGAGATGTACTTTTTTGTGTAGTAAGTTTTTGTCTTATCTGTTACGGTTCACCAGTTAAGCCAAAGTCATGCGGAATAAAGAGGTCTTCAGAAGGCTTTCCCACAAAATAGAAGATTTACATTTAATTTGTCGTGTAAATATCCTTAATATACGGTATTTTAATCAAAATCATTAGTCATTTTTGGGAAAATAAAAATGTTTGAATTTTTTTTCTCATAAAGCGTAGCTTGGGATGGGGGATTAACTTCAAAATCTTCTTTTGCATCTCTGATACATACTAAATTTAAATACTAAGTTTGGTATTCAACCAATTTTCGTTTTTGAGTTGCGGTGTTTACAGAAACACAGATACATATATGGACTTTTTCTAAAAATTATATTTTTTGGACACAGGGGACCCTACTACACGCATTTCTAGTGAAATATCGTTATTGAATTTTTGGGTAGAATACAATCCTTCTCTACCTATGTACTAAGAAGAGAAGGTAACAAAAAAAAAAAACAAAACAAACTCGTTGCTCAATATCATGTCTCAAGGGAAATAATTAGAATAGATTGGAACGGTAATAAATCAAGCAAGGCCATTCACTCAAATCAGCAAATATCACTTCGAATAGCACTGGCATTTTAGATTACACGCTCCACTCATACGTTTTGGTGGTTGCATAGGCACTCGACTCAAGTTCGAACCTTGCACGCCATCAGTGCAATGAATGAAAATTCCAGCGTGTTACTTTCGCATATCTTCCTTTACCCATTATTTTACCTTCTATATATACGTGCTATGTATTACACTAAAAAATTCGATATCGAGATTTCACCGGAAATATATGGTTTGAGACCCCCTGAATTAAAAAAAAAAAGCATTTTTAGAAAAATGTCCATGTGTGTATGTGTGTGTGTTTGTGTGTGTGTGTGTCCGTGGGCAGCATAGCTCAAAAATGAAAAGACCGTTAGAAACCAAACTTGGTATTTACGTTTGATATATACCAAGGATGCGAGATGAACATTTTCAAGAAAATCTCCCTATACCAAACTACCCTTTTTATGGACAAATTTCGGAAATTTTGATTTTCTTAAAAATGGCTACAACAATTTTGATTAAAATCTCGTATATTTAAGATATTTACTTGACAAATAAAATGTATATCTTGAATTTTTTTGGAATAGCTTCTGAAGACTACTTTATTCTGGATGAATTTTACGGATTTTTGCATAACTGCTAAACTTTAAGAGATGGACAAAAACTTACCACACAGAAAATATAGAGCACATTAAAACACTCAATTTATGCTATATATATTTTTTTTTTCGTGAAGTTGATCGTTTTTAAGATATTCCTTTAGTTTTTAGTTTCAGCTTTGAAAACATACTTTTCTCATATAGGAATTGGATAACTCCTGTCCATACAAACAATGAAGCTTCAGTCACATAGCAGCCAGCTTTTGAATATCTCTTTAACCTATGGTATTCCCTTAGTTCGCTTCTACTTACAAGAAAGCAAGTAATAAGACTATTTCTGCTAATGTTTTCTCAATTAGCATGAAGTAAATAGAAGCCTAAGCTTTTTAACTATGCTTTTTTGCAGAGATGCAGAGAAACCATGTGAATGGAACACATCAGATTTTTTTTTTTAAATAGTGACGCCATACAATTGTTATAAAAGCATGTTTCATATCTATTTTAGGTCGGCCTCCGTGGTGTAATGATTACCATGCTAACTTCATATACATAAAGTCAGGGGCTCAAACCCGCCGGAGGACGATGGATTTTTTCGGGCATGGCTTCCTTCGAAAGGGAAGTGAAGCCGTTAGTCTCATGTCTTAGATTTACGGCACGTAAAAGAGCCTCAAGCCTGATAAATGAGGCCTCTGCGCAAAATTAAGCGGTCTTTGACGCCCAATTTAGAATGGGACGCTGAGAACCACAGCAGTTAAATAGCGTCCATAAATAAAACTCCATTTCTTTATTGTCAATTGGGATAATCCTTTGTAGAAATACTATTTTTACACCTTTAGTTGTAGGTACAAGCCAAATTAATGTCTTATGTTTAAGAGGCGCAGTGGCTTTAAAATTTAATATTTTTTCCATGAAATCGCGAGACACAAATCGTGAATATTGACTTGACTAACAAAACTACAAAGTATTGAATAACTGAACAGTATTAAGAGGATGTATATATATATATATATATTGTTCAAGGTGATTCAAAACATGTATTTCCGAAGAAATCCACACAACGGGCAGAGCAACGCACATACACCCTTAACGCTCTTTATATCTTGCGGGACTCCAGGGAGGCAGGGGTGAGAGATCGACCAGATTTGGATGACAACAGACACAAGCATAAACCAGGTTCCCAACGATTACAAATGGAACGTCTCCGACGTTGCCTGGTCCCATTCACATGCCCCTAGTCTCCAGTGGTTCCCCGAGGGGGTGGGGACTAGCCCGAAAGTCCCGAAGGCGAGTCTCTATCGAGCGATACCGACGATTACAGGATGAGCCCATCACAGTGCATAAACTCCAATGCAGGATGCCGAATATCATCGCCTGATTCTTCAACCGTAAAACAATGGAAAGGAGATATTGGAAAGAAGTAATGTTGAACAGAAGAATTCGGAGGACATTCCTAGTATTTTCCTGTCGAGTCATAAACCCCCCCAAAAATCCTATGGGTCAGAAGGCCGGCCTCGGGAATTGAACCCACGACCTCCCGAATGTCAGTCGTATACGAATGCACACTTACTTTACTACAGGTATGCCGTACCCGGCGGGATAACACAGGCTGTTTCATCTATGTTGCGGATTTGATCCATGGTCGAGCTACTTGATCTATGTTTTTTTTTTTTTTTTTGTGTTTCTCTGGGTCCCCAGGCGAATGCTGGATATATTTCTTTCATTCCCCGGATTTCCTCTCCCTCATATTGTTTTCATTGTCGTCCATCCTTCATCCTGTTGGTTTCTTTCGCGATTGTGCTTGGTGCAGGTGGCAGGTAAAAAGGATGCCCATCTCTCCGTTCTCCGACTTCGACAGGTTCCAGGACTCAGGACCACTTCCGGTGGGGGCGGGGATTTGGAGCCTATGGGGCGGTGTCCTCGAACTACCTGTCCGGATGATGAGGGACTTCTATTTGGAAACTGTAGAGGTCCTGTCATTACAGTGCCGTCACTCCTGGATTCGACCGGCATAGCCTGTCACCTCACCCTTCCTCCTGGGGGCGCCCCCCATTGTTGGGGGCATAGGTATAATAACTAAGGTTCGGCTCATGCTCTATTTCTAATCCTATAGGTAGTAGTAGAGGAAATAATGTTCTATTCATCGGCACTCGAATGCACTTGATGAGTTTTGCATCTTCTTCTATGTGGAGAGTGAATGGACAAAAGCCACAGTTCTGACGTAACTATAAACCATAACAAACCGAATTATCTGGGCCTTTGCATTTCACAACTAATGTCCACACACTGTAGTTTCAATACTGAGACGGATAAACAGGAAGTAGACGCATCATATAAGCAATTTTAAATAAACTCACAAAGGGAGTACATACCAATGCAGGATGTGCGTCCCCGAAGGCGAAAGCCATGGTAACAGGAGCAGACCGGCTTCCCCGCCACCTCTTCACACTCGTGATCACAGCCTCCTCTGTTTTCTGCGCAGGCCTTTGGCTGCCCTTCTCCATTATCTGTGAACACAATTGTTATACAGTCAACTCATAGGAACACACATAAAAGTCGCCAGCGTGTCATGTTGACATAGTAACATTTATCCCAAAAACTTTCAAAAGAAGCGCTGTGCATGTTTTGTTTTTATATACATTAGCCACCTACATAAAATAAAGAAACATTCATAAGTAAGGAACAATTTAAAAATACGTAAAAATAAAATTAATTTATTTTATAAAGTGCTCAAATACGGAAAATTTGATATTTAAAATAGAAAAATCAGATGTGTCCCATTCACATGACTTTCTCTACATCGCTGTAATAAATTATTGTTATTCTGTTTCATGCTAATCGACATAAACATTAGCAGTCTTATTACACAGTTCCTTATAAGTAGAAGGGAAATAAGGGAACACACTAGACTAAACCACAGTACAGTGTTAAAATGTGTTTGAAATCCTTTTCTTTGTGTGGCCAGGAATTGACAAGTTTCCGTATGAGAAAAGTTTAAATATTTTAAAACTGATACCAATAACAAGGAATGTGTCGAAAATGGACAATTCCACAAAAAATGTATATGACATAAATTGTGTGCCTTAAGGTGATCTACATATTTTTCGTTACTAAGTTTTTGTCTATCTCTTACGGTTTATCAGTTATACAAAATTCATACAAATTCATCCAAAATATAGTGGTCTTCAGAGGCTACTCCCAGAAAATTCAATATATACATTTAATTCTATGTAAATATTTTAAATATAAGATATTTTAATCAAAATAGAGCCTTTTTTTTGAAAAAACGAAATTTTTCGAAATTTTTTCCATGAAAAGAGTAGTTAGGGGTGGGGAAATTTTCTTGAAAATCTTTGTGTCGCATCCTTGGAATATACTGCACTTAAATATCAAGTTTGGTATTTAACATATTTCTCGTTTTTGAGCTGTGTTGCCTGCAGATCCACATACACACACAGACAGACACACACTCGGATATTTGTCTAGAAATGATTTTTTTTTGTATTCTGGGGCTCCCAGAACATGTATTCCCGTTGAAATCTCGGTACCAAATTTTTGGGTGCAATTCAATACCTAGTCTATAAACTATGTACATAGTATGTGTAGAGAAAGTAAAAATTAATTACTATACACTAGACACTATCAGCAACATTTTTTCAATGCTATCATGTTTTTTTCTGAAAGGAAGTTTTCATATTTATTTCCATGAACAATTTAATTGGGTTAACACAAAAACTTTGTTGCCTTGGGGTCAGTTTAATTGTTCGCTGTTTGGCAAATTTTTGCTTTCTTTTCTGGTCCTCATTTTAGATCCTATATTAACATTTTTGAGAATCTAAAAAATAACGAAAACATTTTATTGTAAAGTATAGGTGCGGGGGGGGGGGATTTTCTTAGGACTCTTCCATTCGGATCTTTGGAAGCTCTGAAGAAAGTACAAAGTTTTGTATCTGAATAAATAAGTAACCAAATAAGTACATTAAAACATGTACGAGTTTGCCATTAATATAGGTCATGCGAATGTATCACATCTTGTTTTATAAAAATTGGAGCATACCTATTTAAAGTTCCCCTTCTACATAAAAGAAAGAACGAAGTGGCAATAACAACGATAATCAGTAAGCCAAAATGATAGAACTGTATTAAATAACTAATACCAAGCACTTGCTGGCTTTATTTTAGTATTATTAGAGATTTATCGTGAAATATTACACAACTAATTAAAGTTGAGTTATTGACGAGTGAGTTTAATTAGAGAACGACACCACGAATTAACATTGAACATTGTTGAGCTCTTTCAATTCCCATATCCATTATTATTATTATTATTATTATTATTACGCACGTAAACGAATTACTCGGCAGCAAATAAAATGCATTGTAGGATTTTAACGTTGTTAATTAGAATAATAACTGAATGGTGAAGATGATGGCGGCGACAATTTAAATATAAAACAAGACATGCTTAACAATGCTACCAAAGCTCCGTCAATATTTACACGTATTAATCACCGTTTATTTTACGTGACTCCACTCCTTCTTCTATGGTATCAGTCTTAGAAGAATCGCAGTGAAGGTTAGAACCCTTGCTAATCTACGGCATTGAAATCGTATTCTGTGATGTTCATCGCTAAAGCTAACCAAGCTACAAACTCGGAAGCAGGTTGCAAATTCCTTTATGCACAAACATATTTATTTTATGCTTTATTTCAAAATTAGACACACCAACATATCGCTTGAAGCTGTTTTGAGAATTCATCAAATATTATTGTCCCAAAATAGAACAATCAATTGCGTCCAAACGCTCCTAAAAGTTGCATCAGTGGGTCTTAATTCTCAATACACATAATATAAATGAATCTTTGATAGACATGATTATACTTCAACATTTATTATATTCATGCATTTA
Source organism: Hymenopus coronatus (assembly GCA_030762935.1). Lineage (NCBI taxonomy): Eukaryota > Metazoa > Arthropoda > Insecta > Mantodea > Hymenopodidae > Hymenopus > Hymenopus coronatus. Next base: position 101,232,331 of record CM060890.1, read on the forward strand.
TTCATTTATTTACTTTTAAAGCAGTCTTTGATATATGTACTGTTTCTATGCACTAAAGTGATGAATATACACTTTATTGAATAAAACCTGCCACATTAACAAGCAATGTACTACCCATCCGCTATCGCCACTACAACATGCCAAGCCTCGCAGGAGGCTTTAGTCATCACAGTTGTGGCTGCTACTATATCATTTGCGTTGGACCAAGCCGGCCTTGTTCATGGACTATGAAGTGCAACGTCATTCTGAGTCAGTCTAGTCCTGTTTCCCATAGACGCATACTAGAAATAACATTTTGCAATATTTTCATTTGCTTTGCTGCGTGAGGATATCACGTTGTACACTACTGCATGGTTATTATGTTAGATTTGTGAATTGGCAACTGGAATTTATGCAGAAATTGGCTGCTTATATAAAAACATTATAGTTATTATAAACATTTAAATAAACTACTTGGTTAAAATAAAACGAAAAAGAGGCAGCTAACAGTTCTAACCGAGACAAAGTAGGGCTCTCGTGGAAAGAAACCAAGAAAGTCGTGTTTCAAAATGTTTTTGACGGCAGAATAATGCCAAGGAAAGTCCCTCCAACCCAAACTACCCTTTACATCGAAAGACTAATGCGACTTTTTTATTTTCTAAAAAATGGTTGCAACCATTTTGATTAAAATACGATATATTTCATATACAGGACAAAATATACATTTTGAATTTTCTGGGTGTAGCCACTGAGGTCCTCGTCATTTGGAAAGCATTTTTTAATCTAAAAAGGGGTCTAGATATTGTAAAATCACACAATTTATGTGAATAAAACTCGGGGATGTTCTATGTTGTAGGTTTGATTTGTCAAGATCTAAATACTTTTTCAACTGCAAAGCCGCTATTAATGTTTTTCACTGGATCATGCAAAGTAAAGACATTTCAAATATATTACATTGTGGCCAGATCTTAAAGTATTTTACTACCATCTAAGCATATTGTATTCCCCTTATTCCATTGCACCTACAAGGAAATGTTATCTTGTTTAGAGTCAATTAAATACATGAATAATGTGTTGAAAAATGGTTGAGAAAAGCACGTGAATGTAACACAGAGTTTTTTTGTTATCGTATTAATTTTAAAGTAACTGCTGATATAATAAAATTGTATCAATTCTGGATTAATGTCTCTGCCTATAATTCGATACAAGAGCTTAGTTCTTTGTCCAGCGGCAGTCATGCAGGCAATTATGTGAAGAGGTGGTACAGTTACATTTACTGAAATACACACACACACACATACAAATAGTCACCCTCCGTGGTGTAGTGGTTACCATTGCTAGCGTCATATACCCAAAGTCGGCGGAGGACGATGGCTTTTTTCGGGAGTAAAAATACATGTATTTCCTCGGTATCGACTTTTTGAGTGGAATGCAATACCTTCTCTATGCACTATGTGCATAGTATGTGTAGAGAAAGTAAAAATATATAACACCAATATATTTTAGTAATAATGACGACTCATAAACATATAAATAACTTGTAGCCGGAGTGATTCACCGCATGGTCAATTAATACCGCTACGGGACAAGTTGATCGTGTCTTAAACGTGAAAGTGGAATAAACAAAACAATCAGAGTGCTATCTCATCATTTCGTGGTTATCAACAACGACGCTAAAACAGTAGTTCCAATAGTTCCAAGATAGAAAGTGAATATCAATAACCCGACAATAATTTCAAACCGGAGGAGGACAGCATGCTGGGACTTGATTCTAAACAGTCAAAACTGACCACACTTATGCTAAACGATGTATGTTACTAAGAGATAAGGTGTTTGTGTGATTAATGCACAGACATGTTTTGATTGTGAGCATTTATATGTGTAAATACGTGGGTGTAGCTGTGAATGCAAGTGTTAGGTTGTACGAGGACGATCCAGAAAGTAACGAACGTTTTGGCACAGTTAAATAATAACGAAAGATATGAACACAAAACTGAACTTAAAAGTTACAGTACCTTACTCTATTTCTCAACGTAATCGCTATTACTATCAAGGTATTTTTTGCCACGTAGTACTGGTGTTTCAATGTCTATGTTATACTCGTCCGCCGCTAAAGATCTGAGCTAAGATGTTGAGGTTTCCACCGGTTGGTCATGTACGGTGACCAAAGTGAAAAACCGGTTTTTCTAAATTCTTTCATCAACATTTGCTTTCAATTCCTTCATAACGATTGATGAACTTCCACTATAGTCTTTGTCAGGCACAGTGGTTCTTTCTTGATTACTCATAAGTTATGCACCACTTCCTCACTGAAGACTCGTTCATTGCATTATGACTATACCCTGGCGTTATTTGCCTATAAAATTCGATTGGCCGAACATTTTGTGCATGAGAAAAAAACAAAAAAACAAACGAGTAAGTTGTTTGGCAGTAGAAAAAAATGGTACCACGTGGCAATAAATATCTTAATAGAATCGAGATTGCGTTGACGAATAGAATAAGGTACCGTAACTTTGTAAATAAAGTTTTATGTTAATATCTTTCGTTATTATTTAGTTCTGCTAAACCATCTATCACTATCTATTCGTCTATCTTTCCTAACGATCACTTCCTATCTTGTGACTACTGTTTTAGCGTCGTTGTATAATATTAGAATGTTGCTTCCTTTGTTGGTTTGTTTGTTTTGTTGATGTAGAGTGTTGTGAATATAAAATAATGATAGGTAACATTTTCAAATCAAGTAGATATATTTTAGAGCGCATGTACGGTCTCCTGACCCATGCGACTTTTCATGAGCAGGAATAAAACAAAAGAGCGCTCAAACGTATAATACCTTCCTGTTTGAGAAAGTATAACTATTTTAAAACTGAAACCAATAATCAGGAACATCTCAAAATATGTAACTTTACAAAAAACTGTATATGACAAAATGTGTTTTTTAACGAGATCTGCATTTTTTGTGTAGAAAGATATTGCATTCTTACCAAAAAATTCGATACCGAGATTTCACTAAAAATAAACGTTTTAGAATCCACTAAATAAGAAAACAAAATAGAAAAAGGGCCGCGCGCGCGTGTCTGTGTCCTTGTATCTGTGAATACGGTAACACAGATATGACAAATTGATTACATACCAAAACCCCCCCATCCCAAACTACCCTATACATGGATAACATTTCGAATATTTTCATTTTCTTAAAAATGGCTGTAATGATAAAGATACTTGTATGACAAATAAAACCCATATCTTGAATTTTCTAGAGTAACTTTGAAATGCTCTTCATTCCAAATGCCTTTTACATACTTGGTAAAAGTAAGAGGTAGAAAAAAAATTAGTACAAAAATGTAGACCTCGTTAAAACACTAAATTTATGTCATATACAGCTTTTTGGAGCTAACCATTTTCGATATATTCCTTGTTATGACTTTCAATTTTAAAATACTTAAACTTTTATCATACGGGAATTTGTCAACTGCTGGTCATGCGAAGAGAGAGTAACTAGCTTCTAAAAGATTTTACTATCGCTTTAGTATAGTGTATTCTCTTATATTTAAGTAATAAGACAATTTCTTGTAATGTTTATCTTGATTAGCGTGAAGTAGGTAGAAAAATAAGCTTTTTAAGAATAATTTGTTACAGAGATACAAAGAAGGTCATATTAATGTAACATACATTTTTCTCCTATGGGTGCATAGAAATTGAAGAGCAGATATACTTTCGTAAACTATCCTCAGAAAAAAATATCTGATGTGTTCCATTCACTTGACTTTCTCTACATCTCTGCATCAAATTATTGTTAAAAAGCTAAGGCTTTATTTTACTTCATGTAATCGTGAAAAAAAAAAAAAAAAAAAAAAACTAGCAGAAATAGTCTTATTACTTGCTTCCTTGCAAATAGAAGGAAGCCAAGGGAGCAGCATAGGCTAAAGATGTAGTCAAAAGCTGGTTGCTATGTGACTGAAGTTGCTTTGTTTGTATGGACAGGTGTTGACAAATTCCTGTATGAGAAAAGTTTTTTAAAGCTGAAATCAGTAACAAGGAATATCTAAAAAACAATCCACTTCACGAAAAAATGTATATACAACATAAATTGCGTGTTTTAACGAGCTCTACATTTTCTGTTAAGTAAGTTTTTCTCTATCTCTTACGGTTTGCCAGTTATGCAACATTCCGTAAAATTCATCCAGAATAAAGTGGTCATCATAGGCTATTTCCAGACAATTCAAGAATATATTTTATTTGGCATGTAAATATTTTAATATAGATATCTTAATCAAAACCATTGGAGCCATTTTTGAGAAAATCAAAATTTTCGAAAAATGTTCCATGCAAATGGTAGTTAGATTTAGGGGTGGATTACCTTGGAAATTTTCGTATCGCATTCTTGGAAGATACTGAATCTAAATTCCAAGTTTGGTATTTAATGGAGTTTTCGTTTTTGAGCTATGCTGTACACAGACACACACACATACAGAGCTTTTTCAAAAATGCTTTTTTTTATTCATGGGGACTCAAAACATGTGTTTCCGGTGAAATCTTGGTATAGAATTTTTAGGTGGATTGCAATACCTTCTCTATACACTATGTACATAGTACGTATAGAGAAAGTAAAAAAAATATATCTGCGGAGATTAATTCCTTTGGGAAAGAAACAAAGAAAGACTTTTGCCCATATAATTCATCACGATAAGATTAGGTGGAGAGAAGATGTCCATTCATATTAGAATTCGTGCTTGAACTTTAGGTACGGAAGGATAACATGCAACACGCAAAGGGTGCAGTTAGACCACACACACTGTGTGCACACAAGAAAATGTTGACCGTGTGAAGGATATAATGATAGGAGATGGCGTTCCTTAACAATAGAGACGTGCTGAGGAAATAATAGCCTTCTATGCGGCACAGTTAGACACTAATTGAATTTACTTGGGTCTTCATAATGGCTTAGCCAAATATGTATCTAGATTCCGGAAGTTCTGCAATGTGTTTGCTGTAAACCAGTTTTCGTTTGTTCAGTTCGGATTCATGTAGATTTATGAGTATGAGATGGAGAATCGTTGTAATCCACAGCGTAATTCAAATATTCTAATTTCAAATAGCAACCTGAGGAGGGAATAAGCTTAATTTTTTAAAAGAATTGACGCTTAACTGAATATATACACTTTCGACTTGAGTACATTAGCGAGGGAAATCCAACTCTTGATCGATGTCAGTGAGTTTTATTACTTTCTCTAGCATGTGTGTACAATGTACGTAGTAAATAGAGAGGACATTGTATTCAATCCGATATCGAGATTTCATGTACATGATTTGAGATCCTCCCCCCAAAAAAAAATTGCACGCGCCCGTACGAACATGTGTGTATATCTATGGAAAACAACGCATAAACGAAAATACAGTTAAATACCAACTTAAATAAGGATGCAATACGAAGACTTTCAAGAAAATTCTCTCGCTCCAAACTATCCTTTACATAAAAAATATTTTTAAATGTTGTTTTTCTCAAAAATGGCTCTAACGATTTTGTTTAAAGTGCCGTATATTAAAGATATGTTGAAGACAAAATAGCATTTATATCTTGAATTTTCTGTGAATAGCCTCTGAAGATCTCTTCATTCTGTAGAATTTTGCATAGCTGGTAAACCGCAACAGATAGACAAAAACTTACTACACAAAATGGTATATCTCGTTAAAACACACAATTTGTCATATACATTCTTTAATAAAGTTAGCCATTTCCGAGATATTCCTTTTTTGTGGTTACAGTTTTAAAATTTACTTAAAATTTTTCTCATACATGAATTTGTAAACTCCTTGCCAAGCAAAGAAACACCGCCTGCGATGCCATTAGTAGTTAAAGCGGGCGTTAAACACTACAAAAAAAAAAAAAAAAAGCAAAGAAACGACTTTAAATCACATAGCGACAGCTTTTATAAGATCTGACTAACTCTGATCCTAACCATTCTACTTACAAGGAAGCAAATAATAATGCCATTTTTGACAATGTTTGTCTCAAATAGCATGAACTAGTTAGAACAGTAAGCTTTTTAACAATAATTTGTTACAGAGTTGTGGAGAAAATCATGTGAATGGAATACGTCAGAGTTTTACACCATGCATCTCATTTATAGCTAAGCCATGGATCAGAGCATAGTTCTCCTTCATTGCAGTGACCTCGATATCTTTCCACAGAGCATTAGCGGATGCTTGACGCACCCAAGACTACGTTTATTAGCTGTATTAGTTGCTGCCTTCAGTTTGAGTTTTAAGGATTAATGTTGGTTTTTTGTGCATCTCAAAATATAGTTAATGCTATTTAATGCTCTGTTACTCTGCAATGTACAAATGTGTTTAGCTTTTGTAAGGAAGCCATCAGGGACAGGTTTTAGAAACTGTTGCTTCAAGTGGTAATGCTATGAAAATTCGTTGAGACTGAATTTGGAAATGTATCTGCATAATCTAGAAGAAATATCAGGTTCCTTTCGCTTGATTCCTTCTCGAATGAGAAACGCTAAACAAACTTTACGGAATCCTGGAGCTCCTGCTGTTCATAGTGCTGATGCAAATTTATGTTAAAAAGCTTCCTTAATTGACTGAGAGAGAAATGTTCTTTTTCGCAGCAAAGGAATTTCCTGTTGTGGAGCTTTTGAAGTTCTCTGTTTGCAAGAGCAGAGCATCTTGCACTTAATTAAGCTCATTAGCAAGTCACCTAGAGCTTCCTAATGCCTTTTCTGTGCAAGGGTAGATCTCAGGCGTTCGTGCATTTGGTAGTAAGCATCCGTTACCAAGCGCGGCTGGCAAAACGGTACGAGAAACACTAGCATAGCGTGGCCCAGAGAAGGCGAAACAAGGAATCACAGAACTACACAATGGTTGATTTTATACGAGGAAACTTGAGTTTCTGATAAGGCTTGTTCCCATCTTAGTTTCTCTGCCACTCATCTAGGTTTGTTTTTAATCCAAAAATCGACGTCACGAGTTTTTGAAGACACTTTATGGATTCGGAGTTAAAGGGACAATTCAGAAAAGTAAGTGTTGTACAGCATAGTTTTAAAATTCTGATGTGTTCCAAACAAATGCCTTTCTCTACAAACTACTTACAAACAATTATTCCTTTATCTACATCTTGATAATCGAGATAAACCTTAGCAGAAATGACTGTAGAAGGAAAATAAGGTAATACATAGGCTAAAGCCATAGTGAAAACTTTTAAAAGATGATTGCTATGTGAAACAGTTAAAATTCGATTCGCTTTACCTAGCCAGAAAAACAAAAGAGCGTAGAAACGAAGGATGACCTCCGTATGAGAAAAGTTTAAGAAGTTTACAATTTAAACCAATAACAAGGGTATCTCGGTAATGGTTAAGTATATTAACTCTACAAAAACAACTATATGGCATAAATTGTGTGTTTTTAGCGAGATCTATATTTTTTGTAGTAAGTTTAGTAAGTTTTTATCTCTCTCTTACGGTCTACTAGTTATGCAAAATTCATTCAGAATGAAGAGGTCTTTAGAGGCTATCCCTGAAAATTCAAGATGAGTGTCTTTTGTAATTGAAGGCCTTTCGGGACTAAGTTGCTTTATTATTTTATTCACTCAGAATTGCTTTATATTTTATTTGCCATGTAAACATCTTTAATATACGGCGCTTAAATCAAAACAGTTAGAACATTTTTGAGAAATTCCAAGTTTTTTTTTCTATGCAAAGGGTCGTTTGGGGTGGGAGGATTTTCTTGAAAATCTTCGTGGTACATCATTGGAGGGTACTAAACTTAATACCAAGTTTGGTATATAGCGGTCTTTTCGTTTTTGAGCTATGCTGTTCACACACACATACACGTTTTTCTAAAAGTGCTTTATTTTTGGACTCAGCGGATCTTCAAACATGCACGCATCCTTTTATATTCTTTTATTCAGGGGAACCCAAATATATAAATATATATTATATAATTCCAGCATATTTTAAAGATTTGCGGAATTGCTGCATCCTATACAAGCGCTGCGTGGAATAACTTATTTATATTTTTTAAAAAATAGCTCAATTTAACAAATACTTCCATTTTAGATTGAATTTTGATTACAATTTTCTGCAATACTATTTTATTGTAATTTCTAATCCCTATAATTTTTTATATTTTATATATACGAGGAAAGGCAGTTAATTCTTATCTGTCCGAGCGAGCTCTGAACATACTCGGTCCTTTGGGCTTCTGCGAACTCCGAGAGAAAACACGTTAGAACAATAAACATTTTGTACAACCTAGGTACCGTTCTATTTTTTTAAAGGACTATGCTTATGATTAGGTAGTTTCATTAATTCAAATATCTGCTTGTAATTTAACACTTATGCGTGGAAATAATTAATGACGTTCCATTTCAAAAGTCTCTGCTGGGGGTGAAATTCGTATTTAAATGTTCAAAATTCTATATGTTGTTTTGTGTTTTATCTGAGTATCCTTTGTTCAGAGTATTGGGAGAAACGCAAAAGCCAAAGAAATAAATCTACAATGAGAAAATGTTGAAGGTGATTATTGTGTAACCCTGGTATTTAGCAACAGATAATACAGTCCCTGTATATTGACTACGAGTCTCTCAGCAAAGTTCATAAACAATAGACTAGCGAACTATTGCATCGAGCCTGAAGAAAAGCTGGGGTTAATTGAAGCCACGAGGATGTGTGTTAATTCTGTCGGTCTATCGATAGAGTGCACGCAACTAGCGGTGAACGAGCGAGATTATAAGTTTACATCATTCTGGGTGAGGTACAGGCTGCACGTAAATTGTGGAGGAAGAACCAAATGACAGCTCTTACATATCCTCTTTTTACTTTCTCTACACGTAATATGTACATAGTGTATAGAGAAAGCATTGCATTCCACCCAAAAATTCGATACCGAGATTTCAACGGAAATACATGTTTTGGGTACCCCTGAATCCAAAAAAAAAAAAAGCATTTTTAGAAAAAAAGTCCGTGTGTGTGTCTGTGGACAGCATAGCTCCAAAACGAAAAGACCGTTAAACACCAAACTTGGTATTTAAGTTTGGTAACTTCCAAGGATGCGACATGAAGATTTTCAAGAAAATCCCCCATCCCCCAACTACCCTTTACATGGAACTTTTTTTGAAAATTTTGATTTTCTCAAAAATGGCTCTAACGATTTTGACTAAAATGTCATATATTAAAGGCATTTACCTCACAAATAAAATGTATATCTTGAATTTTATGGGAATAGCCTCTAAAGACTACGTTATTCTGGATGAATGTTACAGAATTTTGCATAAATGCTAAACCGTAAGAGATGGACAAAAAGTTAACCGATTAAAAATGTAGAGCACATTAAAGCACACAATTTATGTCATATACACTTTTTTCGTGGAGTTGATGGTTTTTGACTTATTCCTTGTTTTTGGTTTCAGCTTTGAAAAAATTATACATTTCTCATACAGGAAATTGTCAACTCCTGTCCATGCAAACGAAGGAACTGCAGTCACATAGCAACCAGCTTTTGACGATCAGTTTAACCTATGGCACTCCCTTAATTCCCTTCTACTTACAAGAAAGCAAGTAATAAGACTATTTCTGCCAATTTTTTTCTGGATGAGCATGAAGTAAATAGAAGCATAAGCTTTTTAACAATACTTTGTTGCAGAGATGTAGAGAAAGTCATGTTAATGGAGCACATCAGATTTTTAAGTTTTGCACTTCTTATTTAAAGTTTTCGGCCTGAGATCTAATTCGGTGTATGTCTATTTGACATATTTGAATATGATGGTGAGGGGTGTAAAGAGGAATATTCTTTATTTATAACTTTGAAGGATATTAGTTTTTTTTTTAACTTAAAGTCTTTATAGCTTATACGAGAAATAGAAAAGTATCAGAATAATAAATACATAAGATGTGCATTCCAATTGTTTTTTATTAATTCCAGAAAAATTGCTAAATTTAAGCTAAAAGGTACATACCCCAACGCTCCTGAAACGTCAACGTGTCATCATACCTGACTCGAAGTAGGGTAGGAACAATTCATTTACCCTTTATTTTCTCTAGCACGTATGTTAAACACACATAGTAGATGGAGAAGATATTTATTTCACTCTGAAGTTACAGAGGTTTCACAGGGATTACTATGAGTGTATGTGTGTCCAGCATAACTTAAAAACAAAAAGTCAATTAAATATCAAACTTGATAGGACGCAACACGAAGATTATCAAGAAAATCCCCACCACAAACTACACTTTACATGGAATATTTTGATTTTCTCAAAGATGGCTCCCAGCGCGGCAGTAACATATCTGAACTCAGCTTGCGTAGAGGAGTTGATTCAGGACATCAGGAGGATCAAGGTACGATATATGGCGGCAGAACTGGGAACTTCTTTAGGAAGTATTCATCACATTGTTCACGAATTTTGCAGTACTGAAAGTTTGTTCCCGACTTGTTCTTCAAAATATGTCCAACCAACACAAGGGGAAGCGCATGGGACAGGTGTGCAACTTGTGTAACGGTTCTTCAAGGAAGGAAACAGTGGCGACGAAGCATGTATCCACCACCATACCCCCAGCAGTAAGCGGTTGTCAATGGAGTGGAAACACCCCTCTTCTCCAAAAACAAACAAGTTTAAGGTGCCGCTATCTGCCAGGAAGGATGCCATAGTATCTTAGGACAGCACGGGTGTCCTACTCGCCGAGTTTTTGGAAAGAGGACACATAGTGACCGCTGAACGATACTGCGAGACCATGGAACGATTATGCGAAGTAATCAAGAGGAAACGGCCAGGACTCCCCACCGAGGGAGTCTTCTTCCTTCACGACAACGCACGAACTCATACAGTCCAGAAGACCACCAAGCAGTTTCGCTGGGATGTCATCGACCACCCTCCCTACAGCCCAGCTCTCGCTCCAAGCGACATTCACCTTTTTCCTCAGTTGAAGGAACACCTAGGAGGCCGACGATTCGCTTCAGATGAGAAGATGCACCATTTCACGACAACGTAGCTGAACTCGCAAGGAAGGATTTTTAATAGAAGGGAATATTCAAACTCATCCCAAGAAGCAACAAGTACGTTATCCGATATGGAGACTATGTGGGAAAATAACCTAATATATGTAACTAATCAGATGGCTGTATTTGTACGAAATAAAATATACTCGTTTCACTGCAGACTTTGTAAACTTAGCTTTTGATCATCCATCGTATGTATATGTGCTAGAAAAAGTAGAAAGTCACTACAGCTTATATTTGTATATCTCTGAAGGTTATCATAAACTTGTGTAATCTGAAGCTTTGCATATCTTTGGGAATCATGACATACCTACGCTTGGAAGCGGAAGAACATTGAGACAAGAACTGAGTTGTACATTTATGTGAAATCGCTGTCTCTTCAAATAGGAAAATTAATCCTAAGCTGTTTTACATACTTCAGCGTAAACAAGCTTTTTTCACTTCACCTCATTTGCATTTACAAAGCATCTGTTATGTTCAGTTTTGCATGGAAAATGTCGATAGATGCTAGCAAGTGTTATCGAACTTTACACAATTAATTGCCTAGCATTTTTAACACAAGCTTTGCCTGCATAGTCTGGAATATTACAAATAATGCTAGTGTTAGTTTCAACATTATGATATAATGCTAGGAAATGTTAGGCATCGGATTTCAGTGTAATATTTCACTTGAATATGCCACTGCAACGCAAAATGCTTCTAGTGATACAAAGAATCTGCATAACTTGTTATTAATGACTAGGAAACACGCAAACCCTGGGAAGCTACTACATTCTTTTCATTGGAACTACGTCTGTCTCGCTCAAAGCAGAGGAATAACAAATGTGTGTAGAATTGGACTTGAATACATAAATGAAAGGCGGGGTATCTTCTTTGTATCGACAGGAGTTTGTATAAGAGTGGCAAAACGCTTAAATTCAGTGCTCAACATCGTAACGGAGTTATGTAAACATTAAAGCAAATATTTACTTTATATTTTCCACATAAACAAATTTCCGCAGTTCGAGAAGCGAACACAAAAGAGCGAAAAGAAAACAATAAACGGAAAATGAAAGCCAAACGGACTGATGGAAACGCACACATGCTGATACGCGTAAATCCAGACTGGTATTATTCACTTTGAAAGATCATGATATTTTTCTTCAGAAATGTAGGTTGTAATAAATGTTTATGCACTACTATCATTACAAACATGTAATATTCGTCCTAATTCTACATATGTTTATGCTATATGTGACTAAATATTGCCCTGAAGCAATGTACAACAAATAGTATAAGTGAAACAGAAAATTTTCAGATAATTTACGATTTTGAATAATGAAAATCTTCATTGAAATATTGAAACAAAAAATAGCATTTTAAACATTTTTGTTTGGTTTTGTGTGTGTATGTGTGTATGCGTGTGAGTTAGAGAGACAGAAAACGCCATAGAACTCCTTTTCATTCGAGAATTGTCAAATTAATTTATATATTTATGTAGCTAAACGTTCTTTAACTTGATCGGACGATGAATGAAATCGGTGAAATAATGCTCAAATGATCTCGGGGTCACATGTAGTTTAAAGTGGTTCGACATTCCTCTTCTCAGGATAAGGAAAACCCCGAAAGAAACTTATGCGGATAACTCATCCTAAGTGAGATTCGATCTTGCGACCTCTTGCTTACAGCCACGCGTGGTCGAGCGGTTAGACTACTCGCCTCTTATCAAGGTGACCCAGGTTCGATCCTAGGTGACCGCTTGTGAGACTTGTGGTGGACAAAGCGGTGAAGAGGCGGCTTTTCTTCCGGTTCTCCCACCATTGCATTCCACCGGTGCCTAACCTTCGTGATTCATCAATGTCATCGCCTGTAGTGCCATATGCAGAAAAACCGGGCATTAAACACTATAAAAAGATCTCTTGATTTGAGACGGACAGGCTAACCCACACTACCAAAGCTGGCTAAATTATTAATATTCTTATTATTATTGTTACTAAGTACGCGAAGTTACCGCTATGAAGAGCATGTCGATCCCCTTTACTTAAGACACTTGGATTGTTAACGTACTCGACCGGCCCTTTAGAACAAACTGCCCTCTCAATAATGACCCAAGCAGCAACTGCTTTATACTGCACTGGCTACCGATAACTCAGTCTATGTGATATCTAAATTACTGTTCCCCAATTAGTTGTAAAATAATGTAAATTTAACATGTATATCAAACGTTTTTGAGCGTAATATTTTTTTTTTTTTTTGCTATTTACAAAATTTCCGTCGTTTAAATATTTAAAATGTATAACTATTATTGGTGTACCATAGTTATATTAGTTTCCACAAGGAATGGTATAGTTTCGACCACGATGTAAGTATAACGAACACATACAGGTGTTCCATTAGCTGCGTATTTGTCTGACAATGGAGAACTGGTGAGACTGACCTTAGTTATACTCTTCCACTGGCGGTTTTTAACTTGAAATATCCCCGTTGAATTGTGCAACTGTTTTAACGCACACGTCAAACACGAGAATTTTGGCCACCTAATATAAACTTCTACATACGTTAAAATTCTATTGACACCGCAGATGAAGCGGTTTTATTTTCGGTTAACAGATGGCCGGCGCGTGAGAGAGTTAGAGAGAGAGAGAGAGAAAGGGTTAAAGACATGGTAATGAAAAAGACTGAAGTGGACAGAGTACGTGTAAGAGAGGCTTATAGGAGAGGAACAGAGAAAGGGAAGGACGGAAAAGAATGGAGAGGAAAATGAGGGGGATGAGAAAAAGAAAGGAGGAATAGTGAGAAGAAAGAGTTCGAGGTCTATCTTTGCATTTACAGTACGACGCAGGTAGAGCTGCATGGTCTATTAATATCATCACCCACTAGGCATTTATGTTAAATCTATTTTTTTTAACTTGCAAAACACTTTTATCGTTTCTCATTTGGATTGGAAATAAAAGTGAATACATGTGACACCTATAAAAACTAATATAACTTTCTCTACCTATTTTGCAGCAAACGTTCTTACAAAAGCTTATGCTATTAGCTACTTCATGCTAGCCAAGACAATTATGTATTATTATTTATTTTCTTGTCTTGTACAGGGGGAATAAAGGAATAATTAGGCTAAAGCTATTATCATTTATTTTAAGTGCTGGTCGATATATGATTGCATTAAAATGAAGTTGGTATTTAAATTAACTCGTGCATGGCCACGAGTTAAAAAAAGAAATACTAATGAAGACTTCCATTTGATAAAAATATAAGCATTGGAAAATTTAAAGCAACAATAAGGGATATCTTGGAAATAAGTCACACAGAGAAGAAAATATATGTATTTTATATAAATTATGTGTTTTGACGAGATCAACATTTTTGTATAGCAACCTTTTGTCTATCTCTTATGGTTTATCAGCAATGAAAAACTCATTCAGAATGAATATGAGTTAAGAGGGTATTTCCAGTAAATTCAAGCAATAATTTCCTTTCTCATAAAATATAAGCATTGACATTTTAATCAAAATTGTTAGAGAGAAAAGGAATTCTAAAAATGTTCCAAATAATAGTTGGAAGTCGGAGATTTTCTTGAATAATGTCATGTAGCACCCTTTTTCTAAAAAAAAACCTCTAAACATTATCTTTTTCTAAAAATCATTTTGTTTGGGATTCAGTAGACCTATACACATATATTTTCGGTGAAATCTCGCCATGAATTTTTGGGTGGAATACAACATTTCTCCTATTTACTAGATGCAGTAGATAAAGGAAAAACTTGCCTCATATAAACCTACAATACATTTTTTCATTCATTCTGATATACCAGCATTACATTTATTGTAAGCTAAATAGTCATGCAGCTGTTCTTATTTAACACACTTCTTTCGTTATTTATTGAATCAAAGAGTACTAGTGAAAATGTAGAAAACTAAAAATCTGATGTGTTCTATTCACTTTCTCCAGTTATTTTGCGACATATTACGAGTTATTATCTGACATCATGCAAGGGCTTTAAATAATTAATCATTTTCCAAACACCTGTTGCAGACGTAATGTGGTTGGAGACATAGGTAACACAGTTAGGTCAAGATGGGTCAGTGTGACAACCGGGTCACTGACATAAATAAAATAGCATAGGTACCTGGACTGGAAGGTGGGATGCTAGCGGTTTTGTTTTCCACACGACCTTTAATCCAAAAATACGACTAGTGAGAGTGAAAACCTTTTTAAGCACTGACCAGCTTCTGGTTTTGAAAGGGACAAGGCCACTCCCGTTCCTATCTATCAGTCGTTTGCCGCTGCATCGTTTCCAACGTGTGCTTTTAATGCTCTCGAGAAACTTAAAATACCTCCGCAAAAATGATCATAGAAAACTCTGAAAGATTCAAAATATGTTTCAATAATCAGATGTGTAATTAGTTTAAATTGATGTAATAACTTCCGTTCCACCCGTTATGTGGGCATTTGCAGATTCCCGGTTTATTTTGTAAGTGTAGATGAAGTTGCACCAAGGTGAAGTTTGTTTTCATCTGAAGGTTGCTTTACTTCGAGGAACTCTCTCCTGAAACGTTTTTTGGACGTGTAACATGCATGCTTCTTACCACACCCGTAGGGTTCCAAGCAGGATTACCAAAACAAAGGCAAAACTTTATCGTGTACCTTTACTCCCAAGTTCTGTGGTGTGTTCTGTTGGAAAGTGACAATAATAACACGGGCGTTTATTTCCCTTCGCTTTCTTCTTATTATCGAACAAACAACGGACAAACTTCCCAAAGAATGCTAAAACATTCACACCTTCAAATGTTTGTTTGCAAAAACAACTTCTCTGGAACATCGTACACTTGAAACTTTTGGATCAGGACTAGAATACTCGGAAGAAAACAAACTGTTTGGCGAAGTAAGCGGGAGAGAGAAGCCCAAGAGGTTAAAAGTGGCGCAGAAAATAAGAGGTAAAGAAACATATGGAGAATAACTGCAAAAGTGGGAAATAGAGATTAAGAAATTATGAAAAAGAAATGTCCTTGAACGTTATAAGAAAAAAGGACATATATAATATCACCATTTATAGTGCGCTAGTAAATATTTCATTGAAACTCGTCGGTTAATTTAGAAATAATAACGAACAACACTAAAATATTAATCATAATGCTACATTCACAATAGATGCAAGTGCAGACATAACGTAGCATAAGCGCAGACGCAAGGAGACACCATTCACAATGCAATCGTAAGCGCAACGCAAGAAGTTCGCAAGGGTTTCTAGATTCATAAATACATGAGAGTATCATGTGCCTAGAGTTTCAAATTAATAACATAATATTATATCAGAAAATTAGCTTAGTCTTTTATAATAAATAAATAAGTTATAACATTATACACACAACGGATGCAACATTGACGTTATAAACTGTCCAAAATATTGAAAATTGTGCAAACATTGAGACTGCAGAAAATTATAAAGCTGCACTTTTAATGCAATGTGCATTATCTCTTTGCGCCTTACGAATTGTGAGAGACAATAAATGTAAACGCAGATGGTGGGCACATCCATTAAATCAAAGCATAGAATCAGCAATTCCAAAATGGCGCGACACAGTCAAATGCAAGATCGGCATGTATTTACAGAGGACGCTGTAAAATCTCGCATTGCGATCGTTTGATATTGCACAGCACGTACTGCATAGAGGAAAAGAGCAAAGTTAATCCTCTTTGCATGCAACGCAAGGATACAGTTTGGATTTTGCAAACTCTTGCATTGCATTCCATTGCTTTCCATCTTGCGTGTTTCTTTGTGACTGCTGATATTAAATAACATGAGTCCAAACTCTTGCGCTTGCACCTCATTGTGAATGTAGCTTAATTGTTTCGATTCTATTAGATCGAAAGAGGAATACCAAAAATGTATTACGAAACTGCGTCATTGCCTTCGCGGTCTTATGGTTAGCGTTTTGGCTTCTAAACCGGAAGATTCCGGATTGAGTTTAGGAATTCAGCTTTAACATACATTATTTCCTATATTTCCTAGAAACTGCGAAGTATGAATGTAGATATATATGTCAATGATATAATTCCAAACTGTCAATAAATAAATAAAAAAAGGACATTTATTGGCAAATGTGGATATAGATTTAAACTTACCATTTAAAATAGAATAATAAAATAGGTTTCAGTTTTCAGTGTTGGGATGTGATATAATCTACCAAGGAAGTAAAGACAACACAATTTCAGACAGTATGTGAAACCGTCCAAAGAACTTTAGGACATAAAACAAAAAGACACAAGACTTAAGCTCTATAAAAAAATAGGTGTGCGTCACTATTATATGAGAATGGGAATTAGATAATCAAATCAAAAGACATGATCACAACACAAGCAGAAATGCTATTTCTCAGAAATGTTAAACGGTAAGCAAGAACAGATAAACTATCAGAAAAGAATATAGACTGGTTTTTATATATTTATTTATATTTATATGGGCCGACCGCGAAAAAGATGGATTCACTCATGACCTAGCCAGAACCGGGGAGAAAATGTGAGCACAAACACAGAAACCCAAACACACCACAAACCCCATGCCCAACTGAAACCCATGATTTCCTGCGCCAAGAAACACCAAAACCGCCAGTCCCCGTGGCCGGGCTCGCTAAAGTGGTGCTTTGGTGCTTCGTGGCGCAGGGGATCATGGTTTCGAGTCCTGCCTTGGGCATGGTGTTTGTGTGTTTGTTAATGTGTATACTTGTGTATTTGTACTACCCACCTTATGTTACCGGTGGTGAACGCTCGAATTAAATGTTACGTCATACACTGCGCTAGACAAGCGATGTGAAAAATCAGTGCATCAAACGAATGTTCGAGTACAGTGGTGTGTTAAACGAACGTGTTCACTCGCCGTGCACAATACACCATTACAGTAGGGGAGTTATAAT
Source organism: Hymenopus coronatus (assembly GCA_030762935.1). Taxonomy (NCBI): domain Eukaryota; kingdom Metazoa; phylum Arthropoda; class Insecta; order Mantodea; family Hymenopodidae; genus Hymenopus; species Hymenopus coronatus. Next base: position 101,250,210 of record CM060890.1, read on the forward strand.
AAATCCGATAACCATTGCCTGTTGTCTAGTGTTAAAGAAACAAGTGAAACGTCAACATAAATGTGCACTGTTTATAGCATTACGTGTCGGACTGTGCCATGCGCTCGATCCGTGCAACTCCTCGAGACTCCTTAGTGTAGTCTACATTCATTAGATAACAGCAACACTAGCGACATCACCGTCAGTGGTAGCCTGAACTGAACGACTATAAGTTAGAAGAAAAACGGCAATCAAATAGGTCAACAAAGGAAATATAGGGAAATACAGCACTGAAGTTCCGACAAGATTCCAGATTAAAAAAATAAAATAGACACTTTAGCGAGCACGGTGGTGGGGACTATCCTATTTAGCCTTAAACTGAGGAAGAAGAAGAAAAGGATGATAAAGTATTGTATTAATCCCATAAATTCGAGGTCGATAGATGATTGTCCGGTCCAGCATTCGAAAAGATGAAATCCAAATTAAAATAATTAAAGACGACACCTAGGAATAAACAATAATTATAAGTTTAGGTGATAAAATGCAAAACGATAAACTGGAAAGAGAAATGCAAAGATTGGTACAGATTCAAAACATTTCTTAATTCATACTATTGGTCTCTTGATGCATGCGTAGAATATTACTCAAATGTTACAATGTAGTAGGACTTTTATAAACAGTTACTGGCTACATTTGCAAAATGAAATAATCGCATTTACTCATCAAAACCTTATAAGCTTTTGCTGTTCCTGATATTTTATGGTAAGACTAAGGCACTAAATATCTAACCGAGCGAATTAGCTCTGCGATAATGTGAGAGGCTCGCATTCGAGAGTCCCGGGTGCCCCTTGCTTCGCGGCCCACTCTGACCTTGGATCAGTTTTGGTTTTGATGATCGGTATGCGAATGCTGGTGTAGTTTCTCATCGGGATTTCCTTTATATTATTTTTATGTCATTCCGTTATTTGTCATCTTTCTGGTATGCTTCAGCTGTGGTTTTTGGTGTCTGGTGCCGAACAGATGGCATGGATGCTTACTCAAAGGGGAAGAAGACACAAGAGAGTTGCTTGGTCTCTCTCTCTCTCTCTCTCTCTCTCTCTCTAGTCTACTCCAGCAATTAGAGGAGTGTTCGTGCCCGGAATTGTTAAGGACTTTCGCGCGTATCTGTAGTCTGTTCGCCTACGGCATGTAGTCTCTTGTAATTCCTTCACGTAATCTCTACCTCCTAGGAAAAGCAGCTGCATTAGAGTTATGTAGATCGTAATGTGCCAGGTAAGCCCTTTTGTTTTAAACGTATACCTAAAAATATATACATTTTTCTATTGCGTGCTAATATGACTATTTCATACGTAGAATCGTTAATTTATCATATACGATTAACTACTCGGTCATTATTTTGTTTCCTACCATTTATTATTAGGTCATTTATTGGTTTAGTCAATGTCACCAGGTTGTTTTTGTTATTATTTTTTAAAATATAATTTGGCATTTTTTTCTGGTCAAACCTTAGCGACATTGTATATAAAGTCATGCTTTATTTAAGAAATAGTTCAGATAAATATCAATCGGCGATCTAACCTTCCCTTCTTGCTCCGCTCGAGAATTTATCGGATAGTTCAGGCGTCTTATGACTTTACTTGTGATAAAAACACAATGACAAAAGATTTGTTGAATACTACAGATGAGTAAAATAATTCACTAAAATGAAATAAAGTTACAACTAGAATTAAATGTATACAGTGCTCTGATCCTTAAAAATAACAGAAGCTTGACACTTATGTATTTTTCTCTCGTCCGCTCTCCAAGATAATTAACTTTATTTTCCCAAATCTTAGTAAAAATTACTCCAGTATGTGACACCTAGCGTCACAACCAAGTAACCTTCCTACGTACGTAAGAAAGCACAGCTAACTCAAAGATAAAACACTCACTCACTTGCTTATAAGTAAGAGTTACACTCCTCAGAACTTACAAATGAGCGTCTAGGGTCCGAAGCCTGTAGAGAAGCAGACGAACATTGGATCAGAGTGAAGAACCTAGAACGAGTAATCGGCTCTTAGCCAGTATGAGAAAGAGGAAGGTGATATGAAATTACAGCGAAATGAATGAAAGGAAATGTGATAAATAGGGATAGCATCTTGGGGGCCGATAGAGGGACGCATGCGGACACCAGTTGCGTACCTACCGAGTAGAGACCGAACTGCATTCGCGACTGCACGCGCCGCATGTAAACAACCTATATTAACGCGCTGGGTAACTGGCTCGACGCAGCAGCATATTATGCTGTATATCACAATACTGTTTTACAGGTAATTAATGCCTTTGATGATAGTGCATGCTCTTCAATCAAGATTGTAAAATCTCTTGCTTCAAATGAATTGCACAAAGATTTGCAATTCATATGAAAGAACCTTGCAGATATATCTACGACAATAACACATATTAGGAAACATCGAACATTGAAATGCATCAAGCCCTGAAAGCTGTCCACGTACTTGTACCGAATAATTAATTAGAGATCGTGACACTTGTTTTAGGCCGTGTGCAAAAGAGAGTGAATGCAGTGTTTGGCATAAATGTCGGAGTTTCAATAATACGTGAAATACGAAATGTGCTACGAGGAGTTACTACGGAAATAATTGCTGCTGGAGTATCTTACTCAATTGTCGATGGTGTGTCCTATTTTCATTTTGCTCTAATCACATCTTGTGTTATGGACGAAGTCTGTTTACGTGCCAATCAGAGACGATTCATATTTGAGACGTTACGTTACAATGCTGTTGATGAAACGAATAATGATGCTGATGACTTGTTGCACAGCAGTAATTGAATGTATGTAAACATTAAATTTGTTTGTTTTCCAAAACTAAACCAAACTTCCACTGCCAGTGAAAAATTCGCAGTCTACCACGCAACCACAGCCCTATTTTCCTTCTCTTAGTACCAATACGTACACACTGCATTGTCAGCACATCACAACTATAACTGCGCTAACTTCGATTCTGTCCGCTATTGGTCCTCAAAATGCTATCCCTAGTGCAACGAGTAGAAAGGTGCGCTTACTAACATGGTGATATAGATATTACGTATCCCCTGGACCCCGAAATCCCTTTATTTAGGCTGATACCTTGATATCCGTGAAATTTTCAAAATCCCAGTATATAAGATAACTTTATTCTCATGGTGGTGATATGTTTGACAAACAATTGAAATTCGTTTTCTCTTTGCATCTAGGAGTAAACAAAACAAAAACGAATAGAAAGATCTCTCGTTTGAGAAAAGTTTTTGTGTCTTAAAACTGAAACCAAAACCCCGTTATATTGCGAAAACGGTTAATGTGTACGACATAAATTGGGGTTTTTATGAGGTCTCCATTTTTGTAGTAAGGTTTTGTATATCTTTTAGGTTTACCAATTATACAAGACAAAAGCCATCCATAATGAAGAGGTCTTTAGAAGTCATTCCCAGAAAATTCAAGATATAAAAATTCCATGGCACGACATCTTACAAGGAACCTTGACCTACCGTCCGGCCGCTGCGTCCCCCATCTCGGTCCATGACAGACGTCATGGATGGGGTGCAGTATTGGAGGGTGAGACGTGGTCAGCGCCTCGAATCCCTCCCGGCCGGTTAATGCGGTCCTCATGACCTGGAACTGCTACTTCTCAAACAAGTAGCTCCTCAATCGGCCTGGGGGGACTTCACGAGGCTGAGTGCACCCCGGTCCAGGTCTCCCAGAGGGGGAAAAATCCCCACGCCGGTACTGGGAATCGAACTCAGGTCTCCCGTTTGGCAAGCAGCTGCGTTAAGGAGACGACCAAATTCAAGATATAATGTCTGAAAGTACATGAAATTTTAATAAAATTTGTCAGAGTCATTTCTGAGAAAAGCAAAATCTTCGAAAAACGTATCTTGCAAAGGGTAGCTGGGGATGTGGGGAGTTTCTTGAAAATCTTCGTGTCGTATTCTTGGAACATCTAGACTTAAACCGAGTTCTCGTTTTTTAGGTATGCTCCCACAGATACACACACACACATACATGCAGACACGTTTCTAATTTATTTATTCGGAATATCAAAACATGTATTTCTTGTGGAATCTCTTTGTCGAAGTTTTGGGTGGAATACAATACCTTCTCTATTCACTATGTGCATACGGGCTAAAGAAAGTAAACATTGTATCGTGTGCAGCATTTTGAATATGGAAAAGTGATGACTAAAATTTGAAAACAAGATTTAAAGTTGGCAATGCCTACAAGTAAGCATTTGCTTACCCATTCAAAGCTTCAGTTAATTGGTAGTTAAAGTGCTTCAAGAGAGAAAAACGATATCTTTTTTTTCTTTCTCTACCTGTACTATGAACATAGTATATAGAGAAGGTATTGTAATACACCCAAACATTCGATACCCAGATTTCGCTGGAAATATATGTTTTGGTACCCCCTGAATAAAAATATTTTAGAAAAAGGTCCGTGTGTGTCTGAGGCAGGATAGCTCAAAACGATAAGTCCGTTAAATTCCAAACGGGAAATTTAAGTTCAGTGTCTTCCGAGGAATGCGACATGAAGGTTTTCAAGAAAATCCACCCACCCCCAGCTACCCTTTACATGGAAAACATTTAGAAAATGTTGGATTCTCAAAAATGGCTCTAACGATTTTGATTAAAATCTTTTATATTTCAGATATTTACATGACAAACAAAATGTATATCTTGTATTTTCTGGGAATAGCCCCTGAAGACTTTTTGCCCCTTCCTGAATTTTGTATAACTGATAAAAGATAGACGTTACAAAAAATATATAACTCGTTTAAACACACAATTTATGTCACACACATTTTTTCGTGGAGTTGACTGTTTTCGAGATATTCTTTGTTGTTGGTTTCAGTTTTAAAGCACTTAAGGTTTCTCATATAGGAACTCAACTCCTGGCTACGCAAAGAAACGGGTTTCAATTTCACAGCAACCACATTTTCAAACATTTTATTGTCGGCTTAGCCCAGTGTATTTCCTCATTTCCCTCCTACTTACAAGGATCTAATTAATAAGACCATTTCTGCTAGTGTTTATCTCGATTATCACGAAGTAGATAGAGGAATAGCCTTATTATGGATGTTTTTTCAGACATGTAGAGAGCACATCAGATTTTTTAAAGTTTAGAACTCATATTAATTCATAATGAAAAAAACATTGTTTATTTTTTCAAAATGTTTGCTCAAGTGTTACAGAAGAATCACCTTATCTGAAAGACCCGTATCATTGTATACTATTAAAATGTTGCAGACAGTTTGTCACGAAAAATAGTAATGTGAAGAAGTTATTTATTTGTATCACGCCCTGATACTAGTGACTACCAATCTTTTTACGCCCAGCTTTTGGGAAGGCGAGCAGAGACGGATAGATAGAAAACAAATGGAGGAAAAGACAAGAACAGTTGGATGTGTTTTCAATTTAGAGCGACATGTCGAAACGGAGTGGGGAATTAATTGGTATCCGCTGGACTGATATATATCCACAGTTGGTATTAACATAACCCAATAAGTTTGTTCAGGCTGCCTGCTGGTAAGCTGTCTAGCCTTTTTGTTTCAACTCACTTCATTAAATGTAGGCTCATTATCTACCAAGGAACTTGCCCTTAGCAAGCTTGCTTCCGATCGTCGCGGGTTCGAGTCTTGCTAGTTTTACAGATATAAAGAGTGCAATTGTGGCTCATCAGATCATGAACAATTTTGTCAATCATTATTTAAATGATCGATTTAGATTGTCACAGTTGAGGATTTAGCTTGTTCCGAATTCACTGTTCTCTTACTCTCTCTCTCTACTGGTTACATAGACGGCATTCCATATCCATATTTGACCGTGAGGTACTTTGAACCCAAGAAAAGTAATTTTAGAAAAAGTTATATACAGCCTGGAAGTTAGTGTCCATTTTAATATGTACTTCATAGAATTATTACAACAGAACATTTAGTAGCATTTTGTTCTTTGATCTGCGTTTTCGAAAAAAAGTTGCTTTTCCAAATTCTACGACAATGTATGCGGATGTTACCTCTATATGGGTAGTGTAACCTTTTTCTTACCTAGTTTTGATAATAGCTATGTGCAATTTACAGACTTTTAAAACAGTTAATATTTTTCTTAACACCGTTTTGCAGACGTAATATGATTGAAGACAAAGACAATGTTTCCGAGTCAACAAACTTACTTGTTTTGGTAAGTGGGAAATAACGGTTTTGTTTTCCACATGACCCTTAATCCAAACACGACAAGCGAAAGTGAAACCTCTTTACGCCCTGACGTACTGCTGATTTTAAAGATAGAGTAACACCTCCGCTTCGAGCTATCGGCCGTTAGTCGCTACAACGGTGCCGGCTTATGGTTTTATGTGCTCGATAAAACGTAAAATATTTCCGCGAAAATGCTCGTAGACAAAAAAAAAAAAAAAAAAAATGCCCCAATAAGTAATGGTTTAACGTAATGTAACGAACTTCCTTCCACCCGACAGTTGTTTAACGTAATGGTTTAACGTAATGTAACGAATTTCCTTCCACCCGACAATTGGCGTGTTTTGTGTGTGTGTGTGTGTGTGTGTGTGTTTGTGTGTGTCTATGCGCCTCTTACCTCACCGAAGCGCTTTATGTTTAGGGTTATGTTTGGGCATTTTAGTTTGTGTTGATTTGTTATATCAAAGCTACCTTTCAATATAGATTTTTAAATTTTTGAGTCAATTGTGTGTATTTTTATACAATAAGTAGTAATTTTCATGTAATAACCACTGTGAATTATGTTTGACGTAGATGATGAAATAAAATACATATTATTTCTCACGTCGGTTTTGTGTTCTGCATCTAGTTGCAGTGCAAATTCAGACTATTAAAAAGCTAGAACGGGGGTTTTCACGTGAAGAGGAGACCCTAAAGATTTTTAGATAAACCTTGGCTAAATTTTGTTAAATTTAAGTAATTTCAAACTGAAACAAATAAAAAGGAATGTCTTGGAAACGGTTAGCTCTACAAAAAATGTATACGATATAAATTTTGTGTTTTAATGAGATCTACATTTTTGACTATCTCTTACGGTTTACGAGTTAATACAAAAACCATCCAGAATGAAGAGCTGTTCAGAGGCTATTCCCAGAATATTCAACATATGTATTTCGTTTGTCATGAAAATATCTTAAATATATGGTATTTTAATTAAAATCATTAGACACATTTTTGAGAAAATCGAAACTCTTTTGAAAAATGTTCAATGTAAATGGTGATTTGCAGTGAGGGAATTTTGTTAAAAATCTTCGTGGAAGTTTGGTATGTAACCGTGTAACCGACTTATCGTTTTTAAGTTATGCCATCAACACGAACACATGCATACATACACAGGCAGACACACACATGGACCTTTTTTCTAAAACGATTTTTTGGATTTAGGGGTCTTCAAAACATATATTTCCGGTGAGATTTCGGTATCAAATTTTTGTATGGCATACAATATCTTCTCTATCTACTATGTGCATTGTACGTACGTATTAGAGAATGTAATAAAAGGAAAACATTAAAGGTGTGTTATAAACAGTTTGTTTTCAACAAATAATGTACAATTGTCAAAACTATGTACACGCATTAGAAATAATTATATAGTTTTGTGTAAATGTAATGATGTAAGTTAAACAAATTAATTATGTCGCTCTCTATCTCTCTTTCGTTTAAGAGTATAGAATAGATAACACCTTAATTACTTTTCGTGCCCCTTAGTTCAATTCGCTCTAATACATGACGTCTCTCATTTACTGCGAGAGTGGGTCTATAGAGGTTTGGTGAGGCCGAACAAACCACAGCATTTACCGCCGCAAATTCCAATTCCTTTGGGACTGCCTGGAGTGGGCTTTCAGTTTGTGTAAAAATCGGAACAGTGCAGATCAAGCCGTTTACTAATTCAGTGAGAAACATCGCGAAATCTCTGCACAGCATGGGGCAAGGTCCAACACGGACCCAAAGGATTGTTAATAATACGGGGACCTTGGTGTTTGGGGGATAGGGATTAGCCAGATGGTTGCTCTCCCAGTAAACCCATTAACCCCTGGTCGGATAACAAACGTCTGATAGCCAGAAGTCACTACATCATGTTGATTTTGTAAATACTGGCATCGATTGTGTGTGCTAAGTCGGGTTTACGGGCAACCCTGTTCATTATTCACACGCCAATCTAAAGTTTGCCGTGGTCACTTCACTGTGAAACACAGAAACTGTCTGGTGTAAATGCGGGCTAAACATACAGGCCACAAACATAAATTAATCTGTTTTCAGGTGCCTGTATACCTAATAATATTTTGAATTTCCTGAAATCGCTGGCTTCTATGGTCAATAGAAGGGCCTTGATTAACTGTCGTATCATAAATGCAGAGCTGTTCAAACAAAATGTGATGTGCAATTCGCACGAATATCTCTAACCGTGAAAAATTCACTAATCTATGTTTATTATAAGCTTGTCTCGCTGATATATAACCTTCCACGCACAATTCCCTTCCCCTTTCCTCTGAATGGCTAGCATTAGGATGAGTCACGGATGGGGTCCCCAGTGCTTGGGGCGCAGGGAGGGATAAGGGAAGAGACCCAAAGGGCGACCATATCCGGATGATGATGCGCGCAAGCATGGATGGAGTCCTTATGATTACAGATTGACACAGTACATGTGTCACGGGATTATCTAAAAGGAATATATAAATTATAGCCAATATAATATAAATTATACAATGTAATAAATTGTACATTGAAAATGGCTAGGGAAGGAATACTGTAAAAGAAGGCGAGGACAAACGGTTTTCACGAGCTGACAAGAGACCCAGGTAGGATAGTACCATTAAGGGAAGGATATTGAACTGCAGGGGTGAGATTACACTATCCGAGGGTGGACATAACAAGGAAAAGAGAAACAATTATCTCACTGGTCAAGCAACGCGTTTGGCACTAGGCATGGAACATCCGCAGAGCTAAGATGTGCTATTTCGGTCCGTGCTGGAGCCGAAGGGGCTACTTTTGGTTGTGACGGAAATAGTGGTGATTGAATACGAACGAAATCACTGCACCAAAAGACTGTCAAAAGTAATAAGTAATAATTGGCGCGGTCGAGTAAAGCGTAACTTAAGAGTAGAAAAATTAGGTGGGATGCGTGTGTTCGATGGCAGAAAAGGCAGAACCAAATGAATAAATGAGTTCAAGAATAATCTGGAACTCGAAGAAAATCACTTGTGTCTTACCACACCTGAAAAATATTCCATGTTAACAAATTCCTGAGTTAGGGCATCCACATCTCCACACCATTTCCTAATATCCAAAACCTGTACCCGGGGTACGAACCCGATACCCCTAGTAACCGCCTCAAGATCAAACGCTTCCGAGGGCGCCTTAGGCCCTGCCCACGAGCTTCTGACTCTCCTATCGAGCCATATAACCGGAAGGCGGATCCTGACAAGACACCAGGATAACCTAGTCACAATGCGCAATTCACCACCCAGACCAACTTACTGAACACCGGTGATGCAACCCTGAAAAATAGGTCTGGGAGATGATTGGAAGAGGAAATGGTTAAGCGGAAAATTCGGAGATGTCATCCAGCGACCAGGAGAACCCGAAAAAAAAAAAACAAAAAACATGGGTCAGGTAAGCTGGCCACGGGGATGAAACCCGCGCCCTCATACGAAACCATCTAAGCCATTCCGCTCGGTCCTGAATGACTTACTACACCTTTGAATGACGACATACGAGTACAAACCCTATCCAATGCAAGGTCAAGTTATACAAGCCATATAAACAGACCATTACGATAGAGGCAGGTTTAAAAGGAAGGATCCTCCTTTCTCTATACGTACTATGTACATAGTATATAGAGAAGGTATTGCATTGCACCCAAAATTCGATACCGAGATTTCACCGGAAATACATGTTTTGAGACCCTCTGAATAAAAAAAAAAAGCATTTTTAGAAAAATCTCCGTGTGTGTGTCTGTCTGTCTGTCTACATGCATGTGTGTGTGTGTGTGTGGGCACCATAGCTAAAAAACGAAAAATACCGTTAAATACCAAACTTGGTAAGTTCAGTATCTTCCAAGGATGCGACACGAAGATTTTCAAGAAAATCCCCCACCCCCAACTACCCTTCACATGGAAAACTTTTTGAAATTTTTTATTTTCCAAAAATATGACTAACTATTTTGATTAAAATATTGTATATTCAAGACATTTACCTGACAATATTGAATGTTCTGGGAATAGCTTCTGAAGACTACTTTATTCTGGATGAATTTTGCGGAATTTTGCTTAACTGATAAACCGTAAGAGATGCACAAAAACTTAACACACAAAAATGTAGAACACGTTAAAACACACAATTTATGTTATATACATTTCTTTCGTGGAGTTGATCGTTTTTTAGATATTCCTTGTTTAAGATTTCTGCTTTGAAAAACATACTTTTCTCATACAGGAATTTATCAACTCCTGTCCATACAAACAAAGGAACTTCAGTCACATAGCAACCAGCTTTTGATTATTAGTTTAGCCTATAGAATGTATTTGTTGATAAATATTTACCCGCATTAACTCTTGTTACATAATCCAGTGTTACTATAAATCATTTTTCCGATTATAAAGTCGAATATCTATCGTGGAATACACTTAGAAACATGGTACTGCATCAGTGGAAAGAAAACTCAAATATTTTGTGTCACATTAGTGAACTTCTTGCATATTAATTATGTTTATTAATATGCAATTATTAATTCATTAATTGCATTGCTAGAAGACGATATTACAGAAGAATGGCGGCAACTGAAAAAGGAGGGTATTTTTGTGCTAGATGTTTACATATCCCAGTCTGTTATCAATGTACAACGCAATTTTAGAAGAAAAGTTGCTGTTGATCCATCCAATGGGCCCAGTATCCGTAAGTGGTATACTGACTTCACAACGAGGGGATGCATCTTAAGCGAAAGTCAACCGGTCGTCCATTAGTAAGTGAGGCAAATGTGCAGCGTGTGACAGAGAGTTTCATGCAAAGTCCATAGAAATCCATCGTAAAAACCAGTAGAGAATTAAAACATCCCCCAACAAACTGTGTGGAATATTTTACGAAAACGTTTGAAGTTCCATCCATACCGTCTACAATTGTTTTTCCCAAAGCCCATTTCCCAAATCCCGTGTGATTGTGCAATTTTTTTGACAGATGGAAAGTGGCTTCATCACTAAACAGCAACGATTCGATGAAATTTCCAGTTGTATCTCCTCAAAGAACGTCTGTCGCCTGGCTTTGTCATCTGGTTTCATAGCCTGCAACAACTGCAGAAGGCATTGATGAAACTTCAAACGTTACCGTAAAATCTTCAACACAGTTTATTGGGGGATGATTAATTCACTACTGGCTTTTACGGTGGATTTTTGTGGTTATTGTGTGAAAACTCTTACACGCTCCACATTTGCCTCACTTACTGATGGATGACCGGTTAACTTCCACTTACAGTGCATTCCCTCTTTTTGAAGTCATGGCCAGAAAAACGTCTAACCCCCCAAAATGCACTTATTATAAATTGTGTGCTTTAAAAGGATCAACATTTTCTGCGTAATAAAATGTTGTTTATTCTTACGGTTTACCACTTATGCAAGATCTATTCAGAATTGAGAAGACCTTAGAGACTATACCCAGAAAATTCAATTTTATTTGTCAGGTAAACATATATAGTATAGAGTATATTAATTACAATCAATAGCATAGTGCGGTAACTCATTTCACTCCATGTGAAGCTTTGGATCATGCCGCTACGAAAAGTAACGTAATGGAATGTTTTACTTCGATAACATTTAAGAATGATCTACATAACCTTAACATATAAATCAAATAATGTCGCATATGCCGATTTTTAATATAATTCGTTTTAGACATGCTTTACTTGTACGAGAACCATTACCTTTAAATTTGATGAAAATATAGCGATTTAGAAAATGAATCCTTAGGAAATGGTTTAAATAGCTCCTAACCTCTTTCTTTCGAATATTTTATGTTTGTACAATTTTGTAAAATAAGTAATTCCATTTGCAGTTTACGCGAAGTCTCTGAAAAATAATATGGAAATGATACTTTCCGTGTTTCGAAGCTGACATGCTGTTTATGTTTGCTTAAAAACAACACATTTGCTACCGAGCCTTGTACATATATGCTTAATTTTATGTGTGACAGCTAATATTTCTCCACCTTGATTGGAAGCGGTTGAAACGAGCTCTGACGTCAGCACTCGCAAGAGTTATCTTTGGACATGCATTACAGCTATCGAAAAGTCTTCTGTAAAGGGTAGTAATGTATTCCGTCCAAATTTTTTATGTCGACATTTCACCGCAAATATATGTTTTAAAATTCCTTAAATAGTAATAATGAAAATATTTTTGGAAAAAAGTCCATTTATGTATGTACCAAACTTGGTATTTAAGTATAATATATTCCAAATATGCGATATTCCAGGATGTCAGGAAAATTTTACCACCCCGAACACAATTTTTCGAACATTTTTATTTTCTGAAAATTATGTACAACGATTTTGGTTAAAATATATACACACACACATGATAAGTAAACTGTATGCATATCCTGCATTTTCTGGCCATAGCATGCGAGGTTCTCTTCATTCGAAAGGTTTTTTCTGATAACTTCTATAGTTGGTAAACGTTAAGTGATGGACGAAAACATACTACACAGAAAAATGTAGATCTTTTCGAAATAAACAATTTATTTGAAATAATTTTCTGTGGCATAAACCATTTATGAACCACTCTTTATCAGTGGTTCTAATTGATAATTTCTTTTTATTTTTGTAAAATACGTCCCCATTCAATTGTTCCTCGCGAATTCTTGGAAAGAATCTGGTATTTTAGGCTAGCATATTGCCTCCAGTTATTAAGCATATGACTATCTTATTGCCGTTGTATCTATACGAAATGTGTAATGTGTATCTAGATTAAAATGAAGTACTAGATAGAAAAATCTGATGTGCACCATTCACATGACTTTCTGTACATCTCTGCAATAAATTATTCTTAAAAAGCTTATACTTCTATTTACTTCTTGCTACTCGAGAAAAAATTAGTAGAAATAGTCTTATTACTAGTTTCCTTGTAAGTAGAAGCGAAATAAGGGAGTGCTATAGGTTAAAGTGATAGTCAAAAGCTGGTTGCTAAGTCACTGAAGTTCCTTAATTTCCATGGACAACAGTGGACAAATTCATGTATGAGAAAAGTATAAGTTTTTCAAAGCAGAAATCGAAAACAAGAAATATTTAAAAAACGATCAACTCCACGAAAAAATGTATATAACATAAATTGTGTGTTTTAACGTACTCTACATTTTTTGTGTGGTTAGTTTTTGTGCATCTCTTACGATTTATCAGTTAAGCAAAATATACTAAATTTGTCAGGTAAATGTCTTGAATATACGATATTTTAATCAAAATCGTTAGTCATTTTTGGAAAATCAAAAATTTCGAAAATTGATCCATGTGAGGGTTGTTGGGGGTCGTGTCGCATCCTTGGAAGATACTGAATTTAAATACCAAGTTTGGTATTTAACGGTCTTTTCGTTTTTCAGCTATACTGCCCACAGACACGCACTCTCACACACACACACACGCACGTAGACAGACAGACACACACGGACATTTTTCTAAAAATGCTTTCTTTTTATTCAGATGGTCTCAAAACATGTATTTCCGGTGAAATCTCGGTATAGAATTTTTGGGTGCAATGCAATACCTTCTCTATATACTATGTACATAGTACGTATAGAGAAAGTAAAAATAAGGCTTCAGAGGTATAATTCCATACGTATCTATTAATACATTATGGAGAGTAGAGAAAATCATGTGAATGTTCCACATAATAATTTTTTAAAATTTTATTTTTAACACTTATGAGAAAGAAAGATGCAGGGTAACTCATATAAATATCGTATTGAATTTTGAAAGTGTAGCTATAAAAGTATCAAAACGATTCAGTGAAAACTGTCTACGAGAAATGTTCTCTATGATGTCACATGTAAAGCAATATTGTCCTATTCACGCTGAGATCTGATCCCAATTTTAGTTACAGTTTTTCCTTTAGCAGGAACTTAAAAGAATTTACGTTTAACCTAAGACGAAGAGTCTTAATTCCAGAAGACAGTATCCACATTTTAACCTGAGTTTATCACCCTAAATATGTTTCCTGATTCAGCATTGCTACTTTAATGTATGAAAATGTTTGTCGAGTACAAGTCCTGTGTTTTGTTTTATTTATTTTGCATACTTAATACCGGCTAACAGGTACCCAATATCCTGTGCGTTATCGTAAACTCGTTAATTATTTTGGAATTACCTATTAGCTACACATTATAGGCAGTAAATTGGCGTTGGTAAACGGTTTAAAATCGCTATGCTATAGAAAGCGCCTTTATGAGAAATTTACAGTTTTTTTTTCCATCAAAGAGTAATAGCCTTTTGGTGCTGCAATATAAGCTCCACAGTGTATACATTTTCTGGGAACAGGGGAAGCGTTTTATAAACAAGCGAGACTCATGGACTTGTGATGCTTTTATAAACCGAAATTAAATCCTGATTATGTTTTATAATCGTTTCAATATGATAATATTGTTCTTTCTTTATCCTACCATTTTCTTAAGGAGACCGATCGGCGAATTTTCCAAAACCTGAAGTGCTAAATGATCATTTTAAAATATGCCCACATATAATGTGTCTATACAGAAATAAATTTGCCAAGTTTAGTGTATATGTGTCTAGTGATTTCTGAAATATGCATTTTTTAAGAAAAAATATAAATATTTTTGTAAAATGCTACTTGAGTTGCAATTTTTATACTTTTTTTTATAAAGCATTACATATTTATCTTTTTATCAAGCTAAAAGTTTGGCTATATTAGATTTGGAGACGTTTTGGCAGTACAACATAAGTTCTTTATAGGAATTCTAGTGTAGCAAGTTCTACTAAGTATTTAATGATAAATATAAATGAAAAAATTAACATTGATTGATTCAAAATTGAATTGTAATGTGAATTTTACCTGCTGAAATATGCCGAGAATAGTATAACCGAGAAAAACTCATATACATGATAAGTAGATTGGGTATGTATATATATACCTTTCTATGGGTATTTAATTTATTATGTTAATTTATCCTAAAGAATCAGGCTTTAATATAAGAGAAACACTTAAAATGGAATTGTATCAATTTTCGTCCAATATTCACCGATTCACCCTTAAAAACCAAATTATCCGTTTTTACTATAGGTAAACCCTGGTTGCAATATTGAAACAAACAGTGGTAGCGCTTCCTCTTATTTTTCTTCTTCTTATTTTAGGGCAAATTTACCAATACTGCAGTTGCAGTATTCAATATCATGCATACTATTTTATTGGCTCATTATGTCACCCGGTACTCCAAGTTTTAGAAAACTTAAAGAAATAAGATGAAGCTATTATGTGGTATTCTTTTCTCTTAACAATGAGAACGCAAACTTTTTTATACACTGTTACGTAAAGAATAAGTAAGATCTGAATTTCTAATTAGTTATCTTATTGTGGTGATAATAGACCACATCACAGTCCGTAACACAGCTCACATCTCTCCCAAATGAAGTGCAGACAGAGAAGCCTATGTTTCATTTACGAACTTTCTCTTACGTCAGCTATTGACGATGAATTATAATTTCTTTTCTTCAATTTACACGGCTAAGATTAATTAAAACGTGTCCAACAAGGCTGTTGTTAAAGCATATGTATGTACGTTTAAGATAATTATGACACATAAAACGCACGTAGAAAATTGATTGCTGTGAATTCATTTTTGTGACATTAACTGATTTCAAAATATTCGTTGTTATGTGTTTAAACTATTCGCAGAGTGAAACGCTGTGGTTTTTCACGAGTTCATGGCTAACAGCAATCTACATACTGTGTGAATGTGAATAATTAATGAGAGGTGCTATGCAGTGTTTCCCAAGAATTAAAATTCGCTCTGTGCTATATAAATTCAGTCCATGCTGCTGTACAATCATTATTGGTTTACTTATTTTATGAACTATTTATTTAAACTTGTGTTTGTAACGAATGTTTATAATATTTCCAAAATAATTCTCATGCACATATAAGCTTTTATTTTCAAATTTCAGGGTTCAGTTATAATTATTTACAGGACAACTAAATAGCTAAACTTGCAAATGTGTGTGAAGTTTGTTTGTTTTCTCCATTTTTGCTCTCAACAGCAATTTCTCTGAATTACATTTTTTTGGAATAAATTACCCTTTTCTCAATGAAATGAAGTTTTATTTATGGACACTCTTTAACTGCTGTGGTTCTCAGCGTCCCATTCTATATTGGGCGCGAAAAACCGCTTAATTTTGCTCAGAGGCCTCTCTATCAGGCTTGAGGTTCTTTTACGTGCCATAAATTTACAACACGGGGCTTACTTCCTCTCCGAAGGAAGCTATGCTAAGGATTTTTACGCCGGGTTTGAATCCGCGGCCTTGGGTATATGAAGCTAGCAAGGTAACCTTTACACCACGGAGGACGACCTATAGTGAATCATATAACGCTGTTCGAAGAATAACTTTTTATATGAAGACTATAAGGTACCTGCGTATATTTGTAATTGAAAAAGTCCCTGTGCCAGTGATAAATAACATAGAAATTCCAAGTCTAATGTTTGCAGATCATTAACAGAAAACAAAAGTTAGTGCATTTAAGAAAGGTTCGAATTCAGCAAGGAAGAGAAGTTGTTTGGCGAAGGCGGAGAAATTAAAATGGTTAGGGAATTTTCATAGTTATCCAGGACGGGAAGGTGAAACAGGCAGATAAGTGCTGTAGCAAAGGGTAGATTGGCTATGAATGTGGTAAGATAAAGTTTCATATACCACTAACAATGAGTATAAAGTGGTTTGAGAGAATATACAATGGATACATGGAGAAAAATTTTGGAGGATCGAGGAAGGGTGGGAAAGATTGGATTGAGAATATTTTTCAAGCTAATTTTAGGTGTCCTATAGACTATAGTTAATGCAGGAGTGATGGCAGAATTAGCAAGGGTTAGAATCGGAGGACAGACAATGGAAAGGGTACTCATGTGCCTGATTCACATTCGTATTTCAGATGCGAATAGGTTGAAAGGCAATAAATGCTAATGACTGGATAATCCTAATAGCAGTTTTTGGAGAGAAGCAAAAGACAAATTGCAGGATATGGAAAGGCAGAATCTACGTGCACAGATGAGAAAGAAAAACTTCTTGTAATGGTATAACGAGGTGAAAGAATATGCAGGAAAGGAAGAATATCTTAAAGCTTACAATAGAAATGGCATTCGAATATGGTAGGGTTCTGACTTATGATATGGAAGCTGAAAGGTATGAGAGAAGTGAGGCAGGGACTATGTCCAACTTGTGGGGAGCAAGAGGAACTGCACCTATTATTTAAATGTAAAGGGACGAATGAATGAAGAGTGGAACTGATTAAACGCAAGTGGTTAGAGAGAGATAATGAGGTAGGGATGAAGAAGAGTAACTAAGGTATTTAGGGATATTCTTATGTGAATTGTACATGGCAAACAGATGCGGTTTAATTGGTAAAATCATATTGTGAATTAATTTATTGTATAGATAAATGAATTAGTAAGTATACATGTCATATAAGGGTTGGTGGTATACCCAGATAATGACCTGCACCACAAGAGGTTGATACCATTGCATTGGACTTAGCACTCTAATAAATCATGATCACATTATTTATAATTGGTAGAAAGTCGTATAAATTGATTGCATTAGATTTTCTCAATTTATTGTTTTGGGCTTACATTGAAATTTTACAAAACGTGTCAGTTATTTCCCTTTAGTCGTATGTACTTTAAATTCTATTAATTTACATGTTATCATTGTTATTTGGTGTTCCGGAAACGTCGTAACCTCGCGTTACAGTTTGGTGTACATAATTCACCTCTGACTGAAGCTTGTATCACACGTGCAGAGTCAGGTAGAGAGTTTGCAATCTGGATCCGCTCCAAAGCATAATCACGTCACCATGTTTTTAGCAGTACATAATAGGCGTGTACCAGACTGGAACAAACTTGGCTCCACTGCACAGCCTCATTACGAGTGCAAGCTCTATCATGATGCCATATTTTAGCGCTACTTCCTTCGCGTGCAAATTGCATTTTAATGGATGGGGAAAATTAACCGTTGCAACTTGTGTTTTCGCCACAAAGATATGCACCTCTGCATTGTTGTAATCTCGCATTAACAGCTTCAGGCATACCAACTCCGACCCAATAAAAAACCGTGTCGGGTAGATAGACTATGTGATTGTGTTATTTTACAGAGCTTCTGTAAAACGAGCAGGATAAAGCATCCCTGGTGTTTTTATTTAACCTATCAGGTATCTAAAAACCATAAAAAATAACTGCGGTTATAAGTTAAAAAATCGAATGTGTTCCATTCACATTATTTTCTCTGCAACAAATTATTGTTAAAAAGCCCTTGCCTCTATTTACTTCATGTTAATCGAGAAAAAATTAGCAGAAATAGTCTTATTACTTGCTTCCTAGTAAGTAGAAGCGAAATAAGGGAGTACCATAGGTTAACGTGATAGCCAAAGGCTGGTTGCTATGTGACTAAATTTCCTTTGTTTGTGTGGACAGGAGTTGACAAATTACTGTATGAGAAAAATATAAGTTTTTTAAAGCTGAAACGAATAACAAGGAATATCTAAAAAAACAATCCACTTCACGAAAAAAAATGTATATAGCATAAATTGTGTGTTTTAACAAGCTCTGCATTCTCTGTGAAGTAAACTTTTGTCTATCTCTTACGGTTTCTCAGTTTGCAAAATTCCATAAAAGTCATGGAAAAAAGTACTCCTCAGAGGATATTCCCAAAAAATTCAAGCTATGCATTTTATTTGTCAGGTAAATGGCTGTTATATACGTATTTTAATCAAAATCATTAGAACTATTTTTAAGAAAATAAAAAGTTTCGAAAAAAGTTCCATGTAAAGGGTAGTTTGCGGTGGGGGGATTTTTCTCAAATTCTTCGTGTCACATCCCTGGAAGATACTAAAATATCAAGTTTGGTATTTTACCAACTTATCTTTTTTGAGGTATGTTCACGGACACACAGACACACACACGGGCCTTTTTCTGAAAATGCTTTATTTCGTTACAGAGGGCCTTAAAAATTATATTTCCGGTGGAATCTCGGTATCGAGTCTTTGGGTGTTCAATACCTTCTCTATACACTATGTGCATAGTACGTATAGAGAAAGTAAAAATTCAAATATTAGTCATGTCTGTGAGGAATTGAACATTTGTAAACGCTTAGGAGTGCAAAAACATTATATTACATTAGAAATACATTTAGATGTACCAATAAAATCCGCATTTTCCTCGCATTAATTCATTTTCAGTAATATATACTCGCACTTACCCTCACAATCACACACAGTTGCACACACTCACACCTGCACCCACAGTTACACACACACACACACACTAATGCATGTACACTCACACTCCCCCCCCCACACACTCACACATACATTCATACTTACACATTCAGTCATATTTTAAAAACATCCAATGTGTTCCATTCACATTCTACAATAAATGATTGTTAAAAAGCATATTCTTCTATTTACTTAAAGCTAATCGAGAAAAGATTATCAGAAAGAGTATTATTATTAATATATTAATATTATTATTATATTATTATTATTATTATTAAAAAGTTTTCCTTGTAGGTAGAAGGGAAATAAGGCAGTACCATAGGCTGAATCGATAGTCAAATCTTTTAAAAGCCGGTTGCTATGTGATTGAAGTATCTTTGTTTGCATGGACAGGGCTTGACAAAGTGTTTTAAAGCTGAAAATAATAAAAGGAATATCTAGAAAGCGGCCAACTCCACGAAAAAATGCAATAACATAAATTGCGTGTTTTAACGATATCTATATTTTTTTTAAGTAAGTTTTTGCCTATCTCTTATGGTTAGCCAGTTATGCAAAATTCCGAAAAATTCATCCAGAATAAACATGCCTTCATAGGCTATTCCCAGAAAACTGAAGATGTATATTTTATTTGTAATGTAAATATCTTAAATATAAGAGATTTTAATCAAAAACATTAGAGCCATTTCTGAGAAAATCAAAACTTTCGAAGTTTTTTCCATGTAAAGGGTAATTGGGGGCGGAGGGATTTTCTTGAAAATCTTCATGTCGCATCCTTGGAAGATACCAAACTTAAATACCACGGTCTTTTCGTTTTTGAGCTAAGTTGCCACACACACACACACACACACACACGGACATTTTTCTAAATAAAAAATTGGATTATGGGGGTCTCAAAACATGTATTTCCGGTGAAATCTCGGTATCTAATTTTTGGGTGCAATGCAATACCTTCTCTATACTATGCACTATGTACACAGTATGTGTAGAGAAAGTAAAAGGAAGTCAAAATGATCAAAGATTACGGCTTTGAAGTCTACACTGACGGTAGAAAGAGCGAACTAGGTGTCGGTTCAGGGGTAGCCAACCAAACGTGTTTATATAAACTTAAATGTAAGCCGTACTCCAATGCCCAAATAATCAGGCTAACAAATAGCCGTCATTGAAGCATTAGAAAAGTTAAAATTGAAGCGGTAAATATTTTTCCCTCATCCCTCCGTACCATTACATTTTGGCAAGATAAGGGCACGATTCTACTTCCTCACAAATGGGGCAGATTCCCATACCATTCTCGTCAGCAATTTTATGCTCCGCCATGCTCCTAGTTTAATCCACGCGAGTCCCTCTCTAATGAGTTTATTAGCTGTTTTGATGTATTGCTCCATACCCCACTGCGATTTTAACCCACAGTATACTTCTCATGAAACCTTGTGCATTGCGCAAGTATTTGCTGTCTGTCAATATCACAGAGGTGGTTCTTAATTTTTCTCCAAATACTCCGTCTGTTTGCCTGCCCCGCCATCCAAATGTATCCCATCCTAATGGTTTTCAACCCTTTCTTTAATTTTGATGTCCACGTCGAACGAATTACCTTCCTTTCGTAACGGTTCACGGTAGCAGACTGCCCTAATTAGAGACTGGTTTCTGTGAACGATTCTCATCCAATATTTAATTGCTCTGATTGTTGTATCTGCTTAGTACCTATAATGAAATATTTATCTGGTGTATAACGGAATTTTTGTAGAACTGAATGAAAATCCGCGACATGTTGTGATGCCCATTTTAATTACACATTAAAAATGATTCATTTTGCCAGCATGGTCAAATTACTCTTCCAGCCTTAATAAAAGATGTTCCGGGAGGAGAGCAGAAGAGGAATTACGTGTGATTTAGGAAACAAATAAGCATACCCAGCGATTAGAGCCAGCGATTTCATTACAATTTAATTTCATTGTTTGCTGGAAAGCCAATTACAGCAGAGCACTAATTAAATGCATTTCTTTATTATATACGTGCGAGGCCATGTCAATACTGCTGCCCACTAAAACCACTGGGCACGTATTTGCGTTATCTTACCTCAAAAATCAGTTTGTGAATACCTCCATCAGCCATTCCAGGGGGCAGTCAGAGATCTGAACGATAAAGATATCACTGCACGGTAGTTAATAGTCTCCTCCTATATAATAAGAAAACGTTACTATACAGGAAACACCCACGTCATTTAAATTAGCAGAAAAACGTGAAATGATGTTTGAAGGTTGAAACCACTTTTGGAATTTTCCCAACACACGCTGCTTCAGCAAGGTGGAGAACTGTAGAAATTAGTGAGATAAGGTTTCTGAAAATTTGGAGCTACATATTTATGTGGCAGGTATAATTAAATAATATTTCTTTTTTATAGTCAATGTTAATTAATTTGAACCCATGCCGCGTTATCTTATGGACGCACCTTAATTCCATTTCTTTTGTTTATTCACTTTGTCTCAGCAGTGTTGATTAATTTGTTGTTAGCTTTGTTATTACCTTTCTAGTCTGCTTCGCATAAAACATAAGGAATGTACCAAACTTTAAACTCATATCTGATTCAATCGTTTTGGCATTACTAGGGTCACTAGATTAAGTATTGAGACACGGAATATTGGAAAAAGCGTTGTTGTTTCACTGGTAATACAATGTCAGTAAGTAGTTTATGTTTGTAGTCTGGAAAGTAGTTCTTGCAAGTGCAATGGAGATTCAGAGACAGCATTTTCATGCAATATCTTGTACAATTTCAAATGCGGCTTAAATGAAACACATTCACTTGAGCGTTTGCGGGGGGGGGGGCTTCTGGGGACTATTCTCCGTCACATGCCACTATGTTCTGCTGGTTTGGTGAATTCAGGAAGCAGCGGAAGATGAACAGAAGAGTAGCAGAGCAACAACAGTAATGAGAGAAAAAATATCACCGCTGTGGAGGCAATAATTAGGAAGATTCAAGACTAACCCTCTAGGTCACTGAACTGGCATTAGCGATTAGTTGGCCGAGTGTTTCAACTTATGAATACCTTCCTGTAACATAAAGAAAGAAACAAAAATCTTCAGGATTGCTGCCCCAAAACTTATCTGAAGTACAGAAGCGTCATAGTGTGGAATGCTGCAAAGATTTAACTGTGGTAAGCCTTGCCGTGTTTCAGTTAGTTATCGGTGACAAAATATGGATACAAAACTGATGGATACATCAGTATGATTCAGAAACAAAACGTCAGTTCTCTCTGAGTGTTCACAGATGGCGAAGTCACCTGTCATGATCAAGAGAGCAAGAAGTTCTAGAAAGAAAATAGTTGCTTCTTTTTTCTTCACAAGTGATGACTTGGCAACAGTTGTGCTGGAAAATCAGAAAACTGTTACTGCAAAAGTTTTCCTTCCAAAAGTGTTTCAAAATCCAGGAAAAGCGGCCAAAGACAGGACGAAAAGGCATGTTGTTTCTCTAGGACAATGCATCAGCTCACACTACTAATCTAACAATGGAGTTTCTGAAAGAAACTGAGGTAAAACTATTGACTCATCCATCCTATAGTCCCGGTCTGGCATCATGTGATTTCTTCCTGTTCCCTACGGTGAAGAACCGGCTTTGAGGTCACCAATGTTCTAGCCCTGAAGAAGCTCTTCCAGCATTTGAAAGGAGCTATCGACAGTGCTGGAAACTGAGTGGTGTTGGATGCATCCAGAAGTGGTTCCAGAAGATGGAACGCTGCATACTTCGAGTAACTGGGATAAACAAAACCTTTATATAAGTATTCATTATATGCTATCGATACTTACCCAGTGACTATCGCATATGGGGTCGTTAAATTTTAAGATAAGCCCTCTTGCAGCTCATGTCTCCTTAACTCTTCCCACACCATCTTCCCCGGGGGATTCACTCTTCCCCGCCATTTCAGACAGCCAATTCCCACTCTAAGGTGCATTGGCACCATACCTCACTGTTATTGCTACAAAAGTCAGGTGCATCTGTCTTTAAAATCCACATGGTGTGTCACTTATCTATGGAAGAGCATTTATATGTAAAGTTTATTTTAAATACGAATATGCTTGCCTTGTATCACGGAGTTTGTAGAAAGGTTTCCAATATCTGTAATATCTTCAAAAAAATTATACTAACGATCGTGCAAGATCAAAGCTTCAGGTTCAGTGTTAGACAAACATTCAAAGAGAAAGTTTTAACAGAAAATGAATCTGATGTGTTTCATTCACATAACTTTCTCTAGATGTTCCATATACAAGCTATTCTTGCAAAAAAAAATAATCTTTTATCTACGTCATGCTAATAGAGATAAACATTAGCAAAATTCGTCGTATTACTCGCTTCCTTGTAAGTAGAAGGGAAATAAGAGAATATTCTAGGCTAAAGAGAAAGCTGGTCACTATGTGAAGCAATTGAGGCTCGGTTCGCTTTGCATAGTCCTGTTTGAGAAATGTTAGGTAGTTTTAAATTGAAACGAATAACGAGGAATATCTCTAAAAGGTAAATACTACAAGAAAAACGTATCTATATGACATAATTTGTGTGTTTTAATGAGATATACATTTTGTGTATTAAGCCTTTGTCTATCGCTTACGGTTTATACAATATTCTGCAAAACAATCTCTGCAGAGGCACTTCCCAGGAAATAAAAGTGTACATTTTATTGTGATGTAAATATCAATATACGCTATTTTAATAAAAATCGTCAGAGCCATTTTTAAGAAAAAAAAAACTCTTCAAAAATTTTCCAGTACAGGGTAGTTCGTGGTGGAAAAATTTTCTTGAAAATATCCGTGTCGCATCATTGGAAGATACTAATTCATCGGTCCACACTCCACAATCACACACACACACACACACACACACACACACATACAACTACACACACGGATCTTTTTCTAAAAATGTTTTTATCGGACTTAGTGGACCTTAAAGCACATATTTCCGGCGAAATACCAACACTGTATCAATATACCTGCTAGAGAAAATAATAAATAAAAAAATTAAAAAAAAATGTATGTATACTACATACTAGCACCTAATTTCTTATACCAAGGATAATATGTTGGGGTCCATGGAATTTAAGGTTACTCGACATTTGTCTTCTCAGGATAAGGGAGGAAAAAAAACTTATTCCGATAACTCTTCTTAAGCAAGATTCGAACTCACGACCTCTTGAATGTGAGGCAGACACTACCGAGGCGAGCTAAATCAAAGTTATTGAACTATCAACGCATAACGTTGTTGTGTGTGGTTCAAAGTTCCAATTCAATAAATCTGATGTGTACCATTCACATGACTTTCTCTATATCTCTGCAACAAATTATTCTTAAAAAACTTATATTTACTTTATGCTAATCAGAAAAATTAGCAGAAATAGTCTTATTACTTGCTTCCTTGTAAGTAGAAGCGAAATAAGGGACTACCATAGGTTAAAGTAATTGTCAAAAGCTGGTTGCTATGTCAATGAAGTTCCTTTGTTTACATGGATCGGAGTTGACAAGTTCCTGTATGAGAAAAACATGTTTTTCATAGCAGAAACCAAAAATAAGGAATGTCTCAAAAACGACGAACTCCACGAAAAAAATGTGTATAACATAAATTGTGTGTTTTAATGTGCTCTACAGTTTTTGTGTAGTAAGTTTTTGTCCATCTCTTACGGTTTAGCAGTTATTGAAAATTCCGTAAAATTCATCAGAATAAACTACTCTTCAGAGGCTATTCCTAGAAAATTAAAAATATACATTTTATTTGTCAGGTAAATATGTTTAGTATATGAAATTTTAATCAAAATCGTTAGAGCCATTTTTGAGAAAATCAAAATTGTCGAAAAAAGTTCCATGTAAAGGGTAGTTGGGGGTGGGGGATTTTTCTCAAAATCTTCGTGTCGCATCCCTGGAAAATACTAAACTTAAATACCAAGTTTGGTATTTTACCGACTTTTCGTTTTTGAGTTATCGTGTTCACAGACACACTGACATACGGACACACACACACACACTCTGCCCTTTTTTGTGAAAATGCTTTTTTTTGGTTTTTGGGGACTCTAAAACGTATATTTCCGGTGAAATCTCGGTATCGAATTTTTGGGTGGAGTGCAATACCTTCTTTATACACTATGTACATAGTAGTATAGAGAAAGTAAAAATGCCAACAGGTTACCTTAAATTGTGAGGCATGTGTTACATTTTGATTATACCATCATATATGAAATAATTTATATGTCTAAGTATAAATAACTTTATATATTTAAGAAAAGAATTGATCCAATTTGAATGGAATTTGGTGTTTATGTTCACATAATATCAATGCAATCACTATAAAGATTACAAAAATATAGAAATTTGACATTTAATGCAGTACATCTTTATCCGTATTTGGGGGCGGGGGTTGGTAACATGAGAGATTCAAATGGTTTGACTGTTAACATAAACGAGAATTTGTTACTCGCATACTCCTAACGTTACAATTTAAAATAGTTAAAAACAATTATCCAGTCGGCATTACATGGTAATACATCCATTTAGTAGGCTATAAAATACTTATTTTGGTGTAGTGGCTTTTAACCCATTTAAATTTCATCCGAAAGGAGTGT
Source organism: Hymenopus coronatus (assembly GCA_030762935.1). NCBI lineage: Eukaryota > Metazoa > Arthropoda > Insecta > Mantodea > Hymenopodidae > Hymenopus > Hymenopus coronatus. Next base: position 101,276,295 of record CM060890.1, read on the forward strand.
TTAGCAAATGTTTTAGTAACTTTGTGGAGAGCTGAGCCAAACAAGGCTATATAAACACAATGAACTCATTAACCAACTGAAGCCTCGTCGGAAAGTTTCTTCAATGGTTTCTAAGTTTTACGTGCTGTAAATATTACAAGATACTATAAACACGTTACCTGAACTTCTGCCAGATAATTGCACGGTCATTTTATAAGTAGAAAAACAGTAAATAAATCTGATCTGTGCCATGCAAATGACTTTCTCTGCAAAGTATTGTTACAAAAGATTATTCCGTTATTTATATACAGGTAAGCGGGATAAGCAAAAACGTTTGTATTTGTTTCTTGTAAGTAGGAGGAAAATAAGGTACACTAGGCTAAAGAGGTATCCAAACTTTTTAAAAAACCGTTTCTATGTGAAACACTTGACATTCGGTTCGCCTTGCACGGACAGGAGTAAAACAACAAAAAGGTGAAGCAAAAGATGAGCTTCCGTCTAAGAAAAGTTTAAGTAGATTAAAATTGAAAGCAATAACAAGGAATATCTCGGAAACGGTTAACTCTAAAAAAACGTTTATGATATATATACAGCTTTTGTCTATACCTTATGGTTAGCAGTTACGCAAAAATTATCTTGAGTGAAGAGTTCTTTAAATGCTATTCTCAGAAAACTCAAGATATTCATTTTATTTTCCATGTAAATATATTAAATATAAGCATTTTAATTAAACTCTTCAGAGCCACTTTGAGAAAATCAAATACTTAAAAATATGTTCCATGTAAAGGGTAGTTTGCAGTGGGAGAATTTTCTTGAAAATCTTATTCTCTCATCTTTGGAATGTAATAAAATTAAATGGTGTTAACAGTCTTTTCCTTTTTGAGCTATGCTGTCCATAAACACACACACACACACATACATACATACACACTCGAGCGTACACACATACACACAGACCTTTTCCTAAAAAGGCTTTTTGGGGGAACCTCAAAATATTTGCGATAAAATCTCGATATCAATTTTTGGGCGAAATACAAGGCATTCTCTACCTACTATATTCATAGTTCGTGCCGGGAAAGTTATTATTATAACTCATATTTTACAACCGTTTACCATTTGTTTTACAGAACCTCGATGAAATTATTACTTGTTATAATGTTTTGTCGTGTTTTTATATTTTTGAAAAAAAAAAGTGATACTAACGTGTATAATGGGCTATCCTGATGTAAGAAATACGTTGATTTCTCAGACACTGAACTTGATTCATGCATAATTCCTCAAAATGAATTATATGTTTAGAATATTCTGTATATCTTTGTTTATGGAGTATGTGTCTCCTAAACTTTCTCTTAAGTACTGGATTTAATTAAAGTGAAGGTTTTCATTTACACTAAAATATTTATCGTAATTTTAAGTAAGATACGAAGCAGATTATTGTTTTAGCAACAGACAATTAGAATCGATAATACGAATTTAGTTAATAGATCTTTCTGATTTCGTATACCACCATAAGTAAAGTTTAATAACAAACATAACTAAAATTAACTAAATTAACACAACTTCTAGGACATGTTAAATACGATATGTTGAAGTGTCATTATCTCGGGGAAAAACTGTATTTGACATAAATTGGGTGTTTTAAAGCGATCTACATTTTTTGAGTATTAAATTATTGTCTCTTACGGTTTATCAGCTATGCAAAATTCATTCAAAATGAAGAGGACTTCAAGAGCTAACACACAAAACATTTTATTTGCCATATCAATGTCGAAAATATACGGAATTTTAATCAAAATTTCCAAAAATGTGCCATGTAAAGGGTAGTTTGTGGTGAGAAGATTTTCCTGTCCCATCTTTGGAAGATACTGAAATGAAATGCCAAGTTTAGTATTTAACTGACTTCTCGTTTTTGATTATGCTGTCTACAACTGTATCTACCTACACACACACACACACTCTGACCTTTTTTCTTAAAATATTTTTTTAGATACTGGGATTCTCAAAACATGTATTTTCGGTGGTATCGCGGTTCTAATATTTTAGTGGAATACTTTCTCTACCTCCTATGCACATTGTGCATACGTACCAGAAAAATAATAAATTACCTATGTTCCAACAAAAACTGCGGTACAAGAAATAGAAGCCTAAACACTAAAACCAGAAAAGAAGCATTAAAGAAGTTTTACAAAGTAATGGCCAAGATTATTCCTGTATCTAAATCGTGGTAATCGAGATAAACATTAGCGACATGTTTATGATAATTTCTTCTAAGTAGAGAGGAAATAACGCTATAGCGATAGTCAAATCTTTTATAAGCTGAGTCGCCCTCCGTGGTGTAATGGTTACCATGCCAACTTCATATACCCAAGGTCGCGGGTTCAAACCCGGCGGAGGACGATGGATTTTTTTCGGGCGTAAAAATCCTTAGCATGGCTTCCTTCGGAAGGGAAGTAAAGCGGTGGGTCCCGTGTCGTAGATTTACGGCACGTAAAAGAAGCCTGATAGAGAGGCCTCTGAGCAAAATTAAACGGTCTTTCACGCCCAGTATAGAATGGCACCTTGAGAACCATAGCAGTTAAAGAGCGTCCATAAATAACACGCCATTTCTTTTTTAAAAGCTGTCGCCATGTGAACATTTAACGTTCGGTTCGCTTTGTACGGCCATCAAAAAATCATAAGGAAGATGAAATAAAAAGTGACTTCTTGTTTTAGAAAAGTTAATTTAGTGTAAATTTGAAACCAATAACAAGGTATATTTGGAAATGTAAATTGTGTATTTTAACGAAATATACATTCTTTTGTCTATCTCTTACTCTTTATCAGTTATGCAAAATTCATCCAGGATGAAGAGTTCCTCAAAAGCTATTACCAGAATATTTACATGTACATTTTATTTCTGATGTAAATATATTAATAATCGATATTGTAATCAAAATCGCCATTTTAGACAACAACAAAATTTTCAACGTTAAAAAAAAAAAAAAAAAAAAAAGCTCATACATAGGCGGAGCTTTTTTCAAAAATACTATTTTTGGACTCAGCGGGCCTCAAAAATATATTTCCGATCAAATCTCGAGATTGTATTTTTGAATGAAATACAACACTAATACTATGTACATTGTATGTACCTACTGCTAGAGAAACTAGTAAGGGAAGAGCTAGAAATAAATTATTTGGAAGAAACAATTATGAGCTGTAAAATGAATGGAGATAGCATGTTGATAGAATTCCAAGTGACAGGGTATACCAAGAAGAGTGTTTTACTATAGGCTAATGGGAAAAAATCTGTGTACCATTCACATGACTTTGTCCATATCCCTGCAACAAATCATTCTTATAAAGCTTATACTGCTATTTATTTTATGCTAATCAGAAAAAATAGCATAAATAGTCTTATTACTTGCTTCCCTGTAAGTAGAAGCGAAATAAGGTTAAAGTGATAGTCAAAATCCGGTTGCTATGTCACTGAAATTCCTTTGTCTGTGTGGATAAGAGTTGACAAATTCCTGTATTAGAAAAATATAAGTTTTTCAAAGCAGAAACCAAAACCAAGGAATGTCTCAAAAACGATGAACTCCACGAAAAAAATGTATATAACATAAATTGTGTTTTCTAACGTGCTCTACATTTTTCGTGCAGTACGTTTTAGTCTATCTCTTACGGTTTAGCAGTTATTCAAAATTTCGTAAAATTCATCCAGAATAAAGTACTTTTCAGAGGCTATTCCCAGAAAATTCGAAATATATATTTTATTTGTCAGGTAAATAGCTTTAATATATGATATTTATATCAAAATCGTTAAGAGTCATTTTTCAGAAAACCAATATTTTCGAAAAAGGTTAAATGTAAAGGGTAGTTTGGGATAGGGGGATTTTCCTGAAAATATTCGTGTCGCATCCCTGGAGGATATTAAACTTAAATACCACGTTTGGTATTTTACCGACATTTCGTTTTTGAGTTATCGTGTTCACAGTCACACGGACCTTTTTCTGAAAATGCTCTTTTTGGATACAGGGGATCCTAAAACATATATTTCCGGTGAAATCTCGGTATCGAATTTTTGCAATACCTTCTCTATACACTATGTATATAGTACGTGTAGAGAAAGTAAAAAAACATCTGGGAAGACCAGAAAAGGATTGTCAGATATTTTCTGAAGCTAGAACAGGCAGTATTTCCCAATCCCTGGAGTGCAGAGGATGAAGAAGAACGTTCATACGTGGGCGTGCTCAATGTTATACCTAAGTACATTAATTTTATTGAGTGATATCCCTTCCTTAACAAGCAATATGAAACCAAGCTCGCTGTAGAAAGAGTATTTCCCCGGAGAGTGTTATTCGGTGGTGGTGACGCATATGGTGATGGAGAACATACATTCATCATCAAGAGACCTGTCTGTGATTGATGGGCTGCACTTTGCCTCTTAATTACCTGTCAACTTGCCGGACCCTTTCTCGTTAAGGGCGAGAGACGCCCAACGTCAGCAATATCATTCAACCCGGTGTTATACATTTTTCATTACTTCAAAAAAAAAAAAATCGAATAAAGGTATAAAAAGTGGTACAAAAAGTCTGATGGAGATGTATATCCATATGAAGACATTTGAATTCCAATATTAAAGTGTTGTTTGAAACTTCGGTGTGAATATCTAAAGTAAGATTTTTTGTCCCAGGTAAATATGTTTCGACATAATTTTACACGATACTAATCACAACCCTTAAGAATATTAGACTAGAACGTCTTAGTTATTGGGTATTAGAAAAAAGAGAGAACTTTATTGGAGGAGTATGTGTCCATTAGCTTAAATTTATGTTACTTTTTCTATACGTACTACTTACATAGTGTATAGAGAAGGGATTGTAATGCACCCACAATTTCGATATCGAGATTTTACCAGAAATACTTGTTCTGGATAGACCGTTAAACACCAAACTTGGCATTTAAGTTTGGTAGCTTCCAAGGATGGAGCACGAAGATTTTCAAGAAAATCCTCCTCAACTATACTTTACATGGAAAATATTTGGAAAGTTTTTATTTTCTCAAAAATGGCTCTATATTTAAGATATTTACATGACAAACAATATGTATATCTTAAATTTTCTGGGACCACTTTATTCTGGGTGATATTTATTGAATTTTTCATAACTAGAAAACCGTAAGAGATAGACAAAAACTTATTACAGAAATGACATAGATCTCGATAAAAACACACAATTTGCGTCATATACTTTTTTACTTTCTCTACACGTGCTATGTCCATATAGAGAAGCTATTGTAACGCATCCAAAAATTCGATACCGAGATTTCATTGTAAATACATGTTTTGAGACCTCCTGAATCCAAAAAAAGCATTCTTAGAAAAATGTCTATGTGTGTCTGTATGTTTGGCTGTGTGTGTATCTGTGGGCAGCATAGCTGAAAAACGAAAAGTCCGTTAAAAACCAAACTTGGTATTTAGGTTTGGCATCTTCGAAGAATGTGACACGAAGATTTTCAAGAAAATCCCCCCACTCCCAACTACCCTTACATGGAACTTTTTTCGAAAATTTTGATTTTCTAGAAAATGGCTCTAACGATTTTGATTAAAATATCGTATAATAAAGATATTTACCTGACAAATAAAATGTATATCTTGAATTTTCTGGGAATAGCCTCTGAAGACTACTTTATTCTGGATGAATTTTGTATAACTACTAAACCGTAAGAGATGGACAAAAACTTAACACACAAAAAATATAGAGCACGTTAAAACACACAATTTATGTTATATACATTTTTTTCGTTGAGTTGATCGTTTTTGAGACATTCCTTGTTTTTGGTTTCAGCTTTGAAAAACATACTTTTCTCATACAGGAATTGGCCAACTCCTGTCTATACAAACAAACGAACTTTAGTCACATAGCAACCAGCTTTTGGCTTTCACTTTAACCTGTGGTACTTCCTTATTTCGCTCCTACTTACAATAAAGCAAGAAATAAGACTATTTCTGCTAATTTTTCTAAAAGAATAAGCTTATTAACAATAATTTGTTACAGATATATACAGAAAGCCATGTGAATGGAACACATCAGATTTTTTATGTGTGGAGTTGGCCGATTTCAAGATATTCGTTGATATTGATATCAGTTTCAAAATACATTCCTCATACGGGAACTTGTCAACTCCTGGGCACTCAAAGAAACGGACTTCAATCCCATAGCAGCCACATTTGAAAACATTGAGTATCGGTTTAGCCTAGTGTACTCCCTTATTTTCCTTTTACTTTCAAGGAACTAAAGAAGGAACTAAATAATAAGACCATTTCTGCTAATGTTTTAGCATATAATAGATAGAAGAATAAGCTTATAAGCAATAATTTGTTACAGAGATGAAGAGAAAGTCATGTGAATGGAACACATAAAAGGTTTTCTCGACACTTTGGTGTGCATTGTAGAATGTTTTTACATAAGTAAAGAGTTAAAATAATTTAATAGGATCGTTTTTAAAAGTAATGAATTGCCTCCAATTTTCACTCATATATAAAGTATAGGTCTCCAAAGTTTTTTTTTTTTCTTTTCAGGTTAGTCAAGGGTGCAAATTTGTAAATAAAGATATAAAAGTTGATGTGTTCCATTCACATCATATTTCTATACATCTCTGTAACATATTATTCTTATAAAGCTTATTCTTCTATCTCCTTAATGCTAATAGAGATAAAAGTTTGCAGAAATGGTCTTATTACTTATTTTCTTGTAAGTAAGGGAAATAAGGGAGTACATTAGGCTAAACGATAGAATTGTTTTTGCATTGGAGAAAAATTTAGTTATTTTAAAAACTGAAATCTACTACTAAGAATATCTCTGAAATATTCAACTCCAGGAAAAGATATGTACATATGGTAAGTATAACGTGTGTGTTTTAGTAATATCTACAATTATTGTGTAGCAAGTTTTTGTCTATCCTTATATGCTAAATTAATTCTTAGTGACGATTTCTTCAGAAGCTATTACCAGAAAATTCAAGAAATACATTTTATTTGCCACTTAATATACAACATGCAATATACGATATTGTAATAACAATCGTTAAAGACATTTTAGGGAAAATCAAAACTATCGATTTTTTTTTTCCACGTAAAGGGTGGTTTGGGTTTTCCTCCAAATCTTCGTGTTACATCCTTGGAAGATATTAAAATTAAATACCAAGTTTGCTAATTTGCTAATTAACGACTTTCAGTTATCGTGTTATCACGTATATACATACATATACACACATATGGACTTTTTCTTAAAATGCTGCTTATTGTTAATAATTTTAAACCTGTGTTTCCGGTGAAATCTCGGTATCGAATTTTGGGTGGAGTGCAATACTTTCTCAACCTATGTACTAAGTAGAGAAAGTAAAAAACCAGTAGTGGTAGATTTTTGAAATTTTAAGTTATGTTATAATTTTCGCCGAGTGCACAAATATGGCCCGAACAATTTGTTTTGTAAATAACGGGTTTAAAGTGGAACATAAGAGTAGCTTTTAAATTTTTCTGGGCTGGTCCTGTTGCTCAGTTGGTATTTTAATCAAAATCCGATTTCCTCCCACGGAAAAGATATATGAAACGGATAAGGGCTTCCCGCTTGAGAAACATAATTTTAAGTAGTTTTAAATTAAAAAAAAAAAAAAAGAAAAGAAAAAAAAACCGGAATATCTCTGAAATGAAAAAGTTTAAACGAGATCTATATTTTTTGTGCAGTAGAATTATTCCCAAGAAATCAAGGATACATATTTTATTTGCCATGTAAATATTTCTAATACACAGCATTTTAATCAGAGTCGTTAGCGCCATTTACAGTATATAAACATTTTCGAAAAACGTGCCCTGTAAGGCGTGGCTTGCTACGGGGGGATATTTTTAAAAATATTCGTTTGGTATCCTTGGAAGAGACTAAATTTAAATACCAAGCTTGGTAATTCAGTAATTTTATCCCGCCCTTCCCCCATACACTGAACTTTTTCTAAAAAGCCATTTTGGATTCAGGGGTCCTCAAAACTGCATTTCCGGTGAAATCTCGATATCGAATTTTTGGTGGAATACAATACTTTCTCTGCCTTTTATGCACATTGTATGTGATAGAAAAAGTAAAAATAAATCTCAGGTACTATCAACTGAGAGGACTCTGAGATCATTTAAGAAGCGTTTCACACAAATCGTTTTAAGTCTCTAAATGGGACGCAAAATACTTCTATAAGTGGGGGAGCATTTTCGTAAAATATTATTTAAATCGTCTTTTCTCAGTTCCCTATTATGTATGAGTTATTCATTTATTCGCGTAGGTGGTTTATTAAGATCTGGGGGCAGTTAAACGGAAGGGAGTTTCTGTTAAGGATTTCTAAAAATGGTTACAACCACTTTTTTCAACATAAGCATGCAAATAGATGCTTTCTAGATTAATAACAGGGTGGGGCACAGTCTCTTAATTAAACTATTAACAATTAATAATGCGGTACAACGTTGGAGGAAGATTATTGACTGTATATTGCATAGCCTCTGCATCTCCAATCGACAAAAACCTAAGTATCGATTATCGAAAATTTAACATCGTTTTTTTTGGATAGCGGTGATCCTTTGGTATGCTTTATATCTGTGCGTGTGTTATAAATTGACCCTGTTTTATCAGTTAAGGCACATGGATTGTTTTTTCCTTTCTTGACCACGCAAGTGCAATGAACATAGTAGATAGAGGAGGTATTGTATTCCCAAAAGTTCGATACCGAAATTTCACCATGTTTTGAGGACCCCTGAATGAAAAAACAACTTTAGAAAAAGGTCCATGTGAGTATGTGGACAACAAAACTCGGAAGGTTGGTTGGCATTTAAACTCAGTATCTTCCAAAAGTGTGACAATTTCAGAAAACACCTCCACCCCAAACTACCCCTTAAAAGGAAATTGTTTGATTGTTCGATTTACTGCAAAATGGCTCTAAAGATTTTAGTTAAAACGCCATATATAGAAGATATGGCAAATAAACTGTATATTCTGAATTCCTTGGGAATAGCCCCTGAAGTCCTGTTCTTTCCCGATGACTTCTGCAAAACCGGTAAACAGTAGAGACGGGCAAAAGCTTATTACACGAAAATAAATTTATCGTTAAAGGACACACTTTATGAATATGTTCAGTATTTTTAGAACTAACCATTCCGAGATATTCCCTGTTATTGGTTTCAATTTTAAAATACCTTAACTTTTCTCAAACGGGAAGTTTTCCCACGTGCGTTTCACATCTCTTTTGTTTTACTCCTGGAGATGGAAAGAGAACCGAATTTCCATGACAATCGGATAGCGAGTTTTAAAACGGTTCACTGCTGCTATTGCCTGGTGTATTGTTTTAATTTCCTTCTACTTATCAGAAACTAAGTAATAAGACTGGTAAGTTTCTGGCAATATTTATCTTGATTAGCATTGTGTCGATAAAATAATATTCTTTTGTAATAATGGGTTGTTTGCAGAACAGAGAAAGGCATGTGAATGGAACACATCAGATTTTTAGGGGATGCATTTTTATCCAGTAGTAGAAGGAGTTTTACTGTGGAATAATTTCAGTTAACATTTTAAAATAGAACAATCGCATGTACTGGACTGGATTGGATTACTGCGCACAGCGGATTCCACACTGAGCACTATGTTGCTATTGTATGTCATGCAAGATGAAGGGAGACATTAGGGTGACATTGCATGGGCGCGGCCAGGTGGGCCCTATACGATGCTGGTAGATCTACATCCCCCTGCCAGATTTTGCAAGGAACCCGCTACTAACCCTCCGCCCCCCAGCCGGTAGGGACAGAACAACCACAATGCAACCCTAGCGGAGAGAGCAGCAGTTACAAAGTGAAGTGTCATCACTTCGGCTGCAGCACAAATGCTGACACTTCTACCTGAAAAAACTGGATTGAAAGATGAAATGGAACGAAATGAAGGGACAGGCATTTCCAGTAATGAACGAAACCACCCCAGCATTTGCCTTGTGATCCGGAAAAACCCAGAGAAAACCCCATGGTTCATGAAGGTCCATCGCGGGAAGCGAACCCACAACCCCCCGAATACGTGCCTCGCGAGTTACCGCTGAGCCGTCTTGCTCAGTATCACAAGAGCCTCATAGTCTTAAATGCGTTTGCGTCCATGAATCTTACAGGATAAGGAAAGTACTAAATATTTAAATGTGGTAAGCGTATAGTAAGGTAATGGAGGAAAACATTTATAACACATAATTTGTTCCATTCACATGCCCATTTGGTAAGTGCATAGTAACATAATGGAGGAAAACATTTAAAACACGTGATTTGTTCCATTCATATGACCCTATTCTGTGAACAAACTATTTTTCTATCTTCTGTTCCATCTTCTCTACTGCAGTCTCCATTCCGGTATTCATTTTTTCTATGCCGGAGCTCACCGTCGTTATTTCATTCCGCATATTGTCCATTCCGGATGGCCTGCACTTCACCTAACAATTATTGAAGTATTTGTTCCATCGCGTCGTTTATACATATATAACGAATGAGAACACTCGTTTTTGTAAAGTTCACTTTATTGGTCACAGTAGTAAAGCACGTTCACTTTTGTAATATACAAATAACTAAGTCACTGTGCTCACCTCACTTTCTTAGCAAGCGTCACTCACTAGATTGACTTCTAATTCACTTCACTTCACTCTAGTTCACTTCACTTCTCCCAACGGCACTTGTCGGCCCATTATATAGTCCGTAGCTGACTTCGAAAGTTACAGTGTTAGAAATTATTGGAACATCACGTTTGTCCATTAGAAAGAGATTACTCTGGAAGAAGAATGTTCTCGACCTGGGGAGAAAGAAGGTTCGAGAAGTCTTGCAAGGAAACACACAAAGGCCTTGTTTGCCTGGATATTGTGTCCGTTCGCTCTATTGTCACAGTGAAACAAACGGCGATCCCTTCAGCGGTCGCTCAATCCCACCTCCGTTTCAATATAATTAAGCAAATAATTAATTTTGAAAAATATAACTGTGAATAGATTACGATTAACAGTTGTAGACATGCCAAATTCTTTGAATATTGTTTTTGAGGGGACAATTAAAGGCCCTAAGTGATAAATTTTGATTTCTTACTGTTGTTCAACTCTTGTACTTTAGCCTAGGTAAAAACATTCACTCATGCTGCTGGGGTTCCTCGAGGTTTGATAAAGGTTGGGAAACACTGCAGGAAACAGTAAACACCCACTGCTGCTCCACTGATGTCTATAAACCAACCTGCCCACTCCGATTGGCTTAGAATTGGTCATTGTAAGCTAGCCCATTCCTATCTGCTTACACATAATGCAACATAGCTCTGTACCATCTGCAAATACCACTTACTGTGCGCCATATTCTACTTAACTGTCATTTGTACACCAAATGGAGACAACAAGCTGGAATTATCGATCCTCTCAATAACCCTAGTATGGATACACTACGTCATCTCACACAACACAAACTTGTATAACAATACGTAATGAAGCCTATCATTTGCATCCAGACAATTTTATATTCATCCACCTATAATGTGCCTGCATTATGATGCACTGTATTGTAATTTAATGTTACGGAGAAGTTCATAAACTGTCTGGTCACTATCAGACTTCATTGTTAAAGCTGTCTAAAATAATTCATAATAACTCACATTTAAATTTATTATATACACCAGCGTCTCTATACTACTACTTTATTTGCGTACACAAAACTATGAGCAAGCGATGTGACTCAGGCGATTCATCTGAGACTGACATTCGATTCCCGCGGCCGACTTTTCTGACCCATGGGCTGTTTTCGGGGGCTTCCCGGGCCACTAGGCGAATACTGGAGAGGTTTCTTCATTCTCCCAAACTTCCTGTCCCTTCATTTCATCTCCATTTCATCCCAACCGGTCTCTTTCAGGGATGTAAGTGCCAGCGAAGTCTGCGGCGAAGGCGACCTTCTGTGGTGGTGAATGCGCTTTGGAAATACAACTCCTGGCGGTGGGGTGGCGTTGGAGCCGCCTGTAGGACCCAGGGAGTTTGTTCACACCTGGGGCGTGGGCTCCTGGCACTTCCCGCGTCGAAACGAAGTACTGTTTGGACTGTTAAGGCCCCTCCGTGTGGCTCTTTTCCCGCCGTCCGGTTTCGGCGTCCGTTTATATCAATCACTCTCATCTCATCCTATCCTCCAGAGGTCTAAGGAACAATAAGCTAATGGTGACTGTAGTGTGGAATCTGTCGCTCTCTCTTTCTGTCTCTCTCTCTCTCTCTCTCTCTCATACAAAACTATGATAGTAGGCATTAGAGATAGGTAAGGGTAGAATTATTAAATCAAAATGTCATACCTTCTCTTCGTACTTATGTCTTTGTTTGCAAACACATGTAATGAACTGAGAAACTGCATTTTCAGTTCTGCTTCCTATTCATTTAAACTTATTCTGTGCTCTACTTAAACACACAAACAAATATTTCATATACATATGTTTTCTTAATGTAAGTTTTAATTATATTGCATAGTTTATTGCATTTAATTCTAAAGCGCCATACTCATTAATAACAACCATGTTAATTCTTATTGGTAAATGATATTGCTTATCTGTCTATTTTTACAAGTGTATGATCAAATAGTCTTCTCTGTTGGAGCAGGAACATCATAAGTACCTATTATCAACAGTGTAACATATAAGTATCTGATAGGTGCCATTCACATGGCTCTCTCTCTCTCTCTCTCTCTCTCTCTACGTGTTCTGCTAAACATTATTCTTTTATCTGCATCATGCCAAATGACAAAAACATTAACAATAGCTCGTGGTACTTGCTTTCTTGTAAATAGAAGGGAAATAAGAGGATATACTAAGCTAAAGCCATAGCCAAATCCTTTTAAGTTGGTCGCTATGTGATAAACTCAAATGAGGTTCTCTTTGCATGGTCAGGATAAAACATAAGGTAAATAAAACGAACATCAACATGGGTATTGCAACATTAACAAAGAATATCTCGGAAATTGTTAACTTTACAAAAAATGTATGTGAAATAAATATTGTGTGTTTTAATAAGATTTACATAAGTATGATAAGTTTTTGTATTATCTCTTACGATTTACCACTTATACTGATTTTGGTTTCTTTAACAATTTTGTTTATTTATGTTATGCTTTCTATAGACACTCACACACGCATACACACAGACGGACACATACTAATCTTTTTTTCTAAAAATGTTTTTTTTTAATTCAGGGGTACACCGAACATGTATTTCCGATGAAGTCTCGGAATCGAAATTTTTGGTGGAATACAATTTCTTCTCTACTCTGTAATAATATTTGGAAGAAAATGTAAAAAATCTTATGTGTGCATTCACATGACTTTATCTACCTATTCTGTAACAAACTATTCTTCTATCTGCTTCATACTCATCGAGAAAAACTTTAGCAGAAATTGCCTTATTACTTATCTCCTTATAAGCAGAAAGGAAATAAAGGAATACACTAACCTAAGCGATAGTCTAATGTTTTAAAAAGTGATTGCATTGTAATTGAAATTCGGTTGGCGAGGAGTAAAATAAAAAAAACACAGGAATGACAAGTTCCCGTTTGAGAAAAACAATAACAAGGACATGAATTAACACATAATGAAATTAATACACCTCTAATTAAAGTTCTTAAAAGAGGATTTCTGTAGGCATCTCTAAAATGATTGACACCACAAAAAAGTATATTACAAACATTTTACGTTTTGACATTTTTTGTGAACTAAAATTTTGTCTATCTCTTGCGGTTTACTGGTTATGCAAAGTTCATCCAGAATGGAGAGGTCTTCAGAGGCTATTTCCAAAAAATTTAAGATCTACACTTTATTATCATGTAAATGTCCTTAATATACCGAATTGAAATCAAAATCGATAGATTTTTTTGAGTAACATAAAATTTTCACAAAAGTCCCCTTGTAAAGGTAGCTTGAGGTAGGGGGATTTTCTTGAACATTTTCTTGTCGCATCCTTGGAAGATACTTAGCTTAAATACCAAGTTTGGTACTTAACGGAATTCTCGTTTTTAGGTATGCTGCCCATAGGCATAACAACAGACACATAATAATACTTTTAGTGGATTCAAGGGACCTCATAGCATATATTCCCGGTGAAATCTCGGTGCAATGTACATTCGTGGCCGACAAAATGAAAATTGGAACCAAGTCTTACTGTCGACTAGGCTGCCGCAAACACGATAATTAGAAGCGTAAGGTACTGCCAGTTTCTGACCCTATAATTCCAACACAGAATGGAAGTCGTTAAATAGTTGAATAATATCTCTTTCCTGATGCTTTTTACTGCTCCCATTTTAATTTTTGTAAATGTATGCACATATTAATTACCTTACCGTCAAAATAGATGTAATAATTATTCGCTGCGTTGGATAGGTAGAGTCAGATTGAAAAACTCAATGCCGTAGTCGGGATTTGAACCACGAATTTCCCGGTCCTTAGCCGGCTGCTCTAACCTCTGAGCTACAAGGCCAAGAGATTCGTGGTGCTGATCCCGGCTATGACATTGACTATCTATCCTTCTCCAGTGTGAAAAAACAATTAAATTAACATTAAATGACTAATAATTGAATTAAACTATGAAACATATTTGTTAGCTGACGTTTTTCAGAAAATTATGTAGATGACAAAAACTACCAACGTAAGCCATTATTGGTTTGCAATGGTCATAGATATCGAAAGAATTACATAAATAAGGAAAATGTAATCCAATGCGATGAATAAAAAATGAGAAAACCAAAAACTGCAAGGGCCGAATTTAAAAAGATCTGATGAGCTCCATTCACATGTCTTTCTCTACATCGCTGTAACGAATTATTGTTAAAAAGCTACCCAATGCTAAAACATTAGCAGAAACGTTCTTATTACTTAGTTCCTTTATAAGTAGAAGGGAAATAAGGAAATACACTAGCTAAACCGATAGTCAAATGTTTTATAATGTGGTTATTATGAGATTGAAATCCGTTTCTTTGCGTGGCCAATCGTTGACAAGTTCCCGTTTGAGAAAAGGTTTAAGTATTTGAAAAAGTTAAATCTATAACAAGGAATATCTCGAAAACGGCCAACTCCACGAAAAAATGTATATGGCATAAATTGTGTCTTTTAGAATGATGTACATTTTTCGTATCTCTTACGGTTTACCAGTTATGCAAAATTCAATAAAAATCATCTAGAATAAAGAGGTATTTAGAGGCTATTCTCAGAAAATTCAAGATATACATATCATTTGACATGTAAACATCTTTAATATAAGAGTTTTAATCAAAATCATTAGAGCCATTTTTGAGAAAATCAAACTTTTCAAAAGGTTTTCCATGTAAAGGGTAATTGTGGATGGGGGGGGGGGACTTTCTTGAAAATCTTCGTGTCGTATCCTTGGAAGATACCAAACTTAAATAGCAAGTTTGGTATTTAACGGTCTTTTCGTTACTTTGAGCTATGTTGTCCCCAGACATACACATTCACACACAGGCACACACACACGGACCTTTTTCCAAGAATGTTTTTTTGATTCAGGGGGGGGCCAAAACACGTATTCTCGGTGAAATGTCGGTATCGCATTTTTGGGTGGGATGCAATACCTTCTCTATACACTATATACATAGCATGTGTAGAGAAAGTAAAAATTAAAAAAAGTAACATAAACACTCTACTTGATTTGATATTTTACTGTTTTTCGGTTTTGGATTTTGTTGTTCACACACACACACACACAAATGGACGTTTCTCTAAAAACTTGTTTTATGCAGGAATCCTCAAAATATGTATTTCCGGTGAAGGATGATTAAGGCATAAGGGCATTTAACGGCTAACGGTTATAAGCGCCCGTTTCCGGTGAAATCTCAGTATAGAAGTTTTGGGTGCAATGCAATGCCTTCTCTAACTACTATGTACATTGTGCGTGGTAGACAAAGTAAGAGCAATCAAGTCGGAAATGTTATGCTTCAGTCTTGAATTTTCTTAAACATTCCCTAAGCATTTCATAAGTACCACGTTTCTACCAGAAGGTGGGAGGAGGGGGTAAAACATATTCAGTTGAAGTCTATCTGGAACCTCAGGTAATAATGAAAGGGATAGGTTTAACCGTCTTTTCTGCTATCCCCCCCCCCCACCGTCCCTTAAAATATTTGTGAGGGAACTGCACACATAATGCGGAGTAAATGTGAATTATTAATGCGAAGTGTGAATCTCACGTATAATACTTATTATATCTGGTTTTTCCTCTCTTTTGAAACCATTGCTGCTATATATCATTCGCGATTTTCATACAGGACGAGAATTTCTAGTTCTCAATAATGCTGTCAAAACAACAACACGAAAATTGCTGCAGGAGTACCTCAAGGCTCGCTTCTCGCTCCTCGGCTGTTTGATATTTTCACACGTAATGTCCCCAAGCTACAACCTACTTCTATAGCAATGTACCGTCCTATTTTATTCACACTTCAAAATAAATACAGTAACTACATGCAAGTATCTCTTTCATTATTAAAATAATATCTTAATACTTGGAGCATTTCTCTAAACATCCAGAAGACAGAAGTAAAGGTTTTCTCTCCCTAAAAATCTTTGCGTATACATATATCTTCAGAACAAACAGGTAGCCTGACTACCATTCCAAATCTCAATAAAATATTACTGGACACAAGACTGACATGGAACGATCATGTTATTATAACAAAAAACTTTTTTTTAAACTGGCATTTTTTGTTTTACAATAACTCTGCCGTATACTTTCCTTTCGACGTTCGCTGCGACTACTACTGCTCGCTTCAAATTTCCCATCGAAACTCACTCCACTGCAAGCTAAGCATTTTCAGCTGAAACTTAACTCTGGGCAGGGGTTCGTTTCCCTTTTTATACCGAACGGGCATGTGGCAGAAATTTCCAGAATTCACAAACTCACATGCCGGAATTTGACGTCTAAGAACCTTCCGGCAAGACAAGTGTCCACTCGCACAGGCATAACGATCACAGAGCTGCGATATCAAAAGAACTTGCCGCCGACACTAAGTAAGTGTAACAATGAATGCCAACAATCAGCTACGCCTTACAAAGCTAGCCGTTCTCATACATTTTCACTGAAAAGAAAAGTACTACAACATGATCCATCAGGTGACAGATGACTTCTGTTAACATGTTTATATTTATTACATAAGATGTAAAACTTGATTCGTGTACTTGTACAGTTATGTAAACTATCGTTCATCATTCACCATCTGTAAATAATTTATACTTTGAGGTGGCATGCGTCCCTCGTACGGGAGCCATTGTGAAGTGGTGATGTCCACGTGCCTGGTGTATCGATACACGTTATATCGCTTTATCCGGTGCTTTTACGTGTGCTTTATTAATGCAAAATTCTATCCCCAGGTTACTTTCGTCAATTATGCAATTTCAATAAACTATGTCATTAAATCGGACGAATAATATTCTATTATTCTCGAATTAAACTTTAAATTAGTGGAAGACAAATCCTATTCCACTTAAAATATTATGGATCCCCTACCTGGGAAGTATGTCCTTGTAGAAGTTGCAACCGTCCTCACCCAACCGGATACTTTCTTCGAGTAGAGCTGTACATCATTTTTGGCTAGTCTTATTTTATATTTATAGCCTCAAAGCGAAGAAAACATGTCACTATAAAACTTGTTTATAACAACAACAAAATTGCAGAAGGAGAGAGAGACAAAACGTCTCTAATTAAAGGAACACATAGAATATTTAGCCGTGCTTGTTTCGTGCACAAAACAAAAGAACATATAAAATCAATAAATCAACACAAAATGGTTGCCAATTCAAAACATATGAACGATAAAATATAAACGAAAGCATAGCGTAGGGGTATGAATATTGGTTCAACTTAATAGGTAGAGAAGCCAGTATGGTCATCCACAGACTGTATAGCATGTTTGTTGATTTACCAAACATACATTTTAAAAAATCATGTGCGAACCTGCAGTTACTTGGTTCAAAGCCAAGTGAGCTAATCATCAAAAGAAACCTGAATTATCTTGTAAACCGCATAGGAATGACCAGAAATGGAAATTAACTCCAGGTGTAGAAAATTAGATCGAAAGATGCTCTAATTTTTCACGAAAACCGTGCCACAAGATAATTTCTCTGTAATACGAGTTACAAGGTTACCCTGGAGGCCAACGTTTATTAGATGATGGCCCATATTTTGTCTTATTGTACTTTACATAAATGCATTTTTAAATATGTAACAGGTACTAATTTAAGGTTCTGTTGTACAGCGATTTTCTGGGCCCCCATTTACGGTTAATGAGGCAATTTATTTCCCTTCAGCCATGAATAATGCATGAAGTTTTTAGCTAACATTCGCTAAATCCATTGATCACGTGCAGCAAGATAATCCTGCCAGCATTACGATTTCATTTCCAGTTAAACATGCATGATTTATCCGTTCCATTGTGATAGTTACATCGCTGACGTGCCGAAGGATTTCACGCATATGTCTGTAAAAATATAGCCAAGCTGTCCTGTTACACCTACACTAGCTGCTTATTTACTATAATGAACAATACAGTTATCGAGCGAGTGAATAGAATAAATAAAAACATTATATTGACAATTCAGCTCCACTAAGGCGCCAATCGAGATTAGGCAATTTCAGCCAATCGCGGCCATCTGACTGGAGCGATATTATCGAAAAATCTTATCGCAAGTGATGTTCATTTCTTTGAAATCTTGTCGCACCTGATGTTCGTACGTTTAATCTCCTGTCTTGGTTATTGGTAACAACGTGACATTCCAGGCAGCCGAATTTCACTTTTAATAACTGTCAGTTCCAAATTGTACTTTTAATTAATTCAGTTACAATATTCATTTAAGGTCTTATCCAGTACATAAGGTATTTAGTTAAAAAAGGAGTGAAAATAATCTATATTTGTATTTTTTATGTATGATATGAGTGCAATAACCTCAAATAAATAATATTTGATTCCATTTCATGTATTGCTTATTATAAGCTGAAATAAAATTATTTTTTCCTATTTCTATTGTTGTTATCGATATTCGAACATTGGATGTAGATACAATCGGCCATATTCTGGAGGCAGTGAAGAAAGAAAATAAAACATTCCGTAAATAAACATGGGCGAATGCTTCATATACTGTTTGAGAAGTAATTTAAGTATTACAAGCATAACCTGATAAAATCTCCCGTCCTATATATTATAAATTATTAATAGTCTATTTCGCTGAATTGTCTTATCAAATATAACTCGCATTTTCATCTTTTAGGACAATTCACTCACGTCGCTTCGTTCCGGTCGTGAATTATCTACAAAGATAATATGGTATACCTATGAATATATTGTTACAGCTAAAGTAAATGTGGATGTAGCAATAAAAGAAACCTATTCAAATGCTTTTTTTCACCCGAAGAAAATATGGTTATAATGGGGTGGATAGGTTGGAAGTGAGCTTCACATTGCAGCAATCAAAGGCTTATTGTGCGTCAGACATGAGAGTAGGATGATATGAGAGTATTTTTGACGGGCGGCCGAAACTGACCACGGGAAAAGAGCCGTCGTGGTAGTTTCGTAACTTTGTCCATACAATTCTTCAATCGATGCGGGGGTGGTAGAAGCTCAAGCCCGCTGTCTAACTGAACACACCAAGTCCCACAATAATTACACATCAGTAACTTGGCAACTCAGTTTGTCGGGCTTCTCAGGGAAACCCGTGAGGTTTTCCATTAGGCCGATACCTATTTTATACACCGACTCGCCCTTGCTCCCACAAGGATGCAAGTTGATACGCCACTTAAGGTCGTCAACTCATAAGGAGATGATTACCGCAGACCTCGATGGGGGCGACAACTACCAGCTGCTGTCTACTAATTCTTCATCTCAAATCCTGCCTAGGCCTCACCGCTCATACGAACCCAATCTTTTATGGGTTTCGGAAGCCACTGTCCCGTCGAGTCCAACCCAATTCGAACAGGGAGAGGTTCAGATGTTCGCCATGACGTACCTCTAGAAACACCAAAAGTAGCACGGGTGCTCGGGGTCAGCAGCGCCCACACCGGAGCAGCCCCCTATTGGAACGAACTCCCACAGACGACTCCGAAACCACCCAGAACTCTGTATTTCCAAAGCGCGTTCACCACCAAGGAAGACTGCCACCAACGCAGTCTTCGCCGACATTTACAACCCTAAAAGAGACCAGGTTTAATGAAATGAAGGGTCAGGAAGTTCGGGGGAATGTAAAAACTTCTCCAGGATTCTCCTCGTGACCTGAGAAAACATCTGAAAAAATGCTATGGCCGCGGGAATTGAACCTACGACCTCCCGAATGCCAGTCCCAGACGAAAAATCTGAGTCATCTGGCTCGGTTATAATGGGGTACTGATTAAAAAAATCCAAATACTTTTTATTACTGAGTTTTGTAAATATAGTTTATAACCATAGCTTTCTTAATCAATATTGTTAGTTTTAAGTTTGGGTATGATAAATATTTTAGCAGGTGCAGTTTAAGCATCCCCAGTTTTCTTCTCATTTATTTGAAATGTTTACAAGAATGAAAATGATTTATTTAAAACTAATCACTTCTGGCATATAATGCCTTCTATTTGTATGAAACAATTTATTATATCAGTTCTAAAATTTTATTTTCAACTTAAAAATCCGATATAAAGAAATCGGTTAGTTTTAATTAGTGTACTTGAGAAACTTGTGTACAGCTTATCTAATTTTTTATTTTTAACACTACAATCATGAAAAAGTATAATTCCAAATAAAATACTAAATAATTTTCAAAGCGTGAACCCTACTTTTAAAATTATCATTATCTGAAGCTCTACTGAAAATTTCAATTATATAAATATATTAACTTTGAATGATGGAATCTGATAATAACAGAATAGAGATTTAGACAGTACATGTCTTGTCACGGGACAAAGAGTTATTCAGAAGCGAAAGATAAATCATAGCTAATAATATAAACTATACCAAGAAGGGAAATATAAATGTACATTTAAAATGGGCAGGGAAGAAACATTTCAAACACGTTAAAGTAGCCGAGTTGTCATGAGCTGGTAGCACCGTGTACCGTTAGAGGGTAGGACATTGAATCGAAGGGGGTGAGAAGACACTGCCCGAGGGTAACAATGGAAGAAAAAACAACTCTCTTCGCCGGTCAGGAGACGAGGGAACTTGGTGTAGAACATCCGGACAACCAAGATGTGATATTTAGAGTCCGTGGTGGAGCCGAACAGGCTGTTGTGAGGAAATAGTTATTGTAATACAGACCAGAGTACGGACGATATCACAGCATCAACATTAATAAGTAACAATAGTCGCGGTCGCGTTAAGTATAGTCGCGTAAAGAGGAATGCGTGTGTGTTCGACGGCGGAAAAAGGCCAACTAACTGAATAAAGCACTTATGTCTACCACACCCTGAAAGAGTTTCCATGCTAGTAAAAATCCTGAGCTAGGGCACCCTCATATCCACACCAAGCCGAATACCCAAAACCTGCACCCGGGAAACGAAACCGTAACCCCGTTACCGCCTCAAGCTGAGAAAATGGATCTTAAGTTTAATAATGAGCAGTATATAAATTACATTTTGAGCTTTAAAGTGTACAATATTAAGCAAACAATATCGTAGTCCTAGAATTAACAAAAACGCAAATGGCCATCTATGCCAAATTTCATCGATGCATTGCCTTAAGGTCCTATGCTACAGTATACGCCCAGGTGTTAGATAAATTCTGATTATCTGTTGAATGCTGTTACCTGTGATATTGTATTACTTGTGAAGGTCAACGTTCTTGTCACAAAATGGAGATGGAGACCACATGAGAGCGAGAGAAGACGAAAGGGAGGAAGAAAAAATTGTGAGAGCAAGCCAAAAGGAAACTCCCAAGCTCGCAATAATGAGACTGGAACGGCGGCTTCTACTATTATGAGACAGCGGAACAGAGAGAGGGGGAATATAACTTTTGGAAATTAGAGCAAATGCAGGTTCTGGGTTATACTAGGATTAGGATTATCATGGGTGGGACAGAAGCCCTGCGCGTAGATCATTGTGGTACTTTGCGACTTACGTGTCCCTGAGAGTGAGGGTTGAGGGACCATAGTGGTCTTGGCCGAGTGGTTAAACCATGCACCCCTCACCTAGATGGCCCGGGTTAGATCCAAAACGACAGCATATGGCATTTGTAGTGGACAAAGCTGTGCAGGGGCGTGTTATTTTTCCGGATTCTCCGGTTTCCTCCACTCGTGCCCGGATCATTACGAGCGCAAATATGGCAAGGGTCTCTAACGTTTCTAGGTCGAATGCATCCGATACCGCCCGGACTCCAACCCAAAAGCCCCGGAGGCGGGCCTTTACAGAGCATACAGCCACTGCCCAGAGCAACTTGCGAACAACGCCGTCTTGATCCTTCAACCCCGAACAGATGCCAAGTAAGTGATGCGTATAGGAAAAGTGTAGTAGGAGATGAACAACCCCAACATTGAGGATGAACAACCATGGAAACCCCGGAAAATCCCATTGGTCAAATAGGACAGTCGCCGGGAATCAAACCCGGGATCTCCTGAATGCAGGTTATAGAGTGCCACCTGAGCCAATGAGCTTTTAATTAATTTAGCTTAATTATCATTACAACCATTCTAAATTAATTACAAGTGATAAATAATTTCTTAAAAGGAAAAAGGAAACTGAAGAAAAATAATTGAAGAAAAATGAAATGGCGTGTTATTTATGGACGCTCTTCAACTACTGCGGTTCTCAGCGTCCCTTCTATATTGGGAGTGAAATACCGCTTAATTTTGCTCAGAGGCCTCTCTATTAGGCTTGAAGTTCTTTTACGTGCCGTAAATTTACGACACAAGACCAACGGCTTTATTTCCCTTCCGAAGGAAGCCATGCTAAGGATTTTTACGGCCGAAAAGATTCATCGTCCTCCGCCGAGTTTGAACCGGCGATCTTGGGTACAAGAAATTAACATGGGGCCCATTACACTACGGAGGGCGATATATATACAAAATATCAAAGGCTAGTTTAAGTTTCTGGATTTATTACTAAGCAGTCTAATGTTAAACATATAAAAGCGTAATTTCATACGAAAAAATCGAATGTGTTTCAGTCACATGACTATCTATTGTACAAAAAGGGAAGAATATTCTTCTATCAACTTTATGCTAATCAACATAAACATTAACAGAACTGGTCTTATTATTTGTTCCTTTGTAAGTAGAGGGAAATGTGGGAATACACTAGGCTAAAGCGATAGTTAAATGTTTTAAAAGCTGGTGGCTATGTGACTGAATTTGGATTCTTTTGGTATGACAAGTATTAAAAAAAACAAAAAAAAAAAACAAAAAAAAACAGGAATGACTATTCTTGTTTGAGAAACTTTTAAGTAATTTAAATTAAACCAATAACAAGTAATTTCTCAGAAATTTACCAATTTACGGTTTACCAGTTATGGAAAATTCATCCAGAATGAAGAGGTCTTCTGAGGCTATTCTCAGCAAACTTACGATAGGTATACATTTTGTTATACAAAATATTTAATATACGGTATTTGAATCATAATCGTTTTTAGAAGCGCAAAGTATTCGAACATTTTTGCATATGAAAGGTAGTTTGGGGTGGAGGGATCTTACGGAAATCTTCGTGTCACATCGTTGGAAGATAAACTTAAATATAAATTTTGGCATGTAACCAACTTTTCGTTTTTCAGTTATCTTGTTTGCTGACACACATACACACACGTGAACATTTTTCTAAAATGCTTGTCTTGGATACAGGGGACTCTAAAACATGGTTTCCAGTGAAATCACGATGTCGAATTTTTGGGTGGAATGCAATAGCTTCTTTACTATATACTATGCACTAAATATGAAAAGTAAAAATATTGTGAAAAATCTTTGGTACAAAATTCGCCCTAATGTTGGTGGTTATCGTAATAGGATGCTAGGGTTTAGAACCATTAACTATTCTAAATAATATCTTAAGGATTCAGCTACCTTGCAAAAGACGCAATTTCTCGAGTTAATAGAATTATTCAAAATACGCTTCCGTATTTCTCATCACTTAGCTACTTACGAACAACTTGGTATAAATTGATTTAGTTGGTACTTGTGCCAGAACTGTCTCTATCAGCAGTTGACTTGAGGGGTTCTGTTTGCTCGGAACTTCCATAAACGTAATGAAATCTGCTGGTACATGAGCGCGGCTTGTGGAATCGCGATTTATTTGCTTGCTACTTCAGAATTCTGGCTCACCCCTTGCTCCCAGAGAGAGAGGTCATTTATATTTCCTCCATACTTTATGCTTTCGTAGCCTCGGGTAAGGTTAATGTTTAATATTGTTTACCACCAAGATCTTATGAGTAAATAATATCTCCAAGCAGGGTGGGTTACTGTGTGTTCAACATGGCTTTCGATGGTCGGTCTAAACCACAGATATTGCTTCCTTTATCATTCATAAAACAAACAAGCCTCCATATTTAATAATGACAACGTTTTACGTGAAGCAATAAAAGTACACAGTATATTGTGGATTACAGGAGGCTGATGTCCAAGTCGTGGGTTCAAACCCGGGGTTTCTCGTTGGATTTTTACTTTCTCTAACTACTATGGTGTATAGAGAAAGTACTGTATTGCTCCCAAAAATACGATACCGAGATTTCACCGGAAATACATGTTTTGAGACCCGCAGAATCCAAACAGAAAAAACAATAGAAAAGGGCCATTGTGTATGTGTGTGTGTTTGATGGTGTGTGTGTGCGCGCGCGTTTAAGTTTAGTATCTCCCAAGAAAATGGCTCTCAAAAATGGCTCCAGCGACTTTGATTAAAATATCGTATTCTAAATATATGTATCTGACAAATAAAACGCAAGGCTTGAATTTTCTGGGAATTGTCTTTCAAGAGCTCTTTATTCTGGATGAGTTTTGCTGCATTTTACATAACTGATAAACCGTAAGAGAGAGACAAAAACTTACTACACAAAATATGTAGATCTCGTTAAAACACATAATTTATGTTGTGC
Source organism: Hymenopus coronatus (assembly GCA_030762935.1). NCBI lineage: Eukaryota > Metazoa > Arthropoda > Insecta > Mantodea > Hymenopodidae > Hymenopus > Hymenopus coronatus. Next base: position 101,301,334 of record CM060890.1, read on the forward strand.
ACATTTTTTTTTTGTACAGGTAGCCGTTAGAGAGATATTTCTTATAATTGGCTTCAGATTTAAAACCCTTATACTTTTCTCATACGGAAATTTGTCTACTCCTAGCCATACAAACAAAGGAATTTCAATCACATGGCAACAATTTTTTTAAAATATTTGGCTGTCGCTTTTGCCTAAGGCATTCCCTTATTTCCCTTTATTTACAAGAAAGCAAGTAGTAAGATCATTTCTGCTATTGTTTATCTCAATAAGAATCAAGGAGATAGAAGGATAAGGTGTTGAACAGTAATTCGTAACAGAGATGTAGAGAAAGTCATGTGAATGGAACATTGAATTTTTCAGTCAGACACTACCTATCCAACTCCGGCACACGGCTTGTGTGAAAACAAATTTAATGGAAATTGATTGTTTTAGAAGCAGTTGTTTCGTCCTCTTTCTTGCATGTAACTAACTTCATATGCACAAATAGATGTAGAGAATGTTTAGGTTTAGTTTTTCATATATAATCCACATTTTATTTAAATAAAATAATATAAGTTGTACTTATAAATTGGTAAACTGTAGAGAAAACTATGTAAATGCCCAACTTTTTTTGTTGATTTTTGTTTGTTAATGTTTGCTATATAATTCTCATGTGCAACAAAAATGCCAGGAGAATATTAATTAAATGTAGTAATACACTTAAGGCAAAACTGTGTGTGCATGTGCGTTTTTACACTTTATAACAAGGTTGACAATACATTTAATTATGAGAATTTCGCCTGGGAGAAATCACAACACCAATGGTTATATGTGATTAAAGTTTACATCAGATTTGGTAAAAACTATATTGCATGGAACATTTATGTATAATACTGAACAGAGCTGCAAATAGGATAAAGCTAATAATTCTAGATATGAAAGTTTGACAAATGTAACCTTTAGGGCATAGGCATGCATTATACTTAGAAAACAAGAGCCTGCGATGAAATCAGAAGGTACGAAAATAATTAAATAATGGACGTTTTTTTATGTTAACAAATGCGACTGCCTCTATGGTTAAGTGGTCAGCGAGCAGACTTCTCACCTGGTTTCGATTCTCGGTTTAGAAGGAGACATTTTGTTTAATTTGAATACTTTTCTATCCCCCATAAAGTCTGGAATATACACATGAGAGTAAATGTGCGTGTGCCTGAAAATTGGACTGATTTTTAAAAATAGTGTTTAATAATCGGTCGGTAGTTTCCCGATTTACTGACCAGAAGAATATTACATATCTACATAGTAGTACACTAAACAATTACAAATAAATAGAAAATATCAAAATGTGATCAACCCTACTCGGGTCCCTCAGTGAGTAATGGATGTGGTGTCAAGATTCAAACTAGATGTTTTTTTTTTTTTTTTTTTGTAGTGTTTAACGCCCGCTTTTACTACATATCGCATTGCAGGCGATGACACTGATGATACATGGAAGGAATATGGAGCACTGGTGGAATGCTATGGCGGGGGAACCCGGAGAAAACCCGCCCATGCGCCACTTTGTCCACCACAAATCCCACATGTGATCGATTGGAATCAAACCTGGCCGCCTTAGTGAGAGGCGAGTGGTCTAACCACTCGGCCCCAACTTCCATATTGGCAAGGGGCAAACGTCGAACTTGCTGCAGACGACTGCGGATTCTTGTGAGTTCGGTGGTCCGTCGGCCAAGAGAGAAGAAAACTTCACTGGGAACTGGGGAGAGCTTGGAAAAGAATGTCTGCGCTTGGTGGTGGATGAACTCTCCAATGGTAAGTAGTTCTTCCTGGAAGCTGTATGTTGCACACGAACCATGGAGCGATATCTAAAGCTTGTTTTGGAACGACTGAAGCCTCCTGAGCACATCCACACACCACACAAGCGTATGTTAATACATTGTCGTAAGGGTTGATTAAAACCCAGGGTTAAAAAATTCTAATATGTTCCATTTACATTACTTTCTCTATCTATTCTTCAACTTCTTACAAAAGATTATTCTTCTATCTGCTTTATGCTGGTCTAGATAAATATTAGCAGAATTGTCTTATTACTTATTTCTTTATAAGTAGAAGGGATTTAAGGGAACACACTGGGCTAAAACGATAGTTAAATGCTTTAAAAATTTGGTTCTTTTTAATGGCCAGGAGAAAAAAAAACACGTATGACTTCTGTTTTAGAAAATTTTTAAGTTTTTTAAAGTTGGGACGATTAACAAGGAGTATTTCGGAAACTTAATTCTTCAAAAACTAAGTATATGACACAAATTGTGTATTAACGAGATCTACATTTGTTGTGTAGTAAGCTTTTGTCTATCTCTTACGGTTTACCAGTTCTGCAAAATTCAACCACAATGAAGAAGTTTTTAGAGGATATGCCCATAAAATTCAAGATATACATTTTATTTGTCATGTAAATATGCAATATACGATATTTTAATCAAAATCGTTACTGCCATTTTTGAGAAAAACAAAATGTTCAAAAAAATACGTATGTAAAGGGTAGTCTGGGGTGGGAACATTCTTGAAAATATTCGTATGTCATCCTCTGTAGATATTAAACTTAAAAGCCATATCTGCTAAGTAATGAACTTTTCGTTTTTAAGCCAATCTGTTCACAGACACATACAACCCCCCGCCACACACACACACACACACACACACACATGCGCGAGATAACATTTTTCTAAAAATGTTTTTTGGACACAGAGGACCTCAAAACATTTATGTCCGCTAATATCTCGGCATCAAAATTTTGAGTGGAATACAATGCTTTTTTTGCCTATTATATTCAAAGTAAAGTCCATTCGTATTTTTACTTTCTCTACACACACTATGTACATACTTTATAGAAAAAATATTGTATTGCACTCAAAAATTCTATACCGAGATTTCACCGGAAATACATGTTTTGGGTCCCCCTGAATCAAAAAGAGAAGCTTTTTTAGAAAAAGGTCCATGTGTGTCTGTGTGTGTGTGTGTGTGTATCTGTATCTATGGACAGCTTAGCTCAAAAACAAAGAATCCGTTAAATATCAAACTTGGTATTTAAGTTTGGTATTTTCCAAGGATGCGACGCGAAGATTTTCAGGAAAATCTCCCACCCCAAACTACCCTTTACATGGAACATTTTTCGAAAATTTTGATTCTATCGAAAATGACTGACGATTTTGATTAAAACACTTTATGTTTAAGATATTTTTATGACAAATTAAATGTATATCTTGAGTTTTCAGGCAATAACCCTTGAAAAACTCTCGATTCTGGAGCACTTTTGTAAAACTGGCAAACCATAAGAGATAGACAAAAACTTACTACGCAAAAAATGTAGATCTCATTAAAACACACTATTACTATTATTTACCATTTTTTTTAGAGTTAATTAATTGTTTTGGAGATATTTCGGAGCATTGGTATCAATTTTAGCCACTTAAACTTTTCACAAACAGGAGGTCATCTTTCTTCTATTTCTCGTTTGTTTATTCCTAGCAAGCAAAAAGATTGGAATTTCAATTGTTTCACATAGCGACCGACCTAATATAGTACGTGCATTTTATTTCTCTTCTCCTTACAGGGAACCAAGTAATAAGAACAACTACTGTAATGTATATCTCGATTATCACGCCATAGATAGAAGTATAAACTTTGTTAACAATAATTTGTTACAGAAATGTGGAGTAAGTCATGAGAATGGAACATATCAGATTTTTTTGGCTAGGGCTTCAAAGCTGGGGAAGAGCTGCCACTTGCTACAAAAACCTGTCTTTCCCTGCCTTATCCCACTCGCTGGTTGAAGAGAATGCAAATAGACTATAATGCAGAGAAAGTAATTACACATGCCTGTCTAAAACGTAGAATATGTTTATAGATCTATATAAAGAATTTTATAAAATGAAAAATTTATAAAAATTCGCTCAAACAACCAGTGTTTTCAGTAAGCATTATTATTCCATACTGACAAATTATTGTGAAGATATAAGTAATATATTACTTTCTCTAAACATACTATGTATGTAGTGTATAGAGAAGATATTGTAATACACCCAAAACTTCGATACCGAGATTTCTCCGTCAATACATGTTTTGGTACTCTCTGATTCCAAAAAAGCAATTTTAGAAGCATGTCCGTGTATGTATGTGTGTGTCTATGGGCAGTTAAATACCAAACTTGGTTATTAAGTTGAGTATCTTCCAAGGATGTGACATGAAGATTTTCGAGAAAATCCCCCCATCCCAAACCACCCTTTACATAGAAAAATTTCGAAATGTTTGATTTTATCAAAAATGATTCTAACGAATTTGATAAAAGTCTCTTATATTTAAGATGTTTACATGCCAAATAAAATGCATATCTTGAATTTTGGGAATAGCTTCTAAAGACCTCGTTATTCTGGATGACTTTGATTGAATTTTGCATAACTGGTAAACCGCAGACAAAAACTTACTACACAAAAAATGTAGATCACAATAAAACACACAGTTTATGTCACTTTTTTCGTGAGGTTGGCCGTTTTTGAAATATCTCTTGTTATTGATTTCACCTTTAAAAAACGTATGCTTTTCTCATACAGAGATTTGTCAACTCCTGTCCAACCAAACAAAGGAGCTTCAGTCACACAGAAACCAGTTTTTGACTATCACTTTAACCTATGGTACACCCTTATTTCGCTTCTACTTATAAGGAAGCAAATAATAAGACTATTTCTGCTAATTTTTTCTCAATTAACACGAAGTAATAGAAGCATAAGCTTGTTAACAATAATTTGTTGCAGAGAAGTAGAGAAAGTCATGTGATTGGAACAGATGAGGTCTTTTGGTTATTGCTTGAAGGAGGGGGAAGAGCAGGTACACAAGCCTGTCCTTCCCTGCCTTATCCCACCTGCTGGCTGAAAAGAACGCGAATAAACTATACACGTAGAAAAGTAATTATAGATACGTGTCTGAAACGGTGAATATGTTCATAGATCTATAGAAAGAATTTAATAAAAGAAAACATTTACAAAAAAATCCCTCAGCCAACCAGTATTTTCAGTAAGCATAATTATTCCATATTAAAAGTTATTGTCATGGTATAAATAATATATTTTTTGTAGCTGACAAACGCGTAGGAAAAAGCTTTCTATATATTTCAGCGAGCATCTAAAAGAAAAAAAAAAAAATATATTTTTTAACAATGATTAACGTACTCCTTTTATTCCCTTATGAGAAGAAATTGCAAAACCTTCATTTATATTGCTATTTGAAAGGTATAGTATTTTACAATCCGCATAAGTAAATAATTGATTATAAATACTGCATAAACATACGCATCCGAACAGCAACAGCCACTAAATTCTTTTTAAATGTATAATAAATAAGGTACTGGAACATATATCACATCGTATAATTGCAGTTAATAGCGCCACACGCAACATACAACCGCAGGACAGTCTGGTTTTACTGGCTAATGAATACATTTTATAAGTGTGTGGGTTTTACATCTGTGTTCCAAACATGGCGAGATGCATACTGATTCAAAAATGTTGCCGTCCACGTAGCTGCCGATAACACACGGTCTTCAGTTGGACTGTTTTTTCACCAGCTCTAATTTTATTCTAATATAGAGCAGCACTGATGATGATCTACTTGTTTAATAATACTGCAACCAAAATATTTATGTACTTTTTCAAATACTTGATATGTAAGTTAATTATTCTGAACACATATTTGGTAATGTAAGCTAAATTTACAATTCATTTCTTAATTGCTATGCCAACAAACACTGCAAGTACTTACAGTAAGAATTTAAGATGTCATTAATTTTTGCAGTACAATTAGGAAATGAGTAACCATCAACATATCTTTGCTTCGACTTGGTAAAAGTGAAGCACATGCTAGATCCACAGCTTCTTCAACAACAATGTCGCTCATTTTTATAGCATTTTACTGCTTGATAATAACTATGAAAAATCGAAATGGAAATGGCGTGTTCTTTATGGACGCTCTTTAACTGCTATGGTTCTCAGCGTCCCATTCTAAACTGGGCGTGAAAGACCGCTTAATTTTGCTCAGAGGCCTCTCTATCAGGCCTGAGATTCTTTTACGTGCCGTAAATCTACGACACGGGACCCACGTCTTTACTTCCATTCCGAAGGAAGCCATGATAAGGATTTTTACGCCTGAAAAAATCCATCGTCCTCCGGCGGATTTGAACCCGCGACCTTGGGTATTTGAAGTTAGCATGGTAACCATTACACCACGGAGGGCGACATGAAAAATCGAAAGATTTAATTCGGCACATAGACAAGTGCTACTTCAAGTAAGGAAATTGATGCAAAATTCATTAACAAAAGAGTGTATAAGAAGACTTTGTCCATATAATTTAGACATAGCTTTTCATTTGTTCACATCGAGAATTCATTTTTTCTTAATGTCCAATAAAATATTGAAAACAATTTTGATTTGTTATTGTTTTTATAGTTGTTTCAAGTATTTCAAAAAGTAATTGGCTAAACACGAACTGTAAGTTATTTATCAGATCTCCAATGCTTAGGAAAACTCGGGCCTCGTATTCCCAATATGCATTGTCGACCTGATAAATATAACTTATTATTATACTATGCGTATTGTATGATTCCTTTAAGATTGGCAAGTAATGAGGTTTTACATGACTGAGAACACAAATCTACAACCCCAAACTTGGAGGACCGGCAATTTTTCTTTACTCTACTTAGTATATGTTGACCTCCATGGTGTAATGGCTACCATGCTGGCCTCTAAACCCCAAGAATGCAGGTTCTAACCTGCTGGAAGGTGATAAGTTTTATCGGACACAAAAATCCTTAGCATGGCTTCCTTCGGAAGTGAATACATCTGTGGTGCCGTGTAATGTTTACTTGTAGGCAAAATAACCCCACACCTTGAAAGAAGACGTTCCTGTGCAAAATTCCGCCATTTTGCGTCCGCAAGTCGTGATTTAGTCATTCAGTGCCATCTGTGGACAATGAGCTGATCCCTCATCACCATGGCGCATAACGGCAAACTATAGAACTATAATTCAAATACGATCAAGGAAATATCGTAACGTTGACCTATGCTCCGCTTAGGAGTTACAGGAACTAACTAACTACTTAGTACATTGTAAATATGTAGAGAAGGTACTACATAGTTCGATACCGGGATTTCACTAGAAATACATGGTTTACAGTCCACTGAATAAGAAAAAACAATTTTACAAAAATATCCGTGTGTGTATCCATCTATCCGAAAGTCTGTGAAGGTTAATTGATGAAAAAGATAAAATTCTACGAATAGAAATTTGATGGTGTTCATCAATAGCTCCAATAAATGTAGAAAAAATAATTATAAGTTGAATAAAATAATAGTTGGTTAACACGTAGGAAATTAATATTAACGATAACTCAAAAATGAAAAGTCGATTAAGTGCCAAACTTCATATTTAAAGTTTAGCATATTCCAAGGATGCTACACAAAGAATTTAAAAAAAATCCCCCCAAACTACCCTTTTCATGGGACATTTTTCTGAAGTTTCAATTTTCTCAAAATGGGTTTAAAGACTTTGATTAAAATATTGTACACCAAAGATATATACATGCCCAATAAAATATATATCTTGTGCGAATTGCCTCTTCGTTATGAATGACTTTTGCATAACTGGTAAACGGCAAGATATAGGCAAAAAATTACTACACAAAAAATGTAGAGCTCGTTAAAATTCACAACTTATGTTATATATAATTTCTAGTTGAGTCAAGCATTTTTTTGTTGTTGGTTTCAAGTTTAAAATAGCTAAAACTTTTCTCATACAGGAATGCCAACTCTGGCCGTGCAAAGAGAGTGAATTTCAATCACAGGGCAATCCGATTTTAAAATATTTGAGTATTGTTTTAGCCTTGTATGTTGCTTTATTTTCCTTCTACTTATAAGACTTAGTAATAATACCTATTCTGATGAAGTTGAGTAGTATTAGCACAAATATATAGATCGGTCTGGATAGCTCAGTTGTTCAGACGCGAGGCCGTGGCCAAGTGGTTAGACCGCTCGCCTCCCACCCAGCCTGGGTTCGATCTCAAGTGCCCACATGTGGGATTTGTGGTGGTTGAAGCGGCGGCTGCGCGGGTTTTCTCAGGATCCTCCGGTTTCCCCCCCCTCATTCTACCAACTCTCCCTCATCACCTTTCTTATAATCCATTTTGCTTGCATTTCATATCATCTACTTCACGCTCATGCATGCTACAGCCGACCACTTGTTCCAAATTCTCTATTCTGTGGTTTCGTGCCGTTGGCTCCCGTCAGGCTTCTGACCCCTTGGCATTCGCTTGTAAGTCCTACGTGGGTGGGGTGTCAGTCCTAAAAATACGGGGAGTGTAAACCAAATTCGAAAAAACAAGTATATAGAAGAATACGTTACAGAGAAATAGATAAAGTCATGTGAATGGAAGACATCAGCTTTTTAATCAAGATTTTTTTTTTTGTTTTAGCCTTAGGCAACCCAACTGAACAAAACAAAATTGCAATTGAGGATTGGATTCTGGAAAACCTTCTACACTTCAATTACCTACGGAGCTATATTACTCAAATAAAATAGGAATGCAGATATTAAATTACACACACACATATCAGAGTAGCACTATAAGCAGAAGATTGAAAATTTTTTTTGATATGTTCCAATCCCATGACTTTCTCTACCTGTTCTACAAACTCACCTTTTACGAAAGATTATTCCTCTGCTAAACAAAATAAGCATTAGCAGAATGACCGTATTACTTAGTTCCTTATAAATAGAAGGAAACTAACGAAATACAATATGCTGAACCGATACTCAAATATTTAAAAAGCTGTCGTTATGCGATTGTCATTGAAATTCATCTTTTTAAATAGCCAGGAGATATCCTGTTTGAGGAAGTCATTTTAAAATTGAAGCCACTAACAAAGAATATTTGGCAAATGGTTGACTCTACTAAAAATGTGTTTTAATAGAGATCTATATTGCTTATGTGTTTTAACGAGACCTACATTTTTTTTGCAGTAAGTTTTTCTGTAGTAAGTTGTGCAAAATTCTGCAAAATTCATCCAGAGTAAAGAGGTCTTCAGAGGTTGTTCCCAAAAAATTCAAAACATACATTTTGTTTGTGATGTAAGTATCGTAAATATATAGTATTTTAATCAAAACGATAGAGCCGTTTTTGATAAAAATAACATTTTGAAACATTTTTCCATGTAAGAGTAGTTTGTGGTGAGGCATTTGTGAAGAATATACATACACACATACATGGTCCTTTGTGTTCCTTATTTCCTTTCCACTTACAAGGAAGCACGTAATAAGACCAATCCTGCTAGTGTTTATCTCGATTAGTCTGATGTAGGAAAAACAATAATTTGTAGCTATATGTAACAGTTAGAGAAAGTTATGGGAATTGAATACATAAGAAGTTTTCAAAAATGGTGTGCCTTTTATCTACTGCTCCAAGTTAGATCAAAGTTTGTGCCGGACAAGGCGTTTGTATCCGGACTATCTTAACTTCCGATATATAAGAAATCGATGATCCGCTATAAGCCCACCGGAAGCAAAAGTTTGATCGACCGTAGAGTTGGTGTCTCCGGTTAGCAGCCATTGAAAGAACCCAAGTTTTTCAGGTACCTACTAAGTTTTGAGTGACACTGCTAGTTTCCCTTATCTAAGCGTTTACAGTTTGGTAACACCACTATCTTGGCTTGTGCTACTTCTCTGTATTAGTTACTGCTAAGAGGCAGTAGACTTTTAAAGTCCCGTTATTTTTCTTAAGAGCCAGGGTTTTCTCCAGATTGACTAAATAGTGCAGAATTGTACGTAGGTGATGGAAAATCTGGATTTGGATTTCCTGTTTAAGTAGGAATAATTTTTCCAGGGTCCTGCAGCATAAACCAAAAACGTGTGTACTAATTGCCAAATTAGTGCAGTTTTAAATTTGAAAATGGTAGTAAGCTGGTGTTGAAAATAAGGATTATAGTCGTTTTTGTAGGTTATAGAGTACATTATAAGCTGTTTCCATATTTTATAGACTAATTGTATAATGTTTTATCTAAATATATTAAATGTTAGAAATGCATGCATAAGGGATTAAAAAAATGGGTAAAGATACATTTTACTAGATCTTACAGCGTACATAGATGATGATTAAAGCTTGTACGCCATACCAAATTCACGTTGGTTCGACAGCGAGCATAGGTATGCAAACAGGTAAACAACTAAGGGCAGTGTAGTGTACCCAAGAGAAATGCAACTGGAACGCACACGCTAGCCATTTGCCACTCTGCCGTCATGTATTAGAGCTAAATCGTAACGGACTGTTGCATTTCTTCTTTTCAGACTATAGCTTTGCGTGGTTTGTTTACGTCGGAAGACAACATACACCGGGTATAACGTCTATGCATACGTAACCTGATGACCAACGGCACAAAGCTCTCATTGTTACATATAATACTGAGAGCTCTATGCGTAAGGTATTAAAAATATGAATGGGTAGTTTTTGAATGCCTGAGTTTTTCGCTTGGACCTAAAACAAAAATGCCCAAAATATCCAGATTTTTCCAATGGTGCAGATTTATACGTAAAAGGTTAAAATATGAGTACAGCTGTTTCTGAAAGTTATATGGGAGCCTGTAGCTTAAGTGGAGAAATGTGTGATATAATTAGCCGATGGAGTTGAAAATATAGGGCAAGGGTAGATAGGGTGCCTCTTCTGATACACATACTCTATTACAGCTTATAGTGACGAGCGATGTGTGCAATTATAGATTTCTAATAAAAATCCTAATAATCTACATTAAATAGTTTATTTCCTAGTTTCTCTATCCAGAATTGCATTAATAAACTCTTTTAGATAGTCCAGCTGAAAAATGTAATGTCTTAGCAGGAATTTGAACCATGGATCGACTGGTCTCTAACCTATGAGCTACCATGTCAACATGCCGGCATAGCATTAAATTCCTCTGGCTCTACCTTTTCAACTCCTGTCCTACACATGACTTGTGTGAAAAAAAAAACAATTAAATTAATATTAGTTGACCTAATAATTGTCTAATCTGTGTAGCCTGGAACTTAAAAGTACTTACGACATTGTAAATAGGTATGTCACTGAGGTATTGGTCTCAAAACACCATCACATTTCCGTCAACTGGGGAATTTAATGCTGTGCCGATATGTTGCCATGGTAGCTCAGTGGTTAGAGACCAAAGACCCATTGTTTAACTTCCGGCTATGACATTGAATTTTCAGTCTGACTCTACCTATTTAACTCCTGTCCACATACTTTTGTGTGGAAAAAAAAAATAAATTAATATATTTTATTGTCAAAATAACGACATTTTAAAAGAAACCTATTTAATTCTGATGTTCAGAATAGTCTAATATTACATAATATGGACTCAATTGTTACAGCGTTGACAGGTTATATGCGTCCTTTACCAGGTAATGTGCTTCTTGTGGAGTTTTGGGAATTGTCGGCCATCTAAAACCCCCCTTTAATGACATTATGATTTTCAGAGATTTATGTCGTCTGCATTGAAACAACATAAACGAGTTGACATTCAAGATTTTAGCATTTTGGTATAGTCTGTGCGTTTTGACATCCCTACATACAGATATATTACGTTTTTGTGCGTGCTATAAGTGTTGGTATACATTAGAATCTGACGTGTTCCTTTCTTATAATTTTCTGTACCTGATCTGCTAACATACTATTCAACGAAAGATTATTCTTTTATCTACACCATAGTAATCAAGAAAGATATTGTCAATTATATTTTTACTCACTTATTATAAGTAGAAGGGGAGTAAGGGAATACACTAGGTTAAAGTGACACTAAACCGTTATAAAACTTGTCGCTATGCGATTCTCATTGAAATTCAGTTCTCTTTTCAGGCTAGGAGTAAAACAAAAGATATAAAGCGGACGAGGTCTTCCGTTTGAGAACATTTTAAGTATTTTGAAGTTGGACTCAATAAGGGGACTATATCTGAGAAAATTCTAAAAAATTAACTGTATGTAACATAAATTGCCTGTTTTAACGAGATCTGCAAGTTTTGTGTAGTAAGTTTTTGTTTATCTCTTACGATTTGCCAGTAATACAGTTAGAATATTTGAGAAAATCCTAAACTTCGAAGAATGTTCCATGTAAAGTGTAGTTCGTGTCGCATCGTAAAAAATACTAAATTTAAATACCTGTTTAGCATTTAGCGGAATTTTCGTTTCTGATTTATGCTGTCCACAGATATACATACACCTTTTTATAAAAATCAGGGTTTCTCAAAACATATATTTACGGCATAATCTTGTTTCGAATTTTTGGATGGAATACAATATCTTCTCTACCTACTATGTACATTGACATACGTGCTAGAGTAACTATTACAGAATTACCGAGGTGAGACTTTGTAACCATATGTTGCGAAACGTTTGGAAAATATGGGGGCGCGGGTGTGTTGCAATTCTCAAAATCAGAATATTGTTTTGAAGGATGTTTTTATCTCTAAAACCGAGTCTATTCTAATAAAATACACCTAGTGCATTGGCTCTAGGCTGGAAATAGGCTCAGCAATTTTGTATACATGTCCACTTTAAGAAAAATAAATAATGATAGAAAATGAAATGACAAGAAAGGATAGCAAGAATACTACATTACTAACAAGAATGAGCTTCTGAACTTATTCATAAGGTTATTAGGTTATATCACAAAGCCGTATTATCGACGGCACAGAAGAACAATGAAAAGTCGATGTCTTGGCCATTTTTATAACTAATAATAAAGTTACATTGTGATAGGGATAGGGAATAAAGAAAGAGAAGCACAGGAGGCCTCAGATCACAGGCAGGCTACAAAGATTCGGAGCCTGATGATCCGCTCTGTTACAGGAGAGGGCGATTAAGCGACCTGTGCATCTGACAGACCTGTATTATCCATGAAGAGTATTCATTGAGCATGCAGCCGCGCTTCCTGAACGCACGGCCATACACTACGAAACTGAAGGCACAACTGAAGGATACGAAGAAAATGGAAGAAAGCAGGAGGGACGAAATGCATTGCTTATTAGTAATCTGTGGGTATAAGAATAGATAACGAAATATAAGCAAACTCATAAAAATTAATTAATAGGCATCAGAAAGTCAATAAATGAAAACAGTTTGAAATATACGCCATTTTACCAGCGCAACAAATCACAGAAGTGTTTCATAAAAGAAATTTCGCTCTAATGAAGTGTTTGGAGTACCACCACCATCCAAATAAAGTTTCTTGAGTTTCCATTGATGAAAGTTTATGTAGTTTACTTCTAAACTCGCCTTTAGGTTACAGCTTCTCAAGTGAGAGTAATAATGAGATCTTCAAGAGAAATATTATGGCGATAATATGAAGGAAAACCACAAGAGACACAAGCGTTTGACGCAGTAAAATATAGAACGCAATAAAATAATGTGTGTGTGATGTCGGAGGATGTTGCACACTACAGTCATTGGCTTATTGCACGTCAGACGCCAGGGGGAAAGAATGAGATGAGAGTAATATCAGCGGGCGGCCCAAACCCGACAGCGGAGGAAGAGCCACCGTGTAAGCTTTCTAACTAATTCCAAGTAGTTCATCTCGACGCAGTGAACTCGAGAAGCTCGCCCCCAAGTTTGACCGGACTCTCAGGGCCAATAAACGACTTCCAACGCCATTTCGCCGCCGAGAGCTGTATTTACAGAGCACTACACCACCACGGAAGGGCGTCATTACCGCTGTCCTCGCTGAAACTTACAACCCTAAAAGAGACCGAGCTATGAAATGGGGATAAAATGAAGTGGTAAGAATTTCGAAGGACTGAAGAATTCTCCCCAGGATTTGCCTAGTGACCCGAGAAAATCCCAAAAAACTCCATGTCGGCTGTGGGATTCAATCTCATGGCCTCTCAAATAACAGTCTCATACTATACTCCTGAGCCACCTGGCTTGGTGTTAAAACATTGTATTTATTTTAAATGGATTTTAAAATACGTGAAGATGTTTTCTCCCCTTTCTTCTCATGGACTCATTATTGACAAAAATTAGTTTAAGATATACCTAAACATAAGACTGTTGTTTCGGCGTGATTCATGCAACCAAGAGTTGCCCAATTTGTAAACCACTTTATTACTTTCTCTACATGTACCGTGTACATAGTGTATAGAGAAGGTATTGTATTCCATCCAAAAATTCGGCAGTTAGGTTTCACCGTAAATACATGTTTTGTGTCCCCCTGAATCCAAAAAAAGCATTTTTGGAAAAAGGTCTGCGTGTGTACGTGTGTGTGTGTGTCTATGGACAGCACAGCTCAAAAATGAAGGACCGTTAAATATCAAACTTAGTATTTAAGTATCCAAGGATACGACACGAAGATTTTAAAGAAAATCCCCCCATCCCGAACTACTCTTTAAATGAAAAAAAAAAATTGTGAAAATTTTGATTTTCTCAAAAATGGCTCTAACGATTCTGATTAAAATCTGTTATATGTAAGATATTTGCATGCCAAATAAAATCTATATCTTGAAGCTTCTGGGAATAGATACCTCTTTATTCTGGATGAATTTTATTGCATTTTGCATACCTGGTAAACCGTAAGAGATAGACAAAAATGTAGATCACAATAAAACGCAAAATTTATGCCATATACATGTTATTCGTGGAATTGGCCGTTTTCAAGACATTCCTTGTTATTGATTTCAGTTTTAAAATACTTAAACCTTTCTCATACGGGAACTTGTCAACGCTTGTCCACGCAAAGAAACGGATTTCAATCCCATAGCAACATTTTAAAATATTTGACTGTCGGTTTAGTCTAGTGTATTCCCTTATTTCTGTTCTACTTATAAAGGAACTAAGTAATAAGACAGATTCTGATAATGTTTTAGCATTAAGCAGATAGAAGAATAAGCTTATTAACAATAATTTGTTACAGAGATGTAGAGAAAGTCATGTAAATGGAGGACATCAGATTTTTTTATCAAAATTTCTAGACAGTTGAAAGCAGAATATGTATCAGATAATAATCAACTGGTAATAGGTGGAAAAAAAAAAAAACAATAACATGTGGTTGAAATAAGTCACACCTGTCAGAAATTGGAAGTCTGGCGACAAACGAGAAGAATTTCATAATTTTTTTTTATCTAAATTTAGAGAGACCTTATTTACTTTAATCCCTGAACGCAGGTAACATAAACACATGACTTAGTTTAATTACATAGTCATTTAAGTATTGATATATTTTATCAAAACGCACTTGTAATAATGAAATGGAAGGAGCTCTAGTGCTAAACTAGAATATTCAGCCAGGACATCACACGATTATCAGAGACCACACAAGAAGCTAATGACATATATAAATAACGTTATAATTTTAATACACAAGAATATTTAATAAGCCACCCAAGAACTACATCAATATAAAAGCATACAGTAGAACATTTCTACAGCGATTTTCTCTTCAGCAGCCGGGAGATTAATGTTCTGGCTTCTGAATCCAGAGATCTCGAGTTTGATCCCTAGCTGGGGCGGGGCATTTTTCATTAACCGGAATTATTCCCTGTCCCCCGCAGATTATGGAAGTATAACTGTGGGAGGGAATGCGTGTGTCTGTATGTGTTTAATAGTATAATAAAAAAAACTAACGCTAACAAAGCGTGTTTTGCTCAGTGACGACAAATTCCCTTATGAGAGAATTTTTCTGTATTTTCAAACTGAAACTAATTAGAAAGAATGTCTCAAAATATGGTCATCTCCACGAAAAAAATGTTTACAACATAAATTGTGTGTTTTGACGAGATTTTGACGTTAGGGCTTGTTAGCGTTACTTTTTAAAAGATTTCTCCTATTTCCCTGCTACTTACAAGAAAGCAAGTTATTGGACCATTTCTGCTAATGTTGATCTCGATTAGCATGAAGTAGATAGAAGAATAAGCTTTTTAACAATAATTTGTTACAGAGATATAGTGAAAGTTAAATGGCACACATCAGATTTTTTAAATGTGTATGCTCATATCGGGAGCTTTGACTTGAGATGTAAATATTATATTACTTTAAACAGATCTAGATTTTTGTGTAGAAAGGTTTTGTCTAACTCTTAATGGTTATGCAAAATCACCCTGAATGAAGAGGAGTTCAGAAAATTCAAGATATATATTTTATTTGACAAATAAATAAATATATTTAATATATAGTAGCGTAATTAAAATCTTTAGATGCATTTTTGAGAAAATCAAAAATTTCAAAAAAATATTTCAGGTACAGGGCATTTTGTGATGGGGAATTTTCTTGAAAATATTTGTGCACACTTAAATACCATTTGGTACTTAACCGACTTTTCGTCTATGAGCACACGTAAATACTATTTGGTACTTAACCGACTTTTCCTTTATGAGTTGTTTTTCCCAGAAACACAGAGAACTTTTTATAAAAATCTGATGTGTTCCATTCACATGACTATCTCTATATCACTGAAACAAATTATTCTATTTACTTCACCTAATGGAGCAAAAATTAGCAGAAATAGTCTTATTACTTGCTTCCTTGTTAGTAGAAGCGAAATAAGGGGGCACCATAGGTTAAAATGATATCTAAAAAAACGATCCACGCTACGAAAAAAATATATACAACATAAATTGTGTTTTTTAATGTGCTGTACATTTTTTGTGTGGTAAGTTTTTGTCAGTTTCTTACGGTTTAGCACTTATGTAAAAGCCCATAAAATCCTCTCACAATAAAGTTGTCTTCAGAAACTATTCCCAGAAAATTCAAAATATACATTTTATTTGTGAGGTAAATATCTGTAATATACAAAATTTTAATCAAAATGCATAGAGCCATTTTTTAGAAAATTAAAATTTTCGAAAAATGTTCCATGTAAAGGATAGTTTGGGGTGGGGGATTTTTCTCAAAATCTTCGTGTCGAATCCCTGGAAGATACTAAACTTAAATACCAATTTTGGTATTTTACCGACTTTTCGTTTTTGAGTTATCAAGTTCACAGACACACAGTATCGAATTTTTTGGTGGACTGCAATACCTTCTCTATGCACTATGTACATAGTACGTGTAGAGAAAGTAAAAATGCTTTTTATGGAGTCTCGAACGTGTGTTTCCAATTAAATATCGATATCGAGTTTTTGGGTGGAGTGCACAGTACCTTCCCTACCAGCTAATATATAACTGTAGATGGTAGAGAGAGAGAGAGAGAGAGAGAGAGATAAAAAACAGGAAAAAAAAAAACACCTCTGTAAAACGAATACCAGAGCTGACACAGGGCTCAATTTCGCATGATTTTCGCACGACTCTCTACCGGATATTTAACGTTCCATTTTTACAAAAAACGCTCATGAACTAACCACAAACTGTATTTGTCGAACAGCAAGAATGGCAATGTGTTGATTTTCCAGATAAAACAGTTACAACGATGCATACGTAATTAACTGATGAATACGCGGTTCAATTTACTGTATTATTTACTGAGACTTAATTAGAATACCACTGTTAATTTGGTTAAACAAAATAAATTTCCAAAGGGGGAAAGCTAGCCTGAATATAATCAAATACTATTATATTACTATATGAGAACATAAATTTTAATAAGCTTCCAGTGTCATATCAAAACAATGCAATAAATTCCTACTCTAGTTAACAGCCGAGCTGATACTGTAAACCACAGGGTGTTCAACGTAGAATGAAGACACATCAATAAATATTAAGGCCTAAGGATGAATTAATGAAACATTTATTTGTTAATGAACATATCTTTTTACTTTCTCTATACACAGGTACAGAAGGCATTTCACACCACCCAAAAATTTGACAAACGAGATTTCACCGGAGATACACATTCTTAGGGTTCCTGTATAAAATATTATGTGTTCCATTCACATGGCTTTCTCGACATCTCTGCAACAAATTATTGTTACAAAGTTTATTCTTCTACTTACTAAATGCTAAAAAATTATCAGAAATGGTCTTATTACTTGTTTCCATTTAAGTAGAAGGGAAATAAGGGAGTACCATAGGTTAAAAACCTATTAATATAATCATAATTTTAATTGCATCATAATTATTCTTAACATTAATTGGAGTTTTTAAAATTATTAACATTTATAAAGGACCTCTACGACAAATAAATTAATGTATAAACCCTTATGTAAAATTCATCCTCTAATTAAAATTTCCAATAACGCAGCGATAGTCAAAAGCTGGTTGCTATGTGATTGAGGTTCCTTTGTGTGGACAGGAGTTGACAAATTCCCAGTATTTTAAAGCTGAAAGCAATAATATCTCAAAAAACGGTCAACCTCACAAAAATTTATATAACATAAAGCGTGTGTTTTAACGAGCTCTATATTTTCTATTAGGTAAGTTTTTCGCTATCTCTTATGGTTTACCAGTAATGCAAAATTCCGCAAACTTCATCCAGAATAAAGATGTCTTTAGAGGCTAGTCCCAGAAAATTCAGGATATAGATTATATTTTTCATGTAATTATCTTTAGTATATGATATTTTAATCAAACTCATTAAGGCATTTTTGAAAAAATAAAGATTTTCGAAAATTATTCTTATGTAAAGGGTAGTTGGAGGTAGGAGGATTTTCTTGAACATCTTCGTGTCACATTCTTGGAAGATACTGAACTTAAATTCAGAGTTTGCCCACAGACAGACACACACATACACACACAAACAACACAGACGTTTTTCTAAAAATGTTTTTTTTTATTCAGGGGGTCTCAAAACATATATTTCCGGTGAAACCTCGGTATCGAACTTTTGGCTGCATTACAATACCTTCTCTATACACTATGTACATAGTACGTGTAGAGAAAGTAAACATCTGATGTGATCCATTCACATAACTTTCTCTAGCTGTACTATATATAAACTGTTCTTTTAAGTTTAACATCCTTTAACCTGGTTGGTCATATCGGATGATGAATGATCTTGGTGAAGTGATGCTCAAATAACCTCGGTGTTAATGGAGCTTAAAGTTACTCAACATTCGTCTTCGGAGGATAAGGGAAAGTCCCGGAAAAAACCTTATCCGCGTAACTCACCCTATGCTAGATTATAATTCGCGACCTGTTGAATGTGAGGCAGACACGCTACCACCACACTACCTAGGCGGGCTAACAAATTATTCTTATGAAACATTTTTCGTTTGTTTACACCATGCTAACCAAGATCAACCCTAGAATTGGTGTTATTACTTGCTCCGTTTTAAGTAGAAGGAAAATCACTGGACTAAAGCGTAGTCAAATTTTTTAGAAGCTGGTCACTATGTGAAACAATTGAGGTTCGGTTCACTTTGCATGACCAGTTGTAAAACAAGTGAGATAAAACGAAAGTTTTTGCCTAAGAAAAGTTAGGTGGTTTAAAATTGAAAGCAATTACAAGGGATATCTCTGCAAGAAAAAGTAATATGACATAAATTATGTGTTTTAACGAGATCTACATTTTCTATAGGTGTTTTGTAACATAGAGTAAATAAACTGAAATTTTATGATGTTAAAGCTTTCCAACTTTTAAAATCATTTGCACTAAAAAGGCAATTAGTTATAGTAATAACCGAACAGAAACTAAACTAATTAGTTATTGAGCCCACAGGTTTAGTATTGGCAGTATTTTTACTTCTGTACACGTACTATGTACAGAGTGTATAGAAACGGTATTGCATTCCACCCAAAAATTCGATACCGATATTTCACCATAAATACACGTTATAGGATCTCCTGTATAAAAAAAAAAACATTTCCAGAAAAAAAATTCGTGTGTGTCCATGTCTGTGAACACGATAACTCAAGAACGAAAAGTCGGTAAAATACTATACTTGGTATTTAACTTTAGTATCTTCCAGGGATACGGCACGAAGATTTTGAGAAAAATCCCCTCCCCCAAACTACCCTTTACACGGAAAAAGTTCGAAAATTTTGATTTTCTCAAAATGGCTCTAACGATTTTTATTAAAATACCGTATATTAAATATATTTGCATGGCAAACAAAGTGTATATCTTGAATTTTCTGGGAATAGCCTCTAAAGACCTCTTTATTTTTCATGAATTTTTATGAATTTTGCACAACTGGTAAACCGTGAGGAATAGATAAAAACTTACTACACAAAAAAATGTAGATCACGTTAAACCATACTATTTGTGCTTTTTCGTGGAATTGACCATTTCTGTGATATTGCTTGTTATTTGTTTCAGATTTTAAATTCTTACACTGTATAGAAACTGAGTTCAACCACATGGTAGCCAGCTTTTAAAAGATTTGACTATCACTTTAACCTAGTGTATTCCTTTATTTCCGTTCTGCGAACGAGCAAGAAAGTCATTAAGACAATTTCTGCTAATGTTTACTCTCATTATCATAGAAGAAGCAACATCTACATTGCTTTTTAACAATAATTTGTTATAGCAATGTAGAGAAAGTCATGTGAATGGAACACCACATATTTTTGTTTTTGGTTCACAGATTAAAAATCTAGTTAAAAATCTGATGTGTTTTAATGACTTTCTTTTCCTATTCTGCACAACCATTCTTACAAAAGCTATTTTTCAATGTACATCAGATTAATTAACATGGCCACATTACTTACTTGTTGCCTTTCATGGTGTATTTGTTATTATGCTAGGCTCTAAAACACAGGTTCAAACCTGGCGGAGGACGATGGCTTTTTCGGACGTAAAAATCCTTAGCATGGCTTCCTTCGGAAGGTCCCGTGTAATGTTTATTTTCATATAAAAGAACCCCATACATTGAAAGAAGAAGGTTCCTGGGCAGTCTTCCGCTATTTCGCGTCCGCAAGTCGTGATTTCGGTTTACAGTGCCATCTGTGGGCGACAAGCTAATTTCTCGTCACTATGGGGTATAGTGGCGAACTCACGAATTAGAAATTCAAATCCGATCACAGAAACAACGTAACGATGCCCTTTGCGCCAGTTAGAAGGGAAATAAGGGAATATACCAGGTAAAGCCAGCCGAAACTTTTAAGAGAAGATTATTATGCTTGTTCTTCTAACTACTTCAAGCTAATCGAGATAAAAATTAGCAGAAACGGTCTTATTATTTAGTTTCTTATAAGTAGAATGGGCTACGCTAGGCTAAACAATCAAATGTTTTAAGATATAGTTGTTATGGGAATAAAATCGTTACTTTGCGTAGCTAGGTGTTGACAGATTCCCGTGTGAGAAAATTACCTAAGTATTTTAAAACTGATACCAACAACAAGGAATATCTAGAAAACGATTAACTCCAGAAAAAATGTATATGACATAAACTGTAGTAGAATTTTGACTATCACTTATGGTTTGATAGTTGTGCAAAATTCAGAAAAATACATTCAAAACAAAGTGGTCTTCTCAGGCTATTCCCAGACTATTCAAGCCATACACTTTATTTTTCATGTAAATATCTTAAATATAAGAGATTTTAATCTGAATCTTTAGAGACATTTTTGAGAAACAAAAATTTTCGAAATCTTTCCATGTAGGGAGTAATTAGGGGTATGTATCTCCGAATAAATCCGTTGCGATATAACAATACAGGCATTTAATGCAGCGTGACAGAATGGGGGGAGGGGAAAGATTCTTTCATTTTAGTGATTTAAAATTTCCATCTATTCGCAATTTGTAATAACTGTTCTTATAACCACAATTTCCGCAGAAAATAAAACCATACTCTATTAAACTTTGAAGAAAATAAAAATAAAAAAGTAGTTCTAAATTGGTGCTAGGTAAATTACACTAAAGATACTTCCTGCTCTGCCTAGTACTTATATAATTATGTGACATGTTTGTTTCAATTTGGCTTTTGATAAAGGTAAAAACCAAGAAATTTAATTCCTTCATTCCAATGCAGAGCACTATTAATTCGGATTAAACTAAAAATAATAGACTTTGCTTTCTCTTCACTTAAACAATAATGCATTAGAATGATACCAACATTTCACATTACCCAGCTCCAGCAAAATGTCTAATTCCTCAAAACAAAAACTTCCATTAAACTATTAGGTGTCGTCTAACAGTATGCATATAGTAGAACATTAAAATTATTACTTTCTCTACCACTTACATAGTAGGAAAGGTAGACGGTATTGTGTTCCATCCAAAAATTCAATACCGAGATTTCACTGGAAATACCCTTTAATATAAAAATCTTATGTGTTGCATTCACATGACTTTCTCCACATATCTGAAACAAATTATTGTTAAAATCTTATGCTTCTATTTATTTCATGCTAATCCAGAAAACATTAGCAGAAATATTCTTATTACTTGCTTTCTTGTAGGTAGAAGTGAAATAAGGGAGTACCATAGGTTAAACCGATAGTTAAAATCTGGTTGCTATGTGACTAAAGCTCCTTTGTATGATCAGGAGCTGACAAATTCCAGTAGGGGAAAAGTATAAACATTTTAAAGCTTTAAAGCTGAAACTAATAATAAGAAATAGCTCAAAAAACGACCAACTCCAGGGAAAAATATATATAACATAGATTGTATGTTTTAAATTTCTACGCTTTTTGTTAAATAAGGTTTTGTAGGCATATCTCTTATGGTTAACCAGTTATACAAAATTCCGCCAGAGGCTATTCCCAGAAAATTCAACATAATCATTTTATTTGTCATATAAATATATTTAATATACGCTATTTTAATCAAAATCGTTAGAGCTATTTTCGAGAAAATACAGTTTTTTGAAATTTTGTCTTCATGTTGCATCCTTGGGTATTTAACGGACTTTTCGTTTTTGAGCTATACTGCCCACAGCTACAGACACACACACACATACACATACAGACAGACACACACGGACTTTTTTCTAAAATTAAGTTTTCTGGTTTCAGGGGTCTCAAAACATATATTTCCGGTGAAATATTGGTATCGAATTTTTGGGTTCAATACTATACCTTCTCTATCACTATGCACATGGTACGTGTAGAGAAAGTAAAAATGTTTCAATGTTAGGGCTTACTTAATCCACTCCTTCATTCTAATCCAATTTAATTCAAACCAATCTCGTTATATACACTCCCCGTCACACACCGAGCAGTGCTGAAACATGTAATGGCTCCTACTGGGAATTTAGGTGTTTCCGACAGGAAGGTAGGTGAACCGGTGCGATTGATCAATTTTAATGAGTTTGATTTTAAGCTAATTAAAAAGCCGCAGGTCATATTGGCGCTAGTCTTCTGTTGGTTTAGTCGTCGGATGTGATATGCCGCTTTTGCGCTCAAGCTTTACATCAAAATGTCCATACCAGGCTTGGGCACGAAAAAGTTGGAGAAGAAAGGCAAAAGTAATTTATATAGAACTTCATTCGCTCTTATATTGTGTTTCTTTCCTTTTCAATTAATTTTCTTAGGTCTGAGAAGAAAATATTATTATTATTATTATTACAATGACATTTTCAGAAAATCAAACAAGGTTTAGTTTTTTAAATGTAAATAAATTTATTGTTTTACAATAATATTGCCCTTTAGCATCATTGTAGTTTTGCATTCAAGGAAACCAGCTATTAAAGCGATGTTGCTATTCTTCCTAAGGCACATCAAAAGCCATATGGTTCATAATGTGAAGGGTAATTTGGAGTGGGAGGATATTCTTGAAAATCTTCGTGTCATATCCTTGGAAGATGGTGAACTTAAATATCAATTGACATTTAACCGACATTTCTTTTTGATTTATGTATTCAGTGACATTCGAACACACACACACGCGCGCGGGCGCGCGTATAGATATATATAAACACAGACCTTCTCCTAAAATTTTATTTTGGCTTCAAAAAATATAATTATTTGCGATGAAATATGTGTATCAAATTTTTGAATGGGATACGATACCTTCGCTATCTTCTATGTACGTACATACCTGCCTGAGAGTAAATCTAATTTTTTGAGGAAACATGATATTTTAAAAATGTTCAGTGTAATCCGCGTATAATATAGTAATAATAATTATCATTATCATTATATTAAGTTATTATTACTGTTATTACTGGGGTTATACAACGGAGAGAAATACTTCGCCACGTAGATCCATTGCGGCTACTACCCTCCAGAGGGAAGAAAAGAGGTGAAAAAAACTACAGGAGGCTACATGCCGCAGACAGACAGATCACAGATAAGCGCTGAAGTTTCTGACAGCTCGAAGACCCGTTCCATCGCTGGAGATGCCTAGAGAGGTCGATCAACGACCCGACGACCAATCAGGCGTTTGATATCCACGGAGGGGTATTATTTCATTTGAGCAAGGATCTGCGCCATCTTTTCAAAACGTCTTTAGCCATGAGACCTAGAAGCTCACCTGATGATAAGGAAACTGCATGAAGGGGAAGTGGTGGCAAGAAAGTTTTGGTAGATGAGAAAATCACCCGCCGAGTGGTTAGACCGCTAGACTGTCCAGGTCCGATCCCAGGGGACCATATGTAGGATTCGTGAAGGACGAAGCGGTTTTAGATGTGTTTTCTTTCGGTTATCCATTTTCCCCCTCCATAATTATCCTTCATATCATCCATTTCACCACAATTTCATTTAATCTACTTTTTCTCCTTCATACTAGGTATTTACTTATCATCCATCCTGGCTTTTCTCTGAGTCATAGCCTCTGCTCCTCAACATCCAGGCGCTGGAAGTCATGAGGTGTGTAAATCCTATATACGAGGAGGATAAAGAAACCACCGCAGAATTCTCATACAAATATGGTGGGCGGTCACAGAAAATGAATCCGGGATCTCCTGAATGCAGCGCATATATTATCGCAGCGAGACTATTATATCATATTGGCCAATATTATCGTAAGGTTTGGCCTTTTTTTAAAACATCCTAATTGTTGTCTTTTTTTACTTCAGTCATACAGCAAGCAAGCTTATTGATTTACTGGCTAAAATTAATGAATCCATGAATGAATCGTCACGAAATCAATGCTTCACACTCATGAGCTGTGAACTAACCATCTATTTGTTAGAAACTGGTGGTTGAAACATGTCTTAGTGTTTACATTTCATAAACAATTCATTCGAATGTCGTTCATTCTTGGTTTTCTTATCGCTGATGTAATCGCTGGCAGCTGGGCTAGTATGAAAAATACAGCATTCTGGAGCATACATTTTCGTTGTGGTTGTTTCTTATTATACCGCTTGGAGCGCTGCGACAAATTGTTATTGCCAGTAATTAAAATGGTGACTGTAATTGTAATTGTAATTGCTCACTGTGCTTGCTTTTGGTAGGTCGAAACGATCTTTATTTTCACCAAAATTAAATATTGAAATTGCCCCAAAATGTATGTTTATATAACATGGCTCAACGGTTCCGTATTTTCTTGAGCAGTTTTCTCTTCGTGCGTTTAAAGAGTTGCAGAACTTAACGGGCTACTTCAGGTTAATACAAATTTCAGTGAGTTCACTCTCACTTGCATGAGAAATATTTTGCTCCTCTCAATGAGCGCGGCCCGCTCGCCGTCTCCGCTGATAAGCAAATAGGGATAAACGAAGGTTCCTCATTACAGTTACCCATTCTCCGCTTTGAACTCGAAACAGTCCCGTTGAATTGTACAACACTTTTAACGCACGGAGGGGCACTTGCATACGTCAAATTCACCAATCCAGTGATTCAGCGTTTTGTATGTGAGTATTCAAGGAGTCGCGGCCGACCTCTTTGACCCATGGATTTTTGCGGAGGTCTTCCTGGGTCGCTATCAAATGCTGGGGATCTCTTCCTTCCCCTGAAATTCCTACCCCTTTATTCCATCTTCCTTTTATGTAACCGGTCTCTTTTAGCGCGGTAAGTGTCAAGGAGCACTGCGGTGAAGGCACCCTCCCGTGATGGTGACGCACTCTGGGAAAACAGCTCTCGGTGAAGTTATGGCGTTGGTAGTCGTCTGTAGACTCAAGGAGTTTGATCAGATCTGAGGTACGGGTTTCTTACACTCCCCCGCGCTAGATAAATAACTGATTGGAATATGTAAGGGACCGTCCAGTTGTCTCTTAGCCGCTCTCCAGTTTCAGCCGCTCTTTGAAATTACTCTCATCTCATTCTATCATCCTGGGATCTGTACAATAAGCCAATGCCTGCAGTGGGGAATCCTCTGCAAATTACTCACAAACACACACAAACACCTCAAATACGGGGCAGTTAAGTCTCCTATTTACTCAAGCTTCCGTTTTTGAATTATACCCTTCGTTCTGTCTGCTTCTCTCTCTCGCTATCTCTCTCTCTCTAACTTGCACACGTATAGGACGATTTTCTAAAATTGCCGTTTGGGAGCCAGGAATTTCAAAATATATGTTTATATATCAAACGGTAGGTGGAATATACAACCGTTTCTCTACTATGGATAAGTAGTTCAAAAATAAAACTGATACAATTCCAAATGTTGTATACCTTAAAGATATCCACGTTTTAGTGCATTTTGTATATTACTAGTCATGTAAATATCTTAAAAAAATGTAATAAAAATATTAAGATCATTTTGACCAACTCAAATTTAGTCACATTTTTCATGCAAAGAATAAGGGATTTTCTAGAAACTCTTACAATTTTTTATTTTTTAGTAACGCTGTACATATACACACACACACGTTTTCTCTCTTTCTCTCTCACACATACAGGGCATTTCTCTAAAAATATTTTTTTTTACTATGCGAGCCTCAAAACATGGTTATATGTCGAGTAAGATTTTTGGGTGTATTATAGTACCTCTTCTACTTCCAAAAATAGGCCGAGCCAGGTGGCTCAGGTGTTTCCCTGGGACTGGCATTCGGCAGGTTGAATCAGTTCTCCGCAGTCAGTCTCTCTGACCCATGGGGTCGAAGGCTTTCCCGGGTCACAAGGCGAATGCTGGGGACGAATTTCCTGTCCCTCCATTTCATCTCTATTTCATCAGCCTGAACTTTCTTTCAGAGTTGTAAGTGACGGCGAGGACTGCGGTGCTGGTACTCTTAGTAGAAATGATTGCGCTTTGGAAACTCAGCTTTCGACAGCAGGATGACGTTTTGGAGCGTCGGTATGTTCAGGGTCGTTTATTCAATCCTGAGGCGCGAGATCACGGCGTCGAGATGAAGAACTACTTGGGAACTGTTAGGGACTGTCCTTGATGGCTCCCTGTCGCTGTCTGGTTCCGGCTATCCTCTGTAATTGTTCTCATCTCATCCTTTCCTCCTGGGGTGTGACGTACAAAAGGCTTATCACTGACTAAGGTGCGGTAACCCCTCAGTTACTCTACACTCCAAAAATATAATCTCAAGATAAGGAGTGCTCTTCACTTTAGTGCGTGCGTGTGCATGCAACATTCAAACACAAGTTTTCTCTTTGAACGCCACTTAAGATGTAACGCAAAAGGTTATGGGTGACATTGCGTATGTTTTTAGAGGTTTTACACCTTGTTTACTGCAATGTCTCTATTGTCGATGATAATATCGCACGCTTGGAATATTTACTGCCATGAGTATGTGGACAGGTTGTTAAGGACCAGGCTTTGAAGTAGTTGTTGCGTCTGGAGGAGGCAGGCGGGCCCACAAGGTTATCGGGTTCGATACCTTCCTGCCATAAATTAGATATTCGGTATGCGATGGTCGCCACGACAAACTACCAACGTCTAACGCCCTAATTCTGCTGTGTTGGTGTTTACTCAATAGAAGTTTACTGAGACTATATTTTTCTCTCTTCTATCTTAGGGCACGCGCTGGTGTATAATAACAACTCCAAAACGAACTTTCGGATAAATTACAACTCGCGCTGAGTTCATATTCTTTTTATTTTCTCTAGCATGTATGTATAATGTGCGTAGTAGGTAGGGAAGGTTTTGTATTCCACCCAAATATTCGATACCGAGATCTCACCTACATGTTTTAACGACCATAGAATCTAAAAACAGCATTTTAGGAAAAGGTTGATGTGAGTGTGTGTGTGTGTGTATGTGTGTGTCTATCTGTTAAATACAAAACATTGTATTTAACTTCAGTATCTTCCAAAGATGCGACACGAATATTTTCAGACAACTTCCCTCACCCCATACAACTCTTTACATGGAACATTTTTGAAAATTTTGAAAAAGTACTTCTTATGATGTTGATTAAAATGCTGTATATTAAATATATTTACATGGTAAATAAAATGCATATCCTCAATTTCTTGGAAATAGCGGTTGAAGTCCCCTTAATCCTGAATGACTTTTGCATAACTGGTAAACTGCATAGATAAACAAAATTTTATATCTGTTAAAACGATGATTAGCTAAATAAACAAACAACACTAACCATTTCCAAAAAATTCTCTGTTATTGATTTCAATTTTAAAATACTGTAACTTTTCTCATACGGGAAATCCTCATCTGTTTCATATCTTTTTATGGTTTACTGCAGGCTATGGAAAGAGTAACGAATGTCAATAATAACAGCATAGCCATTGCTTTTAAAAGATTTCACAATCGCTTTATCCTAGTGCATTTATCATTTCAACTTTAGTTATAAGGAACTAAGTAATAAGACAATTACTGATATTAATCTTGATTAGCATGATTAAGATAAGAGAATAATCCTTTGTATGGAATTTACTAGTAGTATAATTCACAAAGTCGTGAATGGAACACATCAGATATTTTCTTTCTCTGGCCTTTGGTCTCCAAGAATCATTTAGTACGGGATATGCGTATTCTATAAATTCACACACACACACACACACACACACACACACACACACACACACACACACACACTTCCACTCTCACTCAAACTTCTAAGCTGCAAGGATGATGGAGAATAATCCTGGTTAAAGGAAAATTCCCATCCTCCCTTGGAAATCGATCCTGGTACCTCTGGAGTTGGAACCTAATATGCTAATCTCCATAGCATAGAGAAACTCAGCTCTGAAGTTCAGCTTCTTCAAAGAAAATCTCCCACACCAAAAATATTTTGCGTGGATACATTTTCGTTATTCTTTTATTTTCTCAGAAAAATGAAGTAAACATTTTGATTAAAATAACGTATGTTTAAGATGCCTATATCAATACTAAAATCGATTTTAGTTACTGGATTGAAATGTAAATCCCCTTCGTTCGGAAAGAGTTTTGTATAATTTCGTATAACTGGTAAAGTTAACTATACATCAATATAAATCTCTTGAAGTTGAATTAATTGAATAACACTTTTTGTGGCACCAAGAATTTCAAGATATATTACTATTAGTTATACTGAAATAAGATGGGTATTTTGTACATATAGTGGCAAGCTTATCCGGATGTTGGTTTCGGGCAGTTGGCGAGATAAATGCAGATCGGTAGAATCGATAGCACCATTGAAAAATAAACCAGAGTCTTCTGGAGGGTTCCTTTCTCTTTGGAAAATTCCAGTGGCTATAAACGAGTGCGCTCCAGAGCCAGTGAGTTCTTAAGTTTTTGTTGTTGTTTTTTTTTTGTAGTGTTTAACGCCCGCTTTTACTGCTCTGGCACCGCAGGCGATGACACTGATGATAGATGAAGATGGAGCCCCGGTGGAATGAGATTTGGGGGGGAAACCGGAGAACCCGGAGAAAACCCGCCCCTGCGCCACTTTGTCCACCACAAATCTCACATGCGGTCGACATATGTGTGTTTGTGATGGCAGTTGTAACGAGAGATTAGAGATGCCATGTGTTCGACTCCCCAGTGAAGTGAATGGGAAACTCGAATTAGATCACATTAATGAAGTCACATCGAGCTTTGAGCTAGATAGAATTAGTGAAGTGAAAGCGAGGTCTTAGTGAAGTGACAGTGAAATATAAGAACTTTAGCAGAAACAGAACATATTTTTATAGGAGAGGATTATCACTTTTTGAGTTTTAACTATTCTACACTTACTTTCATATTAGTTTCCTATGACTTTATATGCAGTATTGTTCGATTAAAATGGCTTTGCTCTTAGACAAGTAAAGGGCGTGAATTAGGTCCTGCCGATGACCTCCGAGTTGTGGACAACACTCCACGTACTGATGTCACACTACTGCATCTCAAAGCCGAATATGGTTAATGGCGTAGGATGCAAGACAGATGAGC
The DNA here is from genome assembly GCA_030762935.1 of Hymenopus coronatus. Classification (NCBI taxonomy): domain Eukaryota; kingdom Metazoa; phylum Arthropoda; class Insecta; order Mantodea; family Hymenopodidae; genus Hymenopus; species Hymenopus coronatus. Next base: position 101,331,373 of record CM060890.1, read on the forward strand.
TCGGCAATCCCGAACCACAAGTTGGATGTGGGCGTAATACAAGGTTAGCACTTGAAAATTTGTTGCAATTTGTTGTTGTCATCAGATACATCTCTACTATCGAGACAAATTAGTACCAGTCATCTTTTTATAAACACTGTTATTTCATTCAGAAATACGCAGCAAATTAAAAGTGTCCTAGTAAAAGATTACTTCTGCTTGTCTAAACACAAATTTGTCTCTTATCACAAAGTAGTATATGTTTCAGTTTAGCAGAGTGGAATCATTGAATTCATAACAAAAACATTGATGTATCACAGTGGTTAATAGAAAGTTAATCTTCTTTTTATATTACACCGTTATTCACTATACATTTGGTCCACAAATGGTTTCAAGAAGTACTTAGGTAGATACATAAAACATGCCGAAAGAATGTTCAAACTTTTATCAGGCACGAGGAGTAAATTTAGAAATCACTATAATACGAGATCCATATCTGAAAAGGAAAAGAAGAAACAAATCTAATGTGATCTATTCACATGACTTTCTTTACCTTTCTATAAACAAACTGCTTACAAAAGCTTCTTCTTCTTTCTACATCATGCTAATCGAGATAAGTATCGGGCTATTTCTTTGTTCCTAAGTAGAAGGGAACTACAGGAATGCACTATGCTAAAGCTACAGTGAAATGCGTTGTGCGGTTGTTATGCGGTTACCATTGGAACTCGATTCTTTGTATGGCCAGGAGTAAAACAAAAGAAACACGGGCGACTTCCAGTCTGAGAAAAGAATACGTATTCTTAGATTGAAACCAATAACAAGCCATATCTTAGAAACGAATACCTCAACAACAAGAATGAAAATAATATAAATGGAGCGTTTCGACGAGATCTACATTTTTTGTGCTAAATGTTTTTGTCTATCTCTTGCGGTTTACCAGTTATGCAAAAGCTATCCAAAATGAAGCGGACTTTAGAGGCTATTCCCAGAAAATTCAAGATATACATTTATTTGTCATATAAATATCTTTAATATACGCTATTTTAATCAAAATCGTTAGAGCCATTTTTAACAAAACCAACATGTTTTAACTTTTTTCCATGTAAAATTTAGTTTGTGGCGGAGAGGGGGGGGGTAGTTTCTTGAAAATGTTCGTGCCGCATCCTTAGGAGATACTAAACATAAATACTAAGTTTGGTAGTGCCGGAATTTTCGTTTTTGAGTAATAATGTCCCCAAACACTCACATACAGACAGACACACACTATCGTTTTTCCAAAAATGCTTTTTATGAATTTTGGGGGTCTCAAAATATATACTTCCGGTGAAATCTCTGTATCGAAATTTTGGGTAGAATATAATACCCTCTCTACCTACTATGTACGTTGTTCAATGCGCTAGAGAAAGTAAAAAAGAAATGTACCTATGCATTATACACATGGCATTCTCTACCCATTCATTTACTTATATACCAGGTGGAAGGAAAGTCATTACATCCATATAAACCAGTTAAATACCCATTATTTTAATTTTTCTATGACCATTTTCTGCAGAGATATTATAGGTTTCTCGAGAAGCTCACTGGCAACGTTTCAGCAACAAACGACCGGTATCTAGGAGCGGGTCTGGCACGCTCCCTTTCAAAAACGAAGTAGCCCGCAATTGTCTGTCGTGTTTGTTTGGATAAAGGGTCGTATGGAAAAACAAAATCGCTAGTACACCCACTTCCCAGTTCAGGCATGCTATTTTGTTTACATCCGTTACCCGATTCTCATACCGACCTACTTTGGCTTAGCAATGTTGCCTATGTCTTCAACATATTAAGTCTGTTAAACGATGTTCGTAACAACATATTATCTTTATATATTCTCTTAGAATAAACCATCGTAGATACTTGTTCGTTGGGAAGTTCTTCTCAACCCTACCAGATGGCAGTCTTCTCTAAGGTGTATCAGGTGAGTCGAGGTCTCTGCCGATTCGCCCGCGGGTGTGACCTGGTCGTCAGCTTGGAATCCTTAGGGTCCTCAGGTTATATCTGTCGGCCGACCATCCTGCGGCTTATAGTCCCCTGGAGTTCTTCCCCTCAACCGCTGCGCCTGAATGTGGTATTACCCCCGTTTGGTCGTGGTGCGAGGTGACCCCTCCGATCCCTGGTAATAGATCAAGATAGCGGGGAGGACGCATTTACCTCTGCGAGTTGTTCGTGAAGCTATGGCGCCTTGTTTTACTCATGGCGGTCACAAACAAACCTCTCTAATGTGTGGTTATTTGAAACATGTCATTGGTATCAGCGTCAGATAAGATAAGTACAGAATTTTTTTTCATATTTTAATCTGTAATTATAGTTTTGCTTTAAGACTATGATTTTTGACACCCAACTTTATAATTATTTATTCATTTTTAAAGCTTGACGACATAATTACATTTCAAAAGTATTGTTTACTTTAAATTTTAGTGAAGTGAAGGGGAAATGCTTCATAAAGCAAAACGACTCTTTGTGGGCAATGTAACGTTATCAGCTGAAAAGAAAAGGCTGGGCTTCGATTTTATTAACCATAATTGATAAGTTCCCAAAATTCAGCAGTTAGGGGAAGAACGTGGAAATGGAAGAGAAAGGAGATCTATAGAATTTAAATATCTAATGAAATTAATGTCACTTTTAACATTCATATAAACTTATGCATTTCAAATATCATTCAAGATATTCTGCTCTGTGTTCAAATCTATGTTCAAGTACTAGATTTGCTATAAAGTTGAACGACTATCTCTGAATTCTTAGTACCTTTTTACATACACTTGAATCTTCGTTAATTTTCTCCAGCTTCTTTATTCTTCTGTTAATGGCTTGCGGGTTGTTAACGAACTTCTCTAAATAGAAAAGTGTAAAGGAGCAATAAACAAACTTTATTTCTTACAGCACGTCTCCTTATCGCTGCATGAAAATTAAATTTTAATTACAGTTTTCCCATTCGCTTCAAAAGGATTTTCTTACTGGTTTATTTTAAAACCATATGTAAAACGCGACCTGGCTGAACATCACAGGAAAGTGCATAACATTTTAGTTTCTCAGTGACTAAATGCTGCTGCATTATTTATAAACACGGCTAAGACTTTGTTAATTATTTCATTTTCTTAGTTTAGAATTCTAGAAGAGTGAGTGCAGAAATAAAATCTCTTCAGAAATTTAGTTAAGAAAACGTGCAACGCAGTTGTTTTAAAAAAAACAGGGTAGAATTTAACGGGTTAGTTGGGACGAAGGGATATTACACGGTTTGCTAATCTCAGCACATAACATGCTCGAGAGAATCGCACCTCAAACATTAATGTTATATCCGCTTCCTAAAACAAACACAAAACTATCACAGTAAACGCCATCTTAAGTATAAGCATAACGTAGCTGATGTATCCAGAAAACCCAAGTGCGCTATCGTATCTTCCGCTGTTACTGCCTTTCTTCTAAACTTACTTTTAAATTCAAAATCGCATTTTCTCACCCCTTACTTAGGTTTAAATATCATCACAATAAAAAGTTTTAAAGTCCCTTAATAAAACAAACTGATTGTTCCATTCAAAATACTTTCTCTACCTCTCTGTAGCAAATTATTGTAAAAATGCATATTCTTCTATCTACTTCATGCCAATCAAGATAAACCTTAGCAGAAATTATCTTATTACTTGCTTCGTCATAAGTACAAGGGAAATAAGAGAATACACAAGGCTAAAACGATAGTCAAATCTTTTAAAAGCTGGTTGTTATGTGATTGAAATTATTTTTTTCCTTGGACAGAATTTGAGAAATTTCCATATGAGAAAAACTAAGTATTATAGAACTTAAACCAATACAAGGAATATCTCGGAAATAGTCAACTCCAGAAAAAAGTATGTGATATAAATTGTGTGTTTTAACGAAATTTACATTTTCTGCATAGTAAGTTTCTGTCTATTTCTTACGGTTTACCAGCTATGCAAATATAATGAGAATGAAGAGGTCCTCAAAGAATATTTCCAGAAAATTCAGAGGTATATTTCATTTTCCATTTTAAATATCTTTTTATACAGTATTTAATTAAAATCGTTAGAGCTATTTTTAAAGAGATCAAAATATGGGAATTTGTTCCATATAAAGGATAGTTTGGAGTGGGGTTATTTCCTAAAAATCTTCATATCGCATCTTTCGAAGAAATTAAACTTAAATACCACGTTCGGTATTTCACCCACTTTTTATTTTTGAGTTTCTTGTTCACAGACACACGAACACACACACACACACATACATGGATCTTTTTCTAAAAATGATTTTTTTATGTAGTGGACCCTAAAATGTTTATTTCGGTGAAATTTCAGTATCAGATTTTTAGGTGGTGTGTAATACCTTCCCTACATAAGTACTATGTACTAAGTGGAGGAAATGCCATGTAAAAACTTATATGTTAGTTAAAGTAATGTAGCTCTGATGCTTATCGTTAATTTTTATTATCTCTACAACGTACTATAAACATGATGAACAGAGAAGGTATTGCATTTCGCCCATGTCGAGATTTCACGGGAAATAAGTTTTAAGGTCGCCTAAATTAAAGAAAAGCAGTTTTAGAAAAAGGTCCATATACAAATTGTTTGTAAAAATAGAATTAATACTATAAATAAAGGATGATTTAGAAATAAAAATATAATTCTTAAAGTTAATATAATTCTTAATAATGTATATATAATATCAAAGTGTCCATGTGTCTGTGAACAGCATTAACTAAAAAACTAAAAGTCCGTTGATATTTAAGTACAAAATCTTTCAGTATTCGATATGAAGGATTCAAGAAAATGCCTAACCCAAAACTACCCTTTACATTGAAAATGTTCTAAAATTTTAGATTTTTCTAAAGCTAATTCTAACTGATTTTGCTTCCTTATATGTATTAGATATTTTCATCATAATAAAATGTACATCTTACATTTTCTGGAAATGGCCTCTGAGACCTTTTTCATTCTTGCTTAATTGCATATGTGATGGACTGTAAGCGATAGAAAAAAACTTTATCTTGAAAATGTACAGCGATAAAACCACAATTTTTGTCAGACAGGTTTTGAAGTTTCCAATACATATACTTTCCTCAAACGGAAAATCGATATTCCTGATCACGTAAATAGAAGGGAATTCAATCGATCTACTCTTATAAGATTTGACTATCGTTTAAGCCTGGAGTATTCCCCTATTTCCATTGTATCTATTAGGAAATATGTAATAAAACAATTTCTGCAAATGTTTATCTAGATTATCATGAAATATATAGAGGAGTAAGTATTTTTAAGAAAGATTTGTTTTAGAATAGGCAGAGAAAATCATGATTATTCTTCGTAGCGTTTAAGATTTCCTAATACAGATATACAAATCCACGACGTAAAATATAGTGTAGTGATAGGGGGCCGGGATCTTGAAAATATTCGTATCGCATGCATGCAAAATGCAGAACTTTACCAAGTTTAGTGTTTAACAGACTATTAGTTTTTGATATTCATAAAGAGTCACAAACACTCAGTAGGTTTATATTTGTATTAATCAAAAGGTACTACCCATGCCATCTCAAGTAACCAGTAGCGAACTATCGCACTGTTATGTGATATACTGGACAGGCACTGTGTGCATTAAACGAGTGTTCGGGTACAATGTTGTGTTAAACGAACGTGTTCATTCATCGTGTACGATGCCCCATTACAGCAGTACTGACATTACAGTATGTGAGTTATAATGTGTCCGATAATTATTGCTTATTGTCTGATGTTAATGACATAAATGGAACCTCAACATAAATACCCGCTGTTTATAGCATTGCATGACGGACTGTGTCATGCGCTCGATCCGCGCAACTCCACGCAACCCCTCAGTAGTCGACATTCGTTAAACTATAGCAACACTAAGAACACCACTATCAGCGGTGGCCTGAACTGGAACGGACAATAGTAAGTTTTCATTCTCATTTGATGCAACCAGGTGAGCTGGCCGCGTTCGGGCTATGGATCGTTTTCTAGAGATGATTTTTGTTTTTGTGTATATGTGCAAGAAATCCAAAAGGGAAAACTTGACTTCTAATTTTTAGATGAAATACATACTTCCTACCTACTACACAGAGTAGAAGGGAATTGCTTATATTCCTATTAATATATACCTTAAAGAGATATTACAAACATTAAATATATTGTTCTGTTTTCGAAAAAGTTGTTTTTAAATTAGACGTGGAGAAGATTATATAAAGATAATAGTTTGTTACTTTAAAGAAGGGTAGAGTATTTATTATCCGTGTAAGTAGACGAGAGCGGTGTAAGAATGATGCGCAGTGGCATGATCTGATTGATGCAGTCGGCCGGCAACCAATATCTTCGCGCGTTTACTAGGCCATGGCTATCGCTTCCAGGCTCCGCCTCTTTCCCTCATTCCTTGTACTGCGCAACTTGACTGCTCACGTCTATTTGCAAAGATAATAATATTTTTTGTGACCTAGTAGCTTTGTGACATCATACAGGTTATGAAACAGTCATTTTTGGAACACCGTTTTACAGACATATTATGGTTGGAGACATAGGAAACCTTGAAAGATCAAGGTAAGTTGTATGAGAATCGACTCCTGGATCTAAACAAACCAGCTTATCTGAACTGGGAGCTAGAGGTTTGTTTTCCAAACAAACGCGAAAAGTGAAAGCGAAACCTGTAGATATAATCGCTTTCCTATTTCTGGGTTTGAGAGGGAAAGCACCACTCCCGCTGCCAACTACCTGTCGGCTGCTGCTGCAACGTTGCCAGTATGTGTGATTTGTTCTCTCTCCGCAAAAATAGTATTAGAAGAATGTGAAAGATATAAAATATGTTAGAAATAATTAGATCTGCAGCTGGTTTAAATTAATGTAATACATTTTATTCCACCAGGTATATACGTGGTAGAGCATGCAAAATTTACTTATTCAGGAGGTCCTGAATTCAATTCATTTCCCGGATAAAGTTATATTTTCTTAAAGTTATATAATCTTAGATGAATGTGAAGTAAATTTAAGCTCTGTGCATCGTGAGTTCATTTGAGCATTCATTTGTATGACCTACCAGGCTAAAGGACGTTAGAATTTTGAAATAAAAAAAGAAAAGAATAAACAGGTGTGCTTGATTGAAACTTTATTGTAGCAAAATTATACTGGAGCTTCTAAATGGCTGTTTGGAGCTTTAAGGTTCATTGATATTAAGAAAACCATAGTGTAACATGAGCGTACAAGGAATAGTCACTATAACAATGCAGTAAGTAGAGAAACATCTTCACTTTCTTTGTGTTTTACGAATTTTGCTGCTGCAATTATTGCCTGAAGACTACTAGAAATAATGCAATTAACATTTGTCTGTGTACCATTCTTTACACATATAGTTTACTCATAGTAAACCTCAAAAATGTATATTTATAGGTGTAGAGTTTGGAAATGTTTGCTTAAGTGTCTGCAAATTATTGTTAAGACCTATTGTTCTCTGCCAATATTCATAAGTTAATAGGACAGTTAACTGAAAGATAGGAATAAGGCTTCAAAGGAAAAATGACGATCGGAAGATAGAAAGAATGTAACGTGAAATAACTTTTAAGAGGTCGATTTCCAATGCTTCTGGAAGGGGCGTTGTAGCTTCAGTGAAAGCATTTCATTGCAATGCTGAGTCCTTAATCTTGCTGTTTCAAGTTGACTTCAGTTGATGAAACCTAACACTTCAGAGTCACTCAACAAGGCACTCCACTTAGCCACCCCTCCTCTCTCTCCTTCACCAATCGCAGGATCGATACTCCATGCTCCTTAAAAACTGAGACAAGAACCGACGAAGTTAAATCGCTCTCCTCTGGCTCAAAGCCCTCTCTGAAAGTCTTCGACCATATTACTTAAGTCTTTCCAGAATCTCCTTTACAGTTGCCTGTTTCCAACTTGGCAACGATCATAAGGACGTCGGTATTAAAAGTTTCCTAATCATGAACCGTGCAGGGGTTGTTATTAGCAACTAGAATAGCCTCGCATCACTTCATCTTACTTCCGACTCAGTGCAGTTGTGGAACTTTGGATTGGGACAAAAGGATGTAAATGCCTGCAAGGTAATCAATTGTATCGCTAAAGATTCCAACTGGATACAATTTCTCGAGTAACTTAGTAATAGAGCATTCATATCTTGCTGACCATATTGCGGCGTAAGAAAATATGATGTGTCCATTCACATAGCTTTCTCTATATCTCTGTAACAAATTATTTTTGAAATGCTTATTACTCTCTCTACTTCGTTCCAATCAAGATAAACAAGGGCGAAAATGATCTTATTACTTAGTGCCTTATAAATAGAAGGGACACTAGGGAACGTACTTGATAAAACGATAGTCAAATATTTTAAAAGCTGTTGCTGTGATTGGAACTCGTACTTTGTATGGCCAGGAGTTCACAAATTCCCGTACGAGAAAATTAAGCATTTAAAAAAATAAACCAATAAAAAGAAATATCTCGGAAATAGTTAACTCTACAAAAAATTATATATTACATAAACTTTGTGTAACGAGCTTTACATTTTTGTGTAGTAACTTTTTGTCTATCTCTTACCATTTATCAGTTATTAAAAGTCATTCAAAACGAAGAAGACTTCTAAGGCTATTCCTAGAAAATTCGAGATATATCTTCTAATTATTATATAAGTATATTTAATATACGGCAATTTAATGAAAACCCTTGCAGACATTTTTCAGAAAATAAACAATTTCGAAAATCTAAAGCGCAGTTTGTGGTGGGAGAAATTTCTTGAAAATCTTCGTGTCGCATCCTTGGAAGATGCTGAATTTAAATATCAAGTTTGGTATCTAAGACATCTCGTTTTTTTTAGTTATGTGTTGACACACACAGGGTATATTTCTAGAAATGATTCTTTTTTATTCAGAGGGTACCAAAATATGCATTTCCGATGAAATTTCGGTATTGAATATTTGAGTGGAATACAGTACCTTCTCTTCCTACTACGTATATTGTACATGCGTGGTAGAGAAAGTAAAATGTATATGATATAAGTTGTATGTTTTAGCAAGATCTGCATTGTTCATGTACTAAGTTTTTGTCTATCTTACAATTTACTAATTATGAAGTTATTCATAATGAAGAAGACTTCAGTAGCCATATCCAGGTAATTCAAGATATGTATTTCATTTTTCATATGAATATCTTTAATATATTGCTGTTTAATCAAAAGCGTAAGAGTAATTTTTGAGCAAATCAAAATTTCCGAAAAGTTTTCCAATTAAAAAAATTATTTTGGTAAGGAGTTTTTCATCAACATTTTTGTGTCGCAGCCTTGGGAGATATTGAGCTTATCGGCTTTGATATTTAACCAAGATATATGCAGAACCACACACACGCGCGCTCACTCTCTCTCTCTGTCTCTCTGAAACACACACCTTTTTTAAAATTGCTTTTTTTTTTTTTTTTTTTTTTTTTTTTTTTTTTTTTTTTGAATAAAGGGGGTCCTAAAATGTAGTTTCAGTTAAGTCTAGATATCGAATATTTGAGTGGAATGCAACACCTACTCTACATATAATATATGTGCTAAGTAGAGAACCGCAAAAGAACTACTACCGTTATTAAAATATCCTTAATGTCACAACGAGATACTATTAGAATTATTTGTAAGTTTGACACATGCATAGGTACATGCTGTAATGAAATATATTAGGCAAGATATTGAAGGAATTTTAACATATTTGCTCTCTAAAGATAAGAATATTACTATCACTGTACCAAAGCTTCTGCCACCATTTTGGATAGCATCAGTTCCGACGGTCGATACGCTTCAGCTGTTTCACTAAAGACCAGCATTTGCGTGATTAGCTGCTCTGAGTCGCATGGTCAAAGAGGAGTCGGTTCGTGACAGCTAGTTTAATGATTTCCGGGGAGAGCGAATCAATCGCACCAATATCTTCCGCACCTGCATTCTCGTTCAGCAGTGAACGGGTTTCCTACAGCTTCTCAGCCTATGGGGTGTTTCAGTGAAACGAAATTTGTAATCTTTATAGAAAATGCTTTGAGATATAGGTGGCAAGATACTATGGTGTCAAGGAATAGCATCTTGGAGATCGATAGCGGGACAGTTGCATATCTACCTAGTAGAGACGGACCTGTATGTACAACCTATAGTAATTGCGTTGGGGTACGTGGCTAAATATTGCAATACTGTTTTACAGGTAATTACTATTTTTGATCAATCAAGGTTGTAAAATATCTTGCTTCAAAAGGATTACATGAAGATTTACAATTCATACAGAGAAACTTTGCAGATATAGCTACAACAATAACACATATTTGGAAACATCGAACATTGAAATGCTTCGAGCCCTGAAAGCTGTCGATGAACTTGTGCAAACAATCAGAGATGCACGACACCTGTTTTAGATGTGTGAAAAAGAAAGTGAGGACAGTGCTTGGAATAATTTCGAATGTTCAATATTACGTGACATACAAAATATGTTGCCACGGAAATAATTGCTGAAGGAGTATCTTAACCAATTGTGGATGATGTCTCCTGTTTCCATTTCGCTCCAATCACATCTTGTGATATGGAGCGAAGTTTTCCAATATAAAGCCTGTTTACATGCCAATCAGAAACGATTCACATTTGAGACGTTACGAATGTATGTTGTATTTTAATGTATGTATCCTGAGAGAACATGAAAGGGATAATGATGCTGATGACTTATTGTACAACAGCAATTGAATGTATGTAAATATTATTATTGCTAGTTCCCGTAAATCAGTGGTATTTATGCTTACGACCTACCCAAACTCAATTTCCTTCCTCTGCTAGTGAAAAAATCACAGTGCCCCATTTGCCTTCTATTAGTGCATTGTCAGCACATCACAACTACAGTTAAACCTGATTTATGCGTATAACAAGGGAACGGGGGAAGATTACTTGTAACTCAGAATTACTTACAACTGAGATTTCGATAATGCATCATACATATTAAAAAAAAAAAGGCAATACAGTGGGCCTACGTGTGCAAAATTTTACAAACAACAAAAATACGTACGAAGAAAACTTATTTTGAACTTGGTCCTGCTTTAAAAAAAATCAGTTAATTCTCTTGCACTAAGTGCATAAATCTCATTTTGCAAACTTATTAACGGATTTAGAGCTTTTATACTACCACTTTTAGAACTGATGTAACGCCTACGCACGTTTATTGCACTTAATACTTCACTCACTTTAGGTATTTCAAGATTTGAGTCGTCATCCACATTACAAGTGTCGCTTGAAGCTGGTCCACTTTCTTCATCACACCATGTTTTTGACACATCAACAATAATTTCCTCATCCTGTAATTCTCCACACACAGCTAGATTGTCATCGAAATTTGTACCCTCCAGTAGAGCTAGCTCATTTATAGGTTCATCACTACCAATATCATCACCATCATCAGAGACATCCTGTAAGACACCAGATTTAATGAAGCAGTGCTTGATTGTGGAGGATGACACCTGCTTTTAGGCAGCCGAAATAGATTCCATGGTTTGAAGAGTTAATGGCGAGATTTTCATTTCCTGCATCAGTCAGTGTTATTAAATGTTGAACCAGCATTTTTCTATAATGAAATTTGAAATTTGCAGTGATGCCCAAATTAAGTGGCTGTAGGCGACTGGTACAGCTAGGAGGGAAAAATTCCACTCGAACATTTTCCAAAATTATTTGAGGTAGATGTGCTGCACATCTATACATAAAAAAAGGATCTTCCTCTGTTTCTTTTTCACTTTAATGTCCAGTTTCTTTAATCACTGTTCCATTAAAATCATAGTCAACCAAGATTTCCTATTGGATTCATATTCCGTAGGTTTTGTTTTCACACCCTTAAAACACCTCGGATTCTTGGATTTTCTATCACAAGTGGGATAAGTTTGATCCGTCTGCATTGGTGGCAAGAAGAACTGTTATGCGAATTTTACTTTTCTTCCTTCCACGGCATGAGTCATCCTTTTCAGCTAATGTCTTGCTGGGAAGGAGATTGTAGAATAGGTCAATCTCATCACAGTTGTAGATGTTTTGAGGCTGATAATCCTTATGATTCCTGATAGAACCTCCTTCTTCCAGTGTTGAACCGTGATCCACAGCATTCGGCTCGCCGGAAATTGTTTTCCCTGTGATTCCATGACGATCTTTAAATCCTTGCAATCTCCTGATGAAGCCTTGAAATCAGCCGTGATTTTCATTATTTTAGCTAAATCTATCGCTTTTGCTTTCAGCATGTCGCCACTGATTTGAAGAGCTGCAGCCTGCTTCTGCTGGAACCATGTGAAAAGTGCCGTTTCCAAATCCCTTCCTGCTGATGGCTGCGTTTTGTTGATTTGGCACCAATTATAAAAACTCGCCCAAAATAACATGTTTGTTACTGATGACTGTACATAGCGTGCAGTAAGCAATTCCTAAGTCTGAAGCAATTTCGGTTTTAGTTTTGTGTGTATGAAATTTACTTTCTGATCTAGAGTATAACATTTCCTTTTTCTGTTCTCCATGGCTGATTAAAAGCAACTGAGAACTGAAAGAGAAACCGCTGTTTAACGATAAACGCCAGATACCGAACATTTTTATCTTTACTTCTCGTTTGTTACTGCATTGTCGCGCCCTACCAGCAAACGTATTATTGTCTTTTGTTCCCAGGCCGAAAGCCGCCCGCTCAGCTTGCCTCTTTGTCAATAGAGATAAGGAAAATACCCCCGAGTTTCTTTTAAAATAGTGTATGCCGTATGCTCATTTTAATTACGTAAAACTCAGTTGTATTTCACTTAAATTGTATACGTATAACAGCGAATTACGCATAAATGCATTATGTATAAAAAGATTCTGTTAACAGGTTTCTAAATTATATTTTGCTGGGATCTACGAAAATTTACGTATAAATGTGAATTACTTACAACTGGATTACGTATAAAACAGATCCAACTGTATATACCATGTTGCGCTAACTTTGATTTTGTTCCGCTATCCGTCCCCAAGATGATATCCCTAATGATGTCTAAGTCTTTGAATGTTTTTACCCAAGGAAGACGTTTCTTCTTCATTAGTTAGGTAACTGCCCACCCCAACTACCCTATACATGGACATTTTGATTTTCCCAAAAATGGCTCTAACGATTTTGATTATAATCTCTTATATTTAAGATATTTACATGACTAATAAAATGTATATCTTGCATTTTATGTGAGTAGCCTCTAAAGACCTTTTGATTCTGGATGATTTGTTTTTTTTTAATTTTGAATAACTAGTAAACCGTAAGAGATAGAAAAAAAGTTACAGCACAAGTATGTAAAAATTCCTAAAACATCTATTTATGTGATAAACATGTTTTCCTGGAGTTAACCGTCTTCACGATATTCCTTATTATTGGTTTCAGTTTTAAAATATTTAAACTTTTATCATACAGGAACTTGTCAATTCCTGGCCACACAAAGAAAAGGATTTCAATCCCATAGTAACCACATTTTAAAACTTGTGACTGTCGGTTTGCCTAATGTATTCCCTTATTTCCCTTCTGCTTACAAGGAACTAAGTAATAAGATCGTTTCTGATAGTGTTAATCTCGATCAGTATGAAGTAGACAAAAGAATAAGCTTATTCACAGTAATTTGTTTCAGAGATGTAGAGAAAGTCATGTGAATGAAACACGACAGGTTTTTAAACTTTGAGTTAGGCTATACAAAATAGTTTTTTGCGGTTCAGAGGCTCCAGAAATGTGTATTTCCTGTGAACTTTTGATATTAAACTTTTACTTTCTCTATGCATACCGTATAGAGAAGGTATTGCACTCCACCCAAAAATTCGATACCGAGATTTCACCGGAAATATATGTTTAAGGGTCCCCTGTATCAAAAAAAGCATTTTCAGAAAAAGGTACCTGTGTGTATGTGTGTGTCCGTGTGCCTATGAACACGATAACTCAAAAACGAAAAGTCGGTAAAATATCAAACTTGGTATTTAAGTTTACTATCTTCCAGGGATGCGACATGAAGATTTTGAAAAAAATCCTCCCTCCCCAAACTACCCTTTACATGGAACATTTTTAGAAAATGTTGATTTTCTCAAAAATGGCTCTGATTAAAATATTGTATATTAAGAATATTTACCTGACAAATAAAATGTATATCTTGAATTTTCTGGGAATAGCCTCTGAAGACTACTTTATTCTGGATAAATTTTACAAACTTTTGTATAACTGCTAAACCGTAAGAAATGGACAAAAACTTACCAGAATAAAAATGTAGATCACGTTAAAACATGCAATTTATATCCAATACATTTTTTCGTGGAATTGATGGTTTTTAAGTTATTTCCTGTTTATGATTTCATCTTTAAAAAACCTATACTTATCTCACACAGGAATTTTTCAACTCCTGTCCATACATGCAAAGGAACTTCAGTCACATAGCAACCAACTTTTGACTATCACTTTAACCTACTTACAAGAAAGCAAATAATAAGACTATTTCGGCTATTTTTTTTTTCCGAGTTGCATGAAGTAAATAGAAGCATAAGCTTTTTAACAATAATTTGTTGCAGAGGTGTAGAGAAAGTCATGTGAATGGAACACATCTGATGTTTTATATAGTACTGTCAGATGGTAGAGAAAGTAATAAACAACTATTTATATAACACTGTCAAAGGGTTTTCTCATTTTACATAATATTTGGTTTCCTGGGGAGTGTTCTTCCGCTTCTTACACTTTAGCCTAATACGATGCTGCATGTGAATTCTTAGCGCACCAGAAAAGTTCCATGTTCCCAGCGGGGCAGAAGTTCGTCTATGTAAAATAGATACACAGAGAGCAACAGTGTGGTGACATAATCTTTGAGTCGAGGGAGTGTAATCACTGAAATGTATTCCCTTGAGTAATTAGATGCTTACAAGTTGGAAGCACGGCACCTACAGATTCATCCGCATTAACTAAGGCATCGTGCCTTCTTGACATGTACTGTTCATATAAGTTGCTCTTAGTGGTATTAATTGAAGGGAAGTATTCAGCATCAAAATATGGTTGGTTGGTTGCTAAAGTTCAGAATATTGGGTTCTTCCATTTACCTTCTTGCTTCCCAGTAGTGTAATGAAAGATCTGCAACTGTTAAATTTCCATGCTTCTAGAGATGAATCATATTCTTGTGGAATCTTCCTCTCTATAAAAATACATATTTTGGAACAATAAAACAAAAAAAACTCGCTTTTAAAAGGTTTTATATTTTAACAAATATGAACAAAGATTGATACTCAGATTGTTTCGAAGACGGCTGAATCCAACTAAGCTTTGTAAGTAGAAAAGACATTGTCCTCGTCCCAAAAATTCAATGTCTAGAAGTCACTGAAAATATGTTTTGAGGTCTCCTGTATCCAAAACAAGAAGATTTTTGTAGAAAAAAATCTGATGTGTCATACTCACATGACTTTTTCTAGCTGCTCTAAAAACAAACTTCTTACAAAAGATTATTCTTGTTTCTACACCGTGCTAAGCGAGATAAACATTAGCAAAATATTCTTATTACTTAGTTCCTTATAAGTAGAAGGCAACTAAAGGAATTCGCTATGCTAAAGTGACAGTCTAATGTTTTAAAAGCTGTCATTATGCGATTGTCATCGCAAATCGCTTCTTTGCTTGGCCAGGAGTAGAACAAAAGAAAAACGGGCACTCCTTGTCTGAGAAAAGTATAAGTACTTTATAATTGAAACTAATAACAAGAACTATCTCGAAAACGGTAGACTCATAGAAAAAATGTATATGACATAAATTGTGTATTTTAATGAGATCTACATTTTTGTCAATCTCTTACGGTTTACTAGTTCGCAAAATTCAGCGAAATTCATCCAGAATATAGAGGTCTTCAGAAGGTATTGCCAGAAAATTCGTGATATACATTTTATTTGTGATGGAAATGACTTTAATATGTGTTATTCTAATCAAAATTGTTAGAGCCACTTTAAGAAAAACAAAATTTTCGAAATTTTTTCCATGTAAAAGGTAGTTTGGGTTGGGAAGGATTTTCTTTGAAAATTTTCGTATCGCATCCTTGGAAGCTACAAACTTAAATACCAAGTTTGGTATTTAACCGACTTTTTGTTTTCGAGCTATGCTGTCCACAGACGCACGCACGGACCTTTTTCTGAAAATGCTTTTTTTTTTTGGATTCAGGGGGTCCTAAAAATGTATTTACGGTGAAATCTCGGAATAGACTTTTGTGTGGAATACAATATATTCTCTATCCACTAGTACATAGTATGTGTAGAGAAAGTAAAAACATCTGCTGTGTTCCATTCACATGGCTTTCTGCACATCTCTGCAACAAATTATTGTTAAAAAGCTTTTGCTTCTATTTACTTCATGCTAATCGAGAAAAAAAAAAATAGCAGAAATAGTCTTATTGCTTGCTTCCTTGTAAGTAGAGGCAAAATAAGGGAGTATAGGTTAAAGTGATAATCAAAAGCTGGTTGCTATGTGGCTGAAGTTTCTGTGTTTGTATGAACAAAAGTTGACAAATTCCTGTATGAGAAAGGTATAAGTTATCTAAAGCTGAAACCAAAAACAAGGAATATCTCAAAAACAATCAAATCCACGAATATATATATAACATAATCTGCGAGTTTTAACGTGCTCTTCATTTATTGTGAGGTAAATTTTTGTGCATCTCCTACGGTTTAGCAGTTATGCAAAATTCCGTAAAATTCATCCAGAATATGGTAGTCTTCAGAGGCTATTCCCAGATAATACAAGATGTATATTTTATTGTCAGGAAAATATCTTTAATATACGATAGTTTAATCAAAATCGTTCTAGCCATCTTTGAGAAAATTAAAATTTTCGAAAAAAAATTCCATGTAAAGGGTAGTTGGAGGTGGGGAAATTTTCTTGAAAATCTTTGTGTCGCATCCATGGAAGATACCAAACTTAAATACCAAGTTTGTTATTCAACGGTCTTTTCGTTTTTGAGCTATGCTGTCCACAGGCACACAGGCAGGCAGACAGACAGACACACACGGACCTTTTTCCAAAAATGCTTTTTTTTGTGGGGTTCAGGGGGACCCAAAACATATATTTCCGGTGAAATATCGGTATCCATTTTGGGCGCATTACGTGTAGAGAAATTAAAAAGAAAAAGAGTGAGTAATCTTGAAACTTAGTACAAACATTCCTCCATATAAATATCACACTCACTTTTAAAATATATTTACAAACATAGTAGGTAGAAAATATATTGCATTCCATTCAAAAAATTGATGCTGAATTTTCATCGAAAATACATGTGTCCAGAAATAGCTTTATACTTTATACGTTCTCTAGAACTCATATACAAGCAATAGTAAGTAGAAAAGGTAAAAATTTCAATGTCAAGATTTCACCACAAATATGTTTTGAGGTCACCTGAATCCAAAAGAAGAGTAATTTTTAGAAAGAAAATATCCGTGGGTGTTTGTAGTGTGTAAACAGAATAACGGATAAACGAAAAGCCAGTTAAATGCCAACTTGGTATCCTCCAAGAATACATTACGAATAATATCAGAAAAATCCCCCTGCTACAAAGTTCAGTTTACATGGAAAAATGTTTCGGAATTTTCGATTTTCTAAAAGTTGGCTTTAGCGATTTTGATTAAAATGTCAACTATTAAATATATATAGACAACATGTTTTGAATTTTCTAGGACCTTTGAAGCCGCGCCGTGGCCGAGTGGTTAGACCACTCGCCTCTCACCTAGAGAACCCAGGTTCGATCCCAAGCAACCGCATATGAGTTTTGTGGTGGACAAAGCGGCGCAGGGGCAGGTTTTCCCCGGGTTCTCCAGTTTCCCCCGCCATCGCATTCCACCGGAGCTCCATTTTCACGTCATGTATCACCAGTGTCATTGCCTGCGGTGCCATTAGTAGTTAAAGTGGGGATAAACACTAACAAAAAAGAAAAGATAATTTCCAGTGTGTCCTTTGTTTTTATTTAAATTTCCGATTTATTATACTTTTTCAAACAAACAGTAATTCGTTTTTCTTTTTTTTTATCCTGGTTACGGGAGAAGATTATAATATTAAATTTAGTAATAATTATATTTTGCTTAAATGAAAAGGCATCGTTTGTTTTTACCACACCAGTTATACAAGGAGAACGTAATTTTAATTTCATCACATAGCGACTCACTCTTAAATTTTTTAGCTGTCGCCAGGCTCCAACTATATCAAAGGTACTTTCAATCACTCAGTGACGTGATTCTGAACAATAAAGGAAACAATAGTTTGAAAATAATACATTATATAAATTCCCATTTGGAAGTAAATGCGCTTAAAAAGGTGTATGTATACATTTAATTTTTGTAAAACCATATTATATCACTAATGAGCTTAGCTGTAGCCAATGGGGAACAATGCATTTCTCACTAAGAGATACGGTTACAAATAATGGGCTTCAAATGATGCCCTTAGTAAAAGAAAATATGTAATCATGATACAAGCTCGTTATATTTTAAAATAAAGGTATACTCAAACACAAATATGATAAAAATCTGATGCGTTCTGATCAAATGAGTTCCTCTAGCTGTTCCATAAACAAACTTTCCTTTTAGAAGATTATTTTTATCTACGTCATGCTAATCGAGATAAAAATTAGCAGAAATGGTCTTATCGCTTGCTTCCTTGTAAGTAGAAGAGAAATAAAGGAATACACTAGGCTAAATCGATAGTCAATTTTACTTTCTCTATACGTACTATGTACAAAAATTCGATACCGAGATTTCACCGGAAATACATGTTTTGAGACCACCTGAATCCAAAAAAAGCATTTTTAGAAAAATATCCGTGTGTGTGTCTGTCTATCTGTCTGTCTGTGTGTATGTGTGTCTATGAGCAGCATAGCTTAAAAACGAAAAGACCGTTAAATACCAAACTTGGTATTTAAGTTCCATATCTTCCAAGGATGTGACACGAAGATTTTCAAGAGAATCCCCCCAACCCCAACTATACTTCACATGGAAAAATGTTCGAAAATTTTAATTTTCTACAAAATGGCTCTAACGTTTTTGATTAAAATATCATATATTAAAGATATATACTTGACAAATAATATATATATCTTGAATTTTCTAGAAATAGCCTCTGAAGACTACTTTATTCCGGATGAATTTTACGAAATTTTATGTAACTGGTAAACCGTAAGAGATAGACAAAAACTTACCATACAAAAAATGTAGAGCACATTAAAACACACAATTTTTGTTACATACATTTTTTGCGTGGAGTTGATCGTTTTTTAGATATTCCCTGTTCTTTGTTTCAGTCTTAAAAAACATGCTTTTCTCATGCAGGAATTTGTCAACTCCTGTCCATACAAACAAAGGAACTTCAGTCACATAGCAACCATTTTTCTATCACTTTAACCTATGTTACCCCCTTATTTCGCTTCTACTTACAGGGAAGCAAGTAATAACACTATTTCTGCTAATTTTTTCTCACTTAGCATGGACTAAATAGAATCATAAACTTTTTAACTAAAATTTGTTGCAGAGATATAGAGAAAGTCATGTTAATGGATTACATCAGATTTTTTTAAAAGCTATCGCTATGTTCTGTTTTGCATTCCCGGGAGTAAAACAAGAAGAAAAAAAACAAAACAAAAAAACAAAAACAAAAAATGAGATGAAACTCGACTTCTCGCTTAGAAAGGTTTAGGTACTTAGTTTAAAATTGAAACCAATAACAAGGAATAGCTCGTAAATGTTTAACTCATCAAAAAATTGCATATGACATGAATTGCGGCTTTATTGAGACGTACACTTTGTATGCAGTAAGTGTTCATCTATTTCTAACGGTTTACGAGTTATACAAAAGTCATCCAGAATGAAGAAGTCTTCAGAGCCTATTCCCTGAAAATTTAAGATATTACTCCTAAATTTCGTTTATGGAATTTTAATCAAACTCGTTAGAGTCATTTTGAGAACATCAGCATTTACGAAAAAAGTGCTATGTAAAATGTAGCTGGATGTGGGGTGATTTTCTTGAAAATCTCCTTATTGCATCCTTGGAAGATACTGAACTTAAATACACAGTTTGGTATTTGACGGGATTTTAGTTTTGAGCACACGGATATGTTTTAAAAATGTTTTTTTATTTAGGAGATCTCAAAATATGTATTTCCGGTGAAATCTAAGTATCAATTTTTTATCTACTATGTATAGGGTACATACATTCTAGAGAAGGTAAAAACAAATGCCTAATACATATTTTATACGATAAAGAAACTTTACAATAACTACGAGTATTTCAAAAATATTCTCAGCTGTCATTAGACATGACGCACACTTGCTTGCAAATTAGTGTTTAAATCTTTATTGCAGGAATAATTTTGCTTATGCCATTCTTCCTCTAATTCCTGGTCATATCTCTTATGAAAGCATCACAACCGAAGCGGTTCAAATGACTGAACGTTAAGGGGGCACGAAATGGTCTGTCCATCCATTCATAGCCAAACGTTGCCAGCTCGAATCCCAGCGACTGCAGTCAAATGTACCTGTGGAAAAGGATGGGGAGGGCCCAAGTATAATAACTGGTGTAATTGTACGCTTGGAAGCTGATTGGATTTTGCTTCTATATCTTAAAAACTCATACTTTGATTCCTACGCGTTTCGACTTAAGACCCTCAATCTCTCGGATGGCTTTATGGCATAGAGTCCTCAATCCATCGGCTATGCTTAGGGTGCTCAATCCTCGGCTATATGGATTGAGGCTACGCTGCAAGTGCGACTCTGAATGAGAACTGTCAACAAGGAGTTGTGTAGGCCAATGCAGTTCTTGCTAGGTTTAAATTACAGTTCAGATAATATGTTTAAACCTGAGCACGCTCTAACAATGTGCAACGTCTGCACCGCTGTAAAATGAAATGGAGTTTTATTTATGGAAGCCCTTCAACTACAGTGGTTTTCAGCTTCCCATTCTATATTGGGCGTGAAATATCACTTAATTTTGCTCAGAGGCCTCTTTATCAGGCTTGAGGTTCTTTAACGTGCTGTAAATCTACGATACGAGACCACGGAGGACGACAGCACTTCTGTGTATGTGCAAGAATATTTCCACACTACGACTTAGGGATTTAGGGGAAAGAGAACGCCTTGAAAGACTGCATTTGGGGATCTTGGCCCGTTACAATCTACAATTTATCGAATGGCTTGCAGAATTTAGAATAGGAAGAGATTCCCCCGAAGTTGAAGATTGCGCCAGACGGCAGCTTCAAGAACAACAAATGAAAACGTGGTGTAAGTAGAGTGCATGTTGAGTAAAGACGACCATTGCACACGTTATCAGATTCAAGAAGCCTGAAAATTGGATCGACACCAGTGAGGACAATCCTTAAAGAAACCCTCTACGTCAGGAAGGTCTACAATCTTTGGATTCCTCAGGACGTCACAAATGAACAGAAGCAGGCACTATGCAATGGTTCCAGGAAGTGATAGAAAAATTTGATGAGCGAAGATCCAAAAACATTTTTAACATCGTAACAGAGGACGGAAACTGAATATACCAATATGACCCAGAAACAAGTGACAGTCATCAATCTGGGTCTTCCCAAACTGAGGCAAGTAAGAAAATTTGGCAACAAAATGTTCTGTTCTTTCTTCTCAGCCAGCCGCCATTACGATAATTCTGCTTGAGGGACAAAAGAGTCTGTCAGATGGTATATAAATTCATTAGTATTAATTGTGTGTATTTACAAGTTTTTAACAAATAGTAATGCAGATGATTATGTGTTATACATATAGTGATTCCGAGCGATTTCCCTCTACGGCAATAGATCCAAGTTTTGAAACTACATTACACCAAGATCCGTTTCACCACACTCGGCGCCGTCGAAAAGCAGATCTCGGTATCTTCTTTCACCCGCCTCTACCCTAATTACATCCGCTATCATGGAAACTCTACGTCTCATCTAACGGGTGCCTCAAAAGAGTCTCCGCAATGAACTCGAACGCTTGTGGCCGTGGTTAAGTTGGGAACAGAAGTATGGAGGAGGAGAATTACTTTGAGAAAGTAGTGTCCTCCCTCATCCTGCTTGAATAATACTGTGA
Organism: Hymenopus coronatus; assembly: GCA_030762935.1. Taxonomy (NCBI): domain Eukaryota; kingdom Metazoa; phylum Arthropoda; class Insecta; order Mantodea; family Hymenopodidae; genus Hymenopus; species Hymenopus coronatus. Next base: position 101,353,453 of record CM060890.1, read on the forward strand.
GAATAAGTCAGTTCTGTGTGGTTGTACTTTTAAGTCAAAATGTTTTCATTGAAGAGGGAGCGGTTTCATAATTGAGGACGAATTACTTGATGGTGATAAGATTTCTGAAATTGCAAAACGTAAATTTGTTGAGAGTTTGCATATTCGGCATGTTCTCATAGTGATACTATAAGAGATATTACTAAATTCTGTGAACCCGGATCTGCAAATGATGCCCCGAAAAGTGGTGGGCCTAAGCTTTTAACAGAGGCTAAAAATGGACGAAATTGCAGATGTAATGATAAAGAGCCCCACTAAATGAAAACGAACATTAGCGTAGAAAACAACTGTTTCTGCATTGTCAGCACATAGAGACTGATTTATGACATGAAATTGCGTCTTTTTAAAGGTACATTTGTCCCAAAAGTAAAATGACGAACTTAAGAAAAATGGAAATGTAATTTTATTTATGGACGCTGTTTAACTGCTGTGGTTCTGAGCGTCCCATTCTGTAGTGAACACTTAATTTTGCTCAGGGCCTCTTTTATCAGGCTTGGTTCTTTTATATGCCGTAAATCTACGACACGGGACCACAGCTTTACTTCCTTTCCGAAAGAAGTCATGCTAAGGATTTTTACGCCGGGTTTGAACTCACTACTTTGGGATATGAAGTTAGTATGGTAACAGTTACACCACGGGGGGCGACTGAACTAAAGAAAGAAATCACGTTTTACGCATTCACGATTGTGCGGGAAACCAGACAAAGTATTCGAAACAAGGGTAAAAGAGTCGAACTCTACGATTGAGGACAGCATTACCAATATCTTCTGTGGCAGTGGTAAGTAAAGCTATCTCAATTTCAGGTCAGTCCATCTTCCTTGCCAACGGAACTGTAATGAATATATGTGCTAGCGCATTCACATTTGAGACACCCCTTTGAAACAGTACATGTCTTGCCCCGGGGCAAAATGATATTCTTAGAAGAGAAAATATGAATGTACAATGAAAATGGGAATGATAGAAATACTTTTAACACGTATAAGACACGAGCTCGGGGTACAAGATACCGCTACATCAGAGCGTTGAACCGAGGGAAGGGGTGAATATGAATGGACCCGAGGGGACTAACGGGACAGCAAAGCAATGCTCTCCGCTGGTCAAGGGGTCGCTTTCTGAGGCACTTGGTGAAGGACCTCCGCACAACCGAGATGTGATTTTATAGTCCGTAGTTGAACAGGCTACCTGGGAAAGAGGGAAAAGTTATTAAATACTGACCAGAATACATAACAAATCACGGCATCAACATTAATAAACAATAACATTCGCGGGCGAGTAAAGTGTAACGTCACAGTAGAAAATTAAGAAGTATACGCGTGTGTTCTACGGCGGAAAAAGACCGGACTCAGTTAATAAAGCACTTGTCTCATCACAACGTGAAAGAGTTTCCATGCTAATAAAAACCCTGAACTAAGCCACCCACACCATTCCCAATAATAACCCGCGCCCGGGATACGAAATAATACCGCCCCACCTTATAAAGTAGTTTAGTTCTATCAAGGGCAGACATACGACTAACACACTCTTGGGCTGCCTTCAGCATGTCACATGCCGTTGTTGTTGGTGACGATACAACTAAGGATTTATCTGATAAATACTGATTCTCAATGTTAAAGAAGTTGCAGTTAATCGTCACAATACGCCCTAGACGTTGAAGCAGATGTTATATAAGACAAATAGGATAATATACTCAGTTAAGCTGAAAGTTAATTAGGTAATATATCCTCTTCGTCAATCACTGCTAACAGTTTTATTCAAGGCACTGTGTTATAGGAATATCTAGAATTCACTTACCAGAATCTGCAGGCCTGCACACCGGCATATCCCCTACCCATTGCCCCTTGCTGCAGTAAAGTCTATCCACCGAAGGGTTTTCAAAAACATATCCTTCCTCACAGCGATAGAGTGCCACCATAAATCGATTGTTGGGTTTCTCAGGATTCTTGCGTCTGAAATAGAATGTAATGTAGTTAGGTTAATACATATTCTCTAGTGAATTAATGATAATAGTAGAATTATATTTCTGAGCAGTGCAGGATAACTAAAACTATACTATACAGGGTGTTTCAGAATCGTTGTCCACTTTTTGAGGTTATCTATACATCATAACTAAGCATGGCGCGTTGGTAATGTGGATTACAGGTTGCACAATACTTGGTTACGAGTTATAGATCTTTTAGTGTACAGGTGTGTGTTCGTAAAATAAGTTATGATTATTCGTAAAAGCACTAATGAAAATACTTTGATTGAGTTCCATTGGTAATGAAAACAATGAAAATTGTTTGTTACGTGATGGAAGTTCAAGAACATTTTATAGCTAACTGAAACAGTATAGCTGTAAAACTCCTATTTTATTTCCTTAGTACAACTGATACATGATTGTTAGTTAATAATTATGTAATCTTAGCTGGACCCTCACATAGGTTTTGATACTGTCATTCCTTATCTCCTCCAAATTTACCAACCATTTGTACCATCACATACGTATTCGTTGTTAGTGTGTATCTTCGTTATCCTACTTTAATGAGAGAACCAGTGGGATGCTTCAATCTGGAAACTATAGGGAGCCTGTCATTGCTGTGCCGTCGCTCCTGGTTCCGCCGCTTGGAGTACCCTCTAATCTCATTTCTCCCTCCTAGGGGCGCCCCCTCGTGGAGGCGTAGAAACAATAACCTCAGGTTCGGGGACTCGGCTCACGATAAGTGTCCTCTCCTATCCATTGTGTCTGTAAAACCGTTTAAATTACTTTCTCGACCTTCTTGTCCGCGTTACACAAGAGTCCGGCGTGGTGCCTATAGAGCTCGGCGTTTCTGTAATGATTTCAGCTCTTTCAAACCTTAGATGACGTTGCTGATTCTGTTGTGGAAAATAAATATTTCATTTGTTAACGAATTGCGGATCATATCAGCGCCACTGATGTGCCAGGCTTTCTTCCTACAGGAGTTACAGTTAAGTAAACGCACTGGCATGACACTGTCGCTTTTCAGCACACTAAAAACCATCGATCTGGGCCGGGTTTGAACTCGCGACTTTGGGATCAGTAGGCCATCACCTAACAATCTGAGGCACCCAAACCGACCACTGCTTTGAAAGATCATATTACTATCTGTTCATAATGATCAACATGAAGGGTTTTCTAAATTTCAGCTCAAGATAATTTCTGCTTCTTATTTTCGTGGGCGCCTACTTGTTTTGCAGATCCTTCTCATATAAATGATGTGATATTGTTTCTCAAAATGTACTAAGTGCAAATGGGTTAATTATAGACGATGAAAATATAACTTACTGAAGACAAGATAGTTTATATTAATTTTTTTAATTGTTAATTTTATAACCATGTATTTTAAGGTATATTTTCTGCACCTACTTAAGGCGAATAAAAAGTATTACATTCCAAACAGGAATTAAACATGAATATTCCATTCAAATACGTGTTTTGATTCCCTGAATTCACAAGAGAACATTTTTAGAAAATAAAGTCTCTCTGTATGTGTGTGTGTGTTTCCTATAAAGAGCATAATTAAAAAATAAGCATTTGAATAGATACAAGTCTTCGTATATAAGTTCTGCATTTTCCAAGGATGCCACAGGAATATTCCCAAGAACATCTACATTCTTTTATCGGAAAATCTCTTAGTTACTTTTTATTTTATAGAAAAGTGGTTCTAAGAATTTGATTAAAACACTAAAACCTTTAAAAAATTAGGTGCCCAAAGAAAGGTATACTCTAGAAAGGTATACTCTAAATTTTCTGCGAAGCCTGTGAAGTTCACTTCATTCGAAATGAATTTTGTATAATTTTAAACCCATTGGTTTAATTTTTATTGTAGAATCAGCATCTCCGACATACCTATTTGCTGCTATTGTTTTTAATGTTTCAAAAATGTATTATTACGAGAGCATCAAACTTGTATTCCAAGTGTCACGGAAAGAGCATGGAATATCAAGGCTAATGTATAGAAATCTGGTTATAAAGTGTTCATCATTGCTTCAATCTTCTATTTAACATGATTTAGCTATCAAAATTAACTATCCTGGGCAACTGAAGTTATACAAATACATTAATAAAAGTGGATTCAGAAACCCATGTGGATGCTGTACATCTGATTTTTAAAAGATGTGTGTGGGTGTGTGTGTGCGCACGCGCGCGTGTGTTGGTGCAGCATATCCAAAATAGAAAAACGTCGAACAAATAACACACCTCGTATTTAAGCTTATCTTCATAGGATGCAAGAAAATCAGTTCACCCCAATCTACACTTTACATAGAAAATGGTTCGCTATAATGTCTTAAAAAAGCTATAACAATTTGATTCAACATCATAGGATTAACAAACCCATATTTTATTAAAAGGTGGGTAGGTGTGTGGGTCAGTGAATGGATTGCTTGCACCGATTTCTACAACATTTTACAGAGATACCTTTTGACACAAGTCAAAAATTATTGTTTAGCTTAGAGTTCGAAATTTCATCCATTTTCACAGGAGTAATTATTTAATTTCAATTAATATCTATAAAAGCCGAAAGACCATCTATATTCTTCTGAGCGATTATCGTAATAGCTGTAATATTGATAATATAAGAAACAAAATCTGACGTTCACATAGCTTCCTCTAGCTCTTCCGCATACATTCTATTCTTACAAAGATTATTCTTTTATCTACATCATGGTAGTCAAGATAAACATTAGCAGAATTGGTCTTACTACTTAGTTTCTTTTTTTTTTTTTTGGTAGTGTTTAACGCCCGCTTTAACTACTTATGGCACCGCAGGCGGTGACATTGATGATACATGAATGAAGATGGAGCACCAGTGGAATGCGATGGCGGGGGAAACCGGAGAACCCGGAGAAAACCCGCCCCAGCGCCGCTTTGTCCACCACAAATCTCACATGCGGTCGCTTGGGATCGAACCCGGGCCGTCTAGGTGAGATGCGAGTCGTCTAACCACTCGGCCACGGCGCGGCCATACTTAGTTCCTTGTAAGTAGAAGGGAAACAAGGGATAAGCTAGGCTAAACAATAGTCAAATATTTTAAAAGCTGAGCAATTGAGGTTCGGTTTGCCTTGCATGGTCCCGTTTAAGAAAAGTAAGGTAGTTTAAAATTGAAACCAATAACAAGGAATGGTTCTAAAACGGCCAACTCTACAAGAAAATCGTAAATGACATAAATTATATGTTTTAACATCTACAGTTTTTGTGTAGTAATTTTTTTTCTTGTATCTCTTACGGTTTAACCGTTGTGCAAAATTCTGTAAAACTCATCCAGAATAAAGAGATCTTCAGACGCTATTCTCAGAAAATACAAAATATGCACTATGTAACTATCTTTAATATGCAGTATTTAAATCAAAATCGTTACAGGCATTTTTGAGAAAATAAAAAATTTCAAAAGTTTCTCCATGTAAAGGGGAGATTTTCTTTAAAATATTTGTGTTGCATCCTTACTAAACTTAAATACCAAATTAGGCACTTAATGGTCTTTTCTTTTTGAGCTATGCTGTCCATAGACACACTCACATGGACCTTTTTTTTTAAATGCTTTTTTCGGACTCAGGGACCTCAAATCATATATTCCTTATGAAATCCCTACACCACATTTTTGGGTGGAATATAATACCTTCTCTAGCTACTAATTACATTGCATGTACATACTGCTAGAGACTGCCTCACTAAATGCTAAAGGAACATCGAGTTCATATATAATTCATCGATCTGTCTGAAACCGATCATGAAATAAAAACACAGCTCACAAATGTCGAAGCACTGTGAGTGGAAAAGCATGGTTGAAAATTTATGAACATTTTGAACTAATTATACGAGTATTAAATGCCACTTTTTATTCTCCTTCTTCATCTTCGGATGATCATTTAGTGTGAATTTATATAAAATAATACAAAAATATTCAATAGGAGGCTTTGAATTTATAAACAAGAGTACAATACAATTTGAACTAAGCTTTTCTAACGAATAGTTACCTGAAATTGTCCTCGGGTTTCCAGTCAAATAGTGAAAGATATGACTCCGATATTTCAAAGACCTTCAATATTTTCGTATTCAAGGAAACTGAACACAGTACATTAATGTTACATTCCGTAGAAATTGATATCGCGTCGCAACTCGGTTTGGGCTACGACATGTTTTGATGTTACCAAGGAAGGATACCAAATATAACCCTCTGCTCCACTACAGAAAATATACTAGACTCATTGTTTGATATAGCGACCAGCTTTTAAAAGATTTGACTATCGCTTTAGTCTAATGTATTCCTTTATTTTTCTTCCACTTACAATGAAGCAAGGAATAAGACCGTTTCTGTTATATTTATTGTGATTAGCATGTTGCAGATAAAAGAATAATCTTTTGTAAAAATAGTTTGTATATGGAACAGCTTGAGATAATTATGTGAAGTTAACACATATTTTTAAAAATTAAATTTTATAATTATCTACAATAGAAAAAAAAATAAAACTAACGGTCGAATGGCCAGCGAGCTGACTTCTCACCCGGAGTTCCACGGTTCGATTCCCGGCTGGGGCGGGGAATTTTTCTTTAGCCAGAGTCTGGAAGTATGTATGTGAGAGTGAATGTGTGTGTGTGTGTGTTTGAGGAAAATAAAATAATTTTGATGCACACCAAACGTTAAAAAAGAAAAGAAAAACCTACAAGTATCGAGTTGTTTCAAAGTGCAAAGCCCCCGATATGACCTAAAATGTGAAAGGGGGCTATATAAATGAAAAGAAACAAATATCCTTAAAACACATATTTATGTGAAATTCTATATTTTGTAACATTTCCAAGCTATTCGTTTCTGCTGGTTTGAATGTTTGATAATTTTAAGAACATATTTTAAGTCAAGCCCATGATTATTATTATTATTATTATTATTATTTTTAATTGTTTCAGTTGTATAGCCCCTTTAACTTGAATGGTCATAACAGGGGCTTTGATTTCCGAAACAACTCGTATTACTGTAGGTTTAGACCATAAGGTTAATCAATGTTTTATTACTGAACACACGCACATTTATTTATACTTACAGACTATGTGGAGGTTAGGGAATAATTCTGGTTAAAGTAAAATTCCCCGCCCATGTCGGGAATCGAAACCGGGACCTTCGGGTGAGAAGCCAGCTCGCTGATCACTTGACCACAGAGGCAGTCTAAACGCATTATCACTTTTTTAATGAAAGCAAGTACCTAGCAACACACTTTTTAAGGATTTATATATTGATTCAGTCTCTTTACACCTACAACAGAATGTGTAATGAACCCTTTCTGCAAATATTTATCTCGAGTAGCAACTTGAGGTTTTATTAGAATTATTTGTAGAATAGAATAAACAATAGTGAGTAGTTAGAAACACGTAAAAGGAATAATCATATTTGTTCCAGAAACTTATACGATTAGTATTTTAATTTAGAAAATAAACTCAAATACTAGTCCATTAAAATTTCAACTTCCGGCCTAAAAAGTTTTTATAGTCGCTTCTTCTTTAACACCGAGTTTCTTTTTAAAAGTGCGCCGTATATTCAAATTATGTAAAACTCATTGAGTAAAGGCACGTCTTCCTGTATGGAACATAAAGTGAACGATATAAATTTTATAGCGAGGGCTTTCACAGTCGATATCGTTCATGTTAAAAGTACGTGTTAAGAATATTTAAACTCAAGTTAAAATATTCCTGACACGCTTTAACCAAAGTTATTTTTACAGCACCAAAACAAAAGATACAGAATAAAATAAAAACCTCAATTGAATGTTAGATAATCACTCACCAATGAGCCAAATGTGTACCGATTATGTAAGAAAATAAATTACAAGTTTTAGTGGAAGATAGATGTGTATTAGTGATCCTGGGTTACTACAAATGATTTATTCGTTTTTAAAAAACTTATTTTCCGACGTATTTATTATACGTACAACGACGGTTGATACATGAAAAGAATTGTGAAGTCAGCAAGTAGCATTGGTAGTGCAGGCGTGTCCCTTCACAAAATGGCGACTAAATAACAAAAGAGTGACAGGATGATGCTGAACTACCGCCTGGACATGTGTCATGGGACGCACATAAAATATTTGTACAGTATGAAAAGAAAACTTGGCGGGATTATGATTCTTTGATTTGTCAATCATAATTGTAGGTATAATTTGGAAAGTATATTATTTTGAAAACGAATGTATCATTTGTAGTAACCTGTGTTTTATTTATAAACGCATGCCTATAAGGTCTTTGCTTATTCGTTAAAGGAGGCGTCACCAGCTCGTTTGTTTTTGTTCCGGAGCAAATTTCCTTGCTCCGTACATAAAGTGGTTATACACTCACAGTAGGGATCGTAACATGTAGAGGTATCGCGTGTCAGTTTATTATACCGGGAGCAGAAAGAAATCCAACAAGTAAGGCATCCACTCCAAAGTTTGTCTACATAAGAGGAATGTTTTTTATTTATAGAAAGTGGCGGAATAATTTTTTAGTGTTTGGTGAAGTTCTGCACTGAGAAAATGTAATTTGCAATGTCATTACGCAATACATATGTGATTACACGGTTACCTAGGAGAAAAATATATATTTCAAATTACCATATTCTTGTTCATATTCTTGCTATAAATAGGAACATTTTTCGTTTGCGAATGCAGTGGTATTAACCAGTTAAGAAGCTAATTTATTATCCTAATACTAGCTAGGTGGTTCAGGCTTTTCGTCTAGAATTGGCATTCGGGAGGTCGCGAGATCGATGGGTTTTTTCCGGGTCACCAGGCGAATGTTGGGGAGATTTCTTCATTCCCCCGCACTTCCTGCCCTTTCATTTCATCTCTATTTCATCCAACCAGTCTCTTTCAGGGTTGTAAGTGTCGGCGTGGACTGCGGTGGTGGCACCCTCTAATAGAGGTGACTGCGCTTTGAAAATTGAGCTCTCGGCGGTGGGAAGGCGTTCGGAGTCGTCAGCAACCTCAGAAGTATTTTGTCAGACCTGAGTGGCGGGCTCCTAGCGTTCCCCGCGTCGGTATGAAGAACTGCTTATAACTGTTAGGCACCTTCCAGGTGGCTCCCTTCCGCCGTCTGGTTTCGGCTGCCTCCTGTAATTACCCTCATCGCATCGTATTCTCGTAGGTCTGACGTACAAAAAGCCAATCAATGGTTGAGGCGTGGAATCTCTTCTAGCACACTATTGTGTTTATACCTACTATAATAAGTGTTATTATTTTATGGATTTATTTTTATTACGAATACCAATTACTACTAGCCTATGAAATAAGTATATCTTCATGTCACCACTATAAATACTATTGCAAGAGATATAATAGAGCAGTTATTCTACCAATCATGAACCTAAAATAGGTGTACCAATCTTTGAAAACTGGATTACGTATTTCAAACGCAAAATGCGGCATACTTGCTTTCCGCGCAGTGTAGGCACAATAGGAGGATTTGTACGAGTTGCGATTTGGTCTCATTGCTGTGCTCAAAGACCAACCAGTTGGTTATCCTGTGGTAAAGCCTCTGTAACGGGAAGGGGAAAGACCGTTGGTAAACAAACCATAAGATGCCTTCTACTTACAAAGAAGTAAGTAAAAGGACCAACTCGGGTAATGTTTATACCGATTAGCATGATTTAGATAAAAGAATACATTTTTGAAGACAATTTGTTTGCGGAACAAACAAATGATTCGGACATTTCAGATTTTTTTGGTATGAGTTTGTAGAATATCTTAGTGTGGTAACTTTTAAAGATACCGAACTTAAATACCAAGTTTATCCAGTTTTTGAGTTGAGTGGTTCACATACACACTGAATATTTTTCTAAAATTGCCTCTTTTGGATTCAGGATATGGGGCTGTCCTGAATGACGATCCAGATAACGATACTTTATTGGATGGATTACTATACCGCCTCTACCTACTCAATGCATGTACGTGATAGAGAGAGAATAATATATTCGATCTAGTTGGCTCAGACTGTTATGTGCCAGTCCTCCCGAGGTGCAAACCCGGCTCAGACCGGTGGTTTTAAGTGTGCTTAAATGCGAAGCCTCATGCCAGCAGATTTACTGGCTTGTAACAAACATAACGGGGCTCATATGATTTTGGAAAATGACAGCGGTGTTAACAAAGAAACAATTTCTTTGTAGACTAATAATGGGCGTGGCATAAAATATTATTTTCTCTCTTATACTCAATGTAGATACGTAGTAGGAGAGAAGGTATTCTATTCAACCCAAAAGTTCAATGTTGAGAATTCACCGGAATATATTCCCTGAAAAAACAAATAGAAAAAGGTCTGTATGTGTGTGTGTGTGTTTGTGTAAAAACAAAGAATCATATTTATGTTCAGCATCTTCCAAGGATGCCATATTAAAATTTACAAGAAAGTCTTCCACTCCAAAATATCTTTACATCGAACATTTTTCGAAAATGTTGATTATATCTTCAGCGTCTTCCAAAGATGCCATATTAAGGTTTATAAGAAAATCTTTCACTCCAAAATATCTTTACATCAAACATTTTTGAACATATTGACTATTTCGCCAATTATGCCAACGATTTTAATTGAAATACCATATGTTTAAGATATTTCATGATAAATTAAATGTATATCTTAACTTTTCTGGGAATATCTGAAGTCCTGTTCATTCTGAAAACTTTTGCATAACTGGCTCACCGCAAGAGATAGACAAACTTTCACCGCACACAGAATGATCACAAAATGGTGTTCTAAATCTCGTTAGAACAATACGTATACATTTTTGTGTAGCCATTTCCGAGATATTCCAGGATTTTGATGTAAAATTTCCGAAATTCTCAAATGGGAAGGTGTCGTTCGTGTTTGTTTTTTTTTATTTTACTCCTGGCCTTGCAAAGAGAATCGCAACGCAACAGCTTATAAAAGATTTGCCTATCAGTTTAGCCTAGTATACCCTTATTTCCCTTCTACTTAAATGGAAGCAAGCAATAAGAACATTTCTGCTAATGTTAATCTCGATTAACTGAAGTAGGGAGAAGAATACGATTTTGTAACAATAATGTGACTATGTTCTGCGACCGTAATCACCGACGTGTGTGAACGACTTGGCTTGTAAGAAATAACAGATGTTGTCATCCATCGTTTCACCTGCGTTAGTGGACACATGTGCTGGCACATTGTTACATCTGAGTGGGAGACACCTGCGATGGTTTTCATGTGCGATTGCTTCTGGAATTTTCTTGCCACGTGAGCAACAGTATCAGTTTCGACGGGAAATTCTAGCGCGCAACAGCAGCAGCCGCCGCATGGAATGTCGTAAGGAAACTATACGGCAGAATTGTTGCGGGAGCATCGAAGAATGATAAGTCATTTGTAACAAGATTTTTAATTGTAATTAGAGGAAGAAATAAACTTTTTTTTTTTCGAGTCGGCTTACCCTCCCCATATTTACAGTTGACATCCCCCTAGGACTTACAAGGGCGCCTAGGGATCAGAAGTCTGTCGGGGAGCCAACGGCACGAAGCAAAGAACGAAGAACCTGGAACGAGCATTCGGCTATAACCAGCACGAGCGTGAGGAAGTGGATGATATGAAATGGGTGTGATAATGCAGCCATTGGTGGAATAAGTAGCGTTGAAACCGGGGAACCCGTTTTTTTTTTTAGAAATAAAACAATTTTTGTTGCAATAATTTGTTGTAGAATAGGTAGAGAAAGTCATGTGAATGTAGCACCTAAGATATATATTTTTAGGGGTAAATTGAATGTAATGAAGACCTAAAAGAGACGACGTACTCTTTACTCTTTGGTTCCCTTTTTGGCTGTATATTAAATGCACGCAGTTTTCAGTTGATGGACCGTAGTATTCGAAGTTATAAACTTTAAGTAGTTCACATGACTCATTAGTGTTTACTTTGATGTATTTAATCAAGTTGTACTAATGAGGACTGCGAGCTCTAGTTAAATGTGCGACATCTCTACCAGATTTAGTTGAAAGGACTGTACATTAGCGAGCACGCACTTACAGAGATATAAGATATGAAAATGATGTTCCTCTCGCAAAAAGGAAAAAAAGGAACGTCGCTGTCCAAAGTTTACATTTCAATCAACCGTAAACACAGACATACGTACGACATATGTGATTTCACTTTATAAATATTCAATGGATACAGGCAAACACAGGTCTTAAAGCTGCGTTCATATTCAAAGTTGCGTCATCTAGACGTGTTGTCAAGACTTTAAATCTCGGCATCTTCATCATCCCATGTTCAACAGGAGACACAAATCATGTGCACTAAATACTCAGAGATATGTCGATATTTCAGGCTGTTTATTATCATTCCTTGTATAAAAGGATAATACTGTCAATAGCTTCCATACTCATTCCGATCATAGAAATAGATGGACATTAAATTTGTTTTTAATGTTAATCTAAGGAAAAAAATTCTGATGTGTGCCATTTACATGCCTTTCTCTACATATCTATAATAAATTATTTTTAAAAAAAACGTATTCTTCTAATTCTTTAATGCTAATTGGAAAAAAAATTAGCAGAAAGGATCTTATTACCTGCTTTCTTGTAAGTAGAAGGGAAATAAGGGAGTTCCATAGGCGAAATCGACAGCCAAATCTTTTAAAAGCTGGTTGTTATGTGATTGAAGTACCTTTATTTATATGGAAGGAGTTGACAAATTCCCGAATGAGAAATGTATAAGTATTTTTAGCAGAAACTAATAACAAGGAATATTTCGAAAACAGTGAACTCCACGAAAATAAAAAACAAATATATATGGCATAAATCGTGTGTTTTATCGAGATCTACATTTTTATGTAGTAAGTTTCTGTCTATCTCTTACGTTTACTAGTTAGGTAAAATTCAGCAAACTTCATCCAGAATAAATAGGTCTTTAGAAGGTATTACCAGAAAATTCAAGATATACATTTTATTTGTGATGGAAATGGCTTTAATGTATGGTATTTTATTAAAATCATTAGAGACATTTTGGAGAAAATAAAAATTTTCAAAATTTTTTCCAAGTAAAGGGTAGTTTGGGTTGGGATTTTTTTTTTAAATCTTCGTGTCACATCCGTGGAAGATGCGAAACTTAAATACTAAAGTTGGTATCTAACGATCTTTTCGTTTTTTCAGCTATGCTGTCCACAGAGACACATACACACAGACAAAGGAACAGGCAGACACGCACACACACATGGACCTTTTTTTTAAAAATCCTGTTTTTTTGGGATTCAGGGTTTATAAAACATGTATTTCCGGTGAAATTTCTTTAAAGAATTTTTTGGTAGAATACAATACCTTCTCTATCCTTATGCGCACTGTACATAGGGGGCTAGAGAAAGCAATATATATTACACTTTCATAATCCTCACGCCGGTACTGGGGATCGAACCCAGGTCTCCCGCTTGGTAAGCAGCTGCGCTACATTTAACAGACTATTATTACAAAATCGTATTCTCTATCTACTTCCTGATAATCGAGATAAACATTTGCATGAATTGTGTTTTTGCATATTTTCTTGTAAGCACAATGCGAATATGGAAGTGGACTTCAGTAATAGTGAAAAGGTGGATCAACATGTGATGCCACTGATATCCGTTGTCTTTGCAAGATTAAGGAAAAATCTGATGTCTTCTATTCACAGAACTTTTCTCTAACTGTTTCATATACCAACAATTTTTACAAAAGATTATTCTTTTGTCTACAACATGCTAATCGAGATAAAAATTAGTAGAATTGGTTTTAATACTTGCTTCCTTGGAAGCAGGAGAGAAATAAGGGAATACATTACGCTAAAGCGAAAGTTAAATCCTTTAAAAACTGGTTGCTATGTGAAACAACCCAGGTTGCATGGTCCCATTTGAAAAAAGTTAATAGCCTTAAAATGAATCCAATAAAAAGGACCATCTCTAAAATGGTCAAATGAACAAGAAAAACATATATGACATAAATCATGTATTTTATCGACATATTCATTTCTTTGTGTAGTAAGTTTCTATCCATCTCTTACGGTTTAACCGTTACGCAAAATTCTGCAACACTCATCCAGAATGAAGAGGTTAATATTCAAATTGAACATTTTATTTGTGATATAAATATTTTTAATATAGATTATTTCAATCATAATCGTTAGAGCAATTTTTGAAAAATACAAAACAATTTTTTCCCAAAACCTTTTCCATTAGAATGGTAGATTGTGGTGGGGGATTTCTTGAAAATGTTCGTGTGGCATTCTTTGAAGATAAATACAAAGTTTGGTATTTAACGATCCTTTCGTTTTTGAGCTATGTTATCCATAGACACACATACACACACCGTTTTCTAAAAATGGTTTTTCGGACTCAGGGGACCTCAAAACATATTTCTAGTGAAATCTAGACATGGAATTTTTAGTGGAATACAGTAACCTTCTCTAGTTACTGTGCAAATTGTATTTACATACGGCAATAGAAAGTACAAAATACGTATTACTCTCTCAAGATTGTATTTATCAGACTGTTATTAAAAAAACTTATTCTTCTGTCTACTTGCTGTTAATCGATATAAACATTTATATCAATTGTGTAATTGCATATTTTCTTGTATGCACAATGCGAATTGAGGAATAGAGTAAATTTAAGTAATAATCAAATCTTTTACAGCTGGATCTTTGTGTGATATCATTGATATTCCGTTATCTTCGTATAATTAAGAAAAAAAAATCTGATGTGTTCCATTCACATTACTTACTCTGGATGGTACACAAACAGCTATTCTAACAAAAGATTATTCCTTTATATCAAGGTAAGCATTAGCAGGAATTGTCTTAATACTTGCTTCCTTGTAAGCAGAAGGGACATAAGGGAATACACTAAGCTTACTTTAGAAGCTGGTCCTATGTGAAACAACTGATGATCGGCTCGCATTGCATGGCCTGCAGTAAAACGCGAGATGAAATGAAATGTCACTTCCCCTCAGCGACAAGTTAAGTAGTTTAAAATTGAAACCAATAACAAGGAATATCTCAGAAAAGGTACATAAAAACGTATGTGACACACATTCTGTGTTTTATCGAGATCTACAATTTCTATGTAGTAAGTTTTTGTCTATTTCTTGCGACTTAACTGTTATGCAAAATTCTGCAACACTCATCCAGAATAAAGAGCTCCATAGAAGCTATTTCCAGAAAGCTCAAAATATATAATTTATTTCTGATGCGAATATCTTTAATATACGGTATTTTAACCAAAATCGTTAGAGCCATTTTAGGGAAAAAATTTTTTTTTAAAAATTTTCCATGTAAAGAGTAATTTGGGGTGGGGGGATTTTCTTGAAAATCTTCGTGTCGCATCTTTGGAAGATATTAAACTTAAATACCAAGTTTGGTTTTTAATGGTCTTTTCGTCTTCGAGCTGTGAACACACATACACACACAACACAGTCATACATGGATCATTTTCTAAAAATGTTTTTTGGACTCAGAGGGCATTAAAACATATATTTCCTGTAAAATCTGACACCGAATTTTTGGTTGAAATACAATACCTTCTCTATCCATCCTGTGCATTCTACATACTTGTTAGAGCAAGTAAAAATCTGATGTGTTTTATTCACATAGGGAACTCATCAGATTTCTCGACCTTTACTGAAAAAAAAACAACTAATCGAAATACACATTAGCAGAAATTGTCTCATTACTTGTTTCCTTTTAAGCATAAGGGAATACACTAGGTTAAAGTAATAGTCAAATATTTTATAAGCTGACCTCTATGTGAACAATTGAAGTTTGTTTCCCTTTGCTTGACCAGAAGTGAAAACAGAGAATGAAACGAGAGATGACTACCCGATTGTGAAAAGTTTAATTAGTTTAAAATTAACAATTAACTCTACAAAGAGTATTTATACTATAAATTGTGTGACTTTCGAGATCGACGTTTTTATGTAATAATATTTTGACTGTCTCATACAGTTTACCAGTTATACAAAATTCATGAGAATGAAAAGTCTTCAGAGGCTATTCTCAGAAAATTCAATATATACATTATAATTGTCACGTAAATAACTTTAATAGACGATGTTTTAACCAAAATCGCTAGAGCCATTTTTATCAAAGAATATTTACAAAAATGTTTACATGTAAAGAGTAGCTCAAAACAAAACATAAATTTCCGGTGAAATCTGGATATCGATACCAGGGTGAAATAACACACCATCTCTGCCTACTATTATAGTACGTGTAGAGCAAGTAAAAATAACAGTAACTTTCTTCTTAAAATAGCATAAATAATACAAAATTCAAGCCAATAACAAGGAATATTTCGCAAATTTCTTAACGCCACAAAAATTTTTATTTATATAAATTGTACATTTTTTACTTTATCATGTACTTAATAGGTAGAAAAGATCCTGCAGTTATCCCTAAATTTCTGTACATATTTTCTGCAGAAATAACAGTTTTAGGACCTCTGCTTCCCAAAAATCTCTTTAGAAAAAAGGTCCATGTGAGAATTGATATATTTTTCAGCATAACTCAAAAGATTCTGTTAAATATCAAAATAGGTATTTTCAAAATCGACACAATTCAAAAAAAAAATCTAACCTCAGGTTATCCTTTAGATGTATTTTTTTTAATGTTGATATGCTCAAAGAATGGTTCTAAAACCTCAGAGATCCTTTTCATTTTAGTGGAATAAATCATTTCCGAGATATATCTGGTTGTCTTTCAATTTTAAATATTTATTCTTTTCATAAATGGAAATAGTTATTCGTTTTTCCCCTGCTGGTCAAAGATTGTGATGCTATATTTTTATGGAAACTTATTTTAAAAATTTATCATAAACTAAAGGAATTGAAAATTTTGAAATATCACTTCATTACTAAGGACGTTAAGGCGGAATCCATAACTGTATCAGCGTTAATTAATATTTGAGCAATTGAATTTACAGACGGCTTATACGTCAGGCAGACCTCAACATTAACATGTAGAATGCCATGGGAAACGAGGAGGGGATGTCTATTTGGCTTAATGAATTACACACAACTAGTTAATGCTTTAACCTATTCAACGTAACAGAAGTACCTTCTCTATTTTCGCTTGCGAAACCCATTATTTTGTATTGAGTGAATTTTCTGCCATTAGCTGCTGTTCACTAGGTGTGGCTGACTAACACACTAGGATTTTCGTGTTTTGATACCGTGTAATGTGGATACAGGTTATGCAAATATATGCAACAGTAAAAAATGCCTGCCTCATACAAATGGAAATTCAAAGGACAAAAAAGGAAGAAGGATTTCCAAATAAGAACGTTTGCTTCGTTGTCTCTATAGGATCATATTGGATGGTCCTTTGCCTCTTCCCTTTTTATTATACCAAATTTTATGTAGCATCTGTGTACAAGAACAGTGGATGCTATAACAGTATTTGAAATAAGTTTAAAAGTAATGGGATAGGAGAAATAGAGAGGTGGAGGAATAATAACAGATGTGGACTTTGAAACATTATAAGAAAAATATCTTCCTCTATCTATTTTATAATCAAATATTCTTAAAAAATCTTATGTGTTCCATTTATATGACTTTCTCTACATCTCTGCAACAAATTATTGTTAAAAAGCTTATTTCTCTATTTACTTCATGCTAACCCACCAAAAATTAGCAGAAATAGTCTTATTTCTTGCCTCCTAGTAAGTAGAAGCGAAATAGGGGAGTACAATAGGTTAAAGTGATAGTCAAAAGCTAGTTGCTATGTGACTGAAGTTCCCTTGTTTGTATGAACAGGAGTTGATAAATTCCTATATGAGAAAAGTATAAGTTTTTCAAAGCTGAAACCAAAAAAGAAGGAATATCTAAAAACGATCAACTCCACGAAAAAAATGTTCATAACATAAACTATGTGTTTTAATCTAATCTACATTTTTTGTGTGGTAAGTTTTTGTCCATCTCTTACGGTTTAGCAGTTATGCAAAATTCCGTAAAATTCATCCAGAATAAAGTAGTCCTCAGAGACTATTCCCAGAAAATTCAAAATATACATTTTGTTTGTGAGGTAAATATCTTCAATATACGATATTTTAATCAAAATCGTTAGAGCCATTTTTGAGAAAATCAAAACTTTCGAAAAAAGTTCCATGTAAAGGGTAGTTGAGGGTGGGGACATTTTCTTGCATCCTCGGACGATACCAAGTTTGGTACTTAACGGTCTCGTTTTTGAGCTATGCTGTCCACAGACACACGCACACATACAAACACACAGACACGCACACACACAGGGACCTGTTCCTAAAAATGTTTGTTTTTTGGATTTAGGGGGATCCAAAACATGTATCTCGCTATCGAATTTTTAGGTTGAATACTTTGTATAGTGTACATACGGGGTTAGAGAAAGTAAAAAACTTATTCTTCAATCAAGATAAACATTATCAGAAATGGTTTAATACCTTAGTTCCTTATAAGTAGAAGCGAAATCATATGGAATACACTCACATAACGATCCAACACACCCCTCATATACTGATCCAACACATCCCTCACAAACCGATCCAACACACCCATCACATACTGAGGCCGCGTCGTGGCCAAGTGGCTAGACCATCGCCTCTCACCGGGTTCGATCCCAAGCGACTGCATGTGGGATTTATGGTAAACAAAGTGGCTTTGCCCGTCATCGCCTGCGGGCGCTAAACACTATCCAAAAAATCTGATGTGTTCTATTGACATGACTTTATGTACATCTCTGCTACAAATTATAGTTAGAAAGCTTACGCTCCTATTTACTTCATGCTAATCGGGACAAAATTAACAGAAATTGTCTTATTACTTGCTTCCTTGTAAATAGCAGCGAATTAAGGGAGTGACATAAGTTAAACGATAGTCAAATGTGGTGGCTATGTGCCTGAAGTTCCTTTGTTTGTATGGACACGAGTTGACAAATTCCTATATGAGAAAATATCTCAAAGAATATCTCAAAAACGACCAACTCCACGAAAAAATTTATATAGCTTAATTGGTGTGTTTTAAGGTGCTCTACATTTTTTGTGCAGTAAGTTTTTGTCCATATCTCACGGTTTTAGTTGTTATGCAAAATTCCGCAAAATTCGTCCAAAATAAAGTAGTCTTCAGAGGCTATTCCCAGAAAATTCAAGATATACATTTTCATTGTTAGGTAAATATCTTTAATATACGGTATTTTAATGAAATCGTTAGAGCCATTTTTAAGAAAATAAAAAATTTCGAATAAAGTTCAATATAAAGGGTAGTTTGGAGTGGGGGGATTTTTATCAAAATCTTCGTGTCACATCCCTGGGAGATACTAAACTTAAATACCAAATTTGGTATTTTACTGACTTTTAACTTTTTGAGTTATCGTGTTCACAGAGACACGGACACACACGGACCTTTTTCTGAAAATGCTGTTTTTGTTTACAGGGGACCCTAAAACACATATTTCCGGTAAAATCTCGGTATGGAATTTTTGGGTGGAGTGCAATACCTTCTCTATACACTATGAACATAGTACGTGTAGAGAAAGTAAAAAACGGCTGCATACCCATCACATACCCAGATATAAACGTACTGAAGTCTCCTTAAACCAAAGCGTTATTTATAATGTTAGAAAATGCGTAGACCACTGGCCTCTCACAATGAGATTCCAGGGGGCCACATGTGGGATTTGTGGTGGACGAAGCTGCGCCTAGGTGTTTTTTTTCGGGTTCTCCAGTTTCCCTTGTCATTCATTCCACCAATCGCTACATAATCATCTTTGCCTTCATCCGTTTCACAGTCATTTCATATCAACTACTTTCTCATTTTCATATCAGGCATCGGGCTAATCGCCCTTCCTGGCTTCACTCTGCTGCTCAACAAGCGTTTGACTCCTGGGTCTGGCTTGTAAGTCCGGGGGTGTAATTCCTACATACGTAGAATGGATCAGAGATAGAAAAGAAAGAAAATGGATGCGCGCGCTTTTGTGTGTGTCTGTGAACAACATAACTCAAAACAAGCTGGTTAAAAAAAAATTTAGTATTAAGTTACAAAGTTCAAGACGAAAACCTTTTAGAAAGTATTCCACACTATACAAAGTATTTTTCAAAAATTTTTATTTTCGCAAAAATGTCATATTTGAAAGCTATCTGCATGACAAACGTATAGAGTATTTCAAAAGGCACCTCAAACATTAATCCGCTATACACATTATAATATTGGAGATAGGAAAAAATCATAATTTTGGGAAAAAAATGGGGTTAACAATGTTTTCAAAAAATTTGGAAAGAAGTCCGCCGTTCTTTTATTCAGCTTGTAGCATGCTGCTTCTGTATTCGAAATGAACGTAAAATTATTCTTAATAACTGATAAAACGTATGAGACGGACTTAAAATTTACTAACAAGAAATGTAAATTTCTAAAATACACAATTTATTTCGAATAACCTTGTATGATATATCAGCCATTTTCAGATATTCGTTTGTTGTTTTGGTTTTAGTTAGCCAACATGCCATTTTAAGCGCTGTCATGATTCAGTTGTTTTTGGCGATAAAATACAAAGAGTAAGTCAGTATAATTTTAAAGTCAGACTCAATTTTTAAACTTTTAACTATGTATGCTTCAGCTCATGTATGCTTCTATTGTCTACATGGAAACATGCAATGGGACTGATCTGTTAACTTTGTTTTGATTAACAGGAAGAAATAGAAATTTAAATTTTTGCAAGAGTAGTTTGTAAAAAGTGTATACAAGCCATGTGAATGCAACATGACAGATATTATACTGCTAAATCAGATTATGTCAATTCTACTATGCTGAGTCGGAGTACTGGGTAGAGGGGTATCGCGATAGACAGTACATAATTGAGTGAAATTAATAGTACAAGTGCTTGCGCTTCACTTTATTGCATACTTGCAGGCAGACCCCTGAGTCGTGAGTAATTCACTCCTCTTTGGTGCGCACCGCAGCTAGGAGATACCATGCAATTATTAAAGTGCAGTAGGCTAAACTGTGATGACAAGTTTATCCTGCCATATCTTGCCATTTCTAAATTTATCCAACTCATGACACTTTTTCAAGAAACTAATCAAGGTGTCACAATTAAATGTTTTCTAACGTTACATTCATGCCTTAGGCTTTTACTATCTGCTTTATTAATATAAGTAAGATATATTATTTTAAAAACTGTAGCATACTGCTTAAATATGACTTTGTTTAGCCTCTAAAATAATTTTTATAAAATTTACAAACCATTATTAACGGACCGTGTTATCATTATTACTTCATGCTGACTTAGTAAAACATTTGAAAAAATGATTACATTACACGTTTGTAAAAGTCTGAAGCGATTGTCTAATATTATTAAAAGGAGGGTCATTATATGTCGGTCACCTGCATGAAATCTCTAAAGGTAAAATGATGTTGAACATTTATTTATTTATTTATTTATTTAACGACTTTTCGTTTTTTATCTATGCTGCCCACACACACACACACACACACACACACACATGCGCGCGCGTGGACATCTTACTAATTGTTTTTATTCAGGAGTTCATTAAACATGTATTTCCGGTCAAAATTCGATATAAAATTTTTGGATGGAATATAATATCGTCTCTATCCACTATGTACATTGTACATACGGGCTAGAGAAAATAAAATTAGTAGATAAAATACACAACACTGTTAATATAACTTTCTCTTCGTACTCATTTTTACTTGATCTAGCTCATACGTACAATGTACATAGTGGGCAGAGAAGATACTGTATTCCACCGAAAAAATTGGATACAAAGATACCACCATAAATACATGTTTTGAAACCCTCTAAATCCAAAAATATCATTTTTAGAGACGGTTAAATACAAAATGTGGTATTTAAGTTCAGTATCTTCCAGCAATGCGACACGAAGATTTAAAAAAGAATCTTTCACCCCAACTACCCTTTAAGTGGAAAATTTTTCGAAAATTTTGATTTACTCAAAAGTGGGTCTAACGATTTTTTTTATTAAAATAGCATATATTAAACATATTTACATTTCAAATAAAATGTATTTTTGAATTTTCTGGGAATATCATCTGAAGAGTTATTTATTCTGGTTGAGTTTTGCCGAATTTGCATAACAGTTAAACCGAGATAGACAACACTTACTATACAAAAAAAAATGTAGATGTTGTTAAAACATATAATTTATGTCATACGTTTTTCTTGTAGAATTGGTTTTCGAGATATTATTTGTTATTGGTTTCAATTTAAAACTAATTTTTCTCATATGGGACCATGCAAAGCGAACCGGACCTCTGTTATTCAATACAGCGACCAGCTTTTAAAAGATTTGACTATCACTTAAGCCTAATATAGTATTCCTGTATGTCCCTTCTACTTTACAAGGAAGCAAATAATAAGACCAATTGTGCTAATGTTTATCTATATTAACATGATGTAGATAAAAATAATCTTTTGTATGAAACATTTGTTTGTGAACAGCTAGAGAAAGTTGTGTGAATGGACACTTCAGATTTTTTTCTGCTCCAGTTAAGGAGTTAGCAATACCATTAGCTTTATGAAAGAGGCTGCAGCTTCAGAAAATCTGAAGGATAGTAAATAATTTTGCAAGAAGTGCTGCTCAGGCATGAGACGACATTAATTGTTTTAGCAGATCAGTGACCCCTAAAGCATCGTCATAGTGACGCATCACATGTTGAACTGCAGCAATTTTGCGGTCGAGTCTGTGTTACGGTAATTAGGCTACACGCACTCCATGAATAAAGGCTGTTGTGCACCGGAAGATTGCGGCTAGTCATTCTCTTTAGTGCTTGTGAGAAAGTACGGTACACTTGGCTCCAGGAATTCCTTTATCAGATCGATCAACAGGTGGCGATTTACTGAGCCATTCTCATCTGACGGAGCCTGCCTTGCCCGACGCCACGCCGCAGAAACTGCGCTACGCTGACAATATACCAACTGCAGCAAATGTATCAAGATTACAGCTACAGAGCTCGCGTTCACGGATAATACAGAGATCGTTTTAAGTCATCTTATTACTTTCTGTACCACATACTTAGAGAAGGTTGCAAGTATTGCCTTCCAAAAATTGTATATTGAGGTTTTATTGTAATTTTTACTTTCTCTATACGTACTATGTACATAGTGCATAGAGAGGGTATTACACTCCACCAAAAAAATTCGATACCGAGATTTCACCGGAAATATATGTTTTAGGGTCCCCTGTATCAAAAAAAAGTATTTTCAGAAAAAGGTCAGTGTGTGTGTATGTGTGCGTGTGTCGTGTGTCTGTGAACATGATAACTCGAAAACGAAAAGTCGGTAAAATACCAGACTTGGTATTAAAGGTTTAGTATCTCCGAGGGATGCGACACGAAGATTTTGAGAAAAATCCTCTCACCCAAAACCACCCTTTACATAGAACTTTTTTCGAAAATTTTGATTTTCTAAAAAATGGCTCTAAAATATCGTATATCGAGGTGCAGAAAGAAGAATACTCTTATGTAAGAAGTTTTCAGAACAGCTAGAGAAAGTCATGTGAGTGTAACACATCAGATTTTTACTTTCTCTATACTCACTATGTACATAGTGTATAGAGAATGTATTGCACTCCACCAAAAAATTCGATACCGAGATTTCACCGGAAATATATGTTTTAGGGTCCCCTGTATCCAACAAAAGTATTTTCAGAAAAAAGTCCGTGTGTGTGTGCGCATGTCCGTGTGTCAGTGTGTCTGTGAACACGATAACTCAAAAACGAAAAGTCGGCAAAATACCAAACTTGGTATTTAAGTTTAGTATCTTCCAGGGATGCAGAAAAATCCCCCCAATCCCAACTACCTTTTACATGGAACTTTTTTCGAAAATTTTGATTTTCTCAAAAATGGCTCTAACGATTTTGATTAAAATTTCGGATATTAAACATATTTACCTGACAAATTAATTGTATATCTTGAATTTTCTGGGAATATCCTCTGAAGAGTAGTTTATTCTGGATGAATTTTACTAAATTTTGAATAACTGCTAAACCGTAAGAGATGGACAAAAACTTACTACACAAAAAATGTAGAGCACATTAAAACACACAATTTATGTTATATACATTTTTTCGTGGAGTTCGTCGTTTTTGTGACATTCATTATTTTTGGTTTCTGCTATGAAAAACGTATAGTTTTCTCATACTGGAACTTGTCAACTACTATCCATATAAACAAAGGAACTTCATTGACATAGCAACCACCTTTTGACTATCACTTTAACCTACGGTTGTCTCTTATTTCGCTTCTACTTACAAGGATGCGAGTAATAAGACTATTTCTGCTAATTTTTTCTGATTAGCATAAAGTAAATAGAAGTATAAGCTTTTTAAGAATTATTTGTTGCAGGGATGTGGAGAAAGTCATGTGAATGGTACACATCAGATTTTTTTTCTCATACAGGAATTTATCAACTCCTGTTAATACAAACAAAGGAACATCAGTCACATAGCAACCAGCTTTTGGCTTTCACTTTAACCTATGGTACTCCCTTATTTTGCTTCTACATAACAATAAAGCAAGAAATAAGACTATTTCTGCTAATTTTTCTTGATTAGCATGAAATAAATAAATGATAAGCTTATTAACAATAATAATTTATAGAGATATAGAGAAAGTCATGTGAATGGAACACATCAAATTTTTTGTAGTAAGTTTTTGCCTATCGCTTACAGTTTACCAGTTACACAAAATTCAGCAAAATTCATCCAGAGCTTTTCAGAATCTATTTCCAGAAAATTCAAAATATTTATTTTATTTGTAATGTAAATATCAGTAATATACGGTATTTTAATCAAATTGTTGGAGCCATTTCTGAGAAAAATCTATATTTTCGAAATTTTTTCCATATGAAGGGTATTTTGAGGTGGAGGATTTTACTCAAAATCGTGTCGCATCCCTAGGAGATACTAAATTTGAATACTAAGTTTGGTATTTTACTGATTTTTCGCTTTTTACTTTCTCTATAAGCACTATGTACATAGTGTATAGAGAATGTATTGCATTACACCAAAAATTTTTATACCGAGATTTCGCCGGAAATATATGTTTTAGGGTCCCTTGTATCCAAAAAAAGTATTTTCAGAAAAAGGCCCGTGTGTGTGTGTGAACACAATAACTCAAAAACGAAAAGTCGGCAAAATACCAAACTTGGTATTTAAGTTTAGTATCTTCCTGGGATGCGACACGAAGGTTTTGAGAAAAATTCCCCCACCCCAAACCACCCTTTACATGGAGCATTTTTCGAAAATTTCGATTTTCTCAAAAATGGCTCTAATGATTTTGATTAAAATATCATATATTAAAGACATTTACCTGACAAATAAAATGTATATCTTGAATTTTCTGGGAACAGCATCTGAAGAGTAGTTTATTCTGGATGAATTTTACGGAATTTTGAATAACTGCTAAACCATAAGAGATGGACAAAAACTTTACTATACAAAAAATGCAGAGCACGTTAAAACTCACAATTTATGTTATATACATTTTTTTCGTGGTGTTGGTCGTTTTTGAGACATTCCTTTTTCTTTGGTTTCTGCTATGAAGAACTTACAATTTTCTCATACAGGAATTTGTCAATTGCTGCCCATACAAACAAAGGAACTTCGGTGACATAGCAACCAGCTTTTGACTTTTACCTTAAACTATGGTAATCCCTTATTTCGCTCCTACTTTTTTTTTCTGATTAGAATGACGTATAAGCTTTTTAATAATAATTTATTGCAGAGATGTAGAGAAAGTCATGTGAATGGTACACATCAGAGTTTTAGTTATCGTGTTCATAGACATTCTCATTTCCATAAAAGCTTTTTAGATGTAGGAGGCCCTAAAACATACGTATATTTTTGGTGAAATCTCGGTATCGAATTTTTGGGTAGTGTGCAGTACCTTCTCAACCTACGTACAGTGAAAGTAAATATATTTTCTCAATCCACATCATATATTTAATTTAATCTAAACGTAGTAATAGAGTTATAATCAGTCAAATTAACATATTATTTGCGACGGGAGTTAGGAATATCTAAATATGAATATAGAATTAGAATAAACAAAACATAGTTTCATAAATACATTTTATCTAAAAAAAATCTGATGTGTTACACTCACATGACGTTCTCTAGCTGTTCTACAAACTTCATACATAAGATTCTTCTTCTGCACGTTGCTAATCGTGGTACTCATTAGCACAATGTTCTTATTATTTAGTTCCGTATAAGTAGGAAGAAAATAAGGGAATACACAAGGCTAAACCAATAGTCAAATGTTTTAAAAGCTGCCGTTATGTGATTGTCATTACAAATTGCTTCTTTTCTTGGCCAGGAGTAGAACAAAAGAAAAACGGACACTCCCGTCTGAGAAAAGTATAAGTACTTCACAACTGAAACTAAAAACAATGAATACCTCGAAAACGGTAAGCTCCACGAGAAAAATGTATATGACATAGCTTGTGTATTTTAACAGGACCTAAATGTTTTGTATAGTAAGTTTCTGTCTATCTCTTACGGTTTACTAGTTATGCCAAATTAAGCAAAATTCATCCAGAATAAACAGGTCTTCAAAAGCTATTCCCAGAAAATTCAAGATGTACATTTTATTTGTTAGATAAATATCTTTAATATATGATATTTTAATCAAAATCATTAGGGCCATTTTTAAGAAAATCAAAATTTTCCAAAAAAGTTCCATGTAAAGGGTAGTTTGACGTGGGGGGATTTTTCTCAAAATCTTCGTGTCGCATCCCTGGAAGATACTAAACTTAAATACCAAGTTTGGTATTTTAGCTACTTTTTGTTTTTGAGTTAACGTGTTTACAGACACACGGACCTTTTTATGAAAATGCTTTTTTTTTTTTTTTTTTTTTTTATACAAGGGGTCCTAAAACATGTATTTCCTATGAAATCTCGGTATCGAATTTTTGGGTGGAATTCATACTTCTCTATCCCTATGTACATTGTACATATGGGGCTAGAGAAAGTAATAAAATATTAATGATTCCTATATTAGGTGTTAGGTTAGTTAAATTTCATCCTTAATCTGAGTCACTCTGCTTTTACTCCGTTTTATCAAGAACATTCTGATAGAGGTAATGTAATAACGACTATAATTAGTGTTAAATTACATCCCTTGTTTATAATTTGAATCTTGCTCAGGTTTATCCTGGTAACCCCAATAATGATAATGTTAATAATGCCTATAATGATTGTTAACTTAGGTTAAATCTCTATTGTTTAATGTAAAATGGTTTATTATGAAAACCTTCATAATGATAATTTTAATATCTTGTTCACTTTTATCACAAAAACCCCTAAGTAATAGTGTTAATAATACTTATAATCAGTATTAGAGTAGGATAAATCTCTAAGTTTTTACTTTCTCTATATGCACTATGTGCATAGTGAATAGAGAAGGTATTGCACTGCACCCTAAAATTCGATACCGAGATTTCAACGGAAATATATGTTTTAGGGTCCCCTGTATAAAAAAAAAAACCAAAACATTTTCTCAAAAAGGTCCGTGTGTGTGTGTGTCCGTGTGTCTGTGAACACGATAACTAAAAAACGAAACGTCATTTAAATACCAAACTTGGTATTTAAGGTTAGTATCTTCCAGGGATGCGACACGAAGATTTTGAAAAAAAATCCCGCCACCCCAAACTACCATTTACATGGAACTTTTTTCGAAATTTTTGATTTTCTTAAAACTGGCTCTAACGATTTTGATTAAAATCTCGTATATTAAAGATATTTACCTGACAAATAAAATGTATGTTTTGAATTTTCTAGGAATAGCCTCTGAAGACTACTTTATTCTGGAGGAATTTTACAGAATTTTGAATACCTGCTAAACCGTAAGAGCTGGACAAAAGCTTACTACACGAAAAATGTATAGCACGTTAAAACACACAATTTATGTTATATACATTTTTTTCGTGGAGTCATTGTTTTTTGATTCATTCCTTGTTTTTGGTTTCTGCTTTGAAAAACATACTTCTCTCATACAGAAATTTGTCAACTGCTTCCATACAAACAAAGGAACTTCAGTCACATAGCAACCAGCAAGGAACAAAGCAAACATATCAACAAGGTACCAAGTATTAAGACTATTTCTGTTATTTTAGTTTAATTAACATGAAGTAAATAGAAGTATAAGGTTTTTAACAGTAATTTGTTGCAGAGATGTAGAGAAAGTCATGTGAGTGTAAAACATCAGCTTTTTAATGTTTACTTTCTCTATACGTACTATGTACATAGTGCATAGAGAAGGTATTGAACTCCACCAAAAATTCGATACCGAGATTTCACCGGAAATATATGTTTTAGGGTCCCCTGTATCCAAAAAAAGTATTTTCAGAAAAAGATCCGTGTGTGTGTGTTCGTGTGTCCGTGTGTCTGTGAACACGACAACTCGAAAACGAAAAGTGGGTAAAATACCAAACTTGGTATTTAGGGATGCGACACGAAGATTTTGAGAAAAATCCACACACCCAAAACTACCCTTTATATAGACATTTTTTAGAAAATCAAAATTTTCTAAAAAATGGCTCTAACGATTTTGATTAAAATATCGTATATTAAAGATATTTACCTAACAAATAAAATGTATATTTTGAATTTTCTGGGAATAGCCTCTGAAGGCTACTTTATTATGGGTCAATATTACGGAATTTTGCATAGCTGCTAAACCGTAAGAGACGGACAAAAACGTACCACACAACATATGTAGAGCACTTAAAAACACACAACTTTTGTTATATACATTTTTTTTTCTTGGAGGTGATATTTTTGAGATATTCCTTGTTTTTGGTTTCAGCTATAAAAACTTATACTTTTCTCATATAGGACTTTGTGAACTCGTGTCCATACAAAGGAACTTCAGTCACATAGCAACCAGCCTTTGACTATCACTATAACTTATGGCGCTTCCTTATTTCGCTTCTACTTACAAGAAAGCAAGTAATAAGTCTATTTCTGCTAATTTTTTCTCGATTAGCAGGAAGTAAATAGAAGCATAAACTTTTTAAAAATAATTTGTTGCAGATATATAGAGAAAGTCATGTGAATGTAACGCATCAGATTTTTCTATACGTGCTATGTATATAGTGTGTAGAGAAGGTATTATATTGCACCCAAAAATTGATACTTCACCAGAAATATATGTTTTGGGACCCCCTGAATCCAAAGAAAGCATTTAAAAATATCCTTGTGTGTGTCCATCTCTATGTATGTCTTGTGTGTGTGTCTGTGGGCAGTATAGCTCAAGAACGAAAATTCCGTTAAATATCGAACTTGTTATTTAATTTAACCATCTTCCAAGGATGCAACATGAAAATTTTCATGAAATGTCCCCACCCCCAAATACCCTTTAAATGAAAACAAAAATCGAAAATTGCTCTAGCGATTTTGACTAAAATATCTTACATTAAGAGATTTACATGATAATCTTAATGGTGTTGAGATAAACATTAATGATGTATATCTCGAATTTTCTAGGATTAGCCTCTGAAGACTCTTTATTCTGGATGAATTTTTCTGAATTTTGCATAACAGGTAAACCGTAAAAAATAAACAAAGACTTACAACACAAAAATGTAGATTTCCTTAAAACACACAATTTATTTCATAAAATTTTTTTTCGTGCAAACGACCGTCTTTGAGATATTCCTTGTTATTGGTTTCAGTTTTAAAATACTAAACTTTTTTCATACAGGAACTTGTCAACTCCTGACCACGCAAAGAAATGGATTTCATAGTAACCACATTTTAAAACATTTTACTTTCGGTTTAGCCTAGTGTATTCTTTTATTACCCTTCTACTTATAAGAAACTAAGTGATAAGACCGTTTCTGCTAATGTTTATCCGATTAGCTTGAATTATAATAAGCTTAGCAATAATTTGTTATAGAGATGTAGAGAAATATGTGAATGGAACACTTAAGACATTCTTAGTAAGAACAGAAGGTACTGAGTTTCAATTAAATATTCTGTGTATGCTATCGTCTGGTTCTCGATGTCACGGGTTTAAATCCGGTGAAGGGCAGCGTTGATTTTTAGGATGTAAAAAGCATACGTAGCCTTGATCCGAGTGTATATTTATGGCTCGCAAAACAAAATAAATAAATAAATAAACAAAAAAAATAAAACAGTACAGCCTGATAAGAGGGACATCTGAACAAAATTTCCGGTCATTCATGCCCAATATAGAATGGGACGCTAGGAACCATAGTAGTTCAAGAGCGTTCTTAATTACAACCCGATTGTACAGGGTTACTACAAAAGAAATAGACCACTTCAACTGCCTGTAAAACAAAAACTATTAGAGATAGCAACCTAATTATTTTGTAGGTATGTTGAGAAACTGTCAAAGTTTCGTTTGTTACTATTGGTAACGCTGTAGTGTTTTGTTTGTTGTTGCAGAAATGGCGGAAAATCCTGTGGAAAAGGCATATTGCGTGTTGGAATTTATTAGAACGCAATCAGCAACTGTTGTCCAACGACATTTTAGAATACGTTACCACAAAACGCGACCGACTAGACAGTCAATCTACGACTGGTATAGAAAATTCGAGACAACGGGATGTTTGTGCAAAGGGAAGAGCTCGGGAAGACCAAGAGTTTCGGAAGAAAACGTTGAACGTGTTCGTTCTGCCTACATAAGAAGCCCACAGAAATCGACATCTAGGGCAAGCATGCAATTACAAATTCCACAGCAAACTGTATGGAAAATCTTGCGGAAGCGACTGCACATGATGCCTTACAGATTAAAGATGTTGCAGTTTCTGAGTGAAGAAGATAAGGTCATACGGCGTGACTTTTGCATCGACATGTTACGACATGATGAAGACGATGCTGGTTTTTGTGAGCGCATCATTTCATTTTTGTGGTAACGTGTTCTAAAATGTCGTTGGACAACAGTTGCTGATTGCGTTCTAGCAAATTCCAACACGCAATATGCCTTTTCCACAGGATTTTCCGCCATTTCAGCTTCTGCAACAACAAACAAAACGCTACAGCGCTACCAATATAACAAACAAAACTTTGAGAGTTTCTCAACATACCTCCAAAATAATTAGGTTGCTATCTCTAATAGTTTTTGTTTTACAGGTAGTTGAAGTTGTCTATTTCTTTTGTAGTAACCCTGTATTCTGTGTATGCGTGTGTGAACAGCATAACTCTAAAGAAATGTCGGTAATATAGCGTGGGAGGTGACTAAGCACAAATACTTGTATCAACATTTGAGAACAATGCATTGATCCAGTATTTGAAACTTTTTACTATTTTCTAAGGTTATGTTCATGAAAAAAATTTCACAATATTCTTAGGATGGCTATTATTCCCTGTCACAGACGTTCCGTTGTTTACTTAACAAGCTAAACGGTTGACCGTCCTCTGCTTTTTGCCCTGCCTGATTATAAGTGGAGAGATACATGTAAACACAGCGATGACATAGCTTAGAGCCGTTGAAAACAAATTAGACCTTGAAATGTTAGCCTCATTTATGACAATGCTATTAGAAAGCGAAGAAAGTGAGATATATTTATGTGTTATACTCATATCTCTCTACTAAATATCAAATTATTTGCACTTATTCACCTCCCATTCTCTACGAAGATACATAAAAGTAACTTTTAATGGATGTGTTTATAAATCGTTTTATTACTGCTCTAGTATTAGAGCTGCGAGAAGGATATTCTAAGCACAACCCCAGTCTATGATACCATAGTTTACCATGCCTAAAGTGATCTATTGATTGGAAATGAAAAATAATGTTACATTTACATGACTTTCTCTACCTATTCTGTAACATACATTCTTGAAAAACTTGCATCTATCTACTTCATCCTAATCGAGATAAATATTAGGAAATGACCTTAGTTATTAGCTCCTTATAGATATACTAACGCGATAGTCAAATCCTTTAAAAGCTGTTGCCATGTGAAACTATTGAATTTGGTTCTCTTTGCAAAGCTCAGGAGTAAAACAAAAGAGAGCTGAAACGAAAGGTGATGTTCCATTTGAGAAAAGTTTAAAGCTAAAAATTAAAACCAATAACAATCGGAAATGGTTAATTCTACAAAATATGCACATAATGTAAATTGTGTGTTTTAGCGATATTTACGGTTTATCAGTAATAAAAAAATCTTCCAAAATGACGAGGTCTTCAGGGGCTATTTCTAGAAATTTTAAATTTTACAAATCAATTGTCATGTAAATATTTTTAAAATACCATACTTTAATCCAAATCGTTAGAACCAGTTTAGGAACAACATTTTCAAAGTTTTTTCCATAAAATGGTAGTTTAGGATGGGGGATTTTCTGAAAATCTTCGTGTCACATCTGTACAAGATACCAAGCTTAAATACCAAGTCTAAGCAGTTGGGGGAGGTGGGAATTTCTTGAAAATCTTTGTGTCGCACCCTGGAAGATATTTAACTTAAATACCAAAATTGGTATCATATTGGAGTTTTCATTTTTGAATCATGCTGTCCACACAAACATACACACATAGAGCTATTTCTAAATAGATTTTATTTGGAATCAAGAGTCTTAAAATACGTATTTCTTGTAAAATATTAGTCTCAAATTTTTGGTTGGAATACAATAGCTTCTCTACCTACTATGTATATTTTATCTACGTGCTAGAGAAAGTAAAAATGGCTGCAAGGAACCAAATATTCATATTACTTGTTTTGCATCCAGTTGATATTCCTATTTCTAGAAATAGCTAGAAATTGCCACGCTATCTTCAAAGTCAATGCAATATTATGAAAAAGCAGTTGCTAGCTGATCTACGTAAGTGAACGCCATGGTATTGAGCTTCTTCAATTTTTCTCTCCAGCAATAGAATTAATCGTAATGCTTTAATAAGCAACACTTAAGTTCTTTCAATTACGCCCACCCCTTTATAAGGCCAAATATGATAATACCACGGTCCTTAATAAATGCATAAGAAGACGGTTCTACTGTCTCTTTTTCACTTGAAACTAAGCTCGTTTGCTCACTTAGATTCATTATTCGGAGGACCCAAAGGAGAAGTTTTCATAATTATGTTAAGTAATGAGATTTTCGAGTCTCCTGAGTGCTGATAAAATTTTGTTGCGGGAGAAAAATATCCTGACTAAGTTTTCCTGTGGGAGATAAATACGAAACTGCAGCCAAGAGCAATAAAATCTGCTTCCGAGCGAAGCAAGCAACGATCGTGCCACCAACTCTATATCGGTTGGAATTAAACACTTCAGCTTGTTTCTGGCCCTGACAGCGCTTCATTTTATCATCATTCTCTTAATAACACTAATTATTCTCAAGCAGCACGAGAAAGCTTCGCTAAATACAAATGACTGTTTTCAAACAATATAAGTTTCTCATTAAATTCATAAGTAAATTTAATAAACCCGATTATTGCAATTAAAATTCTTTTTTTTTTTTTGTCAATTGGCCTTTTCTATGAAAACATGCTTTTCTGGAACGCTAGAGCAACGTTAGAGTGTGTAACACTGATTTTTGACAAAATGTAAAAAAACAAAACCGATGTGTTACATTCACGTGACTTTCTCTAGCTGCTCTTCAAATTTCTTAACAAAAAATTATTCTTCTTTCTACACAATGCCAGTAGAGATAAACATTAGCAGAATGTTCTTGTTACTTAGTTCCTTATTATGTAGAAGGGAACCAAAGGAATGAGCTTTGCTAAAGCGGTGGTCAAATGTTTTAAATGGTATCGTTATGTGATTGTCATTGCAAATCGCTTCTTTGCTTGGCCAGGAGTAGAACAAAAGAAAAACGGACATTTCCTGTCTGAGAAAGTGAAATATCTCAAGGAATATCTCAAAAACCTCAACCTCATGAAAAATGTATATAACACAAATTATGTGTTTTAACGAGCTCTAAATTGTTTGTGCAACAAGTTTTTGTCTATTTCTAACGGTTTATTAGTTATGCAAAATTCCGAAATATCATCCAGAATAAATATATCTTTAAAGATTAGTCCCATAAATTGAAGATATAAATTTTATTTGCCATGTAAATATCTTAAAAGAGATTTTATTTAAAATCGTTAGAGCCAATTTTGAGAAAATTAAAATTTTCTAACTTTTTCCATGTAAAGGGTAGTTGGGGGTGGGGGATTTTCTTGAAAATCATTGTCTCGCATCCTTGGAAGATACCAAACTTAAATACTGAGTTTACTATTTAACGGTCTTTTCATTTTTGAGCAATGCTTTCCACACGCCCACATACACACGGTGGAGGTGAATACGAGGAGATGATATATCTAACATCACACTTCCCTCAGCCGGAAAGTTAGTTTTGAGGGCAGGAATTGCTGCTTCAAGATGCGGATTGGCACCGGTCCTATACCCGGGACTTTAGAACCCGCAGCCCTATGGGTGGGATCAAACCATGACATATTCCTTGAAAAAATTAGGTATTAATATTTTTCTTGCAAATATTTATTAAGCATTATAGAATCAGAATCCCTTGCTCTTTTAACACTTTACAATCCTAAGTGTGGCATTTAACTGTATGTGCAAATAATGCGTGAAATTTTGTCATAATTGGTTTTACCATAATTTGTCTTTTATGTTTTTTGCCATTTCAAATGTTCCTTGTAATTCAATTCTCGTCCAGTTGTATTGCAATTATCGGTGTGTATCTTTGAAGACAAATGCAGAGGTCCCAGGAGTCTTTCTTGATATTAAGAATGATATTTGTATACAAGTTTCAAATAAAATACATTTATGATTCGGTTTTAAAATATTAAAATTATTGTATACTAAATTACTTTTTCAAACAAAGATTTTAATACTATACAAAATTAAATATTTGATTCTAAATAATTATATTTCTTAGCTGCATAATTTATACGTTTAATTTTCACTATTAGTTTAACGTCGTTTTTATCCTGATAGGTCATTTGGGAAAAGAATGAATGGTGGGTGAAATTATGCTCATATTGGGCTCGGGACCATAGGGATTAAAGTTACTCGACATTCATCTTCTCAGGATAAGGAAAAATCTGGAAACAAACCTTATCTAGGTAACTCATCCTAACCGAGATGCGAACTCGGAACCTCTTGAATGAGGCAATCACGCTAACTCCACACCAGAGGCGGCCTTACGCAATTTTCTTGAAAAGTTAAGTCCCTAGGGTTCATGAAAACTGATATTCCTGAGAAACA
Source organism: Hymenopus coronatus (assembly GCA_030762935.1). NCBI lineage: Eukaryota > Metazoa > Arthropoda > Insecta > Mantodea > Hymenopodidae > Hymenopus > Hymenopus coronatus. Next base: position 101,388,644 of record CM060890.1, read on the forward strand.
TTCCAACAAATTCCCAGAAAGCAGCAATTTAGTTGAAGTATTAAGTTAAACCATTGTGCTACGCTATTGGCAAACAGGTGTAGTGTATTGATTAAGTTTAGCCATAGCCATACGCTATTGGTAGACAAGGTAGTTTATGATCGACATTGTTTCTTCGTATTGTTTATGCATTTATAGTTGCTTCAGAGGACCAACCTGTGAACATTTCAAAATCAATGTTTCTTAAGGAAATACATTAATATTTTTATCATGTACCTCTATTATGTGTAAGTAATTCTGTAATTTTGAGACAAACGCATGAAGTCTTTTTTTATAGAGAAAAGCACATTTTCTATTGTTTCACATATATAGTCCCCTTTAACATTTAAGATCATATTAGGGGTTTTGCAAAGAAACAACTCGTAGTCTGTAGGTTCTTTACGTTGGGTTTTTAAATTGCTTTATTTTCCTTAAACACACATATTCACATACATACTTCCAGGCTGTGATGGAAAGGGATTAATTCTGGTTAAAGAAAAATTCCACGCCCCAGCCGAGAATCGAACCCGGGATCTTCGGGTAAGAAGTCAGCTGGGTGATCACTCGAGGCAGTCTTTCATATTTTTGTTTTAACTACTCTATATATTTTATATATAAAAATTGTAACAAAACTTCTTATTTGTATTCTAGGAATATTATTTTAAAACATGTCGGAGGAGATTCAAATTAATTAAATACTACTGCAGGAAAATATATAATTATTAGTTCATAATTTTTCATTATTATTGTGGATTAATTAGCTTTATTAATACAAATACATAATTAGTTTTATATGCGTTGGAAAAGGCATTTAGAGAAACACTCCTTTTAATATTTGAAAAGTCACTTGTTACAATTAAAACTTGAATTTAAAAGGTCAAGCGAAACGTGTTAAATTGCAGGTGACTGAAAATAACTTCGGCATATTAATCTACAAGAACCATGGTATATTAAGTGTGCTAAATTTCAAATGTCCCCTTAAATTAAGAAATGATATATGAATTTGAACTGCTTTGGTAGTAACTGGCGAAATACGATGCAAGGTTTTGAGGGATAACATCTTTTCCAATATGTGGGAAGAAAGGGGAGGAGTCTGAAGAAAGCTATGCGTAAAATTTAATAACAGAAATGGTGCTAATGTACAGGGATCTCAAAAGAAAGAAGGCTGCAAAGGAAGAAAGAGAAGAAAAAGTCATTGGTTATTGATTTTATCATTTTTTCCTAACGTGTCTCTACGACCCCAAATACATTGGTTGACACTTTAGTTTCGTTTGTGGGAACCTTTGGTCTTGATGAATTTATTGGTTCAAGTTTTTAACCCTACTTTCTCTCTCTCTCTCTCTCTTTCTCTCTCTCTCACACACACATATATATACACACAGGCTATTTCAAAACGACACCAAAGGAAGATAGCAATCGATTAGCTTACTCTTAGTCTCCGAAATTTGATGTCGCAATTTCCAAACTCTTCTATTTAAAGTTCTATGTGTGTTTAAAAATCGCACACATTTGGGATTAAGCAGCGAAGGAACAACGGTTTTTATAGGCCACGTAAACAACCTCAAAACGTGTTATACGAAACACATAACAAAACCCACATGCTACGTTTTCCGTTACTAAGGTGACTTGTGCCGCGCCGGCGTGTCTATCAAATCACACTTACACCACGCGACTGGGACCTTCGCTACCAACCGGCATCTCTCTTGGAGTGGGCCAAGCACGTGCCATTTGGTTATGTACGACTGCTTAATCCATTGTGATTTTATGGTAGTTCTGGTACGTGCCGAATTTAGAGCTGAAAATTATATTCACATATCACGTGCGGTATGACCAACAAATTCCAAATTTTCGTTTGGTGACGTTTTGAAACACCCTGTATATCCACTCATTCATTTGTCTATAGGTCCATTCACACACAATTACATCCATCAGTAAAAAATACTTCAATCATGCAGCATATTAACCGAGAGTACGTGGCTTAAGCCACAAAATAATTTAATAGCTATGCATCAAACTATATTTTAAGGTAATTCTCTAGACTGCTGAGTGAAATGGCTCGCAATTTAGAGGCACGGGTTCAAATCCTGTTGGACTAGGCTCATACAGAGGCTTTTGTTTCAGGTTCTATGTTTTGCAGAAGTTTGGGCACATGTTTTTATTTTTTCTCGTAATTTTTTCTAATCCGTAGAATATCACTGGTAAGTTTCCACTTCATATTTTCAACAACGCTGTTTTATTAGACTTTAAGAAGGTCGTGATACTGAATTTTCGACATTTTGAAATAGTTTTTTTACACTCACATTACTTTCTCTACACACTCTTGTACAAACTCTTAAAAACGATTATTCTTACATCTATTTAATGTAAGATAAACATAAATAAAACTTATTTTATTACATATTTTCTTGTAGGTACAAGGGGATTAGTGGAATATACTAAGCTTTAAGTGATATCAATTTTTTAACAGCGGATCGCTATGTGATGCTTTGAAATTACTTTTTCTTTGCTTCGGCAAAATCAAATGAAAAACCAATGACTTCACAAAGGATGAAACTAAAAGAATTTAAAAATTCATACCAATAAGATGGAATATTTAGGATATTATTAAATAAATAAAAGAAAAAAGAAAAATACAAGTAAATTGCAAGTTTAACTATTTAAACGTTTCTTAAAACGGGAAGTCATCTTACGTTTCATATCTCTTTTTACTTTCCTTATGGCCATGCACAGAGACCTAAATTGAACTTGTTCACATAGCGACAGCTTTTAAATGAGTTGGCCATCGGTTTAGCTTAGCGTGTTCCCTGCTTCCCTTCTGCTTAGAAGGAATTAACTATTAGAACCAGGAATCAGCTAATGTTTAACTCGATTAGCATGATGTAGGTAAAATAATAATCTTTTGTAAAATAGTTTGTTGAACATTAGATAAAATCATATGAATAAAAGGCATCAGATTTTTATATTACAGCATTTGTCTTACTTTGCCATTTTTCTATTTTTCTTTATAAGAAAAACTGATTAGGCTCTGGCTGTCTGATCTCATGGTCGAGGGTTTAAGCGCTCAGACCGAAGGTTTTTAAGTGAGCCTAAAAGCGATAGCACCATGTCAATATATTTACTGGCATGTAAAAGAACTCCAGCAGGACGAAATTCCGGCAGTCTACTGACGCTAATCTTGAAAACAGTGCTAGCGGAAGTTTGAGCATATGTCAGGCATCCATTTTATCTACAAGGGTAAGTATAATATGTGAATTTCTGCAAATATTGATCTGGATTAACGTAAAGTAGATAGAATATGTTGTTTTTTTTTCTTTAATGCCCTTTAACCTGGTAGGTCATTTAGAACACGATGAATGAAATTAATGAAATTCTTCTCAAATGAACCCGGGGTCCATGGAGCTTTAGTTACTCGACATTTGTCTTCTCAGCATAAGGGAAAATCACGAAAAAATATTCGAAGTCGGGATTGAATAAAATGATTTTTAAGAATAATTGTTGAACAACAGTGGGTAAAAAAATCTGCAAATTCATTCATCATGTGATTTTCTCCCCTCTCTTGGCCGTGTAAAGACAACGAATTTCAAAGTAATCAAATAGCGACCCACCATTAAAATAATTGACTATCACTTTTACCTTCAAAGAAATGATAAGAAAATTTCTTAAATGTTTACCTCGATTGACATTTATATGATGATTATTCCTATACCTACAGTTTCTGCTTCAATAGTCCCAGTTGTACACATTTATACATTCTGTCAAGAAAGTACCGGGAATTGATCATTTAAAAGTCCTGTTTAAAAGGGGACTCGAAATTATTGTTGTCGCTAAGTTGGTACAAGTTTCCTCTATACCCACGCGGAGTTTGATCGTCATCTGTCATCTAGTTTGTTTACAGTACGCCATTTTGTTAGTTCATCTCAAAGGTGATTTTCGATTTTACGTTGGATACAAATATTGAACAAAGAATCTGCCCCAAATTTTGCATTGCAAATTGTATTTCGTGTGCCGAATCGCTGAAAATTTTACAGAGGGCTCACGGCGAATTGGCTTTATCAAAAACACGTGCATATAAGTAGTACAGTGCATTCAAAAGTGGTCGAGATGTGCTGGAAGATTTGCCTCGCTCTGATCGGCCATCAACGGTTTCAACTGAACTGAACATCGCTAAAGCGAAGAAAATAGTGTCTGAATATCGACATTTAGGTCTAAGAGAGTTTGCCGCTGAACTTTCTGTGGCTCACGAATCGTTCGTACCATTTTAAACGATTGTTTGGACATGACACGCATTGCAGCTCGGTTAGTTCCGATAGACTTGAATTTTCTACAACTCAATCGCCTAAGGATTGCTGAAGACATGCTAGAACGAACCAGTTCCGACCCCACAATCATGAAACTGGTGATGAGACGAGGGTTTCGAGTTTGATACTCAAACCAGTCAACAAGCTTCCAAATGGCGCCTTCCAACTGAACCGAAACCTAAAAGGGCACGTCAAACTCGATCAAAACTGAAGGTCATGTTGACAGTTTTTTTCGATTATCGCGGTGTCTTGCACCCAGAGTTCTTGCCAGAAGGTCAGTTGGTAAATAAAGACTATTATCTGAGCGTTATGCGGCGTTTGAGATAACAAATACGGCGAAAAAGGCCAGATTTGTGGAACGACAACTCATGGATTCTGCACCACGATAACGCACCAGCTCACAAGGCTATTATTGTGAACGAATTTCTGGCCAAAAACTAATTTCATCGAACAACCACCGTATTTACCTGATCCGACTCCTGCTGATTTCTTTCTCTCTCCAAAACTCAAGTTCCCACTTCGAGACACCCATTTTCAGTCGATAGAAGACATAAGGAAAATTTGCGGTGACAATTTATACCGATTCCTAAAAGTGTCTACAAAAAATGTTTTGATGGTTGAATTGTTCGTTGGCATAAATGTATAATTTCAGAAGAGACCTACTTTGAAGGCGATAAAATAAAATTGGATGAATAATTCTTTTTTTTTTTTTTTTTTTTTTATTGGAAAATTCCCGGAACTTTCTTGACACAGTAGTATACCAAGCCAGATGGTCAGGCGTTTCGTCGGTGACTGGCATTCAGGAGGTCTTGGATCTATTCAGCGGCCAATCTTCGGGACTTTTTCTGGTAATTAGGCGACTGCTGCGGAGTTTTCTTCTTCGAAATTTTTATCCCTTTATTTTAATTTCATTTCATCCAACTAGACTACGGTGTTGGTGCCCTTCTGTGGTTGTGACTGCATTTTGGAAATACAGCTCTTGGCGTCGGAATGGCGTAGGATTCCTCTGTATTATTTAGGGGGTTCGGTCAGACTCGTTGAGCTGAACGCTTGGACTATGTTAGGGACCCTACAAGGTGGCTCTTTCCCTCCGATCTGGTCTCAGCCACTCTTCGATAATTGTCTCATTTCATTCTATTCTACAGGGGTGTGATGCATGATAAGACCATGGTGGTTACACTCCTGAACTCTCTCCAGAATAACATACACACACGCACACACACACACACATATATATACAGACATATATACACCCATTCCTATATTAATTTATATCCGTCTACACACTAAGTTTAGTAAATTAAATAATTTTCGGCTACACTTCCTTTTATTTTCTCTGGCACGTATGTACACACGATGTACGTAGTAACTAGAGACGGTATTGTACTCCTGCCAATGTCCAGATTTCACCAGCATTTGAATGTTTTTTTTTTTCTGAAAATGGCTCTTTCGATTTTAATTAAAATACCGTTTACGATATTTACTTCACAAATAAAATGTTTATCTTGAATTTTCTGAGAATAGCCTGAAGACCTCTTTATTCTGGATGAATTTTGCTGAAGTTTGCATAATTGGAAAACCGGAAAAGATAGACGGAAACTTACTATAAAATAAAATGTAGATCTCGTTAAAATAATTTATGTAATATAGTTTCCTGTGTAGAGTCCACCATTTCTGATATGTCCTTTGTTACTGGTTTCAATTTTAAACTACGTAGCTTTTTTCAAACAGGAATCCACCTTTGCTTTCGTCTCTCTTGTTTTACGGTTGACCATACAAATTGAACCGAGCTTCAATTGTTTCATACAGCTACCAGCTTTAAAAAGTGTTTGCTTATTTCCTTAGCGTAGTGCACTTCCGTATTCCCCTTCTACTTACAAGGGAGTAAGTAATAAGATAACTCTGATAATGTTGCGTCGATTAGCATGATGTAGATAAAAGAAAAAAAAAATGTTGTAAGAATAGCTTGTATATGGAACAGCTAGACAAAGCTTTGTGAAAGGAGCAGATCTGATTTTTGTTTAATTTTAGAGTCATTTGATGGATCAATTTTCAAGAAAGTTTAGATTTCCGGGCCCGGAGATTACTGTTTTTATTAGCATACGAGTAGCTCCAATGATTGGGAGAGTGTTCGACAGCTCAACAAGCCGGACTTTGTTTCGGCAGGGAGTGTACAGGTTTCTTTGCCGTACAACGACGTCTGGCACCTGTTGGCTACTACACAAACGCTCTTACCGGCTTCCACTTCATCGGAGTCGAGCCACCTTATCGATTGCGTCATCTCGAAGTTGAAGTGCGGTCGCTACGCATGATCTCACATACACACGTCGGGTTGCATTAACAGCGACATATCCCTCTTGTCTCAATCCCTGAGGAATTACTTATTTAATTAATTAAGTGCATGTCACACCTGGTGGCCATCTAAAAAAAAATCAAGACGTAAGAGAGGCAGTAAAAGCATCATTTGTGCCTCTTCCTTTGTCCTTCTACGTCATAATAAGTTAATAACATCTGTCTTTTCCCTTCTTTTTTCTTCTTCTTTCTTTAGAATGGATTCTGGCCCTCTCATTTTATTTTTATTACTACTATTATCTTAACCTCTACAGAAAAACCTGTTGATTTATTAAATTACAACTACCGACCTTGCAACCTCTTCTTCAGCGCATCCTTTGTCCGTCACTCAGGGTTATCCACTCGCCGGAGATGAGGTCTGTGCCCTGCATATTTTTTTCCATCTTAGAACTTTTAATATTATTCACACATGAGCTTTCCGAGCTGTACAACCTACTTCTATACGCAGATGATACTGTCCTATTTTATTCACAATTCAAACTATATACAGATAACTATCTTCAAGCTCCTCTTTCATCAATAACAGAATGGCTTAAAACATGACATATTCCTCTCAACATGCACAAGACAGAAGAAAAGATTTTCTATTCAAAATTCTACAAAAACATTCGCTTAAGGTATACCAGTAAAATATTTGCAATATTATTGGACAGAAAACTAACATGGAATGTACATATTTCTTTGACGCAGAATTTTTTTAACCCTAGTTAATAATTCTCATTAACTGCATATTTATTGCGTGAGAAGCCTGTAATGTAGCTGTTCTAACCTTAATAGCAAATGAAAAAGAGAGCATGCTAAAGAAAATATTTCGTGACGTCAAGAGGTAAAGCTTTATGAGAATGCTATGTGAAACCGCTTAATATAAGAAATATTGTATCGCTACATTTATAATGTTTCGTGACTCTATTATTATATGAGAATATCTTATTATTGTGAAATCTATTAAGACTACGTCATGTTTATGAATCAGAGCATATGCTGACATTTTCAAGAAATGTAAAGAAACAGTTGAAACTATAAAAGTAAGCCGGACGTTGAAATTACGTGAGTAACAGCTTCATAAAATAATATAAACTGTATATAATTTAGAAATTAATAATTAATATATAAATTAAGATTGTAAACGTATAACTGAAAAACAAATGTAATACCTTACATTGCATTGTAACTGTAAAGCAAATTATGTAATTGTATGTTCATATTAGCATAAAAATAACGCAGCTGTCAAAGCAACTCGCGAAGATGTAAAAACATCGATGTGCAGTAGATAATAAAATGTCGTTACATACAGAATGGCACCCGGTTAAAAGTTGGCGTCACAGTAACGATTCTGAGGAGGTACGCATTGACATATGTACAACATCACTGGAAACAACTCACACTCCGAAAGTAGGAATTTGATCGTTAATTGTATTTTAAGGAAAGTTAGAAATTGAGCGTCACCAAAGAGAGCTATGCAAAATTTCGAGAAAAATAAACACAATTTTGGTCGGAAAATGTCTCACAATTCATAGAATTCCTAGTCCTGTGAAAAACACATACTAAGATTAAGATTCTCTTACTCACCAAATTGATAATTGCTTGAATTTAGCACTCTGATAGATCCATCAGGGCAAACATTTAGAATTCCATATTACACGCTTTTCTTACCTGCTAAAAGCAAAACTAAATACAACAATTAGCAACTACAACACGCGGGAGATGCAGTACAGCCAACAGAATTCTTGGCGGCAGTAAACTGATTAACATTCGTACTACCAACCCAACTTTTTAGAGAACTCATTTGGCGGATATCAAAGACGGGATCATCTGGTGGACCAGCAGAATCAGAAAAATCAGACATCAACAACGCTGGAGCAGGAACCCTCAATAAATCTTACTATAATGTGTCTCACACAAGAATATTTCTAATGTCATATATGGGAGGGAAGTAATACAGAAATGTGATACGGAATGCTCTTGGGCCGCTGATTGGTGGAGAGAAGTTCATGGTGGTTTCTTTTATTTGCTATCGTACAATAACGTCTCTAAGTATTTTGTAATCACTGCTTAACACGAACTGATTTCTGGGAAGGAAACGTATACAAATATTTGTATTAATTTCTCTGTATCCTGCGCATACACCTCAAATGTGGTGAAATATTTACAAGCATAATACTATTGATCAAACAGAAGACAGCACACTTGCTTACTTATAATTGTTATTGCTCAATAATACGCAGCCTAGATTTGTATTACTAAAGGAACATTTATATAAGTCCTATTCCTATAGCATAAGAGCATTCTTGAAACAAAGTTGGTGAATACTGCTTACTGTGCAGAGTAGTTAAGATACCTTACCTTGCACACCTTACAAGCCCAGAACATTTTAGGACATTTAAAAGCAGTTAGTGTACCATCACGAATCAGTTAATCTAAGAAAAGTTCAGAGGCAAATGAGCGCATATTGTTCCGATATTTAAAGAACGTAACAGCGAAAGGTAACAATTATGCTACTGTACACATAATGTTAATTATGTAACATTAGAACCATTCTAGTCTTAGATAAACTATAGATCACAATGAAATGAAATGGCGTGTTCTTTAACTACTATGTTTTAGCGTCCCATTCTATAATGGGCGTGAAAGACCGCTAAAGTTTGCTCAGAGGCCTCTCTATCAGGCTTGAGGTTCTTTTACGTGCCGTAAATCTACGACACGGGATCCACTTTACTTCCCTTCCGAAGGAAGCCATGCCAAGGATTTTTACGCGTGAAAAAATCCATCGTCCTCCGCCGGGTTTGATCCCGCGACCTTGGGTATATTGTAACCATTACACCACGGAGGACGACAACTATAGATCAAGGCTCACCAAGCTATACCCACTAATGAACAGACGCTTCAAGATTGGCTTCGACTCAACTACGCTTCTTTATAAATCTTTAATTCGACTGTTACTGACTTACGCAGCTCCCAAGTGGCAGACAGCAATAAAACAAATTTTCATAGACTGCAAATTAAACAGAACTAATTTCTCCGACAGCTACATATGCTCCGAGGTTTATAAAAAATACTCAACTAAATTAAGAACTTAGTATTCTTCCACTACAGCAACATAAGAATCTCTCATTCTTCAGTAAACTAAACAACATTATGGGTGCTCAAGCATACAACCTGAACACCGATCTCCAGTTATAAGGTTGAAAAAATGACCACAACATGGGTTTTCAAGGTCACAGAGGATTTCTGTTAACAATGTTACACTTTGTTATATTAAATTTATTATTTGTTTCATCCTCTCATCATAGATTTGTGCAGTTATGTAAACTAATGCTGATCATTCACTATTTGTAAATAGATTATACTTTAATTAATATGTTAGAGGAACCAATATGGTTGACAGATGTTATGCATTTACTAACACTTCCCGCTGGCCTGTACTGATCTGCCAAAAATAAATTTTAAAAAAATCTGATGTGTTCCATTCACTTAACTTTCACTATCTGTTCCAAATACTACCGAATACACTACCTTACAAAATATTGTTCTTTTATCTATACATCATGCTAATCGAGATAAACATTTGCAGAATTGGTCTTACTACCTACTTCATTGTAAGTAGAAGGGAATAAGGGAATACATTTGTGTAAAAGGATAGTCAAATCTTTTAAAAGCTGGTATGCTATGTAAACAATTGGAACTCAGTTTGCTTTGTGTGGTCCCATTTGAGAAAGGTTTGGTAGTTTAAAACTGATACCAAAAGCAAGGAATATTTCAAAAACGACCAAATCTACAAGAAAAACCTACCTATATAATATAAATTACGTGTTTTAACGATACCTATATTTTTTGTGAATTAAGTTTTTGTCTATCTCATATGGTTTAGCCGTTATGCAAAACTCTGCAAAACTCATCTATAATAAAGAAGTCTTCAGAGGCTATTATCAGAAAATTCAAAATGTACATTTCATTTGTGATGTAAATATCTTTAATATGTGGTATTTTAATAAAAATCATTAGAGCCATTCTTGAGAAAAACAAAATATTCAAAAAATGTTCCATGTAAATGGTAGCTTACATGGTGGTGGGGATTGTTTTTGAACACTTTTCGCATCCTTGGAAGATACTAAACATAAATACCAGCTTTGGTTTTTAGCGGCCTTTTCGTTTTTGAGTTATCTGTTCACAGTCTCACACACACGAGGACCTTTTTTCTAGAAAAAACATATATTTCCGATGAAATCTCGACACCGAATTTTTGGGTGGAATACAATACCTTCTTTAGCTACTATGCACATTGAATGTACACTCATGGACACAAAAGATGATACCATAGATACCATATGTCGATCGAAAAGCTTCATGTGTAATGATTATCTTATGAGAAATGAAATATCTATTTTCTTCTAAAACTAAAACACAAAAAATAAACATAATTAATATTGGATGTATAAATCCTCAGCCTGCATAGCTGTCTTCATTGTTCGGAGCATAGATAAAATTAAATGCCAGCAGTAATGTAGGCTAAACTAACTGGATTCCAGGCTTCTTGAATTTTTGCCCAGAAGCCATCTTTTGTCCTTCGCCCATCTACAGTTAAATTGGAGTGCAGCTCCCTTTTTATCTCTGCCGACACATTTTCAAAAGGGTTCAAATCTGGTCAACAGATCTACCACTTTGATGCTCTGCCTCTCTGGAAACCATTTGAAATCTTTCAAGATGTGCAGACAGGATGATTATTCTGTAAAAATTCAACAATTGCATCAGGTTATCTCATCCTCACAGAGGGAATAACAATATTATCGAATATTGTCGTGTACTACACACCGTTCAGTGTATTGTCAAGATGCCACAGCACATTTATACCGTGGTATCCGGCCCAAATACGTTACACATACGCAGCCATGATAGAACTGTGAAGCCACGTATGTTGCAGCGTATCAAAATCCCTTTGGTTGATAGACAATCACCTTTCCCTTACGAATGGAAGAAAATAACACCTATTCTGAGAATATAACGTTATTCTGGCTGCGGTTGGCCCTTTCCTATTGGATCCGTTTATGCAAAAAATAAAAAAAGTTTCTACCTCCTAAAAAAAACCAAATTCACCCAAAATTCGATTCTTAAAAATGTTTTATAACATTTGTTTTCTTAACGATACTGTTAGCATTTTCTCCATTTTTTCCCCATCGAGAGAGAACTGTTCGTGCTGATGCGTTTGCGCACAGCTTGCTTGTGAAGCATATTACTGTTCGGTAGAATAAATCCTTAAAGACCTATCATAAAAACTAATATTATTAACGGTACCGAATGTGTATGAAACAAGTATGTCTAAAATAAATAGCCGCTATGTGTGGATTGAACACCATTAAGAGAAAAAAAAAATACTACAAAGAGCAGCGAGCCTGTGACTACCACCAGAGGAGTAACTTACATTTTGTCACAGAGCTACAATGAACGCACAGGGACTGTGGCAGGTTTAGTAAAGTCATACAATACAAACAATGTTTTGTGTCAATCTTTTTAGTTAATATGGATACTTTTTTTCTGCTTTTTTTGGGGTTGACAGGTGTACACATGGGCTAGAGAAAGTAAAAGTGATTAAGTTATAAGTGATGAATATAGTACATACATTTTCACAATTACCGCCAGTTGTGAGTAATTTACCTTGTTGCATAACAATTATAGATAAGGGTAGGAAGTTATTTTCCATATTTAAAGCACAATTACCACCAAGCATTCGCATTTACAGGCAGGAATGCAACAGTTGATGGAATGAGTTTAATCATTTTTGTTTACCCTACCAGTACAGAGTAGGTAGAGAAGGTATATGTATTTCACCCAAAAATTCTGTTGCCGAGATTTCACTGGCAATATAAGTTTTGAAGCACCATCAATCAAAACAGCATTTTTTGAAAATGTCCCGTGTGTTTGTTAGTGTCATTGAGAACGTACGAGTACTCCGGCTCAGATGAGTGGAGTTGGAACAGCCTGCTTTAGCGTAACTGCAACAAAATGTATGCATAACCTGCCACTTTTGATTATTTTGTGATTTAGCCGCATAATGAAACACGCGCGAAGCAGCCTCTTCTTCAGATGATTCACTCGCTGGGAAGTCGAACACAAGATGTCCCTAATCTCTCGCGGAAGCAGCACTCGTCACGACAGTTGTCACCACTGCACTTTTAGAATCTTGATGTCGCACCAGAAACCAACTCAGTTAAACAACTTTGGTATTTATCCAAGAACTCGTTTTTTGATTATGGCATTTATAGTTACTCACATATTTACATAATTATTGTTTTTCCAAGCACGTATTTTTGGGTTCATCTGACCTCAAAATGTATATTACAGATGAAGTCGATGTCTAAATCTTCAGTGGATCATGTAACTACCACATATAGATGCTAGAGCAGACGTCACTAACTTGCTTGATTTTTCTAGAGTAAATAGGTTGCTCCTTGCGCTGCACTAAGAAACACGTAATATCAGTTAAGATATGGGCTTTTGATAGCATTGGTTGTTCTCTCGTTCCTTGCACAGTGTGTCGTTTGTTAGTTTATAATGTCGGGAACAAAGAAATCAACACGCAGGCCATCGTCTTCAGTTTAGCCTGCCTTGGGAGAAATTTTTCTTACCGTAGAGTGTTTCAGTTATTTTATAATACTTCATAGTGAATGAGTTAAATAGCAATTAATTACCAAGATATGTGTTCATAATCTCTGCTATAAATATGAGTTTTTTCTATTCCAATTAGTTACTAAGACACCATGTATTCACTGCTATAAGAGGGGAAGTTTTTCGTTATAATTTAACTGTCTTCTACACAGCCTCTGCGGCCAGCAGCGAAAGCATCAGCAATTATTTTTTAAGTCAAAGCCCCCAATGTGACAATGAACGTTACAAATGAAATAATAAAAAATATAATTCTCATATTGAAAGGGCTTGTTTTACTACGCCAATTCTATAATAAATGGTATGGTGTTTTTTTTTTCTTCTTCAATGTATTATGTTACGAGTAGCAAACCTATACTAAATATGTATATGCTCGTGTCAGAAATATCAATACTAATGTAAGAGACATTATACCAAAGCAATTATTCTACATATCATAAACCTGCAATAAGTATATCAATTTAGGAATGTGCGTTTTAAATGGAAAATGTTGCATACAGTCACTGCACTGAAAAAATTTCCGCCCAGTTAAGACCACGCAGTGTGTAGTAGGTGATTCACTACGAACAACTAAACGGCCCGGGTTCGATCCTAAGCGACCGCATGTGAGATTTGTGTTGGACAGGGGCCGGTTTTCTCCGGGTTCTCAGGTTTCCCCCGCCTACACCTTCCACTGGTGCTCCATCTCCAATCCATGTATCATCAGTGTCATCACCTGCGGTGCCGAAGTAGTAAAAGCGGACTATGAAAAACAAAAACTACCAGCAACGAGCTGTATCCCCTCAAAGAGGAACAAGTTGATGACGCCTATGCTAGAAGGATCAACTTATGCGTACAAGCATATTCGAAACGTCAGATAGCATAGTTTCATATTTAAATATTTAATATTTTAATAATCCTAAAAAATATGTATCAGAAACTATAAGTGTCCTATAGATGAAGCTAGAAAAAATTAAATATCACATGACTTTCTCTACATCTCTACAATAAATTATTGTTAAAAAGCTTATTCTTTTATTTACATAATGGTAATCGAGAAAAAATCAGCAGAAATCGTCTTATTACTTGCCTTGTAAGTAGAAGGGAAATAAGGGGATACCATAGGCTAAAGCGATAGTCAAGAGCTGGTTGCTATGTGACTGAAGTTCCTTTGTATGTATGGACAGAAGTTCACAAATTCCCGTATGAGAAAAGTAAAACTTTTTTAAAGCTGAAACTAATAACAAGGAATATCTCAAAAAAACTCAACATCACGAAAAAAATGTATATAACATAAACTGTGTGTTTTAATGAGCTCTACATTTTTGTGAAGTATGTGTTTGTCTATCTCTTACGGTTTACCAGTTATGCAAAATCCCACAAAATTCATCCAGAATAAACATGTCTTCAGAAGCTATTCCCAGAAAATTGAAGATATAAATTTTGTCATATAAATATGTTAAATATAAGAGCTTTTAATCAAAGGCGTTAGAGCTATTTTTTAGAAAATCAAAATGTTCGAATATTTTTTCCATGTAAAGGGTAGTTGGAGGTTGGGGGATTTTCTTGAAAAATCTTCGTGTCACGTCCTTGGAAGATACCAAACTTAAATACCACACATACACACGCACACACACGGGCGTATTTTCAAAAATGTTTTTTTTTTTGGATTCACTGGTACCCAAAACATGTATTTCCAATGAAACCTAGGTATAACATTTTAAGGTGTATTAAAATACCATCTCTATATACTATGTACATAGTGTAGAGGAAATAAAAATGTCTATGATATAAAGTGTGTGTGTGTGTGTGTGTTTGATGATGTCTACATATTTTGTATAGTAAATTTTTGTCTAGCATTTGCGGTTTACCAATTACGCTAAATTATACAAAATTATCCAGAATGAAGCGTTCTTCAGAAGTATTCTCAGAAAATTCAAGATATACTTTTCCCTTGTCATAAACATACCTTAAATATTTGGCATTTTAATAAAAATCGTTAATGCCATTTTTGAGAAAATCAACATTTTCGAAAAATACTCCATGTAAAGTGTGGTTGAGATGCGGGAATTTTCACTGAACTTAAATACCAAGTTTGGTATTTAACCGCTGTTTGAGTTATGCTGCTCACAGACATACTAATACCCACGCGGACATGATTCTAGAAATTATATTTTTTGGATTCACGGGGTCTCAAAACATGCTTTTCCTGTGAAATCTTGGTATCGAATTTGAAGGTGGAATACAATTCAATATCTATTCACTATTTTCAGTGTAATAAGCTTTCGTAGGAATAGTTTTAATGCAGTTATTAACGTATGGAGAAATGAATTCATAATGTCATGAATGATTGAAGGTATTACTGAATTTCCTTGTTAATACCCGATTTTTACGAGGTCACGACTTTATTTTTTTTTTTTTTGGGTCACTTTAATGCCGTGAAATACTGGCATGTCCTCGCTCGCAGGCTGTGACGTAATCCACCTAGGAGCCTGTCGCAAAATGTTGTAAGGTAATTCATTGTCTGTAAGGGATTTCATTACAAGCTCAATATTAGAGCGTCATTTAGAGCAAGCTATACCCCAAAACTGACCATAATTTGCAATCCATGGGATTAAGGGCATGGCTACCAGAGGACCAATCCTCAGTATTGATGAGGCGAAGGACCATACACGGTGTTCTGCTGAATTTGTCTCGGTATAGAAGAGGGCTCAGTATCCACTGTTTTTACTTTCTCTACACGCCCCATGTGCATAGTGTATAGAGGAAGTATTGTACTCCTCTCAAAAATCGATACCGGATCCCCTGAATCCAAATAAAAAAAAGCATTTTTTAGAAAAAGGTCCGTGTATGCTGTGTCTGTGTCAGCATAGCTCAAAAACGAAAATACCGTTAAATACCAAACTTGGCAATTAAGTTTGGTATCTCTCAAGGATGCGACACGAAGATTTTCAAGAAAATTCCCCCACCCCAATCTACCCTTCAAAGGGTAAAATTTTTGAAAATTTTGATTTGCTCAAAAATGGTTCTAACAATTTTGATTAAAATCCCTCATATTTAAGATACTTACATGCCAAATAAAATGTATATCTTGAATTTTCTTGGAATAGTCTCTGAAGACCTCTTTATGCTGGATGAATTTTGCCGAATTTTGTAACTGGTAAACCGTAAGAGATAGGCAAAAACTTACACAACAAAACATGAAAATCTCGTTAAAACATACAATTTATATTGGGTACATTTTTTTGTGGAGTTGACCGTTTTTGAGATATTCCCTGTTTTTAGTTTCAGCTTTAAAATATTTATACTTATCTTATACGGGAATTTGTCAACTCCCGTCCATACAAACAAAGGTAGCTCAATCACATAGCAACCAGCTTTTAAAAGATTTGACTAACAATTTAGCCTTGGTACTCCCTGATTCCCTTTCACTTACAAGAAAGCAAGTAATAAGACCCTTTCTGCTATTTTTTCTCGATTAGTATTAAGTAAATAGAAGCATAAGCTTTTTAACAATAATTTATTGTAGAGATGAAGAGAAATTCATGTGAATGGAACGCATAAGATACTTTTACTTCCTTTAGCACGTATAAACAATGTACATAGGAGGCAGATAAGATATTGTATTGCACCCAAAAATTCGATAGCGAGATTTCACCGAAATACAGTTTTTGAGGACCCCTGAATCTAAATAAAAGTATTTTTAGATAAAGGTTTTGGTGTGTGTGTGTATGTGTATGTGTGTGTGTTTGAACAACATAACAATGATGAAAAGTTGGTTAAATACCAAATTGGATAATTAAGTTCAACATCTTCTACGGATGCAACTCAAGGATTTTCAGTACAATCTCCTAATCCAAGCTACCATTTAAAATAAAAAGTTTTATAAAAATTTTATTTCCCCAAAAATGGTTTTAATAATTTTTATTAAAATGCCTTATATTAAAGATAAATTGTTAGAACCATTTTGGAGAAAAACAAAATTTAAAAGAAATATGCCACGTAAACGGTAGTTATGGATAAGGGATTTTCTTGATAATCTTCTATCGAAGTCTTGGAAGTTACCAAACTTAAATATAAACTTTGGTATTTAACGATCTTTTCGTTTCTGAGCTATAATGTTCACAGGCACTCACACACACACATAAGGACCTTTCTCTAAAACTTTTTTTTTAATTCAGGGGAACTCAAAACAACGAAGCCTTGACATAAATTTTTGGGTAGAGTACAATTCCTTCTCTCCCTTCTATGTATGTGCATAGTATATGTAGTGAAAGTAAAACATCTAATGCATTACATTCACTTCACTTACTCTACCCATTCTTCTGTTAATCATTCTTATAAAACATTATCTGAAATTGTTTGGTTACACATTTCATTGCAGGTACAAAGGGGACAATATAAGGTGAAGCAATAGTGAAATCAAGCGGGTCGAGATGTGATGATTTATATTCCATGTTTTTCGTATAATTACAGGAAAATCATATAGCAACTTAAAAGTTAAAAGGTATAAATGCCCCTTGAAAAAAAAAATCGATAAAGTGTTTGAAAATTCACCGCAAGAATAAATAACTCGGAAATGGTTAATGCCACAAATTCACTTTATTTTTAAAAAGCTTTCTATGTAAAAGGTGGCTTGTGGTGGGGAGATTTTCTTGCAAATCTTCGTGTCGCATTTTTAGAAGATACTAACTTTTAATAACAAGTTTGCTATTTAACGGTTTGTTCATTTTTCAGATATGCTATTCACAGACAACATATATAGACTTTTTTTCTAATTTTTTTTAATCGGGGAACCTCAAAACATATTTCGGTGAAATATGGACATCAAATTTTTGGGTGGAATACAATACGTAGCTTTTCTAACTACTATGTACATACATGCCAGAGAAAGTAAACATTTACTCATATTTAAAATATCTTAAAATAAACTTATAGACCTTTAGGATATTTTCCAAGCAAATATTATAATTCCCTGGTATTTTAATAAAATTAGATGTCATTTACAGCAAATTAAAAATTAACACGTTTCCATGTAAACGCAGTTTAGGATAAAGGAGTTTATTTGAAAGCATTTGTTTCATCCTTATAAGATGCTTAATTACTATACCACGTTTGGTATTTATGTGACTTTCCCTTTTTGATTTAGGTATGCTTTCATAGACTCACAGACATTGGAACATTTTCTAAAACTTCTCTTTTGGATTCAGAGGCCCTCCAAAGGTGTATTTACAGAGAAATACCTATATATCGTAAAATATTTGGGTGAAATGTTGTGTCGTAATGATATCAGATGTACTTTTATGCTACTGTTCATGGTGCAAACAAAATGAGACGTTAGAACCATTTTTGCTTCCTCTAGCACGTATGTACAACGTATTTCACGTATAGCACACATATATATTTTGAGAACCTCTGAATCCAAAAAGAGCATTTTTATAAAAACTTCAAGGTGTGTCTCTGGACAGCATAACTCAAAAACGAAAAATTCGTTAAATGCCAAACCTGGTATTTAAGTTCAGTATCTCTCAAAGATATTTTCTAGAAAATCTCCACTCCAAACTACCTTGACACGGCAAGATTTCGAAAACATGAATTTTCTCAAAAATGAACTCTAAAGATTTTGATTAGAGTAAATATATTTAAATATATTTGCTGACAAATAAAATGTGTATACTGAATTTTGTGGAAATAGCTTCTGAAGTCGTCTTCATTCTGGATGAATTTTGCATGACTGCTAAACCTTAAAAGATAAACAAAAACTTACTATACAAAAAATGTATACCTTATCAAAATACAGAATTTTTGCCCTTTATATTTGTATTGTGAAGGTAACTGTGTCCGAAGATATTCCTTTCAATTATCCAAATATTGGTTTCAATTTTAAAATATTTATATTTTTCTCAGACAGAAAGTCGCCCGTGTTTCTTTTGTTTTACTTCTAACAAAGAAGCGAGTTTCAATGAGAATCACATGGCGACTGCTTATATGAAACTAAGTTTTAAGAAACCTCTACTAATGCTTAACTGGACTAGCATGGTGTAGAAAAAAGAATTATCTTTTGTAAGAAGAATGTAGAACAGATAGAGAAAGTGGTTAGACCACTCGCCTCTCACCTAGACGGCCCGGGCTCAATCCCAAGCGAACGCATGTGAGATTTGTGGTGGACAAAGCGGTGCTGGGGCGGGTTTTCCGTTTTCCTCCGCCATAGCATTCCACCGGTGCCCCATCTACATTCCATTTATCATCAGTGTCATCATCGCCTGCGCTGCCACAAGTAGTAAAAGCGTGCGTTAAACACTATCCAAAAAAAAAAAAAAAAAAAAAAAGCTAGGGAAAGTCGTGTAGTGTAATGCATTATTTTTTTTTTATGATACTGCTATTCAGTTTTCATGGTGCAAATTTGGGATTTTAAACAAATGTTTAGTTCAAAGTGATGTGCAATTTTCACCGTCATACGTGCACGATTCTATATTATTACTTTCTCTATACGAACTATGGACATAGTGTATAGAGGAGGTATTACATAGCACCCAAAAATTTGGTGCCGAGATTTCACCGGAAATATATGTTTTGAGACCCCCTGAATAAAAAAATATTTTTAGAAAAATGTCCGTGTGTGTGTGTCTGTAGGCAGCAGAGGTCAAAAACGAAAATACCGTTAAAAACCAAACTACCCTTTACATGGAAAAAATTTCGAAATTTTTGATTTTCTTAAAAATGGCTCTAAAGATTTTGATTGAAATCTCTTATATTTAAGATATTTACATGCCAAATAATATGTATATCTTGAATTTTCTGGGAATAGCCTCGAAACACCTCTTTATTCTAGATGATTTTTATTTAATTTTGCATAACTTGTAAACCGTAAGAGATAGACAAAGATTACTTTACAAAAAATGTAGATCACGACAAAACACACAATGTATGTAATATACATTTTTTTCATGGAGTTGGTCGGTTTGCAGATATTCCTTCTTATTGGTTTCAGCTTTAAAAAACATAGACTTTTCTCTACGAGAATGGACTTCTATCACTTTCACCTATAGTACTCCCTTATTTCGCTTCTATGTATAAGGAAGCAAGTAAGATGATTATTTATGCTAATTTTTGTCAATTAGCATGAAGTAAATAGAAATATAAGCTTTTTAACAAAATTTGTTGCAGAGATGTAGAGAAAGTCATGTGAATGGAGCACATCAGATTATGTTTCTTAAATGGTTCAGTATCTCAAATGTATATTTCCAAATTCAGTCTCTAATATTTGAAGATTTGTTTCCAACCCATGCAAGATAACTGCCCTCATAATTCCACAGCTTTACAACTAAGCATGACATATAATAAAGAATAGAAGGGGACAAAATGCGCTTAAGAATTGCACGATTTTGGTTTCCATCTTGTGGGTTTAAGTGGCAGGGCTGTATATGACGTAGAACCAACTCTATAAATCTGGCTGGGGAAGTCGACCACGAGGGGAGAGAAGTGACGCCTTTTGGCCCCTAAAACCCAAGCTCAACTTTGTGGAGGGCTAAGTTTGCCGACGACTGAATAGAGGCGGTTGAAGGATGTTGCTGTCTCCTGCAGCGCCTCTAGCTTTCTGTTTTGTGAAGTGTCTGATAGACCATTCCTTAGAGACGAGACGCTTCCGTTTGCTGCTTCCTTAGTTCTAGTCCTGTGTCAGCAACTACAGTTTACGATCAGCCTATTGTTATCTATTGTTGCATAAAAACCTGTAACCAAAAGCTTCTTGAAAGTTATATTTCCAGGAAGTACCAATCACATTTCACCAAAAGCAATCGACATCAAAAGCTTGTGTGTCTATATACCGGGTGGAAGGGAACTTATTGCATTCCTTTTAATATGTGCTTCATAGAAGCATTACAAACAAAAAAGTCTAATAGCATTTTATTCTTTGATCATCGATTCTGAAAAAATAAATGGTTTTTGTTCCAAATTGGATGCCTAATTCCACAAGAATGTACGAAGATAATAGTTTGTTACATATAAGATGCATAGAGTAACGTATTTCTCACATTAGTTTCGGTGGGAATTATGGTACATCACACGGATTTTCGAAATAATTAATCATTTAAAAGAATTAAAAGAAAATTCCGAGCAGTTTTTCAAAGGTGAAGTAACTCGCAGCCTTGCGTTGAGGTTGATCAGGTTTTTGAACCATCTTCTGGATGTAAACATGTCGGTCGCTTGCAAACACGACCCAGGGTGGTGTAATGTTTTGGGAGATAACGAATGCAACTGGCATTGTGTATGGTCAACACTCGCACAGGATGTACTGACCTAGTGCCAGTGACAACCTGCAGCAGTGCCAGATTGTCTTCTCTTGTTTTCAACAAAATTAAAATATCTCCGTAGGTGGTCAGAGAGAAACAGTAATATACAAAACGTGTTCCAAATGCCGAAATCTATCAGTGGTTTAAATTAATACAATGACTTTCCTTCCACCAAGTGTATATGTAATGTGATGTTTCAGAATGCTGTTCCATATCTGCTCAATTTTAGTAGATATAAGCTCAGAAAATAGGGATATTGTTTTTTGTTTCACTATTTTGACATTTTCCTAACTTCCAAATATTCCGGACGATGCAATTTTTACTTTCTTAACAGGTATGTACAATATACAAAGTACGTAGAGAAGATATTGCATTCCACCTTAAAAATTCGATACCGAGATTTCACCAGAAGTATACGTTTTAGGGTCCCCGGTATTAAAAAAAACGTTTGGACAAAGGTCCGGGTGTGTATGCGTGTGTTTATGACAGATAAAAAGTCAGTAAAATACCAAACTTGGTATTTAAGTTTAGTGTCTTCCAAGGACACATCCTTGGACACACAAGGACACACCCAAGGACACATGGTCCTTTACATGGAAGAAATTTCGAAGTTTTTTATTTTCTCAAAAATGGCTCTAACGATTTTTATTAAAATACCATATATTAAATATATTTGCAAGGCAAACAAAGTGTATATCATGAATTTTCTAGGAATAGCCTCTGAATACCTCTTTATTCTTAATGTACTTTTATAACTGGTAAATCGTAAGAGATAGAAAGAAAAAAAAACTTTTTACACAAAAAATGTAGATCTCGTTAAAAACAAATTATCTTATTTTTCGTGGAGTTGACCATTTCCAAGATATTCGTTATTGTTAGTTTCAGTTTGGAAACGCTTAAAACATTTTTCATATGGGAATTTGTCAACTCCTGGACGAACAAAGAAACGTATTTCGATCACATAACAACAGCTTTTGTCGCTTTAGCCTAATATATTCCCTTGTTTCTCTTCTGCTTACAAAGAATTAATTAATACCACAATTTTTGCTAATGTTTATCTTGATCTGCACGAAGTATAGAGAAGGATCAGCGTTTGTAAGAATAATCTGTTGCAGGATAGCTAGAGAGAATCTTATGAATATAATACATCATATTTTTTTACCAAGCTGCCTATATTTTAAGAATTGGCATGGAATACAAATCACCTACTTACATTTATTTTATTTTGCTTCATTACTTTAAACAAATTAAAAACATTTATTTTCTTTTTATAATTATGACAAATGTATTCTTAAAAATTAATTTTTGTTGTTCTTAGTAAGGGAGAAACAATCTCTTTGGCTCAAAAAATTAGCGTATTAAAATAAGTACAAAACTGCATACAAAATCTCAAAGAATGTGACTAAAATTAATATTGAAAAAAGCGGTAAATCTAAAAAGCAGAAACTCTTTAAATTGTCTTTTCTGTTTATATCAAATAAGAGTCATACATTAGAAAAAAATGCAATGAAAGTTTTAGAGTTTTCACTTTTCACAGTTGTTGCATATTGTTCACACTTGTCCTTGATACGAAGCTTTTGTTTTTGCAGAAATAAAGGGAAGAAGAAATCACGGAACAACACTAGTGGTCTACTGAATCAATATTGTAATTAACGAAAGAAGAAGGATGTAACAATTTATTTTCAATTTTCACATTGGAATCGTAATACTCATATCATTACACTTTTATTTAAGTTTACTTCATTAGGATTTCTGAGGCACATACTTAACCTGCAATGAAAATATGTGTAATACCAGCAGCGACAGTATATGGGACAAACAAAAACCTCGTTTAGCTCGTAACTTTTATTTACCACGCGAAATGTGTTACTCCGACTTTCAAATTGTTCGTAAACCGTAAAAGGTGGCGCTGCACTATCATGTATCTCGACTTGCATTCGGGAGGTATTGAGTTCGATTCCTATTGCTGGGCTTCTTGATATATGTTGCTTTTTTTTTATTCTGGAGTTTCCCCAGATTGCATGGAGAAAGTTGGGGCAGTTCATTATAAGCCCCAAATTTCCTGTCTAGCGTGCTCTCTTCCATCACTCTGTTTCAGGGTTGAAGGACCAGAAGACGGTGTTCGGCGAATTGCAGATGGGCGGTAGTGTGCGCACGGTTGAGGTTTATTCCTGGCGTTGTTCCTGGACCACTCTGGTTTAATTATTATTCTGGTTTATTTTGTTCAGCTAACATTAATTGTGAACGTGAATTAATTGTTTCTTTCGCACTAGCCGTGTGTAGGACAGAAGCTGGAGAGGTATAGTCAGACTGAAAAATGCAATGCTACAGCTGGGATTTGAGCCACGGATCCCCTTCTGTTTGTAACTGACTCGTATTTTTTCCGATAAACAAGGAAATGTTAAATTGTTAGAGAATTTAGTGCAATGCAGGCATGTTCCATGGTAGCTTAGTGATCTGAGCAGCTGAAGGAAAACAAGGGATTCATGGTTAAAATCCCGGTTATGGTATTGCCTTTTACATTCTATCTCCAATTAGTTACGGACGTTTAAGGCGATGAAGATCTTGTGTGAAAGATATATTATTACTATTGTTCTACCACTGCTTCCAAATAATATTATTAAAAGAGGGGCAGCAACTATATTGGCAGCAAATGGAGTGGATATGCCTTCTGGCACTTTCAAGCTAGGTCCTTTTTGAAGGACCCCAGGAGCCTTGGAGCTTATGAGATAGAGCCCGACGTCGTCGTCGGAGCTTAAACCGCTAGGGGCCCGTCATCTGTCCTCGTCCCACCTGCCCACCCTTGGGTCGCATAAGGTCCTCAGAGCCTACGTGCGGTACTCTGTCTGGGACAACCGTCAATCCAATTGAATTTTATTTGTGGGTGCTCTTTAACTGCTGAGTTTCTCAAGTCCCATTCTATATTGGGCATGAAAGACTGCTATATTTTTCTCAGAGGTCTCTTTATCAGGCTTGAGGTTATTTCGCATGTCATAAATCTTGACATGAGACCAACGGATTTACTTTGCTTCCGACGGAAGCCTTGCTCAGGAATTTTACTCCTGGGAAAAATCAATCGCTCTTCGCCGGAGTTTAACCGGCAAACTTGGGAACCAGAGTCTTGCAAGTTGCCCTTAGACCACGGAGGACGACTTTCAATCCAATTCAAATCGATGGCAACTATCTCGTAACTGACTCTCATTTATTTTATTTATCAATGTATTATTTATTTATTTTTCATTCATATAGGCCCCTCTTTAACTTCTAGGGCCATATCGGTGGTTTTGCATTAGAAATAACTCGTTGTCTGTAGGTTTGGTACGTTTGGTTTAAATCGTTTTATTTTCCTCAAACACACACATTCACTCTCACATACATACTTCCAGAAACAAAAATTCCCCGCCCCAGCCGGGAATTGAATCCGGGAGAGAAATGAGCTCGCTGACCACTCGACCACAGAAGCAGTCTCTCATTTATTTTCTGCCCACATTTTATAGTAATTTGGTGGTTTGGAGACACCGTTACACAATGGTGTAGACGACAAACTTCTTTAAAGTGCAGACATTTACTAGTGATGAAAATATTGTTAGCTTAAACAATACTATTTTTGTGCTAATTTAATATGGTTTAATTGCTAGCAGGCTTTGGAACAGGCAATGAGCAAATATGATTTACCTTGTGTATTTGACTCCCGCAGTGTGGGCTATCTCTGGAGCACTGAGAAGTCCTCTAGGCTGCACCACCAGACAGCTCACGTCAAGACTAGCTATCACGCTGGAATTGAGATGCAGCGGTGCTGAGGCAAGGATTCGATTCTCGTGAGAACGTGTTCTTAGTCTTCCTCCTGCACACAAAAAGGTAAACATTACACATTTTACAGAACTGTTCAGCATTTAATAAGTTAATAGTGCCAACGATAACACAGAAAATACATTTGACCTTCAAATTATTTGCGGGCGCTAGTGCTAGAAATAAAACTACATATCCAAGTTTAGGTATGGTCAGAGACATCATGGTACATAAACCCGTGATATAAAATACTATATTGTGGTTCCCAAGGTGGCGGGTTCAAACCCACGGAAGGCGATGGACTTTTTTGGGCGTAAAAATCTTTAACATGACTTCGTTTGGAACGGAGGCAAAGCCGTTGGTCTCGTATCGTAGATTAAACAGAATCTCAACTTAGAAGCCTCTGAGCCAACATTAAGCGGTTATTTGTGTCCAAAATAGAATGGGATGCCGGAAGCCACAGCCATTTAAGATCATCCATAAATAAAACCAGTATAATTTAATTGTTCTTACATGGAACGTGGATGAGGAATTATATGATACTGATTCTTTCTGACATTATTTAAACGTTACCACTAATAATATTACACGGTTCAGGTCACAGTGTGGCTGATGATATGCTGACATTTTGCCAGTAATACATGCATATAAATATGGGGTGACAGTATATGCTTCTACACAAATTATACAAACAGAAAATTATTAAATGAGGCTGAATTTCAATATATATATGAAGCAAAATAACATCTGATGGAAGAAGTAAAAATAAACTATTAATGGAATATGCCAAGCAAAACTTAAAGTCAGTAAGACAAACACATTATTTACATCCAATAATATTAGGAAGAATTTATTGAAAACATGCGTATGAAGTATAATGTTGCATGGATACGAAACTGGTCAACTCTAATATCAGAAAGAACAAGAATAGAAGCATTTGAAACACGGTGCTACAGAAAAATGTTGAAAATTAGTTGAATTGATAAATATACCAATGAAGTACTTTGTAAATGAGCAAAAACAGAAAGACAAACTAAATAAATTAAATAAATTAATCATATATAATATACGATTTTCAATTCGGAATTCTTTTACGCTTATCAAAACAATACTTTTACATTTTTATTGCCATTTTAAGTTTACCATGCCAAAAACACAATGTTTTTAAAAAACTGAACTAAAAATACATATCTGTCAGCATTGTCATCAATATATATATATAATTATGCACCGGAATTATTTTGATTTCGATTTCTAAATTATAATGAAAGCATTAGATATGTATATATCAGCGTTAACCTACTGGTTAATGAAAATTTCAACATTTATTAAAATATAAATGAAAAAATAATATATTCTTAATTAAATACCAATGTTGTAAAGTGTAGCTCCTTTCTAAAAATAAATATCTGCTGCATAATCTAAATATACAAAGTTATAGGCACCTCCATTGGGATGTATGGTCCCGCAATAGCTATTTATGTATCAAGAACGCAAAATAAGACCTTGGTGTATGAATTAGATAGGCACTGATTAAGTACGCTGAAGCTTTTACGTATATGCTACAAATAACTCTTAATAAAGTATCTTTAAATTAGAAACAGGTGGTAATATATTAGAAATAAAATAGACAAATAAGCATTTAGTGTATAACTAAAAAGTATAGCCATCCATTTGTTGACATTCTCAGAGGCCTGAATTCACAACCAGATCTGAAGAAATTCTTCTCATCGAATACACTCAAAGACATTACAAATACGCCTGGAAATACTTATCGTAAGACGTGGTGTTTTCGCTGATCCCGCCCATGTCTTTCACCTGTTAAAAGCGTGTTGGGCAGACCATGTTACAGAAGGGAAGTGGACAGACATGAAACGTACCTTGATACAAATGAAGTTTTGAGTTGTGAGCTGGTGATCTCCAAACTCTCCAATTGGACAATACTCGACCTCTCTCACCGGGTGATACAAAATCAGATTAATATTTTCTCTGCCCTGAAGTTATAATGCCAGGTAATACGTGCACGCGGTCGACTGAATTAGCACACTACTTATACAAGTCAGCTAGTTCTGTGGAAGCGTTGAGCGGCTTTGACGTATGAAGGGGTAGACTGCTTAATTAGTTTTGCTTTTTCTTACTCGCATGGTAGGTATGTTGTACCAGAATGGCACCAATGAAAATAGTGGTAAGACTCAAGTCCCCATCAAACGTTCATATTTTCAGCAAAATTACAGCGCCAGTATTATTGTTATAGTCTTTGAGTGTACAAACATTGCCTACCCAGTCCACTGTGCCTGCTTATCTGTGTGCATGATGAATAACAACAAACACCGGGCAGTCAGCGACGATTCAGTGACAGAAGTTATCTGTGCGGAAAACATATGCATTATTTTGCAACCCACGTTCTCAATGTAATAGCTGTTCAATTCAATTACAGTTAGAAGTGAATGTATGACAGAGCAGCACTCCTCTAAAATAACAGAGAATACAGCTTGTAACTTTACCAAATGCTGCCAGCCGATACATACCCCAAACTGAGAGATCTTACAGGCCGTATTGTTGCAAAACTGGTTCCATATATACTTGTGATAATTCTTTTGTAAATTTAACTATACTAAGGGTGATACATGCTACAGTTTGAATGATGATATCCTTCTATCAACATTCCGTCTCTGTGTCTACAATAAAGTCTGAAATCGATAAATTTGTGTCGGGAAAAAGGTGTCAGCGTTCTACTGTACGCCACAAAACAAAAGAAAAAAAAAGGGAGACGAATAAGAAGAAGAAAAAGTTTGTAAATCCTCTTTTGAGGAAGAAAGACTGTAAGATATATTCTGGTACTCGGCCACTTGCCGAGTTGGTTCCGCCACTATTGCACTTTGTACTTGACGGTGAGCAACTATCTGGTTAACATCTCCAGGGCAACCATCATACTTCTGAGTTTACCAGCCTCTCAGAGCAGAACCATAGCTCTAGGAAGTGCTGGTCACAACAGTTGGAGATGTGCATGTCAGCGCTAATTCTGAAGGTTCGTGCTTATTACGCTTATTATGCCTCTAAAAGGTTTCTCTGACGACCTAGGTCGCTGACGTACTACTTTTGGGCGTGTTAACAGTTTGATAAGTAACTGTTTTAGAGAGCGTATACTAAAATCATATAAGCATTGTTTTGCATGTTCTCAGATAATACTAGGATAAACGTGAGCGTCTATATCACAAAAAGCTGAACGTTTTTGTTATGTGTTGCTATGCAAGAATTGACGCAATTAATTGAACGCAGTATAATTTTAAGAGCTTGGTAGCATAATTCCACTAAATGGAGTTAGAAACACTGCAACGCCTCCCGGAAGCATTGATCGTAACATTTTGAGATGCGGATGTAGATGGCAGTGTTTGTTCTGAGCTTTAGTTTCTAAACAACAAGCTTGTGATTGAAAATATGAGTGAAACAGCAGTAACAATCTAATGTGTTGTATTCATATGACTTTGTATTTGTCATGGAAACAAATTATTCTTACAAAATATTCTTTTCTGTACCTAAGATCCTGCTAATCGAAATAAATATTAGCAGAAATCGTCTTATTACTTGCTTCCTTCTAACCAGAAGGGAAATAGGCTAAAACGATAGTGAAATCTTTTAAAAGCTAATCACTATATGAACTAGTGAAGTACGGTTCGCTTTGCACGGCCAGTAGTAAAGTAAGAGACGAAACGATAGGTGATCTCCCGTTTGAAAAAAGTTTAAAATTGAAACCAACAAAAAGGAACATATCAGAAACGGTCATTTCTACAAAAAAAATGTATAAGAATAAATTGTGTGTTTTAAAATATATACATATATTTTTGTGTAATAACTTTATGTCTGTCTCTTTTGATTCATCTAGAATGAAGAAGTCTTTAGAGACTATTTCCAGAAAATACATATATAGATTATATTTCTGATGTATATATCTTTAATATACGACATATGCATCAAATTTGTTAGAGCAATCTTTGAGAAACACAAACTTTTCGAAAAATGTTTCATGTACAGTGTAGTTTGTGTGGGACAGTTTTGTGAAAGTTTTGGTGTCGCAGTCTTGGTTAAAATTAAATATAAAGTTTTGTATTTAACGATAATTTCATTTCTGATCTACATGCACTCACATGCATGTGTCTAAAAATGTTGCTTTGGACTCTACACACTATGTAATAGTACGTGTAGAGAATTTAAAGGCTGTTGCAAGGTAGCAGTGTGAACGAAGAGTTTGTCAAGCATTTTGTTTAAAACTCTGTTATAGTTAGTATAACTGGCCACAGCTACCTGGATTTTGTTTATTAAGCCGCTAAAAGGTTTTCATGTCGACCTAGGTCTATGCCGCTAAAGTAATATCTTTCGGCGTGTTAACAGTTCATTAAGCAACTGCTTTGTAAAACGTGAATTAAAAACGTATTGAAATTCCTTTGCATGTTCGCAGATTATGCTTGGACAAACCGTGAGCGTGTATTTCGCAAAACAAGCGAACACTTTTTTGTTACCTATTGCTGCGCAAGAATTGACCGTCGGTGGTATAGTTTCATAAATACGGAAAGCAGAAACGAGAATAGTTAGCTCTGTAACTGTTTTGGAAACAAAGAGGTATGTTTTCCAAACAAACTAGCGGAATTACTTTTTTAAAGTGCTTATTTTTTCCCATCTATCGTGTTTCCCTGTGCTTAACAACCACAGCTCACTGAGCAGACCGTCCGTTTCTGTTTTTATTTTGCCTTCGATATCCGCACGAATAAAATCACGAGTGAAGCTTAGGTAGGTATTTTTGGAGTTTTCCACATGCTGGATTGGCTACTGTAAGAGCCAATTCATGCAATAGTTTGTTTTTACGTACTGCACACAGTACAAAATGCAAATGCAGAATAAAACGCGAGAAAAGCATTACATAAATGCACTTTTGTGACCAATAACATTTTCGTTACTCCCCAAATGTTCATCTAATAACATTTAAAATTCCTATTGTAAATAAATTTACCAAAGGCTGTTGGGCAGTATTAATTGTGTAACATTATTAAAGCTATACAAATACTTAGTCATAGATTACTGGCACTACATGCGTATTTAAGATATAAGTTAAATCTGAAGAGAAGAAAGGAAATATATTAAGTCAGATATGTAGCTATTCTAAAAAAAAAATATGTTTCTATTTACTTTATGCTATTCGAATTGAGCATTTGTTTAAATGCTTTTACTACATGTTTTCTTTTATTCACAATAGGAATACGACTACTTTACGCTTAAGCGGTAGTCAAATCTAAGAGCTGGTCGCTATGTCATGGCGTTGAAACTCCGTTTGCTTTACATGACGAAGGAAAAAAAAATCTGTGTTTCATTCACATGAATTTCTCTTTCTGCTATGCAAACTACTCTTACAAAAGATTGTTCTTTTATCTATTTCATGGTAATAGAGATTAACATTAGCAAAAATTGTCTTATTACTTAGCTCCTTTTTAATAGAAGGGAGCTAAGGGAATACACTAGGCTAAAGCGATGGTAAAATATTTTCAAAACAGTCACTATGCAATTGACATGGAAAATCAATACCCTTTGCATGACTAGGAGTAAAACAAAAGTAAAATGGATGACGACTTCCTGTTAAAGAGAAGTATACATTTTTAAAATTCAAACCAAAAACAAGGAATATCTCGCAAAAAGCTTATCTGAACACAAATGTGTAGGACATAAGTTGCCTTTTGACGAGATCTACAGTTTTTGTGTAGTAAGATTTTACTTAACTCTCACGGTGGACAAAAATCTTCCAGAGCGAAGGGGAGTTTAGAGGCTATTTCCAGGAAATTCATGATATACAATTTATTTGTCATGTAACTATTTTTAATATATGATATTTAATGAAAATCGTTGGAACATGATAAAGGAGTTTTTTTTCCTGTGGTTTAGATAGTCATAAATAAATATAAAAGCTAAAATTATAATACATATTATATAGAATCGCAATATATAAATAAAAGTTCATAAAACATTTTATGTACACTAAAGAGAAACCAAATAACATAAATCACCAATTCCTTATAATAGTTAAAGAAAAAAATCGAATATGATGCATGTAAAGGGTAGTTTGGAGGATGCTAAAATTAAATATCCAAGTTTTGTATTTAACTGAATTTTAGTTTTATGCTGTTCAGGGACACAAGGATTCAAGCGACCCTAAAACGTTTAATTAGCTTGAAATATTGGTTTAATTTTTTAGAGAAATGCAATACTTCCCCTATCTATATACTATGTACGAAGTACAGAAAGTAAAAGCACCATGTTCATTAAAAGAAAACATATATTTCGTTCACCAAAATATCCTCTTCAACAATGACTTCCCAATTGAGAATATCAATTAAGTATTTGAAAATTCAAAGGAATAATAAGGAATACCTTAGAAATGTTTACCTCAAAAGAAACTATGGTTATAGAGAGCCTCAGTGACCGAGTGGTCAGCGAGCTGACTTCTCCTCCCTAGGTCCCGGGTTCGCTTCACGGCTGTTGCGGAGAATTTGTTTTTAACCAGAATTTTCTCATACCCTCCACAGAGTCTGGAAGTATATATGAGTGTGTGTGTGTGTGAGAGAGAGAGAGAGAGAGAGAGAGAGAGAGAGAGAGAGCGGAAAATAAAAAGCGATTTAGTCCCAACCAAGAACCTATAGACAGCGAATTGTTTCAAATGCAAAGCCCCCGATATGACTTTAGATGTTAAAGGGGACTATAAAAATGATATATAGCTTAAATGGACCAACATTCCTCTGTCCGCGCTTTTCATTCTATGATTAAGTGTTGGTTGACTCCTCTACAGTCTCCAGACCCAGGCCATGTGTAAATTATTGGGGGTTAAGTACTCTTTACGGGGAGGGTAAGCCTAAAAAGTTAAGTTACCAGTTATGCAAAAGTCAGTCAGAATGAAGAGAATTTAAGGGGCTAAAGTTTTAACTAAAAAGACGTGAACTTTTCTTAAATATACATTATTTTAATCAAAATAATTAGACATTTTTGAGAAGATAACAAATTTCGATACATTTTCATGTAACCTATGTAGTTGATTTAGGGGATACTTTTTTACTTTCTCTAGCAATGTATACAGTAGCTTCTCATACAATGTACAAAGGAGCTAAAGCAGCATAATTATGCATTGTACCCAAAAATTCAATATCGGGATTTCACCGGAAACGTGTTTTGAGGTCTCATGAGTCCGAAAAAGGCATTTGTACTTTCTCTACACATACTATGTACATAGTGTGTAGAAAAAGTATTGTATTCCACGTAAAAGTTCCATATCAAGATTTCACTGGGAATATATGTTTTGGGACCCCTGAATCACGAAAAAGAATTAGTAAAAAAGATCCC
This sequence comes from Hymenopus coronatus, assembly GCA_030762935.1. NCBI lineage: Eukaryota > Metazoa > Arthropoda > Insecta > Mantodea > Hymenopodidae > Hymenopus > Hymenopus coronatus. The sequence continues at coordinate 101,421,405 of CM060890.1, forward strand.
CGTGTGTGTGGTGTGTGTGTGTGTTGGAGAGAGAGAGAGAGGGGACAGCATAGCCCAAAACTAAAACACCGAGAGTATCTGCCAAGAATGCGACATGAGGATTTTCAAGAAAATATCGCCACGACAAACTGCCCTTTACGTGGAGAATTTTTTGAAAATGTTTTTCTCGAAAATAGCTATAACGACTTTGATTAAAATACATGCATTACATGTACTTACATCCAAAATAAAATATATATTTTGATTTTTCTGCGAATAGCCTCTGAAGATCTCTTTTTTCTGGATAATTTTGCAGAATATTGCATAATGGTTAAACCGTATGAGAGACAAAAACTTACTACATAAAATGTGGGTCTCTTTAAACGGCATAATTTATGTTATATAAGTTTTTCTAGTGGAGTTTACTGTTTTCAAGATATCGCTTTTATTGGTTTAATTTTTAAGCCACCTAACGTTTCTTAAACGGATCACGCAAAGCGAACCGAATCTCAATTGTTTCACAAGGCGATCAGCTTTTGAAAGATTTGACTATTGCTTTAGCCTAATGCACGCTCGTAGTTCTCTGCTACGTACAAGGAAGAAATAAATAAGACCAATTCTGCTGGTGTTTATCTCGATTAGCATGAAGTGGAGAAAGACTTATCATTTGTAAGAAGAGTTTGTATATGAAACACAAAGTTATGTGAAGGAACATATGAGATTTTTAAAAATATTTGTCTCGTATTCTTGAAAGATGCTAAACCTAAATATCTCACACACACACACGTTTACTAGGACTTTTGTCTAATTTACTTTTTTTTAGGTTACCTTTTATTGTTTCTTTCTTTCTTTCTTTCTTTCTTTCTTTCTCTTATTCAGATGGTCTGATTATCTGCGAAATCTGAATATCAAGTTTTCAGTGGAAAGCAATACTATGTCAACTATATTTGTGTAAAACGGAAGAAAATATACAAATATTGCGCTGATTAACTGAAGAAATTTGTTCTTCAAATCTCGTGGGACGACTATTCTGGCTGTTACTATTATTATGATTATTATTACTATTATTTTGTTGTATTTTCTCAGTTTCCAAGGTAAATACCGTATTGGATATTTAATACCACGACCCTAAGTTCCACTTAAGTAGTCTGCTATTTATCTACAGAGTGAATACATCTGGATTGGATGCATCCTAATGCTATCTGCTGGGGGCGAGGCAAAGGAAAATGGTACCTAGAAGACCATCTAGCGCACTCTATTAACAGATAGCGAAAGTGTCTAAACTGGATGGCACCCTAGTGCTTTCTACTTACCGCGAAGCGAAGTGGTACGGTAAAGGGATGAGACCTTGAAGGCTAATTGTCCATCACACATCAATCAACGAGGTATTTCACCTATAGATCCGTTGCGATATGCCCACGTAGTTAAATCGATGTAAGATAAAATACAGAAGTGGCATTATTGTGGACATATTTTTGTTAAATTAACCTTCCAATTTGAATAGTATTAGTAGTAGTATTCAACTCTCCTTCAGGACCATTCTTATCTGCTATAACCCTAAAGTGCTGCTATAATACAGTATTCAACCTTTTACCATAATCTGGAGCTAATTTGGCCCTTAATGGGTTACTTAGGAAAACCTTTTTATAGATGTTCACATATATTTTTTATTACATGTGGTATTCAATGTGAAAATCGGAATTATTGCTTTCATATTAATAGAGGAGCTCAAATTTTGGGAAATCTGGTAATCTTAGGATTATGACATTTCCACCGTGACTTAGAACTAGCTAAGTTCCTTAATTTGAACACCCCTATCATATGAGAGTAATTATGTATTAAGTGTACTAAAATTCATTTTGGAATTTACATAATTAAAAAATTAACAAATGTCTACAATAGATGCATTTTGATACATTATTATTCTCATATAATAGGGGTGTTCAAATTGAGAGTATAAATATGCATTTTTCCAAAGTTGGGCTAAAGAAACCATTAGGGCCAAAGTAGCTTTAGTTTAAAGGTTCAATACTGCATAATGGTGACACTTTATGTCTATAATTTATCACTTAAGAGTTGTTCTGAATGAGCGTTGACAGCAATATTCAAATTTGAATGTTAGTTGAACAAATATGTGTCCAGAACTAATGCCACTACTATATAATACTTTTTGATGTGGCTTTTTGTATGTTGTACAGTTACTGTTATGAGTCAGTATATCCCAAATTGCCAGTCTCTGTGCAGCTGTACTTACGGAGACAGACTACATAGAGGCGTTCAATAAGTCTTATGAAAAAGGTAGAAAAACTAATTATTTTTGGTAGATTTTTTATTTTTAACATTATCTCCTTTTAGCTCAAAACGGATGTCCAGTGTTTCTCCAACTGTTTTAAGCCTTCCAAAAAGAGGAATTCGGAAGGTCCTCTGTTTAGGAGATGACCTCTTCGTTAGACAATAATCGTTTTCCGCCGAGCCACTTGTTCAAGTTTGGAAATAAAAGAATAGTCACTTTCCGCCAAATCTGGTGAATATAGTGGATTTTGTAGTAATTCAAACCTTAATTCAACAAGTTTCGCCTTCGAAACTGCGCAGATGTGCATCCTTGCATTCTCTTAATTGAAGAGAAACATTTTCTTTGCCAGATGACGGCGTTTTTTCTTGATTTCTCCGTTCAACTGATGCAACAACGAAGCATAATACTCTCCATTTATCGTTATTCCTTTCTGCAAGTAGTTCATTAGATGATTCCGCGTGCATCCCAAAAAAAAGCCAAGGCCATCACCTTGTCTGCTGATTTTATCACCTTTGCCTTCTTCGGAACTGGTACGCCTTTAAAAAAAGCATTATTTCGAATTTATTTTTGCTCTGGAATGTAATAGTGTATCCATTCTTCATCTACAGTTATGTATTGATCGTCTGAGTTGCGACGGAAAAGTGCCAAACTAGTTTTGATCACTCTCTATTGAGGACAAAAGCAGCACCCATCTTGCCGAGATCTTTGTCAGACCTAATTTTTGGTGCAAAATTGAGAACACTGTCCCACACCAGTGGCCTTTACTATTTCGCGAACTTGATTCATCAGTCACTCAAAACCATATGCTGGATTTTGTCAACCATTTCGGGGGAAGTCACTTCTACTGGACGTCCAGAACGATGTTCCTCATTTGTGGATGTACGGTGATGTTTAAATTCATTTATCCATTTGTAAATCGTTGCAAATGCAGGAGCAGAGATGTCATGAACTTCATCTAACTCGGCTTTTATCCCTTTCGGTGTTAATTCTTTAATCACCACACGAAACTCAATTTTCTAAAAAAGCACAAGATTGTTGATTCATTCACCTATGGCAATAATAACCAGCATATGGATTTAGCTGAAACTATAACGGCCATCTAGTAAGAGATAACGGTTACTAAATACAAACTTTTTCGATGCTACGTGTGTAATTTCTTGAATTTTCTGAGGACTTCTTGAACGCTCCTAGTAATATTTTAGGTTTTGGACAAATGTGAGTTTTTGTTTTTAATATCACACTAAATCTTTGTTCCTTCCTATATTTAAAAGTGTTATACCTTTCTAATCTGCGCCATTTTTAAATTGTTGAATAGACATTCCAACCTCCGGTTACACGATAGTTTATTTGCTCCATTTCTCAAAGCCACGTATAAACATATTTGGAGCAGTTTTGATCAGTTTACATTTACAATACAGCTCATTAGGACCTTGTTTTATTATTTGTATGAGTTTTGATGTGTATTACTTCACTGAACATCTTGTGGAAGTAAATATTAAAAATACAGTTTTATTTAAGTAACTAAAAGCTGCAAGTACAAAAAATTCTTGTCTCCTTTGCTTTCATTATACACCACAAGAAAGATAAAACTTTATTTGTTTATATATTAATAATATACTTAACACATATGATACCTGATACTTAAAACTGTACTCCAATTAGATTTTTATATCAGCAATTAAATTCTTAATTAATAAATAAATGATGTGGAAACTAATTGGAGCAGATGGCTAAACTTTTTCAGAGATATATAAATATACAAATTTTGAAAACTTTATTTGTAAAAATATAGAATTTAGAATTTTCACTTGATTGTCCCCTTGTAAAATTTTCTGTAAATTTAATGTTTCGTAGGTTCTCACACTGTAACACTACTACCAAAATATATACCTAACGGAAAATGAAACGATTTTTCTGACAGATTTATCAGTCATGTTCTAAGTCCTACACCCTCCCATATATGCTATTCCTGATGTTTATTTACCCCAATATCAGTACAAAATAAGCACAGTTTGTCTTTACAAGATGTCTTAGATTCAGCAGACCTCAAAACGTGTATTTTGGTAAAATAAAATATCCAATTTTGGGGAAGTACAATATTTTTGCCATGCTACAGATGATAATCAGCAGAAAAAGCGAAAATGATTCTAAGAGTACTTGCTCTTGCAATTCATGTCTATGAATATATTTTTGGTTCAACAGTGGGTTATTGCGCAGTATAGTATCTGAGTTATGGCAATGGACATCGTATCATGTAATAATCGTGTTTCCTAAATGGACCGCCCAGAGTGGTTTGCACAGTTTCTGTGTCTCCCTGGAGTAGTTATGTAATAATTAATTGTGTTGAAATAGGTTAATATTCTCAACAGGCCCTATGGACTACCGAACTGTATTCATACATAACGATGTTCCATTGTTTTACATGATCGCATTAAACAAATCTACCACTGGTTTTTGCTGATTGTTGATCCTCTAAATGTCTTCTCACCATCCAGGGGTTCAAATTAAGACATTTTCTTTATTCTTAAGCACCTCGTAATTTAAAAAATCTGATGTGTTGCATTCGTGTGACTTTTCTAACTTTTCTGCAAACAAAATTTTCTTACAAAACACTATACTTTTATCTACATGCCAATAGAAATAAGTATTGGCACACATTGTCTTATTACTTGCTTCGTTGTTAGTAGGAGCGAAATAAGGATAAACTCTAAAATGATAGTCAAATCGTTTAAAAGCTGTTTCCTATATAAAACAATTAAAACTCTGTTCTCTTTGCGTAAAAAACAAAGCCAAGAGTAAAACACAAGAGATATGAAACAAAGATGACTTCCTGATTCAGAAAAATTTAAGTAGTTTAAATTTGAAATAATAACAAAAAATATCTCGATAACGGTTAGCTACAAAATTGTATGTGATATAAATGGTTTGTTTTAATGAGATCTATATTTTTATTTTCTCTAGAACGTATGAAAAATGTACATAGTAGATAAAGGAGATATTGTATTCCACCCAAAATACCATACCGAGATTTCACCGAAAATAAACGTTTTGAGACCCCCTGAATACCTTTATGTGTGTTTTCTGTGAGTTTGTGTGTGTATGTGTATTTGTGTGTGATTTTGTTTGCGTCTATGGGCAGCATAACTCAAAGACGAAAATACCAAACTTAGTATTTAGGTTTAGTATTTCCCAAGGATGCGATACAAAGAATTTCAAGAAAATATACTCACCCCATGAAACAGATTTCATTTTCTCAAAAATGGCTCAAAAGATTTTGGCAAATAAAATGTATATCTTGAATTTTTTGGCAATAGCCTCTGAAGATCTTTTCTGCAGGGCTTTTATGTAAATGGTAAACTATAAGAGATAAACAAATACGTATAACACAAAATTATACAAAATTGATAATCTCGTTAAAACACACAGTTTATGTAATATAATTTTTTGTAAGATTAATGATTTCCAACATATTCCATGTTATTGGTTTCAGTTTTAAATTAATTAAACTTTTTTCAAATGGAAAGTCATCTTTCGTTTCATTACTCTTTTGTTTTGATTCTAACCTCTCAAAAAGTGCCGAATTTCGATTGCTTCATGTAGCTTTTAAAATATTTGAGTATTACGTTTGCCAAGTATATTTATTTATTTTCCTTCTGCTGGCAAGGAAGTTAGTAATAAGACACTTTATGTTATCTCGATCAGCATGAGATTGATACATGAATAACCGTTTATAAGAATAGTTTGGTTGTCAAACAGGTAGAGTAATTTATGTGAATGGAACGCATCAGATTTTCTGTGTCGTAAGGTTTTGTCTATCTCTTAATGTTTACCAGCTATACAAAAGTCTTTCAGAATAAAGATGTCTTCAGACGCTATTTCCAGAAAATTCAAGATTTACCTTTCGTTTGGCATAACAATATCTTAAACATACGTTATTTTAATAAAAATCACTTGATCTATTTTTCAGAAAATAAAAAAATTCAACATATTTCCAGGTAAAGGGTAGTTTGGAGTGGGGGATTTTCCTGAAAAAATTCGTGATATATCCTTGGAGTATATTGAACTTAAATAGCTAGTATGATATTTAAACATATTTCATTTTTGAGTTATCGTGTTCACAGGCACACATACACTCACGGACCTTTTTACAAATCCATGTATTCGGGATAAATCAAAATATGTATTTATGATGAATTTTGACATAGAATTTTGGGTGGAATACAATACCTTTTCTCCCTACTATATACATAATGCTTGTAAAAAAAAGTAAAAATAGTTGAATTACTATTTGCGTTTAAAATGCTTAAGGGTATACATTCGTGGAACTTCTATATTCTGCATTTGCAAACAGATTTGTATCGCGAATAACACACAAAATCATTACATTTACATATTTTAAATGCAACATATTCAGACGTTTCTAAGTTATTCTTTAATTAATGAATGTGATAGTAAACAAATATATGATTAAATTTTATCATTTTATTCCAACAGACATATTTTTGATACTTTTAAGATATACTGTTGAAAACATATATTTTATTGATGTTTTAGTTTAAAAAAAATAATTTTAAGAGAAAAGTATTTTTCACTAATTTTAATGTGATAAATAGATACACCAATTAATACTCCTCTGATTATAACAGATAAGGCATATCATATTTATAGTTTAAATAAATAACTTTGAAATAAATTACCTGATGTTGAACACTTTAAATGCCCAAAAAAGTAGAAAACCCTGAAGGCCAGAAAAATAACTTTGAAATTCTAAAGGGCGCAGGTGCATTAAAAATTGCGTATACTTTTCTTAACAGAATTTGCTTCTGTTATTCTTTAAAGTATTCTTCAAATCTGTGAAAACCACTTTCCAACCTAATGTAATATATTATTTCGGTGAATTTTCTCTGAGTTTACCAAGATGTTCAAAAGCATATTTACCTCTAAGCTTCTTTTTGCGATGTTTTCTCCTCGGTCCGTTGCGCCGTGCGTCGATTTCTGTGAGTGAAGACGGAGAATCGCCGAGCATTTCTTCCGACTCCCTACAAAAGAAGAAACATTTTCCATGAAAGCTCTGAAATGTAAATGAATTACAGTGAATTTACATTCTAGTATGCGTAAATTTATGTTTATTGAATACTCATACAAAACTACGAGGGTTGCTAAGAAGTTTCCTATGCGTGTGATTGATGTGAATTTAAAGTGAAGAAAACAACTGCCTTCACTGACGTAATGAACTGTTCTTAACACATATCGGACAGTTGAATGCTGTGTTCCTTTTACATGACGTACGGTGTTGTTGAAGAGTGGAAGATACATATAATGTACAAAATTCAGAATAAGAATACAAAACATGAGGTTTAAACGATTATAATCTAAGTGATTCTTCTGTTTGGCTTTCTGACTATGTAGAATAAATAGTAAGTATTGTATTTAATATACAGGATGTTAATGAACTACATAATTTGGGAGATTGTGCACGTGACTGATATAAGTAATTTGAGATCGGCGATGCTACTACATAGCGTTAAACGTGTGGGTATCAGGTGGTGACAAGTCGGTGTTAAAGCAAAGCAGGTTGTAAAAATGGCTTAGAATGTCTTTAAAACTGCTGCCCGAGTATAGAAATGTCGATTTTTAGCAGCTCGTTACTAACGTTCTCAAGATTTAGTGTAGCAAAAATCTGTAAAATCTCGAACTTATCACTTGACAGTATAACACTGAGCATTCATTAACAACGTTCTTGAGGTAGCCTACTCTAGAGGCATTTTTTCAACTGCTTTGGTAGCTTAATGCGTAACGCGGGAAGCTGCTATCTCAAAGGCCACGAGTTCGATTCCTGTCATAGAATAAATGCCTTTTATTATATTTTTTTTCATTCCAGACGAAGTACCACTATACGTGAACGAGACCCGAACTCGGAAACTATCTTTCACTTGAAAGCCAGTATCATAACCACTACGCTGTAATATGTGCCTTCGTTTTTCGTGTTATGCTCTCGAATGGCTGATAAATTAGCGTGGCGTACTGCCACTTCAGAAACTTATAGCCGTTACTTCGACATTTTAATAAACAGGCCATATCCTATCTCAAATTACTTATTTAAGTAATCTACATGTTCTGTGAAAATATTTCAGTGTAGTTCATTAACACTCTGCATACATTCTTAACATATCTGACAGCTGAATCATCCTAAGTTCCCTTTACACGATGTACAATTTTATTGAAGACGTGGAAAATACATATATGTACCAAAATGACACAGTTTCACCGAAAATAATTGTTTTGAGCCCCCTGAATAAGAAAAACAGTTTTAGAAAAAATGCCTAGAAGGAGAAGTCTGTGAAACACCAAACTTACTTAAATACCAATTATTATTTAAGTTCAGCATCTTCCAAAGATGCGATATGAAGAGTTTGAAGAACCTGTCCTTTACATGGAAATTGTTTTGAAAATGTTCATTTTTTCAAAATAGGCAATAACGGTTTTGATTAAAATATTATATATTTAAATATTTTCATAAAAAATGAAATGTATATCTTAAATTTTCTGCGAATATTCTCTGAAAACCTGTTTTTCCGAATGACTTTTGCATAACTGGTAAAGCGTAAGAAATAGGCAAAAACTTACTACACAGAATATATTCTAAATGGTATGTTGATAAAATATATTTATATTTATCGACATAGCGAACAAATCCTGAAAGATTTGGTTGTCGCTTAAGCCTAGTGCATTCCTTTATTTCGTTTGTATCTAAACCATTTGTAAATGCTTATCCGTCGAAATTATTGCTAAATACTTGGTTTCAAGACATCTACATTCAGTGTTGCTAATATTAAGGAATGTAAATAACACGAGTCACTGTCGAGCAGGTAAACACGTTACTGAGTGCTGTCTGCAAGCGTCAACATTCTGTACGATCGATACGGATGTTTCGTAACCTGCGAAGATATTGTTTAAGGTTTAGAGTTAAGCTTCATTCGCTTTCGCTCTGGCTTTGATGTTTAAGCATTCGTATGGCTTATTACGAACAAGAAAAATCCTTTATTAAAAATGTATTCCATTCACATGACTTTCTCTAAGTCTCTGAAACAAATTATCTTTAAAAATCTTATTCTTCTGTCTACTTAATGCTAATGGAGATAGATTAGCAGAAATGCTTTCTTGTCAGTGAAGGGAAATAATGGATTTCACTAGTCTAAACGATGCTCAAATCTTTTAAAAGCTGGTTGCCAAGTGGATGAAATTCGTTTCTTTGCATTCGTTGACAAATTCCCATATGTGAAAAGTATCTTAAAACTGAAATCAATAACAAGGAATGTCTCAGAAATGGTCACTTCCACACACACACACACACACACACACAAAACGTATATGGCATAAATTGTGTTTTAACGAGATCTACATTTCTTGTGTAGTAAGTTTTTATCTATCTCTTACGCTTACGAGTTACGTAATATTTAGAAACAATCATCCAGAATAAAGATATCTTTAGAGGCTCTTCCCAGAAAATTCAAGGTATATATTTTATTTGTGACATAAATATCTTTAGTATACGTTATTTTAATCACAGTCGTTAGAGCCATTTTTGAGAATATCATTTTTTTTCATCTAAAGGGATGTTTAGTGTGGGGGAATTTTCTCAAAATCTTTGTGCCGCATATCTATTAGATATTAAACTTAAAAGCCAAGTTTACTATTTAACCGACTTTTCGTTTTTGAGCTATCGTGTTCAGAGGCACACGGACACACAAGGAACTTTTTCTAAAACTTCTTTTTTGGGATACGGGGACCCTAAAACTTCTATTTACGGTGATATCTCGGTATCGTATTTTTGGGAGAAATGCATTACCTATAGGAAAGTAATAAAGTGAAAAATGTTGGATTTTAATGTAAAACCGTATCACGTTTCCACAAATTTATCCTTTTGTATCTCAGAAACCAAAATTAAAATTCTGATTTACCATCAAATTACTACTCGTTTTATGCTTATTTTTTTTCTCTACTTCATACATTCTATATATGTACATAGGTAGAGAAAATATTGTGTTTCACCCAAAATTCCTTACCGATATTTCACCCGTTTTAGGGTACACACACACAAAAAAAAAAAGGTCCGCGATGTGTGTGTGCTGTGTGTGCGTCTGTGCAGCATAACTGAAAAATGAAAAGTCAGTTAAATACCAAACTGGATACTTAAGCATCTTCCAAGGATGCAACACGAAGATTTTCAAGAAAATCACCCCCACACCCAAACTACCCTTTTCATGGAAGAATCTTTACTAATATGCCTTATATTAAAAGTAATTATATGCCAATAATATTACATATTTAATTTCCTAGTAATAGCCTCTTAGTCCTGCTCATTCTGAATCTTTTGCATAACTGGTAAGTAGAAAACGGTAGAAGCAAGCTTACTACATAAAAAGTAGGTATCTCAGAACACACAATGTTTCTGTTGTGGAACTATACATTTCTGAGAATATATTTTTATAGGTTTAAATTGCTCAATACTTTTACTTTTCTCAAATAGGAGGCGTTATTCATATTTTTTATCTGGTCAAGAAAAGCGAACGGAATTTCATTACTATCACACAACGAACGGCTTTTAGAAGAGTTAATTATCGCTTTAGCTTATTGTATTTATTTTGTATAAGGAAATAATATCGTAATAAAACCATTTCTGCTAATGTTTATCTTGATAAGCATGAAGTAGATAGAAGAATAAGCTCTTGTAAGATTAGGTTGTTACAGCACAGGTAGAGAAAGTTATGTGAATGTGGCACTTCAGATTATATATGCAATAAAAATGTTTTGTTCTGTTTTTGTTTTTTGTCTGAAATTGCATATGCATTTTGATATGCGTCCTAAATTAATGGAATTATTGTGAACTTAACTCTCCGCTCTGGCAGGCATGCTTCCAGCACACACAACGTTTCCTGAGAGCGGCACAGTATTGGTGGAACGGCATGGGCAAATCGGCTCAAAAGGGCCACTCCACTGAATCGCATTCTTGCCTCACTCCACCGGTCATTCCTTCCTTTCACTGCTGTTCAGCTATACCTTTGCTCCCAACACGTATCATTAAGTGGCGAGTCACATTTGTTTTATGAAGATGGCAGAGACAAGTTTTTGTCTGTTACAAAAACAGGAAACTTTACAGTTTAATATGCGGATTTCAATTTGCAAATATAAAGCTTTACTTTATCAAACGCCACTATGAACAGAAATAAAGCAAATTTTGGTGATACTACAAATATTTGGTTATAATTTCCAAAGGTACTTTCTAAATGCGCATATTTGTAAACATATAAAAGGGACTACTTTACTATTAGCTTAATAGGTGTCCGAAATGAATGTATCTAAAATTTGAATGCATATTAGATCTATTTGAAGCAATTTAATGTTTAACTGTATGCAATATTTATTATCTAACACTATAGCTGAATATTTTAATTTTTTTCTCTTAGGGTTGGAGAGAGAATGTAATATTAATGAACTGAAATTAAAGTCATACGCAATCCTAAGTGAAACCTCTAGAGAAAATATTTTACGCAAAAATTATAGAGTATTGAGTTTAAAACCAAACGATTTATGCTGATCAAAGAGTTTTAAAATGTTTTAAGGCTAAATAGTAGTGGAACCTTACTGGTTACTTATTTTGAAAGAGAAATAATTTAGGACACTAATAACAAGGCATCTTTAAGTATATTACGCACGTACAATTAATAAAGGTTATAAACTTGCAGGTTATATAATTTGCCTAACCACAGTAGGGGCTGTAATAATTATTATATGCGAAATATGTTTAATATAAACACATAGTTAATACCGGCGTAGAAATTAATACTGTTGTACCGCGCAGATGGAAGGAAGCCACCACTGTGCTTGTTGTATCAAAACAACCTTTGTCACTCGGCAAGAGAATGTGGGGTGACTAAGACACTTTAAGTCGCTACCACTTCTCTCGACCTATGCCTGTGGTAGGGGGCTGCAATAAGGAAACACAGTGATTTGGATTTTTGTAACCTGGTGCTAAAACTGCGTTCTGAAAGATCGCATCAATGTTCCATCGGATTAATTCAGCACTCTTTTGTGGGCAGGTCATTATCGTGTTGTCTCAAGAAACCATTCCTCCAGATACTTCATTTTGAAGTATGTTATTGGTATATCAGGTTGATCATCTAAGACTTATTTCCAAAATAGTCTTGATGGCAGGAAACAAATAAGAGGTTAGAATGATTTTATAACCATTTGCTGTAATACTCTGTAGATTTCTCTTCGCCAGGAGAAGGATCCATCTCCAAAAGTTTCAGCAAGCTCTACGCAGTTCATTTGTTCCGTCTCTAGGCATTCTTCAAACCCACACTTTTTCCTCGAAATATCGCGGCCCTTCCAAGGATGCATGATTCAATGGCATCCATTATACATGAGGCAGCGCTTGTCATTTGTCAATGTGATGTGTGACTTATGGCAGCTACACGGCCATGGATATCATGTTTCGCAACTCGTATGGAAGAGTCATGGTGCTAAGAATATCCAGCTAGATCGATAAGTCGTCATACATTGTTCTTTTGCAGGACAAACATTTTTCAGTGTGATCTTCTTTGACTTGAATACGTTTTATAGCTAGATTCCAATTTTTTTATTTCCTCATTAAAATGCACATTTGATATTGTGCATATTAAACTAAAAAGTATAGATACAACCTCTTCATTCAACCAAATATTCTTTCCCTTAAGCTATCTTTGAACTCAAATGAGGCAAGATCCAAGAGGTGAAATATGGACACAGAGTGGACAACAAAAAACAAATCTGAGGGCAGGATGTTTAGGCCCAGCTCATAAACGTTTGTGTCAATATGTGAGCAGGCGCAATTTTTGCGTAATAATCTTGGTCGCTTCTGCTTCAACTCACCAGACAATACCAGTTGTCCTTACGCAATAACGTAATAACAGTTTTAAGTGTTTCACCCTTATAAAATAGTCAGTAACAGTTGTTGATGAAATTATTATCAAAATCCTTTTAGATGTTATGTCTACCTAAACTGTACATGACATAAATTGTGTGTTTTAGCGAGAGCAACATGTTTTTGCCTATCTCTTACGGTTTACCAGTTATGCAAAAATCATTCAGAATGAAGAGCACTTCTGGGCCATTCCCAAGAAATACAGGCTATATATTTTTTGCCTTGTAAATATGTTACGGCATTGTAACCAAAATCACCAGGCATTTTAACGAAAATCGAACATTTCGAAAAATGTTTCATGCAAGGAGTAGTTTGGGGTGGGAGGATGTTTCTGAAATTCTTCGTGTCCCATCCTTTGGTATTTAACGGACTTTTCGTTTTTGACTTATGCCGTTCTCACGCACATACCGACATTTTTCTAAAAACAAATTAATTCACGGCTTCCCAAAACATGTATATCCGGTGAAATCTTGGCATCGAATTTTTGGGTAAAATACAATATCTTCTCTATCTACAATATATATTGTACATACATGTTAGAGAAAGTAATAAATATTAATTATTATTGATCAACACATAGTTATTGGTGAGTGTAAATGACAATTTCAGGACTCACTCTCTGTGAAACAGCTGTGTAATTGCTTGATTTAGTATAGTTTTCAGGTAGCGGAGGAGAATTTAGGCACTTAGAAGAAATTGGGAGCCATGCATAACTCTTTTTTTTTTTTTAGAAACTTTAGAATGTGAGACTGAAATTCTTTCAAGGTGTGTCATCAATCTGCTTGTATACAATAATTTTATTTATTAAGGAAAATAGGATTATTTTCTTAATTACACCATGTTTTGATTAAAATTTATCAGCATTGCTTTAAGAAATAACCAAGCTTTTTATTAACTTCAAAGTAGATCCACAACAGAGCTTATAGTTGTTTTTAATTAGCTGCTTAAGATTTAATTTAGCTATCTTAAATATTTCTATGAAAGTGTTTATTTATATTGGAAAATATGATTCACAAGAAAAGCCTTTCAAAGCAGAACTGAGGGGAAACCTCGTATGTATTTTTAAAAAATAAACCACTTCACTTGAGCACACAGAAGCTGCTCGCCATGCTTAAGGTAATGTATCTGTGGAATCTGACCAGAAATTGTGAATCTAATTTTTTCATAATCACAATATATGAATTCTAAACTTAAAAATATTCTTTTTTTCTATTTTACGCACCTTAACTATAATATAAAAGGACAAAATGGAAAGGTGCATGCTTATTAATACTACTTCAAACTTAATTTACTCGCAAACTTTTTTCAAACACTTTTCTATGCTGTAAAAGCTCCACTCCATACAAACTTTTAACGAATTTGTTTCAAATTTTGTATAGTGCCTCTCAAAAGTGTGGTTAATTAGCCGTATACTTTCTTGAAACAATGTTACAATTTTCATGAATAAATGATTAAATATTGAAAATTCAACATTTTTGGAGAGGAAGAAAAGGAATGATTTTTCTGTAATAATTAGAGTTGATATAAAAAGATAATATAAACTTGTTTGTGAATTAATCTATGTTAAAAGTTAAATTTGTTATGTCAGTAGTTTTACAAATGCAATCAGATAGTTCGTTTTTATTAGAACAATGAATTTAGACACAAAAAGTATTGTTTACATAATCAAGCAAATTAGACTTTTGACACATGGCATAGATATCAAGTATCAAAATTCTAACTTACTTGATTATGTAAATAATGTTTGCTTTCGAAATACATTGCTCTAGTAAAACTGTGCCACTTCATGTATTTTTAAAAATATTCACACAAAAGAGTCCTGTGTGTAGTAAATGAGTTTACAAACAAACTTGTCATATTTGTTATTCTTTACATTGGCCCTAATTTGTAAAGAAAAATATTTTTTGTCATACTCTCTAAAATTCTTGATGTTTCAAAATGTATATAAAAATTGAAGCGTTGTAATATGGTCATTTTCTTGAATGTGCTTTTGAAAGGCAGTACAAAAATTTGAAACAAATTAGTGAAAAATTGCATCGTATGGAACATTTTGAATGTAGAAAGGTTTTCGAAAAGATTTTGTGAGAAAATAAGGTAGGTATAAATTTGAAAGTGCCGATTTATAAGCACGCGTCTACATATCCATGGCTGGAGTTTAATTTTGCCAAACGGGGAAAAACAATATGTTTTATTATAGTTAAAATTTATATAATTTTGTTATGAAACAAATAATGTTTTAATGTTTCACCACTTTTCTTAGTTTGTCATCATGCTTAAGCATCAGCATCAGAAGATGCATCACCTTAATCCCCCATCCGACAACGGAAGTGAGCAGCTAGAACTGTGGTACCTTATCAGCATCTACTTGGCAGGAGGCGAACGCGGTATATAAAATAGACTTTTAAAAATCGTTCAAGAACAGGTCGCTATGTGATGGCCTTGAAATTTTGTTCTTTTTGTTTGATCAGGACCAAGAAACTACTTCCTATTTGAGCAATATGTATGTATTTCCAAATTGAAACTGATAACAAGGAATATCTCAAAGATGGTTAACTTAAAAATGTATTTCACAGAAGCTATGTGTTTTCAACAAAATCAACATTTTTGGTTAGCTTTGGTCCATCTCGTACTGTTTCCTAGTTATGCCAAAGTAATACAGATTGAAGAAGATTTCAGAAGCTATTCCCAGAAAGTGCAAAATAAATATTTTATATGCCATGAAAATTTCTTTATCATGCCATAGGAACATTTTTGAGAAAATCAAATATTCTACATTTTTGTCATGTGAAGGATAATTTGGGATGGGGAGTTTCTTGAATTTCTTTAAAAGAGGATAAAGTTAAGATTGATATTTAAACAGCTTTTCATTCTTGAGTTATGCTGTTTATAGTCTCTCGGATACAGACATACACCCTTTAAATGGGCTTTTAATTCAGGGATCTCAAAACGAATAATTCCAATAAGATATGCAGTCGCAGCAAAGAAAATAAACATATATTTAAAGTATTGGTAATGAGACAAAATGATAAATTATACACCAAATTAAACAGCAAACTCCAGTCAATAGGATTGTAAAAAAAAACAAAAAAACAAAACAAACAACAACAACAAAGGTATAATTTGTTCTAATTTTTCGGTATTAATTCCCTCTTTAAGCCCATAGCCACCTTAAGGACACAAAGAGAAATCTCATCCAGAACGACCACGTCTCTAATGCTTCCAGATGTTTATCCAAAGGCCCATCTCTCCTCACGGATCCATCACACACATGTCGTCAAGACAGGATAATTCCACAAAGCAAACTCCATCCGCATGCTCCGGGCAGCGTCCACTCGCCTGATCCTTTGATGCTGAATTTTGGTAAGTAAATAAATGACAGGAAGTGGTGGATAGGAAAGTTCAATCCACTCGAGCATTTGTTAACAACCAGTGAAAACCGCAAAACATTCCAAGGTGGCCGGCCAGCGGGAGCAGAATGAAAGCTTCACGTGTTACGGTGGATCTGCCTCGCTAAGTATACAGTGATTATGCTTCTACCTTCAGATAAGGAATAAAGAATGTAGAAATTGCAGAGCTACCGATATTCAGCAATGTTTCTTTCTGGCGCCGGCAGGTGCTTGTTATTGATACTGGAATGTTCCTAAAGTGACATTTTAAACCTCGTTATACCAGATAACATCGCTTACCTACTTAAATTAAATTCTGCACCGACGTTTCCTCCAAAGAGCTGATTAAGCCAGGCTGCTTATATACATTTATTTCCCATCTCTCTTCTCAGACTCCAGTGCGTTTCGTTTCTCCAAACTAATCCTCCTCCGACGTTTGTATAGACACGTGAAGGCAATAACAAACTTCTTGGAATAAGTTGTACAGAGATATAAAATGTAAAAAACATACATAAGGAGAGACGTCTGTCTAATCCCAGCTTATCGTCGACCTGGAATAAGAAGCTTAAAGTACCTACTCGCTCAATTAAACTCTAAAAGGAGCATTTGCTGGTGCAGTTACTCACCGTGAAGATACTTCCAATGAATCATCAGTCGAGTCCAACAGTATCTCTTCAGAAGAGCTCGAATCTGCACAAAAGAAAAGCAAAAACTTCTTAGCAAACTTTGAGACATGACAAAGCAGAAATTCTAGCTCTAAAGTTATGAAAAATACTGAGTATTTCACCAGTAAACAGTGCCTTTAATAGACTTTTAAACACTTGAAACCACACTGTTGGAATCGCACGACTTTCCCTACAAATTATTATTTGTTTAAAATCTGGTGTGCTCCATGCACATGACTTTCCGTATATTTCTGTAACAAATTGTTAATAAGCGAATTCTTCTATCTACGAGTATTTAATGCTAAAACATTAGCAGAAGCGGTCTTATTGCTTAGTTCCTTTATAAGTAGAAGGGAAATAAGGGAATCAACTAGGCTAAACCGACAGTCAAATGTTTTAAAATGTGGTTGCTATGGGATTGAAATCCGTTTCTTCGCACGGCCAAGCATTGACAAGTTCCGTATCAGAAAAGTTTAAGTATTTTAAAACTGAAATCAGTAAGAAGGAATATCTCGAAAATGATCAACTCCACGAAAAAAATGTATAGGACAAAAATTGTGTGTTTCATTGTGATCCACATGTTTAGTATAGTAAGATTTTGTCTATCTCTTACGGTTTACCAGTTATGCAAAATTCAATCAAAATCATCCAGAATAAAGAGGTTTTTAGAGGCTATTCACAGAAAATTCAAGATATACATTTTATTTGTCATGTAAATATCTTAAATGTAAGAGATTTTAATCAAAATCGTTAGAGCCATTTTTGAGAATATAACATTTTTCGAAGTTTTTCTATGTAAAGGGTAGTTTAGGGTGGGGCCACTTCATGCCATATCCTTGGAGTTTGGTATTTTACGTCTTTTCGTTTTTGAGCTATGATGTCCACACACACACACACATACACACACGTTGTCGCCTTCCGTGATGTAATGGTCATCATGCTAACTTCATATACCCAAGGTCGCGGGTTCAAACCGGCGGAGGACGATGGTTTTTTTCGGGAGTAAAAATCCTTAGCATGGCTTCCTTCGGAAGGGAAGTAAAACAGTTGGTCCCGTGTCGTAGGTTTACAGCACGTAAAAGAACCTTAAGCCTGATAGAGAGGCCTCTGAGCAAAATTAAGCGGCCTTTCACGCTCAATTTAGAATGGGACGCTGAGAACCATAGTAGTTAAAGAGCGTCCATAAATAGCACGCAATTTTATTACACACACACGCGCACACACACACGGAACTTTTTCTAAAACTGTGTTGTTGTTTTTTGGATTCAGGGGATGTATTTTCGGTGAAATCTCGATATCAAATTTTTGGGTGCAATGCAATACCTTCTCTATACACTATGTACATAGTACGTGTAGAGAAAGTAAAACATTCTAAAAATATCTGATGTGTTCCATTCACACGACTATCTCTGTCTGTTCTGTAAACAACCTATTCCTACAAAACATCACTCTTTTATCTACATAGTTCTAATCAAGATAAACGTTAGGACAGATGTTTTTATTGAAAAGTTCTTTATAAGTAGAAGAGAAGTAAAGGAATACATTAGGCTAAAGCCAATCTTCTAAAAGCTGTCGCTATTCGATTGTCATTAAAATTCGGTTCCCTTTTCATGACCAGCAGTAAAACATAAGAAATAAAACGGATGAATTCTTCCCGCTTCAATAGGGTGTAAGTATTGTAAAATTGAATACCTGAAATTGTTTGCGCTACAAATATATATGACATAACTTGGGTGTGTTAACGAGATCTATATTTTTTGTGTTGTAAGCTTTTTTATATCTCTTACGGTTTACCTCTTATGGAAAAGTCATTCACAATGCTTCAGAGGCATTTCCCAAAAAATTCAAGATATACTTTTATTACTTTCTATATACGAACTATGTATGTGTATAGAGAAGGTATAGCATTGCACCCAAAAATTCGATACCGATATTTCACCGGAAATGCATGTTTTGAGACTCACTGGATACAAAAAAAAGCATGTTTTAGAAAAATGTCCGTGTGTGTATGTGTGTCTGTCTGTCTATCTGTGTGTATGTGCGTGTGTATGTGTCTGTGGGCAGCATAGCTCAAAAACGAAAAGACCGATAAAGCCCAAACTTGGTATTTAAGTTTGGTATCTTCCAAGGATGCGACACGAAAATTTTCAAGAAAATCCCCCACCCCAAATTACCCTTTACATGGAAATTTTTTGAAAATTTTGATTTTCTTAAAAATGGCTCTAACGATTTTGATTAAAATATCGTATATTAAAGATATTTACCTGATAAATAAAATGTATATCTTGAATTTTCTAGGAATAGCCCCTGAAGACTACTTTATTCTGGATGAATATTACGGAATTGTACATAACTGGTAAACCGTAAGAGATAGGGAAAAACTTTCCACACAGAAAATGTAGCTCACGATAAAACACACAATTTATGTCATATACATTTTTTTCGTGGAGTTGGATCATTTTTAAGATATTCCTGTTTTTTGTTTTAGCTTTGAAAAACATACTTTTCTCATACAGGAATTTCTCAACTCCTGTCCATACAAACAAAGGAACTTCAGTTACATAGCAACCAGCTTTTGGCTATCATTTTAACCTATGGAACTCCCTCGTTTCGCTTCTACTTACAAGGAAGCAAGTAATAAGACTATTTCTGCTAATTAGCATGAAGTAAATAGAAGCATACGCTTTTTAACTGAAATTTGTTGCAGATATGTAGAGAAAGTCATGTGAATGTAACACATCAGATTTTTTCATGTAAATATCTATAATATTTGGTATTTCAATCAAAATCGTTGGAGCTATTTTTCACAAACACGAACATTTCGAAAGTTTGGAACGAGGGGGATTTTACTGAAAATCTTGGAGTCGCAAATGCGGAAAATGCTAAACTTAAATACAAAATTTAGCATTTAACCTACTTTTCGTTTTCAGAGACGCAGACACACACACACATATCGACCCTTTTCTAAACATGACCTTCTTGAATTCAGAGGCCCTCAAAATATTATTTCCGGTGCAATCTCAGTATAAATGTTTGGGTAGAATACTATACCTTCTCAACTTATTACATATATATATATATATATATATATATATATATATATATATGTGCAAAGGGATCTATATTTTGCCTATATCTTACGGTTTACTAGTTATACAAAATTCAGCAAAGTTCTTACAGAATAAAGAGGTCTTCAAAGGTTATTCCCAGAAAATTCAACATATACATGATAATATCTTTAATATACATATTTTAATCAAAATATTTAGAGCCATTTCTGAGAAAATAATAATTTTCAAAATGTTTTCCAAATAAAGGGTAGGTTGGGGTGAGTGAATGTTCTTGAAAATCTTAATATCATATCGTTGGAAGATACTAAACATACATACCTATTTTGGTATTTAACGCTCTTTTCGGTTTTGAGCAATGCTGTCCTCAGACACACACATACATACACACACATGGATCTTTTCTAAACAAAAATTGGAGTCGGAGACCTCAAAACATAATTTCCGTTGACATCTCGCAATGGAATTTTTGGGTGGAATATAATACTTTCTCGAGCTACTATGTACATTGTATTTACATACGTGCTAGAGAAAGAAACAAGTAAACATACATAACTGGGAAGCTCGTAATGCAACATTCAACCACATTTTTGTATGATGCAGGAAACAGCCAGAAAACATTTGTTAAATTCCACAATAACCAAAATACAAAATCTGTCGCAACTAACGAAGGACAATAATGAAGGCTGAAGTATTTTCAGGAAATCAAATTAAACGTGATTTTACTTTAATGATGAAAGCTTGGATTCCGAGCTGGGGCTAATGGCTGTGCAAACATGTTTCCCAATCAGTGGGCCCGAGTGATGTAACTTTGGGCGCCACAGGTCTCCTAGCTCATTAGCAAGATAATTAATTCATTTCGCTGCGATCGATATCATTATGTCCTAAAGACGAGGTAAACAGATTCAGGATTTCCCTATTGTGGTTACATTATTTTAATGCTCTGTTTGCACCAGTAGGTATTTACTATACCTCATTTAACAACTAAATTAGAACAAGCACTTGCAATAATAATATACAATTAATCGGACTTTATTGTTTTCTCCAGCCGGCATGTATAATGTACTTAGTGCATAGAGAAGGTATTGTATTCCACAAAAATTCGTTATCGAAGTTTCACTGGAGTCTGAAAAAAGCATTTTTAGAAAAAGATCCGCGTGTGTATGGGGACAGCATAGCTCAAAAGCTAAAAGAGCGTCAAATACCAAACTTGGTATTTAGGTTTGATATCTTCCAAAGATGGGACACAAAGATTTTTAAGAAAATCCCCCCACCACAAACTACGCTTTTCATAGAAAAATTTTCGAAAATTTAGATGTTCTCAAAAATGGCCCTAACGATTTTGATTAAAATTCCACACACTAAAGATATTTACATCCCAAAGAAAATGTATATCTTGAATTTTCTGGAAATATCCTCTATAGGCCTCTTTATTCTTGATGCATTTTGCCGAATTTTTCTTAGTTGCTAAACCATAGACGATAGACAAGAACTTACTGCACAAAAATGTAGATCTCGTCAAAGCACACAATTAATGTCCTTTACGTTTTTGTTGTGGAGGTAACCGTTTCCGAGATATTCCTTGTTATTGGATTCAACTGTACAGTACTTATACTTTCTCAGACTGGAAGTATCGGTTTTTCTGATGTTCTATTCCTGGCCAAGCAAAGAACCGATTTTCAATGACAATCGCATAACGACAGCTTTTAAAAAAATTGACTATCACTTAAGCATAGCGCATTCCTTTAGTTCCTTTCTACGTATACGGAACTAAATAATGTAAAGAAGAATAATCTTCTGTAAAAGTTTAATTGTAGAGAGCTAGAAAACTCTTATGAGTGTAACAAATCAATTTTTATTCAATAAAGTTGGAGAATATTATGAATACGCGCCTGGCCTTGCCGGCCCTTAATCGTCACATGTGTATGAACGGCATGCTTTCGATCATTTATAGCTGATCGTTGCGGGCGCCGACAGTGATTGACAGGTATAAAAGAAGGATATTTGGCTTAAAGAGTACGACGGTTAGAATTACACATTTTCTCTTTCAAAGAACCCCATAAATACAAATCACAACTAATTAGGTCATGGGAACGAGAATGCTATAAATTAACACATAATTCTTTCATGAAAAACTTCTCTTATTTACATAATGGTATGTGTGTTTCGGAATATACGAGGGCCGTTCAGAAAGTAGCCTCCGGTTGATTGCAAGAAATTCACCAAGTTAAATAAAAATATTTTAATATATACATCTTACAACTACATCTTTGCACTATTTTTCTACATAGTTTCCATAACGATTGAGGCACTTATCGTATCTGTTCACAAGCTTTGAAATTCCTTCTGCATAAAAATCACCCGCTTGTGCCTGGAGCCAGCTTGTGACCGCATCTTTGAGCTCTTCGTCGTCATCAAACCCCTGGGACCCGAGCCATTTCTTCATATGCATGAAGAGGTGATAATCGCTTGGCGCCAGATCTGGGCTGTAAGGTGGATGGTTGACAACGTCCCACTTGAAGGACTCAAGCAGGGCTGTTGTTCTGCGAGCAGAGTGAGGACGGGCGTTATCGTGCAAAAAAACGATACCGGAAGTCAGCATACCACGGCGTTTGTTCTGTATAGCCCGTCGTAATTGTTTTAGTGTTTCACAGTACACGTCTTGATTAATGGTCGTCCCACGTTCCATGAATTCAACCAACAACACCCCTTTTGCATCCCAAAACACCGTTGCCATCAATTTTCGGGCAGAAAAATCTTGCCGGGCTTTTATTGGTTTGGTAGGCGAATTTGAATGTGCCCACATCTTTGATTGTTCTTTTGCCTCAGGGTTCACGTACTTAATCCAGGTTTCGTCCCCGGTCACGATTCTGTTTAACAATGGTTCACCTTCGGCCTCATAACGTGACAGAAAGTCTAATGCAGAGGCCATTCTTTGAGTTTTGTGGTGGTCGGTAAGAATTTTGGGCACCCATCGTGCACAGAACTTACGGTAACCCAATCTTGCTGTCACTATCTCGTACAAGAGAGTCTTAGAAATGATGGTCTACCACTCCTCTCTTCATCATGAACGTTTTCTCGTCCACTTTTAAATAAACGTACCCATTCACGGACCACTCCTTCACTCATAACTCTTGGTCCGTACACGGCACAAAGCTCATGATGAATAGCTGCTGCAGAATATCTTTTGGCTGTAAAAAACCTTATAACAGCACGCACTTCACATTTGGCGGGATTTTCTATTGCAGTACACATTTCAAACGGCCACAAACACTAAACTAGCGCAGGTACGACTTTCACTCGACCACGGCTTGATGCCGACTGACCTGCTGAGTGCGTGAATGCACAGATGGCGTCGCTACTCCCCCCACTACCCGCACTGTGACCGATTGGAGGTTACTTTCTGAACGGCCCTCGTAGTTGGACCAACCGCACCTGCCGGTGAGCGTCGGCAGCCTGTGTCTGGCTGAATAGACACGACGATGATTCAACCGGCTCTTCGCAGAATCATAGTGCGCGACAAAAACAATAGCCGCTTCCCTTCAGTTTGAATTATACGTTTCTGGGAGCTTCCTTTCTGCTATGTCTCGTACTTTCGACAGGTAGAACTTTCGACGCCCGGACTATGGCTCGTACATAAGGGGCCGGCGAGTGCCTGGCGAGACAGTCAAGAAGTGAAGAGTGAACACATTCAAAGTGGAAATTTAAGACTGTCAAAAGAGTGAATTTGATAGTGGACAGTGAAGAGTGCAGTTCAGTTTTGAGTTGTGACTCAGTGTTTTATTTAGGATTCGATTCAGCGGATTAGTTATGTGTGTATCAAGTGTGTGCCGTGGTGCTGGATAAGTGAATGTTCCAAGAAAAACTAATCCCAGTGAATGACTATGAAATACTTTCTTTTCCCTGGTTGGTGTGACGAGATAACAAAAACAGAGCTTGATTCTTCTCCTCATGCGCTCTTTTATCTGTAACCACACTGAAACTTTCCTCTTGACCTTTCTAAATATAACTTACCTTTTCCTATAACATTCCAGCTATCACATTTAAAATCCTGCTGATGTCTTCATAATCCCCCCCCCCTCCCGCGGACCGTTCTAATAAAACGATTTCCTTTCTATTTCATTATTTCATTATACTCCTTTATTTATTCATTCCACCTTGACAAAATTAGATAACCATCACGTCTTACGCAATATTTTTGATATTTGAAACAACGAGAACGTACACATTAGGTGGGAACACTGTTCGAAGTGACGAAGTGCCCATGTGCTCTATTCACGCCCCTTTCCTAGTTTTTGTCTAGATTTCTTATAGGATGAGTACTTTTGCTGTTTCGATTGGTCATCATTGTTTTATATTTTCTTCGTTCATCATTGGCTGGCTGTACTTTTTCTGCCTTGTGGCTTGATGACTTAAGTCATTTACATATCATTCCGTGTTTTTATGTTTTCTGTGCACATGACTTCATGCACACTTAGACCTTTTCCCGCTTTGTTCCCTTCTAATTCTTATCTTTTCTACAAGTATTGTTCGTGTTTCTTCCTAATGAAATTCCATTTACTCTTTTTTCCTGGTTTTGATTTCCTTTCAAGGCGTATTATATCACATCAGCCGTTAGTGATCCAAATGTAGCTTGTTGAATTATATTAAGTCTCTTTTTCGCAAATAAAGTGTTTTTAACAGCAACTGGTGCTTCCGTTTATTACGATATAATTTTGAGTTGGTAATGCACGGGAGAAGTCGTGCGCCTGCTACACTTTTGATAAGTGAAAGTCTATGTAGCTTGTAAACTGGTGATGAATGTTACTTAGTCGACGATGATTTATTGCAAGGGAAGTTGGGGTTTAAAATAACCTCGCCTTGGACAAGTTGAGTGTGATCAGATTTTGTGTGATAACGTGTGAATCGACATACCTGTGCGTAAGGATTTACCTGAGTTTTTGTTTGCGTATTTGTGGAGCGAGTGAAACCAGATATTGCCATCAGCTGAGATCAGATAGGACCTGGAACAGGGTTATCCATCACTGTACCTGTCCTGCCTGCATTTAGCAGTTAATTGCATGTATCCTTATGCGGCACCAGGCCGTAAATCCATGCTAATAACAGGTGGTATGTAACAAGCTATAATCATTGTTACCCTCATCCCATCCGCCCTCCTGGACTTTCTTTTCTTTCCTTCTTATTTCAATATACTGCGCAGGGTATCCCAGTTTTAAAGCTATAGTGTGGGACGCGATCCCGGAAGTGAATGCTAATTTCTTTCTCTAAGAGTGCCTATATATATATGCCTTGTGAATTGGTAAGTCTAGCTGGTCAACTTTCATCCTCCATCAAGCAGTTATTTCTACAACAATGGAAATTTATTTATTAATTACTTTCCTCAGTTGAGGGCTGCCATGCAGACAAATTATAACTAAACAATTAACATTTTTAAAAAAAAATTACAATGATAAAAATAAATTGTATACTAAGTATAGAAAGCATATCAAATTAGAAGTAATAAACTTCAAATATAATACAAAATAGCACATACCAATCTTAACATAATAATAATAATGCATTATTAGTTTCAAAATTAAACAACAGAATTTAATGAATTTACAGAGATCAGCACTAAAAAGAATGAAAATGATTTCTGAGGATGAGAATAGATCCTCTAATTGCCATGAATGCTATTGTATGCAAAAGGCGTTTATCTGGACCATAATCTACCAAAAATTGTGAAACGTTTGGGGCATTGTCCCTCTGGGCGCTATCTTTAATGCGGTGACGGGTATCTTTTTAAGATTATATTGTCCTTATAAAAGGGAATTGTTGTATCCCCATCACTCGCTGTCATACATATTTTATTGTTTCCTTGTTATATATAGTTGTTTTAAGAATAGTTAATTGCAGAATACATAGAGAGAGTCACGAGAATGTAAAACATCGTATATATATGTGTGTGTGTGTGTGAGTGTGTGTGTGTGTGTGTTTCACAACTAATTATTCTGAAGACAACCTTATTAATCTGTCTACTTCAGTTAATCCACGTAAACATTTGCAGAAATGCTTCTATTACATATTTGCTCAAAGGTTCAACCGGAATAGAAGAATCCACTAGGCTTAAGCGATTGTCAAATCCTTTGAAATTCCTTTGCTTTGCTTGACCAAGGAAAAGGAAAATGAATGTCTTTCTGTTTTTGGAATGTATTTAAAAAGATGTGTTCCATCCGCACCAACTTCTCTATCTATATTGCAACAAATATTGTTATAAAAGATTTTTTTTCTATTTCATTGTAATCAAGATAAATATTAACAGAAGTGAAAGGTCTATTTATTTAGTTCCTTGTAAGTAGAAGAGCAATAAGGGAATACACAGGCTAAATTGTTAGTCACATATTTTAAAAACTGTTAGCTACGTTATTGAAATTCGGTTCTTTTTGCATAGCCAGGAATAAAAAATTATAAAACCAACTGACGACTTCCGCTTGAAAAAAGTATAAGTGTTGAAAAATTTACAACAATAACAAAGAATATCTCGGAAATGGTTAACTCCACAGTAAATAAAAAAAAATGGCTCTGGAATCATTTTTGTGCTTTAAGGAGATCTACAATTTTTGTTTAGTATATTTTAGTCTATCGATGATTTACCACTTATGCCAAAACCAGACAGAAAGTTGTGTAAATGGAACACATCAGATATTTTTTTCCCTCGCGTTGCCGATTATTACTGTGTTATTTTTCACAAAATAAAACGTTCAATAGATTAATTTTTGTACCTAATCATTGACAAAATGTTGCAAATTTTCTCACATATTCTTCTTTTGATTTACGAAAGTACTGAGTCATGTATATTCTAACAAGCTAAAATTATGTCTTTAAAAAAGCTCCCTTACAATACTGTATAATTTTATATTAATTAACATATATGAGCTATATATGAGCTATAACAAATTTTACAACACAATGGTGTTTTAGTTTGTCTTATATAAAGTAATATTTATATTTCAATTGCTATTCAAGGGATCCTGAGCTTCAAATTGCATATCTAATAAGATCACGTGGGAAGAAGAGCGGCTTTAAAATAACATTACGTTTTCTTTTTTCCCTCGTTACTATTTTCATTTCATTTGCATTGAATCTAAATATATTAAATTACTGCCTACATACATTTCACCATTATAACTCATATAACCAGACACCAATTTTTGTCATCTTGTTCCTAGAGATATTCATAAATAGTTGCCACCTTGCAACTACATCAAAAAATGTGTTTTGTTTATCTCGAATTTATAAGATTTAATTTGGTATTTTAATTATTGTATTAATTCCAAAACGAAAAGTTGGTAAAATACCAAGCTTGATATTTAAGGATGTACACGAATATTTTCAGAATAATCCTCCACCTTGAACTACCCTTTACATGGATTATTTTTTTTTAATGCTGATTATCTCAAGAAGGGCTTTGATTTAAGTACCGTATCTTAAAGACATTTTCATGACCTATGTATATATATAAAAGTTTACCAGCTTGAAAATTCAGCAAAATCTAGAATAAAGAGGTTTTCAGAGATATTCCCAGAAATTGAAGATATATGTATCCTCTGAAGATCTCTTTAATCTTGATTTTGCTGAATTTTACACAGCTAGTAAAGCAAGAGATAGACAAAAGTTTCCTACACAGAACACTTAGTTTATGTCATATATTTTTTTCGTAGAGCTGACCAGTTGTGAGATATTCCTTGTTATAATTTCAGTTTTAAAATACTTAAAACTTTTCTCAAACGGGAAATTGTAAAATGCTGACTATGCAAGAAGCATTTCTGCTAATGTTTATGTCGATTAGCATGTTTTAAACAATTTTGAACAATAATTTGTTGCAGAAATGTTGACAAAGCTATGTGAGTGGAACACATAAGATTTTTTGATGTAGTTGCAAGGTGGCAACTATTTATGAATATCTCTAGGAACAAGATGACAAAAATTGGTGTCTGGTTATATGAGTTATAATGGTGAAATGTATGTAGGCAGTAATTTAATATATTTAGATTCAATGCAAATGAAATGAAAATAGTAACGAGGGAAAAAAGAAAACGTAATGTTATTTTAAAGCCGCTCTTCTTCCCACGTGATCTTATTAGATATGCAATTTGAAGCTCAGGATCCCTTGAATAGCAATTGAAATATAAATATTACTTTATATAAGACAAACTAAAACACCATTGTGTTGTAAAATTTGTTATAGCTCATATATAGCTCATATATGTTAATTAATATAAAATTATACAGTATTGTAAGGGAGCTTTTTTAAAGACATAATTTTAGCTTGTTAGAATATACATGACTCAGTACTTTCGTAAATCAAAAGAAGAATATGTGAGAAAATTTGCAACATTTTGTCAATGATTAGGTACAAAAATTAATCTATTGAACGTTTTATTTTGTGAAAAATAACACAGTAATAATCGGCAACGCGAGGGAAAAAAATATCTGATGTGTTCCATTTACACAACTTTCTCTAGCTGTTCCTTATACAAACAATTCTCACAAAGGATTATTCTTTATCCGCATCATGCTAATGAAGAAAACCCTTAGCGGAATTGGTCTTATTACTTGCTTCCTTGTAAGTAGCAGGGAAATAAGGAAATGGATTAGGTTAAAGCGATAATCAAATCTTTTAAAATCTGGTCGCTATGTGAAACAAATGATGTTCAGTTCGCTTTGCTGTTATAAAAGTTAGGTTGTTAAAAAGTGATCTATAATAAGGTATATATATATAAATTGGCCAACTCTACAAGAAACGAGTATATGTCATAAATTATGTGTTTCAACGAGATCTACATTTTATGAATTAAGTTTTTGTTTATCTCTTACAGTTTAACCGCAAAGGTCATCCAGAATAAAAAGGTCTTCAGAGGCTATTCCCAGAAAATTCAAAACATACATTTTATTTGTGATAGAAATATCTTTAATATGCGGTATTTTAAACAAAATCATTAGTCCTGTTTGAGAAAAACAAAATGTTCAAAAATTTATCCATGTAAAGGGTATTTGTGGTGTGAAAATCTTTCTGGCGCATCCTTGGAAGATACTTAAGATAAATATCAAGTTTTTTATTTAACAGTCTTTTCGTTTTTGAGCTATGCCGTCCACAGACACATGGACCTTTTTTGTAAAAACTTTTTTTTTTCGGACTTAGGGAACCTCAAAATATATATTTCCGGTGAAATCTCGACATCGAATTTTGGGTGGAATACAATACCATCTCCATCCACTGTATATTGCACACACGGGCTAAAGAAAGTAATACATCTTTGCAGAACTTGTGTCTCAAAGGTAGAGATCTAGAAATGTAGAACTGCACTGTCGTCCTCGCAAGCCTTATAGATTCGTAATTTCGATGATTGGCTAACCAGTAAGTTAGTATTACTGCGGTGTGGTTTATTTCCACTAAGACTTAAACTGTCTGCCGTTTTTGATGCTATGAAGGGTCTATATACTCCAGTTTCTTGGTCTCAATATGATGTGCATGTTTACTTTCTCAACACGTATAATGTGCATAGTGCATAGAGAAGGTATTGTATTTCACCTAAAAATACGATACCAAGATTTCACCGGAAATACATGTTTTGAGACCCCTAAATTCAAACAAAAAGCATTTTAGAAACATTCCGCGCGCGCGCGTGTGTGTATGGCAAGGATGCAATACGAGTGTTTTCAAGAAATAGCCTCACTCCAAACTATTCTTTATATGGAAAATTTTTATTTTCCCAAAAATTATTTTTAGAATTTTGATTAAAATATCATGTATTAAATATATTTACATGACAAATAACATGTATATTTTGAATTTTCTGGGCATAGCCTCTGAAAACCTCTTTATTCCGATGAATTTTGCTGAATTTTGGATAACTAGTAAACCATACGAGATAGACAAAATCTTTATTGTACAAAAAATGTAAATCTCGTTAAAATAGTTGGTAATTTATGTCATATATGTTTTTATTGTAGAACTGGCGTTTCTGAGATATTCCGTGTCATTGGTTTCAGCTTTAAGATATTTATACTTTTCTCATACGGACTTTTTTCAGCTCCTAGTCATACAAACAAAGGAATTTTAAACACATAGAAACTGACTTTTAAAATATTTGACTAACGTTTTAACTTATGGTACTCCTGTTTTCCCTTCTACTTACAAGGAACCAAATAATAAGGCAACTAATATTTTCTGCTAATGTTTATTTCAGTTAGCATGAAGTAGAAGAATAAGCTTAACAATTAATTTTAATCGAGATGTAGAAAAAGTCATGTGAATGGAATACATAAGATATTTAGAAAAAGGTCCATGTGTGTATGGGTTTGTCTGAGGACATCATAGCTCAAAACTAACATAGGTACCGTCAAATACCAAATTTGATATTTAAGTTTATCTCCTTCCAGGGATGTGAGACGAAGATTTTCAAGAAAATCCCCCACCCCAAATTACCCTTTAGACGAAAATTCTTTTTTTAATTGTATTCTTCTCAGAAATAGCTGTAACGATTTTGATTAAAATAAAGTTTATTATAGATATTAACATCACAAATAAAATGTATACCTTGAGTTTTCTGTGGATGGCTTCTGAAGATCTGTTTGTTTTGGATGAATTTGGCTGAATTTTGCATAACTAGTAAACCGTAATAAATAGACAAAAACTTTCTACACAAAAAATTTAGATCTTCTTAAAACACCTCTAACTACGTAATTTTTGTCAAACTGCGTTACCTTTGTTTACATATTTGTATATTGCTGGCCTTGCAATGTGAACTGAGCGTCAATTGTTTACATAGTGACCAGGTTTCAAAAGATATGACCATCGCTTTATCGATATTTTGCTTCTACTTAAAAGTAATCAAATAGCAAGTAAGACCATGTCTGCTAATGCTAATGCCGATTAGCATGTTGTAGATAAAAGAATATTTTTGTAAGAGTAGACTGTTTGCAGAACGGGTAGAGAAAGTCATGTGAACGGAACACATACGATGTTATAGCTTTTAATGTATTTACATATATATGGACTTTATTTATGTACGTTCTTTAACTGGTACTGCTCTGGTTCTTAGCCTCTCATCCTATACTGGGCGTGAAAGACCGCTTACTGTTGCTCAGAGGTCTCTTTATCAGGCTTGAGGTTCTTTTACGTGCCGCAAATCTACGACACGGGACCAACGGCTTTATTTCCCTACCGAAGGAAGCCATGCTAAGGATTTTTCCGCCGGGTTTGAACCCGCGACCTTGGGTATTTGAAGTTAGCATGGTAACCATTACACCACGGAGGGCGACAATGTATTTACAAATGCTAACGTTTATTTGTTTACTATATATCTTGGTCCACCACGTAAACTTATCGGTATGGCGATTCGGTTTATCTTTGAAGGCTTAAGTTAGGACTTTACAGTAGTCGACATCCATGAGTGGCGATAAAACTTTTTAAAGGATAGTTCTATAATAATGAGAAATACACTCAAGCCCCAACGTAGATCGGAGTTCACGGTAAAAATTGTAGGTCCTCTCGTTTTATCGACATTAACAGGGGTATCTCCAGCTAATTAGTGGGTCCAGTCATCGCTTGGTGGAACTTGGTGTCCTCGAGTGTTGTTGACCGTATGAGAACCGTCATCAATAATGGAATACTCCATTCCATTTTTAAACTGTTATAAAACAACAGGTGACGAATTCACTCACCTTCACAGTCTATAGGTCTCAGGAGAGGTCATTATCAAATTGACGTCGATATTGAACTGCAATGCTTATATTGAAATTGCACCAAAAACCAAAAATACCATTATCTACTATTTTACAAGCATAGGGCCGCTATTCGAAATAAAACACGTTTTAATTTGTAACTTCTGATTTTAGGTCCACCTTTCGCACAGTGATCATCTACCTGGTAGTATGTTAGGCGCTTCTTATAATAATGAACATTTTCATCACCGAGGCAAGACCGCGCTAAAGATAATTTACAGCCAAGAGATATTTTAGCTAAGATAATATTGGCCGGAGATATGTTGCAGTTTTCTCCCAGTGATATATAACTCCAAGAAATTTGTAAGTTCTCTGTTTTAAACGCCGATATAACACGTATTTAAGTACTGTTTGTGAATCATTCTAATTTGTAAATCCTTTTTCTTTTATTTCTTTATTTCTTGTACAACTTGAACCTAAGGGAGAGAGAGCCGTAACACGAACATTCTTATTTTCGATCTACTTTCACTAAAAACCCGCTAAAATCTGTATCATTAATGTGGCAATGGCCTATTGCCAGTGCGTTTAGCTTTTAGTTGCTTGATTGCATCAAAGAGCGAGTTGACGTACCTACAACACCCTTACAGTAATGAATATTTACTCTATTAAAACATTAGGAAAGCTACAAGGCCTTAGTTGAAAATTCTGTGTACTGGGCCACAGAAGATAAAAGTGATTCTGAGATATTATTCATACTCTGGGAAAGCAAAATCCTACACAATGATGCTTTTGGTATTTTTCCATGTCTCAAATGTTGTAACATTTAGTACTACCATACACAGTATGCTATTCTGGTAGTGTACATCCTCGTAAAGAGAGAACCGGGTCTAATATCATAGAATCCAAACCTTTTTGTGATGTGGCTCCCATAACTTTCAAGTATGAAGTAACAAAACTAACAAGCAGAACTCATCTTAAAAATTAGAATAAACTAAAGCCTGGCAGGACTATGCATTACTTTTGAGTTCAGGGTCTAAGCAGTATTCTCGGTGAAATCTCGGTATAGAATTTTTGGGTGGAATGCAAACGTACAGAAAGTAAGTTCCGTTTCAATTTATCTCCGCTGCAGCGCTGCGATCGCAGTTCCGCACATGCGCGGTAGACGCTTTGTATCAAGGAGAAGAAATGTGCGCCATTTTGAGATCGCTGTCAGCCACATACGCTTTGTTTACAATGTCGGTGTTGATTGAAAATCTCGCCACTTGTGAAATCAGATCTGTGATTCGTTTTTTGAATGCTAGGAAAGTGAAACCAATTGAAATTTATCGGCAAATTTGCTAAGTTTACGGATAAAATTCGATGAGTGATTCAATGGCGAGAAGATGGGT
The DNA here is from genome assembly GCA_030762935.1 of Hymenopus coronatus. Lineage (NCBI taxonomy): Eukaryota > Metazoa > Arthropoda > Insecta > Mantodea > Hymenopodidae > Hymenopus > Hymenopus coronatus. The sequence goes on from CM060890.1 coordinate 101,454,856, forward strand.
CCGACAGTTCAATGAAGGACGTAGTGAAGTGCACGATGAAGAACGAAGTGGGCGTCCATCTTTGGTTACAGAAGAACTGGTTCACGCGATTGATGACAAGATCCAGGAAAACCGCAAGTTTACAATTAGTGCTCTCGCTATGGAATTTCCCCAAAGCTCTCGATCACTAATTCATGAAATTGTTACCGAAAAACTGAAATTTCGTAAACTTTGCTCACGTTGAGTACCAACTTTTTGAAGACACAGGCGCAAACTTCTATGAAGAAGCTATACAAAAACTTGTGCCACGCTATGACAAATGCCTGCAAAATTTCGGCAGTTATGTGGAAAAGTAGTTTAAGAGTTGTAACATTTTGTGCAATAAATAATTATTCTGTATCTGTATACAATTTAATTTTATTACCAAACGGAACTTACTTTCTGGACGTACCTCGTACATAGTGCGAGCAGAGAAAGTAAAATTGCACAAGCATCAAGGACGTGGTTTGTTTTGTCTGGACTATAGGACTTTAAAGTAAGAGCCGAAGCTTTCCTGATGACATATTAACCCTAGATTTTCTCGAGCTTTTAGCCAGGTTAGTACATGGATTGACTTCTACGTTTAGAAGATGTGCATCATCTTCAATTTTACTAAAATCCCAGATTAAGGAGCACAAAAGGGCCAATGAGCCACGCAAAGAGGCCAATCACTTCTCGATCATCGTTGTCGCCATTAGCATATGTATCTGTAATAAATTGAGTGTTGAGATAGCAAGAAAGGCCTTAAGGAAAGGAATATGCGTTTTCCTCTGGTAGTACGGCACTTGTTAACCCATTAATCTTATAATAATGCATCTGACAGGGCATGACATCGCTTGCCTACTCCACGCATGCTACTGGTGTAAACTTTAAAAAATACATAGTAGATAGTATTGTACAGTCTCGAGATGGAATTCTCGCAGGTACCCGGAACGCCAGAAGGTGTTAATTATTCAGCCGCCTTGCATCCACGCCTCTCGCATCACAAAAGCTGCAGCTATTAAGAATTCATTCCCATTCATGGTACACCATTGTGAGACAGGTTCACGTGAGTTATTGTTCCTTTTCAAATGAGATTTATGTTGTGCAGCGGTCCGCATTTGAAAAAGTGCCCGCCACGTGAATATAGCGCTCCGGGGGCCACAATTTACACGTAGCAGCCGGCACTCTTTAAATTGGTTTAGCAAAATGTCCCGCATTCTAATAACCTCTTATTTATTTCCGCTTTTGATGAAACACCAGGCTTGCAAGATCGTTGCAGGAGCTTTTATGCGTCGCAGTCATTTCTATCCAATATCAATTCATAGCTATCCCAAAAGTTCTTTTTTCTGTAATTATCTCCACTTTGTAGAACCTATGTCACCAGGAATGTAAAGCCAGACCTTTGTAGAGGAGCTACAGACACTGGGATATCCGTGGAGGTTAGATAATCCAATACTCGGCAGTATTGGCAGGCCCTACGGGTTTTGGATTCAGGGTTTTTAAAATGCAAACCTCGGGCTTCACCGCCTGAGTCATGTCGCTCGGTATTCTATAACACTATTGAAATAAAATCGTGTTCTATAAATGTATTATTTGTTTGTTAACGACATTGTGAATTACTAGGATAATAGCTACGCCGTACGTGTGCCAAAATTTAGTACTTTTACATGCTAGTGAGTCTACTGACACGAGGCTGTCAGATTTAGGCACATTTAAAAACTATTGGTCTGGGCTGGGTTTGAGCTCGTGACCTAGGGATCAGTAGGTAGACGCTTAACCAACTGAGCCACTCAGACCTACAAGTATAAGTGAGCAATTACATTGATAAAATGTATATAAAAATCTGATGTGATCCATTCTCATAACTTTCTCTTGCTGTTCATTTACAACTATCCTTACGAAATATTATTGTTCTGCCTACTTCATGCTAATCGGGATAAACATTAGCAAAAACGGTGTTATTACTTAGTTTCTTATAAGTAGAAAGCAAATAAGGGAATACACTAGGCTAAACCGACAACCAAATGTTTTAAAATGTGGTGCTAAGGGTTTGAAATCCGTTTCTTTGCGTGGCCAGGAGTTAACAAGTTCCCGTATGAGACATTTTTTAATATTTTAAACTGAAACTAAATACAAGGAATATCTTGAAAACGGCCAATTCCACAAAAATGTATATGACATAAATTCTCTGTTTTAAAGTGATCTATTTTTTTTTTTTTTTTTTTTTTTTTTTTGTGAGGTTTTGTCTATCTCTTACAGTTTACCACTTAGACAACATTCAGAAAAAATCATCAGAATAAAGTGATCTTCAGAGGCTATTCCAATAAAATTCAACATATACCTACATTTTATTTGGCATATAAATATTTGAAACATAAGAGATTTTAATCAAAATCGTTAGAGCCATTTTTTAAAAAAAAAAAACAAATATTTTCTAAATTTTTTCCATGTATAGGATGGTTGGGGATGGGGGGCTTTTTTTAAAAATGTCCATGTCGCATCCTTGGAAGCTACTCAACCTATATATCAAGTTTGGTATTTAAAGGAACGCTCATTTTTGAGCTATGCTGCCCACAGACACACGCAGACATACACAGACATCCAAGGACATTTTTCTAAAAATGCTTCTTTGTATTCAGTGGACCCCAAAATATGTATTTCCAGGCAAATCTCGAAATCGAATTTTTGTGTGCAATACAGTACATTCTCGATACACTATGTACATAGTGCGTTTAGAAAAAGTAAAAATTCGGAAGCTTAAAAGTGAAACTAATAACAAGGAATATCTCGAAAACCGTCAACTCTACAAGAAAAGCGTACAGGACATAAATTACGTGTTTTAACGAAATCTACACACTTTGTGTAGCAAGTTTTTGTCCTTCTCTTACAGTTTATCCGTTATGCAAAATTCTATATAACTCATTCGGAATAAATAGGTCTTCAGAAACTATTCCCAGAAAATTCAAAATATACATTTTATTTTTGATGTACAATCTTTAATATACGGTAATTTAATCAAAATCGTTGGAGCCATTTTGAGAAAATCAAAACTTTCGAAAAATGTCGCTGGAATGGGCAGATTTTCTTTAAAGTCTTCGTGTCGCATCCTTGGAAGGTACTGAACTTAAATGCAGGGTTGGTATTTATCCAACATTTTGTTTTAGCTATCTGTTCATAGACACACACTGACCTTTTTCTAAAAATTATTTTTTCGGGATCTGGGATGGCATACAATACCTTGGCTTGCAAGTCCTATGGGGTGCGTCAGTTCTACAAATACTGGGAGGGTAAGGCGATTACGAAACGAAACGAAGCATCAAATGATTTACGATTCTCGCTCATTATTCAACTTTGTCTTTTTTCTTTCTTTCTTTCTTTTTTTCTTTCTTTCTTTCTAATCTTAAGTAGCAAACTATGATAAACTATGTTGATAAACTATGTTTCTGACAAGTTTTGTTGTGCACAGACTTTTGATAGGATTAACATTTAACAAAAGTAATAACTTATCTTCCCATTTCTGTGTGTAAACTGGTTACCTCAAGAAACAGTGGAAAAGACATACGAGTAACATCCTGAAGAAGCAGCATTTTCGAGCTTGCAAAACAGCAGAGATTAGAAAGGGAGGAAGATAACGATTGAGGGCTAGAGAGAGATAGTGAAAAGGGATAGACAGGAGAAAGTGGGAGAGATAGAAAAGTCCATGATAAAAGGGAGACTGAACAGGGGAGAGGAACGGAAAGTGGAAATGTAGGGTCTACGCTTTAATGCAATAACACGAGCAATTCCATTTCCATCGTGTGGGTAGCACTTCAATCAAAAGGTAGGATCTCAAATCTCGGGGAGAAAGAATTACGAAGTGTTTTTGGAGTTTTTCCTTTCTCTTAAAACCAACTAAAGCTTTATATACCCCCAGCTGATTTGAGTCTCATTTCTCTCGCTCCACTCAGTCCGATATGACCAACCCGTTTAGAACCACAGAGAAAGTAAAAACAGACAGAAGAAAACCCTGATGTGTTCCATTCACATGACTTGCTCTACCTGTTTTGCAAACAAACTATTACTGCAAAAATTATTCTTCTATCTACTTCATATAGTCGAGATAAGCATTAGCAAAAATGGTCTTTTTACTTAGTTCCTTTAAGTAGATGGGAAATAAGGAAATACTTCAGGCTAAAGCGACAGTCATATCCTTTAAAAGTTTATGCGATTGGCTTTAGATTTAGGTTCTCTTTGTATGGGCAAGAGTAAAACAAAAGAAACAACGGATGACGACTACGTGTTTGACAGTGTATATGTATTGTAAAATTATATTAATAACAAGTAATATCTTGGATATTTTTAACTCTACAAAAAATGTATAGGATATACGAGGGTCGACCTCTCAATGAAAACAGCATATAAACCTTTTGTTTGTTTTATTTCTCAACATAATCTCCAGAAAGGTTAATACATTTGTCATATCGGTATTCTAATTTGATTAAACCATCTCTGTAATGCGATTTATCAGGTCCTCAAAATAGTTGTTTACATCAATGACCTCGTTGCTGTGAAATCTTCGTCCTCCAAGAAACTTTTTGAGGTTTGGGAACAGGTGGTAGTCCCTGGGTGCTAGATCTGGCGAATAGTGGATGTTCAAGCAATTCCAACTTTAATTCGCACATTTTTTTCCATTGCAATGGCTGAGCGATGGGCCGGATCATTGTCGCGATGGTACTAGATTCCCCCCCCCCCAAATGAGGTCTTTTTCTTTTCATCTCATCACTAAAACGCTGCAGTAAGCTTGCGTAGTGGTCACCAGTGAGAATTTTGCCCTTTTCCAAGTAATAAATAAAAATAATTCCCTGTGCATCCCAGAAAACACTTGCCATAACCTTGTTAGCCCACAAAATTGCTTTGCCTTTTTTGGAGTTGATTCACTGGCACAATCCATGTTTTTACTGTGATTTACTTTCTGGAGTGAAGTGATGTATCCAAGTTTCTTCCATGGTAATAAGACGTATCAAAAATTCACTGGGATTTTTACGGTAGAGTTCTTAAGAGAAACAGTTTTTCTTTGCAACTTTTGACCAAGTGTCAACAAACGCGGCATCCATCTTGCACAGACCTTGTGAAAGCCCAAAATATTGCTTACACGTTCTGTTAATATTTTATAGCTTCTTATGGGTCTTCCAGTATTAAACGATGCATTTTTTCAATGATCTCTGGAATGTCACTTCTAAAGGGCGTCCAGAGCGAGGCTCATCACTACATCTCATTTTAAACTCTGCAACCCACCTTTTAAGCATTGAATATGAAGAGGCAGAGTCTTTCAATGTACTGTCCATTTCCTTCTTGATTCCTTTAGGCGTTAAGCCTTTCAAATGGATGTATTTAATCACTGTTCATTTTTCCAAATCCTCCATTTTCGTGAAAACTCTCAAGTTGTCTTGTTTAAAATGCTGTCATTCGAAAACTAAATAAGCTATTAACCTGTAACTATGGATACAAACTAGTCTATTCTATGCTACCACCTAACTGGCCTAGTGATTCCAGTTCTATGTGAGGCTCAGGACTTATCAGCTTGCCCCTGTAAATTGAGTGTTTAAACGAGCTGTGAATTTTTTCTGTGGTAAGGTTTTGTCTATTTCCTACGGTTTACTATTTATTCAAATTAATTCAGAATGAAGAGTCTATTCAAAAGCTATTTCCAGAAAATTCAAGAAATTAATGTTTTTTGGCATATACATATCTTTAATATGCGGTAATTTAATAAAAATAAATGCAAAAATATTTGAAAATTTTGATTTTCTCAAAAATTGGTCTATGAAAGGTCCATGTGTGGTCTGTGTGTGAGTGTGTGTGTGTGTGTGTGTGTGTGTGTATGTGTGTGTGTGTCTGTCTTTGAACATCATAGCTCAAAAACTAAAAGATCCTTAAATACCAAACTTGGTATTTGAGTTAGGTATCTATCTTCCTAGAATGCGACACGAAGATTTTCAAAAAAATCCCTCGCCCAAGCTAGCCTTTATATTGAACAATATTTGAAAATTTAGTTTTTGTCAAAAATGGCTGTAACAAATTTTATTAAAATGCCGTACATTAAAGCTATTTGCGCGACAAATAAAATGTATATTTTGAATTTTCTGGGAATATCCTTTAAGACCTCTTCATTCTGGATGACTTTTGCATAACTGGTAAGCCATAAGAGAGAGACCAAGATATACTGCACAAAAATGTAGAGCTCATTAAAACACACAATTTATGTCATATATATATATATATATATATATATATATATATATATATATATATATATATATATATAATTTCTGAGATATTCCCTGTTGTTAGTTACTTAAATGTTTCTTATACGGGAATTTGCAAAGTCCTGGCATGTAAAGAAACGGATTTTAATCACATAGCAACAGTTTATAAGACATTCGATTATTTCTTTAATAAGTGTATCTTCTACTTAAGGGAAGTAAGTAATTAGAACATGTCTGTTAATATTTTTATAGTGTTTCACGCCCGCTTTTACTACACAATGGCGGTGACAATGATGATGTATGGAATGAAGATAGAGCACCGGTGGAATGCGATGGTGGGGGAAACCGAAGAACCGCCACAAATTTCAGTTGCGGTCGCTTGGGATGTTAAACCTTATCTCGATTAGCATGTAGTAATAGAACAAGGATTTTAACAATAATTTATTACACAGATGTAGAGAAAGTCACTTAAATGGAAAACATCCAATTTTTTAGTCATTCTGTTCAAGGGTACACGTACACACACACACGTACGACAGTTTTTTTTTTTTTTTTTTTTTTTTAGAGGGCCCTAAAATGTGTACTCACAGTAAAATCTGGGTATTGAATTTTTGTGTGTAATGCAATTTCTATGTACTAAATGGAGAAAATAAAAATTGCCGGCAGAAGTGCAAGTTCTGATGGTATGCAAAAAACCATTATTACCCTGTTTTTTTTGTAGTGTTTAACGTCCGCTTTAACTACTTATGGCACCGCAGGCGGTGACACTGATGGTACATGAATGAAGATAAAGCACCACTGGAATGCGAAATGCGGGGGAAACCGGAGAACCCGGAGAAAATCCGCCCCAGCGCCACAAATCTCACATGCGGTCGCTTGGGATCGAACCCGAACCGTCTAGGTGAGAGGCGAATGGTCTAACCACTCGGCCAAGGCGCGGCCCATTACCCTGTTTGTTGATTAGATTAATTAAAAAGCTGCTGAAAACGGACCACGTTAAGTTACACTTCGAAACTTCTACAAAGAGAAGAGAGAAATATAAGAAATGACTTCAGTGGGCGTAACGGTCTTGAAGTGGGTTTTACTTTTTCAACATAAAGAATTGCAGTCACTAACATATTTCATGCTTACAGCAAGCACTGATTTCACCTTGCAGAATTTATCTTCGCAAGGATGAGGTTCAAACACTGTAATATTCATTCTCAGGATCTAAGCTGTCCCACTGGATACTCTGTCAGAACAGTAAACTGCTTAGCAGTTAAAGTCTCTATTATGCGGTGATTGGCAAGGCTACTGTTATCTACTTCTTGCTGCAAGCGACGTGATTTTGTTTAATTTATAACATGGCTGCCACCATAGACCGAAACACTGGCAGCTATTTGCATTAGTAATGTACCTGCACTTTCTAGCTGTCACACTGTTGTCAATCTTCTTTTACTTTCTCTATATAGTGTATAGAGAAGGTATTACATTGCACCCAAAAATTTGATACCGAGATTTCACCGGAAATACATGTTTTGAGACCATATGAATCCAAAAATATAATTTTACTTTCTGTAGGCCGCATGTACAATGTACATAGTGGATAGAGAAGGTATTGTATTCCACCCAAAAATTCAATGTCGATATTTAACCGAAAATATATGTTTTGGGGTCCTCTGATTCCGAAAAAAACATTTTTAAAAAAAGGTTCGCCTGTCTGTGTGTCTGTGGACAGCATAGCTCAAAAATGAAAATACCTTAAATACCAAACTTGACACTTAATTTTGATATCTTCCAAGGATGCGACACGAAGATGTTCAAGAGAATTCCCCCATCCCACTACTTGGAATATTTTTAGAACTTTTTGATTTTCTCAAAAACTGCAGTAACAATCTTGATTAAAATACCTTAAGTTCAAGTTATTTTTATGACAAACGAAATGTATATATTCAAATTTCTGGGAATAGCCGGATGACTTTTGTATAACTGGCAAACCGTAAAGGATATACAAAAACTTACTACATAAAAAATGTAGATGTCATTAAAACACACAATTTATGACATATACATTTTTTTCGAAATATTCCGGATTATAGGTTTCAATTTTAGCCACTTAAATTTTTCTCAAACGGGAAGACATCTTTCTTCTCGTTTCTCGTTTATTCCAGGCAAACAAAGGGATTTAAAGGACTAGACTACCGCTTTAGCCTTTACATTTTCTTATTTCCCTTTTACTTACAAGGAAGCTAGTAATAAGACTAGTTCTGCTTGTGCTCACTTTGATTACTATGATGTAGATAACATAGTAATGTTTTGAATGAAAGATTTATTTTCCGAATATCTTATACGAATGGAACACATTAGAAGTTTTCCCCTCCACTTACAAGGAACCAAGTAATAAAGACAATTTCTGCTAAGGTATATTTCGATTAGCATGAAGTAGATAGAGGAATAAGTTTTTTAACAATAATTTATTACTGAGATGTATAGAAAGTCATGTAAATGCAACACCTAAGAATTTTTAAAAAAAATCTATGTATTCTATTCACATGGCTTTCACTACCCGTTCTGCAAACAAATTCTTCTTACCAAAGAGATTCTTGTATCTACATCATGCAAATCGGAATAAGCATTAACAGAAAAGATGTTACTATTTAATTCCTTGTAAGCAGAATGGAAATATGTCTAAAGCGATACTTATATCTTTTAAAATCTGGTCGCTACGTGAACAATTGATGTTCGATTCACTCTGCAAGACCAGGAGTAAACAAAAGAGAGATAGATGACAGGAAAGGTAAGCCCGTTTGAGAAAAGCTACGTAGTTTTAACTTGAAACCAATTACAAGCAATATCTTGGAAGCGGTCAACTCTACAACAAAAATGCATATGACATAGACTGTGTGTTTTAATGAGTTCTGCATTTTTTGTGCAGTAAGTTTTGTCTATTTCTTACGGTTTATCAGTATGCAAAATTAAGCAAAATTCTTTCAGAATGAAGTCTTCAGAGAATATTTCCATAAAATTCAAATATGCGTTTTATTTGTGATGTAAATAGCTTTAATATAGGGTATTTTAATCAAAATCTTTAGAGCCATTTTTGAGAAAAACAAATTTTCAAAAATTTTCCATGTAAAGCGTAGCCTGTGGTGGAGGATTTTCTTAAAAATCTTCGTGTCGCACCCGAAAGACACATAACTTAAATACCAAGTTTGGTATTTAACGATGGTTTAGGTTTTGAGCTATGCTGTCTACAGAAAACACACAAATGGATGGACCTTTTTCTAAAAACTTTTTGGACTCAGAGGACCTTAAAACATATATTTCGGGCCAAATCTCGGTATCAAATTTTTGGCCGGACTTCAATAGGTACTTTACCTATACACTATGTACACAATACGTGTGGAGAAAGTAATAGCAAATGCTCCAAAATAACAGATTCACACACAATGGCGGTTGCTATATAAGAGCATATCATGTATTTGGAAGATGACATTAATCATCAAGTTTGGTATTTAATGTACCTTTCACTTTTGAATTATTTTGTTCACAGACACATACACACACAGATACGTATCTTATACTAAAAAAGTCGAATACAGAGGACCCTAAAATGTGTATTTCAGTGAAATGCCGGTATCGAATTTTTGGGTGGAATGCAACACCTTCTCTTCCTATGTTCCATATACGAAGCAGAGAAAATAAAAATGCTCTGAAGAGACCGATCAGATTATATCTTTTTTTTTTTCTCAAATTTAAAGTCCAACTCTTAAACAAATACAATGATAATGTATTTTAAGTTTGAATTGAGCAACGCCGTAGCCGAGTGGTTATACCGCTCACCTCCCTCCAGGTGGCCCGGTTTCGATTTCAATTGCCCGCATGTGGGTGTCCAGACGGGTTTTCTCCGGCTCCTCCGATTTCCTCCGCCACTCATTCCACCAATTGATCCATCATCACCTCTCCTATCATCCATTTCGCTTTCATTTCATATCATCCTCTTCCTGACGCTCATACCTGTGCTTTCGTTGACTCCTAGGCATCCGCTTGTATATCCTAAGGGGACATCAGTCCTAAATACGGGGAGGGTAAGCTGACTACAAATACGAAGTTTTAATTGACATCGGATGAGAATCGTGGCACACAAATTCTGCATTGTTCTTGTATTGAACTATGAGGGAAAGGAAATCATGAAGATTAAATATAGTATTTGGATTCGACCAGGGAAAATGACAAAAAGGTCAAAGTGGGCGGTGGACGGGAATCGAAACCGGGATCTCCCGAATACAAGTCTCACTTGTTTCCGCTCGGTAACTTCAGGTAAACATCACTCTAAACACCGCAAAGTTTGAAAGCGTTTTGCTTGTGTTTCAAAGCATAAAATATTGGTTTTGCACGAATGTATATGAATGTATTGCTGAAAGATATTTGTGTTTCCAAAGTTGATATGCTTGTTGGAAGCCTCGAAGCTATCTTTGCTTTTTAATGAAGGTGTAGCAGGCTTGGATTATTGAATAGGGATTTAACGTTTGGAGAATTGTGGCTTTACCTTTTTTTTTTTTTTTTTTTTTTTTTGACGATCCGGTTTGTAAAAGAGGAAATTATGTGACGACCGAAGGGAAATTAGTGAGAGGAGGAGTAATAGCAAAATAAAAGAAAAGGGGTTAATGATAAAGCGTGGTTTGTGGAAAAATGAAACTGGAATCATCGGAGCGTGAGAAAAAACGAAGCATCTGTTGAGAAACCAAGAGAGTTTTATATAAAAATGGATACTATAGAAGGGAATGTTAAAAATGTTGTATGAAGTACTAGGACTGCAAAGAGAAGGAAATACAGGAGTACCAACTTTGGGTAGACGGAAGGGAATCTCACATATGGTTATACCAGCTCTTTATTTTTATAATTTTTTCTAGTCATCGTTTTCTGCTTGGGATGAAACCCTCATTTACGGTTTTATATTTTTTGACCCACTTTTTCCGGAGGCCTTTGAATGACGTGTCGCAAAAAGCTAGTCAGTCTAACATGCGAGAAGTCGTACAAAAAGTAACGCGTTTCAGTTTCTAGAAGTTACAGTCACTCGTTTCACCCTTACGGAATTCCTAACTCAATTTTAACACTGCAGAAGGGTGGAATTTCATTTATTTGTGTGCGCTAGACCACTTGGAGGAGACCAAGTAATGCCTATGATGGAAAGTTATTTGTCCTAAATTTGCATCACTCTGCCTGGGAATGAAAGTCTACTAGTGCTCTTGCATGAGTACTCTAATAAATCAGCTTGTGCATTTCACTTTTTTATATTGTATTTTTAGTAATTTCACATACATATACAAACTAATTCTTTGAAACAGTTCATAACCTGTTTAACATTCCATGTAAAGAGTATCGTAAGAAATTATGGAGAGAATAAATAGATGGTTAAATGCAGAATAAAAAGGGATGAGGCTTTTGGAAAGTAGTAGAATCATTACAGAGGATATTGATGTATAATATATTTATAGCATAGGACATTTAGATGAATAAGAATAATCTGGGAGAGGGAGAAGTATATAGAGATATGCAATAAACTAGCGAGTGAAGGATTTGCGAAAAAGGGGTTAAAAACTTGAAAGGCATAAGACAAGATGAAGATGTAAAAAATTGTCAATGTGTGGAGAAATTGACAAAGATTTCCATTATATTCTATTCTAATGCGACAAAAATATGGAGATCAAGTTTACAACGAAATTGGGATAAATTGGATGGGAAAATATTAATCAGGAGGGTTCTGTTCGCAAAAGGAGAAAAAATTATAAAGTATAAAAAGTATAAGAAACTTCTTAGGTAAGGTTACAGAGAAATGGATAAAAATGTGCAACAAGAAGCTAGAAGAGGAAAGATATTAGAAAATAAGAAAAAGAAGGTAAGAATACTTGCATGATGTAGGGCAAGGTCTTTTATACGTACACTGCCGTTTGAGAAAATTGCAACACCAAGAAAGAGTTTCCCAAATAACTCCAAACTTAGCGGTAATGTAGGAGACAGTGCAAGTAATAAGTGATTAGGTTTGTAGACAGATGGGGTAACGTTGGCCGAGCGGAGGCCTGTCGTGTCGGTCCGACAAAGGCAGTGTTGCAGAGCTGTCAAACAAGGTGATAGACATTAAAGTGAGTGCCAGTATGCCTCGTCGACGTCAAAGGGAGCCATATCGCGTGTGAGTGAGTTCAAACAGAACAGAATGATTGGTATCCGGGAAGCAGGTTTGTCATACCGTGGCATTCTGGCTCGTACAGGGTATGCTGCTGCGACAGTCATGCGTATGTGGAAGCCCTGGATAGATGAAGATCTACACAGCAAAGAGCGAGCACTGGACCACAGTACGAGCCTTCTAGTCCTCATGGTCATAACGTATCGTACAGCTTCATCCACAGTGTTGGCTTGACGCTGGAGCACTGCAACAGGTTTGAACTTGTTTGCATCAAGGGTTCGTCGCCGTTTGCTGCAGGTTAGACTGGTTGCACCCATGCCATTACGTCGGCTCCCATTATCTGGAAACCTCAGTACCTCCGTCTGCAATGGACACGTGAACACGTCATTGGGGAGCTGAGTGGCAAAATGTAGTCTTTTTGGACGAGTCCCGCAACGGGTCCTACAGTGATGGTCGCACACGTGCCGGCTGTACCGTGATGAGCGCAACGGAGGACTGTATTGTTGAGCGGCATAGCTCAACCAGGTGTGATGGTTTGCGGCGCCATTGGCTACAACAACAGATTTCACCTCCTACGAATTGAGGACCCTTTGAACAACAGCCAGTACCTACAGGTGGTTGAAGAGCCTAAGGTACTTCCCCTGCTTCAGGCATTTCCACAGTTCACATTGTAGCAAGACAACTCCCGAGGAATGTACAAGCCCTCTTCAAAGAGCGACAGTTACCATTGTTTCCCTGGCCTGTACGTTCGCCTGGCATGTAGCACATCACGCTTGCCTGGGATATGATTGGTTGGCACGGTCCTCCAGTTATCAGTGTCACGGATTTGTGAATACAAGCTGTGTGGAGGTAAACCCTCAGCAACTTATTCAGAACCTTTCTGATTCAAGCCACGGCGTATAGCAGCACTAATTACAGCGCATGGAGGCCTCACCAAATACTAAAAATGAGGACTCAAAGGTCATATACATGTTTTAAAAGTTTATAATTTGTTACTTGTCATATACATAATTTGTGACATTAAATTCATTACATTCATGAGTTTCTTTCTTGGTGTTGTAATGTTCACAAACCCCAATCGTGGTGTTATAGTAAACTATAACAGCACGGATAAATAAAAGTAGCAACTCTAAAAACGTATAAGAAAAATGTAAGAATACATGTACAGTATTATGACTATATTCATTCATTCTTGTAAAACATTTCTCATCTAGTATTTAAGCATGGATGTAATTGACTGCCTACGCATCAAGTCGTGATTCGCCGTCTGTTAGGAATATTGCCAAGCAGCAATACGATGCTCCCTTCCATTTCTCCCTACCTACCATGTAGCATAAACATACTGTTCATAGATATGCTACAAACCCCCAAAAAAGTACAGGGTTACTACAAAAGAAATAGACTTCAACTGCCTGTAAAACAAAAACTATTAGAGATAGCAACCTAATTATTTTGGAGGTATGTTGAGAAACTCTCAAAGTTTCGTTTGTTACTATTGGTTGGTAACGCTGTAGTGTTTTGTTTGTTGTTGCAGAAGCTGAAATGGCGGAAAATCCTGTGGAAAAGGCATATTGCGTGTTGGAATTTGCTAGAACGCAATCAGCAACTGTTGTCCAACGACATTTTAGAACACGTTACCACAAAAATAAAATGATGCGCTCACAAAAACCAGCATCGTCTTCATCATGTCGCAACATGTCGATGCAAAAGTCACGCCGTATGACCTTATCTTCTTCACTCAGAAACTGCAACATCTGCAATCTGTAAGGCATCATGTGCAGTCGCTTCCGCAAGATTTCCCATACAGTTTGCTGTGGAATTTGTAATTGCATGCTTGCCCTAGAATTCGATTTCTGTGGGCTTCTTATGTAGGCAGAACGAACACGTTCAACGTTTTCTTGCGAAACTCTTGGTCTTCCCGAGCTCTTCCCTTTGCACAAACATCCCGTTGTCTCGAATTTTCTATACCAGTCGTAGATTGACTGACTAGTCGGTGGCGTTTTGTGGTAACGTGTTCTAAAATGTCGTTGGACAACAGTTGCTGATTGCGTTCTAGCAAATGCCAACATGCAATATGCCTTTTCCACAGGATTTTCCGCCATTTCAGCTTCTGCAACAACAAATAAAACACTACAGCGTTACCAATAGTACCAAACGAAACTTTGAAAGTTTCTCAACATACCTCCAAAATAATTAGGTTGCTATCTCTAATAGTTTTTGTTTTACAGGCAGATGAATTTGTCTATTTCTTTTGTAGTAACCCTGTATAATAACGTTTTGTTGAGTGATCAGCATTTTAGAATATTTTTTTCCTCACATTAGATATATAGAGTATATGAAGAAAGTACTCCTGGAACCACGTTTTTGTAAGATGGGTAGAATGATCTATTTCCTACCTTGTTTCAGTGGTAACTATGTGACGTTTACATTTTACATTTTTCAAACACAGTGGTGCTCACGCAGTGTGGTTGGAGACATAGGCAACGTTGCTTGGTCAAGGTAGGTCAGAGCTTGCGGACATAAAACTGCACACCTGAACTGCGAAGTGGGGGGGGGGGGACTATTGGTTTTGTTTTCCAAAAGAATTTAATGTAATCAAACGCGACAAGTGAAACTGAAAACTGTTCACTCGTTCACATACTTTTGGTTTTGAAAGGGAGAGCGTCAAATCCGCTTTTAGCTATCTTTCATTTGCCGCTGCAAAGTTGCTAGCATTGCCTCTCTGTTTTAGAGTAACCAAAATATCACCGCGGAAAGTGATCCTAGAAATACATAATAGATACTATTTTTACATATATATTTATAGTCTTACAGTGCACAAACATTTTCTCGGCATCCAAGACTGCAGAGTTTAACATCTTTTTATCACGATTCTCCATTCTTGCCTATTGGAATCACGAATCTTCCTCAGTTTTCCACTCCATCATTGCTCGCCTAATTCCTTGAATCCACGTACTATGCAGTGTTGCTTTTCTCCTCCTTTCTCGTCCTTTGGTTAATCTTTCATCTTCTGATATTTTAACGTGTCCATACCGTTCTAATTGTGTCTGTTGTATGAAATCTAAAATTGAAATTTAGACATTCATATTTTCTTTTGTAACCTCATTTCTAACTGTTTCTCTTCTATATAGCCCAGCAGATCTCTTTCAATAATTTATTTCTGTTGCCAATAATTTATAAGATACAATGAATATTCCAAATAATATGATCTATAGTTGGTTTTAATTAAGATAATTATTTCCCCTCCTCTTGATATGTGCAGAATAATCGAAATTAAATAAATTTGATTGCATATCGAATATATACGTTTTGTAAAGACCTATATTTTGTTGTTTTGGCAGATTCGGTTGAAGAATCACTGTTGAGCCGTAGCGCAAGCGAAGAGAAAATTCCTACGCTTTTAGACTGTCGATATGCCGGAGCATTGTCTGAACCCGACCATGTGTATAGTGCACACATTACAAATCCATAATTTAAACTTGTCGCAATGCGTATGTTTTCTAACGTGTATTGTGTTTCGGCAAGAGAGAAAGAGAGAGTGAGAGAGTGAGAGAGAGAGAGGGAGAGAGAGAGAGAGAGAGAATAAAAAACCTCAAACGTGGAGCTTAGTTCGGTGTAAAAGCCAATGGTATACTTCTGTTTCCGCCAGTGAGAACGTATGGAATCCCGCGAGTGTGTTGGGATATTGAAACAAAGGCAAGCTGAGTTTATACCAGGGATGTTGTAAAATATTCTTTACTGCTTTCTTTATGCAACCAGAAAAGCTGGCTTTTCCTAAAATGCATTTCCAGAAGAGTGTTACAGAAAGGTATAGGGATTTGGTGGGCTACAAATCCTTACTTCATTTCATGGTAATGTGGAGCATTGCTGAATCGACATTTGAAGTAAATAAAGGAAGCATTTCTGTTCGCTCAACAGCTATATTACGAAATTGTGTAAATAAAGTAGTTTGGAAATTCTATTACAGTACAGTGTCTGGAAATATACTTTACATATGCAAGAAAATTGAAGAAAACTGCTTTTGTAGACGAGGCTTTTACTCCAAATTGTGTTACCCACTTCCAGAACGTGTATAGCACAATATATTGTGCACTATCGTATACTTTGAAAGTCAAAATACTAAAGTGAAAACTTATTTGATTAAACATAGAAGCTTAATAATAACTGGGAAGATTAGGCTTTAGCAAAACATACATAATTTCAACTCTACATAACGATTAAGGTAATATATCTGTGAAATTTAGAACATTTACAGCAGGAATGTAAGATTTTGTGTTGAAATTTGTGTTAGTTATTATACACAATAATAGTAATGCATTACCCATGTTTCAAAATTCTAGTTTGCATAGTTATTTAAATAATGTTTACTGCCTAATGTTTATATTCCACACGATGCATTTTTAGAAATACATTAGAAATTTAAGTTTTGCAGTTAATATATTTCAAATAGATTTATCATAATCAGATTTTTTATTATTCCCTTATTATTTCAGCAAAAATATTACATTTTGTGCTCCCCAAAACTCGTTGATTTACAAATTTAATAATTTATTTCTCAAAATTGAAGACTTTTTTCGAAAAAGTATACCGTCATTGAACACACTTTTGAGAGGCGGCACAATTTATTTATAGTTAGTAAACCATTAAGTTGTGTGCAGCATTTGAGTATGTTCGCGATAAAAAAAGATTTGAGGTTGGAGTGCCTAAAATCAATGTAGGTCAAATGCGGTAAATGAAAAAATCTTTTTTTAAAGTTTTGAAACCATATTATTATTTTATATATTTTATTTTCATATTATTTCACATGAAAGTAATGTTTTACCATTTTCGTCAAATTTCACACATGTACTACCTTAAAACATACGTAAACCAATTTAGAAAGAACGCAATACGCATAAGCTCTTTAAACTGCATATTGTATTTTATCAACTAAATCCGAAATCCCTCCACTGTCTTACGAATTTCCAAAACCCCATGTTTAATATACAAATTCTTTCTAAATTAGAAGGCGTGCATTATTTAAATTCAACCATTTTCTGTAACTACATGCAATTTAGATAACACATTATAACGCAGATAAGTTTTGAGCTATCAAATATGGCGCCAACCACTCGCGAAGAGATAGAGATAACTAACGCTATCTATCAGCGTAAACAAAAGAAACGCTATTGAGATATAACCAGATGCTTCTGGGAATTTCCCTTCTCCTCGAATCTCGAACATTCTGGAAGTCCATGGAAAATTCATTGGCTATATAAGTGAACCAATAAATTGAGCTCATGAGTTGGAATATGTGTTTCTGATGCAAAATCAAGGACGTTTCTACAAGTGAGTTTGTGGCGGCATTTGTGCTGATCAGTGAGCACTGTTTCCGCGAGAGATTGGCGATGTGTTATATTCGATTCCCTAGCGAATGAATCAACAAAAGGGGTGGCTCCGCACATGTTTCATTACGTGTCTGCGTCACGACGAGAAATCTAACCACAGTTGTGAAGTGACAGTGAGAACTCACTGAAGTGACTCTGGGAACTGGGCAGTCACAATATACTTTAAAATCTGAATTGCCAGAGATAACCAAAAGCATTTCATTTTAAGCTTTACTACTTTATTGTCCATAGTGTTTTGCTAGAATGTAACATAGGTTTTTATTCTTCGTAAAACTATATATAATAAATAAATAATCAACAAATAACGGGCATTTTTGTTTTTCTTAAACAACCTTTATTTGTGCATCTACATCAACTTTGTGTGCTTCAAAATAAACTTCCTCAGGTATAATACACTTGTACCAAACTTTTTCCAATCTTGGAAGCAACTCTGGAACTCAATTTCCTTATAATGTTCAGCTACTTCAACGATTCTGTTTTTCGCTCACCAATTGTGGTTTAACATCTTTTCAAGTTCTCTTCAGCCTCGGGAATAGAAAGAAGTAGCAGGGGGCCATTTTCGGCTAATAAGGTGGCTGATGCAACATAACGTTTTGGTTTTTGCCAAAAATCACGAACAAGCGTTGAAGTGTGGGCTGGAGCACTATCCATGAGTGGTTTTGCGAAAATTGGGATTACTTCATGCAAACGATGTATATATTCTAGATAGTATTCCTTATTGACTGTATATCTATGTGGCAGAACCATTTCTTTGCATCTTCCACATTGTCGTCAGTAATTGATGTGTTATGGCGTCCAGGGGATTGTCGTCTTCAGAGCCTTCTTGACTCCCCTTGTCTACTTATAATAGATTTTGCAAACGCAACATTTCGAATACTTTCCTCCATTTTCAAGCTAAATTTCATGCAAATTTGCTGAGCCTTCGAAAACACGTATAACCCTTTTAACCGTCAACAATAAACTAAGTATTTAAAACAGCTGAAAAAGCAAACATATATCACGAACATATGTACCTACAAGATAAAAAAAAGTTTTGAAAATCGGTTATATAAAGCCCACGAAATTAAAAAAATCCTTTTATTTTTTATCGCACCTCGTATATATTATTTATATTTAACATTCTTTAGAATTTGGATAATTTTAAGCCTTAAAAGTGCACCAACTACAAGCTATAAGTACATTCATTTGCGATGGATTCAAATTCCCTATTAACCGGGCTACTCTTTCAATTAACTCTGATTAGAGTTGGTGACGGAGATGAAGACGGCTTTTATTTCACATGTGTGGAATAAAGTATGCTCAACTTTTGTTTCACCACATTTTGCGGGTAACAACAATAAAACGCAAATCCTTTTTAATAAATATATTCGGACTCCTGCAAGTTCGTAATATTCAGACTTTGAAAATAATATTTAGTAATATTTTTATGCAAAGGTCATTCATTTCAATAAATGTAATCCTTGGCGCATTTATATTTTCAAAATACCTAGATAAAAAGCTTATCATGTGCCTAAAATTAAGATTTTCCGTTTTAAATATGTGGCCAGACAGAATAGAGATATCGTTTATTTAGTGTTACGGACTACAATTCCATCATTTTGAACCGGGTTTTTCTTGAATGATGCCCGCCATTCTCAGGGCACTGCTATACCAATCCATTCATTCACGAATCAGCCACATATGAATCATTTCAATCTATTTACGGACCCGCCTTCATTTTCTCTCCTTCTTTATAACATGCTTTCTAAACAATACGCTGTTTCCTATGCAAGATGTTATCTTGGAACGTAGATTAAATTAGACACTACTGAAGTCTAAATATAGTAGAGTCAGACTGAAAAAAATCAATGCGAATTTGAACCACGAATCTCCAGGTCTCTATCCAGTTTATCTACCGGGATTTCTAGAGGCCACCTGTGGTTAAATGCTATGTCATTGCATTTTTCAATTCCTTTCTTACACATGGCTTGTGTGAAAAACAATTAAATTACCTGATACTGTTTTATAATGCGTGAGGGCATGGATTTGTTGCATAAACTTTATGTTTTAAGCATCCTCCACCAATATCAATCACATATATTTAGATTTAGAAAGTGTGTAAATTATTCTGCCGCAAACAATACTGTATTGGCTTTGATTCAAAGACAATCCTCATCATAAGAACTGAAGCTTTCCTGGCGACGTGTTAATTCAAAATCTTCTCGGGCTTCATCAGTTCACCCTGAAGACGAGGAAGATGCACTTCTTCGAAACGTTGGTGTCAAGCCAAGTTTTTACCTGGCTAGAAGCCCGAGAAGATTTTGAATTAATCCTCATCATGTCTAGTTTTTTGCTTGGGTAGAACTATTGAATCTTTGTGCTTTTTATTTTAACCAGCCGGTCTGTTTACATGTTTGTATTATATTATAAATTTTCGGTATTACCAGTGAGTTTCTTATAAAATCAAGCTGATAGACCACAAATGACTCCGTTCAAAACTTAACACAATAAACACACTGTTGATATTATAAACAATGATAACTGCACATAGAAAATACATTGCAGTTTCATTTGACGGGTCTATACTATATGTCACACTAAACAGCGTTATGCTGAGCTGCAAATGGCATTACAGCCCATGGGTAGTGTGGTGGTAGCGTGTCTGCTTCACAGGTCATGAGCTCGAATCTCGCTTAGGGTGAGTTACTCGGATAAGGTTTTCTTCAGGGTTTTCCATTATCCTGAGAAGATGAATGTCGAGTAACTTTAAGCCTCTTGATCCCGAGATTATTTGAGCATCTTTTCGCCATTTAATTCATCATGCCATATGACCAACAAGGTTAAAGGAGTTAAGCTACTAAAAAAGAAAAAAAAAAAAAATGGCATTACCCTCCGTAAGGACGTGAGCTAGGCTATCGATTACCTGCTATGGGTCAAGTCATAATTCAAGGATAACACGGTATAAAAGCAACAGAACATATGACATCGGTTGCTGCACGTTCAGTAGTGTTTAAAGCCCGTTTTTACTACACTGGCACCTCAGGCGATGACACTGATGATACATGAAATGATGATGGAGCATCAGTGGAATGTGATGGCCAGGGAAACTGGAGAACCCGGAGCGAATCCGCTCCTGCGCCGCTTTGTCCAACACAAATCCCACATGGGAGCAAACCCGGACAGTCAGAGTGATTTAACCATTCGGCCACGGCGCGGCCTTGCTCAGTAGCTGAGAATCAAAGCAGTGTTATTAATAATTCACGCCCTTTACGTCCGTTTTAAGATTTGCTTTACTGGAGTTTATTTAATCATATATTAATATTTCACATTCGGTGAAATCCTATATTTGAAAAGTTCTCAAAATGAAGCAAAAAATAATGCCAATGTTTTTATTTTTCAACATAGTGACCGTTCACATTAATGCACTTGCTCTAGCAATGCTCTAAGCGTTATCCCATCACGGAAGTCAGGTTCCACTGGGGTTGAACATTTGTGGTCCAACTGACGATTATGTTCTTCCATCAAGGAGCTTTCTCGGATGGGTAACTTGGTATTTATCTTTAGGATAAAGGATGCGACATGAATATTTTCAAGAAAATCCGCCCCCTCCCCCACCACAAACTACCACAAAATATAGATGTCTTTAAAATACATAATTTATGCCATATACGTTTTTGTGTAGAGTCGACCGTTTCTGAAATATTCCTTGTTACTGGTTTCAATTTTAAATTACTTAAACATTTTCAAACATGACGTGACGACTCGTTACATCTTTCTTTTTTTACTAAGGTCATGCACAGAAAATCCAATTTCAATTGTTTCGTATATGATATCTTTTAAAAGACTTGACTGTCATTTTATCCTAATGTTTTCCCTTATTTCCCTTCTATTTACAAGGAAGCAAGTAATGAGGCAATTTCTGCTAAAGTTTACCTGATTCGCATGTCCTAAATAAAAAAATAAACTTTTGTAAGAAACAGCTGTTCGTGTAACAGCCAGAGAAAGTCGTGTGATAGAACACATTGATTTTTGTTAAACAAACAACATGGTAGAAATTTCACATTATCGTGTGTAATAACGTATAAATTTAAACAGGTTATTTTACCCACAGTGCATTTTCCAAATTTCATAGAGCATGATAGTATGACCAGTAATGTGCCAACATGATAATGTCCAAAATAAATATATGAAATTGTCAGAAACAATGCATAGTAGCACGCCTCTTGGATGGATTTTTACTTTCTCTACACGTGCTATGTGCATAGCGTATAGGGAAGGTAAAGTATTGCACCCAAAAATTCGATACCGAGATTTCACCGGAAATGCATGTTTTGGGATCTCCTGAACCTAGAAAAAGGTCCGTGTGTGATTTTGATTAAAATATCGTATATTAACCATATTTATCTGACAAACAAGATGTATATCTTGAATTTTCTGGGAATGCCTTTGAAGACAACTTCATTGTGGATGAATTTTGCCGAATTTTGCTTAAGTTAAACCGTAAGAGATTGACAAAGACGTAGATCTCGTCAAAACACACAATTTATGTCCTTTACGTTTTTGTAGTGAAGGTAACCGTTTTCGGGATATTCCTTGTTATTGGTTTAAATTGAAAGTACTTATACTTTTCTCAGAGAGGCAGTGCCCGTTTTTCTTTTGTTCTACTCCTGAACAAGCAAAGAAGCGAGTTGCATTGACAATCGCATAACGATAGCTTAAAACATTTGACTATCGCTTTAGCATAGCGCATTCCTTTTTCCCCTTCTACTTATAAGGAACTAAGTAACAAGAATATTCTGCTAATAGTTTATCTTGATTGGAATTGTGTAAAGAAGAATAATCTGTTGTAAGACGTTTGCAGAGCAGCTAGAGAAAGTTTTGCAATGTAACACATCAGAGTTTTTTAGTTATATGCAAATTGTTTCACTGCCAGAAATATAGCTCATATAGATTAATAACAAAGCATTAAATCAATTTTGCCAGTATAAGGGTCCTTATTGCGAATGCTCTTGTTCACGGTATAGCGAATGTGGATAGAAAAACAGAATGATGAAAATGCGCACATAAGCTAGGGCGCATGGTTGGATTCCCGTTAAGTTCAACAGGCATGTGATACGGCTTTCTCTGTTCCGTGCGGAATTCTCCCCATTCCTTTTTGCCGAATCGCTATCTCTTGTGCTCGCTCATGTTTGGCATCCAAACGTAGGTAGCAATTTTGTGTGCAATATGAACCCTCCCCAAATAGTGCTTTAATTTCTCCGCTTCTGTACACACTTTCGGCGTTCCTCATCTCCTGATATACACGCAGATGTCCCCAGCTTTATTGCTCTAGCATGTCAGTTTTTTTTTTTTTACAAGGAATCTGCATGCTATGGTAAACTTTAATTTTTTAGATCTTATTTTGTGGTTTTCTTAGAAAAGTCCAGGATAATATTGACATTTTAACTTTCTCTACATAGTACATAGATTGAGAAGGTATTTATTGCACTCCGACTAAAACTTTAATACAGATATTTAACAAAAATACACGTTTTAAGGTCCCCTGTATCAATAAAAAGCCTCTTTAGAAAAAAACTCTGTGTGTCCGTCCGTGTGTCTGTGAATACGATAACTCAAAAACGAAAAGTCTGGAAAATACCAAACATGATATTCAAGTTAACTATCTGCACACCAAACTACCCTTTACATAGAAAAAGTTCCGAAAATTTTAATTTTCTTAAAAATGACTCTAACGATTTTCATCAAAATACAGCTAATTAAAGATACTTACATGAAAAATAAAATGTATACCTTAAATTTTCTAGAAAAAGAATCCAAATACCTCTTAATTCTGAGGCATTTTGATTAATTTTACGTAACTGGTAAACTGTAAAACATAGACAAAAAATGATTACACAAAAAATGTAGATCTCGTTAAAACACGCCATTCAAGTCATATACAGTTTTTTTTTTCTTTTTCTGTGGAGTTGACCATTTTCGAGATATTCCTTGTTTCAGTTTTAAAATACTTCCTGGCCATGCAAAGAAATGGATTTCAATCACATAGCAACCAGCTGCCTAGCGTATTGCCTTATTTCCCTTCTGCTTACAAGAAACTAAGTAATAAAGTCATTTCTGCGAATTTTATCTCTATTAGCATGAAATAGATAGAGGAATAAGCTTACTAACAAAAATGTTTTACAGAGGTGTAGAGAAAGTCATGTGAATGGAGCACAAGAGATTTTTAAGCTAAGCAGAATACAGTACATCGTATGTTACAGTAAGACATGCAGACAGTATTCATGTGCACACTTGTAATGGTAATTCTATCCTCTCTCACTCTAGTAAGAATGAACGCCACCCCATATTACCCTTTACAAAGATGATATTTCGAAACTTCGGTTCTCTCAACAAAATGGCAGTAATGATTTTGATTAAAATACCATACAGGAAATGGAAAGTGTCATTAATATTCGGTTTTCATTACATTGATTGGTAGTCAGGAATTCGCACTTTTAACCTACAAAGCGATTTTAATAATGCTTAGAAAGTGCACTTTTTGAACAAACATACCATAAAATAAGAACTAAAGCTTTCCTGGCGACGTGTTAATTCAAAATCTTCTCGGGCTTCCTCGTCTTCAGGGTGAACTGATGAGTTCACCCTGAAGACGAGGAAGATGCACTTCTTCGAAACGTTGGTGTCAAGCCAAGTTTTTACCTGGCTAGAAGCCCGAGAAGATTTTGAATAAACATACCATTTTTTTAATGGAACAATGCTGTTTGCATCAAGAAAATAAACGTTGAGTAAAATAGAATGTCAATGTTGTTTGTCACAGGATTCTAGAGTACTTAGGTAGTTACGAGAAATCTTATTTGGAAACTTTTACTCTGACACTTGTACTAGCTATGGTAGCACAATCAAAAGGGAATACAATAATTCCGTGAATTCTGACAAGTAAATGTTATGTTCAAAATGACCACTGGCAGCTTCAATACACGCTTCCAATCTGCTATGATTATGCAATCTTAAATCGATGCTTCATCAAAGAAAGACGCAATTTTAAAAAGAGACTTGTATTAGTTACAGATCAGGAGTGCAATTTATATTACTAAGGAAATTTGCACACGCTCTAGCATTTCAGTAGAAATTTCAGAGCAGGCAACAGTAATGCGTCTTTTCCTATTATCTGGTGTAGTTGGTACGTCTTTGTAGGCAGTATCGCTGTTTTCCCGACAGAAAAATGCCTATAGCAATTCGTGCACTATGGGCTGCACAGCCATCATGTTGGTAGCGCAGGCTCCTCGTAGTCTGCAGAGGAATGTCTTGTAGCATTTTGTGGATGATAGTCTGTTAGAAGGCTGCGATACGTGTATGAATTCAGTGCTACTTCTCTAAAAAAAAAAGGATCCATAAGCCATTATTTCCGCATCCTACACCAAACGTTTAGGGTCCTGTTTGAGCTATGCTGTTCACACAGAACATACAGAAACACCTAGGGCATTCGAAAATCCAAAAACCGCATATTTGCAGGGAAATTTCTGGATTTTTGGGAAAGAACACGATAATTATTCCTCTACTATTTCTATCATAAATAGGCCTCAGAGAAATTATAATAATTCATACTTCCTTTAATTAAAGACAGCAGGTCGATTAAATTGAATAAAATCACGTATATTCCTTCCTTATTTATTAAAAGAGCACCTCGTAAAGAAAGGCGTAGTAATATTCTCTCCTTCCTACAAATTAAAAGAGCAAGAACAAGTCTTACACCGAAAGTTGAAAATAAAAATGAGTTCTTTTCAAATTTTAGGAAACTTAATATAAATATAGCTATGTTGGGGGCGGACATACTGGGAACATGGTAAATTAGATGGAAAGTGTGTCAGAAAATTATTTACTCAGAATCCTGAACAATCAAAAGAATTAACTACCATCTGACTAAAATCCAACAAACAAAACATGACGCTAAATTGATTACAAATAGTCTATGGCTTGGATACATTACTAAACTGAAATGGGAAGAAAAAAATGCGTGGTGAATTTGTGTTAGGAACTTAATGCCTGTATATATAACCTGCAGATTGGACCATTTATAATTTTAGTTTATCAGATGCGTTTTAACCCTTAACAATTCCAGTATTGTCAACTGTTTCTTCCTCACCAGTCGTGTGTAGGACAGGAATTCGAAAGGTTATTCAATGTTATAGCCAGGATTTTAACCATGGAACTCTAGTTAATTGGGGAATTTCTTGCCATGGCAGTCCTAGAATTCAATCTGTTGGCATATACCTTGGTAGCTCGGTGGATAGAGCACTTGAATGGAAACAGAAAACAGCAAATCCGTGGTTCAAATCTCGGCTATGGCATTGTATTTTTCAGTCTGACTCTACCTTTTCAACTCTTATCTGCACACGGCTAGTAGAGAAGAAACAATTAATTGTCCTTCGATTGACCGTAATAGTTATCTAAACTATGAAGCCCGGGAGTTAAAATGCTTACGATATTGTAAGTCGCCATTGAGGTATGTCGTCTCAAAATAATTTGAGATAATATTTAATTGCAAATTGTAATTAGAGATGTAGATGTATGCCTCGGTCTGGACTCCGTGGTAGATCTCCTCTTTCTTGTACGGAGTCTATCTCAGAACGATCAGTCTCGCAGACAGAAATTTGGATCTTATTATATATTAAATAAGAATATATCTGTTATTGCTGGATAATTCCACGAATTTATTTTAATTACACTTAAACTTTAAAGCTTGAAAGAATTTACGATACAGATTATCATTCATGCCGATGCGTTTATATGTACAGGTATTCGTAAAGTTCCCACACTCAGACTTTATTAATTATTTCTCAAATATTATTGAAGATAAAAACTGAATTGATTTGCATATTTATTACACATATCTTTACATACATGAAACCAATTTTTAAGATCATTTTTAAGAATTTTTTAATTTCTGAGGACAAAAAGTACAGTACTGGCATCTCAGTAAACCATTTTGCGCACAACATTTTCGCAACTGCTGAAAATAGTCTCTATTTTCTTCCAAACATAAGGCTACATATTTCAAAAAGCTTTTCTTGTCAATATTTCGCAGCAATTGCTGAAAATGACCGCAATCTTCTTGTAAACATAATTTCACATTGGTTTTTTTGTAATAGTGTGGGTTGCCACTACACACTCTTTCCTTAACCGAAAGAAGTCTGGAGAAATCAGATTGGGAGAGCTTGGAGACTATAACATTTTTGGGGATTATATGATTTCCGAAAATGTTCTTCAACATCTCTAAAGACAATATTGCAGTATGACAATTGTCATGTTCATCCTCTTTTAACATAGCCAAAAACTGCTGCACAATATCCGTATTTCCCAACACCAATGACTGTTTTCCTCAAAGAAAAATGACCCAACAATTCTTCTTCCCGATGTTACACACCAATCCTTTCGTTACTGATGCGCACTTCATGGAAGTCATCCGACTCTTCAGTGAAGATAGCCATTTAAGTGGAACCACGCTTCGTCCGTAAATAAAATCTTCTCGAGAATGGCTACATAGTTGCGTGCGAAGGTTCGGAATCGTTGGCAGTAATGGGTCGTTTCCCGTTCTGGGCGTAGCTCCTGGACGACTTTTGACACGATACGGGTGCTTTATGTGTGAATAAAATTGGTGATCCAATTTGTTGCGCTAAACGTTTCACTGATTTTCGTGGCAATGTAACATTCGTTGCTCAGCATCATGAACGAAATCTTGCGTGACTACTTTGGGTCTTCCACTTTTTCTTTTATTATCTAAGTAGCACACACGACGAAACCGGCGTACAGAGGAATAAACGCTACTTTTATCTGGTGAGAATCATTGGGAAATAACCTTCTCTATCTCTCCAAACATCTTTCATACGATTTGAACTGAAAATATCTTCCAGCATAGTGACACCCTAGCGTGCGTAAAATTCATCGTTTCCGATTATGATTCAATGTTTCGCTCTGAGCAACGCAACAGCTGCACTGATCTAAAAATAATATTAAGCCGTTCAAAGTATGAGTACGGTGACTTTTTGAACGCTCTGTACAACCACGCGCGTACAGCTTCCTCACCCGAGGAAGGTGGCGCTAACTATAAAAATCTGAAGTGTTCCATTCACATCACTTTCTCTATATCTCTGTAACAAATTATTGTTAATATGCTTATCTTTTATTTATTTCATGCTAATCGATAAAATTTAGCAGAAATAATCGTATTTCTTGCTTTATTGTAAGTAGAAGCGAAATAAGGGAGTACCATAGGTTAAAGTGAAAGCCAAAAGCTGGTTGCCATGTGACTGATGTTCCTTTGTTTGTATGGACAGGAGTTGACAAATTCCTGTATGAGAAAAGTATAAGTTTTTCAAAGCTGAAACCAAGAAAAAGGAATATCTCAAAAACGATCAACTCCACAAAAAAAAAAAAAAAAAAAATCTGTATATAACATAAATTTTGTGTTTTAACGTGCTCTACATTTTTATGTGTTAAGTTTTTGTCCATCTCTTAAGGTTTAGTAGTTCTGCAAAATTCATCCAGAATAAAGTAGTCTTCAGAGGTTATTCCCAAAAAATTCAAAATAAACATTTTATTTGTCTTTAATATATAATATTTTAATCAAAATCGTTAGAACCATTTTTTAGAAAACCAAAGTTTTCGAAAAAAGTTCCATGTAAAGGGTAGTTTGGGGTGGGGGATTTTTCTCAAAATCTTCGTGTCGCATCCCTGAAAGATACTAAACTTAAATACCAAGTTTGGTATTTTAGCGACTTTTCGTTTTTGAGTTATTGTGTTCACAGACACACGGACACACTGACACCGGACACACGGACCTTTTTCTTAAAATACTTTTTTTGGATACAGGGGACCCTAAAACGTATATTTCCGGTGAAATCTCGGTATCGAATTTGTTGGTGGAGTGTAATACCTTCTCTATACACTATGTACATAGTACGTATAGAGAAAGTAAAAATGTCTCCCCTTCATCAAGTCCTATGATGCTATGGGGCATCAACAACGCAGTTTCTTTCCATGCACTTTAATTTAATTTTAACCTCTCTTTTTCATATCTAACACACGTAAATACATTAAAATCTGGATAGGTACAGTCAGACTGAAAAACTCAATGCCCTAGCCAGGATTTGAACCACGGATCTCCCGATCTCTAGCCGGTTGCTCTGCCACTGAGCTACCATGGCAACATGCTGGTAGAGCATTGAATCTTTCAACTGACTCGTATGTTTCCCGGGAACCACAAGGTGATCTCAAATTATTTTGAGATGACAACCCCAATGGCGACTTACAATGTTGCAAGTACTTTAGACTCAGGATTCATATAGTATAGCCTCAAAATAGTATAATTTCAAAATAATTTGAGATCACCTTGTGGTTACCGGAAAACATCGAGTCATTGAGAAATTCAATGCTATGCCGACATGTTGTTATGGAAGCTCAGTGACAGAGAAACCGGCTAGAGATCGAGAGATCCGTGGTTCAAATACCGGCTAGGGCATTGAGTTTTTTAGTCTAACTCTACCTATCCAACTTCTGTCCTACACACGGTTTGTATGAAGAAACAATTTATCCAATACGCAATAAAATCTGTTTATGTAACATGAAACGTCTTTACAAACGAATATTTACTTCAATAAATGTGCAGTGTATTATTTAAACAATATTTATACCCATGCAAACAACGTGTGTAATAGCATTTGTGGTGATATCTCTGCTGCTTTGAGCGTCTTTTCTTTGTATCATTTCATATACTTATATTTAAAAATAATATTCTGGCTGCTGCCATTTAAAATGGTTACAACTGGAAAAAGCTGGATTCAGTTAGGGAATTTAATGTTATGTCTGCTCATGTTGCTCAGTAATTAGAGCAACTGGAAAGAAACCGGAGATACGTGGTTCAAATCCCAGCTATGTCATTGAATTTTTCAGGCTGAATCTACCTTTCCAGTCCCAAATTCTTCACTGAAGGAACATTTAATCGATTATTCTATTTTGTTGCTACAGTCACAGATAAAGGGTGCCATATATTCAAATGCTAGAGCGAATATCATATGCTTTGGATAGGAAATGCTAATTTTTTGTGGACATTCATAAACTTTCAGTGCTACATAACCTGAGAAACTTGATTATATGGCCGAAGAAATGTTCTGAAATTCTCGCTACGACATCCCAATTGGATTTCTAACAGTGTTCCATTACGATTCTTTACGGCAGCGTAAAGCTTGCAGATTAGATAACTATTACCTTCAAAGTACTCCTTCAAATCTATATCTGTTTATATTTTATAGTCTCGATAATGCTTAAACGGATTAGAGAATAAAAATGTCATATTTTGCAATATAAGGCCCAATTTGATTATCAATACACTAAGACGGATTAAAATGTTAGTATGAACCCGAAAATTATCTAAAATTCCTTTTTCGTAAGCACTAGGTATTTTTCCCAGAGGGAAATTGGGCCGTTAATTTTCCCATCTAGGTGATTTTTCCAGATGGAAATTGGGACGACAGGTTTAAAGTTAGCATGAAACTCCACGCCATCGGGGAGACACCACTATACAGGCGGCATAGGCTCCCTTTTTACACTATGATGTGAAGGTTGTTGAGAACCTAACTCTGTGACCTTAGCCAAGGCGCCGGCCGCGAAAAGAAAAACGTGCAAATTACTCCGAGCAAGGTCAGGGAGCAGAGAGCATGGGAAATCACTCAAGTGTTGTCTTGAAGAAACGGTCTGTATCAAAAAAGCATTGTAAGTAGTTGATTGTCTTGATGAAAGTGAAATTGTACAACTTTTTACATCTATTTTAATGGGCGTGAAGACCATTGACAGTCCATGTGATCCTTTGTAATGGTCTTCTCTACGTGGTTTATCAGATGGGGATGTGTACACCAGAAATCATTACATTTCACTGGAGCACCGTAATCTATCTGTCTGCATTGTTACCAATAACAGATGGTAGTATAACTAAAATTAGTCTATATTTACAATAAAAGAAGAATTATTCCACTATGTTATTCCAAATATATGGCACCATCCCAGTGTCATTTGCCTCAGCGAATTCACTTACATCTGGGAGTAACCGTTTAAATCGCTTATTAACGAAAAAATAAATGCCTCAGCGCTTTCAAAAAGCCAGAGAAAATCGTCCCTACCTGTAAACTAATAAATAAATAAGATGCTCTTAATACATTTTTGCTCCCGTTCTCTAGGTCGAGATAAGCTTGTATTTCGCTCAAAAATTCGATTACGAGATGTCATCCGGAATATGCGCTTACAGAAAGAACGAATATTTGTATGTGACGGAGAGAAGGAAATAAGGAAGGAAAAAAGAAAATAAGAAAAACAGAAGTAAACATAACTAAAAATGAAAATAGCAATAACCACCCCCGTCCAGAACAAACACTTATACTTTTCACCAAAGTAACACACATTTGAGGTACTGACTGATATGATGTATACTTTTAGTATTTGCAACAAATTATTCTTACAGACGTTTTTACTTTCTCTAGCCCCGTATGTACAATGTACATAGGGATAGAGAAGTATTGTATTCCACCCAAAAATTCGATACCGAGATTTCACCGGAAATACATGTTTTAGGGCCCCCTATATCCAAAAAAAGCATTCTCAAAAAGGTCCGTGTGTGTGTGTGTGTGTCCGTGTGTCCGAAAAGTAGCTAAAATACCAAACTTTGTATTTAAGTTTAGTACCTTCCAGGGGTGTGACACGAAAATTTTGAGAAAGATCCCCCCACCCCAAACTAACCTTTACATGGAACTAAATTTTTATTTTCTTAAAAATGGTTCTAACGATTTGGATTAAAATATTATATATTAAAGATATTTACCTAACAAATAAAATATATCTTGAATTTTCTGGGAATAGCTTCTGAAGACCTGTTTATTCTGGATGAATTTTGCTTAATTTGGCATAACTAGTAAACCGTAAGAAATAGACAAAAGCTTACTGTACAAAAGATTTAGGTCTTGTTAAAATACACAAGTTATGTCATATACATTTTGCTCGTGGAGCTTACCGTTTTCGAGGTATTCATTGTTATTAGTTTCAGTTGTGAAGTACTTATACTTTTCTCAGACGGGAGTGTCCGTTTTTCTTTTGTTCTGCTTCTGGCCAAGAAAAGAAACGATTTGTAATGACAATCGCATAACGGCAGCTTTTAAAACATTTGACTATTGGTTTAGCCTAGTGTATTTCCTTATTTTCTTCCTACTTATACGGAACTAAATAATAAGAACATTGTGCTAATGAGTATCACGATTAGCAAGGTGCAGAAAGAAGAAGAATCTTATGCATGAAGTTTGTAGAACAGCTAGATAAAGTCAGATTTTTTCTTTTTTGATCCTCATGCTATATGAAGTAAACATTACTTAGTTCCTTATAAGTAGAGTAGAGAAATAAGGGAATACGCTAGGCTAAAGCGATAGACAAATAGTTTATAAGCTGGTTGATATATGGTGTAAATAGAATTCCTTTCCTAACGACTTCCAATTTGAGAAAAGTTTTTTGAGTATTGGAAATTTAAAGTCAATAGCAAGGAATGTCTTGGAAATGGCTAGTTACACAGCAAAACTTTGTAGGACATAAATTGTGTGTTTTGACGAGATCTACAATTTTTGTGTAGTAAACTTTTGTTTATGTCTTCCGATTTACCAGTTACGCAAAACACATTCAGAATGAAAAAGACTTCAGTGGCCATTAAAAAATCCAACATGTACATCATATTTGCTATTTAAATGTATTTAATGTGGGCTATAATAATCAAAATAGTTACAGCTATTTTATAGAAAATCAAACATTTCAAAAAAATCCCCATATGAAGGATAGTTAGGTGTGGGAAATTTACGTGTCGAATCCTTAGAAATTACTTAACTTGAATACCGAGTTTGGTACTTACAGGGGCTTTTCGTTATGAATTATACTGTCCACAGACACACACACTCACACACACACACACACACACACACACACACAAAGAAAGACACGGACCTTTTTTCTAAAATTAATTTTTTTACGATTCAAATATTTTAAAAATATGTAGTTACAGTGAAATTTCGATTTTCAATTTTGGATAGAATACAAAACTTGTCCTATTCACTATGTACCTACATAGTACTGACAGAGAAAGTAATAAACGTATGCCCTGAATTTTCAGGAAATATCATGTAAAGTTTTCATTTCAACAAGTTCTGTATGAACAAGTTATATAGTATTAGAATAAATATTCACTGTTTTGTGTTAGTTTTCCCTGGGTTGCCATTTATATACATCTGAATCTCACTGATTCTCGAATTTTTCACATGAGCTCATGCACACTCCCCCCCATCCCCCCCCAAAAAAAAACTGTTGACCGCCGTTTTCACATCTTGCATATCTTCATGAAGGAATGAGTGAAACACTTCAAACCCCCAGGAGAATGGTTTGAATAACCCATGGGTCAGAGTGTGTGGCAGTTGGGGATTAAACCCGAGACTTCCTTAATGCGAATCGCACGCTATATCAAACATCCAACTTCCTCAGAAGTATAATCTAACAAACGCGATGCTTCGTGACATAATAACGGGTAGAGAAACAAATTCAGTATACCACATCAGTTTTCTTTTTACTCTTTTTTTCTTTTTTTCTTTTTTTACTCTTTGATAGTGGTTACTTCCGTATCAAACTTAAAGTAATTTAATGTAGGTATATTTTAAAATTATTTAAGTGGTACGAGTTTTTAAATAGTCTTTTATATTGTTAATTATATAAATTGTACTTTTTCCCACATAAGTTGTAAGTAGGACAGCAGTTGGATACATAGTCATTCTGAAAATTGCAATGTATAGCCGGAATTTGATCTTTCATAGATCTTTCGGTCAGGTTTTCTTACCACTCAGCTACCGTGGCAAGCTGCCGATATGATATTAAATTATCCAACTGACTCGTATATTTCCCGGTAAACCACATAAGGAGATCTGTAACAAATTATTGTTAAAAAACTTATTCTTATAACTACTTCATGCTAATCGAGATAAAAATTTGCAGAAATGGTCATGTTACTTGCTTGTAAGTAGAGGGAAATAATGGAATACATTATGCTAAAGCGATTGTCAAATATTTTAAAAGTCAGTTGCCATTTGATTGAAATCTGTTTCCTTGTATGGCCTGGAGTTTAAAAATTCCCGCATGAGAAAAGTTTAAGTATTTTTAAACGAAACAAATAATAAGGCATAAGACAGAAATGGTGAACTCCACGAAAAAATGTTTAAGACAAAAATTGTGTGGTTTAACGAGATTATTTTGTGCAGTAAATTTTTGTCCATCTCTTACGGTTTACTGGTTATGCAAAATTCAGCAAAATTCATCTATAAAACGGTCTTCTAGGACTTTTCCCAGAAGCTTCAAGATAAACATTTTATTTGTAATGTAAATATCTTTAATATACGTATTTTAATCAAAATCATTAAAGCCATTTTTGAGAAAATAAAAAATATTCTAAATTTTTTCCATGTAAAGGGTAGTTACGGATGGGGGAATTTTTCTCAAAATCTTCGCGTCACATCTTTGGAAGGAACTAAACTTAAAACCAATTTTGGTTTTTACCTACTTTTGTTTTCTGAGTTATGTTGTTCACAGACACACGGACACACACACCCAAGTGACTGCATGTGAAATTTGTGGTGGACAAAGCGGCGCAGGGGTCGGTTTTCTCCGGTTTCCCTCACCATCACATTCCACCTTCATTTCATGCGTCATCAATGTCATCGCTTGCGGTGCCTGAGTAATAAAAGCGGGCATTAAACGCTAATAAAAATGTGTTACACTCTCTCTTACAAAAGACTATTGTTCTTTCTAAACAATACTAATTGAGATGAACTTCAGGGGAATGTTATTACTTAGTTCCTTATAAGTAGAAGGAAGCAAAGGAATGCACTATGCTAAAAGTGATAGTCCAATGCTTTAAAAGCTAACTTTATGCGATAGTCATTGAAATCAACTTCTTTGTTTGGCCAAGAGTAGAACAAAAGGAAAACGGACACTTCCTGTCTGATGAAAGTATAGGGATTTTAAAATTGATAAGCAA
The DNA here is from genome assembly GCA_030762935.1 of Hymenopus coronatus. NCBI lineage: Eukaryota > Metazoa > Arthropoda > Insecta > Mantodea > Hymenopodidae > Hymenopus > Hymenopus coronatus. The sequence continues at coordinate 101,489,731 of CM060890.1, forward strand.
TAACAAGCAATACCTTGGAAACGGCCAACCTTACAACAAAAATACATACGACATAAATGGTGTGTTTTAATGAGATCTACATTTTTGTGAAGAAATTTTTATGTATATTTTATGGTTATGCAACATTCTGCAAAAATCAACCAGAATAAATGCTCCCAGAAAATTCAAGATCTAATTTTTTTTAATGTAAATAACTTTAGTATATGGCATATTAGACAAAATCCTTACTACCATTTTTGAGAAAATCAAAATTTTCAAAAATGTTTCCATGTAAAGGGTAGTTTGGGGTGGGGGGATTTTATTTAAAATATTCGAGTCGTATCCTAAGAAGATACCAAACTTAAATACTATGTTTGGTATTTAACGGTCTTTTAGTTTTTGAGCTATGCTGTCTACAGACACACACGTGACATTTTTCTAAAAATGTTTTTTTCTTTTTTTCGGACTCAGCGGACCTTAAAACATATATTTCTGATGAAATCTCGACACCAAATTTTGGGTGCAATATAATATCTTCTCTATACACTATGTACATAGTACGTGTAGAGAAAATAAAACAAAAAGAAAAAAACTCGTGAATAGGACGCTGAGAACCACGAAGGACCTTTATTTTAGAGACCGGGAGATTGTGGTTTAAATGTCGGTTATAGCATTGAATTTTTCACTATCGCTGAATGCATATGATATAGTGAGCCGGTCGCTAAAGTGCCTCGCTTTGGTGCTTCGTGGAGCAGGGGATCGTGGGTTCGAGTCATGCCTTGGGGATGGCTGTTTATGTGTTTGTGAATGTGTATATGTATATGTATTTGTCATAAAATAGAAAACGGTAAAAGAAATGAAATTTAGGGAAAAAATAAAAAACAGAGGAATAAGAAAAAAAATGCGACATAACCTTTTTCTTCACGCCACAAACGCAGAAATTGGGTATGGAAAAAGTCAAGAATTTCGCTGATTCGTGTCGACTTGCTATTGATTTTAATTTGGAAAAACAAGTAGTATAGGCTAAAAGCACGTAAAATAGAATGCAAAAAAGCTCATCGCTTTGTGAGTATATTGTGTGGCGTAGAGAAGCGAAATGTGACTGTGGCGGAGAAAAGGTAAAGCCTGTATTGGACTGCTTGTCTATAATCAAACAAATGGTACCTGCGTAACATTAATTAGCACTGCTGTTTACATCCTAAGAAGAGACACTCTGGGGAGGACAGTGTTGCCAACAGTACACAGTCTCGTGTCCCTAATCACGACAGTAAACACAATAGCTTCCACATGTATGCTCTGCGGGATACGTTGTCTCACTCCCTATTTGAATGACAAAAGACAGCGTGGGGGCGGACAGGGAGCCCTCCCACTGCAAATTTGAATTTTGTAACGTACTTCGATTGCTCAATATTAGCGCCAATCCTCCTTATGCTTCGCAACATTTTTATTTTCTCTACTTCGTATAGCACATAGGGGATTTGTTGTATTCCTCCCAACAATTTGATGTTGGGATTTCACAGGAAATATTGTTTTGAAGTCCCCTGAATAAAACATTTTTAAAAGGGGGCTGTGTATGCCTATGAACAGCATATGTGTAATACCAAAAACTTGATGTTAAAGTTCAGCATCTTCCAAAGACTGAAACGGATTGTTGTCCAGCTGAACGAGCCCATAATATATACTTCAATTAATTAGACTATATAAGTTAACTTCTAAGATATAGTATTACGTTTTTCTGTATGTTCTCTAAATATTATTTAATTATTTGTTATAAATGTAAGTAGTAAGTTCAGGGAAGAATGTTCCTGGAAAGCGTTTTCTAATGTTAACTAGCGGGTTTTCGAGCGACGATTTTGGATGTTTACGCTAGTAGCTTTGTGTAATACTAGAGGGGAGGAATGTTTTTGTTAAGCCTTGGCTCGTAAAGAGAAAGTTGGTGTGGCGTATTTTGGGGGGAACTACTACTAAATTGAGGTCAAAAATCACATGTGAAATGTATAGACCAATCGCAAATAGTTACGTCATGTCCAAAGCGCACCCCAAACCATCTTTGGCGCCAAAACGAGCCAATAAAATTGCTAATTTAGAGTTTTGCGCATGGGTAAAATTTGGTATAAATGTAGAGTGTTTGCCCAAATCCACACACTGTGATAATGCGACGCGGAACCTGCGTCTCTTTGAACACGGAATCCGCGCCAAAAAGTGAAGTATCCATAAATGTTTTGAATGTTAATTGTGATCAGTGTCGCGTAAATCAAAGTTTCATTTGTGCGTGCCTATGCTCTTTTGTGAGAGAAGTAATTGTGTTGAATCGCGCCAGGAACTTTGTACGCGAACGTAAAGTGTACGGAAATAAAATCATTAACCCCAATATAATTGCGATGGTTAATGTATGATAAGTTCCCGTACTACTTCCCTGAGATCTCCGTCCGCTTATTACCTTATGCAAACAAATAAGTCTACATTGCTCATCGCTGAGTGAGGATAACCGTGGAAACCCATAATCTCACCTTTAGCTGTGACTCCAGAGAGATGAAGGGACAGAGAGAGGACCAGTCGTCGCTCCGCTGACCAGCACTTCAGCGACGTCTCGAGTTCCCGTCTCAGGACAAGATACGAAGACTATTAAGAAAATCCTACCACTCCAAAGTATCCAATTTTCAAAAAGTTTGATTTCCTCAAACGGTGTTTGATTAAAATATCATATGTTTAAAATATTGTATGTATGCTTTGAATTTTATGGGAATAGGTTCTCAAATCCTCTTCATTCTGGATGACTTTTACATAATTGTTAAACGTAAGATGCACAAGAGTTGATCTCGTTAAAGCGCGCAGTTTATGTCAAATATGTTTATGTCTGGAGTTAAGCATTTCCCAGTCATTTCTTCTCTCTAAATTTAAATTGTCCAAATATGAAGTCGTCATTCGTTTTTATATCCTTTTTTTTTTTTTTTTTTTTTTGTCTTTTCTCATTCCTAGCTGGTCTCTATGTGATGGTTTTGCAATCCAGTTCTCTTTGCTGGCTTTGAAAACAAACAAAAAACTAAATTAAAAACAATAAAAGAATAAGGTTTCCCATTTGAGAATAGTATGAGAGTTGTGACACAATGAATATTTCGGAAATGAGCAACTCCACAGAAATACATATTATATAAATTGTGTTCTTTTAGCCTATCTGCATTTTTGTGTAGTACATTTTGTTTATCTGTTACAGTTTACCCGGTATGCAAAAACCATCAAGAATTTAAAAATCTTCAGAGGCTATTCCCAGGAAATTCAAAATATACATTTTATAATGGAAACGTCTTAAACAGCTGTAGGTTAATCAAATCGTTAGAGGTATTTTTGAGAAATAAACATTTTCAAAACTTTTCTTATAAAGGGTAGTTTGTGGAGGGGGGATTTTCTTAAAAATCTTTGTGTCGCATCCTTGAAAGATATTAAAAATAAATACCTAGTTTGGTATTTAACGGTCTTTTCGTTTTTGAGCTATGCTGTCCACAGACATACACACCTTTCTCTAAATTTGTTTTTCGGACTCAGGGAACTCAAAATATATTTCCGGTATAATCTCGATATGGTGGAGTTTTTGAGTGCAATACAATACCTTCTCTATCCACTATGTACATTGTAGATATAGGGCAAGAGAAAGTAATAAACAACAAAAGAAGAAGAAAGCCAACAGCAATTTTAAGATCATAATCGTAGAATGATATTAGGTTTTCAGAGAAGATATTGATGTACAGCGCCTTCAAATGGGCATTCAGCCATAAGAGTTAGTCTGCACGTAATGGCTAGAAGCACGCAATTGTCAGTAGACTCAAATTTCACATCTCATTTAATTCTAGCGCAAAGCTTTCTCATAACAAAATATATTTACAGCAACCATACCACCACAAAAATATGCAACTTTTACTACAATTTAGACACGTTTCTCTAGCACGTATATACAATTTACATAGTAGCTACAGAAAGTATTTTATTCCTACCAAAAATTCGATACCGAAATTTCATCGGAAACTAAACGCTTAAGAATCCCTGAATCCAAAAGATGTATTTTTAGAAAGTTCCTTGTGTGAATTTCTGAGAATGTCTGTGGGCATCATAACTCAATAACGAAAATTCCGTTAATTACCAAATTAGGTATTTAAGTTCAGTGAGCTCCAAGAATAGCCACGCTCGCTGAAGTGCCTTGTGGCGCAGAGGATCGTGGGTTTGTGTCCGGCCTTGAGCGTGGGTATTTATATGTTTGTAAAATGTGTATGTGTGTGTTTGTGATCAAACAGAAAAGAAAGTAAATATTAGGAAAATACAAAAAAAAAAAAAATGGGACACAAATATTTTGGAGAGACTCCAATCACCCCATACTACTCCTTTAGTGGTAGATTTTTCAAAATTTTCGATTTTCTCAAAAACGACTCTGAAGTTTTCATGAAATTATTATATATTAAAGCTATTTAGATGCTATATAAATGTATATCTTGATTTGTTTTAAAATTGTAAGTAGTATTAGTATTTCTTATAAAAATTTATTTTTTAGAGCTGATTATACATTATATCTACATCCTTATCCTAGTCAACATGGAATTTATTATTTTGGAATTTATAGAACAGTAAAAGTTTATTGTCGTGAATATTTATGGCTCTGAAACCTTTTTCATTCTGGAGGACTTTCGTATAACCGAAAAAGCCTAAGATATAAACATAATCTTACTAGACAAAAAATATAAATCTCCTTATAACACACAATTATGTCATATATCACTTGTGGAGTTAACTATTTGCAATATAGTCCTTATTATTGGTTTCAATTTTGAAATACTTATACTTTCCTTAAATAAGCTGTCGTTAGGTATTCGTTTGTGTTTCTCCAGAATAAACCCTAGCATACAGCGACCAGCCTTTTAAAAAAATGACAAGCGCTTTAACTAGTCAATTCCTTTATTGCATTGCATTCACAAAAAATACGTAATTAAAGCATAGGATATGCAAACGATTATTTGGACTAGCGTGAAGTAATTAGACGAATGCACTCCTTTTAGAATAGTTGTTGCAGAATAAGCAGATAAAACATTAGTATTTGTTTTCCTGCCTTTATTTTTTGCAGTTATTGAGAGCAGATTCTGGTTTCTAAATATATTAATAAAATTACGTACAATACGTCCTTAGGATGTACGCACCTCGAAAATATGCCCATGCGTCGCCATCTGATATTCTAACGTGAAAAGTCATTGTTCTGAAGTACGGTTATTATAAACTTTCAGCATTTTAAGAGCACTAGCTCACAAAAACTGCTGGAACTTTATGGGCAATCTGTACCTTTTGTGTTTTCATAGCAGGGGGCCTGAAATCTCCACAACAGTGCTAAAACAGTAAAGTTCGGGTTACTTCGGCATAGCGTAGTAGGTAAAATAATACAGACAAGCGAAACGGGCAGTTAAAGTATAGAAGAGCTATTTATGAACACGTTAAATTCACAATGTATGTTATTTATGTATATATATATTGTTGTATACAGTGAAATAAATATTCATTTATTATTACATGCACACAAGGAACCGTTGTTTATGTTCTTGGAAATTGGCTAAGCACAATCTCTTTTGCTAACTCTTCCGTCTTACATCACTGCAGATTCTTCCTAATTAGCATGTTTGTCAATAATGTTATTTCTATAAACTTTAATCAAATATCACATATCTTTTAACATACAAAAAATAAACGGAAATGCCTCTAATATCTAAATTCTTAAGCCTTCTTATTTATTTGCTGGTTATGGTCATTCAAAAATACTATACAAAAGTACTTAATAGAGACTCGGAAACAATAGAAAAATCTTATGTGTTCTATTCACATAACCTTCTCTACATATTTTGTAACTAACTATTTTTACAAAAGCTTATCCTTCTTTCTAATTCATGCTAATTAAAATAAAAGTTAGCAGAAAAGGTCTTATTACTTAGTTCCTGTAAGTAGAAGGGTGGAAAAAAAGGAATACTCTAGGCTAAAGCGGTATTCAAATCTTTTCAAAACTGGTTGCTTTGTGATTGAAACCAGTAACAAGGAATATCTCGGAAATGGTTAACTCCACAAAAAACATATACGACATAAATTGTGTACTTTAACGAAATCTGTCTCTTACACAAATCATCCAGAATGAAGAGGTCTTCAGAAGCAACTCTCAGAAAATTCAAGATATTCATTCACTTTGTAATGTAAATATTTTGAATATACGGTATCTTAATTAAAATCGTAAGAGCCCTTTTTGAAAAAATTAATGTTTTCGAAACTTTGTTCATGTTTGAGGCACTTTACTCTACAATTTTCCGTACATTGCGTAACACACTTTTCAACTGCTTTAAGTAGGGATGTTATGCACCAGAGAAATCGGTTAAAATGTATCGATCCGTGGTCTTGGGGTATCGTTATGGCCTCTGGTTCCGGAAGTTGCGGGTTCAAACGGTGGAGGGCAATGGATATTTCCAGGAGTAGGTAATAATACTTGCAGGGCTTCCTCCGGTAGGAAACTAAAGCCAGTGGTACTGTGTCGTAAATTTGCGACTCGTAAAAGAACGAATGGGTTTCAAATCTAACGTCTAGAGTTTTAACGGTATTGACTTACATTTTTGTGCACATATACTGCATAATGCATAAACCCATTAAAGTTTCAACTCTACAAGTTTAACAGTGTTATAATTTGTGTATTTGTGTTTAAAAACTTTTTCAAAATCTTATCTCCTCGTACAATTTTAATACAATAAGGCAGAAAATAATATAAATAATCTAGAAACTGCGATTAATAATACTATCAGCTGCTGATACCTGCTTCTTGTTCAGAATAAACACATATTTAATATACTGATTACAGAAATGATGCATTTTTTCTCTGCCATATACTTTGTTTTGTAATTTCGTGAACCTTGCATATTTATATAGAAAATCCGATGTCTAATTTTATTATTTTTCAGCTTCTTTGCATAATACTGTAAGCGGAAATATCTTTTGATTGCAGCAAAATGCTAAAAAAATGAAATTGAAGAAAATTAAGTTCAAAGTTTCATGTGAAGGGCATTTAATGGGTGCAAGTTACAAAACGTCGTAGTGACACAAAACATCGGAAATACATAAAGCAAGATTAATAGACTTGATGTTTGTACAAAAATTACACATTGACACACATTTTGTAGTTTTTAACGACCGCTTTTATTGATATGGCACCGCAGGCGGTACATGGAATGACGATGGAGCACTGGTGGAATGCGACGGCAGGGGAAACCGGAGAAACCGGAGAAAAACCGCGTCTGCGCCGCTTTGTCCACCACAAATCCCACATGCGATCGCCTGGGATCGAACTTTGCCGTCTTGGTGGGAGGCGTGTGGTCCACGTCCAATATAGAATGAACGCCGAGAACTATAACAGTCAAAAATCGACCATAAATAAAAACCAATTTCAATCGAAAAGCACATATTCCTGGACTTGTACTGACCGCCCTAGTGGAAGTAAGCCCAAATGAAGACTTTATAAACCAAGAAGAAAGCACCCGGAAAGAATACAACGGTAATTATGAGATCAGAGCACACCTCGAGATCAAAACGCACTCCATTTAAGAATGCTAAACAAATCATCTCAATTATTTTTCTGAGAAATATGAATATTAGTTTGGACATTGTGAATTTGAATAAAATGAAAATCAATGGACAGCTCTTATGTGTGAAGGAAATATGCTGTCTGTTTCTATTTAACTTAAAATTTTGCAGCGTGTGTGTTTCTATTTGTGCTCTCATTAATGAAGACAAAAATGCGGAAGGCTTCTACAAAGTTAGATCTGGTTGGAAGCTTTGGCACGCATGAGCTTTGTTCATATCTGTTTGTTGGAGAGCCAAGTGAAATAGTCAGTTTTACGTTTGCGTTCAGTTAGTTTGTCGTACTGTAATACAGTTAACAAGAGCTAGGCTGGCCGCAAATTACAAGCGCTTGTTCCTTGCCAGTGAAGTGACCCAATACTGTTCCGTAAACACGGAAACTTCTCACCGTGGCCTCCAGGAGAATGATCTGCACAATATGTCTACTCCTAGGAGCGGAAACAGCATTCAGCAGGTCTTCCCTCATTCATTAACCGGCTCAGTTTTACACGCAATAAGAATAACGTTACACAAATATTAGAAAATAAATCCGATGCGCTCCATTCAATGACCTCTATGTTCTGCAAATAAACTATTCTCATAAAACATTATTGACCAAGCCTGGGCACAAACTTAATGGAAGTACGTGCACTAAGAGATAAAATATTGTAGAGACTTATTTGGTGTTTGACTAGTCTATATGTATGAATACGTATTAAATTAAATTTTAAATGTTTAATTAAACCCTAAATTTGAATTAAATTTAAATATTTTAAAAGGTGTTAATTACATTATAAATGTTTAAATTATGTTTTGAATTTTGGATTTAATGCAAATTTAAATAGAATATAAATTTATATTTGAATATGTATGGTTTTGAAATTTTTAAATAATATAATTATTTAATTTTGAAATTGTGGGATTTCGATATAATTGGAAATAATTATAATGTTAAGTTTAAGATAATTTAAATAAATATAAATATAAAGTTAAAAATAGTTATAATTTGGTATTTTTGGTAAAGTTTTTGAAGTAATATTTTTTTTATTTTAAACTTTATAAATAAAACAGTAATTATATGTATAACATTTTAAGTAACAATACAATAATAGTAAGAGTAATATAATTAAATCACTTAATATAATAGTAATTAAAATAATATAATGGTTTTAAAATAAAATATGTGTATAATATAAATAAATAATATAAAATAAATTTTAATTAATAATTATAGTAATAGTAAAATTATACATTAAAATTAAATACAAATTATTAATCTACATTAAAAATACGAAATTATAATAATATTAATATTAATTAAATTGAAATTGTATCAATTAAATATTAACACACAGTTTAATTGACAATAATTATGATTTTAGTTGGTATTTATAAAAAAGTTTTAGGCTAAGTTAGGTTAAGCTTATATCTGTAAATTTAAGTTTTATAATTAAATTTGTAATTGGTATAAGTAGTAATAAATATATAAGGTTGGGATATTTTACCATGGTTTGAGTAATTAGTTATCAGGGTTTAATATACAGATTTTCCTTTCTTTTTTTATTTACGTATGAATACGTGGTGTAGTCATGAGTGCAAGTGTGTGTGTGTGTGTGTGTGTGTGTGTGTGTGTGTGTGTGTGTGTGTGTGTGTGTGTGTGTGTGTGTGGGACGGGGGCTGTGATATCAGAGTGTTCTTTCTTTTATTGTTTTGTGGTTCTGTTGTCGTAGCGGGCGAGCGTGCGTATGTGAGTGTGAGTGTGAGTGGGAGTGTGAGTGTGTGTGTGTGTGTGTGTGTGTGACTGTGTGACGTAAATATAGTATTATTGTAAACTTAATAAAATGATTATGATGCTGCTGCTGCTATAAAACATTATTTTATCTACATATGTTCTAAAAATTGTGTATTACTCATATATTCATTCCCACATTACAGGTCATTATTTGGGAAGTTGAAAATTCTTACAGCTGTTTTTGTATATGTTAGTAAATGTTTGTTTATGTAGAAAATAATATTGACACATACTTATTCAATAATGCCACTCATGAATATTACACTACAGTGTAAATACGGTAAGGTTTGTCCTTGAGCGCTGCCAGGCCGGCATCCAATCGGAGTGCTGCTGTGTTGACATATTGCATTCGCGCTTAACTGGGAAGTAACGCGCTAAGTCATTCCAAGTCTCATAAGTCTCAAATTTTACAAAAAATAATTCACGAAGAAGATAGGGAGTAATTTTCCTAACAGAACGTAAAAGAACATTGATTTTTAGCTCAAATAGTTTTCATACTACACATGAATAAACCAGGCAGACTTGCATGCTCAGTGTGTGAGTGAGAGGGAAATGTGAAAAGACCTGGCAACACAGAGCACGATAACGGATCTGATTGGCAGCAGAACTCTTCCCATTTGAAAAAAAGAACATTACAGAAATAATTAGCAGTTAAGGATTAGCTTGTGTAAAAAAGTAACAACTAAAATTAGCTTTAATGACTTTGATGTAAAATTGTGTAATGTACTGCCATAGCATATTAAATACTTGGACATTAATACTTTTAAAACAACAGTTAAGAGACTTTTATTAGATCTTTTGTCTATATGATGTTAATGAATATTTTGAAGCACTAAGTATTAGTACTTCCTGACTGCGGGGTATTGTTTTAAATGTTATTACTTTCCTCATTAAGTAATTGACAATGTCTATGCAATGTATATGCTCTCAGGCAATAAATAAATTGATTGATTGATAATCGAGATAAACATTAGCAGAAATGGCATTATTACTTAGTTCCATATAAGTAAAAGGAAAATAAAGGGAATATACTAAGTTAAAGCGATAGTTAAACGTTTTAAAAGATGTCGTTATACGATGGTCATTTTAATTTGGTTCTCATTCCAAGACTAAGAGTAAAATGAAAGAGAGGAACGGAAGAGGATTTCAAATTAGAGAAAAGTTTAAGTGTTTTAAAACTGAAGGAAAAAACTGGAAATGACATAAATTGTGTGTCATAAGAGAACTATTATTTTAATAGTAAACTTTTGTCTACTCTCCAGATATGCAAAAATCATTGAGAACGAAGATAAATTCAGGGCTATTCCAAAATATTCAGGTTATAGATTTTATTTGTCATGTTTCAATGCACAGTTATTTTATCAAATTCGTTATAAAATCGAAACATTTTCCATGTAAAGAGTAGTTTGGTAAATTTCCTGGCAATCTTCGTGTAGCATCCTTGGGGTATACTAATCTAAAATACTAAGTTTGATACTTAACGGATATTTTGTTTTCAGTTGTGCTGTCACACACACACACACACACACACACACACACACACACACACACACACACACAGATATGCACAGACATTTTACTGAAACTTAATTTTTGATTCAGGGATTTCAAAACACGCATTTCTGGTGAAATAACGGTATCGAATTTGTGGGTAATGTACAATACCTTCCCTATCTACTATGTACATTGTACTACGTGCTAGAGAAAGTAATATGAAACTCTTTCACGTACTACAAATATGTCTTGTTACTTGCTCTACCTATATTGCTTATATAAACCAAGTAGAAATATTGAACTCGTACAAAAATTCGATATTCTTATTTCACCGAAAATACATGTTTTGAGATCTTCGAATGCATAAGTGGGCATTTTAGAAAGAGATTCGTTTGTTTATGTGTGTGATTATAGATGAAATATCTTATTATTTCAAAAATATATTTAATGCACAACTCTTGACTGTATATGGGTAAGTAAGATACAAGTTAAAGATGATAAAAAAAAATAACATAAAAAGAGTAAGAAAGAAATGAAAAATTGGAGGTAAATTACCTATGACTAACTGAAATAATTTCTTTTGGTTTTGTGCACTTTAGCCAGGAAATTGCGCATTTATCAGGTCAGCCTATAGATTCCAATATGTATTTCCTTACGAATTTTTCTTTGAGTTTAATTGTTTTTTAGTTTTCCCAGTGCGCAAATTGCGCCAAAATATGTACCCAGTTTATATGTGTATGTGAGTGTGTGTGTGTAAACTATACTACTAAAAATACTGTCGTATACATAAACTTGGTATGCAAATGCTGTATTTTTCGAAGATGCTTTGTATTTTAAGAGGGAAGGGCTGATTTACCTCTATGGAGTGTGCACGAGCTGTGACGTATTCATGTACTAATACATTCACAAACAAACCTCTCTAATGTTTGGTTACCTGGAACATGCGTTCAGCCATGAGTGAAGGTGAAACGCTTCATAACACAAAACCAAGTAGGAGGGCTGAAGCGACAATATGATGTCATTAGCTTATAAGAGAAGAGGGTGGACTACGCTCATTTAACCCCTTCCATCATGTATAAGTTATAGATAGTTTGTTTGAAAACTGGGTAGAAAGTCATGTGAATGGAACAAAACAGAGTTTTAAAAAAAGATTCGTGCATATGCGTGTCTGTAAATTCGAGTAAGTACCAAACTTTTCAGAATTTTCCAAGAAAATCCTTCCTCCCAAACTACCTTCTACATGGAAAATGTTTTCGAAAATCTACATTTTCTGAAAAAATATCTATGACGATTTTGATTAAAATATCATGTAGGTATACCATATTTTTATTTTCCCTGCCGAGTACTTTGTATGTACGTAGAGGTTTTGTATCCTAGCTAAAAATTCGATACCGCGATTTCACCGGAAATACATGTCTTGAGGATCCTTGAATAAAAGCATTTTAGAAAAAGATCCGCGTGCTTGTGTGAGTGAGTGTGTGTGTGGGTGTGTGTGTGTGTGTGTGAGAGAGAGAGAGAGAGAGAGAGAGAGAGAGAGAGCGAGACTTTGGACGGCATAACTAAAAAACGAAACGTCGGTTGAATACAAAATTTGGTGTTTAAATTAAGTATCTTCCAAGAATACGAAACGAAATTTTTCAGAAAATCCCCACCCAAGTACCCTTTACATGGAATATTTTTCGAAAATTTTGGTTTTATCAAAAATGGCTCTAACAAATTTAATTATAGTACCATATGTTTAAGATATTTTAATGATTAACGATTATGTTATTGAGAAATGTATAGGTATTTTAAAATTGAAACTAAAACTAGGTACATCTCGAAAACACCAAACTCTACAAAAAATGTATTGACATAAATTAAATTGTGTGTTTTAACCGGATCTATATATTTGTGCAGTAGAATTTTCTCTATTTCTTATGGTTTACCTGTTATGCAAATTCATCCAGAAAATTCCAATATATACATGTTATTTGGCATTAAATCTTATGTGTTCCATTCACATGACTTTCTCTGCATGTTCTGCAAACAAACTATTCTTGCAAAATATTATTTTATCTATATAATGCTAATAGAGCTAAACATGAACAGAAATTGCCTTATTACTTGCTTCTTTGTAAGTAGAAGAAAAGAAAGGGCATACACTAAGACAAAACATTACTCAAATATTTAAAAGCTGGTCGCTATGTGAAACAAATTCAGTCCTTTTTGCAATGCCACGAGTAAAACAAAAGAAACATGAAACAAAAGATAATTCCGTTTGAGCAAAGTATAAGTATTTTTAAACTGAAGCCAATAGCAAACAATATCTTGGAAACGATTAAATCTACAAAAAAAAAAAATGTATATAGCTCAAATTGTGTGTTTTAACAAGATCTACATTTTTTTTTTTTTTTTTTTTTAAAGATTTTGCCTATCTCTTACATTTAGCAGTTATACAAAATTAATCCAGAATGAAGAGGAGTTCAGAGGCTATTCCCAGAAAATTCAAGATATTCATTTCGTTTGATATGAAAATAATATAAACATATGGCATTTCAGACAATTAAAATCGTTAGGGCCATTTTTGAGAAAATCAGCGTTTTCGATAAATGTTCAATGTAATGGGTAGCTGGGGTAGGGGCACACACACACACACATACACACACACACCACATGCACACAGACACTGATAAACAGACACACTACGAATATGTTTTTTAAAATGCTTTGCTTTGTTTTTGGATTCAGGGGGTCTTAAAATATATTCAGGGGGTCTTAAAATATGTTCCCGGTGAAATATCGGTATCAATTTTTTTTATCATTTACATTGTAGGTACACACGTGCTAGAGAAAGTAATAAGTAAGCGTTTGTAACAATAGTTTTTTGGAGAACAGGTAGAGAATATCATATATCTGTAATATATTATATTCTCTGGGGAGTGTTCAAACATTTCAAATATTTATTACCGATGAAATCTCTATATACGAGGATTTTAGTAAAATTTACTTGTATACGTGATTGGTAGAGAATGTAAAAACGACTTTAAAATCTCAGAACTGCAAGTTAGGACTATAAACTCATTGTTGTGCAGTACTGTACAGCAAGGTCGCGGCTATATGACAGGTCACACCCTCAACCTGTGATTTATTAGCCGTTATGGCAGCTTTGTTTTATTCAAATTTTATTTTCCAGGAAATAATTTTGTACATTCATCACGAGGCGCACGTTACAATGTAAAAATGTTGCACTTCTAACGAACCGGCTCGGGGAGCTTTCTTACGTGAACGTTTTTTGTTACCGGATCGGAGTAGTGATTTATGAACAGATACGGTTTGCCTTTGTTTATTCTCTTTTTGCGTTCCAGTTCAATACGAGAGCAGCTTTGGGAAGGCAAAGGCGGATTTTAAAAGCCTGTTTCTGCCGCCTCCGGTAACATATTTTGTATTTCCTGATAACAATAGGTCCCTTGACGGAGTAAATCCGCAAAACAGTGTACGTATGCACACAGGGGATTTGGTTTAAGGGCACTAACCACGAGAGGAAAAATAAAAATCTGATATGCAACTGTCACACGACTTTCTCTACCCATTGCTATTTTATAGAGATTTTATAGACTGAACAGAGGTAGTAAATTTCTTGTTAGAAGCACATTTTAGGCTGACAGCTGTATCAACAATATGTTACTAGTGAACCTCGTGATGAAATTGCCTATGGGATGCTGATATGCTTTGCTGTTTATACCAGTTGAACCAACTGCCCTATATTTGACGTTTGCAGATATTTCTTCCGTGTTAAAAGAGTTGCTGAACTCAACGGGACTATTTCAATTTAAAACCGGTCAGTGGAGAACTGACTTGGCGATCTTCGTTTTACCCTTCTCAATGAGCGCAACCGGCACACCGTCTTCGCTGGTAAGCAGGAGGGGTAAACCAGTTCCCTACTTATCAGTTTTAACTTGAAATAGCCCCGTTGAATTCTGCAACTCTTTTAACGCAGGAAGTGGCCCAACTGCTGGGCAGTTGGCAGTTGGGTCACTTGGTAGAACAGACTGTTTCAACGCTGATCGTCTGAGCCAAAGTATTCGTTCGTAATCAATTACACACAGACCGGATGACGGCTAAAGAGGAGGGTGATAGTCTATATTTTTTCTAATATACTTTCGGAGCTGTATTCCTGTTTTCCTCTTTTTTCTCTTTCATAACATTTCTTTTATTTTTCTATTTGATTACCGTTTTTGCTCTTTTCTTCTTCTAATACACACACCATTGATGTCCAATAGTTTTAATTGTTAATGTGGGTTTAATACTTTCATTAATTAAATAAAGAATTCGGATAGATGTTAAAGCAATATACACATTTACAATACACAAACACCCATGTCCAAGACGGGACTCGAACCCACGATCCTCTACACCACGCAGTACCAAAGTGAGGCACTTTAGCGAACGCGGCCATGAAGACCGGCTAGATAGGTCTCGGAGCAAAGATGAAATCGCAATTTGTGCTAGCATTTTAACATTAGATACAGCCGAGACGATAGGTTGCCCTCAATGCTGAGGAGTTCTGCATATTGTACGCATGTCCCTCTTAGTAAGTTTTTTTTTTTTTTTTTTTTTTTTTTTTTTTTTAATACAGTACCGGAGTCTGATCGGGACTACGGCACTGTATACCCTACTTTTATTTACTTTTTTTTTACCTTGTTTTTCTGTATTATTACTGGATTGCTGTTTTCTTACTGTTACATCACACACATAAACACAAACATATAACACCCATGCCCAAGGCGGGACTCGAACCCACAATCCCCAGCGCTACGAAGCACCAAAGCGGGACGCCTTGGCTAGCGCGGCCATGGGGACTGGTGAATAGAAAGTGAGCAACTCTATGCTGTTTGGTGCGCAGCCAATCTGGAACAGCCTATTATACCGGGTCTTCAGATTTATTCGATCTTTAGCACCAATAGGATTAAATGCATGTTGTCATTATTAGTTCAGCGAGGTCCTTGTATCAAAGGAGAGGCACGGAATTGAACCTTAAAACTGCATGCATTGCCGACTTAGTTAACAGGTCGATGTAGTGGAGGGTGCAGAACTTTTTTTACTTTCTCTATAGGCACTATGTACATAGTGTATAGAGAATGTATTGCACTCCACCAAAAAATTCGATACAGAGATTTCACCGGAACTATATGTTTTAAGGTCCCCTGTATCCAAAAAAAGTATTTTCAGAAAAAGGTCCGTGTGTGGGTGTCCGTGTGTCTGTGAACACGATAACTCAAAAACGAAAAGTCGGTAAAATACCAAACTTGGTATTTAAGTTTAGTATCTTCCAGGGATGCGACACGAAGGTTTTGAGAAAAATCCCCCTACTCCAAACATTTACATGGAACTTTTTTCGAAAATTTCGATTTTCTCAAAAATGACCAACGATTTTGGTTAAAATATCATATATTAAACACATTTACCTGATAAATAAAATGTATATCTTGACTTTTCTGGGAATAGCCTCTTAAGAGTAGTTTATTCTGGATGAATTTTACAGAATTTTGAATAACTGCTAAATCATAAGAGATGGACAAAAACTTACCACACAAAACATGTAAAGCACATTAAAACACACAATTTATGTTGTATACATTTTTTTCTTGGAGTTGATCGTTTTTGGGATATTCCTTATTTTTGTTTTCAGGGTCGAAAATCTTAACTTTTCTCATACAGGAACTCATGTCCATACAAACAAACAAAGGAACTTCAGTCACATAGTAACCAGCTTTTGACTATCGCTTTAACCTATGCTACTCCCTTATTTCCTTTCTACTTACAAGGAAGAAGGTAATAAGAGTATTTCTGCTAATTTTTCTAGATTAGCATGAACTAAATAGAAGCATAAGCTTTTTAAGAATAATTTGTTGCAGGGATATGGAGAAAGTCATGTGAATGGTACACATAAGATTTTTTTGACCTGGACATTTTGTGAGTTCTTTTCATGCAAGATGGAAGTGACCACCGATCAGAGAATTTGTATAGTTGAGTTCTACTTCCGAATCGGAAGTTACTTATGCATAAATACTGCGATTGCGAATTTACGAGATGCAAGCTAATGTTGCAAATCCCCACCAGAGATTTTCCTCCAAATTTTCGTGTCGTATCTTTAGAAGATACAAAACTTTAATACCAATTTTGGTGTTTTACTGACTTATTGAGATATCGTATTCACAGACACCGGACATACACATAAACCCACGAACTTTTCTGTTATAAGGACCTTAAAAGGTATATTTTCGGTGAAATTTTGATATCGAATGTTTGGGTAGAGTACCTATGTACCATGTACTATGTACAGAAAGCAAGAATGCACATTAAATTAACACATATCTCTAAGCCAACAAAATGTTAATAAAAAATCACAACAAGCTGACATTCTTATGACAAAATTCATCCCCCAAAAACGAAACCAACCCTTGGTGCTAAAAGTGACTGCCAAAATGGGGTGTCCATCTCTGGTGAATATTCAGGAATAAGATATGTATCTACCCTAAGCAAAATGTCGGTATGTATTTGTTGGATAGAAAGCAATAAATTGTCCTCCATAGGTAAGCGATAGAGAAATATCGCAATGCTGGCCGGTTCACAACATATTGTTTACGATATTAACAGTGTAACGCTTGAGGTTGTGTACGAGAGCTTTTGTTTAACCCTTGTTATTTATTGGATGGGCGATGTGTTGTACGCATGCGTGAGACGCGGTTAGGAATTTAGTTAATGAAAACAATCCACTGCTAAAGCATTCCGCTCGTGACGGCTCTGTAGCTTAAAGGTCGCATGGATAACAATCTGTCTCAAGGTTCACGGCGGGTATTAAACTTGTTTATTATAGCCACATCGCCGCTCTGCGACACGAGCAGGCATTAGGGGAGTGTGTGCCCTTTAAGAGGAACGCTTAGGCGTATGAGGAATGAAAATAACTATCCAATAACTATCCATAGGTTAAAGTCATAGTCAAAAGCTGGTTGCTATGTGAAGTTCCTGTGTTTGTATGGACAAGAGTTGACAAAGTCCTGTGTGAGAAAAGTATATTTTTTTTAAAGCTGAAACCAAAAACAAGGAATATCTAAAAAACGATGAACTCCATGAACAAAATACAAATAACATAAATTGTGTGTTTTAAAGTGCTCTAAATTTTTTGTGCGGTTAGTTCTTTTACATCTCATAGCTTTATCAGTTATGCAAAATTCCGTGAAATTCGTCCAGAATAAAGTAGTCTTCAGAGGCTATTCCCAGAAAATTCAAGATACACATTTTATTTGTCAGGTAAATATCTTTAGTACATGCTATTTTAATCAAAATCGTTAGAGCCATTTTAGAGAAAATCAACATTTTCGAAAAAAGTTCCATAAAAAGGGTAGTTTGGTGTGGGGGGATTTTTCTCAAAATCTTCGTGTCGCATCCCTGGAAGATACTAAACTTAAATACCAAGTTTGGTATTTTACCGACTTTTTGAGCTATCGTGTTTACAGACGCACACACACGCGCGCGCGGACCCTTTGTATAAATGCTTATTTTTTTTTGGGTACAGGGGACCCTAAAACTTATATATCCGGTGAAATCTCGGTATCGATTTTTGGGTGGAGTGCAATACCTTCTCTGTACACTATGTACATAGTACGTGTAGAGAAAGCAATACAGTGCGTTCACGTCATCCTGCGGCCGAGCGATAGCATACAAGCACGGATCAGCTGTAATATAGCCTTCTTACGTGGTGGTTTCCGTAAAACAATTTACGCTTGTCTGTGCAGTGTAGAGGTCGTGTAATAGGTTTATTTTAAAATCGTTAATATGGCAAATTACGAAATGTTTAGGCGGCGCTGTGGTTGAGTGGTTAGACCACTCGTCTCCCATCTAGGTGGCCCGAGTTCGATCCCAAGCGTCGGCATATGGGATTCGTAGTGGACGAAGCAGCGTCTGGGCGGGTTTACTACCGGACCTCCGGTTTCTCCCGCCACTCATTCCACCAATTGTTCTATCATCACCTTTCCAATCATCATTTTTCTTAAATTTCATTTCCTTGTGTTCATGTCTGGCTACGGGCCGACCTCTCGTAATAGGCTTTCCATTCTCTTGTTTCGTGCTCCCCGATAGGCTTCTGTCCCTAGGCATTGGCTTGTAAGTCCTAGGAGGAAGTCAATCCTACAATTACGGGGAGGGTAACCCAATTACGAAACGAAACGAAATATTTAAGCTTGAACAAAGGGTTTTCATGCACAACAGTCATGAAATGAAATGGAGTTTTATTTATGGACGCTCTTCAACTTCTGTGGCTCTCAGCGTTTCACAGTAGTGAAAGACTGCTTAATTTTTCTCAGAGGCGTCTTTCTCAGGCTTGAGGTTATTTTACGTGCCGGAAATTCACGATACGGCACCAATGGCTTTACTTCTCTGCTGAAGGAAGCCATGCTAAGGATTTTTACAACCGAAAAAATCCATGTCCTCTGCCGAGTTTGAAACTGCGACCTTGGGAATAAGTGTCTAGCTTGGTAACCACTACTCCACGGAGGGCGACAAACCGAGTCATACAGAGCGGTGAGTAGGCAAATTTCAAATCAAATTCCCTACTGCTCCAGTTCCAAATAGCGAGACTAAAAGTAAATGTCCTAAGCCAAAGAAAATGGCCCTAACTGAGGAAAAACTCGTTGAAATGAATGCATCATTCACTTACTCCCTCAACGTGTTGCAAAACAGGCAAGTGTTTCAAAAACCTTTGTTCATACGGCTACTAAAATTTTAATACAGCAAAGTAACTATAGTCTATGAATTACTACCCTTTGGCAATGAAAAATGAATCACTATTTGGATTTTACACAGTATTGTTGACGGCATAATTATCCGCAGTTAACGTTGTTATGATTAGGCGTGGTTTCTTTCAAAATATGTTAAGAATGCATTAATACAGATGAACTCCACCTTCCAATTCTTCTGTGACAAGATTAGTGCTCAAGGATAGATATAAATGAATAGCTAAAACTTGAGACTTGATACAAGCCACGCCCGGGTTCGATCCCAAGTGACCGCACGTGGCTTTGTGGTGGACAAAGCGGTGTAAGGGCGGGTTTTCTCCGAGTTCTCCGGTTTTCCACGCCATCGCATTCCATGTATCATCAGTGGCATCGCCTACGGTGTCATTTGTAGTAAATGTGGCCTTTCGACACTATTCATACAATGTATCTGAGCGGGGTTTCTCCGGTTCCTCCGGTTTTCCCCGTCCCTCATTCCACCAATTGCTCCATAATCACCTTTCCTATCATCAATTTCGCTTAGTCGGTCATAGTCGGTCCCCGTGGCCGCGCTCGCTAAAGTACTAGCTTTGGTGCTTCGTGGCGCAGGGGATCATGGGTTCGAGTATCATCTTGGGCATTAGTGTTTGTGTAAATGTTGTATGTCTGTGTATGTGCAGGTAAAAAGAAAACGGTAAAATGAATAGGTCAACAAAGGAAACGAGGAAAAAGAAAAAAAATATATATACAAATTGCTATCTAAAGCTCCCACTTACATGCAGTCGCCCAACCCACGGCCGCAGGGGCAGGGGGGGGGCGAACATACTGTAATAGCAGATTTGGATCTGTTGCTCAGAGTGTTAATTCTCATTAAATAATGATTTACATTCTGGAACACTTGTGCATTAGGAATGGTCCTGTAATCATTTGCTGTCTCTCTCTTTTCGTTTTTCACAAATAGGTACTGCAAAATGAACATAAGAGAGTTCCACAGAATATTAACAATAACTTAAAGAAATGGAGTTTAATGAGCATGCCAATATCTTAAATCAAAATTGTTGTTGCTTTCAGTAAATAAAGATAACGACACTATTAAATACTGTATTATACTTTGATGACCAGATAGCTATGCAGAAAACAGAAGATAATTTACAAAGAGCATTTAAGCCAAAACACAATGGACCTCAATTTCACTATATTTACAAATAAGACAAAAATAATAGTTTTTTTTTAATGGAAGAATCTGCTCTGATCAAAAATAGTAATAAATGAGAGTATTTTAAAACAAGTTAACCCTTCAATTATGTAGGATGCATATTATTACAAAGATATTAAAAGGTCGATTGAGATTTCAAGATATTTCGTTTATGGAACAATCTGAACAACATTGGAAAGAAAAACAAGAAAAAAAAAAGAAAAAAAAAAAAGAAATTATATAAAGTTATGCTGCACCTACTCTTGTTTATGGAACTCGACATTGAAAATAACAAAAAAGAAAGATGACGCATACGGGCAACAGAAATAAATTTCATTATATATGTAAGGACAAAATAAGAATGGAGTAATAACATCACATTTAAACATCTTTTCAGTTAATTCAAAATCTTATCGGGCTTCTAGCCAGGTAAAATTAACACGTCGCCAGGAAAGCTTCAGTTCTTATCTTTTCAGTTAATAACAAGATTGAAGAAAATATAATGAAGTATCAGGATCGTGCTGTCAAAATTATAGAAAATAGTAATGAGTTATCGAAAAATTGGAAAGAGAGATATTGATAGATCTCTAGAAGATGGGTGGATGTTAAGACACCGAAACAAATGAGTATTAATCCTTGAAAGAAAAGGTATGAGAAAAATAACGAAAATAATGAATGATTGAAAGAGAGGGAGACTTTTCTAAAAATCTTCAAATTACGAAAAATATGCTTGAAAACTGTATATGCTTGAAAAATGCTGGATTTAAGCACTAAGTTTTGTTGTTCAAATCTGGACATCTATTGCCGACACGTGCTCCACTTGGACATGGTGTAGATGATGTTACACTGAACGCGTTTCGACAACCAAGTGGAGCACGTGTCGGCAATAGATGTCCAGATCTGAACAAGATGATAGCTTCACCGTATGTAATCGCTTTTTAAAATTTTAAAAACTGGGTTTTGTATTTATTTAACTTTTCGTTTGTGGTATCTTGGTCTTCCGGGAAGGTCGCGTCTTGGCTTGAAATGTTGCCGACGTTTCAAGCCAAGACGCGGCCTTCCCGGAAGACCAAGATACCATGGACACTAGCCGCCGAAGCAAGAAATTAACTTTTCGTTTGTTTATTATTTTTTGTTTTGTTTCACTCCCTCTCCCACCTCTTTCTCTCTTTTTCATTCTTTCACTCTCCCTCACACACACATTCACACACACACATTCTTTTTTTTTTTTAGTTAAAAAGAACCTGAAAAATGTTTTGTCAGTGAAATCTGTACATAGTATTTTTGGATATTAAAATACTTTTCTAGGTAAACACTACTAGTACGGAATAGCTTAGACGGTAACGTCTGTATTCCGCATTTAGGACTTTCGGGTTCAATCCCAGACAATCGCCCATTTTGGCTCATGGATCTTTCATGGTTTTTCCATAAACGGCAGGCGAATGCTTGGACGGTTCATCTGCTACCGCGACTTTACTGTCCATCACTTCTTTGTTATCTATTTCAGAATTTACGGACCAGGTGTTCGGCAGATTACGCATCGGCGGTGACTGTGTGTTCTGTAAAGGCCTCATTCCTGGCATCGTTGTGGCACCTCTTTGCCAAAGCCGCTTTTGGGGACGTCCTTTCGAGGGAACACTGGAGGCTCGGGGCTTTGGGTTCCAGTGCGGCGCGGCGGATGTGTTCGATATGGAAGCGTTAGGAAGCCCGTTCATGCGTGAACGTAGTCATCCGGATCTGGTCGTCCATCGTTTTCAGGAAACACAAAAAAAGTAAAGAGCTACAATGAACTATTTGCAGAATTCTGCCCCAGTCACGGGCTATATTTCTACACCCAATCCTGGGTAAGTATTAGAGAAATTAATTATACATGGATTTTAAAATCCCTATTTAGAAAACACGAATAATTAGTAAGCATGTTGGCCATGCTCTAAAAGCTGAAGCGGGTCCGCTTTTATATTTCCCCAGGAAATTATCATTATAAAATATTATGAGTATTAAAACAGTGGGCAGAAGTACTACCTTTATAAATTGAGCCGATCAGTAATTGGATAGTCGTAACGGTTATTAAAATTTTCTCTCCTTTGATAGTGTGAAAAATAATTTACTTCATTGACAAGAACTACAAAGTGGAAATAAAAATATTGAAGCCATTTTTGAGGAAAATAATTATACGCACACACACGAACCTTCTTCTAAAACTGTCTTTTATACTTAGGGGGCCCGAAAACATGTGAAATATCGGTATCATATTTTTGGGTGAAATGCAATACCTTCTCTACCCACTAGATTTGTACGTTGTAGGCGGTAAAAGCCAACAATATTAAAAAAGCTGAAGAAAGAAACTGAGTTAATAAGTAAGGCACACATAGAGAACACGAAATATGGCATTTAGAACTTAAATACAAAATTATGTCACTTTTCTACTGAGGCATCGCAGGCGATGACATGTGGAATGATGATGGAACACCGATGGAATGTGATAGCTGGGGAAACCCGGAGAAAACCCGCCCCTCGCCGCTTTGTTCACATGTGGTCGTTTGGGATCGAACCCGGGCCGCTTAAGTGAGAGGTCTAACCACTGGGCCACGGCGCGGCCCTTTGCGTGATATCTCTGTTTGTCTCACAAAGAGTAGGAATGTTTGGTTTCCAATCTTCAGAGGGCACTTTATTTTTATTCATTTAGCTCTTCCTTAATATCTTCTATTCCTCCTTTTTTCCTGTCCTGTTTTTCTCATATTACGTTGTTTTTCTTTCTTCTTTTTGTTTTTTTTTTTTTCAGTTTTCTATTCCGCGTCTATTTCGGAAAATAAATTACAGGCGTTGAAGCTGACAATAAAGCCCACATTTTACACCATGCTCTCCAAAACTAAACAGTAGTAGAATCAGAAAAAGAGATGCAATAAAACACTGGCGAAAGAAGGAAGAACAAACAGGAAAGGAAAAGATATCAGAAAAGAATAAGGAAGTTTTGCACTTCTTGCGTTTTTATTTTCAGTGCTGTTGCCGCCTGTCTCAAAGAAAGAAAATAAAAATCTCTCCGGCTCTCAGGATGTACACACCCTGCTTCATTTATGGCGTCACGCGAGCAGACTTCTGTGTTCTGCAGCCACCTGCTGCTTGTTTACGTATACAGCTGTTCGCCATTGAACGTCGAAATTGAAAAAGGACACAGTAACATTTCTATTCTGAGATGATGTTGAGATCTCAAGTGTATGCAGAAATATATGGGAATATAATTGTAAGATTTTTTTAAGAAACAGATGGCAGCACAATCAGTGAAGTATCAGAATGTAACCCAGAATTTAGCAAATGAGAGTATAATTACCATACTGTGTTAGAATGCTAATTATATATTAAAGGGGAGTCTTCAAGCCCAAGGTGAAAAAAGTACATTTTTGTTGTTGATCATTTTGCAAACATATGTAAAAATTTAGCTTAATTTGGTGTTTAATTCATTAAAATATTCAAATTAAATTAATTATAAAATATTAATAGTGAGAGTAATAACAGTGAATGACTCAAAACAAATAGATATATAATAAAACAGTATATACAAATATTTATCACCGCTAACATGAAGCAGATAGAAGAATAAGCATTTGTCAGAATAGGTAGAATGGGTGGAGCATATGATACTTTAATCAAAAACATTAGAGGCAGTTTTTGTATAATTGAAAATTTAAAAAAAAACTAAATTGTGGTTTGGGGTGATGCTAAGTTCATGTAAATCGTGTCACGTCTTATTCCTAAATACCAAACATTAGCAT
Source organism: Hymenopus coronatus (assembly GCA_030762935.1). NCBI lineage: Eukaryota > Metazoa > Arthropoda > Insecta > Mantodea > Hymenopodidae > Hymenopus > Hymenopus coronatus. The sequence continues at coordinate 101,514,334 of CM060890.1, forward strand.
AAATACTAATAATACATACACATTCATACACACATTTATAGTAGAAATTTAATTTTTGGTTCAATAGGGCCTTAAAACATTAATTCCACTGAAATCTCGATATTTAAGTTATGAGTGACTTGCAATATCTTCTGTTTCTACTAGTTAAGTAATAATAACTATAATAATAATAATACGAATGTAAATAATGTAATGTACCGCATCCACTCAGCTTAGACAAAGTACCCATATATGGGTACATAAAAAAATTAAATTGGAGGTTTGTATATGGACGCTCTTTAACTGCTGTGGTTCTCAACGTCCCATTCTAAAGTGGGGGTGAAAGACTTTTTAATTTTGCTTAGAGGCCTCTTTATCAGGCTTGAGATTCTTTTACGTGACGTAAATCTACGACGGCTTTACTTCCTTTCCGAAGCAAGCCATGCTAAGGACTTCTACGCTCGAAAATCCATCGTGCTGCGCCGGGTTTGAACCCGTGACCTTGAGTACATGAGGCTAGCATGGTAACCACTACACTACGGAGGGGAGAATGTATATTCATTATACAGGTACAGGCTATATCAAAGTTGATTTTTTTTTTTTAATAATAGATTAACAACCTTTAACCTGATTAGTCATATCGGACGATGAAAGAAATAGCGAAATAATCAAGGGATATCGGGTCAATGGAATTTAAAGTTACTTGAAATTGTTAAGGGAAAACACCGAAAAAACTTAATCGGGTAACTCACCATAAACGAGATTCGAACTCGCGACCACTTGAGTCTGAGACATACGCGCTACCTCATACTACCGAGGTGGGCTGAAACTGTTTCTTTTATATCCAATTCTATATCTAGTTATGGCACCGTATTCGAATGTTTAATCTTGCGATGAAAAAAGAGGGGGAAGAATGTCCTTCAGATAACTTACTTGGGAGAGTGTGAATCTGCAGAATGGAATATTTCTAACGCCCTGAAATATGTACACCAATAACATTAAATTTGATATCTACATTTTTACTGCGATTAGGATAATTGTAGATGGCACCCCTAGATGCTGGGGCGCTGCACTGAGCCTTCTGATGTTTTTCGACGCATGTGACCGAGAGGGGTGAGGTGAGAGATCAAAAGGGCCACTAGATCCGCATAACGATGGGCGCAAGCACGGATGGGGTTCCTAACCTTTCCAGATCGATCGCATCCGCTCTGTACTTAAGCTGCGAGCTTCTGGCGGCCCGCCCGAAAATACGTAAAGGTGTGCCCTAATAGAGTGATACCGCAACAATGCTAGGAAGGAAAGAACAAGCCCTACCCAGCCTCAACCCACCGAACATCCATCACCTGGTCCTTTAAGCCTGAAACAGATAACAGGAAAATGGTGGTAGAAGGTGAACCTATTCGCCGCCTGAACCGGGAAATTCCGAAATTCAGAGTGGCTGATAGTCGGGAAACGTATCCCGAGTAAGCGGGTCGCATACCTTATAGCGGCGCACCTCGCTCAGTACATTTTTCCAGAATACTTTATTATATCTCGGTCGTCTCCTTAGCGCGGTGGTAGCGCAGCTGCTTACCAAGTGGGAGATCTGGGTTTGATCCCCAGTACCGGCGTGGGGATTTTTCCCCCTCTGGGAGACCTGGACCGGGGTGCACTCAGCCTCATGAGGTCCCTGGGGAGGGGCCAGTTGAGGAGCTACTTGATGAGAAGTAGCGGCTCCAGGTCATGAGAACCGCATTAACCGGCCGGGAGGGATTCGAGGTGCTGACTACGTCTCACCCTCCAATACTGCACCCCATCCATGACGTCTGTCATGGACCGAGAAGGGGGACGCAGCGGCCGGGTGGTAGGCCAAGGTTTCTTGCGAGCTGTCGTGCCATGCAGTTAAGTTTTATTATATCTCTTCTAATTTTATAATTATACAATTTTCAAGCACAAACAAAATACTTAGCATATGTCTTTAATTCCTCAAATAATATTTTAACATGTACTTTAACCAAAACTCATTTTAAAAACCGAAAATAACATTTCTAAATGTTAAAGGTAGTTTGGAGTGGAACAATTTACTTAAAAATCCTTGCCTCAAGTGCTAAAGCATTATCTCATGAATTGTTATCAATGGTCGCTCAGAAACTTTCGCATACTCCCGCGGGCGTTTTTTTCTGAAACTTTAGAATCCGTGCTGACATCGTTTATTTTTATCTCTCTTCTACAAAAGTTTATTTTTGTTCTATCTACTTCATATTAATCGGAAACCGTTTCAATAAATGGTTTCATTACACACTTCGTAGGTACACAAGTGGGCTGCAGGAGGCTGATGCCTCGGTGAAATCATTAAAAACGCGTCGCTACATCCTAGCTCCAACTTCATTATATTTCTGTCATTGCGAGGAAAAAATACACGGCAATTTAACTCTTCAAAATGTATCAGCTAAACTTTTGGAAAATCAAAGTCACAATAATAACAAGTTTCTTGGAAATGGTAAATGCATAGATAAAAGAAAGAAAGAAAAAACATCTGATGTTTTCCATTCACATGACTGCAATAAATAATTGTTAAGAACCATATTCTTCTAGCTACTTTAGATAATCGAGATAAACATTAGCAGAAATTGTCTTAATTATTTGCTTCCCTGTAAGTAGAGGAGAAAAAAAGGAAATACACTAGTCTGAAACGATAGTCAAATCTTTTAAAAGTTGGTTGCTATGTGGTTCAGATCCGTTTCTATGCAGGAGTTTACAACTTTCCGTGTCAGAAAAGTTTTAAGTTTTTTAAATCTTAAACAAATAACTAGGACTATCTCAGAAATGGTCAATTGAAAAAAATGTGATCTACATTTTTATGTGGTAAGTTTTTGTCTATCTTTTATGGTTTACCAGTTACCAAATTCAGCAAATATCACTCAGAATAAAGAGCTCTTTAGAGGCTATTCCCATAAAATTCAAGATATACTTTTTATTTATTATATAAAATATTTAAAATATGGTATTTTATTAAAATCATTAGAACCATTTTTCATAAAATTAAAGGTTTTCATGATTTTTCCATGTAGTTTGGGATGGGGAGATTTTCTTCAAAATCTTCGTGTCGCAACCTTGGAAGATGCTAAACTTAAATACTAAGTTTGATATTTTACCGATTTTTCATTTTTGAGTTTACAGACACGCGGACACACACAGACCTTTTTCTAAACAAAATTTTGCATACACGGGACCCTAAAATGTATATTTCCGGTGAAACCTCAGTATCGAATTTTTGGGTGGAATGCATTACCTTCTCTATACACTACGTACATAGTGCGTGCAGAGAAAGTAAAAATAATAAAAAAATCTGACGTGTTCCATTCACATGACACTCTCTACATCTCTGCAACAAATTATTGTTAGAAGGCTTATTTTTTCTACTTCATGCTAATCGAGAAAAAATTAGTCTTAATATTTGCTTCCTTGTAAGTAGAAGGGAAATACGGGAGTACCATAGGTTAAAGTGATAATCAAAAGCTGGTTGCTATGTGACTGAAGTTTCTTTGTTTGTATGGACAGGAGTTGACAAATTCCTGTATGAGAAAGCATGTCTTTCAAAGCTGAAACCAAAAACAAGGAATATCTCAAAACTGATAACTCCACGAAAAAAAAGTATGTAAGATAAATTGTGTCTTTTAACGTGCTCTACAATTTTGAGTAGTAAGTTTTTGTCCATCCATTACAGTGTAGCATTTATGCAGAATTCCCTAAAATTCATCCAGAGTAAAGTAATCTTCAGAGTCTATTCCAGAAAATTCGAGATACACATTTTATTTGTCAGGTAAATATCTTTAACATACGATATTTTAATCATAATCTTTAGACCCATTTTTGAGAAAATAAACATTTTCGAAAAAAGTTACACGTAAAAGGTAGTTTGGGGTGGGGGAATTTTCGTGAAAATCTTCCGAGTCCCATCCTTGGAAGATACCAAACTGACTATTCAACGGTCTTTTCGTTTTTGAGCTATGGTGCCCATAGACACACACACATACACACAGACCTTTTTCAAAAAATGCTTTTTCTGAATTCAGGGGGACCCAAAACATGTATTTCCGGTTAAATCTTGGTATCGAAATTTTGGCTCCGTTACAATACTTTTTCTATACACTATATACATAGTACGTATAGAGAAAGTAAAAGGTATCTCTGTACTATTTACAAGAATTTTCTCTGTCTATTCCACAATAAATTATTCTTGCCCACCTCGGGCGTGTCTGCATCACATTTAAAGTTCGAATCTTGCTTAGTTAAATTACCCAGATAAGGTTTTTTTGGGGCTATCCATTATCATGAGAAGACCAATTTCGATTAGCTTAAATTTCCATGGACCCCGATATAACTTGGGCATCATTCCACCGATTTCATTCATTGTCAACCTGTTACAAAGGCTTACTTTATCTGCTACATAATGCTAGGAAGCCGGGCGCCCGGAGAAAAGTTAACAGGTGTAATTTTAGCCAATTCAGCTATCCATATTCATTATAATTACTGTAGTGTAGCTTACTTTGATTATGCTCTCTGTTTAGGAGCTCTCTTTGCTATTATAATAATAAAAAATGATTCATACTAAAAGTATTAAAACTAATAAAATTATCGATTAAGTGTAACATCCGCTAATATTAATCATCACTAAAAGGCGCACCAATAGTATCTTTTGTGGCTTACCGGTGTGTATAGGTCATATAGAAGAGGATATTAGAGGCTATCCCCAGAAAATTCAAGATATACATTTTATTTGTTAAGTAAATGTGTCTATTATATGCATTTTAATAAAACTTGTTAGAGCCATTTATGAAATAAATTAAAAAAAAGGACTAAAGAGCAGTTTGGGATGAGGTTATTTTACTGAAAATCTTCATGTCGCATCCTTGGAAGATGCTGAAAATAAATATTAAATTTAGTATTTTCTCGATATTCCGTTTTTTGTTTAAACGTTCATAGATAGACTGAGAAGTCTCACCACAGATTTTTCTTCAAATGTTTGTGTTTATTCGGGGGGGGGTTCTCAAAACATGTATTTCCAGTGAAATATCGAGATAGACTTTTTGGACCTTGAAGGCAGATTGTATGTACCTGGTAAAGAAATTAAATATTAACATACGTACATTTTTATGTATTAAGTATTTAATAATTCTGAGGTTTTAAATGCACAAATCTTTTTCTACCTACTATCGTTATTTCTCTCTTATATATATATCAGTAGTATATAGGGGCATTGGCATTTTCATATTGCACCTAAAAATTTGACATCTGATTTCACTTGATATACATGTGTTAAGACTTCCTGAATCAAAAAAATAAATAAACATAAAATAAAAAAATAAAAAAAATGTACGTGTATGTGTCTGTGTGTCTGTGAAGACCATAGCACAAAACCAGAAATTGGTTAAATATCAAACAGTATTAAATATCACTATCTTGCCAAGATGCGACACAAAGGTTTCAACAAAATCCTCCCACCCATACTCCTTATTATAAGATTTTCGGAAGTTTTAAATTTTCACAAAAATGACTCTAATGATTTTTATTAAATGCTATACATTAAATATATTAACATGATAAATAAGATGTACATCTTGAATCTTCTGGGAGTTGGAAAATGAATGCAAATTCACATAAAAAATTAGAAAAATTGTTGCAATTAAGAAAAACTGTAAGGAGAAAAATAGACATGAAGATCTAATCTTTGAACCCATCTTCATTCGGAAGGAATATTATATAATATTGTACAACTAGTGAATGTTAACAGATGGACAAAATCTTTCAACACAAAGCTGCAGATTTCTTTAAAACACACAATTTATTTTAGATACAGTTTTTGTATGTTTAACCTTATCCAAGATTTCCGTTGCAAATGGGTCGAATCGTGCAGTACTTGACCATTCTTTCAAAGTTCATTCCATATTCACTTTATTTCTAGTGATTCATGGAAAGAGTATGGAATTTTAACGATAGTACACAGTGTTCTGCTGTTAAAACATTTATTTTGTATATATAACGAAAAGTTCACAGTGACTGTTGCTGCAAAGGTTGAATTAAATAGAAACATACATTTTCGTAAGAATAGATTGTATATACACTAATAAAGGATACAGGGGTAGAGAAATTCATGTGAGACCAGCGAATCTTTCACAACTATTTTCTACAAACAGTATTCTTATTAACTAACTGGGGAGACTTAAATAATGAAGTGACATACCAAGCTAATAAAGCAGCAAGAATGATTGATGTAATATGGAGAAATAAATGCTTAAGTAAAGATACTAAGATAAGAATCTATAAAACATATCTGCCTATGCTTGAGACTCGAGCAGAAACGACTAAAACAAGACAGATCTTGGACACAAATGAAATGAATATCCTGAGAAGGATAGTAAATTGACTGTCCTATTTTTTTAATTGTTTCATTTGCATAGCCCCCTTTAACATCAATGGTCATATCGGGGGCTGTGACTTGTGAAACTGTAGGTTCAGAACATTAGGTTCAACTTTATATTACTAAACACACGCACATTACTCTCACATTCATACTTCAAGACTCTGTGGGGGATAGGGAATAATTCTGGTTAAATAAAAATTCCCCGCCCCAGCCGGGAATCGAACGCGGGACCTCCGGGTGAGAAGTCAGCTCGCTGACCACTCGACCACGGCGGCTGTCATTGACTGTCCTTTTAGCCCAGTTTAATTCCTTATTTTCCGTCTACTCTAAAGGAAGCAAGTAATAATGTTTATCTCGATTAGCATGAGATAGATATAAGAATAGGCTTTTTAACAATAATTTGTTACACAGATGTAGAGGAAGTAATGTGAATGTAACAATCAGATTTTTCGATATAATTTTCTCAGATTACTCTCTTTTGTGTAGAAATCACAAACAGTCCCATATACGATAATGGTATATCAGTATTTCTCTAGCAACCAAGAAAAATCGGGATAAAAGCTCAAAATTTCGGTTATGTTAGCCGGGTCCTAAAGATCTGAAACCAGAGCCTTCAGATCGCCCTCCGTGGTGTAATGGTTACCACGCTGACTTCATATACCCAAGATCGCGAGTTCAAACCCGGTGGAGGACGATGGATTTTTTCGGGTGTAAAAATCCTTAGCATGGCTTCGTTCGGAAGGGAAGTAAAGCCGTTGGTCCCGTGATTTACGGCAAGCAAAAGAACCTCAAGCCTGATAGAGAGGCCTTTGAGCAAAATTAAGCGGTCTTTCACGAGCAATTTAGAATGGGACGCTGAGTAGTTAAAGAGCGTCCATAAATAACACGCCATTTACATTTTCAGAGCCTTCAGTATCACCAGCGAGCATTACTCTACTGAGATATTTTGCATAATGAATAATATTATTTATTGGAGTAATTGTTTTTTCACACAAGCCGTGTGTAAGACAGGAATTGGATAGGTAAAGTCAGACTGAAAAGTTCAATACCATAGCCGGGATGTGAACAACGCTTCTCCCGATCTCTAGCCGTTGCTGTCACTGAGCTACCATGGCAACATGCCGACATAGCATTGAATTGCTCAACTAACTCGCATGTTTCCCGGTTACTTTGAGATGACAATCCCAATGGCGACTTACAATGTTGTAAGTACTTTAGACCCAGGATTCATAGTATAGCCAACTATTATGGTCATCTGGTATTGGAATAATTGTTTTCTCACACAATCCGTGCGTAGGACAGGAGTTGGATAGGTGGTTATTATTTATTGTTATATGACAACTTATATTGCTTTTAGGTTACTTTTAGATTTCGTACATTTACTTTGTTGTTAAATGTTACATATTGCTTTGTGGAACAGCGTGATTATTATAATTTTTATTATTATTATTATTGACAACAATAGTTGCTTAATTTTTAGTTTTTTTCCTTTTAGTTGTTTTATTTTTGAGAAGATTGTATGTGCTATTTGTATTAGATTTGAAGTTCATGATTTCTAATTTTATATGTTACTTGTAGTTAGTTATACGATTTATTTTTAGCATTGTAAATTATTTTTAAAAATGTTAATTGTGTAGTTATACTTTGTCTACATGGCAGCTCTCAATTGAGGAAAAATAATAAAATAAATAAAATTATCCGCCTCATTTCCTTCTTTGTTTTTTTTTTTTTTTTTCTCTGTTTTTTTTGTAGTTTAACGTCCTTTAACCTGGTTGGTCATATCGGACGATGAATGAAATTAGTGAAATGATGCTCAAATGATCTCGGAGTCCATGGAGCTTAAAGTTACTCGACATTCATCTTCTCAGGATAAGGGAAAACGCCGAAAAAAACCTTATCCGGGTAACTCACCCTAAGCGAGATTTTCCCTATTGAAAGTAGGCATAGGAGGATAGGCGTTCCGCCACTGTTTCGTTAGGAAAGCACAGTTATTGTTACGTCCATCAAGTAGAGTGGTTTAGTCGTTTCTCAAAAAAGGAAACTTGTTTTCATTCAGCAGGAATGTGACGTCTTCATTGTTGCGGAAACAATACTCGAGTAATAACATGCTGAATCATGCGTCTTCGTGCAACAGTTCTCTTTGTTTGTTTGTGATTCTTTTGTGGGTACCGGTGATGTATTGTGCCTGTTACAATCCAAAATCGAAGGTCTTTCTTTTCTTCAAACGGAAGTCTGAGCCTAAACAACACTTCATATACAGGATGTTTCAGAATAACTGATGTAATTTTGTGATTAACAAAACTTTTTTATTAGGTACTTCAAAACTGGTTGCAAATAATTGTCTTTTATTCCGATGCTTTCACAATAGTTCTATACAGTTTTTATCTCGTCGCTTCGACGCGTAGACAGTTGACCGTAGTTTAAAGCAAAATACTAGTTTTGGGAATTAATGATAAGAAATTCTTTCCTTTGAAGCTATTAAGTAAAATTATACAAAAAATCTGATGCGTTCCATTCACATGCTTTTCTCTACATCTCTGCAACAAATTACAAATCTTACACTTCTATTTACTTTATGTTAATCGAGAAAAAATTAGCAGAAATAGCCTTATTACTTGCTTCCTTGTAAATAGAAGAGAAACAAGGGAGTAGCATAGGTTAAAGTGATAGTCAAAAGCTGATTGCTATGTGACATATGATATACATTTTATTTATCAAGTAAATATCTTTAATATATATTTTAATCAAAATCATTAGAGCCATTTTTGAGAAAATCAAAGTTCCATGAAAGGGTAGTTGTTTGTGGTGGGGGGATTTTCTCAAAAATCGTGTCGCATCCTGGTATCGTTTGGTATTTAACAATTCTTTCGTTTTTGAGCTGTGCTATCCACACACACACACACACACACACACACACACACACATACGCGGACCTTATTCCAAGATTTTTTTTTGATACATGGGGACCCAAAACATTTATTTCCGGTGAAATCTCGGTATGGTATTTGTGTGAATTACAATAACTTCTCTATACACTATGTACAGAGTACGTGTACAAAAAAAAAATTGCCCAAAATTCGAATCTTAAAAGAAAATACAGAACATTGGTTCTGTATGTTGCATATACTTTTAGTACCTATATATTTTTTCGTCATAGATTCCATTTTCGTGCGCTCTCTCTCTCTCTCTCTCTCTCTCTCTCTCTCTCACACACACACACACACACATACACATTCATACAACTGCGTGTTGTTAATCTCTCGAAAACTGACTTGACTGGCTTGCAGTTCTTCTTTATATGTTGTCGATGACGTGGTCAAAATTCCTAGAAAAAGCAAACAACATTCTACCATACATGTAAAAGCGTTTGAAAGCGGAGAAACTGCGCTCCACTTCACAAAAGGTAAGAGGTGCGAGCCTCCTCTGCTAATTCGTTAGTGTTTCAAATCAATGCTTCTGTCACTTTTTCTCCATAGAGAATGCGAGTGATATTTTCTACGTCCTTGAAATCTACATTGTGCACTTAAAACAACTATTAGTTTCTTTCTTATCCGGAAAATTATGCAAGATTTCATAAGATCATTGTTTAAAACTTTCATTATTCGAGTTCTCCTTCAGCTATGAAAATATTTTTATGTAAATAAATGTACTACTATTTGATTAAATAACTGAATTAGGTACTCTTAGGTTCTATCACGAAAAATAAATATTATTAGGTTATAATGTAACATTAAATTAATTTAGCCTATTTAAATAGAAGTGCATTATCCATCAGTGTCTAAAACATTAAAATATTCTGAAATTTGGAGATTAATAGGTTATGAATAAAACGGAATCCGGGGCTTGATAATAACCACTGCTAAGACCAATGGCCTTCAGACTTACACACTTGTCACTTTAATTTCGTGTTTCCCTGTGCTTATAACAAGAATTTGATATTCCCGAAGAAAATATCTTTTTATATCCACAATAGTACAGCAAGTTTTACATAGAATTTTCCATCACTTTATTCAACAATGTAAAATGTAAAACTCCCGCCACCAGCAGACAGAGGGACTAAGTGATCGAAAATGTGCGAATAACTTCTGGAAAGTGCTGTAATAAAAATATAAATAGAAATATAATATAAAAATAAAAATATCTATATACTTACGTAATATTTTATGATATGATTGATATAGGTGGTATTGTGTAATATAAAGTATATATATATGAAAAGATTGTTAAACTTGTGAGTAGTCTGCACAATTGTTTACTTCGTGACCTGCGGTAAGGGTCCTACCGCGCTTGCGCACGATCCTTGTCTGGCGCAATCTTGTCAGTTGTTGAATTACATATAATTTATTTTAAGTTAAATAAAGGGAGATAAGTAGCACTCTTATCCCTTTCCACGAGTTCTCTAGTTTGCGACCGTAGATTTAAATGTAGACTATGTTCCTGTTCCATCCTATTTCATGGGTGAATCTGTATACGCATTAAATTTTAGGTTTTTAATGGAAATTTTACAAAAGATCCATCCACATGACTTTCTCTATCTGTTCTGCAAGCAAACTATTCTTACGGATGATTATATCTTTATCTACATCGTGCTAATCGAGATAAACATTAGCAAAAATTGCCTTAGAATATGCTTTTCTTTGTAAGTAAAACTGAAATAATGCTAAAGCAATTGACAAATCTTTTATGAAGACCGTTTGATAAGTTCTTGGAATAATACCTGATTCAAAGTATTCGTATTTGTCAATGTAGTCTGTGTTGTCAATGCATCTAATCCATTGATGTTCAAGTGCCTTTTTTCATCTCAAAAATGAGATTCCCTCAGAGCTACAAAATACTCAAAAACTCCGGCTATCAGCTCTTCATTTAAAGAGAATCTCCGTCCACTGAAAAAAACTTCCGAGCTTATGGAAGAGAGATGGAAGTCTGACAGAGCCATTACAGCTGAACACGGCAACAACACACAGCTGTCCTCAGCAGAGCTTACACAACACTTCGTAACTCGTTCGACCATCACAGTAATCGACTAGTTCAACAAATTCCTCTAGACTACCCACCAGATGCAGAAAACAGAAGATTAAAACGAAAAAGACACTCGGATTTAAGACTTGCACCACCTTAATTAGACCCTAGTTATGCAATCGGAACTTCCGCTGGGCAGAAGCCCGGACTCATGTTCCATGTTATTGTTTGGTTTCTAATTGCTCACAACTGTAATGTATTGTAGACAAAACTGTTAAGACACCAATTAAAAAAAAAGCACATGTGTGCGGATGCGTATTGTCCTGTTGGAAGATGACCTTTTCTCTTACTCAACCTCACCTTTTTTGGCGTAGCTTTTGCATTAGTTGGTTAGCGTAATATTCTCTTGTAATTGTATGACCATTAGCAGAATCCCAGAATACTGATGCCATGACCTTTACAGGTGACTGTATTCTTTTTGCTTCCTTTGGAGGTGGAGAATCAACATGCTTCCTATATTTGGATTGTTGTTTTGTGTCTGGTGCATAGTAGCGGACCCATACTTCATAGTGGACACAAAGTGGGGTAAAAGTATATTGTGAGTTTTTCTGAAAACGGGCCAAATTTTGTTCAGAAATTTGGACTCTAATGTGTTTTTGAGCTTGTATTAACTATTGCACAACTATGTTGAAGATAATCTTTCCACACACAATTCCTCAGTCATAATGTGACATTCACATCATATCAGTACAGCTTTTGTAATTTCTCGCACTCTCAGTCAGCGATCTTCCAAGACCATTTCGTGGACTTTTATAACCATTTCTGGCACGGTGACCACTACGCGGATCGCCTTCTATGTTGTCCCCACCAAATTTAAATTAGTTGGTCCACTTAGTAACAGTTGAGTGTGAAGGGACAGAGTCTCTTAATGTTTTCAGTAGGTCTGTATGAATTTTATTTGCTTTCATACATTTCTTTGCAATACACTGCACTTTTTCTACCTTCAAAATGTCTTACACGGAAACAACAATAATATTAGCCTGCCTGGGTAGTGTGGTGGTAGCGTGTCTGGCTGACATGCTACAGATCGTGAGTTCGAATCTCACTTAGGGTGAGCTACCCGGATAAGGTTTTTTTCGGGGTTTTCCCTTATCTTGAAAAGACGAATGTCGAGTAACTTTAAGCTCTATGGACCCCGATATCATTTGAGCCTCATATCACCAATTTCATTCATCGACCGATATGACCAACCAGGTTAAAGGGCGTTAAGCTTTAAAAGTCCAAAACACATCACTCCACCGAGAGCACTAAAGTGCCAATTGTGCACTCATAAAGGATGCCTAATTATTGCAGTAGAATCGCGATGTGCTAGCGATGACCATTGTTGGCGATACCGAGAACTTGTCAAACGCAAGCTGGTCGCTATGTGATTATTGTTCGCTTCTCTTTGCATAGCAAGGAGTAAACCAAAGATATACGAATGAGACTTTCCGTATGAAAAAAGTGTAACTGTCAAAATTGAAATCAATAATAACGTCTCGAAAATTGCTAAATCTATAAAAAAAACATGTGTCATAAAGTGAGTGTTTAAAGAGGTTTACATTTTTGCGTACTAAGCTTTTGCCCATCTCTTACGGTTTACCAGTTATACGAAAGTCATCCAGAACGAAGAGAAATGCAAGATATACATTCCATTTGTCACTAAAATATCTGAAGCATATGATACTTTAATCTAAATTATTCGAGCCATTATTGAGAAAGTTATCATTTCAAAACATTTTCATGTAAAGGATAGTTTGGGATGAGAAGGATTTTCCTCAAAATCTTCGTGGCGTATCTAGGGAAAATGCTGAACTTAAATATCAAGTTTAGTATTTAACCAACTTTTCGCTTTTGAGTTATAATCTCTCTCTCTCTCTCTCTCCTTTCACACACACAAACATACGGATCTTTTTCTAAACATCTGATGTTTTCAATTCACATGACATTCTTTGTTATGCAAGCAAAAAATGTATGTACATTAGCTAATCGAGATAAACGTTAGCATTTATTACTTGCTTCCTTGTAAGCAGAAGGGAAGTAAGGGAATACACTGCGCTAAAGCTATAGTCATGTTGGTGGCTAAGCGATTGAGATTTAAATAAAACTCAGTTCTTTTTGCATGGCTGGGAGTAAAACAAAAGATATATGTAAATGCTGGACTAAATATCAAGTATGTTATTTAATCGAATTCTCATTTTGTAGTTGTGCTGCTCACAAATAGATACACACACACACATACACACACACACACACACACACGAAAGTTTTTCTAAAAGGTTGTTTTTATTTAGGAGTAACATGTATTCCGGTGAAATATCGGTGTCAAATTTTTGGATGGATATCAATGAAGAATGCATTGTGCAAAAAGTGCTCAGTTAGTTTAGACAACAACAACAACAATAATAACAATTGTAATAGTAATAGTGTTATTATGATGGTTTGAATGTATAACCATCACCAATATCAGAATCACGTATTTCATTTTCCATCTGAATTAGTTATTTGTGCTCCCCGTTGAACAATATCTCTCACGTACTCCGATTTAGGAACCGCTGTCTTAGACCCGAAAGTCTGTTGGAGTCCGTGTGACTCCTTTAAGAGCAGTTATTTTGAAACTCCCTGTGTATTGGAGCTTCTGCTGTTTGTTCGCAAGGGATCATAATTACTTTACTGTCCTGCTGGGAGAAGGAGGTACTTTTATTACTACTAGGTGATCCAACTAATGCCTTCCACAGTAAAAAGCTAACGAGCTCCTGCAGACGTGAGCATCCAGAAAACAATAAAAAGTTAAGAGTGTTCTTCAACAGTGCCACTTGAAATGGAGTGTTGTACGCTTAAAACATCGCCAGCTTACACGCTGGTGGGTTTAACCCCTTCGTGTTTCCATTTCAATACTACCTTCCATGTACACTCTGCTCAACAGAAATGCTTTGAAACTATCAAGAAGTCAAAGCATACAAGTGGTTCTTTAAACAAACTATGTTGTTTTTATAGTATTTTGTAACAAACTCCATTGAATCTGCATTTGTTTGCTTCCTTAAATCATAACTGTTATGCCAAATTGACAACCATAAATAATTTTAAAAGTATGTTCATGCAAAGGCTATTCTGTTATAGGGATTACCAGAAGCAGATCACCTGTATCATCTTTAATGAAACAGGTAGGCTTCCGTATCATAGAGTAAGTTGCTCCAGCTTTGGTGCTCGCCAAATGAGGAGCAAGATTCTCATAAATCACAGGGGTCTACCTGTAATATGCAATACAGCTGTGAATTGAAGGCAGCTATCGCCACGACTGAATAAATTGTTGGAATTAAATAGCAACAAGAGCATTGTGCTATGACCATCGCCCAATGTGACTGGCTATCACGCATCCCCTCCAGTCATCTCATGGTTGAGTATAGGGTTGAGGGGAATTTGAGCAGCAGAGTATGGTAAGAATGTGTCTTTTATCGCAGAATTATAGAACTTTATAGACACGTGAACCTGCATTGTTGGTGGCTAGTGCGTGCGAATTTATTTCGTTACTGCTTTCATAATAGGTCGAATTTTTTGGCTTATGATTCTTTCTCCAAAGTCTTAGAGAGTGTTCTGTGTTTAATGGCTATGATCTTCCTAAGAGAATAATGGATTATCGTGATATTTGATTGCGTATTGTTGCAAAATGATTATAACTGTTTTGATAATTGTTGTTCCACATTAGTTTTGTAGGCACGAGGTTCGAAATCTGAGCGAGATTAGAGATTAAAATTGAATTATCAAATCAAAAATTAGAACTTTTGCTATACTAAAGTAGTTGCCATGTCTCCAATATTTGAGATCGAGTGGAATTTTTGCCGGAATACTTGAATCCGCTGCATATAATGTATCATGTCAGCTCATACGGTAAGAGACAGATACATAGAGCCGGAAGTCTGTGACTTTGAATATTTTAACGTTGTTTTAGATTTTCAGGGGCTATTGAAACTCGGATCTGCATTAGGAGGATTCCCAGAGGATTCTTCAGGAAGAACTGGCATGCTTTAAAGATAAACTTGACAGGAAAGAATATACTTTAGTAAAATTGTCACAATGTTCAACATGAATGAAAAACTGTGAATGTGAAGTAATAAGCAATGAAAGTAAACCTTTATAGCTATGTGTAATGGGATCAAAGAAGGCAAGAAATGCAAATTCTTCTTATTAAAATTTAGTCAGTAAATATATAAATTCAGGAATTGTTGCTTGGATTATTTAATTCTATACCAACATCAACATTTATAAACTAGGAATAAAAATATGCTTAGCATTTTAAGTGTGGAAAATTTATTTTATGACAAAAATAGTCAGAGAATTTGGATTTAATGACTTTTGAGGCCCTTCAGACCACAGGTACGGTAGCATGACTGTTAAGTCCACTCAAAATTAAGCAATATTACAGACGCAATTTCGTTGTTTAAAAAAATGCCATAGTTTATTGCTTAAACAAAAATAAATAAAAGAAAACGCCAAAAAGGATTGAGATTTAGTTCGACTCCCAAAACACATAGCTGTTGTCATAGCTTTGTAGTCCGTCTCAATTGTTTATATTTCACATACACAGTCGAACTTGACTAATCCGAAGTTGAAGGGACCAAGAAAAAATACCTGATGTGTTCCATTCACATGACTTTCTCTACATCTCCGCAACAAATTATTGTTAAAAAGTCTATGCTTCTATTTGCTTCACTCTAATCGAGAAAAAATTAGCAGAAATAGTCGTATTACTTGCTTCCTTGTAATTAAAAGTGAAATAGGGTAGTACTATAGTTTAAAGTGATAGTCAAAAGCTGGTTCTTCTGTGACTGAAGTTCCTTTGTATGAACAAGAGTTGACAAATTCCTGTATCAGAAAAGTATAACTTTTCCCAAGCTGAAACCAAAATCAACGAATATCTCAAAAGCGGCCAACTTCACGAAAAAAAAATTATATATGACAAATTGTGTGTTTTATCCTGATATACATTTTTTATGTAGTAAGCTTTTGTCTATCTCTTAAGTTTGCCAGTTATGCAAAATTCAGAAAAATTGATCCAGAATAAAGTAACCCTCAGAGGTTATTCTCGGAAAATTCAAGATATACATTTTATTTGTCAGGTAAATATCTTTAATATACGATATTTTTAACAAAATCGTTAGAGCCGTTTTAGAGAAAATCAAAATTTTCTATGTAAAGGGTAGTTGGGGGTGGGGGATTTTCTTGAAAATCTTCGTGTCGCATCCTTGGAAGATATCAAACTTCAATACCACAGACACTCACACACACACATCCACACACACACACGAACATTTTTCTAAAAATGCTTTTTTTGGATTCAGGGGGACCCAAAACATGTATTTCCGGTGAAATCTCGGTATCGAATTTTTGGGTGCATTACAATACCTTCTCTATACACTATGTACATAGTACGTGTAGAGAAAGTAAAAATCGAATTATTCAGGATTTTGAATTAAAAAAAAGTCTCATTTTTTAAAAATGTTTTTAATGAAAACAGGTCTAAATTAAATGAAATTATAGGAAGGACAGCATTAGAGTGTGTACTTACAGTTTCGTAATGTTAAAGCTCAGATTCAGTTCAGATTCAAAGATTTTCAGGTCCTTTGGCTCTTTTTTTTTCTGGGGGATTCTCTAGTGTCTTGCGATGTCACATTTTTTTTTTAAACCTTATTATATTTCGCGAATTGCTGCTGCATTTTCAGCTAAAGTAAGAGTTGCGTAATTTAAACGACTAGGTTTGGAAAGAGCCATTGTTGGCTCAGTTCACTACTTAAGCACACACTGATAATTTTAGCTAACTTTGTACATTGTTTAAAATGTTCACTTTATTGCACGTAAACTTATGAGGGTCGGCTGATAAGTTCCGCCCTCACACAGATATAGCGCCACTAGGCCAGTTAGACAGTAGCATCGTATAATTTAACTCTATACTAGCTTGTATCCATAGTTACAGGTCTATAGCTTGTTTAGTTTTCGAATGACAGCATTTTAAACAATACAACTTTAGAGTTTTTACGAAAATGAAGGATTTGGAAAAACGAGCAGTTACGAAATACTTCCATTTGAAAGGCTTAACGTCTAAAGAAATCAAGGAGGAAATGGACAGTACATTGAAAGACTCTGCCCCTTCATATTCAATAATTAAAAGGTGGATTGCAGAGCTTAAAATGGAACGTTCGAGCACTAGTGATGAGCCTCACTCTGGACGCCCTGTAGAAGTGACAACTACAGAGATCACTGAAAAAACTAATCGCTTAGTACTGGAAGACTATTGTTTGTTGACACCTGATCAAAAGTTGTAAAGAAAAACTGTTTCTGTCAAGAATGTGGAGCTCTACCATAAAACTCCCAGTGAATTTCTGAGACGGCTTATTACCTTGGACGAAACGTGGATACATCACTAAACTCGAGAAAGTAAATTACAGTGAAACCAGAGGAATGCGCCAGGTGAACCAACTCCAAAAAAGGCAAAGTCAATTTTGTCAGCTAACAAGGTTATGGCAAGTGTTTTCTGGGATGAACAGGGAATTATTTGTACTGATTATTGGGAAAAGGGTAAAAATATCACTGGTGACTACTACGCAAGCAACGTTTGTGTGATGAGGTGAAAAGAAAAAGACCTTATTTGGCAAAAAAAAATCTTGTTTCATCACGACAATACTCCGGCCCATCGTTCAGTCACTGCAATGGAAAAAATGTGCGAATTAAAGTTGGAATTGCTTGAACATCTACCCTATTCGCCAGATCCAGCACTCAGTGACTACCACCTGTTCCCAAGGTAAAAAAAAATGTATTGGAGGGCGAAAGTTTCACAGCAACGAGGAGGTCATTGATGCGGTAAACGCTATTTTGAGGACCTTGATAAATCGCACTACAGTGATGGTTTAATTAAATTAGAACACTGATATGGCAAATGTATTAGCTTTTCTGGTGATTATGTTCAGAAATAAAGCAAATAAGTAAATAAATAAATAAGTAAATAAATGCTGTTTTCATTCTGAGGCTAGGGACTTATCAGCCGACCCAAGTATTTGCTGCAAACGTAGGCGAACATGTGACCGCAGATAGACAGAATGGAAAGGGGTGCAGTGTTCACAAATGACAAGTGCCTTGGCTGAGAAGTTCTTAGAAGTGCACAAAGAAGCTTGAGTAACTCAATTCCTTACCAACAGGAGAAAGAATTGGAACTACAATATGATGCATTTCCTGGAATATAGCAAGGGAAAAGAATAGGACCACAGTACGGCACGATCCCTGGAATTTATCCAGCAAGATTCACTATCATTTTTTCACTCATCTGGTTGAATATTATGTTGAATTATACAACAACAAAAAATCGAAATTCAGAAGAAATTTTAAGATTTCTTTGTATAGGAATGTCAAGAGACCATCCTAAAAACTCGAATTATTCACAATTTCGAATTAAAACATTTGAATTAATCAAGTTAGACTGTAGCTATTTTACTCCAGCTCTACTAAAACTATTAATAAATTAACACTTCACTGTTCTCCTATAACACCTTTAAATTTTCCTCAATTCTATTAATGTTTTTTAATGTAATAAGGTATTATGTACATTTTAATCAAATTACCTCTCAACATATTTACTACCTGTTTATATTTCATACATTATTTATGATTTCTTTAACGATTTTTGCCTTTAACTTGTATAAAACAAGTCATTTGTTCTGTTTTAAAATGAATTCGTCTAATTTTTGCAACTTACTCATAAGCTGCATTACAGGTTAAAAGCTGTGCTCTGTCAGTAAAGGAACTTCTGTCCAGGGGTTGCTTTAGAGAAGCTATAAAATGTCCAACATATGGTCAAAGCCACCTGTGTTGAAGACATCTCTAGTAAAATAAATGTACTTATACCTGCAGGTTCTCACAAGTAAGGCAAGCGTGTTAAATTTCTCTCAGAGTCTGTCCAGTTTTGGAGTGACGAGTGCCAAAAAATTATAAGAGGATCAGCCTGGAACCAGAACCTGGACATCAACTGAGGTATGGCAAACATTTGAAGCGCTAAAAACTTCTCCAAGTTCCTAGCAACATGCTCTAAAGAAGGCCCTGACACAGAGAGCACTGTAGAACACAGAAACCAGCTGCTCTTCAAAACAGTATACTTGGTATATTAGGATCAAAGATATAAACATCTGATGTGTTCCATTTACAATTTTTTTCATATCTTGCATCAAACTACTCATGGAAAACCTTATTGTTCTATCTGCTTCATGCTAACCAAGGTAAATATTACCAGGTATGGTATTATTACCTATTTAATTTTAATTACAAGAGAAATAAGGGAATATCTAGCATAAAGCGAGAGTCAGAACTTTTAAAGGCTATCGTTAAGTGATGCATTAGAATTCCGTTCTCTTTGCATGACCTTAATGAAATATGTGAATAAGGACCTATCATTTGAGAAAAGTATTGAACATTTAAAAACCAATAAAAAGAATATCTTGGAAATGGTAAAAATCTGTGTGACATAATATATTGCGTGTTTAACGAGATCTATCTCTTACGGTTTACCAAATATGCAAAAGTCATCCTAAATGAAATAGTATTTAAGTTTAGTATCTTCCAAGAATGCAACACGAAGATTAAAAAAAAAACAAAGAAAAAACCTTTTTCCACTACCCTTTACATGGAAAATGTTTAAAAAAATTGTATTTTCTCAAAACTACCTCTACAACTTTAATTAAAATATCGTACATTAAAGATATTTACATAACAAATAAAATGTATATCTTGTATTTTCTGAGAATAGGTTCGTTATGGATGAGTTTTGCTAAATTTTACATAGCTGGCAAGCCATACGAGATAGACAAAAACTTACTACACAAAAAATGTAGATCTCTAAAATACATAATTACTGTCATATGATTTTTTTTGGAGAGCTGGCCGTTTCTGAGATACTCCTTGTTATTGGTTTTACATGTAAAATACTTATAATTTTTTCGTGAATGGCCTTTCCAGCACTTGCGTCACGTCTGCGTTACGTCTGCGCTTGCATCTCATTGCGGATGTGGCTTAATAATGAATTAACAATAGACATTTGTAAGACACACCTATTATAGAAACAGCAATATTCATTTATTTATGCAGAAGCTATTGGCATGACTCATAGGTTGGCACTTGAGCCCCTTTGAATGGGCCACAAAATAATTTTTTGTGTAATTTTAGACAACGCATCATCAGACCCTTAAATGCGTGAAATATGTGACCAGTTTGTTTAAAGTTAATACGACGAAAACATAAGATTTTCTTCAAAGTGTGCTGTCTCTTTATAAGCAAGAAGAAAGTCAGCACTGAGTGAGAAGAAAGAAACAAAATCTGATCTGTTACATTCAAATGATTTTATCAACGCATTCTACAATAAGTTTTTCTATTCTTATGCTTATTATTCAATATAAATCACATTAATCGAGATAAACATTCCAGAAATGCTTTTATTGCTTATTTCCTTAAGATACAATGCGAATATGGGCATATACTAAGCTTAAGCAATAACCAAATCTTTTACCTGGTCACTATGTAATTGAATTGGAAATTCGTTCTCTTTGCTTCATCAGGAAAATGAAAACATAATAACGAATTCCGTTCTGAGAAAAGTGTAAGTTTAAAGAAAATTGAAGCCAATAACTTGAAACATTTCGTAAATGTATAACTCCACAAAAAGTTACATTTGCTATGAAATGTAGGTTTTTACGAAATCTACATTTTCTCTGTAGTAAGCTATTGTCTCTCATGGTATACCAGCTATGCGTAAGCCATTCAGAGTGAAGAGAACTTCAGAGGTTATTTTAAACTTCAACATATACGTTTTATTTATTAGGAAAATGTCTGAAACATCTGGTACGTTCCTTTTTTTTTTTTTTTTTTTGTAGCTTAATGTCCTTTAACCTGATTGGTCATGTCACTCAAATCATCTCGGGGACCATGGAGCTTAAAGTTACTCTTCTCAGAATAAGGGAAAACCCTGAAAAAACCTTATCCGGGCAACTTACCCTAAGCGAATTCGAACTCACGACCTTTTGAATATGAAGCAGACACGTTACCACCACATTACCCAGGTGAACTCTGGTATTTTAATCAAAACAGTTAGAACCATTTTTAATAAAATCAACATTTTCGAAAGATTTTTCATGTATAGTTTCATGTAGTTTGAGTTGTAGAGATTTTCTTTAAAATCTTCGTTTCACATCCTGGGAAAATGATGAACTTAATATCAAATTTGTTGTATAACAGACTTTTCTTTTCTGAGTTATGGTTTTCACACCTATAGCACACAGAACTGTATCTGTTCCATTCACACGACTTTCTCTACATATTCTGAAGCATACCATCTCTCTAAATGTGAAGTTTTAATAAACGGGTGTGATAGATTCGATTTGGATATAGTATTCAGTATATAAAGGAATATGGTGAGTGATAAAGAAACGTGTGTATACATAACATTTGCTTTTCAAAAAGTGGTGATGTCACTGATGATAATGAAACGAGTATTTTTCAAAGGATGGTATATAATGCTCAAAGTTAATCAAAACTGGGGTAACGAGATTCATTAGTTACACTGACGTATAATCCGGTCTTTCAGGTTTAATACTTGTTGAATTTTGGACTATATTTCACTGTTAGGTTTTTAGAAATATTGTCAAAGCATGCGGCTTATGATTTGTTCCAATTAATATAGTTCAGTCGTATATCATTTCGTGTTCATTACAATGGGTGTGCTATAAAACATCTCCTGGAAACAACTTTACTGCAGTAACATACCGATACGAGAATTTATCAGAACTCACCAAATTACTCTACAGTTAGATTCTCTCTGCATCGTCCAACAGCTCTATTGAACACACATAATTAGTAAACTATTTCGCTTTCTACATTGAGACGGGCCGCCACTGTATCATAGAATGATTGACGTGTGTCCACCGCTTTATTCTGTTGTTTCAGAGAAGAGGGAAAATCGTTCATATCTATTCCAGTATAGCTTTTGATCTCGGAGCAGTACAAGCAAATCTCTTTGGGTTCTGCTGTAATCGATTCTAACGAACTCATTGTTGACGGGGATGCCACGAAGCGTCAAATTCAGAGAGTAAAATCATAAAAGTTTCAAAGGATCAGTTCCAAATCAGTTTACCCTTTTTTTTTAACTTGGTTTCGTTTGGTAATGACAGGTCAAGGCTGTTTAGAAGTCCATATCCTACATGCTACAGCTCTCCCGATAACCGACGATCCTGTGTCCTAAAGCAAATAACATTCTGGTGTGTAATGTCGGAGGAGATACTACACTGCAGTATTGGCTTATTGTACACCAGACTAGAGAAGGATAGGATCAGACGAGAATAATTTCAAAAAGCTGCCGAAACCGGACGGCGAGGGAAGAGTCACCGTGGAGGGACCCTAACATATTCCAAGCAGTTCATCTTGACGCGGGAAACGCTAGGAGCCCGCGCCAGGTCTGAGCAAACTCCCTAAGTCTATTGACGACTTTCAATGTCATTCCAGAGCGCACCACGGATGGGCGCCATCACTTAAAACCCTAAAAGAAATGGAGATGAAACGGAGAGACTAGAAGTTCGGGGGAATGAAGAAATCTTCCCAGCAATTGCCTAGGGACTCGGGAAAACCCCCAGGAAAACCCACGGATCAGAGAGGTCTAACTCAGATTCTGCTTCAGCAAAATCAAAAATTCTACCGTTTTGGCAAGACAAGAAACAAATCAAACATGAAGTATAGTAATCATAAATTTAACCTTATGATTATGGTGACTAATATTCCTCCAATATGATTAATTGTTGCGAGAATCCCAGGACCTCTAACGAAACGCCTGAACCACCTGACTTGGTAACATTCTGATATTATCCAGTCGTAGGCTTACTTTGAGACCCGAAGAATCGAAAACGTGTTTTCACCAAGCGGGATGACTGTGGTAGTAACTCTGTGGCATTTGGGAGGTCTTGCGTTCAAATCCTATAGGACGACAAATCTGGCTGGAGTTGTTGTTGTTTTTTCACTCATTCGCCAGGTAAGGATCCTACTGGATATTTAAATACCAGAGTATGGTCATTTTGAATAAATTAGATTTCATTTATTAGATGTTAATGTGACACCAGTTTCAACATTCGATATTAGCAAGAATTCGAGATGCTGATTTAGCTGTGCCCTTCTAACACAATACTGGCATAAGCACGGGTTGGATTGTAAAAGCTTCAGTAATTTAGTGATTAGGTCAGAAGAGCCTTATTCAGCCTGTTCATCTGAGCTACTGACATAGGAGACGTACAGTCCGAAGTACTGCAGACTGCATAGTTTTTATTTTATAGTGGAAACTACAATATTCATAATGGTGATTAGAATGGAGGTTGGGTTTCCCTTGCTTTTCCTCATTCCCTAACCATTCACTATCTTTTGAACAATAAAAGCTTTGAGTCTCCCTAAACCCTAGCATTTTATAACTCCTACTCGTTCAAACCAAAAGTACATCCTCCTGCACCTTAAACCCTGAGGCGACCTTGGTCTCACTTGCATGCTCTATCTCTGAAGTTACTACCCCTAATATGCGCTGTGTAGGGGTAAAACCTACCGTATACTAGCTATGCTACAATACCACGACCCAAAATATTACCTTTAGTCTGAAACTAACAAAAGATAGTATATACTCGTATAATATAGATAAGTAAATTGCAATTGCGCTGACATTTGTACACAGCCAGTGTATCGTCCATGCAAATAGACGGGAGCAGTGTAAATATTATGCACAATGGTATGCGCTGATTGCTGCAGTCGGCCGGTGGGTACGAAACATCAGCCTTTCCAGCACGTGAAAACATAAGTATCGTGACGCATAGCGCAGATAAAAAAAGTCTGTGTTCCATTCACGTCTTAACATTTCTGTAACAAATTACTGTTAATAAGCTTATTTTTCTAGTTACTTCATGCCCATCGATATAAACATTAGCAGAAATGGTCTTATTACTTGCTTCCTTATAAACAAAAGGAGAATAAGGGAATATACTAGACTAAAGCAATAGTCAAATCTTTTTAAAGCTGGTTGCTATAGGATTGAAATTCGTTTATTTGCATGGCCCGGAGTTACCAAATTCCCGTATGTGAAAAGTATAAGCATTTTAAAACTGATGTGAATAACAGGGATTATCTCAGAAATGGTTAGTTCCACAAAATATATAAAGTTTGTGTGTTCCCAAGATTACATTTTTATGTAGCACATTTTTGTCTACCTCTTACGGTTTACCAGTTGTATAAACGTCATCCAGAATGAAGAGGTTTTCAGAGGCTATTCCCAGAAAATTCAAAATATACATAAGGTATTTTAATCAGCCTTACAGTCATTTTTGAGAAAGTAAAAATGTTCGAATTTTTTCCATGTAAAGGGTAATTGGGGGTGGGGTCATTTTCTTGAAAATCTTCGTGTCGTATCCTTGAGAAATATGGACTTAAATACCAAGTTTGGTATTTAACGGACTTTTCGTTTTTGGGTTATGCTGTACACAGACAGACACACACGCCCGTGGACATTTTATAAAACTCCTTTATTGGGCTCAGATGACCCTAAAAAAAGGTATTTCCGATGTAATCTCGATGTCGAATATTTGAGTGGAATGCAATATCTTCACTATGTATGAGCTTGAGAAAGTGAAAATACTTGCAATACTTTGTGAATAATAATAGTAATAATAATGATTTTAATGATGAAACATTGTTCATATATTTAAACCACAATCGAATAGATATATTTATAAGATACACAAGCTTTTGTAAATGCACTAACCTAAGCAATTGTGTTTCTGTCAGCTTAAGTTAGCGATTTACCGCAGACGTAACCTTCTCTAATTGCAAGAAGGAAATCAAGAGAGACGGTTAGCAAGGAAGGAGACTGTGTTGTGGCTCGCAACAATGGGATTGGAACTGCACAAGTTTAATTGGTTTTCAGCTCTCAGATATTCAGGGCGGATAAGTGGGATGTTTACCATCTCTCTTGGAGATGTTTGCTCGAAAACTGCGTAAAACGTTACAGATAGGAACTGAGGGCGTGCTGTGGACTGCCCTCTCTCACCAACATTTCAGTCGTTGCCAAAGGGCCGCGTCCTTTGTGTTATGCATTCAGAGCACCAAACTAGAAGAGATTTGAACACGGTAAAGTATTCAATGTATTATAAACATCCAAATACCATTTAAACTTATTCTAGTACATAATTATATTAGGAACAGAAAAAATCATACACCGCCAAAAAATCGACCAGAAATACATGTTTTGATCGAGCCGGCTGGCTCAGACATTCAGGAGGTCCGGGTACACTCCCCGTTGACCGCGCACTCTGGCTAGGTTTTTTCTGTGATTTTCCTGAGGCCGTTTAGGCGAATACTCGGGTCCTGTATATCTACCACGATTCCTTTCCCTTTCATTCCTTCATTTTATTTCCCTTTTTCATCTTTCAGGTCATCGCAGGCACGGTTCCTTGCTCCGAATGAAACTCTTTGCGCTGGTTGAGGCTAGTGCCGTTGCAGAGGCATCTTTTCGGCCTCCCGGCGCTTGTATAGCCTCTGTGTTGCGCCAGGGCTGCCATCTACTGACTGTTAGGGACTTCTTTGCGTCTCTGCGCTTAGTTCTGTCGTTTCCTGTGAGCTAGCCTGTGGTTTCTCCTCCTCTCAGCCTTTCCCTCTGGTAGATCGCAATAGATCCGTACCGGGTTGCAGTTGCCGAGGTGTCCCCCACTGTTAATATACTCTATCCTTTACACTTTACATGTTGTGAGATGACTGAAGCCAAAAATAGTGTTTATACTTTCTCTGTCATAAACCAGGTAGTGTAGAAAGCCGAGAATTGCACTAGAAATGTTATATAAGACTTAATTGAAATTACAAGTTTTGAAGCCTCATGAAAAAATAATTTAAAAAGACAAGATTGTGTGTATGCGTGTTTATGCACACAAAGTCAAAGTAGTAAAGTAAAAAAATGACAAACTTCATACTTTAACTTCAACAACATCTGTCAAGGTTGCGAAACATTTTCTAGTAAATCCCCTCTCCTAACTGCTCTTTAAATGGAACATTTTCTTTTATTTATTTTCTCAAAAATACCTCTGTATATTTTTACGTTCTTACCGTTAATGTATATAGAGTGGACCGTTTATCTTGAGACTGTAGAATATCTCCAAAACTAAGCGTTGTAGAAAGAAACGCCTGAGTAAAAGTTGCTTGATATAATGGGGCAGAAGGTTTGGGTGGTAATTTGGAAATTAAGGTAAGTTTTTCAAATGGAACCACAATTTTTGTTAGTTTTGTGATTCCTAATTTTCTTGTTCAGGGTTCTTTTACTGGTGTAGACAATTAAACATTGATTAAAGGCAGATGCACAGAGTATCTCTTGTTCACAGGAACGAATCTGTTTCTAAATATCTGGTGTGTTCCAATCACAAGCCTTTCTCTTCATCTCTGTAACAAATTATTATTAAAAAGCTTATTCTTCTATTTTCTTTATGATAATAGAGATAAACATTAGCAGAAATTGTCCTTATTACTTGGCTCCTTGTAAGTAGAAGGGAAAAATTCTTGTGTGTTCCATTCCCATGATGTTGTCTAGCTGTTCGGCAAAATAAACATTTTATTCAGGAGATAATTATTATTATAAACATCATGCTAATCCAGATAAATATAAGTAGAATTAGTTTTATTACTAGCTTCCTTGAAAGTAGAAGGGAAATAAGGGAATACGCAGGCTATAAAGATAGTCTAGTCCTTTAAAAACTGGTTGTCATGTAAAAAAAAAATTAAATTTCCATTCTCTGTGCTTGTCAGGAGTAAGCAAACGAGAAACGATAATAAATATATCTTCCTGTTTGAGAAATTTTAAGTAATTTAAAATTAAATCCAATAACCCGGAATATCTCGAAAACGATTAACTCTACAAAAGAGATGTATATGACATAAATTGTGTGTTTTAATAATCAGATGTATAACTTTTGTGTAGTAGATTTTTTGTATATCTCTTACGATTTGCTAGTTATACAAAAGTCATCCGGAATGAAGAAGTCTTCAGTGTCTATTCTCAGAAAATTCAAGATATACATTTCGTTTGGCATAAAAATACCTTAATCATAAGGTATTTTAATCAAAATCGTTAAGACCCATTTTTGAGAAAATACAATTTTTCGAAAATATTCCGTGTAGTTGGGAGTTGGAGATTTCTTGAACATCTTCGTGTCGTATTCTTGGAAGATACTCAACTTAAATACCAAGTGTTTAGCCGACTTTTCGTTTCAGCTATAATGCCCACACACACACACACACACACACACACATACACACGGACATGTTTCTAAAATTACTTTTTTTTTAACCAGAGGGTCTCAAAACATATTCTTCCGATGAAATCTCGGTATCGATTTTTGGGTGGAATGCAAGACCTTTTCTACCTACTATGCACGTGGTAGAGAAAGCAATGTAAGTACATTTAGAGAAGCAACATTAAAATGAATGGTGGTGGCTTGTTATACACTTTATCAAGTTTTGTTAATTAATGTTTGCAAATTCCTTAGTTCATTATACTTGTTCCTCTTCTGCAATTCAGGAAAATGTTCTGCTGGAAACAACAAAGCCTTCCAGCTTCACTGATTCACACTTTGTACCTCTATCAGCAACTACCTCTGGAAACAGAACTTTCTAGAACGCAAGAATAATTAATTCAAGTTGAAGCATGCTGTTGAGGTGCGGCAATGTAAAAGGAAGCATCATGCAAAATTTATGTAAGGCTGGACACTAATGGGACAGGGGGGAGTAGACACTGCATAAACCCTTCAACGCCTGTGTTTATGTGACCCGCCTTGTTACCCTTGCTTGTGCTGTGATATTTGTTACGAAACTTCAGCTCGCTGCCTATGTAGAGGACAAATTATATTTTACAAGGCAACAGTTTTAGTCTACCGAGTGGTCATTGTATTTTGGTCCATTCTCTAGCATATTGGGCGACAATGACATCAGCGTTGACTGGCGAACCTTAACTCTTCAAATGTTAATGAATCCGTACACCAGATGATGGCAGCACTGCTACATAAATAGAACATTGATAGTCTTTTTGATAATGAATTAAATTTTTTGTAAGAAACCGATGAATATTTGAGATATTTTGCATACGTTAGCATAAAAACTTTAAACTAATGACTCAATATGTCCACCATTGTATGTCCTCAGTCTCTTGACCAAGTTATGTAAGACAACCTCAATCATTAAGGGCGTGATTAATATCTCCTGGAATGTGATGTTCTGTTACTGGTTCAGATTTTCAGGGCATCTAGTAAAAACTGGATCCTTCAGATAACCACGGAGAAAATATCAGGTGGTATAAAACGCAGTATACCGGAGGCCATTGAAAGTTGCCAATAATTCTGTCGATTACAGTTTTACATTAAGATTAATTTTCACATAAGATAAAGATTCGTATCTGTTGGTTAACAGTCAGTATTCTCGCCGCACTTTTTCCGCCACATGGAAACTAAACAAGAAGAACATTCAACATGAATAGTTGCTTATAGCTTAAATTCTGCACAGCGAAATATTTTTAAGTGCACAGTGAATTATTTAACAAATAGCAAAATGACATCTGATCGGGGGAGTAGAAAAGAAATTATCAAGCAAAATTAGCCTCCAATAATAAAAATGAATTATTTACATCCAATAATGTTAGTTTATACATTATGAAGAATTTGTTGAAAATGGATTATAATGTTTATATGTATGTGTAGCTTGAACTCAAAATATAGAAGAATAAAAGCATGGAGCTAGAGACAATTGCTGACAATTAGTTGAACTGGTAACATTACCAACGAAGAAGGTTATGAGAGAGCAAATCCAGAATGGGAATTTTGGAACTAAACATGACAAAATAATAATATTTATTTCTTGTAGTTATTGTTCAAAGAACATTTATTGGGGCACCAAAGTACTTCTAAAATAATAAACGAAGGTACAATGGAAGGGAAAAGTTGCAAGGAAATAAATACTGTAGTGAATAGAACAAATTAAGGATATGAACAGTAGAATGTATGAAGGAAAGCAGAGAAAATCAAAATGAAGAATCGCAGCAAACCAATCCAAGGATTGATCACTAAGGAAGAACGACAAAAAAGATAAGCTAAATTGTATTTTACTTTCCTCTTCAGCTTCTTTCCAGACATCAGTTGAAACTAGGAATAGTTCTCTACAATATGGCTGATATCGGATTCACATTCCTCTTTAGTGAAAGCTCTGTTCTGAAGTAGTATGGAGACATACTGTTCCTATGTAAAGACACACATTTGCAGGTGCTTCTACGATACAGGAACTGAAATGTACAGTTTAAACGTAAACAGCGCCAACCTCTCCATTAGTACCGGTTCTTAGGGGGTTGTTTGATCAACAGAGAGCGCTGCTATACAACCGTGGGGACTAGGTAAATTCATCGATACAAACCTGCTCCACCACTACCATCAAATAATGCAATGTGAACTACTGCATGACCAATTTAAAATGGATAGTACATGCTTGACGCCAGAGAGTATCCGTGTCCAATTTAAGGTAAATTAGCTGTTCTAATTCAGTCTAATTTGTTAATTATGGTAAACAATAGCTGATATAAAATATCTGTGCTATCGTGGCTCAAAGTCCATGATCATTTTAAAAGCCTGTTAGGTCAGGATCATCTGGTATCTTCTGCTCCGGATCATTTTTCTATTCACCGTTCTCTCTAGAGTATTTCTTACAAGCCTGTTCCATCCAATATATGTTATCATTATTTAGGGAGGGGGCCTTCCTTGATCAGCTCTAATACTGGTAACCGTTGCCTATATCTGCAGACCTTCAGGGGGAAGAGGACTGGTTAGCTTCCGATGGCCTACCATACGCCTTTTTTCACATCTAGGGAGCCCTAGCGTGAAAGTGAGGATAGCAAATTTGACTGTAGAGCAGATTCATCGAGCGAGAGGGGCTCGTTTTTTGAATACCCCAGGGTCAAATCCCGTTGGGCAGGCCACGATTTTACTTGGTACTTAGGCGAATGCTGGAATATATTATATACTGCGCAAATTTTCCTTTCACCCATTTTTCGTCATTTGATTTCCCTATAATGGTCTGAGGATCATGTAAATGGATGATGGGGGAGGCATGAGGGTGGAGTTGTTTTGTAGTATTTTCTGCTCTGGCATTCGGTGTGGAACTGGCCCTCAAAAAACGCTCCGTAGAGATAGACCTGTGGATATCTTGGCGCCGTCAGGATGTAATATCTGGAGATGTGGTGGGGGCGTGTTTACAGAACAGGTAAAGAAAGTCATGTGAATGGAGCACCCTCTTGCGGTCATACAAAATTAACTTAGGCTCAAAGACATGACATAATAACACGCTGTTCAATATCTGAACGTCGCTTATTGCTTTACTACAACGAATGTAAATGTGAATTGAAGGTATATCTGGATTCATAATCACTATACAGGGTTACTACAAAAGAAATAGACAACTTCAACTGCCTGTGAAACAAAAACTATTACAGATAGCAACCTAATTATTTTGGAGGTATGTTGAGAAACTGTCAAAGTTTTGTTTGTTACTATTGGTTGGTAACGCTGTAGTGTTTTGCTTGTTGTTGCAGAAGCTGAAATGGCGGAAAATCCTGTAGAAAAGGCATATTGCGTGTTGGAATTTGCTAGAACGCAATCAGCAACTGTTGTCCAACGACATTTTAGAACACGTTACTAAAAAAATGAAATGATGCGCTCACAAAGACCAGCATCGTCTTCATCATGTCGCAACATGTCGATGCAAAAGTCACGCCGTATGACCTTATCTTCTTCACTCAGAAACTGCAGCATCTGTAATCTGTAAGGCATCATGTGCAGTCGCTTCCGCAAGATTTTCCATACAATTTGCTGTGGAATTTGTAATAGCATGCTTGCCCTAGATGTCGATTTCTGTGGGCTTCTTATGTAGGCAGAACGAACACGTTCAACGTTTTCTTCCGAAACTCTTGGTCTTCCCGAGCTCTTCCCTTTGCACAAACATCCCGCTGTCTCGAATTTTCTATACCAGTCGTAGATTGATTTTCTAGTCGGTGGCGTTTTGTGGTAACGTGTTCTAAAATGTCGTTGGACAACAGTTGCTGATTGCGTTCTAGCAAATGCCAACACGCAATATGCCTTTTCCACAGGATTTTCCGCAATTTCAGCTTCTGCAACAACAAACAAAACACTACAGCGTTACCAATAGTAACAAACAAAACTTTGAGAGTTTTTCAACACACCTCCAAAATAATTAGGTTGCTATCTCTAATAGTTTTTGTTTTACAGGCAGTTGAAGTTGTCTATTTCTTTTGTAGTAACCCTGTATATTTATTTTCTCTGCATGTACTATAGTTTGTATAGACAAGGTATTGCAGTCCATCCAAAAATTCTATAACGAGATTTCACCGGAAATACACGTTTTAGGGTCCCCTGTATCTAGAAAAAGCATTTTTAGAAAAAATTTCCATGTGTCTGTGAACACGATAACTCAAAAATGAAAAGTTGGTAAAATACCAAACTTGGTATTTAAGTTTAGTATCTTCCAAAGATGCAATACGAAGATTTTCAAGAATATCCCCACTCCAAACTATCCTTTACATGGAAAAAATTCCGAAAATTTTGATAAATGGATATAACGATTTTGATTAAAATACCACATATTAAAGATATTTATATAGCAAACAAAAAGTATATATTACATTTTCTGGAAATAGTCTGTAAAACCTCATTACTCTGAACGAATTTTGCAAGATTTTGCGTAAGACATAGACAAAACTTCACTACACAAAAATGCAGATCACACCATTTATGTCGAGTGCGTGGATTTTACCATTTCTGAGATATTTTTTGTTACTAGTTTAAGATTTAAAATACATAATCTTTTCTCACACAGAAGGTTGTCAACTCCTGGCACAAAACGGACTTCCACCACGTGACAACCGGCCTTTAAAAGATTTGACTATCGTTTGAGCCTAGTATATTCCCTTATTTTCCTTCTATTTACAAGGAAGCAAGTAATTAAGACAATGTCTGCCAATGTTTATCTGGATTGTTATAAACTAGATAGAAGAATATGCTTTTTAACAATAAGTAGTCACAGTTGTAGAGAAAGTCAGTGAATGGGTCACATCGGATTTTTTTCCTAAATAACAGTGCTGTTTGCAGATTGAGTGGAGAAATACAAACATTATAGTTTTACTTTCTCTATACGTACTATGTACATAGTGTATAGAGAAGGTATTGCACTCCACCCAAAAATTTGATACCGAGATTTCACCGGAAATATATGTTTTAGGGTCCCCAATATCCAAAAAAAGCATTTTCACAAAAAGGTCCCTGGGTGTGTGTGTCTGTGTGTCTGTGAACACGATAGCTCAAAAACGAAAAGTCGGTGAAATACCAAACTTGGTATTTAAGTTAAGTATGTTCCAAGGATGCGACACGAAGATTTTGAGAATAATCTCCCCACCCCAAACTACCCTTTACATTGAACTTTTTTCGAAAATTTTTATTTGCTCAAAAATGGCTATAACGATTTTGATTAAAATGTCGTATATTAAAGATATTTACCTGACAAATAAAATGTATATCTTGATTTTTCTGGGAATAGCCTCTGAAGAGTAGTTTATTCGGGATAAATTTTACTGAATTTTGAATAACTGCTAAACCGTAAGATATGGGCAAAATCTTACTCACAAAAAATGTAGAGCACGTTAAAACACACAATTTATGTTATATACATTTTTACTTTCTCTATACTCACTGTGTACATAGTAAATAGAGAATGTATTGCAATCCACCAAAAAATTCGATACCGAGATTTCACCGAAAATATATGTTTTAGGGTCCCCTGTATCCAAAAATTTTTTTTTCAGAAAAAGGTCCGTGTGTGTGTGTCCATGTGTCCGTGTGTCAGTGTGTCCGTGTATCTGTGAACACGATAACTCAAAAACAAAAAGTCGGTAAAATACCAAACTTGGTATTTAAGTTTAGTATCTTCCAGGGATGCGACACGAAGATTTTGAGAAAAATCCCCCCACCCTAAACTACCCTTTACATTTAACTTTTTTCGAAAATTTTGATTTGCTCAAAAATGGCTCTAACGATTTTGATTAAAATTTCGTATATTAAAGTTATTTACCTGACAAATAAAATATATATTTTGAATTTTCTGGGAATACCCTCTGAAGACTATTTAATCTGGATGAATTTTTCATAACTACTAAACCGTAAGAGATGGACAAAAACTTAACCCACAAAATATTTAGAGCACGTTAAAACACACAATTTGTGTTATATACATTTTTTTTACGGAGTTGAGCGTTTTTGAGATATTCCTTTTTCTTGGTTTCAGCTTTGAAAAACTTATACTTTTCTCATACAGGAAGTTGTCAACTCCTGTCCATACAAACAAAGGAACATCAGTCACATAGTAACCAGCTTTTGGCTTTCACTTTAACCTATGGTACTCCCTTATTTCGCTTCTACTTACAATAAAGCAAGAAATAAGACTATTTTTGCTAACTTTTCTCGATCAGCATGAAATAAATAAAAGATAAGCTTATAACAATAATAATTTACAGAGATATAGAGAAAGTCATGTGAATGGAACACATGAGATTTTTTTCGTGGAGTTCGTCATTTTTGAGACATTCCTTATTTTTGGTTTTTGCTATGAAAAACATAAACATTTCTCATAAAGGAACTTGTCAACTCCTATCCATATAAACAAAGAAACTTCATTGACATAGCAACCATCTTTTGACTATCATTTTAACCTATGGTAGTCCCTTATTTCGCTCCTACTTACAAGGAAGCAAGTAATAAGACTATTTCTGCTCATTTTTTTTGATTAGTATAAAGTAAATAGAAGTATAAGGTTTTTAAGAATAATTTGTTGCAGGGATATAGAGAAAGTCATGTGAACGGTACACATCAGAGTTTTACGTTCTCTATACGTGCTATGTATATAGTGTATAGAGAAGGTATTGCACTCCATCAAAAAATTCGATACCGAGATTTCACCGGAAATATATGTTTTAGGGTCCCCTGTATCCAAAAAAAGTATTTTCAGAAAAAGGTCCGTGTGTGTGAGAGTGTCCGTGTGTCCGTGTGTCAGTGTGTCCGTGTGTCTGTGAACACGATAACTCAAAAACGAAAAGTCGGTAAAATACCAAACTTGGTATTTAAGTTTAGTATCTTCCAGAGATGCGACACGAAGAGTTCGAGAGAAATCCCCCCACCGCAAGCTACCCACTTACATGGAACGTTTTTCGAAAATTTTGATTTTCTAAAAAATGGCTCTAACGATTTGGATTAAAATATCGTATATTAAAGATATTTACATTACAAATAAAATGTATATTTAGATTTGTCTGGGAATAGCCTCTGAAGACTACTTTATTCTCGGTCAATTTCACGGAATTTTGCATAACTGCTAAACCGTAAGAGCTGGACAAAAACTGGCAACACAACAAATGTAGAGCAACTTAAAACACACAATTTATGTTATATACATTTTTTTTTCGTGGAGTTGATTGTTTTTTAGATATTACTTTTTTTTCAGCTATAAAGATTTATATTTTTCGCATACAGGACTTTGTGAACTCGTGTCCATACAAGCAAAGGAACTTCAGTCACATAGCAACCAGCTTTTGACTATCACTTTAACCTATGTTACCCCCTTATTTCGCTTCTACTAACAAGGAAGCAAGTAATAAGATAATTTCTGCTAATTTTTGCTCCATTAGACGAAGTAAATAGAATAATTTGTTGCAGTGATATAGAGAAAGTCATGTGAATGGAACACATCAGATTTTTCTGTTTACTTTGCTCGTACCATTTGGAAGAATAATGTAAAATAGACATGCTCCTCCCAAAGCATGTAAGATTGTCTAGCTCTCAAGTTTTGAGCATTTCATTTCTGTAGAGAAACGAAAACTTGTTTTCGCTTCATGGACGTAAAGGTTGCTGGAATCACCAGTTTTTGGTTGTATGTCATGTCTAAGAATGACGTCTGGGTTAACAATAAATCCACGTCTTTATGCAAAGGTTGTTTTGGCGCCGTGGTTAATGGCAGGAAGCCAGTTATGTGCTTCAGTTTTATATTTCTCCTTCCTCGTGGTACAAGATAACAATCTGCTTCTCAGAGCCACGAGCCGCTTCATTGCCTCGACGATTCTACTGGCCAACTTTTCATGGCCTTTGTCAATGTCTTCATGCTTAAGTAATGCGCAATGCTAATTTATTCGTCATATTGTGCTTGTTATTCTGCGAAGTCACTGTTCTAAGTATACAAATAAACAGCAGTAGTTTAAGAAGAGTAGAAATAAGAATAATCTTTTGTAAGAAGTTTGTTTGAAGAACAGGTAAAGAAAGCCATGACAACAGAACACTTAAGATTTTATAAATTTTATTTCTATTAAACTTGTTTATTATTTTGATTATTACAAGGCACGTACCGTCTGTGGACCCGTGCGATTAATAGAGTTGGCGTATGTATACTGTTGTTTAAATAAATATCTCATTCATAAAGTCATTCAGAAACAAAGCTTAAATATCTGTTAGGAAACTTAATCGTGTTCCGTAATTTGAACACATAATTTAATGTAATTATTAGAGCGATCATATAAGGTCACTGAAACCGTCACGTCATGTGGTGAACTTTGTCTCTTCCCTTGCACTATGGTTACCCTTCACAGGAAAAGCGTATCTTGATGCATGAGAAGCTTCGTGCTCGGCTGACAGATAGCGCCATTGTCTTCGTATGCACATTCCTTGCCTGCCGTAAAGTTCTAATCATACGAACACAAACTTTGTTGTTCTCAGTCCTGCTGTTGACATTGGCAATAAATGAGTATTTTCTCTTTGTCGGAAGATTCTCATAAAGCTTTGCTTATTTTGTAGCTCGTTAGTAAGTACTTCTAGAAACCCCAATTTCCGGTCATGGTCCTTGAACGGATTCATTGATCACACCAGAGATTTGACTTCCTGGCAATTTTAGTGTCCCTCCTTCATGGGGGACAAGTTCCTGCTGCTTCCTAAGATCACGAGCTCAAACCCGGGGGAGACTTATGGATTTGTTTTTCGGGCGTAAAATTTCTTTTTATGACTTCATTTGGAAGGGAAGTAAAGCCAGAGGTTCCGTGTCAAAGATTATGGCACTTAAAGGAACCGCAGAGCTAGATAGGTAAAGTTAGACTAAAAATTTAATGCAATAGCCGGACTTTGAACCACGGATCTCCTGATCTCTAGCCGGCCGCTCTACCACTGAGCTACCATGGCAACATGCCGGCAGAGCACTGAATTTCTCAACTGACTCGCAAGTTTCCCGATAAACCAGAAGGCGATCTCAAATTATTTTGAGATGACAACCCCAATGGCGACTTAAATGTTCTAAGTACTTTAAGTCCCAGTATTCATAGTATAGCCAACTATTATGGTCATTATAGTTGGTTATACTATGAACCCTGGGACTTAACAACAATTGTCCATAATAGTTAGGTATACTATGAATCCTGGGACTTAAGGTGCTTACAACTTGTAAGTCGCCATTGGGGTTGTCATCTCCAAATGATTTGATATCCCCTTGTGGTTTATCGGAACTTGTGAGTTAGTTGAGAAATTCAATGCTATGCCGGCATGTTGTCATGGTAGCTCAGTGGTAGAGCCGCCGGCTAAAGACCGGGAGATCCGTGGTTTAAATTCCGGCTATGGCATTGAATTTTTCAGTCTTGCTCTACCTATCCAACTCCTGTCAACACACGGTTTC
Source organism: Hymenopus coronatus (assembly GCA_030762935.1). Taxonomy (NCBI): domain Eukaryota; kingdom Metazoa; phylum Arthropoda; class Insecta; order Mantodea; family Hymenopodidae; genus Hymenopus; species Hymenopus coronatus. The sequence continues at coordinate 101,551,556 of CM060890.1, forward strand.
TGTGAAAAACAACTAAAAAAAAAATTAGAGCCGCATAGCTGTTTCAGCCCTCTGAGCAAAATTTTCGGCCTTTCCCACCCATTATGGAGTGGGATTTACGAACCGTAGTTATTAAAAAGTAAACCAACATTGTTTCAATTTTATTTTTCAACACATTACTCCAGAAAAACAATTTGGAATAAGTTTAACTACGATCATATGTAATTTGCTTAAATATTTATGCAATTGTTGAACAATATGTTTTAAAAAACTCATCCATAAAAAACTCAATTTTACTTATCTATTTTTGCTTCGAGTATCTTCAACAAATATTGAACCATGCCTCTGCGGTCGAGTGGCCTGGTAGCTGATTTCTCACCTACAAGTTCCGGGCACGATTCCTGACTGGGGGCGGAAAATTTGTTCTTTAATCGGAACCAATCCCTATCCCCTACAGAGTCTGAATGTGAGAGTAAATGGTCGTGTGTTTAAAGAAAAGAAAGCAATTAAAATAAATCGTTCTAGAACCTACAGTCAGCGAGTTGCTTCTGAAGCCCTTAATATGACCTAGATGTTAAGGGAGAGGGGAATTATATAAATGGTAAGGATATTGAAACACTGCTGCTCGTTTCCGGATTTCAATCTGCGCAAAAAGTGGCACGCCTCGATACCCTGTTTTCCAACTGGCGCAGACGATAACCCTGTACTGTTTTACTAAAAACTCCTGACACCACGCAGCATTCAATCCCGACAAATTCAGAAGCAATACATTCAATATGGCGAACACGCACTTGCGCACTCTAACGATTGGTAATCTACATCATGCTAACCATTAGCTGAATTGCTCTTATTAATTGCGTCTTTATAAATGGAAGCGAAATATGGGATTACACTAGGCTAGAGGAGTATCCAAATCTTTTACAATTGAAACTTTCTTTGCTTGCTAGGAGTTAAAAAAAAAGAAAAGAGAGACGAGAAGAAAGATTCTTCTCGTTTGAGAAAAGTTTAAACAGCCTAAAGCTGAAACAAATAACACGGAATATCTTGGAACGGTTAACTCTACAACAAAAATGCATATGCCATAAATTGTGTGCTTTAACAAGATCTTCATTTGTTGTGTAGTAAGCTTTTGTTTATCCTTTAGAGTTTACTAGTTGTGGAAAATTCATCCAGAATAAAAACGTCTTCAGAGGCTATTAGCAGAAAATTCAAGACATAAATTATATTTGTCATGTATGTGTGTATGTGTATATATATATACACACACATATATATATATATATATATATATATTCTCCATGGCACGACAGCTCACGGGGAACCTTGGCCTACCGCCCGGCCGCTGCGTCCCCCATCTCGGTCCACTACAGACGTCATGGATGGGGGGCAGTATTGGAGGGTGAGACGTGGTCAGCGCCTCGAGCCCCTCCCGGCCGGTTAATGCGGTCCTCATGACCTAGAGCCACTACTTCTCCATCAAGTAGCTCCTCAATTGGCCCCCCAGGGACCTTACGAGGCTGAATGCACCCCGGTCCAGATCTCCCAGCGGGGGAAAAATCCCCACGCCGGTACTGGGGATCGAACCCAGGTCTCCCGCTTGGTAAGCGGCTGCGCTACCACCGCGCTAAGGAGACGACCATATATATATATATATATATATATATATATATATATATATATTAGAAAATAAAAATGTTCGAGCATTTTTCCATGTGAAGTATAGTTGAAGTGGGGGATTTTCTTGAAAATCTTCGTGTCATCCTTGAGAGATACTAAACTTAAATATCAATTTGGTGTTTAATGGACTTTTCGACTTTGAGCTATGACAGACGCACACATACACACACACCAACATACACACACAGAAGCAGACAGACAGACACACATACTGTTTATATTATTATATATTATATGTAAATTTATATATAGTATTATTTATTGTAATAATTATCATTATATTATAATGACAAATAAATGTAAAAACTTGTGTGTTGATAGCATTTACTAATGTCACAATGCATGTAATTTTATCGTTGTAACGGGGCATGCAGGTGAATATTTAATAAACAAAACAAAAAAAAAACACATACTGATCTTTTTCTAAAAATATTTTTTTTGATTCAGGGGGTCAAAAAACATGTGTTTCCGGTGAAATCTTGGTATTGAATTTTTGGTGGAATACAATACCTTCTATGTCCACTATGTACATGGTAGTTCTAATTGCAGCAGCCTCCTCTTTTACTCACGCTTTCTAGTTCAATTGCACTTAAATTGTTTAACATGTCCCCTGATAAGAGATCAGAGTATAATGGTAATCAGGCAGTACGTGAAGGCCACACTATGTATTCAAAACAGGCAAATAAGATGATCAACAAACTTGTCACGAAGTTTCGCCTGATTTTTCGCGCTGCGCTTGCTATCTCTCCATCTTGTTGAAACGAATTTTAGGTATCCTCATCCTTTATTGAAATTGATGCAACAGGTTGATGTAACACTTAATAAATTGTTAGTAAACAATTATTGTCAATTTCCCCCCCCCCCCATAGGTACTACAGTAAGGAGCGCAACCAGCCTCGTGTGGTACAGGCTGCTCGTTCCTTCTAGACGAATAACTTTTAGCGAAGATAGAGCGAGCTAACCCACCCTTGATAAACAGGTCAGCAAATAGATTATGTTACAATAACAAACAGCTGTACTTCCTTATGATTTCGTTTCGAGAATACGCGGTAAAGGTGAGTAAATTACTCGCACCTATTCTCTCATTTAAAACTGTCATGCACCAAGAACCGGTGCGCGACCTGTACTTGGGGAAGTGCTTGATGGAGAAGTTGCTTCCACTCTTGATACCATGCCCCAGCCACTAGAGGAGCGACGTTATGCTGACCACACGCCACCCCCATTACTGCATATTCTCTAAAGACAGATGACGCAGCGGCCATGCGGTAAGTCTTAATCTACAATGGTGACCCTGTCAGAGTTACGTGGTAACATATTTGTATACGACATTGAAATTTCGGCTTATAAGCTTATCATTCATAAAAATATAAACCATACCATACGACTTAAAGTGCACATTATTTCCGCTTCGCCCTTTATAATGTAATAGTTATAAAAGTAGGTAGAGAAGGTATTGTATTCCGCCCAAAATCCACCAGAAGTATGTATGATTTCAGGTGATTCCGTGATTTCACCGGAAGTATGTTTTTCTCCAAACAGAACATTTTTAGAAAAAAGTCCATATATGTGCATAATCGTCCGTCAAATACTAAATTTGTATTTAAGTCAGTATCTTCCAAGAATGTAACAAGAATATTTTCAACAAAGACCCCCAAATCAAACTACCCTTTTCTTAGAACATTGGCTGTAACGATTTTGATTAAATTAACGTATATTAATAATATTTATGCAGCAACTGAAATGTATATCCTGAATTTATTGGGAATAGGCCCTAAGGTTCTCTTTATGCTGAATTACTTTTGCATAACTAGTAAAAAGTAAGAGATAACAAAAACTTACTACAAAAAGTGTAATTCTCGTTAAAACACACAGTTTATGTCGCGTATAGTTTCTTTGCAAAGCTAACCATTTCCGAGATATTATGGGCTATTGATTTCAATTTTAAAACACTTAAATTTTTCTTAAGATATAAGTTCTCATCCATTTTATATCTCGACCATTCGGAGAACCGAATTTAAAGACAATCCCATAGCGACAGCTTTTTAAAAGATTTCACTGTTCCTTCCGTCTAATGTGTTCCTTTATTTCTCTTTCGCTTATAAAGAACTAAGTAATAAGACCATTCTGCTAATGTTAATCTTGGTTTAAACAGAAGAATAACTTTTGTGAATATAGCTTGTTTGCGTAACAGAGAAACTGATGTGAACGGAACACATCAGAGTTTCGTGAAATTTTTCTTTTACTTTGTTATTCAGGATTATTCAGAAACTGTTTCCGCACAAGCTGTTGATTTTACATAATAGTAGCCATTGTGACATGTATAACGTAGATAACATTCAGCGTTTGAAAACGCACGCACATATGTATGTATATACATATACACACAGGATGATCAAAAAATACTTTTACAGCGTTTGGGGATGTATTCCTTACCTCAAAGCAACAAAATAGGTTTATTGCTCTAAAACCCTTCGTTTTCGCGTAATCAATTTATTAATATTAGTTTACGTTCAACGGTTTTCCGGGCGCAGTTAAACCATGTATTTAGTATTTGTCAATTGTATAACACAGTTTCCCAGCACACCTTGAATGTCCTGATTACAGGGACTTCATTCGGAGCACTCTCCCAGACTTACAAGAAGATGTTCCCCCTTCAAATAGAATAAACAAGTGGTTTATGCATGATGTTGCTCCAGCACTGTTTAGTCTAATTGTTCGCTGGTATCTACCATGACAGGTGGATAGATAGAGGAGGACCAGTCCCATGGCCTACTTGTTCCCCCGACGCCAGTTTTTTGGATTTTTATCATAAATAATTTATTTATGCAGCAGATATCCAAGATTTAGATTAGGAAACTCTTAATCTAAATGTTCATAAAAACCTGCGAAATCTTACGACACCGAAAGAGTATGCTTTTAAAGAAATCTACAGTTTTTGTTTATCTTTTAGGGCTCACTAGTTATGCAAAATTCGCCAAAATAATGTGGACTAGAGAGGCCTTCAGAGGTTAATCCCAGAAAACTCAAGATATACGTTTTATTTGTCATATAAATGTATTTAATATACGGTATTTTAATCAAAATCGTTTGAGCCATTTTTAGAAATTAACATTTTCGAACACTTTTTCATGAAAAGGGTAGTTTGGGATTGGGAGATGATTCTCAGAATACTCGTGTCACAGTTTGGAAGATATGAAACTCAAATACCAAGTTTTATATTTTACCGACTTTTCGTTTATGAGTTGTGTTCACAGTCACAGGAACACACAGGACCTTTTTCTAATTTTTTTCTGATACAAAGTTAATTTCTGTATACTGCTGTTTAAGAATATACTTTTAGGTATTTTTCTGGATGTAAAATTAACAAAAATTTGAATAGTAATAGCGTATTTCCGGTGAAATCTCGTTATTGAATTTTTGAGTGGAGTTAATATCTTCTCTAATTATGTACCATTTACTATGAAGAGATAATAAACTCTGAAAGTAGTATAAATCATGCAATACATTAGCAATACAATACATCCCAACACTGCTACTACTCTATTTTAACAATGTACTTTCTTATTCAAACAATGCAGATGCTGTTAATGCCACTGAGAACTTGTTCATACCGTGAGAAGATAGAGAGGTCTAAATAGTAAGGATCTAGTACTCAGGAAGTTTGTTGTAAAGTTTGAAGAGGTTTCCTCCCGATGTACATGCTGAATATAGAACATGCATCTGCGGTACTATAAAGGGAGACTGCTTTCACGTTTCCTGATTGCATTCTAATGTTGTTTTCGAACAACTGTAAGTGTGATTAGATTTGCTGTTGAACTATTCAATAGAAATAAGATTGAACCTTCAAGTCGGTTAAATTAAGTACCATTTCCCTACCGCTTGTTCATTGTAGGTAGAGAAACTATGGATTCACCCAGAAATTAGACATTGAAATTTTACTGTACTACACATTTTTACTTTTTCTACTATGTACATACTGAATAGAGAAGGCACTGTAATGCACCCAAAAATTCGATACCAAGATTTCACCAGAAATATATGTTTTGAGACTCCCTGAATCCAAAAAAAAATCATTTTCAGAAAAATGTCCGTGTGTGTATATCTGTCTGTCAGTCTGTGTATGTGTGTGTACCCATTACAATGGAAAACTGCTTGAGAGTTTTGACTTTCTCAAAAATGGCTCTAACGATTTTGATTAAATTATCGTAGGTATGTTAAAGAAATTTACATAACAAATAAAAGCTATATCTTGAATTTTCTGGGAATAGCCTCTGAAGCCATTTTTATTCTAGATGAATTTTGCGAATTTTGCATAACTTGTAAACCGTAACAGGTAGACTAAATTTTACTTAAATAATGTAGAGCTCATTAAAACACACAGTGTTATATGCATTTTTTTTCGTGGAGATTACCGTTTTTGAGATATCCCTTGTTTTTGGTTTCACATTTAAAATACTTGTACTTTTCTCATACGGGAACTAGTCAGCTCCTGGCCACGCAAAGAAACGGGTTTCAATCCCATACAACCACATTTTAAAACATTTGACTGTCACTTTAGCCTAATGTATTCCCTTGTTTCCCTTCTACAAGTAATAAAGCCGTTTCTCCTAACGTTTATCTCGATTAGCTTGCAATAGAAGAATAAACTTAGTAACAATAGTTTGTTACAGAGATGTAGAGAAAGTCATGTGAATGAAGCACATAGTGTTTAACGCCCGATTTTACTACATGTGGCACAGCAGGTGAACTAAACATTTTGGTGTCCCCTTTAAAAATTAGGTGCATGTCATGTGTGCTCGTAAGTGTCCTGCGTCTGAGCTCGTGAAAAGTATAATTGTGAATAGCCTTTAAAGTTTTCTTCATTTTCTATCATTTTTAGGAAACAATAACGGACAAAATGTTACTCGTACCTGCTTCATATCGTTAAGCCGCTTCCGTAGTGTGGTCCCGAGAATTTCGATTAGGGTGAGGTTCTTCCCGGCGTTTTCTTTTATGCTGAGAAGGCAAATGTCGAATAGTTCATAGATTCCGAGATCATTTGAGATTCATTCACTCATTACATCCAGCGTTCGATTTAACCAAGTTAAAATACGTTAAACTGTAAAGGACTTAGGCCTATACTACATTATCACATTCCTTTGTCACAGAATGAGATAAAAGCTTTGTTCATATGTTGTGATCGCATTTATTGGTTACACCACGTAAAACCTTTTATCACGGTTTTAAAAAGAATACCCTAAAGTTAAGAGCATGAGCTAGAACAATGGTTCTTATTTCATTCTGTATAGGTTGTGATTAATGTCATTATTTTGAATATTTATAAATAAATTTACTTTAACTTTCTATTATATTCATGTGGAACATTTTCGTATGACTTAACCTCAATAAGACAATTTCATAAAAAAGTTGTGAATACTACACGAATGATACTAATAACAAGACATCAGCAAAAATAGTAATTAATGGTTCTAATAATAACTTTCATTCTTCTAAATATTGACTTCCGAGTTCATCTAACCTTTTTTTCTTCTTCTTCATAAAAATGGAATCTATGAGTGTAAAAATATACTAAAAGTATTGTCAAAGTAACCAATGTTTTCAATTGTTTTTAAAAGTTTGCATTTTTGGGCGAAAATTATTTTTTTGGGAAGAAGGGCCTTTGTTTAATTTTGCTTAATTTACCCCTTATCAACCAATCCAATTCACACCCCATTAACCAATAAAACTAATTTGCTGTATTTTATACATGTACTGCCCAATGGCTCCTACTGAGCTTTTATTTACGAGGTACGTCCAGAAAGTAAGTTCCATTTCAATTTATCTCCGCTGCAGCGCTGCGATCGCAGTTCCGCAATGCGCGGTAGACGCTCTGTATCAAGGAGAAGAAACGTGCGTCATTTTGAGATCGCTGTCAGCCACATACGCTTTGTTGTGCTTGTTTACAATGTCGGTGTTGATTGAAAATCCCGCCGCTTGTGAAATCAGATCTGTGATTCGTTTTCTGAATGCTAGGAAAGTGAAACCAATTAAAATTTATCGGCAAATTTGCGAAGTTTACGGACAAAATGCGATGAGTGATTCAATGATTAGAAGATGGGTCCGACAGTTCAATGAAGGACGTAGTGAAGAGCACGATGAAGAACAAAGTGGGCGTCCATCTTTGGTTACAGAAGAACTGGTTCACGCGATTGATGACAAGATCCAGGAAAACCGCAAGTTTACAATTAGTGCTCTCGCTATGGAATTTCCCCAAAGCTCACGATCACTAATTCATGAAATTGTTACCGAAAAACTGAAATTTCGTAAACTGCTCACGTTGGGTACCAAAGATTCTTACTGAGCAACACAAAACAAAACGGATGGGTAGTGCACTTCAGTTTTTAACCCGTTATGATGAAGACGGCGAAGAATTTCTAACACAGACAGTCACAGGAGATGAGACTTGGGTTTCTTACGACACCCCTGAAAGTAAGCGGCAATCAATGGAATGGAGGCACACTTCATCCCCAGCAAACGTTAAGCCGAAACAAATCTTGACACCTCGAAAAATGATGTGCACAATGTTCTGGGACTGGAAAGGCATCTTACTCATTGATTTCTTACCGCGTGGTCAAACAATCAAAGCAGATGTTTATTGCGAGACACTTAGGAAATTGCGCCGCGCAATACAGAATAAGCGCCGAGGATTGCTGTCAAAAGGTGTTGTTTTTCTTCACGACAACGCACGACCACACACTGCAAATGTGACGAAAAACCTCCTACAGGGATTTGGCTGGGACGTGTTTGACCATCCTCCGTACAGCCCTGACCTCGCTCCTAGCGACTTTCATCTGTTCTTACATCTCAAGTCTTTCCTTGGCGGTCAACACTTCAACAATGACGAAGAGCTGAAAGAAAATGTTTCCAACTTTTTGAAGACACAGGCGGAAAACTTTTATGAAGAAGGTATACAAAAACTTGTGCCACGCTATGACAAATGCCTGCAAAATTTCGGCAGTTATGTGGAAAAGTAGTTTAAGAGTTATAGAATTTTGTGCAATAAATAATTATTCTGTATCTGTACACAGTTTATTTTATTACCAAACGGAACTTACTTTCTGGACGTACCTCGTATTTGCACTCTTTTATTTATGTTTTTATAATCTTTATGCTTTGAATTGTACAGCGTTTCATGGTTCATAATAGGAAATAAGCTAATTGGTTTTAGCCACTAGCCATGTCCGGCATCTGTCTGCCATGGCCGCCACATTAGACAGACCACTCGACTCTCACCAAGGTGGCCCGAGTTCGCTCACAGGCGACGGCAAGTGAATGTTTTGGGGATAAAGCGGTGCTAGGGAGTGTTTTCTCTAGATTCTCCGGTTTCCCCTGCCATTGGATTCCACCAGTGCTGCATCTTTATTCCATGTATCATCAGTGTCATCGCAAGCGTGCCTATGTAATAAAAGCGGGCACTATATTAAAAAAAAAAAAAAAAACTGTCTGCAATTTTTTTTCTAATCACAGACGTGATCGAAGGTGTGATGGTGTGCATAGCTTTTATCACAGAGGTATGTCACAGTAGATGTGATCAAAGATGCTACATTACACCGTAAAAGGTTTTATCATATATATTTGATCCTGTAATATACGCCTTAGGGTTTACACTGCATATATGTGTATTGGCAAATAAGAACAGTGTAATAAACATTGAATCAGTATTCGCTTCATTTGCGGAGTTATAATAACACTCATTAAGGGCAGTATATTTTTGGGTTTGCTAGTACCTCAAAGTAGCGTGGCGCACGCAAGATATACGTTTTTAACTTATTTTCCCTGGAGAAGGCGCAGCCTTGAATGAGCGGGCCTTTCTATAACGAATGTTATATCAGAACTGAGTTTGAATGCTTTCTGCAATAACCCCATACTATCTAGGTGAGCAGGTCATGTAATATGGTGTGAGAAATAAAATAGATGGTCTAGACTGATATACGTATGTGAAGCACAGGCAAAATACGTCAGATAATAAACTATTAGATTGGTTTTAAGAGAAAACTGTTAAGACGAAGAGAGAAAGCAACTAGCACACCGAAGTGGGTACACAGTAAGGTACCATTTATCAAAATATATGTATCTATACCCATAACAGCCGGTATAAATCCCATTAAAATACACAATTTGTGCCATATAACTTGCGTCTTATGTTTATTACTTGAAATTAAAGTAAAAGGCTTATCACGTTACATGTACTCTTTCCACAACTTAGATGCACATGGGGATGAGAATTCTTCTATTACATCATTAAAAATATTATGTTTTCCATTCCATAACTTTCTCTGGTATTCCCTATACAAACCATCCCCAGAAAAGATTATTCTTTTATCTATATAATTCTTACATGCTTCCTTGTAAGCAGAAGGGAAATAGGGAATACGTTACACTAAAGGGTTAAAATGTGAAATAACTGAGGTTTGGTCCCGATTGAGAAGATTAAGGTAGTTTAAAAATGAAACTAATAACTAGGAATATCTCGAAAACCATCAACTCTATGAGGAAAACGTATTTTACATAAATTATATGTTTTAACATTATATACCTTTTTTGTGAAGTAAGTTTTGTGTACTTTTTACCATTTAACCGTTATGTCAAATTCTGCAAAACTCATTCAGAATAAAGAGGCCCATAGAGGATATTAACATTTTTACGAATAAGTAATATACATTTTTGGCTTTTACCGCCTACTATTATCATATTAATTATTCCCAGGAAATTCAAAATATATATTTTATTTATCATATAATAATTAAAGTAAAAATGGAAGAAGTGTTACTAAAATTATATGTTTCATATTCTGTGAAAATACATTAGTACTCTTACTACAGCCTGTACAAGTGAATTGAAAAAAAAAATCTAATGTGTTCCATTCACATGACTATCTCTAGCGCTTCCAAAAACAAATATTACCTTTCAAAAGTGGTTCTTTTTTCTACGTCATGCTAATCGAGATAAACATTAGCAGAAATGGTTTTATTGCATGCTTACTTGAAAGTTGAAGGGAAATAAGAGAATACATTTAATAGCTAAAGCGATAGTTAAATCTTTTAAAAGTTAGCGCTAAGGAAACAATTGAAGTTCGGTTCTCTTTTGCATATCTGGGAGTAAAACAGAAGAGATGTGAGGAAAGTTGAAAGATGAAAGTAATTTTAAATACCCATAACAAGGAATACCTACCTCGAAAACGAAGAAAGTATATATCAAACATTTTTGTGTAGTAAGTTTATTTTATCTCTCACAGTTTACGAGCTCCACAAATGCCATCTAGAATATACATAGAGGTCTTCATATGCAATTTCCAGAAAATTCAAGATATACATTTTGTTTGCTATATCTTAAACGTTTTAATCAAAATCATTAGAACCATGTTTCTGTGAAATCAACATTTTCGAAAGATGTCCTACGTAAAGGGTGTGGGGAGATTGTCTTGAAAATCTTCGTGACACATCCTTGGAATAAACTGAGCTTAAATACTAAGTTTGGTATTTAAACCACTTTTCGTTTTGAGTATGCTGCCCACATGCACGCACGCACACACTTACATACACTGTTCCTAAAAAGTTTCTGAAAAGTTTTTTTTTTTGATTCCAAGGGTCTCAAAACATATATTTCCGGTGAAATCTTTGTGTCAAATTGTTTGTGGAATACAATACCTATAAATTATGAATATAGTACGTATAGAGAAAATAAAAATTAGAAAATTTACTTACGTCAACAGAACAAAATGTAATGTTAAACTTTTTGGTTTCCTTTAAAAAAAAAAAGAAAAAAAAAAAAAAGTTATTACAGCAGTATTCTGCGTATCATGTTCAGTAGTTACATACATTTTAAAGCACCCAGCCACATAGCGCTATATCATAACTTTCAATATTTCATTAAATTTACAAGTGCGTAAAATGACATTCGACCGGTAATTTTATCCTGGTAACGTTATTTACGGAAATAATTGATGGATGAATTTTAGATGTGATTTAAATTTCATTATGGTCATTAATTTAGAAATTGCATTCCAACCTCAATTAAAGTACCCACAAATCTCTCTCTCTCTGTTAGCACATGGTTTGCATAGCTACAGCTTTAGTGGTCGATAAAACTCTGATTTGCCCCAACATAAGCTTTTTCACTGATTATTCCGCTCTTACTAGTCATCACATAATTTTTACCAAAATAAGCGCTAGGAAAACACCATTTTAACTAATCACGGTTGCTTATGTCACATTTTTATCGCCTGTCTAGGAACTGTTTTTATCTCTTACGTACCTTTTGTTAGTTTTGGTCGCCTAGCATCTGTTAATTTGTTTGCGACTGTCATTTAATTTAAAGCTAGCTTCACCAAAACGGCATGGCATAAAAAAGACACATATACATGTTTTTTTTTTTTTTTTTTTTTCTTCCGTAGCCGGTTTATCCCTCTCCTTATGTAGGACTGACACCCTTCTAGGACTTACAAGCGGATGCATAGGAGTCAGGAGCCTGTCGGGGAGCCAACAGCAGGAAACCACAAAAGGGAACAAGTGGTCAGCCATAGCCAGACATGAACGTGAGGAAGTGGATGATATAAAATGCAAGTGAAATGGATGGTAGGGAAGGTGATGATGGAGCAATTGGTGGAATGAATGGTGGAGGAAACTGGAGGACTCGGAGAAAACCCGCCCAGACGCAGCTTCGTCCACCACAAATCTCACATGCGGGCGCTTGGTATCGAATGGGTATTTAAAATTACTTGCATCTTTCAACTTTCCTCACCTCTCTTCTGTTTTACTCCCAGGAATGCAAAAGAGAACCAAACTTCAATTATTTCCATAGCGCCAACTTTTAAAAGATTTAACAATCGCTTTAGTCTATTTAGTGTATTCTCTTATTTCCCTTCTACTTACAAGGAAGCAAGCAATAACACCATTTTTGCTAATGTTTATCTCGATTAGCATGACGTAGAAAAAAAGAACCACTTTTGTAAGGTAGGTTTGTTTTTGGAAGCGCTAGATATAATCATGTGAATGAAACACATCAGGTTTTTTCCCCGATTCAGCTATAAAGGCTGTAGTAAGAGTACTAATGTATTTTCACAGAAGATGAAACTATAATTTTAGTACACTTCTTCCATTTTTACTTTATTTATTATATGATAAATAAAATATATATTTTGATTTTTCTGTGAATAATTAATATGATAATAGTAGGAGGTAAAAGCCACAAATGTATACTACTTATTCGGGGAAATGCTAATATCCTCTGTGGACCTCTTTATTCTGAACGAGTTTTGCAGAATTTTACATAACGGTTAAACGGTAATAAGTACACAAAAACTTACTTCATGAAAACTGTATATATTGTTAACACACATAATTTATGTAATATACGTTTTTCTTATAGAGTTGATAGTTTTCGAGATATTCCTAGTTATTAGTTTCAATTATTTCACATAGCAACCCTTTAGCGTAACGTATTCCCTATTTCCCTTCGGCTTACAAGGAAGCATGTAAGCATGATAAAGATAAAAGAATAACCTTTTCTGCGAATAGTTTGTACAGGGAATACCAGAGAAAGTTATGGAATGGAGTACATAATATTTTAATGATGTAATACTCGTTCATGATGCAGAGAAATAACTTTGGCCTTAAACTGCTAATGCATTTCTATTAAATATTGGAAGGTACCTTAGGTTTACAGGAGTGCGCTTGCTCTTTCTTTGTTGACCCTTCACTAATTGGGACCAAACAAGTACACAGTGCATACAATCCTTTCTGAAAAAAATACTGTATTAGTACTGTAATCCTTACTTGTTGAAAGTGGTCATAAAAATTCACGAATACATTTTACAGCAGTAACAGACTGACTGTTGTAGACAGTATGCGAGCCTACTTGTGTCGCGTTAATTTTAAAGTATTTCACCTTGCTATTCTTTGAGTCCTTGACATAGGTAAATTTCTTAAAATGTAACTTACATATTTGCAACTTGTAAATGTTTGCCCATATATGCAGGTGCATATATCACAGATAGGTATGTACTATATTGTTTAATTTGTTTTAGAACTATTATTGTGCTCATTAAACATTTGTTCAGGATTAGTGAATTTCCACATAGTCATTTTGTAATTCGAAGTAGCCTCAGCACCAATTAACTCGAATTATCGGAGCTCTACTGTATACTTTCTTTGGAGTTTCTCCTATACTTGTCGCAAGAACGTTTGAGGTTTTGGATAAAAAAAATGGCGTTCTATTTATGGACGCTCTTTAACTGCCGTGGTGCTCAGCGTCCCGTATATCTATAAATCTACGACACGGGACCAACGGCTTTACTTCCCTTCCAAAGGAAGCCATGCTACGACGCCCGAAAAAATCCATCTTCCTCCGTCGGGTTTGAACCCGCGACCTTGGGTATATGAAGTTAGCATGGTAGCCATTACACCACGGAGGGCGACTGAGGTCTTAGATGGGTTGATCCCTCAACGCTACCTTGTCATTCCGTAGTTGGGGCTTCGGCAACTGCTCCAATCCTCTCCTTCAAAAAAAGTTCCTCGGTTACGTTTTGTGGCTTAGGACCCTCAAAACTGAGTAACACATGTTCGCGCGATAGGTTCGGAGGTTACTACTTTCTTTTATTTGTGAGATAATCAAGTAAATTCCACTCGAGTATTCATTTTCTCTAGATAAATATAAAAACCTTTACCGTGATAACTACATCTATTTCTTCTCATTTCTTTTCTTTGTACTGGCATATACAGGTTGTTTATGAACTATACCGAAATATTTTCTCGGAATATGTAGATTACTTAAATAAGTAATTTGAGATAGGAGACTTATGGTCTGTTTATTGAAATTTCGAAGTAACGGCTATAAGTTTCTGAAGTGCCAGTACGCCACTGGCTAATTTATCAACCATTCGAGAGCATAGTACGAAAAACCAAGGGCACACTACAGCATACCTCTCTAGTGTAGTGATTATGTTACTGGCTTTCAAGTGAAAGATAGTTTCCGAGTTCGGGCTTCGTTCACGTATCGCAGCACTTCGTCTGGAATGAAAATAATAATAATAATAATAATAATAATAATAATAATAATAATAATAATAATAATAATAATAATAATAAACATTTACTCTATGAAGGAATCGAACTCATGACCTTTGGGATAGCAACTTCCTGCGTTACACATTAAGCCACCATAGCAGTTGAAGAAACGCTTCGAGAGTAAGCTACATAACTTAAGAAAGTAGTTAATGAATGCGCAGTGTCGTACTGTCAAGTGATTAGCTCGAGATTTTAAATATATTTGCGACATTAAATCTTGAGAACGCTAGTAACGAGCTGCTAAAAATCGATATTTCTGTACATGGGCAGCAGTTTTAAGGACATTCTGAGCCATTTTTTTAACCTGCTTTGCTTTAACACCGGCTTTTCAGCTCCTGATACTCACACGTTTAACGCTATATAGTTGCGTTATGTTTATCCGGGGACCATGCATCGCCGATCTCAAATTAGTTATATCAGTCACGTGCACAATCTTGCAAATTATTTCGGTGTAGTTCATTAACAGCCTGTATAAGCAACAGTCTCAGACAGCTACGGAGCCTTCATAAGAATATAATTTTATATTTTAATAAAATATATCCATAGTATATATAAGATATACATGTATGCTCTATATTTTAATATATTTCTTCTTCTCCATATACCGATAGTAGGTGGAGGTAGTGTTGTATTTCAAACAAAAATTCAACATTGAATATCACTGGACATACAGGTTTTTTAGAATCCATGAATAACCAAAAAAAAAAAAAAAAAATTAAGAAAACTAGGGTTCACGTGGGGGCTGTGTTTGTATGTGTGACGCGTGTTTTGAAGAGCAAAACTGAAAAAGAAAGACGCGAAACGAAGATTTTCATCAAAATCTGCCCACTCTAAGCTGCTTTTTGCATTAAAATCAATATGTTTAAGGTATTTTCAAGACAAAAACATATTCCTTATGATTTTTGTGGCAATAGGTTCTTAAGTTTGCTTTATTCATAACCAATTTTGTTTAATTGGTGAACCATAAAAGGTATAAATCTCGTCGAAACACAATTTATGTCAAATAAAAATTTAAAACACAATTCCGAGATGTTCTTTGTTATTGGTTTATATTTTCAATTTTCAATGGGAAATCGCTATTATGCTTGTTGTTTCATTGTTTTTATTTTGCTTAATTTCATTTTTTGTTTCCCATATCCATACTTCCAGATTCTATGGGGGATAAGGAATTATTCTAATTAAAGAAACATTTCCCGCCCTAGCAGGGAATTGAACCCGTGACCGCCGAGATAAGAAACAAAACGCTGACAACTCGGCCGCATAAGTAGACTCTGAAAAGATCTGCCTCTCGCTTTAGCTTATTGTGTTCTTTTATCCTCAAGGAAATGTGTAAATGAGTAATTAAACTGTGTGTGTGTGTTTTGTGTGTGTAGTTTAACGTCCTTTAATTTATTGATCATATCGAACCATATTAAAGTATATTTGCATTAACAATAAGTAAATAATAGATTAAGCATTTGTAAGAACTGCAGGACGAGTGTGAATTGATAGTAAAATGAATGTAATAAACCAGAAGATTTTTTTATTTAATTACAACAAATTACAACTAAGCAGGAGGTATTATCAATAATATTTTTCTCAGATAGGTTCACAGCCAGAAGAATGTTTTAATTATTGTATATAAGCAGGTGGCCGCTCGCCTTTCACCTAGTCGGCAAGGGTTCGAACCCAGGAGATTGTATATGGGATTGTGATGGACGAAGCAGCGTCTGGGCGGGTTTTCTGGGTTCTCCGGTTTACTTCGCTATTCATTCCATCACTTTATCCATAGTAATCTTTCTTAGATCCATTTCATCGTCATTTTATATCATCCACTTCCTTTCATATTAGGCATCAGATGATCTCCCAACCTTACTTCACTCGGTCCTCAAAGGATCTGACTCCAAGCACTGATTTGTAGGTCCTAGAGGGTGTAAGTCTACATACGGGAGGGTAATCACAGAAAGAAAGAATGAAAGAAAGAAAGAAAGAAAGAAGGAAAAAAGAAAGAACGTAAGAAAGAAACAGTGTGTAAGCTGTGGCATTTTCGACAGACTGGAAGAGTAGCCGCAATTGGTCCAGTCATTAAGATTATAATATAAATTCTAGGCACCATTTTTTTCTGCAATATATTTAATTGAATATTAACCAATCATTAAAGATTTTTGTCTAGCTCCTTTAGAAAAAATTAAAGATGTAAATCATATAGAACCTGAAAAAATAATTATTCACTAATATTTAAATAAATTAAAATTAATAATTTAATCTATACTTAAAGAATATTCTTCCTAAGCAGAATTTCTAAATATTGACCGTCTATTACATGTTGTCTAAAAGTTTATTCGTTATTAATAATAAGATTACATAACTCACATTATATAAATAAATATATTTTTAATCGACGGAGAAAGTAACAACAGCAGTGCTTGTTATTGTTCTCTTATGCTCCTCAATGGCACATACGTCTCAGTGTTTGCGTGTTTCAGCAGCAGCTCACGCCACGACGTTAATTTGCACTTGAAGCTATTTTTTGTGCGGAAGAAATAATATTTTATTGCAGCACGATCATCTAAATGCGACGACATCACTTACGAGATAAAAGCTCGCTTCAAACAGCAGATGCTATCTGCAGAATTCTTTGTCCCTCGGCCTCCCCAGCGGTTATAAAGAGCTAAAATTGGCTGTTTCAATTTTCTTTTCTATTAGGCATGACGAGATTACCTCCCTAGGGCAAGCCGGTGAGGACGGACACACCTTCTGCATCCTATTACTCGGCTAACCCAATTGTTTTCGCAACCGGTGGCGTTTCCCTCCCTGATTTGCCACGAAATCGTCCTAACTTTATTGGTTTACTCCACGCACTGCTGTTGTATTTAGTGTCGCTTTCAACTACAGACTTAATTAATTTCTCTCATTCTCTCTTCAGCGTTTATTCTTCAACTATGGACATTTCTGATGTCACAAGACTTTCTCTAGCTGTTTTAAAAGCAAAATTCTTATAAAAGATTAATCTGCTTTATACACCATGCTAATCCAGATGAGCATTAGAAAAATGTTCTTATTAGTTTCTTATAAGTGGAAGGGAACTATTGGAACCATGCTAAAGCGACAGTAAAATGTTTTAAAAGCTGTCGTATACGGTCATTAAAATGCGCTTCTTTGTTTGACCAGGAGTAGAAAAAATCTCATGTGTTCCATTCACATAACTTTCTCTACATCTCTGCAAAAAGTATTATCAAAAAGCTTAGGCTTGTAATTAGTTCATGCTAATTCACAAAACTTAGCCGAAATAGGCTTATTACTTGCTTCCTTGTAAGCAGAGGCGAAATAAGGGAGTACCATAGGTTAAAGTGATAGTCAAAATCTGGTTACTATGTGACTGAAGATCCTTCGTTGTATGGACACGAGTTGACAAATACCTATATGAGAAAAGTTTAAGTTTTTCAAAGCTGAAACCAAAAACAAGGAATATCTTTAAAACGATCAAATCTACGAAAAAATGCATATAACATAAATTGTGTGTTTTAATGTGTTCTACATTTTCTGTGTGGTAAGCTTTTGTCCATCTGTTGCGGTTTGGCAGTTATGCAAAAATCCGTAAAATTCATCCAGAATAAAGTAGTCTTCAGAGGCTATTCCCAGAAAATTCAAAATATACATTCTATTTGTCAAGTACATATCTTTAAGATACGAGACTTTAAAGAAAATCGTTAGAGCCATTTTTAAAAAAATCAAAAATTTCGAAATTTTTTCCATGTAAAGGGTAGTTTGGGGTGGGGGATTTTCTTGAAAATCTTCGTGACGCATCCTTGGAAGATACCAAACTTAAATACCAAATTTGGTTCTTAACGGTTTTTTTATTTTTGAGCTATGCTGCCCACAGACACAGACAGACAGACAGACAGACAGACACACACATGGCCATTTTTCTAAAAATGCTTTTTTCTTTTGATTCAGGGGTCTCAATACATATATTTCCGATGAAATCTAGGTATCGAATTTTTGGGTACAATACAATACTTTCTCTATACACTATGTACATAGTACGTATAGAGAAAGTAAAAATAAATAAATAAAAAATAACACGGCTGACTTCCTGTATAAGTATTTTAAAATTGAAAGTAATAACAAGAAAACAATTGCTTCCACAACAAATATGTAAATAAAGTTTTGTGTTGATTTCTTTCGTTATTATTTATTTATGCCAAAACGTTCGCCACTTTCTGGATAGCCCTTGTGTACATATTTTTAGTGATAAATAATATTTTATACATTGGCAGCTTTTTTGTAGATGTTTATATCATTTTATTTTTTGTATTG
Organism: Hymenopus coronatus; assembly: GCA_030762935.1. Taxonomy (NCBI): domain Eukaryota; kingdom Metazoa; phylum Arthropoda; class Insecta; order Mantodea; family Hymenopodidae; genus Hymenopus; species Hymenopus coronatus. Next base: position 101,570,614 of record CM060890.1, read on the forward strand.
CTTATTAGGTTGTCTTTATGTCTAATATCAGGCCTATTCTTAAGTTCATACGCGCCTGTAAAGTAAGGGAAAGTCGGGAAAGGTCAGAGAAATCCAAATTTATGAGGAAAAGTCTGAGAAATTACTTATAGTATTATAGATCAGGGGAATCAGTTCGGCTAGCATAAAAGTCAAAAGCCAGAGATGTTTAGACCTAATGTTCTAGACTTTATGAGACTATAAATAATGTTATCTAATATTTGAATCCTTGCCCAGAGTCGCTCAATTGGAAATTAAATAAAATTGTACAAGCATTAATTTTTACTTTCTCTATACTTACCATGTACATAGTGTATAGAGAAGGTATTGCACTCCACCCTAAAATTCGATACCGAGATTTCACCGGAAATATATGTTTTAGCGTCCCCAATTTTCAAAAAAAGCATTTTCACAAAAAGGTCCGTGTATGTCTGTGTGTCTGTGAACACGATAACTCAAAAACGAAAAGTCGGTAAAATACCAAACTTGGTATTTAAGTTTAGTATCTTCCAGGGACGCGACACGAAGATTTTGAGAAAAATACCCCCACACCAAACTACCCTTTACGTGGATCTTTTTTAGAAAATTTCGATTTTCTTAAAAATGGCTCTAACGATTTTGATTACAATATCGTATATTAACGACATTTACCTAACAAATAAAATGTATGTCTTGAATTTTCTGGAAATAGTCTTTGAAGAGTAGTTTATTCTGGATGAATTTTACGGACTTTTGAATAACTGCTAAACCATAAGGGATAGAAACTTACTATACAAAAAATGTAGAGCACGTTAAAACACACAATTTATGCGTATACGTTTTTTTCGTGCAGTTCATCGTTTTTTAGACATTCCTTGTTTTTGGTTTCTGCTATGAAAAACTTATGCTTTTCTCATACAGGAATTTGTCAACTGCTGTCCATACAAACAAAGGAACTTCAGTGACTTAGCAAACAGTTTTTGACTATCACTTTAACCTACTCCCTTATTTCGCTTCTAATTACAAGGAAGCAAGTATTAAGATTATTTCTGCTAATTTTATCTGATTAGCATGAAGTAAATAGAAGTGTAAGCTTTTTAAGAATAATTTGTAGCAGAGATGTAAAGAGAGTGATGTGAATGGTACACATCAGATTTTTGGACTGAGATTCTCTTGTTATGTATGGGTTAGCTTTTAATGGATTTATATAACCTGAAATAGCTTTAGTGATAAAAATAATATTTTATGCATTAGCAGTATTTTTTTAAAGTTGCTCATATAATTTTGTTTTTTGTATTGCTTGATTAGGTTATTTTTATATCTGACACCAGTTTCTAAAAATAAATACACTTATATTTTAAAAGCTCTCTTGTGAAATAAAAAATGATGTGAAGGCGGCCTCCTCACTGGGCGCAAGTATAGTAAGCGCGTGTTACTAATCCTAAACCTATCAGCATTTTAATTTTGTTAAAATCTATCTCCTTCTGCAATGTTAATCCAATGAGACCGAAAATATTGCTGAACAAGAATTTTGTGTTTATGACCCCAGTCATATTTTTACTTTCTCTATACGTACTACATACATAGTGTATAGAGAAGGTATTGCACTCCACCCAAAAATTCGATACCGAAATTTCACCGGAAATATATGTTTTAGGGTCCTTTGTATCCAAAAAAAGCATTTTCAGAAAAAGTTCCGTGTGTGTGTGTGTCTGTGAACACGATAACTCAAAAACGAAAAGTCGGTAAAATACCAAACTTGGTATTTAAGTTTAGTATCTTTCAGGGATGCGACACGAAGATTTTGAGAAAAATCCCCCCACCCCAAACTACCCTTTAAATTGAGCTTTTTTCGAACATTTTGATTTTTTAAAAACGGCTCTAACGATTTTCTTTAAAGTCTCGTATCTTAAAGATATGTACTTGACAAGTAAAATATATATTTTGAATTTTCTGGGAATAGACTCTGAAGATTACTTTATTCTGGATGAATTTTACGGATTTTTGCATAACTGCCAAACCGCAACAGATGGACAAAAGCTTACCACACAGAAAATGTAGAGCACGTTAAAACACACAAATTATGTTACATACATTTTTCTCGTGGAGTTGTTCGTTTTTTAGTTATTCCTGGTTTTTGATCTCTCCTTTACAAAACATTTTTTTCTCATACAGGAATTTGTTAACTCCTGTCCATACAAACAAAGGAACTTCAGTCACATAACAACAACCAGCTTCTGACTATCACTTTAAACTATGGTACTCCCTTATTTCGCTTCTACTTACATGGAAGCACGTAATAAGACTCTTTCTGCTAATGTTTTCTTGATTAGTATGAAGCAAATAGAAGCATAAGCTTTTTAACAATAATTTGTTGCAGAGATATAGAGAAAGACATATGAATGGAACAGATCATTTTTTTTTCATGAACCTTGCAATATATAAGAAATGCAGTACTATTTTTATTAGACATTGTTTCTAGTTAAATTTTCAGCCACGTTGTATAAGCATTGTAGGGAGAGATGGCTTTTGACTACAGCAAAATGCTAATAAATAAATAAGATAAAAATAAAAAGAAATAAAATAAGAAATGTAATCAAATAGGAGAAAACTTAACTTTAAAGTTCACAGGCGCAGGAAATTTAAAGGATTAAAATATCATAGTATATTATACATTTATTCCTCTGTTCACCCACTGTATATAGTCAGCGCCTGGGGGTCAGATGGCTGTTTAGGAGTCAGGATGGGTTATCAGCCCGATGCGTCATATGAAAATAATAAAATAAATGATATGAAATAACGGTGAATACTTGAATGTCGATTATGGGGCAATTGGTGGAACAAATGGCGGGGGAAACCATAGAATCCAGAGAAATCTCTCCCAGGCGCAGCTTCGTCCGCCACTAATCTCGCAATCGATCCTCTGGAATCGAACCCGGGCAGTCTAACCACTCGGCCACGGCGCTGCCTCAGTAATTTATTATTTGAAGTTAAAAATACCGTAGGACCACACAATTTAAAAATACGTAACACAGGGTTGATATATTTGCTTCTGAAAAAAAATCTGAAATGTTCCATTCACATTTGGTGTTATTACTTGCTACTTTATACGTAAAAGGGAAATAAGAGAATACAGTAGGCTATCGCGATAGTCAAATCCTTTTAAAGTTGTCACTGTGAGAAACAATTGCCATTCTAGTTGCTTGTCAGCAGTGAAACAAAAGAGATATGAAACAAAAGATGGCTTCCAGTTTAGAGTAGCTTAAAATTGAAATACATAACAAGGAAATTCTTGAAAAGGTAAACTCTACAATAAAACAAAAACAAAAAACAAATGTATATGACATAAATTGTTTGTTTTAACGAGATCTTTAATTTTTGTTTACTAAGTTAGTTTTGTCTATCTCTTAGATTTATTAACTAACAAAAGTTATCCAGAATAAAGAGCTCTTCAGAGGCTATTCCCAGGAAATTCAAGATATACATTTCGTTTGTCATATGATATTTTAATCAAAATCGTTAAATCCATTTTTGAGACAGTCAAAATTTTCGAAAAAAAGTTCCATCCAAAGGGTAATTGGAGCTGGGGGGATTTTTTTTTTTTCAAAATCTTCTTGTCACATCTTTAGAGCATACTGAAATTAAATACCAAGTTTAGCATTTAACAGAATTTTCGTTTTGAGCTATGCTATTCACACACACCCTCGGGCATTTTTCTATTTTTTTATGGAGTCTCAAAGTAGAATCAAATTTTTGGGTGGAATACACACCTTTTCTATCTACAATGTACATTGTTCATATGTCATACAAAAATTAAAAGTGAATTTTGAACGATGAAGACAACACGACAGTCATTTGTTCCCATGGTATGCATAACGCAGATTCCCTGGATACGCAATCTATAAAGCAAAGTTCATCATTTGCGCACACAGGATGAGTGTTATGCAGATAATCGCATTTTAGTTCCCCCACGTGGGTTTGTTTACATGTAAAGGTTTTCAATTTGTACAAACCACCAAGTGCATATTCCATTTTAGCTCGCAGTAAAGAGCCCTGGACATTGTTTAACTCTATTATCTGGCGTCAAATATTAATGCAACGCTGAGTGGTTTTGACAGCAGACTGTTACATAATACAATGGATACGCCGTGAATCATGTAGTATGGGAGCATCAACGGAGCTGCGAATGCAGATTCAGGTGTATTAATTAGGGGTAAGCTAGTTTAATGATTGATTTTATATATAACTGTCAGCATCATCCGTCGCATTGGTTGACGTTAATTAATGAATTAACAGTGTTGGGAACGGAAATATGCTAAACATTTGGAGCTCTCCACCCCATCCGATTGTGTAGCAGGAAGCTGCTCGCAGCCGCTTCCCCAGCTTTACCACAGATAATGTTTTAATATACCAAGTATGTACTTTGTTTTAGGGGTTCTTTCCATTCGAACGGCGCTTCCAAAATAATGTTTCATGTAGAGTTAATACCATAATAGCAACACTTTTTATGTAAATTAGGTATATAAATCAATTTCTATGCTGTGCTGATGCTTGGAATGAACAAAAATGCAATGTACGAGGGTCGGTGATAAGTCCCGGACCTCTCAATGAAAATAGCATTTTTTTTTTTTTTTTTTTGCTTTGTTTCTCACGAAAGGCTAATACATTTGTCATATCGGTGTTCTTAATTTAATTAAACGTGCGATTTATCAAGGTCCTCAAAAAAAGCTGTTTACCGCGCCAATGACCTCGTTGCTGTGAAATGTTCGTCCTCCAAGAAATTCTTGAGTGTTGGGAACAGGTGGTAGTCACTGGATGCTACATCTGGTGAATAGGGAGGATGTTCAAGCAATTTGAACTTTAATTCACAGATTTTTCCCATTGCAATACCTGAACAATGGACCGGAGCATTGTCGTGATGAAACAAGATTTTTTTGGGGGCCAAATGCCTTTTTCTATTCATCTCATTACTCAAACGTTGAAGTAAGCATGCGTACTAATCACCGTGATACTTTTACTCATTTCTAAATAATAAATAAAAATAATTCCTTGTGCATCCCAGAAAATACTCGCCATAGCTTTGTTAGCTGACAAAATTGACTTTGCCTTTTTTGGAGTTGTTCACCTGGCGCAACCCACTGAGTTACTGTCATTTTCATTCTGAAGTGTAGTGATGTATCCAAGTTTCATCAATTGGTAATAAGCCATCTCAAAAATGCACTGAAATTTTTACGGTAGAGCTCCACATTCTTAACACAAACAGTTTTACTTTGCAACTTTTGATCAGGTGTCAACAAACGCCGCATTCATCTTGCACAGACCTTGTGAAAGCCCAAAACATTACCTAAAATATTACTGCATGTTTCTTTGCTATCTCAAACAACTTTAATCTGCGGTCTTCCAGTACTAAACGATGCATATTTTCAATTATCTCTGGAGTTGTCAGAGCGAGGCTCATCACTAGTGCTCGTACGTCCCATTTTAAATTCTGCAACCCACCTTTTAATCACTGAATTTGAAGGGGCCGAGTCTTTCAATGTACTGTCTATTTCCTCCTTGACTTCTTTAGGCATTAAGGCTTTCAAATGCTCGTTTTTCTAAATCCTCCACTTTCGTGAAAACTCTAAAGTTGTCTTGTTTAAATGGTGTTATTCGAAAACTGAACAAACTATTCACCTGTAACTATGGATACAAGCTAGTCTAGAGTTAAACTATAGGATGCTACCGTCTAACTGGCCTAGTGGCGCCATATCTGTGTGAGGACCGGGACTTATCAGCCGACCCTCGTATAGAGTTATGTTGTAATAGTTACATTATCTAGTGCAGAATTTAGATATTAACTCAGTAATGTTACAGAAAGCTTTCACACAGCATATGTTAAACCATCCAACAGATGTTTACATAGCAACTAAACCTTTTATAGTTGAAATAGTTCAAGCAAAATTTCTTTCAGTTTTTTTTTTTAAATTAAAGATAATTTTACTATACCAGGTGACCCAACGGCATTGAATTTCGTGTGTGTAGATAACCATTCCTAGGACTTCGTATTATACCCTAACAGGAAATCAAAATATGTAAGCATTCTAACGAAAACATGCAAACACCTAGGCAAGTAAACATTTCAGTGGACTTAGTGCTGTTATAATTGCATGCTCTTTGTTAGTAATATTTCATATTTATTTTTATTCTGCCAAACAAATTAATAATGATGATGATAATAGCAATAATAATAATAATAACAATAATAATAATATTATTATTATGTTTTTTTATTGCGCCGACTTAAATGTTTTGATTTAAACCTACAGTAGATCTAATTTCTAATGTTAAAAAACAACAGCGCATTAACAATTACCAAACTAGTTATTGGGGGATATTGATATGTGAAATAGATTTTTTAATTTCTTGTGTATCTAAAAGGTGACTTTATTCTGAAAAAAAATCTGATGTGTTCTGACTTTTTCTACATCTCTGTAACAAATAATTGTTAGAAAGCTCACGCTTCTATCTACTTTATGCTAATCAAGATGCATATTAGCAGAAATGCTTTCTTGTAAGCAGAAAGGAAATAAGGGAATACACTACGCAAAAACGACATTAAAAATTAGTTGCCAACTGGATGAAATCCGTTTCAATGCATTGTCAGGAGTTCACATCTTTCCGTATGTGAACATTTCTAGTTATTTTAAAACTGAGAGAAATAACAATCAATATCAAAAAATCTTATGTGTTCCATTCACATGACTTTCTCTACATCTATGTAACAAATTATTCTATTTACTTCATCTAATCGAGAAAAAAATAGCAAATAGTATTATTACTTGCTTCCTTGTTAGTAGAAGTGATATAAGGGGGTACCATAGGTTAAAGTGATAGTCAAAAGCTGGTTGCTATGTGACTGAAGTTCCTTTGTTTGTATGTACAGGAGTTGACAAATTCCTGTATGAGAAAAGTATGTTTCTCAAAGCTGAAAGCAAAAACAAGGAATGTCTCAAAAACGATCAACTCCACGAAAAAAAATACATATAACTTAAATTGTGTGTTTTAACGCGCTGTACGTTTTTTGTGTTGTAAATTTTTGTCCATCTCTTACGGTTTGGCAGTTATGCGAAATTCCGTAAAATTCATCAAGAATAAGGTAGTCTTCAGAGGCTGCTCCCAGAAAATTCAAGATATACATTTTGTTTGTTAGGTAAGTATCTTTAATATACGATATTTTAATCAAAATCGTTAGAGCCATTTTTAAGAAAATCAAATATTTGAAAAATGTTATATGTAAGGCGTAGTTTGGGGTAGGGGGATTTCTCTCAAAATCTTCGTGTCGCATCCCTGGATACCAAGTTTGGTATTTTACCGACTTTTCGTTTTTGAGTTATCGTGTTCACAGACACACCAGCTTTTAAGAGATTTGACTATCGTCATAGTCTAGTCTACTCCCTTAGCTCCCTTATACTTATAAGGAACTAAGCATAAGACCATTCCTGCTAATGTTTATTTTGATTAGCATGAAGTAGACAGGAGAATAAGCTTTCTAGGAATTATTTGTTACAGAGAGGTAGAGAAAATCTTGTGAATGAAATATATCAGCTTTATATTCGGGTTACCTCAAAACATATTTGCTGTGAAAACTCGACATGGAATTTTTGGGTGAAATAGAATAATTCCCCTATTTACTATACTTAGCAGAGAAACGCGTGGATTAGACTAGGAGCATGGCAAATGATAAATTGATAAAATTAAAGTCGAGAATGGACTCTTCCTCCTTTTGCGAGAAAGAGTCGTGGACCCATGTCTTGGGGTACGGAGGAATGGAGGGAAAAGTATTTGCCGCGATCCTTTACTACTTCGAATAGAGAGTTAGGGGCATGTTGGGCTCTACTGGGAGGCACGGAAGACGCGGACATGATAGGTAAATTGCTACTTAAGGCAAGAATCTGAGATCTGGGAAGGCTGAAAATAGGGAAGAGAGGTGCGATAAGAAGAGGAAACTGCAAAAAATAAAAAAAAAAATATTGTTATATATAATTCTCTATTTGTTGTAACTATAAACTAATACAAAATAATTAAGTCAAAACAGTAAATTCTAATCTTAATAAAGGTATTAATATATGTATTTATAATGTTTTACAATGTTTATATATATTATGTGATACTTTTCGGTCATTGTGTTGTTGTGGTGCTATATTGTGTGTGTATATATTTTTACTTTCTCTATAGGTGCTATGTACATAGTGTATAGAGAAGGTATTGTAATGCACCCAAAAATTCGATACCGAGATTTCACCGGAAATACATATTTTGAGACCTCCTGAATCCAAAAAAAGCATTTTTGAAAAATATCCGTGTGTGACAGTCTGTGTGTTGTGAGTGTGTGTGAGTGTGTGTGTGTGTGTGTGTCTGTGGGCAGCATAGCTCAAAAACGAAAAGACCGTTAAATACCAAACTTGGTATTTAAGTTCAGTATCTTCCAAGGATGCACCTGAAGATTTTCAAGAAAATCTCCACCACTCCCAACTACCCTTTACATGGAAGTTTTTTAAAAACATTTTATTTTCTAAAAAATGACAACGATTTTTTGAGAATCGCCTCTGAAGACCACTTTATTATGGATGAATTTTGCATAACTACTAAACCGTAAGAGAGGGACAAAAACTTAACACACAAAAAATATAGAGAAGGTTAAAACCACAATTTATGTTATACACATTTTTTCGTGGATTTGATCATTTTTTAGATATTCCATGTTTTTGGTTTCAGCTTTGAGAAACTTATACTTTTCTCATACAGGAATTTGTCAACTCGTGTCGTGTCCATACAAACATACGAACTTTAGTCACATAGCAACCAGCATTTGGCTTTCACTTTAACCTATGGTACTCCCATATTTCACTTCTACTTACAATAAAGCCAGAAGTAAGACTACTTCTGCTAATTTTTCTCGATTAGCATGAAAAAAAAATAAAAGAATAACCTTATTAACAATAATTTGTTACAGAGATATAGGGAAAGTCATGTGAATGGAACACATCAGATTTTTCTTAAGTGTATTTATATACTATAATAAATTATATTAATGCATCGTTTATTGTGTCTTGTAAATTTAAGTTGTATTTGCATATCTTTGTCCTTTTATTGTCGAGTTCACTTTATTCATGTTTTAATGGACCCAAAAATTCGATACCAAGATTTCACCGGAAATACGTTTTGGGTCTCCCTGAATCCAAAAAAAAGCATTTTAGGAAAAAGGACCATAGGTGCGTGTGTATGTGTGAGTCTGTGGACAACATAGCTAAAAAACTTGGTATTTAAGTTCAGTATCTGCCTAGAATGAGACGCAAAGATTTTCAAGAATCTACAATTACCCTTTACATGGAAAATTGTTCGAAATTTTTTATTTTCTCAAAAACAGCTCTAACGATTTTGATTAAAATATCATTTATTAAAGATATTTACTTGCAAATAAAATGTATATTTTGAATTTTCAGAGAATAGCCTCAGAAGACGACTTTATTCTAGATGAATTTTACAGAATTTTGCTAACTGGTAAACCGTAAGAGATACACAAGAACTTACACAACAGAAAATATAGAGCTGGTTGAAACACACAATTTATGTTATATACATTTTTTTCGTCGAATGGAACATTTTATATATTCCTTGTTATTGGTTATAGCTTTGAAATACTCGAACTTTTCTCATACGGGAAATTTGTCAATTCCTGTCCATACAAACAAAGGAGCTTCAGTTACATAGCAACCAGCTTTTGTCTAATACTTTAGCCTATGCTACTCCCTTATTTCTTTTCTACTTACAAGGAAGCAAGTAATAAGCCTATTAGGCTCATTTTTACTTTCTCTACACGTACTATGTAGATAGTGTACAGAGAAGGTATTGTATTGCACCCAAAAATTTGTTACCGAGATTTCACCGGAAATACATGTTTTGGATCCCCCATAATAATAATAATAATAATAATAATAATAATAACAATAATAAAAAGTGTTTTTGGTAAAAGATCCGTGTGTATGTGTGTGTGTGTGTGCGTGTGTCTGAGGACAGCACAGCTCGAAAACGAAAAGTCCGTTGAATACCAAACTTGCTATTTAAGTTTGGTATCTTCCGAGGATGCGACACGAAGATTTTCAAGCAAATCCCCCCACCTCCAACTACCCTTTACGTGGAACTTTTTTCGAACATTTTGATTTTCTTAAAACTGGCTCTAACGATTTTGATTAAAGTATTCTATATTTAAGATATTTACCTGACAAGTAAAATGTGTATCTTGAATTTTCTGGGAATAACCTCAGAAGAGTACTTTATTCTGGATCAATTTTACAGAAGTTTGCATAACTGCTAAACCGTAAGAGATGGATAAAAACGTGGAGCACATTAAAATATAGAATTTATGTTATATATAATTTTTTTCTTGGAGTTGATCGTTTTTTTTAGATATTCCTTGTTTTTGATTTCAGCTTTGAAAAACTTGTATTTTTCTCATACATGAATTTGTCAATTCCTGTCCATACAAACAAAGGAACTTCAGTCACCTAGCAACCAGCTTTTGACTACTATCACTTTAACATATGGTACTCCCTTATTTCGCTTCTACATACAAGGAAGCAAGTAAAAAAAAAAAAATGAAATGGAGTTCTATTTATGGACGTTCTTTAACTACTGAGGTTCTCAACGTCCCATTCTATACTGGGCGTGAAAGACCGCTTAATTTTGCTCGGAGGCCTCTCTATCAGGCTTGAGGTTCTTTTACGTGCCGTAAATCTATGACACGGGACCAACGGCTTTACTTATCTTCCGAAGGAAGCCATGCCAAGGAGTTTTACGCCCAAAAAAATCCAACGTCTTCCGCCGGGTTTGAACCCGCGACCTTGGGTATATAAAGTCAGCATGGTAACCATTACACCACGGAGGGCGACAAGGAAGCAAGTAATAAGTCTATTTTTGCTAATTTTTTCTCCATTAGCATGAAGTGAATAGAAGCATGAACTTTTTAACAATCATTTGTTACAGAGATGTAGAGAAAGTCATGTGAATGGAACTCATCAGATTTTTTTTCGATTAGCATGAAGTAAAAAGAACCATAAGGTTTCAACTGTAATTTATTACAGAGACATAGAGAAAGACATGTGAATAGACCACATAAGATTTTTTGTTAATTTTAGTATTGGTTACTATTTTGTGTATTGCAAAAACACGTACCTATAGTCTGTGGACCCGTGCGATTGAGAAGACCAGTGTATACATACAGGCATTTCAATTAATATGCTTATTCATTCATATTTAGCAGAGAAAGAAAATATGGAAATATTTTTGTCGATTCCTTCATATAATAAGACACGCCTCTTTCTTTAGTGTTATTGAAGAACTATAGAATTACCTAGGAGATGGTGGAACAAAACCAAGATCCACAGAAGCTAAAATACCCTAAAGGTAAGCGTTCTGCTGTACCTTGGGCGTCCAGGAAACGACCGCCGATGACCCTGTCCGAGTGACAAGGTATAGGATGTCGTTTAGAAGGAAGACAAAGTGTTTGACGGTGACAGCTGGAGGCGCCGGTGCTTTGCAACGATGTCTGTCGGCTCGGCGGCGCCCTCGACCGGTCCTATGACTCAACGCGAATCTCTACTTGCTTAAAATTCTGGTCCACAAGTGGAAAAACCACTCGAGCGTGTGTGTAAAACAAACACAGCAAACCTTGGCAGCGGGTGAATTTGAAACGGCAGTAGATCCAGTTCGCTCCACTTTGTTTTGGCACAATTCAAGGAAATATGTGGTAGCTGATAGCCAGCAGCAGAATGTCCTCTTTTATCATTCTGGGGATTCTTGATCTTCTCAAGCTAGAAGCGGGATGAAGAAACGTGACTTTAATTGAAATCCAGTACTAATTCGAGCGAAGTGGCGCCGCGGGAAATTCCGGGTTCGACGTCCGTACTAACCCATGGTTAATCGTGCTTTCCCCGTGGTCGGCAGACCAATGCTTGGATGGTTTCTTATCTACCATGATTTCCTTTCCATTATTTCCCTTTCATTCAATTTCACTTTCATATTTAAAGTTTGAGGTGGACAAAGCGGCGCAGGGGTGGGTTTCCTTCGGGTTCTCCAGTTTCCCTCGGCATCACATTCCATCGGTGATTCACTTTCATTCCATGTATCATAAGTGACATCCTCTGCGGTGCCATAGTAGTAAAAACGGGCGTTAAACCTTTGGAACAATATTTCAGGTGTGTTTCCAGGTGCATGGCAGACACATGCTCAGTGGAAAGATTACTCCCCGTGGCCACTAGATGGCTGCGAGATCCACAGGTCCTTGCACGGGTTTCTCTGGCGGCCCACCAATAGATCGGGACATCATGCCTGGAAGTTTAGAAACTTCCGCATGCCACTGTCTGCCTATGGCGTGTATCCTCTAATAATTTCTTCACCTCATCCCGTCCTCCTGAGGGTGTGAACCGCAATATATCTGCATAAGTGCAGTGCGCGAAGTGTTCCCCTTCGCTATCTGACCTTTAACCACTGCCCATTTTGTCGCGGGTTAAAACGCGGCGGAGGACGATGGATTTTTTCGGGTGTAAAAATCCTTATCATGGCTTCCTTCGGAAGGGAAGCAAAGCCGCTGGTCCCGTGTCGTAGATTTGCGGCTCGTAAAAGCACCTGAAAAAGAGGCATCTGAGCAAAATTAAGCGGTCTTTCACGCCCAGTATAGAATGGGACGCTGAGAACCACAGCTGTTAAAGAATATCCATAAGTAAAACTCCATTTCATTTCATTTCCACTGTCCATTTAATCATTACCAAAACAAGAACACTGCAGTTTTAAAAGTAACGCTTTAATCATAAATCCGTTGCTTTACAACGGTACCCTACCAGTATGAGCATTCGCGAGACATGCTTTAGTGCTTCCAAGTTTCATTAGAGGTTCTTATTCACATATCATTTAGAATCTTTGGGTGAGAGGACCACAATACATTTATAACTCTGTTTATACTGTTTAAATTATAGTATATGCGCTTGTTACAAAAAGTAATATATGTATTATCCAATAATAAATGCTGTATCCAGATTTTACTATATTTACACTTTGCAGGTCCACTGAACACAAAAGATACAATATAGAACCCTTTTTAGCAGGATTTTATTCTAAGGATATAATTTTAGAAGTAGTTTCTTTAATAAATTTAAATATATTTATATATTTTTGTATTTTTTTCTACAGGAGTAATAGTTTTTTATTCAGAAAATGGCCTAAATAAAAATATTTAGCTTAAATACAATGCTTGTTAAACAAATTATTTTAGGGATATAAGCCGATGATTTTCACGAAATTCTCCCCATCCCTTCTCAATAAATGTTAGAGTCATTTCGAAAAATAAAAATTTTCGAAAAAAGTTCCACGTAGAAGATAGTTTGTTATGTGGAGATTTTCTTCAAGATCTTCACGTCACAACCTTGGAAGATGCTGAACTTATACATTAAGAGTGGATTTTAACTGGCGTTTCGATGTTGAGTTATACTGCATGCAGAAACGGACACATACAGTGTTTTTCAGAACATAATGACCCTTGGCGCGTCTTTGCAGTTTGAGTTTAGGTAGTTTGTGTTGGGAAACCAACCCTCCCAGTTGCCAAGTCTTCCACTTACTGGTTCCTTAAGTGGGGCGCGAATCTCAACTTGCAGGCAGAGTCTTCGAATCTCCAGGAAACAGAGATTTTACTACGTTGCCTCTCACCCCTAGTACAGGCTCGTCTTTTGTTTGCTAACTAATATTCTACAGTGGCAGAGGGGAGCGGTCCCGTTTGTAGGTCATCATGTTTTGAAGAAAACTATGCTCGCACGCGCGCATCTTTTCCTTTGTGTATTATTATATTAATATCATCATTTTCATCATCATCATCATCATCATCATAATTCTTATTGAGGTTGCTTCCAAACATATAGGGTCCAGTATATCGGTACCGAAGTTTTGGGTCGAAATAATTTTTACGTAAATAATTAGCAAAACAACTATAAAAGTGAATGTTATAGCGGAGAAAGTCTCCACCTATAGCTTTATCTTAAACTCCATGGCACGACAGCTCACAAGGAACCTTGGCCTACCGCCCGGCCGCTGCGTCCCCCATCTCGATCCATGACAGACGTCATGGATGGGGTGCAGTATTGGATGGTGAGACGTGGTCTGCGCCTCAAATCCCCCGGCCGGTTAATGCGGTCCTCATGAACTGAAGCCGCTTATTCTCCATCTCAATTGGACCACCAGGGACCTCATGAGGCTGAGTGCACTCAGGAATCCCCACGCTGGTACCGGGAATCGAACCCAGGTCTCCCGCTTGGCAGGCAGCGAGCTACATCCGCGCTAATGTCTCCACCTATTTTGATTTAAAATGCGAAAAACTGCGTGTATAAAAACGATAAACTCGCTCCCTATTTATGAAGAGAGTTAATCTGGACAAGTTTTCCAAGAGGAGCGATGTGAATATTGCGCTGTGTTTTTTGCTCGTTGTCTGTTAAGCTGTCACCAATCAGTGTCAATTTGTCGGCCTGCAAGTTTGAAATGGAATGAACAGCATTCCAGCTGTCTCCAGCACCAAACCGGCATTTGGCGCAGCTTTGTTTAAACGCCGCAATGGCACTTCTGGGACCCGGCGCTAATAACGTAAACACGGAGCGCTAATATGAAAATACCTGCGTTAGGAGCACCGTGGGATCTTTCAAGAGCCCCACAGAGAGATTTGTGACTGCCATTCTGAAAATCCCACCCAAGGGGTTTACAGAGGGCATCCTCGCATTGTCCTACTGGGGTTTATTCAACCTCCTGTTGTTTACAGAAGCTTGTGCTGCCTAATCTCAATAGAGCAAACAACGTCTGATTAATGCTGTGGCAAAATAATTCCGTTTTGTTTATTTTGTTTTGTAAATAATATTTTACAATTAACAATTATGACAACAAAGCTATATATCAATTCTAAAACAGTCTGTTATGTTGCATTTATATAACCAATCTACTTGCTGTTCTATAATTACAAAAGCGTATGAACCTGCCTCTGTAGCGTAGGGTAGGTTTCTACCTTACATTGAACTCTAGGTTACTGTGAATTATCCGGATAAGATTTCTTTTGGGGTTTTCCCTTATCCTAAGAAGACCAATGCACAATAACTTTAAGTTCTATGGACTCGAAGTTCATTCATCGTCCGATATGACATTAAAAACGACGTTAAACGACATAAAAAACTATTCTGCTTACTTATTGAAATACACTTTTATTTCACACCTACACATTCTTTGTTGGTATAAGGATACATTTTATGGATGTTCTTTAACTATTGTAGTTCTCACCACTCTATGTCCACTTAATTGTACTTAGAGGTCTCTTTATCACGCTTGAGGTTCCTTTACGTGTCGTAAATCTACGATGCTGGACCAATAACTTTACTTCCTTCCGAAAGAAGTTATGCTACGGATTTTTACGCCCTAAAGAATACATCACCCTCCACCATAGGCCTAAGCGATATTCAGAATATTATCAAATTATTCTGATGCAATAACAGTTTCCTGTTCTATTTAAACTTACACAGAATATGTAACAAAATATGTCTCAGTAGCTACACAAACACAGGCAATGTAATACTTTTTTTTTCTTTTTTCTTCTTCTTTTAAGTATTAATCGCTTTTTATGGTCTCTATTATCCACCCAACTTTTACTAGATTTATTCAAATCTCTCTTTCCAATTGACCGACAGTGAATTATTTTTGGGTAATCTATTTTCTATCATTCTGTCTACATGATTCTTACATTTAATTATATTTTCTTCCAGCTTTATCATTAGCTGAAAGGATTTTAAATGAGATACTGTTTCATTCCTTATTTTATTTTATCCATTTTAGTGCATCTCTTTACATATCTCATGAACTTCATCTCTGTATGCGTGATCTTTCTCCTCCTCCTTTTTTTTTTTTTTTTTTTTGTTATTGTCCATGATTCATAACTCTTTATACAAGACTAGTCACAGCCATAATTTTATAGAATTTCATTTGTGTTTCCTTTACTGTTTTTCTTCTCAAGATGCTTCCAATTGTTCCATAGACAGCTTGAAATCTATTAACATTCTTCTGGATATTTTTGTAATATTTAAAACTAGTATCATATCCCAGATAATTGAAGTAGCATACTTTTTTACTTTCTCCA
Organism: Hymenopus coronatus; assembly: GCA_030762935.1. NCBI lineage: Eukaryota > Metazoa > Arthropoda > Insecta > Mantodea > Hymenopodidae > Hymenopus > Hymenopus coronatus. The sequence continues at coordinate 101,586,806 of CM060890.1, forward strand.
TACGCACTATGTACATAGTGTATAGAGAAAGTATTGCACTCCACCAAAAATTCGATACCGAGATTTCACCGGAAATATATGTTTTAGGGTCCCCAATATAAAAAAAAAGCATTTTCACAAAAAGGTCCGCGCGCGCGCGTGTGTGTGTGTGTGTGTGTGTGTCCGTGTGTCTGTGAACACGATAACTCAAAAACGAAAAGTCGGTAAAATACCAAACTTGGTATTTAAGTTTAGTATCTTCCAGGGATGCGACACGAAGATTTTGAAAAAAATTCCCCCACCCCCAACTACCCTTTACATGGAACTTTTTTCGAAAATTTTGATTTTCTCAAAAATTGCTCTAACGATTTTGATTAAAATTTCGGATATTAAACATATTTACCTGAAAAATGAAATGTATAACTTGAATTTTCTGGGAATAGCCTCTGAAGAGTGGTTTATTCTGGATGAATTTTACTAAATTTTGAATGACTGCTAAACCGTAAGAGATGGACAAAAACTTACTACACAAAAAATGTAGAGCACTTTAAAACACACAATTTATGTTATACACATTTTTTTTTCGTGGAGTTCGTCGTTTTTGTGACATTCCTTATTTTTGGTTTCTGCTATGAAAAACGTATACTTTTCTCATACAGGAACTTGTCAACTCCTATCCATACAAACAAAGGAACTTCATTGACATAGCAACCAGCTTTTGACTATCACTTTAACCTACGGTTGTCCCTTATTTCGCTTCTACTTACAAGGAAGCGAGTAATAAGACTATTTCTGCTAAGTTTTTCTGATTAGCATAAAGTAAATAGAAGTATAAGCTTTTTAAGAATTATTTGTTGCAGGGATATGGAGAAAGTCATGTGAATGGTACACATCAGATTTTTTCTTTAACCTAGTTAGTCATATCGTACGATGAATGAACTTGGTGAAATGATGCTCAATACTCTCTGGACTATGTCATTTAAAGTTACTCGAATTCATCTTCTCAGGATAACTCACCCTGAGGAGATTCGAACTCGTGACCTCTTGAATGTGAAGCAGACGCTACTGAGGCGGGCAAGTGGGATACTGGTTCTAAAAGTTTATTTTATATTTTAGAGCTTCCTTTATTGCAATGCTGCCTCGTGGACAAAGTTTAACAAATACAAACATTAACAAGAGCACATACAATTGGTTGAATATAGCAATAGAAATAGAACAATATACAATAAGCAGTGTCAAAATTCGAGTTATAATGTTACAAGTGAAGTATTTGAAGAACATGAGATAATCATTAAATGGTAACGTCATTGATAATGAAGACTATAAACATTCTTAAGAACGCTATTGTGCTCTTCAAAGCAAATGTACCAATTGATTTAATATCTTTAGTGTATAAGCCAAGATCTTGCAGGTATCGTCGAAAAACTTAAGAATTGTTGCACGAGCATCAATTAATAGCCTTAATTATTATCTTCGACCTGCCAAAATTCTTCCCATTTAAAGTCATTATTTTTATCTTATTACTTTCTCTACACGTACCTATTATGTACATAGTGTACAGAGAAGATATTGTATTGCACCTAAAAATTCGATATCGAGATATCACCGAAAATATATGTTTTGATACCCCCTGAATCAAAAAAAATTTAAAATGTGTCCATATGTGTATCTGTGGGCGGCATAGCTCAAAAACAAAAAGTCCGTTGAAAACCAAGTATTTAAGTTTAGTATCTTCCAAGGAAACGACACGAACTTTTTCAAGAAAATCCCCCACTACCTTTTACATGGAACATTTTTTGAAAAGTTTGATTTTCTCAAAAATGACTAACGATTTTGCTTACAATATGGTACATTAAGGATATTTACATGAAAAATAAAACGTATATCTTCAATTTTCTGGAAATAGCTTCTGAGGACCTGCTCATTGAGGATGAATTTTGCATAACTGGTAAACATAAGAGATAGACAAAAGCTTATTTCACAGAAAACGTTGATCTCGTTAAAACCCAATTATGCCAATAACAAGGACTACATACATATATTTTCGTAGAGTTGACCGTTTTCGATATAGTCCTTGTTATTGGCTTCGTTTTTAAAATAATTTTAACTTTTCTCATATGGGAACTTCAACTCCTGACCACGCAAAGAAACAGATTCCAATCTCATAGCAACCACATTTTAAAACATTTGACTATCGGTTTATTCTAGCGTATTCCATTATTTCCCTTCAACTTATAAGGAACTAAATAATAAGATCGTTGTTACAGAGATTTACAGAAAGTCATGTAATTGGAACACATCAGATTCTTTTAGAGGCGATTTAATACCGGAGATAAATCTATTTTCTCTTCCATCAGCGTTATGCGTCAGGATCGAATACGGAACCTTGGACAGGAAAACCAGCGTTCGATCAACTGCACCACCCAGGTCGACATATTGCAGAGAATTTAGCAAAGAGAAGAAAAGTGGAATTCGAAAACAAAGCAGTGTTTCATTGCATACCCATGCACCAATGAATCTCCTATTCAATGAAGCTGTCAGATCGCATGGTGGTATTTGGCTGGAAATGTATGGCTACTGTTGCACTGAATAGCATCGAATCCAAGCTCCCTGGACCGGTGCCCAGGTCCTACCGCCCATCGAGACAAATATTTTCAAACATGCACATCTCTGTCTGATTTGTTTAAGGGCAACACCTCTTCATATCAGCATGTGTAACATGTAGAGATAAGCCTATTTGATTCAGAAGCTCTGGGATTATGCTGCAGAGTGACTTAATTAATTTTCTCGCTGTCGGCACACCCTTCGGTCGGAACGAAAACTACTTTTCGAGATGGTGCGTGGGCTGGGCACTGGTGCTGAAAGCTTCCTCAAACAAATTACTTACCGGACACTAATGCCGCCGCCGTATATTAATGAGAATGCGTTACAAAAACTGGGTTATGATAATTACACTTAAAAGTGCCTGCCAAGTTCCTATGTCAAAAACGTCAAGACACACTAGCAGAGGGTTTTGAATTTTGTAACCAGAGATTCCCTTGCTCATGCATAACACTATCTCAACGAAGAACTCTGTCACTTGTATAGGCATTATTCATGAACATTTCCAGAAGAAAAATTCTATAAACACTTCCATTCCTTAAGAGGTGTTTAGACTTCCTTGTATCGGTTAGGAAGTATTCATATTCAATATTACCTACAAATAACGAGTGAAATTTGTTACACATTGTAGGCTTACCCACATTAATTTTGAAATCGAGAACAGTTGCTACTAACAGTTGCCACGACTTTGCGACCGAATTATATATTTTATAGAAACTGATTAAAATGATGAAACTTGCGTTAAAAATCTAATGTGTTGCATTCACATGACTTTCTCTACCTCTTCTGCAACAAACTATTCTTACAAACACTTAAACTCTATCTACTTCATGCTAATCGAGACAAATCATAACAGAAATGGTTTTACTCCATATTTCTTGCAAATACAAAAGGAATAATGGTATTCAATGTAAGAAATAACAAGTGACTCAACAAAAACAACAAAATAAAATGATAATTATTATTATGATTATTAATCTCATTATTATTATTATTATTATTATTATTATTATTGCGTTAGACGATAATTATTGTGTGTTTTAATCTACATTTTTATAATACGTTTTTGTCTATCGCTTACGGTTTTTCATCATGCAAACGTCATTCGAAATCCAAATTTTATTTTTCATGAAAATATCCAAAGTGTAAGAAATGTTAATCAAAACTGTTAGTCCTAAATTTTAGAAAGTCTAAAATTTCGAAACGACTTCTCGTTTTTGTGTTGATGGACACACAAACACGCGCGCACCTCTTTCTAAAAGTGCTCATTTTTTGATTTAAGGGACCCCCAGAACGTATATTTGTAGTGAAATCTCGGTGTCACACGTTTTGGGTGGAATGCAATTACTACGAGATGTATGTAGTATAAATAATAAAACTGCTTTCCTACACTCACGTCACTTTATTATTCACCATTCTCTCAGTAACTCAATAGTTGAGCAACTGCCCGGAGAGCGGGAGAACCGTATTCAAATCCCGGCTGTGGCATTGCATTTTTCAGCTGGTTCTAACAATGACACAACAAGTGTTTACCAGACCTCCATTTTATGGAAATTATAGCTAAACACTGAAACAAAGCATAGCCAAATGTACACGCTACTCCAGCTATAATGACGAAATTCCTCCGGTCTTTACTCAACATAAAGTGAACCGAGAAACCAAATGGAGAATTTTGTCTAGGTCTTTCGGGAAGGCCGCGTCTTGGCTGAATTTCTTGCCGACGTTTCGCCTCACTATGTGGAGCTTCATCAGGGCTTATCATCTCTCCACGTCAGTTGCAGGTGAACTGTCCACGCGGCATTCCCGGAAGACCTAGACACAATGGACACTAGCCGCCGAGGTTTACACAACAAATAGAGAATGTTCATTTTTTTTAATTCGTCAATGGCCATATCGACTTGTGAAAGAACTACTATTATTGTAGGTTTACAACGTTAGGTTAACAAGTTTTATATTACTAAACAGACGCACATTCACTCTCACATTCATACTTCCAGACTCTATGGGGGTAGGGAATAATTTGTAAAAGAAAAATTCCCCATTTCAGCCGGGAATGGAACCCGGAGCCTCCGGGTAAGAAGTCAGATCGCTGACCACTAGACCACGGATGCAGTTTATTAATTATTTATTATTATTATTATTATTATTATTATTATTATTATTATTATATTTCCTTCAAACTATGTATAGAAATAAAAATAGTCTTCGAAATATTTTTGTAAGTTCAGCCTTTTTCAATTCAAACACCCGGTTCAGAAACATAGGATATAGGTACATTACCATTAAAAGTACATTAAATTAGCAAACATAATATAGTTATATACACATTTTACCAGGTGCGTGACACATGCACTGGAGGTGTGAAACTGTTCTCTGTACATTCCCATTGCTTCAGTCAGTAGATGTGGCTAAATCATATTTTTCCGAAGTCTACCAACGACGGTCTGACTTCTATCGTGCCAGCGTTGTAGCTTGTAAAAAGCAAGAAAAGTTCTGCTCCCATACGTCAAACGCTATTGGTACAAAGTAGCAATCACCAGAAAAAAGGGACGATATTACTACCACCTATCCGCATTTCAGTTTAAAATTACATTTTGACAATTCTTTACTACCATGACACTTGCTTTTATGCATTTTGTAATGCATAAAAATAAAAGCTTGTCAAACCATAATGCTACCGAAGTCCCGTCAACATCCCCGCACGCCAGTCGCTGTTAATTTCGCATGAGTCCATCCCATCCTTTCGCCATAGAGCTGGGATTTCGGCCTCGGTATTCTTCGAAATTGCATTTCAAGCTAGAATTGATCGATTTCTTATCCAAATTAACTACCAACAAACTCAGATAATAAAGTTAATTATATTTCTATTCATATTGTTTTTAGTAAAAACTAATGAACTGTGTAATATTGATAACAGAGTAGATATTAATGATATACTTTAAGCTTGAAGTGCGTAAATCACTTTTTCTAAGAATATTTAGATATATTTTTCGGTTTTTGAAAATTCAACACATATCATATCTAATCTCATCTCATCCTATAATATGAGATTATATGTATTCATGCGTATATTCGGAAATTATAAGTTCACTATTCATTTTAGACACTCTTCATGTATTTCTTGTTCATATGCTTGACATTTTTCGTGAAAATTAAAAAAAAAATTAAAATGTTTGACAATTTAGAGAGACAGGATGGAAACAGTTGTGTTGCATTTCCGCTATTAATCAATTAGTAACGCTGCATAGAAATTAAACATGCTTTTTTTGACTCATGGAGTCCTCAAAACATGTATTTCCAATGAAATCTCGGTATCGAATTTTTGGTGGCATATAATACATTGTAAATAGAGAAAGTAAAGGGAGTTGAATAGTCTATAAATTTAATAAGCCATCTTAATGTTTATAAATTCAGGTTTTATCTTCATAATCTTAAAAATATTGAGGGCAAAGAAAATTTGAGTCTCGTGGTACTGTTGATTGCCATAACAGACAAGAGCATTTATTGAATTCACTGCTGTTACTTCTTTCCGTTTGCTAATGTTCTATAGCACATTCAATATTTATTTCTAAACAACCTTAAACATTTCTTCTGACAGCTTTCTCTTAATTCACTAAAGCTTTTAGCCTCAACATCTTTGGTCAAATGCAGGAGCAAAGTACATGGTCACGCAAAGAATCCAGTTGCTTTTCTTCCATTTGTTCGTGTCTACAGGTTATTTCGTAACTAATAAAGTTTGATAAAACCATATTGTACGAGTTTCGCCTCCCTCTACATGTACAGTTAATGCTTGTGTCAAAGAACTCTTGAGATGTATTGCTTGTTGGTCACGAAGCCGACCGTATAGGGAAGCCAACAATTAAAGCGAGTGTCACTGATACAGTAGGCTCACTAATGGGAGGTAGCAAGAGGCACCTTGTCCTTAACGTGCCTGGATAATAAATTCTTGCAACACATTTGAGGTAGCTTTCCTTTTAAGGTCTAATTTGCCCTATGAGATCATCGCTCGATAGAAAAACAGATGCCACTACGATTTTGGAAATACTAGTTTCACTGCGATATGAAATACGAGCCGTTTGCAGCTGAAGTTCATTCAGGGCTGGTCATTCTTTAATGAATGAGTTGTCAGTCCGGTTGTTGTCAACATCACAAATCAATTTCGCACAAATGGGTGGATCCAGAGCGATTTTTCAAGGTTGCTTTCAAAAGCTGCACTATAACTGCGGAGTATTCAAGGTTGTCCTAACCTCTTTCACTGGTAAACAAGTCCCGGATTTTTAGGTTGTAAAAAGATAAAATTAGGTTCTAGCTATCAGTATATTAGCTTTTTATAGGATCTTACTAGCTCAATTTAGGAATTTATAGCGGCTTATACCAGAGAGGTAGAGCCAGACCGACAAAATCAACGCCGTCGCGGGACTGTGTGCCGGCATGTTGCCATGGTAAATCAATGGTTAGAGCAACTGTACGGAAACCGGGAGATCCACGAAGCTTTAAATTTTTCGTAACAAGTCAGTTGGAGAATTTAGTGCCGTAACAGAATGTTGCTATGATAACTCAGGGGTCAGAACAACTAGATGGGAATCAGGAGATATTCTTTGAGATATTTCTTGTTATTAGTTTCAGTTTTAAAATATTTACTTTTCTCATGCGTGAATTTGTCAATTCTTGGCCATACAAGCAAAGGAACTTCAATCACATAGCAACCAGCTTTTAAAATATGTGACTATCAGTTTAGTCAAATCACTTCCCTTATTTTCATTCAACTTGCAAGGAAGCAAGTAATAAGACGAATTTCTCTAATTTGTTCTCGATTAGCATGAAGTAAATAGAAGAATAAGCAATATAGCAAACCACAATATCTAATTTATTTAATATTGTGATACTCTTTATTATTATTACAAGTTAGGAACATTCACAGTTTGTAGTTGAATATATTCCATGCATCACTGCAATTTTTAATTCACAGTGGTTCAAGTCCCGTCTATGACGTTGAATTTTTCATTCTGACTCTACCTCTATAACTTTTGTCTTACACCGACTGGTGTGGAAGAAAGAATTCACATTAAATACCTACATATTCGTATAAATCACTGGGCATACAATTGTAATTTGAAATATCTTAATTTAAATAGTATAAGATTAAATTAACTTTGTTACAGTTTGGTACTTAACGACTTTTGAGCTATGCTGCCCACAAACAAACAGGGCCATGTTTCTTATTTTTTTGGATTTAAGGGGTTTCAAAACATGCATTTCCGGTGTAATATTGGTATTAAATTTTTGGGTGGAATACAATGCCTTTCCTCTCTACTATTCATAAGGTACATACGTGCTAGAGAATGAAAAAATGGTGCATGTAGCAATATCACTGGAAGAATTTTTACTTTAGATAATTAAATCGAATACATTAATTAATACATTCAGAATGAAAAGAGTATATTTGAATGAACTTGTGTTAATACTTCTTTTGTGACAGCAACGACTGTATAAAAATTGAAGGTCTAGCTTTAATATTTAAGAACATAATTTTTATTACTTCTTGCACCCTTAAATGTGCGCTATCTCCTCGATGGTTTTTTACTCTAGGCCCCTATGTGTAAGTCCTTGGAGATCTAAGTCTTCTGCACCGAGAAAGAAACCGAGATAGATATTAGCTCGTGAGGCGAGACAAGCGCAAAACCCCAAGTTGCGCAGTGGCAACTCTTTACCTGAAGGGCCGACGGTGGTAGTAATTGCGCCATCATGCATGCCATTTCTGTCCACGAAAGAGTGAAGTAAGCGCTAGTGTAAGTTTTAGTACAGAATTCTTTAATGTTAATGTAAATAATTATTACCAGATTAATGTTAACTTGGAAGAGGACAGCGAAGCTAAATATATCAATAGCAATGCTGGTTAGAAGGACGAAGATGATGGTACAGTTAGTGGGATTGAGGAACTGTAGAAATATGTGATGAGTTCCAATTACCCCTATGCGTTCATGTCTCAACTCATGACATTGGTTTGCTACTAGAGCATTTCGGAATGTGTCCTGCACGCCATCATCCGATTGGATAATATGCTTTGAGGATTCCCCCCACAGTGTTGTAGCTTCAGAACTCCGGAGAATGCCCGCAATGTGTTGCGAATATTGTAGCTGTGTCTTTGATATGAAGCAAGTAATATGCACCGATGTAAGTTTGGTCTTAGTTTTATCACCGATCTCAACCACACAAGTGCTTTGATACCCATCTTAAACCTGTTTTTAGAAATTTCATAATACAGAATAGTAAAACACTTTTGCATTATATTAGTAAAATTCTAACCGCCAACAGTTTTCAACCAGTCGCCTATGTTTTGCAAGTTCCGTTTACCAGCAGGCGCGTAAGTCTTTTTTTCATGGATCCCAAGAGCGGTTCCGAGTTTATAGATGCAACTATTAAACACTATTGGAATTTGTATTCTTCTTCTTCTTATTATTATTGTTTTATCATCATCATCATCATTATTCAACGAATATAAAAGGGTAGCAGTAGACAACGGAGGGGGACACGTTCGCATTGCGATCTATGCGGATATATTATGGATATCCCTCCCCCAGGAGGAAAGGATGAAGTGAAGGCACCAGAGGAAGTTACAGGTCGTAGACACATCAGAGCCGCGCGAAAGTAACATTTGCAAGCATGATGGTCCGTCTCACAGCTGGAGGCGCCAGAGAGAGCGTCCAAGCAACCCTTCGACCTCGCAACCATCTAGTATCCATGTGAAATGCATCTGCGTCATCTGTCCGCACTGACATTCACTACAGATCTGAATGCACGGCTTAAAGGTGTGAAGAAAACGTGATGAATGGGCAATAATGGAAAGAAACTCATGGTACATGAGAAACTACCCTAGCATTCCCAGCGATTCCGGGGAAACAACGAAAAACTCGTGGGCAGGAATAGGTGGTCTCTGAGGATCGAACCCGGGACCCCCAAACACACGTTATCGCGATAATTCTTCGCTCTTTACGCGAGGAAATGCAATAGATTACAGAAATAGTAATTAGTTTCTTTCTTGTACTCTTTAAAATTAAATGGATTACCAGTTATACAAACATTTTTCAGAAAGACTTCAGGGACTATTTCTAAAGAAACTAGAGGTGTAAATTTTAATACCATGTACAAATGCCATACGAAATTTTAATTAAAAGTGAAATAACGGTATCGAATTTTTGGGTAGAATACAATACTTGTTTATGTACATTGTACATACGTATATGTGCTAGAGAAAGTGTAAAGGTGTATATTATTTTATATGTCTAGACCATAATAGGTAGAGATTATTGCAAGCAAAACTTCGATACCGAGATTATGTCAGAAATACATGTCTAAGGACTGCTTAATAAAAAAAAAAAAAAGAATTTTAGAAAAAGGTGCATGTATATGTCTGTGCGTATATGGCCGTGAGCAGCATAGCTCACAAACCAAAACTCCATTAAATAGCAATCTCGCTACTTAGTATCTTCCAAGAATGTGACGCTTAGTTTTTCAAGAAAACTTTTGGAAATTTTTGCTTTTCTCAAAAATGCCTGCAACGATTTTGTTTGAAATAGCGTGCATTAAAGATATTTAGAATATGTGTATTTTTATTTACATATTTTTATACTATATATTTATATGACATATATGATTTACATTACAAATATTGCCTTGTATATTAACTCGTACGGATTATGAAACAGTATATATCTAACACTATAAATGCTAAAATAAGAACTGAAGCTTTCCTGGCGACGTGTTAATTTAAAATCTTCTCGGGCTTCTAGCCAGGTAAAAACTTTTTACCTGGCTAGAAGCCCGAGAAGATTTTGAACTATAAATGCTGCTAAAATATTTTTTTGGGGGATAATGAAGAGTAATTAAAAATGAATGAAGTTGTAAACGTGTACTTTTATGCTAGCCTTGACACAGTTTATGAACAACAACAACACGCTCAGCCCTTAGAGCAGTTGAATTTACAGCACAGTATAAAACGAAAACTAATGCAACTAGTAAACTGCTACACTACAGAGTCTAGACTCCGAAAATACCTACGAGGGGAGCGTTTGCCTAACAACACTTAGTAAGCATGTGGCCAATAGAGAAAGGGGGGGGGGAGAGGAATAATTTCAACTAAACAAAAGTGACTACAATGTTCTACACACACATATATATATATATATATATATATATATATATATATATTTATTATGCCATACTTAGGTCACTGTTGTACTATGGTTTTATATATGGTGTATATATTATGTGTATATATGTCTTTTAAGTGTAATTATCTATTATAAGAGGGTGCATTTATGAAGATGTACTCTGTGCTGTAAATCTAAATGGCTATATTTGAATATCTTTGTATTTTTATTTTCGGCTTCACTTTTAATTCTTTATTGCTGTTTAATATTGCTTTTGACTGTGTATTACCTTTGTCTTTTTATTTTCGTGTTTACTCTTTTAATTCTTTGCTGTTGTTGTTGTTTTAATATTGCTTGTAATGTGTATTACAAAAGCACGTACGGTCTGTGGACCCGTGCGATTGTTGAAATCCTATGTTATGATATTGCTATGTCAATAAATACACTTATTCATTTATATTAAGCATGTGCGAGTCTGGTGTTATCCAGACTCCTAAATTTTTAGATGATAGTCGCTGGAGGTGCGTAAAAGATATACATTATAACTCTAGGATACTGTTCACTTGCTGTTTACCTAAAACATTTATCTTGGTCTAGTACTTCCGGTGTAGACCGCGTCTTAAGGCTAAAACTTGCCAGCGTTTCGCCCATCTTATGATGAAGGGCTGGCTGCTCCTTGATAAGATGGGCGAAACGCTGGCAAATTTTAGCTCAAGACGCGGTCTACACTGGAAGCACTGGACCAATATAATTTTAATATTGGCCGTGGAAGTTTACGAAAACATATAACATATAATTTCTCTGTGTTTATTTTGGATAACTAGAGATTTTCGGATATCTCTTCAGCTTCGCCAGTGATATTTTTGTGTCAAGTAATAATATATAAGAATGTATGTTTTATTGTCTTTACGTTTATTTACATACATTTTCTAATTTATTGTATGTGATAGTCTTATGCCAATCAAAATAAAACTTTATAAATAATTTGTCCCTGCTTGAATAAATTTAAGTTATATTGTCTTAATTACGATTCAAATATATTTTGTAAGACTAAGAACTATGTTATGTTTCATTTGAATGATTCAGACTTCTATAACAAAATATTTTTGTGAAACAAACATATCTACTAAGTATGTTTGAAGAACTATTTTTTTCATGTATCCAAAACCATCGCTTCTAAATAACGTGTCTACCATCGCGCTTGAAGTATCAACGTAAGACATCTCACCCCACATGTTTTTACCTTCTCTAGCCCGATGTACAATGCACATGGTGGACAAGTGTATTCCACCCAGAATTTAATATTAAAATTTCACTAGGAATACACGTTTTGAGCCCCCCTGAATAAAAACATAAATTTTAGATACATGTTTGTGTACGTGTATGTGTATCTGTGGGCACATAGCCCAAAAAGGAAAAATTGATTAAATATCAAACTTGGTGTATAAGTTCAGTATCTTTAAAGAATGCGAAACGAAACTTTTCAAGAAAATTCCCCACCCCAACTACCCTTTACATGGAATAGGTTTAGAAAAATTTTATTTTCTGAAAAATGGCTCTAACAATTTTTATTAAAATGTCATATGTTAAAGATATTTTCATGACTAACGAAATATATATCTTGACTTTTCTAAGAATGCCGCTGAAGATCTTAATTTTGAATGACTTTTGTAAAACTTTTGTATAACTGTTGAACCGTACGAGATAGACAAAAACTTACTGCACAAAAAAGGCAGATCTCATTAAAACATACAATCTATGTCGTACATATGTTTTGCACAGTTAACCGTTTTCGAGATATCCGGAGTTATTGGTTTCAGTTTTAAGGTACATTTTTCTCAAAGGGCGAAATCTTTCTTTTCGTCTCTTTTGAAGGACATGGCTATCGCTTTAGCCTAGTATATTACCTTATTTCCCTTCTATTGACAAAGAAGTAAGTAACAAGACCATTTCTGGCAATGTTTGTCTTGACTAATATGACGCAGATGAAAGAATAATATTGTGTAAGGAATGTTTGTGGAGCAACTAGAGAAAGTCATGTGAATGGAGCTCATCAGCTTTTTTACGCTTCGAACTCGGACAGACAGAAGGATAAGCTGACCTTTTTATGTTGTTTACGCCCAGTTTGACCTTGACTACACACTATAGGGCATCTATGTGTTTTGCTTTATTTAAAGGCGTTCATATAGCTGTATAATTATGCTCGAATAATTTAGCGTTTTAATCTTATCAAAAAACGCACTTAGAGCACCTTTGTGATCTAGTGGTTGGCATGCCAGTCTCCAACTCCAGAGATCCCCGATTCAATTCCCGTCTTTAGTGTGGTAATTTTTTTTATAGAAATTATTCCCTACATTGCGTTTCATTAACCTTTTTAGTGCCAGCCCAAATAGCAAACCGCTGTCTGAGAAGTGCCAAACAATTTTATAGCAGAATGTAGGGTATTAAATTATTAGTAATAAAATGAGTAACAAATGACAGTGAGTGCTGAAACTTTTTTAATTTTTAGTTAATCCTTTTGTCTACTGTATATTATGCATTATATGGATGAGAAGTCTGTTCAATATGTTTAAAAAATTGAAAACAAATGCAAAATGTCAAAATAAAATTAAAAATCTCAAAATAATCGATAAATAAACATACACAACCTTGCTGCATAGAAAGTTCAGGCTAATTAAATAAAAGTACGTATTACTAAAAAGCATCCTGTTTTGGTATTTTATTTTTAAAATAAAAAAATTATGAAAATGGTATCACGATTAGATCGTGATTGGCGCTAAAGAGTTAAAGATTTATGTAAACCTATGAGTTCATTTGCTTTATAATAAGAGTGTGGCATGCTGCCTACAGAGCACGGCGCTATATACATGGTGTCAGGTCTTTTTGCCTGTAGTCTGGACCACAGGTATGCTGCCATCGCTGCTTTGCATATTAAAGTTTATAATCAAGTTATGTTGGATGTATTTAGCTCTTGAAGATACACTTCGTTGCCCGTTCTTATAGCTTATGAGCCTCTTTCTCGTAGACATCGTTCTCGAGGTCACAGAAACGTTTCTGGGATCCTGTACAGCCAGAAGAGATCCCCTAGAAGGACCTCCGATATATTCAAATTTCATCCATTTCTGAAGTTGATTGAACTGCACAATCAAACGAAAAGCGGATCATGTGTAGGTATATAATAGGTGTGTCATTGGCGAGAGTTTAACTTATATTGTTTTAGTAATATTTTATTAATTAAGAATTAATTAATCTGAATTTATTGGAATTTTATTTTTACATATTCTTGAAAAAAATACAAGGTTTGTTATAAGCTGATTAAGTAATAGGATGAAAGTGACTAGCCTCTGCCGATGGCACTCCTAGTGGACTTTTCGACGACAACAAATTCCGTTGGGCTACGTGTACATTCGCACTTTGATGTCACATCGGATATTCTAGAACACTTATACATTCAATGCTGTTTGGCTAAGACTACCCACTATCAGGGCATTGGTTCTCCATATTAGGAGTACGACCACCATGTCGGAATGCACTTCCGGGATGCCGCTAAATCTATTTAAGGGACTGTAGACCCGACCACCAGGTCTTGACCGTCGGGAAACCTCTGCTTGGTTGGTGCGTCTTGGGGCGTCGCTCAGGGCTCAACCGCTCAACTACCTCGACCACTTCATTTCTCACCTCGCCCATACACACTATGACATATCTCTTAAGGTAAGGCTTTATGTTGGTAACCCCGTAATCAGAATTATACTGGCCAGGATTAATGGAATATATTGCAACCCCCACTTTTGTAAACCAAGCATGGGCAACCAACAAAATACTTAATTTTTCACAATATATTAGTTTAAGTCCCGGTGTTACCACTGCTCTACCATCTGTCTTGGTTTTACCACCCTCAAATAGGTATCCCCCACGTCGCAGAACCTTGTTCGCGACAATAATACTGTTAATGTAATATATGTGCAGTTTTACTTTCTCTATACGTACTATGTACATGGTGTATAGAAAAGGTATTGCACAAAAATTCGATACCGAGATTTCACCGGAAATATATGTTTCAGGGCCCCATGTATCCAAAAAAAGCATTATCAACAAAAGGTCCATGTGTGTGTGTCCGTGTGTCACGATAACTCAAAATGCCAAAATTGGTATTTAGGTACAGTATATTTCAGGGATGCGAAGGTATAGTATATTTCAGGGATGCGACACGAAGATTTTGAGAAAAATCCCCCCACTTCCAACTACTCTTTATATGGAACTTTTTTCGAAATTTTTGTTTTTCTCAAAAATGACTAACGATTTTGATTAAAATATCATATATTAAAGATATTTACTTGACAAATAAAATGTATGTCTGGAATTTTCTGGAAATAGCCCCTGAAGACTACTTTATTCTTGATGAATTTTACGGAATTTTGCATAACTGCTAAGCTATAAGAGATGGACAAAAACTTACAACACAAAAAATGTAGAGAACGTTAAAGCAGATAATTTATGTTGTATACATATTTGTGGAGTTGATCGTTTTCGAGATGTTTCTTGTTCTTGGTTTCAACTGTGCAAAACTATACTTTTCTCAGACAGAAATTTGTCAACTCCTGTCCATACAAACAAAGGAACTTCAGTCACATAGCAACCAGCTTTTGACTATCACTTTAACATATAGTACTCCCTTGTTTCGCTTTTACTTACAAGGAAGCAAGTAATAAGACTAATTCTGCTAATTTTTTCTCGATTATCATGAAGTAAATAAAAGCATAAAAAATTTAACAATAATTTGTTGCAGATATGTAGAGAAAGTCATGTGAATGGAACACATCAGATTTTTTTTACTTCGCCTAGCACGTATATACAATGTATTTATAGGTACAGAAGGTTATTCCAATCAAAAATTTAATACCCAAATTTCATAAAAGAATACACGTTTTGGGGAACCCTGAATAAAAAAAAACATTTTTAGAATAAGCGGTGTGTGTTTCTGTGCTAGTATGTGTGCCTATGGACAACATAGCTTAAGAAAGAAATGTCGGTTAAATACCAATTTAAAATACTAAGGTTTTCAGAAAAACCCCATGCTAAACTGACCTTTAAATGGAACACTTTGGAAAATGTTTGATTTTTAAATAGTGGCTCTAACGAATGCCTATATTAAACATGGCAAATTAAATGTAAGATCCTGAAGTTCTTGAGAACAGCCCTGAGTATTCCTATGTATTTTCGTTTTTACGGTTGTGTGATAAAGATGCAGTAAAGATGCATGAGATTTTTATTTTCTCTACTTAGTACATAGAGAAAATATTGCATACCACCCAAAACTTCGATACCAGATTTCACTGAAAATACACATTTTAGAATCTCCTGTATAAAAAAAAGAAGAACAAAATAGAAAAAGTCCGTGTGTGTATGTGGCCATAACTCCAAAGCAAAAAGTCGGTTAAAACCAGATTTGATATTTAAGTTCAGCATCTTCTAAGGTTGCAACACGAAGAATTTTAAGATAAAATCCCCACCCCAAACTACCCTTTACATGGAAAATATTTTGATTTTCTCAAAAATGGATATAATGATTTTTGTTTAAATACTGAATATTAAATATATTTAAATAATAAATAAAATGTACATCTTGAATTTTCTGGGAGTAAACTCTGAATTCCTCTTCATTCTGAATGACTTTTGCATAACTGGTAAACTATAAAATGTAGACAAAAAGCTACTACACAAAAAATGTAGACCTCGTTATAACAAAACACATAATTTGTGTTACACATAGTTTTTGTGTAGTTAACCACATTCAAGATATTCTTTATTATTTGTTTTAATTTTAAAATACTTAAAACTTTTCTCATTCGAAATTGTCGACTTCTGGCCTTGCAAAGAGAACGAATTTCAATCACATAACAATCAGCTTTTAAAATATTTCACTATCGCTTTAGTGTATGATATTCCCTTATTTACTATCTACTCACAAGGAACTAAGTAGTAAGAATATTTCAGGTGTTATTTATCTCGATTAGCATGAATAAGTTAAGACTGCCTCCGTAGTCAAGTGGTTAGCATGCTGACTTCTCATCTGGAGGTCCAGGATTCGATTCCCAGCTGGGGGGATTTTAAGTTTTTAAGAATAATTTGTTATAAAATATAGAAAAAGTCATGTGAATGGACCACATCAACCTTTTTTTTAGGTTTAGACAAAAATATCCATAGATTTACTATTATTACATAGTATACATTTGTAACCATGATAGCCGAATATGCATAAGGATGATGCTGATAATGATGATAATAATAATAATAAAAATACTCAAAGCATAAATAAATACACCAGTGCGGCAGTTCATTCCATGGGAAAATTGTCATTTTAACTTTAGGCTTATACTAGTTATTATATGATTTCCCACTTATTACATGACACAATTTTTTTTTTTTTTTTTTTTTTTTTTTGTAGCTTAACGTCCTTTAACCTGATTGGTCATATCGGATGATGGATGAAATTGGTGGAAGGATACTCAAATGATTTCGAGGTCTATGGAGCTTAAAGTTACTCGACATTCGTGTTCTCAGGATAAGGGAAAACCCCGAAAAAAAACCTTATCCGGGTAACTCACCCTAAGCGAGATTCGAACTCACGACCTGTTGAATATGAGGCAGACACGCTACCACCACACTACCCAGGCGGGGTCACAAGTGTTATTAAATTTTATTATTATGATGTAACGAAAAAAATCGTGATGTATGCTTTAAAAACCGCGCTAGAGGCCATATGGAGGAAACTAAAACGCTGTTTAGGTTCATCTGAGGTGGTTTAATTTCATAATGCCCATTAGAGCAATTCGCAATTGATGGAAATCAGTGCAATCAAACGTAAAACTCAATAACCAATTATTCCACTAGATAATGATGGAAATAATACAATTATCCAACGGTGCATTAGTTGCACGTGATGCGGGAACATTTTTATGTGGACATCAAAACGTTAATTAAATCCTATTAAAGTTGATGACAATAGTGGGGACAAGTTGTTTTGCCCTGTCGCGGGGCCTGAGACGCACTCTCAGGAGTTGAACTCTAGGATCTTGTAACCTCTGCTCACAATAAATAGCTATGCCCCTTACAATGGCATGAGTCATACAGCGGCTTGTGCTGTAAGGTTAGAACCATGTGGTCTGGGATTACTCAGCGCAACAGAATGTGGTGACACACGGGTCAGCCAGTGGCGGCTCTTTAGTATGCGCATAAGCATCGAGCAGCTAAGATTCTAGTAAATTGTTGTACTGGTTTTGTTAAGGGGACAATATAGTCTGAACATACGGAAATTACACCTTAAGTGAGTTGAAAAGCCACTGCTCAAATGCTTTTCCAGAAATTTGTATGAATTATTCTACGAGCGCCGTTTTTTTTTTTTTTTGTTTTTTTTTTGTTTTTTTTTTTTTTTCAACCTCCGATAGGTTATAAATAAAAGACAAGTTTATAGAAAACAATTATTTTATTACTAAAAGTCTTGTACACTTATAGTTACTTTTGAGCATAATCACCGAAAAGATTGAGACATTTATCGTACCTGTGTACAAGATTTGCAATACCCGCTTCAAAAACTGTTGCCGCCAATGATTTCAAATGAAATGGAAATAGCGTTTTATTTAACCGCAGGCGATGACACTTGTGATACATCGAATGAATATGGAGCATTGGTTATAATGCGATGACGGAGGAAACCACAGAACCCGGAGAAAACCCACCCCTGCGCCGCTTTGTCCACCACAAATCTCACATGCAGTCGCTTGGGATTGAACCCGAGTCGTCTAGGTGGGAGGCGAGTGGTTTAACCACTCGGCCACGGCGCGGCCCCGGAGACATTTAGTAGTTCCGTATAAGTAATTTTAAGAAATATCTCTCCCCCTCTCTCTCTCTCTCGCTCTCTCTCTCTCTCTCTCTCTCTCTCTCTCTCTCTCGTGTTCTGAACAACCATATCGCAGGTCAAGAGGACATTAAGTTTGGGACTGTGCATGTGATGCACATATTATGTCCTTATAAGACAATATTATGTCGCTTACTTTGGAATACTCTGGAAAACGTGTACCTTTGTAAATTTGCTGGGAGCAACGCACTTTAGAGCGTAAACGAAATGGCGTTTTATTTATGGATGCTCTTTTATCTACTGTGGTTCTCAGCGTCCCATTCTATACTGGGCGTGAACGACTGCTTAATTTTGCTCAGAGGCCTCTCTATCAGGCTTGAGGTTCTTTTACGTGCCGTAAGTCTACGACACGGGACCAACAGCTTTACTTCCCTTCCGAGGGAAGCCATCTAAGGATTTTACGCCGGAAAAAATCCATCGTCCTCCGCCGGGTTTGAACCCGTATGAAGTTAGCATGGTAACTATTACACCATGGAGGGCGACAAAAATGCCTTCGAATAATTGTATGTATATATATATATATATATATGCTCCTCAGAGAAAGTTCAGAGGACACATCCAGAGAGGTCTACATGACATTTCCGTTGTTTAATAAATCATTCATGTTAATTAAGTCCGCTGTCGCAAAACACCCAAGTCATTTCCAGAAATGTGTTGCAGAAAACTTTCAACACGTGTTTCGAATTTGCCGCTACAAACAGGAAAAAAAGATGCTATTATTCATGTAATGTGTTGTGTTTTTCTTAAAGGGTTTTTGAAGGTGTCTTAAATTGCTGAATACATCAATTGTTCATAACTTGGAAAATTTGCTTCCTTAGGCAAGTCGTCCTCCAGTGAGTGGTGGTTAGGATGGAATCCTCCATAGGATACACCTTCAGCACTTCGACCTACATCCTACATCAGATTTATTTGCTGCCTATGACATCTTAAAAGAGAGAATAAAGTAAAGGAACTACATGAGACTTCACAGAGCTAGGTGGCTTCCTTTGTAATTGGCATTGGCCCTGGGATTTTCCGTGGTTTTCCTGAGACCACTTAGGTGAATGCGGGTGCTGTATATCTACCACGATTTTTTTCTTTTCATTTCCCTTTTTCATCTTTCAGATTGGCGGAAGGTATGGTTCGGCAGATGGCACGGTCGTTTGCTCCGAGTAAAACTCTCTTACTTCTGGTTGCGCCGGTTGAAGCTAGGTGCTGTTGTAGCGACTTACTTCCGACGGCCTACCGGTGCCTGTGTGGCCTACGTGGCGCGCTGGGGCTGCCATTTAATGAAACTGTTAGGGACTTCCATGCGTCTCTGCACTTGGCTCCGTACGCTCCTGTGTGCTGGTCTGTGAGTTCCCTTACTCTATCCCTTCCCCCGGAGGGTGGTAGGCCATACTTGATAAATACTTAGAGCCTTTGCTGAGGTACCCCCACCTCATACAGGAGGTTTCAGGTTACAACCAGGCAGCTACAGGAATACCGAAACTCCCTAGACGTTCTTGGTTGGAAATTGCGTCTTGCAACTGGAGCTGCCCAGAGAGCACGGTGAAACGACACGTTCAAGAGTATTCGCCTTACTTTCGGGGAATACTCTTTCCTTTAAGCAATCGTCCACGCCATCTCTCCGGTCCCCCAAAAACCTAGCCGCACAACTGAAACATCAGAAAGAAAGGAATGAAGGGGAAATTATGGAATAAAAACATGGTAGGTAAGAAACTACCACAGGATTCACCTACCGCCCAGGAAAACTACGAAAAACCAAAGTCAGAGTAGGTGGTATACAATACGTGAGGTTTCCCCGTTACCCCGAATCCATCTCGTTCGGAGTAATATCCATACTCGAGGGTTCAAACTTGACGAGAGCGAGTATTTTTTTCAGGGGTTAACATTTTGTGAGGAATGCATTCCATTGTTAATATACTATAAGTTGGTTCTAGAAATTGAAAAAGAAAATAAAAGAGAATAAGAGCCCACACAGAGAGTTGCAAGTATATCTTTACTTACAATATAATAGGTACAGACATTTTATGCCACCCAAAAATTGGATACTGAAATATCATCGTTAATACATATTTTGAGGACCACCGAATAAAACTGCCTTTTGCATAAAGGCCCGTGAGTCTATCTCTGTGAGTATTTGTGTGTGTATGTGTGTGTGAGCGCGCGCGCGCGGTTGCGTGGGTGTGAGCATGGTGTAAGTCTTTGAATTGCAGAACTCAAATACGTCAGCTCGGTTAAATACAAAACTTTGTATTTAAGTTCAGTGTTTTACAAGGATGCAATAAGAAGCTTTGAAGAAAATTCTTCTACCGCAAAGTCCTCTTTCTATGGAATATTTTTCGAAATATTTGATATTCTCAAAAATGGCTATAACAATATTGAGTAAAATATATCATTTAAATATATTTACCTGCCAAATAAAATGTATATCTTAAATATCCTGGAAATAGCCTTTGAGGTCCACTTTATTTTGAATGACTTTGCATAACTGTTAAACCGTAAGAGATAAGCAATAAGTTACGGCTCAAAAACTGTAGTGTTATGGAGCTAACCATTTCCGAGATATTCCTTGTTATTCCTTTCAATTCTCCAATAATTATACTTTGTCTCAAATGGGAAGTTATAATTCTCATTTCTTCATCCTGACCAATTAAAGCGAACGGAATTTGAATCCTCTGCCGCTTAGCGGCAGCTCTTTAAAGATTTTACTATCGTTTCAACGTACTTTATTTCCTTGTTCCGCTTTTACAAGTTATTACGTACTAAACCATTTACGCTTGATTTATCTTGATTAGCGTGAAGGAAATAGAAGAACAAGCATTTATAACAGTAGTTTGTTGTAATATATGCAGAGAAAGTCATGTGAATGTAACACTATTATTTTCTGTTTTTATTTCTCAGGTACTATAAAACATAAATTAGATGCTTGTTAAGACATTGCAGATGCATAATTGCAAAATTCGTATATTAAAACTGAAACTTAAATGTATCTCCGGTTGAATGAATTTTATTAAAGTGTTCTAAAATATGTATTTCAAGAAAATTATATAATATATATTTATAACATTATATACGAGGGGAATTTCAGAAGTCATGGCAACTATTTGTTATCAATCACTAAAGCTCCAAGAGACAAAACTCAGGATATACGATATAAAGTCCCTGGAAAGTTCTTCAAAATGCTGGTACAAGGGATCCGGGTTCAAGGACCTATAGGAGCGGTCGTTGAAATATGTGTAAATAGTGATAATTATTTTATTCGTATTACATATGCACAAAAAAGTACGCGTACGTTCGCGTTATATTTTTACGAGCTAATGACTTTCAAAATAATCCTCCAAGGTTTCCACATATCTTTGCCAACGATGAGGAAGGCGGTGAATACCATTAAAGTTACCGGCTTTAGAATACTAACGTTTGCATGTGTCTTCGAGCACCTACCAATGCACTCAGACGTCATCTGGTGGTGTCATACCGTACTGTGTACAAATTGTTTTCAAATGTGTATGTTGCAAAAACCGCATATTCGGTTATTCAGAATACATGAGATAGTTGCCATGACTTTTGAAATTACCCTCATATATGCTAAGAGACTAGCCAGCATTTTCACAATTGTGATTTTTACTTTCTCTACACGCACTATGTATATAGTACATAGAGAAGGTATTGCATTCCACTAAAAAATGTGTTTCGGAAATTTCAACTGAAATGGACGTTTTAGGTTCTCGTGTATCCTAAAAGCATTTTTAGAAAAAGGTTCGTGTGTCCGTCTGTCTATGTTCACGATAACTGATAAACGAAAAGTCGGTAAAATGCCAAAATTGGTATATAAGTTTAGAATTCCAAGGATGCGACACGAATGTTTTGAGTAAAATGCCCCCACCCCAAACTACCCTTTACATGGAAAGCTTTTCGAAAATTGTGATTTATTCAAAAATGGCTCTAACGATTCTCATTAAAATCCTTTATACTATAGATATTTTCACGGACATTAAAATATATATCTTACACTTTTTTGGGAATAGCCTCTGAAGACCTCTTTATTCTGGATGCATTTTTTTTGGATTTTGTATAATTACTAAAACGTAAGAGTTAGACAAAAACTACCACACAAAAATGTAGATTTCGTTAAAACACACAATTTTTGCCATATACTTTTTTTCGTGGAGTTGACCAGTTTTTAGATATTCCTTGTTACTAGTTTCATTTTTAAAATTCTTATAGCTTTTCACACACGGAAATTTGTCAACTCCTGGCAATGCAAAGAAACGAATTTCATCCACGTAGCAACTATCTTTTAAATGATTTGACTATCGTTTTAGCCTAATATATTCCTTCTACTTAGAAGAATGTATTTCTGTAACGATAATTTGTTGCAGAGATGTAGAGAGAGTCATGTGAATGGCACATATCAGATTTTTAGAAAAGGAAACCAAATATTAAAAATTGTCACATTTCTGTACTCTCCTTTCTTTGAATGGCTCAAAAAAAAAAAAAAAAAAAAAAAAAAAAAAAACCTACCAGAAAAGCTCTCCTCTCCTCAGATATGACTCATGCAAGTTCATGACTCATTTCCTTGAAATTCCGAACTACAAGTTTCCAATGACGTATTATTACTCAAGATCTAAGCGAAGTGAACAAGCAGGAAAATTGAACCGCCTTATACTTCACCATGTTTGGCGCAAAGATCTAAGCCTTCTTGATCATTCATGAAAAATGAATCATAAATCAAGACAAGCAAGTTATCGTGCAATTTATTCTGTAATATTTTGCCTTACCATAACGATTACATCTTATGTAAGAACAGTGAGTGATTAAAGGATTAGCATTCGCTGTTGTGCATGTATTCTCTGGACCAGTGACACTTTGTAGCTTCTTGCACTGAACACAAGACATTTAATTTTATGGCTTTTCTAAACTGAGAAACATCCGACATACAATTCACACTGTCTCTTCCCTCAGCATAACTGCATAATTTACAATCTGCTAGCAAGGTAAATCCTGTCTCTATAGTTTCTTCAGATGTATGCATTTTCCGGGTCCGACCGATTCCCTCCCAAAAATGTGTTCCTGATTACCTCGCAAAAAATCTGATGTGTTCCATTCACGCGACTTTTTCTACATCTCTGCAACAAATTATTGTTAAAAAGCTTATGCTTCTATTTACTTCATGCTAATCGAGAACATATTAGCAGAAATAGTCTTCTTACTTGCTTCCTTGTAAGATGAAGAGAAATAAGGGAGTATCATAGGTTAAAGTGATAGTCAAAAGCTGGTTGCTATGTGACTGAATTTCCTTTATTTGTATGGACAGGGGTTGACAAATTCCTGTATGAGAAAAGTATAACTTTTTTTCATAGCTGAAACCAAAAACAAGGAGTATTTCAAAAACGAACAACTCCACGAAAAAAATTACATAACATAAATTGTATTTTAATGTGCTCTAGATTTTTGTATGGTAAGTTTTTGTCTATCTCTTACGGTTTAGCAGAATAAAGTAGTCTTCAGAGGCTATTCCCAGAAAATTCAAGATATACATATTATTTAATATACGAAACTCTTTCCATATAAAGGGTAGTTAGAGTTGGGGGCATCTTCGTGTCGCACCCTTTGAACATGCCAAACTTAAATACCAAGTTTGGTATTTAACAGTCTTTTTTGAGCTATGCTATCCACAGACACATAGACAGACAGACAGACTGACAGACACATACACGGACCTGTTTCTTTTTTTTGATTCAGGGGGACCCAAAATATGTATTTCCGGTGATATCTCGATATTGAATTTTGGGTGCAATACCATACCTTCTCGATACGCTATATACACAGTACGTGTAGAGAAAGTAAAATGATTCAGTTATTTACCTTCCCAAGTTCCTATTATTCAAGTAAAGTGTATTCTGACTCTCTCCATGGCTTACCCGCACTTTTTTCCGTCGCACTTTACACAGAGTTCGGACTGTCAAGGAAGTTAACCGAAATAACCAATCAATACCCTTGGTGTGTTTAGAAAACATTTTCACTAATCAATTTTCGGAATCACTTTGTAAGACATGACAGTACTGTATTGTAATTGACTGATCTATCCATTATATATTTTACTTTCTCTACACGTACTACGTACATAGTGTATAGAGAAGTTGTAATGCACCCAAAAATTCGATACCGAGATTTCACCGGAAATACATGTTTTGGGTTCCCCTGAGTCCAAAAAAATCATTTTTAAAAAAAGGTTCGTGTATATGCGTGTGTGTGTCTGTGGACAGCCTAGCTCAAAAATGGAAAGACCGTTAAATGCCAATGGTATTTCAGTTTGGTATTATCCAAGGATGCGACACGAAGATTTTACAGAAAATTTCCCCACACCAAACCACAGTTTACATAGAAAATATTTCGAAAATTTTGATTTTCTCAAAAATAACCCTAACAATATTGAGTAAAGTCTCTTATATTTAAGATATTTACATGCGAAATAAAATGTACATATATTTTGAATTTTCTGTGAATTGTCTTTAAAGATCTCTTTATTGTTGATGATTTTTATTGCATTTTGCATAACTGGTAAACCGAAAGAAATAGATAAAAACTTACCACACAAAAATGTAGATCACGATAAAACACACAATTTATGTCATATACATTTCTTTATCGTTTTTGAGATATTCTTTGTTATTGGTTTAAAGAAACGTATGTTTCTCATACAGGAATTTGTCAACTCCTGTCCATACAAACAGAAGAACTTCGGTAACATAGCAACCAGCTTTTGACTATCACTTTAACCTGAGGTACTCCCTTATTTCGCTTCTACTTACAAGGAAGCAAGTAATAAGACTATTTCTGCTAAAGATGGGGGACATTTCCAGCGTATTCAGGGGGGAGGGAGTAAATTCCCACGCTGGTACCGCGAACCAAATCTCAGAAGCAAGTGTGCTACCAATGCGCTTACTCATTTTCAAATAGATTCAAATTATTTTAAAAGCACCAAGTGGGAAAACCATTTTTTTATATTCTTTGTTGTTTTTGGATAGGATTTACAACTGCTTTTAAAACAGACGGCACCGCAGGCGATGGCACTGAAGATACATGGAATGAAGATGGAGCACCGGTGGAATGCGATGACGGGGGGAACCAGAGAACCCGGAGAAAGCCCGTCCCAGCTCCTATTGTCCATCACAAATCCTTCATGCGGTCACCTGGGGTCGAACCTGGGCCTCCCTGGTGAAAAGTGAATGGTCTAACCACACGGCCACGGCGCGGCATTTGTTAAAGTTTGTAATTCATATCATATTATTATAAAAGTATTTGTTTTAATTTTGCGTAATTTTGGTGTAATTTCAGAGATTCCAAGTATTAGTATTTTATGACCATAAATATCTTCCTAGCATCCTAGGTCTTCAATTGAGAAGAATATAAATCAAACGAAAGCTTAATTTGGAATGTGAAAGTCTGGTCGCAGGCTTATGAGAAGCGGAAGATAGTTCCAGAGATGTTTTTCATTCCAATCCAGTTTTGTCGCACTAGATAGCATCGATGTGTCTCACCCCAAGTCACGTAGGCAGAGGAGGAATTCTGACCGAAAGAAACCAAATTGGTAGCTGGTGGTCACTTATGCTATTTTACGATTCCATCTGGTCCGTTATAAAATTTATTTTATGACCTCATATCGTGCCTTCCCTTTCATCTTCACCTTCTTGTTTTCTGCTGCCGCAAGATTCCCCTGTGGCGTCTGCGATATTGCCATAAAAACCATCCGGAACGTAAATTCTCGTGATAAATATCAGTTCTCTAGTCGGTTTCATCAGTCGGCAAGGATTATAGTAATAACCTCTCTTGCATTCTCGAATTTATTGCTTTGTTCTTCTTAATGTTTAGATCTACTATGCGTAACAAACCGACATCTAATTACACCACTTTGTTTCTTTACGACATTATACTAATGCCTATGGCTAAGTCCTTCTTTCTACCTCTATAACTTTACTAGCTTTAAACAAGGGACCTCCTGAACAAAAAACTTGGTGATATTAACAGCTGTTAATATATCACAAGAAGCTATGTTTTAACTATATGATGCGTGCATTTAAAGTAACCAATATTACATACTCCTATAAAATGGGATTGTTCTATCCATAGTGGGTTAATCATGATAAATGTTTTATTATAAATGGTTTCAAGTTACCAATGTAGAATTATTTTCTTTGAGCTTGTGGAAACATTGCTCAACTGAACGTTCAGAAGTGGTTTAAACCGTACAGCCTGCCTTAAGTTTCTAGTTATTGAATATCTATCCCCATGATGATGATGATGATGATGATCATCATCATCATCATCATCATTATTATTATGATTAAAGGATTCAACGGGCTAAGTTAATAGAAAATGTACTATGATTCTATGGTGAATTTGTTTATAGTGCAATGGGGATTGATTGCGTCTGAGACAGCGGCCGGGTTGATATCCTCAGTGTTCGTTCATGAGTGCCGACGTAGCATATACTCAGGATTTTACGTTACGTAAATGGAAGCGCTCACATAGACTCAAGAAAGTCGTTCTCTGTGGTCTAAAACTTTTTTCAGGATACACGTTTTATCAGAAATGTATCAATTTTTATACGTTTAACTTATGCATGTTTTATAGTACAAGATTTTGCTTATGTGTAGTCTTTTTTTTTTTTTGGCAATTATATTAAAGGATATAATTTAGAAGTAGTTTCTTTAAGACATTTAAATATATTTATAACTTTTTTATATTTTTTTCGGTAAGATGCTAGCTTCTGGTTCCCAAGTCGTCGAGTTTGAACTGTTGTCCGGGTGCTGCAATCTGAAAACCGTTGAAACCCTGTTATAGCCGTGCAGTAAATTCCTGTTTCGACCTCCAATGTACCCTTTAACCTCATCCCTCACTCCCAAGGGCATCCCCTCATGGGGTGCAGGTACTCCTCAGGAAAATTGGGCTGAAAATCTTCGTGTTCAAGTCCTCGAATATTCAGAATTCAAATAGAAAGCGTAATATTTAACTATATTTTCTGTTTTGCATTATACTATTTACAAGTATATACAGAGAGACATTAATGCGGATCTTTTTCTTATTTAATTTAGGGGCTCTCAAAATATGAAGGTGTGATGAAACATCAATATTGAATTTTGGTTAGAATGCAATACCTTCTCTACATACCATTTCGTTGTGTGTGATAGATATATTAAAAATACCTGCAGACAAAGGAAATTTCAGAAGAACAGAACCCAATATGCAGCATGTGTGGTGTTGAGGAGGAATATTTAGTATGAAACATTGGAACTGAATAAACTCTAATAAATCTCAAGATTCCATAGATTAAGTTTCTACTAGGTGCAACAATCGCACAGGATGAACATATATATAAAAGGAAGCGATGATTAGAAGAAACACAGAGGATAACGTACAATGAACCTAGGGTTTTTGTGTGGGAAAGTAGGGTATGTTGATCTTGTTCATTTCCCTATTATTTTCTTTTTCTTTCCTAATAAAAGTTGCCAGACAGATAGCAAAGATGCTTGCTACAAGAGGAAATGTAATAGATGTTTGTTCAAGGTATTTTGGAAATTTCTCATCCGACTTCAACCATTCAGTAGTGGGCGACTGAAATCGCTTTGTAAAAATACCATACTTTCAGCCGTACTCATATTCTACGGCCGAAAGTATGTTCCCGATTTGTTCAGTGCTGTTAAGTTGGCTGAATTTTGCTTTGAGAATGTCATGATGTCGGTGTTAAAAAGGAACATTGTTCTCCTTCCATTTCAAAACATCAAATATTTGGCAAATGTATATCCTTTATATTTCTTCTAAAAGGGTTTTAAGTATGTTGTTTCCAGAGTTAGCTATATTAAGGAGCTATTTATTGTCTTTCTTCCTCCTTCGATAGAATGTTAGGAAATTCAAGTCGATGATATGGCTGATCAAATTGGCCCTGCACGACCTATCTATCCCTTTATTTGGGTATGCTACATCGACTGAAAATTAGTTTTACTTTCACCATCATGTACATATTAAGTAAAGAGGTAATGTATTCCACCCAAAATTCTACACCGATAATTCACTGGAAATGCCAGTGTTGTGGTCGCCTGAACCCCCCAAAAAGCAATTTTTGGAAAAGGTCCGTGTGTGTCCGTGAAAAGTAAAGCTAAAAAAGGAAAAGTCCAATACATTCCAAAGCTTATATTTAAGGACGCATCTTCCAAGTATGCGACACGATTTTGAACTACCCTTTATATGGTACATTTTTCGAAAATTTTGATTTTCTCAAAAATGCTCTAACGATTTTGATTAAAATATCAGAGGTTTGAGATATTTTTATGCTAGCTGAAATCTGTATCTTGAATTTTCTGAAGTCCTGTTCATCCTGGATTACTTCTGCATATTATTTAAAATATTATTTTGTTTCTTAACGACACTGTCAATTTGCAGGATCATATCAGCACCGCCGTGTGCCGAAATTTCGTTCCCCAGTTCTTTAACATGCCAGTAAATCTAGGGCTGTCGCTTTTAAGCACACTTAAAAATCATTAGTGTAGGCCTGGTTTGAACCCGCGTCCTTGAGTGCAGAAGGCGCCTAACCAACCGAGCTACCCAGACCAATGACCTCTGCTTAGCTGTAAAGCAAAACAGAAGGAGAAAATCTTAGTACACAAATATGTAGATCTCGTTAAAACTTGCATTTTGTCAAAACAATTTTTTTGTAGGGTTATTGGTTTCAATTTTAAAATTCTTATATATTTATCAAACGGAAAGCAGTTATTCATTTTTCTTAGTTTTGGACAAGCATCACAAAGCAATCGGCTCTTGAAACACTTGATTATCGCTTTAGCCTAGAATATTATTCCCTTATTCTCGCATATCTACAAAGAAGTACTAATAAAATTATGCCTGTAAATTTTATATGGATAATTTGATCTAAGTAAAAAATAAGCTGTTTTGCACTTTGTTGCAAAATATGCAGAGAGCACAAGCAACACTTCAAATTGTTGTTGTTATTCCATTTTTATCCGACCTTTATACCATATTGGCGGCCTTTTACGTTTGGAACATTACTGCCTTCTGGCAATGGTGTTAAAGTTTTATAGTGTTTAACATACGGTACTGTTGATACATGAATGAAGATGGCGATGGCGGGAGACACCGGAGAACCCGCCGCTATGTCGCTTTGTGTAGCACAAATCCCGCATGTGGTCGCCTGGGATCGAACCCGGGCCGCCTTGTGAGAGGCGAGTGGTCTAATCACTCTAGCAAATGGTGTTAACCCTGTTTAGTTCTCGTTAGATTTTATTTCTTTGGGATTTTGTAGAATAGATCACATCCACACCTAATTCGTGCTCCCAGACTCCAGGGAGGATGAAGAATAATTTTGACTACAGAAAAAATCTGATGTGCTCCATTCACATGATTTTCTCTACACTTAAGTAACAAATTATTATAATAAACTTATTTTTCTATTTATTTCATGCTAAAACATTATCAGAAACGGTCATATTACTTAATTTCTTATAAGTAGATAGGAAATAAGGGAATACACTATGCTAAACCGACAGTCAAATGTCTTAAATGAGGTTACTATGGGATTGAAATCCGTATCTTTGCGTGGCCAAGCGTTGACAAGTACCCGCAAGAGCAAAGTTCCAAGTATTTTAAAACTGAAACCAATAACAAGGAATATCTAAAACGGCGAACTCCATGAAAAAAATGTATATTACATACATTGTGTATTTTATAGAGATCTACGTTTTTTGTGTTGAATATTTTTGTCTGTCTCATACGGTTTACCAGTTATGCAAAGTTCAATAAAAATAAAGAGGCTATTCCCAGAAAGTTCAAGATATACATTTTTACTTTCTCTATACGCACTATGTACATAGTGTATAGAGAAGGTATTGCACTCCACCAAAAAATTCGATACCGAGATTTCACCGGAAATATATGTTTTAGGGTCCCCTGTATCCAAAAAAAAAGTATTTTCAGAAAAAGGCCCATGTGTGTGTGTCCGTGTGTCTGTGAACACGATAACTCAAAAACGAAAAGTCGGTAAAATACCAAACTCGGTATTTAAGTTAGTATCTTCCTGGGATGCGACACGAAGATTTTGAGAAAAATCCCCCCACCCCAAACTACCCTTTACATGGAGCTTTTTTCGAAAATGTTGATTTTATAAAAAATGGCTCCAACGATTTTGATTAAAATATCGTATATTAAAGATATTTACCTAACAAATAAACTGTATATTTTGAAATTTCTGGGAATAGCCTCTGAAGACTACTTTATTCTGGGTCAATTTTACGGAATTTTGCATAAGTGCTAAACCGTAAGAGAGAGAGACAAAAACTTACCACACAAAAAATGAAGAGCATATTAAAACACACAATTTATGTTGTATACATTTTTTTTCGTGGAATTGATTGTTTTTGAGATATTCCTTGTTTTTGGTTTAAGCTATAAAAACTTATATTTTTTCTCATACCTCTTTGTGAACTCGTGTCCATACAAAGGAACTTCAGTCACATAGCAGCCAACTTTTGAGTATTACTTTAACCTATGGTACTCCTTTATTTCGCTTCTACTTACAGGGAAGCAAGAAATAAGACTATTTCTGCTAATTTTTTCTTGATTAGCAGGAAGTAAGTAGAAGCATAAGCTTTTTAAAAAATAATTTATTGCTGAGATATAGAGAAAGTCATGTGAATGGAACACATCAGATTTTTTTGTCATGTAAATATCCTGGATATAAAAGATTTTAATTAAAATCGTTAGAGCCATTTTTGAGAAAATCAACATTTTCAAAAGTATTTCCATGTCAAGAATAGTTTGGGATGGAGGGATTTTCTTGACATTTTTCTAAAAAAGCTTTTTTGTATTCAGAGGGTCCTAAAAACATATATATATTATCTCAGTATCGAATTTTTGGGTCCAATATAATACCTTCTCTATACAATAAGTACAAAATGGTGATTATCGTAAAAAAGCCAGAAATCAAAACTGGGACCCATCGCACTACAGGTAGTGCTGACAACTGAACTATGGGGCAGCTTATGGAAGATGCAGACCATCGTAAATAATCCATAAGATGATTGGAGTAGCAAATGGACATCTTAATGAAGCAGGTCATCAAACTACCGGTCCATTTGACCATTCAGATGCGGTTTACCACACTCGTTAGCTCTGTTAGCGAACATTACACATCCATCGGCAATACGAACCATGTTTGGATACTAACAAGATGTATATTATGCATCCTGTGTTCAAATGTAGTTTTTGAATATTTGCCCATCCGTCGAACACCTTCCCAACTTGTGTAAGCCGTTCTTAACTTGCTTGCTTCGTATTTCGGATTTGTCCCTTTCTTATTGCATTATTGCAATAAGAATTGTTATTTTCCGTAAAAAATCTGAAGTGTTCCATTTACATGACTTTCTCTACTTTGCTGTAACAAATTATTGTTAAAATACATGTTCTTCTATCTAATTTATATAATCTAGATAAATATTAGCAGAAATTGTCCTAATTACTTGCTTCCTTGTAAGTAGAAGGAAAATAAGGGAACGCACCAAGATGAAACGATAGTCAAATCTCTTAAAAGCTGGTTGCCCTATACAGAACCAGAAGTCCACAGCTTTCCATGCGAGAAAAGTTTAAACTAAAACAAATAAAAAGGAATATCTCAGAAATGGCCAATTCCACGAAAAAAACGTATATCACATAAATTGTGTGTTTAAAAGTGTTCTACATTTGTCTATGTTTTACAGCTTACTAGTTACGCAACATTCAGCAAAATTCTTTCAGAATAAAGAGGTTTTTAGAGACTAATCTCAGAAAATTCAAGATATACATTTTATTTGCCATACAAATATCTTTAATATATGGTATTTTAATCTAAATCGTTAGACATTTTTCAGAAAATCAAAGTTTTCGAAATTTTTTCCATGTAGTTTGGGGTGGGGGAGATTTTTTCTCAAAATCTTCGTGTCGCATCCCTAAAGATAGTAAACTTAAATACCAAGTTTGGTAATTTACCGACTTTTCGTTTTTGAGTTATCGTGTTCATAGTCACATGGACACTTACACACATGGACCTTTTTCTGAAATTACAAGGGACATAAAGCGTATATTTCCGGTTAAATTTGGTATAGAATTTTTGGGTGGAGTACAATACCTTCTCTAAACGCTATATACATAGTACGTGTAGAGAAAGTAAAAAATGTCTTTTAAAATATACTATTTGGTGTGTCTGAACTTTTTTTTAGTAAAACATGTCCTTTTAATTATAACACAAACCATACGAGGCTTTTGAAACACACTGTATCGAAACATAGGTAGAAAAATCCCTTTTTATATTAATACTGTAGTATATAATAAAATTATAGTTGGTGGAAGGCATGTGAAAGTAGCATATTGTTTTATTTTTAATTTCTCTACCATGTAAATAGTAGATAGAGCAAGTGGGTGTTGCATTCCACCCAAAATTTGATTCCGAAATTTCACCAGGTCTACATACATGTTCCTGAATATAAAAAAACTTAGAAATATGTGGTTTGTATGCACAGAATAAGTAATAAAGTTTCAATTTTATTACATACCAAGCTGGATATATAGGTCTAGTATCTTCCAATAATACAAATCGAAGATTTGCAAGAAAATCATCCAAACTCAAACCATCCTACTTTCAATAGCAGCTCTAACAATATTAATTAAAATATTATATTTCCAAGGGATGACCATGACAAAGGCAATGTAAATTTTAAGTTTTCTGGAATAGCATTTGAAGTCATTCTAGAAGACTTTTGCAGATCTCTTCAGTAGATCTCATTAAAGCTCACAATTTAAGTTAGGTATTTTTTTTTGTGGAGTTAATTATAACTTTCGAGATATTTCTTATTAATATTTAAGTCTTCCAATAATTATACTATCTCAAATGGGAAATTGCCAAATTATAATTCTTTTGCAGAAATGATGATAAAATCAAGTGAATATAGCACAGATGTTTTAACGTTTTCATTTCTATTTTACAGTGATGACATTTGAGAACGCGATTTATGAATTAATACTTTTATTACTCTAAGAAATGAAAGAAAAAAATCTGATGGTTTCATTCACAATGTTTTTTCCACTTCTCTGTAAGACATTATTTTTAAAAAGATTACTCTTTTTTTAACTACTCATGCTAATAAAGATAAACATTATCAGAATGATTTTATTACATAGATTATTTAGTCCCATATAAGTAGAGGGGAAATAAAAGAATGCACTATAAGCTAAACCGACAATCAAATCCTTTGAAAACTGGTTGCTATGTGTTTGATATTTTGTTCTATTTATATGACTAGAAATTTAGCGATTTCCGTATGAGAAAAGTTTAAGTACTCTAATTTGAAACTATAACAAGGAACATCTCGCAAATGATTATATCAAAAAAAATTATATACGACTTAAATTGTATGTTTTAACGAGGTCTACATTTTTATGTAGTAATTTTTGTCTGTCTTTTACAATTTACCAGTTGTGAAACAGTCATTCAGAATAAAAAGGATCTCAGAGGCTATTCCCAGAAAACTCAAGATATACATTTTATTTTTCTATAAGTGGTTTAAATATACGGCATTTCAATTCAAAACTGTTAGACGTTTCTGAGAAAATAAAGGTTTCGAAAAATGTTACATGTAAAGTGTAGTTTGGGGTGGGAGATTCTTTTAAATATCTATATACAGACACACCACATATAGATATTTATCCAATTTTAGTTTTTTTTTTTTTTCTTTTTATTATTCAGAAGACTAACAGACAAGAAGTCTCCAACTATGGGTCAGTATCCTTGGTGCTAGCTATATCTACTCGTAAAGTTATTGAAACTATTTTAGAACAATTAGTTTCATATTTTGAAATAACAAAATATTAAGCGATATACAATATGTTTTAGGCCCAATAGGTCTACTGCTTTGGGTATTGAATCCGTTATAAATGTTCTTCTGAGAACAAGCACAATATAGCAGCATGTTTATGTTATCTTAGTAATGCTTTTGACTGTTTACCACATGATCTGTGCCAAGAAAATTAGAATCCTATGGAATATAAATAAAGAATTGTCTCTAATTCGATCATAGCTTGGTCTTTATTAACCAAATTCCTACAGTTCACGATGTAATAACGGGAGTACCTCAAGGATTTATTCTTGGTCCTTTTCTTATCATTGTAGCTGTTAATGACTTGCCCGCTAATACTCCTGGTAAAGTGATATCTTATGCAGTTGAAACCATCGTACTTAATAGTGTTTCAGCAAGTACTTTTGATTGGTCAAATACTTTAGATGAAATGTCTGATTGGTTTGGAGCAAATGGTTCACATGTGAATAAAGTAAAAAGCAAGCCCACAATCTAATTTCGTTTAAAATATAAAAAACTAGAGAACAAAAAGTGAAACTTCTTGGAATGTGGTTGAACAACAAGATTTATTATAGTTTATTTCATTGTCATTTGAACTATAGCATTTTGTTCTGGGGTAGCAGCGGGGAAGCCAGCAAAAGTATTTTTGTTCTAGAAGATGACTCTTAGAATAATAAAAATTGTCATTCTAACCAGCACTTTTGATCTATTTTTAAAGAATTTGGAATTTTAACTGTGGCTTCTTTGTACGTATTTTCATGCATTAATTTTGTTCATCTCCAAAAGACAGATGAGAACTTTTTTTCTGACATACATACACATGATACATGGGGTAGAATTAACATTATACCAGCTAAATTACGCTTACAGAAATCTCTTGATTCTCATCCCTAACTTGGAGTGAAATTATATAATAAATTACTTTTATGTAAGACAAATTGTGAGTGCAAATTCTTTTAAAATTAATGTTAAAATAGGATTATGCTACTTAAATCTTAGAACATACAAGAATACTTAAACACAGATGCATTTTAATGACTTGCTGACAAAACCTATTGGAATATATGTATACTAAACAGTGAAATAAGTTATCATTGTCATTTATGTCTAAGTAAATAAAGTAAAAAGGTTGATAATGCTGTATTTAAAAGAATCTTGTACTTCTGTATCAAGCCTCTCTCGTACGTTAAACCCCAGGAGTAAGAAAGCTACGAATCACCCTATATAATTATTAAAACAAAGATGTAGCCCAAGGCCATCAGAAGGGTTAACCCCATTACCCCTTCTGCCTTTGAGGCGTTCCGCAACAATCTCATTGCTTCATCGCAGCCCTCTATGTTTTGTGTAGTATCTGAAATCTCGGCTGCAGTTAGGGAAGAGTTCCCGAGACACTGGGAACCAACATAAGGCCTGATATAATAGCAGTTTGCCATATTCGGTTTTAAAAAAGAAAATTATGTCGCTAGCTCGAGTCCTGCAGAACATCTATGATAAAGTTGCTACTTGCAGCTGTAGCTATTTCCATGTTACTGAATCAGCTACAAAGAGCCTCGATTTAGTACTTGTAATTTATTGTCTGGCCTGAAGGAACGTACTCGTGGTGAATAACAGGTTCATGATGTGAAAAAACCGTCAACATGGCCTTGACCTTGCTCCGACTTCGCACGTGGAGATGCAGACGACTGACTTCCATTTCAGGTTCATTGCCATTTACCTGCTCATGACTCATCTTGTGATTAAAACGTTGAGGTTATGCGGGTCATTATTAACGGTTTCACACATATACAATGTAATTCTAGCATTAACGTCCTGCTATCCATGTGATACAAATCAGATTGTCATTATTCGTTCTACCCGCCCTTTCCGAAAGCCAGGCTTAACCAAGGCTTGACAGATGTGCGGTGTTATCCGATGATTTTCTTCGGATCTTAAATCTTCCTGGTGGGTTTCTTCTTCCTCTGCTTTCCTATAGAGGAAGTTTTGCATTTTACCAGGTAATTTAATACCGTGATTTCCTGAAAATACCGTTTTGAGGTTCTCTGAATAACAAATTTTACTTTCCTTACCTAGTATTTATTTAGTACATATTATATAGGTAGTATATAGATAGAGAAGGTATTACATTACAATCAAAAATGTCCTAGCCTGGAATTTACTGGAAATAATGATTTATTAAAAAAAAATAGTGTGTGTATACGTGTCAGTGTGTAACTTTGAACATAACACAAAACGAAAAGCCGGTTAAACACCAAACTTTATAATTAAGTTCGGCCTCTTCCAAAATTAAATGGAGCTTTATTCATGTCCGCTGTAGTTTTAAGGTCCCATTCTATACTGGGCACGAAATAACGCTTAATTTTACTCAGAAAGAATTCATGACCCTCCTCCAGGTTTGAACTCGCAGCCTCGGGTGTATGAGATATCCACTACACCACGGAGAGCGACAAAATCTTCCAAGGATGCTAGAAGAAATAATTAAATATGGTACCCCTGCGCTTAGGTAACTATACCGGGGCATACTTTCAAACTATAAATTTACTTCAAAAACAAACATTGCACGCTTTATCTGTTGTTTAATTAATTAGGATAATTATATTACAAAATAAAATGTAAAATTAAAAAAGTAGATAAAGGTTTAGAATATATAATAAAAAGGAGTTGAGATGTAAATTAATTAAAATAAATTGAGGTAAAGCAAACAATTCTAAACAGAAATATTCTGGAATGCAAGTAACAACAGAATGCGACACGAAGATTTTCAAGCAAATCCTTCCACTCCAAATTACCCTTTACTTCAGGTTCTCCCAATTCGAGTTGCTTGAGGGCGTGCAGGCCTGTTTACAGTTCTCACTACAGCAGCACAGCTACTCACTCCTGAATATCAGTGGTAGTGAAACTCTACATATTGTTTCGTACTTGTGATGACTGATACATTCCTGTTGAAGTCATTGATTTACAAAGCGATACTGAGTTAAAGGGTATCAAAACAGGAAGGTAATACCTAAACCATTTCTACACTTTCGTTTCAAAGGGAAAGTTTCCCAAACGGCACAATCTCGCTGCAGAAATTTTGAGTATATTTGGGAGAGCCTTTGTACATGAGACGCTGTTTTACTTTAACGTACCTTACAAATCACGTAATAGAAGTCAAGAGAAGAACACTTGAACATTTGTTTGCGATTGGATGGTACATAAAATACAGTCCCACATATTTGAGAAACTGATTGAATACAGAAAACTGTAAAAGTCGCGGCGAATTCCCGATGGATAAAAAATCTACTTTCATTAGCCAGATGCATTTAAATATCACGTATACTGTGTTTTGAATTTTCTAGGAATATTAATAAGCAATTTTAATTCGTATTGTAATAGGTATCTGTGTAAAAATGTAGCTCAGGTTATTGTGTAAAGTAACAATGAGAATGTTATTCACTAAAACGTTTTTTCAGTTATATCCATATAGAAAACATTAGTTTACAAAATGAGGCAGTACTTATGACTGCAAGAAGTTGCAAATAATTAACAAGCAAGATCATGTAAATAAATATATCTAATATAGCAATAAGATTAATTTATTAGAGGATGTTATCATAAGCTTAGTTTTAAGAGAGAAGATATAGCGAAAAGAGAGAAATCTCTCGCAAGGTTTATGTGGACAGCAGCCAGGGAACTGGGGAAACTATAAAAGAATGTTCTGGAGTTAAAAATCTGATGTGTTCCATTCACATGACTTTCTCTATATCTCTGCAACAAATTATTGTTAAAAAGCTTATGCTTTTATTTCTTTCATGCTAATCGACAACAAATTAGCATAAATAGTCTTATTACTTACTTCCTTGTAAGTAGAAGCGAATAAGGGAGTACCACAGGTTAAAGTGATAGTCAAAAGCTGGTTGCTATGTGACTGAAGTTCCTTTGTTTGTATGGACACGAGTTCACAAAGTCCTGTATGAGAAAAGTATGTTTTTATAGCTGAAACCAAAAACAAGGAATATCTAAAAAGCAATCAACTCCACGAAAAAAATGTATATAACATAAATTGTGTGTTTTAAAGTACTCTACATTTGTTGTGTGGTAAGTTTTTGTCCATCTCTTATGGCTTAGCAGTTATGCAAAATTCCGTAAAATTGACCCAGAATAAAGTAGTCTTCAGAGGCTATTCCCAGAAAATTCGAAATATACATTTTATTTGCTAGGTAAATACCTTTAATATACGATACTTTAATCAAAATCGTTAGAATCATTTTATGGAAAATCAAAATTTTCTAAAAAAAAGTTCCATTAAAAGGGTAGTTAGGGTGGGGGGATTTTTTCTCAAAATCTTCGTGTCGCATCCCAGGAAGGCAACTACCAAGTTTGGTGTTTTACCGACTTTTCGTTTTTGAGTTATCGTGTTCACAGACACACGGACACACACACGGACTTTTTTCTGAAAATACTTTTATTGGATGCAGAGGACCCTAAAACATATATTTCCGGTGAAATCTTGGTATCGAATTTTTGGTGGAGTGCAATACCTTCTCTATACACTATGTACATAGCACGTATAGAAAAAGTAAAAAAAGGCTGCATTAGTAAGGAGTGGTATGATAATAACAATGTGAAAGTTACTGGAGAGCTGGCAACCTAAGTGAGATACTAGAATAATTTTAGTGACTCAAAAAAAACATTACTGTAAGCGGCAAATAAAGCCGATTTATGCACCGTTTTAATGCTTAGGTAGAACAAAAATGCTCGAATATACTCAGAGACGTAGCTCTCGATACAGTTGGTCCTCAGTTATTGTAAAAGACAGTCGGTTTTCATTTACTGAACAGTACATTTCAATTAGGTAGAAGTGCATTTAGTTTGTTCTTCCCCAGTATTTTGGTGTTACAGATTACTTGCGTAAGAAACGTGATACGCAAAACTGAGTTTCACGTGTAAGTGAACGTGTAATACAGATTCTACTATGATCGCATAGAAATACAGCGTGTAAATAAATTATGAAACCTGTTGGTAACTGTTTAAATAAATTGCTTAAACAAAAAATTATACCTAAATCTGTTCACGCCCTGTTAACAGATACTTGCTCGACCGAGGAACCCAACTAGCCGGAGCAAATATGAATAATTTATAAAAAGTATAATATGCAATAAAAATAATCAGAGATTACGAGGAGCGGGGGGGAACGCCACAATACAAATTCTTGGTTCCGCCTCAAGCAATTTTTTCCCCTGCCCACAGCTGAACGTCAGGGCTTATGGGCATATAGTTACGCATGAGAGAGCAATTAGTTGAAGTTACCAGCTTTAAATGGAAACATTTTCGAAAATATTCATGTTTTTAAATACACCTCTAACTACACATTTTAGGATCCCGTGTATAAAAAAATGTTTAGAAAAAGGTCCGTTCGTGTGTCAGTGGTAAAATATCAAAATTGGTATTTTAGTTTAGCATCTCTCAACGATGCCACACGAAGATTTTCAATAAACTCATCCCCCCTCCAAACAACACATTACACGGAAAAAGTTTCGAAAATATTTATTTTCTTAAAAATCACTGATGATTTTGATTAAAATACCGCATATTAAAGGTATTACATGACAAATAAATGTATATTTTGAATTCTCTGGGGATAGCCTCTGAAGACATCTTCATTCTGAATGGCATTTGTATAACTGTAAGAGAGAGAGAGAGAGGGAGAGAGAGAGAGAGAGAGAGAGAGAGAGACAAAAACTTACTCCACAAAAATGTAGATCTCGTTAAAGCATAGAATTTATGTCATATACTTTAATATGGAGTTAACAATGTTAATTAAATGATACTTGCCATTCCTTTTTCTTTTGTTTTACTTTTGTCCATGATAACCGTATTGCAATTACATAGCAACTAGCTTTTAAAAGATTAGGATATATCCCTTTGGCTTAGAGTATTCCCTTATTCTCATCTTACTTTCAAGGAACTAAGTAATACGACAATTTCTGCTAATATTATCTTAATTGGCCTGAAGTAGATAGAAGGATAAGATTTGGTAAAAACAGTTTGTTGCAGAATAGGCAGAGAAGTTCATGTAAATAGAGCACATCAGACTTTTCAGTAAAAGGTGTGTATATCCAGATTTCTATGAACAGCATTATTCAAAAACTAAACCTTGGTATTTCACTTCAAGGCCTTACAAAGACGCAATAGGATCTACAGAAATAGTACATTCTAAGCTACCGTTTGCAAGGAAACATTCTGCTTATTGGATTGGTAGAGTCAGACTGAAAAGTTCAATGCCATAGCTGGGATTTGAATCACGGATCTCCCGATCTCTAGCCGGTTACTCTGCCACTGAGCTACCATGGCAACATGCCGGCATAGCATTGAATCTTTCAACTGACTCATATGTTTCCCGGTAAACCACAAGGTGATCTCAAATTATTTCGAGATGACAACCCCAATGGCGACTTACAATGTTGCAAGTATTTTAGACCTAGGATTCATAATATAATGGTCAATTGGTATTGGATAAATTGTTTTTTCACACAAGCTGTGTGTAGGACAGGAGATGGATAGGTAGAGTCAGACTGAAAAAATCTTAGTTGGCTATACTATGAATACTGGGACTAAAGTACTTACAACATTGTAAGTCGCCTTTGGGGTTGTCACCTCGAAATATTTTGAGATCACCTTGTGGTTCACCGGGAAACATAAAAGTCAGTTGAAAGATTCAATGCTATGCCGGCATGTTGGCATGATAGCTCAGTGGCAGAGCAACCGGCTCGAGATCGGGAGATCCGTGGTTCAAATCCCGGCTATGGCATTGCATTTTTCAGTCTGACTCTACCTATTCA
The DNA here is from genome assembly GCA_030762935.1 of Hymenopus coronatus. Taxonomy (NCBI): domain Eukaryota; kingdom Metazoa; phylum Arthropoda; class Insecta; order Mantodea; family Hymenopodidae; genus Hymenopus; species Hymenopus coronatus. The sequence goes on from CM060890.1 coordinate 101,628,150, forward strand.
ACTCCTGTCCTACGCACGGCTTGTGTGAAAAAACAATTTATCCAATTCTGCTTATTGCTTATTTTATTATTCCAAAGATAAAAATGCCGATGTGACCTATGGTGTTTATTGTTTGATTTTCTCCTGTGTTTTGTCTAAGTTTTAGAATAAACTACTACTATTTTCACTATAAGAGTATTCATAGTTTCCAGCTAAAACTCTTCTGGTTGGTGGCAGAGTGGAGCTATTGAGATAGTTTAAAATGCGAACGTTAACGTTAAAGTGGGTTGACGCCGCTGAACTCGATTGCTGTATTGTAAACCGGAATGGAAGCAAAAAGGGACTTCCATTGCCACACACAGAGATTTGTGAGAGTGCAACGACGTGGAAAGCAATGTTATTGTATCTGTGATGTGGTTTTGATGAAGTACACGAGCGGCGAAAGTGATTGATGCGGTTGCGCATGCGCACAGTTCCCCATTTCAACACCAGCCCACACTGCAATACGCCATTATGAGATACTCTCTGCTAATTACGAGCTTCTTTCAGAGAGGCGCTGGTCAATCCACTGCATTCTGCACTCTTGTCAACTGCAGCACTTTAAAATCCTAGCAATTAAAAGTTAAAAACTCTATGTTACACAATCACATTATTTTCTACATATCACTTAACATGCCAACATCTTTCCACACAGAGGTTTGTTTTTCTGTTTATTTCATCGATAAAACTTTGGGTTAAGCTGCTTTAGTTAGTCTAAATTGAATCTGTTCAAAATATTAATCTGGCAATGAATATCCGTATGGAAAGTATTTTTACTTTTTCTACACGGACTATGTACTTAGTGTATAGAGAAGGTATTGCACTGTACCCAAAAATTAGATACCGAAATTTCAATGGAAATACATGTTTTAGGGTCCCCTGTATCCAAAAGAAGTATTTTCAGAAATAAATCCGTGTGTCGGTGTGTCTGTGAACACGATAACTCAAAAACGAAAAGTCATTAAAATACAAAATTTGGTATTTAAGTTTACTATCTTCCGAGGATGTGACACGAAGATTTTGAGAAAAATCCCCCACCCCAAAATAGCCTTTACGTGGAAAAAATTTCGAAAATTTGGATTTTCTCAAAAATGGCTCTAACGATTTTGATTAAAATACCGTATATTACACATATTTATACGGCAAATAAAATGTATATCTTGGATTTTCTGGGAATAGCCTCTAAATACCTCTTTATTCTGAATGAATGTTGCGTAACTGGTAAACTGTAAGAGATAGACAAAAATAGACTACAGTAAAAACGTAGATCACATTAAAACATACAATTTATGTCATATAGGTTTTTTTCAAGGAATTGACAATGTTTGAGATATTCCTTGTCATTTTTTTAAGATTTAAAATACTTTAATTTTTCTCACACGGAAAGCTGTAAACTCCTGGCCCTGTATTGAAACGGATTTCAAACACATGGCAACCAGTTTTTAAAAGATTTGACTATTGTTTTAGCCTAGTGTATTCCCTTATTTTTCTTCTGCTTACAAGGAAGCAAATAATTAAGACAATTTCTGCCACTGTTTATCTCGATTATCATAAAATAGATAGAAGAATGTGCTTTTAACAATAATTTGTTCCTGCGATGTGGAGCAAGTCATGTGAATGGAACACATCAGATTTTTAATGTAATGTGATCACTTGCTGTGGTCCATTCACCCGCCCTTATTAAGACACTTTCATATCTAGAAAATTCGCTGCAAAATGTCAATTGTAACTTTTACGTACTCAACACTCTACTAATAACTTATATTGTTTTGTTTACAATCCGCGAGAACATATTATTATTTGCATTCTCATAGAATTTATAGCAGACAAGGGTGGATTTTTATACCCTCTGAACTATTATTATACATACAGGATGTTACAGGTATAGGTGCGCAGCATTTGCGTGCTGGGACATCAAAATATGACGAATAATAAAGTCAAATCACATTTTTATATATCTTAAAGTTAACGGAGATAAATTACAATTATTGAACAAATTATCTGCATAGTCTGGCAACAGAATAGGCCTTAAGTGCCGAATGTTTTGTTTTGGTTTGCAGCCAGACCAATGTTTTGTTTTGGTTTGAGCTTAAAATTCAGTTCATCAAGTGCCTGTGTGTTTATTTTACTACCTCTAACGAGGGTTCAGGTGGATTTCTTTCAAGCTATCCGATCGTATTCACGAGACCTGAACTTTAAGCTGCGTAAGAGGTTACGCAAAAGATTTTGTCTCGTGATCGAAGATAGAGTAAATTCAAGTGTGAATTATGGAAATACCTCATTCTGGTGTATCGTGAATAATTTATTAAACGTTAATAACTGCAACATCAAAAACATATTTTCACTTTCAGTAGATGTTCAAAATGTGCTCCGTTAGAATCTAAGCAGACATCGCATCTTCTTAGCTAAGTTTGTCGACCCTCGTTAGAGCTTCTGCGTTCTGCCCAATATCTAGGGCTGCTTCAAACATATGCAAAAGATCATCAAAGGCAGCATCCTCGTGCATCTTTCTCTTAAAATACTTATCGAAAGGACTGAACCTTGTCATAAGCAAGAAACATTTCGATATTCTGATATGTAAAGACTGCCATTGTGCTGAATGCATTTAACGCATATGAAGTTCTGACAGAACCAGCTGTTGTGCAAGTATCGAGGCACAACATTACTGTAAACATCTCTGACCTTTCGTCCTAGGAATAACACTCAATGTGGTCTAGTTGCTAAGCGTATAAACACGAATTTATTCCATTAGACACGCTGGAATCCGATACGATAAAGAAGCAGTGACATTCGCAACCAAGCATTTGAACAATTGTATTTGTCCTTTATGCAACCACGCACATCAGCGGCAAATGGTACAGGAACTTATGGTTCAGCTTAACGTCAGGAAGCTGCTGCCATTGAAGACTGCGCACTCGTGCCCCTTAAACACCTAATATATTATTTTAAAGAAATGGTGCAGTGACGCGATAGTTGCTAATACGAAGCATTTAAGGCTGAAACAGGCGTTAGTATCCACGGTGGAACATCTAGAAATCGTATTTATAATACGTTTATAATGCATTAATTTTAAAGATGCAATGAAAGGACACTTTGCATGTAAATGGAAATACATTTCATATTTTATTTAACCTTAAATATTGTCATATGAGACAGTCAAATCTCCGAGATAGTAGAAGCAGTCAGAATCTTTAAATACTCTAAAGCATTGTATCGCAAATGATTTGTGGTAAATTCGGAAACGATTGCTGGCGGACCAGAACACAAATTGTCGGGTCATTTACAATTTATTATTTTGAAGAAAACTGGAAATGGCGTGTTATTTATGGACGCTCTTTAACTGCTATGGTTCTTAGCGTCCCATTCTAAACTGGGCGTGAAAGACCGCTTAATTTTGCTCAGATACCTCTCTATCAGGCTTGAGGTTCTTTTACGTGCCGTAAATCTACGACACGGGACCCACGGTTTTACTTCCCTTCCGAAGGAAGCCATGCTAAGGATTTTTACGCCCGAAAAAATCCATCGTCCTCCGCCGGGTTTGAACCCGCGACCTTGGGTATATGAAGTTAGCATGGTAGCCATTACACCACGGAGGGTGACTATATTTTGAAGAATAGCTATTTGAACACTGAAAGTAAATTTTTTAATTTATAAAACGGAGCAAAAAATAAGAGTAGAAAAGAATTAAACGGTTACTCAGAACAATTGCAATGAATAAATTAGGGCAACAATGGGGGAAAAGAATGGCCAGAATAAAGAATGAAGATCCAAGAAAATAGTATCACATAACGGACACAAGGAAAATTGTAAAAGAAAGAAAGATTTGAATGAACAATGGTAATGGCAGAGGAAACAAGACTGCTTAAAATAGCACGAGACCAACGACCAGCAAGAATGTTAGAAGGCGACTGAAAATATGGTTAGAAAGAAGCTTTTATCGCCATTCAAAACTGCGTGAAGACTGGTTGACTTAGCCTAAATAGAAAATTCTGATGTATTCCATTCACATGACTTTCTCTATATTCCTGCAACAAATTATTCTTAAAAAGCTTATGCTTCTATTTACTTCATACTAATCAAGAAAAATTAGCAGAAATAGTCCTATTACTTTCTTCCTTGTAAGTAGAAAGGAAATAAGGGAGTTGCATAGGTTAAAGCGATAGTCAAAAGCTGGTTACTATGTGACTGAAATTCCTTTGTTTGTATGGACATGATTTGAGACCCTGAAAACAAAAACAAGGAATATCTAAAAAAAACAATCAACTCCAAGAAAAAATGTATACAACATAAATTGTGTGTTTTAATGTGCTCTACATTTTCTGTGTGGTAAGTCTTTGTCTATCTCTTATGGTTTAGCAGTTATACTAAATTCCGGAAAATTCATTCAGAATAAAGTAGTCTTCAGAGGCTATTCCCAGAAAATTCAAAATATACATTTTATTTGTCGGGTAAATATCTTTAATATACGATATTTTAATCAAAATCGTTAGAGCCATTTTTTAGAAAATTAAAAATTTCGAAAAAAGTCCCATGTGAAGGGTAGTTTTGGGTGGGGGGATTTTTCTCAAAATCTTCGTGTCGCATTCCTGGAAGATTCTAAACTTAAATATCAAGTTTGGTATTTTACCGACTTTTCGTTTTTGAGTTATCGTGTTCACAGACACGGACACACACACACACACACACACACACACGGACCTTTTTCTTAAAATAGTTTTTTTAGATAAAGGGGACCCTAAAATATACAGGATGTTTCAAAAATACGGGGTATAATTTCAGGTATGTATTTCCCACATGAAGACAATCAAAATAGTTCATTATAACATGTGTCCGAAAATGCTTCATTTCCGAGTTATGGCCTTTACAACACTGAAAGTCCCACCTGTAGACAATCAAAATAGTTCATGTCCGGAAATGCTTCATTTCCGAGTTATGGCCTTCACAACATTGGAATTCACTGGAACGTTTTTCTTTCCGCAGGTCTTTGCCGTCAAAGGATACATTAGGAGAGCGCTCTGATAGTTCATTCTGAGGAAGGTTAATTCAGTGTTCTTTAGGCGTTAAGACTATGTGACATGTATTCAAATCAAGAGCTGGCAGAGATACACTTCATGTACGGTAAGGCGGACGGCAATGCTCGTCGTTTGTACCAGGAGAGGTACCCACAGCGACAATGTCCAGATCGGAAGACATTTGTACGTCTCCATTCCCGTCTGTGCGATTACGGAACATTCACCTCTCCTGGTTTGGGAAGGGGACGACCAATTTACAACTCCAGAAGTGCAGGAGGAGATTCTGGAGGCTGTGGACAGGACTCCTTCTATCAGCACACGACGGTTAGCGTTGCAAGTCAATGTTCCTCATACGACTGTCTGGAGACTGTTGAACGAGTATCAATTGTATCCTTATCATTTGCAACGTGTACAGGCCCTGTCACCAGCAGATTACCCTGCACGAATTAGCTCCTGTCAGTGGTTCTTGCAGCAGTGTGGTGTAAATCCGAACTTTTCTGCCGTCGTATTATTTACAGATGAAGCACAGTTCACAAGAGATGGCATAACAAATTTCCACAATCAGCATGTATGGTCGCATGAAAACCCACGTGCAACTGTTGTATCTCATCACCAGGTGCGGTTCTCCCTCAACATGTGGGCCGGTATCATTGGTGATCGATTAGTTGGACCCCATGTACTTGTAAACAGACTCTTACGGGGCAGGTGTACACAAACTTCCTGGAAAACACCATACCTGACGTTTTCGAAGACACTCCACTGATCAATCATCAACACATTCATTTCTTACATGATGGCGCTCCTGCACACTTCAGTCTTACGGCTCGCCGGTACTTGAATCGAAGGTTTCCAGATCGATGGATAGGTAGAGGTGGCCCAATTGCTTGGCCTCCACGTTCACCTGATCTGAACTCTCTCGATTTCTACTTGTGGGGCCATTTAAAATCATTGGTTTATTCGTCTCCGGTGCCGGATTTGGAATCCTTCGGAATCGAATTGTGGCAAGTTGTGAGGACATACGCAATACTCCTGGATTTTGGGATCGTGTTGGCAGGTCAATGAGACATCGATGTGAGGTCTGTATTCAAGCAGGAGGTGGACATTTTGAACATCTTCTGTAATGACAACAACCTGCGGAAAGAAAAACGTTCCAGTGAATTTCAATGTTGTGAAGGCCATAACTCGGAAATGAAGCATTTCCGGACACATGTTATGATGAACTAATCTGATTGTCTACATGTGGGAAATACATACCTGAAATTATGCCCCGTATTTTTGAAACACCTGTATATTTCCGGTGAAATCCGGTACATAGTTCGTATACAGAAAGTAAAAATCTGATGTGTTCAATTCACGTGACTTTCTCTACATTGCTTTCTCTAATTGCCACATGCATATAACTTGCATGGGTTGCGTAATGGTACTGAAAATTGAAATTTTTGAGAGCAGAACTTTGTTGCACTTCTTTCGCCACTTTCTATTATTATATTCTATTATTAAGGAAAGTTCCTCCCAAGCAGGCATAAATGTAGGAGTCGACAGCCTGCGTGTTGGATTGTCTTCTGTTCCCAAGCATAAAATCAAGTGTGCTGGTGACCCTGAACTAAATAATTGTATACTAGTAAACATTAGTCTCTCAAAAACGAGAAAGGAATTGTTATTGTGTGAAGTAACATTTGGGGTAATTTGCACTCATTTTGTTAGACATATTTTTATCTGTAACCTCATGGAGGTATTTTAACCTCAACCTCCCCTCGCTGCGTCACTAAGTTACTTTTCTGTACATTATTCCCTATGGTAACGTAGGTACCTACAAATAGAGAGGAAAATTGTATAAATTAACAAACGTAATGAATAACAAAGGGTGCTGATGTTCGACAATGAAGCAATCAGAGTATTGGTAGAAACTCGCTGATTTGGCAGCACTGCTATCTCGTGTGACAATTTGTAGCGCGTAATATGACCGATTGTAATCGACTGGCTGATTAGGCAAATGAGCTGTACGAATGAAGCCAATGCGCAGAGTAATTAATGAAACGAGAGTAAAAAAAATCGAGTGTTGAGATCAGAGCAAGAGCTGTACTGTTTTATCGCCTCTGTGGCGTCTGCTCTAATTACAAATCATGACCATTTTCTTTGTGATTGCGTTTTGCCGGAAGGGTCGCATCAATTAAGTCCACTCTGCTGATATCATCTTCGGACGCAATGCACTGCCCAGGTTGTCTGAAAGTCCTTTAAAATGTACTACTGCCTCAGATTATTGAGTATTTTTATTCAAGTTGTTCTTTTGCATTAATTGAGTGAGACTGTTAGTTGAAAAGTTCAATCTTAGTTTAAAAATCTAATGCATTAGACACGCGTCATTTTTACTTTCTCCATACGCACTATGCACATAGTGTATAGAGAAAGTATTGCACTCCACCAAAAATTCGATACTGAGATTTCACCGGAAATATATGTTTTAGGGTCCCCAATATCCAAAAAAAGCATTTTCACAAAAAGGTCCGTGTGTGTGTGTGTGTGTGTGTCCGTGTGTCCGTGTGTCTGTGAACACGATAACTCAAAAACGAAAAGTCGGTAAAATACCAAACTTTGTATTTAAGTTTAGTATCTTCCAGGGATGCGACACGAAGATTTTGAGAAAAATCCCCCCACCCCCAACTACCCTTTACATGGAACTTTTTTTCGAAAATGTTGATTTTCTCAAAAATGGCTCTAACGATTTTGATTAAAATTTCGGATATTAAACATATTTACCTGACAAATGAAATGTATATCTTGAATTTTCTGGGAATAGCCTCTGAAGAGTAGTTTATTCTGGATGAATTTTACTAAATTTTGAATAACTGCTAAACCGTAAGAGATGGAAAAAAAACTTACAGCACAAAAAATGTAGAGCACATTAAAACACACAATTTATGTTATATACATTTTTTTCGTGGAGTTCGTGGTTTTTGTGACATTCCTTATTTTTGGTTTCTGCTATGAAAAACGTATACTTTTCTCATAATGGAACTTGTCAACTCCTATCCATATAAACAAAGGAACTTCATTGACATAGCAACCAGCTTTTGACTATCACTTTAACCTACGGTTGTCCCTTATTTCGCTTCTACTTACAAGGATGCGAGTAATAAGACTATTTCTGCTAATTTTTAGCATAAAGTAAATAGAAGTATAAGCGTTTTAAGAATTATTTGTTGCAGGGATATGGAGAAAGTCATGTGAATGGTACACATTAGATTTTTTCTATCCATTTGTAAGAACATTAACTGTTCTTATAAATGCTTAGCCATTGATTCTAAAAGGAGTATAAGATTTAATTTTTGGAGCTTAAACCCACTATAAAGTCTTTGGCAAAAAACATATTTCGATGTCGTGACTTCATTAAGGTAAATGCATTTGTGAAATTTGACCAAAATTGGGAAAAATTAAAACAATATTTTAATTTTTGTTCGCATAATAAAATGATATAAATTCTAAACATTAACAAAATATACTGTTTTTTCCATCGGCGCATTTTAACTACAAAATAACTGAACTATAAATGGATAGGCGCATGCTTATTAATAAGCACTCCCAACTTTAAATCTTATTTCCTCACTAACCTATTTCCAATACTTCTCCATACTCGTCCCGCATGATGCAATTTTTCACCAATTTGTTTAAGAAGTTTTATACTGGTCCTGAAAAGCGCATTACAGAAAATGTTCATACATTTTTTTCGAAATAAATCTAATTTTGAAAAATAAATTATTAAATTTTCAAAATTCAAGAGTTTTGGAGAGTACGAAAATATTTGCCATACTATTAGGGCTAATATAAAAATAATATGTGACATATCATATTTACTGTAAAACCGGATTTTCTATTTAAATATTTTTAAAAATGCATCACTTGCCTCATTTTTATTAGAATATGAATTTAGACAAGAAAAAAGTATTATTTATATAACAATGCTGCTAAGATTCTGATACATGGCAAAAATATCACTATACTATTTTCCAAGTTTTATAGGCCCTTTAATTATTTACCCGAGGAGTGAAGAGGATTCATATATCACTACCACTACTACCATTACTATTTAACTATACTGCAATTCTGCCTTATTAAAATTATAAATAATATCTATTTTTATTAAGTGTCTCCTTGTGGGTATAATGTGAATAGCGGACTAGAGTGCGCCTAAGCAATAGTCAAAACTTCTAAGAGCTGGTCGGTATGTGATTCATTTGAAATTCCGTTCTCTTTGCATAACCAAATATTATGAGATCCAAACTCAGAGGTCCGGGGTTTGATGCCCGGCGAGTGTAGGAATTTTTCTTTACCCAGTACTAAATTTTATTCTTCTTCGAGATTGAAAGAGAAGGTGTGAATGTGTGTGAAGTTAAAGACTAAACCAAACAGTCAAGAGTGAACACCATTCCCAAGAGCAATTTTATTGTTCCAAAAGTTAAAAGGGCCGATCTGACCTAAGATGTCTAAGCCAAATATAAATAGAAAAAGGGTTGATGAAGAAAAAAAACCCAAATAAACTACCAATATCTCAGAAGAAAGAAAAATATTTTACATGTATTTTGTTTCCTAAAAAAATCTTTGTTTTTTGTGCAGTGACATTTTGCTATTTTTTACGGTTTAGTTGTTATGCAAAAGTCATTGAAAATGAACAGGATCAAAAACTATTCTCAAAAAGTCATAATTTCATTTGTAATGAAAATATCTAAAAATAATTAAAAACTTAGTAGATTAAAAAATGTAAATCTTCCCGAAATAAACATATGTCTTCCACCTTTTTATTTCGGAAGTAACAATTTCCGAGATATTCTTAGTTACTGGTTTCACTTTTGAAATATTTACACTTTTCTATAACAGGAAGTCGTCTTCCTTGTCTGTTTTGTTAGAAATGAAATTCAATGTCAACTGCATAGGGACGGCTTTTAAAAGATTGACTATTGCTTTATGTAGTGTATTTCCGTATTTCCTTTCTATTTATCAGAGTTAATAATAAGTCCATCTCTGATAATGCTTATCTTGATTAGCATGAAGTAGATAGAATAATAATATTTTGTAAGATGTTTGTGTGCTGAACAGGTACAGAAAGTCATGTGAATGGATATTTTTAGCCAGATTCCAAAGCAATCTAGAAATTTGTCAATAATACTATCGAAATTCCAGCTAACGAGCTTTAAAACCAGTATTCCCTTCCTATTACGCAAACGTCCAGATTTCCTGCAATAGCTAGTAATTAGTATAATAAATAAATAGCTGTGTAGAGATAAAGTTTCAGCTACCAGGGTTTTAAGCGCTTTATATCGTAAAATTGGACTTGTAAAAGTCAAACCAATTCAGGCGAATGTGCGTGTTACTATCAGAAGTTCTCTAAATGAGAAGAAACTGAAGCAAACAGATAAAGTTTTATGGACTAAAGTGGCAATCATGTTACTCCTTGTTTGCCTGCGTGACATTTTGACAGCTAATTTACTTATAGAGATCAAAATTAATAGAGTGCCTTTCATAATTATATTTTTATTTTTTGTGTAACCTGCATTCAACATAAATTAGCACTGAAGAACGAGAAGGTTAGAAGCAATAAATTTTAAATCTTGTCTGGTACGTGGCAGTTAAGATACCTCTTTCTAAGAGAAGTGAAGATTAGATTAAATTTTGTTCTATTAGTGTAGTGTTACATTTGAATTTAACATTGTATTGTGTATAAATTATTTACGTTTACAATGTTCCAGAGTAAGTTATTTCCTGCATTGATAATATGCATAAATATCGATATGAAAATGTTGTATCTTACGGATGGATACAACTTTACTTATTTACATATTTAACGGCACGATGTTGCATCCTCTTACTGCCCAAAGAAACAAAATGTTTATTACACGTACGATGTACATAGTGTATAGGGAAGGTATTGTATTGGACCCAAAAACTAGATACCGAGATTTCACTGGAAATGCATGTATCGCGACCCTTTTAACAAAAAAAAAAAGCATTTTAGAAAAAGGTCCGTGTGCGCGTGTGTGTCTGTGGGTAGCATAGCTCAAAACGAGAAGTCCATTAAATACCAAATTTAATATTTAAGATTAATTACTCTCAAGGATGCGTAACGAAGATTTTCAATAAAATCCCCCTACCCCGAAATATCGTTTACATAGGAAAAAAATCGAAAACTTTGATTTTCGCAAAAATAGCTCTAACGATTTTGATTAAAATCTCATATATCTAAGATATTTATATGACATATAAAATGAATATCTTGAATTTTCTGGGAATAAGCTCTGAAGACTACTTTATTCTGGATGCATTTTACGGAATTTTGCAATGCTGTAAGAAGATTGACAAACATCTTATGACTTTATTTAGACGACACTGGGCATTGGATGATTCATATCCAAAGCATTTTACATCAATAGTTGGATATGAGCAAACGTTATAATCGGTGGATTCTACATAAACTGACCTGCGATTAGAAAGAATAACGCACTGATTGATGCAGAAGAGCTTTGGAAAAAGTCCAAGGTTGCACTCCAAATCTGGGCTGGAATATCGTTACTGTTGATGTATCTTGACTTGTTATCATTATGAAAATAAAAGTGAATCGTCTGAATGGGTTCTTTCGAACATAACCTAAGCCAACAAAAGACCAACGAATTCGCAGAATGCTGGTAAGAAGATGGTTGCTGTCGTTTTATAAAACGGACCATATTGCTGTTATAGCATTAGGAGACAGACCGATTCGTACACAAATGTTTTTGAACAACGCCCAAAAGGTAAAATAAGTTTACACCATGACAACCCATCGTCAGGTATACTTGTACAGAAAAACTAGCAACTGAGTATCTGGATGCCTTAAAGATCAGCGTCATGAACCTTCCACCATACGTCCTGAATTCTGTTTGTTTCCAAAACTTAAAAATAAAATGCATGAAATCACCTTTTCGTCATCAGATAAAGCAACTGGAAAACTGGCTCCTGAAGTGCCTCAGAACAGTGGTGGTATCGATGCTTTAAGGTCAAGTTACACCCAATGCAAAAATGAACCTATCAAAGCGAAATATTTTGAAAAGAAATCTGATGTGTTCTATTCACAGAGCTTTTTCCACCTGTTCTGCAAACAAACTATTCTTACAAAAGATTACTCCTGTATCTACATCAGCTAATTTAGACAACCATTAGCCGAAATTTTCTTATTACTTGCTTCCTTCTAAGTAGAAGGAAATAAAGGAATATACTGAACTAAAGGGATAATTAAATGTTTTAAAAGCTCTTCCCTATGTAAACAATTGAAGTACGACAAAAGAGAGATGAAACGAAAAGTGACTTCCCGTTTGAGGAAAGTTACGTAGTTTACAATTAAAACCAAGTAATATCTCGGAAACGGTGCACTCAACAAAATGTATATGGCAATAATTAAATATTTTAATGGGATCTAAATTTTTGTGTAGTAAGTTTTTGTTAATCTCTTATGGTTTACCAGTTATTGAAAAATTCATCCAGAGTGAAGAGGCCTTCAGAGGCTATTCACAGAAAATTCAAAGTATACATTTTATTTTTGCTGTAAATATCTTTAATATGCAGTATTTAATCAAAATGTTAGACCATTTTTGAGAAAGCACATATTTCAAAATATGTTCAATGTGAAGGATAATTAGGGTGGAGAATTTTCTTGAAGAACTTCGTGTCGCGTCCTTGGAACCTACTAAACTTAAATACTAAGTTTTTGAGTTATGATGTCCATAGACCACACAAACACAGGTTCATATTCTACAAAAACAGATGACTGGTATAGAATTTTTGGGTGGAGTACAATACCCTCTCTAAACACTGTGTACATAATATAAGTACAGAAAGTAAAAATAATATAATCATTCTGTTTTAAACTGGCTGTTGTTTGATTCTTTAAACATTATCTGTGTCGCTCTCATTCAAATAAGCTATGAGGTTGTTTATGTTAATAGAGGTTCACGTGAAATTTATGAAAGAAAACCGTTAAAATTAGGCAACAGTCAATAATGATAGTTGAAATTCCAGATATTCTCAAGCTAGAATGGTCACTAATTCTTATGGTAATTAGTCAGAAGGAATTTGTTACCGTCATTCTGGATGAACAGACAGAGTAACAGCCGCAGTCTAATTTTGTTAATGTTTTTATAATATGACCTGAAATATGTGAATGATTAAAAGGTAATTATGTCCATACAGTTAACTTCATCCATCCTGTATGTGTTAGAGACTCCTTTATCCTTATAGTGGCGAGGGGGGGGGATAAATGGAGTTTTATTTATGGAATCTCTTTAACTACTGTTGTTCTCAGGGTCCCATTCTATTTTGGGCGTGGAAGACTGCTTAATTTTGTTCAGAGGCCTCTTTTTCAGGCTTGAGGTTCTTTTACGTGCCGTAAATCTACGACTTTACTTTCCTTCCGAAGGAAGCCATGCTAAGCATGTTTACGCCGGGTTCGAATCCGCGACCTTGCGACTATGGGGGAGGGGATAAAACCATAAATTAAAATATTCTGGAACACATGTTATAGCGGTGAACGTTCTGTGCTTTAAGTGTGGTTAATGGTTAAATGATCATGAATGTCTTAATAAAGTTGGATCTAAGAAAATTCATTCATTTCTTGGTGGAAATATGTTCTTATGTTGTTCGTAGAGATGTAGTTTATACAACAGATCTTATCATAGGGAATGTTAGTTTGACAATAAATATCACTGACTACCTGAGTTGAATGTGCCACCTTTTGCCTTGTACTGATAACGTCTTTTACCCATTCATAGAGAGATGCATATAGCTGAAGTTTTGCAATTTCCCGAAAGATTAGTTACCGTGAATTTAGCCATGATACGAGAATTATATTTTAAAAAATCTGATGTGTTCCATTTGCATAAAGTTTTCTAGCTGTTCCGTATACAAACTATTCTTACCAAAGATTATTCTTTTATCTACATCTTGTTAATCGAAATAAACATTAGCAGAATTGGTATTATTACTTGCTGTCTTGTAAGTAAAAGAGAAATAAGGGAATACATTGCGCTAAAGCGATATTAAAATCTTTTGCATGGTTCCGTTTCAGAAGAGTTGGTAGTTTAAAACTGAAACCAATAACAAGGAATATATCGAAATTGGTCAGTTCTACAAGACAAATGTATATGACATAAAGTATGTGTTTTAACGAATTCAACATTTTTTTTTGCAGGGAGTTTTAGTCTATCTCGTGCGATTTAACCGTTATGCAAAATTATACAAAATTCAGAGGCTATTCACAGAAAATTCAAAATATGTATCTTATTTGTCATATAAATATCTTTGACATACACTATTTTAATCAAAATCGTTAAAGCAATTTTTAAAAAAGTAAGCAATTTTAAATGCTTTCCATCTAAAGCATATCGCATCCTTGGAAGATACTAAACTTAAATATCAAGTTTGGTATTTTATCAACTTTTCATGTTTTATCGTATTCACAGACACAGACACACACACATACGGACTTTTTGGGTTGAATACAATACTTCTCTATACACATAATATGTGTACAGGAAGCAAAAAAAAAAAAAAAAAAAATCTGATGTCTTCCATGTACATGACTTTCTCTAGTTGTTCCACACATTTTATGTGTAGCACGCTAATCCAGATAAACATCACCAGAACTGGTCTTAATATTTGCCTCTTTGTAAGTTAAAGGTAAGCAAGGGAATGCACAGGGTAAAGCGATAATCAGATCTTTTAAAAGCTAGTCGCTAAATGAAGCAATTGAAATTCAGTTCTTTTTGCTTCCTAGAAGCAAACAAAAGACAGGCGGAAAGAAAAATATGTGCCGTTTGAAAAATTTTGGAAATGTGAATAAAAAGTCATTCTATTAACCAGGAAAAACAAGGCCAGAGAATCAAGCCCAACAGAATCGAAACCGGCACCTCCCCAAAGTATTAATTACTTTAAAACTGAAACCAAAAACTCGGAATAAATCGAAAACAGTTAACTCTACAAAAATAATGTATATGACATAAATTGTATGTTTAATGACATCTACATTTTGTGCAGTAAATTTTTGTCTATCGCTTACGGTTTATTAGTTATACAGAAGTTACACAGAACTCATCCGAATGTAGAGGTCTTCAGAGGTTATTCCGGAAAATTCAAGATACGCATTTTGCTTGTCATGAACTTAGCATACGACATTTTAATCAACATATTTAGAGCCATTTTTGAGAAATTAAACTTTTTCGAAAAATGTTCCATATAAAGAGTAGTTGGGGGTGGAGCAATTTCTTGAAAATCTTCGTGTAGCATTCATGGAACACACTGAACTTAAATACCGAGTTCGAGTTATCGTGTTCACAGAAACACGGACACACTGATACTCATGACCTTAAAAATGCTAAAACTTTCTTTCTCTACACGTACAATGTACATAGTGTATCGAGAAGGTATTGCAATCCACTCAAAAATTCGATATTGGAATTTCACCTAAAATACATGTTTTGGGTCACCCCGAATCTTAAAAAATCCTTTTTTACTTTCTCTACATAGTACATGGTACGTAGGTAGACAAAATATTCGCTCCACTCAAAAATTCGATACCGAGATTTCACCTTCTTATTTGTTATGTACATTATAAGAACATACGTGTTAGAGAAAGTAAAAATGTTATCTTTAAGGTGCAGCATCTCTTATAACATGCAATTCTAGTCTTAATTTGAAAAGTACGAGGTTGAACGGATCTGACGAAAGAAAATTAAATGTATCCTCGAAAGCAAGGGAGAAAGAACAGAAAAGAGAAACAGAGAGGAATAGAGAAGGAGAAACAGAGAGAGAGAGAGAGAGAGAGAGAGAGAGGTAGAATACGGT
This sequence comes from Hymenopus coronatus, assembly GCA_030762935.1. NCBI lineage: Eukaryota > Metazoa > Arthropoda > Insecta > Mantodea > Hymenopodidae > Hymenopus > Hymenopus coronatus. The sequence continues at coordinate 101,644,040 of CM060890.1, forward strand.
GAAACACGGCAGATAAAGTGTATGTGTAATCTAGGAATTGAGAGCAAAACTCATTGCGAATAGCAGGAATATAAAATCCCAGCATACCAGGAACTGGGCTGACGAAATAATTATTCAGCCAAATGAAACTGCAGCTTTTTATTCAAATTAACGATTTTTCTAATGAGAACACTGCACATTTTTTATTTTCGTCGTCATTGCAGATTCGCTCGACAGTTTACTACCCATCCCCTTACACCTACACCTTATAAAGACACTGTTGATTTGTGTTCGTTGCTCTCCTTTCCTGTTTTAATTAATGCTTCCTTCCAAATAGCGAAATAGCGAGTTTTTTTTTTTTTACTCTCGCTTTAGATTTGTTTGCTCTGTAATGGGTCAACCCGTGGATTTTCAAAAGACTCTTTTGCTTCAGTCGTGAGAGCGAGGCAGAGGAATGTCTTCGGCAAACAGGCGTTTTCAATTTGTCGAAATACTTTCAGTTTAATCCCCTCGAAGGATAGTGCCTGGTATGCCACATTCGTGAAACAGAAGAAGATATAGAAATGAACATATATGAGGGCTGTCCCAAAAGTATCTTAGGGCCCAAAAATGTTGGGGAAAAACATCTTTATTTCTCTTCATAGTTCTCCTTTCAGGTCGATACACTGTTCCCAGTGATGTTTATAGTGAAATATCGAGCACTGCAAAATAATAATTAACTGCAGACTCCACCTCTTCATTGCTGGTAAATCTTCTACCATCAAGACATTTCTTCAAGTTTGGAAACAAAAAATAATCAGAGGAGGCCAAATCTGACGAATAGGATGCATTAGGAAGCGATTCGAATTTTAACTCCTTGATTTTGTCCATGGCGATAATGGACGTGTGAGCTGGTGCATTGTCTTGATGAAACAAAACTTTCTTTTTCGCCAAATGCGGCCGTTTTTGCTCGATTTTATCACTCAAACGCTGTAACAAGTTTGCATAATATTCGTCATTAATTACTTTTCCTTTTTTGAGATAATCAATGAAAATTATCCCGTGTGCGTCCCAGAAAACTGATACCGTGACTTTGCCTGCAGATGGAACTATCTTTGCCTTCTTTGGAGCCGATTACCCCTTCCAATTCAAGTTTTGATGTTCCTTCTCTCAAGTTATGGGTCCAGGTTTCATCCATTGTTATGAATCGACGAAAAAAATCAGTTATATTGCAGCGAAACATAGCTAAACACTCGACAGAAACATCCCTCGACGCTGTTTTTGTTCTATTGTGAGCAAACGCGGCACTCACCATGCACGCAACTTTCTTATGTGCAAATTTTCAGTACGTGATGTACAGAACTTTTTGAAATGCCTATAATGTCTGCTAGCTCGCGCACTTTTATTTGACGGTCATCCAATACAATTTTGTGGATTTTCTTTACACTTTCTGGACTGGTAACCTCATTTGGTCGACCACTGCGATGTTCGTCATGGCAGCTCGTACGGCCGGTCTTAAACTTTGCCACCCAATATTTCACTGTTAAAAACGAAGGAGCGAACTCCCTCTAAGTAGAATCTAGCTCATATTTAATATTAGTTGCACTAAGACCTTTCAGATGAAAGTATTGTAGCACATAACGATGACCAGTGCTATCCATGCTTACAGATTCGCTGAGAGCATTCACTAATGATGGCTGCCAAACAAATGATAAACAATATAAAATCGTCAAACTTCAAATTTAAGCTTTCTGAGGTAGGTGCTTCTTACCATTGTTATTGTTGTTTGAAACAACAGCTATCTATATGTCAGGTCGGGTACTTCTGGGACAGCCCTCGAATGTCGAATTAGTTTAAACTTTATGAACTACTGGCTGAGGAATACAGTGCGACCTGCATGTGTCTGCTGTCAAAGGTGCATTTTTAACATTTAAGGTATCGTAATATTAATCTAAATACATTATCGCATAATACACAGAAGGGGATTATCAAGTAAAAGTATTAGAGCATTGCAGGCAGTCTATCAAAATGTCGAATTCTGGTAAAGTACGACAGAAACAGAGTGTCGGAGAGCTGCCTAAGCTTAGAGGCGTGAGACATGGCTGTATTTTATCTCCCTTACTATTTAATTTCTTGCAGATGATATTTCTGACGCAATGCTAGCAGAGAATATCGAAGCACCAGTTGTGGGCAGTTTGCAGGGCCCAGCGCTTTTATACGCGGACGACGTAGTGTTGTGTTCTACACTGCAAAGGGGACTAGACAAAGGGTTATTGCGGTGAATGGTTACTTACAGTTAACGTGAATATGACTAAGGTGATGACTTTCAAAAATGTTTCTCTTTATAGCAAGCAGGAGACTTGGACATATGCAGGACAAACAATGGACAATGTTAAATCTTTTGAGTGCTTAGGACTCATATTTACAATGGACGGAAAATGGACAAAACACGTTGACATCACGTAACACAAGGCAAGGGTAAAAGCAATGGAAGCTCTCCGGATACATTGCAGAATTCCGAATATATCCCTAACCTTAATGGAAACGGTATACGAAGCGACAGATCCACGATGACATATGGAGGAGAAATATCGGGTAGGAATAAATAGGATATCTATACCAGGTGAGGACCCACTTTTTGAAAGGAATTCTGGGAGTAGGAAGCGGTACAGCTAACTGCTGAATAACGAGGCAATTCGAGGAGCATAGTGAAACGTTAGTGTGCAATATCAGAGCAGTTAAGTAATGGATGAGAATCGTTCACAGAAATCAATCTCTAATTAGGGCAGGGAGGAGCTGAGAATGGAAAGTACCTAATTCGACGTAGGCATAAAAATTAAAGAAAAGTTTCGAAATCGTTGGTATTGGATACATTTGGATGGCGGGGCAGGGAAACAGATGGAGTGTTTGGAGAAAGATAAAGAATGACCTCTTTGATATTGACAGGCAAATAATTGCACAATGCACTGAGAAGGCTTCCTTGGAAGTATAGTCTGGGCTAAAATTGAAGTGGGATATGGAGCGATTCCATCAAAACAGGTACCAAACTCATTAGACTAGGAACATGGCGAATGATAACAATTACTGATGAGAAGGTATGAGAATCTGCCCTATTTGCGAGGAGGAAGAGTCGTGGCCCTATAAATTTGCAAGATATAGGAGTGCAGAGGAATGGAGGGAAACGTATTTACCGCAACCCTTTATCACGCAAATGGGTAGTTAGAAGCATGTTGGACGCTACTGGTAGGAATGGAAGACCCGGACGAGCTAGGTAAATTTCTACTTACGGTGAAACAGCTGAGATCTGAGAAGGCTTATAGTGGGGAAGAGGGGACAGGGCGATAACAAGAGCTAAAACTCTGATTATTACATTCACATGACTTTCTCTACATCTCTGCAATAAATTATTTTTAAAAAGCTTATGCTTCTATTTATTTCCTGCTAATCGAGAAAACATTAGCAGAAAGAGACTTATTACTTGCTTCCTTGTAAGTAGAAGCGAAATAAGGAAGTACCATAAGTTAAAGAGATAGTCAAAAGCTGGTTGCTTTGTGACAAGTTCCTTTGTTTGTATGGACACGAGTTCACAGAGTCTTGTATGAGAAATGTGTAAGTTTTTTATAGCTGAAACTAAAAACAAGAAATATCTCAAAAACAATCACCTCCACGAAAAAAAATTATATAAATTATGTTAAATATTATTTATATAAATTGTGTTTTTTAAAATGCTCTACATTTGTTGTGTGGTAAGTTTTTGTCCATCTCTTACGGTTTATCAGTTATGCAAATTTGTAAAATTAACCCAGAATAAAGTAGTCTTCAGAGGCTATTCCCAGAAGATTCAAAATATACATTTTATTTGTCATGCAAATATCTTTAATATACGATATTTTAATCAAAATCGTTAGAGCCATTTTTTAGAAAACCAAAATGTTCTAAAAAGGTTCTATGGAAAGCGTAGTTTGGGGTGGGGGGATTTTTCTAAAAACCTTCTTCTCGCATCTCTGGAAGATACTAAACTTAAAAACCAAGTTTGGTATTTTACCGACTTTTCGTTTTTGAGTTATCGTGTTCACAGTCACACACAAGGACCTTTTTTGGATACAGGGGACCCTAAAACATGTATTTCCGGTGGAATCTCGGTATCGAATTTTTCGGTGGAGTGCAATACCTTCTCTATACACTATGTAACATAGTACGTATAGAGAAAGTAAAAAGTAATTATAATGTGTTATTATATTATTATGCCATTCTTTTCGGCATAGTTTTGTTGTGTTGGTATTATGTGTATACATCTCTCTTAAGTGTATGTTTACTATAATAGAGTACATGCATCGGAATACAGTTTATTGGTGGTGTAAATTTAAGTTGCTCTTTTTAAATATTTTGTCTTTCTATTTTCGTCTTTAATCTTTTCATTTTTGTTTTCAGTGGTGCTTACTAAGTTGTGTATTGCGAAAGCAGATGGACTCATGTGATTGATGAAGATTGCTGTATGTATGCTGGTATTTAAATAAATACATTTAATTATTCACAATTTTTAGGCTTTCTGTTATAAACTTTAATCCCACACTTCGGTAATCCAACTGTGCTGCTGGCCAAAAATGGTTGAAACTTTGGAATAATTCACTGAAGTGTTCATTAATTGAATGTTATTTATAATTAATTTTTCCAATAACCAATAGTTTTTGCAAACTTTTATTTAATGCAGGCATGATTTTATTTTCAATACTATTTAGTGAATCAGTTTTCCGTGCAATGTAAAGACATCAAGAATGTAATTTAATTACAGCTTTGTTAACTGCATTATTTTATCGCTTCTCTTTTAGCAGTTGCATTTTATCGCATTGAGACAACACTAATGCATCACGGCCATAGTAAATTTTAAATATGTTTATAATCAGTAGCGCAAAATAAAGGCTTCAAATATGCATGGGTGAACGCATAAGCAAATTCATATTCCATGAGGTATTGTTAAATTAATGTATATAAAAATGAGTGATTTAATGTGACATTGTTGTGAGGAAACCAATCTTAAAATATAATTGAAAAGAAAGTAAATACTTTTAAAAAATTCTGATATGTTTCATTCACATGATTTTCTCTACATCCCTGCAACAAATTTTATTAAAAAAGCTCATTCTTATATCTACACATGCTAATCGAGATAAACATTAACAGAAATTGTTATTACTTGCTTCCTTGTAAGTAGAATGGAAATAGTGGAGTACCATAGGCAAAAGCGATAGTAAAATCTTTTAAAAACTGGTTATGTGATTGAAGCTACTTTGTATGACCAGGAGTTGACAAATTCATGTATGAGAAAAGTGTAAGTATTTTAAAACTGAAACAAATAACCAGGAATAACTAAAAAAAAAGTGAACTCCATGAAAAAAAAAAATGTATATAACATAAATTGGGCCATAATATGAAGACGAGGAAGATGCACTTCTTCCAAACGTTGGTGTCAAACCAAGTTTTTACCTGGTTAGAAGCCTGAGAAGATTTTGAAATAAATTGGGTGTTTTAACAAGATCTGCATTTTTTGTTAAGAAAAGTTTTTGTCAATCTCTTACGTTTACCAGTTATGCAAAATTCAGTCACATTCATCTAGAATAAAGAAGTCCCTGAAAATTCAAGAGATACATTTTATTTGTCATATAAATATCTTTAATATAGGGCATTTTAATCAAAATCGTTAGAGCCGTTCTTGAGAAAATCAAACTTTTCGAAATTTTTTCCATGTAAAGGGTAGTTTGGGTTGGGGGAATTTCTCTCAAAAGCTTCATGTCGCATCCCTGGGAGATACTAAACTTAAATGCCAACTAACTTTTGAGTTTATCGTGTTCACAGACGCATGAACATACACACATGGACCTTTTTCTAAAAGTGCAGGGGACTTTAAAACGGTAATCTCGGTACTGGATTTTTGGGTGAAATGCAATACCTTCTGTATAGACTATGTACATAGTGCGTGAAGAGAAAGTAAGTACAATAATGACTGCAGACGCTTTGCCACACGTGCAATTAGTATTCGCATTGATAATGCTTTATCCTTGTGTACTTGTATTTGGGAACAGTCATCCACTATTCTTTTAAGTTATTCAGAAATACAGTGATTTATAACAAGTATAATATTCTGTGTTATTGTTTTCATTTATATCTGACAGCCACTATAATTATATCTTCGAGAACACGGTACGAGGAGAGACAAATACAGTCTGTATCTATGCTGCAGCTACGCCGAGGCAAAACTGTATTTTAAACTTCTTCTTTTTATTCAGTTGCAATACGGATTCCCATCATTTCTCCAGAAGCAGAGTGGTCAGCTCTCCCCGGAAACAAACTTAGGGAGGTAAGGTCTTCCCTGTAACCTAAATAACTTTCTCAGGTATATCTCGCCGTGAGGAGGTGGTGTTTGGCTCGATTGCGCATTGGCAACTGCACTTTTACTCACAGTTTTATTGCTCTTTCTACACGCACTATGTACAGAATGTATAAAGAAGGTAATGTATTGCACCCAAAAATTAGATACCAAGATTTCACCGGAAATATGTGTTTTGGATCCCCCTAAATCAAAAAAAAAAAAATCTGAAGTGATCCATTCACATGACTTTCTCTTCTTCTCTACAACAAATTATTTTTAAAAAGCCAATGCTTCTAATTACTTCATGATAATCGAGAAAAATTAGCCGAAATAGTCTTATTACTTGCTTCCTTGTAAGTAAAGGCGAAATAAGGGAGTACCATAGGTTAAAGTGAGAGTCAAAAGCTGGTTGCTATGTGACTCGAGTTCCTTTCTTTGCATGGGCAGGAGTTGACAAATTCCTGTATGAGAAAAGTATAAGTTTTTCAAAGCTGAAACCAGCAACAAGAAATATCTAAACAGGATCAACTCCACCAGAAGAATGCATATTATATCAAGTGTGTTTTAACATGCTCTACATTTTTGTGTGGTAAGTTTTTGTACATCTCTTACGGTTTAACAGTTATGCAAAATTCCGTAATATTCATCCAGAATAAAGTAGTCTCTTCAGAGGCTATTCCCAGAAAATTTAAGATATACATTTTTTTTTGTCCGGTAAATATGTTTAATATACGATATTTTAATCAAAATCATTAGAGCCGTTTTTTTAGAAAATCAACATTTTCGAAAACATTTCCATGTAAAGGGTAGTTGGTGGTGGGGGGATTTTCTTGAAAATCTTCGTGTCACATCCTTGGAATATACCAAACCTAAATACCAAGTTTGGTTTTTAACGGACTTTTTATTTTTGAGCTATACAGCCCACACAGACACACACGCGCGCACACACACACATATAGATATTTTTCTAAAAAAAATTGTTTTGGATTCAGGGGGTCTCAAAACATTTATTTCCGGTGAAATCACGGTATCGAATTTTTGAGTCCATTACAATACCTTCTCTATACACTATGTACATAGTACGGGTAGAGAAAGTAAAATGCAAGCCTGTCTTGTCGAGGTCTTGGCGGATGATGAAAGAGCGGTTTTTAAATTTTTATCAAAAGTGAGGCTTACTATGAGAATTTAGTTTACTTTTATTTACCGTGACTGATATTAATAGACCGGTCAATATGGTTTTAAATTTTTATAACAGTGACTTACATGAGGATTTACTTTTAGTTTTTATTCCTTTTTATCAGGACTGTTCCAGTGGGTTTCTCGCTTTATCTGCCTCTTTCAATCAATGATCTTTTATTGATTTTATCTCTTTATTTCAGCCTCGTTTGTTTTAGGAGGGCGCTGACAATCATGTAAATTGAGCGCTTTCATCACATGCATCTCTGGGCGCACTTCAGCTTAAAATTGTGCTACCTGTATTGTTTACGAGACCAACCCAAATTGATACAGTCTTTTAGTGGGTATGGATGCAGCTTCTTTTGGTTCTATAAACATTTCGCCAAGAGCATAGAATATGTTGGGCTGTTTCAGTCTCTTTCCTACACAGCCTGTATTCTAAGTTACACCCCTATTGTGTTAAGATACTATTTCACGGGAGCATTCCCTATGGGAACACCAGTAATTGTTCTCAGCTGAATTCTATTACATTTTAATAGGCTTTCAGCTGTTTTCTTACATGGTATCCTAATAAATAGTTTTCCATGTCTGTTTTCTGGTTTTTTAATCCAGGATTTTTAATATTCTCCTTTGCACCAACTCTTAATAGCTTCTCTAACTGTACTTCCAGAGGTTCCTATAGCCGGCTGTAGTTCAATAAATTGCAAAGCTGCTCCCTGTCTAGCAAGTTCATTAGCTTTTTCATTGCTCTCTATTCCCCAATGACCCGGCACCCAGATGAGTTGAATTTCGTTCTGTTCTGCCAAGTCATTGAGAACATATAGGCAGTTTAGAACCACACTCCTTATATTCTCATATATGCATTCAATAACAGCATAAATTACTGTTTCAAACAAGTTCCATATTTATTATCTAAGGTAAAGAATCCTTTACACATTATTCTTATGCCGTACACTCTAGAAGCATTTCCTGATCCATCCTTTGATTCGTCTGTGAACCACATCAAAGGTGTTTGCAGAGTTTTATTTCCCCAAAACTTCGGATCAATAATAATCCGGAATTTCCTGTTAAAGTTATACACTTTTGCGTTCACAGTCCTGCTACAGGATGACAATGGATTACCTGTCGAAACGCGTCTAGGCATCTTCCAACAACATTTCAGTGAAGAATGGACGTTTATTGGAATTATATAGTCCGAATGTATTTCCAAGAAAGCATTTTCTATATATTTCCTAATCTTCAGCATACATAAGTCTGTCTCAGAAAGCCTCAATTGTTTATTGTGTTGCAGTCTATAGATTCTGTGGAGTAATTTAGGCTAATACAACTATAAAAAATCCGCACCTATGTGCATTTTTGTCAGTTCATTGGTATAGATCATTAAAATTTTCAAAGCTTCTTCTTGTATATTCATTTTTAGGTTATGGTACTTTTCTCATCTTCAGTAATAATGTTCTACCATAGAGTTAAGTGTAAAAATGTTATACTCCATTTTTTTTAATCAGTTGAACCCAGTTGCAACTAGTGAATTCATATATATATAAAATACTTACGTTATTGCATTAGTTCTTGAAATTTTTAGTTATTTGAAAATAGTCAAAATAAACATAACTGCACTCACGATTATTACTTGGATTGCACTCACGAATTTATGAATAAAATCTGGATCTGGACTTATATTATTCTGTATAAAAATTGTTCGGCAAATTACAATTCAACGAAACTTTAAAAAGGGCATAATTTATTTTCCAAAGTCTTGGTATCACTAAAATAGTATATTAGATTTATTTTATATCTGAACATCAGTCCAAATAAATGAATGAGCATAGAAATATTTGTAGAAATAGTGTTTTCTTCACCAAAACTTTGGTAAAAGGAGAATATATTTTAAAGCTATTCGTTCTAAAGGAAGTGTATTCAATATTTTCAGCAATTCAAAGAATATATGTACTTGTGTCCAACATACTCTATTTTCCTTTGCAAACTCTACTTTCCTCGTCGATTCCGATTATTATCATTTGTTGGCGGTTACGTGTTTCCTCTCAGAACTTTTCCCTATTCACCATTCCTTCTAGTGCATCTTTTTGCAACTGTTTCTTTTCATCGGGCCTCCCGCCAATTTTCCTCTCTTTGTTATCAGCATTAACACTATTATTAGCCCATTTAAACCTTCTATATCAAGTATGTATATAGCGCGTACATAGCTGGTAGAGAACATATTGTGTTCAACGCAAAAATTTGATACCGGAAATATATGTTTGAGATCCATTAAAATATTAGAAAAAGTCTGTGTGACTGTGTGTGCGCGCGCCTGTGCCTGCGCTTATGGGCAGCATAACTAAAAACTGAAAAATCCATTAATATCTAAATTGGTATTTAAGTTTAGTATCTTCTAAAGATGACTCATAAAGATTTTAAGGAAAACTCTTCCAATTCAAAATATTCTTTATACGAAATATTTTTGGATGTTTTCGATTTTATAAAAAATGACTACAGATTTTGATTGAAATACCAATTATTATTAAAAATATTATAATTGCAAATAAAATGTATATCTTGTATTTCTTGTAAATATCCTCTTAAAACCTCTTCATTCTGAATTACTTTTTAAGTTGTAAACCGTTAGAGATAGACAAAAACTTATTACACAACAAATGCACATCTCGTTAAAACACACAGTTTATGTTTGTACATTCTTTGTAGCTCTAACCATTTCCGAAATATGGTTTGTTATTGGTTTTAAAATTTGTAATACTTAGCATTTTCTCAAAAGGAAAATCGTTATTCACTTTTTTCATCCTGGTCATGCAAAAGAAAGGGAATTTCAATTGCATCACATAACGCCCGGCAGTTAAAAGTCTAACCGCTTTAGCTTAATGTAAAGGAACTAAGTAATACAACCATTTCTAATAATGTTTACTTCGATTAGTATGAATTAGAGAGTAGAGTAAGCTTTTGTAAGAATAATTTATTGGAGAATAGGTAGAGAAATTCATGTGAATTTAGCACATCTTTTTTTATTAGCCTTTTATTTACTTAGTAACTTGCTTGCTTCGTTCTCCTCAATATGTACGTTTAAAATACTTCCAAGTCTTCGTTCATTTTGTGGCAATGTCCAGGTTTTCCAGTTACACAAGGCACACGAAACAAATTATATATTTCGTGAAAAGTCTTCTTATTATTTAGGTTACATTTCAGGTACTTATATCTGTTCTTTTGTTCCATTATTTTTATCTCGAAAAAGTGTGTCTTTTTAGCGTTTCTTCGAGTAACCGTAGCCTTCTTTCTTTCCATTTTCATTTATTTCACTTAGCATACTGATATGGGAGTTCTTTCTTTATCATAATCAGTAAATCTCATGATTTTTATTCATTTGTCTCCTCCTACCACTCCTCTCTTTTTCCAGAAACATTACGGAGATGGTTGCTAACAAAGGCTCTCCCTGTGATACGCTTCTTCCTTTTCTGTCTCCCTCTGGAATGTCCTGCCCTAATTCTGATAAGCCGCTTCGCATGGAGATTACTTTGTAGTCTTCTTTGTTTTTGGTCCATACCAATCTTCACCTATCTTTCCGAATTTGCTAAAACTACATGAACCATATAAGTAATATTTACCAGTTGTACTTTGCAATCTTGTTTTTTTTAAATATAAACAATTTGTGAATCAGTGTTTGAGGTTACAACTGATAAATAATTTACAACTTATTCGTTTGCAAGAAAAATCTTCTAGTTCACTTACCACGTACAATATGTAGAGAAGGTATGTATTCCATTCAAAAATTCAATACTGAGATTTCTCCGTAAATACATGCTTTGAGGACCCGTGAACAGAAAATTTGAAAAGGGTCCGTATATTCTATGTGTATATGCATGTCTGTAAGCCTAACTTAATTACATAAATGTAGTATTTAAGTTGAATATATTATAAGTTGCGATACGAAGATTATCGGGCAACTGCCCCACCACAAACTATATGCAAGGTGTTTCTTAACTTTTAATTTCCCCAGAAATTGATCTAAATTTTTTAACTAAAACACTATATAGAAGAATGAAGAAGGCTACAGTGAAGGCATTCTGGATGACTGGTTAACCATTAGATACAGAAACTATCTTACTACACAAAAATGTGGATTTGTTAAGCACAAAACTATTGTGAAATAACGTTTTTTCTAGAGTTAAACATTTAAGATATTTTTTGTGATGCGTTTAAATTTCCCAACTGTTCTCAAATGTGAAATCGTCATTCGCTTTTCTTTATTTCTGTTCTGGTCATGCAAGAAGAACGGAATTTCAAACCTTGAATTACGACTAAATTTTAAAACAAATTGACTATTACTTTAGCCTACTGTATGCACTTGTTTTCCTTCTTCTTACAAGAAAGTAGGCAATAACTGTTTGACTCCATTTAATTTTCACTGACAATTTAGCCATTTTCATGTTGGATTCTGTTCTTCAAATACTATGTTAATCCCCAAAGATTTCTTTTACTTTCTCGAGCACGCATGTATAATGTTAATAGTAGATAAAGAAGGTATTGTATTCCATCAAATTTCACCGGAAATCCATGCTTTAGGGTCTTCTGAATAAAACCAAACATTTTTAGGAAAAGGTCCTTGTGTATGTGTGTGTGTGGTGTGTGTGTAAATGATATGTGTGTCTGTATGTGTGTGTGTTGTGTATGTATGTGTGTTGTGAGCTGCATGGCTCAAAAACTAGAAATCGGTTAAATACCAATCTTGGTGTATAAGTGTGGTATCTTCCAAGGATGCTATATGAAGATTTTCAAGAAAATTTTCCCACTCCTAGATTTTCGAAACATTTTCAATGTAAATGGTATACGTGGAACATTTTTCGGAAATATTTATTTTTTCAAAAAATGGCTCTAACGATTTTGATTAAAATGCCGTATGTTAAAGGTATGTGCATTACAAACGAAATGTACTTCTTGAATTCCTAGGAATAGCCTTTGAACATCTCAGTATTCTGGATGACTTCTGTAAATCTTTTGCACAGCTAGTAAACCGTGAGACACACAGGCAACCCATTACACCAAAAATGTAGATCTCGTTAAAACACACAGTTTATGTCATATACATTTTAAATTTTTTTGTTTTTTGTTTTTTGAGATTTAACTTACCGTTTTCGAGATATTTCTAGTTATTAGTTTCAGTTTTAAGTTATCTAAACTTTTGTCAAACGAGAAGAAACCTTTCTTTTCGTCTTTCTTTTGTTTACTTCAAGCAAGCAAAGAGAACCAATTTGAATTGTTTCACATAGTGACCGGCTTTTCAAAGATTTGATATAGCTTAGCCTGTGCATTTCCGTATTTCCCTTCTACTTACAAAGAAGCAAGAATAAGAGAACTCTCTAATGTTTATCTCGATTATCATGAAGTACATAAAAGAATCATTTTTTGTAGGAACAGTTTATTTTCGAGTGCCTCCGTGATCAGGTGGTCAGCAAGCTGACTTCTCACCCAGAGGTCCCGGGTTCGTTTCCTGGCTGGAACGGGGAATTTTTCTTTAATCAGAATTATTCCCTATGCACCACAGAGTCTGGAAGTATGTATGTATGGGAGTGAATTGTACGATTGAGGAAAATAAAAGATTTAAACCCAACGTAAAAGAACACAGACGAGTTTTTTCTAGTGCAAAGGCCCTGACATGACTTTAGATTTTATTGTCACCCTCCGTGGTGTAATGGTTACCATGCTAACTTCATATACCTAAGGTTCAAACCCGGTGGAGGACGATGGATTTTTTCGGGCGTAAAAATCCTTAGCATGGCTTCCTTCGGAAGGGAAGTAACGCCGTGGGTTCCGTATCGTAGATTTACGGCACGTAAAAGAACCTCCAGTCTGGTAGAGAGGCCTCTGAGCTAAATGTGGTATTTCACACCCAGTATAGAATGGGACGCTGAGAACCACAGCAGTTAAAGAGCGTCCATAAATAAAACGCCATTTCATATTTTTCCCTTAAGGGGGGCTATAGAAATGAAACAATAAAAAATAGTGTATTTGTGGAACAGCTAGAGATATCCATGGAATGGAATTTTTATTTCTCAGTGCTTCTTCAACGTAATAGTGTCACTGTCAAATAAGTCAAAAACCAATGATGCGAGAGTACTTCATGATTTATTACTCAACATTTTAAGTTCTGTTTTCCTTTTATATTTCTGTTTCTTTCTTGATGCACTCTATTTTCAATTTTTACCCACTGCTTTCTTTTCTGTTTTCCCATCTGTTATTTTTTTCATTACTTGCTCCATCTTGAATGTATATGTCATCCATTTAGCTGTATTGCTTGTTGTTTTCCCAAAGGATCCTCACTTCCTCCACTCCTTCCATAACCTAAATCGAATTTTGTAGCGTCATTGACCCGGGCTTGGAGAAGTGACTTTAACACTGGAGATGATGCTGTTTCCCTGACATGTGATCGATAATGTCTTCAGAGTGCTAAATTGGGAGTGACGTCTCTATGTAGGGAGCATTGTGTTTCCATCTGAGATTAAAGCGTAGTCTTACATGCTCTCCATGACACACTCTGAATGAAGAGACAAATTAGAAGCTGGTTACAGTTTCCTTCAGCCAGAGATCATAGAGCAACAACATGATAAAGGTGGGAAAGTATGCCTTGGTATCAGAGCTGTTTAATCTTAACTGAACAGCAAAAAGAGGTCTTTTTTACTTTCTTTAGCCATATGTACTAGGTAAAAAGTGGATAGAGAAAGTATCGTATTCTAACCAACAATTCGATACAGATATTTTACCGGAAATAAATGTTTTGAGGTTCCCCAAGTGCGAAAAATATTTTTAGAAAAAAGGTCCGTGTCTGTGAACACGATAGTTCAAAAAGTCGGTAAAATACCAAACTTAAGTATCTTCGAAGGATGGGACACGGGCCGCGTCGTGGCCGATTGGTTAGACCGCTCGCCTTGGGCTCGAACCCAAGTAACCGCATGTGAGATTTGCGGTGGACAGGGGGGTTTTCTCCGGGTTCTCCGGTTTCCCCCCGCTATCGCATTCCACCGGCGCTCCAATCTTCGTTTTAATTTGGTTTTGCAGTAGTTATTTTGTGGAGGGTTTTGTGTTTAATGTTTCGTGATATACCTACCAGTACGAGCCTGTAGGGTTGAACGTTCAATGTCCTATTTTGTGTGGGTGTAGAGTTCAGTGCCAAAATATCAGAGCACGAACCTAGCGCTTATAACAAAAACGTGAGTTTCAAATGTTTCGCAGTTAAATGCTTAGAGCTATTAAACGACATTGACTCTGACGAAGTATCTGTTGTGAAGTCAGTGCTGAAATTCTTGCTGTACCAATCTTCCTAAATTTATGCTAAAGTATTACCTACTTAATTATAACAAAATGGAGTTCTTGTTTTTTGTATATTTTATTACCTATTACTTAATTGTGCCTTAACAAGCCTCATGTGAACCTGCAAGGATAATTTATCAAATACTTCATTAATAGGGACCGCTCGTAACGAAGATCTCAGATTCGCAATAAAATGTGCTATACTGCGCTGCTACCGGTTTGTCGAGCCTATGAACTAACTCTTATGACAGGGATAATGACAGTGGACCTGTGCCAGGTAATATTGTGATCTTGTCGGACTGCACTACTGCACCATGCAAGCAGGTGGTAGTTGTATTTGACGCGATGAGGTAAGTACATGGGTACACTTGAGAGTACAAAAAGTCCCGGTTAGGAAAGATAGAAAAGTAGACAGTTTTTCGTCATTTCACTAGCAAGTTCATTAGACACTCATTGGCAACGTTACGCCCCGCCCATCTTTTGGGACCAAGAAAGACATTTTTGAATGCGAAACACTGCCAATGTCTTACGTACTTGCTTATTCAATTACGAAAATTATTCGATATTATTTACTTATAAATCTTTAATTTTTGAATAATGGGACAGATAGACTATCCCTTAGGAATATCGAGGCAAACTATTCTTCATTGTTGAGTAAAATACACGATAAATGCCACAGAGCAGCCTACTAATGCAGTATTTAAAATAGGTATAAAATATTTTCAAAATAAAGTTTTTACAATATTTATCTCCTCGCAGATGCTGAGTTTCCAAAAGAATCTTAATATTTGAAATGAAATA
This sequence comes from Hymenopus coronatus, assembly GCA_030762935.1. Lineage (NCBI taxonomy): Eukaryota > Metazoa > Arthropoda > Insecta > Mantodea > Hymenopodidae > Hymenopus > Hymenopus coronatus. Next base: position 101,659,656 of record CM060890.1, read on the forward strand.
ACAGTAGCAGATATGATTTACTTTAATTTAGTTATGTATTTCATTCAATTCATTCACCGTAAGCTTCTTATTAATATTAAGTATAACTCAATTTTAAATTTTACAAACTTATCATGTCGAATTTTGTCAAAACGGATCCTTCACAGACAGACACACACACACACACACACACACACATGCGCGCGCGCGCGCAAAAGACGTCGCGCTACCAAAAGAGGTAGCCTTTAATAAATCAGAAGCGCTTTTAAGCGTCTTTGACATTCTAGTTTTAAAAATCTGATGTTCCATTCACTGACTTTCTATACATCTCTGTAACAAATTATTAGTAGTAAGTCTATTCTTCTATCTATTTCATGATTATCGAGATAAACATTAGCAGAAATTGTCTGTATTACTTGGTTCATTGTAAAAAGAAGGGAAAGAAATCTAATGTGTTCCATTTGCATGACGTCCTTTACTGCTGGGTAAACAAACCTTTTTACTTAAAACGTTAATCTGTTATCTGTATCATGCTAACCAAGATAAACATAATCAGAATTTGTCTTATTAAAAGGGAAACAACAAAATGCAGAGGCTAAAGATAGTATTGTCCTTTAAAAGCCAGTCGCTATGTGAAACAATTGAAATTCCAATCTCTTGCTTACCAGAAATAAACAAACAAAAAAACGAGAAAAAAGTTGTCTTCCCGTTTGAGAAAAAAATTGAAATAATTGGCTTAAAATAAAACCAGCAATTCGGAATATCTCGAAAACGGTTAACTCTACAAAAAATATTATTGACTTAAATTGTGTGTTTCAATGAGATCTACATTTATTGTGTAGGAAGCTTTGTATATCTCCTACAGTTTGCCAGTTTTATTAAAGAGATCTTCAAAGGCTATTCCCAGAAAATTCAAGATATACATTTCGTTTGTCATAAAAATATTTTGTACATATGTAGGGTATTTTAATCAACATCGTTAGAGCCATTTTTGAGAAAATCAAAATGTTCAAAAAATCTTCCTAGTAAGGTGTACTTTGGGATGGGGAGTTTTTCTTGAAAATCTTCGTGTCGCATCCTAGGATGATACCAAATATTTTTTAAAAATGTTTTTTTTAATTCAGTTAGTCCCAAAACATGTATTTTCGGTGTAATCTCGGTATCGCATTTTTGGGCACATTACAATTCCTTCTCTATACATTATGTACTACGTGTAGAGAAAGTAAAAATGTTACTAATAGCATACTTTGTAAATTTTTCAGAACATTCTGTAATTAAATGTCATGTTATCAAATATTAGTTATTAATGAGTGTAAATCACGCTTGCATTTAATTTTAGATTTGAATAAAGATGTGCTCTCTCATATTTTTGAACTAATATTTTATGCTCTCATTATTGTTTTGCCTAAAGTATCACGTTACTTGTTGCCACAGTTAAATATTTCAGCCAGAGAGAAAAGATGAGAAGGCTGAAAGAACATGGTATATTTAGAACCGAAATGATTGGTCAAACAGAATAATGTTGACATTCTCCAGTTTTCTGTTTAGCTGAAAGCACCAGCTGGTTCAATGTTCAGGGTAAACCCGCAGCAGTTTTTCATTGCACTGTTGCGTCTACTATGTGCAACAATAAGCAGCGCTGAGTACAGAATGTTGATTGGATGAACAATGTGTGCTCGTGCGCGAATGGTGAGAGCTGTTGTGTACTTTTTATTACACGAAATAAGCACATAAAAGCCCGATGTGGCTACATACTACATTTTGCAGAGGATGGGGAAATACAGAGGGCATTTCATATGATGAGCACACAACACTGGCAACATTGTCCCAGAAGTGGTATTTGTTGCCCCCTCATAGAGATTTGGTGCACATTTTTGGGACATATTACATAAGGATACTACTTACCCACTGAAAATCTCTGATGTGCTTGAAAGGTAACTGGATAGTAGATAAATGCCATTCCGCTGAATAATACTTCCAAGAAAAACAGAGAAATTTATTCAATATATCCAACAACTTAGTTAATATGTCAACTTAAAAACAATCACAGTATTCAAGGACAAATGAAACAACAGACCTCAACAAAATTGATATTCAAATTAAAGGTTTTTGGCAGATTCATTAGGGGCATGTTAAGTAAAAAAAAATCTGATGTGCTCCATTCACATGACTTTCTATACCTCTTTGTAACAAATTATTGTTAATAAGCTTATTCTTCTATCTGCCTCATATTAATCGAGATAAACATTAGCAGAAACGGTTTTATTTCTTAGTTCATTATAAATAAAAGGGAAATAAGGGAATACACTAGGCTAAGCCGACAGTCAAATGCTTTAAAATGTATGCTATGGTATAGAAATCCAAATCTTTGCGTGGCTAGGTGTTAACAAGTTCTAGAATGAGAAAAGTATTAAATATCTTAAAACTGAAACAAATAACACGGAGTATCTCTAAAGTGGTGATTTCCACGAAAAAAATGTATACGACTTAAATTGTGTGTTCTATCGAGATCTACATTTTTATGCAGCAAGTTTTTTGTCTATCTCTTACGGTTTAATAGTTATACAAAGTTCCGCAAAATTCATTGAGAATAAAGGTGTCTTTAGAGACTATTCCCATAAAATGCATGATATGCATATGATTGTCATGCAAATATCTTTTATATACGATATTTTAATCAAAACTCTTAGAAGCATTTTTGAGAAAATAAAAATTTTCAAAAATGTTTTCATGTAAAGGGTAGTTTGTGGTAGGGAGATTTTCTTGACGTGAGATCCTTGGAGATACCAAACTTAGAAAGGGCATTTTGTTTTTGTGCTATCCTCTCCACAGACACAGACTCGCACATGGATCTTTTTATAATAATTTCTTTTCGGATTCAGGGGACCCCAATACATATATTTCCGGTGAAATATTGCCATTGAATTTTTGGATGTAATACAATACCTTCTCTATCCCTATGTAACAAAGTAACAGTGTAGACAAAGTAGTAAGAAAGGCCTAACTGCCAAAATAATAAAATCTGCCCAAATTCGATTTTAAGAATATTTGAAAGCATTGGTTTGCTCAATATATTAGTATTATTTATGACTACACCAGTTCCATTTTCCCCTATTAAATAGAATCTGTGTAGCTATAAATAATGCTATTCTCTAGGAGGTCCACCATTCTAAACGATTGGTATCGATTCATGGACAGTGTTTTGAGCATTTGTCCTAACAGGAACCGTCTGCTCTAATAAAATAGGATTTGTTACATTTACATGCCTTTCCATACTTAATCTGCAATAAAGTTTATTGCTGTATATGCTATAGGCCCTGCTATTTAAAAATATTTCAACTGAGCATTAATTCATTTTTATCAGTAATTGTATACAAAACTGATTAAAATGAATCTCTATACATAGAAACCGCTATGAATAGAGTAATGTTTTTATTTTTTCTTGCTACGATGCTGCTATATACCTAAGTCATTTTATTCAAGATAAGCATTAGTATATATGATTTTATTACATATTTCCTTGTAGGTATAAGGAGCAAATATAATAGGCTAAAGAGATGTGAAATCTTTTAAGAGCTAGTCGAGTTATAGTTGCTTTAAAATTACGTTCTCTTTGCATGACCATTATCAAAAAATATGAATAACAAGAAAAAAGTAATAACAAGAAATGCCTCGAAAATGGTTACCATCCAAAAAGAGAGAAAACGTATTAGGCATAAATTAGGAATATTAACGAGATCCACGTTTTTTGTGCAGTAAGCTTTTTTCTGTTACTATTTACTATTTGTGCATGAAGAGGACTTCGAAGGCTGTTACCAGAAAATTCAATACATAAATTTCATTTGTCATAAAAAATGTTAAACATATAATCTTTTAATTCCAAATCTTCTCGGGCTTCTAGCCAGGTAAAAACTTGGCTTGACACCAACGTTTCGAAGAAGTGCATCTTCCTCGTCTTCAGGGTGAACTGATGGTTTGAGCTTGCGGAGACTGGTATTTATAAGAGCTGGGATGAAGCTAACATCTGATTGGTTCGCAAGATATTATGGCCTGGTATTTAAGATGACTGAGACATGGGCACGGACTTCGTAGAAAACTATTTATAGCAGTTATTCGGCTAATGTTTTGTGTTTGAGCACGCACCTGCTAAGCTCAAACCATCAGTTCACCCTGAAGACGAGGAAGATGCACTTCTTCGAAACGTTGGTGTCAAGCCAAGTTTTTACCTGGCTAGAAGCCCGAGAAGATTTGGAATTAACACGTCGCCAGGAAAGCTTCAGTTCTTATATAATCTTTTATCAAAATCATTAGAGACATTTTTGAAAATGACGTAATTTTCAAAAATTTTCCCTGTAAATGGACAGTTTGGGATGGGGAATTTTCTTGAAAATCTTCGTGTATATTATTTATGATGTGTGTGCAAAATTAATTTTAACATACAATGGTAATTTTACATGGATAATTCTTGGAAAAGAAAATGTCGTGTCAGAAGTTTAATCTCAACATATGAAGTAGTTTTTATGAGAATTAAAAATTAAAAAGCACTCAAGCAATAGTAAGAAACTTGACTTACAGCTACTTAGTGTTCTGAAATTCACACTCTTAAAGACAGCATACATTTATATAATTATATACTTTATCATAAACCAAATAAGCTTTAATTAATTTTCACATGATTGGATTTTTAAAAATATTTTGAGTGATACTGTGAAAGTATTGACCAATAGTATGATTAAACAAAAACTGTATATGAATTGTCGAAAAGCGTTCAGGTAACCTCCACCAAAATTAAGTGAAAAGGTCTCAAGAATGGGCGTCCATAAATGTATAACATTAAGTCTTCACTTTAAGAAATGCTTCTTTATACAATTACTTCAACAAACTCGTTAGTTCATAATTATTTGTAAAATTAGATGCTATTTGTGACGTAAAATGGAATTCAACTGCCTTTGTGTATTGAAAACGTGTGTTGCTTAATGACAATAAATATTGAAGTTTACACATTGCAAGTGTTTAAGCAATCAAGTTAAACCTACTCCTTAGACATTCATACAAAGAAAATCTGTTTACACAATATTTGCAATTATTTTCATACTCCTTAATTGATTTATTAATATCTTGTTCTCTTAATATTTGTGTCTTCCTTATATAATAAGAGTATTCAAGAATGTATCTGAAAATATCTGATGTGTTCCATTCACGTGATTTTTACTTTCTCTGGCGCCACATGTACAATGTACATAGGGATAGCGAAGGTATTGTAATGCACCCAAAAATTTATACCGAGATTTCACCGGAAATACATGTTTTGAGTCCTTCTGAATCCAAAAAAAAAGATTTTTAGAAAAATGTCCATGTGTGTATGTGTGTCTGTGGGCAGCATAGCTCAAAAACGAACAGACCGTTAAATATCAAACTTGGTATTTAAGTTTGGTACCTTCCAATGTTGTGACGCGAAGATTTTCATGAAAATCCCCCTAACTACGCTTTACATGGAAAATTTTTCGAAAATTTTGTTTTTTTTAAAATTGGCTCTAACGATTTTGATTAAAATACCACATATTAAAGCCATTTCTATCACAAATAAAATGTATATCTTGAATTTTCTGGGAATAACTTCTAAATACCGGTTTATTCTGGATGAATTTTGCTTAATTTGGCATAACTAGTAAACCGCAAGAGATAGACAAAAACTCACTATACAAAAAATGTAAATCTTGTTACAACACACAAGATATGTCATATACATTTTCTTCATGAAGCTTACCGTTTTCGAGGTATTCCTTATTAGTTTCAATTGTGAAGTACTTATACTTTTTTCAGTTGGAAGTGTCCATTTTTCTTTTGTTCTGCTCCTGGCCAAGCCAAGAAGCGACTTGCAATAACAATCGCATAACGACAGCTTTTAAAATATTTGACTATCATTTTAGCCTAGTTCATTCCCTTAGTTCCATTCTACTTATAAGGAACTAAGTAATAAAATTCTGCTAATGCTTATCTTGATTAGCATGATGTTGAAAGAAGAATTATCTTTTGTAAAGAATTTGTTTGTAGAGTAACTAGAGAAAGTCATGTGAGTGTAACACATCAGATTTTTTCTATCTGTTTTACAAACACACTATTCTTACTAAAGGTCATTCTTTTATTACATCATACTATCAGATAACCATTAGCCGAAATGATTTTATTCCCTGGTTCGTTAAAAGTAAAAGGGAGATAAGGGAATACACTAGGCTAAAGCCACAGTCAAATCTTTTAAAAGCTTCGGAACACGATCGTGATTAATATCCAGTTCTCTTTCCTTGGCCAGCAGTAAAACAAAAGAGATAAAAAAAACGAATGAGAGCTTCCTTCCTGTTTGAGAAAAGCATAAGTATTTTAAACCGAAACAAATAGAAGCGAATAGAAAGTATTAGCTCTACAAAAAATGTATAAGACATAAATTCTGTGTTTTAACGAGTTCTGTACGTTTTGTGCTGTAAGTTTTTGTCTATCTCTTAAGGTTTATCAGTTATGCAAAAGTCATTCAGAATGAAGAGGGCTTCAGGAGCTATTTTCAAGAGTTCAAGGATATACATTTTAATTTCCACGTTTTAAATGAAAGCATTAGAGGCAGTTTTTAGAAAATCAAAAATTTGGAAAAACGTTCCACGCAAAGGGTGGTTTTGGGTAGGAAGATTATCCTGAAAATCTTCGTGTCGCATCCTTGGAAGATACTAAACTTATATAACTGTTTGGTATTTAATGGACACAAACAGACACAAATTCAAACGTAAACACTTAATTTATATATATAATCTTAAACAAAAACAGAAGAGATACCTCAATTCTATATACAGCCTCTCTCTTGCTCTACACACTTTGGAAGCTAAAATATTCCACAGACACAAACACACACACACACACACACACATTTATTGGCCATTATCTAAAAATTATTTTTATTCAGTGGTCCTCAAAACATGTATTTCAGGTGATATTGGTATCGAATTTTTTTGGAGTGGAATGCAACACCTTCTCTACCTATTATGCACATTGTGCATACGTGCTAGAGAATATAATAATGTGTCATTTCTTTTTCTCTGGCTTTCTAATGAGCTTAAGACCTACAACCACTGCCATAATTAAATGGAATGCAAAATGTCAAGCAAAAAAGTGAAATCTGCTATCAACATTGGAACTTGAACGTTAGCTCCCTTAGTACATCATGGTGCAACCGCGTGAACAACAGAGATAGAATCTCTATGGATTATTCCATCAAAACAACATCACAAAATCAACAGGGATTAATTACCACTGTCCGCTATTTGTCCGGGTTTCACTCTCTGGGATAAAAATAAGCTCGTCCGCTGAGATATTTCAGAGTTATACCGAAGGGGATTCATTTGCAAATACTAAATGGATATTTCAACACCATCTGAAAGGGCAGCTCTATGGTATTAAACTTCTTTTTCTCCTCCAACAAGCATTAAAACCTTTCCTAAGGCTTGTTGCGAGCTCCAAATGTTTAATTCATTGATTTATCCATCGCTTCCCGGGTCTTCCAACGTTTCGTTTTCCTTTGTGTATATAGTATAATATTTTGGGTAACGTTCCTCATTCATTCTCTCTATGTGTTCTAGCCACTTTTGTCTATTATGATCTATTTCTTCATTTAGCTTAAAGATCCTTAGTTGATTTATTTGCTCATCATTCTTTATTCTATCTCTTCTAGCGACTCCCAAAACTGTTCTTATAAAGCTCATTTCCGCTGCCTGTAATCTACTTTCATCTCTATTTGGCATTGTCCACCATAGGACTCCATCATCGTATCTTTATTCACTTTATTCTTCAAAGTTCTTTTAATTGTTTCACATATTTTGAGAACGTTTCAATTTTAGTTCTAATACTGCAAAGCCAGCAGATATTCATATCGGAGTAAGACAAGGGTGTGGTACATTCAAATGCATTAAAATTACACCAGGAGATACTTATCGAAAGACGGGGTCTTTTCATGTGTTTCAGCTGTTTGCTACGCTCTTAAAAGCATATTGGACAGGCCACGTTATCGAAGGGAAGGGTTTGATAAATGAGTTGCGAACTGGCGATCCCTAAACTTTCTGGTTGAACAATAATATACCCCTATCACCGATTGTTACAAATGAGGTTAATCTTTCTTTCTGCACCACATACTGTAGTTCTAACGCCAAAGCAATGCACGCAGGTGGTACACTAAATTAATACACTGCTTTTACAAGTCAATCTATTCTGAGGGAGTGTCGAGAGTGGGGCTAAGGGGTGAAGGGGTGGACTTCCTAATTGGTTTTGCATTTTCTTACTCAGGTAATATTGTTGTACCAGAATGGCACCAATGAAAATCATGGAAAGATCCGAGTCCCCGACAAACAGTAAAATTTTCAGCAAATTCACAGCGACACTCGTATTTTTAATGTCTTTGACTGTACACCACTCACTTTATTTAATTTATACATAGACAACGCAATCCGTGAATGGAAACATCGGCTAAATATTTTAAATATAACTTCTGATTATAAAAAGAAAAAAATTGGAATGACACTCCTATATATGCAGATGACCAAGTAATCATTTCCGATAGTGAAGATACGCTACAAAGAGCATTATTTGAACTACATAAAATAGTTCTAAATTATAATTTAGATATGTCAAAAAATAAAACCAAATCCATGGCATTCCAGGGAATCTATCCGTTAAGATGTAAACTTGTATTAGATAATTATATAATTGAACAAATAAACACATATAAATTTTAGGTTCTTCAATATCACGCTAAACTATTAAAATATACGAATAGATAAACACAGTCTCAGGTTTCGAAACTTTATCCACTCACGCCTTGTATCAATTGCTGTCGACCCATCTATATAGTGAGGGGCAGGTATCTATATTGTATTATTTTTGCCCTGTATTTTCTTTATCTAGTCTTTAATTTTGTGGCTGTTAACAGCTGGATCCCAAAGCTGATTGTCCTACATTCAGTTCCTGCCTAACGTTTTGGTAAAATGGAGGGGGAATTACAAAATAGTGTTAAGCGTCAACTCTGATTGGAAAATCAAGGAAAACAGTTTATATTTCAAAAACTATTTTTGCACCCCTATACAGAAGATAACAACAGCCTGTCAAAAAAAAAAACTTTTGGATTTAGCATAAATATCGACTAAATATTGGAATAATTGATCACAATAATTGGCTATACTATGAATCCTGAGTCTAAAGTACTTACAACATTGTAACTTGCCATTGGAGCTTTCATCTCAAAATTATTTGAGATCACCTTGTGGTTTACCGGAAAACATGCGAATCAGTTGAAAAATTCAATGCTATGCCAGCATGTTACCATGGTAGCTCAGTGGCAGAGCAACCGGCTAGAGATCGGGAGATCCGTGGTCCAAATCCTGGCTATGGCATTGAATTTTTCAGTCTGACTCTACGTACTTGACTAAATAGTTATTTAACTGAAACTTTTGATAATAAATAGACTGAAAGAGAGAAGAAACAGAAAATGGAGTCTGATTTACAAATTTAGCTCACATTAAACGTGATAAATGATGCAAAATAATATAAGGCTGTTGATATTTTCAGAAGTGAAACTCTGAAGTGTTCCATTCACACGAGTTTCTCTATCTGTTCCACAAACAACATTTTCTTCAAAAATATTATTAATTTGTCTATATCAAACTAATCAAAATAAAGATTAGTAGAAATGGTAAGTAGAAGGGAAATAGAGGAATAAACTAGCTAAAGCGATAGTAGAATATTTTAAGCTCATCACTATATGAAGCACTACATTATCTTTTTCCGGGAGTAAAACAAAAGAAATGAAAAAAAAAATAGTTTAAAATTGAAACTAATAGCAATAAATATCTCGGAAGTTATTAAATCTACAAAAAATGTATATGACGTAAATTGTGTTTTTAGTGAGATCTACAGACAACGCAGCAGACTTTTACTAATATCACCCTCCGTGGTGTAATAGTTAATCCTAACTTCATATACCCAAGGTCGCGGGTTCAAATCCGGCGGAGGACGATGGATTTTTTTTTTCGGGCGTATGGCTTCCTTCGAAGGGAAGTAAAGCTGTTGGTTTCGTGCCGTAGACTTACGGCACGTAAAAGAACTTCAAGCTTGATAAAGAAGCCTCTTAGCAAAACCAAGCGGTCTTTAATACCCATTATAGAATGGGACACTGAGAACCACAGCAGTTAAAGAGCGTTCATAAATAAAACTCAATTTCTATTTACTAATATTCATTGGAAAACACACTCAAATTCACGCTTTTAGTCTGCATAATATATAGATTGATTGAAATTAAGGAAAAAAAAAAAAAAAACGCCCAAGCCGGTTATCAAACCTAGTAGCTAGTAAAATGAGAAAATGTTAATGGAGTGTTATTTATGGACGCTCTTTTAACTGCTGAGGTTCTCAGCGTCCCATTCTATGCTGGGCGTGAAATACCGCTTAATTTTGCTCCGAGGCCTCTCTATCAGGCTTGATCTACGACACAGGACCAACAACTTTACTTCCCTTCCGAAGGAAGCCATGCTGAGGATTTTTATGCCTGAAAAAATCCATCGTCCTCCGCCGGGTTTGAACCCGTATATGAAGTCAGCATGGAAACCATTACACCACGGAGGACGACTAGAGTAAAATTAGGAATAGTGATTTTATATACAAGAGAGATTACTTAAAATCTGTCACCCTTTTATTTTCAGGAAGGACGCACTACTGCTCCATTGATTCACTCACGAGAGGATGCAGGCATCATATATACCCTCTCGAGGATCACTTTGACGAGATCTCTGAGAGAGCCCCATGGTGAGAGAAATCACTTATACCCGTCAGCAAATCGACGTTTACAGATTGATCTACAATGAGGATGTAATATAATTGCTTATATTTGTGTAGCCCCTTGCTGAGCCGAGGTTTCAACACTGCGGGGAAAATTCGGCACGCCAAGGTCGGATATTTGTTCTTTCTGCCGGCTCTTGGGTCCTTCTTGTCCTAAATAGAAACCAGTCTCATGAGCACTTCAAATAAGATTACCAAGTCTTCCTGCGAACTTGCACAGACGCATGTCTGATAAATGAACTGAAAACTGTTAGACACACGCCAACATGCATGTTTGTAATGTTCAGTGAATCCAGATTCCATTCGCCTCCTCCCATCACTTTATTTATGCACATGCAAAATGCTTGTAGTGCACAAAGTAATTTATAACACAGAATTGGCAATTAATTTTGTCAAGACAAACCTTTTGTCTTTAGGACGTTATAATTTTATAACATTAAGTTTACAGTACCTAGTTAAAGCTCTAGGAAACAAAAGATTGTAAAAAGATTTATGGCAAACACAAATAATGTCATGGACATTTCTTAAATAAAATCTGACGTGTTCCATTCACATAACTCCACCTATTCTTCCAAAGGTTAATTGCTTTCTCTACACGTACTATATACATCGAGTGTAGAGAAGGTATTGTATTCCAACAAACAATTCGATACCAATATTTCACCGCAAATACACGTTTTGGAGTCCCCTGTAAAAAAAGCCTTTTTAGAAAAAGGTCCGTGTGTGTCCGTGTATCTGTGAGCACGATAATTCAAATACGAAATGTCGGTAAAATACCAAACTTGGTATTTAAGTTTAGTATCCTCCAAGCATGCGACACAAGTATTTTGAGAAAAATCCTCCCCACTCCCAAAAATTACCTTTTACATAGAAAAAATTTAGAAAAATTGGATTTTCTCAAAAATGTCTCTAACGATTTTGATTAGAATACTCATTTTAGGGTCTCCTGTGTCTAAAAAAAATAGAAGCCTTTGTGTGTGTATGTGTATCTGTGAACACGATAGCTCAAAAATTAAATGTCGTTAAAATACTAAACTTGGTATTTAAGTTTAGTATCCTCCAAGGATGCGACACAAATATTTTGAGAAAAATCTCCCCCTCCCCGAAAAAAATATACTTTACATAGAAAAAATTAATTTTTTTTCTAGAAAATGGCCCTAACCATTTTGATTAAAATATCGTCCGTATATTAGATGTATACATTAAAAATAAAATGAATATCTTGAGTTTTCTGAGAACACCCTCTGAAGACCTCTTTATTCTGGATGGAATTTTCTGAATTTTACATAACAGGTAAACCATAAGAGATAGACAAAAGCTTACAGCGCAAGAGATCTCTTTAAAACACACAGTTTATGTCATATACATTTTTTTCTTGGAGTTGATCATTTCTGAGATATTCCTTGTTATGGGTTTCAGTTCTAAAATACTTAACTTTTTCTCATATGAGAATTTGAACCTCCTGACCATGCAAAGAAACGGATTTCAACTTTATGGCAACCAGCTTTTGATTTGACTATCACTTTATGCTGGTTTTTCCTTATTTCCCCTCTACATAAGGAAGCAGGTAATAAGGACAACAATGTTTATCTCGATTATCATGAAGTAGATAGAAAAAATAATTATTATTAATAATAATAATTTGTTACAGAGATGTAGAGAAAGTAATGTGAATGGAAAACAACATGCCAAGTGATATAAATATTAGCAGAAACGGTTTTATTACTTTCTTTCTTTTAGATAGAAGGGATATAAGGAAGTACACCAGGCTAAAGGAATAGCACATCTTTTAAACGTTTGTCACTATGTGATTAAACTGAAATTCGAATCTCTTTCCATCGTCAGGTGTAAAATAAAAAGGTATGGTCACTTCCGAAAATTTCCAATAAGTATTGGAAAGTTTCAACCTTAAAAAGGACACTCGGAAATTTAAACACATAAAAATGTGTGAAAAAATATGTGTTTTTACGAGATGTACTTTTATGATTCTGTCTATTCCTGTTTATCACTTACACAAAATTCATCAGAATGAAGCGATTTCAGATACCATTTCCAAAAAGTTCAAGATACACATTTCATTTGTCATGTAAATACTTTAAATATATGGAAGTGATAATAAGCGTAGAACCATCCGTGAGAAAATAAAAATGTTTAAAAAAATGATCCATATCGTTATGAGCTATGCTGTTCAGAAACCACACATGAAACTCACACATTCTCTCTCTCTCTCTCTCTCTCTCTCTCTCTCTCTCTCTCTCTCTCTCTCTCCTCACATACACACACGCATGCACGCACACGAACCTTTTTCTAAAAATGCTTCTGGTAATAGCCGCTTAAGACCTCTTCATTCTGGTTGACTTTTGCAAAACTGTTAAAGCGTTAGAGATAGACAAATATGTTCAGCACAAAAAATGTAGACAGATATATCGCTAAAACGCACAATTTGGCATACATATATTTTTTGTAAAGTTAATCGTTTCCTTAACGCCCTCCGTGGTGTAATGGTTACCATGCTTACTTCATATACCCAAGTTGCGGGTTCAAATCCGGCGGAGGACGATTTTTTCGGGCGTAAAATCCTTAGCATGGCTTTCTTCGGAAGGGAAGTAAAGCCGTTGGTCCCTACCGTAGATTTACGGCACGTAAAAGAACCTCAAGCCTGATAGAGAGGCCTTTGAGCAAAATTAAGCGGCCTTTCACGCACAATATACAGTGGGACGCTGAGAACCACATAAGTTAAAGAGCGTCCATAAATAAACGCCATTTACATTTTTAATCGTTTCCGAGGTATTCCTTGTTATTGCTTTCAATTTTAAAATGCTTATAGGTACGTTTCTCAAATAGTAATATGGTCATTCGTTTTTCATTTCTATTACTCCTGAACCATGCAAAGGGAACTGAATTTCAGTTACTAAACGACCAAATTTTAAAATATTTGACTATCACTTCAGCCCTTATTTTCCTTTTACTTACAACGAAGCAAGTAATAGGGCAACGTTATTAGCAAGATATAAATAAAATAATAGTATTTTGAATGAATAGCTTTGCAGAATTGATAGAGAAAGAGGAACACAAGATTTTTTTATGCAGTCTGAAGTCTGACTCTACCTTTCCAGAGGTAGAAGTTAAATGTTTCAAAAATATTTTTGTCATTGGTTTGAAAGTGGCAAGCTAATGTTTTGTTTCTTCTTTATTTCTTTCCTTTTTTTAAATTTCAAAACCATCACATAGCGATACGTTATTAAAAAGTCGAGCTATCGATTGGATCTACTGTCCTTCTTATACTACAATGAAATATGAAAATGTACAATACAAATTTATCTCTATTAACAAGAAGTAAACATCCGGAGCAGCTTTTGTAAAAAGCTGCTCTACAAACTTCTTACAAAAGATTATTCTTTTATCTACACAATGTTAATCGAAATAAATATTAGCAAAATGTTCATATTAGTTGCCTATAAAAAAAAAGGGAACTAAGGGAATGCACTAGGCTAAAGTAATAGTCAAATGTTCTAAAAACTGTCGTTGCAAATCGCTTCTTAGCTTGGCCAGGTGTAGAACAAAAGAAAAACGGACACTTCCTGTCTAAGTAAAGTATAAGCACTTTATAATTGAAACCAATAACAAGGAATAGCTGTGAAACGGTTATCTCCACAAAAATACGTAAACGACATAAATGGTATGTTTTGACGAGATATACATTTTTGAGCAGTAAGTTTTTTTCTGGTCGTCTCCTTAGCACAGCTGCTTACCAAGCGGGAGACCTGGGTTCGATCCCCAGTACCGGCGTGGGGATTTTTCCCCCGCTGGGAGACCTGGCCCGGGGTGCACTCAGCCTCGTAAGGTCCCTGGGGGGCCAATTGAGGAGCTACTTGATGGAGAAGTAGCGGCTACAGGTCATGAGGACCGCATTAACCGGCCGGGGGGACTCGAGGCGCTGACCACGTTTCACCCTCCAATACTGCACCCCATCCATGACGTCTGTAGTGGACCGAGATGGGGGACGCAGCGGCCGAGCGGTAGGCCAAGGTTCCCCGTGAGCTATCGTGCCATGGAGTTATAAGTTTTCGTCCATCTCTTACGGTTTATCAGTAAAGTAAAATTCGGGAATATTATCAAATATAAAGATATACATTTTATATGGGATGTAAATAGCTTTAATATAAGGGATTTTAATCAAAATCATTAGAGCCATTTTTAAGAAAAATCAAAATTTACAAAAATTTTTGCATGTAAAAGGTAGTTTGTGGTGGGTCGATTTTCTTGAAAATCGTCGTGTCGTATCCTTGAAAGATACTAAACCTAAATATCAAGTTTGGTATTTAGCGGTCTTTTCGTTTTTGAGCTATGCTGTCCACACACGCGGACCTTTTACTAAAAATGCTTTTTTTTCGGACTCAGGCGACCCCAAAACATATATTTCCGGTGAAATCTCGACATTGAATTTTTGGGTGGAATACAATACCTTCTCTATTAACTATGTACGTTACACATAAGGATTAGAAAACGTAATAATTTGTAAAAGAGTAAGTAGAGAAAGTCATTAGTATACAATACATCAAAGTTTTTACTTCTATCCAACAATTATTTCATATTTTGGACCTGTATTCTCGTCCTTGCTGAAAGATTCGAACCCGGCATCCCGAAAGGAGCCATGGCAACATCGCCGCTGCCTGGTGACTCGAGTTGCCACGCCCCTTCTCTTTAATTACTTCTCTCAATTTTCCAATCAAGTTCGTGTAGTAGTTAACCTGTTATGTTTCCAGGGTGCACATCTTCCAGCAGAGACGCCGTGACCTTGTCAGCACCAAGGTTTCAAGGCATGGGAGATCCCTTCCGAACACTGATGTCGGGTTCGAATGCCACATCCTTAATTCACCAACTACGCAGGTCACCTGTAGCGGGTTAAAGCAGGTTTTATATTCGGAAATTTACTTTCTCTACACTTACTATGTGCATAGTATATAGAGAAAATATTGCATTCCAACAAAAAATACGGTATCAAGATTTCACCGGAAGTATGTTATCAGTTCCTCTGACCCCCCCCCAAATTGATGTTTTACACTCTCATGACTTTCTCTAGCTGCTCTGCAAGCTTCCTACAAAGGATTACTCTTCTTTCTACACAATGCTAATCGTAATAAACCTAGCAGACTGTGCTTATTACTGAGTTCTTATAAGTAAAAGGGAACTAAGGTAATGCACTATGCTAAAGTGACAGTCAAATGTTTTAAAAGCTATCGTTATGCGATTGTCATTGCAAAGTGCTTAAAACAAAAGAAAAACGGACACTTCTTGCCTGAGAAAAGTTTAAGTACTTCACAATTGAAACCAATAACAAGGAATATCTCGGACACGGTTACCTCCACAACAAAAACATAAAGGACATAAACTGTGTGTTTTGATGTGATGTACATTTTTTATCTAGTGAGTTTTTGTGTATCTCTTACTGCTCTTGTGTAGCAGTTAAGCAAAATTCATCCAGAATAAAGAGGTCTTCAGAGGCTATTCCCAGAAAAAAGAGAGATATATTTTATTTCGGATATAAATAGCTTTAATATACGGGATTGTAATCAAAATCGTTAGAGCCATTTTAAAGCAAATCAAAATTTTCGAATTTTTTTCCATGTAAAGGGTAGTTTGTGGTGGGGGAATTTTTTTTTTTAAATCTTCGTGTCGCATCCTTGGAAGATACTAAGTTTGGTATTTAACGGTCTTTTCGTTTTGGGGCTATGCTGTCCACACACACACACACACACACACACACACACACACACACACACACACACACACGGACTCTTTTTTAAAAATGCTTTTTTTTTGACTCAGGGGACCCCAAAACATATATTTCCAATGAAATCTCAACATCCAATTTTTGGGTGTACTGCAATACCTTCTCTATCCCTATGTACATTGTTAGAAAAAGTAAAAATACTTTCTCTAACCGGTGTGTACAAATAAATAAATAATGAAATAAAATCTGAAAATACTCCATTCCTGGGCCCAACTTCTTAAACCGAGACGTGATTTTCAAATTCTTATATTAATTATCCAAAATATTACTTTTCAGGTTTGCTTACATTTTTCAAATAAATTAACTTACACAACCGTGGTCGAGTGCTCAGCGAGTTGACTTCACACCTAGAGGCACCGGCTTTGATTCTCGGTTAGAAATGGAAATGGACGCTCTTTAACTGCTGCGCGTCCCATTCTATACTGGGCGTGAAAGACGGCTTAATTTTGCTCAGAGGCCTCTCTATCAGGGTTGACGGGGCATTTTTCTTTAATCAAAATTATTCCTTATTCCCCACAGAGTCTGGGTATGTATATGTCAGAATGAATGTGTGTATATCTATGTTATATGTTATATATTATATATTATTGTTTCATTTATATAGCCCCCTTTAACATCTAAGCTCATATCGGGGGCTTTGCACAAGTTAACAACTCGTTGTCTATAGGTTCTTTACGTTCAGCTTAAATCATTTTATTTTCCTCAAACACACACACACACACATACACTTCCAGACTCTGTGGAGGATAGGAAATAATTCTGGTTATAGATTTCCCCGCCCCAGCCGGGAATCGAACCCTGGACCTCCGAGTGAATGTGTGTGTGTTTGAGGAAAATAAACCGATTTCAACCCAATGTAGAGAAACTACAGACAAACGAGTCGTTTCTAATGCAATGCGCCCGATATGACCTTAAACGTTAAAGGGATCAATATAAATGAAACAATTAAAAAAAAAGTTAAAACAAAACATAGTAAAATCTACTAACTACAATTTAAGGAACCTAACTAAATTATTACATCTAATAACTAATACTGGAAACCAGTATTTAGTTAGTAACCAGCTATTATCTAACCCATTAACTCTTAATTAAAATAAATCTATAAGTAATCAATATCAGTATAATGAGGTACTGACATTCACTACCTTTAGATTGTATTTCCTCATTTATCTGATTGCTTTCGTTTTTAATTTTAGTCTTTAATTCTAGTCAAAATATTAATATACAGTATACAAAATGGATAGAGAAGGTATTATATTTCACCCAAAAATTCAATACCGAAATTTCACCGGAAATATATGTTTTGAAGTTCCCTGAGTCCGAAAAAACATTTTTAGAAAAAGGTTCCGTGTGTGTATCTGTAGACAGCATAAATCCAAAAAAAAAAAAAAAAAAAAAATGGTCGGTTAAATGGCAAACTTGGTATTTAAGTTTAGTGTCTTCCAGGGATGCGATACGACGATTTTGAGAAAAATTCCCCCACACCAAACTAACCTACATATGTAAAACATCTCGAAAATATTGATTTTCTCAAAAATGGCTCTAACGATTTTCTTTAAAATTATGTTTATATGGCAAAATAAAATGTATATCTTGAATTTATGTGAATAACCTCTAAAGACCTCTTTATTTTGAATGAATTTTGCGTAACTGGAAAACCGTAAGAGATAAACAAAAACTTACAACACAAAAAATGTATATCTCGTTAAAACACATAATTTATATCATACATATTTTTCTTGTAGAGTTGACCATTTTCAAGATATTCATTATTATTGAATCTGATATTCATTCCGTGTGTGTTTGTGTGTATATGTGTGGCCGTGTCTTTAAAAAAGATAGCTAAAAAATTCGGTGAAATACCAAACCTTTTTTGTTATCGAGCTTGATCATCAGAATAAACCAGAGTTCGTACTGCTTATGTTCCCTGTAATGATAATAGTACATACCTAAATGAGAACGTAAGTCACCATACAAGTGACAATCGTGTGATCCTATTATACACTCCATTAATAAACAATACCTATGCTTTTGGAAAACTAAGGGACTATAGAAAGAGGTTTGATTACTTTTACAGAAGTTATGCTCAAGTGAATGTAGATCCAGGATGTTG
Organism: Hymenopus coronatus; assembly: GCA_030762935.1. Taxonomy (NCBI): domain Eukaryota; kingdom Metazoa; phylum Arthropoda; class Insecta; order Mantodea; family Hymenopodidae; genus Hymenopus; species Hymenopus coronatus. Next base: position 101,678,408 of record CM060890.1, read on the forward strand.
TAGGGGACGTTAAAATCCCCCACTCGCACACATACGTCTGTCTCTCTTGCATTCTAATTCGAGGACCTTAAGCTACTGCGGTACGGTGAGTTTTAACTTAATCCTGCAGAGTTTAAATCATTCAGCGCTAGGAATTTAAGTGCTCACATAGTTTGTTAACAGCTTTGCTTGGCGGATTACTTCGCACTTCACAAGACTCAAGCATGTACTCTTGTTTGTTAATTAGAGGTAAACTATTTATGAAAGTAGACTATCGTAATTTCTGTTTGGAGTGTTTGCATGTGCAATTCTCCCAAGTTTGCAAACCTGTTCTAATCAAGCTGCGTGACTGTTGGTGTCAAATAACTCTTTAATGCTTCTGGTTCCCAAATTCATAAATCAGGAATACCATTTATTTTTATTAACGACCAACATTTCATCTTGAAGCGGTGGGTTGTGACTGTCGAAAATAAATGGGAAAACAGCTTGTATTCATAGGATAGGACTGCTGAGCTTCAGAATAGAGAAGATGGCATTTGTGGAGACAAATTATTATATGAGGCGTGGAAACGTTATGAATGCGAAGGAGTGTCGCAAAGGCTTCTGCACACCAGGTAGCCTTAGTTACTTTGCCTAACAGCTTGAAGGCACTTTTGGATAGATGATTTTAAACTTTTTACTTTCTCAGCCATTTGCCTATAGTTACTAGATGAGCCTGTGTAGTGTGAAATAGTACTTGAAGTATTGTTAAGCATACCAGTTTTTTGCAGTACTCTTAAAATCGAACTTAGGGCAAATTTGATTACTTGGGCGGATAGGCCTTTTGTTCTTTTTACTTTCTCTATACGTACTAGGTACATATGCACTCCATCCAAAAATTCGATACCGAGATTTCACCGGAAATATATGTTTTAGGGTCCCCAATATCCAAAAAAAGCATTTTCACAAAAAGGTCCGTGTGTGTGTGTCCGTGTGTTTCTCCATATCCCTGCAACAAATTATTCTTAAGCTTATACTTTTATTTACTTCATGCTAATCAGAAAAAAATAGCAGAAATAGTCTAATTACTCGCTTCCTTGTAAGTAGAAGCGAAATAAGAGACAACTGTAGGTTAAAGTGATAGTCTAAAGCTGGTTGCTATGTCAATGAAGTTCCTTTGTCTATATGGATAGGAGTGGACAAGTTCCTGTATGAGAAATGTATACGTTTTGCATAGCAGAAACCAAAAATAAGGAATGTCACAAAAACGACGAACTCCAAGAAAAAAATGTATATAATATAAATTGTGTGTTTTAATGTGCTCTACATTTTTTGTGTAGTAAGTTTTTGTCCATCTCTTACGGTTTAGCAGTTATTCAAAATTTAGTAAAATTCATTCAGAATAAACTACTCTTCAGAGGCTATTCCCAGAAAATTCAAGATATACATTTTATTTGTCAGGTAAATATGTTGAATATACGAAATGTTAATCTAAATCGTTAGAGCCATTTTTGAGAAAATCAACATTTTCGAAAATAGTTCCATGTAAAGGGTAGTTGGGTGTGGGGGGATTTTTCTCAAAATCTTCATGTCGCATCCCTGGAAGATACTAAATTTAAACACCAAGTTTGGTATTTTACCGTCTTTACGTTTTTGAGTTATCGTGTTCAAAGACACACGGACACACACACACGGACCTTTTTGTGAGAATGTTTTTTTTGGATATTGGGGACCCTAAAACATATATTTCCGGTGGAATCTCGGTATCCAATTTTTTGGTGGAGTGCAATACTTTCTCTATACACTATGTACATAGTGCGTATGGAGAAAGTAAAAATCTGATGTGTTCCATTCACATGACTTTCTCAACATCTCTGCAACAAATTAGTGTTAAAAGCTTATGCTTCTATTTATTTCATACTAATCGAGAAAAAATTAGCAGAAATAGTTTTATTACTTGCTTCCTTCTGTGTAGAAGCGAAATAAAGGTTAAAGTGATAGTCAAAAGCAGGTTGCTATGTGACTTTGTTTGTATGGACAGGAGTTGAAAAATTCCTGTATATGAAAAGTTAAGTTTTTTAAAGCTGAAACCAAAAAAGAAATATCAAAAAACATCAGCTCCACGAAAAAAATTTATATAACATAAATTGTGTGATTTAATGTGCTCTACATTTGTATGTGGTAAGTTTTTGTCCATTTCTTATGGTTAAGCAGTTATGCAAAATTTCTTAAAATTCACTCAGAATAAAGTAGTCTTCAGAGGATATTCCCAGAAACTTCAAAATATACATTTTATATGTCAGGCAAATATCTTTAATATAAGATATTTTAAGTAAAATGAATAGAGCCATTTTTTAGAAAATCAACATTTTCAAAAAAAATTTCCATGAAAGGGTTGTTTGGGTTGGGGGGATTTTTCTCAAAATCTTCGTGTCGCATCCCTAGAAGATACTAAACTTAAATACCAAGTTTGGTATTTTACCGACTTTTCGTTTTTGAGTTATGTGTTTACAGACACACGGACACACACACACATACACACGGACATTTTTGTAAAAATACTTTTTTTTGGATACAGGGTACCCTAAAACATATATTTCCGGTGAAATCTTGGTATCGACTTTTTTTTTTGTGGAGTGTAATACCTTCTCGATACACTATGTACTTACTACGTGTAGGGAAAGTAAAAATCAATGCGATAGCCGGATTTGAACCAGAATTTCCCTGGATTTCCCAGAGCTCGTCAAAAAACAAATTTATCTCAAATGCATGTTTATTGGCCGTTTCTGAGATATTCATTGTTATTGGCTTCCGTTTTAAAACACTTAAACTTTTTTCATGCAGGAATTTGTCAACTTCTGGCTTTAAGAAGAAAGGAATTTAAATCACATAGCGGCAGTTTTGAAAATATTTGACTGTCGCTTTAGCCTAGTAGTCCCTTATTTCCCTTCTACTTACGAAGAAGATAAAAAGACTAATTCTGCTAATGTTCATTTCAATTAACTCGGAGTAGAAAGAAGAATAAGCTTTTTAACAAGAATCTGTGATAGAGATGTAGAGAAAGTCATGTTAATAGAACATATCAGATTTTGTCAATAAAGATATTTATTACAGTATAAATATTTTAAATCTTAAACACGTGATCGATCATAAAAAATCGTATGAAACAGACTAAATTGGCAATAAGATGCTCGCATGAAAATTATAAAACGCTCCTTGCTTGTTTCAAAAACATACTCGCATCTCAATAAGTACCATTATACTCTCGTCACATAATATACTATTAGATACTTTTGAAAAATTAGGATATGTGACAGCTTAATCCCAGAGGGCAGGGGAGGTGGTTTCAGAAATGAAAGCCTGACAAACAATATCTTCCACGTGGATATTTAAAAGTCCTCTCCTACCTTCCTCATTTTTCGTTATAAATAATCGTATTTGTTTTGTATTTCAAAACCAAACAGGGAAGTTCGGGCGCATTATTTGAACAGCAGCGCCGCGAGCGCACAACTAACAAATTAATGATGTACACACACAAGCATATCCAGTTAGATTACCGGCGATTTGTTGTATGCTCTGTTAATTACACCGCTACTCTGATTAGGCGTTACTTCTGGAATTTGCCAAGTCCTTGTGCAGGTTTGAAACCAGCGGCAGACACGCATCATGCTGTGCATTTTATCAGTTTGATATAGTCGCCTCGTTTAAAGAGTTAACGTGCAACATGAAAAATAAATCAGAGCCACTGAAGCCATAGGATGACCTTCGGGTGTGTCTAAACAGGTATTTGATGTCTCCTGTTCTCATGGATCTCTCTGGAACCACTTACAGTCAAAGACTCTGTTTTTTCGTGTGTTTTTTTCGTAGTCGGCTTACCCTCCCCATATTTAGATCTGACACCCCCCTATAACTTACAAGCGGATGCCTAGGGGGTTAAAAGGCAGCCAATGTCACGAAACCACAGAATGAAGAAACTGGAACGTATGATGGCCCGTATGCAAGGCATGAGTGAGGAAGTGGACGATGTGAAATACAAGCGAAATAATGGTAGTGAAGGTGGTGATGGTAGAATGGGTGGCGGGGGAAACCGGAGGATCCAAGAAAAACCCACCTAAACGCCAGTTCTTCCACCACAAATCCCTCATGCGGACGCTTGGGATAGAACCCTTGGTGGGAGGCGAGCGGTCTAACCACTCGGCCACGGCGTTGCCTGTTCTGAAGGTACGAAGTCTTTTTCCTTTTGATACTTCTAGAAAATACAATGTAATCCATTGCGAACGTTTGTAAATCACACAGGAAAATTATTATTTCTTCTGCAACAGTACAGATGTAAACTTGTGTTTACACAGGCCCACCTATACATCAGTAGCGTACGGTATTTCAGCCTCTCCTCTTTCCGTTACGTAACAGTATACCAAACGTTAACCTAAAGTCATGTCCGAAGCCTACACATGACATTAACTAGCCTGTGATACTCGTATGCAGAAAATCAAATCGCATCATAACATATTATTCTATAAATATGCACGATGATCTGCGAGTTTTCAAGAAGTACCTTTACTTGAACGCTACTTTTTGGGGGACGCGAGGGCCGGAGGGAAGAAGGGAGAGAGCTCGCCCTTTTTTTCGCATTGTTTTTAAACAAAGAAAGGTTCTTTCTTTGTGGCCCACAGCATTATTGTGCGCGCCTGCAGGGATTGCCTCTCTTCCTTCCACAGTATGTCGTCAGTTTATTATTTCGGAAAGCAAGCAATCCAACATACAAGTCATCGACTCCTAAGTTTATGTCTATCTTCTTTATTTGTAGAAAGTGGTGGAATAATTGTTTAATTTTCGGCAAAGTTCTGCGCTCAGAAAATTAAATTTGCACTGTCATTACGCAACCCTTCAAATTTGTACTACACTTATCACGGAGAAGAATGTGTCTTTCAAATTGTGTCAATCTCAATGAATTACCAAGATGTTTGTATATCTTTATTAATATAAATGTAAAAGTTTTTCATTACAAATTAATTCTCATACTGTTGTAGTTTCAATGGTAAGAGTTTGTTGTTTTATTATGTTAATACTATAATAATTATTACTTGTTTGCAATTATTTATATACTACCAATTATCACAAACATATGTAAATATGTATATGCACATATCCAAAGTATAAATACTAATGCAAGAGATAATAGAGCTATGTTCCATCAATCATGTATCTACAATCGATATATTAACCTATGAAAGGTAGATTACTTATTTCCAACGCATAATGTTGCATACAGCCATGGCACTGAAGGAATTATCTGTTCTTGTTTTTCGCACAGTTGGTCATGCAGGTCACAGTAGGCGATTCGCAAGAGCATTAAACAAATTTGCTCTCTTTGCTTTACTTAAAGGGCAACCAGTTGGTGACCCCTAAATTAGGCGATGCTCTTGATTTAAAACATCTGGATGATCAATAATCGAATCGATTTGATTTACTGGGCGGTTCAACATGCTATTGATATGTGCTGTTTGTCGAAGTCCCACTGGGAGCGGCATCTTATGTTTACTGCTTACGTTTCAGAAGCTAATTGAACTATTTTAATCGAAGTTTTAAATCTTTCACCAACTTTCTTGATATTTTGTGTACCTAGAGCTCATAATCTATTCGCGGGACCTATACATTTCCTATTTTTAAAAATATTTTACCAATAATTTTTATCAATTACTCTTCCAAAATGATCCTTTGACGATAACGGACAAGGAATTGTTAATTATAGTAAGTGCTATGTATTTTATGATGCAGGATAAAAGCATTTTGAATGCATTGTTTATAAAGGATGGAGGTAAACGTAAAAAAATGGTCCCAACGTGTGTTTTCTCTATATAGTATCCAAAATAAATGAAATAATTGATTGGAATCAATAACAATTTCACTCAGGTTATAGTCTAGCACAGATATGTTACCAAATTATAAATACTTCTTGCATTCCTGAAGCTGAGTTCTAAGTTATTATTTTAAATATTTGAAACATTATATTAGAAGCCATTACGTTTTCTGATTATGGAACTTACACGTGATGTAAATATGTAAACTGTTTTGGACTCTTTCCGTTCGCGGTCTTGTGAATTTTAAGGTTTTGTGTCGACTGCCTTTTTAACTAATGCTCACTTTTGCTCGCTTCGTCTTCATTCCACCTTCCTGGACAATTGTATGATGCCTATGTAGTAAAATAATGCTAAATTGTGTTCCTTTGCTTGAAATAGAACTGTAGTAGCTGTATACAATTTCTCGTCCTGAGAAAGAAAGTAAATGAGTTTTAATCGAAACTTTATTTTATGTTTTAAATATAATTTATAGATTCACACAAAAGGTACTCTTAACTTCTTTTCATCTTCATTATAATATGATCTGTATAACTCTGAAAATTACGAGTTTGTGTGATTTATGATCTCAGCATTGGATGTAAATCTCTATCCCCCTAACCATTTCCTTGCATTTGTAAAGAAGAAAAACTCATTGGGTGCTGTATCTGAATACGATAGCATTTCAAAGCGCAAGTCATGAAATTTTGCCATTGTAGCTGACGATGGTGTATTGCTTGTTGAATGTTTTTTCTTTAATAAATGCGGACGTTTGTCCTTCATAGCACTTTTCCAGTTCCGGACCCGGTACCGTGATCGTTGGCACGTTTGACGTTGACATTCTGCCGCGAAAGGGTCGCGGGTTCGAACCCCGCTATGGGTATGGATGTTTAATGTTAAGCGTTGTGTGTTTGTGTCTACCTAAGCCATTTTCACCTTCTGATGGCCAAGTAGGTTACGGTTGGAAGGCCAATGCATGCAACAAAAAAAAAAACAAGAAACTGCTCCAGCAAAGCTGCCCTTGAAGGGTTTGTCTTTTTTCACACACATAAAGCTTACATTACTAGGTTTATGTTCTGATGCCGAGTCGTACCTTTTACACCAATCTTCAGATATGCTACCAGTCTTTTTACATACAACCATCGTTAAATTTCACCATTTACAGTTCGATTGAAACAGAACTTGTATCCTTATATAACGCATATTGCTTTCGTTTCTCACTAAACCTCGTTGAAGATCCACTCCACTCTCATAAGGTCGTATGCAGGGTTGCCAGATTTGTTTCACATAATGTCAGAATTATTTAAAAATTAGAGTTCTAGGAAACGAAACTTGTGCCTGTCTATCACACATAGTTGCTTTCGTTTCTCTCTAAACCTCGTTTAAGGTTCATGTATCCAATTAAGCTCGTGAGTAGGGTTGCCAGAATTAATTATACAAATTGCGAAATTCACATTGAAATATTTTTGGAGACAAAACTTTTCTAACCTTTGGTTTAGAAACTATTGCTGCCAAATTTGGTTGTGTTATATAGTATAGGATCACAAAGTCAACTGTTTTGAAATGTCTATTACATTTTTTCCCCTCTTACCAATTACTAATACTATTATTTACTTGAACTATTGTATATATACTGTATTTAAACTGCAATTACACTACTATTCAAATACTAACACACCTACATAAAATATACATTTTCAGCTGAGTGAACACTTGTGCACTTGATTCAAATACTTGTCTCGGAATCCTGTACTGCAATACTAGCGACGTAACAAGGAAAATCCTGTATTAGTATTTAAATCTTTTCTGTGAAAGCTGACTGCAAATATTTTACAAGTAGCAATATTTTTTCATAGCCGTGAGTAAACAAATATACTATCAATGTACCTATTAAAATATGCATTAATTTATTTATGAATTAAAAATATGACAGAAAACAGACTACTCCAAGCAGCATAGAATTGCAGACCCTAAAAATATAGAAGTCCAGAACGATACAGAAAAAGATAGACTCAACAATATTTTGAAGCCAAAACAGACTAAAAATCATTAACCGGAGAAGGAGATGAAGAAAAATAAAGTGTATGAAATAATATAAAAATACTATTTTAAAGACAGAAGTAGCCCAACAATTTTCAAATCGCCTGAATTAAAAGTCTGTCGCAAAGTCGATCTTTCTGCAGCCTAATTCGTAAAATTCCGTTCCATTTGTAGCCTGGTTGTGTGTGTAGCTGGTATATTTACGTTAGCCAAGTATTCACTAACCAGATGTTTAATACAGCCCACAGTGGATTCATCCGCAACTACATTTGTAACATTATAAGTTCAAAGTAGTAAGCAAACTTATTGTATCACTCCGCCAAGCACATGGCAACATCACGTGGAAAGATGACGGGAAGTAAGTACTCGCGAGAGGAAATTGCTCCCATAGCACATTCCGCAGCTCAGAGGTCATCAGATTTAAAACACTGTGTGTCCTATTCCTATATTTTGTGTTACATCCTAAATTTCTAACACATGATACTAAGAATATAAAAATAAACAACATAGTTCCCAGCTCTATCTACTATTCTATTAAACTACTCTTAACTTTAGATTTTATGTCATCCATCTAATGACAACTATTATCATATGCCTTTTGATTTAAACGTTTATGAATCACAGAGTTGAGAAAATGTTGAGCATTATAGGTTAGAATATAGATGTAATTTTTTATATATATAAATAAAATAAGCATTCTTAGAAAAATGTCCTTATTTGTTGGATAACATAAGGTAAATAATATGGAGTTGGTGAAAAATATAAACCATAAACTTTATAACCACATTTCTAGAAGTTAGTGGATTGAGAAGCTCATGAGTCTAGCATATAACGATTTTTTTCAGGGAATTTCTGGTGAAACCTGAAAGTAAGATGGGATAGAATGAGATAATAAGTGCTAGAGGAAACAACAAACGCATTTGTTTTAATTGTTATCTCATGCTAACAATGAGAACATTTTCCTTTGCTCTGTGTAAGATGTGAAAGACGTGGTAGCAACTATGTAGATGTGCCATATGTATTTCTTGAGCCTAAAGAGGGTTTATTAAGGTAAGTTATTCAAACAAGACAATTTCGGAAAGAGCATCCTTATTTACTTTGTCACAGCTTGACAAAGAGCCGCCTGAGGCACACGTACTTCTGCATTACACAGTCGCTTCTAGACGACAGCTGCACGTTTTCTGTCATCTAGTTCCTAACTTTTGTAGTTACGAATGTCTGCGGGTTAAAATGTGCACATCTTCTTAAGTAAAGACAGAGGTTCATTAAGTATGCCGTTGTTTATTAGTTAATGAGAGCTTTACGGCTTCCAAGTTTCGTATTATTAAAAAAAAAAAAAAATAAATAAAGAGTGGCAGGTACCAGAATATGAACTCTTACAGTTTTCGGCAGTAAATATTTTGTTTTTTCTAATTCTGAACTAACCTAACAGCTTTTTAGACACAAGAATGACAGTTTTCGCTGTCACCACACTAAATTTTCACCATTGCTCTGGATCAGAAGCATTAACTGCACGTTGCAATAGTCATAAACGCACTCGGAGAACAGAAATATTTGTCGCGCCAAAAAACGCATCTGCTCACACACTAGCTTATTGTCTTGGTCGCTTACACGCACACGTTGTCTTATATAGCTGCTGAAATGTTACATAAGAACATGCTAGAATTTTCTGGAGGCGAGAAGGGAAACTTCCAGAAAATTCTGTTGTTTGTCGACAGTATTGCAGTGTTTACACTCGGTGAGAGTTTACAGTTATCTCTGTTTCTCTCCAATTGCCCGGCGTCAGCCTCCCTATAAGCTTGGGAAATTGCCATTGTGTCAAAGTATTTAGATATTTCATCCTTCAGTAAATACGGTGTACCTTCTGAATTAAAACTGGAAAATTTCTCGCGCTAAAAAGAAGTCACTGCAAATACAACAAGTTCGCTGATAGTAGGTGCAATGTATCATTTTCAATGGTACTTCCGAACACCTTACAATATTGTTAAATGTGTATCAATGGAAAAAGGAGCCGTTCAGAAGAAAACGATGTGTCATGGAATGTATATAATTTGGTTGCACTATCAATATTGTTGTAAACGTTTGCATTTAGTATGTTTAAAGAACGACAGCAAAATATTTTTTTTTATTTTAACAAGGACTCCAAATAAATTGTCTACTAACAAGGGATCTAAAAGAGGTTGCTCAAGTAGAAATGGAAAGAATAGCAAGGAAGGGGTTGGTTAAGGACATAGCCTTGAAATATTGGCATAGGATTTTAAAATTTAATGAGGATAACTTACTAAAACAGAGCTTAATTCAAAAGATTCGTCGCTAAAAAGATAGGTAATAAGAAATAACTTGAAGAGATAGTTTAAGCGATGTTTGAGGAAGGAGAGAATATATGTTTAAAGACTTTAGGAAAGAATTCTTTTCATCAGCTTATCAGTGAAGAAATCACTGGTATCCTATGCAGTGATAAAATGTTCTTGAGATACAGTCAAAGGTGTTGATAAAGTAAACAAACAGTTACATTACCGTATTCTGGTGTGGAGTCTTGAGGCTCAGGCATTTCGTTTGGGACTGGCATTCGGAATTCGTGGGATCGGTTCCCCGCGGCCGACCTCTCTCACCCATGGGTTTTTTCGGGTTTTCTCCCGGCTCACTAGGCGAACTCTGGAGGGGATTATTCATTTCCCCGAATTTCTTGTCCTTTCATTTCATACCAACCGGTCCATTTCAGGTTTGCAAGTCTTGACGAGGACTGCGGCAGAGGCGCCATTTCGTGGAGGGGACTGCGGTCTCGAAATACAGCTCTCGGCGATGGGATGGCGCCGGTGGTTGTCTGCGGAATCGAGCTGGTCTATCCAGGACTGAGCCACATGCTCCTGGCACTGCTTCTGAACGACAACTCTCTCCCTGTCCGGATGACGGCTGGCTTCTGAAATTACGCCCATCTCATCCTTCCTCCAGGGGTCTGACGAACAATAAGCTCACGGCTGCAGTGTAGAATACCCCTCCATAACGTATACACACACCCATTCACACCAATGTTCTGGTATAACAATTCTTTAACAATTCATGACTATATGTAAGTTACTTTTTTATACCCTGCTTCAGAACAGCAGATTTATTACAATTACTCTCTCATTTTTTCTTCTTTTTTATCCCTATATTTCTCCTATATGGAGGACTTACAGAGCGAATGCTTGCGGTGAGATACCTGTTAAGTAGCAGACAGACTATAGATCAGAAAGAGTAGCCAGGATGGGTGATCACCCCAATAACTGTATGAAAATGAGAAAGAAAAGATATGAACTAACGGTGGATGAAAGGAAGGTAATTATGGATCAAGTGGTGGAATGAATGGTGGGTAATCCGAGAAGCCGCGGGGCACTAAGAAAGTGAGGCAGAAAATGGTATAAACTGACGGTAAAATGGATGAAAGGAAAGTGATTAGATCAAGTGGTGGAATGAATGGGGATGAAATTCATAAAAGCAGAGAAAATCCACCCAAACGCCGCTTTGTCCACCACACATTTCACATGTGATATCTTGGTGAAAGGAGAGTGGTCAACTCACCGCCATTCTCTTAATTTGTTTAAATAAAATAATAAATGCAAAGAGGTCCTCAGTATATATTTTATATCGCACAGTATAGTGGACTATGACTAAAACACATATACGTGCCTGTTTTTTTTTTTTTTTTTTTCCTTTCCTCTTTAGTTCTTCGCGAGGGGTTTTTAAAGAGTAAATACAATTGTTGCATATATGCCAGACGCCCACAACCCTAAACGACTCACTTGTGAAATTCATTAACGGATATTCCAAGCGTTTACGAAAGCATTTACGTGGGCAAATGACACATTCACTAAGCCAAGCAAAAGTTTCAGCGGGATTTGAAGCGGCAACGCCTCGACATCCACTGGATTAAATGGAAATATGTATACATTAATTAAATTAAGTGGTGGTGTACGTTTTCATCGCTTGAAAATTAATGTCATCAACATCGTCATATATTCCAACATGAAGCTATTGGCTCTCAAACCATTTAATTGTTAGAGTTCATGTATCATAGCTGTGTTGTTTAAGATCGACCCCACGATGACAAATCTGTTTCATTAGATGTTGACCAATATCCCACAAAGGGTCAAGTGTAGTCAGTTGACTCTTCGACCACAATGATTACTTTGTATTAGCTTTATTAGCGTTATGATTGGTAGTAGCTTCTCTGAAGATTTTCTCCAGTCTTACTTTGTCCAATATCTGTTTTTACTTTCCTTAGAAAAGATTAAGAGAAAGTATCCACCTAAAAAGTTAACATTTAGATTTTATTAGAGATACGTGTTCCGCGGTCCTCTGATTAATACAAAATTGCATGAATTTCTCTAACAAACTAATCTTACAAAGCCTATTCCATCTAATTCTTCTGCTATTGGGTGCCTCAAAAGTGTCTACAGTGAACTCGGACGGATATATAGAGGCTGTCACAAAAGTACCCGACGTGGCTCATAGATAGCGGTTGTTGTTTAACAATGGTAAAAACTTAAGCTTTTTAAGTTTGACGATTTTACATTATTTAGCATTTCTTTGGCAGCCATCGCTAGTGAATGCTCTCAACGAATTTATAAACATGCATAAAACTGATCATCGTTATGTGATACATTACCAATAAAGGTATTAACACGAATTATAATTACATCTGAAGATGTAATCCACTCAAGAACAATTCCTAGTCTTGGAGTAAAAGCTAATGCTACTTCAGGACGATTAAATCAAAAGGTATACTTTCATTTGTAAGGTCTTAGACCAACTAATATTAAAGTTGAGCTAGGATCTACTTTGGGGGAGTCTGCTCTTTCGTTTACAACAGTGAAATATTGGGTGGCAGAGTTTAAGCGCGGCCGTACGAGCTGCCAAGACAAACATCGCAGTGGTCACCCAAATGTTACAGTCCAGACATTGTAAAAAAGTCTACAAAGTGGCATTAGAAAGCCGTCGACTGAAAGTGTGAGAGCTAGCAGCCATTGCAGGCATTCCAAAAAGTTCTGTACATAGCATACTGACTGAAAATTTGGATATGAGAAAGTTGTGTAAAAGGTGAGTGCCGCGTTTGCTCACAATAGAACAAAAACAGCGTCACAAGGATGTTTCAGTCGAATGTTTGGCAATGTTTCGCTACAATAAAACTGAGTTTTTACGTCGATTCATAACAATGGATGAAACCTGGATCCATCTCTTCACACCTGAGATTAAGGAACAATGAAAACAATGGGTTGGAGATGGAGAATTGGCTCCAAAGAAGGCGAACACAATTCCATCTGCAGGCAAGGTCATGGCGTCAGTTTTCTCGGACGCACGTGGCATAATTTTCATTGATTATCTCAACAAAAGAAAAGTAATCAATTGCGTATATGATGCAAACTTGTTACAGCGTTTGAGTGATGAAATCGAGCAAAAAAAGGCCACATTTAGAGAAAAAAAAATGTTTTGTTTCATCATGACAATGTAACAGCTCACACGTCCATTATCGCCATGGCCAAAATCAATGAGTTAAGTTCGAATTGCTTCCTCATGCACCCTATTCGCCAGATTTACTTCCCTCTGATTATTTTCTATTTCCAAACTTGAAGAAATGGCTTGGTGGTAAAAGATTTGCCAACAATGAAGAGGTGGAGTCTGCAGTTGATGGCTGTTTTGCAGACTTGGATAGTTCTCACTATAATATAATATCACTATAATATCGAAGCAATTGAACATCACTGGGAAAAGTACATTGAGCTGAAAGGAGACTATGTAGATAAATAAGTATGTTTTTCCTCTCCTTCCTCCTTCTTTGTTAGGTCATTTACTGCTGGGACATCCCTCGTAATTGAGGTTACGTTGTAACGGAACAATGGAGGGGGAGCATTACTTTGAGCAGATTTGTGCTCCCGTATCCTACTTGAATAATACTGTGAGAACCATGTGCTTGAAGTCAATCCTGGATGGTTATGATTGTGAAACGAAGTCAAAATGTTAACCATAGAGGAGAGAACGTTTTCAGTTGGCTTATTCTTTGATGGCGATAAGATTTCAGGAATTGTAAAACGTACATCTTTTTAATGTTTAGCTTGAGGTATGTCCTCATCGCGATACGTGACAGGTTTAATTACTAAATTACGTGAAACCGGGTAGTACATGATGCTCCAAAAAGCAACAGAGGCTAAACTGGACGAAATTTCAAATGTAATGTCAAGAATCTCCACTAAATGAAAACGGAAATCAGCACAGGAAACAATTATTTCTGTGCAGTCAGCATATAGAACTGTAAATAAGAAAATAAAATTGCTTCCCTGTAAATGTAAGGTACCCCGAAAACAAAATGAAGAAAAGGAAGAAATGACAACTTATGTACACACGATTACGCGGGAAATACTACACAGTGTCCGAAATAGGATCAATAGTTTCGAACTCTACTTACAAGGATGAGGAAAACATTTCTAAAATATTCTGTTATCGTGATAAATAATTATTCTTAATTTCAGTTCAACTCAATTTCAGTAATAACAATACTTAGCGGAAACACATTGAGACACCCGTTACTAAGCAGTTGTATAAATAGTTTTATTACAAATTTCCTTGTAGATACAATGGGAGTATGGGAATATAGTACGCTTCAGGCGAGTTTGTCGCTATATGATGGTTTTGAAATGTCTTTCCATTTGCATAACGAGGAGAAATAAGAAACCAATAGCGGCCTATTATTTGAGAAAAATATACGTTTTGAAAAAATTAAACCAACAAAAGGGAAACTATTGGAAATGTTTAACTACACAAAAAGCGACGATGGTCGGTAGCTTGCGGCTGGACGGTGGATGTGTGCTTTGTAAAGCTTTCTTGCCGTTCATCGTTGCAGGAGGGTTCCTCTCCGGAGTGCCCCTCCCGAATCGAGTTTTATATATAATATGTGTATTATATATATACATACAATAATTCCTCAAAGTAAATTAACCCTTTATTGTTGCAATTATGTAAAAAAGATAATTACGCAATGATGTATAAAACAACTATAACTAGACTAACAATACAATTAGTCTAGTTATATCTGTTTTATATTGTAAAAATATTAATATTTTGCAATAAACTGTATATTTCTTTTAATGATAAAAAGAGCCAAATACATGCAGATGCATACAAGCGTGCTATCACACCGCTTATTTTACTTGGGACTTCCCCTTCTTTTATCACAGACATATGATTACAGCGCGACGTTCGACTTTGAATGGATGATCAATCTACTTCGCACTGACGATCACGGTTATTCAAGTTCTTTAGCTATGGTGCCGGTGAAAAGGATACAATTACCGGTTTGCGAATCAGAGGAAGAACGATATATGTAGCAAAATAATTCATGCAATAAAAGGTTAAATCTTTACTATATGTGATTATCTGAAGTAGTTAATCAAACAACTTTACTAATAAAAGCATTAACACGAATTCTAATTACATCACAAGATGTAATTCATTCATGACCTGAAACACTAGATAACCCGTTACACCCTTCATCCGGATTTGGTCATCCTGAGGATCTTTCCCTTCAATTCTTCCTCTCAGGCTCTCATGGTAGAAACACAAAGGGCCGAGAGCCTAAGTGTGGCACTCTGCACCGGCAGCCGGGGCCATTTCGTTCGTCCGTATATTTTACCTTCAGCTTTATGTCGATTCCAATAAATCATGCAGACAGTTTTATGGCAGTTTTTTTTTTTTTTCATAATTGCGTTAGCCTCTAGCGTCCATAGGTATCATATATGACATCTCAGGTTTCGGATTTTTTTCCTCACTAATGGAACGGGTCAAAGTAGTGATGGCTACTAGTATGTTTGACACATGCTTCGCTGATGCTAATATTTTTTATCTTTGTCTGCTGTGTATCGATGGTTGAATTAAAAATATCTATAAAAACCTCACATAATTTATACCTACCCCCCTCTACATAGCATCAAAGTTTGATTTATTAAACATCCATGTTGTATTGGTCATCAATAAATCAGGCAAATTCAAAGAATTCAATATATAGTTATTTAAAAACCATTATTGACCCCCTAAATGCCATACCCAATTGTTTTCAAATTATTTTAAATACATTATTTTTTAAAATTTGAAATATTTCGACCCGTAGAAACTCATTAAACACAAAAGCTCAAATATAGTTTCAATAATTATATATATATATATATATATATATATATAATTGGCAAACAGTATAAGTTATAAGATTCCGTAATAATTTTTCTATGTGTAAATCTTTATTTTAGTTTCAATTAAAAGTATGCCTGTGCTATTTTTGTGGAAAATAAAAAATAAAGAAAGAGAAAAAGAAAAAACATTCATGTGAAGGATAGTTTGGGGTGATTTTCTGAAGCTAAAAACCAAGTTTCATGTTAATCCAAATTTTAACCCTTGAGTTATTGTGCTTACAAACACACCCATACATACATACACACGCGCGCGCACCGACCCTCTTTCTGTAAATGTCTGTTTTTGTTTGAGAGGTCCTCAAAACATACATGCATGCATTCCCGGTGAAATCTCAATATCAAATTGTTGGAAGGATTGCAATACTTCTACCTCAGAGTCATTGCAGAAGAAAGTAAAAAGAGTTCCAAAATATCAATGGTTTGAATTCTGATTTCCATTAAGAAAATGAATATCCTTATTAAAGATGTATCCTATTATGAATAATGAATTGGGAGGTTTAATAATGCAGAACATATGATGGGTCGGATGAAGGAACGCTAAGTTCACAAAACACGAGCATTTGCAGGGGGTGGCAGAAGTTACAACGAGGAACTTGTTCCGCCACCAGTGCCAGAGATTATACCTGCAAAATATGCATATACATTTAGTTGGCGAAAAGTTACGTCTGCAGGTTAACTTTGGGTAGGAAGCGCTCTGCAAAATTAACGTGGCACATCGTTTTCCTCACCTCTGTTGGCAGCGTTTTACAACTTGCCCTCTGAAATCTCGGAACACCCTGATAGATAACGGCAAGAGGTCGAGAGTCACTTAATTACCAACATTCGAACACCTCAGGGAGTTTACACTAGAGCGGTTGGTACCGGGACCCAGTTTCTGCATAATCAAAGTAGTTTATGTCCACGAATTCGCGCACTAACATACGAGAGTCGTAGATATGTTATATTTTAGCTTTAAAACTCAAGCAATTAGAAGACGACAATTCTATCAAACCTTCATCTTGTCGTACTTCTCAAGATTTCATATATCATTATATGACAATCATTTACACAGTTCAATGTAAATAAAAAGCCAATGTCAGTTTTAGCCATAAGAGTGTTCTTTGCGTATTTTTATACCTTGTGTTTTCTATTGTAATTAATAATTTGGAAAGTCATCAGGTTTTAAGACAGCACATTGAAATTTATACCAGGTGTTATTCACAATAATTGTTATATTTTTGCTATTCTAACTTACCTACTTCTCCAAATATGAATTGTTTGTTTAAATTCGTTGTTGTAATAAAATGATCTACATGATGCATTTTTAAAAATATTCCAATACGAAAATCTACTTTTACAATAAATGAGCTTACAAATAGATCTATTATATTATATTTTTATATTAGCCCTAATTAGTGGTGAAAAAACGTACTCTCAAAAATGTTTTATTTTTCAAAATGTAATAACTTAATTATCGAAAAAAGTAATACGAACATTCTATTTAATATGCTTTCGAAAGAAAGTATAACAATTTTGAATCAAATTAATGAGTAACTGAATCGAGTAAACATTTTGAAAAGTGTTGGGAAAACATTTGCGAGAAAATAAGATTTAAAGTTGAGAGTGCCTATTAATAAGCATACGCCTACCCTTCTATAACTTCAATCAATTGGCCGTTAAAATTCTCCAAGTGCGTAACGCATTATATTTTATAAAGTTTTAGAAGTCATATCATTTTATTATAATAACAAAATAATCTTTTAGTTTTTCACTATTTTTGGTCAGATTTCACAAACTTAAGATTTTGAAGTATTGTCAAATCTGTATGTCTATAAAACACTGCTTCGGACCTCTAAATATATAAAACCTTCATATAATTCAGTTGCGATATACTTTGATCTATTATTGCAGCTTAAAGTAATATATTTGCAAGAGTTTTCATTCGATTTTACTGCTCAACTTATATTTGCAGGACTATTAATTTAAATTAAAATGCAATGATGTAATAACAGTACTAGTGCTAAACACTTAAGAGTTTTGCAAATTAGAAAGCAAACTATATGACTCTCTTTAGCGTTAAGGTTTCTAAAATTCAAATTGAAAATGTGTAACAGTTATTGTAAAGCTGCTTAACTTCCGCATGTAGTGGAGGAATACTTAATTGTAAAGGTAGAGTCACACTGATAAATTCAATGCTATAGCCGGGATTTGAACCACTGATTCTACCGGTCTCCGTTCGGTTGCTTTAACAATTGAGTAACCATGATAACATGCCGACACGACATTAATGTCTCCAACTAACTCGCTTTATCCCGGTAAACCAGAAGGAGATCTCAAAGTAAGTGCCTTTGGGATATGCCATCTCAAAATAATTTGAGATTTCCTTGTAGAGAAAATGTGAATTTGTTGGGTAATTAATGACGTGTCAGCATGTTGCCATGATAGCTCAGCGGTTAGAACAATGGACGAAGACCGTGAGATCCGTGGTTCAAAACCTAGCTATGGCATTACATTTTTCAGTCTTACTCTACCTTCTAATGCCTGCCCTATATATGGCTTGAGCGGAGAAAAAAAAACAAAAGAAGAATCTAACTTGTTAGAGCACATTCTTGGAAGCCAATTAGCCTGTGATTGCTCCAAATATCGAATACAAAGTGGACCATTTCAGTTGAGACTGTACTTTCCAAAACTAAGCGCTGTAGAGAGAAATATCAATGTCTGTAGTTTTTAATGAGTAATGAGTAGACAGCTAAAAAGGTTGGTTCCCGTTTAAACAAAATTAAATTTTCCTAAAATCACGCAACTTCCTCCAAATTAAACATGCTTAGTAACATCTACTTTCCCCTATAATATCAAGCAGTGTTTGCTTTTTCTAGTCCATATGTACAATGTACATAGTGGACAGAAAATATATATTCCACCCAAAAATTCGATGTCGAGATTTCACCGTAAATATGTTTTGAGGTCTCCTGAGTGTGTCTGTGGACAGCATAGCTAAAAAAACGAAAATACCGTTTAATTCCAAACTATGAATTTAAGTTTAGTAGGTATTTTCAAAGGCTGTCACACGAAGGTTTGTAAGAAAATCCACCCCACTCCAATTACCCTTTACATGGAAATATATTCGAAAATTTTGATTTTCTCAAAAATGACTCTTAACAGTTTTAATTACAATATCGTATTTTAAAGATATTTACATTACAAACAAAATGTATATTTTGAATTTTCCGGGAATATCCTCTGAAGATCTCTTTATTCTGATGAATTTTGCTGAATTTTGCATAACTGGTAAACTGTAAGAAATAGATAAAAATTGCTACACAAGATATGTAGTCCTCGTTGAAACACACAATTTATGTCATATACATTTTTTTCGTACAGTTTTTGAGATATTCCTTGTTATTGGTTTCAGTTTTAAAATACTTTTAATTCCTGGTAATGCAAAAATTGGAATTCATCCACAGTTTTCACAATTAGCATTAAATAAATAGAAGAATAAGCTTTTTAACAATAATTTATTGCAGAGATGTAGAGAAAATCACGTGAATAGAACACATAAGATTTTTTCAGTTCACTCTACCACAGTTACAGGCCCGGTGGTCTGCTGCATCAAGCGGTTTCACAAATTTAAGACCAGGCTTAGGAAAATTTAAGTTACTAAACCAGGAGAAGGAAGGGGCGAATGTACCTTAGCAAGAGAAACAGATTCGTGTACACTAACATAGTGCGCTTGCGCGCTTGGAATCGCTTCTCGAGTATGTCGACTACTTTACACATATCAGCATAATGCACGCTGTATCTTTCCTTGCCCGCTCGCCCTAAAAGCTTTCACCTCTACTCGCAGAATACTACTTACACGTCTATACAGCTCCCTAAAAAGCTATATTGCTTTTCCACCAAAGATGCGCGTGGAATTTAAATATACAAGTTCATAGACAAAAATATCCATTCATATGACTTTCTATCCACTTCATGCTAATGGGGATATAGATTAGCTTATTACTTACTTCCTCCTAAGTAGAAGGCAAATAAGGGAATATACTAGGCTAAAACGATAGTCAAATCTTTTAAAAACTTGTTGCTATGAGAAAAGTGGAAGCACTTTAAAACTGAACTGAAACGAATAACAAGGAATATCTCAGAAACAGTCAACCCTACTTTAAAAAAATATATATGACATAAATAATTTGATTTAATCAGGTTTTTGTGTAGTCAGTTTTTGTCTATCTCATAAGGTTAGGCAAAATTCAGGCAAACTCATTCCAGAATAAAGTGGTCTTCAGAGACTATTCACAGAAAATTCAAGATACACATGTTATTTGCCATGTAAAAATACCTTAAATATAAGATATTTTGATCGAAACCGTTAGAGCCATTTTTGAGAAAATCAAAATTTTCGGAAATTTTTCCATGTAAAGGGTGGGGTGGGTAGATTTTCTTGAGAGGGGAGTGTCGGACATCTTTTCAAGGGGCTCATAGTCCCTCTGATGCTCTACGCCTGCGAAGTGTGGGGTATGACAGTAGACTCCTGGCTACGCCAGATTAGGCGAACATGAGAACGCACTTGTCAGATCGCTGGTGGAGTACTTATTTACTGAACACCGATACAGGCAGTATCGGGTTCCCCGCATGGTTTGCGGGCACCTCCGGTAACAACGGCATCAAACCAGCCAACAGCAGATGAGCTGAACAAAGAACCCCCATCCCAACATTGGGAGTAGTCAATCAAAATTCTCTAACATAAACAATTTAATCAAACCAAACACCAGCGGAGCAGAGGAAAAGGCTGCTGCTCCTTAAAAATGCAACCGTCGAGGAACCTATCTAGCCCTACCTCCTTAACATCATCAACCGAAACTTCACAAACATTACCAAATCTAAACCACCCTCCCTCATTCCTGTGGTTAAGCCCTTACCAGGATAGGTAAACAGAAACTATACCTAGACTCACCACGAGTATATCAAGTGAAATGTATATCCCCATTAGCATGAAGTGGATAGAAAGTCATATGAATGGATTTTTTTCTCTATCCGGTCCCCATGACCGCGCTCGCCAAAGCGTATCGCTTTGGTGTTTCGCAGCGCAGGGGATCGTGGGTTCGAGTCCCGCCTTGGGCATGGGTGTTATATGTTTGTGTATGTGTGTGTAAAAAAGTAAAACAGAACTTCAGTAATCATATAGTAATCAAAGTAAACAAATTAGGTAAATAAAAAGTAGGGTATACAGCGCCGGAGTCCCGATCAGACTCCGGAACTGTATTTTAAAAAAAAGAAGAAAAAAGTGACGGACGCCCGAGTGTGCACTTTTCACTGGGAAGGCATCGCATGCAACAGCTGTCGCCGCAGGGAACGTCGAAAAGAAACTATGCGACAGAATTGTTACCAAAGACAGTTATTTGTGAGCAGATTGTAATCAGTTTGTGGAAATATAAAGAACTGCTAGAGAAAGAAAGAGTATTTTAACCATATAATATAATGATAATTATAATAAAAAATGGGCAGTTGGGCCACCAGGTATGGTTTTCAATGCCGCTGGTGTATTTTCACGTCAGAAAAATACTCTGGGATCTTCTCGAAGTTAGGACCTGTCTTGGGTGGAGAATATGAACACTTTTGAGGTATTTAGCATCATCATGGCTAAAAGCGGCAGATAATAGAAATAAATTACCAAAGGTTACGCCTTTTTAGGGTGTAAACTGTCATATCGTAGTTTAAAGCTACCTTTTAGAATATAAATTCGCCTAAAATAACTCGTTCTCTTCCAAGTACCTAAGGAATTTCGCTATTACCTGAACTTGACCTGTAAAGAGTGAAAACGATGGCAGATAACTGGTTATATCACGAGGTAGGTAGGAATATTCTCAGCGCCGCAAAGGAAGCATTAAACCTAATATTAGTGCTTTAAGTGGGCACTAAATCCCAACTATTTTGATATTTTCCCACCTAACATAGGAAAATTATTAATATTATTATTATTATTATTATTATTATTATTATTTCCATTTTCACATATTTAGAATATATATGATTATCATTAAAATTCGCAATTTTACAATCCCACGATATTCTCCAACTTCTAAAATTCACTTTCATATATATTTTTCAAATTATTTCTAAAAACTTCGATGTGTTCCATTCACTTCCTGCTTAATATAGCAAAATAATAATAATAATAATAATAATAATTATTATTATTATTATTATTAGTATTATTATCAGTGGCATTGTTATATTATTATTTATATTTTCGCAGCATCAGTATAAACTTATTTAAAATTTCAGATTATCATTAAAAATTCGACATTTTACAATCTCACGATGTTTTCCAGGCACTGAAATTCACTCTCATATATAGATATATATATATATATATATATATATATATATATAATTTCCAATTATTATAAAAAATCTTATGTGTTTCATTCACATTCTGTCGAAAACTGTTATTAATAGGCTTATTCTTCTACTTCATGCTAATCAAGATAAACCTTTTTTTTTTTTTAAATACAGGCGCTGTATATCCTACTTTTTATTTGCCTAATTTGTTTACTTTGATTACTGTATGATTACTGAATTTCTGTTTTACTTTTTACACACACATACACAAATATATAACACCCATGCCCAAGGCGGGAATCGAACCCACGATCCCCTGCGCCGCAAAACACCAAAGCGAGACGTTTTGGCGAGCGCGGCCATGGGGACCGGCAACATTGGTAGAAACGGTCTTATTACTTGGATCATAAGTAGGAAAATAAAGGGTTCCACTAAGCTAAACAGACAGTCAAATGTTTTAAAATGTGGTTGCTATGGGATTGAAATCAGTTTCTTTGAGTAGCCAGGAGTTGACAAGTTCCCGTATGAAAAAAGTTTTAAAGTGTTTTAAAACTGACACAAATAACAAAGAATATCTCGAAAACGGTCAACTCCAAGAAAAAAATGTATATAAAATAAATTGTGTGTTTAAGGAGCTCTACATCTTTTTAAAATAAAGTTCGGTCTGTTTATTACGTTTTACCAGGCATACAAAATTCAGAAAAAAAGCATCCAGAATAAAGAGACCTTCAGAGGTTATTCCAAGAATATTCAAGATATACATTTTATTTGTCATGTAAATATCTTAAATATAAGGTATTTTAATCAAAAGCGTTAGAGCAATTTTTGAGATAATCAAAATTAACGAAAATTTGCATGTAAAAGATATTTGGGAGGGGGGGGGAGGATTTTCTTGGAAAGCTTCGTGTCATATCCTTGGAAGGTACTGAACTTAAATATCAAGTTTGATATTTAACGGACTCTTCGTTTTTGAGCAATGCTGCCCACAGACACACACACGGACATTTTTCTAAAAGTGCTAAAATGTATCTCCGGTGAAATATCGGTATCGAATTTTTGGGTGGAATACAGTATCTTCTCTATACGCTATATACATAGTACGTTTAGAGAAAGTAAAAACGTGTATTTCTACTTATTAATAATGAATGTACTTCAAAATATTTTCAATACACATTTTGTTGGGACTAGTACACAACTAGCACAGAAGCTCACTATATTCGAGATGGACTTGGTATTTTCAATACTCTTTATACAGCCTGATGAGAAACAGAAATTTAGATTTCAAATTTTTAAAACATCTTAACTTGGGACACTAGAAAACCATTCAAACGATTTAAAATAAACTGTATACTTTAAATTTTTGTTAATTTTTACTTTCTCTCACTCCGCCCGAAAGTTCGGTACCTACATTTCACTAGAAATACTCCTTTTAATGTATCCTGTATGCAAATAAAAGCATATTTAGAAAAATGTTAGTATGTCCATATTTTTCAAAGAGACGATACGCAGATTTTGAGGAACATCCGCCTACCCAAAGCTACCCTTTACATGGAAAAAGTTTAGACTAGGATTTTGATGAAGTATTGTATATTAAATATAATTACATGACAAATAAAATATATATCTTGAATTTTCTGGGAATAGCCTTGGAAGGCCTATTTACTCTGGATGGATTTTTCTACATTTTTTATTACTGGTAAACCGTAAGAGATAGACAAAAACTTACTACACAAAAATAATTTGTCATATCCATTTTTTCTTATAGTTGGAGGTTTCCGAGGCATCCCTTGTTACTGATTTCAGTTTTCAAACAAACTTTACATTCGGTAATTTTTCAACTCTTGGCCATACAAAGAAATGAACTTCAGCCATAAAGCAACCAGCTTTTAAAGATAGTGTAATTTCTTATTTCCCTTCTATTTACGAGGAAGCAAGTAATGTCAATCTCAATTAGCATGAAGTACATATCACAGTTTTATTTTCTCTCGCTCCACTCAAAAATTCAGTATCCAGGTTTTATTGGAAATACAGGTTTTCAGAACCCTGTATCCAAAAAAAAAAGAAAGAAAAAAATTAAGAAAAAATATTGTTTTGTGTGTGTGTATATATATATGTGTGTGTGTATGTGTGTGTGTGTGATTTCTTGAATATTTCAAGGGTGCACACAAAGTTTAAAAAAAATAGCTTTTATATGGATCATTTTTCGTAAATTTGGATTTTCTCAAAAGTGGATCAAATGATTTTGATGAAAGTAGCGCATATTATTGATATTTACATGACAAATAAAATGTATGTCTTGAATTTTCTGGGAATAGTCCTGTTCATCCTGAACGACTTGCATAACTGTTAAACTGAAAGAGTTAGTCAAAAGCTTACTACACAAAAACCTGATGTGTACCATTCACATGGCTTTCTCTACATCTCTGCAACAAATTACTCTTAAAAAGTTTATAATTCTATTTACTTCATGTTAATCAGAAAAAAAAAATAGCAGAAATAGTCTTATTACTTGGTTCCTTGTAAGTAGAAGCGAAATAAGAGAGTGCCATAGGTTAAAGTGATAGTCAAAAGCTGGTTGCTATGTCACTGAAGTTCCTTTGTTTGTATGGACAGCAGTTGACAAATTCCTATATGAGAAAAGTACAAGTTTTCATAGCAGAAACCAAAAACAAGGAATGACTCAAAAACGACGAGCTCCACGAAAAATCTATATTGTGTGTTTTAGCGTGCTCTACATTTTTCGTGTAGTAAGTTTTTGTTCATCTCTTACGGTTTAGCAGTTATTCAAAATTCCGTAAAATTCATCCAAAATCTCGATTAGCATGAAGTAGATAGAAGAATATTTTTGTAATAATTGTTTATTTGCAAAACAGGAAGAAATTGAATTGAGTATTATATATGGACACTCTTTAACTACCATGGTACTCAGCGTATCATTCTATTATGGACGTGAAAAATAGCTTAATTTTACTCAGAGGCCTCTTTATCTGGCCTAAGGTTATTTTTAAGTGCCGTAAATCTAGGACGTGGGATCAACGGCTTTACTTTCCTTCCAAAGAAAGCAATGTTAAGGATTTTACACACCACACAATTTCCATAGGCAGCACCGTGGTTGAGTGGTTAAACCTTTTTGTCTCCCACCTAGGCGACCCGGGTAGAGTAAGCGGTGTCTGGGCGTGTTTTATCCGGGTCCTCCGGTTTTACACGCCATTTTAGTTGCTCCATTATCACCTCTCCATTTCGCTTGCATTTCATCCACTTTCTCATGTTTATGCCACGGGCCGACCCTCGTTCAGGGTCCTCGGTTCTGTGGTTTCGTGCCGTTGGCTCCCCGATAGGCTTCAGATCCCTAGGCATCTGCTTGTAAGTCCTAGAGCTCAGTCCTAAAACCAACTACGAAAAAAAAAAAAAACACAAAAAAAATCGACCTCCACCGGGTTTGAACTCGTGACTTTGTAAACCAGAAGCTAGAATGACCATGACTTCACCACAGAGGACGTCAAAAAAAAATAAAAAAGTGAAAAACAAATACAATAAACAAAAAACTGGAAGAGAAATCATATGAATGGAACACATCAGATGTTGCTGTGGATGTCATGTTTTCTCTTCTTGGTATTATGTTGAGAGGTCTGTACCGTAGCGAAATGCCGACACATTCTTTCACTTCGGATGTTTTCCATGATCTCGTTAGAGCTGAAAGCCAGGCCTGAGAGTCGCTAGCCGGAAATTCCATCAACATGTTACAGACTCACAAAGAAAGGTGCCTACGTCTCTCTCTGCTTTCCATGTAGGAAGAATTTCTTTGCTCTTCATGTATTGATCATGCAGCGGTGCAGTTTATGCCGGAGGCTCGGCAGTTGTCGGAACGAACATGTAGTTGCTTGCGAAGGGAAGGACCAAACTTCTATTGTGTTAGAGCGACTCGGTCGTGAATATCGAGTCACAAATGCCAACTTGCAATATTGTTTTACGTACGTCTTGACGTGGAAGGGAACTTCGTCGGTCCCAGAACATGAGGAAACGAATAGAAAAAGAAATTTAACGTCATACGCTTTGTTCGATCGTTTCAGCTTATGCAATAAAGAAGAATCGAATTTTCAGAATGTGATCTAACGGAGCAATTTTATTGTATTATGGCATCTAAACCAGGTTTGCATGTAAATGTAGATTTTATTTAAACATTCAATAAAGAGCGCAGTTTCTCTTCGTTGACTGGTTTATACTTTATAAGTTTTTTTTTTTTTAAATGTGCCAAATATTAAATTGATCTCCTAATATTCCGAAATAAAATATGAAATGTACTATAATATATTGTTACAGGAGTCAAGAAACTCAGAAAATCTGCGCCTCCCCCAAACGCACGCGCGCGCGTATGAAGCTCTGATTTTGTGTAGATGTTGCACAGTTTACGGCGCCTGCTGTTTAAGGACAAACCGACACGAGTAATCCTGATTGTTAAGAACGGATTCGTGAACAGGAGGTCTATGGTTCGAACTAATCGTCTTCTTTGACAGTTCCCCCCCCCCTAGGATTTCCTCCGTCCTCATAAATGGCTAATGCCGGGTAATGGTAATGCCTAAACTTATGCCTGGAACGTTTCCATCCCAAATGTTTTGTATTGTTACATATCATGTCATGTGTCGCTGTGTGCATAATTTAAAAGTATTCTGCGTTGTATTTTAAATTTTATTAGTGAATATTATTCTTCTAAAATAAAAAAAAAGAAGAGACTGATTACTAAAATGAATTTATGAAAGCAATTTGATTTTGTTTAATTGTAGATAAAACTTCTGGTTTCCAGAAGTTGAAATAACTGAAGAAATGTATTAAAATTTGTTAGTTTTTACATTTGTAGTTGTATTGTATCAGTTATAATTTAGTTAATGATGGTATACTTCGGTGAAAACTATAAAGAATATAAAACATGTAAAATTGTTAACAAATAAAATTTAATTGCGGATTGTATGTCCTGATATAGGAAACAATGGATGGTTGTACTTCAGATTTATGTAATCTTTGATTTTCGTCACCAATGTCACCACCTGTAACATCTGAAGAGCAAACGATAAATACCATTATAAACAAACAAAGACGTATGCATTTGCTAAATCAAAATCTCAATTCTTTTAATGAAGACTTGAAAATGCGCATGATTAGAGAAAAGAAAAAGATAATTTATTATGACGGCTTATTACATAACCAACTCCGTTGTGTTTTATCCTTTCTACCATCACAGGAAGTGTTTTATAATACCTAAGAAGTCGCCATTCGGATTTTATCAAACCCCTGAACACAAAAATGAGTGTGAGAGGAGCACGTGTGCCTCATATTCAACGGGTGGTGAGTTCAAATCCTGCTTAAGGTGAATATGTTTTTTGTTTTTTTTTTCCTGAGAACACAAATGTTGTGTAACTTTAAGCTCTATGGACATGGACCCCGAGTTAATTTGAGCATCATTTCACATTCATCGTCAATATGACCAACTATATAAACTATATGTACACGTATATATATGATAACCCATTCGCGCACTCTCTAACAATGCACGAGAGAGCCGGGAGTTGCCGGGAAAACTATGCGGGCAGAGGCGTACTAAAATCCTTATCTTATAATAGAAACTGAAAATGTTGACCATCTGCTCTCAAACAAGCGCCGCATCTTTTAAAAAGGTTAACACTCACTCACTGAAGCTCAGTAGCATGCATTGTTGTGATTCCTTGTACGATATTATCTCTCAGTTCCTCTACTATGCGAGGACTGGAACGATACATTTTGTATTTTAAAGAACCCCATATTTAAAAATCTCAAACAGTTAGATCAGAAGAACGAGGGGGCCACAAATCAACATAAATAACTCTGTCATCAAACACCTCTCTTACTGTATTTAACGATTTGGCAGCCGTGTGTGCTGTTGCAGAATCTTGCTGGAACCAACCATATGATTCACCTTCCTCTGCCAACCAATCTAAAATTGGTTTGAGAGTTAGCTTCTGATATCGATCTACACTTATTGTTTCATCAAAGAAAATGGGGCCTTTATTCTTCCAGTACTAATCGCATACAAAACTAAAATTTTCTGATCATAGTGAGGCCTTTCGTCCATTTAGCACAGGTTTTTCTGAAGCCCAATATCGACTGGTGTGAGTATTTACACGTCCATTTAAGTGAAACCAAGATTCGCCAGAGAAAAAACAGAAGCTGTGGGTCAATGAAATCTCTTTCTACAGATTGGAAAAACCAATTGTAATAATCCACGCGTTTACCAGGATCATTTGCTTTTAATGCTTGCACTCGTGTGTAGCGATAAGTTTTAGGTTCAAATGATGTGTAACATTTCTAGCAGAAGATGGAGCTACAGCTGTTTGCTGCGCTAATTTGTTCGAGACGAACGACCGATTTCATCCAGTTTATTTTCTGTTAACTGATCTCTTAGAATGTTTCTTATCCAACACTAAACCCGAAGCTTCAAATTTATTGACGACCACGTGTATAGATTTTTCACATAAAAAATAAGATAGTTCACAACAGTAATTACAACCAAACGTTATAAAACTTGAACAACATTCTGTATGCTACCAGGTATTATTACAAACATTGGACATTTCCAGACTTCTGTCTGGAAGTTAAGTTATACCCATCCTACTTGTGGGCTACGCCGTGGGGGAGTGATTAGACAACTCGCCTCTCACCTAGACGGCCCTAGCGACCGCATGTGAGATTTGTGGTGAATAAAGCGGCGTAGAGGCGGGTTTTCTCCGGGTTCTCCGGTTTGTTTCCGCCTTCGCATTCCACCGGTGTTCTATCCTCATTCCATGTATCATCAATGCCATCGCCTGTGATGCCACAAGTAGTAAAATGAGGCATTAAACCAGCCAAAAAGAATCCTACTTGTGACGTCATAGCGTTTATTCGGTGTAGGGAAGATTCGCCGTGGTGTAAGTAAATTTTAATGCGTTGCTACTTCTTCATAACCGCCACTGCGGTCGAGTGATCAGCGTTCATCCAGAGGACCCGGGTGCAATTCTTTAACCAGAATCATTCCCTATCCGCCACAGAGCTCGAAATGTATGTGAGAGTGAATGTGTGTATGTTTGAACTGGAAAAATATTAAAAACACAACGTTAAAGAAACCTATAATCAACGAGTTGTTTCTAAACAAAATCTCCTATCGGGGGGATATAAATGCGGAAAAACCCTCCTCCATTAATATTCCCAACATTCTCAAATTTTTTCTCATCATTTTTATATAATTTCCAGCTGTTTCTTATGGAGTTTATATAGTATACAAGTTTATATTTCATTAACCCTTTTCTTCTCTAGAGCGAAGTTCTTTATCGAAGAACTTGCTTTTCAGAAACCGCAAGAAAGAAGAAAATAAAAATACAGACCTTCCAATAAAATCGTGCTAAACTCCTTGAGAATCTTTAATCACTTGGCAACCTCAAACTTTGCGCAGTTTCAATCGTAACAACAGAAGTTCGACTTGGGGAGAAATGATTCTCAGAAACTTGTGCTTTCATATAACACAATTGATTAACAAGACGTGACTGGATATTTCTTTAACCTTCCTGTAGTTTGGCGAGCATGCCGGGGGGAGGGGGCAAGGAAAATCCCAGTTCATCAAGGAGCGTTACATCTACGATATCATCTTTCATTACAACATAAGGTCAAATTGTTTCAAACGGACAGGTATAACGAGAAACTTGTGCTAATCTCAAAGCTTGAATGAGTTTTTAAATTGCCAGAGGCGATGTATTTGTTTTGATTCATTAAACTACCTTCAGATTTCAAATTTATATGTGGCTACAGATGCAAATGATGGCATTCTGTTTAGGTTATGAGACTTATGATTTAAGCGGCTATTAAAAACATCTAATGTACTCCATTCACAGGACATTCCCTACCTGTTCTGCAAACACATTTCTTACAAAAGGTTATTCTTCTTTCTAATTCATCCTAATCGAGATAAACGATAGTCAAATGTATTTAAAGTTGTCGTTATGCTACTGTGATTGAAATTCGCTTCTTTGCATGGCCAGAAATAAAACAAAAGAAATACGGATAACTTTCTATTTAGAAGAGTATAAATGTTAGCCCCACAATAAAATTATACAGGACGTCAATAGTAAAAAATACGAATTGTTCCATTCACATGATTTTTTCTACCTGTTCCACAAACAAACTTTCCTTACAAACGATTAATATTTTATCTAAAGATAAACATTGCCAGTTTCGGCCTTATTCCTTGCCGCTATGTAAGTGGAAAGGAAATGAGGGAATGCACTAAGCCAAAGCGATAGTTAGATCTTTTAAAAGCCGGTCGCTAAGTGAAACATTGAAATTTGGTTCCCTTTGCATGTTAGGAGTAACCAAAAGAGAGAACACTAACGGTTTTGTACAAATACCGTATATAATAGAGATATATACAAGACAAATAAAATCTATATCTTGAATTTTCTGGCAATAGCCTGAGAAGACCTTTTATTCTGGCTGGATTTTGCATAACTACTAAACCGTAAGAGATGGACAAAGAATTGCTACACAACAAATGCAGATCTCGTTAAAACACACCATTTATGACACATACATTTTGTCGTGGAGCTGACCATTTTCGAGATGTTATTATTGATTTCAGTTTTAAACACTTAAGACTATTCACATATGGGAATTTGTCAAACTTCTGGCAATGCAAAGAGATCTACATTTTTGTGCAGTAATATTTTGTCTAATTGTTTAGTTTTACCAGTCACTCAAAATGAAGAGGACTTCTGAGGTTATTCCCAGGACATTGAAGATCTGTATTTTATCTGTCCTGTAATCATGTTTAATATGTGTATAGTATTTTAAACTAAATTATTAGGGGCACTTTTGAGAAAATCAAAGTTTTCTTTAAAAGATTTTTACGAAAGGGTAGTTGGAGTGGGAAGATTTTCGTGAAAATTTTCGTGTTGCACCCGTGGAAGATACTAACCTAAATACCAAATTTGGTAAATAACGGACTTTTCATTTTTGAGCCATGCTACCCACAGACATATACCCACACGCACACACACATTGATCTTATTTTTTTTTTTTTTTTTTTTTTAGCTTCAGGGGGTATAAAACGTAAATTTCCTGTAGTCTCGATATCAAATACAATATCTTCTCTACATACTATGTATATCGTACATATGCTTATAGAAAGTAAAAAGTATAGCTTATTCTTATTAATAATATGCATGTATATTTATAACTGAACTTTAGGAAATGATCCCCAATGTAAAAACACCGGACTATACAGGTGTTCAAGCAATGAGCTTAAAATTGTAGAGTAGAAAGGCATTACTAAACTAACCATTTTGAGGTTAGGAGCTTGCCTTCACAGTTGCAGTTTTGCCTTTTCAGCATGAATTTTGTTACTGTTTATGAACTGTGTCACTAGGGAGAAGCACAAATAAACAAAAAACAGAAGTGCAACTAACAGCAGTTGAATTCTATAACGTAAACGGTTTTGATAATTCTTCGGAATTTTCAAGAAAATCCCCAACCCCAAACTATGCTTTGCGTGGACCTTTTTTCAAAATGATAATTTTCTCAAAAGTGGTTCTTAGGATTATGATCAATATACCATATAGACTGCCTCCGTGGTCGAGTGGTCAGCGAGCTGACTTCTCAGCCGGGGGTTCCGCGTTCGATTCCCGGCTGGGGCGGGGAATTTTCTCTAGCCAGAATTATTCCCTACCCCCCACAGAGTGACTGTGAATGTGTGCGTGTTTGAGTAAAACAAAATGATTTAAACCAACGTAAAAGTACCTACAGACAACGAGTTGTTTCAAATGGAAAGCCCCCGATATGACCTTAGATGTTAAAGGGGGCTATATAAATGAAACAATAAAAAATATATATATTAAATTGTTTTTCGTGACACCTTTAATTTTCTGGGCAAAGCCTCTTCAGTAAAAAGGAATTCTGTATACTATCGATAGACGAAAACGTAATACACAAAACACGTATATCGCTTTTAAACATAACCTTTTATTTATTTGTAATTAAGCCATTTCCAAGGTTTTCAATACTTTGACATTCTTGCGATATTCACTTACTTTTGGCTATTGCATGGAAATCTTATGGAGTTTTGTGCCAGCATATAGCATCCAATTCTTAAACATCATCTGACTATCCCTATTGCATTTGTGTCTATAACAAACGTGTAATATCTGTTTATCTTAAATAGGATGAAGTAGATAGAAAAATAAAATTCGTAAGAATAATTTGTACATCCTCTAATAAATGATAGAGAGTAGAGAAAGTTACTTGAGTGTAACATATCAAATATTTACTTCCTCTAGCACGCATGTACAATGTACATAGTAGGCAGGGAAGGTAATGTATTCTACCCAAAAATTCAATACGGATATTTCACCGGAAATACACGTTTTCAAGCCCACTGAATCCAAAAAGTAATTTTTAGAAAAATGTCTGAGCAGGTGTAAGTAAGATGTATGTATGTATGTATGTATGTATGTATGTATGTATGTATGTATGTATGTATGTATGTATGTATGTATGTATGTATGTATGTATGTATGTATGTATGTATGTATGTATGTATGTATGTATGTATGTATGTATGTATGTATGTATGTATGTATGTATGTATGTATGTATGTATGTATGTATGTATGTATGTATGTATGTATGTATGTATGTATGTATGTATGTATGTATGTATGTATGTATGTATGTATGTATGTATGTATGTATGTATGTATGTATGTATGTATGTATGTATGTATGTATGTATGTATGTATGTATGTATGTATGTATGTATGTATGTATGTATGTATGTATGTATGTATGTATGTATGTATGTATGTATGTATGTATGTATGTATGTATGTATGTATGTATGTATGTATGTATGTATGTATGTATGTATGTATGTATGTATGTATGTATGTATGTATGTATGTATGTATGTATGTATGTATGTATGTATGTATGTATGTATGTATGTATGTATGTATGTATGTATGTATGTATGTATGTATGTATGTATGTATGTATGTATGTATGTATGTATGTATGTATGTATGTGTGGACAATATAATTAATTAAATACTTATTTATTATATAAGTTTGGTATCTTTCAAAGATGCGTCACAAGGAATTTGAATAAATCCTCTCTCCTAACAAAACTACCCTTTACATGGGATATTCATTTCGGAACTTTTGATTTTCTAAAAATTAGATATTTTGAAATATATGTGAAATCTTGGTATCGAGTTATTGGGTGCATTACAATACCTTTTCTTCTCACTATGTACATAATACGTATAGAGAAAGTAAAAATAAAAGTGTAGGGTACTTTATAAGATACAATATTTTTGGAGGGTAAAGTAGCCCAGGTAACGGAGACATGGTGTTACTATATTACTTTCCGTTGCTGATGGTATCTGAGACAGACATTGTCACTGCGGGGGGGCGGCTTTGTGCACCAGGAAATGAGTCAACCCGGGGCGCTAAGAGGCGGAGATAATCTCTCAGGTTGACTGCCTGGGAGTGATAGCATTCTAGGAAATGTTAAAATGTACAGTGCACACAAAAATTTTCGAATACACTTGCACGTAAATCTGATACGTGTAAGCAAAACTTTAACGATAAAATTTGCAGTAAAACTAATACTAAAAATCTGATGTGTTCCATTCACATGGCTTTTTCTACAACTCTGTACAAAATAACTGTTAATAAACTTATGCTTCTCTCTACTTTAAGCTAAGTGAGACAAACATAGGCAGAAATGATTTCTTGTAAGTAAAAGGGAAATAATGGGATACACTAGGCTAAAACGATAGTAAAATTTTTAAAAAGGTGTATGACATGTTGATGAAATCCGTTTCTTTGCTTTGCCAGGAGTTGGCAAATTACCGTATGTGAACAGTTTTAAGTGTTTTAAAACTGAAGTCAATAATAAGGAATATCTCGGAAATAGTTACCTCCACAACAAAAACGTAAATGATATAAATTTTGTGTTTTGACGAGATCTATACTTTTTGTGCAGTAAGTTTTTATCTATCTCTTACGGTTTAGCAGTTAAGCAAAATTCGGCAAAATTCATCCAGAATAAACGGTCTTCAGAGGCTATTCCTAGAAAGTTCAAGATATACATTTTATTTGGGATGTAAATATCTTTAATATACGGGATTTTAATCGAAATCGTTAGAGTCATTTTTAATGGTATCAACATTTTCGAAAATGTTGCATTTAAAGAGTAGGGGGGATTTTTTTTTAAAATTGTCGTGTCCCATCCATGAAAGATACTTAACTTAAATACCAAGTTTGTACACTTGGACTGTTCGTTTTTGAGTTATCATATTCACAGACACACGGTATATGGACATACACACGGACCTTTTTCTGAAAATGCTTTTTTCTTTTTTGAATACAGGGAACCCTAAAACGTGTATTTACGGTGATATCTCGGTATCGAATTGTTGGATCTTTATACACTATGCACATAGTACATGTACATAAAGTAAAAAGCTGATGTTTCATTCACATGACTCTCTCTCTCTCTCTCTCTCTCTCTATCTATCTCTCTCTTTCTTTCTTTCTCTATCTGCAAATAAATTTCTTACAACAATGTATTCGTCTATCTACTTCATGTTAATCGAGATAAACGTTACTTATTATTATTATTATTATTATTATTATTATTATTATTATTATTATTATTATTATTATTATTATTACTATTATTATTATTATTACTTATTTCATTATAAGTAGAAGAGAACTAAAGGAATACATTAGGCTGAAGTATAATCAAATGAGACCAGGAGTAAAAGAAAGGAAACGCGGATGTCTTGTGTTTGAGAAAAGTATAATATTTTAAAATTAACACCAATAACATGTTTATCAAAATCGTTGTTCCATGTAAAGGATAGTCTCCTAACAATCATGTCGCACAGTTGGAAGATATTAAACTTAAATACCAAGTTTGGCATTTAAGCGAATTTTTGTTTTCGTTTTTGAATAATGCTGTCCATAAATACACACATATACACACGTCTCTTTTTCTTAAAATGCTTTCTTTGTATCCGGGTATTTTAAAGCATATGTTTCCGGTAAAATTTCGACATCGAAATTTTAGGTGGAATACAATACCTTCTCTACATACTAAGTATACACACTATAGATGTCCAGAAAATTAAAATATAATGTGTTGCGTTCAATGACTTTCTTTACTTATCTTCTGTTCTTATAAAATTCTATTCTTCTGTCTACTTTTTGTTAATCGAGATTAACTTTCATTGCACATTTTAACGCTTAGTTGTAGGTATAAGAAATTTACAGTAGCTAAAGTGATTGAAAAGTGGAACTATATGCATATGGTAGCTTTGAAATATGATTTTTGAATAACTATCAGAAGAAACGAATAGAAACGTACCGTTTTTTAAATTTCAAATCAGTAACGAAGAATATCTCAGAAATGGTGAACGCCACAAAACATTTATATCACATAAATTAATTCCTTTACAAGATCTACATTTCTTTTGGCAACGCAATTTTGTTTATCTCTTTCCAGCTATACACAAATCATTAGACTGGAAAGGATCGGGCTATTCACAGGGAATTCAAAACACACATTTTATTTGTCATGCAAAAAATACTAGGGGTGTCAATATGTGTTTAGATGATCTCAGAAATGGCTCTCGTAACATCGAAAAAAGTTTGCATTTAGTAAGCGTCATCTCCTGCTATATAGGAATTCAAGTTTATGCTATATCCATCGCTCGGTTTCATTGTCATAGGTGATTGAATCAACAAACTTAATTTAACAATTCCATTTAAAAGGCTTAACACCGAAAGAGCTCAAAGCTGAATTGGACGAAGTTCATGGCAACTGTTTGCAACATTTTACAATTGAATAAATGAGTATATACGAGTCCGTACCTCCATAAATGATATACATCGTTCAGGATGTCCAGTGATTTCCTCCGAAATCACTGGCAAAATACACGATATAGTTTTGAGTGATTGGCGAATCTAAGTTCGCGAAATATTTGAGGCCACAGGCATATTAAAGGTACAGTGACCTCAATTTTGCACAAAAAATTAGGTCTGACAAAGGTCTCGGCAAGATGGGTGCCGCGTTTGCTCCTAGTGGGAATAAACGCAATCGTGTGATCGGTTTGGAGGCTGTTTAGCAGGTTTCCGTCGCAATCCTGACAAATTTCAGCAATAAAGAAGTCTTCAGAAGCTATTTGCAGAAAATTAAAGATATACACTTTATTTCTCATATAAATATCTTTAATATACGGTATTTTAATCAAAATAGAAAGAGCCTTTTTGAGAATATAAACATTTTCGAAATAGTTTGCATGTAAATGTTGGTTAGGGGTGGGGAGATTTTCTTGAAAATCTTTGTGTCGTATCCTTGGAAGACATGAATTTAAATACCAAGTTTGGTATTTAACGGACTTTTCGTTTGTCCACAGGCACACAGACATACCACACACACACACGAACATTTTTCTACATTTTTATTCAGGGGTTCTCAAAACAAATATTTCCAGTGAAATCTCCGTATTGAATTGTTGGTTGCAACACAACACCTTCTCTATACACTATGTACATAGTACATGTAGAGAAAGTAAAAAAGAAAAGTCGGTTAAATACCACACTTAGTATTGTCCCTACCAAATGCACTGATTGTTCTGAATCACAAAACTATACAAGCTCCTATGAAAATATAAATACAAATTACAAAAGTGAATAATAAGACTATACTGGAGTTTAGATCACTAATGGTTCAATATATGATGTTTAAAAACTGGTAGGTGTTGATATAATTGTAATAGTTTGCAGCCTTTCTTAGTTCCTTTTCTCCTGCTTCTTCCTGCAAGTCAGTTATCAATTTATATGTAAGTAAATTATATCGGTGACCCAACTGCCTCGTATTTGGCGTCTGCAGAATGTGTTGCAAAAAGAGTTGCTGAAATCAAAGGGACTATTTCAAGATAAAACCTCCCAGCTTTATAAGCCTTATTTATTATTAGTGAAGACTGTGAGCGGATCGTGCTCATTGTAATGGTTAAAAGAAAGTCGCTCTCCCCCAATATCCACTGCTGGGTTTAACTTTAAATGGCCACCTTGAGTTCTGCAACTCTTTTAACACACCAAGAAATATCTGCACATACAGTTACGGCAGCTGGACCACCTGGTAAAATGAGCTTTTCGTATAGCTTTGGAATTACTGCATTTTAAAATCAGTATGCTTGTTTCTAACTCGGATGCAGCATTACCAATTATGTAACTTATGAATATGATTTATTTATTTATTTTATGTCGCTTCTATAGCTTCGAATAACACAATACTGAATTTAAAGCAATTCAATTCATTATATTGCTAGCACAACCTTTTAACTTACACAGAATTACATCCAGAGATATTTCTATCCTAAACAATTTTCCTTTAGATAGAAAACTCATACACAGCAGAAATTTTTCAATCAAGTTGCACTTCGAGAAGGATGTCGCACAGATGAAACCGTGGCCCACCTTTGGGAGGTTTGCTTCCCGTGACCGGGCCACCCGACTCATGGGTTTGGGGGGGGAGGGTTTCCCCGGGTCCCCAGTTCTTTCACCCCCTAAATTTCCTGCCTTTCAAGTTGCTTCTATTGTCTTTTCATTCATTCTTCATCCTGTTGGTTTCTTTCAGGGCTGAAAGTGTCGACGATGGTACTCCGTGCAGCGTGGCAGAGCAAAATTGTGCTCAAACTGTCTCCATCCGCCAACTTCGGTTGGTTGCCGGGATCGCTCCTGGCCGGGTCGTTGGGCCATGTGTGGAACGGGAGCCCCAGAAAGTCTCTCAGGTTGCGTCAATCTAGAAACTGAATGGACCCTGTTATTGTTCTGCCGTCGCTCCTGGATCCACCTGCCCAGAGTATCCTCTCGCCTTATCCCTCCTTCGCGAGGGCGCCCTCTCGTGGGTCGTAGGTACAGTAACCTTAGGCTCAGTGAAAGTCCCCTCCTACCCTATTCAAGTTTCTTCTGCCTTTCAAGGATTAG
Organism: Hymenopus coronatus; assembly: GCA_030762935.1. Taxonomy (NCBI): domain Eukaryota; kingdom Metazoa; phylum Arthropoda; class Insecta; order Mantodea; family Hymenopodidae; genus Hymenopus; species Hymenopus coronatus. The sequence goes on from CM060890.1 coordinate 101,716,834, forward strand.
GTTTCGTAGACCTGTTTCTTTAACTGGCCTTCCTATGTCTCTCTTTCTTATAGGTTTATATTGTAAGACCATTTTTGGAATCCTTATTTCTTCCATGCTTTCCAGATGATGCTTCAATTTGTGTTTATGTTCTTCTATTTTATCCTTTACAAATATTCAATTCTTTTCTAATTACTTCATTAGGAATCCAATCTAGTTTAGTACAACTGATCGTATAAATTTCATTTCTGCAGCCTGTACCTGACTATAATCCTTTAATCTCATCACCAGGTTTCGCTGCCGTGCAGTAAAACTGGTATAGTCATCACCTTATAAAATTTTATTTTTGATTCTCTTCGTGTATTTTTACTTTCTCTACATGTACTATGTACATAGTGTATAGAGACGGCATTGTAATGCTCCCAAAAATTCGACACCGAGAATTCACCGGAAATACATGTTTTGAGACCCCCTGAATACAAGAATAGAAAAATGTCCGTGTGTGTCCGTCAGTCTATCTTTCTGTCTGTCTGTCTGTCTGTCTGTCTGTCTATCTGTCTGTCTGTATGGTCAGTGGGCAGCATAGCTCAAAAACGAAAAGTTCATTAAATACCAAACTTGGAATTTCAGTTCTATATCTTCTAAGAATGCGATACGAAGGCTTTTCAAGAAAATCCCCCCAACCTCAACATACCCTTTACATGGACTTTTTTTTTGAAAATGTTGATTTTCACAAAAATGACTAACGATTTTTATTAAAATATCGTATAATAAAGATACATACCTGACAAATAAAACGTATTATCTTGAATTTTCTGGGAATAGCCTCTGAAGACTACTTTATTCTGGATGAATTTTACGGAATTTTGCATAACTGTTAGACCGTAAGAGATAGACAAAAGCTAACTTAACAGAAAATGTAGAGCTCGTTAAAACACACAATTTATGTTATATACATTTTTTTCGTAGAGCTGATCGTTTTTTTTTTTTTTAGATATTCCTGTTATTAGTTTCAGCTTTAAAAGGCTTATGTTTTTCTCATACAGGAATTTGCCACTTCTGTCCTTCAGTCACATAGCAACCAGCTTTTGACTATCACTTTAACTTGTGGTACTCCTTTATGCTTCTACTTACAAGGAAGCAAGTAATAAGACTATTTATACTATTTTTTTCTCGATTTGCATGAAGTAAATAGAAGCATAAGCTTTTTAACAATAATTTGTCGCAGAAATGTAGAGAAAGGCATGTGAATGGGACATATCAGATTTTTGTTTATGTTTTTCTATTTTATCCTTTACAAATATTCAATTCTTGTCTAATTACTTCATTAGGAATCATGTCCAGCTTAGCACAGCCTTTAACTGATCATAAAAATGTAATTTCTGCAGCCTGTACACGTCTGCAATACCTACTTTATCCTCATCACTTAGGATTATAAAATTTCATTTTTGTATCTCTTTGTAAATTTTTTAACTTTATGTTTATTGCTCCACTTATATTCTGATATTTCTGTAATGTTTTTGTCTGAGCTATTACCTATCCAAGCTGTACTAATTAATTAAGCGGAGTTGTAGAATTCTTATGTACTTAAAGTGACGGTTACCAGCTGTTGTAAAATTCCCCCACAAAAAAACAAAATCGCAATTGCCTTGATGCGGCTCCTATGTGGAACTGACCCAAGCCATAACATTAATACAGTGCGAAGAAAGTGTTAATGCGCAGATAATTCAAAGGCCACTAAATACGAAAATCAAGAGCTATTTCAAATATTCTGAGTAAAATTTTTGGTTGTAATTTAGTGTTTTCATAAAGGAACCGTGCACCTTTTAATTTCCTGTTGAACACCATTTGCTATGTTAGCGTTGTGTAAATGTTTTTATATAATTCTGGAATTGTGTTTGTGATATTAATGAACCTTCTTTTCATCACACCTTCCCAACCCCCTTTAGTGTGCAATTTTAAAGTTCCAGGAATATGTTGCTATAGAAACCAACGAAACCGAAATAGGGTTATTGCGTATGTATATTTAACAAATTTTAATTCCAGGGCTCAGCGTACTTAATTTTCTCTCTGTTTAATTAACGAGGAACACAAAGGACTGGTTTGCCGCAGCTTTTACAAATATTTTAAGCCCTGTGGGAACTTGGGTTGTATGACAGGCTACCAGAGTAATATATTTTCTCAGTAAGCAGGAACATGATCTGGCCCTCAGAGCTTTGATTGTTTCTTTATAATTACGCAGATGATTCGGTTCAACCAACTTTAATTCATAGGATTCCATGGAATATTTATATAAAAACCCCGTGTTAATCTCGAAGAGTAGCACACATACTTAACCTATAAACAGACAGAGACGGTACATGTCGTGTCACGAGATTAAAAGGTCTCTAAAAGGGAGATATAAATTATATCCAATGTAATATAAATTATGCTAAGAGAGGACAAATATATGCATTAGAAATGACCACGGAAGAAAATGTCCAAGAAGGCAAGGACACAGTTATTACACGCTGGCACTTTTTTTTTATTTTTTTTTTTTTTAAATACAGTACCGGAGTCTGATCGGGACTCCGGCACTGTATACCCTACTTTTATTTACATTGTTTTTTAGCTTGTTTCGCCGTATTATTACTGGATTGCTCTTTTTCTTACTTTTACAACACACATATACACAAACATATAACACCAATGCCCAAGGCGGGACTCGAACCCACGATCCCCAGCGCTACGAAGCACCAAAGCCTTGGCGAGCGCGGCCATGGGGACCGGCACTCGATCCAAGGAGGATAATAGCCTTTAGGGCAGGAGATTGAACCGAAGGGGACTGGAAGTTGGACATATCAAAGCAAGCAGAAACAGCTTTCTTGTTGGTCGAGCGACACGATCTCACTAGCCATGGAAGATTCGAGTTTTTTTTGTTGTTTGTTTTTAAACAGTACCGGAGTCTGATCAGGACTCCGGCGCTGTATCCCCGTTTACATCCCCCCCCCCAAGTTTACTGTATGATTACTGGTTTTACTGTTCCTTGACACAAAAATATACACAATGCACAAGCAATAACACCCATGCCCAAGGCGGGACTGAAACCCACGATCCCCTGCCCACGAAGCACCAAAGCGAGACGCCTTAGCGAGCGCGGCCATGGGGACCGGCAGGGGTTGATACGTGATGTTTGAGTGCGCGGTGGAAACGAACGGGCTACATATGGCCGCGACAGAAACAGCGTTTACTTAATACACCAGAAGACGGCCAAACGTGATAAAGAATGATAGGCGCGGTCGCTTAGAGCGCAGCTGAGGAATGCATGTGTGTTCGACGGCAGAAAAGGTCGAAGAAAATGAATAAATGAGTTCAATAAGAATCTTTAACTCGAAGAAAACCACTTGTGTCTTACCACACCTGAGAAAGATTCCATGCCAACAAAATCCTGAGCTAGGGCACTCACATCTCCTATCCTAAACCTGCAGGTGAGATTCGAAGCTGGGACCCCTATCTTTGGAAACCGCAGCAACATTCGATTGCTTATTTATTTTTTTGCATTTTTATTTTGCAAGTTGAAATTCGGAAGAGACATTCGCTTTGGTGAACGCATCTACTAGTGTGTAACTGAGGCTTACTTGTGTCTTGTCAGGTTTTACTGTCGTGCCCATCGAGATGACGCACAGCAGTTCATTCTCGGGAAACATAAATGTGTAGCAATCAATATTTTCATTACAGGTGATATTAAAGGCATAAGGCATACATTTCAACAAGCCTTATGTTTAATTTCTCTAGTACGTACGTACAATGTACACAGTTGATAGAGAAGTCATTGTATTCCACCAACATAGTGTAAATACGATTTGAAGCTCCCTGAATGCTCCCCAATAAATAATTTTAAAGAAAATGTACGAGTGTGTAAAGAGCCTCATTCAAAAACGAAAAGCCAGTTAAATACCAAATTTGATATTTAAATTCAGTATTTTTCAAGGAGCATTTTAGTTTTCTCCAAAATGGCTCAAACGTATTAAAGACACTTATACTTATGCCAAATAAAATGTGTTTCTTGGATTTTCTGGGATTACCCTTTGAAGCCCTCTTCATTCTGAATTACTTTTGCATAACTGGTAAACCGAAAAAGATAAGAAACACTACTACACAAAAAATGTAGAGGTCATTAAAACATACAATGTATGTCATTTAATTTTATTGCACAATTAATCATTTCAGAGATATTTATTGTTATTGGTTTCAAGATTACAATACTTAACATTTTCTCATGCAAAAATGTGTCAACTACAGGGCTCGTAAAGAAAACGAATTTCATTCACAAGCTTTTAAAGAACTTGACTATCGATTTGGACTAATGTAGTCCCTTATTCCCCTTCTACTTACAATGCACTAGTAATAATACCATTTCTGCTAATGTTTATCTCAATTAGCATGAAGTAAATAGAAGATTAGAAGATTATTCTACTGTTCAGAGCACATGCGCGCGCACCCCCATACACACACAAACACAGGCACACAAACACATTACATTATTTCTCTAAGTATTTTATTTGGGTCAGTGAACCTTAAAAATTTACTATCGAAGTAATATATATATATATATATATATATATATATATATATATATATATAAACTACAATCCTACAGTATAACGCTATATAGAAAGTAATGAGCTTTTGTGTAAATAATTTGTAAAACAGTGATGAAAACTATAAAACTAATAGAGAAAGATTTATACTCGTTTGGATTTTTTTTCTATATCACTTGGTAGACAGAGAAAATATCTTCCGCATAGAAAATCATAAGGAGATTTCATCCGAAATATATATTTTTGGTTACCTCATCATTTTATAAAAGAAATCCACGTGCGTATACGCCTCTGGGTTTTCGAGTGGGAGAGAGAGAGTGGAATAACATCACTCTAAAAAGAAACTTTTTTGACAAGCATAATTAGTATTCAAGCCTAGCAGTGTTCAAGGATACAACATGAAGACTTCCAGGAAATTCTTTCCTACTTGGAGCATTTTTCATTATTTTTATTTTCTGCAAAGAGGCCATAACAACCTCCATTAAAATATAAGTTTGGTATAGTGACACGTGGAATAAAATGAATGTCTTGAAGTCTGTGAGAAGCCTATAAAGTTCTCTTCATACTATTACATTTTTTTTTATATTTGGGAAAGATGTAGACAACATTTTACTACAGAAAAAATGTTGTGCCCATTAAAACACATTCTCCCACAAATATTTCTATTAGCTATAGCGGAATTCCAAATATCTTTGTGTATAAATTACAATACTGGAAATACTCTCTCGCCATCTATGTATGTAACTACGAACATGGGATGTGATCATTTGTTTTCCCCACTCTTGGCCGTCAAATACGTGTGGATAATGCGATGATGTTTGCAATGGTTTGTGGTTTTTGCATGTTGCATGTAACCATTGACCAATACTAGTTTCATTTTTCACATTCCTATTCATTTTATTCAACAGAATCAATTCTTAAATGTTTATCCAAATACTAAATCTGCAACAGATACTGAATGATGCTTCATTAATATTCGTATTATTTTCTTTTACTGCATTTTAAATCTTTTAATTATTATAACTTATGATGATATTCTTTCAGAGGCATAACATTTTAAATCTATACTTATAACCTAATTTTAAATTATTTCTACGTTTGTTTACATCAGTGGTTCCGAATCTTCTCTAACTGGTACCGCCCTTCGCAACCCCAGAATATATTTACTTATTATTATTATTATTATTATTATTATTATTAATATTAATATTATCATCACCGTGATCTCGTTTTGGCTTCTATGAAGAACTTTTTTGGTAATAATCTATAAACCGCACGTTGAGATACCAAATATAGATTAGCACAAAACCATAGCGTTTCAAGGGAAGAACTATTTGATATAGAACTGTCTTTGTGTCTTGCTTAATACCTAGCTATATATATGAGGGCTATTTTTTTCAAAGGTCCGAAAACCGCAGTGAAAATCAGATGCAGCTTTGCGCAAATGTATTGCGCAGTGTCTCTAGTATGACTGTTGATCACGTCACCTTGTACATATCAATTGTAAGCGCGCAGTGAGCAAGTAAACATGCCTCGAACAATAGCGTCACCTGCCAAATGAAATGTGAGAGCTGACCTTGAAATTTCGGTAAACGACTCATGCGACACAGAAATTGTGAACCGACTATTTTCTAGAATCGCCCAAATAAACCTAGGGTACACTGAACTTAAAGCTACCTGACATTCGTCTTCTCAGGATGAGGGAAAACCCGCAAAAGAGCAGTATCCGGGGAGCTCACTCTAATCAAGATTCGAACTTTTGAAGGTGAGGTAGATGCCACCACATTACAGAGGTGGCATCTATTCTATTCATTTAACGTCGCTTTAACTGCTTGGTCATATCAAGACGCCAATGTGAAACTCGTTTGATCTGTATACTGGCCAGTAGCCTACATGGTCTTTTCCCCGTGCCCATACCATTTTCCCTTCGCGCCAAGCAAACGGTGCAAGGGTGCCATCCAATCTTGCTGCTTGCTGTTTTTTCACCATCTGTACTAAGATGGTACAATCTGTATTCAAACGGTATGCAGCCAGCATTGTAAACCATCTACTTTTCTCCGAAGCTAGCAGATGGCGCGGGGTACCATTCGGTCCAGCTGCTAAAACTAGGTATCTGTGAATAGATGGCAGCTTAAGCGGAATTAGCATTTTTTTTTTTTTTCAGTTTTACTGTTGTTTTAGACTGAAGGTGAAACGTCGTAGCATTTGTCTTGGCGCCTTAGGAAACCACGAAAACTCGTCATCCAGATTGGTCAGCTCAGGGCATCTGAACCGAGTAATTGCCGAATGTGAGCTACAGGCGTTACCGTCTGAACACCGTGCTCTCATAATGATATTGTTTTTCACTTTAACTACTATTTTCACACCTGAAGGTTGGTGTATTATTCGATGTTATTCTTCTATGGAGCTCCTGAATATTTGGTGTCAAACTGGTTAAAGCACATCTAAAGACGTTTATTCAACTCCGTTATTTTGTGTTCATGATGGCTGTTGTTAAAAAAGCTGATGTATACCATTCACATGACTTTCTCTATATATCCAACAAATTATTCTTAAAAACCTTATACTTCTATTAACCTCATGCTAATCAGTAAAACATCAGCAGAAATAGCCATATTACTTGCTTCCTTGTAAGTAGAGGTGAAATAAGGGAGTACCATAGGTTAAAATGATAATCAAAAGCTGGTTGCTATGTCACTGAAGTTCCTTTGTTTGTATGGACAGCAGTTGACAAATTCCTGTATCAGAAATGTTATGTTTTTCATAGCAGAAACAAAAAATAAGGAATGTCACAAAAACGACGAACTCCACGAAAAAAATGTAGATAACATAAATTGTGTGTTTTAACGTGCTCTACACTTTTTGTGTAGTAAGTTTTTGTCCATCTCTTACGGTTTAGCAGTTATTCAAAATTTAGTAAAATTCATCCAGAATAAACTACTCTTCAGAGGCTATTCCCAGAAAATTCAAGATATACATTTTATTTGTCAGGTAAATATCTTTAATATACGAAATTTTAATCAAAATCGTTAGAGCTATTTTTGAGATAATCAACATTTTCGAAAAAAGTTCCATGTAAAGGGTAGTTGGGAGTGGGGGGATTTTTCTCAAAATCTTTGTGTCGCCGCCCTGGAAGATAGTAAACTTAAATACCAAGTTTGGTATTTTATCTACTTTTCGTTTTTGAGTTATCGTGTTCACAGACACACGGACACACAGGGACCTTTTTCCGAAAATGCTTTTTTTAGATAAATGGGACCCTAAAACATATTTCCGGTGAAATCTTGGTATCGAATTTTTTGGTGGAGTGCAATAAATTCTCTATCCACTATGTACATAGTGCCTATAGAGAAAGTAAAAAATTCGATCGCACATAGGTAAGTCTTACATGAGGACTTTTAATGATTCCTTTACCATTATTGGATAAACAGCAAGGAAACTGCCCCAAAAGTCTTCCAGTACCATTTACTACAACTGTTCTTAAGTATTCGAATCTTTCTTCAATTCAATCGCAACTCTTCTGTCTCATCCCAAAGTGCACATAGATTATTTATTGTGAAGGTTGATCTTGCTAATTTTCACTGCTTGGGCTTATCTTGAAGAAGTTGCAGGTGTGCACAAGTGATAACTATCGGTACCCTCCAGCAAATCCCTCACACTACCATTTTGAGATCCGTTGGTTTTCATGAATAATAGGAAGTGGTATCTGTGAAACAAGTGCATAAAGAAAAGCATGTGATTGCAACATATTCGATGTTTAAATTACTCATAATTTTTATATCTAACCTTGTGTTATCTCATAGGAAGCGAATCACTATGGATTGTTGAAACGTAAACAAGTTTCTAAACAAATGTCCCACATTATTCATGTGACTGTAGCCAGTTTTGAAATAGGTTGCAAAACATTTGGAAACTGTCAGCCACGAAGAGTGGAAAAGCGCCAAATTGATACGGGTGTTGAATACGATGAATAATTTCAGGATTATTTGTTTTGAAAAATATGTCTACATAAGAAGCACAGCGAGCTGAGTTATTTCTTGCAAATGTAACGCTCTTCTCTGCATTTTCACTCCAATTTTTATTGTTTTAAATCACATACAAACACACAGACACAAACTCAGAGGTTCTAACCTAGCATATCCAAACAAATATTTATATAATATGATATAAAATAATGTAATGTATACGACAGTGGTGTTTAGCCATAGAAAATAATTGCTAAATTTACCACACGAGTTTAATACGTATTATCAATTTACAAAAATGCATTTTAATACGCGCTATTACGTTTTACGCTATTAATGTTTGTTCAGAAGTAGATTCAAATTAGGAATATGGTCTCGGGAACAAGTAAGCTGGCGGAAATAAAACTGAACGCCTTATAAAATGTCATTCTTACTTTCTTTACACGTACTACGTACATAGTGTACAGAGAATATATTATAATCCACCCAAAACCTTTGTACCGAGATTTCATCAGAAACATATGTTTTGAGAACCATTGAATCCACAAAAAGCATTTTTAGATATGAAAAGCTTAGTGTGTATGTGTGTATATGTGGACAGCATTCAAGAAACCGTTAAATGAAGTTTATTATCTCCCAAGGATGCCTCACGAATATTTTCGAGAATCCCCACCCCTAACTACCCTTTACATGGAAATTCTTTTTATTTTTTTTCTCAGAAATGGCTCTAACGATTCTGATTAAAATGCTTTATTTTAAAGACATTTACATGAAAATAAAGTGTGTTTTTGAAATGTCATGCTCTGCGTTTAATTACATTAATGATTTCCTCATGCGCGAAAAAAGCCAAATACATTTTGAAATTATAGGCACCTTTATTCTGATAAAAAGTAAGCATTCATTAAGTCTAATGTAGTGTGATTCGAAACTAACTGAAAGACTTAGAACTTATTTAAGAAAAAACGTTATATTTATTTGCATATATCTATGTGCAATTTGTATCTAACTTCAAAAATGTTTCTTAGCATTAAACAATGCCCATTTACTAGTTCTTCATTTGACTTTTTCAGTAGTTTTATTAATACGCTTTCAGTTATTTTTTCCTCCTGACGTCAGGCAAAGATTATGAAATATTAATTTACTTGACATAAATTGTGTATTTAATGAGATCCTCATTTTTTGCAGAACTTTTTTTTCTATCAGCTACGATTTACGCAAAAGTTGTCCAGAATAAAGAGAACTTCAGAAATTATTCCCAGAAAATTCAAGACATACATTTTATTTGTCATGAAAATAGCTTGAATATATGGTGTTTAACCAAAATCATTGGAGTCATTATTGAGAAAACAGATTTTCGACATTTTATTCCTTGTAAAGAGTAGTTTAGAGTGGGGGGAATTTTATTAAAATCGCTGCATCGCATTCTTGAAAGCTATTTAATTATAGTAACTCCTTAAAAGCTCGTCTCCTTAGCGCGGTGGTAGCGCAGCTGCTTACCAAGCGGGAGACCTGGGTTCGATCCCCTCGAGGCGCTGACCACGTCTCACCCTCCAATACTGCACCCCATCCATGACGTCTGTGTTGGACCGAGATGGGGGACGCAGCGGCCGGGCGGTAGGCCAAGGTTCCTCGTGAGCTGTCGTGCCATGGAGTTAAACTCCTTAAAAGTTCCGGTGAACTTGTTATGTGAACATTTGCAGAAGTATGAATAAACAGATGTATTCTATTTTACATCAATCAGCAGTAAAGGCATTGCTGAATATTCCCTAAAATTTAGCTCATTATCCTAAATAATTACTGAGATAATGAGTCAAACTTTAACATTGGCAAGATAGGGCATTTCGACTCCCTTTAAGGCATTACTGTGGAAATCTTATGTGCTCCGTTCACATAACTTTCACTAACTGTTGTGCAAACAAACAAACTTTCCCTAGAAGATTATTCTTTTATTTACATCATGCTAATCGAGATAAACATCTTACAGAAATTGTCTTATTACTTGCTTCTTTGTATTTTAAAATAAATAAAATGCGTTGAAAAAACGTTTAATTATAACGCTTGAGATGTTTTTATCAAATGATAACTGTAAGTATGTATTCATTAAACTAATCATAGCCCACTTTATGAAACAAGAGAACATGTGTCGTATCTCGATAACACGATTTGTATTTGAAATTCATTTAACGTAGAGACTATTTGGAAGTAAGCTACTGGAATAATAAAACTGGCATCTATCATTTACTCAGATGAAGGGAGGAGTCCGTAAAATTTAAATGATGTTGTATTTGGACGCTCCCGATGCTAAATAGGCGTTAAATATTTAGGCACTTAAAAGAGACAGGTTTGCCTATTAACATAAATACACTAGGCTCTCGTTATTTGCATCCGATTAGCAAAGCTTTTGCGTTTCCGTGAACTTTATAAATAATTTCTCCCCGTGCACCATAGCAAGAAAGTGTTGCCGCCCAGTTTAACAATTCTTCCACGTCACTTGGGCCACCCACCACGTGACCCCACCCATAGAGCTACTGACACACCCGCCCCATACACTTCGGACACGATTTCCGTCATTGTCCCATTTTGTGCTTTGTAATCTCACAGAGCTGAGAGCTATCAAAAGGGCGATTTCCCTCTCCACAATCGCTGTCCAGTACTATAGCCAATTACTATATTACATAGCCACGGATGACTTCTTAAAGCATTGACCTCCCACATTATTCTTTAAGAGGAGTCGAAAAGGAATTTTCATAATGTTTTTCCATTTTTAGGTTTTAATTGCATATAAATATTTCGAATCTCCCGCTAATTTTAAATAGCTTAAAATATAAGCTGTATAGCAGTTTTTGCTTGCTCTACACGTACTATGTACATGGTGTATAGAGCAGGTATTGCACTCCACCCAAAAATTCGATACCGAAATTTCACCGGAAATATATGTTTTAAGGGCCCCTGTATCCAAAATAAGCATTTTTACAAAAAGGTCTGTGTGTGTGTGTGTCCGTGTGTCCGTGTGTCTGTGTGTGTGTCCGTGTGTCCGTGTGTCTGTGTGTCTGTGAACACGACAACCAAAAAACGAAATATCGCTAAAATATCAAACTTTGTATTTAAATTTAGTATCTTTCAGGGATGCGACACGAAGATTTTGAGAAAAATCCCCACAACCTACCGTTTACATGGAACTTTTTTCGAATATTTTGATTTTCTCAAAAAAGGCTCTAACTATTTTGATTAAAATATCACATATTACAGATATTTACCTGACAAATAAAATGTATATCTTGAATTTTCTGGGAATAGCCTCTTTAGACCTCTTTATTCTGGATGATTTTTACTCAATTTTGCATAACTGCTAAACCGTATGAGTCGGAGAAAAATGTACCACACCACAAATGTAGAGCACCTTAAAGCACACAATTTATGTTATATGCATTTTTTCGTCGAGTTGATCTTTTTCAGATATTCCCTGTTTTTGGTTTCAGCTTTTAAAAACTTATACTTTTCTCACACAAGACTTTGTCAACTCCTGTCCATACAAACAAAGGAACTTCAATTACATAAAAAGCAGTTTTGACTATCACTTTAACCTAAAGAAGTACCCTTATTTCGCTTCTAGTTACAAGGAAGCAAGTAATAAGACCATTTCTGCTATTTTTTTCTCGATTAGCATGAAGTAAATAGAAGCATAAGCTTTTTAACAATAATTTGTTGCAGAGATGTAGAGAAAATCATGCGAATGGAACACATCAGATTTTTTAGAACATTTTGTTACACCCACATGGCAAAACATCAATCAATATCTTTATAAGTATTACTAGTAGAGAAGAAATGTTTTTTTTAATTTTGATTGAAATGTTTTATTTAAGTAATTTGTATCCAGATTATATATTTCTTCACGTGACAGTTTCGAGTACTCGAAGCTGTGTTTGGAAAGTTAGGTTACGTTTTTACCTTCTCTACACGTACTATGTATATAGTGTATAGAGAAGGTATTACACTCAACACAAAAATTAGATACCGAGATTTCACCGGAAATATATGTTTTAGGGTCCCTGGTATAAAAAAAGCATTTTCAGAAAAAAGGTTCGTGTGTGTCCGTGTGTCTGTGAACACGATAACTCAAAAACGAAAAGTCGGTAAAATACCAAATTAGTAAATCCCCATACCCCAAACAACCCTTCACATGGAAACAAAATTCCAAAATTTTGATTTTCTCAAAAATGGTTCTAGCGATTTTAATTAAAATACCGTAAATTAAAAATATCTATACGGCAGATAAAATATAGGTATATCTTGAATTTTTCTGGGAATAGCCTCCGATTCTGTATTAATTTTACTGAATTTTGCGTAACTGGTAAACCGTGAGAGATAGGCAAAACCTTACTACACAAAAAATGTAGAACAAAAAACATACAATTTGTCGTATACGTTTTCTTCTTGGAATTGACAATTTCTAAGATATTCCTTGTTATTTTTTCAGATTCAAAATTTTTCCCACAGGAAAAGTTTTAAGCTGCTGGCCCTGCTTAGAAACGGGTTCAAACCATATGGCAACCACCTTTTAAAGGTATTGCCTATCGTTTTAGCCTAGTGTATTCCTTTATTTTCCTTCCACTTACAAGGAAGCAAGTAATTAAGACAATTTCTGCTAATGTTCATCTCTATTATCATAAAGTAGACAGAAAAATATGTTTTTAATAATAATTTGTTACAGCTATGTAGAGAGGGTCATGTGAATGGAGCACATGATATTTATTTTTAATTTTAATTTTGAAAGCAATTACTGAAGAAGTAAAAGTTTTTATACAAATGCCCCATTATCTCAGAAACTAAGGGTTGAAATTTTTACCACACATTTGCACCTAAATAGATTAGTCTCTTTTAATTTAAAAATAATACTTTTTTCAATAAAAATTTAAGAACTTTACTAAAAAAAATCATATCTTTCCTTCTAATGAACGTAAGTATTTTATTTTACATCAATCAGCAGTAAAGGTATTGCTAAATATACCTTGAAAAAGTTTAGCTCACCATCTTAAATGAGATACTGAACTTAAATACCAAGTTTGGTATTTTACCGACTTTTCGTTTTTGAGTTATCGTGTTCACAGACACACGGACACACGGATACACTGACACACGAACACACCGACATACACACGGACCTTTTTTTAAAAATGCTTTTTTCGTACTCAGGGGACCCCAAAACATATATTTCCGGTGAAATCTCGGTATCAAATTTTTGGGTGCATTACAATATCTTCTCTATCCCTATGTACATTATACATATGGAGCTAGAGAAAATAAAAAGGGGAAAGAACTCACACTAAGGACGTCACAAAAATAGCATGGAAGATACAATTTAATACATGTATTCCTATATCTGTTCAATACAATATTATGCAATAAATGCAATAACATTTACATATTCTGATCTTAAAGCATCTTGCTAAACATTTAATAAATTCTGCTTCTAGTCTTCTTACAAAAACACAATAAAGAAATAGAACATATAATATAATGTTCCACAGATCGGCTGAGAAACACATTTCACACATAAAATGCTAATATTCGTTACATTAAAATCCCGGTTAACAATTACGAAGCTATTAATAAACATTTAATGTACAAAATTATTGCTCTAATCGTCCGGATAGTTCCAGCTGACGGTTATACTGCAGTTAAGAGAGCTGTGACACAAAATTCGAGTAGGAACAAAGAACACTGTCAAAAATGTGACGGCCACAGCGAGCTATGTTACACTGTAAGTACGAAAAGAGCGGTTGCCGAAGTCTAGCGCACAACACGCTACGTAATTTGGACAAGACGGAACAATCTGGACTAGTCCCCAGGAGCGCCGGTGACGCCAAACCTATCCTACGAATAAGCGATAGCCAGGATGCACACCTAGTGACGAACCAGCAAGCTCCTGTTACAAAACACCGAACCGTACGTCGGAAGACAAAATGCATGGGACGGGCTCAAAATATCTGGTATGAAGCTTTCTGTTTTTTATGTAAAACAAATCTTTTTATACGCCGAATTTCTTTGTATTCTGTTCCAAAAATGATGTCAGCAAGTTTATTGAAAATCATGGTAAATTCGTGCAAAAAATGTGATTAAATTTAACAAAGGGGAAATGTCTAAATTCCAGCTACCCTGTCCGTTCCACTAATCTACAGAATACGAAAAATTCTTTTGCATGATCATTTAATTTATGGTACTACTGGGATGTCAAACCCTAAAAGAAAACAATCCTCGCTGGGACAAAGTATTGTATTTTGGAAGTACATTGTTTGGAATTTCTGATGAGGCTTTAGCAAGCTTGAAAATGTCCCTTGCACGCATCTACTACAGGCTAACCAACATCTCCTACAGAAAGAGGTATATATGAAACACCGTAAAAATAAATGATGGAGAATGCGGCAAGATTTTTCATTTTCAGGAGGGAAATAAAGCCCGATAAGGTCTCTGCACTGCCCCCTAGGGCAGGAACGTGCTCGGCTTTTGTTGTAAACAGTTGAAGATCTTTCTGCGCTGCTGGTCTCGTTGTTTCCACGGAGCGAGTTTTCTCTATCAGCCTCCACTAAAGTCACTTTGAAAACTACAATAAAAAAATCTCGTTACAAAGGGAAAACAAATATACAACGTTAAAGGTCCTTGGAATCTCTTTGGAAGGTAAAATCGTCGTTCCTTTCTTTCTCCTCCGTTATCAAGATGCCTACAGCGCAGAGAAGAGACTTTTTCTGAATTTCACGGTCGGCGTCTACACAATATATGAAATTATATCTCGTCGTTACGCATTTCGAATGTCTGAAGAGGGGAAGGAAAAAAAAAAACTGTCAACAACGTTTTCTGTAATCAGTGTTGCCAGATATGAAATTCTTTGACGATGAACGCCGGTAGGTATATTCAATCACTTCAAGATTGCAAGCTTTCATAAAGCTCTTGTTATTCCTCCCTTCCAGCGCTCTGTAGAAAATATGTGATTTTAAACACAACGGCGACCTCTCAGCAAAATATACGCTAAAATGGACTGCAAAGAAAACTCTGTGGATATTTACTTATTGCGTATATACGTATATTATTATGCCCATTGTGTGTAAGTTTACGTTTTAGATACCTTCCTTGAACTGCAAAATTTTTATCATTGTAATTTTTTGTCAATATAGAAAAATCTGATGTGTTCCATTCACATGATTTTTTCTTAATCGCTGTAACAAATTATTGCTAAAAAGCATATTCTTCTATCTTCTTTATGATAATCGGGATAAACATTAGCAGAAGCTGTCTTAATTACTTTCTTCCTTGTAACTAGAAGGGAAATAAGGGAATACACTAGGGCAAAGTGATAGTCAAATCATTGAAAATCTGTTTGCCATGCGGTTGAAATCCGTTTCTATGCAATGCAAGAAGTTTACAACTTTCCGTGTGACAAAGTTAAAGTATTTTAAATCTGAAACAATAACAAGGAATATCTCAGAAATGACCAATTCTACAAAAAATCATATAGGACATCAATTGAGTGCTTTAACGTGATCCACATTTTTGTACAGTACTTTTTGTCTATCTCTTACGGTTAACCAGTTACGCAAACTTTAGCAAAATTCATTTAGAATGAAGAGGCTTTTAGAGGCTATTCCCTGAAAGTTCAAGATATAGATTTTATTTACAGTATAAATATTATTAATATATGGTACTTTAATGAAAATCATTTTTGAGAAAATCAAAAATATCGAATTTTTCCCCCGTAAAGGATAATTAGGAGTGGGAGGATTTTCCTCAACATTTTCGTGTCTCATCCCTGGAAGATACTAAACTTAAATACAAGTTTGGTAGTTTACCGATTTTTCGTTTCTGAGTTATCTTGTTCACAGATTGAAAGATTAAATTACCTTAGGGATAATAGCATACTTTTTTTTTTTTTTTCAGAGTTCTTATTGAAAAGAAAGATTGTGACCTCGATGTTGAATTAAGATTAGTTTTGGGTGTAGATACTCATAAGCCAGGCCAGTTTGTCTTTAATCTCAGGTTTAAACTTTTTCTGAAAATACTTTTTTTTTGTATACAGAGGACCGTAAAACATCTATTTCCGCTGAAATCTCGGTATCAAAATTTTGGGTGGAATGCAATACCTTCCCTATACACTATGTACATAGTACGAGTAGAGAAAGAAATAAAAGCAATGTGAATACTAACATAACTTTTCTACCTTACACAAATAGAGTAAGTATTTTTACTTAGTCTAGCTCGTATGCACATATGTACATTTAGTTAGAGAAAGTATTATATAACACCCAAAACTTGCAAGTTGATATTTCACCAGAAATATATGTTTTAAGATCCTATGAATCTGAAAAAGCATTTTTAGAAAAAGGTTCATGTTTATGTGTGGACAAAATAGCTAAGAAAAATGAAAAGACCACCAAATATCAAACTTGGGATTTATGTTTAGTATCTTCCAAAGAAGATTTTCAAGCCCCCACAAACTACCCTTTACATGGAATTTTTTTTTTAAATTTTGTTTTTCTGAAAAATGGCTCTCAAGGGTTTGTTTAAAATGCCGCATATTAAAGATATTTACACCACAAATAATATTATATTTTGTATTTTCTGGAAATAGCCTGTGCAGACCTGTTTATTATGGATGATTTTTGCAGAATTTTGCATAACGGTTAAACCGTAAGAGATAGACAAAAATTTGCTACACAAAAATTGTTGATCTCGTTAAAACACATGAACTATGTAATATACGTTTTTTCTTGTAGAGTTAGTCGTTTTAAACATGTTCCTTGTTGTTGGTTTTAATTTTAAACTACCTAACTTTTTTCAAACGGGACCATGCAAAGCGAACCAAACCTCAATTGTTTCAATAGCGTCTAGCTTTTAAAAGACTGACCATCGCTTTAGCCTAATGTATTCCCTTATTTGCCTCCTACTTGTAAGGAAGCAAGTAATAAGACCATTTCTGCTTAAGTTTATCTCGATTAACATTATGTAGATAAAAGAATACTTTTCTGCCAGGAAAGTTTGAGCATGGAACAGCTAGAAAAAGTAATGTGAATGGAACACATCAGATTTTTATAAACTAGTTTGCGTTAAATTTACGTGAGATTACTATTCATTCTTCGACGTTTATCCTTTTATCGACCTTACGTTAATTGGGATCAACATTTGTAGAAATGGTTTTATTACGTGTTTCGCTTTGTTACAATAAGAATAGGGAAATGCAATAAGCTTAAGCGACGATGAAGACGTGATGATAAAAGCGTGACCTTCCTCGGGGCCTCTCAGGTAGATTCCTAGAAACTTTGTGCCTCATAAATTGGGCTTCAGCCAAGTCCATGAAGTCTTATTATACGAGTCGTATTCCTGAGTTCCAAAAAGTGGAAACCCAGGATTTCATATCTGCGAAAAACGAAAGCCTTGCATTCACATAAAATGTGTTGGGAGGTTTTCAAAGTCCATCCCGCATTTCCTATACATGGTGTTATCAATAAGCAAAATTGTCTTCTCAGAGCGCTAAGCGACAGTCGTCTTTTATGTATGCGATTCGCTTTGAAATTTATTTCTCTTAGCATGTTCAGGAACAAAACGAATATCTACTTCCCATTTGAGAAAAGTAATAAGTATCAGAGAATTCCACAAAAAAAAACAAGTAAAATCCTCGAATGGTTAACTCTACAAAATAAACGAATATACGAAATACGAATATACTGTATGCTTTAACGAGATCTTCAGTTTTTAATAGTAAGAGTTTGTTCGTTTTTTACGGTTTAAAAATTATGCAAAATTCATCTAAAATGAAATGGAATTCAGAAGTTATTTTCAGGAAATTCAAGATATATATTTCATTTGTCATGAAAAAATTATTAACATTTGGCAATAAAAATCCTTAGATCCAATTTTTAGAAAATAAAATGTGGGTTGGTTCTGCGTATTTTTATAGCTCCACCACTCTGACTTTTGCAATACGGGTTCAATTTACTTAATATGTAATGGATATAAGTTAAATAATTGGATATTTTTAAATACAGAAACTCCTAATTCAAATGCAATTAATATTTTCTTAAATACAACTACTTTGGCTTATGATCTGACCTGGTATAACTTTTTTGATAGGCCGCCCTATTATTATTATTATTATTATTATTATTATTATTATTATTAACTCTACGAAATAAACGAATATACAAACATACTGTGCGCTTTAACGAGATTTACAGTTTTTAATAGTAAGATTTGTCCATGTTTTACCGTTTAACAATTATGCATAAGTCATTCAGAATGAAAAGGACTTCGAAAGCTATTCACAGGAAATTCAAGATTTATATTTCATTTGTCATTAAAAAATCTTGAATATATGACAATAAAAATCCATTTTTGAGAAAATAAATGGCTCGTCACTGGATTTGACAGTGTCACGTCTGTCGGCATTTTTAGTGTTTTGTTTCTGCTACCATCGAGCGGCACTACTAATAGAGTGGCACAGCACTGCTGAATTATAACAATTGCAAGGATAGGTGATCAAATAATACAAACACTCTGTCATGATAGACGCTAGGTTAGCTTCAAGTCACATACATATTATAAAAGGCTTATTACTATAAACAAGTTATAATTGTATGGAGCTAGGAATAAAGTTTTTTACTGCTAAAGACATGGTGGGAAGAAGATAAATCACATAGCACTGACCTAACAACGCAAATTTAACAGGGACCCAAGGAATTTCCGTGGGATTTTCCATTAGACCGGTACCTATTTTATAAACCGGGCCCCCTTGCTCCCGCAAGGACGGAAGTGGACTTACCAGCTTCTGTCTACTAACTTTCTAGGTTAGTGCCGGAGGACATGGAGGCGTCTCACAACCCCGCCGCTGAGAGTATGCAATCTACCACAATAGTTTCGGGATCCCTGCCACGCCGAGTCCAACCCAAATCGAACAGCTCCCTTTCAGAAAGGGTTTAGATGTTCGGCCCGGCAGCTTCTGGTAACGTTAGAAATACCACGGGTTCTCGGGGTCCGCAGCACTCGTACCGAAGCAGCTAAAGAGGCCAGAAGCTGTCCCCTACGGTGGGTAGTATGGAGACATAACACAGCGAGCAGGGACCCGACAGGGAACAAGTCCGTGGGGCTTCCCATTAAGCCTGCTACCTGTTTTATGAACCGTTCTCCCCTGCGTGCAAAAACCAAAATACTTACAAACAAGGACGGAAGTATGCGCGTCAACCCCGAGGGGAAGACTAATGAAGACCTCGGTGAGTCGACCTCTACCAGCTTAGGTCCAGGTTAGTGCCGAAGGACATTAAGGCGTCTCGAAACCCTGCCCAGAGTTATCCAAACGGCTATCGTGTCGCTGCCACGTGTAGTCCAACCCAATCCGAATAGCTCCCTTACAGGAGGAACTCAGATGTTTGGACCGATTACTTCTAGTAACGTCAGAAGTACCATGTGCGCTCAGGGTCCGCAGCGCACGTACCGGAGCAGTTGAAGAGGCCGGAACCTCCCCCCTACTTAAAGAAAACACTTCTGAGTTAATACTGCAACTAATCACACTTAATGAGAATATTTTACTTTTCAACAGCTGTTTTTTTCCATTCAGTGCCTGAGAATTATATTCTAAAACCAGCACTTAAGTTTACTTAGCTGCAAATGTCGGTCTGGGTAGCTCAGTTGTATAGGCGCTGGCTTTCTGAACTCAACGTCACTGTTTCAAACCCCATCGAGACCGATGGTTTTTATGTTTGCTTAAAATGACAGCCCTAAGTTCAGAAGATTTACTGGCATGCAAAAGAACTCATGCGGGGCGAAATTCCGGCACACCGATGGCGCTGTTATCATCTTGGTAATTCACAACGTCGTAAATAAATAAATAATTAAAAAAATGTTTTACAATGCAAATATATGCAATACGGATACAATGGCAAACTACATTTAAAACCTATTTTCTGTTAAATCGTACCGCACAACTAGAGGGGTTATTATTATTTGATATATTTAGTAATGCTACGCTTGTATTATGCTTACTTTTCTCCCCATTAGCTGTTCATTCTGTTATTCATTACAGAAGAATAACAAGCTATGTTGATCATATCGCTTTGACAACATGCAATCGATAGTCAGCTGTTCAACAATCTCAACTGCCAATCTCAACTTGCTCAAATATGAGAAAACTCACTGAATTAGAAAAACTGCAACGGTTACGTGGCACCCGCCAGGTTTTTCATCATTCAAAGGTATATGCAGATGAATACATCCTAGAGTGGAGACAAGGTTATAAGAAACAAGTATTAAAATGAATTAAACCTTCACAACCTTTTACTTTCTCTAAATATGTAGATAAGGAAGGTAATGCACTCCACCCAAATATTCGATAGCGAGATTTCACCAGAAATAAACGTAAGGTACAAATGTTTTAGAAAAATATATGTGTGTGTGTCTGTGAACTCGATAACTCAAAAGCAAAAAGTCAGTAAAATATCTACCAAGCTGGGTATTTAGGTTTAGTATCTTCCAAAGGTGTGACACGAAGATTTTGAGAAAAATACCCCCAAACTAACCTTTAAATACATATATGGTAAACCGTAAAAGATAGACAAAACCTTATTACACAAAAATTGTAGATTTCATTAAAACACGGTTTATGTCATATACATAAACTTGGAGATGACCATTTCTGAGATATTCCTTATTATTGGGTTCAGTTTTTAAATTCTTAAACGTGTATGACATGGGAATTTGTCCACTTCTGGCGATAAATTGTAAATTGAGTTTTATTTATGGACGCTCTTTTACTACCATGCTTCTGAGACTCCCATTCTATGTTGGGCGCGAAAGACCGCTTAATTCTGCTCAGAGATTTCAATATCATGCTTGAGAATCTTTTACGTGACGTAAATCTACGACATGGTAGCAGAGGCTTTACTTTCCTTCCGAAAAAATCCATCGCCCTCCGCCAGGTTTGAACCTGTCACCATGCGTGCAATAGGCTAGACTGATAATCACTACACCATAGAGGGCGACAATTCCTGGTGATGCAAAGAAACGATATTCATTCACATTGCAAACAGGTTTTAATGATTTGAATCACTTTAGCCAAGTGTGTCTCTTATTTCACTTCTACTATGAGGAAGTAAATAATTCTGCTAATGTTTATCTCGATTAGTATGAAGTATAAGCCGGTCAAGGCCAGTGCAGTCCTGCAGGGGGAGCGGAGAGTAGGCGAACTAACATGATGAGGCAATACGACTTCACGCATACGTCATGAGATGCTGTATAGTCTAGTTTACTTCAGTAGCATGCCGCGTAATATTCAGTGACAGTGATGGTACGCAAAACGTTTTATTTATAATGTTCTTAAGATTTCTGACAAGAGAAGAAAGAACAACAGGAAATACTTATTGTCTCTTCTACCGGTTAGAATAAGACAACGATACTCAAGATCAGAAAGGAGGGCCGGCTTGAAGAAGGTGGACGAGCAAAATTACATCACCTTACAAGATTGGTAAATCTCTTGCAACAAAATCGTTTTGCACAATATGGACGAGAGTGTCATTAGAAGAAAACAGAAGTATTATGTGATTAAAAAGTAATCCCTACGTTGCGAAAAATATTGAACTTTTGCAAAAAGGAGAATAAGGTCTTAAGATGTAAAGAAAAGCTTAGGAAAATATTGAAATTTTAAAAATTGTAAAGATAAACGCAGTTTACTGTGAGAACGATCTGACGTAGTGGCTCAAAGAGCATACTTTCTTAGAATGCTATTGGGTTCAAGAACAGCAAATGGCTTGAAAAACTCGATTCAGAAGGTAAACATTTTCAAAAAGCATATTTAAATAGAGATGCAATAATGGAAGAAGAAATGGGAAGGATAATAATCAATCCAGGATTCCACAGAAATGCTGAATCGGGGCCACTGGATCGAAGACCGACGCTGCTAATGAGAGAGATATCACAGAGCAAGCACGCGAGAGAGTGAATGAAATGTACAAATTTTATGATTTTGTAATGGATTTGAAAATATATTTTATTGATTATTATACGAATGTACACACTATTTTAACACACACAATGGAGATGCCATCATGAACTATCGTTCGCGCTTTCCCAACTGGACTGTACAGGCGGGCATGGAAGTCATTACATGTACAAGTGGCGCTCCCCGGTAAGGACTCTACTCGCCTTGGCCGGCTTATAGATAGAAGAACAAGCATTTTAAAAATAATAATTATTTGTTACAGAAATATAACGAAATCCATGCGAATGGTACACATAATCTATATCATTTTGTGTTTATGGTACGTTATCTACATTTTGATCCTATCTATACTAGGAAGGTAAAACATACCTTTGACAAGGGTGCCCAGTTTAGTCAAATGAATTTTAACCGGCCTGTTAATGTTTGCGTTTGCGAAGCTATCCTGACTGCGTCACCTCAAACCTGATGCCATCTCAGTGCAAATGTAATAACATTTCCTTCCTCAGCCTCTTCAACCCGGATTTAACAGCTTCTTAGTGCCTTCTCTTCAGTCTTAAAGGGGAGGGAAGAGAGCGAGATACAGTAAATGTGATGCCATCGTCAGTTGGAGTTTATCGGTAAGCTATTCGCTGTACACATCTACACGACTGAGGCTATCGCGTTTTAAATTCGTGTATAAAGGTAAGGTTTAAAAGATGGTAATATATTTGTTTCTTTGTCTATGTACATAGTGTAAATCGATAATGAGATTTCAACGGAAATATTATCTTCCAGGGATACAACACGAAGATTTTGAGAAAAATCCCCCCACACCAAACTACCCTTTACATGGAATTTTTTTCAATTTTTTTTGATTAAAATACAGTATATTAAACATATTTATATGGCAAATAAAATGTATATCTTGACTTTTCTGGAAATAGCCTCTAAAAACCTCTATTTTGAATGAATGTAGCTGTATTTTGCATAACTAGTAAACCGTAAGAGATAGACAAAAACTTACTTCACAAAATATGTAGAGTTCATTGAAATACACAATTTATGTCATTTATATTTTTTTAGTGGATTTGAACATTTTGAGACATTCCTTGTTATTTATTTCAGATTTAAAATACTTGAACTTTTCTCGCACGGAAAGTTGTAAATTCCTGGCTAGGTATAGCAACGAATTTCAACCACATGACACTTTTAATAGATTTGACATTCGTTTTAGCATAGTGTATTTGTTTATTTTCCTTCTACTTACAAGGAAGCAAATAATTAAGAAGATTTCTGCCAATGTTTTTCACGATTGTCATAAAGTAGACAGAAGAATATGCTTTTAAACAATAATTTGTTACAGGGATGTAGAGAAAGGCAGGTGAATGGAACACATCAGAATTTTTTAAAAAAACCCTTATTCATTCACATGTTCCATTATATTAGTAATACTACATGTCTAATTTTCTGTGTTTAATATTTGCTTTTCCTTATATATGTTTCGCGAATTTATTATTACTTTCTCAATACGTACTATGTACATACTTTATAGAGAAGGTATTGCACTCCACCAAAAAATTCAATACCGAGATTTCACCGGAAATATATGTTTTAGGGTCCTATGTACCCAAAAAAAGCATTTTCAGAAAAAGGTCCGTGTGTGTGTCAGTGTGTCTGTGAACACGATAACTCAAAAACGAAAAGTCGGTAAAATGTCAAACTTGGTATTTAAGTTATCTTCCAGGGATGCGACACGAAAATGTTGAGAAAAATCCTCCCACCCCAAACTACCCTTTACATGGAACTTTTTTCGAAAATGTTGATTTTCTCAAAAATGGCTCTAACGATTTTTATTAAAATATCGTATATTAAAGATATTTACTTGACAAATAAAATGTATATCTTCAATTTTCTGTGAATGCCTCCGAAGCTTACTTTATTCTGGATGAAATTTACGGAATTTTGCATAACTGCTGAGCTGTAAGAGATAGATAAAAACTTACTACACAAAAAATGTAGAGCACGTTAAAACACACAATTTATGTTATATACATTTTTTTCATGCAGTTGATCGTTTTTTAGATATTCTTTATTTTTTTTGGTTTCGGCTTTAAAAAACCTTGTCAACTCCTGTCCATACAAATAAAGGAACTTCAATCACATAGCAACCAGCTTTTGACTATCACTTTAACCTATGATACTCCCTTACTTCGCTTCCACTTACAAGGAAGCAAGTAATAAGACTATTTCTGCTAATTTTTTCTTGATTAGCATGAAATAAATAGAAGCATAAGCCTTCTAACAATAATTTGTTGCAGAGATATAGAGAAAGTCATGTGAATGGAGCACATCAGAATTTTTGTTTTGTTATACACTTTCTAGGTTAATGGGGATCACATATTCACAGACATATTTGAGAAACTCTCCTACCAGTGCTGGCTTATTTCTGGCCATTTTCCTCCTTTCTTTCTTATTTTGACATTAAGTTTTTCCTTTGGTTGTTCAACATGTTGCAGTGCTATAAAATGTGATCTGTTGTTTGGTCTCCTCCTCTACACATGCAAGTAGGGCCGGGATTATATTGGGTGTTATACAACAATACAAACAATAAAATCAATATTCAATTTCTTTTAAAGCACAACATCTAAAATAGCTTTAAAAATATTATGTGCTCCATTCACATGCCTTTCTCTACGTATCTCTACAACATAGCTTATTCTTCTATGTACTTTATGATAATCGAGATAAATATTGGCAGAAATTGTCTTATTACTTACTTACCTGTAAGTGGAAAGGAAATAGAATACACTAGGCAAAAGCGATAGTAAAATCTTTTAGTCTAGTGTATTCCATTATTTCCCTACTGCTTAAAAGGAAGTAAGTAATAATACAATTTCTGCTAATATTTATCTGGATGTAGGTAAATGAAAACTCTTTTATAAGAATAGTTTATTTTTAGAACAGGTAGAGAAAGTCATGTGAATGGAAAACTACAGTTTTTATATATATTTTAATTTAACAATATTTCATGATATATATACATACGAGTATATTGCGTTCACCCAAGCATTATTCTGCGCATAGCGCTAATTAAGGATTTTACACGCTTTTATAATTTTATAATTACATACATCAGTTACCATTAATTTTTATAAAAAACTTTTAAAGTATATTATGGCAATGAGCCGTTAATACTGGCACAGAGTTGTATTTCATAGCTTTTAATTTTAACACCTGATTAACTTAAAATTACAAAAAGGAATTTTAAAACTTTAGGTGTTAAAGCTAATAAGAATTCTAGAAGGTCGAGTGGTCAGCGAGCTGACTTCTCACCCGGAGGTCCCGGGTTTGATTCCCGGCTGGGGCGCGGAATTTTTCTTTAGCCAGAATGATTCCCTGTCCCCCCACAGAGTCTGGAAATATGTATGTGAGAATATGTGTGTGCTTTAAGAAAACAAAATGTTTAAACCTACTGACAACGAATTGTTTCAAGTGACCTTAGATGTTAAAGGGGGCTATATAAATGAAAGAAAAAAAAATCGAAATAGTTGGCCGATCTTTCAAGTTTGATTTAATTCAACGCTAACACCAAAACAATGAGCAGGATGGCCTAGTTGGTAACGTACATGACGTGCATTCAGGAGGTCCTGGGTTCACATCCACTGGCTGGGGTTTTTCGTGATTTCCCTCCATCACTGGATTGGATATTTAATACTACAACCCAAAGTTCCACTTTCCGTCTAAAACAATAGCAAAAGCTGGAAACAGATGGGTATTAAGATTGTTCTGCCATCTATCCTGCAGCGGTAACTAGGGATCCAGGGTCCGTATCCAGGGTGCAGGTTTTGGCTATTAAAGAATGGTGTGGAGATGTGGATGCCCTAACTCAGGATTTTGTTAGCATGGAATCTTTCTTCAGGTGTGGTAAGACAAGTGATTTTCTAGAGGTCCAGATTATTATTGAACTCATTTGTTTATTTTGCTAGGCCTTTTCTGCTTCCGAACACAGACATTCCTCCTGAGTTTTCTACTCTTAAGTTACGCTTTACTCGACCACGCCAATTATTACTTATTACTTTTGACAGTCTGTTGGTGCAGTGATTTCATCCGTATTAAATCAACACTATTTCCGTCACAACTAAATGTATCTCATTCGCTCCATCACGGGCCCCTATTGCTCTGCGGAGGTTCCATGCCAATTGCCAAAAGTGTCGTTCGACCAGCAAGAGAACAGCTTTTCTTGCTTTGTTATGTTCACCCTCGAGCAGTGTATCCTCAACCCTTTAGCTCAATGTCCTTCCCTTAACGGTACTATCCTACCTGGGGCGCTTGTCAGCTCGTGAGAACTGTTTGTGCTGGGTTTATTTCCTAGTCATTTTCCATGTACATTTGTCCCCTCTTATGATAATTTATATCATTTGCTATAATTTATATCTCCCTTTTAAATAACTTTTAACTCGTGACAAGTTATATTCTGTCTCAATCCATATACACTATAAGCAATATTATTCTATAAGCATACCCTCTCTGTCTATCGTGGAGTGAAATGTTAAATATGATGTAAGGAGATGATAATAGAAGTGTCGCTGTCTGACTACGGATGATTTGCAGCTACACTGGATGGCAATCTAACACCAAATGTTTTGCACTAACGGGGATGAGATCTTAAAATGAAGGCTACTGTCGTCAACGAGGTGACTTTTAGAACTGTTCTCTCCGATATGACCAAGCTGTTAAAACAACGCAAAATAAAATAGAATTAAATACACACATACACACACATGCGAAAAAGTAGGAGTTGCTCTTCTTCTACGACATACAATAAATTGAAAAAGTATCGTATTATATTAAAAAATATAAATCGAGATTTCAACAGAATTTGTATATGTTCAATCTCCCCGAATCTCCCCCCCCCCCGCCCTAAAAACAGAACTTTTACAAAAATTGTGTGTGTGTGGTTTGCATTCATGTTTTAGAAAGAATACTCTGGTATTTTATTTGTGTGTATAACTAAAAACGAAGTCCCGCTGAGCAGGTTAAGCTTAATGATGGGGTTGGCATCTTTTTGCCTGTAAGCATCGGAGTATCATCCTAGACACGTTGCTTCCACACAACCGATAAAGATATTTATATGAAAACTATATCCTGAGTTTGTTGGGAATAAGCCTTCGAAACCCTCTTGATGATGAATGATTGGTAAACCTCAAGACAAACACATGGAGATCTTGTTAAAATACAAATCTATGCCATACATATTCTTTTTGTAGAGCTAGCTGTTGTTCATTGGTTTTAAAATTTCTAATAGGTAGTTAGACTTTTATCAAATGGGAAGAAGTTATTCATTTTATATACATCCTGCTCATGGAAAGAGAAGGGAATTTCAATTGCATCACAAAACGATTTTAAAGATTTGGCTATCGCTTTAGCCTAGTTTATTCCCGTATTTCTCTTCTAATTATAAGGCACTAACTAGGTAATAACACCATTCTGTTAATATCTTTTTTATTTTTTGTTAGCATGAAGTAGATAACACAACAAGATTTTATAAACACAGTTTCCTACAAAATAGTTAGAGAAAGTCATGTGAATGGAACATATCTAATTTTTTTACCGGTCTTCAACGACTGGTAAGCTTGGGAAGAAAACCTACCAGATATAAGTTAAGTGCCCCTCCGACATTTGCCGCTATGAACACCGAGGAAAACCTGGAGAAACTGAAGTCAGGAAGCCAGAAGATTTGAACCACAAAATCCTGTTCAAGAATTCATCTCTTAACAATTTCAATCATTTTGTCACCTTGATTTTCCCAAAAGATGATTAAAATACAATATTTTTACGATATATTTCATAACAAATTAAATGCATATCTTGAATTTAGTAGGAATAGCCTCAGAAGACTTCTTCATTCTGGACGACTTTTGTATAACTACAAACCGTAAGAATTAGACAAAAATGTACTACTCAAAGAGTATATCTCGTTAAAAACACAAAATTTATGCCACACTGTGAATCTTATTTGTAGAGTTAAAAATTTCTCCTTACTTGTTTTAAATTAACTAAACAGCAAATTGACTGAAACCAGTTTCATTCTGATGGGAGGTATATAAATATAGAGGTATATCACTGTTAATTTTAGAATTGATTAAATAGATATTCTTTGTTATTTGTTTGGATTTTAAAACACTTAAATTTTTCTCTAACGCGCAGTCTTCATTAGTTTCATATCTCTTTTGTTTTTCATCCTGATCATTCAAAGAGAAGAGAATTTCAATAACATCGCATAGCGATCGGTTTTAGAAGATTTGACTATTGTTTTAGCCTATTGCATTCTTTTATTTCCCTTTTAATTAAAAGGAACTAATTGTACTGCCTCTGCGGTCAAGTAGTCAGCGTTCTGGCTTCTCATTCAGAGGTCCCGATTCCCGGTGGAAGCAAGACATTTTTCTTTAACCAGAACCATTCCTTATCCCCCACAGAGTCTGGAAGTATGAATGTGAGATGAATGAGTGGGTGTTGAATAGTACAAAACCAAACACCAACGTTAAGAAACCTACAGTTCAGCGAGATAAACACCAGGAGTTGTTTCCCAGTTATACAAATAAAACGATTAAAAAATGACATAAGTATTAACACCATTTCTACTAATCTTGGTCTCAATTAGCATGAAGTACAGAGAAGAATAAAAATCGGTAGAGAAATCACGTTCAATATTTTATTAATACCCAGCTTTACTGGACATTCCTGTCCCTC
Source organism: Hymenopus coronatus (assembly GCA_030762935.1). Classification (NCBI taxonomy): domain Eukaryota; kingdom Metazoa; phylum Arthropoda; class Insecta; order Mantodea; family Hymenopodidae; genus Hymenopus; species Hymenopus coronatus. Next base: position 101,746,062 of record CM060890.1, read on the forward strand.
CCCAAACGAAAAATAATTCGGCGCCTCGGTCGAGGTAATAGAATTCTCATATCCCACCCCTTCTAACCAATAAACACTCTCTACACCTAAGCTTCAATACGCACAGCCCTCAATTTTTCTGTAAATCGCCGTAGCGAGGAGAAATTAAAAAGATGGCACGTATGCATAATGGTTCTGGTTGGATTCTAGCTGGTGTTTTGTAGGCGGGGAGAAAATATTATTGCGGGCAAGTGGTAGGGGGTTTATGGAAAAATCTTGTCGAAGGTGTCTCCACGAATTCCTGATGGCTTTCAAAACTCTGGCACAAAACGCCCGCCATTAAATTAGTTCTCCTCCATAACGCCAGGCAGCAATAATAAAAAAAGATCTCTACTTCAGTATACAGACATCGTTAGGTCCCATTGAAATACGTGCGCGACATATTCTCTCCATGTTTGTATACTCTGGTATTGTCCTAAATCCGTTAAAATCCATACCGCTCTCCAATGCCTCGTAAGTTACTCCTTATTGTGTCTCCCCGAGGGTCGCTCGAGAAAAAACATGGTGCTCTAATTGTGCTATACTGTTTGGAAATAGAACATTACTCATACAGGCGGTGTACGATTTGTCCCAGCGGGATGCCAACCTACACCTCACGCAGTAGTAGGCGTGCACATTGCAATAAAATAACAGGTGGCACTGCGGAGTCCTTGTTATTAAAAGGAGTTGCTTTTCAAAAGTGACAACTTTCAAACTGATGGCCAACTCAAAACGAGACCTTGGAGTCACATGAACTTTTCCTGCTTTGTATGCATGAGATCTTATTGTTACTTTCTGTATTTATAATATAGTATTATATAGCTATAAAAGGCATTGCACCCCACCCAAAAATTGGATACTGAGATTTCTCTGGAAATACACATATTAGGGTCTCCTGTAACCAACTAGTGCATTTTTAGGGAAAAAAATGTCTGTATGTGTTGGTATTTAGTAAGTTTAGTATCTTCCAAGGATGTGACACGAAGCTTTTTAGATTTTTCTGATTTTCTTAAAAATGGCTCTAATGATTTTGATTAAAGTACCGCATATAAACTATTTACATGACAAATAAAAAGTATACATTGAATTTTCTGGAAAATACCCTCATTCGGGATATTTTTTGCGTAACTTGCAAACCGTAAGGGATACCTAGACCAAAACTTACTACACAGAAATGTAGATCTCGTTAAAACACACAGCGTATGTCATATAGTCTTTTTCGTAGAAGTTACCATTTCTGAGGTATTTTTTGTTATTGGTTTGCATTTCTAAAATACTTAACTTTTCTCTTACGGAAATTTTTCAACTCCTGGCCATGAAACGAAACGAATTTCATTCACATAGCGGCCAGCTTTTAAAAGATTTTATCATCATTTTAGTCTAGCGTACTCCCTTAACTTCCTTTTACTTACAGAGAAGCAAGTAATAAAATCATTGCTGCTAATGTTTATCTCAATTAGCATGAAGCAGGTAGAAGAATAAAGTTTTTAACAAAAATTTGTTCCAGATATATAAAGAAAGACACGTTGTTTCCCTGTCACCTGCCTTAATTAGGTAGAGGAAGTATTATAAGTATTATGTCATACAAAAGTTCGATATAGTTTTGATTTTCATTATAGCCAAAATAAATATTTTCGGAAAAAAATGGGGCTAGTGTATGTGCAAACAGCATGACTCAAAAACTCGCGAAAATTTTGGATAAAATCCTCCATATCCCCACTTGAGTCTAACTTTACATGTAAATATTACCTCACAGGTGGCCCAAATGAGTATCACTGATTTTTAAAGGGGCAGCTAGGTAGTGTTTTTCCTCTGCAGGGGTTTACTTGTTTTGTAATGATATGGCCACCTTCTTGCAGGTCGAGCCAGGCCATTCAGGCAACAAGGTGACAGGTAAAAAGTTCATCAACAACGGGTTAATGGATATGGTCATCATCTGTCAGAATACGCATCGGAATTCGGCTCCGAACCTTTTCCGAAATCACATCTACCTGGGGGACATCACAGAGCTTTTAGCTCCTAATTACATTGGAAGATTTATTTGCAATTTCTTCTCAATTGACTGAAAATTGAGAAACCTCTCCAAGATGCTTCGCTTTAGTCAGCACTGAATCACTGGTTTCAGCACAGTGGTACACTACCCTGTAATTCTAGAACAATTAAAGCAAAATCCCAACTGTTACCCCAGATGATAGATAAGTCACGCTGTTAAATTCGGTGGCTAGTGAGGTTGTCTCCTGTATTCCTTCATGTAGGTATACATCAAAGCCAGGGTTTACGAAACGAAACCATAAAATTCATAAATTTTAAAAGAATGGATATCATGTTCTTGCTTTAATATCAACAAACATTTTAAGAGCCGCCTTTAAGGCGGGTATATACAAAGCATGTTTATTATGAATGTTGCATTGATGGAATATAATTTAACATTAACATTGTTTTAAAGAAGCATAAATGTAGGTATAAAATAATGTTATGTTTGATCTTGTTAGCCTTGTAGCACCAATTGGTGCCATATATTTTACTTTCTCTACTCCCTGAAACCAAAAAAAGCATTTTTAGAACAATGTCCGTGTGTGTCTGTCTGTATGTGTGAGTGTGTGTGTTTGTGTCTGTGGGCAGCATAGCTCAAAAACGAAATGACCGTTAAATCCCAAACTTGGTATTTAAGTTTGGTATCTTCCAAGGATGCGACACGAAGATTTTCAAGAAAATCTCCCCACCCAAATTTTGATTTTCTTAAAAATAGCTCTAACGATTTTGATTAAAATATCATATGTTTAAGATATTTACCTGAAAAATAAAATGGATATCATAAATTTTCTGGGAATAGCCCCTGAAGACTACTTTATTCTGGATGAAATTTACGGAATTTTGCATAACTGCTACACCGTAAGATATGGACAAAAACGTACCACACAGAAAATGTAGCTCACGATAAAACAAACAATTTATGTCGTATATATTTTTTCGTAGAATTGATCATTTTTAAGATATTCCTGGTTTTTCGTTTTAGCTTTGAAAAACTTATACTTTTCTCATACAGGAATTTTTTAACTCCTGTCTATACAAACAAATGAACTTCAGATACATAGCAAACAGCTTTTGGCTATCATTTTAACCTATGGAACTCCCTCATTTCGCTTCCACTTACAAGAAAGCAAGTAATAAGACTATTTCTGCTCACTAGCATGAAGTAAATAAGCATAAGCTTTTAACTACAATTTGTTGCAGAGATGTAGAGAAAGTCATGTGAATGGAACACATCCGATTTTTTTTTTTTTTTTTTTTTTTGTAGCTTAACGTCCTTTAAACTGGTTGGTCATATCGGTGGTGAAATGATGCTCAAATGATCTCGGTGTCCATGGAACTTAAAGTTACTCGACATTCGTCTTCTCAGGATAAGGGAAAACCCGGAAAACCCCTTACTCAAAGCGAGATTCGAACTCACGACCTTTTGAATGTGAAGCAGACACGCTACCACCACACTATCCAGGCGGTCTGTCATATAGTTGTAAATGCAATTATATGACTTAACACCTGTGCTCAGGTGTTTGCCCAGCGGCATTCCTAAACTTCCATTTATTAGCGAGGTTGTTATTAAATAGCCGAAAAAAATGCACAGCACATGCAGTCATACGCTCACATTAAGCAGCACATCTTGGGCTTACCGTGAGATCAAAGAAAACATTCTCGAGCTCAGATGGAGATCGAACTAAGGCTCTTAGCATAATAAGTAGACGTTATCTACGAGGCCAATCATAGCATTTAATGTTTTCAAAATATTGGTCTTTAGTTTGTCAGAACATTGTGTATGTATGGAGTACTCTTTAAAATTTTGCTATGGCAAACCTTATGGCATTTGCGCTATCTGGGATAAATTGCTTCAACGAAAAACAGCTTGTGTGCCCTACTTGGTATTTTTCATTCCAACAAAAATTCTCTATCGATTTTCATAACAATGAGTATATTTGAGGCATTATTATATGCTTTGTAGACAGCCTGTGATAATAATTGAACGATATATAATTATGTAAAACTGGGGAATTATATGAGATAGACAAAGCTTACTGCCGCAAAACATAGAGCTCATTAAAATACACAGTGTGTGTTAAATTTCTTTTCGTTGCATTAGACGTTTTGGAAACATTCAGTGCAAGTTGGTGACCGCGATTAATCGTTTGAATGCTGATTCTAATAACCTAGGCACTTATTACTTAATTTAAATCATACGTTGAAATAAAGAAAGAAAAAAGAAGGAGGATAAAAAAAGAGAAAATGTAGCGCCGATACAAGAATTTTTGTATGAATACCGATATTATAAGGGGAATTGTGTAGTCGGTCTCAAGCGGGAGGCCCGGATTCAATTCCCGGTACCAGCGTGGGGATTTTCTCTCACTGAGAGACCTGGTCCGGGTTGCTCTCGTGATGTCCCTGGTGGACCTATATTAAAGAACTACTCGAGGGAAAAACGGGGGCTCCAGGAATACATTAACCTGCCGAGAGACTCGGAGCGCTCTAATACTGCACCGCACTTCATGATGCTTGTAATGGGCAGAGGTGGAGGGTGCAGCGGTTGTGCAGTAGCCCTTGGCCCGATCTCGGGTTGTTACGCCACGAGGATTTAATTTTAGTTTTAGTAAGATTCTGATGTGCGACCATCATTTAATAGGATATATGCATCCAATGCCACTTTACGATTAGCTGAATACGGTTTATTCTATGATGTAAATTTAAATTGCTGTATTTGAATATCTTTGTATTTTTATTTTCGTTAACTCTTATACTTTTCGTTAATTTTAATAATTTTCTTAACTGTGTGTAGAATAGGAGTTGGATAGGTAGTTCAAATCCCCGCAATAGCCGGGATTTGAACCACGAATCTCCCGGTCTTTAGCCGGTTGCTCTAACACAGAGCTACCATGGCAACATGCCGGTACAGCATTCAGTCTGACTCTACCTATCCAACTCCTGTCCTACACACGGTTTCTGTGAGAAAACAATTAAATTATCGTAATTGTCCATAATAGTTGGCTATTCTATGAATCCTGGGACATAAGTACTTACAACATTGTAAGTCACCATTGGGGTTTGTCATCTCAAAATAATTTGTGATCACCTTGTGGTTTACCGGGAAATATGCGAGTCAGTTGAGAAGTTCAATGCTATGCGGCATGTTGCCATAGTAGCTCTTTTAATGCTTGTTTGTTTTTGATATTGTTTACATTTTGTGTATTCCAATAGCACGTAACTATGGTCTGTGGATCTGTGAGATTGATGAAGATCAATGTATGCATTCTGTTATTTCAATAAATACACTTCATTCTCTTTAGATTAGCAAGGAGATAGGCCGAGTAGCGCTCGCGACTCACATTAGCAAGGCCCTGGGTTTGATTCCCTGCCACTTCTACACTGATCCATGTGTACTTCGTGATTTCTACGTACGCTGGTAATGGTTGTTATACCACGGCTTTCCTGTCCATCGTTTCCTTCATTGCCATCTGTTTCAGGTGACGGTGTTCGGTGGGTTGCGGCATGTGCGTTGCGAGACGTCGTTGAGGTTTTTGTTGCAAGGCACCACTTAGGAGGCGTCAAATGCTTTCGAACTTGAAGCATTAGGCACCCTATCCATGCTTGAGCCCCTCTTCATCCGGATCTGGTCGCCCTTTTGGGTCTCTCCTCTCATTCCTCGATCTCAGAGTTCACGGTAGAAGTATAAAGGGCCATGTGCTCTTCGCCCTCCATACCTTTAGATAAATAAGTAAATATAAGAGCTGTTTGCTATAAACAGCGGGAGAATTCTTAATTTTAAAACATAATGTAAGGAATTTTATTGGTTTTCCTTTCCTGAAAATTCTGTTTCAATGATCCATTCCTCGCACAGGATATTTATGAAAGCCCCATTCTTTCCCATTGAGTAGATTTTATATGACGATTCATTTATATGGCGGTTCTATATTACTATACTTAGCATTAACATCTCGCTCCTACGGTGGTCCGCTAACCAGCATTAGCAATTTTCAACACAAGAATGCGTGTTTCCGATACTGGACCAACTCTCACCACGTGATTATCCGCTACAGAGATAACCTATGACCAGCACGTTTGCTGAATTTCACATTAATGGACTTTATATCTCAATAAATACCCTTCATACGGTCGTTAAGTTCAAGATGAAATTGCTTAAATCGCTCTCACGAAAACACACAAGACCTGTCCAATTAATGCAGAGTTACGCAACCAGAGGCATAATAAAATAAGGACTACTATCGTCAATGTCCCACGAAACTAAGTGTTTTTTGCCCGCGAAGAGGTGCATAGAACTTCCATCGATAGCAGCAATTCGACAGATATAATCTTGAAACCAGGACTAAAACAGATATATATTGGATTCTACTGCCAGATTTGAGAGCCGCGAAAAACAGACTAATGAGGTTCATGAAGAAAAGAAATTAATATGCGAACTACTATAAAACCTTATACCAACTTCACCACATTGAAGCGATGGTCAATTGGTGGAAGCCATATGGACCTTCCGGGGAAAATAGTAAACTTCCTGAAGAACTTTGGAATGCAATATCGCCTTTACAAAGAAAGTTTGATCTTCAGGCACTGAAAGGATCGTTAAATGTTTTAAGAAATGAGTTATATGCTGTTTATTAAAACAAATATTTTATGTTGCAGTTGTGATGTATACTTTTCAAAGCTTAAATTGGTTTACATTTTATTCTCTTTCTGATATTTTACCATTTATGTTTGTTATTTTGCTATGTAATTGCGTGTTATTTTCTGTTTTTCTTTTCCTTTTATGATTTTTCCTAAGATGTAATGTTCTTGTTATTTAATTATTGTTAATGTAATTTTGTTGTAACTGATATTCTTTATCTGCAGGCAACTTCTGTGTTCAGGAGCAGGAAATAAAAGGTACACATAGCTTTTCTTTTTCACTTTTGTAGAGCTCTATATACTATTGCTTGCGTACTTAGCAGAAAATATGATTACATTTTTAAAGCACCCTTCCAATATGGTTAAAATGAATTCGCTGTTCTTTATTAGTATTTGAGGGGAGGGAAGTTCAGTAAATTGGCTTCCTTTCAAAACTTCTGTGTGTTGTAACTGTCATACCTTTTTTGTATGTCCATCTTCTCTTTCGATTTCTGTGGCACTGTCGGTTTTTTTGCTTACACTTATTATCTGCCTTTATCTTTATAATTTTAATAGCAATCACTTTCCTAATTTTTTGGTGTTGAAATTGAATTAGTTTCACCAATAACAAAGATAATTAGCCCGACTGGGTAGCGTGGTGGTAACATGTCTGCCTCACGTTCAAAAGGTCGTGAATTCGAATCTCGCTTAGGGTGAGTTACCCGGGTAAGGTTTTTTTCGGGGTTTTCCCTAATCCTGAGAAGAAGAATGTTGAGTAACTTTAAGCTCCATGGACCCAGAGATCATTTGAGCATCATATCATCAATTACATTCATCGTCCGATATGACCAAACCAGGTTAAAGGACGTTAAATTAAAAAACAAAAAACAACAAAAAAAAAAAAACAAAGATAATTAATTAGTAATGGTTTATTAAATTTGATAGCGATGTTTTGATATTATGATGACTTTTATTATATTCTTTCTCTATCCGTATGTACATAGCATATAGAAGGTATTGTATTCCACCAAAAAAATTGTATACCGATATTTCACCAAAAATATATTTTCAAATTCCCTGAATTAAAAACCAATTTTAGGTAAAGGTCCATATGTGTGTGTATGGGGGGGGGGAGTGTTGACCGCATGGCTCAAAAACGAAAACACCGTTAAATATCAAACTTAGTATTTAAGTTTAGTATATTCCAGGTATGTGGCACGAAGAGAGTCCCCTTACCTCAAACTACCCTTTACGTTAAAATTTTCGAAAAGCTTGTTTTTCTCAAAATTTTCTCTAACGATTTTTATTAAAACACTCTATATTAAGAGTATTTACAAGAAAAAAGAAATGCACATTTTTAATTTTCTGAACTTTATTACACAAAAATGTAGATTTTGTTAAAACACAGAATTTGTCATATATTATTATTTATGTATTAAGTTTCGTTTTTGTAGAGCTATTTTCCAGATACCCCTTATTGGTTTTAAAATTCCCTATACTTATACTTTCCTCAAATTGGGAGTTCGTTATTCACTTTTTCATTTTGGTCATTCTAAGGAAAAGGACTTTTAATTGCATAACAGTCATAGCGACCAGCTTTTAAAAGATTTGATTACCGTTTTAACCTTCTACTTATAAGGTAATAAACCCATATCTGTTAATGTTTATGTCGATTAGCATGGAGTAGAGAGCGAAATAAGCTTTTGTAAGAAACAATTTTTTGCAGAAAAAAAAAGGCATGTGAATGGAACTCATCACATTAAACAGGAACGACATGTTTCACTTGAATAATAAGCAATTGAGTGATGACTGGCCCATTTAAAACGAGATGGTGCAGTGTTTACCGCCGGCGGGACAGTGTAAAAGTCACAACGCTCCCTACCGGCGTAACGCACAACTTTGACTTGCACCGCTGTTTTCCCCCAAAGGGAAGGCAGATTAATTATTTCCTCTTGAATATACTTGTTTGCTAAAACTGTCAATTCCATGCTTTGCGTTTAGGGAACTCTCTGAGCCACACGCCATGGTTATAGGCGGGTCCAGGAAGGAGTTAAGGGAGGCTTTTAGCCCTTCCTGTTTCAGCAGTGTGGGTAAGCACATCGTTTCTCACTAGAAAACGTTACCGAAGAAGAGGCTATAAATCTTGCTAGGCCGGCCCCGGTGACCGTTGCTGTTGGTTTGGCGTTGATGTTCTGCCGCGAAAAGGTCGCGGATTCGAATCCAGCTTTTTTCTGGTAGTGGTTAACGCCCGCTTTTATTACTTGTGGCACCGTAGGCGATGACACTGGTGATACATAGAATGAAGATGAAGAATAGATGGAATGCGATGGCGGGGGAACCTGAGAACACGGAGAAAATCGCCCCTACGCCGCTTTGTCCACCACAAATCTCACATGCGGTCGCTTGGGATCGAACCCGGGTCGACTAGTGACATGCGAGTGGTCCAACTACGCGGCCATAATCCCGCTATGGGCACGGATGTTTAGTGTTGTGTGTTTCTGTATTTGTGTACTATCTAAATCATTCTATCCTAAATAGGTTAGGTCTAAAGGTGTTTCAAAAACGACTCCAAACGATGATGTGGACCGTGTTGGTCATACCGTACGTCATACGTGAATATCTTTTTCAGCTCATGAAGTCTCGAGTTCAAATCTCAATTGGGGTCACTCGAAGAAAACTTTCCCCGGGGTTTTCCTTTATCCTCAGAAGACAAATTTTGGGTAACTTTAAGCTCCTCCCATATAATCTACTAGGTTAATTGAGGTATACTTAAACAAACAACAAAGTGTTTATACAATAGTTATTTTATACAATAGGTAATTAAGCAAACGTATTGTGGATAGAGAAGATCAAGTGATTGAAAAGACAGACATTTTAAGTGTGAAATAGCCATTCTTTTGTTTCTCATGGTACAATAAAAGAGCTAGGAAATTCACAGTTACACCCCATTTTACTTTCTCTATACTCACTATGTACATAGTGTATAGAGAATGTATTGCACTCCACCAAAAAATTCCATACCAAGACTTCACCGGGAATATATGTTTTAGGGTCCCCTGTATACAAAAAAAGTATCTTGAGAAAAAGGTCCGTGTGTGTGTGTCCGTGTGTCTGTGAACACGATAACTCAAAAACGAAAAGTCAGTAAAATACCAAACTTGGTATTTAAGTTTAGTATCTTCCAGGGATGCAACACGAAAATTTTGAGAAAAATTTCCCCACCCCAAATTACCCTTTACATGTAACTTTTTTCGAAAATTTTGATTTTCTAAAAAATGGCTCTAACGATTTTGATTAAAATACCGTATATTAAAGTTATTTAGCTGACAAATAAAATGTATATTTTGAATTTTCTGGGAATAGCCTCTGAAGACTACTTTATTCTGGATGAATTTTTCATAACTACTAAACCGTAAGAGACGGACAAAAACTTAACCAACAAAAAATGTAGAGCACGTTAAAACATACAATTTATGTTATATACATTTTTTTCCTGGAGTTGATCGTTTTTGAGATATTCCTTTTTTTGGCTTCAGCTATGAAAAACATACTTTTCTCATACAGGAATTGGTCAACTCCTGTACATACAAACAAAGGAACATCAGTCACATAGCAACCAGCTTTTTTTTTTTTTTTTTTTTTTTTTTTTAATTTAACGTCCTTTAACCTGGTTTGGTCATATCGGACGATGAACGTAATTGATGATATGATGCTCAAATGATCTCGGGGTCCATGGAGCTTAAAGTTACTCGACATTCGTCTTCTCAGGATAAGGGAAAATCCCGAAAAAAAACCCTACCCGGGTAACTCACCCTAAGCGAGATTCGAACTCAGGACCTTTCGAACGTGAGGCAGACATACTACCACCACGCTACCCAGGCAGGCTGCAACCAGCTTTTGGCTTTCACTTTAACCTATGGTACCCCCTTATTTCGGTTCTACTTACAATAAAACAAGAAATAAGATTATTTCTGCTAATTTTTCTCAATTAACATGAAATAAATAAAAGATAAGTTTATTAGCAATAATAATTTACAGAGATATAGAGAAAGTCGTGTGAATGGAACACATCAGATTTTTACTTTCTCTATACGCACTATGTACATAGTGTATAGAGAAGGTATTGCACTCCACCCAAAAAATCGATACCGAGATTTCACCGGAAATATGTTTTACGGTCCCCTTTATCTAAAACAGGCATTTTCGGAAAAAGGTCCGTGTGTGTGTGTGTGTCCGTGTGTGTGTGTGTCCGTGTGTCTGTAAACACGATAACTCAAAAACGAAAAGTGGGTAAAATACCAAACTTGGTATTTAAGTTTAGTATCTTCCAGGGATGCGACACGAAGATTTTGAGAAAAATCTCCTCATCTCCAAATACCCTTTACATGGAACTTTTTTCGATATTTTTGATTTTCTCAAAAATGGCTCTAACAATTTTGATTAAAATTTCGTATATTAAAGATATTTACCTGACAAAACGTATATCTTGAATTTTCTGGAAATAGCCTCTGAAGAGTAGTTTATTCTGGATAAATTTTACTGAATTTTGAATAACTGCTAAACCGTAAGAGATGGACAAAAACTTACTACACAAAAATGTAGAGCACGTTAAAATACACAATTTATGTTATATACATTTTTTCGTGGAGTTCGTCGTTTTTGAGACATTCCTTATTTATGATTTCAGCTATGAAAAACTTACTTTTCTCATACAAGAATTTGTCAACTGCTGTCCATACAAACAAAGGAACTTCAGTGACATAGCAACAAGCTTATGATTATCACTATAACCTATGGTACTCCCTTATTTCGCTTCTACTTACAAGGAAGCAAATAATATAGCTATTTCTGCTAATTTTTTGCTGATTAGCATGAAGTAAATAGAAGTATAAGCTTTTTAGGAATAATTTGTTGCAGAGATGTAGAGAAAGTCATGTGAATGGTACACATCAGGTTTTTAAACCTTTCAATCCTCAGGTTTAGCATGAAATAAATGGAAAAGAAGCTATTGTTAAGGATAGCTTGAAGAACAGATAAAATACAACATAAAAGTGGATAGAAAAAAATGCATAATTTTTTTATTGTATTATCTGAAGGACCAGGGTGAGCACATAAAATGCGAGATTAGAGTCAACCATCAACTCTGTCTCAACCCCCTTAAGGCAAACATTACATCGAAATACATGAGATGCGTTCTGCAGATAGGCGCGGCGTTGTTTGCTCTCAGCTCTGAAATTTCAGTTTGAGACAGTATTTATAACAGTTACCGCCCCTCGAGTTAGATGAAATATTATCACGTGCGTGAGTTAACGAAGTTCTCTTCTCTAGTTTGAATTGCTAACCTGTATTAACATCGCTTGGAGAATCAGCAGGAAAACGGCACCCTATTGCGGGGACTAATCAATGATCTCGCTTCGAAGTTAAACAGTTTAGAATTCAGTGGCAATAACTTGTAGTGATTCCAAGAGCTTAAAGCTGGCAGTCTCGAGTAAGTCCGCACTTCCAACAGTTCCGCTGACATTAAACATCCCATCGTTTGGCGTAATGCCTTCCTTTATATTCATTGTGAGGGTGCAAGATGTTACTTGGGATTTTATCACCCCCAACGAATCCATGGAGTCGGGGTTTATGGTGTCGACTATCTCCCTGTTAATTCCGTAGCATGGCGGTGACGTAATCCCGGATAAATCTGCTGCAGCTCATGGGAGTGAAATATATCGACATGTGATATTACAAGGGACGACTACTATGCAAATTGACCATGAATAGGGTAAGTGTACCTATCATCGTCATTAATACGTGTACATAAATTGGGAAGTTAATTTCCGAATTGAATGGATTTCAAAGCAGTGTTAATATAAAAATAAAAACAAGTTCCATACTTTACCATGAAATATATACCAAATTAAGTCACCTGGCACCTAAGCTACTCAAATTTCATTAATTTACCTCAGAAACAAATCAAAACTAAAGTGTTTCCTTAATCAGAAGGATTTCAAAATCACAAATAATTCAGAGAGTATGTTATACTTTCTTAATGTTGAGTCAATAAAACGTTAGTGATCTACTTAATTGTATATACTGCTTTACCATATGTTTGTTTCTGATGCTTCTAAGCATCTATGACCTTTGGATTAAGGATTAAATTAACCTACCAAGTGGTAACGAACCCATTTCTGAGGTGGAGGCACCTAGTGGGCATTACTTCCGATGGTAGGGTGATGATGAGAAAGGCAGTGGAATGAGGGGACCTATATCTTTTTCCGTCAAGTCTTGGGGATACTCCAACTGAGCTAGTCAGAGATGAAGGCCTGGATACGACTAACTTAAAATCGCCACCCCATAAGTGGTATATTAACCACGGAGCGATACTCCAACTGGTCAGAGGCAAAGGCGTGGATACGACTAACTTAAAATCGCCACCCAGATGTGGAATACTAACCACGGAACGATATCCAACTGGTCAGAGGTAAAGGCCTGGATACAACTAACTTAAAATCGCCACCTAGATGTGGTATACTAACCACGGAACGATATCCAACTGGTCAGAAGTAAAGGCCTGGATATGACTAACTTAAAATCGCCACCCAGATGTGGTATACTAACCACGGAACGATATCCAACTGGTCAGAAGTAAAGGCCTGGATACGACTAACTTAAAATCGCCACCTAGATGTGGTATACTAACCACGGAACGATACTCCCACTGAGCTAGTCAGAGGGGAAGGTCTGGATACGGCTAACTTAAAATCGCACCCCACATGTGGTATACTAACTGCGGAACCTCAGCAAAGAGCCTTGAACGAAACCATAACTCATCTGGACTATAAAGTTCTTAAAACTGCAAAAACATATGATTAGATAATAGCTACTGCAGATTCTATAGTTAAAAGTAGAATTTGTGTTATAATTAGATCTACCCCGGCTTTTAATTTCCGTTATAGTATGTTTCTCTTCCATAAGAAGAAAATACATTTGGAAATACAATGCGTTAAAACTAAAGCATTGAAACTAATCAAGTGTGCTATCATTTTCATGTGGGCAAGTGGGCTTCTAACCGTCTGAAATAAGATATATATGGTAGGAATTTTGGAGTTTGGAATTCTAGAAATGGTAGGTTTTATTGCAAAGCAAATAAATAAGGTCCATGTAGTCATAAAATGTAATCATTCGTATGCTGATTTTGTCCAATCACGAGACAGTCAATGGCAACTGATGTCCCTATTAGTTTTGGATGCATGTTACAAGATGTTTGTTATGTAATTATCTGCTACTCTACTTGTTTACATATAAATTACTGTCAAACGTAGAATAAATTAGGATGTTCCATAGAAATATTGCCTAAGAGCTACCAGACGACTGCTTAAAAATCTTAGTACCTACACTTGCAAATCACACTCGAAATTGTGGACCTCCGTGGTCTAGAGGTATTATAATAGTCTCTAATTCAAGAGGTCGCGGATTCAAACCCGGTGGAGGGCGGTGGATTTTTTTCGTTGGAGTAGTATCCTTAGTACTATGGGCGCACCTTTCATTGGTCGCTAGTTTCACGGGAAAGCGAGGGCCGGGTTGATGAAGATGGCCTGCCTATCTTTCCGTAGTGCTGTGAACCAAAAGAAATTTTCAATTAATTTACCGCGAACTAGTTGAATTATTAAAGGAACACATCTTATTTACACATGTATGAGCTCTGGGATTTACAGACAGAATGAAACCATAGCATTGAAGTCACTATATACCAAGGTGCATAGAGTACTTTGTGACTCAATGTTGTCGCTTTGCCCTGCTTCCGAAATTGCGCGAAACCTACCGACTGAAGACGAGAACCGAACACTCAAGGAACGGTGCGCCTAAAGTATGGCCTCCTCCTGAAACGAAGTAAAGCCACTTGCGCCGTGTCGAAGATTTATGGCACGTAAAAGAGCCTCAATTCTTATAGAGACCTCTACGTAAAATCTCTGGTCTTTCACGCTCAATATAGAATAGGAACTGCGACCCGTTTCAGTAAAGAGTATCCTTAAATAATTATTTTTGCAGAAAAAATTTTCGGTCCCCTGTTTATAAGGCTTTTATAAAAATCTTAATTGCTGAAAATGCTGATAACAAGTTTTGCTCTTGTGCTCCCCGAAAGACCTTACAATGATTGTATTATAAATCATAACAACTGGGATAACTTGCTCTCCTGGTTTAATCATGTAGATCCCTTCATTTATTAAAGCTAACAGCGAGGTTCTCTTGTGTACAATCTAAGAAGGCATGTACCTGGTCTAACCAACAGAGTATATTCTATATTACACTTCAAACTCTTAGTTTGTCTCGCCCATGTTGAGAGACCTGATACCAGTGATGGCATCAAACTTTCAATCTGAGGGACACAGAGGATATAAGGGGGTCAATTTAGCGGCAACGACTTAAGAATTTTACTGTTTTAGCACGAAAACATAATATATTAACACATAATTTTGGTCTGCACAAACAAGAGAACCTACAGTAGTATTGCAATTATTACTCTCCGTTTTATAACACTGGGGACGTTGGATGTAAACACGCTATTACATTATGTCCCTCAGCGTGTTTACATTTGTGCACATTTTATGAAGCCTCTATTGATGCAGGTAATTACTAAAATAGTACTTTCCTGTCAGGTCAATGCTTAATAGAGTTGGACTGGAATGATATAACATAACAAATCTAGATTAAAATATTACTCCAGTGTGATTTACGCCACCGATATCCACCTGAATCCATCTACGATAGCCTTTTATTTACACATGGAGTTGCTAACTTTTCCACTGCAACAACAGCGACATGATTTAGATAAGGATCACCATTTGATTTATTTAGTATAATTTTGTCATAGCCAAAGTACTCTCATACCTGTAATAGGAAGGTTACAATTACAAACCCAATAAAAATCATGCACGCTTCAGCACATAGTATTTGGCTTTTATAAATGTACATTAAATTATTTGTAGAATATCTAGTAAATGTTTTATAAAACATTTCGGTGTCCTTAATGTATTAATATGTGACACGTAATGCATTATCATGAACCAAAATGACTGGGGCACTCTTAAGTCTTGAGAAACCGAAGCTCACTTTAAAGTAGTTGTTTGAAAATGTTGCTGAAATTAAACGTGCGTGGAGATGTGACTATGATACCATTCATGATTTCGTATAGATATGTCCTTTTTCTTAGGCTATGTCTTCACAAAAGTTTGCAAAGTCGACTAAGCCGCTAAAAATTGTACGCACCAAGATTATACAACGTGTTAAACGGGACAATCTTCATCATTCAATGGAGTTTTGTGTACCGTTTTAGCATATGGTAAATGAAGTTGAGATTATGTTGAATATTGTACATTCTATTGAAGTCTAATTCAAACTTAATGAAACAATGAATAGTCAAACCTTAGCTCAAAACCTTATAATTTTCATATCTACCATCCTTATTATATCGTCTTTAATCACTCTTTTCATTTTGGTGGATTAAAGAAAATCCATATGTTCATGTCGCACACAAGCCAGTTAGATTGCCGCTGATGAATGTATATACAATTTTCTTGTTGACTTGATCGTTTTCGGGATATTTCTATATTAGTTTCAGTTTTAAACGATTTAAATTCTTCTCAAACGGGAAGAACATATCGTTTCATTTCCTTGGTTTAACAGCTGTCCATGCAAAGCGAACCAAACCTCATTTGCTTCATATAGCCAAAGCTTTTAAAAGAGTTGACTATCACTTATCCTATGGTACTCCCTTATTTCCCTTCTACTTACAAGGAAGCAAGTAATAAGACTATTTCTGCTAATGTTTATCTTGATTAGCATGATGTAAATAAAAGAACAATCTTTTGTAAGAAACGTTTGAATTTGGAACGCCTAGAGAAAGTTATGTGAATGGAACACATAGTTGTTTTGGGTGGGAAACCTTATGACGAGATGAAAGCAAAAATAGGATGCTCTTTACGGGGACTTCTTGCATCTATGACATCTGTTAGATATTGCTTCGTCGACTTTAAACGTCCTTCAACATCCCTTTTTGATCAGGAGCGCCCAGGATGTGGTTACCGGGGAAATCACTGAAAAATTACGTAATTAGATCCACACTGACCATCTAACGAAAGGTCAGAAGTGGAGAAGTGTGTGGACGAGAATGACAATTCAGATTTCGCATGATAAATTAGAGACGAAAAGGTTGTCAGTCCGATGGGTGTCACGATTAGTCAGTTGATATCAAGCTGGTGCGGCTTCTAATCTGTGTTTGTAATTACTTAAGCGAAGTCCCATCGGCCGGAAAAGGTATGGTGACTTTTGGGGGATTTGGATGCAAATTGTGACATACCAACTGCTTAGTGAAAGAAAAAAAAACGATTACTTGACACTACTACAGTGACTTATTTGCTCAATTGGACAAGAGTTTGAAGAAGAAAGTGATGCTTAATACGGCAACATACCAGCACATTCCTCCGGAGTTTTCCCTGCAAAACTGCTTGAATTGCGATATGAACTGCTGTCGTACCTCCTCGCACCCCCATACTCGCCGACCGACTCTCTATGACTTCTCCTTATTCCCTAACATAAAGAAATGACTCGCGGAGGAAAATTGAGTACAACTGAGCAGGACATTATCGCGACACCTTATCTTGCAGAACCTAACAAGTTCTATTTTTGCAGGGAATAAAGATGGCAGAAGAAGTGTATATGCCTAAAAAGTTCTATATTGAGAAATAAATATTTTGTGTTTGAAAAAAAAATGGGTCTTCATTCCTAACAGGAGCAGCTATTGAAGTATTCTCGCATAGTCACAGTTTTTACACACAGTGGAAGAAATTCCGGGTGTCTGGATATAACAGTCAGTTTCAAGAAGACCGCAAATAACACCAAACGACGACATTAATAATGCTCATCCTTGATCCTTGTTTTCTCTCCTACCTAAGATATTATACGACGTTAGTATTTAATATGTCAATTCAGGCTCTTCTCTGCGTATCTATTTATGTGAGTTTAGTGTTTTCCCTTTTGCACTTTTTCATTTCTATCTAATTACACACTAGATGAGAACGAAAAAAATCCGATGTGTTCCATTTACATGACGTTCTCTACATCTCTGCAGCAAATTATTGTTAAAAGGCTAATGTTTTTATTTACTTAATGATAATCGAGAAACAATTAGCAGAAATGGTCTTATTACTTGCTTCCTTGTAAGTAGAAGCGAAATAAGGGAGTACCATAGGTTAAAGTGATAGTCAAAAGCTGATTGCTATGTGACTGAAGTTCTTTGATTGTACAGACAGGAGTTGACAAATTCCTGTATGAGAAAAGCATACGTTTTTTTAAAGCTGAAACCAAAAACAAAGAATATCTCAAAAACGATCAACTCCACGCAAAAAAGTTATGTAACATAAATTGTGTGTTTTAATGTGCTCTACATTTTTTGTGTGATAAGTTTTTGTCTACCTCTTACGGTTTAGCAGTTATGCAAAATTCCGTGAAATTCATCCAGAATAAGGTAGTCTTCAGAGGCTATTCCCAGAAAATTCAAGATATACATATTATCTGTATAATAACTCCATGGTATGACAGCTCACGGGGAACCTTGGTCTACCGCCCGGCCGCTGCGTCCCCCATCTCGGCCCACTACAGACGTCATGGATGGGAGGCAGTATTGGAGGGTGAGACGTAGTCAGCGCCTCGAGTCCTCCCCGGCCGGTTAATGAGGTCCTTATGACCTGGAGCCGCTACTTCTCCAAGAAGTAGCTCCTCAATTGGCCCCCCAGGGACCTTACGAGGCTGAGTGCACCCCGGGCTAGGTCTCCCAGCGGGGGAAAAATCCCCACGCTGGTACTGGGGATCGAACCCAGCTCTCCCACTTGGTAACCAGCTGAGCTACCACCGCGCCAAGGAGACGATTTTAATATACGAAGTTTTAATCAAAATCGTTAGAGCCATTTTTGAGAAAATCAAAATGTTCGAAAAAATTTCCACGTAAAGGGTAGTTTGGGGTGGGGGATTTTCTTGAAAATCTTCGTGTCGCATTCTTGCAAGATACCAAACTTAAATACCAAGTTTGGTATTTAACGGTCTTTTCCCTTTTGAGCTATGCTGTCCACAGACAGACACACACAGACACACACACACACACGCGCGCGCACTCGGACTTTTTTCCAGAATTTTTGTTTTGTTTTTGTTTTTTTTTATTCAGGGGGACCCAAAGCCTGTATTTCTGGTGAAATCTCGGTATCGAATTTTTGGGTGCATTACAATACCTTCTCTATACACTATATACATAGTACGTGCAGAGAAAGTAAAAAGTGTGAAAATGTGACTTTGGTAAAACAGGTTAAAAATATAAGAAAAATTGCAAAATTTTAAAATAAAATTTAATAAATTGAAAATGTTTAAATCGCAAGAAATAATACAAAAAAGTATGAAATTTGTCAAAAAAGAGTGAAATTTGGTCAAGAAAGAGTGAATTCCGAAAAACCGGTTAGATCTGGTTAAAAAGGGTGGGAAATGTGTGAAATTTATCGTCCTCCGTGGTAACATGCTAGCCTCTGGTTCCCAAGGTCCCAGCATCAAACCCGCCAGAGGGCGATTGTTTTTTTTTTTTTCGGACGTAAAAATCCTTAGCATGGCTTCCATTAGAATGAAAGTAAATTTGTTGGTCCCGTTGTCAAAACTAAGCAAAATTAAATCGGTCTTGCACGCCCAATATAGAATGGAACGCTAAGAACCACACCAGTTACACAGTTACCATACATAACACTCATTTCAATTTAATTTATTTTTTATGAAATTTAGTTAAAAAGTGTAATATCTGATCCCAATGGTGTGGAATTTGGAAAAAACTAGTTAGATTAGATTAAGTCGTGGGGGGGGTGGAGTTGAACTGAACTAGCATAAAAACATCTCGCACCAAAAGTCTTGAATTGACGCACATACTACTGGTGTTCATAAAGGTTGATATTTGGAACGGTGTAATCCCTTTGCAATCTATCCGCTTTAGCCCACTATCCAACTCCTCCCTACTTTTAGTCATCGTGCCAATGAATGCTATAAACTAAGCTTAAGAGACTTAAATGAACTTAATATAGGCCCTTTACATATGCCAGGCCCATGTGCATACAAGTTCTACGTATTTTCTAGTCACGCAACACAATGACATTTTGTTTCCTCAGCAACTCGCTTGTGGTTACTACTATTCTGTTACCCGGATTCTGTGTTGAGAATATTAAGTTACGTATTCATGAATAATAGGAGCTGTAACTTATTTCACAACTCAGAGTGGAACTGATTATGGGGGACAGAGTAACCAGCAATAAAATACTTTGACAATAACCTCGCGAGCAAGATGATACGCTTGGGTAATATGATATAGATACCTTAACGTCCCATTCCAACCTGAAGGATATGCTGATTTACTGTAGTAGTGATGTACGTTTAAAAGTACAGGAACAGCCCACCAGTGCCTGGTTCCTTTGTAGAACACAACCAGGAAACCTAAATTTGATTGTGATTAGTAATGTCACTTTACTGGAAAAGGTTGGCAGCTTCCAAAGTCGAGACTTTAGAGATAGTTAACGTTGTACATAAATCAAAGATCACAACATTTTCCACAGCATAGTTAATTGGACATCATTTTTGATATATCAATATATTAAATGGAACATTATAATATTTTTAACTGGAACTATAAATTATTACGAATATGTACTATTGGATTAAACTTTATTTTTTCCGGCATCCATAAAATTCAACGACAATTACTTGTCATCTAAGTGCTGCTAGTATTTTGGCAGATACTTCAAATAGTGATAAGGGTGTTAATACTGCAAAGAATGAGGATCAATAATTTTGGGTAGATTAAGCATCACAGAAAATAATGCACAACTGACTGGAAAGCGGTAAAGATAATACGTACATCAACGCAGGAGGAGAGTAATTCCCAAAGAAGAGCAGCAATGATATTGGTTATGGAGTTTTAAGCGCTACCAAATGTGTACACGCTAACTTGGCCATATCCAACGATGACTTTATTTTGCCGAATGAATCCGGTGGAGGTATAGCACACTCTTAAACAAGACTGGATAGTCGACTATTTATGTGTCGTAAGTGCAGTTCAAATGAAAATAAGCGAGGGGATGGAAAGAAGCTACCAATTACGTCATGCCAACATTGTCAAAGCGACGAAGTTCTGAGCCGCAGTGGCACTTTTATACAGCCTGTAAAATGTATATGGTAAAATGATCGAAACTGAATTTCAGTTTTATATATGGACGCACTTTAACTGCTGTGGTTTTCAGCATCCCATTCTATATTGGCGTGAAAGGTCACTTAACTCTGCTCGGAGGCCTCTTTATCAAGCTCTACAACACGAAATTGTTGGCTTTACTTCCCTTCCGAAGGAAGGCATACTACGGATTTTTACGGCCGACAAAAACAAACAAACAAACTAATAAAAATCAACCACCACCAACCGTCGCCTTTGAATCCGCGACCTCAGGAGGCTACCATGTTACCCCTAGACGCAAAACTCGGTGCTTTATATGTGCTTGTCATTGATCATTATTCAGAAAATCTTTGTGTACGCACCAGAGCCTCGTAATAGTTAGGGAGACAGCTTTAGGTGAACAAACTATTGTATACGCAACAAGTAGCACAAGTCGCATTCATTAGTTAAGAGTTGTTTAGCTATTCCTCCACCATACTTACCTATGGCCAACGACCATATTTACGACATTATTCTATTTATTATTTGAAGTGATAAAACTAGACAGACAAATAAGAGTAACGTGATAATAAAACATTAGAAAAACCAAATGAAATATACTCGTAACAAATTAAATAAATAAGAAAGAAAAATAACACGAATAAGCAGAGAGAGTTTAAGAAAAGTAATAAATAGAATACAATCACAATTAAAACACAATCAAAACTACTTAAACAATGCTAGCTATATTAAAATGGAAAAGAAACATGAAATAAAATTGCTTGAAACACGAAAGATCGTGAGTCCAGAAAGAAAGAAGAGGTAGCAAAGCTAGAGAACAAAAGAAACTCATATGCAGAAACTCAACTACGAACAATGAACGGAAAAACCCCGAACAAAATTCACGCTTCACCAAGGTGAATTAACATGTTAACAGCAGTAAGGACGTAGCGTGGCGTCTAAATTCATGAGACACAATGAAAACGCGACAAAATATAAAAATGCAACACAGTTTCGGCCAGTAAAATCGGTGAAAGTAACGAAGATAGCAAAAGCCTAGGCAAATCCTAGAAAAGGGGTGGCGAATAGACTCTTGTCTAGCCGCGGGAGCCTCGGGGAAGACGGGGTGCACATCGACACTCTTAAGTCTGATACCGTGTAGTGAACCCACGTCGAGTCGTAGCTCATAGCGAAATGAGAAGTTACTAGTCCGCTATGTGAAAGAGTTTGTTCACAGGGAAAGGGAATTAAGAGGGAGATTGGCGCGAAGGGAAGGTGAAACACTTACAATAATTTGTGACCGGTTTTGTTTTGGGAAGGCTAATGAGTTCTTGCACTTTGGACGGCCAGGGGAAAAGTGAAACATTTCGTGCGGGAAAGTAAGGGGCACTTAGAAACCAGTAGAAGAGTTTCATTCAGGTTTCTCCCGCACACCCTGAGATTATCACACAGTTCCTTAGCTAGCCGGCGATCCAACCCGTTACCTTATTCCCTTCCAAAGCCCCGAAACAATAATTCCCGCCACATATTTTAAAACTTTACGGTATTCAATTTGAGTGGCTATTATCATATGGGAATGGACAATATACGCAAATACAGAGTACGTCGAGAGGCTTCTCATCTACGGGGTTGCCGAAAGGAAGCTGGGATTTACAATACTGTCAACTAAACGGGCGTCACCCATCCCATGCTTAGGTTGGAGAGATATTTAAGCGAAGTAGGGAGCTTATGTCCAACAAAAATTCTGGACGTCCACTGACACATGTACACCAAGGTTGGATTATTTTCAAGTTATTTTGAATATTATTCTTTACTTAGAATATTTAATTGCTTTCTCTACAAAGTAAATAGAAGATACAGAATGTATTGCAATCCAATGTAAAATTCGATACTTGGATATAACCTGAAATATTTTTGCAGTCGCATGAACCATATAAAAATTAGAAAAAGTTTGTGTGTGTGTGTGTGTGTGTGTGTGTGTCTCAGTCTCTGTGAACTATATAACTCAAAGACGAAAGTCCGTTAAATACAAAACTTGACAGTTAAATATCTTCCAAAAATGTGACACCAACATTTTCAAGAAAATACCCGTGTTCAATTTACCATTTATATGTAATGGAATAATCTTTTTCTCTCTACTTCTATACTACTCCAAACCATATAAAAGGAACCAAACTTCAATATCATTCATAGCGACCAGGTTTTAAAAGATTTGATATCACTTTAGGTGAATGAATTTCCTTAATTCCGTTGTATCTTCAAGAAAATTAGTAAAAGCTATTGAATTAACATATATGAATTAACATATAGAAGAATAAGCTTCTACAGGAATATTTTGTTTTTACATAATATGTAAAGAAAGTTATGTGAATGAAATATAATTTTTTTTAAATACTTTGGACTTTATTATATATACCTATAGGTATAATATACAACTTATTTCCTATCCCGTACTTCACAGACACGAGCAGGTGGGTTAATGATCATATGGTACAATCCACCTACTACCTAGCCTTATATATTTATTTACATTCTGTAGGTCAGTGAATCTACCCATGCGAAACTGTGATATTTTAGCACTTAATGACATAATCTTGGCTGGGGTTAAATCCATTGCCTAGGACACTGAAAACTAGCATCAAAACAACACCCCCATAATGAAACTATGGTTTATAAGTATGGCCGCATTTTGATAAAAATGAAATCTCTCGCAAATACAAAATTTGATTATGTTCTAATCTAGAATCAGCCTCATTTTCCCCGCCTTATAAAACCTTTGACTTCTACCACTTCTATAATTCTTTCCCTTTCGTACTTCTAAGACTCCTTGATCATATCATTTTTAGGATTTGGTAAATATTACCAAGGTTTCCAGGATTTTTTTGTCCTTCTGTGCTTTCTATTTCTTTAACGCATTTCATTTATACTTTCTTCGTCTTTTAGGATTGCATGTGCAGCCAATCAATGTAAAAATCATGTTGTTTCAGTCTCTGCGGCATTTCAGATACTGCCGGACAGATTTAGAGAAACTGTCTCTGGGAATTGTTCCTAACAGTAACTGGTACTCTTACCCTAATTTACCGAGATCGCGCTTCAAAACACGCTATGGATATGTTATTTAACATTTTTCTTGACTCACTTCTGGATTTATTGCGAGTTCGGGAACAGCCTTCTAAAGAAAGCAACTTTCCAGCGAATGAACTTTCATTATTTAAAAATGAGGCCCGTAGTATTTTGTTATGCATAACACAAAAAAAAAATAGACGAATAGAATTACTTGCGTTCGCGCGAAAAGGGTTTAAGTTTCGCTGCTATGAATTTCCTTACATTTATTAATCTCGCAAATCATTCGTATAGAGCCGGTAGTGTTGTTCAGTATTCTGATAACAATGAATGTGTTCGATTTCGATTCAGAAAACATTGTTATAGCTTGTCGTAATATTATTACACAAGCGCGCGTGATATTCCTCGGCCAATAAATATACTATTTTCGTGACCAACATGATATTGTGCAAATGTTTACTGGAACCCTCAGCTGGGAACCATACAAGTGTTATGTATTGATTTGGTAGAAACAAGCACCATTAAATGAGACAGTAGATGTTCATTTAGCCCGCACTACATCTCTTCATTTGTTTCAAATCTATGTTTATGTAGCTCATCTCCCAAAAGCCAGAGGAAGTCAATGTAGAATTAATCTATGGTGTAGCCTGTCTACCAGGAATTGAGCAAGGGGCATTTTCGAATTGAGGTCAACGAAGCCCTTTGTACCTAAACGTGCAACAGTGCATTAGCACGTTTTGCATTTATTTATTTAAATTATTAATTTGCACAGGTTTAGTATAGGAAAGATATTTGCTTCAGTAGTCAAGATTTGGCAGATCGCAGAACAAAACACGAGGGTAAGAACGTGTTATTGTATATGCCAAGGTTACTTCTTTTGTCAATCCAGAAATACAAATGCTTTTGTAGGAGCAAGGTTTTGGTGCATTAAAGGTCTAAGTAATAGGGAGTTTTTACAGAGACAGGGTTTTTTCCTAATAGTTCGTATTTCGGACTCTTCCATTATAACGAGCGGTCACGTGAGTAAACTACAATGCATTACCAAAGCGTACCACGTGATAACTATGTTTTCGCGCTACTTAGTAACCAATCAGAAATGAGCCCGAAGCTTGGATATTTTGGGTATAAAAGCAGAGTGCACAGAAAAAAAGGGACTTATGTACGGGGCTGTATGCAAGTTCTGTTTTGTATTGTTGGTTCTCGATTGTGTGACATTCTTACGCAAAATAGTGCAGTTACCGTATTAGTTGATGTGGCAGTTTTATATCGCGTAATAGTGAAGTAAGCGATAACTATCGTCGACCGCAGCAATGAAAAACTTTGCAGGCAGAAGAAATAACAACAATAAGCATACAATCTGCAAGAATTATGTCGGATTAGTGCCTCAATAATAAGTGTGAATAAACATCAATTCTGAGGAATCTTAAGTGAAGTGCTTATGATTGTGAGTCTACCCAGTGTGACACCCTGTCATCCTTCCTCCCCTCAGTGAGATTCTAGTTTATGTGTTCTACATTGATGAGCATAGCCGGCGCATCACTGAACATCAAAGAGGTATGTACACGCTTATTTTTAAAGTATTTCGTTGGCACTAATTCAGATCGACTAATAGGTAAACGAAAGAGTTGCGACAAACGTTTAAACTACTGCCTTCTTATGCAACAGAGATTAAGAAGTGAGATTTGCTACAATCAGTCAAAAATTGGAAATTGTTTTTTTTTCTTCTTTTTTTGCAAATATTTTTAGAACCTTTGGTCATCCATAGAGATCAACCTTTAGCTGCATCCCTTACTTCGGACTCTATAGCCATTTAAAGATCGTACAACACACCTGCCTCCTATTATACTATTTCATAAAACATTTTTCTCAAAACTACATTATCACACCTTCAAAATATTCCACGCATCTCAGATTTTGTAAATATAACTAAAATTTCCCAGAATATGCACAAGTATCTATTGTAATACTACTGGCAACAAAATTATACCACTACCAATACTAATTTTTAAGAAAAAAGTTAAAAATCTAACTTAAAAATCCTAATTCAGTAATCAAAATTATAGAAATATTCCACGTAAAGTTTTTATATGTGGTTCAGAGATCTAATTCAAAAACTGGCAAGCAATTTTCTCGAATTTTAAGGCGCATGGAACGTTTTGATCATATAGTAACATTTGCATATTAACATTTATGAAATAATGTATATTTTCCAGAGCATTTATCCAATTTTAATTACATTTGGTATTCATATTAAAAAAAAAAAGAACATACAATCGTAGCAAAATTTTCATAAAAATATATACAGAAATACAAAAGTTACAATTTCACACTGCCATTTTTTTACGAACATGTACATTTTTACTTTCTCTACCATATACGCAGTAAGTAATAAAGTAGTGTATTCCGTCTAAAAATTCTATGCCGAAATTTCATATGAAATACTAATTTGAGGATCCCTGAATCTTGGAAAAGCACTTTGAGAAAAATATCCGTGTGTGTGTGTGTTTTTGTGTGCGTCTTGAAGAGCATTACTCAAAAAAGTCCGTTAAATAGCAAACTTGATATTCATGTTCTGCTTCCTCCAAGGATGCGACACGAAGATTTTCAAGCAAATCATCCACTCTAACCTATTGTGCGTTGAAGACCGCTTATTTCGCACAGCTGCCTCTTTATCAGGCATGATATTTTCTTACGTGCCGTAAATATACGATACGGATCAACGGTTTTACTTCCCTTCCAAAGGAACCCATGCTAAAGATTTTAACATCCAAAAAAATCCATCGCTTTCCCTTGAGTTTGAACTCGCGGCCTTGGGAACTAGAAGCTAGCATGTTACCCATACACCACGGAGGTCAACATGGCAAATAAAATTTATCTCTTCAATTTCTTGGGAATAGCCTGGAAAGTGCTCTTCATTCTGAATGACATTTGTATAACTGCTAAGGGATAGACAAAAGCTTACTAAACAAAAATATAGATTTCCAAAATACAGAATTAAGTTCTATACACTTTTTGTAATATACTAGTTATTTTTTGTTATTTCAGTTTTAAAATGCGTTTATTTTTTTCAAACGAAATTCCTTCAATACATCTTTTGTATTAGTACTAGTTTTGCAAAGGGAACCGAATTTCTATCATATAGTGAGAGCTATAGCTTACAAGGAACCTAGTAATAAAACCTTTTCTGCTAATGTTTATCTTGTTTAATTTGTAGTAGATAGAAAAATACGCTTTTGTAAGAATAGTTTGTTGTAGAATAGGTAGAGAAAGTCATGTGAATGGAGCACCTCAAGTGCTTCTTTGTATTTATTTAGGAAATGAAAGGAAAAAAAAAGTACCTAAGTTATATTATATTGGATATTTGCGCATAGAGCAAACAACATTATGAATAAGCGTCACATAATCATATACCATCACGTACAGTCAGCACAGTTGAAGAAGTTGAAATATATTTCATTAAGTTAACCGTCATAAACGCGTTATTATATATTTATTGTTGTATCGAATATTCTATTTGTAAAATAATAGTTGCTCTGTTCTGTACTTGTTTATTAATCCCTTATGATGCCCGTTTTTGTGCTATTAAAAAAACTATCGCAAAACAGGTGTCTCCCCTACGGAGCAAATGCAAATCACAATAACTAAACTATCAGCAGAGGGACTCTCCAGCGGGAATTGTTCGGAATTCCATTAGCCTCTCTGGAATCAATGCAAGTAAAATGTTAAAACAGTAGTCGCTTGTTTAGGCTCATTGTCGGACAAGCCATATTCACCAGTTTCATATAGCACACGTGTACCGTTGTTTGGTTTTCCTCTAATTTCCGGAGCTTTTCAGACCTGCAATATTGATACAAAAGGCGTATTAGTCAAGCTTTTCTTTTATTCACGGAATTTAAAACTTTTAACGCTTCTAAAAGGATTTCACGATTACCAGCTGCGGTCAATGCTATGCTCAATTCAGCGATCCTTTTTGTTGAAAAATTACGTCATGCATATACTGACGTTTGACTTTAAAACATTTCCTATTTTGCTCTTTGCCTTCTCTATATTCACGGCACATAAGTAGAGAATTCACCGAAAATACACGCTTTAGGATCCTCTGTATAAAAAAAGCATTTTGGAAAAAGGTGTGTTCGTCCTCGTATGCTACATGAAGATTTTGAAGAAAATCCCCCACACCTTTACATTGTTTTATAAAAAAAAGTTTTGATTAAAATACCATATATTAAAGCTATTTACATGACGAACAAAATATATGTCTTGAATTTTCTGGCAATAGCCTCTGAGGACCACTTCATTCTGGATAACTTTTGCATAACTGGTAAACCGTAAGAGATAGACAAAAGCTTACTGCACAAAAACGTAGATCTTTAAAACACAGATTTATGCCATACTTTTTCGTGGAGTTGACCACTTCCGAGATATTCCTTGTTATTGTTTTCAGTTTTAAAATACTATTCTCATAGGGGCATTTATCACCTCCTGGCCTTGCAAAGAAACGAATTTAAATCGCACAGCAACCAGCTATCAAAATATAAAATTGACGCTTTAGTCTAATGTGCTCCCTCATTTCCCTATTTATACCTTCTCCACTTAGTACCATATATAACAAGTAATAAAGCTAAATGAAGTTCTTTCGAGAAAAAAAAGTTTTATATTTTCACAGGCTATTTCGTTATTTACATATGCACATGTCCATTTAAAAGTTGCATTCAGGCATTTGAATGACCAGAAAGATCAATTGGATCCTCATTTGACAACGCTTGAGTATTTTTTCCCATGAAAGTTAAAAACTAATTGACATTTTGTCGAAAATTATGTATAGAATTCCCTTAGCCAAAAGAAAGCTATCAAATTATGATGCAATGATTGCATTTTGATCACAGTTTGAGTTAAAGATGAGCACATAAGAACGTAATCAGGAATTTTAATCATTGAAATGGTGTATTGCTAATCTGTGTTGGATATAATGAAAATGATAGCTTACCTTGTGGCATACAGCGGCCGGGCTCGTGGCTCCAAGTTCCGTCGATACAAACGGAAGTGGCGCTGCCCTCTAGCCGGAAGTCGGGTGAGCAGTGGAAGCGGGCCTCTAGGTGACCGCCCACCACGTGTAGGGACAGTGCCCCATCCTCTGGCCCTCGTATCGTGGGACATTTCGTCGGTGTGCTTTCTGAAACACACAAAAGCATACGCCCAATTATTTAACTATAAACTATCGTCTGCGTGCACATGTTTATTTTGCTGAGGCTGAATAAAAACAGTACCATATCATTATTTCTGAAAACAAAAGCACAAGTGTAGGAAAATGAATTTTGTTATTTTTAGTTTGAATGTAAATCACATTTACGAATATTGTTGACACTACTAAACGCAAACCAAGGGAAAAGTTAATGCAGGTTCGGATTGATTATTCAATCTCTCTTCAAACTTCGTATCATAATCACATATGTAGTAATCAAGCACGATGCCTCCGCGGTAACATGTAATTCGCATTCGGTTTAATTCCCGTCGGCAGCTCACTCTGACTTTCGGCTTTTGGTCGTTCTCCCTGGTCGGTTAACGAGTCTGTAGTAGTCTCTCATCTACTACGATTTCCTTTCCATAACTTCCCTTTCATTCCGTTGTCTAGGGATGATGATGATTGATGATGATGTTTGGGGTTTAACGGCGCTCAGCTGCTAGGTTATCAGCGCCCTTAAAATAAAACATTTGAGGAAAAAGACAAGAGATAAAAGCAATCTAAAACTAGCATAATTAAAACAGCTAAAACAAGAGATAAAAAGGCGGTAGAAAAAGAAACTAAAACTATCCATGGAACGAGAATGATGTGAGAATCAAAACAAAACCGGCAGAGCTAAAGTCACCTGTGATAACATTTTAAAAAAAACCTAACTACTATCGCAGGAACTCTGTAAGAACACATAAAAACAAAATACAACTATATCCTGAGAGAAATATGAACTTGGAATAAACATTTAAAAACTTTAAATATCGCTTCAGTATCACTCACCAAGACATCGGGAAGACTAACTGGTAGTTGCAGAGTGGTTAATAGTTGTGCAAGAGGAGCACTCTATCAGCAATTTCGGACCGACAATGTTACTGCACAGAGCGCACAGATAGGAGGAGGTTCTCTCATAAAAATATAGTTGTGCGTAAAATTGCAGTGGCCAATTCGTAAATGCTCTTTTCTTGGTGATAAATGAGAGGAGGTTACCCAGTTTACAGGCAGCTTCTTCACTTCTCATGGTTTGTTGCCACGAACAGCTAATCATTCTGTGGTGGTCTAGGGATAACATTCTAGCCTCTGGTTCCCAAAGTCACGGATTCAAACTCACCAGAGGGCGATAGAATTTTTTCGGGCATAGTTTCCTTCGGAAGGGAAATAAAGCCGGTGGTCCTAAAACGTAAATTCAAGGCATATAAAATAACCTCAAACCGATAAAGACACCTCTGTGCAAAATTGCTCAATATAGAATGTGACACTGAGAACCATACCATTTAAAGCTCGTCCATAAATAAAACTTTTTTTTTACTTTCTCTACACATACTATATGTGTGTTGTATTGCACCCAAAAATTCGGTACCCCCTAAATTCAAAGAAAGCATTTTTAGTAAAATGTCCGTGTATATATCTGTCTCTCTGTAGTGTGTGCGTCTATGTATGTGTGTGTGGGGGGGGGGGCAGCTCTCCGAAACAAAAAGTCCGTTAAATACCAAATTTGAAATTTAATTTCAATATCTTCCAAGGACGCGACGCGAAGATTTTCAAAAACATTCCTCGTCGCAAATCTTCGTGTCGCATATTTGGAATATACCAAACTTAAATAGCAAGTTTGGTATTTAATGGTCTTTGCGTTTTTGAGATATGCCAAAGACACACACACAAACACACACACACACACACACACACACACACACACACACACACACACACACACGGACCTTTTACCAAAACTCCTGTTTTTTTATTTAGGGGGACCTAAAACATGTATTTCCGGTGAATATCAGTATCGAATCAAATTTTTGGGTGGAATACAATACCTATGTACATAGTACGTGAAGAGCAAGTAACATGCTTGTATTTTCCAAATATTTGATTTAGATTTTTCGGTTCCATCCTTTGTTACCTACACTTTACATGGATGAGCCACGTTAGTTAGGAAGCCTCGGATCTAGGGTAATGGACTGCCCTCAAATAAATACATATATACATTTTTGTGTGTGGCATGACACATTCGTCATAATTTTTCTCTTTTTGAATTGTACTACTCTCTTTCACACAGACAGACAGCCATAATGTTTTTCTAATAAAAAAAAATACTTGGGGAGTTCAAGAGATCCTAAAACTATACTGCCGGTGCCCGATTCGGTACATGTAACGTCGCTAATATAAAATAGCTTATGTTATGCCCGTAAAATGGTGCTATGGTGTATTTCCATTTATCGCCACTTCTTTCGCCTGTAGGGATTCACGGATGATTTCAGTTTTAAAATACTTAAACCTGTCTCATAGGGGAAGTGCTCACCTGTTTTATACCTCTTTTGTTTTACTCCTGGTCTCATAGCGATAGCTTTCAAGCTGACTATCGCATTAGCATAGTGTATTCTCTTACTTCCCTTCTGCTTATAAGAAACTAAGTAATAAGACATTTTCTACTAATGTTTATGTTGATTAGTATTATGTAGGTAAAAGAATCATTTTTTGTAGATTATTTTTTTTTTAGTTTATTTGCAAGAGAAAGTCATATGAATAGGACACGTTAGTTTTTTTCCTATTTTTTAAACCCTTTATTGCGAGAAAAGCGTGCAGGCAAACGTTCATGTGGCAAGCATTAATTTTCAAGGTTATTTTATTCTTCTGTCGCCTCTGCGTATCATTTTAAAAGAGTGGCTTAGTTTACTTTCATATTTAATCTTAATGTATTATGTATATGAACCTGTCTCTCATAAAAAGAGGAACATATTTTAATTCCCAGTCTCATAAATCAAAAAGCTCTTCTACTCTGACACTCGTATCCGTATTTTAATAACGCTTTTCGCCGGAAGCGATGGTCAGGGAAAATAAACCTGAATGTGATAAGAATGAATAACACTAGCAATTGAAAGGTGACCATTGAAATATAATCCCATTTACAAATTCTTTATTCCCTCTTTCCTGAAGTGCGTATCGCCATCTGCGGCCCTTTTTGTGGATTAAAACCTCACAAAGGGGAACGCTTTTTCAATGCAAAACACATTTAAAAGATTACTCGTGTTTTACAGATACCTGCCTCCGTATTTTTTAAAAAAAAAATTATTTTATCTTTTATACGTTTGTAAATGGCAGCTATAGATGTTTGGAGTTGAGTCTCGCTTCAAATGTTCTGTGGCTTTAGAAATAATCTGTTGTGTTCCACTCACAAAGCTTTCTCTAGCTGTTCGTATACAAACTATTCCCACAGAAAATTATTATTTTATCTACATCATGATAATCGAGATAAAAATTAGTAGAACTGTTCCTGTTACTTGTTTCCTTGTAAGTAGAAGGGAAATAACGGAACAC
Source organism: Hymenopus coronatus (assembly GCA_030762935.1). Classification (NCBI taxonomy): domain Eukaryota; kingdom Metazoa; phylum Arthropoda; class Insecta; order Mantodea; family Hymenopodidae; genus Hymenopus; species Hymenopus coronatus. The sequence goes on from CM060890.1 coordinate 101,778,548, forward strand.
ATTAGGCTAAAGCGATAGTCAAATAATTTTAAGGCTGGTCGCTATGTGAAACAATTGAGTTCGATTCGCCTTGCGTGGTCACGTTTGAGAAAATTTATGTAGTTTAAAATTGAAATCAATAACAAGGAATGTCTTGATAAGGATCAACTCTACAAGGAAAATGTATATGACATAAATAATGTATTTTAATATCCATATTATTGTTTGCTAAGTTTTTATCTATCTTTTACGATTTACCAGTTATGCAAGATTCAGCACACTTCATCAAGAATCAAAAAGGTCTTTAGAGGCTATTCCCACAACATTCAAGATATCAATTCTATTTGGAATGTAATATGGCATTTTAATCATAATCTTTACAGCCATTTTTGAGAAAATAACATTTTCTAATTTTCTCTATGAGAAGGGTAGTTTGGGGTTGGGGGATTTTCTTAAAACCTTCGTGACACATCCTTGAGATTTAAACTTAAATACCAAGTTTGGTATTTAACAAACTTTTCGTTTTTGAGTTAGAGATGCAGTCTCACACACTGGCCTTTTTTTTAGAAAATGCTTCTTTTTCTGGATTCAAAGGGTTTCAAAAATATACTGCCGGTAAAATCTCGGAATCAAATTTTTGGGTGGAATACAATACCTTCTCTATCTAATGTACGTTTTACACATGCGAAAGATAATGTAAAAATAGTCCACAAAAATATTCTCAAAACGAATAACCAAACTGTAATAGCGCGTTTTCTTTAAATCACATTTCTTATATTTTAAGCTAATAGACTCCACTAAAATAACAAATAATGCTACGAGGACCATCCCGAAACTAACAAACGACTTGCCATAACTACATAACAACGAAAAATATCAACCCAAAACTATAGTTAGAAAGTTACGGTACCTTACTCTATATCTCAGCGTAAGATGTGTTACTCTTCCTTCGCTAACAATCTGAGCTAAGATGACAATGCCACTTTGAGGTGTTCATCGGTAGAGAAATATATGCCACTCAAAAAGTCATGTACGGTATCCAAAGTGTAACATCGGTTGTTCTGAACTCTTTTATCGTCATTTACTTTCAACTTCTCTATAAAGACTGATGAACTTCCACTCCAGGCTTTGTTGTGCATACTAGTTGTTCCTTTAAAATAAGAACTGAAGCTTTCCTGGCGACGTGTTAATTCAAAATCTTCTCGGGCCCATGTCTCAGTCATCTTAAATACCAGGCCATAATATCACGCGAACCAATCAGATGTTAGCTTCATCCCAGCTCTTATAAATACCAGTCTTCGCAAGCTCAAACCATCAGTTCACCCTGAAGACGAGGAAGATGCACTTCTTCGAAACGTTGGTGTCAAGCCAAGTTTTTACCTGGCTAGAAGCCCGAGAAGATTTTGAATTAGTTGTTCCTCGATTACTCGTAAATGATGCGCTATTTTCTCACTGAAGAGAAGCATTGCATTGTGAACATACACTTGCGCTATTTGCCTATATTTCGATTGGTCGAATATTGTGTGGATTCAAAAAAAGAAAAAGAAAAGACGAGTAAGTACTTTGGAGGCAGAAAAGTGTAACAGCGGCATTGAAAAACTGGTACCATGAGACGATAAACTTTTGACAGAATGGAGATTACGTTCAGAAATAGAGTAAGGTACTGTAAGTGTTTGTTGTTTTTACTTTCTCTACACGCACTCTGTACATAGTGTATAGAGAAGGTATTGCACTCCACCCAAAATTCGATACCAAGATTTCACCGGAAATATATGTTTTAGGGTCCCCTGGATCCAAAAAAGCATTTTCAGAAAAAGGCACGTGTGTCCCTGTGTCTGTGAACACGATGATTCAAAAACGAAAAGTCGGTAAAATACTAAACTTGGTATTTAAGTTCACTGTCTTCCAGGGATGCGACGCGAAGATTTTGAGAAAAATCTCCCAAACCCAAACTACCCTTTACATGGAACTTTTTTCGAAAATTTTGATTTTCTCAAAAATGGCTCTAATCATTTTGATTAAAATATCGTTAATTAAAGACATTTACTTGAAAAATAAAATGTATATCTTGAATTTCCTGGGAATAGCCTTTGAAGACTACTTTATTCTGGATGAATCTTATGGAATTATGCATAGTTGATAAACCGTAAGAGATGGACAAAAACTTACCACACAAAAAATGTAGAGTACATTAAAACACACAATTTATGTCGTATACATTTTGGGGGGGGGGAGAGTTGATCATTTTTTATAGATATTCTTTGTTTTTAGTTTCAGCTTTAAAGAACATAGTTTTCTCATACAGGAATTTGTGAACTCCTGACCATGCAAACAAAGGAACTTCAGTCACATAGCAACCAGCTTTTGACTATCACTTTAACATATGGTACTCTGTTATTTCGCTTCTAATTTCAAGGAAGCAAGTAATAAGACCATTGCTGCTAATTGTTCTCCATTAGAACGAAGTAAATAGAAGCATAAGCTTTTTAACAATAATTTGTTGCAGAGATGTAGAGAAAGTCATGTGAATGGAACACATCACAATTTTTTTTTTGTAGCTTAACGTTTCATAACTTGATTGGTCATATCGGTCCATGAAGCTTAAAGTTCCGTGACATTTATCTTCTCAAGATAAGGGAAGACATCGAAAAAACCTTATGGGTAACTCATCTTAAGTGAGATTTGAAGTGAGATTGTTGAACAAAGTTTCGTAATTCCTGGATACCCTCGTAGATTGTATTTTTCTGACGCAGGACATGTTTAGTCTCCCTAATAGGTAGGTATCGACAACAATTTGCTGAAGTATAGCACTCCATTCTAAACTTCGGTATGGATATTTCACCAGAAATACACGTTATGAGTTTCCCTGAACAAACATTTGACGTGTTTTATCCATATGACTTTCTTTAACCATTCTAAAACAAATGTTTCAAAACCTTATGTTTCTATCTAATTCACGCAAAAACAACTTAAAACATTAGCAGAAACGGTCATATACTTGGTTCCCTATAAGTAGGAGAGAAATAAAGGGATAAACTAAGATTAAGTTACAGTCAAATGTTTTAAAAGCCCTCGCTATGGAATTGACGTTGAAATTCGGTACTCCTTGCATAGCTAGGCAAACCAAAACAAACAGGAATGTCAAATTCCAGAGTGAGAAACATTTAAGCATTTTAAAATTGAAAGCACTAAAAGGTACATCGCGGAAATAGATAACTTTATAAAGAACTGCTATGACATAAACTGTATGTTTTAGCAAGATTTACATTTTTTGTTCATCCCCATCGGTTTAAAAGTTATGCAAAGCTTTCTCCATAATGAAAAACACTTTCAGAAGCTATTCATAGAAAATTACAGTTATACGTTTTATTTGACGTGAAAATATCTTTAAAATACGGTATTTTAATTAAAATATTGAGAGCTATTTTTCAGAAAGTCAACAATGTATAAAAAAATTCTATTTATAGGTAATTTGGGGCGGGGGAATTTTTCTGAAGATCTTCGTGTCGCATCCTTGAAAGCATCTGAGCTCAAATACCAAGTTTAGAATTTAACCTATTTGTCTTTTGGGATTATGTTTTCCAAAACAACCACATAGGCACACACACGGACCTTTATATAAAATTTTGACGTGTTCCATTCACATGACTTTCTTTACATCGCTGTAACACATTATTGTTAAAAAGCATGTTCTTCTATCTACTTTATGATGATCTTCATAAATATTAGCAGAAATTGTCTTAATTACTTGCTTCGTTGTAAGTAGAAGGAAAATAAGGGAATACACAAGGCTAAAATGAATGTCACATCTCTTAAAAGCTGGTTGCCATGTGGTTGAAATCCGTCTCTATGCAGGACCAGCAGTTTACAACTTTCCGTGTGAGAAAAGTTCAAGTGTTTTAAATTTGAAACAAATAATAAGGAATATCTCAGAAATGGTCAATTCCACGAAAAAGACGTGTATGATATAAATCGTGTGTTTTAACTGATCTACATTTTTTGTGTAGTAAGCTTCTGTCTATCTCTTACGGTTTAACAGTTACGCAAAATTCATTCAGAATAAAGAGGTATTTAGAGGCAGTTCCCAGAAAATTGAAGATATTCATTTCAGTTGTCATGTAAATATCTTAAATATAAGAGATTTTAATCAAAATCATTAGAGCTATTTTTGAGAAAATCAAACTTTTCGAATTTTTTTCCATGTAATGGATAGTCGAGGGTTAGTGGGGTTTCTTAAAAATCTTCGTGTCGCATCCTGGAGGATATCGAACTTAAATACCAAGTTTGGTACTTAACGGTCTTTTCGTTTTTTAGTTATCTGCCCTCAGACACAGACACACACACAAACACACAATTAGTCGGACAGACTGACACACACGGACATTCTTCTAAAAATATTTTTTTATTCAGGGGTCTCAAAACATGTATTTCCGGTAAAATCTCAGTATTGAATTTTTGGGTGCAATATAATATCTTTCTCTATGCACTATGTACATAGTACGTATGGAGAAAGTAAAAATGCGCTTTTCTACTTAACATATTCAAGTTCCTGATTAACTTAAGTTAGAAATAGAAACGCCCATGCTTACTCATACTAATAGACTCACTCAACTTTAAACTGTGTTTTATTTTTGCAAACTTGTTTTTTCAGAAGCTTGCCACAGTTTAAATATTCCTCTCAAAGCGATCATTTTCTAATTTGTTACTAATGTTTTGTAAATTTGTCCTTCCAAAACTCGTTTTTGAAATAATGCTTCAATATTGAAAAATAAGCTATAAACTTTTGAAAATAAATATGTTAGAGAGTAATAAAGCATATTTTTTACAATATTTATGAGCTAATATAAAATATTACTTATTTTCTGTAAAACTGAATTTTTATGAGTACGTAAAGAATTTTAAAGTTAGTGGTGTGGAGCATTTTGTTTAGATTAATGAATAAAAATTATTTAAATAACTATGAAAGCTACAATTTTGAAACTAGGTATAGAAATAGAAGGCAAAAAGTCACTGTTAGTGTATGTAACAACTTTTGTGATTTTCAAGAACGAATCTAATATACTGTGGATTTTCAAAGTTTCAAAGAAGATAGAAGAGAAGATTTTGTAGGAATAGTTTCCACAATGAGTAGAAAAAGTTATGTGAATTTAACGCATCAGGGGTTTTTCATGTATGTACCGTGTACATAGGAGGAGAAGGTATTGTGTTCCACCCATTGTGGATACTGAGATTTCGCCGGAAATACATGTTTTGAGAGCCCCCGTATCCAAAAAAGACGAAAATAATCAGTGTGTTAGTGTGTTACTGTGTGTGTGTGTGTGTGTGTGTGTGTGTGTGTGTGTGTGTGTGTGTGTGTGTGTGAGAGAGGGCAGAATAGCTGTAAAACGAAAAGGCTATTTGGTATAAGTTTAGTATCTTCCAAGGATGTGGTACTAAGATTTTCTAGAAAGTTCCCCTACCCCAAATTATCCTTCACATTTTTTTGAAAATGTTGTTTTTCTCAAAAATAGCTAACGATTAAAACTAAAACTATTTATTACTATAAACTATATATTTAAACCATTTACATAAAAACTAAAATGCATATCTTGAACTTTTTTCTGAACATCTCTTCACTCTGGATGAATTTTGCATAACTAGTAAACTGTTATAGAAAGATAAAAATTTACGACACAAAAAAATGTAAATTTCGTTTTTGTTTTTTGTTTATTTTATTAGTTAACCATTTCCGAATATTTGGTGTCCTGGTTTCGGTTTTAAACTACTTAACATATTTCGTTTCAACACCTTTTTGTTTTACTCCTGACCGTTCAAAGCACGCGAGCGGCTTTTTAAAAGATTTGCCTTTCGCTTTAACCTAGAATATTACTTTATCTCCCTTCTACTTAGAAGGAATTAATACAAGCATTTATGCTATTCTTTATTATTCTTTATTTTATTGTAGCAATAGTTTGTAGAGAAAGTAATATGATTGAAATACATGAAACTTTTACTTTCTCTACACGTACCATGTACATAATGTATAGAGAAAGTAATGTAATGCACCCAAAAATTCTATTCTGAGATTTCACGGGAAATACCTGTTTTGAGACCTCCTGAATCAAAAAAATCAATTTTAGAAAAATGTCCGTGAGTGACTGTCAGTGTGCGTGTATGTGTTTGTGTGTGTGTGAGTGTGCGTGCAGCATGGTCCAAAAACGAAAAGCTCGATAAATATCAAACATGGTATTTAAGTTCAATATCTTTCAAGGATGCAATACAAAGATTTCCAAGAAAATCTCCCATCCAACTACCTTTACATGGAAAGATTTTTGAAAATTGTGATTTTCTCAAAAATGGCTCTAACGATTTTGATTAAAATCCCGTATATTAAAGATATTTACATGACAAATAAAATATATATTTTGAGTTTTCAGGGAGTAGCCTATAAAGCCATCTTTATTGTGGATGAATTTTTCGGAATTTTGAATAACCGGCAAACTGTAAGTGACATAAAACTTAATTCACAAAAATGTAGATCACGTTAAAACACACAATTTATGTCATACATTTTTACTTTGAACTGACTATTTCTGAGATATTTCTTATTATTTGTTTCTGATTTAAAGTTGTAAACTCCTGGATCTGCATAGAAACCGATTTCATCCACATGGCAACCGGCTTTTAAAAGAGTTTTCTCTTTTAGTCTAGTGTATTCCGTTATATTCCTTCTATCTACAAGGAAGCAAGTAATTAAGACAAATTTTTTAATGTTTATCTCGATTATCATAAAGTAGATAGAAGAATGTGCTTTTTAACGATAATTTGTTACAGTAATGTAGAGAAAGTCATGTAAATGGAACACATCAGATTTTTTTTTAATTAACATGTATTGAAATATGAAAAACTATCTCTGCTATTTATAATATTGGTAATTCTAGTTGGTTTTGAATAATAAATGTTCCTTCATCCCAATATCACTAGTTTACCTAGAATTAATTGCTGTTTAGTAAATAAGTTGGTAATACCAATCATGTCTAAAGTCCAACTGAGCAACAGAAATCCACAGAAGCCGCAGTGATGTTCAAATGGGTAAGATGATTTTTTTACGCAAAATGTGGTAGCTATGGAAATGCGGTGAGGTTGGCAGCACGAAATGCCGCTTGGCTTTTGGACAAACCACAGCCATGCTCTGAAAGCGTATGCATAAAAGATTTCCACGGCCCACATGGAACCGCAATCATGTGGCCGGCCGTTTGACACCTTCGATGCCAGAGAATTTTTTCAACTCTCTTATTGTATTTGCCTTGGCATGGAAAAAGCCGCAGATATTCTGAAATGTATATGCACGCTTTGGTTCGTCGACGTCGTTTTGCATATAACAGTGGAGATTTTCAGCTGTCTAATGATTCAGAGCTGCACTAATGAATCCTTCCGCTTGGATCCCTCAACATAAATACAATATATTACGGCCATTTCTCCGTAATTTATATTTATTAGATGTGCTTCTCTCGGATTTCACGTGACTGCACCTTGGGAACTCGCACAAAACTGTTGCAACAACGTTAGGTTATGCTTGAAGGCTATAACCACTAAAATGCGGTTTAAAAATATAATAATTATGTTATATTCATATGATTCTCTTTAGTGTTCGTATATTTATAGAATTAACTCTTATGCTAACTTTTATGACAAACGCTTACAACTCATACTTTCTCTACGTACATAGTTGGTAGAGGAGCTATTGCCCAAATCTTCAATAATCAGTTGTTTTTTTTTTTTCGTTTAAAGAAAATGTTAATTCATTGGAATAAATTTAAATGTATTGTTATTACATAAAGTTGTTTTATTTATGTGATTGCACTTTAAAAAAACCGTAAAGATGAATCTTAGATGTGAACGTATTATAATGACACCTAAATCAAAAAAGTTATATATATAGAAAAATATGTGTGTGTGAGATCAGCATAACTAAAAAATTGATGTGTTCCTATTTACATTACTTTCTCTGCTGTTCTTCAAACAAACAATTATTATAAAATATTATTCTCCTGTTCCATTCTAATAAGATATACAATACAGAAATGTTCTTCGTTCCTTTTAAGTACAAGGGAAGCAAGAAGATACACTACGCTAAAGTGACAGTCATATATTTTAAAAACTGATTACTGTGTGGTTAAAATTCCATTCTTTTTGCATGGTCAGAACTAAAACAAAAGAAACAGGAATGTCAAATTTTACTATAAAAAAGTTCAAGTGCTTTAAAATTGAAACCAATAACATGGAATATCTCGGGAATAGTTGACTCCACAAAAAGTAATATGACATAAATTGCGTATTTTAAGAAGATCTGCATTTTTGTATAATAAATTTTTGTCTATTATTTTACGATTTACCAGTTATGACAAAAGTCATCCAGAATGAAGAGACTATTCTAAAAAAATTCATATATATATATATGTTATTTGTCATGTAAGTGGCTTTAATAGTCTATTTGAATCAAAATCATTTTAAACCATTTTTGTGAAAGTAAAAATTTTCGAAATTTGTTCTATGTAAAGGGTAGTTTAGATAGGGGATTTTCTTGATAATCTTCGTGTCGTATATTTGGAAGATACTGAACTTAAACATATAGTTTGTTGTTCGTTTTTGAACTATTACACACATACACACTTGCGCGCAGGATACACGTACGTGGGCCTCTTTCTAAACTTCTTTTTTGTTTGTATTTTGTTACAGCAGAAGACCTTAAGACGTGTATTTCTGGTGAAATCTTGGTATTGAATTTTTGGGTAGAATACAATACCTTCTCTACCTATGTATTAAATACTTAGTACAGAAAATAAAAACCAATACTCGCAGAAATACCAAATTTGGTACCTATATTTAGTATCTTACGAACATCTGGCTCTAACATGGCGGTGTTCCATCACACATTAATTGGAATGTTCATAATCATTTGAACCGTAGCTTTCTTAACATGGGATTGAACGCTATGGGTCCATCAAATGACCTGCAAAATTGCCAGATATGAATTCTCTGGAGTTTTCTTCTGGGAAAATAGGAAAAGCAGGTCTACAAAAACATCGATTACTGACGCCTAATTTTTGAGACAATGTATCTGGCTGCGGATAACATTTACAACAATGATGGTGTCTTTGCTAGAGTATGAGTGTCTCTGCAGTTGGTTTCGAAGCTGTGAAACTTGCAGGTCTGCAGATGTTGGACATTTTGAATAACATCAGTGAGTCATGTGAAGCATCTGATTTATTATTTATTCTTTGGTGTCTATGTTAAAAGATGCATTTAGTATACTTGTAAAAGACCGATTATGTGTTTTTTCGTGTTTATATATGACTAAATTAGCATTATCAGCTGCAAAACGTGTTTAAGGCTAATGTTGAACGAGCTGATTATTTGTTGAGTCTGAGTTTTTCTTACAAAATGTTTCATTAGAAAATTCAGATGGAATTAGTAGAAGGTTGTAGACACAAATGTTTATACTCGTAAGCCACGCCCCATACAGCAAAATGAAACGCGCTGACGTACTTCTGGTTTTGAAAGGGATAATGTAACCCCCTCCCTCCATTCGCAGTTACCAGCCGGTGCAACGTTTTCAAAGTATGTGTTTATATTCTCGAAAGAAGCTTAAGATGCGTGCACGGAAAACGGTTATAGAGAAAAGGAAAAATCACAAAATATGTTACGAAATAAATACCTAAATATAGAAATCTGTAACTGGTTCAAATAAATGCAATAACTAACCTTTCATCCGGTATAGAGTATTCACGTGAGCTTATCACACAATTTGGCGTGTGATAGGTGAGTCAAATGTATAAACCTCCATTGATAAGCCCACATCCCGATTTGTTCCAGTGCGAAACGTAATTACAGTTCCATTAATAATTATGATTCAATTGTTTTTCTCTTTTACAGGATGATATGCCTAGAACAAGCCAATAGCTTTATAAATGTTACTTTTCATTTATGCCATATTTACAGGACAATATTTTAACATTTATTTTTACAAGAGAGATGTACAGCTTTGCAAAACTAATATAGTATTTGCTTTGGAGGTAACTGTTTCAGACATATTCCTCGTTATTTGTTTCAACTGAAAAGTACTTTTCTCAGACAGGAAGTGTCTGTTTTATTGTACTCCAGGCCAAGCAAAGAAGCGATTTGCAATGACAGTCGCAGAACGACAGCTTTTAAAACATTTGACTATCACTTTAGCATAGAGTATTCTTTAGTTCCCTTCTGTTTATAAGGAACTAAGTAACAAGAACATTCTGCTAACGTTAATCTCGATTAGCGTGGTGTAGAAAGACGAACAATCTTTTGTAAGAAGTTTGTAGAGCAGCTAGAGAAAGTCATGTGAGAGAAACTTCAGATTTTTGTAAGACAACATAATTATGTGTATCATCACCAACATAATCGTCGTCGTCTTTATTATTTTTGGAACTGGCCGCAATTGTATCAATTTGCCATAATCATATTATGGAACAGATGCTATTTTACATGTCTAGGACTATCTGACGCTTAAATTTTTTAAACACCAACAATCAATACTCATGAGTTGCTATTGTCTATGCACGGCAAGTTTAGAGCGAGGAACCACATCATTAATGCACGGCAAAGGTAATTTCCTCCAAAAACTCAGGTAATATATATTACAAAAAGTCGGTAGCTGTATATATCACCAACGTGTATGGATTTATAAATAATCACTTGTTGTATCTCAAGGTGTCACAAAGTAACTTCAACAACCTGTTTTACCTTGTTGCAAGTTTCAACTGGTATTAACTAAGCTCTGAAACCTGTTCTGAAGACTGACAGTATTATTACTTAATATTATTCACATTTCAAACAAACACTATGTTCCATATTATTTTCTAGAATACAGTCCGCCAACTCAGAAAACATGCGATACATGGATGCTTCTATGATGTAGCTTCCTTTATACCTCCGAAGGTGCTGGTCCTCATGGCCACGCTCGCTAAAGCGTCTCGCTTTGATGCTTCGTGGGCAGGGGAGCGTGGGTTCGAGTCCCGCCTTGGATATGGGTGTTATATGTTTGTGTAAAGGAACAGTAAAACCAGTAATCATACAGTAAATTTAGGGGGGGAGAGAAATGTAAACTCCGGTACTGTTTAAAAAAAAAAAGGCGGTAAATACAGCTGCAAGCATGTGTCGGCATGGCGTATACTGGGCGGCATGATGTGACATAACTTTCTGGTACATATTTCGGGTAAATTTGAGACACGGAAGTATGACTTCCGTTGTCGGCCAGACGCTAAACCAGTTGCCCATCATAACTATTCTTGTGAGCCTGTTCACCGTCTGCCTTTGTAAGGTATGCTTTATCAGGATAAAGAAACTGCATCGTTTCGCACCCCGAATAGGATTTAGTTTATTAATTTCTCTAGCATGGATGCACAAAGTACATAGTAGGTACTAACATTTTTGATTCCAACCAAAAAAAATTATACCGAGATTTCACCGTAAATACATGTTTTAAAGCCCCTGAATCCAAAAAGGCATTTTGTGAAAAGGTCCGTGTAGTGTTTGCAAACAACATAAAACGAAAAGTCGGTTAAATACCAAACTTAGTATTTAAATTCAATTTCTTCCAAGGATGCGAAACAGTTTTCCGGGAATAGCCTTTGAGGCATTCTGAAGTTTAGTAATTGGTAAACCGTAAGAGATAGACAAAAAGCTACTACACAAAAATATATAGATTTCACTAAAACCCACAATTTATGTCATATACATGTTTTGCAGAGTTAACCGTATCCGATATATGCCATGTAATTTATTGACTTCAATTTTAAACCACTTAAACGCTTTTACTTTCTCTAGTACGTATGTACAATGTACATAGTATGATATTCCACCCAAAATTAGACACCAAAGCTTCATCTAAAATACATGTGTGTGCGTGTTTGCGTGTGTGTGTGTGTGGGTGGGTGGGTGGGTGTGTGCCTGTGGACAGCACGACTCAAAAACGAAATGCAGGATAGATACCAAACTTGGTATTTAAGTTCAGTATTTTCCAAGGATGGGACAGGAAGATTTTCAGGAAAGTCCTCCACGCCTAACTACTTTACATGCAGCAGTTTTCGAAAATGTTGGTTTTCTCAAAATAGCTCTAACGAATTTGATTAAAACACCATATGCTTAATATATTTTTAGGACAAACGAAATGCTTAGGTATCTTAAATTTTCTGGAATTAAATATTCGTCACTTACTACACAAAATGTAGCTCTTAAAAGACGCAGTTTGTCATATTTATTACTATACCTGCTTCGTACGGATGGTGTACCTAATGAAAAAAAAAAAAACTCAGACAAAGTCTTCCGTTTACAGTACGAGCATGCAATGAAATAAAATTAAAATTAAATAATTTGACAACACTTTATTGTAATGCCTTGTAATGTATAATTTTCCTTCCGTAGAGAAAAAACTTGCGCCGATAGTTTGCCGACTCTCGAGCACGCAACGTACAGCATGCGAAAAACACAATTCAAGGTATATTATATACACTTCTAACGATTGATTTTGGGATTTATTGTCATTATGAATGCAAGGAGCGCTTAAATTCAAAAGGAAAGTCGGTTGACATTAGTGGTATTCTTGTAATAAGAATATCCTCGCCTTTGAACTTTCCTATGTTATAATAACTTAAATCAAATGTTTCATAATTTTTTTAACAGTGAGTTTTATTCCGCTGCATAATTTCGGCTGAGTGGTATTGCGTAGTATAATTATCACCGAGTCAATCTTGAGCTATAAATTGTGTGGCGAGAATCCTGGGAAATCCAATGAATTCAGGAATTCAGTTAGATAATAACTGACGACTTCATTTGGATTGGTAATGGAATTGGTCGACTTAAATGAATGCATTTGTCCATCAATTTTACCCCGCATTTTTACATTCAAATCATCTACATTCTTACAAGTTGCTACTAAAATGGCTCGTTCGCTCAACCAAGCATAGTTTTTGTAATTTGCACCAATATTTGGAAACACTTTCTATATGAATTCTTCCTTTGACGTTGTGAAATGACAAAAATTTGATGAAAAAGAAATGAGGCCAGTAAAAGTGTCAACAGAAATTTTCCCATTGCAATGTCTAATAATGCCTTTTCACCTGAAAAGCGTAATGAAGCACAATGTAGCATATATAATTGGTTTTGGGAAAAGGACGAAGTCAGACCACCCATAGGGTAGTGTGGAAAGGATGACATATGCAGTTAACGTGGGCAATCAAGATGTCATTGGCATAACAACAGTAATGGCAGCGCACCCGTAGTGTGGCGAATATACGCTGGCATAGGTAATGAATTAAATTAAAGAGAAAGTCATTAAGTAAAATTCATGCTTCATCCGAATCTCTTTCCTTCCTTTACTCCTAATGTTTTCCACCTCTTTCTTTATTTTCTTCTATGTCAAAACAGCAATTTATAAGGCTAGCAATGACGTAAATAAAGAGAAAGTAGATCTGGTTGGGCAATTGATAAGCTTTTATTTGATATCTTTGTGTATTAAATTTCTCCATTTAACCCAAAATATTACTTGGTCAAATGTATTAAGAGCACCGCAATTGTAGTGTGATGATGACGCGGGTATCTTCATTTTCTTTAGATAGCTCATGTACCACATGTCAAATAACAACAGCTGCAATAGGAAGTAAAACCTAAAACGGATCCCGTTATTTCTCCTTGCCATTTTCAGATTCCAAGAAGGGTTAATGGTTATGTGAAATGTGTATAACTTCTTGACTATAAAGAATTACAACACAAATATACTTATTTCTTTATTTAAACGATGTGACCAAGGGAGCGATAGTTAATACATAAAAAAGACATTTGATTTTCACAGTTAGCTTGCGTCATTGTCTCCATAGCCGGGTGCATTCCCTTAGCATTGAAAATAGAACAGCAGGAACTACGGCCATATGGTGGCAAAATAAGTACGTATTTTAGGTGTTCTTCGCCAGGAAAGCTTCTTTATTTTAAACGATAGGAGCAAGGAAAGGACAGTTAATACATAAAAATGTATTTGCATTTCACTGCTGCGTTGTATCATCTCGATAAACTGTTGCGTTGCCTTAACATTGGATGGGGAGGAAAATAAACTACTATGGCTATCTAGCGGCAAATAAATAAGCACTTACTGTAGGTGTTCATCGTTAGGAAAGCTTCTTTGTTTCTTTATTTTAAACGATGGGAGTAAGGAAAGGACAGTTAATACATAAAAATGCACTTGAATTTCACTGCTGCGTTGTGTCATTATCTCGATAAACTGTTGCGCTACCTTAACATTGAATGAGGAGGAAAACTACTACTTTGGCCATCTAGCGGCAAATAAATAAGTACTTACTCTAGGTGTTAGGTACCAAGAAAGCTTCTTTTCTGCTTTATTTTAAACAACAGGTGTAAGGAAAGGACAGTTAATATATAAAAATGTATTTGAAATTATCTGTTGCATTGCGTCATTGTGTTGATAAACTAGTGCGTTACCTTAACATTGAATGGGGAGGGAAAATATAGCACTACTACGACGATTTAACAACAAATAACCGTGATACCACTGCCATCTGGTGGCTATTAACCAAATTGCGTTCGCTTGGCACGTTTTTATTCATATTATGAGATTTTAAATACTGTTTTGTACTATTTTTAAACATGTTCTTTTCCACAAACCTTATCGTGACAATAACGAACACGGAATAAAAAAGAAGTGTTCAATTTGACGCAATCGCTCGGAAGTTATACACGTACATACATTTCGGCGATTCGTTTATATAACCGTTACCGAGATAATACTGGTTTCAGGTTCAAGCTACGTAAAACTTTTTTCCTCAAACGGAAATATATCTTTCTATCTTTCTTTTGTTTACTCCTAGCAAACAAAGAATGAGAATAGTTTTTGAAATACAGATAGAGAAAGTCTTTGGAATGAAACAAATTATGTTTATATTTTAATAGTGATATCCCAATAACTGCCATGATGTCTCGGGACGTATATCACACTCCTCGGGTCAAGAGGTTAGGTGAACATATCTAAATTATTTATCATAATCAACATGTAAAAAGCTTACATCATTCTTTGTAATATAATGCAAATACAACTTAGTTATTATCTAGAGTTACGTCTCTCGCAGCGTCTGATTTCAGGACCTTTACGATCTTACCTTTTAGGTGAAGTATAAAATAATTGTAAACTCCCAATCACATAAGTATGCATTCCTCCAGTTCCGCAACGTACAACATGACAGAGAGGGCCAACATTTCTTCGCCCGAATTCTAAAGGCTTTCGCACAGTGGGTGGTTTATTACTTGAAATTTTCAAACTTCACTGTTAAACAGCAAGCAAGTTCACACAAACATGCTGCTCATTGGCTAAAAAGCGCATGGCTATGATACCTTAGAGCTTTTGCTACCTCGCAAATATTTTCGTTTATAACGAAGATTGTAAAATATGCTGTAGGAAGAGCAAAACAGGCCGCCGGAATTAAGACAAAGTAGATATAACATGAATTTTCCTTTCCCTCGCCTTTTCGATCGCCTGTACTTTCGTTATGTCTGAGAGCTACATTCTCTGACGTCACGAAGCTTTCAGTTGGCTGACACTGTTCTTAAAGGTCTGTTTTTAATTTACCTTAATTTGGGTAATGGATTTCCTTTCGCCTGGACGAGGGTTTCCTTAAATGAAACGCTAAATTTCTATATAGCTGATGTTGCAAAGCAAAGCCTCAGAGAGGGAAGTTTGTATGGAATGGTGTTCTTTAAACATGAGATGCTAATGCTAGCATTGACATTTAGTTTTAATACAAAGAGGCACAAAAGAGCATGTCTCAGGCAGCTCAGGCTCCCTCATGCACTCAGATAAAATGTGATTATATGCTGGGACGTGGACATTTTTCTTTAATTAGAATTTCTTATCTTCCGCACAGGATAGGGGTATAGATGGAAGAGTGTCATTCAAGGTAATAACGAATTAAAACCTGATGTTAAGATCTATCAACAATGAGCATCATCTAGGAACTATTTCTAAAGACAAAAATATCGATATGACTTGAGTAAGTAAAAGCAACTTTATGAATTGAACGGTAAAACTCTGTTGTGTTCCATTCACATAACTTTCTCTAGCTGTTTCACAAACAAGTTTTCCTTACAAAAGATTATTCTTTTGCCATGCTAATTGAGATAAACATTAGCAGAATTTAACCTTATTACTTGCTTCCTTTTAAGTAGAGCGTAAATAAGGGCATACACTAGACTACGATAGTAAAATTTTTAATAGTATTTTGCTTATGAAACAATTGAAATTCGGTTCTCTTTTGTGGTCTCGGGATAATTCAAAAGAGATGAAACGAAAGTTGACTTGGCATTGGAAAAAAGTTTTAAGTAGTTTGAAATTGAAACAACTAAAAATACTTCGGAAACGGCTAACTCTACAAAAAGGAAAGACGTATATGACGTAAAATGTGTGTAGTAACCAGATTTATATTTTTTGTGTAGTAAAGTTTTGTGGATTATACATTTCGTTTCTCATTAAAATATCTTAAAAATTCAGTATTTTAATAGAAATCGTTAGTCATTTTTGACAAAAAAATTAAAATTTTCAAAAAATATTGTTTGAAAATGCTAGTTATGGGGCAGGGATTTTCTTGAAAATATATTGTTGTTTTCTTGGAGGATACTGAACATAAATACCAAGTTTGGTGTTTAACAAACTTTTCGTTTTTGAGATATACTGTCCACATACTCTCTCACACATATACACAATAATTTTTTTCTAAAAATCTTATTTTTTAATTCATGTATTTCCGGTGAAATCTTGGTATCGAATTTTTGAATGGAATACAACTTCTCTACCTATTATATACATTGTTTGTGCTTACGTGCTAGAGAAAGTAAAAAGGGTTTATAAATGCGCCCTCAATAGGCTGATTCAAAACTACTTTTAAAAAAAAAATTGGGACAGATTTCTTACATCTAAACAAGAAAAATGTTCATATAAACACATGTCCCAAAAGTCTTCGTTCTCGACTTATTGAGGTTCAAAATGTTATTAATCAAAACATTTTAAAGTGATACTTTATTCTATTTTTGGCGTTGTCAGCTTATTAGATATTCCACAAGCACCACTTATATAACATAATCTAAGTGTCCTCTAGACACGCATGCACTCGAACGAATATCAAATACTCCGAGTCGGTGCCGTATGATTTCGTAGGTTTATATGACACGTAGATTAAGAGTTTCTTCATCTAGGAACTCTGCTTCGTAAACCAATTGTTTAACGTGCTCTCAAAAGATAAAAATCCTGCATAAACGACATGTTTCTTCTTATTTGCAGAGGCACATTTTCTAATAAGTCTGGGAGAGTGTTGTGAATGAAGTCCCTGTAGACAGCACTGGTAAAGCGTGCTGGGGGGAATGTATTACACATCCGAAATAAGACAAGTTTTAACAAGCAGCCTTGGAAACACAAGGTCAACTCTGCAGGGAAAAATGAGCCAAAGCCTTCTATGAATGAGTGCATAAATAAATAAACTTAGTAGGTTGGACCCGGAAAGTCGTTGAAGGTGACTTTTATTAATAAATTATTAACATGAAAACGAAGTGTTTTAGAGCATATGTTTATATGAATTTATTTTTTTGTTTTGATGTCAGGAAGCCATTCCCAAATGTTGTAAAAGTATTTTTGGATCATCCTGTATAATTATATGCTGTAGTATTCATCAGTGATTCTTTTAAACACGATATATTATTCACGGCAAACTTTTGCGTTGTCTAGTTATGGCAAATTGAAGCAGAATACAAATGTTTATTCCAGTAAGCAATGGAAGAATAAATTCAATACCTATAGTAACGAGCTGTTGCAAAGAAAAAGATAAAAGGAGAACCGCATTCAAGCATATAACATTTTTCTTTCTCTAGCACGTATGTACGATGTACATAATAGGTAGAGATGGTGTTGCACTGCACCCAAAATTCGATACCGAGATTTCACCGGAAACACATGTTTTCAGGACTCTGAATCGGAAAAGAAAAACTTTTTAAAAGGAGGATATATGTGTGTGTGTGTGGAAAGCATACTTGATGTGATCCAGTTATTATCAGCGGCTGGCACGGTACCAGGGAGCTGATTGTTGTATGAAAGAAAGTCCTAATGCTGTAAATTATACTTCGTAGTTCTTTTTACTTTCTCTATACGTACTATGTACATAGTGTATAGGGAAGGTATTGCACTCCACCAAAAATTCGATATCGAGATTTCACCGAAAATATATGTCCCCGTATTCAAAAAAAGTATTTTCAGAAAAAGGTCCGTGTGTGTCTGTGAACACGATAACTCAAAAACGAAAAGTCGGTAAAATACCAAACTTGGTATTTAAATTTAGTATCTTCCAGGGATGCGACACGAAGATTTTGAAAAATCCCCTCACCCCAAACTACCCTTTACAAAGAACTTTTTTAGAAAATTTTGATTTTATAAAAAATGGCTCTAACGATTTTGATTAAAATATCGTATATTAAAGATATTTACCTGAGAAATAAAATGTATATATTTGAATTTTTTGGGAATAGCCTCTGAAGACTACTTTATTATGGATCAATTTTAGCGAATTTTGCATAACTGCTAACCCGTAAGAGATGGACAAAAACTTACCACAAAACAAATGTAGAGCACTTTAAAACACACAATTTATGTTATATAAATGTTTTTCGTGGAGGTGATTGTTTTTGAGATATTCCTTGATTTTGGTTTCAGCTATAAAAAACTTATGCTTTTCTCATTCAGGACTTTGTGAACTCGTGTTCATACAAACAAAGGAACTTCAGTCACATAGCAACCAGATTTTGACTATCACTTTAACCTATGGTACTTCCTTTTTTCGCTTCTACTTACAAGGAAGCAAGCAATAAGTCTATTTCTGCTAATTTTTTCTCGATTAGCAGGAAGTAAATAGAAGCTTAAGCTTTTTAAAAATAATTTATTGCAGAGATATAGAGAAAGTCATGTGAATGGAACACATAAGATTTTTTGCAATGTGGCGTCATTAAATACAGCACAGGTATCTACCATGTGTTGTTTTGGGTTCGTAAAATCTTTGCCTGGTGATAAATTGTGATTTGCCTTGGTCTAGCTTCATCGGCGAACTAATTGAGGTTATTTTTTAGAATAACTCACTGTTATTTGTATTGTTACCGTCTCAAGATCGAGGCCGCGAGGGAGAAAATAAATTACAGGTAATAAGATACTTGTAAATGATTAACACTGATTTCAGTGATATAATGCGATTATATATTCTTCAATACCACTGAACACAATTATTAACACTGTATGATTGCACTGATAAATTAAGATTGCATTCCACTAGCGTGGTAATAGCACGCGTTCCCGCCAAATGCATAGGACGCTATCCCTGTGCCGAGCAATGATGATCACATGAAGACTAACAAACGAGGAATGACAAAGTTGAGCATCTGTTCCGTTCTTATATAGGCTCAAAACTTATTCTACATTTTTCTCCTTATTAAACATTCTTTAAGGAAGTATATATTACAGACTTCCTTTTATCTATAAATAAATTAATTTTGTACATATAATATTCATTTCATAAGCTATTTGCGCTTAATGAACATTTAAATATGGGTATCCACATCGCTTGGGGATGCGGTATGCTAGAAGGAACAGCTTCCTACTTCATGCACGTAGCAATGTAAATATTATTGTTGACTTTTTTTTAAATAATTGATTCTGATCACAATTTTAAAATCAATATTAAATTCAATGATCTGATATTCACAGAATAAAAGCTAATTGTTTTGCGTCAATTATTTTTCCTTTCCCACATATTCAATAAATCAATATGGCATTAATTTCCTTCCATTAAAAAGAAACCACTTGCTATGAAAATACTTGGCTTCCATATATTAACGTCTCAATACTATTTTCGATGTTAGTTTGCAGGGAAAGTTTTGAACATTTAATGAATACTCCATCAATTCCCTAGTCTAATGTATCTAATCTTTTAGGAAAAATCTTGGTGCTGACCTTCGAAACGGATAGCGGTGGTTACAGCAAGTAGGTAAATCAGTCAAGTGGTGAACTTATTTTATTACGTGCATCGCTTACCCTGTGGCCTGTAATAAGCTGCTTAATTTGGCTTAACGACCCAGGTCCGCTTTGTATATAGAACCGGTCCACGAAACTTTAAGAGATTGAGCGGAAGGAAATAACAAAAATAAAAGTACATGTTACTTGCTGCCTGAATATCAGCTTTAACCCGCCGAATGCTAATTTGTATCATGGCTGAAACGAGTTTTCTGTTCGGGATTTTCTGGAGATTTTTCTCTCAATGAGGAAACTCCATAAATCTCAAACCTCGGGGTAAAGAATATTATTCACTACTGGCGGTTACTGCCTTTGACATGGGTGTTTGGTTCGAACCCGCTGGAGACATGCGCAAATTTATTGCTTTCTTACTTTGCAAAGTCGTACCGTGTAATGGCATTTTATTCGTGAATAGGCTTTAGATCTAAGGGCTTTGCTGCTGTGGAATTTTGCTGAGGAAGAAGATTAACAAGATCCAATGCGTGAACTACAACTACCTCTACCAATACAAAAACACAAATGATATATACTAAAACATACAAATACATGTTGAAGCTCCTGTTTCAGGATCTATCATTTTAGCAGGACTTTTACTTAAATTAGATGGTTATGGATTATTACGTGTATTTTAATATTTAATAGGAATTGGTATATTAATAAATGTATTTTATAATTCTAATGGTGTATTTATTGTACTAAGACTTAAAGATGAATCTTCTTTATTTATTCTCCTATTCCCACTTTCACACTATATGATACTGTTTGCCAAAAAAGGTGTTATTTACAAACAGATACTGAGACAACATTCACATGTTTATTGCAGTATTGAATTCACTTCTAGGTAAAATATTTGATGTTCCATTCTGTATATCTCTGTAACTAATTATTGTTAAAATATTCTATCTACTTCATGATAATCGAGATAAACATTTGCAGAAGTTGTTCTTATTACTTGGTTCCTTATAAGTAGAAGTGAAAAAATCTAATATGTTCCATTCACACGATGTCCTCTAGCTATTCGGCTAACAAACCTTTTATTCAACTACAGCAAGCTAATCAACATAAACATAAGCAGATTTAGTCTTATTACTTTCTTCCTCGTAACTAACGTCGGTCGCTATGTGAAACAATTGAAATTGCAATCTCTTTGCTTGCCAGGAGTAAACATACGAGAAACGAGATGAAAGATGTCTTCCCGTTTGAGAAAAGTTTAAGAGACTTAAAATTGAAACAAATAATCCGGAATATCTCGAAAACGGTTAACTCTACAAAAAAAAAAAAAAAATATATATATGTATAACAAATTGTGTGTTTTAATGAGATCTACATTTTTTGTTGCAGCAAGTTTTTGTAAAGCTCTTACGGTTTGCCACATATACAAAAGTCTTCAGAGACTTATCACCAGAAAATTCAAGGTATATATTTCATTTGTCATAAAATCATCTTAAACATAAGATATTTTAATCAAAATCTTTAGAGCCATTTTTGAAAAAATCAAAATGTTCGAAAAATGTTCCATGTACAGAGTAGTTGGGGTGTGGGGATTTCTTGAAAATCTTCGTGTCGCATCCTCAGCTTAAATATTAGGTTTGGTATTAAATGACTTTTCGTTTGAGCTATGCTGCCCACAAACATATACACATACACACAGACTCACACTCGCACACATTTATACTTTTTTTAATCATGGGGTCTCAAAGCATATATTTCCGATTCGGTATCGAATTTTGGGTGAAATACAATACCTTCTTTATGCACTATGTACATAGTACGTGTAGAAAAAGTAAAAAAAAAAAAAAATGATGCATTACATTCACATGACTTTCTCCACCCTCTATGATTTATTAATGAATGTAAGATATTCTTACGAAGCGATTTTTCTATATACTTCATTATAACCGAGAGAAACCTTTACACATTTCGTTATAAGTGCAAAGGGAATAGTGGTACATGTTTAAAAACTGGACGCTATATGCTGGCCTTAAAATGACATTCGCAAGCATTCGCGATAAGTGACTGAGTTTTGAGAGAGCTTGAATAGAATGACCAGTTCGAACCACTAATAACAGATATCTTGGATATGACTTATATCACAAAAAGTTATTTGCAAAAAATTTTGATTTAAAGAAATCTACCGGTTTCACCTATCGCATAACGTAAACTAGCTATACAGGATTATAGAATATTCTTTCCAAAATGAAAATGTCTTCTCAAGGTATTCCTAGGAACATATATATAGATTTTATTTGTAATGTAAATACATGTAATATATGGTATTTTGATCAAAACGTTACGGTCGGCCGATAAGTCCCGGGCCCCACACAGATATCGCATCACTAGGCCAGTTAGACGGAACCATCGTAAAGTTTAACTCTAGACTAGCTTGTATCCATAGTTACAGGTCAATAGCTTGTTTAGTTTTTGAATGACAGCATTTTAAACAAGACGACTTTAGAGTTTTCACGAAAATGGAGGATTTGGAAAAACCAGCCGCTATTAAATACTTCCATTTGAAAGGTTTAACGCCTAAAGAAATCAAGGGGAAAATGGACAGTACATTAAAAGACTCTATCTCTTCATATTCAGTGATTAAAAGGTGGGTTACAGAGTTGAAAATGGGACGTAGAGCACTAGTGATGAGCCTTGCTCTGGACGTCCTGTAGCAGTGACAACTTCAGAGATCATTGAATATATATCACTTTAATTAGAATTATATTTTGCAAAAATATATATATAGTACACAGTTCGTTGTAATAGAAAGCGAATAGAGACAGTCAAATGTTTAAGAATTGGACGCTATATTCTGGCCTAAAATTTTCATACCTTTTAATATAACCGCAAGAAATAACTGAACATCGAAAGGGCTTTAAGAGAATAATAAAGCATTAAACGATTTGAACCCTTAATTATTGATATCTCGGAACTGGCTTACCATAAAGTTATTTGAAATAAGTTGTTATAAAGAGTCTGCGTCGTACGTTGCTTCATATACTCCAGTTAAGCAATTTATATACAAGAAAATAGAAAATTACACAAACGTTCTCCCGGACGAACTCAATCTTGCAGGCTATTTCCAGAAATTAAGGAAAAACATTTTATTTATCACATAAATATCTTTTATACGTGCTATTTTAATCAAAATCGTTAACACCAATTTTTAGAAAATAAAGCATTTCGAACAATGTTTCACGAAAAGGGTTGTTTGGGTGAGATGAATTTTTTTTTTATTTTGAAATGTTGTGTCAGAAAATTGAATATAAACAGTTTACTTACCATCTAAAGATATGTAATATGTCTTTATTTCTTTTTCGCTTTGCATTTTAGCCTTCTCGTATGTAGTATACCCCCAGAACTTACAAGCCAGCACCTCAGACGTCTGTTGAGGAGCAGAAGCTCTGGATTAGAGGGAATCCAGGATGGGTGATCAGTCCAGTGCCTGGTATGAAAGTTAAAAAGTGGGTGATATGAAATGACGGTGAAATGAACGACAGAAAAGATAATTATGGAACAATTAGTGAAATGAATAACAGGGAAAACTGGAGAACCCGGAGAAAAACCCGTCCAGACGCCCCTTCGACTATTACAAATCCCACGCAGACCGCCTAGGCGAGAGGCGAACGTGTAGGTAAAACTGCGGAAACTATTTCTGTAATTAAACTGTAAATTAAAGTAACCAATGAACTGAGCAACAGTGGCACATTTAATACGAGCTGTCAGTTTGGGGGGGGGGGGAGAAACAAGGGCCTGTACTTTGTGGCCGTATTGAGAGCGCGAAATTGTCTTAGAGGGAATTTCATTGAATAATGAAACAGCTAGAAAAGCTCACTTCATTTTGCCTGATATACAAAATGACTTAATTTCCAAATCAGCACAGAGAAAATTAGAACAAAGGTTCTTGAAACATATTTTGCTTCTCTGATATTGGAGCAGAAGCACAACTGTTAAAACTATCTTCCGTAATATGATAATCTAGGGAACTATCGAAGATCAATTCATTGGTTTTACGGATGTAACGCAGTACGCAGATAGAAAAAGTAATTCACATTTGCAACGTGCTTTGAATGGCTTGATTGTTTGAATTAAAACATTTGCCCACTTTTGCTTTCGCCCATACTCTTTTTTCTTTACTTTTTAGAATATTAGACTTCGAAACGGATAATCTATGAAATATACCACTACGCCTGTGCAGTCCCTGCTATGCATGTGGTAGCGAAAGTAAAAATAGAAAGGTTTTTAATGACACGAAAAATAACATTGCGAAAAACTTTTGAATAAAGTGCTTCTTCTATCAGTCACATTATTTTAATTTTGTTACGTTAAACTGTAAAAAAGAAAAAAAAAAAAAAAAAAAAAAAAAAAAAAAAAAAAAAGAAGTGATTTCTATTCAAATTGAGGAGAGAGAGAGAGAGAGAGAGAAAGAGAGAAAAATAACAGTATAGATGTATTGAAAGAACGTGAACCTGCAAGCAAGCCATTAAGACCTGGAAAAGGGGCAAACATGGACCAATAAGCCCAAAAAGAACAAATATTCTGAGATACAGTGAACCAAAATACAAATATACAGTCTTTGAAAAGTCACTTCAAATTTTAAACAGCTATATTTCCGATAAGGTAAAAACTAAATAAGTTACATACTAGGCAAAAATATGCACGTTTGTTTGTTTGTTTTTTTTTCGGTCACCGTTATCATGGGTACAGTTTTGTTGAATAAAACATCAGCAATTGTATTCATTCTGCTATAAGAATTTGTACGTTACAACACATGGTTCTACACTAAATGATAGAATACAGCCGATTCAATGCTATTATGAAAGCAAAATGAGTTTTCTCAAGGTCTAAGGAAATTTAGAACTCTTAAGAATTTAAGATCAGGCCCATGTTCCATATCTTAGAGATTGTGTCATCAGGAGACATTTTCCAACAAAGTGGCCACCGCGATCCCCAAATCTTAAACTGAACGGCATTTGATTATGGGGTTACCTTAAATAATGAGTTTGTTTGTCACACCCCGACAGCGGCTGAAGGAAGCTATTTCCCAAGTAAATGTTAATATTGCAAGACATCAACTGCAAAATACTGTGCATGCAGTCGCAGAAAGAACGGTGTACGTTGAACAAGAAAACAATGTTTTTAGCACTTAATTGTGTGCCCAGAATGTGACTTATTTTTTTTTTCCTACTTAAAATATCAAACCCCATTATTTTCCCAGTATGTGACTGGTTCTTTACTTTCTCTACATAATACAGTACAAAGGTAAAGGCACTGCACTCCACCCAACGTATGTGAGTATGACTGTGTGTGCGTGTGTCTGTGAACTAAAAATTGGTAAAATACCAAACTTGGTATCTAAGTTTAGTGTCTTCCAAGGATGCGATACGAATTCTTAAGAAATTCCATCCCCCCTCCCTCAATGTTGATTTTATCAAAAATGGTCGTAACAATTTTGAGTAAAATACCATATATAAAGATACCTGCATGTCAAATAAAATACATATCTCGAATTTTCTGAGAATTGCCTCTGAAAACCTCTTTATTCTAAATGCATTTAGTTGAATTTTGTATTATTCGTAAACCATAGCAGATACGCAAAAACTTACTACACAAAAATATATATCTCATTAAAAAAACACCTTCTGTCATATACAGGAATTTCTAAACTCCTGGCCATGCAAAGAAATTTCAACTGTGTGAATATTACTCATCAGGTTTTTTTTTTCCTATCTCAAATATTATAATACTTATAGGGCTTTAAAATTTTAAGTGACTTTTGAAAGATCCTGTATTATGTTCTGTTTCGTCTTCTCGCATGCGAAAAGAAATTTGTTGTTTAACTTCCAAGCTTTGGTTATAATGGTGAACGACAATCATGTTTCGTCACACTCCCAGTTTTTACAGTTGCAACTGGTAGAACTCAAAATACCGAAGCTGGAAAACCCCACATACCTGTTGCGGCAAGAAAACATTATTTATTGCCGAAGTAGACATTGTATTGCAACACAGGTATGCGAGAGAAGGCCATGCTCATTGTTTTTGCCTTCCCAACTAAAACTTGAAATTAATTTAATACAGGAAAGATGATTCCATTAGCTCTGAAGAAGACGGCCTAGCAACACGCAACCTTTCTAATGCCTCCTGATACATTACATAAGATACATAGTAGGTTTCTGACTATCAAGGCTAGGTTGAATGCAGCTTCTGCAGTGTACTGAATTAAAGGAATTATGAGAAAAATGCGATTGGTGCCATTTCCATCACTTCCTCCACATCTCTGTAGAAAATAATTGTTGAATAATTTATTATTATATCTACTTCATCCTTATCGAGATAAACATTAGCAGAAGTTCTTTATTACTTGCTTCCTTGTCATTAGAAGGGAATAGGCAGCAATAGTCATCATTTAAAAGTTGGTTGCCATGTGGATGAAATCCGTTTCTTTGCATGGTCAGGAGTTTATAAATTCCTGTATGAGAAAAGTTAAGTATTTTAAAACTAAAACCAACAACAAGGAATATCTCGGAAATGGTTAATTTCAAGAAAAAATGTATATAATAAACTGTATGTTTTAACGAGATCTCCATTTTTACTTTCTCTACGAGTACTATGTATATAGTGTATAGAGAATGAATTGTATTCCACCCAAAATTTCGATGCTGAGATTTCCCTGGAAATATAAGTTTTGAGGTCCTCTCAGTAAAAAAATTTAGAAAAATGTCTGTGTGTGTATAGCTCAAAAACTAAAAGATTGATAAATACCAAACTTGGTATTTAAGTTTGTTGTATTTCAAGTATCGACACGAAGATTTTCAAGAAAATTCCCCACCCCAAACTACCGTTTACATGGAAAACATTTGAACATTTTGTTTTTCTCAAAAATGGTTTTAACAATTTTCATTAAAATACCGTATAGTAAAGCTATTTACATTAAAAATAAAA
This sequence comes from Hymenopus coronatus, assembly GCA_030762935.1. Classification (NCBI taxonomy): domain Eukaryota; kingdom Metazoa; phylum Arthropoda; class Insecta; order Mantodea; family Hymenopodidae; genus Hymenopus; species Hymenopus coronatus. Next base: position 101,805,576 of record CM060890.1, read on the forward strand.
TATACATCCTAAATTTTCAGGAAATAGCTTCTGAAGGCTCTTCACCTCTGATAAACCCAATTTATTCTGACGGACATACGCACTTCGCAATTTCTGCCTCTGCTTCCTCCTCTTTACAAGTATTAGGCACTAGGACTTTTTAGTCTCATTTCCATTTCTTTTAGGTCAACCCAATTCCTTCTCCATGAGGATGGATAATTCAAGGGCATTTCGGGATACGAGCTTTCTTCATTCTTTGCAGATATCCTCTACAATTTTCTCTGTTCTATAGAATGTTATCATTTAGTGCATAAATATTTTATTCTTTCCTTGTTTGCATATTTGTTATTATGTCCCTTCTGGTACATTCTCTAACGGCCCGTAGAAATTTCATTTCTGCTCCTAAATATAGCGTATTCTGTCATTTCGCTTCAGCTTATACATATCTGGTAATGTTTATCTTTGTTAGCATGCTGTAGATAAAATAATAATATTTTGTAAAAAATAGTGTGTTTGAGAATAGACAAAGAAAGATTTTGAGTGGAATACTACAGATTTTTCTAAAACTCTCTTTATACTAAAAGCATTATTACCAGTAGAACGTCCTATTTTAAAAGCAGATGTTTCTCCTTTAAATTCACCACTGTTATTGGCTTTATAAAGATTTATTTTAAATGTAATCGAACTCGAGATATCCCGAAAGCGAGCCTCAGAAGTTACCGCTGACTTATCTCGCTTGGCTACTACTGTAGTCAATTGTATCATATCATATCATACTTATTCACCATTTAAACCTTGTACAAAGATATGAGCTTCGTCAAAACTTATAAAACTAAAGTACATACATAAAGATCATTACATTAATTTTACATAAGACACATTTTTAAGAAGGTAGTCAAGGGAAATTGTAATTTAAATATTCTTCCACTGAATAAAAACAGTCTTACATTAAAATATTTTAGGGTCAATTTGTACGTCTTTTCCAAAGTTATACTGTTAATGTTATCTGACATTTTGTTGTGTAATAATACTGCATTGTGTTCAAAACCATGTGTAAATAAGGTTGTATTGTGGCTTATATTACGCAGATTTGCTTTACCTCTGTTATTGTGAGTATGTACTTGTGAATTTGTTTTGAACTGACAGATCCAAGATCTTGTTAGAACTAAGACTGCATAGATGTAAACAAAGGGGAATGGAAGTATTTTTAAAATGTTATAATATGGTTTACAATTGGTGGAAGAAGAGACATTTACAATGTAGCGTATCGCTCTTTCTGCAACCTAAATATTTTTATCCTACAGATATTTGTAATAGACACCATTGCTATGCGGGAACAACATAAAAAACTTGGACTTTAAATCAAAGTGATAGTTATTAGCACAACGGGTCGGATAAAGTAAACAAAATTCACTCGTTGCTCCGGTAACGAGTGGAACAAAGCAAATAAATAAATGGTTACTAACTACGAATTTTCTATAAGCTTTTAACAGCAACTCTTGAAATTACTTTAAGAATATCTTTATATATCTAGGTCTTCGAACACTTTTACTGCTGATTTTAATATAGAATATTTGCTCCAGAGAAGTAGACTTGCAACTTTATGAAAGAAAATTAGAATAAGCAAGAATCACTTCTTCATTAATGACCTGAACATTTCTTCTCATCTGCCAATCCTTAAATTGCTGAAACCCTTTTTCGTATAATTTCCGGTAATAAAACCTCAACTGCTTCTTTTGCTGCATTTAATATATCATTTGGAACCAATACATTAACGTTCTCAACGTCCATCGTAAACTTAATCAATTTGAAACTAGGAGCAATAAAGACAAAATTAGCATTCATACATAGCCTACCATATTTTATAACCATAAGAGCGCTGCAATTCAAAGTCTTATTCCTTATTTAATTTATTACAATCTGTTGTAAAATCACTAACTGAATATTTGCCATATATTAATTTATCGTATATATAGGATAAAATAATGTATTGTCAAGTGGACAAACCTCCATTATCCATTCGCAGAACTTAAAACGCTCCTCTTCGGGTCGCGTTTTAAATTGTTCTACTCATGTATAATAAATAACTATTACTACATCTTTTGCACTATCCCAGTTTAGTATTCCATAGGTCATTACAGAATGAAAGTAACTAAAGCATATAATTCCCAACACATTTGTATTTACAAATTCCCTTATACATTTAATACAGAATGTAATTTGACTAATTTCCCAGCTAGCTGCCCAATTTGTTTTTCCTATTTAACATGCTCGTCTAACCATGTTCCTAGAAATTTAGTATTTGGTACATAAGAAATGGTTTGTTGCTTAAACATAAATTTGGAAATTGTGCAGAGTTGTTTAATGTATGGCAAAATCCTATAGCAACCGATATGTCATCAGTAATTTTTAGTTAATTCATTTGGAACCAATTGACAACCTTGTTGTTAAAGTCAAATATGGATGTCATTAGATTGTTTACCCATAATTAATGTGCTGGTGTCATCAGCGAAAAGAGTTAGTTTTAAGTTACAGTCTATTGTAGATAGAGTTTGACCTAAATCATGAATGAATAGAAGAAAAAGAAGTGGGTCTAATATTAAACCCTGGGGTGGGCCTTGAAGTACTATTTTCTCTGAGGATATTTTACTCTTAATTTTGCCCATCTTTTTGTCTACATAATCCAAATGTACAAACTGGGGTCTATTTACAGGGTAACATTTAAACCATTGATGACATAATCCTCTAATACCATATGCTTGCAACTTGTTCAGTAGAATATTATGATCTTCAAAAAAGCCTTAGAAAGATCTAAGAAAATACCAACGGGCAGCTCTTTCCTATCTTTATATACATTTTCTAAAAATGTAATCAATGCTGAGGTAGCAGAGCTTCCTTTCCGAAAGCCATGTTGATGTGTGTTAAGATATTGTACTTTTCACAAAAGGAAACTATTCTTTTGTACATAATTTTCTCTGTCACTTTAGAAAAAAAAAAAAAAAAAACAGATAAGATTGAAATTTGTCTGCAGTTGTTTATTTCTTCCTAGAATTCTTTTTGAGCAGTGGTTTGACTTTAGGGCGTTTAAAAATACCTGAGAAAGTTCCTGAGCTAAATGATAGGTTTATTAAATAATAGTGGTTGTAGCATAGGGCGATGCCCCTGTTTTAATAAATAATTTGATAACCTATCAGCGTCCATAGATTTTACTTTCTCTACATGTACTACGTACATAGTTTATAGAGAAGGTATTGCATTCCACCCAAAATTCGATACCGATATTTCTCCGGAAATACATGTTTTGGGTCCCCCTGAATAAAAAAAATATTTTTCTTTCTCAACGCGTACTATGTACTTAGTGTATAGAGAAGGTATTGCATTTCACCCAAAAATTCGATACCGAGATTTCACCGGAAATACAAGTTTTGGGTCCACTTGAATCCAAAAAAAAAAAAAAAAAAAAAAAAAACAGTTTTGAAAAAAGGCCCGAGTGCGTGCGTGTGTGTGTGTGTCTCTGTGTGTCTGTGTGCATAGCTCATAAACGAAAAGTCCGTTAAATATCAAACTTCGTATTTAAGTTCAGATCTTCCAAGGATGCGACACGAAGATTTTCAAGAAAACCCCCCACCCCCAACTACCCTTTACATGGAACTTGTTTTCGAAAATTGTGATTTTCTCAAAATTGGCTCTTAACGATTTTGATTAAAATATCGTATATTAAAGATATTCACCTGACAAATAAAATGTATATCTTGAATTTTATGGGAATAGTCTCTTAAGACTACTTTATTCTGGATTAATTTTACGGAATTTTGCATAACTGCTAAACCGTAAGAGATGGACAAAAACTTACCACACAAAAAATGTAGAACACGCTAAAACACACAATTTATGTTACATACATTTTTTTCGTGGAGTTGATTGTTTTTGAGATATTCCTTGTTTTTGGTTTCAGCTTTGAAAAACTTACACTTTTCTCATATATGAATTTGTTAACTCCTGTCCATACAAAGGAACTTCAGTCACATAGCAACCAGCTTTTGACTATCACTTTCACTTATGGCACTCTTTTAATTCGCTTCTACTTACAAGGAGGCATGTAATAAGACTATTTCTGCTATTCTTTTCTGGATTTAGCATGAAGTAAATAGAAGCAAGGGCATTTAACAATAATTTTTTGCAGAGATATAGAGAATGGAACACATCAGATTTTTCATTTTTTAGATTTACAATCACTGAGGCTATTTCTTGTTCATCAGTGGGTGCCAGATACATACTTGAGTTTGTTTTATTACACGCATAAGAAGCTTTGGAGATATTACTACTGTTTGCATTATTACTCATTTGATTTTGTAAAACATTTGTAATTTCAATGAAAAACGTATTGAAACACTCTGCTACTTTCCTAGGATCTGTTATTAGTTTTAGTTCCTGAGGCATATATTTGTTTTTGTTTCGTTCAAGTTTTCTTGTTCAGTTTTAATTATATCCCACTTTGATGTAGATTTGCTCACTACATCCAAAATATTTGTATTATTAAACATTTGTTTTGCTACTCTGATTACTTTGTTATAAGTAGCCTTTATATTTATGCAAGTAATCAAGAAAATCTGCTGAAACTTTATTGTTCTTTGAGAAATTTTACATGATTTATGAATATCTTTAGTTACCCATTGCTTTTTAGAGGATTTATTGACATTTATTCTTTTAACGGTTATGGGAAAATCAGATATGGTATTTAAAATTGTTTAAAAAATTGTAGACAAGCTTTGTTTATGGAATTATTTTCGTAAACTGAATCTCATGTTTCTTTTGATAAGCAATAATTTAGTAGGCTTATGGATCCCAATTTAATCAATAGATGGCTTACACGGCTTAAACATCCACTTTACCAGTATATCTGGTATAAAACAGATTTACATGATCTGAATATTTGTATAAGAAGCTTTGTATTCAGAGGCATCCTCAGATCCAACTTTTGTGTATAACTACTGATTTACAGCAGAAAATGAGATTCTCAACTCGTTTCCTTCATTAGCATATATATTCTGCAGAGGTGAAGCTTCCTCTGCCATGAAATTTGTCCAAACTCGCAGATGCAGTGAAACAGAAGGACTTAATAACGCTACTGCTCTAATGGGGAGGGGTATTAAAGACCTCTGTAATGTCGATAGAGCTCTACGTTACTCCAGCGCTGGGCTTACCGAGTTTTTGTTATTTTGTAAGTTTAAAGTAAGAGGTCGTTAAGAGGTACGGTAAAAGAACCCGCTTAAGAGTCATTAATTAACAGTAAGACAATGTTGAATAGCACCACATAATGCAGCTCGATTTCAACTCGTGACTTAGAATGAATATCAAAGAGATTTGATATTAATGCGCAACGCTTAGCGTTTTTTGCGACTCTTATCGATTATACCTACAGGCTGGAGGGGAACTGGGTGCCATTAATAAAACTCGTGATAGAGGGTAATAAGAGAAACAAAATATCTAAATGTATTTTCCTCTGACTATTAAACAAAATATCCAGCGCATTACCTTTTAGAATTTAAATACAACGGACTGCCGCTCAAAATAATACTTTTTACTTTCTCTATCACGTATGTATAATGTACAGAGTAGATAGGGAAGCTATTGTATTTCACCCAAAAACTCGATACCGAGATTTCACCTGAAATACAATTTTTGTGTGCGCGCTTGCGTGTTCGTGTGTCTTGAGTATGTATGTGTGTGTGTGTATGTGTGTCTGTGGGCAGCATACTTCCAAAACGAAGAGTCAATTAAATATCAAATTTGGTAGATATTTAAGTTCATATTTTCAGGAATATGCCCTCGCCCCGACCGCCCTTTACACGGAATAATATTCGAAATTTTGTTTTTCTCAAAAATGGCTAACGGCTTCTAGTAAAATACCATATGTTTAAGATATTTAAATCATAAATGAAATATATATCTTAAATCTCGGAAAAATTTCGTATACCTAGTAGGCCGTAAGAGAGAGGGGGAGAGAGAGAGAAAGAGAAAGAGAGAGAGAGAGAAAACGCACTACAAAAAATGTAGATTTCGTTAAAACACATAATTCGTCACATACATTTTTAGTAGAGTTAATCGTTTCCGAGATATACTTAATCTTTTCTCAAACGGGAAGTCATCTTTCGTTTCAATTCTCGTTTACTTCTTCATGTGAAGATAATCGAATTTCAATTGTTTCACAAAGCGTCCACCTAATAAAAGATCTTACCTTCGATTTAGCCTAGTGTATTCCCTTATTTCTCTTCTACTTACAAGAAAACCAGCAATTAGACTATTTCTGTTAACGTTTTTCTCGATTAACATGGTGTAGAGAAAAGAATAATCTTTTGTAAAAATAGATTGTTTGCACAAAAGGTAGAGAGCGTCATGAGAATGGAACACATCAGATTCTTTTTAATTTATATATGTTTAACTTCAATGGTCATATTGGGGGCTTTGACCTAAAGCAGCTGGTGGTGCCTACCTCGTTGAACTTCGGATTTCATAGCGTTGTTTCTTTTTTCTCCAGTTTTAAACTATTAAACACACACACACACACTCACACGCACGCACTTCATTCCCACATCCATACTTCCATACGCTGTGGGGGATATGGATTTTAAAGAAAAATTCCCCGCTTCAGGGGAATCGAACCCGGGATCTACGGGTCAGATCGCTAACCACTCAACCACGGAGGCAGTACCAAACGTGTCGTACATTACACAGCATGAACAGAATTAAATTTGTATAATTATTTCAGTGTTCTTCATTTATACTTGTTTATCATTAAATGAAACAATAACCATTATTATAATAAAAATCTGATGTGTTCCATTCACATTAATTTCTTTGGCTGTTTCACAAACAAACTGTCTCTATAAAAGATTATTCTTTTACCTACCTTATGTTAATCAAAATAAACGTTGCCAGAATATGTTATATTACTTGCTTTCTTGTAAGTAGAATGTAAGGGAATACGCCAGGCTAAAGCGATAGGCATATTGTTTAAAAACCGGTCGCTAAATAATACAATTGAAATTTTGTTCTCTTTGCATGCTAAGAGTAAACAAAAGAAAGAAAAAAAGATAGATCTCTCCCGTTTGAGAACATTTTAAGTACCTTAAAAATGAAAAAAATAACTCGGAATATTTCGAAAGTGGTTAACTCTACGAAAGAAGGATATATGACATAAATTGTGTGTTTTAATGAGATCAGCATTTTTTGTGTAGTAAGTTTTTGTCTATCGCTTACATTTACAAAAGTTATACAAAACTCATCAATAATGAAGAGGTGTTCATAGGCTATTCCCAGAAAATGGAATGTCAATGGACTATTCCCAATTTGCCAATAACTTAAACATATGTCATTTTAATAAAAATCGTTAGTCATTGTTGAGAAAATAAACATTTTTGAAATCTGTCCAATTGAAGGTAGTTCGGGGTGAGAGGATTTTCTTGAAACTCTTCGCTTGCATCGTTGGAAAATATTGAACTCATATACCAAGTTTAGTATTTAACTTACTTTTCGTTTTTGAGATATGCTGCCCATAGACACACACGGACATGTTTCTATTTTTTTTTTTTTTTTATTCAGGGGTCTCAAAATATATTACCTTCTCTATCCATTAAGCACATTGTACATACGGGCTAGAGAAAGTAAAATGGTAATCAAATTCACGTATAGAATTTAAAGTAAGGTTTAATTTGGTACATAGCACTGAAAAGCTGTAAATAAATGAAGCAATGCAATCAGCACTAGGGAGCGCAAACTACGAGAGGTTATTGAAAAGCAAAGATGTCTGAAGCCGCATGTGACGATGCTCATTGTTCTATCCTTAGTCACTAAGAGGTATAACCAGGGAAGTCACCAGACTTAAACGCATGACACAACAGTCCACAAGGAACTAAAGCCTACTGCCCTGACGCTGCATACCCCATCTCGGCCCGAAGGCGTCAGAATGGGGTGCTGTGCTGGAGTAATCAGTGAGACGTCATCAGCGCCTTGAGTCCCTCCCGGCCGGTTAATATGGTCTTCTCGATCTGGAGCCGCTATTCTCAATCAAGAAGCTCCTCAACGGTTTTCACTACCAGTTTTTACACGGCATCAATGTTTTCTAGCAAAACTTGTTTTGGACGACCTTCACAAATTTCGTCAGTGAGCGAATTCGTTATACCAGCGTTTCAAAGGATGACGTTTCATTGCTAATGTAATGATAAGTAAGTTGATCAATGCACTATTGTCTTGATAATCCACGTTGAAGATCATAATGAATTATCGCACGAATATTTTCACAAGTTAATTCCATGTTTTCGCTGAGACATAATTTTAAAGTCACTATAAACAACACAATTAATGCAAAATACCTTAAGTAGGTTAAGATCAACAATGTCAAAATTTCCAGCAAAAACACCACTTGACACCTATAGCAAGCAGTGTTGCCAAGGCTCAAAATATAAATAGTGACTCGTAAAAGTTTGCTGATTTGGTCTAAATTAAGACTTCATTATGAAAAGAAGTTAATGATATAGTAACAATAAAGGCTTTAGGTCATTTGTTTGAGCTTTCAAGGCTAGTTACTACATCTAGATTTGGAGATTTAATTAATATGACAGAATTTAATCCAATAAATGCGTTTAAATCTAATTGTATTAATTTCGATTTGCTTCTCTGTAACAAAGAATTTTGTGCCATTGTTGAATAGCTAAGAAAGTCCCTTCAATGACCTTGGCTAGCGATATCAAAGGCTGAGAACTAGATATTTGTCTCTACGTATTACATAGTTGCAAAAGACAGAACTAATGAAAAAACAAATCACAGCCTGTTGTATGTTACAGTTTTCTGATGACTGATATGTAACATTTGATTAGATTAATGGCATTGCTTTGAATAAATGATTTGTATTCGCAAATAATTAATTTTAACTTTAATGTTACTGTTTTAATTTTAGTGAGGTCAATAATCATTAATTATACCAGAAAATTAGCGTGAAATTAGTGCAAATTTATGGTAAAATATTCAACACAAAACAGTAGTAATTAAAATTATTGATGTGCATTTTTAAAATAATTGTCAACACAGCCCGCCTGGGTAGTGTGGTGGTAGCATGTCTGCCTCACATTCAAAAGGTCGTGAGTTCGAATCTCGCTTAAGGTGAGTTACCCAGATAAGGGTTTTTCGGGGTTTTCCCTTATCCTGAAAAGACGAATGTCGAGTAACTTTAAGCTTCATGGACCACGGGATCATTTGAGCAACATTTCAGCAATTCCATTCATCTCGATATGACCAACCAGGCTAAAGAACGTTAAACTACAAAAAAAAAAAAAAAAAAAAAAAAAAAAAAAAAAAAAAAAAAAAAAATTGTCAACACAAAATCTTGCCCGTGACTATAACCAATAACTTGGAGGCACATCAAGTGTTAAGTTAAGCGCTGAACCGTGCTATAAACATGATTTGTGTAACATGCATTAGCTATTAAACTGTACTGTAATTATATGAATGGTATTTTATAGTTACATTTTAATATGATTTTAGCTTACCTACCTAAACCAAACAATTGAATTTCTTGGTTTTCTTCTATGCAAATATTCATCTAAAAGAAACCAACAAACAGACGACGAAATGGCAAAAACAATTCAAATTTCTAGTTAATTGCAGAATAAATAAGTAACTAAAATTAATAATAATAATAATAATAATAATAATAATAATAATAATAGTAATAGTAAAGTGAATAGCCTGAGGTCAACTATGGCCATGAAAGACAACCATATTAATTAATTAAATGTTCGTATAATTAGCCCAATTAAACTATAAATGTCAGCACCGTTGCCGAGTGGTTAGACCACATGCTTCTTACCTAGGCTGCCCGAGTTCAATCATAGGGGACCGCACGTAGTATATGTGCCATGTGGGTCAAGCGGTTTTTCTCCGGATTCTCTGGTTTTACCCGCCATTCATTTATTACTGCATTATCATCGTTTTGATCATCCACTGCCTCACTTTCATAATAGGCATCGGGCTGATTACCCATTCGTGCTTATCTGTTTTCCAGAGCCTCTGCTTCTCAACAGGCTTCTGAGCCCTGGTGTTTGCAAGCACGGTCCGACATACTAGGAGGGTAAACATAGAAAGAAAGAATATAATACACTAACACATTAAGTTTTAAAATAATCTATATATACATTTAATATAATTAATGTAATATAACCAGTGCTATAGTCATTGGTGACTAAATTGTCGGAATACAAACTTTGAACATCGACGAATAACAAATCAGGGCGCCAATGTAACAGGTGCAATATAGAGTTATTTTAATTTTTTTTTTTTTTTTTCACACAAGCGTTTGTAGGACAGGAGTGGAATTGGTAGAGTCAGACTGAAAAATTCAATGCAATAGCCGGGATTTAAACCGCGGATTTCCCGGTCTCTAACCGATTACTCTAGCACTAAGCTACAATGGCAACATGCCGGCAGGGTATTAAACTTCTCAACTGACTCGCATGTTTCCCGGTAAACCACAAAGTAATCTCAAATTATTTTAAGATAGCATACTCCAATGACGACTTAACAATGCCGTAAGTATTTTAAGACACAGGATTCAAAGTATAGCCAACTATTATGGTCAAATAGTGTTTTAATTGCTTTTTTCAGACAAGCCGTGTGTAGGACAGGAGTTGGTAGGTAGAGTCAGACTGAAAAATTCAATGCCAGGGCCGGGTGGTTCAAATTCCAGCAATAACATTGAATTTTTCAGTCTAACTCTAATTATCTAGATGGAATATAACTAACCTTTCCAATACATGTAATAGACGCGTATTTGCAGGGCAGTTACCGGCTATGAATGGAACCTAAAAATAATATCAAGTGACTCATCCATAATGGTGGAAAATGTTAAAGTTACACTTTAGCAACCTCTCGTGTTTTACGTCTCCTATAGTGTTAGCAAACTTTTCAGTTATTTTTGCTCTTTTTAATAAAAAAAAAGACTATAGTTTTATTACAAAAATATTAGAATTTTTACAATATAGGACTGTTATAACTAGCCTAATTTTATTGTTGAAAGTTGGTGTAATACGAAATTAGAAAAAAGTCTATTTAAAATACTAAAATCTTTGATTAAGCATCTTTGTTGCAAATGTGCAACACCTCGTAGTAAAGAGTTAGGTATTGTTGGCATATTCTAGTAAAGAAAGCCACACCAACTAGTGTTGGAACATAGGATCCAAGTATTGGAAGTTTGAAACGCATTTGAAATGAAAGAACCTCATATACTCTAAACCTTGGCTGAAGTTTTCCATAAATAAATCGAGTCCAGTCTCTTTATATGTTATCCATGTTATGGACCTAACGCTCCATAATTTGGAGAAAAACAATCTATTGGTGATGTTTTTAACTCTTAATGGACAAATCTGGAGGACTTTACGCGTTCATAGCAGAACTTGCCTGCCATTTAATGAAGACATTTATGTACAGTTCCTCAGAAGTTATGTAATTTAATTAATTAGGTTTTTTTTTTTTTTTTTTAGCAATGTAAGATAAATTGTTGGAACAGTTTTCACACTTCCAACATTTGGGCTGCTAATTAACTTATGAAGAAGAACAAGATATAAATATGAAAATGCAGAAATTTCAATATATTTGTGGAAGAATCAGACAAACACTGAGGAACAAGGTTAGAAGTAAGATTTTACTAAACGATAGTACTACCAGTAGCGATGTATGGAAGTAAGACCTGGATCTTAAAGGAAAAAGATAAAAGCAAAATTCAAACAGCGGAAATGAGCTTCCTACGGGCTGTGAAGGGTTGTACAAGGAAAGCACGTGTTAGAAATGAGAGTATTAGGCAGGAACTAAAAGTTCAACCACTTCTTCAACAAATAGAAGAACACAGGAACAATCGGATAGAGTATCTGAAGGAATGACAGAGGATAGGACACCAAAGATGGCATTGATGTAAAATCCTGGAGGAAGAAGATCGGTAGGAAGGCCAAGAAAACGCTGGGCTGAACAGGTGTAAAATCGGAACAGGCAAGACCTAATCCCTGAAATAAGATGAGGTATACCTTTTGAAGTTGCTCAAGAAATATTTTTGTGCACGATGGTGCCCCGGCTCACCTAAGTCAGCAAGTTCGTCATTACCAACTTGAACGACCGCGTTACAAAGAGGATTTGCTCGAAGAGGACTCAGCAAAAGACCTGTTCAATAACCTACTGTACTCAGGAATTGCATAAAGCAGAGGCGTTATCCCAGCGCAATTCATATGGCAGTATGCTGTTAAATGTCGTGCAGTATTGTGAAGCCGCACAACGTCGAAACACATTTCTTCTTTAATGTATTGCTAATAGAAATGTATGTGTAGACATTTTGGCATGAATTTGTATACACTTTGCACACAAATACAAAGGATATAATAATAATAATAATAATAATAATAATAATAATTATTATTATTATTATTATTATTATCATCAGTATGGAAAAGCCCAGCTACATGGGAAGTGAAAGGATTAAGAAATGACTTTTGCAAAATGTGTGTACATTAAATGAGGAGGGGGGGGGGAATTTACAGACCACGCAATATTTTACTGTACTGGAGCGAAGAGTTGTAACGTCTGGAGGGAGAAAATGGAGAAAAGTGAAAAATGTATGTGCCCATTAAAAGGCACATTAAAAATCAAAGTAGAAACAGTGGCAGTGGACAGTAAATATATAACTTAGTAGGAAGAAGAAAGATTAAGGCCTCACAAATTTATATATATATAAGTACCTGAATACATAAAACATTGAGAAAAGATTCAGAACTCAGTAACTATCTCTTGCAAGGGAAAATTAAAATGCAACTTTCGTTACGGTGACGTTGATATTGCCTCATCAATTATTAGAAATAAGATTTAGCAATACAAGTATGGTTGAAAATGATATACCATTAAAACTAACAAAAGCGTATAAAATCGACTTAAATTGTGTACTTTGATGAGTTCTTTGTTATTGTAAATGTTTGTCTATTTGTATATTCCATCTAATCAACATTACCATAATTCATTCGGAATAAAAGAACACCATACCTTATAAAAATGCCACATTCGCAATGTTTTTCTTATGTTTGTACCTCAACCATATGATATTTTAATCCAAATTATTATTAGAGAGATTTTATTTTTCCATATATGGGTTTTTTTCGGGAAAGGATAATTTGTGACATATTGTTTCGCGAGAATCTGAGTGTTTCATCTGGACGAAAATTAGAAGTTTTGGTATTCATCCGAATTCTCTCTTTCAAGTCATGAAGCTTCCTACCTATGTATCTACCTACCCAGCCACCCCACGCCCGCCTACCCGCCTAACCAAAAACCCGTCTGTCTATCCTATTCTAATCTATCTAACGTAATCTAATCGATTTCTCTATCTATCTGTCTGTCTGTATGTCCATCTGCCTGTCTGCCATATCTATCTGTCTGTCTGTCTGTCTGTCTGTCTATATATCTATATCACTCCCTCTTTCTCATAAACCACAAGCAATACATACATAAACATACCTAGCCACTTACCACGGCATACACTTACATACCTTTTTAATATTTTTTGTCTATTTGTTTCATCAAATTGGGTGGTTCTGGTATCTCATGCATTTTGGAGGACCCAATTCATTTTCCATCGGAGGGAGTACACTAGTCTTTTACATGGATTTTCCCAGTGAATATTAAGAATACTTTTTTTACTACCACGAATTATCTTGTCCTTAATTTTCGCTCATCACGTTGAATTGCAGAGTTATGTGTGGAGGAAGGTGGTATGTAGTGTATGCGGTGGATGTAATTTGAGGAACGGCTTTTTTTTTTTTTTTTTTTTTTTTCTTTTTTTCCTTCCCTGGCATGAAAAGTTTGGTCCAATACTGTTCTAGAAGACCCCAAAATCTGTGCTTCATTTATGACAATGCTGTAAGAAACCGGAAAAAAATTAGATACCATATGTGTTATAACATTGTTCACTGTTAAATATCAAATTATTTTGATTTATTCACCTCCCACTCTGTACGCACCAAAGAAAAAACTGGGTCGCAAGGTGCTGCAATGTTTTGGCAGCATTGTTTGTGTATAGCCTGATAAAAAAACGGACACACCATATAGAGGAAACAAAACGCTTATGTTTTGTTATAGATACACGATAAGAATGAAAATGGTGGCTGCAGCTGTTGTAGAGTTTAATTCCTCGTAAAATAAAACAGATAAAATCATGTGCACTGTTCCCTTGTGAAGGCAGTTTGCTGCGCTAACTCTGTTTACCAAGACTCAAAGCCACCTGTGAACCACTGCAGAGCGAGGAAGCCATTAACTTTTGTGGCCAGCCTGAATGAAGCTGTAAATCAAAGGTATAACCGGCCCATGTTTAATATAAAATAATTCCTGGATTGCATATTAATGGTTTGGTGGGCAACCTCCTGGAGAGCCGACCGGTATATTAGCGTGTAACACACGTGTTGAAATACGTCACACCTTACTGGAGGGAAGCAGTGACCTCTAGCTACGACATTCAACTTTTGGCAAATTATGTCATGGCTCTCGAAGTTGCCCTTGGTAACCTGACAAACCCCAGCGGCGGCCAAATATCGTACGTGAAACAATGGAAATGAGTGTGCCCATATTATCAGCTGCAAGTACTCCCATCTTCTTCTCCTCCTCTCTCATCCTTGGCCAGCACTAATCTTTTTCCTCTCATGATCATAAAATCTTTTCTTCTGTTGTCAGTGCTTAAAATGAAGTTCTGTGAACGCAAAAATATTAAGTTGTAACATTACGCACAATCGTGAAAAAAACGTATATATAATATACAGTGTTTTTAAAATGTTTTAGATAACAAATAGCTTAAAGTTCCGCTACATTATTAATTTCCGCCGAGCTGTAACCACATGCTACAAAATCTCCTAAATTAATCAGTTTAATTACTCAATATTTATTGAAACAACTAAACAAATCAATTGTTCTCAGGCAGTAGAATTGTCATGGCCAACTTTATTTAATTATTTGCAATGTTTGGTTAAACACATTTGGCCACATAAAAATAATGATGTTGTACATGCCCGTGAAAATGGTAACTGATTAAAAATATTTATTTTATTTTAAGTTTGTATTTCCGTTCAAAAACGCATTGTATGAGACATTGTTTCGATTCTCGTGTGGTTATAAAATTTGCCAGCGACTCTTTTCATAAAACCGATACTCGATTAAATAAACGACAAATTTACACCCTTGTATCTTAATTTCTATTACACTTTCTGTACAACAGAAAATATAGTACACAATTTCTATACGGTTTTCGTCGACTATGTATGTTTTGTGGTCGCCTCCTTGGTAGTGCGGCTGCTTGTGAAGCAGGAGACCTGAGTTCGATTTCCGGTACCGATATGGGGAATTTTCCCCCGCTGGAAGACCTGGTTCGGCCACTCAGCCTCGTGAGGTCCTTGGGGGGCCAATTGAGGAACTACTTAATTGAGAAGTAGTGGCTCCAGATCAAGAAGACTGCATCCATCGGCCGAGAGGGACTCGAGGTGCTGATCACGTCTCACCCTCCAGCACTGCACCCAATTCATGACGCCTTCGGACAACATAACAACGAAAAATGGTATAAACACAAATGCGATATAAGGAGATGTAAGAAAATCCTTCACCTCATAAACCCTTTACATGAAAACGTTTTGTAATTATTTTATTTTCTCAAAGCGGGTCTAACAAATTTAATGAAAATAACACTAAATATAGTAGTAAATATCAATTAACATTTTGATCTTCATTTTCTCTCTCAATGTGTTCTCTGGTGTTTAAATAAAGCATCTCGGAACTTCTGTTTTGAAAATGCTTCCAAGTTAATAAAATGTTCTAGTTGCCCATGCCAAATATTTTTGCTACAGTAGTCTGTTAAGCTACATGGTGTACCAATGGTCAGATACTTGCATCAAATTTCTAAACAAAGGCCATATCGGTATTCATATGAATGTTTCTAAAGCTCTTTTAAAACCTTGTGAACTTAAATTATTATCCGAAAGCTCTATTTTTCAAAATGCATGTATCTATATTTCAGTAGGTAACTGTGTGAAAGATATTGAAGAAACTTTACACATTCATATATGTAGTTATGCATCAGCTTTAATTCCATATGAGGGAATTTTAATAATTTATATTTTCTTAATAACAGCAATGCACACAGTTGGAAGAAAAACATTTTGGAATACTATTTTCATAAAATTATATAATATAAAACAAGAGCCACCGAACAAATTATTTTATTTACTATAACTAAATAAAGAGAGTGTAGCATTTAAAATAATTACTCCTGAAGGTTATTCATGATAAACTACATAAAGAAAATATAAATTTTGAAAACAAAATGTTTATCGACTTGTTTCAAAAGCTTTTCTCAATTTGCTTACACTTTATATCTCAGGTTGCTGTATTATAAAAATGTTTGATATGTTCTGTGCACATGACTTTTTACTTTTCTACACGTACTTTGTACAGAGTGTGTATAGAGAAGGTATTGCACTCCACCAAAAAATTCAATACCGAAATTTCACCGGAAATATATGTTTTAGGGTCCCCTGTATCCAAAAAATGTATTTTCAGAAAAAGTTACGTGTGTGTGTCCGTGTGTCACGATAACTCAAAAACGAAAAGTCGGTAAAATACCAAACTTGGTATTTAAGTTTAGTATCTTCCAGCGATGCGACACAAATATTTTGTGAAAAATCCCCTCACCCCAAACTACCCCTTACATGGAACTTTTTTCGAAAATGTGTATTTTCTAAAAAATGGCTCTAACAATTTTGATTAAAATATCGTATATTAAAGATATTTAGCTCACAAATAAAATGTATATCTTGAATTTTCTGGGAATAGTCTCTGAAGACTACTATATTCTTGATGAATTTTACGGAATTTTGCATAACTGCTAAACCGTAAGAGATAGACAAAAACTTACCACACAAAAAATGTAGAGCACATTAAAACACACCATTTATGCTGTATACATTTTTTTCGTGGAGTTGATCGTTTTTGAGATATTCCTTCTTTTTGTTTTCAGGTTTGGTAAACAACTTTTCTCATACAGGAATTTGTCAACTCCTGTCCATACAAATAAAGGAATTCCAGTCACATAGCAACCAGCTTTTAACTATCACTTTAACCTATGGTACTCCTTTATTTCTCTTCTACTTATAAGGAAACAAGTAATAAGACTATTTCTGCTAACTTTTTGTCGATTAGCATGAAATAAATAGAAATATAAGTTTTTTAACAATAATTTGTTGCAGAGGTGTAGAGAAAGTCATGTGAATGGAACACATCAGATCTTTTTTCTGCTTATTCTGCAGCAAATTATTCTTAAAAATATTATTCTCTTACCTACCACACGCTAATCAATATAAAATAAGCGGAAATGGTCTTACCATTTAGCTTTTTATAAGTAGAAGGGTAATAAGGGAATAAACTAGGCTAAATCGATAGTTCAATCTTTCAAAGCCGGTCGCTTTGTCATTGAAATTCGGGTTTCTTTGTATGTGTAGGAGTAAAACAAAAGAAACAGGAATAACAAACTACCGTTTAAGAAAATGTTTAAGCATTTTAAAATTGAAACCAATAATAAGGAACATGTAAGAAATCATAATTCCACAAACTTATATGATATAAAGCCTGTATTTTAATAAGACTCATATTTTTACACGGTAAACTCTTTCGGTTTACCAGTTATACAAAAGTAATCGAGAATGGAGAGACCTTCAGAGACTATTCCCAACAAATATAAGATATACATAATATATGTCATGTAAACATCTTAAACGTAGAGTTTTTAATTAAAATTTAAGAGCCACTTTTGATAAAATTAAAAATTTCGAAAGTTTTTCCTTGTAAAGGGTAGCTAGGGTGGAAGAAATTTTGATTTTAAGATATACATTGTAAAATGATGTACTTTAAAACTGAAGCCAATAACAAGTAATATCTCAAAAACGGTCAACTCCACGAAAAAACTGTAGGTATATAACGTAAATTGTGAGTTTTAAGAGCTCTACATATTTGTTAAGTAAGTTTTTGCCGATCTCTTACGATTTACCAGTTATGTGAAGTTCTGCAAAATTCATCCGGAATAAAGATGTCTTTAGAGGCTATTCCCAGAAAATTCAAGATATACATTTTATTTGTCATGTAAATTACTTTAATAAACGACTATTTTAATCAAAATCGTTAGAGCCATTTTTGAGAAAATCTTGAAAATCTTCGAGTTGCATACTTGGAAGTCTTTTCGTTTTTGAGCCATGCTACACACACACACACACACAACACACACACACACACTGACAGACACGCTCACGAACATTTTTCTAAAAATGTTTTTTTGTGTACAAGGGGTCTCAAAACATATATGTCCACTGAAATCTCGGTATCAAAGTTTTGGGTGCAATACAAAACTTTCTCTATACATTATGTAGATAATACCTGTGGAATTAGTAAACATATTAAGTATGTACATTTAAACATATTAATGAATTTCCTGAAAATAGAAACCACTTTTAGAAAATGTCTGTGTGTGAGTAAGCGATGCGTAAGGAGGAGAAGATGCAGTAAAATGCGAAGATGAAGGCAGACCTTTTGTTTCCTACTACATTAGAAGCATTACGTAAGCCATTAGTTTTGAAGGAGTATGAAATGTAGGAGCACGCAGTTATAATGTCAGGGTTACAACGTCATACATTTAAATAATACGCAGAGTCGGGCATAAAACTTGCCATATCTCGGTGTATGACGTGGTAAGTTCGCTGTGCTAATTTTTTTGCACAAGGACGTCGAATGGAAGCGTAACCAATTCATCAAGGCAAGCTGCGGTGCAAAAAATGGACCGAGGATAGTCACCTCAATTCAATTTAATCGTGGACCACTTTCTCCCTGCAGCTTAGCGTTATATGTACAATTGCAGGATTGTATATAAATACACAGGTAAAATAAGAACTGAAGCTTTCCTGGCGACGTATTAATTCAAAATCTTCTCGGGCTTCTAGCAAGCTCAATCCATCAGTTCACCCTGAAGACGAGGAAGATGCACTTCTTCGAAACGTTGGTGTCAAAGCAAGTTTTTACCTGGCTAGAAGCCCGAGAAGATTTTGAAATAAATTCACAGGTGTTGTGACAGCCCAGGGGGGAAAATCTGATGGTCTACAAACTATTCTTATACAGGATTATTCTTTTATATATATCATGCTAATCGAGATACGCATTAACATTATTACTTCCTTCCTTGTAAGTAGAAGGAAAATAAGCCAGAACACTAGACTAAACGTTAGTCAAATCTTTGCTATGTAGTTGAAATTCGGATCTGTTTGCATAGGAAAGTAAAAAACAAAAGAACAGGATAAAAATGTCCGGTTAGAAAAAAGTAAAAGTATACCAAAATTGAAACCAATAACAGGGAATGTGTTGGAAATTGTTAACTCTACAAAAATATGACTTAAATTGTGTACTTTAATGAGATCTACGTTTTCTATATAGTACATTTTTGCGTATATTTTACGGTTTATCAGTTATGGAAAAGTCATCCAGGATGAAGAGCAATTCAGATGTTATTCCCAAGAAATTCAGGATATGTGTATATTTATTTGTTATGATAATATCTTTAATACGCGGTATTTTAATCAAAATCTTTTGTCATTTTGAAGAAATTAGAAAATACCGAAAAGTCTTTCAGGAAAAAGGTAGTTTCGGATGGGAAATTTTCTTAAAAACATTGTCGTATCTTTGAAAAACACACACTTAAACACTTTTCGATTTTACGCAATCCCCTCCTCCTACACACAGAGGCACACACCGTCTTTTTTGGATTCAGGGGTAGTCAAAACCTATATCTCCGGCATCAAATTTTTGGATAGTAAACAATAAATACATTCTCTGCCTACTATGTACATTATATATATATATAGCACTTGGTAGAGAAAGTTAAAATATGGTTGTTACATAGTTAATATTAACATATTTATATTTAATTTCTCCATTATATACATAGGTACACCTCTGGATGATTTTTGCATACCTGGTAGACCGTAAGAAGATAAGTCAACACCTTACTACAGAAAAATATCGATCGTGTTATTTCATTCTAATACTTTTTTGTGTAATTAACCATTTCCGAGATATTCTTTGTGATTGGTCTCAATTTTATAATATTTATTCTTTTCTCAAGTAAGTTGTTTTCCTTCTGCATTTTCCTGGTGAAAACAAGAGAACTAAATTTCAGTGTCTTGTTATAGCGGTTATCTTTTAAATGATTCCTTAAGCCTAGTGTATTTCCCTATTCTTCACTTCCGCAACTCGTGATTTCTTCTATAATGCCATATCTTGGCGTTGAGCACATAGTGGAGAACTCGCAAACTAGAAATTCTCTGATCAAGAAACCACTTCAAGGTGTCTCAATATATGCCGACATGGTGTGAATGAACTTGAAAGATGTTTTCCCTATTCACATTGTGTCTACAATGAAATATATAAGAAAATTATTTCTGCAAAGGTTTATCTCGATTAAAATGCAATGAACAGAAAAATTATTTTTAAAGTATAATTAATTCACATATTTTAAAAGTAAAACGAAGGTATAATAATTCTTAAACGAATTACTTTTATGTAAATATAAAAAATTAACTGAAAAGCGGTTAAAATAAAACTTTAAAAAGTTTTTGTTTTATTTTGTTTGTTTGAATTCGTAGTTACTGAGAAACTTTGATGTCTTCCACGTCCACATCCTATTGTTACAAAACATTATTTCGTGGTAATCGAGATAAACGTTAGCAGAAATAGTTGTATTAGTTCCTTTTAAATAGAAGATAAATAAGGTAATACATTAGACTAAAGTGATAATCAAATATTTTAAGAAGCCAGTCGCTATGTGAAGCAATAAATTCGGCTCGCTTTGCATGGCTAAGAGTGAAACAAAAGAAAGATGAAGCGAAAGATGAGAGAAAAGTTTTAGCAAAATTTAAGTAGCTTAAAATGGAAACGTAAAAAGCAAAGAATATTGAAACGGTAACTCTACAAATACTAATAAAAAAAAAAAAAGTCAAACAAAACTGAATGTAGCAAAATTGAGAGTGTATTTTTTTATCTCTTACGGTTTACAATTATGGAAAATTCATTCAGAATCAAGAAGTCTTCAGATGTTATCTCCAGAAAATTCAAATTATACATTTGTTGTCATGTAAATAGCTTTAATATATGTATTTTAATCGAAATACCTAAAGCGAAGAAAAGAGAAGAAACAAAATGTTCAAAATTATTTGATGTAAAGGGTAGTTTGAGGTGGGGGAATTTCTTGAAAATCTTTGTTTCGCATCCTTGGACCATACTAATCTTAATTACCAAATTTGGTATTTAACGGTCTATTCGTTTTTGAGCTATGTTGCTCACAGAGATACGCGCGCGCACACATACACACAGCCCACATCATACCATACATGAACCTTTTTCTAATTTTGTTTTTGATTCAGGGTTCTCTAATCATACATTTCGATATAATCTCAACATTGAATTTATGGATTGAATATAATACCTTATTTGTTTATTATATGCATAGTATACAGAAAGCGGAAATGCATCTAAAGTTGGAAAAATTAACACTGTCGAAATAGACAGTGAGAATATATCTTTCCCTCTCGAAATTTGCTCTCTTCATTTCTTTAAATATTATGTGGTCAAGCCCTTAAAATAACAAAATGGCGTTAGAGGCGGTGAGTCAATTTGAAGGCTTGATCCCATTGCCTTGCAAAGAGTCGACGAAACTGCACGCTGCCTGTTCTGCACATGGAACCATAAATAACTAGTCAGGCTTGAAGCACCTCTGCAATATAAACATATTCAAATAAACGAGGTTCGTTCCCTTTCTTTGTCGACGAGGTAATCAGAAATAGCGGCTGTTTTATAGCCTGTCCACTAATTGGAGCACTCATACAGTAGTGGCCTCTACCTCTAATTGCTGATCTCCAGCCATTACAGCCAAAAATATCTGCCATGACAAGGATATTTGCAGTATAAGAGCATTAGCATACAGGAGAGAGAGAGAGAGAGAGAGAGAGAGAGAGAGACAGAGCGCTTGTTATACAGGCCATGGTTCGATACTCAAGGGCAGTCGTGACTGTGAAAGTTTGGCTTAAAGGGGTTAGAAATTTCGTTTAGTCACCATAAATCATGCGATACGACAATTACAGAATAAATGTAACTACATTCTAAGTTATTTATAGTCCATACAACCGTAAATATGTTGAAATTAAAAATGTATAAACATTAAACAAGATGTATCGCTCACAATAATTTATTAACATGAAACACATCCAATTTGGAGTAAAGAGATTGCGGGAATCATACATTTACATATTTTATTGACTAGACAGTTAAAAATGTCAATGCATCCTTCTGATGAAGTTGATTATGTTCTATTTTATTGCCTAGTTAAACCAGCTTTTGATTTGAATGGACAATAATTATTTCAGTCCAGAACAACGGAGTCAAACAAGGAAGAATACTAGCAAATTGTGGTGAATTGTTATCGAATAAACGGTATTACTAGTCGTAATCAAAAGAGTGCAATTAGCCGGTCAATTATTACCTGCCTTTGCATAAAAACTGTGGTGTAGTGTCATGTGTCGCTGAATTTAGACCGTAAGTTAAAGGTGCCTATTATGACGTCAGCGGTACACCACAAGCGCATTCACCCTCTCTGTTAGGAAATGTTAAATGGACACGTCCATGTTTAAAAAGCTATCTAACGACCCCTGTGCTTTTATTGGTAGGCCGATTTTTTTGGAGCACTTTCTTTCGGAGCACTTTCTTTTTGGATCTCATTTGTCACTCATTTATTTGGCAATGTCGGAGGTATGTAGGTGTTCAGCTATTCGTATAGGACCGCTACAGAACTTCAAGATAGGTATGCACCTGTTCTCAACTTTTTAAATGGTTCATACCAGAGTAGCTAGTCTTAAAGCTAAAACCCCCACCACATCTTCGATCATTATACTAATTTAAGGATAATCGATGTCGATATTATTATAAGTAATACCGCAAGTGTTTTCATTTATCGATAATTCACGATCTGAGCGAAGCGACGCGAAAGAATTGTCCTAAGAAATGAAAACAGGAGTTATATTTGATAAGACAATTCAGCTAAATAGACTATTAATAATTTATAATATACAGGAAGGGAGACTTTATTAGGTTATGATTGTAATGCATTAGTTCTCAAATAGTAGATGAGGCATTCGACCATGTTTATTTACCGAACTTTTTTTTTTCTTCTTCTTCACTGCCTCCTGAATAATGATAATGGCCGACCGTGTCTACACCAATGTACGAATATCGATAGCAACAACAGAAATAGGGAACAATTGTTTTATTTCAGCTTTTAATAAGTAATACATAACATAGAAGTAAGCATTAT
This sequence comes from Hymenopus coronatus, assembly GCA_030762935.1. NCBI lineage: Eukaryota > Metazoa > Arthropoda > Insecta > Mantodea > Hymenopodidae > Hymenopus > Hymenopus coronatus. The sequence goes on from CM060890.1 coordinate 101,829,022, forward strand.
TTTATTTGAGGCTATTGCACTCATCTCATACATAAGAAATACAGATAATGATTTTTCACTCTTTTTTTTTAACTGAATAAAAGATGCACTGGATAAAACTTTAAATAAAAATTGTAACTGAATTAATTGAAAATACAATTATGGAACTGACAGTTATTTAATGTGAAGGTTGGCTGCCTTGTTACAATAACCAAGACAGGAGATCAAACATACGAACGTCAGGTGCAACAACATTTCAAAGAAATAAGCGTCAGCTGCAATAAGATTTTTCGACAATATCACTCCAGTCAGATAACCGCGATTGTTTTAAATTGCCTAATCTCGGCCATTCCATTGGCGCTTAATAGTGGAGCTGAATTGTCTGACAAATTTTTATTGCAGCTATAGCTTCTAAACCACATGCAGTATTCCAGTGAAGTAACAGGGATTCGACGAGAAGAGATTCACCGCTAGAGCAGACAATTTCATCTACTGAAGAAGGTAGAAGTTTGAAGCACGAATTAGCTGTCTATGTACAAGTCAAAAATGGCACTTATGTATCTTCAAACTGATATTTACTGATGCGATTTTACGATCACGAAGCTGTTGGAAATATATCTGTGTAATTTGGTTTTAGTAATTTACTCTGGTTTCACCAAAGCTCACCTGCCTCTCCCGTTAGCTCTGGATTGGTGTGTATGTGTAAATGAACTTATTTTTGTACAATTGGATTTAGAAATTTCCGTAGCCAAGGGCTACTGATGTGTTACATTCCCATCACTTTCTCTACCAATTCTTCAATAAACTATTCTTAAACAGCTTAAACTATTTCACGTTAAACCATCAATCTTATTTCCTACCGATCTGGTTTACTGCATAAAAATTCCTATACCTAGCCATAAAAAGAATATAATGGCTTCTGCTCAAAAGTGTTAACACCTTCCTGGTATTCCTAGTACCTTGCTTGTTCTTCAACATCTGTGGGTTTGATTGGTTTATTATGGTTTACCAAGAGTGATAACCTGACTGAAGATTTTGCTTGCAGATACACACCAAGAGGCGACCACAGAGAGTGTAGTTAGCTTTTTCAAGATGGCCAACAGACGGGAGGTCTATAATGTGAAAGCTAGTAATAGAGGAGGATGCCTCAGCCCAGTTCGAGAGGCGAGAATCTGCGACTTCCTCTGCAACGCGAGTGATCTAGAGGTAGATGCAAATAGCGAGTATGGAGTGGGGAAGTATAGGCACAGATCTCTCTTGCCATATAGTTTCAAATAATGGTATAGTTAATTTAAAACTCCAATCTTCTCAAATGCAGTGTAGACCTTTGCTTTCTATTACACGTACGGCGTCCTAAGCCGTTTCCAATGAGATCCATCTGAGCCATGCTTCCGTGTCGTAATACGGGAGGTTGCTAAATTCTAACATCTTAATGCAGCTTTTGAGCACTTTCCGGTCTTTTAACCTTCCGTGCTCCGAGAATGTAAAAATTTGAATTTCACTATCTTACCTTGCACTATTACAAATATGTACGAAAATGTCTTTGAACTTTAATAATCACACGTTTCATGTAAGTCGTTATCCAACTAAATGTTTTGCAATGTCAGAGAGAACTATACTCCGGGCCCAGAGAGAACTGTAAGGAGAGACAAAGGAAATACGTAGTTACTGATGTAAGAAGGCAATCAGGGCAAGGAGAATGTCTACACTTTGTACATACGCGAATACAAGAAGCAAAGGCTGCTTCCTCCAAAGCTTTTGCCTACGAATATTCAAAACAGACTTACATCACAAGAATATGATATATCAATCGTAAATGACTGAGTTTGCTGATTCTGACAAATAAATTTGCAAAATTTCCGGAGTATGTATTAAACAGAAACAGAAAACCAACCTGTAACTGTACAACTTCTATCTTTGTTACCAATGTATATGGTGTATATAGACATACAGACGTACACCGCCATGTCGGAATGATAGTGTAGGGTACCCGATGATCATTTTGAATAAATTATATTTCATTTAGCAAGAGGTAAGTTTGTATCAATTTGAGCAATCGACAATAGTGGGAAGATATAAATACTGTCATAGTCGTGACTTTATAAGTATGGTGTTAGCTATAAAGGCTCCGAACACCAGTTCACCAGGAACGCTGGCATCAGAGCTACGGATACTACTGATATACTTTGGATCGACGTTGGCAGAAAGGGCAACATTTTTACTAAAAAGTGTATAACTTCCAGAACAACAGAATGCACCAGGTAAATTGTATGGAATTACGGTAATCCATCAAGTTTTCCCGAAGCTCCCTAACCATATTAATTCCTCTTAGTGATAGTAAAAACTCTGTATCTCCTCGTACTCTTGATATACTTATTTATAGCTTCCCGATCTGTCCCTAAATGTACCCCTGCTGTACTTAAAATCCCTGAGGCCACCTGCTACCCTCTACGCATGCGCGAGTACCAGTTCTACCCTGAACCAACTACCCACTAACGATGCACGGTGGCAGGCATATACCCACGCTGGATATTTTACAATATGGTGCTCAGAAAAATACAACTTAAAATTATATATATATATAAATATATATAAATATATATATATATATATTCTCCATTTCCACTTCAGCTGAGAGGCTTGAAGAGCTCTCATGTCTGAATGTGGGAGCTAATATTACAGCTGATGCTTTGTTCCGTTGATTTGTGAAGTTGATTAATTTAGTTTCAGACTCAATTCCAGAGAAAAGCTTGTGCCTTATCAAAATTTGTAGTTACCAAGCAGAAGCATTCCAAATATAGGTGATCCAACTCTTCCTTATTTCACGCGTGCAGATATCCCTTCGTACCTTAAAAGAGTTTTAGAACTAAACGGGGCTATTTTAAGTTAAAACCGGTCAGTAGGGATCTGGAGTAGAGATGGTGAGCGGGTCACGTTCATTGAGATGGGTAAAATGAAGGCTGTTCACGCCTGGTCCCCACTGGTCGATTTTACTTGAAATAGACCCGTAGAGTGCTGCAACTCTTTTAACGCACAAGATATCTGCGCACGTCAAGCATGGGGCCCGGGGGGAGTTGAGCCACCTGAAATAATGTAGAAAAAAGGTATCAACATAATATAAGATGAGGTTCGGCCGTCGAATGATATTTATCTGGACTATTTCATAAATGAAATATGAATTGAAGTACCCTATCGCAAAAAATTAACCAGAAAATGCTAAATTCTATTTAAAAAAATCTTATGTGTTCCATTCACATGACTTTCTCTACATCTCTGCAACAAGTTATCGTTAAAAAGCTTATGTTCTATTTACTTCATACTAATCGAGAAAAAATTAGCGGAAATAGTCTTACTACTTGCTTTTTTGTAAGTAGAAGCGATGGGAGTACCATAAGTTAAAGTGATAGTCAAAAGCTGCTTGCTACGTGACTGAAGTTCTTTTGTTTGTATGGACAAGAGTTGAAAAATTCCTATATGAGAAAGGTATAAGTTATTTAAAGCTGAAACCAAAAACAAGGAATATCTCAAAAACGATCAACTGCAAAAAAAAAAAAAAAAATGTATATAACATAAATTGTGCGTTTTAACGTGCTCTATATTTTTTGTGTGGTAAGTTTTTGTCTATCACTTACGTTTTATCAGTTATACAAAATTCCTTAAAATTCATCCAGAATAAACTAGTCTTCAGAGGCTATTCCCAGAAAATTTACATGCATTTTATTTGTCAGATAAATGTCTTTAATATACGAAATTTTAATTACAATCGTTAGAGTCATTTTTGAGAAAATCAAAATTTTCGAAAAAAGTTCCAGGTAAAGAGTAGCTGAGGGTGGGATGATTTTCTTGAAAATTTTCGTGTCACATCCTTGGAAGATACTGAACTTAAATACCAAGTTTGGTATTTAACGGCCCTTTGGTTTTTGAGCCATGCTGCCCACAGACACACACACACACACACGGACATGTTTACTTTCTCTACACGTACTTTGTACATAGTGTATAGAGATGGTATTGTAATATACCCAAAAATTCGATACCGAGATTTCATTGGAAATACATGTTTTGGGTCCCCCTGAATCCAAAAAAAAGCATTTTTAGAAACAGGTGTGTGTGTGTGTGTGTGTGTGTGTGTGTGTCTGTGTGACTGTGGACAGCATAGCTCAAAAACGAAAAGACCGTTGAAAACCAAACTTGGTATTTAAGTTTGGTATCTTCCAAGGATGCGACACGAAGCTTTTAAAGAAAAACCTCCCACCCCCAACTACCCTTTACATGGAACATTTTTCGTAATTTTTTATTTTTTTTTAAAATGGCTCTAACGATTTTGATTAAAATGTCGTATCTTGAATTTTCTGGAATAGCCTCGGAAGACTACTTTATTCTAGATTAATTTTACGGAATTTTGCATAACTGCTAAACTGTAAGAGATAGACAAAAACTTACCACACAAAAATGTAAAGCACATTAAAACACACAATTTATGTTATACACACTTTTTTCGTGCAGTTGATTGTTTTTCAGCTATTCCTTATTTTTGGTTTCAGCCTTGAAAAACTTATACTTTTCTCATACGGGAATTTTTCAACTCCTACCCATACATACAAAGGAACTTCAGTCACATAGCAACCAGCTTTTGAGTATCACTTTAACCTATGGTACTCCCTTATTTCACTTCTACTTACAAGGAAGCAAGTAATAAGACTATTTCTGCTAATTTTTTCTAGATAAAATGACGTTAATATTAGTATAATCTTTTTAACAATAATTTGCTGCAGAGATGCAGAGAAAGTCATATGAATGGAACACATCAGATTTTTCTAAAAGGGTCCCAAAGCATTATTTACAGTGACATCTCCGCATCGAATTTTTTGGGTGCAATACAAAACCTTCTCTATACACTATGTACATAGTGGATATAGAGAAAGTAAAAAATTGTCAATACTTACTGAATAACAGAATGGCCTAATGTCACAAAACAATCGTACCTATATGATAATTAACACCTCTATGTATGAAATAGTTCACATAATTTCGAATTATTGGTTGCAATATCAGGGCACCTCCGCCAAAGTTTACAAGCACAAATCCTACACCCACTCAAATTTCACTGCGTTAAAATGCTACATACAGAAATTTTCCAATACTGCACAGATGATCCCTTTTTTAAATATCCGCTTAATTTCATTTGATATATTTCTCTCCTTCAAATTAGTTTCGGTGACTATCGTTATGTTATTTTTAAACATATTCCTTTGATTTTAGCGCATTTCGTCCATTCATTATTCCGATTCATCAGCTCGTTTTTAAAGGGCGTCAATTGTGTTTGGAAATAAAAGATAATGCATGAAACATCACCACAGCATGATTTATTTGCAGCGCTTTCACTGTCGTATTCATTAGATTAATATCAGTCCGTTTTAATTATCAGCTGCTAACTAATCAGCAATCCAAAAAGCGGATTTATATTATTAAAGCTTTTGAATTTTTTGCTTTATAGGAATACAATATTATACACCATGTCACTGTTTGGTGTATTCCTAGCGTGTGACAAGTTTTCAAGTTATTAAAATATAATGAAATTGGTTTTAGCTACCACTGCTGGTTTTATAGTCTGTATAAATGTGTATTTTTATTTATTTATTATTGCCATATGCACCATTTAACTATAACCAGTAGTATATTATACCCAACAAGTTCATATCGAAATTTAAAAAAAATACATATTTTTTAAGTTACTATTAACAAAGCCATTTTAGGAAACGCACTCCACGTGTATGTCTAAACAACGTCAGTTAAAAATCTGATGTGTGCCATTTACATGACTTTCTCTACATCTCTGCAACAAATTATTGTTGAGATGTTTATGCTTCTATTTTCTTCATTCTAATAGAGAAAAAGTTAGCAGAAATAGGCTTATCACTTGCTTCCTTGTAAGTAGAAGCGAAATAAGGGAGTACCATAGGTTAAAGTGATAGTCAAAAATTGGTTGCTAAGTGACTGAAGTTCCTTTGTTTATATGGGCAGAAGTTGACAAATTTCTGTATGAGAAAAGTATGTTTTTCAAAGCTGAAACCAAAAACAACGAATATTTTAAACTCCACGAAAAAAATGTATATAACATAAATTGTGTTGTTTTAACGTGTTCTACATTTTTTTGTGTTTTAAGATTTCGTAAATCCCCTATGGTTTAACAGTTATTCAAAATTTCATAAAATTCATCCCGAATAAAGTAGTCCTCAGAGGCTATTCCCAGAAAATTCAAGATATACATTTTGTTTGTCAGGTAAATATCTTTAATTTACGACAATTTAAACGAAATCGTTAGAGCCATTTTTAAGAAAATCGAAATTTTCGTTATCTTTCCATGTAAAGGGTAGTTTGGGATATGGGGATATTTTTGAAAATCTTCGTGTCGCATCCTTGGACCATACTAAACTTAAATTAAAAGTTTGGTATTTAACGGTCTTTTCGTTTTTGAGCTATGCTGCCCACAGAAACACACATACACAGACAGACACACACACACACGGACATTTTTCTAAAAATGCTTTTTTTGGATTCAGGGGGTCTCAAAACATATATTTCCTGAGAAATTTCGGTCATAGTACGTATAGAGAAAGTAAAATTCTATTGTGTTCCATTCACATGACTTTCTCTGCATCTCGTAATTGTTAATAAGCTTATTCTATTGCCTATTTCATAATAATCAAGATAAACATTAGCAGAAACGGTATCATTACTTATTTCTTTATAAGCGGAATAGATTTAAGCAAATGTACTAAGCTAAACCGACAGTCAAATGTTTCAAAATGGGGTTGCTATGGGATTGAAGTCATATTATTTGCGTGACAAGGAGTTGATAAGTTCCCGTATGAGAAAAATATAAGTATTTTACGATATTTTGCATAACTGCTAAACCGTAAGAGGTGGACCAAAACTTACCTCTCAAAAAATGTAGAGCATGTTAAAACACACGATTTATATTATATACATGTATTTCGTGGAGTGATTGTTTTTTAGATATTCCTTGTTTTGGTTTCAGCTTTAAAAACTTATACTTTTCTCATACAGGAGTTTGTCAACTCCTGTCTATACAAACAAAGGAACTTCAGCCACATAGCAACCAGCTTTTGACTATCACTTTAACCTATGGTACTCCCTTATTTCGCATCTACTTAACAAGGAGGCAAGTAATAAGGCTATTTCTGCTAATTATTTCTCCATTCGCATGAAGTAAATAGAAGCATAAGCTTTTTAAATTTAATTTGTTGCAGAGATGTAGAGAAAGTCATGTAAATGGAACACATGTGATTTTTTAAAAAGATACACCTCATTATTTTGATTACAATACAGTTTACTGGGAATATTAATGTGTAAACTTGCATTTATGTCATGAAAGTTCTGTGACTACTACGAAATCATCCTAATTCAGGCTCGATTAAATGTAACTTTGTTTAATTGGCAATCATAAGAAAGAGACAAAAATCTACCTCACTGAAAAGAGTTTGTGCTTCTCTTTCTATCTCCGTCTCTTCTTACTTCCTCTACAATGTACATGGTAGGTGGAGAAGATCTAGCATTTCGTCAAAACACTCGACATTGAGATTTTGCCGGATTTATTAAAATGCTCTATGTTTAGGATATTTTCATAAAAACGAAATTTATATCTTAAATTTTCTGGAAATATCCTAGAAGTCCTCTTCATATTGGATGACTTTTACATGACTCGTAAACTGTAAGAGGTGGACAAATCTTTGTGGAAAAAATATGTAGATTTCTTTAAATCACATATATATTTTATTGAGTTAATTATTTCCAAGATATTCCTTTTTATCGGTATAAATTTCCCAATACTTATCGTTTTCTAAAATAAGAAACAGTTATTTGTTTTTTTCCCCAGTCCGTGCATACGAAGTCATTGGAATTTGAATTCCACAAGAACGAGCTTCAAACACTAACTATCGATTTAGCCTAGTGTACTCCCTTATTCATTTGTATCTCAAGGAAATATGAAATAATACCATCTTCAGAGGCTATATGTAGAAAATTCAGGATATATCTACATTTTATTTGACATGCAAATATCAGTATTTTAATTATGATCGTAAAGCCAATTATGAAAAAATCAAAATTTTCAAATTGTTTTCCATGTAAAAAGTAGTTTGGAGTAGAGGCATTTTTCTCAAAGTCTTTGTGTCGCATTCTTGGAAGAAACTAAGCTTAAATACCAAGTTTGGTATTTTACCAATTTTTCGTTTTTGAATTATCGAGTGCACAGACACACAGACTCACACCACACACGGGCTTTTTTTCTAAAAATGCTTTTTTTGGATACAGGAGAACCTAAAACGTGTATATCCGGTGAAGTCTCTGTATAGAATTTTTGGGTGGAATGTAATACCTCCTCTATACACATTGTGCATAGTACGTGTAGAGAAAATGATTATGAAAGCTATGAGATGTAAAATGCTGAAACTCTCCAGTGTACGTAAATGTTTGGTAGCTGTATTAGTTTAAAGAGGTGTATAAAAGGTTTCAGTTTTACGTAAATGTAGCATCAAAAAGGTTGAGATTTATGGTGAGCAGTTAGACGAGAGTTTTGCTGGTCCCAGTATAGGCGGGTTGCCGTTATCCAAATGGGACAGTGTTTACATTAGTGATCCAGTTAGTGCAAGTGGGCGAACGTTTAACAGAGCTTAATTCTAGTCACGAGATGTTGCGCCAAGGGTCGCGTTCAGTAATATCCCGTCATTAAGGAGGCGTAATCGTCCGTTGTAGCTATAATCATCGCTCAAGAGCCGGCTGGGTTCATGCATAAAAAGTGTGTGAATTCAGCTGTATTTATGAACCCATTCTCAGTCAAATCTGAGCGGTAGCATTCGGTCAATGGGTGGAGTGCCAAGGTTTATTGTCTACCCTGGGGGAATACACAATCTGCCGCAGGCGTTCCGTCAGTGGCGGCTAGTTTTAGCTTGCATGAGTGCTAGGGAAATGAAATGCCAAAAAGTCCAGAAAGTGGACGCCAATGTATTTACATGTATTGAAAAACGCAATACTGAAGCTATCATTCTGAATTGCAAATTTTGCAACACTTAACAAATCTCCTATGCTCTTAGAACTAATTTGGCCTTTTAGTTTCTGCAGCACATATGTGGGTAGTAGAGAAGGTATTGTAGTCCAAAAATTCGACACCGAGATTTTACCTCAGTACCCCTGAGTAAAAAAAAACAAAAAAAAACGGTCCTTGTATGTGTGCGTGTGTGTGTCTGTGAGCATTAAAACTATAAAACAAAAAGTCGGTTAAAAACCAAAATGTGTATTGCAAGGATGCAACACGAACATTTTCGGAAAATACTCCCACACCAAACGTGGAAGATTTTTCGAAATTATCAATTTTCTCAAAAATCCCCATCACCGCACGTCATGAGTTTTTCATCTTCTGCCCGGAATGGCAGACGAGCTTCCTGTCCAGTATTTCTTGTAACTATCACTTCATTCTCATCTACATTGAGGGTTGTAGTAGCAGGCGACGGTCTTTGGCGGATTGGGCTAGAGAGTGGATGGGCGCTTTGTAGAGGCTTCTCCCCTGTGTTGGTTGCGGGACCACTCCAACAGGAGCGCTTCCGAAGTGTTCTCGAGCTCTTTTAGGGAAGCCTTGCTGACTCTGAGCTTGTGGATAGTTATGATGACGGTGACGAAACCTGATGACATCTCTCGAGACCTAACACTTAAGACTCCTAGATCTTTTCATGATTTATAAACAAGGCTTTACTCAAGTCCAACAGTCCGCTCCTCTTAAATTCCTTGAGATTAAATGTAGGCCCAGACGAACTGGAAACATTAAGGACCCCATATCAGTTATGCAAAAATCATCCAGAATGAAGGCATCTTCACACCGTATTACAAGAAAATTTAAGATGTACCTTTTTTGCCATATAAATATCTTTAGGGTGATATATGTGTGAAATTTAATAAAAAAGTATATGAATCCCATTCTTTAAGCAAATATATCATTTGGAGATTTAACTGCCAGTTAACTAAAGCTATAAAAGGGTAGGTGCATGCTTATTAATAGGCACTACCAAATTTAATACTTATTTTCTCGAAAGCCTTTTGTCAACACGTTTCCATACTCAAAATTTTCCACACGATATAGTTTTTCTCTAGTTTGTTTCGAAACGTTTATACTGCCTCTCAAACATATTAAAGAAAATGGTCATATACTTTTGCGAAATGAAGCTCTAATTTTGAAAAATCAAGTTTCGGAGAGTAGGAAACGTAATAAGTTTTCTATAGTGAAGGCTAGTCTAAAAAACTATATTATGACAGATATTTTTATAAAAAAAATATTCTGTAAAACTGGATTTGATTACAAATATTTTTAAAAATAAAACACGTGGCTCACTTTTATTACAGCAATGAATTTAGGCAATACATCAGATTATTTAAATAAGCATGCAAGTTAGGAATTCACATTTGTGTGAATTAAGCAGTATAAATTTCAACAAGATATCTTACATTCTGTGAATTTTCCAAATTTCACAGATGATTCACTTTAATATAAAGTATTTGAATCAAAATCGTTAAAAACATTTTTGAGAATATTTTCCGAAACATTTTCCATGTAAAGGGTTGTTTGGGGTGGGAGATTTTCTTAAAAATTTTCGTATCTCATTCCTGGTAGACGTTTAAATTAAATATCAAGTTTTGTATGTAACAGACTTTTCGTTTTTGAGTCGTGTTCACAGACACACACACACACATCATAAAAATGTGCGCGCAGGGACCTTTTTCTAAAAGGTATTTGGATAGGCACAGGGAACCCTAAAAACATGCATCAGTTAAATTATATTATCACATTTTGAGTCTAATACAATACTTTCTCTACATTTGTGATATGCTAAGAAAGTAACAGGGCTTTAGGATGCACTGATTAACGCATTGTTGGGCTGTACTTAAAATAAGCTTTTCAATCGAGCAGATTCCTTTCTCTGTTGAATTCCAAATTGTATAAAATGACCTAGAAATGTACAAGTGAATGAAGAGGCAACACTATAAGGGATGTACGGGATTATTGCGTTTCTTTTATTCATCAGGGCAAACACCAGATAATATGCAGGTACAAATTCAGCGTTAAGCAAATGTGTGTTACTTCATGCTAAAAGCGCACCACTTCCCCCTTTAAATATGGCGTTAGGAAGCGCAGGGAATCATTACTACAACGTAATTACTGTAGACAAACACTGTAATTAATGGCATTAAAATATGATGTGTAGTGTTTACTCGTATATCATCACGACATTCAGTCTTGTAACACGATTATGCAACATTTACATCAAAATGAAGAGCGTCACAGAAAACAAACGGTGCTTAATTAAGCGGCCTGCGCTTTATATTTATTTTTTTCCCCTAAATGCGTTTTTCCTTTTGTTATTCATAGGTGCAACATTACAAAGAGATTTTAAACGCAATTTATACTTTGTATATGGCTAATGTTTCTCTTTATCTGTAACAACCTGATGTGAAAATATGAGATTCAAATGAATGACAGTATAAATCTATGTAATGGGCAAAACGTTTTGTGGCAAATCAAAATTATAACAAAAAGTAATTAACTATAAAGCTAACTGTGGTTAATGTTTTTATGGCATGAAATAGAGAGTATACAAATAAATAATTATAAAGGGTTTTGCTTTTCACTTTTATTGTTTTAGGAGTTCAGGAAATTTGACAGAATGTTCTATATAGTAGAAACTGTTTAGCACATGGAAACGCTTTTGTTTTCTGAGTTTTTTTTTTTTTTTTTTTTTTTTCGGCTAATGTGCCATCATGCAAATAAATTCTGAGCTTCGAATAATTTTACTGGACATTATTACTTTCTGTAGCCAAATAATATGTACACCCGTCGCCAAAAAAATGGGTCATGTCTGGAACGCCAAATTCATCTAAGTCTCTCACGATAGAGCGCCTTGTATACACCAACCGTGATACAGTTGTGTAGTGGCAGCAACAAGCTGTCACTAGTTACACATCTTAATATAACTAATCCATATGATGAATAATCATGATCAAATACATAACTTAAGCTTCTTTAACAACAAACTATCAATATTAACCAAAAGTATTAACGACACAAGGCATGATACAGTTTGGATTGTAAAACTTGCCAGTTTCGTGTTCACTGTAGCCCTATGACAAAACGTAGGTTACTCCTCTGGTGATGGTCGCGCCTATTTATTTGACATGCTTATTTCATACACGACATTCGGTACAGTTAATAATATGATAGTATGATGCCTTTTTAAGGGTTTATTCTACCGAACATCAATATGCTGTACACAATAACATGTGGTGTGCAGAAAGATTAAATGTATTGTTAAGAAAATCAATGTTTTGAAATATTATTAAAACTTTTTTTTTACTTAAGACACCCTTCATTCAAACACACTCTTCTCAAACTGATCAAACACACCCTTCATAAACCACGGCTTCACAATTTCATTATGGCCGCGAATTTGTATCGTGTTAGGTTTGGATATCATGGGGCAGTCTAGGTGTGCTATGGTAGCTTGACGATTTAATGAAAGGTGTACAAATACACGGTAATACTGGATAATATTTTGATTCCCTCTGTGGGAATGTATTCTCTATTGTGTAGGCTCAGGTAAACATTTCCTGTAAATGGGCGAAGGACAAAGATGGCTTCTGGACACAAATCTAAGAAGCCTGAGCTCTTGTAGGTTCTCGTCCAAATTGCTGTAGACATTTATTTTGTCTATGCCCCGAAGATTGAGGGCAGTTACACGGGCTGAAAGTTCATACACCCGATGTTAATTGCGTTTATTTTTTTGTGTTTTAGATTTAGAAGATAATATATTGTTTATTTATACATGCTCTTTTAGATGTTAATTACGTTTATTTTTGGCGTTTTAGATTTAGAAGACAATAGATAGTTTATATATATATATATATATTCTTTTAGTTATTTAACAAAGGTTTTTGTAGAATTATGTTTTGTCTGCTTAGATAGGCCCATAACTTCAGATGCCGAGGATAATCCAATACTATGATCCACATATCCAGTCATAAAATTAACAAACATTAAAAAAAAATTACATGCAGCGCGAGATTTGAAATTAGGAACTTATGAGTGGAAGTAAGACCTTAACCTCTCGGCCGCGGTAACGTTGTTCCGTGATTAGATTTAATACTCAGAAGTTAACTATTACGCTGTCGTGTACGTTGTGAACACAGCTTTTATAAAGATATTTGAAGCTCTTCAATTGACATATGGAATCTGGGAATGATTATTTTTTGTGTCCACGAATGTACAATGTGGATAGAGAAGATATTGTATTTCACCCAAAAAGTCGATGTTGAGATTTCACCGGAAATACATGTTTTTAGACTTCTGAAACCCAAAACAAGCATCTTTGGAAACATGTCAGTTCTGTGAGTCTGTGTGTGTGTGTGTGTGTGTGTGTGTGTGTGTGTGTGTGTCTGTCTGTCTGTGGACAGCATAGCTCAAAAGCGAAAAGTTTCTACATTTTGGTGTAAGGTGCACAAAAATGTTTGACATTTTAAGATTACAGTTTAATTCTGTTAAATGTAGCAAACATAGATTGTGGTTAGTAATTTAGTAAAAGTAATAAAATTACATTATTTATCCTATCACGATAATCCGTTTAAATCAGGCATTTTACTAATTGTTCGTTAAATACCAAACTTGGGATTTAAGTTTAGTATCTCCCAAGGATACAGCACGAAGATTTTCAAGAACATTCCCCACCCCAAATTACTCATTACATTAACAATGTTCGAAAATTTGATTTTCTCAAAAATGGCTCTAACGACTTTGATCAAAATATCTTGAATTAAAGATATGCACATGACAAATAAAATGTATATCTTAAATTTTCTGGCAATAGCCTCTGAAGACCGCTTTATTCTGGATGAATTTTTCATAACGGTAAACCGTAAGAGATAGACAGAGACTTACTATGCAAGAAATGACATGTAATTTATGTCATGCACCTTTTTTTTAGTAAATTTGACCAGTTCTGAGATATTCCTTGTTACTTGGTTTCAGATTTAAAATACTTATACTTTTTCTCATACGGTAATTTGAAAATATTTGACTATCACTTTAGCCTATTTTACTTCCTTATTTCCCTTCTAATTACAAAAAAGCACGTATTTAGATAATTGCTGGTAATGCTTATATCGAGTAGCATGAAGTAGATAAAATAACCTTTTTAACAATAATTTGTTACAGAGATGTTGAAAAAGTCATGTAAATGGGACACATCAGATGTTTTCAAATATCACTTCATCTACATTCTCTTGTGTATCCATTAAGCGTCTTATTCCTACATCCTTTATTTGCTCTTTGCTTGACTTTCTAGCTCATTTTCTAAATAAGTATAATTTAACAGCTCTCATTTTGTTATTGTAATCTGTTTATTTACCGAGTTTGGCTCCCATAAGGTATTACACTGAATGGAATCTGTGCGGAATGAAGTAATACTGTAATTATATAATAATTATTTAATATTGTCTTATTGAATTCAATTAAAATAATCGAAATGCAGATCTTTTTATATTTATTATGGCCCTTTTATATTAACCCTTTGTAGGTTATTGTACTTTGTGTAAATACAGATGATAATTTATACGAATAATCTCTCATTTATTGATTTTAAGTGATATTAGATGTAAATTTAAAACATTTATTAACATACTATGAAATCAGAGGGATTTTCACTGTTTCTACCTGTATAATTCGCCGAGTCACTTTGTTAATCCAGAATTTAACTAATTGAAAATCAGGGTTGGTTTGCCACACTAATTCACGTATAAAATAAAGTAACAAAATCATAAAATAACCCTTTTCTTTCGCCATTTATCTTCCTTGTATGGAGAATTTACAAGCCTGGGGTCATATGCCTGTTGAGGAGCAGAACTACTCTGGATTGGAGATATGCCAGGATTAACGATCAATTCCTATGCCTGGCATGAGATTGAGAAAGATTATATGAAGTGACGGTAAAATGTATGAAAGTAAAGGCGATGATGAAGCAGGTGGTGGAATGAATGGTGAGGGAAACCGGAGAACCCGGAGAAAACCCGCCCTGACACCGTTTTCTCCACCACAAACCCGCATGCGGTCTTCGGAATAAAATCTAGCTCGCTTGTTACGAACTAAGCGGTCTAATCCCACTACTGTTATGGATGTCACTACTCGCTGAACATAAATTAAAAGATGATAGTATACATTTAGTAATAAATCCAATTTATTCGTAACCTTTCTATGTTAGCTGATCAGTCTCTTAAAAGATTTGCAGTGTGCTATGTTTTTTATTGTTTCATTCCATAAGATGTAAGTTTATTTCCTGCTTCCTGGCTCGAACAAGTTTTTCAGCCACCCTGAAACAGGGGCTTCAACAAGAGCTATAGGTAATCATAAACGTATTAAATACATCGATATTTTAACCAAAAAAAGCCAAAATTATTCTAATATATAAATATAAATTTATAAAATCATTCATAAACAATAGTGAGAAAACTAAATAATTTAAATTATTAAATAAATATATCATATTTTGTCGATTGAATTTAGTAGAGCATGAAAACAAAACCCAATTAATAACCTGGAAAGGTGTTCTTGGAGTTTCACAAAACATATCAAATTCTGGGGTATTAATGTTACGAAGACACAATAGAGTGCTGAAGTACTAGTAGAGAGAAATAATTCCACACTCGCTGCAAATCTTATAAATGCCAGTGAGATAACCTACCTCATAAGTTTTGGGCAGGTTTGCAGAGTATGGGCATGGGTCTACTATGGTAAAGATGTGAAGGGTGTTTTAAGTAAGAAATAACAAAGGCCTGCCCTCCCAAAATAATTAAATTTGCCCAAAATCCGATTTTTAAAAACATATCAAAACATTGGTTTGTTTAACAGTCCTTCTAGTATAATTTCATACTATACAGCGACTAGAAATAGACATGAGAGACAGGAAACAGAATTGAACTGTAAAACTAAACCTTTTCTAAGTGCAGTAAATGAAATAAATTTGATTTGGTGTATATACTTAGGAAGAAAGGAAAAAATCTGATGTGATCCATTCACTTGACTTTCTCTACATATCTGTAACAAACTATTGTTAAAAAGCTTATTCTTCTATCTACACCATGCTAATTAGATGCTTGAAGATGCTTGATTCCTTGTAACTAGAAGGGGGGGGGGATCTAATGTGTTTCATTTATATGTCCTTTAGCTGTTAGGCAAACAAACTTTTTACTCAAAAGATTATTCTTTTATTTACATCATGATAAACGTTAGCAGAATTCGTCTTTTTACTAGCTTCCTTGTAAGTAGAAGGGAAATAAAGAAACGCACAGGCAAAGGCGATAGATAGTCTATATCGGTCGCTATGTGAAACAATTGAAATTCCAATTTCTTTGCTTGAGTAACAAACGAGTAACGGTAATAAAGATGAATTCCCGTTTGAGAAAAGTTTAAGTGGCTTAAAATTGAAATCAATAATCCGAAATATCTCGAAAACGGTTAACTCTAGAAAAAAAAAAGTGTATGACATAAATTGTGTTTATAATGCCGTTTATACAAAAGTAATCCAGAATGAGGAGGTCTTCCCAGGAAATTCAAGATATACATTTAGTTTGTCATAGGATATCTTAAAACGTAAGATAGTTTAGTCAAAATATTAGAACCATATTTGAGAAAATAAACATTTACAAAAAAGGTTCCATGTATAATTGGGGATGGGGGATTTTCTTGAAAATATTCGTGTCGTACCCTTAAAAGTACTCAACTTAAGTAACAAGTTAGGTATTTTTTACTTTTAATTTTTGGCCTATGCTGCCCAAAGGCACACACACACACACGCGCGCGCGCGCGCCCTTTTTCTAAAAATGCTTTTTTTGATCTCAAAACATATATTTCCGGTGAAATCTTGGTATCAAATTTTGGGTGCAATACAATATCTTCTCAATTCACTGTGTACTTTAAAACGTGCAGAGAAAGTAAAAAGGGGGAATGGCGTGGTTTAGACTGGAGGCTTTCGGGCACAGAAAATTGAACATTCTAGTAGGAGAATTTGCCCAATCTTGGTTTGTGTGAAGACTGACTACATTCCATCGTGGAACGTGCATAGTGGGAGAAGTAACAAGTATTACGGTAAACTCAAAGAAAAATTCCTAGAAGGAGATTGGCATTTTGGGATAAACTGGCTCACCAGAGGGATTTGACAAAATATAGATTAACTTCCCAGCTAAGTGCGCGAAGCACTTGTTCAGTTTGTCAGAAGAATCTTATCTCTACTTTTCTTTCTTTCCTTTTTTACTTTCTCTATACGTACTATAAATATAGTGTATAGAGAAGGTATTGTATTGCACCCAAAATTTGGATACCGAGATTTGACCATAAATATATCTTTTGACACCCCCTGAATCCAAAAAAAAAAAAAGCATTTTTAGAAAAATGTGTGTGTGTGTCTGTGGGCAGCATAGCTCAAAAACGAATAGACCGTTAAAAACCAAACTTGGTATTTAAACTACCTAAATTACCTACCCTTTACATGGAAAAAATTTCTAAAATTTCGATTTTTTTAAAAATGGCTCTAACGATTTTTATTAAAATATCGTATATTAAAGATATTTACCTGACAAATAAGATGTATATCTTGAATTTTCTGGGAATAGCCTCTAAAGACTACTTTATTCTGGATCAATTTTACGGAATTTTGCATAACTGCTAAACCGTAAGAGATGGACAAAAGCTTACCACACAATAAATGTAGAGCACGTTAAAGCGCACAATTTATGTTATACACATTTTTTTCGTAGAGTTGATGGTTTTTGAGATACTCCTTGTTTTTGGTTTCAGCTTTGAAAAACTTGTACTTTTCTCAGAAATTTGTCATCTGCTATCCATACAAACAAAAGAACTTCCGTCACATAGCAGCCAGTTTTTGACTATCACTTTAACCTATTGTACTCCCTTATTTCGCTTCTGCCTACAAGGAAGCAAGTAATAATACTATTTCTGCTTATTATTTCTCATTTAGCATGAAGTAAATAGAAGAATAAGCTTTTTAACAATAATTTATTGAAGAGATGTAGAGAAAGTCATGTGAATGAAACACATCACATTTGTCTTTAATCTTTCTCTTCTATTTTGCTTATTTTGTCACTTTTAACTTGTATATTAACTATACTATGTATGACTACGTATTTGTGAAACAACTTTAATAATTCGTCACCAATAAAGATTATCTTATATCTGTCTCTCTGCCTAGCTGCCTGTCTGTCTATTTATTTGTCTGCCAATACTTTGTTTAATCTCTCTTGTTTTCACTTCATTATGTTCGTTATAACTGAGCATAAAGAAGCATTGGATAATTGCCTAACGATAATAGAATATAGTCCTCGATTATCGACACACAGATTCATTGCTGGTTCATATATGACACTAGCACATAATTGACCATATCAGATGATTGACATGTGTTGCAGAGCCACAGATATTACTAAAAGAGGTTAAGAGATTGCCCATCGAACAAATTCGCTAGTGCAAAACATTACTTAATTAATCTCAAAACCTGGAAGATGTGTAGAATTAATATTGGGGAAATAAAGCCCATGCAATAAGCTGTTATTCTAATAAAATAGGTGCTTACAGGTTTACATTAGTTTAATACAAATAACTATATCGCGATGAATTGTAACAATAGCCAATAACAGTGAATTAGGAAAAATGGCTGGTCTAAGGCAAAGTAAACTGTTACATTAATAATAAAGATAAAAATATCTGAAAGAGCAACAATTATTTTATAAGCAAATTAAATAAGTGTGACCTTTGAATTTTCTGAGAATGTCATGTAAAGTTCCCATCATTCTGAATAAAGGTTATCTAATTGGCAAACTATAAGAAAAAGGCAAAACATCCAAAACAAACAATCCCAAACAATCTCTAAAACAGAATTTTGCAAAGTTTATTCCCATGAATCATTTTCGAGATCTGCGTTATTACTGGTTTGATTTTGTCAATACTTCATTTTTCTTTCTCTAGCACGCATGTACAATGCACATAGTAGAAGTAATGTATTCCACCTAGTTTCGTTACTGAGATTTCATCGGAAATATATGTTTTGGGGACCCCTGAATCTAACAAAATAGAAAATTGTCAGTGTGTGTGTGTGTGTATGTGTGTGTGTGTCTGACATACACGTGTGTGTGTCTATGTGTGTGTTAGTGTGTGTGTGGGTGGAGGGGAACAGCAATACTCAAAACCGAAAAGTTGGGTAAATACTAAATTTGGTATTTAGAATACGTATCTTCCAAGGATGCGAGACGAAGACTTTCAGAACATTCCCACAGCCCAAACTACCCTTTACAATCAATATTTTGAGTTTCTCAAAAATGACTCTAAATATTTTGATTAAAATAGGAAATGTTTAAGATATGTTCTGACAAACGTAATGTATATCTTGAACTTTCTGGGAATAGCCTCTGAAGACCTCTTCATTCTGGATGGCTTTTGTATAACATTTATGCCGTAAGAGTAGACAAAAACTTACTACAAAAAAAATATGGATCTCATTAAAACACACAATTTATATCATATGCATATTTTTTGTATAGTTAACGTTTCCGCGATATTCCTTCTTATTTCTTTCAGTTTTAACTATTTACACTTTTTTCATGCGGCAAATCAACTTTTGTTTCATATCTCTTTTGTTTCACTCCCGGGAATATCAAAGAGAACCGAATTTTAATTGTTTGACATAGCGAAGAGCTTTATAAAAATTTGAATATCGCTTTAGAGTATATTCCCTTTTTCCCTTTTACTTACAAGGAAATAAGTATTAATATCATTTCGCTAATGCTTATCTTGATTAGCATGAAGTAGATATAAGATAAGTTTTTGTTAGAATAGTTTGTTTAAGAATAAATAGAGGAAGTCATTTGAATGTGAAACATCAGATGTTTTAAAATATCGTCACCGGGCAATATATGGAATTTCAACAAGTGTTTTTAAAAATATATGATTATCACTTCAGCTTCCTGTATCTATAACTAAAAGTGCTATGAAACTATTTAGCTTATTTATGTGGATATTAAATAGTTAGAAAAAGAATAAAGGTTTGAAAGTTTTTTTTTAAAATATCTACAAAAGAAGGGATAGTAACTAGAGTTATGTGAATTTAACAGATTAGATACTTCAGAACTCACTCGCTATAAAATAAGAATTATTTCGCGGTGTTTTTCTTGAGTAGCAGAATATGCGTTGCTGATGCTTGAAGCGAACTAAAGTGACAGTGACATCATCAATACATTTGCAACATACATGACCTCTGCCATTACCACAAGCCCTCTCCGAGTGACAATACACTGTCATTTCCTTTTGGGACCAAACAGGAATCGATGAATGCGAACTGTTCCTATGGAGACATGCATAATTCATTTCTCAGGACACCTACACGCAGAGTTTACTGCCTCAGCAAGTGAGTGAGTGATATTTGGGCACACGGTTTTGCTTATTGTTCAACAAGTGTGAAAGGTTTATAGATGCCTCAGCGGCACACAATGGATATAGTTTATGATTCAGTTCAAAGAATTGACTGTCACTTTTATTCTTTTTCTGCCTTATTCACAGGAGGTCTCGCAGCTTTCGCAACTGTTCAAAAGTGAGTTCATCTTTTCTTCTTCAAACACAAGCTGTAAAGTTGTCCCTCATTCGTAACGCATAATAAAAACTGTTAATAAATCTGTCATCTGTCAGACGAGAAATGATTTACTGGGCGCCAAGTTTTCGATACATTGTTGTCAACCATCTTGTAGCTCAGTAGGGGTTCTGTTACAAAATGGAGACCTGCCGTCATTTAGAGATGTGTAACACGTTTTTACGTGGGAAACATTAAACATGCCTTTCTCATTGCTCAAAATAGTAATTACTCGGATGTATTATATTCAGTAATGCAGTAGCAAATGGATGAATCTATTATCTGAGGAATGAACAACTTTTTAAACATTTTAAAGTTTTAATTACCTACCCATTTTGGGTATATTCTTTCAAAAATCACGCATGAAATTATTATTCCTACAAAATTGCAGAATAATGGGTTTCCTAGCAGCAGAACGCACGTTGAAGAATGATTCTCTGTTTTCAGTATGGAAAATACTTTCTAAATACGAAATCCCTGCTTCCGCGTGAAATATGAAACACTTCACTTTTCAGTAAAGGAGTGAGAATCAGAACAGAGTTTCCACCAATTTTAACAAAATGAGAAAAAATATAATAATTTAACCTACCAATTTAACCTGGAAATTAATACGACTTACATATTGAAACGTTAAACACTCAGAATGTCGTCTAAACTGAATAGGTGCTTATATCAACAATGGCTTCCTATTAGTAAAAAAAAAAAAAAAAAAAGACATGAGCGAAAATTAGTTTTGTCGATGCTAAAAAGATTTTCAATTTTAATAGCCCTATAAATTTTTTTTTAGAAAAACTAGTGTGTAACGTAATTTTTTGGAAGATGAATTACAAAACTCATATGGAATATCCGTTCTGCTGTAAAGGAATGCAATGTATTGTTATGATTCTATTCCTTAGGAATGTGCTTGAATTTTATACTATCAAGAATTCACAAACATATTAATGGATATAGCACGCTTTCTTATGAATGTGCATTTCTTTACAGAATAATCACTCGGAGCTTAAGAAGAATTTTTCTCACACACTTAAAAAGTATTTTACAGACACACAACAAATAGATAGTATCTGTAATGTATTATACTTACGGAATTTTACAGAAATATTAGAATAGAAAGACCAATAACTAATTGATCATAAACATTAACTAACATGTCCATTAGGCCCTTGAAGTATGATTATGATTAACTAGAGGTTGCATAGAAGTTACAATGATTAAACGCATCCCTGATGGTAATGTTGCCAAGCAGTATTTTGATTCATGTTCTTCATTTACACAGGCAGATGATCTATGTGCATTATTAATAAAAGAAGATCCATCTGCTTCTGTGGTAGAGTGACCAGTGTTCTGGCTTCTAAACCGGGTTCAATTACCGGCTGTGTAGGGGAGTTATTTTTACTTTCTCTACACGTATAGAGAAGGTATTGCACTCCACCCAAAAATTCGATACCGAGATTTCACCGGAAATATATGTTTTAGGGTCTCCATTTTCGGTAAAAGGTCCGTGTGTGTGTATGTGTGTGTGTCCGTGTGTCTGAACACAATAACTCAAAAACGAAAAGTAGGTAAAATACAAAACTTGGTATTTAAGTTTAGTATCTTCCAGGGATGCGACACGAAGGTTTTGAGAAAAATCCCCCACCCCCAACTACCCTTTACATGGAACTTTTTTAGAAAATTTTGATTTTCTCAAAAATGGCTCTAACGATTTTTATTAAAATTTCGTATATTAAAGATATTTACCTGACAAATAAAATGTATATCTTGAATGTTCTGGGAATAGCCTCTGAAGAGTAGTTTCTTCTGGATGAATTTTACTGAATTTTGAATAACTGCCAAACCATAAGAGATGGACAAAAACTTACTACACAAAAAATGTAGAACACCTTAAAACACACATTTTGTGTTTTATACATTTTTTTCGTGGAGTTCGTCGTTTTTTAGACATTCCATATTTTTGGTTTCTGCTATGAAAAACTTATACTTTTCTCATGCAGGAATTTGTCAACTGCTGTCCATACAAACAAAGGAACATCAGTGACATAGCAACCAGCTTTTGATTATCAGTTTAACCTATGGTACTCCCTTTATTTTGCTTCTACGTACAAGGAAGCAAGTAATATGGCTATTTCTGCTATTAGCAGCATAGCATGAAGTAAATAGAAGTATAAGCTTTTTAAGAATAATTTGTTGCAGAGATGTAGAGAAAGTCATGTGAATGGTACACATCAGATTTTTATTTAATTGGAGTCTTTCCTTGTTTCCACAGCTGAAAGTTGGCATGTTTAAGTTAGCATGAGTTTAATATTATTAGTGATTAAAACTAACGCTAAAAACTGCAGTAAATTGCTTCTCAAGCCAAACTCTCAGAACTTAAAAGAGGTACACAAATGATACAACGAAAAATAATAATAAAAAGAACTAAAATATGATGTGTTACATTCACATAGCTTTCTGTACATCTCTGTAACAAATTATTGTTACTAAGCTTATTCTTCTATCCACTTTATGTTAGTCGAGATAAACCTAGCAGAAAAGGTATTATTACTTAGCTCCTTATAAGTAGAAGGAAAAATAAGGAAATACACTAGGTTAAGCCACATTTTTAAAATATGGTTGCTATGGGATTGAAATCTGTTTCTCTGCGTGGCCGAGAGTTGACAAGTTCCCGTATGAGAAAAGTTGAAGTATTTTAAAACTGAAACCAACAACAAGAAATATCATGAAAATCGAAAACTGTACGAAACATATATATAATATTATGACATAAATTGTGTATTTTAATGAGATCTACATTTGTTGTGTAATAAGTTTTTGTCTATCTCTTACGGTTTACTACTTATGCAAAATTGAAGACAAAAAATCCAGAATAAAGAAGTCTATAGGGACTACTCCAAAAAAATTCAAGATATGCATTTTATTTGTCATGTAAATATCTTAAATATAAGAGATTTTCATCAAAATGTTAAGTCATTTTGAGAAAATCAAAAATTTCCAAATTTGTTCCATGTTAAGTGTAGCTGGGAGTGGGGGGATTTTCTTGAAAATCTTCGTGTCGCATCCATGGGAGATACTGAACTTAAATATCAAGTTTGGTTTGAACGGATTTTTGGTTTTTGAGATATGCTGCCCACAGACACACACACACACATACACACACCACACACACACACACGGAGCTTCTTCTAAAATGCTTTTTTGGATTCAGGGAGCACCTAAACATGTATTTTCGGTGAAATCTCGGTATCGAATTTTTGGTTGCAATAAATACCTTTTCTACGCATTATATACATAGCACGTGTAGAGAAAGATAGGCATAATAATTAAATAATTCTACGGAAATACAGTTTCAAGTGGAGAGTTGGATGCCCTTGGAAAATTGAACAAAGCTATGAAAGAATCTGATGTGTTCCATTCACATGACTTTCTCTACTCCGGTGTAACAAATTATTGTTAGAATACTTATTTTTCTATCTACTTCATGCTAATCGAGATAAATACTAGCAGAAATTGTCCTTATTACTTACTTCCTTGTAAGCAGAAGGGATTTAAGGGAATACATTAGACTAAAGCGATAGCCAAATGTTTTAAAATCTGTTGCTATGTGATTGATATTCCTTTCTTTGCATAGTCAGGAGTTGACATTCCCGAATGAGAAAAGTTTTAAATATCTTAAG
Organism: Hymenopus coronatus; assembly: GCA_030762935.1. Classification (NCBI taxonomy): domain Eukaryota; kingdom Metazoa; phylum Arthropoda; class Insecta; order Mantodea; family Hymenopodidae; genus Hymenopus; species Hymenopus coronatus. The sequence continues at coordinate 101,853,422 of CM060890.1, forward strand.
TAACTAAAACCAATAACAAGGTATACCTAAGAAATGGTCAAATCCACAAAAAAAAAAATGTATATGAACAAAAATTGTGAGTTTTAATAAGATCTATATTTTTTGTTTCGTAAGTTTTTGTCTCTCTCTTACGGTTTACCAACTATGCAAAATTCAGAAAAATTAATCCAGAATAAAGAGGTCTTCAGAGGCTTCTTCCAGAAAATTCAAGATGCATATTTTATTTTCATGTAAATATCTTAAATATAGGTACGGTATTTCAATCAAAATCGTTAGAGACATTTTTGATAAAATTGAAATCTTCCAATTTTTTTCCATATAAGGGATAGTTTGGGGTAGGGGGATTTTACTAAAAATCCTCCTTGGAAAATGCTAAACTTTGGTTTCTGAGTTATGTTGTTCACGGACACACACATACACACACACACTAGCGCGCGCGAGCGCGGACCTTTTCCTTATTTTTTTTTTTATACAGGGGAATCTGTATTTGCAATGAAATCTCGGTATAGAGTTTTTGGCTGGAGTGTACCTTTTGTATCCATGTACTATGTAGAGAAAGTAAAAATACTAGCTAACCATTTGTGCAGCATAGGAGAAGCAATTATAAAAATAAAAATAAATTATAAAATAAAACTTTAAACCACATTCTTTTACCTGATCTGAAGGAAGAAAAATGAACGACACAACCCTTCTTTAGCAAGAACACAAAGAGAAACCGAAAACCGAAAAAAAACTTTATGTAAGCAGTCTGGTGCCATAATTGGTGTTTACTTCAGCTACTAATTAGCGAATTATCTGCTACCGCTGAACTTACTACAGCGTGATTTGAGCTGACACATTTCTTTCATGGATTGTTTCAAAGCGTGTTATGCTAGCGACAACTTATTATACCTAAATTGTAGAGCAATAATGGGAGATTATTTACCTCTGTGGCAAATGTCAAAAATGTCCCCCATCCTGCATAAGGCACAATTCAACACGTCGTTCCATGTTACCGGCCACTCGTTGGAGCACTCTCTTGTCAATAGCTTGAATCTCCTTTGTGATGTGCTTCAGATCGTCCAATGTCTGGGGACGTGTGGCGTAAGCTCTGTCTTTTATGTAACCCCATAGAAAGAAGACCGGCCATGTCAAATCCGGAGATCTCGGTGGCCACAGGTTCCTGGAAATTATCCGGTCGTCAAAGAAACTTGCAATTATGTTCGTGGATTCATTTGATGTATGGCATGTAGCGCCATCTTGCTGAAAATATCCTTGACTCAGTTCTACATCGTACTGCATTTTCACGTTTACTACAGGAACAAAATATCGAAACAGCTGCCAACAATGCAATTAGGAATAAAACATAAACATCTACGCATCTAGTGACAAGGAATTGAAACTACAGAACATTCTACTTAATTTGGTGCTAAAATTGAGTCATTGATGAATTTCCAACGGAATAAAGAAATGTGTCAGATGTACATAAATCGCTCTGTAATTCGCAAGGTGTAACCGAGAGACGAGGTGTTCTATATACATTTTAAAGACGTGCATTGCATATTTTTTTTTTTGCATCCAAAGTTTGCAGAAATGCTGATTTAAAAGCAGCGGTTAGGTTTTCTTAAAACTGCTCTTATCTTCGCAAAACTAAAATTAAATTTTCAAATGGAATTTATTTCTGTGTCTAACCTGTAACAGCATATAAATTTGGGTTGTTTAGTTGAAATCGTATAACCCGCATGGAGAGAAAGAGTAACTTAAAACCAAAAATTTTAACTCTGGTAATGTATGAAAACAGAAGAAATATTTCTGAAGCCATTATGAACCTTATAAAGTTTCTAAACAATGGAACATGAGGTAGACAAGAATCAGATATCTTTTCATGTAGCCATATATGTCCACAGTTTTTCACATACAAGTATTCATTTTTGACTCTCTATGTTGCCGAAACTAATGTAACAGCTTCAAAGTTAGCGATTCTTGGCTGAAAGTAATGCAATTGTGTATTACTTTCAGTACTGGAGCTGAAGAAAATAGTAACTTTGGAGAGAGGTTGATGCGCATGTGCCATCCTATAAAATTATAGCGATTTTACAATCGATAAATTATAAATAGGAGCTTTATATCCAAAATCGAAAAGCAGGAAATATGTTCTATACGTGAATTTACTGCAAAATTGCCTGTGAACAGAGAAAGATCGAATTCACAGCCCCCAAATTACGACGGTCGGCTGATGAGTCCCAAGCTTCACACAGATAAGGTGCCACTAGGCCAATTAGACGGTAGCATCGTATAGTTTAACTCTACACTAGCTTGCATCCATATTTACAGGTCAATAGCTTGTTTAGTTTTCGAATGACAGCATTTTAAACAAGACAACGTTAGAGTTTTCACGAAAATGGAGGACAGCGATTAACAATTCCATTTAAAAGGCTTAACGCCTAAAGAAACCAAAGGGGAAATGAACAATACATTGAAAGAATCCACCCCTTCATGTTCAATGATAAAAAGGTCGGTTGCAGAGTTTAAAATGGGACGTACTATCACTAGTGATGAGTCTCGCTCTGGACGCCTGTGGAAGTGACAACCCCAGAGATCATTTAAAAAGTTCATCGTTTAGTACTGGAAAACCGCAGATTAAAGTTGTTTGAGATAGCAGAGGCTGTAAACATATCAAAAGAATGGGGTAGTATTTTAAGTAATGTTTTGGGTTTTCACAAGGTCTGTGCAAGATGGGTGCCGCGTTTGTTGACACCTGCTCAAAAGTTGCAAAGAAAAACTTTTTCTGTTAAGAATGTAGACCTCTACCCAGTGAATGTAATAAAAACATCTACCCTCATAAAAATTCCAGTACTTTTTTGAGACGATTTATTACCATGGATGAAATTTGGATACATAACTACACACCAGAAAGTAAATGACAGTCAAAACAGCGGATTGCGTCAGGTGAAACAACCCCAAAAAAAGGCAGAGTCAATTTTGTCAGCTAACAAGGTTAAGGTGAGTATTTTCTGGAATGCACAGGGAATTATTTTTATTGATTACTTGGAAAAAGGCAAAGGTATCACTGTTGACTACTATGCAAGCTTACTGCTATATTTGAGTGATGAGGTGAAAAGAAAGACAAGAGGTCCGGGACTTATCAGCCGACCTTAGTTCATGTTCCAACATTCCTATTCCTGAGAGAAGTCTTAAAATGGGCAATGCAAATATCTATGACTGTAAGTTAGGGTCCTTGGTTTCGAGAATCGATCCTTTAAAATAAACATGTACATAATAACATATTTACCCGTAGAAAATTGAACGTGTTTTGTCATTAATTAAAATCTAGTTATAAGTGTCCTCTATAGCTATACCCAAGGGCAGAGAACAGAAAATGCTATGCTAAATACAAAGTATGTGACATGGGGAGCCAGACACAATCATGGTAACTGTCACATGATAGTCGGAAAACTAACGATTAAACACAGTGGGAGCAAAATTGCAATATGGAGACATGCGATTTTAGAAGGCAGTTCACTCCTTAAAGGGGTCGAGAGGCGAGTATCCTGAGAGTGCTTCAGAACTTAGAAATGTTCAGTACCTGGGCTCAAGTATTAACAGACCGTGGTGAAAACCACTTTTCTACTGAAATATTAAACGGTGGCGAATTGAAGGTGAACGTATAGGCAAATAAAAAAGCGAATTGAGTAAAATGCTCAGTTTCTTACCGTTTTACGGAGGTTTCGTAAGGAGTGAGGCATCGCTACTGGCGAATAACTGCTGATAATTGCACTATGCGACTAGAGGGGTAGCGCTGTAATGAGGGCAAGGGAAGGTGGGGGAGAAGCGTAGAGCATCTGGCCTTGAAAGAAAGCCTCGTTTTAATGTTCTTTAGACCTATCTTCAAATTCTTAATGCATATAATGGAAAATGCTGTAAATGTGATTTAAAATAAGCAGTGTTTATTGTGTTAAACGATTCTTTATTTTGGTTAATTACATTTCCGTGAAGTTGCACAATTTGTGAAATTTGTCGAACTGAGTTACCAGCTTTCCATAGACCAATTATCTGGCCACGTGTAGTTTCTGATATGTACATCATGGTGTGAAACAAGCAACAGTTGTCGCTTGTTGAGATTTTTTGTAATCCATTTTCTTTAAGTCGCCTAACTGCAAGGTCTTATAACGACTTTAAAAGCATGATACAAACTTTAACACATATTTTTAGACATACAACATTATACAGTGCATTAACTTTACAATAATTTATCATACAATTTGGTGCATTTAAAAAACTGTATCCGTCTAAGACTTGAGCTCAGATTCTTCAATGACTGCTTTAGGTTATCTGGAATCTTGAGTTTTTTCCTGTAGAGTTGGTAGCGCGGGCAGTTCTCGCTATGTGATGGATACTGTTCCTTGTATTGCAGGTTATGCATTGCGGTGGCTCTTCTTTAGAGAGGATATAGGAGTGTGTAAGTTTTGTATGTCCAATTCGGATTCTAGTTATGAGTATCTGGTCACGACGATTTAGGAATTTGACTGAAAAAGGTGCTGTAGAATTACCTCTTGCATCGTGGAGTTTACTTTTGGGAGACGTAACCCAAGAGCTTTTCCGTGTATCGCGGAGAGTTCTTTTCAAATGAGCATTGACTTCTTGATATGGAATTTTCGCACTTAGTTTTGTGGGCTATTAAAAGAAGTAATCAGAACTTCTCTTTCATTCCGACAAGTCATTGGTTTGTACTATGTCTTGCCTATCGCAACAAGCAACATGAATACCGCTTAGGGATTGGAGAAGGGTAAATAGAGGGAAAGAAGGTGGAGGGAGCTAAGAAGGCCACTTTAAATATTTATGATACCCTTGCAGTTTACTGAATTCACTGTCTGTAGTAGAAGACGAGTCGCACGCCGATCAACAACCTCGGAACACACGATAAAATCTCCAAGTGTCATGACCCATCTTCCCTCATCCAGTAGCACACGATTATTTCATTAAATAATGAGGTGTTGAGGACATCATTACTCAACGTAACTGGGCAACCTCAGGGCGTCCCTAAAGTGTCCAGCTAATATTGGAGATTTAGAAGCCAAATTCCCAGAAGCAGCTGTGCTAACTTGGTTGGGATGCGACTGGAGATGAATGTGGGAATGATAGATCTGAGAAGGCCTGAAACCTAAATTAACCCAACCTAGCTGCGGTCATGCTCCAATTAGGAACTCCCTTGGTAGATCCAAGAATCGATCTCGGAAGTCCAATAATGGTAGCCAGACGCTCTGACCGCAAGACAACAGGTTGGTCCTGAAATGCTACACAAGTGAATCATGCAACATCTTTGTGATGCAAATTCTCTACCACATTCATAGTAAGTAGAGACGGTATTGCATTCCATCTAAAAATTTTATATAGAGATTTCACTGAAATTACCCGCTTTCAGATGCCAGAAAAAAAAAGTTTATAAGGTCCGTGTGTATGCGTGTCTTTGTGAACACCATAACTCAACATCGAAAAGACGGCTAAGTTGGTATCTATATTCAACATCTTTCAAAGAAGCAACAAGAAGAAAATATCTCACCTAAACTAGCTTTTACGTGGAAAAAGTTTCGAATATTTGACTCTCAAAATTGGCTCTGAAGATTTAATTAACTTACCAAAAAGACTTTCATGATAAATAAAATAGATTTATTGAATCTTCTGGGAGTAACCTGAGAAGCCATCTTCATTCAGGGTGTTTTTTGCATAACTAATAAACCATAAAAAATGGCGTGTTATTTATGGACGCTCTTTAACTACTGTGGTTTTCAGCGTCCCATTCTAAATTGGGCGTGAAAGACCGCTTAATTTTGCTCAGAGGCCTCTGTATCAGGCTTGAGGTTCTTTTACGTGCCGTAAATCTACGACACTGGACCAACGGCTTTACTTCCCTCCCGAAGGAAGCCATGCTAAGGATTATTGAACCCGCGACCTTGGGTATATGAAGTCAGCATGGTAACCATTACACCACAGAGGGCGACAATAAACCGTAAAGAGAGACAAAAATCATACTACAAAAATACTAATCTCTTTATATCAAAACAATTTGTATAGAGTTGACTATTTCCGAGATATCCTATGTTATTGATTTCAATTCTAAAATACGTTTACTATTCTCAAATGCTAAGTTGTTATTCCTTCTTTCTTTCTCCTGGTCAAGCAGCAAAACGAAGTTTTAAAATATCAAATAGTGACCAGCTCTTAAAATATTTGCCTATTGCTTAACCTTCCTCTGTTCCCATTGTATCTACTAGTGAAATATGTAAAAACAATAAATCTAATAAGGTTTATCTAGATTAATGTGAATTAACTACAATAATAAAATTTTAAGATTTGTTAAAGATTCGGTAGAAAAAAGCCATGAAAATGTAACATCACATTTTTATGCAAGTATGCAGATTAAAAGAAAGTACTTTACTTAAAACGTGTTTATTTATTTACAGTCTGAGAGATATAAGTTTATCTTTACTTAACTAATAGCACACAGTTTACGTTTAGGTAGACATTACTTCACGCACACACTTCCTCAACAATGTTTCACTTCCGCACTATCGCAGAACACTACATTTATATGTGAAACATCGTATGTGTTCATTCACATGACTTTCTCTTTCCGTTCTGCAATCAAAATATTCTTACAAAGATTTATTCTTCTACCTATTTTATGCTAATCAAGATAAACATTAGTAAAAATGGTCTTATTACTTATTTCCTAGTAAGTGGAAGGAAAATAAAGGAATACAAGGCTAAAGAGGTGGTCAAATCTTTTAAAAGCTGTTGCTATGTGAACGATTTAAAAATTCGGATCTCTTTGCATGGCCAGGAGTAATTCAATTGATACACGCTGAAGACTTCCAGTTTGAAAAAATAAGTATTTTAAAATTAAAAAATGACAAGGAACATCTTGGAAATTGTTAACCCTACCAAAAACGGTAAATGATAAATATTGTGTGTTTTAAACAGACCTACATTTTGTTGTGTAGTAAGTTTTTGTCATTTGCTTACGTCATTCCGAATGAAGAGGATTTCAGCGGCTATTCCCAGAAAATGCAAGACATACATTTTATTTGTGATGTAAGTATCTTTAATATACGGTATTTCAATCAAAATCGTTAGCTTGTTTTTAAAAAATGAATATTTTCGAAATATTTTCTCAAGTAAACGGTAGTCTGGGGCGGAGGAAATTCCTTAAATCTTGGTGTCACATCTTTGGAATATGCTGAACTTAAATATGAAGTTTAGTATCAACCGACCTTTCGTTTTTATAATTATGGTGCTCACAGATAGACATGGACACACACACACATACATAGGGATCTATGTTCTAATAATGCTTTTTATGGTAGCAGAGGACCCTAAAACGTATACTTGCAGTGAAATCCTGGTGTAGAATTTTTGAGTGAATGCAATATCTTATCCACCTACTTACTATCCACGACGTAGAGAAAGTAAAAAGTAACAGTTGCCTTCAAATTATAATCCATGTCAACGACTAACGACAGAATTAAGTAATATTAATAATTTCAGTTGTCTATTTCATTCATGTATAAGTGACCATTTAAGTTAAACTGACAATCTTTCTGGCAGTTTTCAATTTTACTCGATGGGTAATTATTTTCTTTTAGTGTCGCTAGCTATTATTTTGGGGTACTCCAAAGAAAAAGAGTGTTCATAGCTGCGTATAGAATGATCATATTGATTTGTATTTAAAGTGGGAATTCTAATGGCAACTAACCGCCCCGTGCTATGAAACAGTTGGTTTATTTATCTGAAGAATGTCTCTGTTTCAGAATACGAAAAAATCTAAAACATAAACGAGTGTATCCTAAATAGCTAAAACATTAAACTGGAAATACGAGGTCGATCGAAGTCAATGGAGTCAGTAATTTAATTTGTCATTGTTTATTCTTTTAAAAAAGGTATATATATATATATATATATATATATATATATATATATATATATATATATACACCCGTACACAAATGGCTATGCTGGTCCGGTAACTCAATCGGTAGAACACGTAACTGATATTAAGGGGTCCCGAGTCTTTTTTTTTTTTGGGGGGGGGTAGTGTTTAACGCTCGCTTTAACACCTTTGGTGCGATAGGGGGAGGGAAACTGGAAAACCCGGAGAAAACCCTCCCCAGAGCCGCTTTGTCCACAACAAATCTCATGCGGTGGCTTGGGATCGAACCCGGGCCATCTAGGTGAGAGGCCACGGCTCCGCCCAAGTGAAGGTATATGATGATAAAAGGTAGATATGGGAAGACAACTAAGTGGACAACTAGAACTGTCAGTTCTCTGGCGATTAATCATGGCAGGCGGTGAAGGTCAGAAATTTTTAACTCACGCACGAAAGAAATTTAAGAAGTTGAGCGACGCAGAGCCCTGTTAAGTACGTGCCTGAGAGAGCGTGAGGTCTGTCAGCAAGAACGGTATAACCCCTTCACGTGACAAATGTTGAAGACAGGCCTTCTAAAACCACAGACATAGCCCTGCTTTCATAAATACTCAAGAAATGACTTACACGAATTCTAATTCTTAGCTCTACTTAAATTTTATCACGAAAATCGTGATTCTATGTTATTAAATGTATCTCAAAATTACCAAAATATAATCGCCACAATAAACTGTTTAAAAAACATCCCACAGCTAATATAAGCGTTACCTCACTTAACTGTGCTTTTGCTTCAGGACCTACAATTTTCCGTGTTCTAAAAACACATACTTTGGTCAAACGAATAGATTATAGTCATTTATAAATGGCTTAAATAGATTATTATTTGTTAGTGGGATGTTTAGTTTACACGAGCGCGAGTGTTCTGAGCAAATAATAATCTAATAAGCCACGTGTAACATACAACGTTGTATCCTATTCTAATATTAACTGAAATATTCTTATATTTAGTAATATTAATATTATCAGACGCTGCGCCGTGGGCGAGTGGTTAGACCGCTCGCCTCCCATCTAGGCGGCCCGGGCTCGATCCCAAGCCCCCGTATGTGGGATTCGTGGTGGATGAAGCGGCGTCTGATCAGGATTTTTCCTCCGGTTTCTCCGCCACTCATTCCATCAATTTCTCCTTCATCATCTTTCCAATCATCAATTTCGCTTACATTTCCTCATGTTCAAGTCTGGCAACGTGCTGACCCGCCGTAACAGGTTCTCCATTTTAGGACTTCGTACTGTTGGCTCCTCGACAGGCTTTTGACCCTGGGCATTGGCTTGTAAGTACTAGGAGGATGTTAGTCCTACATATACGGGCAGGGTAAGCCGATTACGAAACGAATATTATGAGAGTTGCCATTACGAGGAATTGAATTTTAGTCGTGACGTAGGTAGTGCTTTGTTGCTGCTTAACCCCGCCGGAATAAACAGCTTCTATTCTGGTTGTTTAAACTGCACCACATAAATCAATAAATGAATTAAAAGGGATATTCCCGAAGAAGTTTTAGATTATGCTAAAATAGTCTGTAGTTGGTCTGTTACCTGGCAAGTTGAAAGACTTATATGTCAAAGAATTTTCATTATTTAAAGAATGGAGAGCTGCCAAATAAGTTAAAATATCTTACAATGAAATAAAATACTTCTTTTATTTCACGATGAAATAAAGACTCACTTTTGTTGTTTCCTAGGATACATGAAATACATACATGCAGTCTATAGGATAGGATAAAATTATTTTATTTTCTTCTGTAATACTTTAATAGCATTTTAACTCCTTGCGGTGGGCTTATGCGTTGTATCCCATATGCGGTGGACTTATGCTGTGGCGTATTCTCCTAATCACCATGTTCGGAGCGTTCTCGGCTTCGTGCCCAGATTGGTGACGTTGGCGGTGCTTTAAGACTCACTCCACTACCAATAAGTAGACCCACGTACCTGTTGATGTGAATCCACTACCGGTGATATGCCTCGGAGTTGCTCAGTCTGCACGATAGTTGACTCTCTCGGAGTGGTACAGCTAATGGGGATAGTCCAGGAAGTGATCTTATAATAATGTAGACGTACTTAACTTTCCTTGCGTTTATTTTAACTGGGAGGTGTGAGATAAGTACTTTGCTTCACAATTCTGCTAACTTAAACACTTGCTAGGAACTTTAATACTTGGTTATTCACACGTAATTATATATACTTCTTCTTTGATTCTGCTTTACACAATATAATTTAATGCACATCACTGACTTTAAATACACTTGACTTAGAGTGCTGTAAACTACTAAGTATCGTTATGATTTACAGTGCTTCACTTTGTAGTGAAGTGACGTTCAGCATGTCAACCGACAGCATAACAATATTACAAGATCAGACAACAGACAGCAACATACAGCATTAGACGAGAGACATACAGCCCCGATGTGCCTTCCTCTGTTCCTTATATACTAAAAATGTCATCATGGCGGCCTCTTTCTGATTGGACAGAAAGGCCGCGCAATTGACGCAAATATTACCCAAAATCCACTGTTCTCATCTCAGGGTGCACCGCAACACCCACGTGACACGTGTTGCACAATGGAAAATCACTCTTTTTCTAATTTTAAGGTTTACCCCCGGCGTATACCGTTGGTACGTGATTGGACAAAAGAAACCTTTTAACAAAGAGCTTCCCACACCACTCTCCTAGCTCGGCGTCAGCTTTTTGCTTTTGCTTTGCTCCAAGCTGAATTTACTCTGTTAAATACATAAGTTAATAAACAGTTGTTCCCTTTAACTATACACTGCTACATAATTAACAAACTAACAATAGTTTTTGTAGAGAAGCTACTCAACAGTCTCATCTTCTAGTGACAAAATCGATAACACTTTTCACATTGTAATGTATTATATTAAAATGTGCGAATTCAATTTCATTTGCGTTCACTTGTAAACATTTTAATTATTTGTTCATACAAAAATTACTATTATTGCATACTGACCAGCTAATAAAATTAAGTATCTAAAAATGGAATACTGAATCTATAGGGAAAAAAACCTGATGTGTTCCATCCACATGCCTTTCTCTACATTCTATAACAAATTATTGTTAAAAATCTCATTCTCATTTTCTATCTACTTCATGACAATCGAGATAAACATTAGCAGAAATACTTTCTTTAAGTAGAAGAAAATGGAATACACTAGCATAAAACGATAGTTTAAAAGTTTTACATTTTGGATGAAGTCCGTTTCTTTGTATTGCCAGGAGTTGACAAATTCCCGTATTTGAAAACTTTAAGTATTTTAAAACTGAAAATTATAACCAGGAATATCTACGAAATGGCCAATTCAACGAATAAAAGTATATGACATTAATTGTGTGTTTTAGCATGCTCTACACTTTTTGTTAAGTAAGATTTTGTGTATCTCTTACGGTTTTCCAGTTACGCAAAATTCAGCAAAATTCATTCAGAATAAAGAGATGTTTAGAGGCTATTACCATAAAACTTAAGATATAAATTTTATTTGCCATATAAATATCTTTAATATACGGTATTTTAATCAAAATCCTTAGAGCAATTTTTGAGATAGTCAAAATTTTCGAAATCTTTTCCATGAAAAGGGTAGTGTGAGGTGTGGGGATTTTTCTCAAATCTTCTTGTCGCATCACTGGAAGGTACTAAACTTATATACGAAGTATGGTATTTTACCGACTTTTCATTTTTGAGTTATCGTGTTCACAGATACACGTACACACACGCAGACACACACGGCCCTTTTTATGAAAATACTATATTGGGATACAGGGGACCCTAAAACGTGTATTTCCGGTGAAATTTCGGAATCGAATTTTTGGGTGGAGTCCAATACCTTTTCTATACACTATGTACATAGTACGTGTAGAGAAAGTAATAACGAAAACTAAAAGTATGTATTAACTAAAAACTGTATTCACTTATGAAGTATTTTGAATTTTCAGAATTATTTTATAATAGAAGGATAAATTAGAGAAACGCATTTCGCTATACTGAACGCACTTTAGCTAATGGAAGACAATTTCCTACCTTCTGTGAAAGTGCAGCGAGAGTGAAATGCCTGCGTTATTTTGCGTCTCCAGTTTTCCGATAGGGCGCTTGCATTTTAAATATCTTCGGTTTTAATGCTGCAGAGGCGATTAAAGAAATCCGATCAGACTTCCATGGAAATTCCGATAATAGCACGTGCTGTGCAATACCGGCTCTCTCGCCGTTGCAGTACGTATTAGCACGCATTAACGCCAGTAGCTATCGCGCAAACTTTTTGAGCCATAAAAATACACGGTGTTCAAAAAATGGGCTCACATTTTTGAGGGGTAAGAACATTTATACGAATGACGGAAATTCACTATTATGGACATAGTTCGGTCCGGGGTCACGAAGCTGCCGGATTGAGGTTCGGTGCACACAGAGTATAGGCGTGGTGTCTACAGCCCGTTTCAAAACGTGTTACACTATAGCATTGCTCAGAGCCTGGCCTCGTTCACTTCCTGCTAGTAGATAAATCAGTGAATTCTGAAACATAAATCCATAAAATGAGAAAGGCACTGAACAAACTTGTAAATGATTCAAACATATTTTGAGTGATAGGAGGAGAGCTTATTCTTTCAATACAGTACAGATGAATCTTGTAATTTACTGCAATGAATTCTGAGTGAGTTTGGTTGATTTATGTTAATTGTCTTTTTAAAACTCGCACATTATTATCCTGAATTGTTTGTATCAAGCTTTTTGCTTAAATTTGTAAAAGTATAAGGCGTTTTTATATACTAATCATGTTATGAAATAATTGGTTTATTGTGTTATTTTATGAATTAGAACGATGCATATATTGAGCTATTTTTTGAACAGATTATATTTGGTATGCATGTATACATTACAAACCTTCCCCTACTACTCTCTTTTTATATAGCTGCTTTCTCTGTGTGTTCGTAACTGTGTGCGCTTCGGATCCCAAAACCGTTTTAGTTATGGGTGTAAACCAATATTACACAACATAAGCCACATAAGTTTGTATGTCCACTTATTTGTGACTTTTGTAATACGTATACTTTCTGATTTACCTGTCATTCAATTTCTGTTACCACTGCTCCGGAGGAAGGACCCTTCTATAGAAATTGTCTTCACAATTTTGTGTTTAGTATATATCAAGCATATGAGGTAGGATTTACTTAACCTTCTCTGTCTGTTCTAAACAAACAATTATTACAACAGATTTTTCTTTTATCTACATAATGCTAATCAAGATAAACATTACCAAAAATAATCTTACCATTTAGTTCGTTATAACTAGAAGGGAAATAAAGGAATATGCTAAAGCGATAGTCCACCCCTTTAAAAGCTTATCGCTGTGCGTCTGTCGTTGAAATTCGTTTCTCTTTCCAAGGTAAGAACCAAAACAGTTTAAACAAAATATAACCTCCTGCTTCAGTAAAATTTAAGTTGTTTAAAACTGGAACAATAACAAAGAATGCCTCGGAAAGTGTGCAGTAATTTTCGCATATCTCTCACATTCATCCAGAACGAACAGGTCTTCAGAGACTATTCCCAGAAAATTCAACATACATTTCGTTTATAATAAAAATGTCTAAAACATATGCTATTTCAATCAGGATCGTTATGGAATTTTTGAGAAAATCAAACTCTTCGAAAAAATGTTTCATGTAAAGGGTAGTTGGAGGGGGGGGGATATTTTCCTGAAAATCTTCGTATCATATCCTGGAAGATTCTCAAATACCAAGTTCAGTATTTAACGAACGTTTAACGTTTCGCTCTTGAGCTATGCTGCCGAAAGACACACACACACAGTCATTTTTCAATTTGTTTTTGGATTCGGGGAGTCTCGAAACATATATGTATTACCGGTGAAATTTCGGTATCGAATTTTTGGGTGCAACACAATACATTCTCTATTTATGTACGTTGTACATATGTGCTTAAAACAATAATTCATTCTCACATTAGCAGGGATATGATACTGCATCTTATTGTTATGTTCTTTAGAAAGTAAGAAAAAGTATTTTAGAAATCCCTTTTCGCAAGGCTCTCAAAACGCTGCTGACATCAGTGATATCGCCGTCTAGTGGTTTCGTTCACGAAGGCTGTATAGAGTCTTTCAAAAGTCACTTCAAAATTTAAACCCCTATAAATATGAATCTGAAATTGGATAAAATAAAAGAAGTCACATATGGGCAAGCAATGGGATTTGGCTCTTTTGTTTTTGTTACTTTTTGTTTTGTTTTTTTTCAGTTCACCGTTACATTGGGTAAAGTTTAATTGAATTAAAGGTTAGTAACGTTACTAAAACGGAAAACCCGGAGAAAACCAGTCCCTGCGCCACTTTGTCCACTACAAATCCCACATGCGGTGGCCTGGGATCGAACCCGGGAAGTCTAGGTGAGACACGAGTAGTCTAACCATTCGGCCACGGGGTGGCCTCACAAAGATACATTGTACATTTCTGCGAGATATTGTTAAAATGTCTTTATTTCACTGTTTAACCTTCTCATAGGTAGGAATTACACCCTAGGACTTACAGGACAACGCCTGAGGTCAGCTGTCTGTTGAGGAACTGAGGCTCTAGATCAGAGAACGTAGCCAGGATTGGTGATCAGCCGATGCCTAGTATAAAAGTGAAGAAGTGGAAGATATGAAATGACGGTGAAAGCGATGAAAAGGAAGATGGTATGGAGCAAATGGTGGAAACCGAAGAACCCAGAGAAAACTCGTACAGATGTCGCTTTGTCCACCACAAATCCAACATACGGTGCCCTAGAACTCGGGCCGCCTGGGTGAGAGGTGGGCAGTCTTAATATGCTGAATGAAATATTAATTTTTGTAACATTTTTATACCTTATAAAGTTGAAATAAATTAGTAAGATCTTTGCATCAAATCTAAATTGTCTGAGATGTAAAAACTGCAATGAAATGTGTACAAATAATACCGTAAAAATTATCAGCTTACAGAAGTGCTTGAAAATACAGTTTTAAGATTATAATATTAAATTAGCTCTTATTTGGAGAGATTGTTCACTAAAACACAATGTATTCTGTTCGGAGGAGGGGTACTTTTTAATGTAAAACACAATAGCCTTGGCTTGTCATTTATAAATTACATCTCTTTTAATGAGGTGGGGAAAAAAGTGTTATGGAGCAGCATTCCACGAACATATACAAAAACTAAGTCATAATTGGCACTGTCTTTAATTATCCCTTTACTAAGAGTTACTTTTGGTTTTGTTTCAGTACTAAACCTTGATCGGAATGGATAATGAGCTCGCCTACAGCTGCCCACAAAACTGTCTGGAGAACCACAACAGTATCTGATGTAGACATATACCCTAGAATAGACCATAAATGTAAGCAAAAATTCTCTACAGGAAAATCAATTTCTTTTTTAATGCTATACCAGGCATTTGATTGATCACAAATTCGTGATGTGCTATGATTCAAAATGGACTGGCAATTGACCTGGATTGTAAGTCTCTGGAAGTGTAAGCTCCTGGAAGGTTTGGTAAAGGCTGTGCTAACATCCACGTTTGGACGGCAAAATCAAATTAGCATTATTATTTTTTAACTAGCTAATATTATTTTTGATATAATAATTACAATAATTTGAAAAGTAGGGCAGACTGTTGTTGAAGAAAAAGAAGATAGTAATAATAGTTTTCAACTAACTTTACCGATAACGTTCCTTTAAATATACGTATTTTTCAGAAACAGTTCTGATTTCATTTAAATAAAATATTTATATATTGATACACAAACTTTTATCTTAAATATTCTGTGAAATCCAGTTCATTCCCACTGAAAAAATGAAATAAAAGCTGATGTGTTCCATTCACAATCTTCCTCTAGGCGTTCCACATACAAACCACTCATACAAATTATCACTCTTTTATCGATTAGCTTGAACTCCTTGGCACAGCTCATTAAGAGCCTTAGCCTACCGCCCGGCCGCTGCGTACCCCACCTCGGTCCATTACAGACGTCATGGAATTCGTCTATCTACTTCATGCCAATTGACATAAGCATAACAGGAATTGTCATATTACTTAGTTCCTTATAAGTAGGAGGGAAATAAGGAAATACAGTAGACTAAAGTGATATTCAAATATTTTAAAAGTTGTCGCTATGTGAAACAATTGAAGTTCGGTTCGCTTTGCATAGCTAGCAGTTAAACACTTCCCGTTTTAGAAAAGTGAATTAGTTTAAAATTGATACCAATAGTAAGGAATATCTCAGAACGGCCAACTCTATATAAAAGCGTTTAGTCATAAATTACGTGTTTTAACGAGATCTAAATATTTGTGTAGTAAGTTTTGCCTATCTCTTACAGTTTACCAGTTATACAAAACACAGGAAAATTAATCCACGACAAAGAGGTTTTCACAGACTATTCCCAGAAAATTAAAGATATAAATTTTGTTTGTTATGTATGTATCTTCAAAATACGGTCTTGCAATCAAAATGGTTAGAACTATTTTTGAGAAAAACAAAATTTTCAAAAACAAATTTTCCGTGTAAAGAGTAGTGGGTAATTTTCTTTAAAATGGTCGTGTCACATCCTTGGAAGATATTAAATATAATACCAAGTTTGGTTTTTAGCGGTATTTTCGTTTTTGAGGTATACTGTCCACAGGCACACACCGACCTTTTTCTAAAAATGCTGTTTTTGGACTCAGGGTACCTCTTTACATATTTTCGGTAATCTCGATATTGAATTGTTCGGTGAAGTAGAATACCTTCAATAGCTACATTGTATGTACATTCGTGTTGGAGTAATTAATAAACTGAAAATCCCTAAGATGTAGAAAAAAAAACTTTTTAGATCAATGATGAGAAAATATTACTTCCACATTTTCAACGTAACAACGGAAATATTTGTTGCTGTATATTCAAGTTTCCCTATGTTGAAGTTTACTTTCTTGGGCATCTGTTAGCATGGCTAAAACTCGCGCCGTGGCCAAGTGGTAAGACCACTCACCTCTTACTAGACGGCCCGGCTTCAATCTCAATGTGAGATTTGTAATGGACAAAGCGGCGTTGGGGCGGGTTTTCTCCGGGTTCTCCGGTTTCCCCCGCCATCGCATTCCACCAGTGCTCCATCTTCATTCATGTATCATCAGTGTCACCGCCTGCGGTGCCATAAGTAGTTAAAGCGGGCGTTAAACACTACAAAAATGGCTAAAACACAAATGTAGCTTTGGTATAAGTGACCATTGTATCCCAAATATGTATTGTCTAATTTAATACTAATTCAATGACAAAGAATGTAAAGTGGAATAAAATTTTACTGAAGTCTTGAAATTCATTGATAGACAAAAAATTATCTGTAAAAATTATCCTTGACAATAATTTTTCTTTTATTAATTTCTCTACACGCACTATGTATATAGTGTATAGAGATTAAAATTCGATTCCAAGATTTAACCGGAAATATCTGTTTTAGGGTCCCCTTTATCTAAAAAAAAGCATTTTCGGAAAAAGGTCCGTGCGTGTGTGTGTGTCTGTGAACACGATAACTCAAAAACGAAAACTCGGTAAAATACCAAACTTGGTATTTAAGTTTAGTATCTTCAAGGAATGCAACACGAAGATTTTGAGAAAAAAAAACCCTACCCCCAACTACCCTTTACATGGAACTTCTTTAGAAAATTTTGATTTTCTTAAAAATGGCTCTAAAGATTTTGATTAAAATTTCATATATTAAAGATATTTACCTGACAAATAAAATGTATATAGTGAATTTTCTGGGAATAACCTCTGAAGAATACTTTATTCTGGAGGAATTTTACAGAATTTTGCGTAACTGCTAAACCGTAAGAGATAGACAAAAACTTACTACAGAAAAAAAATGTAGAACACGTTAAAACACATAATTTATGTTATATACATTTTTTGGTCGAGTTCATCGTTTTTTAGACATTCCTTGTTTTTGGTTTCTGCTTTGAAAAACTTATACTTTTCTCATACAGGAATTTGTCAACTGCTGTCCATACAAACAAACAACTTCAGTGACATAGCAACCAGCTTTTGACTATCACTATGGTACTCTCTTATTTCGCTTCTACTTACAAGGAAGCAAGTAATAAGACTATTTCTGCTAATTTTTTTTCTGATTAGCATGAAGTAAATAGAGGTATAATTATTTTAAGAATAATTTGTTGCAGAGATGTAGAGAAAGGCATGTGAATGGTACACATCAGATTTTTTTTTCATTTAACACCCTTTTACTAAATATGTGTATGAAATGGGAAGGCGAACGTAACTCTGAAATGAGCTCGGGGATTTGATTGTACACGATAAAATTAATGAATAATGTAGAAAGCTCAGGTTATAACTCTGTTATTATGTAAGAGTCATTAGCGGCAAGAAAAGCAATTAGCTCTAAATCAGAATCGCTAGGATTATTAGGTTTCGGGAAATTCGGGGTGATAACACTTATATAGAGTGAAAGAAAGACATTTCTTCGGAGCCTTTTCTTCCGCCTGGTGAATTTGAAATTGAACTTTAGCGCTTGTAGGAACAGCCACTAATAACTGTTAGTAATAGGATTTGCAATGACAATTGGTATGTATAATATACATACTTTTAGTTGCAGAATGCGGAATGTTCTCCTGTGAACCTGCTTATTATTAATGTTAGCTATTTATTGTCTAGATAGGTGGTGTACCTACTACGGCATCATATAAAGTAGTATCAAATTGCCTTAGATTTGTGGTCTCGCTGAAACGATATCTCCATATCAGTTAAAACATGGTATGCTACTTGAAAATCACACGTCAACAATAGCAATGAACTGCGCCCTCCAACGAGCTCCGCATTTCAACCCTTATTGTTCTGGCGTCAACATTCTAAGAAATGTATTAGGTCGGGATTGTACTGTCCAGCCCCAAATTACACTCTATACATGTATAGCTTTATGAATTGTTCATCTTTAGCAATTTCTGGGATTGTTTTGGACTCTGTATGAATGTCAAATGTCACCTCTGTACATGTGTTACTCCGTGTAACTGTCACAACCTCTGGAAATTCAATCTACAATAAATCAATCAATTCAGAGTCAGTTCTTAGGAATTAGTTGGTTGAAGCGCACGGAGGCCGATTTCTGGAATGAGAAAGGAAATAAGAATGCGGAGAACTTAGTGAAAGAGTAAGATGTTTCAGATACTACTATGCAGCGTAAAGGTTTGTCAAAGTACAATGTTGGAACATTGGTGGGAAGTCTTGAAGTAGGCGGGAATTGTATTAATAAAAGGGCGTGCATTCCGAAAGTCTACATTTACGGTTTTTCTGCTTCTTCGCCTTCGTAGGCGACATAAGTTAAATTGTCAACGGTCGGTAGCGTTCAATTGATGCGCACGGCTTCTCAGCCAGTTATCGGTGATCGATCAGTAACTTTTGCCAACAACGTAAAGTTCTTACTACTCTGGAAGTTAGAAAAGTTAATAAAAATGTAGTTATAATTACTCAAGCTTAGATTCAAGAACAGTTGATTATTCATTTTATAACAAACGGCAAGTCAATGAAACGGAGTTATTAGCCTCCATTAAATATTCTTGGTAAAAGGTGTTGTCCATTCGTGCCTCACCTACACATACACTGAGAGAATTATCTCAGCTTACCACTAGCTGGCAGCAGGAGCGGAGCAACAAAAACCCTAACACTCACATCTGTCGGGAGGCTTGAAACCCTTCGTACCGAAAACCACCTTTGATATTCCCGTAGACAAACCATGTAGGAATCAAATCTGTTGTAGCTCATTCACATGACGTTCTCTATCTGTTCTGCAAACAAACTATTCTTATAAAAGATTATTATTTTATATAGATAATACTTATCGAGTAAAGAAATTGTCTTATTACTTGCTTCCTTGTAAGTAGGAGGTAAATACGGCTATGCACTGGGCTAAAGTGATAGTTAAATCTTTTTAATAGCTATCACTATACTATTGACATTGAAATTCGGTTTTGTCTGCAAGGCCAGAAGTAAAACAAAATTGAAAAGTGATATTGATATGAAAGGGCTGAGGACTCCCGTTTGAGAAAAGATTAAGTACTTCAAAAAACTGAAACCAATACCTAGCTGTCGAAAAATGCTCCATATAAAGACTAGTTTGGAGTGGGGAGATAGTCCTGAAAATCGTATCGCATTCTATTATCGCAGTCGGCTTAGGACTGACACCCCCTAGGACTTACAAGTGGATGCCTAGGGGTCAGAAGTCTGTCGGAGAGCCAACGGCATGAAACCACAGAATGGAGCACCTGGAACGAGTGGTCGGCCCCAGCCAGATATGATCATTTAGGAAGTTGATGATATGAATTGCAAGCGAAGTGAATGAAAAGGGGGTGATGGAGAAATTGATGGAATGAGTGGCGGGGAAAACCGGAGGACGCGGAGAAAACCCAACCAGATGCCACTTCGTCCACCAAAAATTCCACATGCGGGCGCTTGGGATCGAACCCAGGCCGCCTAGTTGGGAGGCGGGCTAGAGAAAGTAATACCTGTTGGGTCTCCTAGGGTTCAATTACCATTATCACAATCACAATCACTCCCATTCCAATATTCAAAAAAAAAAAAAGAAAAATGTGCCGCCGTAATCGGGAATCGAACTTTCCTCTGGGTAGAGAACTTCGGGTGTTAACAGCTCGTCTACAGAGCCAGTTAGAATATATAATTTTGATAATTATTATCAAGCAAAATTTTAATACGTATTTAGTAGTCGGCTCAATTGGAAGTTCTTCAAATCGAAGCTGGAATTCTGCAATGGCCATAAGATGCAATGCTGATGGATATCCCTGCTGCAGACGGAGCGTGATGTTACTTGAATAGAGGCATTCTCTCTCTCTCTCTCTCTCTCTCTCTCTCCCCTCCTCCTCTCAAGTAGAGAGTCCTCATTTTGCAATCCGAGTAATTAATATGGACCGCGCTTCCCTGTAGTTTGAGCGCTTAGGCAATGGATTTAAGAACTCCTTTTAAACCGGTATCTTCTAATGTTTGTATATGAGCATTTTAAGACAAGCCGTCCTATAATCAAATTTTTCATGCAGTCTTCGTTCTGAAATTGAGCGCAAAAATATTAAAATACAAGACTTGGTCACGATGGTGGTCGAATCTGTATTCAAATCTGAACCTGCTGCTTTGACATTAATGCATCACACTTGAATACAATAAGAATAGAAATTACCCTTTCTTAGTAGTTTAGTTACAAAATATAACCTGAAATTTTAAAACATTATACATTTGTAATTTTGGGACAGAACGAACCAAGAGCGTCAACGTCCTGGTCTAACAGTAAACTTTGATTTTCATACACCATTCTCGATATTGTGAGAGTACTATATGTGACCACTCTTACGTTTGCTTTGGTATGTAGCGGTGGGAAGTGCGGCGCGACAGTTATCGGAGACTTCGGAATGTGACACACATGGTTTCTTCCAGAATTTTCGGTTTCCACAAGTTTCCAGAAAGTGTGTGACGTCATTTTCTAGCTATAAAAGAAGGAAGAATTGCAGGCGGTTTGTGTGCGTGTGCGCGCGTGGGTGTGTGTAAAGAGTTGTACTGAATCGTGACTAACTGGAGTGTTAGCGCGCAGTGGCGTACAGCCGTCAACTGTCTACGTTTCGAAACGTCGAGTAATTTTTTTTCAGCAGTGAACTAAAGACCTTATTTTGAACCATTAGTTTTAGTCAATAAAAACATTTGTTACAATAGGTAAATTAATTTTGTGCATAGTATTGCATAATACAAAGCAGTTTTCGGCCATGCGCTGTTAATTTCCCCATTTTTTCCTGTTGGTGAAAATATTTAGTTTAAGCCATAAAAACTCACACTTCAATGTAACCAAGGACAAAGGCTCATGGGATTAAGATTTGTACGCCGTTTGGGGACGGCAAATAAGTTCAAATAATTATTTTAAATCGTTTCTCTTACAAATTATCTTAAAATCTGGGAAAGGCTTCTTGAACTTATTTCATAGCATTGAAGCAGAAGAATCACATTTAATACTAGAACAACGGCATATAAATTAAAATGCCTGATGCAGAGCAGATAAGTCACAGATATTTATTAATTAGAATGGCAAATATATTAAAGTTTATTTACTAAGCAAAAGATTCAAAATTGAAGTGATACCAACAACCGTTTAATATTTTGGGAAATAATCCCCAAAATCCTAGATCACTAGATCGTTTTAAGAATATTATCCAACATTAATCTTGTATGGGATTGACTATAAGTTTTTTATGTTTAGGCATGTTCATTAGTCTCTTGTTTTTAAAAACGGAGTGCACATAAAATCAAACATTTTTAGCATATTCTATAAAACTAACTTTAAAGTTGCCCAATTTCAATCAAACTTAAATTGTTTCAACAAATACTTTTCTCACGTTTTCTCTATTGCAGCCATTTAATTATAAATTGTAAAGTTTTAGAATGTCTTTTTTATATTAATTTACTCTTAATTTGGTATTCATTACCAAATTTGAAATGTGTCAGCACTCTTTATTGAGTTTCGATTATTTATATTCAGCGTTTCTCGTGTACGACGTGACATACAGAGGGGCAAAGCATACGAATAAATTCTCTACAGTGGCATGCGCAACTGAAATGGTGTACATTATCCCAGAAACCATCTAATTTGAAATATTTATAGGTGTAGATGCATGCCTTCTATATACACTGATCTACTTCTTTACATTAAATTTGGTTATTAAGGAATATAGAATTATCTTTTCAATTAAACTATGTTTTCATTAAATTTATCGGATATTGTGTTCTTTTAAATAATCATTATATTAGTAACACCAAAATAGATCAATAGCAATACTTATAGGCTATGTTTTACCGTGAAAATATTACATACAAATATCTTGAATGGTTCTGAGAAAAGGAAGCATATATATCAGGTGGCCAAACTGCCTCGATTTGGGGTGTAGAAATATTCCTTGGTGCGTTAAAAGAGTTGTAGAATTCAACGGGGCTTTTTTAAAATCTACCTATTGATTGTTTTCTCTTGTTCTCTTTTTTTTATTTTATTTTCATTTATATTGTTTTCCTATTAGTTAGCCGTTTTCTTTTTTACTTACAAATACATTTACATATTTACAAATAAACACCCAGAACCGAGGTGATAATCGAACCCGCGATTTCTTCATCACGAAGCACCAAAACTAGGCACTTTAGCGAGCGAGGCCATGGGGACCGGTATTGTTAAAATCTGCCAGTGGAGAACTGGGTATGGGCGACCTACGTTTTAAATCTCGAATGAGCGCAACCGCTAAGTGTCCGCTTGTAGCAAGACATCTAAAATGAAAGTCATTCTCGCAGGTACTCCAAAGATAGATTTTGACTTGAAATAGCCCCGTGGAGTTCTTCTAGTCTTTCAACGCACCAAGGGATATATCTACACATATCTAATATGGTGCAACTGGGCCACTTGGTATCAAAAATGTCATTCACAGAAAAAAGTTGTTAAAAGAAAAAAGAGAGAAAACAAAACTAGCGTATATTTGGAAACCATTGCTAAAACTGCTGTAATTAAATGTACCAACAATTTATAGACCAAAACTTCCTCTAAAAGATGGAATAAGTGTACCATTCTACTCCAAAGTGCTTGACACTGCTTCTTTTTCTTAGAAATGCTGTGATAATCATAGTCAAAATGGAAAATAAGTACAAATGTAACCAAAACGTCTTTTTGACAGATTTAGCGTAATAACCATAATGAAGTGAGATAAATAAATAAATACTTCGTGTACTATATACAATGATCTAATTCTCTTCGAGTTACTCCAAACTCTTACAGCTAACGGAAGCAAATTCAGTTTCTGACATCTAACTTCAAAATTATCGGAACTCTGCAGATATGTATTTTCGCAGTATTTACCAGTCACAGTATACTAATTTTTTAACAGACGCTGGGAATGAAATTTTCATAACAAACGGTCAAAATATCTAAAACCACTTTCTAATAACAAATGGTTAATTGGAACCTTTGGGCATCCATAGCGAAACATTCAGCTGCCCTCCTTGCTTCGAACTCTACAGCAATACACACCTGTTTTCATACAATTTTAAAAATAGGTTTTTTTCTCAAAACTACAACTTTCAGTTTTTGTTTAAATATAATTTTTCCAGAAGTTGTTTTCAGGTGAAAAAGTTATTCTAACGTCACTAGTATTTTTCAAAACAATATTTTTATAAAAATCGATTAATATTAGATGAACATTGCAGTCTTTTTAAAAAAATTATCATAGTTCAGTAATAAAAGTTATTTAAATATCAACGCGTAAAGATTTTGTGCGGTTCAAAGCTCCAATTCAAGAAGTGCCAACCAACCAACCAACATTGTAATATATTTACATAATAAACTTTAGGAAATAATTTGTATTTTGCAACAATTAATTCAATTTGAATGAAATGTTGTATTCATATTAAAATAACAGGAATACAGCCATAGTAAAATGTAGCCCTCCATGATCTAGGGGTAACATGCTAACTAGAGGTTATGGGTTCAAATCCGGCGGATTTCTTCGAGTATAGAACTTCTTAGCATGGAAGTAAAGTCGGTAGTCCTGTGTCGTAGATTTACGGCACATAAAATAACTTCAAGCCTGATAAGGAGGTCTTTGAGAAAAACTAATTGGTACTTTATGACCAACCCCGGCACTTAAAGACCGTGCATAAACAAAACACAACTGCAATTTCACAGCAAAATTTTCAAATAAATTTATACGTGTATATAGTGTCCAGGGTCCTTTAAACTTTCAAGGATGCGACGCAAGATTTTTCAGAAAGTCTCCCCATCGTATATTAAATATATTTACATGGCAAAAGAAGCATATCGTTAATGTTCTGGGAATAGCGTCTAGAGACTTCTTTATTGTGGTTACTACCAAAAATATAGAGCTCATTAAAACACACCATTTATATCGTATACGTATCTGTTGTACAGCTTACCGTTTCTGAGAGATTCCTTGTTTTTGGTTTCAGTTTTAAAATACCTGCACTTTTCTCATACGGGAATTGGTCAACTCATATCTATACAAAGGAATTTCAACCAGTTTTTAAAAGTTTTACTATCACTTTAGCCTTATTTTCCCTTCTACTCACAAAGAAGCAAGTAATCAGACCATTTCTGGTAATTTTATTTCGGTTAGCATGAACTGGATAGAAGAATTAGCTTTTTAACAATATGTGACAGAGAGGTAGAGAAAGTCATCTGAATGGAACACGTCAGATTTGTCAGTACCCAATCAAATCAACAACAATGAAAGAAACAGTAGAAACCAGGATGTAAACATGACATTTCGGAGCTGGCTGTTGTGTTGTTATGCGTATGCCGAGTACCCAGATATTCAGATTAAAACCGTCACAGGATGTGATTTTCCAGTTCGCTTAAATACCAAATACCCTCTTTTTTCACTTTAATAATAGACGTCAATCATAACCCGCCCTCATCAGAATAAAGCAATTTGCTTTTAATACATTTTCGCTATTCACAGCAGAACCACCCGGGATCCTGAAAAAGGCTGGAAATAAATGAAGTTATTTTGTTTTCAAAATTATATTTGCTTCAGGTTCACCCAAGCACACAGGCTAGTAGTCGAGTTTTCAACGGGATAAAATATTTGTTTTGATAATTAATGAAATAATTTTGTCATACGAAATTTAAGCTCAAGCTCAAACTGTAAAGCCCATATAAAAGTTAGTAAAATAGTTACGAACTTCAAACATATATTTACTTTCTGTATCAAATGCCTAAATCAGGTTGATGTATTGTATTTCATCCAACATTTCGATATCCCAATTTGGAACAATAAACATTTTGAGGTATATTGAACTCAAAATGAAACTTTGTGTGTGCATGCGTGCGAGTATGAAATCCATGACGTGTCAGACGTGACTACTGATGATTTTTAAGAAAATTACGTTGCCCAAAATTACCTTTTCATGGAAATCTTTTCGTTATTGTTCATCATCTAAAATACTGTTTCTAATGGTTGTACTACGGAGACAACTATCTGTTTGAAGATGCTCATCGATTACCGAAATGTCTCTGTGGTAACGAGTGGGATTCTTAATCGGACGTACCGGGTTTAACTGACCACTTTGATCTTGTTTTTTTTTCGCGACTTTCCCAAGTCGGTAGGAGAATTCTATAATGCATGTTCCCCATTTCCTGCCATTTCATTTACATGTCAGAGGATCAGGCGAGTGGACCGCATAGAGAGGGTTTTGAGCAACGTTCTGTGTGTTGTATGCATGTGCAGTGTATAACGAACCCATGGCAGAGCTTTCCTTGCTTTTCGGACGCTGAAGTCATTGGGTAACCCGTCTGCTTCTGGGTCTGTCCCCCATGTTATTCACTTAATTCCTTCTTTTCAGTGTTTCATAAGCCTCCAATGTGTTTCCGTGCCAAAATTTGTCGCCCAAGTTAATCTACTTCCGAGAAGTGGGCAATAGTGTTTGTGTCTGTATTCCTGTACCGACCGCACAAGGGAAATTTGATTACGATTACTGTTTACTGAACGTCAATTGTTTAGAAAGCAATCCAAAATTAACACTATAGGTTCCGCGCTCTGCAACATGGAATTGCTATACTAGGAGGGTCAGTGTGCCAACCTACCCAGTCCGTGTGTGCGGATTTTCCATTCCCTAACTCCTCAAATAGTCCCAAGGGCATTATGAAATTGAGGTACTCATAACTGACCCTGTGTGGAACTGACTCCTTTGTGGAAAATAAAACAAAAACAATGAAACCGAATTAAAAATTGAGGTTGTGAATTTATAGACAGTAAAAACTGGAGATTGTAAAGGTATAAAGGCAATTTGCGATTACATGAACATTTACCTCTTCTGTTGCACCTCAATACTTATGAATTGACATTAAATGTGTGCGAAGCATATTATGTGAAGAGAAGTATGAAAAATTAATGTATTCCATTTACATGATTTTCTCTACTAGGCCTGTAAAGAAACTATTCTTTCAAAATATTATCTTTGTCCACATCTTGCTAACCGAGATACATTTTGACAGAAATTGTCTTATTATTGTTTTCTTGTAAGTAGAAGAGAAATAAAAGAACACACCAGGCTAAAGCGATAATAAATGTTTTAAAATATTTCGTGACCAAGAGTAAAACAAAAGAGATATGAAACCCATGAGGACTTCATGTGTTAGTAACGTTTAGGTATTTTCAAATTGAAACCAATAACATGGAATATCTCAGAAATCGCTGACTCTACAAAAAATGCATATGACATAAACTGTGTGTATTAACGAGAACTGCATCTTTTGTGTAGCAGTTTTTTGTCGTCACTTATAGTTTACTAGTTATGCTAAATTCATTCTGAATGAAGATGACTTCAGAGGCTATTCCAAGAAAATTCAAGAACTGCATTTTATTTCTGAAGTAATCATCTTTAATGTATGGTATTTTAATCAAAATCATTACAAAAATGTTTGAGAAAATCAAATTTTCGAAAATTTTTCCACGTAAAGGGCAGTTTGGGGTGAGAGATTTTCTTGAAAACCTTCGCGTCGCATCCTTGGAAGATGCTGAACTTAAATATAAGGTTGGGTGTTTAATGACTTTTCGGTTTTTGTTATCCTGTTCACAGACACACAAACACAATAATCTTTTTTCAAAAAATGGGTGTTTGAATTCTGGAGCCCCTATATTGCGTATTTTGAGTGAATTCTCGGTATCAAATTTTTAGTGGAATGTAATACCTTCTTTGCCTATATGTATTATGCACTAAATAGAGAAAATAAAAATTAATGCAAACGCCCACTGAGTCTGTATAAACACATTTTGACTACGCCTTGCAGTCCATTCGTGTGTTACCAATATGCTTTGGAAAGTTTATAGCTGATTGTTGCACGTGTTCGGTTGGCTTCCTTTAAACAGCCGCACTCATTGCCGTACGGGCCGTATATTTAACACATGAAGAGCAGTGGCAAAATACCTATACACGTTATTAGCAGCTATTAGAGAAAGACCTGCAAGTCAGGCGAGTCACTTTTTCGACTGTGAGTTCCAGCGCTCGGTTGCCTAAGAAATAAAAGTAAAATAGAAAGAAAGTAAAGATCCAAATAAGACTTAAAATATATTTCAAATATCAAATATGATTGTATTCGATTTCTGTAATGATAAATACACAATTACAAGTCTTAATATTGTTCATGCTCATATGTGCATAAAATCGGCTCATACATCATTTTATGCTGGCATGTTGCCATGGTAGCTCAGTAGTAGAGCAACCAGCTAGAGACCGTGAGATCCGTGGTTCAAATCCCAGCTATGGCATTGACCCTACCTATCCAACTCCTGTGCTACATACGGCTTGTGTGAAAAAACAATTAAATCAATAACAATTGACAGTAAGAGTTTGGATATACTATAAATCCTGGGACTTAAATAACTTAAGGAATTGTAAGTCGCCATTTTTAGGTACTGTTTAACGCCCGCTTTTACTACTTGTGGCACCGCAGGCGATGACACTGATGATACATGGAATGAAGATGGAGTATCGGTGGAAGGCAATGGCGGGGGAAACGGAGAACCCGGAGAAAACCCGCCCTACACCGCTTTGTCCAACACAAATCACACATGCGGTCGCTTTGGATCGAACCCGGGCCATCTAGGTGAGAGGCGAACGGTCTCCTGTCCTACATATGGTTTGTGTGAAAATAACAATTAAAACACTATTTGACCACAATAGTTGACTATACTATGAATCCTGGGTCTTAAACCACTTACGGCATTTAAGTCGCCATGGGGTTATGTCATCTAAAAATAAGTTGAGATCACCTTGTGATTTACCGGGAAATATGCGATTGAGTTGAGAAATTTAATGTTATGCCGGTATGCTGCCGGCTAGAGACCGGGAGATCCGGCTATGGCATCGCATTTTTACTTTCTCTATACGCACTATGTACATAGTGTATAGAGAATGTATTGCACTCCACCAAAAAATTCGATACCGAGATTTCACCGGAAATATATATTTTAGGGTCCCCTTTATCTAAAAAAACATTTTGGAAAAAGGTCCGTGTGTGTGTCCGTGTGTCTGTGAACACGATAACTCAAAAACGAAAAGTCGGTAAAATACCAAACTTGGTATTTAAGTTTTGTATCTTCCAGGGATGCGACACGAAGATTTTGAGAAAAATCCCCCCACCCCCAACTACCCTTTACATGGAACTTTTTTCGAAAATTTTGATTTTCTCAAAAATGGCTCTATTGATTTTGATTAAAATTTCGTATATTAAAGATATTTACCTGACAAATAAAATGTATATCTTGAATTTTCTGGGAATAGCCTCTGAACAGTAGTTTATTCTGGATGAATTTTACTACATTTTGAATAACTGCTTAACCGTAAGAGATGGACAAACATTTACTACACAAAAAATGTAGAGCACGTTAAAACACACAATTTATGTTATATACATTTTTTTCGTGGAGTTCGTCGTTTTTGTGACATTCCTTATTTTTGGTTTCTGCTATGAAAAACATACATTTCTCATACAGGAATTTGTCAGCTGCTGTCCATACAAACAAAGGAACTTCAGTCACATAGCAACCAGCATTTGATTATCACTTTAACCTATGGTACTCCCTTATTTCACCTCTGCTTACAAGGAAGCAGGTAATATGATATTTCTGCTAATGTTTTACTGATGATCATGAAGTTAATGGAAGTATAAGCTTTTTAAGAATAATTTGTTGCAGGGATATAGAGAAAGTCATGTGAATGGTACAGATCAGATTTTTCAGTATCACTCTACCAAATCACACGGCTTGTGTGAAAAAAACAATTAAATCAATACAAGTACGTAATTTACTTGCACCAGCTACCAAATTTTCACCATAATAGCATGAACAGTAACGCGATGAATCGTCACAAAAAAAAAAAAAAACAGTAAAGCTTGTTACAGGTTTTTCCTACATCTCAGTTTTAACTCGGCTGTTTAGAAATGTCACAAGCTTGCTCAATCCTACCCCATTTGATGGATGACTCCCTTAAAGTGGTTGGCTTACCAGGCTAGCTTCGAGAACAGTTTCTCAGCAAATCTCTTGGCATCGGTTGCAAGTTTATATCATATTCTCCAACTGCTGGTAACTTCTTTATACTCTTGGAAATAAATGTTGTGTCGCGCGTGTTTTCTTTATGAAGTTGTCATGAAATCAAATGTGAAACTGCATGCTGAAACTTAGCAGAACTACAATGTTATTAGTCAATCAACAGCTTTTCGAACAAGTATCCAAGTTAGGTGTAGTTAAAATCATTACCTTTAGCAGAATGACTTTAGAAGTGTTATATCCAAGGATTAGCAATTTTTGTTTGCTTTATTAAGTGTTCTAAAGCAGTAAAGTATGAAAATATGGAGTATATGTATTTTGTTGTATTCTAAAAGGTTCCTATTTATAAATAACTTTCTTTACCCAAAATAAATTATGTATTTTACCGCTTATACAGACGTTTTGAAACGACAACAAACGAACATGTCATAGCTTATACAAAAGCTACTCTTAAGTTTCATTCGCAGCTTCGAAATTCGATTAGGTACATTTTTATGTAAGGTTGAGCATTATACTTTTTGAGTTTAAGCTGCGCACGAAGCACGCCAGTCTTCATGGCCGCGCTCGCCAAGCGCCTCGCTTAGGTGCTTTGTAGCAGGGGCTTTATACAAATATAAAGGTATAAAATCATTGAGTTCATAACTTTTGTAGTTTTTGGAGGAAGCTTGTTAAATTGAAGAAAAAATTAACTTCTTATTTTATTTGTTTACCATTTATTATAAAAATAATAACTATTATTCAATCATATATATTTGCAGTCCTAAGAACACTATATTTTAGAGAAGTCAATTAATAATGCCAATAAAACCATTTAAAAAAAATAATAAAGTTTGAATTAATTATCAATCTCTAGTTATGAAACATAAAGGAATTGAAATGTTTATCGTTTTTAAGGATATCTACTTTTTTAATAAATGAATTTAATTCGGGGAATATAAATTATTTTTATTTGATTATAAAAATATTTGATATTTCTAATTTTAAAATTATTTTGATAGGACTGATTCTAACAATTTTATACTTCCTTTATGATATCTTAAACCCGGGTTTGAGTCCCGCCTTGGGTATGAGTTGTTTTGTGTTTGTAAATGTGTATATGTGTGCGTGTGTGTATTAGAAGCGAAAAGCAAAACGATAATCAAATAAAAAAAACAAAGGAAACGCTGAGAAAATGGAAAAATGGATATCCAAAATCCTGTAAAAACGATGAAAATTATTCTGCATAGGATGTGTTCAAAGCAAACAATTATAATAACTGAATATTTAATGTTATAAGCAACGGACGAAGTTAATAGCTATATGTATGCGTTAGAGTCAGGGATATCTAACTTCATACTGTTTATAGCTTATTGCATTATGGGAGTAGATTTGATGTATGCAAACTCAGATTAGAAGTGTAAGAACAGGCTATTGTTAAACAATAGAACTATAAACAGCCTACGCTGTTTTTCAGTCCATAATGACACACTTCAGTTCATAAAGAAAGCTGATACAGAAACTGCTAACTTGATAATTATGTTATAGACATGCAAAATGCACGATCATTAATGCTAACATATTCTAGATGCACTACACTATGTCCTTAAGTGCTGTTAACTAATAGCATACGCTTAAGTTTTAAATGCCTTCGGCAACTGTGAGACGTAATATAAGTGAAGCATTAAAAAAGGCTCCACCCATTTTCTTCATTCAGAGCTTGTGTTAAAATGTCAAATATAGATCCAACACTTTGTTTATGAAGCTTTTTAAGACTGGAAATGTAATTTTAAGGCTACAAAACTGTATGAGGAAATGTCATGCAGTAGATTGATACTTTCAATAGGCATTTGAAACGTTTAAAACATCCCAGTTTCTAAAACCTGAAGTTTCTACAAATAAAATCACAGAGTAGGTTTTGTAGCTCTTCGCAACGGATATGGTACGGAAAGTATTTAGCGCAATTCCTGATATGCTAGTAAATATCCCTACGTAACATTATATGCTGTCGAGCCATTTTTAATGTCTCCACTCAATAAATAGTACCTAGGCAAAGAAGATATTGCACGCCGCCCAAAACGTCCATGTCGAGATTTCGCTGGAAATATATCTATAGATTCCCTGTATCAAAATAAAAATTATGTGTTTCATTTAAATAACTTTCTCTACCTCTTCCATAAAAATGTATTCTTATAAATGATTATTACTTTATCTATACCATGCTAACCGAGATAAATCATAGCATAGCATACTTGTTTCCTTGTAAGTAGAATGGAAATAAGGGAATACACTAAGCTAAAGCGATAGCTAAATCCTTTAAACTCTCGCGATGCGATTGGCCTTGGACTTTGGTCCTCTTTTCATGCCCAGGAGTAAAACGAAAGAGATCTGAAACGGATGAGGCTTCCTGTGAGAAAAACAAAGTTTACGTACCTATTTTAAAAGTAAAATCAATAACATGGAATATCTGTAAATTGTTCTCTACAAATAAAGACAAATGTGTAAGGTATGATTTGTGTGTGTTTTAAGAGATCTACACGAAGTTTTTCTATCTCTTACGGTTTACCAGTTTGGTAAAAGTCATTCAGAATGAGGAGGTCTTCAAAGGTTATGTTTATTTTAATCAAAATAAAAATATTTTTAGGAGAAACAAACTTTTCGAAACATTTTTCATGTAAAGGGTAGTTTGGGGTGGAGGGATCTTCCTGAAAATCTTCGTGTCGCACCCCAGGAAGACACTAAACTTAAATACCAAGTTTGGTATTTTACCGACTCTATTTTTATTATTTATCTTGTTCACGGACGCACGTACATGGCAAATAATATGTATATATTGAATTTTCAAAGAATAGTCTCTGAAGACCTCTTCATTCTGGATGACTTTGCACAACAGGTAAACCGTAAAATAGAGACAAAAACGTTCCACACAAAAATGTATATCTTGCTAAAACACACAATTTGTGTCATACACTTTTTTCGCGGAGTTCGCCATTTCCGAGATATTCTTTATTATTGGTTTCAGTTTTAAAATACTTAAACTTTTTTCGTACGAGAGTTTGTCATCTGTACATATGTAGATATATGACTTTGCAAGAAACGGATTTCAATCACATATCAAGAGCTTTTAAAGATTTGACTAAAACTTTAGCCTAGTGCATTCCCTTATTTCCATTCTACTTATAAGGAAGTAATTAATACGACCATCTTTGCTATTTTCTACTTATATTAATCAGTACAAAGTAGAGAGAAGGAGCAGCTTTTGCAAGAATAATCTGTTGAAGAAGAGCTATAGAAAGTCATATGGTTTGACACGTCGGATTTTTCATAAGGCAAGGGAAGTGATTAATTAGGTTAAATATTTGAGCTAAGACCATGCGATGTTTATTTTTTCAATAGGTATACTTTTTATGACATGTAAAGGTAAATGTTATAGTATATAGGTTTCAGTATATAGGTCTTCATTTTTTGCAAGGTAGATGAACTACATAAATTAGAGCAGAGAATTGACATTCGAAACAAAAATATCTTAAATCATGGCGCGAATGAGCATGGATTGTTGAATGCCATAAAAGCAATAACCAGTTGATGGCGAGAAGCAAGCATGTCATGTTGGCTTCAAGAGTTGCTACGGAAGGAATGGGTCCAGTATGGATTTTAACTCCAACAGCTCCGTTGAGTTGTGCAGCTCTTTTAACGCACAAAGAAATATACGTAGATCAGATACGGGGAGTTGGGCCACCTGTTATAGTATATGGTGAAAGGGTTTTCTGGTTTTGTTCTCCAATCTTGTGATATTGAGAGCAGGGGCGACAGTTTCAGTTTACTTTACCACCTTCTTGAACAGCTACTCACAATGCTGATTCAGTATACCCTAGCGGACGTGGAAATGAAAGTTAAAACTCAACTAAATTTACCGTTTCCGTTCTCGGGATCCGGTCACCATCCCATTAGTTCTGAACGCTCACAAACGCTGGTTCTGATCCCTATTAACGGTTATTATAAATATCTTTCATGCAGTATACTTGACAGATCAATGCGAGATGTTCCAATACTACATTCTTTACTTCTTATATTTTATTCCATCCAAAGAGTCAATAGTGGAAATACAAGTTTTTAAACTTCCTGAACAAACAAACCAAAAATGTAATGAGTTCCATTTACATGACTTTCTCTGGAATGCTGTAACAAATTATTGTTCAAAAGCTTATTCTTCTATATACTTCATGATAATCGAGATAGGCATTAGCAGAAACTGTCCTTATTACTTGTAAGTACAAGGGGAAAAAATCTAATGTGTTCCATTCACATGATGTCCTCCAGCTGTTCAGTAAACAAACCTTTTATTCAAAACACTAATCCGTTATCTACATCATGCTAATGAAGTTAAACATAAGCAGAATTAGTCTTATTACTAGCTTCCTTGTAAGTAGAAGGGAAATAAGAAAGTGCACAGGCTAAAGCGATAGCCTCATCCTTTAAAAACCGGTCGCTATGTGAGACAGTTGAAATTCCAATTTCTTTGCTTGTCAGGAGTAAACAAACGACAAACGAGAAAAAAAGGTGTCTTCCCGTTCGAGAAACGTTTCAGTGGATTAAAATTGAAACCAATAATCCGAATATCTCGAAAACAGTTAACTCTATAAAATGGATATGACGTAAATTGTGTGTTTTAATGATCTCTACACTTTTTGTGGAATAAGATTTTATATACCTCTTACGGTTTACCAGACATATAAAAATCATCCAAAATGAAGAGGTCTTCAGAGGCCATCCCCTGAAAGTTCAAGATATACATTTCGTTTGTCATAAACTATCTTAAACATAAGGTATTTTAATAAAAACCGTTAGAGCCATTTTTGAAAAAATCAAAATTATTGAAAAATGTTCCATGTAAAAGGTAGTTGGGGGTGGGGGATTTTCTTGAAAATCTTCATGTCACAATCTTGGAAGGTACTGATTTCAAATATCAAGTTTGGTATTTAATGGACTTTTCGTTTTTGCGTTATGCTGCCAATAGACACACACACACACACACACATTCGCGGACATTTTTCTAAATTTATCGAATTCAGGGGGTCTCAAAACATGTATTACCGGTTAAATCTCGTATCCGTATAGAATTTTGGGGGCAATACAATACCTTCTATATAAACTACGTACATGGTACGTTTAGAGAAAGCAAAAAGAAGCATTTTTAGAAAAAAGGCTGTCTTCCTATCTATCTGTCTGTCTATTTGTCTATCTGTCTGCGTGTCTGTGAACAGCATAACCAAAATCAAAACATACTTGATATTTAAATTCAATATCTTCCAAAGATGCAACTCAAAGATTTTCAATCCCCCCTCCCAAATATCCTTCACATTAAACATTTTTTTTAGAAATGTTTGATTTCATCAAGAATGAGTTTAACGATTTTGATTAAAATACCATACATTTACATGAAAAATGAAATATATTTCTGGGAATACCTAGGAAGCCCACTTCATTGGGAAGAAATTTTGTATAATCTTGTATAACTGGTAGACATGTGAAGTACTAGACAAAAGCATACTACACAAAAAATACATATCTCCCTTAAAATATATCCTTTATTTCAATTACCTTTTTGCCATAAGCCATTATAAGATAAAACTTATTAATAGTTCGAATTTTTCAACACTGTCATTTTGTAAAGTTCTGCGATATTCACTTGTTTCTGGCGATTTCATGGAAAAAGTTTGAAGCTTTAAGATTAACATATACCGTCCAGTTCTTAAGTATTTGACTATAATTATTTCTTTGTATCTTTAACGAAATGCAGTAGCTATTTCTGTTAATTTTTATTCTAATTAAAATGAAATAAATAGAAGAATAAAGTCTGTAGGATACACCCTCTTCCCAATGATAGAGAGAGAAAGTTCATGTTAGTACAACACATCAGTATTCCACAGCTACGTAATCCTAAATAGGCTACGCTGTTGCCATACCACGTGGCCCAACTTGTATTTTACGTGTGCAGATATCTCTTCGTGTGCTTAAGGAGTTGCAGAACTTAACTGGGCTATTTCAAGTAAAAACCCACAATGGAGAATTGGCGAGAGCGACCTTCGACATTTTAAAATAGTTCTTTCACACATGCCGTGTATAGGATAGGAGTTGGATAGGTAGAGTCAGACTGAATAATTCAGTGCCATAGCCGCGATTTAAACCACGGATCTCCGGGTCTAAAGCCGGCTGCTCTACTACTGAGCTACCATAGTAACATGCCAGCACAGCTAAAGTTCCCGGCTATGGAATTGAATTTTTCAGTCTCACTCTAACTATCCAACTCCTGTCCTAAACACGGCTTGTGTAAAAAAAAACTATTAAAATAATACTAATTGAAACATAATTATTGTTTATATATAATAGTTGGCTAAACTATGAATCGGGGAAACATGCGAGCCAGTTAAGAAGTTTAGTGTTGTACCGGCATGTTGCCATGGTAGCTCAATGGTAGAGCAACTGGTTAGAGTACTAGACATCCGTAGTTCAGACCTTCGTCGTATCCATCTCGATGAGCTGGCCCGCTCACCGACCGCTGATAAGCAAGAGACTAAACCGAAGGACGCTCATGCCAGTTCTGCACTGGCGGATTTTAACTTGAAATAAGACTTCATCGAGTTCTGGTACTCTTTTAACGCACGAAGGAATGTCTGCACATGTCAAATTCGGGCAGTTGGGCCACCTGATATAATCAACCTCTAAATTTAAATCCTCTCATAAGGTTTTTTTAAATGAAAGTGCTGGAAACAAAGGAAGAGAAAACAAGTACGCAACGTTTTCCGTGTGAGCTCCTACTTTGCTTGGAGTGGATTCATTTATTAGAAAACTAAACAAAAAGTAAACCTCGAAATGTGGAATTACCCAGTCAAAAACGACATTTTGAGCAAGAAACACAGATGGGATATTTCACAGAATTTGCGAAGGTAATTTTAACAAACAAACGTGGCAAACAGACACCTGGCTTAATTCATCCCTAAAAGGAATGCACATTTTCCCGAGAGTGGCATTTTACACCCCAGATGATTTAGAATTCCTGTAGAGCTGGCTCGTTATGACATTGGGTTGTCACACAAACGAAGAACTTTATCCAGGATTTACATGTCAGAGCAGTCTCATAATATCCCTAGGGATGTTCTAATTCAACTACTTGACACATCTTCGTTCCCTCGGGATCAGAGGCAAGGCAATGCCATCTGTGCGTTCACACAACGAAACACTGTTCGTTATTTGTTCTGCCAGCACCACTCCACTTTCCTGCTATTTTTCTGTACTCTGCTCTGAAAATTCAACCGGAGCAAAAGTTTGTGTAGGTACAAAGTGGTTTCGATTAGACTACGAAAAACCTTCCACAGAACATTTCATGCCAAATCAGGAGAATATTCAAAGGGCAACTTTAGCTGGTAAGCACGATATCTCTTCCCTGACCAATATCTTTCATTTCCTTGCCAGTACTAAAACTCGGACGTGCAATACTTACTGTACCCACTACACCACCATATAATCTATTATTAATAATAGTATATTATAAACATTGTTTATTTTGGATAGGTAGAATCAGACTGAAAAATTAATGCATAGCCGGGTTTTGAACCAAGGATCTCCCGACCTCTAGCCGACTCGAATTTGAGATCACTTTGTGGTTTACCGGGAAGCACCTATCCAACTCCTGTCCTACTCACGGTTTCTGTGAGAAAGCAGTTAAAAGTATCACAATTGTCCATAATAGTTGGCTATATTATGAATCCTGGGTCTTAAAGTACTTACAACATTGTAAGTCGCTAATGGGTTGTCATCTCAAAATAATTTGACATCACCTTGTGGTTTACCGTGAAACATGCGAGTCAGTTGAAAAGGTCAATGCTATGCCGGTATATTGCCGTGGTAGAGCAACATGCTAGAGACCGGAGGATCCATGGTTCAAATCCCGGCTATGGAATTGAATTTTTCGGTCTAACTCTACCTATCCAACTCCTGTCCTACAAATGGTTCTGTGAGAAAGCAATTAAATTATCACAATTGATTATTTTATTCACATCGTTAGGAACAATTTCAGATATCATTTCCCAAATAAACTTGGTTGAAGGACAGTACAAAACACAAATGTTTGCATATTATATGTTGTTTCACCACTACTGAACCCAAATATGAAAATTCTGATGTGTACCAATCACATGACTTTCTCCATATCCCTGCAACAAATAATTCTTGAAAAGCTTATACTTGTATTTACTTTATACTAATCAGAAAAAAATAGCAGAAATAGTCTTATTACTCGCATCCTTGTAAGTAGAAGCGAAATAAGGGACAACCGTAGGTTAAAGTGATAGTCAAAAGCTGGTTGCTATGTCAATGAAGTTCCTTTGTTTATATGGATAGCAGTTGACAAGTTCCAGTATGAGAAAAGTATACGTTTTTCATAGCAGAAACCAAAAATAAGGAATGTCACAAAAACGACGAACTCCACGAAAAAACTATATATATATAACATAAATTGTGTGTCTTAATGTGCTCTACATTTTTTGTGTAGTAAGTTTTTGTCCATCTCTTACGGTTTAGCAGTTATTCAAAATTTAGTAAAATTCATCCAGAATAAACTACTCTTCAGAGGCTATTCCCAGAAAATCCAAGATATACATTTCATTTGTCAGGTAAATATGTTTAATATCCGAAATTTTAATCAAAATCGTTAGAGCCATTTTTGAGAAAATCAAAATTTTCGAAAAAAGTTCCATGTAAAGTGTAGTTGGGGGTGGGGGGATTTTTCTCAAAATCTTCGTGTCACATCCCTGGAAGATACTAAACTTAAATACCAAGTTTGGTATATTACCGACTTTTCGTTTTTGAGTTATTGTGTTCACAGACACACGGACACACATACACACACACGGACCTTTTTGTGAAAATGCTTTTTTTGGATATTGGGGACCCTAAAACATATATTTCCGGTGAAATCTCGTTATCGAATTTTTGGTGGAGTGCAATACTTTATACACTATGTACATAGTGCGTATGGAGAAAGTAAAAATCGAATGAATTACGTTTACACGACTTTCTATACCATCTATCGTTTATACAAATTATTCTTACAAAGGTTTATTTTTCTGTCTACTTAAATTTAATAGAGATATCTGTTTGCAAAAATAGCTACATTAAGCATTTCGTTAGGTATAGATACAAATAGAAATGTTATAGATACAAACAGCCAAATATTTAAAAAATGGGCGCTACACTCTTTCCATACAATCATATATAAAAAAAAAAAAGTTGCTTTAAATAATCTGTGTGCATTTTGTGCATACGAATTACAGAAGATTGTGTAAATTTCCTTTCGATTTATAACGATTTCAAAGGGCTATTCACTGAAAATTTAATACATATATTTTATTTTTTGGGGTGGGAATTTCCTTAACTTCTTCATGTCCGCTTTTGGAAGGCGCTAATTACATAACAAAATTCGTATTTAGCCTCACACACACACACACAAATACACACATGGCTCTTTTAGTACAATTATTCTTTTTAGATTAATGGGCGCAAGCTTAGACGGGGTACCTAACATTTCCAGATAGTACGCATTCTACGTTGCCCATCGCTTTCTCACAATTTTCTGAATCCCTGGTGAATTTTAGAGGGAACTCCCACCCCTTTAGAAGTACATCGGAGAAGTCCTAACTGGGAGGCCTCCTCGACGCCAACAGGAAGAAATGTTTACGAGTTCACAGTCGCCGTTCAGCCGCAACCCGCCAAACATCGTAGCATGGGTTTTCAACAGATGACAAAGAAGTGAGTCTGGAAATAGTGGACAGCAAAATCGTGGTCAGCATTCTCCTGCCGACTCGGGGAAACCACGAAAAACCCATGGACCACACCTGAGTCATCTAGCACTGTTGTTCACCCACCTACCTAGCAGGGATGCTATGTCCCACGCGGACTCTAGTGTGTTATTTATTCATCTCGCTTGGTGCTCTGACATGTAAATTCCGGGTAACAGTCACAGATATGGCCTTTTCCCCTCCAATCTTGGATTAAGAGGATTGGGTAGTAATTTGGTCTCAAATATTGGTGTTTTACTTTCTCTACACGTACTATGTACATAGTTTATAGAGAAGGTATTGTGTTGCACCCAAAATTCGATACTGAAAGTTTACCAAGAAATATGTGTTTTGAGACCCCTAAATTAAAAGAATATTGTAAAATGTTCGTGTGCGTGACTGTCGCTCAGTGTGTGTATGTGTGTGTGTGTGTGTGTGTGTATGTGTGTGTGTGTGTGTGTGTGTGTTTTAGTGTGTCTGTGGACAGCATAGTTAAAAAACGAAAAGTCCCTTAAACACCAAACTTGGTATATTCCCCCCAACCCAACTACCCTTCACATGGGAAAAAATCGAACATTTTGGTTATTTCAAAACTGGTTCTAACAATTTTGATTAAAATCTCTTATATTTAAGATATGTACATGACAAATATAATGTATATCTTGAATTTTCTGGAAATAGCCTCTGAAGACCTCTTTATTCTGGATGATTTTTTCTGAATTTTGCTTAACTAGTAAAACGTAAGAAAGACAAAGACTTACATAACACAAACCGTAGAGATCGTTAAAACATGCAGTTCATGTTATATACATTTTTCACGGAGTTGATCTTTTTTTAGATATTCTTTGTTATTGGTTTCAATGTTAAAATACTTATACTTTTCTCATACGGGGATTTATCAACCCCTGGTAATACAAACAAAATAACTTCAATTACATAACAACCAGTTTAAAAAGATTTGAGTATCGCTTTAGCCTA
Source organism: Hymenopus coronatus (assembly GCA_030762935.1). Taxonomy (NCBI): domain Eukaryota; kingdom Metazoa; phylum Arthropoda; class Insecta; order Mantodea; family Hymenopodidae; genus Hymenopus; species Hymenopus coronatus. The sequence continues at coordinate 101,894,259 of CM060890.1, forward strand.
TGTTAATTCCTTTTTTCCTTCTACTTAGAAGAAAGAAAATAATAAGAGTATTTCTGCTATTTCTTTCTCGATTTGCATGAATTCAATAGAAGTATAAGCTTTTTAACAAGAATTTTTTTTAGAAAGATAGAGAAGGTGATATGAATGGGACACATCAGATTCTTTGTTTTGAATCGTAAAGAGACATAAAAATTAAGCCTTTAAAGCTTTGGCACGGTGCACCAAGGTCGCTCAGTCGTCCTCCGTGGTCTAGGGGTAACATGCTAGCCTCTGGTTCACAAGGTCGCGAGTTCAAACTCGGCGGAGGACATCAGATTTTTTCGTGGTCCCGTATCGTAGATTTACTGCACGTAAAATAACCTAATCCCGATAAAGAGGCTCCGAGATGTAGATGTAGTTTTATTTATGCACGGTCTTTACCTGCTATGGATCTCAGCGTCCCATTCTATATTGGGCGTGAAAGATCGCTTAATTTTGCTCAGAGGCCTCTCTATCAGGGTTGGGGTTCTTTTACGCGCCGTAAATCTACGACACGGGACTAACGGCTTTACTTCCCTTCCGAAGGAAGACAAGATAAGGATTTTTACGCCCGAAAAAACCCATCGTTCTCCGCCGGGTTTGAAACCGCAACCTTGGGTATATGAAGTTAGCATGGTAAAAAGATCTTTCACACCCAATTAGGAATGGGACGTTGCGAACCACAGCAGTAAAGCTGTAGTTGCTGAAGCATGTAAGTTGCAAACGTAACCCATTATTATTTAAAAATCCAAAACTTAAAATACAAAATATTTTAAATGAGCTTTACATAAGATCAGAATATTTTTATTGGATATATCAGAAATATTTAAGTAAATTTAGGTTACAAACTAAGTTATCTAAAATATTCAAGGAATATCTTTAAATATTATTTAAGTAAAGTCGCCAAAAGATGCACAATTTTCATTTTAAAAACATATCAGTTGTGACTTTTTCTACGGTCATTTTAAAATCTTATATAGTTGTTAAGTTTACACGTTTTGAATTACAACGAATTACTAAAATATTCACGCAAATTTCATTTTAATATGATCTCTTGAAAACAGAATAGCTAAAATTATATCCTGAAATAATGGAATCTTATAAAAAATCAGCACACAGTCCCCTTCACGTATCTCAAAACATGAATTTTCGGTGAAAAAGTCGATATCAAATGTTTGAATAGAACTTATATTTCCCCTACATAAGTGTTAGATAAAGTAAAGATGCTGCAAAATATGTAATTTCTTCCTTCAGTACGCAATCACAAAAAAATAATGGTTAATTTAAAAATGTTTTTATTCAAGGTTTGCAACTCAAGACCAATGTGGGATTATTTTATGGTAGCATCTAAATTGTGCCTGAAATTTGTGATCCACACGCAGAGGATTTCTTACACGCGTTCAAATAGAGGCCTCAAGCTTTCAAATTAATTTTTTGCATTTCTAAGGATTCTGCTTATAAATAAGAATTAATCCTTAATTCCAAATTATGGCGAGTAGAACCAATTGTGACGTAATGAAAAGCTCCAGGTCCGACTCCCCTAAAGTGCTAAACGCCATCTCGTTATTTATTTAAATGTTAAATAGCCCAGCAACAATTATCCCTTGGCTAGTATAAAGTATATTTACATCTAGGAAGAGCGGAGAGGGGGGAGGGGTCTAGAGCAACAGCTGGTCCCAGAAATGATGAGACACTGCTGCACGAGGTCCAGTGCCCACCAATTTCTCAGGATTAACCTTCACCAGAGGAACATCAGCAGGAGCCTTGACAAATGCCGTCTACGGAATAAAACAAAACACATTCGTTGTCATGGTGAGGCGCACCAGGAACCAAAACAGACCACCCAAGACTTTATCCACTAACGAGAGCAGAATTATCTGCTCTACCTGAAGGAAAACTGTTATGGTTTGCATTCATCTGATTTTCTCTATCCTCTATATAACTTTCGCATTATTAGGAAAACTTATTTTCGTATCTACTTCACGTTAGTGGAGATAGATCTTTGAATAAATAGTTTAATTCCACACATTTTGTTGAAGAAACAAGGTGATAGAGAAAATCTAGGGCAGTAAGTTTTTACCCGTCTGATATGAATTAGCAGTTATGAAAAGGTATTGGGTCCTTCAAGATTCACTTGAAATTTTAAAGGATATGTGTGTATAACTGTTTAAAATTTCAGGTGAATCTTGAAAGATGCACTATTATATTATTATTAAATAGGAAAAAATAAATGAAGTAAAATATAGGTAAATAAGGGGACTTTATAACATATCGTGAAGATGTCTAATTTTCTTTTTCAACGCTATTCTTTTACAACTCTATGGACAGTATTATGTGCATGATGTTTTGAAATATTATCAACTTCTTACGAGATGACATCTTTCAGTATTTGTTATTGAACATGTCAGGAAAACTCATTCTTTATGGTAACCCTAAAACCAAAAGTCAGTCAGTTGAGATCTGGAGATCACGGTGGCCTCTTTTTGGAAGTGTCTACTGATGGCACAATCGCCAAGGATCTAGATAATTAATTGTTTTGCAGGGGTGTAGCTATGAAACATTTCATCTGACATCACTGATTACCTTTCGTTTTCCGGATTTCCCCCCAGTATTGTACAACACTTCAGGACTCTAGGTTCAAATAACTCGCAGAGTGTCTCTTCCATGTGATCACTCATAGCTAATTCACACTGTCAAGGTTGTAGATATTATCACCAACATAACCAGTTTCCCCAATCTTCCTTATTATATCCCTATAATTACGAATGGAACATGGGCCTGCTCTTAAATTGTTAAGAGTTCTAAATTTTCTCAGACCTTGAGAAAAACTCCTCTTACTTTCATAATAGCGTTGCATCAGCTGTAGTTTTAGCATTTAATGATAGGCTCATGGTTTGTAAATTACAAATTCTTATAGCGTATGAGTAAAATTGCTAATGTTTTATCCAACAAAACTGTACCCATGGTAACGGTGAACAGAAAAAAAAACAAAAAAAAAAAAAAAAAAAAAGAAAACCAAACCACATTGTTTGCCAGTATGTGACTTCTTTTTGAGGTATCTAAAATATGATATTTATAGCAGTTTAAAGTTTGAAGTGACTATAGAAAGGCCCTATAGAGAATGATTAAAAAAAATTTACAACGTTTGGGGATAGGTTCCTTATATCAAAACAAGAAAAAATGTTCATATAAACACATGTCATCGCATGGTGACAATTTTTAAAAAAATCCAGCATCGCTTTAGCCTACTGTTTGCTTATATTACCCTTCTTCTTGCAAGAAAGTAAGAAGACCATTTCTGCTAATGTTTGTCTCGATTAGTATGAAGTAGATAGAAGATAAGCTTTTCCAAGAATAAATTGCTGCCGAATGGATAAAGAAAGTCATGTGAAAAGAACACATCAGATTTCCTTAAATCTCTTCTTCCAATCTTCAATATAAAACGTAAAGCTATTACTGTAAGCAAGCAGATTCAAACAAGAATGGGTTGTAAAGCGGCGCTTCTCTGCAGCATGTTAACAACGCTGAGCTGCATAACGAGAGAGGGGGAGTTGGACCATAACGCTGCCGTTGCTTCAAGCAGTCGTTCTAAACCACAGCGCCTGTTTCTGATGCAAATGTTCTACCCCCGCGTGCATTTTAAATATAAATGGGCAGATTCAACCCAAACTCCTTTCCAAAAACACTGCAGAGCTTTTGGTAGAAATAGAGAAACTACTCTTAATATCTTCCCTAGTTTTCCACTGAATGACCCATTTCACTGAAGTAACGGAAAGCATTTTGTATTCTCCAAGATGTTTAGGCAAGTCCCCACAAGATTTGAAACACTAGCTTTTGTTGAGGCCTGAATCCGGATATTTGATGTACTTGTTTACTCTTTGAAATTGTAGTTTTTTTTTTTTATCAGATAACGACTATAGAAAATACACTTTAAATGGTATTTATATATTCAACATAGATTTAAGCATTCATCCACAAAAATTAAGTTTTGCTACTGTGATTCTTAAAATCTCATTTGTATTTTGCGTGAAAGATTCTTAATTTTGCTCAGAGACCTCTTTATCAGGCTTGAGGCTCTTTTCCATGCCATAAATCTACGACACGAGACCACCGGCTTGCTTTCTTCCCAAAGGAAACTATGCTTAAGATTTTTACGTCAGCAAAAATGTATCACTTTCTGCTAGATTTCAACCCGCAATCTATTATAAATAAAACTTTATCTTGAAAATAACTAATTTATGTTCAGTTTTCAATCCTTCATCAAATATTATAAATTTACCAAACAACTGATTAAAAACTTTTATTGCACTTGTACTAATTCAAACCGCAACATGTAGGCAACCAGAGGCTAGCATATTATCCCTAGGCCACGGAGGACGGCGTAATAATCTAAGTTTACATCAAAATATATGATGGCAAAACTCAATCAACGAACAATTATAAGTATCAATTTTGTATTACATGATTATGGCAAGAAGTGCAAAATTCACGATGCATCACATTCAAGAAAGAAAGTTCAAAACGATCGAAGGATTGCAACTAAGTAGCCAATCTGTAAGCGAAAATCAGTACAACGCTTTCTTCGGCTGCCTAGTCTGCATTCGGTAGCTTTCGCGTAATTTCGAAAGCAGAGCAACAATTTTAAGACACGAAGTGTGTTATGTGTTAATTTCAATGCTGTCTATTTGTAGATCCCAGATAGTTGCACGTGCGCTGTGTTTCGACTAGTTCACGGTGAATTAGATAATCTACTCACCATAATGGTGAGTCCCTCAGAGAAAGAACCTTTCTTTGGTTGACAACATTGCGAAAAGATAGACGGGCGAGCAAGTTGTTCTTCCCGCCGGCCATCGCTTGCCCGTGAAACTAGCGCCCAAGAAAAGGTGTGCGATAAATAAACAGATATTAAACAAATTCAAAGAGCATATAAACACTGGAAGTTAATCACTCTTAGGGCTGCTTGGTGGGGACTCTGTCGGGAAAGGATGAACAGCAGCAGAAAACTCTCTCTCTCAGAAAAATCTTAAGATGATTGTAGCTGACGGAAGATTATGTTAATTATTATAGAAGCAGCTTTTAACTCGAGACCCAAGAACAAGCAAACAACTCAGGATTAGAGACACCAGCGCATTTTGTTTGTAGAGAGAAAATAATCAGTATTTCTGACAGACCAGAACCTAACAAGGAACCTATCATTATACGCATGTCGGAAATACCTCGGAATGTGTGTAAAAAATCTGATGTGTTCCATTCACATGACTTTCTCTGCATCTCTGCAGCAAATTATTGTTAAAAAGCTTATGCTTCTATTTACTTCATGCTAATCTAGAAAAAAATAGCAGAAATAGTCTTATTACTTGCTTCCTTGTGAGTAGAAGGGAAACAAGGGAGTACCATAGGTTAAAGGTTGCTATGTGACTGAAGTTCCTTTGTTTCCATGGACAGAGTTGGCAAATTCCTGTATGAGAAAAGTATGTTTTTCATAGCGAAAACCAAAAACAGTGAATATCTAAAAAACGACCAACTCCATGAAAACAATGCATATAACATAAATTGTGTAATTTAACGTGCTCTACATTTTTTGTTTAGTAAGTTTTTATCTATCTCTTACTGTTTAGGAGCTATGCAAAATTCCGTAAATTTCATCCAGAATAAAGTTAAGCTTCCGAGGGTATTCCCAGAAAATTAAAGATATACATTTTATTTGTCAGGTAAACATCTTTAATATACGATATTTTAATCTAAATCATTACATCCATTTTTAAGACAATCAAACTTTTATAAAAAAGTTCCATGTAAAGGATAGTTTGGGGTGAGGGGATTTTTTTTTCAAAATCTTCGTGTCGCGTCTCTGGAAGATAGCAAACTTAAATACCAACTTTGGTATTTTACCGACTTTTCGTTTTTGAGCTATCGTGTTCAAAGACACACGGACACACACGGACCTTTTTCTGAATTTTTTTTTTTTTTTGATATAGGGGACCCTAAAACATATGTTTCCGGTGAAATCTCGGTATCGAATTTTTGACTGGAGTGCAATACCTTCTCTATACACTGTGTACATAGTACGTATAGAGAAAGTAATAAAAGGCTATATTTGGAACATGAACTTCTTATACTTCATAAATGATGACACAGGAAAACTTTTGAGCTTTTTAAAATATGGATATAGTGATAAGGCTCTTTGATAGATCTAAACAAAGCATTTCAAATACAGTAAAAGTAAGCTCATGACTGTGGAAACTATGGTCCAAAGAGCATATTATATTTATATCAATTATGCAGTATCCATGAAGTCCATTATCCCAAGAGAAACTTAGCTAAATTCAAGGCCGAAGACGTCGCTCTGATCTGCAGGAAGTGATTCCGCGCTTTACGTCGAAGTATATTTTACAGCTTCGAATTGAAATTGTTTCTTATATATAGAAGCTATGAATCTTAGCGAAACATTCTGTATTGTGCGTGAAAGATGTAAAATTATGCTCAGAGGCCTCTATCAGGCGTGAGGTTCTTCTACAACACGAGACCATCCGCTTTACTTCTCTTCCAATAAAAGGCTAACATTGTATGTTTAGATCACAGAGGACGACTCCTATCACATTTCCACTTAAATGGAGTGCTAGAAAATTAGAATGCATTTGGTCTCCAGTTACTGCGCATACACCCAGTTTCATTTAGTTTATGGGTTCAGATCCAGCAGTGACTTGTGAGTTTACATTCTGGAGGTTCACAAAAGTTTTGCAAATGTGAATAGCATCTGCCCCATAATAGTTAGGATTACGAACAAAGATTTTTAATTTTTTATTTTTATTTATGTATCTATTTTACCTGATTTGTCATATCGGATGGTGAATGAAATCGTGAAATGATGCTCATATGATCTCGGGGTCCAAGGATCATAACGTTACTCGAGATTCGTCAGAATAAGTGAAAACCCCGTAAAAACCTTATTCGGGCAACTCACTCTAAGAGAAATTCGAACTCGTGACCTCTTGAATCTAAGGCAGAAACGCTACCTCTAAAATACTGATGTGGGCCTCGAGCAAGTTTAAACAACTACAGCCGCTCCTAACAACGCAAAGACGACGACGATGTTCATGATGATAATATTTAAGCAAAAGTTATTTTACGAAAGAAGGATTTGTTTTGTGGATATTTGTTGTAAACATCATCTTGTACAGCTTTCTAAGGCAGAACCAAGTAATGTAGAAATTAAATGGTAGTTGAGAACATCGATTATCTGAAATATGTGGTTCCGCGCGCATGTACTTCTGACAAAGTCGCAAGATGGCAGGATTAACTTATTATCACAGCCACTGCACTGTATTAAATAATGCAGTGCTAAGAAGCATTAACATGGTGCCCTCTAGCGACCTTCTTTTCCAGCTACCACCATCTGGTGTCATTAATGTCAAATTGTACTGATAGAGCGCGGGAAAATACGCTTAGTCATTCGACCACCCCTTGCAGTGTGCACGTCGCACATGTATTTAGCCCATAAGGCAACTACGTCATATCAATCGCGCATGCACAAAATAAACTTATGTGTGCACAATTCAAGATGTGCTACGACATTGATGTCACATTTCATCGAGTTGAGATGAGTAAAGTGGTAGATTTAAATCGCGAATATATTAAATTACCACATGTATGTTACGTTTAATGCCATTAAAAGAAAAAATTTCCATAGGTATCAAAAGTTAGGGTGTCCACGTGCACTTTTGTTCTTGTATAGCAAACGCCATGGTTCACTTGCATATATAAATTCTGCTTTCTCAATATATCAAGCCATTATGAACAGCCTGGAAGAGTAATTTTGAGATTTTGAAACAATATTTGTAAGATATCCGTTATTAGTATACTACTTATGATGCATAATTTCTTACAATCCATTATGCAATAGAAACATTTTATTAATTATAAGTAACATCATTAATGTTAATTTGTAGTTTATTATGCAAGCGTTTACAGGCTGGTTTATAACATGTTGACTAGCCTTGCAAAATTTCACCACTGCCCCATATTTGGGTACTTGAACATGCTGAAATTATGTGTAATGAGGTTGCTGATGAAAGATTCAGCGGAAAAACCTGAAGGGACTTAACATATGATGAACATATAAGGAGAGAGGTTGACCTTTCTGGAAGCAATCTACATTGTGTGTGATGGATAGAGTTCAAGGCCGTTTATTACAAGCTGGGACCCAACATCTTTAAATCAGAACAGGGCACCACAATGGGCTCTTGGGCACAGGCTTGTTTGGGCGCCATAGAGGATATATAACTTCCATATGTATCTTTGGTAATAAAAGGTTGTATTTAGTTCGCAGGGTTTGTATCGAATGGGAGCGGTGAACTTGTCATTCTCTTAGGAAGTGGTTCTCTGTGCAGTGTTAGATGAAACACTAACACCAAGCGATTAAATCAAGTCGTATTGAAGCACATACAGGTAGTGCACGTATCCCCTCCCTCTCTCGAGTACACAATTTCGTCAAAGTTCATAGCTTATATACATAAATAACGATTTATACAAACGTTAAGGATAAATTGTCCAAAATTACCAGTTTAGCTTTTGTATCTACAGTTTTATAATTTGAAATATAAATTGTAGTTGCAGGCACATTACTTGTATTTTAAATTCCTACATTTTTAAAAATCTGATATGTTCCATGCACATGACTTTCTCTACATCGTTCGTAACAAATTATTGTTAAAAAGCATATTCTTCTATTTAGTTTATAATAATCGAGATAAAGATTAGCAGAAATTATCTTAATTCTTGCTACCTCGTAAGCAGAAGGAAAATAAGTGAGTACACTTGGCTAAATCGATAGTCAAATCTTTTAATAGCCGGTTGCCATGTGGTTAAAATCCATTTCTATGCAGGGCCAGCAGTTAACGACTTTCCATGTGAAAAAACTTTAAGGATTTTAAATCTGAAACAAATACCTAGGAATATTCCAGAAATAGCCAATTCAACGAAAAAAAGTATATGACATAAATTGTATGTTTAAATGTGATCCACATTTTTGTGTATTAAGTTTTTGTCTCTCTCTTACGGTTTACCAATTACGCAAAATTCAGCAAAATTCATTCAGAATAAAGAGGTCTTTAGAAGCTGTTCCCAGAAATTTCAAGCTATACATTTTATTTGCATTATAAATATCTTTAATATACGGTATTTTAATCGAAATTGTTAGAGGCACTTTTGAGAAAATAAAAATTTCAGAAATGTTTTCCATGTAAAGGGTAGTTTGGGGTGGGGGATTTTTCTCTAAATCTTCGTGTCGCATCCCTGGAAGATACTAAACTTAAATACCAAGTTGGTATTTTACTGACTTTCGTTTTTGAGTTATCGTGTTCACAGACTCACGAACACACACACGGATCTGTTTCCGAAAATACTTTTTGGGAGACAGTGGACTCTAAAACGTGTATTTCCGGTGAAATCTCGGTATCGAATTTTTAGGTGGAATGCATTGTGTACATAGTTCGCGTAGAGAAAGTCAAAATTATCCCCGTATTTGCCATTTTGTGCTCTGAATTCTGCACTAATTCAGAAAAACCTGATGTGTTTCATTCACGTAACTTTCTCTACATCGCTGCAACAAATTATTGCTAAAAAGCATATTCTTCTATCTACTTTATGATAATCGAGATAAACATTAGCAGAAATTTTATTAATTAGTTGCTTTCTTGCAAGTAAAAGGGAAATAATGGAACACACTAAAGTAAAACGATAGTCAAATCTTTTAGAAGCTGGTTGCCATGTGGTTGAAATCCGGTCCTATGCAGAGTTAGGAGTTTACAACTTTCCGTGCGAGAAAAATTTAAGTATATTGATTCTGAAACAAATAACATGGAATATCTCAGAAATGGTCCATTTAACGAAAAAAAATCATATGACTTAAATTGTGTGTTTTAACGTGATCTACACTTTTTGTTAATTAAGTTTTTATCTATCTCTTACGGTTTACCAGTTACGCAAAATTCAGCAAAATGCATTCAGAATAAAGAGGCATTTAGAGGTTATTCTCAGAAAATTCAATATACATATTTTATTTGCCATATACGTAAATATCTTTATTATAAGGTATTTTAATCAAAATCTTTAGAGCCACTTTTGAGAAAATCAAAGTTTTCGAAATTTTTTCCATGTAAAGGGTAGTTTGCGGTGGTTGAATTTTTTTCAAAACCTTCGTGTCGCATCCCTGAAAGATACTAAACTTAAATACCAAGTTATATTTTACCGACTTTTCGGTTTTTAGTTATCGTGTTCACAGACACATAGACATACAAAATATTTTTTTTTTATATACAGGAGACGTTTACTTCCGGTGAAATCTCGATATCGAATTTTTGGGAGGAGTGCATTACTTGCTCTTTACACTATGTGTAGAGATGGTAAAACTCAGAACTCCTATACTCTCTGTAGTAAATATGTAAATTTTAGTAGTCTAAAAACTGGTAACTATGAATATAATAGCTTCCACTTTTATACGTCATATGGTTTCTTTGTTTCTTCAATGTATGTGAGTTTGTTTCTAAACGTTTATTTTATACATAATTTCCTCTAATTAGTATATTCTGTTATGAATAAAAACGAACAGTTTTCTCAGAAACTATTGACGAGTGCAATAAAATTTTGGGATAATAGAGGCAACATGCTTTTATGGAGCTAAATTGACGTTAATAACATGGTTGGTTAATTTTCAAAATCTGATTTACCAAATTAATGTCTAAAAAGTCATCATCAAGTAAAAAGCGACATCTCCCTTATTAAATAATCCGATGTGTTCCATTCATATGACTTTCTCTACATCTATCTAACAAATTATTCTTAAAAGTTTAATCTTCAATCTACTTCATGCTAATAAAATAAACATTAATTGGTCTTATTTCTTGTAAGTAGAGGGAAATGAGGAAATACACCAGGTTAAAGTAATTATTTTTAATTATATTAAAACTGAAACCAATAACAAGACATCTCCAAAATGGTCAACTCCACGATGACATAAATCGTGTGTTGTCACGAGATCTAGGTTTTTTTTTTTTTTTTTTTTTTTTTTTAAGTAAGTTTTGTCTATCTCTTACGTTTCAACTGTTATGCAAAATCCATCCAGAGACTATTCCCAGAAAATTCAAAATATACACTTTATTTGCTAAGTAAATACCTGTAATATACGCGTCTTCCTAGCTTCCGGAGAAGGCCACATTATCTTGCATGGGCTCTTGTGCCAGAAGAAGCTCACGGCAAGTTGAACGAAACAATCCCATGCAAGATAACGCCTTCTCCGGATCTTTACTGTACGGCACTTTAATCAAAATCGTAAGTCATTTTTTGAAAAAATCAAAATTTTCAAAATTTTTTGCAAGTAAAGCGTAGTTTAGGGAGTTTTTTTTTTAACGCCTTCTCCGGATCTTTACTGTACGGCACTTTAATCAAAATCGTAAGTCATTTTTTGAAAAAATCAAAATTTTCAAAATTTTTTGCAAGTAAAGCGTAGTTTAGGGAGTTTTTTTTTTTTCACTCAAAATCTTCGTCCTTTTAAAATGCTAAACTTAAATTCGAAGTTTGGTACTTTACTAACTTTTCGTTTTGAGTCATCGTGTTTACAGACACAAGGACACAGACACACACACACATAAACACACATGGTCACACCTACTTGTAATATACACTACAATAATGACATCTACCTTGGAAATTTGCCACGTCATCGAGAGGTGTATAAGCAAACTCTACTGCGCTATCACTTCTCTACTACCTGGCAAGTAGTTCTCCTGTACAAACTCATTCACTTGGAGCATCCTACACACATAATGCACCTATTACGCTCATATTCAATGCACAGATTGTTTCATTTGCGTGATACAAATCTACACAATTGTCAATAAGAGGCGAAGACGCTGTACTATTCCTCACGCTATTTAGCATCTACCTTCCGACTGAACAACACGTCAACATAACGCAATATCTTACAAAGGTGGGCCGGGTTCGATCCCAAGCGACTAGATTTGAGATTTGTGGTGGACAAAGCGGCACAGGGCGGGTTTTCTACGGGTTCTCCGGTTTCCTCCGACTTCGCATTCCTCCGATGCTCCATCTTCATTCCATGGCCTACGGTGCCACTGTAGTAAAAGCGGGCGTTAAACACTATAAAAATAACGCAATATGCTGACGACATTGGTTTATAAACAAAAACCCACGCAGATTTTCAACCCCATTCAGATGCACCTCTGTCTCCTCCAAGAGTGGTGCGAGCGTTGTCGGTTGTCCATTAATCCGGAGAAAACTCACGCCATTCTCACCAAGCGTCGCTTTCTCGCAAACTACCCCTCACGTAACTCAGGAAAATGACTGAGTGGACGAACACCTTGAAGCTTGATAAGGGCCTAACTTTGGAGAGCGTACATCGGGTCGCGGCGCTGGGACTGTGGCCTGCTTGTACCCGATGCTGAAGTCGATGCCAGCCTCCCTGAAGTTGGGCCTTTTTAAAACTGTTATAGTCTCCATTCTATTTACGATCTGGGACATGGCTACAGGTTCGAGTCTGTTGCTACTACAACGGGTGCAGAATAGGTGACTTCGGGTCATCTGTTCCTTAACTCGCTCTTATCTCATGAGACTTTTGCACGAAGCCTTGGGAGTTCCATATATGAAGGATGAGATTAGAAGCCGGGCTGGAAAATTTTACGATAGTTCGACTTCCCACCGGAAGTTCCCGGGCTAGGTCTCTTGGGGATTATAGACCCAAAACACGCTGCTTTTTTTTTTTTTTTTTTTTTTTTTAAAGTAACGGAGTCTGATCAGGACTCCGGTACTGTATCCCTATTTACATTTCCCCCCGTAGGTTTTACTGATTACTGGTTTACTGGTTTTACTGTTTCTTTTACAAACATATACACATTGCACAAACATATAACACCCATGCCCAAGGCGGGACTCGAACCCACGATCCCCTGCCCACGAAGCACCAAAGCGAGACGCTTTAGCGAGCGTGGCCATGGGGACCGGCTCTGCTTCAGGCTACACCCACTTCCCCGCTTGGTATATCGGCATCGATGGTAATAACGTAGCAATCCCTCCAGCAGCTAAAGCTTAGCTCCTATACATATTCCTGCGAAGAGCTTGAGACAGTACATGTCGTGTCACATGTCATTATATCCAATATAATATAAATTATACTAAGAAGGGACGAATGTACATTGGAAATGGCCAGGAAAGAAATATTATAAAACACGTCTAAGAAGGCAAGGACAAACAGTTATCACGAGCTGACAGGCGACCCAGGTAAGGGCAGGACATTGAACCAAAGGGGGTGAAGTTCCACTGCCCGAGGGTGGACATAACAAAGAAAATAGAAACAATTCCCTTGCTGAACGAGCGACAAGAAATACTATGGAAGAGTTGCGAAGGTAAGATGTGATATTTGAGTCCGCGGAGGAGTCGATCCGGCTACATATGGCTCTGACGGAATTAGTTTTTATTTAATACGGTCAAATTCCATCACTGGCAACCTTGAGGAACAACCTTGCTAATACTATTACTCCATAATCTCGCTCTCACCCGTCACCCTGCGAACCCTATATTCCCGTCAGTATGTTGTTAAGCCCTTGCAAGAGAAAGTACACATCTAACACACCTTTATATTTCCTTCAGCTTAAAATTGCTCGTTCGTTTGTTCTCATGGTCAATTTGGAAAAACAGCTTCAAGAATGAGTCGCAATTGTCGGCGAGCACGAGGGATAAAAGTATTGTGCTTTGAAATAACGACCTTTATTGTAATCAGAATCTGAATTAATACAGACATTTGATTACAATATTTAAATACATCGTATATACAGGGCTGTCACTGAAGTACCCGGCCTAACAAAGAAAGCACAAAACTTTAGATGAAAAACATCTTTATTTATCTACATAGTCTCCTTTCAGCTCGATACACTTCTCCCAGTGATGTACAATAGCTTCCATACCCTATGCAAATCAGCCATCAACTCCACCTCTTCATTGTTGACAAATCTTCTACCACCAAGCCATTTCTTCAAGTTTGGACAGAAAATAATCAGAGGGAGCTAAATCTGACGAATACGGTGCATGAGGAAGCAATTTGAACCTTAACTCATCGATTTTGACCATTAGAATAATGCACGTGTGAACTGATGCATTATCTTGTTGAAACAAAATTTCCTTTTCGCTAAATATGCCGTTTTTGCTCGATTTCATCACTCAAACGCTGTAACAAGTTCTCATATATTTGCCATTGATTACTGTTCCTTTTTTGAGATAATCAATGAAAATTATTCCGCGTGTGTTCCAGAAAACTGACGCCATGACCTTGCCTGCAGATGGAACTGTCTTCGCCTTTTTTGGAGCCGATACTCCCCTTCCAATCCACTGTTTTGATTGTTTCTTCTTCTCAGGTGTGAAGTGATGGACCCAGATTTCATCCATTATTAAGAATCGACGCAACAACTCAGCTTTATTGCAGCGAAATATTGCCACACACTCAACTGAAATAGTCTCATGATGCTGTTTTTGTTCTATTGTGAGCAAACGCGATACCCGCCTTGCATACAACTTTCTCATATCCAAATTTTCAGTCAGTATGCGATGTACAGAACTTTTTGAAATGCCTGCAACGTCTGCTAGCTCGCACACTTTCAGTCGACGGTCATCCAATACCATTCTGTAGATTTTTGTACAATTCCCCCAAAATAGGATCTAGATCAGCTTTAATATTAATTGGACTAAGACATTTTAAATGAAAGTGTTGTATCACATAACGATGACCGGTTTATAAATTTGCTGAGAGCATTCACTAATGATGGCTGCCAAACAAATGCTAAACAATGTAAAATCATCAAACTTCAAACTTAAGCTTTCTAAGGCTGGTACCTTTTACCATTGTTGTTTTGAAACAACAACCGCTATCTATACATCAGGTCGGTACTTCTGGGACAGCCACTGTACATTTCTTCATTGCATATTAAATAGTTTTAGATAAAGGGTCATGAAGTTAACAAATTCAAAACTGGGGAATAGAGCTTTTAGTATACTCTTAAGATGTTAGAACAAGACATTAATTGCATGTATAACATATCATAACGCACAATCAGACTCGCTGTGAAGAAGTTACTAATGCTATAAGTTGTATCCTTTAATTGTAGATTTAAATAAAAAATCTGATTTGTTCCATTCACATGACTTTCTCTACCTGTTCTGAAAACAAACTGTTCTAATCAAAGATTTTGACTACATCCTGCTAATCGAAGTAAACCTAGGCAGAAATGGTCTTATTGCTTAATAATTTATATGTATAAAGGAAATAAAGAAATGTACTAGGCTAAAGCGAGAGCCAACTCCTTTAAAAGCTAGTCGCTATGTGATTGACATTGAAATTTAGTTCTCTTTCGATGACAAGGAGTGAAACAAAAAAGATGTGAAATGTGTAAGGACTTCCTGTGTGAGAAAAGTTTTAGGCATTTTAAAACTGAAGCCAATAACAGAGAATATTTCAGACGTTAACTCAACAAAAAATGTAGTTATGACATAAATTGTGTATTTTAACGAGATCTGTACTTTTAGTGTACTAACTTTTTGTTTATCTCTTACAGTTCACCAGTTATGTAAAAGTCATTCAGAATGAAAAGGATTTCAGAGGCAATTCCCTGAAACTGAAGATATAAATTTAAATTGTCATCTAATTATCTGTACTATACGGTATTTTAATCACAGTTATTGGAGTCATTTTCTAAAATTGTTCCATGTAAACGATAGTTTTCAAAATCTTCGTGTCATCCCCTTGGAATATCTGAAGTGAAACAACAACTTTTCTATTTCACCGACTTTTCGTTTTTGAGTTATCGTATTTACAGACACCGGACACATGGACATACTCACACGCACACATACACTCACAAGACCTTTTTTTAAAAACCTTTTTTGGACCCACAAGTGACCTCAAAACATATTTCCGGTGAAATCTTGACATGGAAGTTTAGGATGCAATACAATACCTCCTCTTCCTACTATGTACCGAATACACGTAGAAAGTAATAAAATAAGTGTACCATTAACAACTTTCTCTACCTATTCTTATAAAAGATTATTAATTTATCTACATCATGCTAATCGAGATAAGCAATAGCAGAAATTATCTTATTACTTGCCTCCTTGTAAGCAGAAGAGAAATAAGGGAATATACTGGAGTTAGACTAACGAGATAGTCAAAACCTTTAAAGTCTATCGCTATGTGAAACAATAGAAATACGGTTCTCTTTGCGTGGCTAAAAGTAAAACAAAAGAGGTATGAAACGAAAGATAAGTTCTCCTTTGAGAAAATTTAAGTAGTTTAAAGTTGAAAACAATAACAAAGAATATCTTGGAAACGGTTAACTCTACAACAAAAAAGTATGGGGCACAAATTGTGTAGTAAGGATTTGCCTGTCCTTACGGAAAACCAGTTACATAAGTCATCCAAAATGAAAGGGTCTTCTGAGGCCATTCCCAGAACACTTAAGATATATATTTCATTTGTCATGAAAATATGTTAAACATTATTATGGTACTGTAATCAAAATCTTTAGAGCCATTTTGGGAAATTTTTTTTTAGAAATGTTCCATATACAAGATAGTTGGAGGTGGAAGATTTTCTTTACCATTTTCGCAATGCATCCTTGAAATTTATTGAACTCAAACATCACGTTTAGTGTTTAACTGACTTTTCATTTTCGCCGTACGATTGTTATGAAATTCGGTTCTCTTTAATGACCAAAGTAAAACAAAAGAAGCTACTTGATAAACGTATAAGCGTTTTAAACTTGAAATAAATAACAAGGAATAATTTGGAAATGGTTAGCTCCACAACAAAACTATACAGGGCATAAATTGTATACTTTGAAAGAATATTGTGCAGCCATCTCTCTCTCTCTCTCTTACGGTTGACAAGTTATGCAAAAATCATCCAAAATGCAGAGGACTTCAGAGACTATTGCCAACATATTGAAGATATATATTTATATGTAATGTACACATCAAAATCGTTATAGCCATACTTGAGAAATTGAAAATTTTGAAAAATTTTCCAAGTAAAGCATAGCTTCAGGTTGGCGATTTTCCTAAGCATTTCGTGTCTCATGCTTGGAAGGTACTGAACATAAATCCAAGTTTATTACTTGGTATTTAACCAAAGTGACTTTTCGCTTTTGAGTTATGTTCTCCAAAAACACACATACACACATACTCACACAGAGATACACACACTGACCATCAAAACATGTATTTCTGGTGAAATCTCGACATCGAAGTTTTGAGTGGAATATCATAGCCTCTCTGTCTACTATATACTTACATAGTACGTGTACAGAGAGAATAAATAGGTATTATTTCATTTACTTTACAAAATGAACATCTATGTACGGTTCAATAACATCTAAAAAGAAACATTTGTGTAATGTCATTCAAACGTGATTAATTCTTTATGTTTACAAATAAATTGTTAACATGACACTGAGTCAATGGATTAGTCAGTTCTGCGCAACATAAAACTGACATTTAAGTATAACTGTATACCCTTCATTTATTACTTTCTGTATCACGTATGTACAGTATACATGGTACATAGAGAAAATATTGTATTCCACCTAAAAGTTCAATAATGAGGTTTTACTAGAAATGCACGTTTTAGGAACCCCTGAATTATAAAAGGCATTGTTAGAAAATGCCCCTTGTTTGTATGTGTGTGCGAGTGTGTGTACTAGGAGGCTCATTAGCGCTGCATTTCACGTTAACAGATAATCCTTCGGTTGCTTTAAGAATTCCAGAGCTTAACGGGGCAAATTCAAGTAAACACCAGTCAGCGGCGCTGATAGCGCCAGGGACCTGCGTTCTACACCTGTTCCATATCAGCAGAAACGGTGAGGCATCCCCGAGTTCCCAGGCTTCCGTGATCTCGTATGCAGGAACATGAAAACAGATCGAAAAGTTTAACATGTTTTCCAAAACTAGTTATTGCCGGATACTTTTAGTGAAATAAAGAATTTTTAGTTAATTCCAAATTAAAAAGTAACTTTATTCTCTCAAAAATAAAAGTTGTGTAACTGGAGTGGAAAACATGTTAACATTTTGTATCTGATAAAGACTGATATTAACGATATTTAAATGGCAAATAAAATCTTGAAATCCTTGCAATAGCTGCTGAACACGTCTTCATCGTGAATTGCTTTTGCATAGCTGTAAGAAATAGACAAAAGCTTAATACACAAAAATGTATATCTCATTAAAACGCACAAATTATGTCATGTACAGTATTTTTGAAGTCCTAACCATTTCCAACATATTCCCTGAAGTTGTTTTTAAAATGCATACTGTTTTTCAAATGGGAAGTCCTTATCTCTTTCATATCTCTTTTATTTTAATCCTGACCATGGAAAGAGAACGCATTATAAGGACAATCACATAGTGGCAGTTTTTAACGGATTTGATGGTCATTTTAGTCTAGTGTGTTCCCTTATTTCCTTTCTGTTTATAATGAATTAATAATAAAACCATTTCTGTTAATGCTTATCTTGATTAGCATTATGTAAAGAAAAGAATAATATTTTTATTTTACCTTTTAAGAATAGTTTGCAGAACAGGTAGTGTAATCCGTGATTTTTTAAAATACATTTAAAATAAAATTTACCTTCATAAATCTCGTGCGTGAGCTAAATGAATATTTTCTGTAGAATGTTATTTGTTTTTCAGCAAATAAAACTCTCAACATGTTTTCACTTTGTGTCTATTCTGATTGTACCTTATGCAAACAGTTTGCTGTAGCGTGAGAAAACGTAGGTGGTAGTTAAACGTGCCGAAATAATAATTTAGGTCTCATTTATCTCTTAATAGTGCACGGATGTCTTCGGATTAGCTGCAATTTGGATCGCTTCCTATTCCGCTGTGCCCCGCGGCTGTGAATTATAACTAGAGATGGGAGGACAGCGTGAAAGCACAATGCCTGCACGGTATAATAATTTTCTTTAGTCCAAGTGCATTGGGCAGAAGCACTTGATTGATGTAACACCACATCAATCTTCCCAGAGCAAGACGGGCAAATGAAGTTGTTCCTTCACGATGATTTGTTGCATCATTTGGCACAAGCTCCAGCTTGAGTTGTTCATTTGTTGAAACCGATTTCCATGGAGTATGCATTGCAAGAAAGCCCTCTCCCATAGACGCTGTAGAATAGGGGTGGCCAACATATCCTCGGAAAACAATTTTGTTTTTGGAACCACTTCGTTAGGAGATTTTTAATTTATTTAGGTATTGCCTGTGGAATACGTTTGTAACGAAACGTACCACTATTTCACTGTGCTATTTCTAAGCATAACTCTGCTTGTTTAATTGTGACAAGTGGAGATTTAAAACCCTATATCCTAATATTAAATTAATAACTTCATGGTCATAGGCGGCGCCGTGGCCGAATGGTTAGACCGCTCGCCTCCCACCTAGGCAGCCCGGGTTCGGTCCCAAGAGCCCGCATATGGGATTTGTGTGGACGAAGCGCGTTTTCTCCGAGTTCTCCTGTTTCCCCTTCCACTCATTTCACCAATTGTTCCACCATCACCTTTCACTTGCATTTCATATTATTCACTTGCTGATACCTGGCTTCGGCCCACCACTCGTTCCAGGTTCTCCACTCTGTGGTTTCGTGCCGTTGGCTCCCCGATAGGCGTCTGACATCTAGGCATCCGCTTGTAAGTCCTAGAGGTGTGTGAGTCCTAACATACGGGGAGGGTAAGCCGACAACGAACAACTTCATGATCTAAAAAAATATTTAAAATACTACACTGAAACGTTTACAGGATGTAAATTACAGACTTTCTAAGATAATGTCGATTATTAAGGAAGCCTTTTATTAACATTCATCAGCAACTATTTCTTTAAAAATAAACAAATATCTGATTAACCCCAAAGTATATGATTTTTCAAAGACACTTCAAACTTTACGGCGTTATATTATAATATTTGAGATAGTAAACAAAAGCAAAATAAGTCACACACTGGGAAAACAATGGGGTTTTATAAAACATTCAGAAGATGTCCTCCGTACACTTTCCAATTACCTTTCTTTCTGCGACGATGCACAGTATTTTGTAGATAATGTCTTGGAAAACTAGCAATTTCTTGCGATATAGCACATTTCAATTGCTGTCGAGATGTTGGAATGTGTCAGAGAAACACACAAACCAAGGTAACCCAGAACCAAAAGTCGGTTGGATTGAGATCTGGAGATCGCGGAGGCCACTGTGTTGAAAACTGATAACGTGATCGCCAGAGATCTGGGTAATTGTTTTGCAAGAGTGTAGATATGTGGGGAGCGCCATCATGCATGAAGATAATGTTTGTCATATGTGATTCCTCCGTATGAGGATGACGCAATTTTGGAGCATGTCATAGTTAATCTAACCATTTACAGTAAGTCTATCTTATTTCATTGTTGACTTCGAAGAATAATGACCCATTATGGATTGTGAATTTAAGTCACTCCATTCAGTACTTTTAAAACATTAAAGCCCTCTGGGGGTCATTTATTACCAAATTCCGCAATTATGTGTTTTAACTCCATCATTAAGAGAGATGTGCTTTGTCTGTGTAAAAGGCGTAAAAACAAACAAACAAAATAAATACAATGCCCAATCAGTTATTAATATGTTACCCAAGATAATGGTCAACTGAAAAAAGCAAAAGGAAATCAAACCCCATTGTTTGCCCAGTATGCAATTTCCTTTGTTTTTATCCTACCTCCAATATTATAACATTTATAGCTGTTTAAATTTTAAAGTACGTTTGAAAGACCCAAAATATCCAAAACACAGGGTAATCCCTTTACGCAGAACAGGCTCTGCGGCAACCCTCGCTTCAGCACCCGCCGGGTTAAGACCCGTGAAACCTGTTCTGCTCTTTGCTGATCACTAGGGATAGCATCTTGGGGATTGATAGTGGGACACATATGGATACCAGTTGCATACCTATTCGAGTAGAGACTGGCAATGACGACTGCACGCGCCGCACGTAAACAACCTTTAGTAACGCGTTGGGGAACGTGGCTCGACGCAGCACTATGTTGCATATTACAATACAATAAAGATATGCAATTCATACAGAAGAAATTTGCAGATATATCTACTATAATAATATACATTTGGAAACATTGAAATGCCTTGAGCCTTGAAAACCATCGATAAACTTGTGTAAGCAAATAAACAGAGACCCATGACCCCTGTTTTAGACCGTATGAAAAAGAAAGTAAAGACAGTGTTTGGAAAAAATGTCGGATTTGTAATAATGGGTGAAATACGAAATGTATTACGAGGTGCTACTACGGAAATAAATACTGATGGAGTATCTTGCCCAATTATGCGTCCTAATTCCGTTTTGCTCCAATCTCATCTTGTGATGTGGAGCGAATTTTTTCACAATATAAAGCCTCTTTTTTTGCCAGTCGGAAACGTCTATCATTTGAGACGTTACGAATGTATATTGTTGTGCACTTTAATCTATGTATCTTGAGAGAAAATGAAACAGATATTGATGCTGATGACTTGTTGCACAACAGCAATTGAAATGTTAGTAAATATTAAAATTGTTAGTTTCCGTATATCAGTATTTACATATCAGTATTTGGTATTTATGTTTAACATCCATCCAACTTCAATGACCTTCCATTGCTAGTGAAAAACACCTCAGTCTACCATGTAACCACTGCCTAATTTTCCTTCTATTAGCGCCATTATGTACACACTGCATGTCAACACGTCACTATTATATACCATTCCTCTATCGGTCCCCAAGATACTATCCCTACTGATCAGCCTATAACATGACGGATAAGTTATATAGAAAAGTCATAAAGGTGTTAACAATATAAATGGACAAAAATCTCGAAAACACTTGCAAACAAGGAAAATTCATGACTTGGACATAAGTTTTATATCATATACAATACTAGTTTTTAGAGCAAAGCTTCTCTTCAAAGACAACTTTACCTCTGTACTCCAAAGAGCACAGGAGGACAAAAAAATATTCAGAGTGAAAATCTAAAAGAAGTATCATTTTAAAAAATATACTTCAAATTCACGTTTAAGCCTTATGCAACAAAAATTTGGATCTCTACCCAATTTATTTCAAATAATTCTTTACGACATCAACCTTGCTTGTGATTTGTTTGAATGTTTCAATTATTTTGTCATTCTGCGAAGTGCTCTAACCATTCAGTTGTCATTCACCATGGTGTCGTTCAAAAAATTTACAATTTCAAAGCCTTTAAATATTTGACAATCGCTTCAATCTGCAGTACTTATGACGAAATATGTAACAAAACATTTTTTTCAAACGTCTGTCTTGATTAACAGGAATAAGTTGCTATATTTAAGCTAAGTTAATAGAAAGTACACATATAAAAATGCCCTATGTTCTACATTCACATATACTTCTCTACTTTCTATCGTTTATTAGAGGATATACAAACTAGTCTTACAAAAGTTCATTTTTCTGTCTTCTTCATTCTAATCGAGTTAATACTTTTCAGAATGTTTAAGATCAGGGCGCTATGTTTTGGCTTCAAATGTCATATTCTTTCCGTGCAATCCCGAGATACAGCTGAACGGTGACAAAGAATGACCATTTCGACCCATTGAAAACGGATATCTCGAAAATGGCTTATAGCACAAAAACCGTTATTTAAAAGTAATTGCTGTTTTAAAGAGACGTGTGTACATTGTTTGTGAAGTAGAATTTCATATATCACTTAACCTTTATCAGTTTTTTTTTGACAATGTTACCAGAGGTATTTTAAATTGTTGCTTTACCCCCTCTTAGTATTCTTTATTTAGTTTATGAAAATTCTAATCCAACATTAACTTTGAAAACGATTGAGCACTAATAATATTGAAATTATGAATATGCAGATTTGACCGATATTGAATTTAATATACAAAGTTATAAAATGTGTCTTCCTAATGAAGTCTACTTCTATTCTTATAAAATTAAAATGTACATTTTACTTGCCAGGTAAATTTCTTAAATATAAGCCATTTAAACAAAATTATAAGAGCCATTTTTTATAAAATCTAACATTTATAAGAATTCTTTCAAGTAAAAGAGTGGTTTAGAGCAGCGCATTTTCTTGCAAACTTTCGTTTCGCACCTTCCAAAGTTATTGAACTGATATATCAAATTTTGTATTCAACTGATTTTAATTTCTCTAGCATGTATATGTGTACAATCTACATGGAAGCAGAAGGTATTGGGTATTGTTTTCTATTCAAAAACTCGAAATGTAATGTTTTGGGGACACCTGAATTGAAAAAAAATGCCTATTCAGAAAAAGGTCGTGTGTGTGTGGGGGGGGGGTTGCAGCATAGCTCAAAAACGAAAATTCCGTTAAATACCAAACTTTATATTTAAGTTCTGTATCCTCCAAGAATGCGACACGAAGATTTTCAAGAAAATCCCCCACCTTCCAACTACCCTTTATATGGGAAAAAATTTGAAAATTTTAGTTCTCTAAAAAGTGGCTCTAACGATTTTGATTAAAATTTCTTGAATTTAAGATATTTACATTTTTAAGCATGCTAAAAGCATTGCATCTTACTGTAACTAAGTACAAGACTTAAATAGCAGCTTCACTGATATTAGTCACAATAATTTATTCCAATGAATATATTCTGCTATTTGCCTTTTTCATGCAAAAACACACATCACTGCACTAAGTTCTTCAGGCTTTGTCCTTTTCAATCTTCTTGGTATAACATTGGTATCTAATAGCTGAAGCACAACAGAGTTTGAATGGCTGTGAAGTCGATTTCTTCACTGACGTATCCATTTTTAAATCCCTATGGATATTGCCATTCCTGATGTACCATGGTGCATTAACAATACCACATAATGTAAAATGTATAATTTTAATGTTGGATTTCTTGGTGCAGCCGCAGATCTGCAAACCATACATCCAAATAAGTTTTAATGACTGCTTATATAAAATCAATGTATTATGTATAGTAAGTTGAGAATGTCTGCCTAGTAACCAATACATTTTTCTATACTTTGTTAAGTTCTTCTTTGTTCTTCTTAACATGAGCCTTTCTGAGTTATTTACATAACAAATAAAATGCATGTCTTGAAAATTCTGGGGATAGTCTCTGATCTCTTTATTCTGGATGCATTTTGCGGAACTTTGCATAACTGATGAAGTTATGTAAGAGATAGACAGTAAGTTACCACAAGGAAAATGTAGATCTTGTTAAAACACACAAATTATGCCATATTCATTTTTTTTCGTGGAGTTGACCGTTTTCGAGATATTCCTTGTTATTGCCTTCTATTTTAAAATGTTTTAAGTTTTCTTATACGGGAACTTGTCAACTCTCGGCCACGCAAAGAAACGGATTTTCATCCCATAGCAACCATATTTTAAAACTAGGTTTAACCTAGCGTATTCCCTTATTTCTGTTCTATTTGAAAGTCACTAGTAATAAGACCGTTTCCGCTAATGTATATTTTTCCTAACATGAAGTAGAAAAAAGAATAAGCTTATTAACAAAAATTGTTAGAGATGTAGAGGAAGTTAAGTGAATGGAACGCATTACATTTTTTAACTAGTTTATCCAAATATTTACGAAACTTTAAGTTTAATGAATTCAGCGTTGTTCGCTGCACTTCTGGTTCCCAGATAAATATTATCGTTGAATTGAAAATCAATTTTCGATTGCTGGTTCCAAAAATATGTACGGCATTGAACGGAAGAGGGAAGCATTCATTACTACAAAAAACTCTGCCGTGTCACTTCATGAATTGCTTCTAATAAAACACGGTCTGTATGCACTGAGAGAGCCGTATTGGAAAAAGGGGATACTGCATCAGACTCCACAATAAAGTGGCATAAAATTATTGTCGCATGCATGTCCGCATCATCTCTGCTCTTAAACTAATGGATGTAAAAACGCAGCAATTATTCCCTTGTCACGCTACACAACTTCTACATATGAAGCGTGACTTCATGTATACTGCCGGTTTTGAGTTTAAATTATCCATGAAAACAAAATATACCTAGACTGAGATTGACCTGTGAACGTTAGTTATGATCAATTTACGCAATATCGATTTTTATTTGTTTTTTTGTTTATTTTTTTAACATCCCTGCAACAAATCATTCTTAAAAAGCTTATACTTTTATTTACTTCATGCTAATTAGAAAAAAATAGCAGAAATAGTCTTACTACTTGCATCCTTGTAAGTAGAAGAGAAATAAGGGACTACCATAGGTTAAAGTGATAGTCAAAAGCTGGTTGCTAAGTGATTGAAGTTCCTTTGTTTGTATGCACAGGATTTGACAAATTCCTGTATGAAAAAAATGTAAGTTTTTCAAAGCAGAAACCAAAAACAAGGAAATGTCTAAAAAAAGATGAACTGCACGAAAAAATGTATATAACATAAATTGTATGTTTTAACGTGCTCTACATTTTTCGTGTGGTAAGTTTGTGTCCATCTTTTACGGTTTAACAGTTATTCAAAATTCCGTAAAATCCATGCAGAATAAGGTACTCTTCAGAGGCTATTCCCAGAAAATTCGAAATATATATTTTATTTGTTAGGTAAATAGCTTTAATATATGAAATTTTAATCAAAATCGTTAGACCCATTTTGAGAAAATCAAAATTTTCGAAAAAAGTTACATGTAAAGGGTAGTTGGGGTGGGGGATTGTTCTCAAAATCTGAAAATGCTTTTTTTAGTTACAGGGGACCCTAAAACATATATTTCCGGTGAAATCTCGGTATTGAATTTTTGGGCGGTGTGCAATACCTTCTCTGATATACACTATGTACATAGTACGTATAGAGAAAGTAATAATTGCAGCCCTATCAAAAATTTGATACTGTAAAAATGAAAACACAGAGATAATTTTATTGATATTAAATTGGTTTAGATTTAGTAAATGTATTTAAAGGTTTGGTTTTTACTGAAGACTACCTTAAAAAAAAAAATCATAAAAATCATAAAATATATACCAATGAATATAAAAATGTCCTATTTACTACTTTATACACACTTTACTTACTCAACTCGTTATTACATTGTGTTGCAATTATGCAAACAAGACGACTAAGAAAAGCTGTTTCTATTTTTTTTCTAATTTATTCAACAATAAAAATCGACCACTTATAGCTGTCTTTGTTTTAAATAAAAAATTAAGATTCATGCAATGTAACTTCAGTCAAATGTAACTCTGTCAGCATCCAACCGTGCCAGTAGACCTCTCCTTCCTTTACCACAAGCAGATTTGACTGCAGTCGCTAGGACTCGAATTCGCGACGTTCGGCCTTGAATTAATGTTCAGTCCACATCTTATCGCGCTAACATTATTTCAAGTCGCTTCGGTTGTGGTGCCTGTGAAAGGGATATAAATACCGTGCAAATTAGTGGAAGAAGGCTATGTAGCAAAATAATTCACGCAATTAAGAGTTAACGGTATGTAATGCATTACTGTATATATTTTCTTCCATAAGAGGTTTAAAATTAGTTTTGTAAGAATAAAAATGCGTCAAATTTTGAGGTCCCGTTACTCAAGGCTTGGTAGAACTATCAATAACTCTCCAATTGCTTAAAAGATACACGTAGAGAATATACTAACAGTTCAGTATCCGAAGAATGTGTATTTATTTTGAATGTATGGATCCTTTAATATCTGTTTACTGAGTGACAAAAGAAAAATCCCAATCCAGAGCAAACCTCTTGACAGCAAATAACATTGCTTTCCAATTGTACGTGTTGAAATTTACTATAGCAACGCCCACAAAATATGTTAGTATGTTGTCAATCATTTCAGCGGCACAGAATTACACGTATCTACAAGGTGATACAGTAAAACGCCGTTGAGCATGATATTCCGATAGGGATGTGATGCGATCAGCGAATTGTCGAGCAGAGCTAAAACGAGTACCCGATGGCGCAATTTCTTGTTCTTATTCTGTACAAGAAGCGCGTATCTATCAAAGGATAATAATTTATAGTTTGTCTAATCGGTTATCTAGACAAGTTCATTTTTAATACATCATAAATTTCATGGTGCAGTTGTTCCCTTGGCAGTGAGACAGATTCAGGAGTTGGGTAAACATGCCTCCAGTTCTCTTGAAGCCCAAATATAATTTAATTGGAGGCAGATGTTGGCATGATATATAGCTCCGTTCTCCACGCTGAAACTGTTCTTCAGATTTTCTGCTTCCTTTCCGATACTGAATTTGCGTTTTTATGATCGAATACAGCGTCCGCCTAATGAAAAATTATTAGCTTGTTCATACTTATTAAATATAATGTGCTAGCATAGAGAAGTAGAAATTGAGAAGACGGTATTAAAATGTGTAGGGAGGTGTTAGGCTGAATAGATGTGCGTGATCTGAATGGCAAATCCGAGGCGCATTTGCCCTATTTACCTGTAGGTATAATTACTGCCTGTAGGGTAGTTAGCATCACAGTCTACTACATGACATTCTTAATATTTCCTTTCTTCCTAAGTTAAATATATGTATATTTAACCCCAATTCAAGTTTATTCCAATTTTATTTTACTTGGTAGATCTATGGATGATATAATTAAGACAATAAGAATCACTTTTCTATCACCTTATATCTATAAGTAATCTGTTAACACCTTTCCATATGTTTCTACTTTCTTTTAACGTACTATATACATAGTATATAAAGAAGATATTGTATTGCACCCAAAAATTCGATACGAAGATTTCGCCGGAAATATATGATTTGAGACCCGTGAATCCAAAAGAAGCCTTTTTAGAAAACGTAAGTGTGTATGTGTGTGTGTGTGTGTGTGTGTCTGTGGACAGCATAGCTAAAAAATAAGAGACCATTTAATACCAAACTTAGTATTTAAGTTTATTATCTGCTAGGGATGCGACACAAAGATTTTCAAGAAAATTCCCCCACCCCAAATTACCCTTTACATGGATCAATTTTTGAAAACGTTTTTTTCTCAAAAATGGCTCTAACGATTTTGATTAAAATGTCGTATATTGTAAAGCTATTCGACACAAATAATATATATTTTGAATTTTCTGGGAATAGCCCTTGAAAGCCTCTTTATTAAGGATGAATTTTGCCGAATTTTGCTCAACGGCTAACCCGTAAGAGATAGATAACAACTTACTACACGAAACATGTAGATCACTTAAAATACACAATTTATATAATATACTTTTTCTCGTGGATTTCACAGTTTCTGAGACATTCCTCGTTATTGTTTTCAGATTTAAAATATTTTAACTTTTGCACACGGAAAGTTGTAATCTCCTGGCTCTGCATAGAAACGGATTTCAACATGGCAACCAACATTTAAGAGATTTGACATTCGTTTTAGTCTAGTATATCCCTTGATTTTCATTCTACTTACAAGGAAGCAAGTAATTAAGAAAATATATGCTAATGCTTATCTCGATTATTATAAAGTAGATAGAAAATATTATTTTTAACAATAATTTGTTACAGCAATGGAAAACATAACATTTTTATCATATATTTCCCACTTTGTCACACTGACTCAATGTCTATTCTTCTCAAACCTCTTTCAAGTTGAGCTCCCAAAACTAAGGAAACAGGTTTTCTTCCTGGTATTTATAACATTGGAGCGTAGTGTGGGATTATCTCCCAGCACCAGCCTCAGCCAGTGTTTACTGCTCATATATTGTTATAAATAATATAACGAGTGCTCCAACTTTTATTGATAGCTTCGCGAGCAACTTGTTGCGAGCGAATTTATCTAAAAAAAAATCTGATGTGTTCCATTCACATGACTTTCTCTACATCTCTGCAACAAATTATTGTTAAAAAGCTTATGCTTCTATTTACATAATTTTAATAGAGAAAAAAAAAGCAGAAATAGTCTTATTGCTTGCTTCCTTCCTTGTAAGTAGAAGCCAAATTAGGGAGTACTATAGGTTAAACTGATAACCATAATATGGTTGATGTGACTGAAGTGCCTTTGTTTGTATGGACAGGAATTTGTATGAGAAAAGTATCATATTTTCAAAGCTGAAACAAAAGACAAGGAATATGTCAAAAACCATCAACCCCACAAAAAAAATATACATGACATAAATTGTGTGTTTTAAAGTGCTCTAATTTTTTTTGTGTTAAGTTTTTGTCCATCTCTTACGGTTTAGCAGTTATGCAAAATTCCGTAAAATTCATCCAGAATAAAGTAGCCTTCAGAGGCTATTCCCAGAAAATTCAAGATATACAGTTTATTTGTCAGGTAAATATCTTTAATATTTTAATCAAAACATTTTAATCAAAACCGTTAGAGCCATTTTAACAAAATCAAAATTTTCGGAAAAAGTTCCATGTAAGGGGTAGCTGGGGGTGGGGGGATTTTCTTGAAAATCTTCGTGTCGCATTCTTGGAAGATACCAAACTTAAATACCAATTTTGGTATTCAACGGTCATTTCGTTTTTGAGCTATACTGTCCACAGACACACACGGAATTTTTTGTAAAGATGTTTTTTTTTGTTTCCGGGGGAATCAAAACATGTATTTCCGGTGAAATCTCGGTATCAATTTTTTTGGATGCATTACAATACCTTCTATATACATTATGTGCATAGTACTCGTAGAGAAAGTAAAAAATTGTAGTTCGAGATGTATTTAATAAGATTGTTTCGAGAATAAGATAATGATTAGCCTATATGGACACGAAGAATAGTATGCCAAAAATCCTATTTGTATTGACGTATATTTGCACCGAAATCACTGCAACTTGATGTCCATATCATAAATCGTTGTTTACAGAAATCGTTGAACTGGTTCCACAGACACACACTCTCTCTGTTGTTTTTAGTATTCTACGGCTTTGAGTTTTCAATTAATATGTCTATTTCAGCGATAGATATTTCCCTAAAACGCTTTAGAGCTTCCGCCATTATGTAGGGAATATCACTGCACACTGATATTATTATTATTAGTTCAGAGAGAAAACAAATGCACGTGGGTGCGATAATTTATAAAAACAATTGCACGTGGGTGTGATAAAAAAACCGTTTAAAATACAGAGATAATGAGTTCCGATTGGTTGGAATTCTACGCGCCAGTGTATTGGGTTGGCCACTTCCTATGATTACGTGTCATGAACGAAATAATCTCAATAAAGAACTTAGGCAAGAAGCTCTTTTCCATTAGCACTTCTCTGCCGTGTGGTGGTAGCGTGTCTGACTGGTATTCAAGAGGTTTAGAATTTGATTATCATAATGTTGAGCAACTCGTAAAAAGGATTTAGAGGGGTTTCCTTTATTCTTAAAACACAAATGTCGGGTAACTATAAGCTTTATGGACCTTGGCGTATTTAGCATAATTACAGTATCCTTTATGTTACCTATTAGTTATAGGATGTTAAACCACCAACACAAAAACTTCCTATCGAGATTTCCTCGGAAGTACATGCTGAGATCACATGCAGCCAAAACGAGTGTTTTAGCAAAAAATTCTGCGCGCCTGGTTGTGTCATTAAATTGCGTTTCTAAAAAGAAAACGAACAAAGTCAAACAAATAAAAAGTAGACAATTGCCATATTTTTACATTCTCTACCAATTAAACACGTACATAGCAAGTAGAGAAGCTATTATATACCGCCCAAATTCGATACCAAGATTCTGCCGCAAATGCAAGTGAAACCCTTAAAAAAAAAAAAAAAAAATATTAGAGAAAGTTCCTAGTATGCGTGTGTGTGGGGGGGGGTCTGTTAGTGTGTCTGTGGACAGTTTAACTCAAAAACAAACAAAAAATCCGTTTAATCTCGGTATTAAAGTTTAGTATCGTCCAAGGATGCGGCACGAAGATTTTCAGGAAAAACCTCCCAACCCAAATTACCCTTTCATGGAGGATATTTCGAGGATTTTGATGATCTTAAAATGGCTCTAATAATGTTGATTAATATACCGTATTTAATGACGATATTTACATTAAAATAAACATTTTTATCTGAAATTTGTTAGCAATTGCCTCCGAAGTCCATTTCATTTAAATGAATTGCATAAACTAGTTCATGACCTGCATATCTCATTCTAACCTTAACTATGCTCATAATACTGTTTATTTATAAATAACTGCATCACCTTTCAATATATATTGGTAATATTGGTAATATTGTTCCGTTTACCTGATTAAAGTTGGTCTAGAAACAAAACAATCAATGCAAAGATTTAAAGTTATTCACGATATAAATAAAATTATATAGATTTTTGAATCAAGAAATCGGCCAATTAATAATTCAATTTTTAAAAATTGTACTCATACCACATAGCGTATTTCGAAAACAACTAATGCTACATTTACATAAGCCTCTGAATTACACCTTGGGTATGTTTTTTCCATCCCTTATGGTTTCTCATTTCCACAAAATATTCAGCCGTATGCAGTATGAAGGGGATTTAGCAGGCTATTTACTGACAATTCAAGGTATATGCCTTATTTATCATATCTATATTTGAAACAATTATTTCTTTAGTCAAAATTGTTAAAACTACATTTAAAGAAATAAAAATAATAACAAAAACTGTCCAATGTAAATAAATGTGAAAAACTTTGCATTACATTCATGGGAGATGCTGGAGTTGTATAAAAATCCATTATGTTCCTTTCACATGACTTTCCCTACTCATTCTGTAACAAATTATTCTTATAAAAGCTTACTCTTCTCTCTACTTTATTTAATCGAGATAAACATTAGCAGAAATAGTTTTAATACTTAGTTCCTTCTAAGTAGAAGGAGAATAAGGGAATACACTAGGCTAAAGCGATAATCAAATATCTTCAACGCCGGTCGATATGTGGTGCAATTGAAATTCCTTGCTCTTTTCATGGCCAAGATGGAAAAAATTGAATAATGACTTCCTAATTGAGAAAAATCTAAGTATTCGAAATTTTAAACCATAACAACGTATATCTCGAAAATTGTCAGCTCTACAAGAAAAGGCGTATGCTATAAATTTTGTATTTTACAAATCTACATTTTCTGAGTAGATAGTTTTTGGCTATCTCTTACGGTTTACCAGTTATGCAAAAGTCATCGCGAATAAAAAGATCTTCAGAAATGATTTCCAGACACTTAAAGATAAACATTTTATTTGTAATGTAAATATCTTTAATGTAAGATATTTTAATTAGTCCTTAGAACCAATATTGGGAAAACATTATTCCGAAAATGTTACTATGTAAAGGGTAGTTTGGAATGGGGGGGGGGGTTTCTTGAAAGTGTCGCATCAATTGATAATGCTAAACATAAATATCAATAAAATAAGAACTGAAGCTTTCCTGGCGACGTGTTAATTCCAAATTTTCTCGGGCTTCTAGCCAGGTACAAACTTGGCTTGGCACCAACGTTTCGAAGAAGTGCATCTTCCTCGTCTTCAGGGTGAACTGATGGTTTGAGCTTGCGGTTATAAATACCAGTCTCCGCAAGCTCAAACCATCAGTTCACCCTGAAGACGAGGAAGATGCACTTCTTCGAAACGTTGGTGCCAAGCCAAGTTTGTACCTGGCTAGAAGCCCGAGAAAATTTGGAAATAAATATCAAGTTTGGTATTTGATGAACTTTTCGTTTTTGATTTACCGTGTTATTTACATACCAACAGACAGACAGACAGACACACACATACACACTAAACCATCATTTTATAAAAAGTTTTACGTTTATTAATGGGTTCTCATAACATGCATTTCCGGTTAAATCTCCATACCTTCTCTACCTACTATATACGTACATAGTACTCGGTAGAGAATGTAATTAGACTACATTGGCAAAAATCTGCGTGCTCTGCGTGGAGTCCCTGGTTCTATTCCCGGCTAGTTTATAGGGATAGAAAACCCAACGTCAGTATAGAGTTAACATTTGCCGTCGGTATGACATAGTTAAAGGCGATATAAAAATGGAACAATAAAATAAAAAAACGAAACATTAAGTGGCAGAGCTAAATTTAGGGGACTCAGTGCAATGCTTGTTTGGCTACAGTAGTACGGCATTTCTACATTTAATATGTGGTTAGAGTTAAGGTTGTTATATTTCATGTACAGGTGTACGGGAATACAGATTTATGAAGCGAAGAGAGAATTGTAACACGGCTCCAAAACACCCTACAAGCGGTCACCTTTTATTAGGAAGATCTGTAGAGCAAGAATGCGTTATTATAATGCAATAAATCTGTATAAAGTTACTAAAAAATTGGTTACAAATAAATTATTTAATACAAGTTTAGACAATTACTCAGAGAACTTTATGGAAGCCTGTGGAAGCCGAAGCTTCTGGATGCTTGAGGTCTCGCATTCCAAGGCTTCTGGTTATAGGTGTGTCACTGCCGTGGTTATGTATTCCATGGTTATCCAGCTCCAAGGCCAATGTGAGAGTGGCAGTACATGGACAGCACTGTTACGCTGCTCTCTCCGCAGATCTAGTCGTTCCGACCAGCAATTATACTACCAGTTTTTTCCCTTGGGTTAGTCTTTGGTTGCGGCAGACGACATCATGAATTCTCTTGACCACGGCAAGGGCCGTGGTTGTTGAAACTTGGGGTAGCATTTTTTTGTTCGGATAGGGCGATATAGCAACTCTAGATCATCCAGCTGGAAACTCCAGCTGGAAACCTCCGCTATTGATCTGCCAATCTTCATCCGACCGCTCGCTACCTGGAAGTTTTGACGGGCCACCAATCATTTCATTTAAATCGATCTCCGAGATGCTCCATTTAGTCGACTATTGGTTGTTCTGCCCCAGGAGGATCCCGAGCATTAGGTAGCATGGTAGACGCAGTTCCCTGTCAAAGACCAAACTGACTGGTGTCAACACGGTGGAGTTGTGAAGAGCGGTAGGCCAGTAAGAAAAGTGACACCCTCACATCCCAGTCTCCCTGATGATTGGCTACAACCTTCCTCAAATATTCTAGGGTCTTGATATACCGTTCAACCATTACTGGGGTGCAGAGATGTTCTCCGCAACTTGTGCACTCCGAGTCGCTCCAGTGTTTCCCTCAAGAGATTGGACCCTGATTACTGTCGCCCTCCGTGGTGTAATGGTTACCATGCTAACTTCATATACCCAAGCTCACGGGTTCAGACCCGGCGGAGGTGGATTTTTTCCGGTGTAAAAATCCTTAGCGTGGCTTCCTTCGGAAGGGAAGTAACGCCGTTGGGCCCGTGTCGTAGATTTACGGCACGTAAAAGAACCTCAAGCCTAATAGAGAGGCCTCTGAGCAAAGTTAAGCGGTCTTTTACGCCCAATATAGAATGGTACGCTGAGAGCCTCAGCAGTTAAAGAGCGTTCATAAATAACACGCCGTTTCCATTTCCATTTACTGTGTAGCTACTGTACCCCATAGCGGAAACAGTTCTTCTAAGAGTCAGTTCACAATGATCTTGGTCTCCTGGTTTGGAACGGCGTACACCACCAGCTACTTGGTGAAGTAATCCATAGCGACCATCAGATACTTAATGCCCCTGTCTGACAGCGATCAGAGTATCGGCTTTGAGACCAACTTGATGAGAGAAGCCTGGAGCGACTTGTAGTGCACTTCTTCACCCCGCAGTCAGACAGTATGGTTAAGTGGTGCATGAAGATATCTAAAAACACTTGTGGGAGGTTATGGCCAATCACTAGAGAGACTGGGATATCGGGATGTCATTTTATTGCTTACCTACCGTTCTTCAATCCACGACACCACCGAATTGACACCAGCCAGTTTGGTCTTTGGCATGGAACTGTGAGATGATATTTGGAGCCCTCCTGGGGCATAATAGCCAATAGTGGACTATGTAGAGCATCTCTTAGAACGACTTCATGACATGCATGCATGCCGCAACACATCCAGGTAAATAAAATTATATTGCATGCTTTGTAGACCGGATGAAAACCCGGCCGCTCAACATTCATAGATTCCAGCAGGGTGATCTGATGTGGGTATATCGCCTTACACGAACCAAGGAACGCCCCAAGCCTCAACAACCATGGTAAGGGCCTTGTGGTGAAGAGGATAAAGGATGTCATCTATGCCCCGAGGGAAGAGCTGGTAGCACATTTGGATCATCCATCCCATTACGACGCTACTGCTCGGGACGACCAATTGTAGGATGGAGCACTGTGACTACACCTTGCAGACCGCAATCGCCGTAGTCGCCGTGAGTGGCTTGTTTCAAAAATCATAGCGGATTGTTGCCGGTGATTTTCTTTCATTAACTAATCATGTGAGGCGATTACGTCCGGCAAAGCGTAGTCCTCTATACTCGCTGGAATGGAATAGGTATCATACAAAACTGCATTGGCTCATCGATGAAAGCGTCTTGAAAAGGGTTTAGGGACTATCTACTGCCAAGCTACCAATAGTACAGCAAAATTTTAAAATCCAATGAAGAACCGAAAACTTGGATAACAATCGAATAATAGATAATTAGGCCATTATCGAATAACTAGAAAGTTTGCATACGATGATAACCCTCACTAGTATGGCGTTATATCAGATTTCATTCCGGCAGATAATAGGTTAAGTTAATGAAATGAGAGACCAACAAATTGAGTGGGTATTCGCTCAGTGCTGCTTCAGAAGAAGTTTTCACTTGCCACTATCGCAAGCTTTCTGTCATTGCGGGGCTAGAAAGCCAGGCCGAGACAAATAAAACACGGTTTAATAAGTAAGTCTGTTACACGGTTGTATGAATATCCTTTTGTTTTCCGACGAGAGGGTCTTGTTTGCTGCCGGAAGAGCTGAGCCTGGAGATAAAGTGCTGCTGCATTGTGTTTGAAAAAGAACCACAGAACTCGGGCTGCTGCCTGCCTTTATCGTGAGGTTTAGTTATCACATTGCCCTAATCTGCAGCAAAGTTCTCTCATCCGTGATATTGTGACAAATTATATGCGGGTATCTCTGCGGCACTGCGCTGCGTCTTCACCTAATTTTACGCATTATCTTAACAAGCGAGATAACGACCAAACTTGCTTTCTTTGCAGAAAACCCTGATGCCATAACACGTAAAACTAAGATATTCACGATATTTAGACTACGCTTACATCCCTTTAAATAAAACTCTGGTGTTATAAATCCATATGATTATATCTAGCTATTCAGCAATAAGTTATTCTTATAAAAGCTTATTATTATAGCTCGTTTTTGGGTTCCGAAGCGCACGCACAGAGAAGTCAGAGAAGTATAAACAGAGGGTAGTGGTTAGAGGTTTCTACTTACAAAGAAGAAAGCAATAAGGCATTTTTTTTTACAAATACGTATTTCAATTAAAATCATGTAGATAAAAGTATTATCTTTCTTAAAAGTAGTTGATTTGAAAGATAGGTAGAGAAAATCATGTAATGAAATACATCAGATGTTTCATTTGATTTTCTTTCTAATAAAAACGATTTTATATAAATAGTTAAATGTAATTTTTGTGTTTTGCAGACAAATAAGTCGATATGTATAATCTGGTAATCATGTTCAAAGAGGTATTTATTACATATAATGTAACGAGGGTCATGTTTATATTAATTCGAGAAGCTACATAGTTTAAATAGTTAGGATGCAATATATCGCATCTAAAATAATTTGATCTAATAAAAGAATTGGAAGTATTTAATTATGTCAATGGCACTGTAAAATATGTTTGAAAATAAAGCAAGGAAAGATACAATATTGAAATTCTATAAAGTAATGTCGGTGCAAAACTAGGGGATCGAAACTTTGATCATAGCAGAGTAAAATAAAAATAAACTTGAAACAAGTGAAATGGGATATTAAAGAGCAGTTACTGGCTATAAGCTATAGACCACCAAAGAAATGAAGATATAAGAAGAGAATACACACACATATACACACACAAAATTCCCTTCTTATATATGGGGTGCATGGGCAGTGAAGGGTATTTCATAACCTCTCCTAGCCAATTCCCAACCTTTGCCTGCTCATGGCGGCGCACCCTGCTCCTACTAAAAAGGACTTAAAATTGCGAAGTCCCTGCATCAATTATTGCACGTAAAATATTAAATTACAGACCACAAGGAAGGACACTGTTGGGCCACCCGATGAAGAGATGGAATGAGACCGAAACAGGCCACTATGCCTAATACTTGGCAAGAAGATGATATATAATCTGAATAATAAAACTAAAGAGTATTAAACCAAGTGGATAAACCATGTACCTACAAAGAATAGATATAGAGAAACTTGCATTTTATTTAGAGAATTATAAACCAATATTTATTTATTTCTTGTAAACCCTGAGTAAACCATCGTTAAGATGGTTCCGTGATCGGATTTTAATTTCTAGTTCGTCATTTCGCCGCTATGCGCCATGGTGACAAA
This sequence comes from Hymenopus coronatus, assembly GCA_030762935.1. Taxonomy (NCBI): domain Eukaryota; kingdom Metazoa; phylum Arthropoda; class Insecta; order Mantodea; family Hymenopodidae; genus Hymenopus; species Hymenopus coronatus. Next base: position 101,931,657 of record CM060890.1, read on the forward strand.
GGATTAGCTCGTCGCCTACAGATGGCATTGTAGGAAGAAATCACGATTTACGGACGGAATTGGTGGAATTTTGCCCAAAGAACCTTTCTTCTTTCAATGTGTGGGGTTCGTTTACGTGAAAATAAATATTACACGGGGCCAGGGCTTTACTTCCTTTCCACAGGAAGCCATGCTACGGAATTTTGCATCCGAAAAAAAATCCATCATCCTCCGCAAGGTTTGAACCATAGTGTTGGGTTTTAGAGGCCAGCACGATAACCACTAGCTACGGAGGGTAACATAAACCGCAAGGAAAAATACTGGAAGACCCAGAAAACGTTGGCATTCACAATATATGTGCATTGCTACGACAGTAAAGTCTAATGCGTAAAGGACGGGGAATAATAATAATAGTAATAATAATAATAATAATAATAATAACAATAATAAGAAGAAGAAGAAGAAGAAGAAGAAGAATGAATAAATGAGTTCGAGAATACAAGGAACGTGCTAAATTTGTGATGGATAGGGAAGTTCGTTTGTATTTCAAATCGGTTTTTCTCTGATATAACTGCGCCTGTTTAGTGGAAGGCGATCAAACTCTCACTATTTTTCGATTATTTATTGCCTCATTGAATGCATTCCGATGACTTAGGTCATTTAAAGCTCATCAGAAGCTCCGTACAGCCGTTAAATTTATCATGTCACGGAAATCGGCTGGGTGGACTACATTTGTCGAGTAAATCGTTTTTTTCCTGTGACAGATGGATGTTTGGTGTGAGTGAGTGATGGATGTGCACAAAGTGTGGGAATAGAAAAGAGGAAAACTTGCTGTTCATGCGAACAAGCGGATAAAACTGCGTAGAAAACAAGAATAAAGGGACTAGCAGTGGAGTTGACATGCTGCTGCGTGACACAGGAATTCTTCCTGAAAGAGGTCAATGAAACATTCCAAAAAATTATTTTACTTTTCCTTATAACAGCTGGGATATTAGGCAAAAGCTCTTCTCTGAAAGGATTAACTTAACCACTGTATGTTTAGGACACGCAATCTCACTACACTTCTAAAATTAGCATATATATAATGGGCTACTTTGAAGCGAATAATGCCATTTCTACCTTCTGTAGGTAGAGAATATACACTCAAAATTCGATGCTGAGATTTCAGAGATAAATATTTTGTGCAACACAAAATCCCGACCTTCACGTACTATAATTGAATTTCAGTGTGCAACAATTAATCTGAAGTGCTCTTATCGATAATTAGTCTGCACTCACTGATAAATCTTTGAAAGTATTGATGCACCGTTCTTAAAATGTCTTTGATGTCCAAGACTGACATTGATTAATGTAGTCGTGGTTCCTTGAAGATTTATTTTCTACAGCTGTTACACCCGTTGTTGGCGACGGAAGCATTTCAGGGCCCATTTTACTTTCTCTAGTACGTAAGCACATACAATATATAGAGGCTAGAGAAGGTATTGTATTCCACCCAAAAATTAAATATCGAAATATCACCGGAAATATATTATGGTTTGAGGTGCCCAGAATGCAGAAAACATTTTTACTTTCTTTACATTTTAAAATTCGATAACTAGATTTCACTGGAAATACACGTTTTAAGTTCCCGCATCCAAAAGCAGTTTTAGAAACATGTCCGCGTTTGTGTGTCTGTGAACACAGCTCAAAAATGAAAAGACGGCAAAATACCAAACCTGGAAAATCCTCCATCTAAAATTACTCTTCACATAGATAAACTTTCAAATATTTGATTTTCTCAAAAATGGCTATAACATTTTTGATCAAAATGCGGTACATTAAAGATATAACATAGAAAATAAAATATATATCTTGAATTTTCTGGAATAGCTTCTCAGTCCTCTTCATCCTGGGTAACTTTTCATAACTAGTAAACCGTAAGAGACAGACAAAGTCTCACTACACAAAATCTCGTTATAATACGCAATTTAAGTCCTATCATATTTTTTGAAGTTAACCATTTTGAAGATATTCCTTGAAGTTGGTCTCAACTTTGCAACACTTTAAAACTTTTCTCAAAGTAAATGCCTTTATCAGATTTTTTGTGTTGAACAAGCAAAGTGAACAGAATTTTAATTTCATCACTTTGGCGGCGAGCTTTTAAAAGATTTGACTATTGCTTTGACCTATTATATTGCCTTGTCTTTTACCTATTAGGAAATAAGAAATTCTACTATTTATGTTAATACGTATCGTGATTATCAAGGTGTAGATAGAAAGGTAAGTTTTTTAAGAATATTTTGTTATTGAATTAAAATAGAGAAGGTTATGTGAATGTATGACATATTTTTACTTTCTTTGCACGTACGATATACATAGTGTATAGAGGAAGTATTGTATTCCACTCAAAACTTCGATACCAAGATTTCACCGGAAATAAGTGTTTTAGACCCCCCGGAAATAAAAAAAATTTGATGTGTTACTTTCACATGACTTTCTCTACATCTCTGTAACAAAATATTGTTAAAAAGCTTATGCTTCTGTTTACTTCATGCTAATCGAGAAAAAATGAGCAGAAATAGTCTTATTACTTCCTTCCTTGTAAGTAGAAGCGAAATAAGGGAGTACCATACGTTAAAGTGATAGTCAAAAGAGGGTTGCTATGTGACTGAAGTTCCTTTGTTTGTATGGATAGGAGTTGACAAAGTTTTCAAAGCTGAAACTAAAACAAGGAATACCTCAAAAACCATAAACTCCACGAAAGAAATGTATATGGCATAAATTGTGTGTTTAAATGTGCTCTATTTTTTTTTGTGTGACAAGTTTTTGTCCATCTCTTACGGTTTAGCAGTTATGCAAAATTCCGCAAAATTCACCCAAATAAAGTAGTCTTCAGAGGCTATTCCCATACAATTCAAGATATGCATTTTGTCAGGTAAATATCTTTAATATACATATTTTAATCAAAATCGTTAGAACCATTTTTTAGAAAATCAAAATTTTCGAAAAACTTTCCATGTAAAGGGTAGTTTGGGGTTGGGGGATTTTCTTGAAAATCTTCGTGTCGCATCCTTAGAAGATACCAAACTTAAATACCAAGTTTGGTATTTAACGGTCTTTTTGTTTTGGGGCAGCATAGCTCAAAACACACACACTCTCACGCGCACACACACACACACACACACACACACAGACATACACATGGACATTTTTCTAAAAATATTTTTTTGGATTCAGGATGTCTCAAAACATGTATTTCTCGGTATCGAATTTTTGGGTGCATTACAATACTTCTCTATACACTGTACGTAGTGCGTTTAGAGAAAGTAAAAAGCATTTGTAGAAAAAGGTCCATGTATGTGTGTATGTGTGACAGCCTAGCTCAAAAACGAAAAGACTGGTAAGTACCAAACTTGTAATTAAAGTTTAGTATCTTCCAAGGATGTGACACGAAGATTTTTAAGAAAATACTCCGCCCCAAACAACCCTTTACATGGAACATTTTCTCAAAAATGGCTTTAACGGTTTTGATTATAATACCATATATTAAAGCAATTTCCATTACAAATAAAATGCACATCTTGAACTTTCTGGGAATAGCTTCTGAAGATCTGTTTATTCAGAATGAATTTTGCTGAATTTTAAATAGACAAAAACTTAGTACACAAAGAAATGTATATCTCGTTAAAACACGCAATTAATGTCATATATATTTTTTCGTGGAGTTGACCGTTTTTGAGTTATTCCTTGTTATTGGTTTCAGTTTTAAAGTACTTAGACTTTTCTCATACGGGAACTTGTCACCTCTTGGCCAGACAAAGAAACATATTTCAATCCTATAGCAACCATATTTTAAAATTTTGACTGCCGGTTTGCCTAATGTATTCCTTTATTTCCCTTCTATTTGTTGGGAACTAAACAATAAGACCGTTTCTGCTAATGCTTATCTCGATTAACTTGAAATAGAAGAATAAGCTTATAAATAATAATTTGTTACTGAGATGTAGAGAATGTCATGTGAATGGAAGACATCAGATTTTTGTAATCGAAATCAGTAGTCTAGAGAATGTTGTGAACAATGACATAAGAGTAGGTGAAACAAAAGCGTCAGATATTATCGAGAGTAGAAACAAAGGTTAGAGACAGCTAATCAATTTGTAACATCCAACCCCAGCCACAACAATCTTAAAGTTCTGGTCCATCCTTGAGGGATCAATGTGCTGCTACACGCTTTAAAGGTTTCAAATTACTCGGTGGTTAGCGACCTCTTTTATAGATCAGCATCTACAAAGCGAACAACAAAGAGGCTGAATACTTTAAAGGCGTCGGGTTTCATGTGGCTTCACTTTGTAGTACCAGCAATACATTATCCTGCTGCTTCTCCAATAGCAGTAATGTATTCCACAGATTTTAAATTCTATAGCTATACCTTCGCGGTTTGGTTGCCTGCTTTCCTAAGGTCTCTTAAACAACTGTTTCGAAGCAGTGGACATCATAATTTAGTCCTGGATTTATTTAGAGAAGTTTAAACATTTATTTGTACTCTTTTACTAATCAATACCAGCGATTATACAAATAATAACTTCATATTATTATCACTGAACACTAATAAAATATATATTCTTCTTTAAATAGCAGTTTTGCTGTTTAAACAGAACCATCATGGCAGAGGGTTTGAGGTTAACTCTCAAGGTAAAACCCGAGCGGAAAGGCTCAGGCCGGCTACGTCTGCATTTAGAAATTCACAGATTCGATTTCCGGCGAATATTCACTCTGTCTCATGGGTTTTTTCGTAATTTCCCTGAGTAAGCAGGCGAATCCTGGGGGTTCAGCTTCTGCTTCAACTTTCCTGCGATCACCACTTCCCTGTCTTGTTTCAAATTTGAAGGACCAAGCGAGGTGTTTGGCGGGTTGAGGCCAGGCGGTGTCTGTGTGCTCTGTAAAGGTTTCTTCCCAAATGTTGCAGAATCCGCCTTCGGGTGCTTTTGGGCAGCCGTCCTTTCGTGGATCCGCGGAGGCACTGGGCTTGTGGATAGGGCCCGAGCGGCATCGGATGTGTTTGGTCTGGAAACGTTAGGGACCCGCCCATGCTTGCTCCTGTTGCCATCAGAGATTGGGAACCTCAGGTGCGATGATACTTATCCTCATAGTAACGAGCTAACACCAAAACAATAATGAGAAAATGTCTTCAAGACTAAGCGAGACTACAATAAGAAATTGGTCTTACTCGGATGTAGTACTTGTCCAGAAATGTCTACCTAACATTTACAGCGACATTTTTTGTGTGTAAAATAATGTCCTTTAATCGCTGGTCATATCGCACGATTAATGATTTCAGGATTCGTGAAACTTAAAGTTACCCCTATGTTCGTCTTCTCAGGCTAAGAAAAAAAAAAACGCGAAAAAACATAATCGGGTAGCTCACCCTAAGCGTGGTTAGAACTCGCGACCTCTTAAATGAAGCAGACCGGACATTAAAGAGGCGGCTTAAAATTATCTTTAATCTGGTTAGTTTATTATTAAACAACAAAGGAAAAATCGGAATTCCCACAAAAGTATTGTTTCTGAGCAAGCGAAAATAATATCATTGAAAATGTATTTATGTGCGCAAAATTATTTGTAGTTGTTAAGACTATTCATGAATGAAATATTAAATAAACATTATCAATAAATATAAAATGAAATGAGAATATTATTTATATTTATTTATTCAATAGAATTCATTGTATTTCAATATTATAACATCACATTAACGGGGTGGAAAGTATGTGTTAACATTCGTATAACTTTCTCTACCTACTACAAATAAGAATTACTTATTTCGAAACGTATCCGAAAATCAATTAGCACTGCCAACAAACACTTGGCTATTGAATTTACTCTTCCATTCTGAAGTATTAATAAAAATCTTCGAATGATTCTGTTCTTATCGAGTAGCTTTAATGGAATTAGTTTCGAAGTAGGATGCCAGGAGAGATTCCAATTACGTCGAGACAAAATTCAAGGACTGAATTTCTATTGACAGCGGTTAAAAAGAAAAACTAACTCATTTTCACTGTATTCGGAATATTGTTCTCTATTAGCAGCCTAGGCACCTCAATTGCTCTTCATTTCAGGACATTACATGTGCAGATCTGGACAAGCAAAGCATTTAATAGGTCTACCGGAGAACCCGGAGAAAACCCGCCTCTGCGCCGCTTTGTCCACCACAAATCTCACATGCGGTCGCTTGGGATCGAACCCGGGCCATCTAACCACTCGGCCACGGCGCGGCCCTAGTACCATTAGCATTTACTCTTAAGATTATAGAGGACGTAGTCAAGTTTCCTTATGCCGTTTACATGGAGAACAAAGCCAAGGTTCCAAGAGCGTTTTATAGAATGTGAATAAGCACAAAATAATAACAAAGATGTAATATTATTCTCTTTGGGCCAACCTGACGGGTAAGTATTTTCGTTGAAATGCAACGATAATAAACTTAATTAATTTGCTATACCTTGTCGGAATACCCCTCCTTTTCGTTGTTCTGATAATTAAACTTCTGAACAAATTGGGTCATACTCTGCATGTTCAGAATCACTAAGTTACCTTGAAAGAGCAGAAGCGCGGTTGGAACTTATATCCTGCATAGAAACAAAGCGCACCCTGCATTCTAAGTGTTGTAACTTTAACTGCCTGATTTTTCAGAAACAAGAAATTTTATTTGTATTATACTTCTATGAAATAGAGATTTATTTTAAGGGTATTTGGTTTTTAGTGGTAAAATATTCCAAATAGAGACAATGCGGTACAGTTTGATACGGAGCAACTGACACTAAGCCAGCAAATACATACATAGATGAACTCAAAATTAAGTGTTTTGAGTTGCAACAGGGTGAAAATGGATCTCGTTTATGTGCGATGTAGCTCAAGTTCTAAATTTTTATTTCCAAAAAATTAGAAAGTACAGCCATAATACAAAATTATCCTTTGATCCACGTATGTATATCGCAACAATGTGGTTTTCTCCTTAAGACCCCGTTCACAATCAACAGGTAGCGTTAAAGGAATGCAGCATAATGGCAGCGTGAGGTAAAACCATATAAAGCGCAGCCGCAGATGTAAATAAGAATTTGACACTGGTTTTCTTTTAGATTCGCAAATTACACGCAGAAATCTTCCGAGGACCCAAAAGGTGCCTAACTAAATGGACAATAGAATATTGTCTGGCGTCAACATTTAAAGTGGCGAACACCGCCAAATATAAGAGCACCATGAATGAATAATACACAACTTCAATCTCATATCGCGATCGTGTGATGTTCAGAAGCTGGCAGTGCATGCAGGGAATTCTTCTTTTATCCACACAACGCAATCATAAAGTTTTAATATGCAAACTCTTGTGTTGCATAACGTCTTAAGTACATATGAACGCTAACATGAAATTGCTTCTCCTTTAACTGTTTTTCATTGCGCATGGGACTTAAGATTAAAATAGGTGTCTAGCGCTTAGCCATATGGAAAATAAGACTGGAAATTCTACGTGAGTACCTTTAGAAACTTTCGACGTCGACTACATATGAAGAGCGAATATGTAGAGAAAATAAATGGAAATAAAGTTTTATTTTATGGAAGCTCTTTAACTGCTGTAGTTCACAGCGTCTCATTCTATACTGGGCGTGTAAGACCGCTTAATTTTGCTAAGACGCCTCTCTATCAGGCTTGAGGTTCTTTTTTATGTGCCGTAAATCTACGACACGGGACCAACGGCTTTACTTCCCTTCCGAAGGAAGCTATGCTAAAGATTTTTACACCCGAAAAAAATCCATCGTCCTCCGCGACCTTGGGTATATGAAGTTAGCATGGTAACCACTACACCACGGAAGGCTTCTATTCAGTCGCACAAGCCACTGATCTACCATGGCAAAAACATGCCGGCACGGCATTAAATCCCCTAGCTGATTCTCGTTTTCGTGATGAACCATTAGGAGGTCTCAAAGTCATTTTGAGATGATGCACCATAATGATGACTTACAATGTTGTAAGTACTTTAAGTTACGAGTTTCATAGTTTAATCATTTTTATATCAACCATTGTGAATAAATATGTTTTTTCCACACTAGCCATGTGTAGGACAGGAATTGGAACGGTACAGCAAGACTGAAGAATTCAAAACCATAGACCAGTTGCATAAATTGATCTACCATAGCAACAACATGCCAGCAAAGCATTAAATTCCCTAACTGATTCGCGTTTTCCCGGTGAACCATTACGAGATCTCAAATTAATTTTTGAGATGATGCACACCTATGGCAAATCACAATGTTGTAAGCACTTTAAATTCTGGATTTCATAGTTTTATCACCATTAGGCCAATCATTGTGAAAAAAAAAACTGTTTATTTCACACTAACCGTGTGTAGGACATGAATTGGAAAGACAGAATCATGAAGAATGCAATGCCATAGCCGTTATTTGAGCCATGGATCTCCTGGTTTCAGTTCAGCAGATCTAACCATCGAGCAATCATGATAACACTTTCAGGAGCGTGAAAAAATATGAGTTGGCTGGAGATATACAGGTTGACTCTGTTCTGGCCTGACCTGCAAAATCGCCCCTCCGCTGGTGTTTTTTTCTGAGGCACTTGAAAACTTTCAAACGGAAAATAAGAATCGCGCTGTGCCCGTGAGAGTTGACATGTTGGGAATTCTCGAACATGTACAGCAATCAGTGTTATGATGTCATGCATTTAGTTTGGCAGTCACAGCTTGGAGCACCTGTTGCGATGGACGTGTTCACACTCTTATCCATTTGACTTTTTTCAAGCGCCGCTACAGCTGGTGTTGAGAGGCGATGTCAGCGAACATAGATTCATTAACCAACCCTTTTTTGTCCGATGTTCTCATATTCCATTATAACCTCCGAGAGCTAACACGCTTTGTGGATTTCCAGATTCACGTTCTTAAAAATCTAATAAAGCAGAAATCTACTTGTCATTAATTGATCAGCCTTCTTTTAGCTTTTTTATCCATCTCGTTTCAATTTATCTGTTAATATGATATACTTTTTTACACTGAAACATGGTTCCAGCAATTCACTGACAAATCATTCATTAAAATTCTTATGTATTGCATTCACATAACTTTTTTTACCTACTCTACAACAATTTGTTCTCACAAAAGCTTATTCTATTTACTTAATTCTAATCAAGATAAACATTAGCACAATTAGACTATTGTTTTTTTTATAGGCTCAAGGAAAATGATGGATACTTTAAACTAAATCGATAGCCAAAGCTATGAGGAATGTGAAATTCGGTTCTGTTCACATGAGCAGGAATAAAAGAAAGAAACAAATAAATGACAGCTTTCCACATCAGAAAGATGTAAATTTTAGAAAATGTAAACCAACAATGAGAAAGATTGTCTCTCTTTCTTGCGGTTAATTAGGCAAGACCAACCAGAACGAAGATAACTTTAGCGGCTATACCCAGAAAATTCTTAATATAGATTTTATTTGTCAGTAAATATATTTAATAGACGGAGTTATTTTTTAGAAAATGGAAAATTTCATTTCGAACAATATTCCATGTAAACGGAAGTTTGAGGTGGGGGAATTTTCTAAAATTTATGTCACATCCTTGGAAGATTTTAAACATATACTAAATATGGTACGTGTTTAAGTGTTTAAGTTATGCTGCTCACAGATACATACTGACACGGAGGGACCTTTTTCAAAAATACTTTTTAGATTTAGGGTCCTCAAAGCATGTATTTTCGGTTAAATTTCGGTATCAAACTTTTGGGGTAAAATGCAATATCTGCTTTATCTACTATGTACTTGCAGAGTACATGGTAGAAAAAGTAAAAATATTTAATTAAAGAAAATGATATTGATAGGATAATATAAAATATAGCAATGCCTGTAACAAGTCTGTATTAGTATATACGAGGGTGGTCTGAAAAGTTCTCGGCCTGATAGTGAAAAACGATAATTCATGCCTTCAAAGATTTTTGTTTTTCAACATAATCTCCTCTAATATCGATACATTTTGTCCAGCGGTGTTCCAATAGCATTATCCCCTCTCTGCAGTCCTCTGGAAGTGCTGTACAGTATCTATTTACAGCCGCAATTGCTTCTTCATTGGACGAAAAGCGCCTACCAGCGAGGAATATCTTCAGTTTTGGAAATAGATGGAAGTCGGAGGGAGACAAATCTGGAGAATATGGTGCATATTCCAGCACTTCATATTGCAGATTTCTCAATTTTCCCATTGACAAAACACTTTTGTGGGCAGGTGCATTGTCCTGATGGAAATTTTCTTCCTTTTTAGCTCCGATCTGTTTTCATGAATGCTTGCATTCAGTTTGGTTAGAAGTTCAGAGTAGATCGAGATAGTCAATCAATAAAATGCCTTTGGCATCCCAAAACACTGACGCCATGATCTTTCCTGCCGATGGCACCATCCTCGCCTTCTTTGGAGCTGAAGAACCAGCTTCTGTCCACTGCTTCGACTGCTGCTTGGATTCAGGTGTGTAGTGGTGAATCCATGTTTCATCCATTGTGACGTATCGGCGCAAAAATTCGCTTCTGTTCTTCTGAAAACGCGCCAAGCATTTGTGCGAATGCGTTTTTGAGGATGCGCGGCATCCTTCTTGCGCAAAGGTTTTTTTATGTTTAGTTTCTGATGTAAGATGTGACCAATATGTCCTTTGAAATTCCAAGAGCATTAGCAATTTCACGCACCTTGTAAGTCGATCTTCCAAAATCATGCCATGCACTTTTTCAATGATTTCCGGTGTGGTTACAGTTTTTGGACGCTTTCACGCCCATTTCTTCACAGTGGAAACTGAAGATGAAGAGTCACCATACACATTCACACTTTTACGAAGAATTTTATCACAGCACCATACTCGAATTTCTCCATTTTCAAACCAATGCGTACTTCCACTGCTTCAAACAACTGCCTTCAGTCAACTATTGCCTGGAATGACTTGTAATTTTACATAGGGTCCATTAACTATGTATCAACGTTAGGAAAAAAAATTATGCAAGTAGTGCCGCGATCTCTGGGTGAGGCCGAGAACTTTTCAGACCACCCTCGTACTCTTAAACTGAATACACATATTAATTTAATTGTCAATTATTTAAAGTGCGTTTGAAAGCTCTCCTTACGAAATTAATGCATAATAAATATTTTCATGTAGTGCAAATTACTTACATGTTTATATTTTACTAATAAAAAAATAAAAATAAAAAAAAATTCTGAAAGAAAGTCCGCGTGTGTGTGTTCGTGTGTCCGATGTCTGTGAACACGATAATTTAAAAACGAAAAGTCGGTAAAATACCAAACTTGGTATTTAAGTTTTGTATCTTCTAGAGATGCGACACGAAGATTTTGAGAAAAATCCCCCCTCCTGAATCTACCTTTCACATGGAAAAAATTTCGAAAATGTTAATTTTCTCAAAAATAGCTCTAGCAATTTTGATTAAAGTGCCGTATATTAAAAATATTTATATGGAAAATACAATGTATAACATGAATTTTCTGGGAATAGCCTCTAAAGACCTCTTTATTCTGAATAAATTGTGCTGACTTTTATGTAACTGCTAAACTGTAATTGCTAGGCAGAAACTTACTAATGTATATCACGTTAAGCCACACAATTTATGTCATATATGTTGCTTTTTTTTTTCGTATAGCTAATCATCTCTTAATATTCCTTGTTATTTGTTTCAGATTTAAATCTGAAACACACGGAAAGCTGTAAATTCCTGGTCTTGCATAGAAACGGATTTCAACCACAACTCTACAATGAAGCAAGTAATTAAGACAATGTCTTCTAATGTTTATCTCGATTATCATTAAGTAGATAGAAGTATATGCTTTTTAACAATAACTTGTTACAGCGATATAGAGAAAGTCATGTGAATAGAACACATCTTGTATCAAACATCTTCTGTAGCGGTACACCTCGAATCGAACCTTGACTTCTCTCAGACCTTGCTATTTAAGACATCTCTTTTCAAATTCCTTCTCTCCAGCATTTTCCTCGCACATTTTTTGACCTATTCCAACCATCTGACTCTTGGTGTACCCGCTGATCTATTTCAATAAGTGTTCCCCTTTAAGGACTTTAAGAGTGCATGTTCTTATATCATCGCTTGTGATGGAACCGCATTCCGCATTCTTCTTAATTTAACTCATTTCTATAGGGAGTAGTTCTCCGTAGTCTAAGGATAAAATGCTAGCCTCTGGTTCCCTTAGTCGCGGGTTCAAACCCACCGGAGGGCAATGATTATTTCAGGCATAAACGGCTACCTTCGGAAGGGAAAAATGCCGATTGTCCTTTGTCGTAGATTTACGGCAAGCCTAATAAAGAGACCACTGAGAAAAACTTCCTGCCAAAATCGGTTGTGTGGTTTCTGAATTTATCCAAATACACACAAATTGTCTCTATATATTTGTAATATTAGCGTGATGTCCAACTCTTTAATTACTATAACTCTATGCCCTTAAATGACTTTCAAATTGCACGTACATACATTGCAATGATGCATGAACTCAGAGTCTCAGTGGTGCCAGCAAATGGATTTTTGCCATCGATTTCGATACATATCGATACTTGACTTATGTTCGCTGTTGTTTTGAAATAACCTTTAAAATGGTGTACACAATTCAACAGTTTGTATTTACTGTGAAGAATTATTGGCTCACCAATTCTGTTACCACCACACAGAGAGCTTACTGGTTGAGTACGATGTTCTAAACGAACGACAATTCTAAGGTTAGTGGAGAAGCTGGAACGAACTGGTTCATTAGCCAGTGAAAAAGGCAAGCATCAACAGCCGTCATTAGTGGCTCTGGAGATGTTCGTGAGCGATTGCTTCGCTTCCAACAAAAGTCTTCACGCCTTCTATCACAAGACACCGGCTTCTGTAACAATGTACCAAAGAGCAGCAAAGCATGCAAAACTCTGGCCATACAAAGTGACAGCAGTACACGAGCTGAAGAACCCGACAAAGTGAAGCGTGTTGGTTGCTCAACTTTGTGGAAAGACACCAAGACATATTGAAAATGAAGCGAGGAAGCTTGGTTTCTACACAGGTTCGTAAATTCTCAAAACACAGGATATGGACATCAGAAAATCCTCATGTGTAGCATGAGAAATCAATTCATCCTGAAATACAATATCCAGTTACAGAGCCATTGGACCAGTTTTCTTTCACTAACTGTAAATACAGATGTGCATTAAAACATTCTAATGCACATGTTCGATGTCGTCTAGTAGCTAGACGGCATCAAACCTACGCAAGGCTATTTTTAGAAGGATAGTGCCATATAAAAAAAATGTAAATGGCGTGTTATTTATGGACGCTCTTTAACTGCTGTGGTTCTCAGCGTCCCATTCTAGACTGGGCGTGAAAGACCGCTTAATTTTGCTCAGAGGACTCTCTATCAGGCTTGAGTTTCTTTTACGTGCCGTAAATCTACGACACGGGACCAACGGCTTTACTTCCCTTCCGAAGGAGGTAATGCTAAGGATTTTACACCCGAAAAAATCCATCGTCCTCCACTGGGTTTGAACCCGTATTTGAAGTTAGCATGGTAACCATTACACCACGGGGGGCGACATATAGCGTCATATGGAACGTATCAGCAGCTTCTGCGAGAACTGTGTTATCACTAATGGTTGGTGTCCTCCAAGATCACCAGACTTGACACATGCTTTACTTCTCTGCTTAGTACATAGCACATAGGTTGAAAAAGTATTGCACTCCACCCAAAAATTCGATATCGAAATTTCACTGGAAATGCACGTTTTAGGGCCCCTTTATACACAAATAATTTTTATAAACAAGATCGCTGGTATTTAAGTTTAGTATCTTCCAAGGATGCCACATAAGATGTTCAGAAAACCCTCCTACCACAAACTACGCTTTCAGTTTTGAAAATGTTGATGTTCTTAAAAATGCTCTAACAGTTTTGATTAATATATCGGATATTAAATATATTTAAAAAGTAAATAAAATGTATATCTCGAATTTACTGGGAATATACTCTAAAGTCCTCTTCACTCTCAATTAGTTTTGCATAACTGGTTAACCGTAAGGAACAGACAAAAACTTAGTACACAAAAAATGTAGATGTCGTTATAGCATACAATTTTTGTCATATACGATTTTTGTGGAGTTCGTCATTTTCGAGAAATTCCTAATAATTATTTTCAGGCTTGAAATTCTTAAAACTTTTTTCATATGGAATTTCTCAACTTCTGGCAATGCAAAGAGTCGAATTGCAAGCATATGGCAACCAGCTTTGACTACCGCTTTAGCGCAGTGTATTCCCTTATTTATCTTCTAATTACAAGGAAGCAACTAATAGACAATTCCTGCTAATGTTTATCTCAGTTAGCATGAAGTAGATAGAAGAATAAGCTTTTTAACAATTTATTACATACATGCAGAAAATATCTTGTGATTGGAACACGAGATTTTTTTAACAGACCACGAACCTTTAGAACAAATCTCCGAACACACATAAAGAACATCAATGTAGACATATTCAGACGTGTATATAAAATACAGAATGAAACGGGCAATAATGCATTTCCAGAAGGAGGAGGAGGAGGGAGGAGGGGGTAGGAGGGGGGACACTTCCAGTTCATCTTGTAACCGTCGTTATTTCACCCAGACATAAATTCTCATTTACAGTTGGGTACTTTTATTTTTGTTATTTAGAGAAATACTAGATGTTGCCTCTTCATTGGCTACTCCCATGAAATTTAAAATATATATTTTATTCGTCATGAATAAATATATATATATTTAAAATACGATATTTTAATCAAAATCGTTGCAGCCATCTTTGAGAAAATCAAAAATTTCAAAACTTTTTTCATATAAAGAGTAGCTTCTTGAAGATCCTCTGTCGCATCCTTGGGAGATTTTGAATTTAAATACCAAATGTAGTATTTAACGTTATTTTCGTGTTTGAGGTATGCTGTCCACACACACACACACACACACACACACACACACACACACACATACACACCCAAGCTGACCTTTTTCTAAAAATGCTTCTTTTGGACCCAGGAGACCCCAAAATATATATTTCCGGTGAAACTTTTGGGTGTATTACAATATGTACTTACACAGTACGTGTAGAGAAAGTAACAATGGAACATCCCACTGAACCACTGTGTATAAATTTACTAAGATATTAAAACAGTAGTTGATAAATAACGCCCCCTAGCACAGGTCACTCCTTAAATGTGTACTATAATAAATGGATTTTGTGAACTTGAAATGTTTGGAGAAAGTCGTTGGTGACACACCAGCTTTTCCAGATTTTTATCAGAGTGGTTTGTTTTTAGATGATATACTTTTGAAGGTTTCACTACAGCCTCCAAGCTATATCGTGTTTGCATCACTAGGCAATGTTACATATTTACAATGCATACCGCCACTGAGCTTTTTTGTGTGGAGGTTTGTACTTGAATATGCAATGAACAGCGTGTGCGGTTATCTGAGGTAACTTCATAGGGGCCAAGCCCTCGCGTCCCTCAGGCTCAGTAACCGAGGTACCTTTTGCGGTTGTTGCACACTACAAGATTTACGTTCAGACACGGTCTCACTTTTATCTTGTTAGTAGCTCGTACCTATCTCGAGACCCAAGAAGTGTACAGAGTGATGTAATTTGTTACTTTCAACATGACTCAAACAATTATTCAGCGCTTTGCTCTCAATGTTTAGGAGCTTATTTTAACATTCTTAATATAGAACTATTACATATTTGAAAAAGATTTCAAATTACTACAACTGTCACCGAGCTCAGAAATTCAGGAATTGGCATTTGGGAGATCGTGGGCTCCAATTCCATGAGCGATCTCTCTGACCCATGGGTTTTTGTGGGGGTTTTCCTGGGTCACTAGGTGAATGCTGGAGATGCCTCTTTATTTCCCCGAACTTTCTGCTCCTTCATTTCATCCAACTGATATACTTTTCACGGTTGAGGTGATAACAGCCTCCCATAATGGCGAATGCGGTTCGGAAATACAGCTCTGGCGGCTGGATGGCGTTAGAGTCGTTTGAATGACCCAAAGGGTTCGGTCAGACTTGGGAAACTGGCTCCTAGTATCGAGATCAAGAAGTGCTTGAACTACATTTAAGGAGCTTCCACGATGCGTCCTCCTGGAGCGAAAGAATTGACCACAATCATCACTAAACTCCGACAAACTCTAACAATATTGCAAGAAACACTGACAGAGATGGTATACGATTCCAATCAACAATTGACACTCAGCACACCATGGAATCATACCACAATTACCAGAACAGCATCCTAACACAAATTACAGAGGACATTGAAAGAATAAAAAAACTCAGCTTCACACTCAACCAAGATTTCACGGAAAACCTCAAGAACATATGTACCAACATCAACAAAAGTTGCACACAGCGGGAATACATAAAACAACACATCGCCGAGATACTTTAAGAATTTCTACACTTTGAAAAATTAACCTAATTAATGTACAAATGTTTTTTCAATAAAAAGGAAGGAAGACAGAAACAACGCTCAATGGCAAACTCGTAAAAATAACTTGACCAAAAATAAAAACAAAAGGCTGAAGAGGGCAAAATAATGGGGGGAAATAAACCCCTTAGATCTCCATATTGCTTTCTTGCTTGCCTTTCCCCGTGGTCCAGTTTTGGCCCTTCGATAATAATCTGTATCATCCTATCCTCCTGGAGTCTGATGCACAATAAGCTCATGATCACTGCAGTGCGGAATGGCACATACATACGTACACACACACACACACACATACATACATACATACATACATACATACATACATACATACATACATACATACATACATACATACATACATACATACATACATACATACATACATACATACATACATACATACATACATACATACATACATACATACATACATACATACATACATACATACATACATACATACATACATACATACATACATACATACATACATACATACATACATACATACATACATACATACATACATACATACATACATACATACATACATACATACATACATACATACATACATACATACATACATACATACATACATACATACATACATACATACATACATACATACATACATACATACATACATACATACATACATACATACATACATACATACATACATACATACATACATACATACATACATACATACATACATACATACATACATACATACATACATACATACATACATACATACATACATACATACATACATACATACATACATACATACATACATACATACATACATTTTGTTAGTTCTTTCACTTTTCAGTTCCGTTCATCCGAAAAAATAACGTTTATAATACTTCCCTCCAAAATAAAAAATAGTGCGTATTTTGGGTGATTTTCATATTCATTCAACCCAACTGCATTCCATTTCGTTGAATTTGAGTATCAGATGATATTTTGGCACATTATTGTGTACATATCAGCCTGTTGATTTCCCTCCAGCTTCTTAGATTATTTTTGAAGGCTTGAAATGTTTAAAATTGAGATATTTGTTCTTAGTAACAAGATTCTCCTCTTATTTTGCCACACACACACTTATACTACATATACTATATATAGAGGGAGAGAGGCAGTAGGGGCATACCTTTTTTAAATGACTCGATGTATAACATTATACGGGTAGATGTTATTTATTCCAGAGGGAAAATTGCCAGATAAATTCGGGTTTCAGATGTATTATATTGTTGCGTAATCCTAGTCATGTTCCCCCTCCCCTTTTCGCATCGAACATGAGTCGGCAAGGTCGCATTACAGAAGCCATTGGACCCATGACTATTTCTGCTGTTGTATCCGGAAAATCAGAACTCAGCTCACATAGCGTCTAGAAGAATTCAAACGCTTTCGAGACAAGAAATGGCAAAATGGTGATTATCATTTTAGTAAAATTAATAGTTAAAATTTACTGGATTTTATTAGCATATAATATATCAATGTTGGTTGATCATATTTATGTTTAACATCTTTTTTGATCCACTGAAGAGCATGTTTTGGTTTTCGTTGTCTACGTAGTTCTTTAGTTAAAATGCATATTTCTGAGTTGTACATTATGGGTTCACCTTGAGCTTGCTATTTATCAGTAGTGATTCTTAGCCGCGTTAGTGATTATTTAAATATGTAAACAAATGTCATTTTTGCTTAGGAATATTTCAAGTTATTTTTATATATTGCGACAATATATTAGTATGACGCGTATATTGCTAGTGCAGTTATTAGTTTTATACATATTTAATATAAGAAATACCTGCTCAGTAGAACGTAGAACCTTAGGGTATATAAGCTCGCATTGCATTCTTCAAGGCTACTTGCTTTGTTAAAAATAACAAGAATTTTAGAGCATTAGAGACACAAGTAAATATCCCTAGTTGGAAGGAAGGTTCTTTCCCTTATAATCTGGATAGAAGGAATTTCTCATTGTAGAGAAAGGTCACGTGGGTGGAAAACAAAGAAGAATCCCAGACAGTCATGTGACAACGCTACTTTACGCGCCTTTTTTCCAGCCAATCAAAAAGGAGGGCCATATTGCAAGAAATCGGACGACAGTGAAAGAAATGTGACGGGATCCACAATGTAAGAAATCGCGCGGCACACAGTGTAAGAGATACTTAATATAAGAAACGTGACGACACACAGTGTAAGAAATCGCGCGGCTCAGTGTAAGAAATCGGCTTATTATCAAAAATCTGACGGCGATGAATAGTAAGAAATATGCCTTAATTGTGAGTGTAAAGCATTATAGTAAAAGTTAATCTGACGGACAAATATTACCGTAAAAATGTTATACGGACTGTGTAACTTAAGATTACGGTGACGGTTGTAAATCTTAAGAACTCAGTAAGAGTGGAACTAGTACTTATAAAGATTATGTCATCAAGTTCGCGATCGTTTATGTTGGGAGTCGCTCGCAGGGTTAGGCCTCAAACCAGCAACAGATAATCAATAAAAGAAGTCATCAGTGAAATTAAGTGAAATTTCTCTTTTATTTAACTCTACCAAAAGTGTTACATACCTTTGTCATTCTTTTCCCCCTGAGCAAGAGACAACTGGTCTATAAGAACGAGCATAGCCAGAGCAACAAAGGGAATCTGCAAGGTATGTACACGCTTAATGCAGAGAATTTCACGAGCATTAACCCTTGACCAACTTGTAGACTCACATGACAGCGCCATATTGGTGTCCAAGCAAAACCGCGACAGTATGCGGGATTCTTTGCTTACATTTCAGATAAGCAATAATTGAAATAGCCTCCAATTATAAGAAAGAAAGAAAGAAAGAATATGCACAGAAATAGTCCATAATCAGTTAGCTCAGTGACAGAAATATTGGAATGTAAGGGAAAACAAATGAAGAAGCGATTCTAAACATTTTCTGATTGTTCCGATAATCAAATGAGTTTAAGGAAATTATTTCTATACCAATGAATATCTATATCATTCTACTGCTCAGCTGTTGCCAAAATAATTGGCCGCGTTACTCGCCTCTCACCAAGGTGGTCTGGATTCAATCTCAGGTGACGCATGTGGGATTTGTGGTGGACAAAGAGACACTGGAGTGGGTTTTCTCCGGTTTTCCCCGCCATCGCATTCCACCGGTGCTTCATCTTCATTCCGCGTATCATCAGTATCATCGCCTGCGGTGCCATATGTAGTAAAATTGGGCGTTAAACACTAAGCAAAAACGTTTCCAGAATATTACCTCTAGGGTTTTTTGTTTTCGTCCTTGGTGAAGAGAAAGAACCGATGCCATATATGATCATCTTCAATTATAATGTGCAAAAATTAATAACAATCAAACAAACCCGCTTATATTTTCCAAATAGAGCACAAACAAACTAAGCAAATCTACAACAAATTTGTCATGTAAAGAATAGTATAGCGTCAAATGTTACAATAGACAAAAACCGCGAAATACATGTAGAGACATCGAAATAGTATAAACACAACAATTAATTTGTTTAAAAAACCGATGTATCATATTAACATAATATTCTCTGCGATGCACTTTCATACCTATTCTTTCTATTGTTTAGATTACTCTATAACTATGCCTATAAAAGCTACTTTTAATCTACTTACTTTGCTACTTGAAATAAATATTTGCAGATATGATTTCATTGCAGAATTCGTTGTCAACCAAACCAAGGAGGCTCGAGTGATAGTCAATTGCTTAGAAAGCTGACGTTGAAATTGTTCTTTTTCAAAAGCAGCAAAAAGTTTTGATTTATTGCTAAAATAATATATGAAAAAATGAATCCAAAATTCAAAACAATGTCAACGAATATCTGAGTAATATCACAAAAAAATTCAGATACATTAGTTGCTTAACGATTATTCATGTTTTCTAGCAACTGTTGTTCACGGCTTATAATTTAACAGTTATATAATATTACACATAATTCATTTAGAATATAGAAAATTCCATGGCTATTGCAGAAAGTTCAATTTGCTATTTTAGCAGTGATACACATATATTAAACAGAATCGTTATGGTTATTTTTGCGAAAAGTTAAAAAATGTTTCATGTAAAGTGTAGTTGGGATGTCGCATCCTTTGAGGTCTATCAACTTAAATCGACTTTTGATAAAATTATGTTGTTCGCATACTCTATGCGCATGGATATTTTTTAAAAATAATTTTGATTGACTGGATCTCAGAATTAGCATTTCTTTTGAAATCTAGATCTTACTCTACCCAGGAGGTAGATTATAAGTTCAATTATAAGTGCCCAGGACGCCAGGCAATATTATTACCCAGGAAGTCATGAAAAGTTCCACTATATGACTCCCACTGATTGTCGAAAAAAGTTCGTGAAGTCACAGATGCCATAGGTGTGTCAGTGGGAATGAACATTCATATATTTACGATAAGTTGGGGCTACAAAAAGCTGTCGGCTCGATTGCTCGCAGTGGAAATGAAGCATGTGTGGTTTTCAATTTTTAAACAAATTCGAAGAATTTTTTGGTCGAGTTGTCACCGTCAATGAAATTTTCATCATTATACTCTGGAAACCAATAAAAACAATTGAAACAATGTGTTGAAACAGTTATTAAGGGATTTTAACCGTTTCATTATGATTTCAAGACATAAATTTATTAAGTTTATAACTTTAATAAATGTATTATTAATAAACGTCCTGTGAATCTGAAGTAAAGGCGACGATTTATTAGAGGTGTGAAGGTTGTCATACTCATTGACTTCTTAGAAAAGCAAAAACGATTACTGGACTATATTACTACGATTATTGGCCCGATTCGAAGTTAAAGGAGACGCGGCCCCATCTAGCGAAGAAAAAAGTGCTGTTTCTCCACGACAAAGCACGTTCATCCGTAGTTGTCGACAAACTGCAGGAAATACGCTATGAATTGCTACCGAAACCCACATTTCGCCCCACCTGGCTAACTGCGATTTCTTCTTGTTCACAAACATAAAGAAATGGCTCACGTAAAAAGCATTAGATCAATTGAGATCATCGTCGAGACGGAGACATATTATGTAGAGCTTGACAATTTCTATGATTTGGAGTGGTTAAAAATGGTTATATGTATATATCCCTAAAATGGTTCTCATGCTGAGAAATAAATAACATGTATTTGAAAAAATTGTGTTTTGGTTCCTAATACACGTACGTATTGAACCGCCCTCATATATAAATAAGTATATACAAAGTATATAGAACGTCATTATAGAATTGAATCCTATACAAGCAGATTGTTTGGAAGTACTTCTTAAGTTTCAGCTTAAGTCGAAAAGTAAATGTACAGCTTCCCTATTGCAACGCTTAACTGCAACCTGTACATTTAGTTATTTGTTTATTCTTCCAAATGGTTTTTATAACTTCCATGGTAGATCATATCAGACAATGGAGGCCGAAACAGCTCAGGCATGCTCAATTGAGCCGGGTCCATACATCTTAGAATTACCCGATATTCGGGTTCTCACTTTATAGGCATGCGCAAATGGGGAAAAAAGAAAACAAGTCTTTTTGCATTAATTTTAATGTACCTTCATATAAAAGTTTCAAGATCTTAATCATGCATTTGATATGGTCTCATTTTACTTTCTCTAGCACGTATGCTTAATGTACATAATAGGTAGAGAATGTAGATAATTTGATACCGAAATTTCAGCGGAAACACACGTTTTATGCTCCCCTGAATAAAGAAGTATTTTTAGAATAAGGTCCTTGCGCGCGCTCGCGTGTGAGTCTCTGTATCTGTAAACACAATAACTCAAAAACTTAAATACCAAACTTGTTATTTAAGTTCAGTATCTTCCAAGGATGTGACAAAGATTTTAGGAAAATCCCCCAACCCAGCCATTTGTACAGGGATAAATTTTCGAAATTTTTGATTTTCTCGAAAATGGCTATAACGATTTTGGATAAACACCGTTTCTTATAGGTATTTATCTTCATTTTGGATGACTTTTACATAACTGGTAAACCGTAAGAAATAACGAAAACTTACAACATAAAAATGCAAACCTGCATTAAAATACACAAGTTATTGTCATAAACATGCTTTTCGTCAAATTGGCCACCTTTGAGACATTTCTTTTGTTAGTGGGTTCAGTTTTAAAATACTTAATTTTTCTCATACGAGAATTTGTCAACTCTTGGCCATGCGAAGAAATGAATTTGAATCACAAGGCAATCAATTTCACTATCGCTTTAGCTTACCTTATTTCCTTTCTAGTTAATAGGAAGCAAATATAAGACCATTTCTGCTATGTTAATCTCGATTAGCATGAAATAGATAAAAGAATGAGCTTCTTAACAATAATTTGTTAAGAAGGAAGATTATATATTCATTCAATGATTCTATTTATTTCTGATGAGTACAGGAAGACAGATAATAATTAATTATCATTATTTAGTTGAAATTAAGTAAGAAGCAAACTAATTGTAATCCACAGATGTAATGAAAGTTGTGTGACTTTTTATGCATGTTGGTACTCTGAAAATGTCTAATGCAGCTATTCTTCGAAATAATTGTTGCTTCAGCTTTAAAGTAAGCTTATTTGAATACCCATTTGAATTATCAAGAATTTATTTCACATGATGTCTAGATCCATGAGTTAAAGGCTTTAAAGGAGATGCAAATTCAAAACGACGATTACAGCAAGCGATCATAGCATACGAAAGTCGCCAATTTTAACATAAAAGACACATAAAACAAGAAAGATGGCGTAGGAAAGCTCATGCGTGGTTAGCAAAACTGGCTAACAATGTTATTGTGGCCAGTGATGTATGTGGCGCACTTTGCGATACATCGCCTTGGGCACAACACGTGGGTGACAGACATGCGGTCGATGACGGCTAAAGCGATAAAGATCGCGAGGGCATGGAACAATATCGCACTTTAGGACACGCCCGCACTTGCCACGGCCCTAGTATTTTCCATCACGAGGCGTGTAATATATATGTTCGTCTTCTGATATAACCGAGTTTTAATCTGTTCTTTGCCTCTGTTTCTAATTCTAATAGTTTATTCGTCTTTTGTCTTCAGCACCAATGTAATTTGAAGTTTACTTTGACGCATGTTAGATTTATTAACGAAGTGTAAAATCTCAAAAACAAGAACGGTTTTCTTAAAATGTGCGTTTAGTATGCGTAACAGGCATGGTTTTTATTAGTGCTGTCTTATTCGGCATAGAAGACTAGATGATTACAGAAGAAGAAAATGCCACGCAATAAATCCTTATGTAGTTAGTAAATTTCTTATATTGCTAACTTACTATGGTCTCCAACAGGAACGAAGGCGGTAAACCACAGTTGCCGAGTAGATAGTTCGAAGACGGGAAAGGGAACAGTTGCTAGAACATGGCGATTTGGAACGAAACTTGCAATTTAATATTTTGCTGTTAAACGTTATTACAGTGTACTTATTTAACTTGTTTTCCGCCGTTGGATTTTCTTTCGATGTCTGAATCCCGAATATCGCCGAGCAATGGAATCGTTTAATAGCTCGAAATATCACAAATCAAGAGAGTCCTCGCAAATATACTGTAACATAATACCGCTAGCAAGCAGTTTACTGACGCAAGCATCACCTTGCAGTGTTTTTGCTTCCGCGCAACCGCTTTCGTACGTAACAGAAGCTCTTAACTCTCGGGAAGAAAACATATATGTACTCAAATGTGGCAACACACCGAAAACGGCTGGATCGATTCTCAAAGGGCGGTAAAATATGAATGTGAAAATAACTATATTTATCTGCGCAAGAAAAGGAAAAACTACATATTTTTATCCCATTAATGTCACCAGAAAATATTAAAAAGTACTAGCTGCCAACTTAACGAAGAGAAAATTTTCACCTTTAATATACAAAACAAAGAATATTGCAGTGCACGTGCTCTAAAATGTTTCCACATTTATTTCGTGTTTTTTCTTTCTCTATACGTGCTATGTACATAGTGTATAGAGAAGGTATTGCACTCCACCAAATAATTCGATACCGAGATTTCACCGGAAATATATGTTTTAGGATCCCCTTTATCCAAAAAAAGTATTTTCAGAAAAAGGTCCGTGTGTGTGTCCGTGTGCCTGTGAACACGATAACTCAAAAACGAAAAGTCGGTAAAATACCAAACTTGGCATTTAAGTGTAGTATCTTCCAGGAATGCGACACGAAGATTTTGAGAAAAATCCACTCATCCTCAACTACCCTTTACATGGAACTTTTTTCTAAAATGTTGATTTTCTAAAAAATGAGTAACGATTTTGATTAAAATATCGTATGTTAAAGATATTTACCTGACAAATAAAATGTATATTTTGAATTTTCTGGGAATAGCTTCTGAAGCCTACTTTATTCTGGATGAATTTTACGGAATTTTGCATAACTGCTAAACCGTAAGAGATGGACAAAAACTTACCACACAACAAATGTAGAGCACCTTAAAAACACACAATTTATGTTATATACATTTTTTTCGTGGAGTTGATTGTTTTTGAGATATTCCTTGTTTTTGGTTTCTGCTATAGAAACTTATACTTTTCTCATACAGGACTTTGTGAACTCGTGTCCATACAGACAAAGGAACTTCAGTCGCAGAGCAACCAGCTTTTGACTATCACTTTAACCTATGGTACCCCCTTATTTCGCTTCTACTAACAAGGAAGCAAGTAATAAGGCTATTTCTGCTAATTTTTGCTCCATTAGATGAAGTAAATGGAATAATTTGTTGCAGTAATATAGAGAAAGCCATGTGAATGGAACACGTCAGATTTTTATTGTTGTTTTTAAATGCCTACCAGTAACACAAACTGGCATCGAAATACATTTGTGAAGGCCGCCCCTGCGGTCTAGTGATTAGCGTTCTTGATTATAGCATCCAGAATCCCCACTTTATCTTGATAAGCATGAAGTAGTTTTTATGGTGTTTAACAACCGCTTATATTTCTATGACATCGCAGGCGATGACACTGATGATACATGGAACAAGATGGAGTACCGGTGGAATGCAATGGCGAGGGAAACCGGAGAAAAAGCGCCCGTACGTTATTCACCACAAATGCCACATGGGTTCGCTTGGGATCGAACCACATGAAGTAAGAACAGTTTTTTGTAGCGCAGTGAAAGCTATGTGAATGTGGCAATAACAACATTTTTTAGCTTTAACTAATATAGTTCTGTATTTATGGTTGTGAAATGTGCAATACATTCGAAATATACGCAGCAGTTTTCTAATTGTTTTAATTGTTGCCTGTCTTTCTATTGTTTGTTATCGCCTGTTCTATTAACGAAGTAAACCATATTTGCATAGAGATACGTAGATACTTTGTTAAATAACCGCTGTAGTGTAATTTACAGTTTGTTTCTCGATTCAGAGTAAGAGCTCGTGTTCCATTAAGTAATTGGTAGATAATGAGAAGTTACTCTTGTAGATGAGAAAGGAAACAAATACCGGAAACCTGAGGGGATGGATTAACGAGGAGGATTAGACACGGAGAAAAGAAGAAGTAGAAAAAAACAACTCAGTGAAACATCTCCCTGATTACTGTTATAAACCGTCGAGAAGGGAAAAAATATATAAGAAGTAAAGAAAACACAGGCATATGAAATAAAAGATAAAATATAAAAACTAATGAGTTCCATTTACATAACTATCTCTATTTATTCTGCAAACAAACTATTATTACAAAATATTATTCTTTTATCTACATCATGCTAATTAAGATAAAATTAGCGGGAATGGTCTTATTACTTAGTTCCTTATAAGCAGAGGAGAAATAAGGGAATACACCAGACTAAGGGACAGTATTTTTTTTAAAAGTTGTCACTATGCAATTGTCATTGAAATCCTGTTCTGTTTGCAAGGCCAGGAGTAAAACAAAAGAAACAGAACTACAAACTCCTGTTTGAGAAAAGTTTAACTACTTTAAAATTGAAACTAACAACTAAGAATTATTCGGAAATCTCTACACAAAGAAAGAAAAAAGTTTGTATACGACATAAATTCTTTTTAAGGAGCTCTACGCTTTTTGAATCTACTTTTTTCTATCTCTTTCGGTTTACCGGTTATACAAAAGTCATTTAGAATGAAAAGGACTTCAGACGCTATTCCCAGAAAATTCAAGATTTCAATAAAAACCTTTAAAGCCGTCATTATTTTTGACATTTTTCCTGTAAAGGGTAGTTTGGGGTGAGGGGATTTTCTTCGTGTCGATCTTTGAAAGATGCTGAACTTACATCTGAAGTTTGATGTTTAACCTATTATTTTGGTATACAGGGTATACAGCAAAATCTCGTACTATGAAATAATGTTTGAATGGAATGTAGTGCCTTCTCTAATTACTAAAAAGGTAGGGAAATTAAAAATTGTAAATAATGATAGTAAACTCAAAATTACAATGCAATTAAAGTCATAAAATTATCCATACCACTCAAAAAATTGGCGTGTTATTTATGGACGCTCTTTAACTGCTGTGGTTCTCAGCGTCCCATTCTATACTGGATGTGAAAGACCGCTTAATTTTGCTCAATTTTGCTCAGATGCCTCTCTATTATGCTTGAGGTTCTTTAAGGTGCCGTAAATCTACGGCACGGGACCCATGGCTTTACTTCCCTTCCGAAGGAAGCCATGCTAAGGATTTTTCCGCACCAAAAAATCCATCATCCTCCGCCGGGTTTGAATCCGCGGCTTTGGGTATATGAATTTAGCATTGTAACCATTATTCCATGCCGGGCGGCTATAGCACTCAACTAGAGTATAGCAAGTATTGCGTTTAGCTGAGAAAAAAAAATCGATATCAATATCTGATATTTTGATATGGGAGTTTTTTTCTGCGAAAAATATGCCATGCTAATCGAGATAATTATTTGTGCTTGCTAAACCTTTTGAAAGCTTGAAATCTATTTCTCTTTGCATTCTCGGTAGTAAAAAAAAAAGAGATGAAGCTAAAGTTGACTTCCTGCTGAAAAAAGTTTAAGTAGTTTAAGATTGGATCCAATAACAAGGAATATCTTAGAAACGGTTAACTCTAAGATAAAAATGTATATGACATATGCTCCCGGAAATCTTTGTGTGGTATCCTTGGAAGTTATTAAACTCAAATATCAAGTACTTAACAGACTTTTCATTTATCAGTTATTCTATCCATATACACACATATTCAGAGAGGATGAGAGAGGGACACGAACCTTTTTCTAAAAATGTTTTTTTATTTAGGGTGCCATAAAACGTGTATTTCAGATGACATTTCGGTATCGAATTTATGGGTGGATTAAAATACTTACCTTCTCTATATACCATGTTTATTGTGTCTACATACGTGCTAGAGAAAGTAAAAATTAGAAGTTATGTGAATAGTAAATAAGACAATTTTATTAGGTATCTTCCAAGGATAACATGTGAAGGCTTATATGGAATATGATGCCATGCATCCACTAGCCCTTTACTTGATTGAAGTTCTATAATTGTAAATGTTTATATTCAATAGCCCGCAACTATTATATTGTTATAGATTATGTCTGATATTAATATAAATTTTGAGGTCCCTGAACAGATAAAGTATTTTGTAAATGTGTTTTGCGTGCTTAAAAGAAAATTGGGAACAGCATAACTCAAAGTCCAAAATTCTGACGAATACCATACAGCATACCAGCAGCTTTGAAAGATAGAACTGTCTTTACCAAACAAAACAACATGTACAAGAAAATGCTCCACTCAACTAACCTTTACATGAATTATTTTCCAAATGTTTTACTTTCCAAAAATGGCTCTAACAATTTTAACAAAATACCTTGTGTTATGGTAAATTGCGTACAAAGATCTGATAAGTAACTTATAGTTCGTGGTTAGCCAATTACTTTTTGAAATACTTGAATAAAAAGACTATTTCTGCTAATTTTTCTCACTTAGCATGAAGTAAATAGAAACATAAGCTTTTTAACAATAATTGCAGAGATGTAGAGAAAGTCATGTGAATGGAACACATAAGATTTTTTTGTGTAGTAAGTTTTTGTCAATATCTTACGGTTTGAAATTATTCAAATTTCTGCAAAAGTCATCTAGAAGTAAGAGGTCTTCAGAGACTATTTCCATATAAATATTCCTAAGAAACTTTGTGTTGCATCCTTGGAGGATACAACACTTATATACATTTTGATACATTACCGATTTTTCGTTTTTGAATTATCACGTCCACAGACACACACATACGGAATCTGATGTTTTCCATTCACATGACTTTCTATATATCTCTGTAACACATTATTGTTAAAAACTGTAAAAAGAACAATAATAAATCTAAATTGCTTTTCAATATTTTATTGCACATGAAGAAAAAATGGATTCTCAATGTGAACAAATGAAAGGCTACAGTTATATTTACAAAGCCTTCTTTTGCAATATAATTTAATTGGATCACTTTAACAGCATGGTCATATCGCGACCTTTCAAATTGTACATAAAATAGTTATTTGCATGTTGGTAAAATACAAAATGGTTACATTTATGCTTCACAATAAATCAAAAAAATTACATTGTCTTATAAATATTAAAGTCTTTTTAATTGTCTGATGGTTATATAGAGCAACTTGGTAAGTCGCTGAAGCCAGCCTGAAGTCTCTGTTTGGCGTATTTCGGACACTGCAGCAGGATATGTAGGACAGTAAGCAGTGTGTTGCAGGTCTCACATTTTGATTTTGGGTCTTAATTAATGATGAAGCAATGTGTCAGTTTGCAGTGACCAATTCTGAGGCGACTAATTACTGTTTGCTCACGAAAAGCCTTCTTATAACTCTTTTGTTAATGAATTTTGCAAAAGATTCCTTAATTGAAGTAGCACATGTCATGAGTGCTACGTCATTTCTTAATAAAATTGTACTGTAAGTATTAATGACCTCTAAAACTTACTGTAAGTACTTACAGTGCTTGTTGGCATGCCAATTAATAAATGAATTCCAAATTTAGCTTACATTACTAAATATGTGTTCAGAATGATTAACGTACAAGTCAATATTTCAAAAAAATAATATATTCATAGCAAGAGAAATGTATATCCTGAAATTTCTGATATTCCCTGAAATTCTCTTTATTTTCAATGTATTTTGAATTATTGGTAAACCGTAGGACATAGAAAGAACTTTACTACACAAATCATATATTTTTTTTTGGGGGGGGTAACAATTTCGGTGCTTATATTGCCATATATTTTCTAAGAGTCTCGTACTTTTCTCAAATAGAAAACCGTTGATCCCCTTTTGGATCCTGGTTAAGCAAAGAGTACATAATTTCAAGGTCATTACAGAGTGACCAACTCACAAAGATTTTTGATTATCGGTTTAGTCTATCGTAATCCCTTATTCTCTTCTGTAGTGTTGATCTTAATTAACATGAAGTGGAAGAAGATATTCTTTACAGAATATGCAGAGAAACCCTTATGAATGTAGCATATAATGCAACATATCAAATATTTTTGGCCTATCTTTGATTATCACTTTACTTATATTTGAATCACATGCGTGATTTTTTACTTTCTCTACACGTACTATGTACATTATGTATAGAGCAGGTATTGCATTCCACCCAAAATTCGATACCGAGATTTCACCGGAAATAGATGTTTTTAGGGTCCCCTGAATTAAAAAAAAAAAAAAAAGCATTTTTAGATAAAGGTTCGTTTGTGTGTCTGTGAGTTCATGAACATGATAACTCAAAAACGAAAAATCAGTAAAATACCAAACTTGGTATATAAGTTTAGTATCTTCCAAGGATGTGGCACGAAGATTTTGAGGAAAATCCCCCCACCTCAAACTAATTTTTACATGGAAAAACTTTCGAAAATGTTAATTTTCTAAAAAACCGCTCTAACGCTTTTGATACCGTATATTAGAAATAGTTACACGATAAATATTATTTTGCTGGATTTTGCATACCTAGAAAACCGTAAAAGATAGACAAAAATGTACTACACAAAATATGTAGATCTTGTTGAAATACACAATTTATGTTATATACATTTTTTTCGTAGAGTTGAGCATTTTTGAGATATTCCTTGTTATTGGTTTCAGTTTTAAAATATTTGAAACTTTTCACACATGGAAATTTCACAGCTCCTTGCAATGCAATGGATTTCATCCTCATGGCAACCAGCTTTTAAAAGATTTGGCTATCGTTTTAGCCTAGTGTATTCCCTTATTTTCCTTCTACTTACAAGGAAGCAAGTAATTAGACAATTTCTGCTAATGTTTATTTCGATTATCCTAAAGTAGTTAGAGGAATGTGTCTTTTAGTAATAATTTGTTGCAGTGGTGTAGAGAAAGCCATGTGAATGGAACACATCAGAGTTTTTTTTGGCTGTGAGATACTGAAATCCAATATGAATATAAAGAGACTAACCGTATCACATAAGCAACAGGAACAAAGTGAAAAGCATGTGTTACCATAAAAGAACAGAAGAAAAGGACTGGGTGTAATCGAATAGGTACATCTCCGTCGAGAAAGTTAACGGTGAAGGCCAAGCATCCACTCGTTGCAAGGTGAAATGAGAATCTTCATAAACGAAATGACAAAAAAAGATTGTAAGTTTGTTTCTCGGGATGAAGGATGAGCCATGACTTTTGTGGACTGTAATTGGACGTACGCACTTGGGAAACCAGTCTGTCCGAACCTTTTTCATCACAGCCACAAGGTCTTTCAGCACCTGTTGCTGTTGGATGATATTGGTAGCCATAAATTTACTCGAGACGTTAAGAATTACTCGCTGTCCCGCTCCGTTTTCCCTCTTCGCTGCGAACTCCAGCCACTTGCTCCTCAACCATTACCTCAGCTTTAATGTTAAACCGAAGCGGTTCCTTATCAGATGCTCAGGTGTTTCGTT
Organism: Hymenopus coronatus; assembly: GCA_030762935.1. Classification (NCBI taxonomy): domain Eukaryota; kingdom Metazoa; phylum Arthropoda; class Insecta; order Mantodea; family Hymenopodidae; genus Hymenopus; species Hymenopus coronatus. Next base: position 101,963,037 of record CM060890.1, read on the forward strand.
ATGACCCTTTTACAGCCTATAAACGATTATTTTGCTGCTATTACAAACCGATAAACCGACGTTTTCCTTGCGCCATTCTGTTGGATAGTAGTAGGGATAGGATTAAAATACAAACGTATATTTCTTCTCTATCAGGAAGTATGCTCATGTAAGTAATAATACGTACAACAATTTAAAAATACTTTATTTACTACTATAAAATGATGTTTTATGGGATGCATAGTTACTGGGTAACGAAACCCTTACTTTATATTCTAAAAAAACAGAAAACACGCTATCAAATCATAAAATACAGGTTCAGCAGCAAGCAAAATACACATATGATGATCATCTGTATCTTGTTTTTCTTGAAAATGATACTCATTAAAATAAAAATTGAGTGCCTCCATGGTCGAGTGGTCAGCGAGCTGGCTTCTCACCCAGAGGTGCCGGTTTCAATTCTCGGCTGGGGCCGAGAATCTTTCTTTAACCAGAATTATTCCCTATCCTTCACAGAGCCTGGAAGTATGTATGTGAGAGTGAATGTGTCTATGTTTAATGATATAAAATGATGAACCTAATGATAATAACCTACTCTGATCAGACGAGTTGTTTCACAAGTCAAAGCCCCCAATATGACCATAGAAGTTAAAGGGGGCTATACAAATGAAACAATAAAAAAAAAGTAAAAAATAAAAACGTTTTCCAACTATTACAATTTGTATACTTATTGGAGGCACATGTTTCTCTATTAGCAGAAGTATTGTTTTATAATGTATATTTATTATCATCAATCAAAAGAGATGATCTCACCATAGAATATTCACTCCAAAGACTCAAAAATTTAAAACTTTTGGACATCTTATAAAAATACGCCAACAAAGAATATTCCCTTCGACTGATATATTACTCATATACCAGTCCTTGAGTTTCGCATAATTACATAAATAAAAGTTCTTTGACCTTTCTGGAAGTCTACTAATAGTTGCATCTTGGCCTGCTTTCAAACTTTTTCCTGGTTTTCACTTTAAATTCACCTATAAAACCAGCAATTAGATTTGTAGCATATAACAAGAATGTTTGTTGATGTTTGTGTATTTTTTTCCAAAGTTCACATTACCCTTTTTCTAAGCAAATCGTTCACCAATAAATAAATGTCATTAAATATACATACACTAAAATACTCTGGACGCAGATGAAAAATTTACACAACACATTACAAAATTAGTTTTAGTAACTCGCTGCTCTTAGAGCATTCCCTTCGGTCGTGTTCTAACTTGAGCTTCTATTAAACTTCTGTTTTTTCAATTACTCCTCTAAATAACTATGTTACCACACTATAATGCATGTGACATATCTGAACTATTATGGCATCCATAATACCTCAGAAACTTATAACCCTATTCGGCAGTGCTCGCAGCTTCTCTATCGCACTTTCGTCGCAGTCCAAGGGAGCAGAAATGGCAGGCGAAATTGAGGCATTTGGTTTATATGTTACAACACTTTATTGATGTAAAAATCAAAGAAGTAATACCAGATGACTCTATCTCTTTATTTTACGTATGCAGATGTCCCTTCGTGCAGAAAGTGTTGCAGAACTCAGTGGGGTTTTCAAGATAAAACCGGTGAGTAGAAAAACTGGGAAAGCGACCTTCGTTTTATCCTTCTTGCTTATCAGCAGAGACGGTAATCAAGTCGCTGATTCAAAGGCTTTAACTTGAAACAGCGGCATTAAGTTCGGCGACTCTGTTAATGCACAAAAGGATGTCTGCAAATGTCAAATACGGGGCAATTGGGCCACTTGGTAAGAAGAATACTATGTGGAGTTCAAAAAGTGTAATATACAGAGTGCATGCAGGCATACTCACAATTATCGGCCCAGCTATATAAGGAAAGCACTTGAACCAATTCCGAGAACTCCTTGAGTAGCCACCTTCATACCGCGAGAGAACGGTTACCACCAGATAGGGCTGGGATTAGACAATGTCTCATGTCGTGTTGATTGTATTGCGCGTAAGCTTCCATCAAGTTGCCAAGCTTCAAGACTGAATTTATAGGACATTGCCGCTGCATGTCAAATAAGAAGATACACAATATATACATTATACACAGAAATATATACTCAGCATAATTTGCCAATGATTATTAAGAAAAAGGGCAAATAATGCACTATTTGCAACATAATATTGCATTATATAACTTGACTATAATGGTAATTAAGGCAACGCGTTTATGAAACGAGCGGTAACGAGCCTTAATTAGCATTACAGTCAAGTTGCACATGGCTGTTTTGGTCGACCTCATAATATAAATACCTTAAGTTTTTACCGTTAATTGTTGTAATTAAATGCTGACCAAATGGCAGCACTGATAACAGAACCTCGAGTGTGTTTGCAATAGTGTAACAGGTGATAGTAGTGGTGAGTCCACAGCGTATTTATTGCTTTTTATCAGAAAAAAATCGGAATAAAGACAATTATTTGTAACCAGATTTGAGCAATAAAGAGATTTTCTGTTACACTCTTGGCTTTAAATCTCTCTTCTGACACCAGTGTAACAAAAAGTCATTTTATTGCACAAATTTACTTACTATATTGGAATTAATCTGACTCTTTCACAACAATGTATTTTTCCCCTCGTCGCTTCGACGTAGTGATCCCTCTCGCGCAGCTACTGCACTCTGTGAACTCACAGTCCAGAGCCACTCGCCTGTCTGGCAGCGCTTCATATTATAGCTGTTAATGACGTGGCCAGGCATTTACAGCAAAACCGAACATTCTAGCACGTGCCCATTGCACCAGGTGTCGCATTCAAGGTTTTGAGTTAGTGCCGCCGCTCTTCACGTGCTAATTTCTCGAGCACGTGCGGCAATGGCAGTGGAACTATAAAAAGATGCCAATCACGTGGGTGCAACAATTACTATATGTTTTAAAGTCAGCCACTAACACATGTGTGGCGATTACGGGCCGGCAAGGCACCGTCACAATACTTTCCATAATTACTATACGTACCAGAGAACTAAAACATCTGGTGGCGTAACTTGCTGTAACCTCGTATAAAGTAGCACGAATTTTGTTCTTCTGAGACAGATAAAATAGCCACTACTTCACTGGCCGCCACTGGTTTAAACTACTAACTTTTCATTCATTTCATACATCTTCCGTCTAATGGACCAAGGAATGCCATAAATACAGTTACAAATATGAGGGCAACAGTTGAATGAAATAAAAGTCATGTGGCAATTATTGCGGATTATGAAAACTGCCGCCTGTATATTAGTTTATGGCCTTCAGTGAAACCGTGTAATCAAGAATGAAGACCGATTTGCTGTAATTGTGGGATAGAAAAAGAAGCGTTATCTTCTGCAGATTGCCCTCAGGAGGAATTAGAGGCTTATATTTGTCTACACGGTCATAAAACTGCTCGAGCGGCGTAGGCAAGTTCACGGCCGCACAATAAAATCGTGCGCTATTTATTTATCACAAGCAATCAAAACAGAGAGAGTTTAGAAACCCTTTTCCTGTTTCCGAAACAAAAAAGTTTTAAAATACATACGTATGTGCTATCAAATTATTCAGATATCACCAGTTACAAATGTATATTTGGATAATTCAGCTGCTACTAGAAATAAACATCCGTTCATGTTATTTTGTCAGCATCTCTGTAAGGAATTATTCATAAAAATCTGATGTAATCCATTCACATGACATTCTCTATATCTCTGCAACAAATTTGTATTAAAAAGTTTATGCTTCTATTTACTTCATGCTAAGTTAGAAAAAATTAGCATAAATAGTCTTATTACTTGCTTCCCTGTAAGTAGAAGCGAAATAAGGGAGTAAAATAGGTTAAAGTGATAGCAAAAGATGGTTTCTATGTGACTGAAGTTCCTTTGTTTGTATGGACAGGAGTTGACAAATTCCTGTATGAGAAAAGTATAAGTTTTTTAAGGCTGAAGCAAAAAACAAGGAATATCTAAAAAACGATCAACTCCACGAAAAAAATGTATGTAACATAAATTGTGTGTTTTAATGTGCTATATATTTTTATGTGGTAAGTTTTTGTCTATCACTTACGGTTTACCAGTTACACAAAATTCCGTAAAATGCATCCAGAATAAAATAGTCTTCAGAGGTTATTTCCAGAAAATTCAAGATATACATATTATTTGTCAGGTAAATATGTTTAATATACGAAATTTTTATCAAAGTCGTTAGAGCCATTTTTGAGAAAATCAAAATTTTCGAAAAAAGTTCCATGTAAAGGGTTGTTGGGGGTGGGGAGATTCTTCTCAAAATCTTCGTGTCGCATCCCTGGAAGATACTAAACTTAAATACCAAGTTTGGTATTTTACCGACTTTTCGTTTTTGAGTTATCGTGTTCACAGACACACGGACACGGACACACACACACACACACATACACACACACGGACGTTTTTGTTAAAATGCTTTTTTTGGAAATTGGGGACCCTAAAATATATATATATATATATATATATATATATATATATATATATATATATTTCCGGTGAAAACTCGGTATCGAATTTTTGGGTGGAGTGCAATACTTTCTCCATACACTATGTACATAGTGCGTATGGAGAAAGTAATAACTTTCAGTGTCTCATAAACGGTACAATGAACGACAGTGAAAATTGGATTAATTTAAATTAATTACACTTTACAAGGAGAAAGTTTCGGAAATTTTTTATTTTCCAAAAATGGCTCTAACGATTTTGATTAAAATACCTATATTACTAATATTTACAAGACAAATCAATTCAAAACCTTCTCGGGCTTCTAGCCAGGTAAAAACTTGGCTTGACACCAACGTTTCGAAGAAGTGCATCTTCCTCGTCTTCAGGGTGAACTGATCCTGGCTAGAAGCCCGAGAAGATTTTGAATTAACACGTCGCCAGGAAAGCTTCAGTTCGTATTTTAAGACAAATCAAATTTATATTTGAATTTTCTGAGAATAGCTTTTTAAGACCTATTTATTCTGGATAAATTTTGCTGAATTTATCATAAATGGTAAACCATAAGAGATAGACAAAAACTTACTGCTCAGAAATGTAAATCACTTTAAAACACACAATTTATGTCATATATATATTCCGTGGAGCTGAGCATTTCCGAGATATTTCTTGTTATTGGTTTCAGTTTTCTTTTCTCATACGGGAAATTGTGAACTACTGACCATGCAAAAAAGTGGATTTCAACCACAATACAATTAGCTTTTAAACATTAGACTATCGCTTTAGTCTAGTGTAATTCCCTTATTTCACTTCTACTTACAAGGAAGCAAGTAATTAAGACAATTTTTGCTAATGTTTATCTCGATTAGCATAAAAAAGAGAGAAGAATAAGCATTTTAATAATGACTTGTTACAGTGATGAAGAGAGAGCCATGTGAATGTAACATATCATATATTTTGTTTTGTTTGTAGTTTTGTTTTGGGTGCTTTTTTACATTTTTACTTTCTCCATACGCACTATGTACATAGTGTATAGAGAAAGTGTTGCACTCCACCAAAAATTCGATACCCAGATTTCACCGGAAATATATGTTTTAGGGTCCCCAATATCAAAAAAAAAGCATTTTCACAAAAAGGTCCGTGTGTGTGTGTGTGTGTGTGTGTGTGTGTGTGTGTGTGTCCGTGTGTCCGTGTGTCTGTGAACACGATAACTCAAAAACGAAAAGTCGGTAAAATACCAAACTTGGTATTTAAGTTTAGTATCTTCCAGGGATGCGACACGAAGAAAAATCCCCCCACCACCAACTACCCCTTACATGGAACTTTTTTGATTTTCTCAAAAATGGCTCTAACGAGTTTGATTAAAATTTCGGATATTAAACATATTTACCTGACAAATGAAATGTATATCTTGAATTTTCTGGGAATAGCCCCTGAAGAGTAGTTTATTCTGGATGAATTTTACTAAATGTTGAATAACTGCTAAACCGTAAGAGATGAACAAAAACTTACTACACAAAAAATGTAGAGCACATTAAAACACACAATTTATGTTATATACATTTTTTTCGTGGAGTACGTCGTTTTTGTGACATTCCTTATTTTTGGTTTCTGCTATGAAAAACGTATACTTTTCTCATACTGGAACTTGTCAACTCCTATCCATATAAACAAAGGAACTTCATTGACATAGCAACCAGCTTTTGACTATCACTTTAACCTACGGTTGTCCCTTATTTCGCTTCTAATTACAAGGATGCGAGTAATAAGACTATTTCTGCTAATTTTTTTCTGATTAGCATAAAGTAAATAGAAGTATAAGCTTTTTAAGAATTATTTGTTGCAGGGATATGGAGAAAGTCATGTGAACGGGTACACATCAGATTTTTTATTTATGAAAATGAACGAAAATGATGAGGATTTCATAGGTTACTTATCGAAATATATGTATTGCATTCTTCATACAAGCATCTGAAGAATATGAAATTTTGACCAAAAGCATTAAAATAACGGATCCTAGAAACGTATTTTCGAAATCTCTATATCAATTATCTACCTTAGGCACTTAAGCTACACAGAAAGAAAAATTGTAAGCGGTTCAAAAAAATTACGATTGCATGAAATTTGCATTGTAAAAATGTCTGTTGCGTGCAAATGGTTAGTCAGATATCGCCAATAAAATATTGCACTCAGGTGTGAGTATTAACCTTGTCGTTGGCAAATATTCATGGGATGTGCGTGAAAAGTAATTTAACGATAATGAGGAATTGTAAATAAGGACCTTAAAAGCTCCAGCTGCAAGGATAAGCGATTTGCATGTTTAGTGGTTTTGCTTTCAAATTAATGGCTTTCAAAGCTATCTCAACCTGTAAACACAGGTAAGCATGTAAGCAATGATTCAAAGTTCTCAGTGAGCACAAAAAAAAAAAAAAAAAAAAAAAAAAAAAAAAAAAAAAAAAACTGTTATGTTCCATTCACACGACTTTCTCTATATCGCTGTTATAAATTATTGTTAAAAAGCATATTCTTCTATCTACTTTATTATAATCGAGATAAACATTAGCAAAAATTGCCTTAATTACTTGCTTCCTTGTTAGTAAATGGAAAATATGGGAATACACTAGGCAAAAACAATAGTCAAATATATTAAAAGCTAGTTGCCATGTAGTTGATATCCGTTTCTATGCAGGGCCAGGAGTTCACAGCTTTCCGTGTGAAAAAAAAAAAGTGTTTTAAATCTGAAAAAATAACAAGGAATATCTCAGAAATGGTAAATTCCTCGAGAGAGAGAGAGAGAGAGAGAGAGAGAGAGAGAGAGAGAGAGAGAGAGAGAAAACGTATATGACATAAACTGTGTTTTAACGTGATCTACAGTTTTTGTGTAGTAAGTTTTTGTCTATCTCTTACACTTTACCAGTTCGCAAACTTCAGCAAAATTCATTCAGAATAAAGAGATTCTTAGAGTCTATTCCCAGAAAATTCAAGATATGCATTTATTTGCAATATAAATTTCTTTAGCATACGGTATTTTAATCAAAATCGTTAGAGCCATTTTTGAGAAACTCTAAATTTTCGAAATTTTGTCCAAGTAAAGGTAGTTTGGAGTTGGGGTTTTTCCTCAAAATCTTCGTATCGCATCCCTGGAAGGTAGTAAACTTAAATACCAAGTTTGGTATTTTACCGACTTATCGTTTTTGAGTTATCGTGTTCATAGACACACGGAAACACAACACATGAATATTTTTCTACAAATGCTTCTTTTGAATACATGGCATTCTAAAACCTATATTTCCGGTAAAATCTCGGTATCGAATTTTTGGGTGGAGTGCAATACCTCTATAAATTATGTATATAGTCCGTGTAGAGAAAGTAAAGATCTATAAACTATTTTTCTTTTATCTATATCAGGCTAATCGAGATAAGCATTAGAACAATTGTTGTTATTACTTGCATCTTTGAAGGGAAATAAGGGAATGCACTAGCCCAAAAATAGCCAAATTACTTAAAATCTGTCGCTACTTGTCAGTGAAACTCAGTTATCTTTGATAACCTGGAATAAAACAAAAGAAACACGGATGACTTTTGTTTGAGAAAAGTATAAATATTTTCAAAATTGAAACCACTAACAAGTAATACCTCTGAAACAGTTAGCTCCACAACAAAAATGCATGTTTTGACTAGATCTACATTGTTATGGTTTATCAGTTATGCAAAAATTTCCCAGAATGCACTTAAGAGGCTATCCCAGAAAACTCAAGATATGCATTACGTTTGTCATGAAAATACATTACACATATGGTATTCTAATCAAAATCGTTACACTATTTTCGAAAAAAACAAACTTTTCGAAAATGTTCCACGTAACGTGTAGTTTAGTGTGGGGGAATGTTATTGAAATCCTTCATTCTTACTTGAAAGATACTGAATTTACATACTAAGTTTGGTATTTAACCAAATGTTGTTTTTCTGATCGGTTTACCACTTATACGAATTACACAAAATTAATTGCGAATGAAGAGGATTTTACGTCTATAAGTATGACATCGCTAAAATCATTACAACGGTGATAGCACTTGATATAAAGTACTGGATATTTGTGCTACATTCACATGGCAGACTTTTTTCCATCTCTTAAGGTTTCCGCTTACCTATACAAAAGTATACAAAACTAATCATAAATAAAAAAGAACTCTCAAGTAATTCGTAGTACAGTTAAGATATATCAACCACACAAACATCTTAAAATTATGATTCAATCAAACTTTTAAGAAGCATGTTTGAAAAAATATACAATAAGGTATATAGAGGGCGTTGAGAAAAATTCTGGTATTTATAGAGGAAGTGGTATACAATAAAAGAAGAAAAATAGCATGTATAAACACTGGTTGTAAATTTAATTGTTTACTAAACTATCATCACTGATTATCACATCTTTGGTCTATTCTTCACAATATGTGCTCAAATTGGCCAGCATCCAATGGAGCAGCTTTTCACCCTCTTCTCATGGAATCACGCAATATTTGGAATATCTATGATTTTTTTACTGTGTCACAAATGCTGCGCGCGTTTTCTCGTAGAGGCCCTATATGGTTAACGTCAGGGGAACGGGAAGGCCAAGGAATTGGTCCTCCCTGACCAATCCATTGCTCATGAAAGGCCCATTTCCTATCTAAGATACATCAATTGGACAGCAATAGCTGTGAGCAAGTTAATTTGTAACAGCTCGTTTTGTACTTCTTGTATCATCGACTTATTGAGGACAAACTTCAAATAATTACTTATTACAAGAAAAAAGTGCTTCTGGAGTATGTATTCAGTTATAAGACCATTGTTCTCAAGCACATTGCCTCACACTGGAGATTTACTGCGTATAAATTGCGATGTTGCTAGGAAGATGTTCTAGTAGGTAATTTTAAGTGCGCTATCTGATGTATGCGTGCTTCTATTCAGGCACATATTGTATTAAAATATGCTCAAACTGCTGGATTCGCCGATGAAGCATTAAGGTAGGCATGGACGCGTGGGAGCTCGCTATTTGCTATAATTTGATAGGAAGCTTTGCGCAGTAAAGCTCTCTTATCTTGTCTTTATGGTGATCGAATGGCAGTACATTAAATTCCTAGCGACCTGGATGGACACGCCTGCCGACCAGGAAGGTGGTGTCGGCGAGGATTGCCCTAAGCCAAGTATGATGGGTGAGACTAGAAGGGTGGGAGTCGAATTTCTTGTCAAGACACTTGGGAATGTACCCTTATCGCAGCATTGATCAAAGAGAAAAGAAGACAAGCCACTTCCATTCGGCAACGTGTTTGTAGGAGATGACATCAAGAGTTGAAATCTTTCAGCCACGCCCAGTGTTTGTTTCTGCCGTGGGTCACATTTTCAGCAAGTTGCATACGCCAGCTACAACAGCCTTTCATACCCTGCTTACAACGTATCGTGAAACCTTGCCTGGGGCTCCAACGGTAACCATGGAGATCAACAAGTGAATTAGGGATTATACTGAAGAATTGTGTTTATTACATTCTCTAGTACCTACTTATTACTTTCCCTACGCGTAGTATGCACGTAGTGTATAGAGAAGGTATTGTACTGCATCAACAATTCAATACCGCTATTTCATCGCAAATAAATGTTTTGGGACCCCCTGGATAAAAAAATTAGAATACGGTCCGTGTGTACGTGTGTGTGTGTGTTTTTTTTTTTTTTTTTTTTTTTGAACAGCATAGCTCAAAAAAGAAAAAATCGTTAAATATCTTACTTGGTATTTAAGTTTGACTTCTTCCAAGGATGCGACAGGAAGATTTTCAAGAAAATCCCGCCCTCACCCCAAACTACCCTTTACATGGAACATTTTTCGAAATTTTTGATTTTCTCAAAAATGGCTCTAACGATTTTGATTAAAATGCCTTATGTTTAAGATATTTTTATGACAAACGAAATGTAAAACTTGAATTTTCTGAGAATAGCCTATGAAAACCTCTTCATTCTGGAAGACTTTTATATGACTGCCAAACCGTAAGAGATACACAAAAATGGTAGGTTTAAAAAATATAGGTCTTATTAAAACATACAATTTATGTCATATACATTTCTTTTCTATAGAGTTTACCGTTTTCGAGATATTCCGGACTATTGGTTTCAATTTTAAGCCACTTAAATTATTCTCAAACGGAAAGACATCTCTTTTTTTGTTTGTTTACGTACCTCAATCGTTTCACACAGTGACCAGCTTTTAAAGGACGAGACTATCACTTTAGCCTGTACATTTTCTTATTTCCCTTCTCTTTACAAGGAGGCTAGTAATAAGAAATTAGTATGATGTAGATAACAGATAAATGTTTTGAATAAAATGTTTATTTACCCAACAGCTAGAGGACATCCTGTGAATGGAACACTAGATTTATTCCCTTCTACTAACAAGGAACCAAGTAATAACTACAATTTCTGCTAATGTTTATCTCGATTATCATAAAGTAGCTAGAACAAGTTTTTAACACTAATTTGTGGCAGAGATGTAGAGAAAGTCATGTGAATGGAACAATCACATGTTTTTAAGTTGAAGTGCTAAAGCCTAAAGAAAAGTATCGAGATTTCAAGGGCAATACACGTTTAGGGATTCATCAATAAAAAAACTGATGTGTTCCATCCATGTGACTTTCTATACCTGTTCCATTAAGCAAACTATTTTTACAAACGATGTTTCTTTTTATCTATATCATGCTAATCGATATAAGCATTAGTAGAATTGCTCTTATTACTTGCGTCTGTTTAAGTAAAACGGAAATAAGGAGATACACTAGGCTAATACGTTAGTCAAATCATTTAAAATCTCTCGCTAAGTGAAACAACTGAAATTCGTAGCTATGAATATAACAAAAGAGGTATGTAACGAAAGATGACTTCGCGTTTGAGAAAAGATAAGTAGTTTAGAATTGAAACCGATAACATTGAATATCTTGGAAACATTTAACTCTATAGAAATTTATGACATAAATTGTTTATTATAATGATGCTATTTTTTAATTTTACAAAGTGATGGTGATATTGCAAGTAAAATTGATATGTACCCTATTAATATTATTTTAGCTTTATAATTTTAGGAAGCATAGATAAAAGCTTTTTAGAATAAAACAGAATGTGAACTTGTTTTTTATGACCTTGCTGTGTAAGAACAGTTGAAGAGTTTGTTTTATAAAACTTGGTATATAGCACACCTTATGTTCTACTTAGAATGGTTGAAGTTTGTTCAAAACTTGCTTTGGATAAGCAATTAAAAGGTTATACACAGTTTTCTTTATTATTATTAGTAGTAGTAGTATTTTTACTTTCTCTACACGTACTATGTACATAGTGTATAGAAAAGGTATTGTACTCCACCCAAAAATTCGATACCGAGATTTCACCGGAAATATATATTTTAGGGTCCCCTGTATCCAAAAAAGCATTTTCACAAAATGGTCCGTGTGTGTGTGTGTGTGTGTGTGTTTTTGGATAGTGTTTAACGCCCACTTTAACTACTAATGGCATCGCAGGCGGTATGTGTGTGTGAGTATATATATATATATATATATATATATATATATATATATATATATATATCTCTGTGAACACGATAACTCAAAAACGAAAAGTCGGTAAAATACCAAAATTGATATCCAAGTTTAGTATCTTCTAGGGATGCGACACGACCTCAAACTACCCTTTACATGAAACTTTTTTTGAAAATTTTGATTTTCTTAAAAATGGCTCTAACGATTTTGATTAAAATATCGTATATTAAAGATATTTACCTGACAAATAAAATGTATATCTTGAATTCTCTGGAAATAGCCTCTGAAGACTACTTTATCATGGATGAGTTTTAAAGAATTTTGCATAACTGCTAAACCGTAAGAGATGGACAAAAACTTACCACACAAAAAATGTAGAGAACATTAAAACACACATTTTATGTTATATATATATATATTGTGGAGTTGATCATTTTTTTAGATATTCATTGTTTTTGGTTTCAGCTTTGAAAAACATACTTTTCTTTTGTCAACTCCTGTCCATACAAACAAAGGAACTTCAGTCACATAGCAACCAGCTATCTATTTAACCTATCACTTTAACCTATGGTACTCCCTTATTTCGCTTCTACTTACAAGGAAGCAAGCAATAAGACCATTTCTGGTATTTTTTTTTTTTTCGATTAGCCTCAAACAAATAGAATAATATGGTTTTTAACAATAATTTGTTGCAGAGATTTAGAGAAAGTCATGTGAATGGAACACATAAGATTTTTATCGTATAATCTGTGTAGTACTACATGCTTTTCAATTTCTTTTAATACGTATTGTCAATAAAATTAGTTGATTTGATTAATACATTTTTTGTGCTGATGGCTTTGTGTTTTTGATCTTTTACTCTCAAAGGTTAAACCATTTGCGTGATTGTTTTCTTCATCTATATTTAGTTTTGTCACTTATGTTGTATTTGCTGTTACTATTGGTGTTTTTAACACTTGTAAGTCTAGGGAGTATTATTATTATTATTATTATTATTATTATTATTATTATTATTATTATTATTATTATTATTATCATCATCATCATTATTGCATATAAACCCACTATCACGCAAAACAGCCTAGTTCCGATCCCACTGAATGGGGGAGATCAGGGAATGGAAGAAAGAGTGAGAGAGATTGCAGAAAATAGCGAAAATCTGATAAAAAGAGGTAAAAAGAGGGAGACTGTGAGTTGCCGTGTTCACAGCCACACAGCCACTCAGAGTCACAACGCCTTTTTCTAAAAATACGTTTCTTGGATACAGGGATCATAAAACTTGAATGTCCGGTGAAATCTTTGTATCGAATTTTTGAGTGGAATGCAATATCTTCTCTACCTACGTGCTTTGTAGAGGATAGAGCATGTTAACAGCGGGGGACATTTCGGCTACTGAGACCAGGTGCTGATCTATTGCGGCCTACCACCCCCAGGGTGAAGAATTGAGAGGAGGGCAAACCACGGAGCTAAGGGTAAAGACGCGCGGAAGTTCCTAACAGTTCACAGGGCAACAGCGTAGGCAGGCCGAAAGAAGGCCTCTACAACGGCACCTAGCCTCAAGCAGCTCAACTAGGGGGCAGAGAGTTTCACTCGAAGTCTGCAGAACCTCAAGCCACACTTGTGCCAACCTAAAAGGTGAAGAAAGGAAATGAAGGAATGAAAGGGAAAGAAACCTTGACAGATATACAACACCCCAGCATTCACCTAAGCGTCCCAAGGAAAACTACGGAAAAACCCAGGGTCAGAGTGCGCGGTCAACGGGAAGCAAACTCCCGAATGTCAGTCCCAGACGAAATGCCTGACCCACCTGATTCGGTTACGTGCTATGTAGAGAAAGTAAAAAGTAAAAAATTTGTTTGTGGTGTTTAAATCCCTTGGGCCTCTCGCCTCATCCCTCCCTTGAGGGGTCGCCAAAGAAACAAAGGGGAACAGAGACCTACGTCCGGTGGTCTTCCCCAAAGTCCTTGGGGCCGTCCGTGACTAATCCTAACCCTAATCAGCTGATGAAATAATTCCCTGTGGTAAAGTTTGTAGCAAGAAAAGAATGAACGAGTTTTTAGAATCCCCGCTGGCGCTATGGTAAAAGAACGCATGATGTCACCTAGTATTGGATAATGCGTTGAGTTATGGCCTCCCCTTTTCATTTGAATACAATAAAACATGGATTTAATGATAGTAATCGCATTCATCAAATGGCAACGCGACGCCTTTGTGCCGTTAATGACTTCCAACTCGTCATCGCAGATGCAAGAAGCTCGCGGGGCTAATATTCCAGATTTCCTTTGTTTCTGTGTTGAGGGGAGGGAATAAGAAAGCTGTATAATTAGGTTGCTTAGCAACAACTTTGCCTGCTGTTCCATCCACATTCAAGCCACGTTGCAGTAATTCCAGCGCGTGACCTAAATAACACAGTTTTGTAAGGGAAGGAAACGTTCCCCCTGGAGAAGCACTAACCTTTTTTATGTACGGTAAACAAATGAGTGGGAATCTCAAACACATTTCTAACATTTTCGGCAACGAGGCAGAGAAGAAGCGAATTTTCCACTACTTTGCTTTGCATGGGTTGCTGGAGCCTTCTTGTTGGAAATATGCTGCAAACCGTTTTATTGTCTGCGTTACAGAATTTCTGACAGCCCGGCGTCGCGACGTTTGCCTTCATTTCTTTTTTTCCGCCACTTTTACTTTCCCTATCCTCCCTCACCCATAGGATGTAAGAGAAAGTATTACATTCCACCCAAAAATTTGGAACCAAAATTTAAATGGAAATACGTGTTTTGAAGTCTCTGAATACAAAAGCAAATTTTAGAAAAAGCTTCGCGCGCGCACTTGCCTGCGCACAACATAACTACAAGAGGAAAAGTTGGATAAATACCACACCATCGTACAAACATGAGACACTAAGATTTTCAACAAAACTTCTCCTCACCAAACAACTCTTTCATTTGACAATTTTTCAAAATTTTCTGTGCAGTTTTGAGTAAGATAAAATTCATTTAAGTTATTTATATGACAAATAAAATGTATATCTTGAATTTTCTAGGAATATATTGTGATGTTGTCCTCATTCAAAATGAATTTTTTAAACTTTGTATACCCGTAATCACCGTAAATCTCTTTAAACCATAGTTTATTTTAATATCCTTTTGCACCATCAGTCATTTTCAAGCATCCATTGATATTGTTTTTAATTTTTAAATTGTAATTTCTACTTTCTTTATCACGTACATACTTGGTAGAAATGTTAACCTAATTATACTTTTAAACTGAGAATCTGTAGTAGATATTAAATAATCATACCCTTTTCCTGTCACTTATGTATTATAAATGAAACTTAGTTAAATAGGAACTAGTAATAGTGTAAGATAACGTGTCTGCCTCACGTTCAAGCGGTCCCTAGTACAAATCTGAGTAAGAGTGAGTTACCCGAAAAGGTTTTTATCCGGTTGTTTTTCTCTTGGGTAACAGGTTCAAACCCGGTGGGGGATGAAAGACTTTTTCGGACGTAAACATTCCAAGCATGGCATCCTTCCGAAGGAAAGTAAAGCCGTTGGTCTCGTTTAATGTTTATTTGTAGAACCCTATACCTTGAAAGAAAATATCCCTCGGTTAAATTCACCATTTTTCACGTCCACAAGTTGTGATTTCGTCCTATATTGCCATCTGTGGGCAACAAGTTGATCCCTTGTCACCATGCGCACATAGTGGCCAACTTGCGAACTAAAAAAATCTTTGATCTAGAAAGCAACTCAAGTGGTGGTCAAATGGGCCAACATGGCGTGATGGAACTTCAATTGAAAAGACGAATATGGGGTAATTTTAAGCTCTATGGAATAATTGCGCATAATTTCGCCGATTTTATTCATAGTTAAGGACGTTAAGCTACCAAAAATAAATAAACAAATGACTGTCATAGTGTATGTTGATATTCAGTCAGTCTGAATGGCTCGCAGCTGGCCTTCTGATTTCAAGGTCGCGGGTTCAAACCCGGCCCAGACCGATCATTTTTAAGTGTGCGTAAAAGCGACAGCCCCATGTCAGAAGATTTACTGGTATGTAAAAGAACTCCTGCGGAACGAAATTTCGAAACATCGCGTCACTGATATGATTCTGGCAACTGACAGTGTCGTCAACAAACAAATACTTATTTATCATGATGGAGGAACAAAACAACCGATAAGCGTTCCAAAATAACTAGCCTACAATCTATCATTCAAATATAAATTACCAATCCGTAAAATAGGTTTAATTGAACGTATATGAAATGTAAGAGAAATATACAGCCTTACCTGCAATGAAGGCTAGGCGCCAATACTGCTCAAAGCTGCATGTAGGACTTACTTGCAAAAAGAAATTAAGTTAAAAACTTCTTGAGAAAAAATCCTCACATTAAAGTACATTACAATTCAGAAAGTACTATAAAATTAGAAAATATCAAAACAGTTGACCATAAATTACATAATTAAAATAAGCAAACGCTTTGAGCATTAATCCTTCTCATTGTTTAAAGCTATAGTGCTATATTTGTCACATGGCATCCCAAAGAGTTTTGCATTGATGAAAATAGTTCTTGAGGTTTATCTAATACACAAAGCATATACAAAACACATGTGAATATTGTAAAAATAAAGAAGTTCTGTGTATGTGTGTGATTTGGGGCTTTAATTTCGGAAACTACGCCTTCTTTTTTTTCTTTCTTTCTTACCCTTCCTCATATGTAGGACTTATAAGCTAACTTCTGGGGTCAGACGCCTGTTGAGGAAGCGGAGGCTCTGATCAGAGAGAAGTATTGGGTGATCACTCCAATTCCTGGTATGAAAGTAAGTGGGTGATATGAAATGTCAGTGAAATGGATGTCAGAAAATATAATGGCAAAATTGATGGAATTAATTACGGGGGAAACCGGCAAACTCGGGGAAAACCTCACCCAGATGTAACTTCATCCTTCAGATATCCCACATGCGGCCTCCTGGGATCGCACTTGGGCCACTTATATTTGAGGTGAGTTGTCTAACCACTCGGCCATGATGCCGCCTCGAAAAACACGTAACCGTCATGATTCTCTTGACATTGAAAAGCACCCTTCCTCTCAATTTACGTAGGTTATAAGTCACCATTCTCCACAGTTTCTGGATTTTCAAATCTGGAGTTCAGCATATGAAACCTTTTGTATAATAAAAGATATACTGGAAAATGTGACTTTGACTTTTCATTGAGAATAGAAAATATTAAAATTCCTGATGTTTCCATTCACATGCTTTCTCTGTCCGCTGTCTGTTCTGCAAACAAACTTACAAAATATTGTTCTATCCGCAGCATGATAAAGATTAGCTAAGTTGGTCTTATCACTTGATTTCTTGTAAGTAAAAGGGAATACACTAGGCTATACCGATAGTCTAAGTTTTTAAAGCTGTGTGAAACAATTGAAATTCGGTTCTCTTTGCATGGCCAGAACAGATATGAAACGAATGGCAACTTTCCGTTTGAGAAAAGTATCAACATGTTAAAACTGAAACCAATAACAAGGAATGTCTTGGATTCAACTTACACCATTTAAAATGCATATTACGTAATGTGTGCGTGTTTTAAAGAGATTTACATTTTTTGTAGTAGGTTTTGCCTATCTCTTGTTACCAGTTTTGCTAACGTTATTCAGAATGAAGAGGAATTCAGGGAGTATTCCAAGAAATACAAGAGATATGTTTTATTTTCCATGTAAAGGTGTTTAATGTAAGGCATTTTAATCAAATTTTAAGCTTAATACTAAGATTGATATTTCACCGAATTCGTTTTTGAGTTATACCGCCCACAGGTATAACTGGGCGCGCGCTTACACATACATGCGCGCGCAGCAACGGACAATTTTGTAATAATAATTTTACTGGATTTAGAAGTCCTTGAAACCTGTCTTTTCGGTGAATTGTCGGTATCGAATTTTTGGGTGCAATGCAATACTTAATCTACTATGCACATTGCACATACGTGCGCGATGGTCACAAACACCAGCACGAAGCCTCCCGGACCCCTAAAGGTCCCTAATTACATAGCCTCCAAGCCTCTCCCCAAAGCAGGTAGCCTCGCGGTCGAAACAGGTAACAGTTGCAGTTTGGTGTTTATAATATTTGATGTAGAAGATGTTACTTTTTTTTTGTGTTTATGATTAATAACAAAGAAACACGCTCTAGTACCAAAAGAAAATGAAACTCTAATGCTTAAATTTGAATTAGTGGTTGCTGTTCTAGTTCGTTTAATAAAACTTTTGCAACTTTTAACATTTTGCAATCCATCGCGCTACTCCACTTTTTAAACACTAGTGTAGCCGTTCCGAAGTAGACTTTTCCTTCCTGTCCTACTCACCGTAACTTCAGTCTCGACGGAAAACATGTTAATGTGAACTAATTTGCCGTACACTGAAAGAAATCAAGGAAAAAATTAGGCATGTCTATTCCACCCCACCTGCTGGTTAATTACACAGGTTTCGGGGGAGGCTTGGGAGTTGTTACCTGCTAAGCTTACCTGGGTACTGGAGGCTTCGGTCCTGCACCCTCCTGATTATGTTTAATTATTTTTATTATTAGTTGGGTTTTTAATATATTCATGTATGTATATATATATATATATATATATATTTGCTGTGGTTAGTTGGGTTCTTCGAGCAAGTATCTCTTAACAGGGCGTGAACAATAAAAGTAACTGTTTCAACAATTACCCAATTTGTAAATTTAGTTTGAGTATTTTATTTAAACCGTTACCAATACTATTCACAATTTATATACAGTTTAAGATCCTAGCTAAAACCGTATTAAAAATTGTTCACAAGAGAAGCTTAAATTTTGCTTATCACGTTTCTTACGTAAACAATCTTTAAGACCACGTACTGAGGAGAACAATTGAATGTGCTGCTACCTTAAGATGACCTAGGTCGAACTGTGGCGAGAACTCGCGTCCCCGTGTAATATACTGAACACTCTTGTTCTGCCCATGCTGCAATTAGCTTGCTTCTTTCCGCTCCCAGAGTATCTCTTTTCATGAACCAGTAGTAACTAGCCTACTATTTCACTTAGACTGCTAAATCTCAGTTAATTATCAATAAATTTCACAATCTCACCACTCTCTCAAGGACCGCCTGTGATATCTGTGGTGGTCAAAGCAGCACAGGAGCGAGTCTTCTCCGGTTGCCCCCGCCATCGCATTCCACCGGTGCTCCATATTCTTTCCATGTATCATCAATGTGATTGCCTGCGATGCCATAAGTAGTAAAAGCATGCGTTAAACACTACAAAAACCTCCCCCTTAAGCTTAGGTTGCCTATTTTAGCTCAAGAACATTGTTTTATACATTTCACTTCAACTCCCTGGCTATTGTTTACAAAAACCTTGCTTAAGTTTTCTCTTTTATGACCCCATGTGCAGTTTCAGCTGTCTCGTCTCTCTTATTATTACGTTTATGCTAACGTTCTCTAACAATATCTCATTTCTGTTTTAAAATGTACTTATTTACATTATCTTGTTTATTAATTACATCTTCTTGCATTCATTAGTACTGTCTCACGTGCTAGAGAGCGTATTAAATTAAATGTATGGTGATGATGAAAGTGTTCACAGTAAATACTTCAAGGACTACGACAGATGCATTAGGAGAATAAAAACGCAGAACAAGAAGAAGATTATAAAAAGAAACATTTCCTATTTTAACAATAATTTCTTGCAACTATGGTTATGGCTGCAAGTGTAGAGATATTTGCTAAACATTCCCTTTATAATAAAGCAACAAAACCTATTTGAGCAAATGTAGTAATGAACAAATTACAGCAGTCTGCACATCGAGTGTGAAAACGCACACATTTCTTTTATTTTACAAACCGCAACAGCAATTCACCGCCACCTGTCAAACCGCAGAGATCGAGTTGGAACAAGTAGGCTGGCTAGTCATCATATCAACACATCCTTCTCACACTCAGTAACAAGAACAACAGGAGTAGGTACTTCTTTGTTTGTGTGCCCGGGGATTATTTTCTAAGGAACTTCTGCTGGAAATATGTTTACCTTCTCTAACACGTATGTACAAAGTACATAGTACGGTTTGTGTCTTTGGGTAAAATAACTCAAAAACGAAAGTCCTTTAAACTGTAACAAACGTCTTTTTTAGCTTAACAATTAGTTACAAATAAAGCTTCTAACTCACTGTTCCAAATAGTTCACTTAACATTCTGTAGTTGACAGCCTACATCTGCACGCTGTCCATAGGTCGCGCACCACTGCGCATTAACTCTCCAGTAAATCATGCCTCAGTATAATTCATAACACAACACTCACTGCATTCCTTCCTCCTTCTATATGAGGAAAATGATGTCATAAACATTCTGGAAACTTCTCGAAGGTAGCAGAAATCGAAGCAGTGAGAAACATATCGAATGTCGGGAGGAAGCATCACGTCAATATGTCACGTTCCGAAGTTTCGTGCTTCATCATGCCGTTGTTTACCATTGAACTATCATGTCTCACGTTCCAACTCCCGCCGCATACCACAGCGAACATAGAAAGGTCGCACGCGCGGACGGCATTGTCACAATATCAAACTTGGTATTTAAATTTAGTATCTTCCAAGGATGCAACACGAAGATTTTTAAGAAAATCCCCCCACCGCAAACTAACCTTTACATGGGCAAAATTTTAAAATTATTGATTTTCTTAAAATTTGCTCAAACGATTTTGATGAAAATGCCGTATATTAAAGTTACATGAAAATAGAATGTATATCTTGAATTTTCTGGGAATAGCCTATGAAGTCCTCTTAATTCTGAATGACTTTTGCATAACTGGTAAACTGTAAAACATGTAATTTTTTTGTTTGTGGAGTTAACAATTTCCATTGCTATTGGTATCAATTTTAACATACTTGAACTTTTCTCATGCGGGGATTTCCCACTTCTGTTTGTTTTGTTTTATTCCTGGCTGTGCAAAGAAGACCGAATTTGAATCACATAGAAACCAGCTTTTAAAATACTTGGCTATCGCTTTAGCCCTTATTCCCCTTCTTCCCCTAAGTGATAAGAATTTTTTGTTAGTGTTTACATAAAACAGATATAGAAATAAACTTTTTTATGAATAGTTTATTGCAGAATAGGTAGAGAAAGTCTTGTGGATGTTACACATCACCCTTTTCTGAGTAAATTGGGTATTGGTTTCAGTAGTATTCAAACTGATAGTGTGGAAGTCCAGGCTTCTAGCGTTCAAAATACAACTGAAAATTGATGTACGCCGAAACAGGCTGCTCATTATTAATATTTTGTCAGAAGCTTCAGTATATAAGCGCAAATGTTCCCTAAGATATCAAAGCTTCTTTCAATGCAGAAATTTTTAACTTTCGGAAATATCTGACGAGGCAGTGATCAAAAATAAGTAACAACTGTTTAGAAAAGAATGCACGGTTTAAAAATTAGCTAAAAGTAAACTATTAATAATAGTCGGTAGTTTGTACTTTAATGCAAAACGGACCTTAGTCTTAAAATAAAAATTTAAAATAAACGATCGAAGAAATCCATCGCCCTCCACTAGGTTTGAACCTAGAAACTTAGGCATTTTACCTCTGACAATGAGCGCGATTTAATCATCGTCTCTGCTGATAAGCAAGAGGGTTAAAAAGAAAACGTTCAGCCTATACGTCACTTATTGATTTTAACTTGAATGAGCTCGTTGAGTTCTGCAACTCTTTTAATGCAGGAAGGGATATCTGCACACAATAAATACGGGGTAGATGGGCCACCTGATAGTGTTCAATAGCTATTCCAAATGTACCAATACGTAACTAAAATTAAATTTAATTTGGTTAACACGCCACTGAAATCTATATTTCTACCAAGTAAAGGATGCTTTCGTTTCGCTGATATGGTGTTAGTGGCATATTCTCTTTAACTGTTTTCTTGACAATCCTTCCAAACCTTCTGCATTCTCGACAAGTAAGTAGCATTTTAATAAATAGCATAATATTTTTCATTTAATAAAGAACACAGTAAATTGAAACTAATCTCTTCATAAATATCCAACCCAAAAGTTATAACTTTAAATGTATTTATTATTCATCTCGTCCAGTTCACCATTCACAATACACTGCCGTTTAAGAATAAACACTGTTTATTTTTTCATAAAATGTATATAAAGTTATCGAATTTTCACAATTTTAGTAATGAAAAATAATGTGTTATATGAGAGAAATAAGGCTTTATTACTTTATCATGGAATTTGTTACCTGGGTCATTCGTTAATAAAATCAAGCATTACTCTGCTAAAAATGTATTTTTAAAAATAGCATTGTATGTTATGCGCACTAAAATGTTTGGAATTTCGAAACTCGGTTGTTTTAACCAAAACAAATATAACACAGAATTGTAGATGTATAGTATGTATTGCTTTTTGTGGCTCTGAAATGAGAATATGAATAATTTATGGGGTATTCTGTAAACAAGCGTTTTCAGATTTTAAAAAAGTATTATGTTAAACACTCGCATGTTTATCTCTGCACATTTGCTGTTTAATTTTGTATCTCTTCTACAATTATTCTTCCAAAAGTTTATTCTTTCTGACTACCTTATGTTAATCCAGAAAAACATTTGCAGAAATAGTTTCATTTTCCGTTTAGCTGTTCGTACAAGGATAGAGGAGTCTCAAGCTATTGTCAAATGTTAAAAAGACAGTTGCTATAAGCTTTCTTTTTACATAACATCACGAAAAACTCTGATGTGTTCCATTCAAATGACTTTCTCTACATCTCTGCAACAAATTATTGTTGAAGAAACTGGGCGCAGGACCGAAGCTTCCCGTACCCAGGTAAGCTTAGCAGGTGTAATTAGCCAGCAGGTCAGGTGGAATGGATATGCCTTATTTATTCGGATTCCAAAAGTGTTTAAAAAGTGGGGAGCTCGATGGACGTGCAATGTCGCAAAAGTTTTATTAAAACCTCTTCCATTGAAGAAACAGATGTCCTGGATATTCAAGAAGACCATAACCATGCGGCACCATCTAGTGACAAAATTCAGCGACAGAAATTGTGATCTGAGGAGAAAAGCTACGGAACATATATGTGAAAAGGCCATCAAAACTAATATACCAGCAACTGAAGAGAGAAAACAGGGAAGAAGTAACAATTGCAACATCTTCCAATAGAAGTACGTAATGCTTCATCAAATATTATAAACACCAAATTGGAACTGTTTTACTTTTGGTACTAGAGCCGTGTTTCTTTGTTATTAATCATAAACGCAAAAAATGTAACATTTTCCATAGAAGTATGTAATGCTTCATCAAATATTATAAACACCAAACTGCAACTGTTTCGTGTTTCGACCGGGAGACTACCTGCTCTGGGGAGGCTTGGAGGCTATGTAATTAGGGAACTTTAAGGGTCCGGGAGGCTTCGGGGCTATTTTTCTGACCGCGGGAGTCTTCGGTACCGCACTCAAAAAGTTTATGCTTCTATTTACTTCATGCTAATCGGGAAAATATTAGCAGAAATACTCTTGTTACTTGCCTCCTTGTAAGAAGAAGCAAAATAAGGGAGTACCATACGTTAAAGTGATAGTCAAAAGCTGGTTGCTATGTGACTGAAGTTCCTTTATTTGTATGGACAGGAGTTGACAAATTCCTGTATGAGAAAAGTATAAGTATTTCAAATCAAAAGCAAGGAATATCTCAAAAACGATCAACTGCACGAAAAAAATGTGTCTAACATAAATTGTGTGTTTTAATGTGCTCTAAAGTTTTTGTCCATCTCTTAGGTTTAGCAGATACGTAAAATTCCGTAAAATTCATCCATAATAAAGCAGTCTTCAGTGGCTATTCCCAGAAAATTCAAGATATACATTTTAATTGACAGGTAAATATCTTTAATATACAATATTTTAATCAAAATCGTTAAGAGTCATCTTTGAGAAAATCAACATTTTCGAAAAAAGCTTTATGTAAAGGGTAGTTGGGGGTGGAAGATTTTCTTGAAAATCTTCGTGTCGCATCCTTGGAAGATACCAAATTTAAAAACCAAGTTTGGTATTTAACGGTCTTTTCTTTTTTGAGCTATGCTGTCCATAGACACACACACACGCACACACGGACCTTTTTCCAAAACTTATTTTTCTGGATTCAGGGCGACCCAAACATGTATTTCCGGTAAAATCTCGGTATCGAATTTTTGGGTGCATTACGATCGATACCTTCTCTAAACACTGTGTACATAGTACGTATAGAGAAAATAAAAAAAGAGCGTTCCAGCGAGGTGCTGCAGGCGATAGTGGGTGTAACTTGCCTTTCAGAAGGTCGTGGCTTCTTTTCCAGCGGCTGGCGTTAAATGGGTTTTTGCCCTGGGATTTCACCGGGTCGTCGCACGATGCTGGGAAGTTTCATTACACTTCCCAAATGTCTTGCCCCTCCATTTCACCTTATCTTTCATTTCATTTCAGCCTTCATCTGGTTGGTCTGTTTCGGGGTCGTATGTTTCAGGCCAACTTCGTCCTTCAATGGGGCAGTTCTCAGTCCCCCCCCCCCACATTGGAATGAATAAATTCACAGATGGTGAGGGGAGCCTGTTATACTAGCAGCCGTCGAGAAGTTTCAATCTGAAAATGGTTGTGACCCTCCTTTTGTTATGTCGTGACTCCTTAGATCGGCCACCATCGCTTTATCCCTCCAGCTGGGGCAAGATAGCAAAGATAGTCGAGGAACAAACTCCATCCACGCATTATTCTATTCTATACTAACACTTTATATATATAAAGCATTATAAAATTTAAACAGTATCTTTCCAGCATATAGGTAGCTATTAACTAGCTATGTTCATCAATAAATATGTGTATATAAATATGTTATATATATATATATATATATATATATATATATATATATATATTTATATACATATAGCATTATATAGATTGTATTAGATGTCAATCACGGCTAAGAAAATGCGCAAGACGTTAAAACAAGAACGAGAAATTCCTTCTTAAACGTAGCAAACATGCAAGTAAGACGTGGTTTCCAGGAAGCTAAGTTCCTCAGCTTCAGAGGCATCTTTGTGTTCAATACGTAAAATAAGAGTTTAAGGGATTTTGGGAGTGAAATTTCAAATTTCTATATTAGTGTATAGGTTTTTTTGAAAGTTTCGCTGTAGTTCCATTGTTATGTGAATATGAATACCAATTTTTTATCAAATTGGATAAATACTTTGGTAGATATATATCATTTTGTAAACTTTATGAGACGTATTCCAAAACTAAGGTCCGTATACTCATAAGGCAAGGTTTTTAGTGACAGTAATATGTGATTACATATCTAATTCACTTTTCCACACACACACACACACACACGTTCTTTCTCTGTCTCTCTCTCTCTCTCTCTCCCTTTCTCTCTCACAGACACACACACACGCACAAAGAACTTGCGCATACTAACGATGAATACATCGGTAAAGTTTCATACCCCCCCTCAAAAAATCTGATGTGTTCCATTCACATGAATTTCTCTATATTTCTGTAACAAATTATTATTGCTAGAAAGCGTATTCTCCAATCTACTTCACGCTTATCCAGATAAACATTAGCAGAAATGGTCTTGTTAGTTGTGTTCTTGTAAGTAGAAAGGAAATAAGGAAATACACTAGCCTAAAGAGATAGTCAAATCTTTTGAAAGCTGGTTGTCATGAGATTGATATTCGTTTCTATGTTTTGCCTTAAGTTGACAAATTCCCCTATGGGAAAAGTTTTAAGTATTTTAAAACTCAAACCAATAATTAGGAATATCTCTAAAATAGTCAACTACACGAAAAAAAATGCGCATGACATAAGTTGTGTGTTTTAACGAGAGCTACATTTTTTTTCTGTAGCAAAATTTTGCCTATAGCTTATGGTTACCAGTTATTTAAAATTCATCTAAATACATTCAGAACAGAGGTCTTCACGGACTTTTGCCAGAAAATTAAAGATATACATTTTATTTTGCATGTAAATACTGTTAATATACAATATTTTAATCACAATTGTTAAAACTATTTTTGAGAAAATCAAAGTTTTCGAAATGTTCCAAGGTAGAGGATATTTGGGATGGGAGGATTTTCCTCAAACTCTTCGTGTCGTATTCCTGGAAGATATTAAACTTAAATACCAAGTTTGGTATTTTAACTATTTTTCATTTTTGAGACACGGGGTCCCATAATGTGTATTCCGGTGAAATCTCAGTATCGAATTTTTGCCTACATACCTTGCACTATGTAGAGAAAGTAATATTCACTTAAGTTGTGTTTTCTACGTTTAGTAAGCTTTTTTGTCTATGTCTTATACCAAATTGATACGAAATGTATTGAGAATTAAAACTTCGAAAGGTGACGCAGAAAATTCAATATGCATTTTATTTACCATTCAAATATGTTTAACGCATGCTTCTTTTATCCATATCTTTAAGGCGTTTTTGAGAAATGCAAAAATATAAACACATCTTTATTTAAACGGTACTTTGTTGTGGAGAGATTTTCTTTAAAAACTTCATGTACCATTCCTCAGAAAATGTTGAAAATAAATAAGTTTGGTACTTATCTTTCCGTTTTTGAGTTATGCTACTGCTCAGCATTGATTTAGAGTATGCTATTTCATATTTTGCCTGTAGCTAGTCATAAGGAATGCAAATCACGCAAAGGGAGGTTGAAACTTGTACTACGCGCATTTCATGTGCCTAACAGATAAAGTAGGTACAGATAAATCCTGAAAGTCCAACATTACATATGAGTCGTACAGGGATTTTAATTTTTAGACATAAACGACAATTTTAGAACACACACGCACAGACGAAGTATGCATCAGCAACATTCTAGTTTATTCTGGCGCATTTAATCCTTTATGGCAGAGCCCAACAAATTCGTAACGCTTGGAAGCATAGCGTAAATATCATGGCTGACGGAAGCTGTGTAAATGCAACGTCCATTTGTGTCTGGAGAAGAACAGCAACTGCTTTACAGAGTAACTTTGGTTAAATGTGCCTCGACTCGTCTAGTTTGCCTGTCTTATTTTCATGATGCATAAAGTAAAACTTTCTGGTATTTCATATACGTAGCTTTACTTTTTCAACCATACAACCAATATTAAGTAGAGGGAATACTTTATTCCGGCCAAAAAGTCTATGCTGAGACCTCCAAGAAACCAAAAAACGAACTGAATCCAAAAAAGCACCGCTTTAAAAAAATCTAAAAACAAAAACTAAATACCAAACTTTGCATTTAAGTACAGTAACCTTAAAGCATTTTGTGACTGTCATTGCCGGCAATCACCGCATATGTGTGAGCTCCTTGCTTAGACGTATTCCAATTGATGCACCTGCGCAGTAGACTTATTTTTATTGTCACACATGTTTGAGTAATAAACACGTGAAGACATCAAAGTCTTGGCACTGGAATAAGACACCTGGATGCAATGTACTCGCTCGAGAATGTTCGGTATCTTCTAGAAATGTCTGTTGATGTCATCGACAGCTATAAAAGTAAGAACTACAGGCGAGTCAATTTTCAACTGGGAATCCTAGCGCGCAATTGCGTGAGAGAGCAGTCAACTGTCTAAGCGTCGAAGCGACGTGATAGTTGTACTGAAAGATTGTCGTGAAAGCAACGGAATAAAAACAATTACCTATTTGTTAGCTACCACTTATGAGCAATCGATTTTTGTTACAATACGAGGGGCGTTGAATAAGTCTTTAGAAAAAGATAGAAAAAAGATTATTTTGGTTAATTTTTTTCAACATAATCTCCTTTTAACTCGATAGCGTTTCTCCAACTGATTTAAGCCTTCCAAAAAGAAGGATTTCGTAAGGTCCTTAAAATAGGTTTGGGAGATGAACTCTTCTATAGACAAATCGTATTCTGCCGAGCCAATTTTTAAAGTTTGGAAATACAAAAAAAAGTCACTGGGGCCAAATCTGGTGAATATGGTGGATGTTGTAGTAAATCGAACCTTAATTCTACAATTTTCGCCATCCAAACCGCGCAAGTGTGCACCCTTGTGAGCATTGTCTTGATGGAAGAGAATCTTTTCTTTACAACCAGATGAAGGCGCCTTTTCTTGAGTTCTCTATTCAACGGTGCAATAACGAAGCATAATACTACCAATTATCGTCCTTCCTTTCTGCAAGTAATCAATATAGATCATTCCACGTGCATCCCAAAAATCAGAGGCCAACATATTATCTGCAGATTTCAACACCGTTGTCTTCTTAGGTACCTTTAAAAACCCACTGTTCCAACTGCTCTTTTGTCTATGGAGTGTAATAGTGTATTCATATCTCATGAACTATATATTTTGAGAGAAATCCCCCCCACCCCAAACTACCCTTTATTTTTTCGAAAATTTTGATTTTCTAAAAAGTGGCTCTAACGATTTTGATTAAAATATTGTAAATCAAAGATATTTACTTGACAAATAAAATGTATATTTTGAATTCTCTGGGAATAGCCTCTGAAGACTACTTTATTCTGAGTGAATTTTACGGAATTTTACATAAGTGCTAAACCGTAAGAGAGAAACAAAAACTTACCACACAAAAATGTAGAGCACATTAAAACACACAATTTATGTTGTATACATTTTTTTCGTGGAGTTGGTTGTTTTTTTGGATATTCCTTGTTTTTGGTTTAAGCTATAAAAACTTATATTGTTCTCATACAGGACTTTGTGAACTCGTGTCTATACAAAGAAACTTTAGTCACCAGCTTTTGACTATCACTTTAACCTATGGTAGTCCCTTATTTCGCTTCTACTTACAAGGAAGCAAGAAATAAGACTATTTCTGCTAATTTTTTCTCGATTAGCAGGAAGTAAGTAGAAGCATAAGCTTTTTAAAAATAATTTATTGCAGAGATATAGAGAAAGTCATGTGAATGGAACACATCAGATTTTTACTTTCTCTATACGTACTATGTACATAGTGTATAGAAAAGGTATTGCACTCCACCAAAAAATTGGATACCGAGATTTCACCGAAAATATATGTTTTAGAAAAAGGTCCATGTGTGTATGTGTGTGTGTGTCCGCGTGTCAGTGTGTCCGTTGTCCGTGTGTTCGTGTGTCTGTGAACACGATAACTCAAAAACGAAAAGTCGGTAAAATACCAAACCTGATATTTAAGTTTAGTATATTCCAGGTATGCGACACGAAGATTTGGAGAGAAATCCCCCCACCCCAAACTACCATTTACATGGAAAATTTTGATTTTCTCAAAAATGGCTCTAACGATTTTGATTAACATTTCGTATACTAAAGATATTTACCTGACAAATAAAATGTATATTTTGAATTTTCTGGGAATAGCCTCTGAAGACTACTTTATTCTGGGTCAATTTTACGGAATTTTGCATAACTGCTAAACCGTAAGAGAGAAACAAAAACTTACCACACAACAAATGCAGAGCACTTTAAAACACACAATTTATGTTATATACATCTTTTCGTGGAGTTGATCGTTTTTGAGATATACCTTGTTTTTGGTTTCAGCTTTCAAAAACATACTTTTCACATACTGGAATTTAACAATCCCTGTCCATACACACAAAGGAACTTCAGTCACATAGCAACCAGCTTTTGATTATCACTTTAACCTATGGTACTCCCTTATTTCGTTTCTACTTACAAGGAAGCAAGTAATAAGTCTATTTCTATTGTTTCTCGATTAGCATGAAGTAAGGAGAGGCATAGGCTTTTTAACAATAATTTGTTGCAGATATAGAGAAAGTCATGTGAATGGAACACATCAGATTTTTCCTGTTTGTTCTTTAACAGGAGCGTATTAATATATATCAGATACTTATTTTATTTGCACTAGAATTGTTAATCTAGATGTTTTGTTAACGGCAGTCGCTTGTTGATATGGTTGGGTATTACTACTTTAGCACGTAACACGTTTAGGAGGTTTACCATGCAACTGACGCTTATCTGTCCCCTTTGATAAGCAGTGGTGCAGAGTTAAGTCGCTGTTTGCCGTGCGTGGCTCCAGAGATAAACACTGCACATGTTTTACTGTACCCTGTTTGTTACAGGTGATAACGTCATTCAGGAGTCTACCTCTACCTCTGCGGAATTCCAAAATCAATATCATTAATGTACTAATGCTTCAGCCCGGGAATTAATTCTAAACGAGTTTACCTTTCATTTGCATACGTTAGTTCATTTAACGGGCCGAGAGCTAAGGACTTTGCAGTGAAATATCACGTTTGTTCCTCGCATATAAATCACATGTACTTCACTCGCTCCAACTTCTGCACCAAACTTCATAATGGAATTTCTGTCTCAACTAATGCCGGACATTTTTTTTTTTTTTTTTTTTTTTTTTTTTTGCCTCCACTGTAACCTCATGAAAGGGAAGTCTAAAATTCGAAGTCAGATTCCATTGAAAATACCTGCACATAAAGCAAAAAGGAGTATTTTAGAGATGGGCTTTCCTATTTTTACTTTCTCCACACGTACTATGAACATAGTGTATTCCACCAACAAATTCGATACCGAAATTTCACCCGAAAAATACGTTTTAGAGTCTCCTGTAAACAAAAAAAAAATCATTTTTAGAAAAAGGTTCATGTATGATTGTGTGTCTTTGAACACGATAACTCAAAAATAAAGTGTCGGTAAAACACCAAACTTGGTATTTAAGTTTAGTATCTTTCAGGGATGTGACACGAAGATTTTGAGAAAAATCCTCCTACCGCAAACTACATGGAAAAAAATGTCGACATTTTTTATTTTCTCAAAAATGGCTCTAACGATTTTGATTAAAATACCCTATAACCATATATATTTGGCAAATAAAATGTATATTTTCAATTTTCTGGGAATAGCCTCTAAATAACTGTTTATGCTGACTGGATATTTCTGAATATTGCGTAACTGGTAAACTATAAGAGATAGACAAAAACTTACTACACAAAAATGAATTGGCAATTTCTGAGATAGTCCTTGTTATTTGTTTTGGATTCAAAATATTTCAACTTTTCGCACACGGAAAGTTGTAAACTCTTGGCCCTGCATAGAAACGGATTTCAACCACATAGCAACCAGTTTTTAAAAGATTTGACTACCACTTTAGTCTAGTGTATTCCCTTATTTTCCTTCAACTTGCAAGGAAGCAAGTAATTAAGAGAACGGCTGCTAATGTTTATTTTGAGTATCGCAGAGTAGTTAAAAGAATATGCTTTTTAACAATAATTTGTTACAGCAATTTAGAGAAAGTCATGTGAATGGAACTCATCAGATTTTTGTAAACAGCGTACTATATGCGCAGCTTTTCTTGGGCGTTAAGTTTACGGGGAAGCGAGAGCCGGGGAGAAGAAGGGAGAGCTCGTCTTCTGTCTTTCCGCAGTACTGTCAACCAAGGATAGGATTGATTATGGTCGGAGGGGTCTTGGCACCGAATCTGAGGCTATTGTGCAACGAGGGTCACCCCGGGGGGAGGGATGAGGTGAAAGGATACACCGGGCAGTAGATACCAAGAGCGACGGTAGAGTGATGACAAGGTCCTTACAGTTTTTCAGGTTGAACTACCCCCCCCCGTCGGACAGAGAAATCGGGGCCCCGCCTCTTATAGGATTCAACGGCCCCGGCAGGAACGGTCCTCATCCCGGCTACCAACCGAAGTTGGAAATAGTTACTTTGAGCATCCTTTTCCCTGCCACGCCGCACCGAGCACCATCGCCGACACTTCCACCCGAAAGAAATCGACGGGATGATGGATGAATGAAATGACAATGGAAACTGCATGGAGGGACGGGAAATTTGGGGGATAAAAGAAACCTACCTAGCAAATAATATATGGATGGCATATTAAACAAAGTCGATAGAACCATTTTTGAGAAAAATCAACATTTCAGATTTTTTTTTCAATGTAAAGCATACTTTGGGGAATTTTATTGAAATTTTTCGTGTCGCATCCTTGGAAGATAATGAACTTAAATACTAAGTTTGGTATTTAACGGCCTTTTCATTTCTGAGCTATGTTGCCCAAAAAACACACATAGACATTTTTCTAAAATAGCTTCTCTTTTTCAGGGGTGTTAAGACATTACTGGTAAACTATCGGTATATACTCTGTACTTAAAGTGTAGAGAAAGCAAAAATCTTTTTTTTTATACAGGGAACCCTAAAACGTGCATTCCAGGTGAAATCTCGATATCGAATTTTTGGGTGGAGTGCAATTCTTTCTCTACGTATCAACTATGTACTTAGTAGAGAAAGTAAAACAAAGTCTTCGCTAGCTTCACCTGAATAGTTGCCGCCGTACCGTAATTTCGTTCCGCAGGACTTACTTTACATGACAGTAAATCTACTGGCATGGGGCTATCGCTTTTAAGCACACCTAAAAACCATCGGACTGAGCGAGATTTGAGCCCGCGACCTTAAAACCAGACGGACAGCGCCTAATCAACTGAGGCATCCAGACCGACACATCCCTTAAGGTTGTTGTAGATACTATCATATATAAGCATCATGTGTGCAAATTGTAAATTCAAATTAGATCTGATTCTCATAGTAGCTTAATTACAGCATGTCAGATGTCTGTTGCCATAAAAAAGCTTTGAGCGAAACGTTGCATCAAAACGTTACACACACACAAACAGAGTATTAGGGAAATGTAGTATTCGCAGTATTGTTTAATAGTATAGCGTGACATCTCTAACCTCTTTTCTGAGGTTACTTACTCCCAATAAAGCGTCAGAAATAAATTCTCGTAATGCCCATATCGCACGTTGGTTAGAGAGATGAAGAATTTCATTACCACGAGAAGTAACAAAACCCATTGTATTTACATGACTACGGGTTTACAAAATCGGATTAATAAATACACCCTTATAATATCTTATATGTATATCATGAGTTCTATTTATTTTTCCCGGAGTTTCTTTCTTTCTTTGTATCGTTGTTTTGAACTAATTATCAAATTTACATTTTAAGAGACGTTGGGAGTGATGTTTCAAATTTATATACTTATGTACAGATTTGTTTGAAAATTGTCTTTGATTACATTGCTGTCATATTGCATATTGTCATATTTAAATTGGTTAAACACTTTGCAAGATATACATTATTTCATAAATGTTATTAGGTAAACATACTGCCTAATCAAAATGCTCCACGCGACTCAAAATTTGAGAAAAATTCCTGCATTTTCTGAATAGAAGTTTTGAACTGTACATAAAAGCTTTAAACGGTGATATTCCTGTAACTTTGCTTACTGACTTATTATTATATTGTTTAAAAACCTTTAAAAATTGTAATCTCCAAAATAAATCATTTTTCATAAAAATATTTTTGAAACATTACTGTTGGTGTTAGAATAATGTTTTCCTTTGTAATGTAATATTAAAATGTTTGCCTTCTGGGAAACTTTACTGCATTTAAACAAAAATATATTACATTTTTAAAAGAGTATATTATATTATATTTTGAAAGAATGAACATGTTTTTAGGGGGAAAAAACTATTTTATTAAATAGTATTCTAGGAAACTGTTGTATTGTGCTTTCTTTAAATGAATGTATAGTCCGAAGTAAGGGAAGGACAGATAGTGCTAAATCTCTAAAGAGGCCTAACTATTGGCTATAAAAAGGCAATTTTCGATTTTTAAACGATTGTAGTAAAATATTCACTATCAGAGTTCTTTAATTTTTTCAGGATCTAAATAAAGTATCATGATACTGAGGCGGGGAGAGTGTAGAAGACGACCAGACCTAGTGACCGCAGGCACAATATAGGCGGGGTACCTAGTTTCTAGATACATCATTCCAACTAAAATCCTCGGTGTCTTCTTGAACAGCATGGACAGGCTCCAGCCGAGGGATCCCCTCAAAACTCATCTCATTTAGCTGCGTAGTTTCAGGCTGATATTCCAGAACTACCGACAGAAACACTTCCTCACAGCACGTCCTTCATCTTACGTCGCATTCGTAAGGAAGAACAACTGACGGCATAATGAAGGAGGTAAAATGAGAAGTGATGAGAACAGAAAAGTTCGTGGTGTATGAAATTCCTTCCGGGTATGGTTGGTTAGGATAGCCGGCCATCTTGGGGAGGAATATGAGCTTCAGACCCCACCATGCGAGTTATATCGCTCTAGCCATGTTCATACTTTACGCTTATGTAGTTCAGTATGGTCCAATTGTGCCCCGCGGATGACTTCCGGCTTCGAAAGAACTTTATCGGATTGTGAAAATATTTAGAAGTTTACTAAGATATAGTTCGCGTGCCCCTCGAAGATCTGAAAACCAATAACTTGCATCATACGCCTTCGGAGAGCTAGCTTCTGCATCACAGAAGTTTTGTATATGTGATCAGATCGGCCCAATTACAGAGGCGAGCAAAACTTCGTGGAAACAAGTTAACAAATTCAGCATTAAAAACGGCTAGGTTGGATTTGAACCCATAGCCTTCAGAATGGGTGCCAAAGGCCATCGGTTGAGTTCTGCCTTCCGACAGGTCTATTCTTGTGAAATTCCACTCTTCAGCTCTTTGCATTTTCCGCTGCATCTTTTAATTCTTCATAGCTTCTCTTCATGGTGTCAATATTTCAATTCTTTTACCAGTGTTCTCTCACTCCTTTCATTTTATTTCAATGGCATCTAGCAGAAGTCTCTCTCTCTCTTCTTCTCTATAATTATAATCGTCCTCTACTTCTTCATTTAATGGATAAGGGTGCTGCCTGTTCTGTCTTTACAGTGTCTCCTGCTATCTGCTACTCGGCCTTCCCCCGCCTCTCTATCCTTTAGAGGAATATTGGAAAGCTATTGTTGGCAGTCAGGTATCTTCCATCCTCCTAATATTCTCTAACCATCTTGTTCTGTGTCTATTCATTCTTGAGTTAACAGCTTCTATTTCTAATTCTTTTCTTATTTCTTTATTCCTAATTCCATATTTTTTTGTACATCATTAAGTATTCCTCAAAAAGTTCATCTCACAATTTTTTTATTCTACTTATTGTCCTTTGTGTACTTATCCAGCTTTCACATCCATCAAGTAACGTTGGACTTGTATTATTGTTATAAAATTTCGGGTCCTGTCTTTTGATTTAAAGTGTTATGTACTCTTCCACAAATTATTTGAAGTCTCATTAATTTTTATCTGTGACTTTACCCCTCTCATTATCAATTTCACATCCTAAATAATTAAAGAAGAAAACTTCTTCCAGTACTTTATCATCGACGACTATTTTCTACCCTTTTGGTATGTTTCCCCAATTTGCCATTATTTTTGTCTTCTATTTTGAATTTCGATATTATAATTTCTACACATTTGATTAAGGTAATGCATTGAACGTTGCAAGTCATCTTTAATAATTTGACACCAATAAAGATACATTAATTCGCACACGCATCCGTTAGGCCATCCACTTTCTTAACATTTCCTCAGGATATATGGTTAGGCTCCAGGCGCAGCATTTCAGAAGCTTTTTTCTTAGCTGCTAATCAAGTATCAGAGTAGATACTAAAATTCTAAAGTTTTAAATCAAATAACTCATTTTTTAAAACTTTCTCTACAGTACTATGTACCATGTAATATGTGCCATGTACATAGTGTAGAGAAGGTATTAGCCGCCCTCTGTGGTGTAATGGTTACCATGCTAACTGCATATACCCGGTTCAAACCCAGCAGAGGACGATGGATTTTTTTGGATGTAAAAATCCTTAGCATGTCTTCCTTCAGAAGGGAAGTAAAGCCATTGGTCCTGTGTCGTAGATTTACGGCGCGTAAAAGAACCTCAAGCCTGAGCAAAATTAATCGGTCTTTCACACCCAGTTTAGAATGGGACGCTGAGAAGCACAGTATAACAAAGAGCGTCCATAAATAACGCGCCATTTGCCATTTTAGAAAAGGTATTGCACTCCACTCAAAAAACCGATATCGAGATTTCACCGGAAATACATGTTTTAGGGTCCCCTGTATCCAAAAAAAAAGCATTTGTAGAAAAAGGTCCGTGTGTCTCTGAACACGATAACTCAAAAAAGAAAAGTCGGTAAAATACCAAACTTGGTATTTAGGCTTAGTATCTTCCAGAGATGGGACACGAAGATTTTGAGAAACCCCCTCCTCACCAAACTATTCTTTAAATGGAAAACATTTCTTAATTTAGATCTTCTCAAAAATGGCTCTAACGACTTTGATTAAAATAAGTATATTAAGGATATCTATACGGCAAATATAATGTATATGTTGACTTTTTATGGATTAGGCTTTGAAGATCTCTTTATTCTGAATGAATTTTGCTGAATTTTGCATAACTGGTAAACCGTAAGAGATAGGCAAAAACTTATTACACAAAAAAATGTACATCACTTTAAAA
Source organism: Hymenopus coronatus (assembly GCA_030762935.1). Classification (NCBI taxonomy): domain Eukaryota; kingdom Metazoa; phylum Arthropoda; class Insecta; order Mantodea; family Hymenopodidae; genus Hymenopus; species Hymenopus coronatus. Next base: position 101,999,386 of record CM060890.1, read on the forward strand.
CACATAATTTATATCATATACCATTTATTTTCTGGTATTGGCCATTTCTGAGATATCCCTTGTTATCTGTTTCAGATTCAAAACTTAAAATTGTTCTCACATGCAAAGTTGTAAACTCGTAGCCCTGCGTAGAATCGGATTTTAACCAAATGGTAACCAGCTTTTAAAGGATTTGACTATCGTTTTAACCGTGTATTTCCTTATTTTCCTTCTACTTACAAGGAAGCAAGTAATTAAGACAAGTTTTGCTAATGTTTAACTCCACCATCATAAAGGAGACATAAAAATAATTTGTTATAGCGACATAGAGAAGGTCATGTAAATGGAACATATCAACATTTTGTTTATAGTTTGAGATGAGAGGTTCGCAGCAAGAAATACAGTTGTACAGGTGGACAGACGGGAAACAACTAAGGATGGTGCTCCCAAACGAAATGCAACTAGGAATATACCTGCTATTCGGAAACCATTATATAGATGGCACTCGGGGTCTTTGAGGCAGAGAAGCCATCCCCACACCACGGAAGTGGGTTATAATAATTAGTAAACACCACAATTGAAAATACTGAAACATCGCTGCCTGCCTGACGTCCTATCGAAGTGGACTGGCCCCTATTTCCCTTCTGTTGGGATTTTTGGCTGGCTCTGCGGTCGACTGGTCAGCATTCTGGCTTCTCCCAGAGGTCTCAGACGCGGAATTTTTCTTTAACTAGAATAACCCCACAGAGTCTGGAAGTATGCTTATGAGAGTGAATGTGTGTGTGTGTTTAATATTTTAATAATGAAAAACTAACTCTAACAAAGCCTACAGTTCAGTGAGAAAAAAATCATTAGTTATTTCTAAAAACCAAAGTCCCTGATATAACCATAGAAGATATATGCGCTATATAAATGAAAAAGAGCTTGCCTTCATAATTACATATACTGTAGGAAACGAGGAATTTGAAATTAAATACTTTGATACGGAAATATCAGACTCTACGCTTCACATGGTTTGTTTACGTAGGAAGTCTACACAGACGCGTCTATACACACGCAGCCTAACGACAAACCTCTCAAATCTGTCATCTTTGCTAATAACTCTCTCTTGCGTGAACAGAAAGTGCACACAATTTTTAAGTTTTCGCAGTTCGTTTCTGAGTGCTCAAATGTTAAAATATTAAAACACTGCAGAGCTACAAGCTGGCTGACATTTCGCGGCAGCACCTGGCGAACTTCATTACTTTATATCTGCTCTCCTGGTCAGCCTCTTGGCAACACTGACTTCATTAGAGCAGTTGCTGTTGAAACAGTGAATGCTACACTTGTGTGGTCTTCTTTGTAACAGAATTAAAAATCTGACGTGTTCCATTCACATGACTTCCTCTACATCTCTTTAACAAATTATGTTTAAAAAGCTTATTCTTCTCTCTACTGCATGCTAATCGAGATAAATGCTAGCATAAATGATCTTATTACTTGCTGTCTTGCTAGCAGAAGGAAATAAGTTAATTTCTGTGGCTCTTAAGTGGAGGGGTATTGTTACAATGTTTCCTTGAATGGGATTTGAATTTCTAGTTCGTGACTTTATCGCTATGCGCCATGGTGACGAGGGATCGGTTCGTCGCCCCTATAGGACGAAATCACGACTTGCGGACGCAAAATATGGAATTTTGCCCAGAAACATTCTTCTTTTAGGATATGAGATTCTTCTGCGTGCAAATAAACATTACATGTGACCATCGTTTACACTTTCCTTTCAAAGAAAGCCATTACCCTCCTATAGGTTGAAACCTGCAATCTTAAGTTTAAGAGGTTTTAGCATGGTAACCACTACACTACAGAGGGTGACGATATAAGGCAATACAATAAGAAAAGGGATAATCAAATATTTTACAATTTGGTTGGCAAGCGGTTGAAATCCGTTTCGTTGCATGCCAAGTATATAAAACTGAAACCAATAACAAGAAATATCTCGGAAATGGTTAACTTCTCGAATAAAATGTATATAACCCAAATTGTGTGTTTTAATGCGATTTACATTTTGTGTGGAAAGTTTTTATCTATCTCTTACGGTTTACAAGTTATGATAAATTAAGCAAAATACATCCAGAGTAAAGAAGTCTTCATATGCTATTTCCAGAAAATTCAAGATATTTGTCTTATTTGTGATGTAAATATCTTTAATGTATGATATTTTAATCAAAATTGTTAAGATCCATTTTAAAACATAAACAGTTTCTAAAAAAATGGATCTATGAATACAGGGGACCCTAAAACATATTTCTGGTGAAATCACGGTTTCGAATTTTTAGGTGGAGTGCAATAACTTCTCTGCCTATAACCTGTTGAGCACCATGAGAACTTTGGAATAATTTTTGCCATCCGCCAACTGAGATAAGATGAAGTCTCATATTTACAATCTATGGTGAAAATATATCGAAAGCAAAAGTACCTGTATTTCAGATTTCTCGCCCATAGGGTCTCTCTGTTCGTCGGAAAAAAAGAAAACCTTGATATGTTCCACACACGTGGCCTTGTCAAGCTGTTTCACAAACAAATTTTCCTTACAAAACATTATTGTTTTATCTACGTCATGCTAATCAAGACAAACAATAGCAGAAATGGTCGTATTATTTGCTTCCTTGTAAAGGGAAATAAGGGAGTTTACAAGGCTAAAGCGACAGCCAAATCTTTTAAAATATTCGCTATGTGAATCAATGGAAATTCGGTTCTCTTTTGCATTCTCGGGAGTGAAAACTAAGTAAATAAAAAGATGAAACAAAAGTTGTCTTCCAGCTTGAGCAAAATTTAAGTAATTTAAAACTGAAACAAATGATAAGGAATTTTTCGGAAACGGTTAACCCTACAAAAAACAGTGTATGACATAAATTGTGTGTTTTGAAGGAATTCACATTTTTTGGCAGTAAGTTTTTGTCTGTCACGTGTTACACAAAGGTCATCCAGAATTAAGAAATCTTTAGAGGATACTCCCAATATTTTCACGTATCATGAAAATATCATAATCATATGGCATTTTAATAAAAATCGTTAGAGCTATTTTCGAAAATTTACGAAAAATGTTCCACGTAGTAGTTGAGGTGGGGGGCTTTTCTTGAAAATCTTGGAGTCACATCCTTGGAACATACTGAATTAGCTATCCTGCCCACAGACACACACACAAACGTTTTTCTAAAAATGCTGTTTTTGGATTCAGGGGGTCCCAAACATTTATTTCTGGTGAAATCTTGATATCGAATTTTTGGATGGAAACATTTCCTTCTCTATGTATTATGTACCATGTACATACGTGCTAGAGAAAGTATAAATGAACTCCATCGAATGCGGGTAAAGCAACTTTCCAAGCTTTTGATGGTGGAGAGAAAGGAAGGGAAAAATGATGTGCCAAGATTAATATTTTAACTGTAAGCACGTGCCTTTGACATCACATGCTAATACCTTGTGTTGTTTAATTAACGATATTAAAGCCGCGCTGAGGGCTGTCATAAAGCTGGTTTCTGTGATAACAGAATTCATATAGTGCATACGTAGACTACAGTTTAAAAACCTATTTACTTTAAAGCTGGATATGCAATGCTACGAAACTTCAGCGTCGATTCGAAAGGGAGCTTTTACTGCTCTGGACTTCAGATTGAATATATCTGCATAAAATATAATTTTACAAGTGTATTACAGTTAAGAGAAATTGGGAGTCAATTTAAAATTTCTATAGTTCTGGTAATATATTTCTAAAAATGCTACTGTGTTTGCATTACTGTTATGTAATGTGAATAACAAAATCATTCAAATATAATAAATATATTTGTAATTTATAAATTATTTCGTAAATTTGAGATAATTAGTTTGTGTGTTTAGTATTATAACTTTAAATTAAAAAAAACTTTAAATTGTGATATTTTAATAGCATTGATTATAGCTTGCCAAGATAATAAAAAATATTGTCCCATTTCGGTCCGCACATCTCACGCCTTCAACTACTTCCCCTCTTTCCGATTTAGCTGCCACAGCTCGGAGATGGTAAGAAAGGTGGGGATGGAGGGAGAGCTTGCCATCATGGATATATCATTATGCCATGCATGGCTGAATGTAGACGAAAAAAAATTGTTTTCGAAAGTAAGAGGCAACATTGTAAACAATCTCCCTAGTCTGTCCTCTAAAGGACATATCAGAGAAGAACTTAGGTATTGAAGGTGCCGACATTACTGTTAATAGTTCTCAGTTTATATACTCTTTCAATAAACAGTGCACTCTAATTTTTGTAATCTTTTGCTGCCGCTTGCAGTGCCCTCTCTTCTACCATTGACAAAAGCCTCTCAGTGCGCATGCGTGTCTGATGTCACATGGAAATGTGGGAAGAGAAGGGTGAATGACGTAATCGACAATAGTTGCGCCCACAAGGTTCTGCGCAGCTATTTCATTATCCTTACAAGGTATACTGAATTACAATTTTTTAAGAGGTTAGATATTTTAATCTCTAAAATTAATTACTTTTAAATATATGCTACTATAATATATATAAATTACTATTAATAGTATGACAATTTTATAGCCCGTAATATTACAATAAACACTTCTGTACATTCTGAGAAATTTTATTGGTATTTTCACAAGACGTGTGGAACATTTTGAAGGTGTGAAAATTTAGTTTTGGGAAAAACGTAGCTTTATAAAATGGTAAGTAGGAAACAGGTGTATTGGCGCCCTTGATTGGTTGTACAGTCCGCAGCAAGGATAGGACAGCTCAATGTTGATTTTCTATTGATGCCCAAAGGTTTCAACAACTATTTAATATAAAAAAGCAATTTTTTGGGCGATTGTAGTCAAAATTTCACTCTCAGGCTTGCCAGGTTTTCGTCGGATAGAATTATAACTAATATTTGTTGTTTTCTCTGTGCACCAGAAATGTAAACTTGAATTTACAAACAGAAATGCTACACACAGGTTGCATTACAATATACTTATAATTATATTATAAACGACAACAATAATTATAATCAAAATTACAATATAGATTTTCGGGTACATTTGTTCAGACGTCCTCTAGACAGTATGAATAGCAAGGTTGCAGAATCATCCATGTGGTCGAGATGTGTGGTCAGCACAGTCAAGAAAATTCATTAGCCACCGACGCTGGGTTTCGTGACCATAGCTCCACACCTTCCTCACGACGTTGGATGGGCATGGTCCCACATGTGGCTTCAAGCCCAACATAAAATTTGTTTCTCCCAAGGGGATTCGAACCAGCACGCTTACCACCAGAATTGCCTGAAGACTGAGTTTTGCGCTTTGCAGGGTGCACCATTCTTCATCCAACCCTTTTGGTGCACTAAACAAGCTTCAACTAGAGTACGTCATTACCTATCAACTGCGTGTGTTTGGATGAAGCGGGCCCAAATACAGCTATTGCGCTAGTCAATGCCAAGCGGCATTCGTTGACTGAGATGCGAACTAATAACAACCGACGCTGATAGCGCAACTGGAATGAAGTTTTTTTTTCTTCTTTTTTGTAATGTTTAACGCCCATTTTTACTAGTTGTGGCACCGCAGGCGATGACACTGGTGATACATGGAATGAAGATGGAGCAGCAGTGGAATGTGATGGCGGGGGAAACCGGAGAACCCGGAGAAAACCTGCCCCTGCGCCGCTTTGTCCACTACAAATCTCACATGCGGTCGCTTGGGATTGAACCCGGCTCGTCTAGGTTAACCACTCTGCCACGATGCGGCCTGGAATGAAATACTGATTAGGTAACAATGAGTATGATTTCATTTGCTATTCATAAAATTCATCTTCCACAAAGTCTATCATTCTGTTATTAGGGGAAAATGCGATATTTTTACGGCTGTATAGTAATAAAAATCTGATGCGTTCCATTCATATGCCTTTCTCTCCATCTCTGTAACAAACTATTCTATTTGCTTCATCTAATCCAGAAAAAATAGCAGAAATAGCCTTTATTACTTGTTTCCTTGTAAGTAGGAGCTAAATAAGGGAGTGCGCTCGGTTAAAGTGATAGTCAAAAGCTGGTTGCTATGTTCCATTGTTTGTATGGATAGGAGTTGACAAATTCCTGTGTGAGAAAATTATGTTTTTTAAAGCTGAAACTAAAAACAAGGAATATCTCAAAAACGATCAATTCCACGAAAAAAGTGTATAACATAAATTGTGTTTTTTAACGTGCTCTACATTTTTTGTGTATTAAGTTTTCGTCCATCTTTTACGGTTTAGTAGTTATGCAAATTCTCGTAAAATTCATCCAGAATAAAGTAGTCTTCAGAGACTATTCCCAGAAAATTCAAGATATACATTTTATTTTTCAGGTAAATATATTTAATATACGATATTTTAATCAAAATCGTTAAAGCCATTTTTGAGAAAATCAACATTTTCGAAAACGGGTAAAGGGTAGTTTGGGGTGGGGGATTTTTTTGAAAATCTTCGTGTCACATCCTTGGACAATACCTAACTTAAATACCAAGTTTGGTATTTAACGGTCTTTTCGTTTTTAAGCTATGCTCCCCACAGACACACACACATATACACATAGACAGACAGGCAGACAGACACACACACGGACATTTTTCTAAAAATGCTTTTTTTGGATTCAGGGTGTCTCAAAACATATATTTCCGGTGAACTCTCGGTATCGAATTTTTGGCTGCAATACAATACCTTCTCTATACACTGTATATAGTACCTATAGAGAAAGTAAAAATAGGAAAATGGTATAATGCTCTAATACTTCTGAGATAACGTTGTCTTTGCCTTTTTACTGTTGAGAAACCCTTAAGAACCATATGAAGCAACTGCTAGAACTTATGTAGGTATACCACCAGATGGTAACACCAGTCTCATATGGTTTTCTCTCGGCTCTAAGCTGTGGGGGCCCTACTGCTTCTGCAAAACTTTCCTCGTTTACATTCTCCACACAAAGAAAGACCGATCAAACAGGATATGTAAATACTAAGGTTATTATGTTCTGAATAACAGTAAAGTATCTACTGAATCTTTAATAATAATAATAAATAAATAAATAAAGTCGGGAATATTTTTATGAGATGTTTGCATAATTTAATTAGGAGCTTCTTAAATGCACTATTATACAAGCTGCATAGGACTGCTTTGATCACAATTAAAGACCTAACTTTGAAGGTTTCACAAATATGGGTGGCAGAGGTTGTTTAGGTAGACCTGTGAATGGGGAGTCCGCAGTTCAGATCTTACCAGGACTGTTCCTCATGCCTGAGGTTTCTTCCAGATTTTCCACATTCTTCTTAAACTAATTTCTGAGAGGTACCTTAAACTGAGGCCTGGAACGTATCCAAATTTTATTTTAAATGACATCTAATTTCATTACCTTATACATATATATTATATATACTGGGCATGAAACGGTACTCATATGCCTCTTAATACTTTCTCTACACGTACTATGTACATAGTGTATAGAGAAGGTATTGCATTACACCCAAAAATTCCACAGAAAATATATGTTTTGAGACCCCCTGAAACCAAAAAAAAAACATTTTTGGAAAAATGTCCGTGTGTATTGTGTGTGTGTGTGTGTGTGTGTGTGTGTGTCTATATGTGTGCAGCATAGCTCAAAAACGAAAAGAGCGTTAAAAACCAAACTTGGTATTTAAGTTTGGTATCTTCCAAGGATGCAACATGAAGATTTTCAAGAAAATTCCCCCTACCCCAAACTACACTTTACATGGAAACATGTTCGAAGCTTTTGATTTTCTTAAAAATGGCTAACGATTTTGATTAAATAACTCTTATATTTAAGATATTTATTTGCCAAATAAAACGTACATCTTGAATTTTCTGGGAATAACCTCTGAAGACTACTTTATTCTGGATGAATTTTACGGAATTTTGTATAACTGCTAAACCATAAGAGATGGACAACTTACCAGACAAAAATGTAGAGCATATTAAAGCACACAATTTATGTTATATATTTTTTTCATGAAGTTGATCCTTTTTGAGATATCCCCTGTTTTTTTTGGTTTCACCTTTGAAAAAGTTATACTTTTCTCATACAGGAATTTGTCAACTCCTGTCCATACAAACAAAGAAACATCAGTCACATAGCAACCAGCATTTGACTATCACTTTAACCTATGGTACTCCCTTATTTCGCTTCTGCTTACAAGTAAGCAAGTAATAAGATATTTCTGCTAATTGTTTCTGGGTTAGCATGAAGTAAACAGAAGCATAAGCTTTTTAACAATAATTTGTTGCAGAGATGTAGGGAAAGTCATGTGAATGGAACACTACAGATCTGTTTTCTTTTGGTATCGTATACAGTTTCGAGTACTTAATTGTGTTAATTCCTTGCTTAATATTAAGTGTTGATTTTAATAATTAGTTCACAAAGTTGACAATTTAATTTTGAAGCTAGCATTGCACTGCAGTTTCTGAAAACAGCGTTATTTTTTCTCCAGCCCATAATGTAGAATCCAGTTTTGCGGTTTTACCCAAGTGGACCTGCACAGTTTTGTGTAAATAATGTTTTCTTACATTTTTACTACCCACTTTATAATTCCCCATTATTTGAAATTTATTCAGTTTCTTTAGTATTTTCAGTACACGCTCTTTGAAAGGAAATTAAGAAATCTTAATATCCTTATTTGGATATCAGGAATAATTTTAGATTTACATATTTTATAACTTAAAACATAATTGATTTTTAAAATCTCAAACTTTTATATATTTTATTAAATTTTAAAGGCAAAATATTAATGTTACAAAAATGTAGTATTAATTTTGAAGGTTAGTTACATGCGACCATAAAAACGAATGTTACACTACAATTTTGTTAAATACTTGATAAAATTTTGAGTTAACAGGCTTCTCAACCCAAAGGTCCCGGATTCGATTCCCGACTGGAACGAGGAGTTCTCTTTAATAAGAATAATTGCCTATCCCGCACAGAGTATGCATGTTTGGGGAATAATGAATGTTTGAACGAATGTGTTTAAAACTGAAGAAAAAGAACATTAAAAACCCTCACAGCGAAAAAACACCAGCAATTGTTTTCCAAACCCACGATATGAAATTAAAGAAGTTCAGGAAATGATAAAAAAGTTAAAGAACAATTAAAAAAGTTAAATATGTTTCTACAATTTATTATTATTCACTATTTAATTTTCTAAGAACGATGTTACTGTGGTAAACGTCTTGTGTTTGTTTTAATTTATGTTAACAATAATTGTTAAGCCGATCTCTCGGTAGTGTGAGGGTAGCGTGTGTGCACCAACTATAGCATTTCCTCGAATAAATAATATAAGCTTTTAGCTTCTACCTCCTTCTATTATTCTAAAAATTATTAGAAGAACTGTTGAAACTGATTACAATTAATTTGCTTCTTAGTTAATTTCAACTAAATAAGGACAATTATTTATTTTAGAGGGGAATAGCTTTTTAAAAAATAAAATTATAATAAGGTTTATTAAATTACTAAATATCACATTAAAGAAGTCACGAGTTCAAATTCGCTTATAGTGAGTTGCCCGTATAAGATTTTTTCGGGGGTTTCTCTTATTCTGAGAAGATGAATGTCGAGAACTTGAAACTCCAGGGACCCCGAGATTATTTGAGTATCATTTTACCAATTTCATTCATCGTAGTACTATATGACCAACCAGGTTAAAGAATGTTAAGCTACAAATAAAAAAATAAATACATTGAGTAAAAATTATTGTTAGAGTCATTTTCAATATATTCTAATGTATAGTATATTTATTCTGTAAATTATTATTGCCATCTAAATGTATAATGCATATAAACATTATAGCCGCGATAAGTCTCTTCCGAGTCAAACCGACTAAAAATAAATACTTAGAATATTTTTAAGAAAAAGTTTGAAGTAAATTTGTTGAAATTAGTGCAAATAAGTAACCTGAGTACTGTTAAAATAGAAAAAGTGTTTCCCCAACTTTCTTTTCTTAAACCCTCTTAAGGCCGAAAAGAAGATATTTCCTAGCACTAAAAGTTTATGACGGAATTTGCTCTTTCCACTGCACTATTATTCGAAGAATACATCGACGAACTGGAGTATCGATTCCATTACACTGTGGATAGAGAAGAAAGGCGATTGTAAAGGAAAGACCCATTCGGACTTTTGAGAACCAGTCCTTGCACATGGATGAGCAGAGACGGCGTGTTGTCGTCCTCTGGGGCTGCGGGTTTAGGGGGGGGGGGCAGCGGCCAGACGGGATCGTGCTCGGCGAGGCGTGAATTTCTCATCCTCCCAATGCGGCGTTGATTTAATGCATCGTCACGCAATTCGGGACGCCCAGGGAATCCGGCAGCAAGTACCCTCCGATTTTCATTTGCAGGTGATGCGTGTGAGACTGCCATTTAAATGGTTTTCCTATTCGTATTGCATTTGTTCTCACACTGTGCATACGTGCTCGCATCGTGTTGCATGCACGCTATGCAGGTTTTTAGGGTGGATACCTGTGGTTTTATATCTTCATTCAATCTGCATACACAGCTTTAACATGCTGTAGAAGCCAAAATTCCCAAATTTAAGATGCAAAAGACTGATGTGTTTCATTCACATGACTTTCTATGCCTCTCTGTAAAAAAAATTGTTAAAAAGCGTATTGTTCTATATACTACATTATATAAAATTAACAGAATTTGCATATTTACTCTCTTCCTTCTATGTAGAAGGGAAATAAAGGAATACACTAGGCTAAAGCAATAAACAAATATTTTAAAAGCTGGTTATTATACGATTGAAATTCGTTTCTTTGTATGCCCAGGAGCTGACAAACTACCGTATGAGAAAAGTATAAGTGTTTCAGAGTTGAAACAAATAACAAGAAATATCTCAGAGGTGGTCACCAAAAAAAAAAAAAAAAAGTAAAACAAAACGCATGTGATATTAATTATGTGTTTAAAGGAGATTTTGTGGAATTTCTTGTCTATCTCTTAAGGCTTTCCAGTTATGCAAATTTCAGCAAAATTTAACCATAATAAAGACATCTCCAAAGGCTATTCCCAGAAAATTAAAAATATACATTTTATTTGTCATGTAAATATATTTAACATGCAACATTTTAATCAAAATCGTTAGAGCCATTTGAGAAAATCAAAATTTTCCCATGTAAGGGGTACTTTTGGGTAGTGGGATTTTGTTGAAAATCTTAGTGTTGCATCCTTGGGAGATACTAATCTTAAATATCAAGTTTGGTATTTAACAGACTTTTCGTATTTGAGCTATGCTGTCCACACTGTCTACACATACACATTGACTTTTTGCTAGAAATGTTTTTATTTTATTCAAACATTCCAGTTAAATATCGGTATCCAATTTTGGATGGAATACAGTATCTTCTCTATGCACAATGCACATAGTACGTGTTGAGAAGGTAAAAACAACAAACTATATCAACGCTTACATATTCTGACATGTTTGATATTTTTTTTTTAATTTTATTTAATTGGGTATATAATGTTTTAATCGTAGAGATTTTACACTTTTCTTTAGTGTGTTAACAAAATTACCTTTTTGTAGGCATTTAGAAGATCAATATTTTTCAAACAATATATACAAATATAGTTATGATTTAAAGTGACGGATAAATAAAACTGTGAAGTTGTATAACTTAGGGTTTATAGATGTGCTTGCTCTACATACAAAGATCAATTTTCATCGCATTTAATATATTATACGATAACCAATTCTGTACTAAATGTGTGATAAACAATTTTGTACAATCAAAAAAGTTGAAAAAAATGTGCAATTTTAAGAAATTTTAAGTGACAAAACTAAAATTCTTGAAAAATGGCAAAGGTCATGTACACCATATAAACTTCAAGTAGAACAAGTACACAAGCCTTGAACCGAAATATCATCCATACTTAAGTGAAAATGTATTGAGCTCCATAAAGCCAAAACATAAGAAAATATTGCATATTTGTGTATGTGTATGTGCATGTGTAGAGTATAGCTCAAAAACTAAATGCCGAATAAATACCAAACTTGGTATTTAAGTCCATTTAAATATTATCTAGGAATCTTCCACCCCAAAATACCCATTACTTGGAAAAATAGCAGAACCCGCATCTCCCTGCAAAGAGTGGAGATGTAGTTTCAGGTTAGCTTTGAAGCAATCCTTGGCGAAACGTTGAGAACCTAGAGACCATCCAGATTATTTAAAAATGTCAATTAATTGTTTCTTCCACACAAGCCGTGGGTAGGAAGGAGTTAGAGTCAGACTGAAAAATTCACTACCATAGCCGGGATTTTAACCACCGATCTTCCGGTCTTCAACCAGATGCTCTGACTACTGAGCTGCCATCTCAACATTCGACATGATATAAATTCCTCAACTGACTTACATGTATTTCGATGAACTACAAGGTGATCTCAAATTATTTTTAAATGACATGACTCAATGGCGACTAAGTTATTTCGTGTAACTCCTAAGTAAGCGGAGCATAGGGCATCGTTACGATGTTTCCGAGAGCGGATATGAATTTATAGTTCTTGAGCTCGCCGCTATGTGCCATGGTGACGACGGATCAACTCATCCAAGATGGTACTGTAGGACGAAATCACGAATTGTGGACGTGAAATAGCGCAATTTTGCCCCGGAACTTCTTCTTTCAAGGTATCGGGTTCTTTTACACGTGACCACCGAATTTACTTTGCTTCCGAAGGAAGCCATGATAAGGATTTTTGAATTCAAAAAATCCATCATCCTCCGGCAGGTTTTAGAGGCTAGCATTGTAGCCACTACACCATGAAGGAGACAAATAGCGACTGAAATGTCAGACTTCATAGTTTAACCAACTATTAGATCAATTAGTGTTAATTATTACTTTCTCTATACGTACTATTGTCATAGTGTATAGAGGATGTATTGTATTCCACCCAAAAATTCGATACTGATATTTCACCGGAAATACATGTTTTAGGACCTCCTGAATCCAGCAAAAAGAATTTTCAGAAAAAGGTCCGTGTGTATGTGTGTTTCTGTCTATCTGTGTGTCTGTGGACAGCATAACTCAAAAACCAAAAGACCGTTAAATACTGAACTTGGTATTTAGATTTGGTATCTTCCAAGGATGCGACACAAAGATTTTCAAGAGAATCCCCCCACCCCCAACTATTCTTTACATGGAAAAAGTTTCGAAAATTTTGATTTTATAAAAAATGGCTCTAACGATTTTGATTAAAATCCCGTATATTAAAGATATTTACATACAAAATAAAATGTATATCTTGAATTTTCTGGGAATAGCCTCTAAGAGCTCTTTACTCTGGATGAATTTTGCTAAATGTTGCTTAACTGCTAAACGGTAAGAGATAGACAAAAGCTTACTGCACAGAAAATGTTGATCTGATCAAAACACACAATATATGTCCTTTACATTTTTGTTGTGGAGGTAACCGTTTCCGAGATATTCCTTGTTTATGGTCTCAGTTTGAGTACTTATACTTTTTCAGACGGGAAGTGCTAGATACCCATTGCTAACTAAAATTCGATATCCAGATTTCACCGCTCCAAAGAGCGTTTTGAAAATGGGCTCGCGCACAATAGATACATAATAAAGTCAGACACTGTTTAAAGCCCAGGCCATGCCCGACTGGTTAGACCATTCGTCTCACGTCAAGGCGGCCGAGATTTGTGGTGGACAAAGCTATGTAGGGGCGCGTTTTCCCCGGATTTTCCAGTTTCCCCCGCCATCGTATTTCACTAGTGCTCCATCTTTATTCCATGAATCATCAGTGTCATCGATCGCGGTGCCATATCTAGGAAAAGCCGGCGTTCAACACTATAAAACACTCAAAAGACTCATAGAACACCTGCCTGCAATGCGAGGGGTCCTAGGTTCGGGGTTTAAGATACTCCTCTAGCCAAGATTATTTCCTATCCTCCCCAGAGTCACTAAGAAGTTTACATGCCAAATAAAATGAATATCTTGAATTTTCTGGGAATAGCCTCTAAAGACCTCTTTATTCTGGATGATTTTTATTGAATTTTGTTCACTGGTAAACCGTAATAGATAGATAAAAACGTACTACACAAAAATCTAGAACAGGATAAAACACACAATTAATGTCATATACATCTTTTCGTGGTTGTGGCCGCTTTCGAGATATTCCTTGTTATTGATTTCAGTTTTAAAATTCTTAAAATTTTCTCATACGGGAACTTGTCAACGTTTGGCCACGCAAAGAAAAGGATTTTAAAACAGTTGACTGTCGGTTTAGCCTAATGTATTTCCTTATTTCCCTTCTACTTATAAAGGAACCAAGTAATATGACAGTTTCTGCTAATGTTTTAGCATTAAATAGATATACGACTAAGCTTATAACCATAATTTATTACAGAGATGTAGAGAAAGTCATGTGAATGAAACATATCATATTTTATATGTATAGGTAACATTAATGATAACAAGTGCAACGGAAAATTATTGTGAAATGGTGCAATTTCATTGCATTACTTTTAATTTGTATTATTAATGGTTAAAAATAATGTTCTACGTATAAACGATGAACAATGATCAAATATATATGAATATTTATAATCTTGTTTCCTTAAGGAAAGAAGAAATGTGTTGGTAATATATTGTCTCCTGTTCTGTTTTTTGGTTGAAAAAGTTTGCTTGGAGACAGAGAAGAAAGAGAAGGAATGTATATATGTGTAATGTCTTGAATACCACGACGGTACATAGTGTAAATTGAGAGAATAACTAATCTCTTAAACGAAAACATTCATTTATGAAGATACATGTTAAATTAATTGAGATTTAGTTTTTATATATATTTATGTATATATTAAAATAGTTAGTTGGCCACTCATGTACGAAAGATAAATTTATTAAACAAAACCGAAGCTACTGAAAAGACATTATATAATTGGAAAAGGAATATTATTGGACGAAACAGTTTTACATTTTATCAGGTAAACAAACATTCCGAGAATAAAAAAAAAAAAAAAAAACTTACCACAAGGGATGAATTCTAGGATATATTCGAAAGTGGCCTTCGACTAATAACATATAGCAGAAGAAACATGGAAAGGGGGGTAATGAGGAGGAAGAATAATAATAACTATTACTCTTAGCTGCTGTTCTGTGTCTCCAAAACGACTTCCCACTACATAATGACAGAAAACGCCATTACGGTTGGTGGAAGGATGGGATGGAAGTTGGCAAAAACACTTGTGGCGAAGACAAAAGAGGTCAAGAGATATTGACGGCGACTTGGAGGGGAAAGTTTTCGCAGTAGCTAAACATCTCCGTCTTAATTACTTGCCCACGTAGGAATAATTCAGTCCCTGCCGCTTTTCATTATGAGCGCGGCAGGTGTCAGCTTTGATTAAGTACGACACAGAATTCCACGCGATTGCTTAGTCACTGTTCAGTTTCACCACACCGTGTTTTCGCAGCTTTTATATCGATGCTGCCAGTGCCATCGATATCATGCTACTGAATTTATATTCCAAACTGGTTCTCGTCAAAATGTTATAATTATTTCGTCATGCGTTTTATATTTATTTCTGGATTTTTTTTTTCTCTCTTTCCTGTGATCTGGACACCAGGTTTCCTAATTGACAGATTAAAGTGCCCGGAATGAATTTCATCCTAGCGGGAGACTTTATAGTCATGGAAAAAGCTCTTACCTTGATCCAGGGATGGTGTCACTTTGATGCCATAATAAGGGAAAAGGTGCAGGTTGACAGCGGAGGACTATACCTCGCCCACCGCGACCTGTGTAGATATTGTGACTAACCCTCTCAGGAGGATCAGATACCATTTAATTCCTATAGACCTTGACCTACTAGGGTCGGCTGATAAGTCCCGGGTCTCCTTAAAAAAAAAGTGTTTTGCTTTATTTCTCAACATAGTCTTTAGAAAGGCTAATGCATTTGTCATTTCGATGTTCTAATTTACTTAAACCATCTCCGTAGTGCGATTTATTAAGGTCCTCAAAATAGCTGTTTACCGCATCAATGACCTCCTCGTTGCTCTGAAATCTTTGTCCTCCAAGAAATTTTTTGAGGTTTGGGAACAGGTGGTAGTCACTGGGTACTAGATCTAGCGAATAGGGTGGATGTTCAAAAATTCCAACAATTTAATTCGCGCATTTTTTCCATTGCAATGACTGAACGATGGGCCGAAGCATTGGCGTGATAAAACAAGATTTTTTTTTTTTGCCAAATGAAGTCTTTTTCTTTTCACCTCATCACTCAAACGTTGCAGTAAACTTGCATAGTAATCACCAGTGATACTTTCACCCTTTTCCAAGCAATCAAAAAAATAATTCTCTGTGTGCATCCCAGAAAACACTTGCCATAACTTTGTTAGCTATTAAAACTGACTTCGCCTTTTTTGGAGTTGGTTCACTTGACGCAATCCACTGTTTTGACTGTGATTTATCTTATGGAGTATAGTTGTGTATCCCAATTTCATCCATGGTAATAAGCCGTCTCAAAAATAAACTGGGAGTTTTACGGTAGAGCTCCACTTTCTTAACAGAAACAGTTTTTCTTTGCAACTTTTGATCAGGTGTCAACAAACGCGGCACCCATCTTGAGCAGATCTTGTGAAAGCCCAAAAAATTACTTAAAATATTGCCGCACGTTCTTTTGATATGTTTACAGCCTCTGCTATATCAAACAACTTTAATCTGCGGTCTTCCAGTACTAAACGATGCTTTTTTTTTTCTTTTTTTTTTTCCAATGATCTCTGGAATTGTCACTTCTATAGGGCGTCCAGAGCGAGGCTCGTCACTAGTACTCGTACGTCCCATTTTAAATTCTGCAACCCACCTTTTAATCATTGAATATGAAGGGGCACAGAGTCTTTCAATGTACTGTCCATTTCCTTCTTGATTTCTCTAAGCGTTAAGCCTTTCAAATGGAAGTGTTTAATCCTTTTTCCAAGCGCTTCATTTTTATGAAAACTCTAAAGTTGTCTTGTTTAAAATGCTGTCATTCGAAAACTAAACAATCTATTGACCTGTAACTATGGATACAAACTAGTCTAGAGTTAAACTATGCGATGCTACCGTCTAACTGGTCTAGTGGCGCCATATCTGCGTGAGCCCCGGGACTTATCAGCTGACCCTCGTATTTTAGTAGCAACAAGAATTGTAATTGCAATAACCGGATTTATTAAAATTTCTTATGAATTTAATGAAAAACTTAGGTATAGGAACCATGGGAGAAGGCAAACAGCCACCCTGACGTTTCCCAGCCCCCCGATGAAGATCCGGAGGCCATGTAGGCGACCCGTCGACCTGACAGCCATATAGTGTTTTCCCAGAGTAATCTTTCTATTGAACACGCATTTGGGCCATACGCCGGAAACCTGGATGCACACCTGAAAGATGAAAAGCAAGCGAAATGAAGGATGATGGAAAGGAAATCGTGGTGGATAAGAAACCACCCCAGCATTCGCTTGATACTTCGGGAAGACTACGAAAAGCCTATGGAAGCAACTCGCTTCTAAATATCTACCCATTTAGTTCCCTCTATTTCCCTTGCACTTACAACCAAAATGTATGATGAACCATGTAGTGGGTAGAAAAAGTAGCGCGAATTTAACACACCGAACTTTTTAGTTAGGTTGTTCATGTACACAAAAACACGCACACTTACACGTAGGGGAGCGCTCGGACCTTTTCATAATAATTCGCTTTTGGGATTCAGAGGACCTCTAAACATATGCTTTCTGTAATATCTCGATATCGCAATTTTGGGCGAAATACAATGCTTCCTCTAGCTGCTATTTATTTATCTAAAATAGTAAACTATTCTAAGTACATTTTGGTTACTACGGCAGCGCCGTGACCCAGTGGTTGCAGTGCTCTCCTCTTACCAAAAGTGGCTCGGGTTCGATTCCAGGGGATACTTGTGAGATTTGTCGAAGACAAAGCAACGTCATAGAGATTTTCTTTTGGTTCTCCGATTTTCCCTGCCATTCATTCCACATCTGCTCTATAATCGTCTTTCCGCTGATCACCCATCTTGGCTACCCTCTGCTCTGCATCAGGGCTCTGGCTCCAGGAGCTGGCAAATCCTTGGGGTGGTACTGTGAGTCCTCATTATGAGGACAGTAAATAGGAAAGAAGATATTTTCTTTGGGTTACATCTTTATTTTATATATATAAAAATAAAGATGTATATATACATTGTTATTTACTTATGTTTTCTCTCAGAGATTATTCACAAATGCAATAACCTTTATTTATAATAAAAACTACTACGTGCACTTTAAGGTGAATATTTCAAATCACGAGTCCGAAGGTGGCTTTAGGAATGTATATTACACAATGCATACTCTGTAAAACCACTATATCAATATTAAACACACAAGATTAGCAATAAAATCATTGTCGTCTAAACTTACTCTGTTAAACGGGCTGTCAATTTCGTCCTTGGCCAGAATTTGGGAGGTCGCGGGTTCGCTTCCCGCGACTGACCTATCTGTCCCATGTTTTTTTCAGGGGCTTCCCTGGATCGCCAGGTGAATGCTGAGTAGGTTTCTTTCATACCCGAATTCTGTGTCCCTTGATATCATTTCCATTGTCATTTCATTCATTCTTCGTCCCGTTGACTTCTTTCAGGGTTGGAAATATCGCCGTTTGCGTGGCAGGAAAAAAGATGCTCAAAGCGACACTCTCCGTCCTCCGGCTTCGCTGCTTGCCAGGTTCAGACGGTTAATATTTGAATCTTTATTAAAATTTACATTTAGTATGTAAATAAATAGTACTATTATAAATGATTTAGCTTATTTTGTGATGAAAGAAATTAGTTAAAATATAATATTAATATGAGGTGTTGTCTTCCATGGTCTAGGGGTAACATGCTAGCCTCTGGTTCCCAAGGTCGCGAATTCAAATCCGGCGCAGGGTAATGGATTTTTTTTCGGGCGCAAAAATCCTTAGCATGGCTTTTTCTGAGGGTAAGTAACGCCATTTGTACCGTGTCGTAGATTTACAAGTAAAAGAAGTTCAAGCTTTATAAATAGATCTTTCAGTAAAATTAAGTAGTCTTTCAATATAGAAAGGGAAGCTGAGAACCATAGTAGTTAAAGAGGGTCCATAAATAAAACACGACTTTAATTTCATATTCGGGGTACTTCAATCTGTAAACTATCAATAATGTGGCATTGCCCCTGGCTCCGGACGCTCGGTGTATCCTCTTACCTCATTCCTCCCTCCCGAGGGCGCCACAGGACTATAACTTCAGGCTCGGTGCCAAATTTCCTCCGACGGTATCTACCCTATACTAAGCTGACTATCATCAACTGTGATTACTTTTTGCATATTTATATAGTTTACAAACAAGTATTTTTAAAGGTTTATTTTACGGACAAGCATTCGCGGGATCACTTCATGCATTACTAACAATGCGTATCTTTACCCATTATGGAACAAAAAATAACTTCCCAATAAAAAGTCATTACCTTGTGTATCGGGGCGTTAAACTGTTTAAAGTGAAGCTCCTTCCTCTTTGTGATATATATGTGAGTGTGACAGAATTGGTTAAACGTCCAATTTCTGCTTTGTATTCCACTGAAGTTCTCTGAGGAGGCCAAACAATCTTCCCCAAGTTACGTGGACGGATTTCCTAGCAGAGTTAATTTAAGTGCCTCAAGATATCTTTCCAAGTCACAGGACCCGTCCTCCGCGATCGCCAGGACGAACAACTCAATTACAGGGTTTGGGGGAAGGAGGTGCGATCGAGAGAAGGACATCTGCTAACACCACAATGTCCCAAAACAATGCAAACCTTTTTTCTAATCTGCAAAATGGTCCTTGCTTCGTCAGTTTTTATCTGAACTGTATTTTCCTTTCTTTCATCTGTCGTTATGAAGGATATATATGCGGTTAATTATAAGTAGCAAACGTTATCTATATCTATACAAATATTATTATATCGTAGTCGGCTTACTCTTTCTGTATTTAGGACTGACAATCCCCTAGAACTTACGAGCGGATGTCTAGGAATCAGAAGCCTGTCGGGGAGCCAACGGCACGAAACATAGAATGGAGAACCTGGAAATAGTGGTCGATCCGTAGCCAAGCATGAGCATGAGGTAGTGAATGTTATCAAACACAAGCGAAATGAATAATAAGAAAAGGTGATGATAAAGCAATTGATGGAATGAGTGGTGGGGGAAACCGGAGGACCCGCAGAAAACCCGCCCAGACGCCGCTTCCGCCACGATAAATCCCACATGCGGGCGCTTGCAACCGCCTAGGTGGGAGGCGAGCAGTCTAACCACTCTGCCACGCAGCCTCTTGCAAATATTCTTAAGAAAGACATTTCATATGTGTGTATTAACTGATGTGATAATTCCTCACTATTGAAAAAATCTGATATGTTACATACTTTCTTCATCTTCTCTCTGTAAAAAATAGTTTTACCGAAGTTTATTACTTTCTCTACACAACTATGTGCTTAGTGTATGACTGTATTGTATTTCACCCAGTTATTCGATTGCGAGATTTCACCGGAAATATATATTTTGAAATGCCCTAAATAAAAAAAAACAAAAAAAAACACATTTTTAGAAAGAGGCCCTGTACCCGTGTATATGTGAACACGATAATTCAAAAAACAGAAGTCGGTAGAGTACCATACTTAGTATTTAAGTTTAGTATGTCCCAAGTATGCGACACGAACATTTTAAGGAAAATCCCGTTATGCCAAACTAACCTTTACATGGGAAAAAATTCAAATTTTCTCTCTTCTCAAAACTGGTTTAATGAGTTTGATTAAAATACAGGATATTAAAGATAATTACATGACAAATAAAATTTATATCTTGAATTTTCTGGGAATAGCCTCTAAAGACCTCTTTGTTCTTGAACAGTTTTGCTGAATTTTTCATAACTGGTAAACTGTAAGAGGTACACATATTTGAATGGAACCCAAAATGTATAATAAACTTCAAATGAATTTAAAACAAACAAATATAAGAGATTTTAAATTTAGGTTATACAAATGGTTATCAGACAACCCATTTCCTGTTATTACTTCTGTAGTATGTCATCCTTTATATGTTCTTTCTCAAACAGCATCTCGTCATAATTGAATGATAGTTAATGTTAAACGTTCTACACAATACGAGTACGTTTAGATTTCGTTAGAATACACAATTTATGTCATATAGGTAATTTTTTTTCGTAGAAATGACCATTTTTAGATATTCCTTATTATAGAGTTCAGTTTTATAATACTTAAAAATTTTCTAATACGGAAATTCGTCAATTCGTGGAAATACAAAATAAATAAATAAAACAAAAACGGATTCACTTACATGGCAACCAGCTTTTAAAAAAAATTGACTATCGCTTTAGCCTAATGTATTCGCTTAGTTCCTTTCTACTTATAAGGAACTAACTAATAAGACCATTTCTGCTAATGTTTATTTCGATCAACATGAAATAGAAAATAATAATAATAATAATAATAATAATAATAATAATAATAATAATAATAATTTTTACCGAGATGTAGACTCAACATCAAAATGTTTCTACTTACTTCAGGTATGCGGCGCGACGGTAACCAGAAACTTTGCAAAGCAAAGACATCCCGATTCTTCTCGAAGCTTCGGTATCCCAAAGTCTAGCTATACAAGCCACCACCGCCGAGTGCACTGGGCATGCGCTCCGCATACACCACCGGTCCTTGCTTCCTGCGGAGGCACAGGACACTTCACCGGGCAAGCCCAATGTCCCCAGCCCGGACAGTGGCAGCACCACCAACGCAGAAGTAGCTTTCACAGGCGACACAGACTGACATCGCACCTTAACCTGAGCAGCCACCACAGGACACGTCGGAGCTTCCTGAAGCTCAATGCGACCCCCATCATCCTCCGAGAGACAGCCGACGCCAACACCAGAATCATGGAAGCGATTCAGGACCTCTGAGCTGAAGTATTGAATCTTCCAACACGAATCACTGCACCTGATGAATAGCAAGTTCGCCGATACGCGCACTGAGATCATCAAGTCTCCTTAATAGCCACAGATATGCTATACAGCCAGAGAGACAATTGAGCATACAGGAACACCAACCGGCCAGCTACAGCCTTCAGCAAACACAAGACGTTTCCATATCGGGAGACAACACCAAAATCATTAGGTCTATGTCCGGGCTCCATTTGTATGACTTTCTCTACATCTTTGTAACAAAGTATTGTTAATAAGCTTATCTTCTATCTACTTGATGCTAATAAAGATAAGCATTAGCAGAAACGGTTTTATTACTTAGTTCCTTTAAGTAGAAGAGAAATAAGGGAATACACAAGGCTAAACCGACATTCAAATGTTTTTAAATGTGGTTGCTATGGGATTGAAATCCATTTCTTTGCATGGGCTGAAATTGAGAAGTTCCCGCATGAGAAACGTATTTTGAAACTGAAACTAATAACAAAGAATATCTTGAAAAGATCAACTCCACGAAAAAAATGTATGACATGAATTGTGTATTCTAACGAGATCTACATTTTTTGTGTTGTAAGTTTTTGTCTATCTCTTACGGCTTACTAGTTATGAAAAATTCAACAAAATTCATCCAAAATAAACATGTCTTTAGAAACTATTCCCAGAAACGTCAACATATACATTATATTTGTGATGGAAATTGCTTTAATATGTGGTATTTTAATCAAAATCGTTACAGCTATTTTTGAGAAAATAAAATTTTTCGAAGAATGTTCCATGTAAAGGGTAGTTTTGGGTGAGAGGGATTTTCTTGAAAATCTTCGTGTCGCATCCTTGGAAGTTTGCAAACTTAAATACCAAGTTTGGTATTTAACAGTTTTTTTCGTTGTTGAGCTATGCTGTCCACAGACACACAAATGCGCGCGCACACGGATCTTTTTCTAAAATGCTTTTTTTGGATTCAGTGAGACCCAAAACATTATTTCCGGTGAAATCTTGGCATCAAATTGTCGGGTGCATTACAATACCTTCTCCATACACTTTGTACATAGTACGTGTAGAGAAAGTAAAAAGCTGTGAGTAATGTGTAGTGAACTGTAGTGAGTCTTGTGTGACTGGAGGTTAACGCGCAGTGGCGTGCGCGCAATGGATGGAGAAAGCGCCAACAGTTTGCGCGTCGAAGCGTCGAGTGAATTGTTTTCAGCTGTGAATTAAAAGCTTTTTTGTAACCATGTAGTCAATAAAGACATTTATTGATATATAAACAGTAGCAGAAATACTTTTCTTAGATACTTCCTTGTAGATACTCGAAAATAAAAGGATACACTAGGCTAAAGCGATAGTCACATCTTTCAAGATCTGCTCGCTATGTGATGCATTGGCCAGGTGTTTTGATCAAGTCCAATTTGAGACATGTGGGGATACTTTTAACATTGAAATCAATAACTAAAAATGTTTCAAAACAGTTAACTTACAAGAATATGTGATTAACATTAATTGTGTATTTAAACGCGATCTACATTTTATATAGTAAGATTTTCTCTATCTATAGTGGTTTACCACTTATGCAAAAGTCATCCAGATGACAGGACTTCACAGGTTATTTGCAGAAAATTCAACATAAAATAGCCTAACCATACGTCATTTTAATTTTGCATAAAATATCCTAACCATATGACATTTTAATCAAAATCGTTAGCGCCGCTTTTGATAGAATTCAAATTTTCGAAAAATGCTCCATATAAAGAGTGTTTGGGCTTGGGGGGATTGTCTTTAAAATCTCCGTGTCACATCCTTAGAAACTGCTGTACTTTGATATGAGAAATAAAACCAACGTTTCGTTTATAAGTTATGCTTTACACACACGCACACATTCTAATTTTTTTAATGTTTTTGCTGGGGACCTCAAAACATATTTTCGCTGAAATATCAATATTTAATTTTCGGGTTGAACACAACGACATCTCTACCTACTATGTATATAGCACGTGTGATGAAAGTACAAAATCTGATGTTTTCCATTCACATGACTTTCTTTGCAAACAAGCTCCTTACATAAGATTATTCTACTTCATGCTAATCGAGATAAACATTAACTAAATGATTTTTTTAGTTAGATCCTTATAAGCAGAAAGGAACTAAGGGGATAAAGTCGCTGAACGACTGTTATTGGAATTTTTTTCTTTTTAAAGCCAGGAGTAAAACAAAAGAAATAAGGACGATTTCCTATTTAAGAAAATTATAAATACTTTAAAACTTAAACCAATAGCAAGCAGTATCTCAGAAAATATATAGGAAATAAATTGTGTGTTTTTTCGAGATCTACTTTTTTGTGTAGTAAATTTTTAGATAAAGGTAAAGGTTAATCAACGGGGGAGGGCAGTTTACGCACTGAGACCTACACAGGTCTAGTGTGTGCTAACACTCTCCAGGAAAAAGGGATGAAGGAGCAAACCACAGTGTCCACATGCCGGTTCCAAAGAGACCATAGTCACGCGGAGTCCCTAACAGTTTGATTGACAGAACCGTAGTCATATGGAAGTCCCTAACAGTTTGTTGATAGGTCTTAATCTCACGAAGACGCCAACACCACGGATCCCGGTATCGGCAAGGCAACCGTCACCACCGCAAGGACAGCGAACACAGAACCGCCTCAACGCTAGAACAGTACAACATACGAGAAACGAATGCATCCGCGTGCCACCTGTCAACACTGCCACGCATCACGAGCCAAACTCGCCTAAAAATGAGAAGGAAATTGCATTAAAGAAAATAATAGAAAGGAACTCGTGGAAAATAAGCACCCAGCATTCGCCTAAGTGACAAGATGGAACCACAAGAAACGTCAAGTCAGAATGTGTGGGCGACAGGGATCAAAGCCGTGACCCCCGAATGCGAGTCACATACGTTACCGCGGCGCCAACTCGCTAGGCTTGTAGACTCAGAGAGATACTGAGAGTTTTGTAATAATTATAACCACAAATAGACACGACCCCATCAGTGACTAGCCAAGTATTTCTGTTTTTCAATAGCTTTGTCTCCGAGCTAAAAAGAACACAAAAGTAAATGGTTTGAATATTCAATAAGAAATATAGTACAATATGGATCTATTTGAATTATTTTGTAGTGTTTAAATTGTCTTAAAAAAAACAATATTGGAACTAGAAGGTAAATGGATAGACAATGGAGCGGGACATTTTGCGTTATATGACCTATTCAAACCTGTTGTGGCTAACACCCCACAGGAGGAAGAGATGAACGGAAGGGGTCGAGGAGGCCAGAATCCACAGTCAGAAAAATTACCGGAGATACGTGGAATTCCCTAATGTTTCCAAGCTCGAAGACTTGTCCCACCACAGGGCTGAGACCGTCCACCTGACAACCACCTAGTGTCCACAGAGTATTCTTTTTATTGACAGTACATCGGCGCCAACTGTCCGCACTGCCGTAATCTAGAAACTGAACGGTGAGAGGGAAAAGGAAAGAAGGAGAAATAATGGAAAGGAAATTGTGGTCAGCATTTGGCTGACGACCCTGGAGAAACTACGGAAACTCCATGGATCAGAGTTAGTGGTCGCTGAGATCGAAAGCGGAGCTCCCAAATACGAGTCGCCCACGTTAGGGCGGCCTCTCCTCGATCGATTATTCGAGCTATATGATTAATTATTTATTCGCCGGGCTTTCAACAAACACCGCAACATTTTATAAATGTAAAACCTATTGGAGAATAATTTGGCTTAGAGAGGATTTGCCACCTGGAAGCTTAATGAACATGTTCCATATTATATGAAGTTCTTTGGAAGCGGACACGTTTTCATAAGATGTCCATACAATGAGTTTTCTGTCGGGGGAGCACATTTAGCAATCGTACAATATTTGTCAATTTGATTGGTTTTGCGTTATAGATATGTGCGAAGAAATACCAATACTGGATGGGAAAGTACAGTAACACAGATACGCAATAAGTATTTTTTTATTTTTTCTAAACGTACTATGTACACAGTGTATAGAAAAGGTATTGTATTGCACCCAAAAATTCAAAAACAAGATTTCGCCGTTTTGAGACATCCTGAATCCAAAAGAAAAATCGTCTTTAGAAACATGTCCGTGTATGTGTGTGTGTGTGTGTGTGTGTCTGTGGGCAGCATAGATCAAAAATGAAAATACGGTTAAATATCAAACTTAGTGCTTAAGTTGAGTATCTACTAAGGATGCGACGCGAAGATTTTTAAGAAAATCCCCCCACCCCATTACCCTTTACATGGAACTTTTTTTTTTTTTTTTATTTTATTTTAATTTTCTCAAGAATAGCTCTAACGCATTTGATTAAAATATTTCCTTAAAATATTTTTATGACAAACGAAATGGATATCTTGAAATTTCTGGGAATCATCTCTGCAGAGTTTATATTCTGGATGACTTTTGTATAACTGGCAAACCGTAACATATAGCTTCTCGTTTGTTTACTACTGGCCAACAAAGTGAATGGGATTTCAATTGTCTGAGGAGCTTTAAACAATTTTACAATCGCTTTAGTCTGGTGCATTCCTTTAGTTCCCTTCTACTAACAAGGAAGCAAGTAATAATAATTCTGCTTATGTTTATTTTGATTAGTATATTGTAGGTAAAATATTAATATCTTGTATAAAAGATTTGTATACGGAACAGCCAAGAAAGTCATGTGACTTAAAGTTACTTCGACATTCGTCTTCTCAGGGTAAGGGGAAAACCCCGAAAAACCTTTATCCGGATAACTCATCTAAACGAGATTCGAACTCTCGACCTTGAATGTGAGGCAGACACGCCACCACTACACTATCAGGCGGGCCACTTGGTATTATTACTTTCTCTACCAACTACTATACATAAGGGAGTATAGTAGGTAGGGAACATATTGTATTCCAAATCCAAAAATTCGATACCGAGATTGAAATGTATTGTGATGACCCCTGAAAAAAAATAGGATTTTTAGATTAAGCGCATAATGTGTGTCTGTAGACAGTATACTTCAAAATTTGAAACGTCTGTTAAATAGCACACTTGGTATTTAAATTCAGCACACCACAAGAAACCAAACTACTCTTTAAGGAGGAAAAAATCGACTTTGATTATCCTGAATCTTCTGAGAATAGTAGCCTTGGAATGAAGAGTTTTGCATAACAGATAAACCGTAAGAAATAGACAAAAACTTTCTACACAAATAATGTAGACTTCGTTTAAAACACACAATTTATGCCATATACTATTTTTGTGAAATTAGCCATTTCCTAATTATTCCTCGTTATTGGTTACAGTTTTTAAATAGTTAAACTTTTCTCAAACGGAAATTTACCATTCCTATTTATTTTGTTTTACTCCTGGCTGTGCAAAGAAAACCGAAATTTAATCATATAACAACCACTTTTTAAAGAATTTGTCTATCGTTTAGCCTAACGTATTCCCTTATTTCTCTTCTACCTATAAGAAAGTAATAAGACCATTCAGCTGATTTTTATCTTTATTAGCGTGAAATAGAATAGCAAGCGTTTTGTAGGGATAGATTTTTACAGATCAGTTAGAGAAAGTCATGTGAATGGAACACATTAATTTTTCTATACGGCTAGCTGAGGTAAAACACACTCAAGATAAATCCTAACACAGAATTTATCTAATTACTATGCGTCGCTTACAGATCATGATACACAAACCAACATTAGATGTCTTCCACACGACAATCCAGTGATAAACGATAGCAAAATGGGACAAAAATGGATTCCTCAAGGGCATTTCCACTGAGTTGCCTCTTTTTTTTTTTTTCTTTTTTTTTTTCTGTTCTTGAATTTGTGCGGGTACTTGAAAGCATAAACTTGAAATAAATGCACGACGTTGACTATAAGTTTTAAGAGAGAATGAATAATCTGACAACCGTGCAATATGAATCTCTCACGATCTGCTTCGCTCTGCGTATATCAGCGCTAAAAGTGTGTGTACATATCGTTGGTGACTGTCTCTGTGGTCTAGTGGTTAGCCTACTATCTTTCAAATTAGATCCCGGGCTCATTTACAGGCTGGAGGATGTGAATTTTTCTGTAGTCAGGTTTTTCCCCTTTCTCCTTAAAGTCTGAAACGTGATTGAGAGTGAAAAAATCTGGTGTTACACTCACACGGAAAGGGTCATCCCAACAACAAAAATGCATAACATAAATTTGTGTTTTAACGATATCTATAGTTTTGTTAAGTAAGTTTTTGTCTATCTCTTACGGTGTAACCGTTATGCAAAATTCTGCAGAAATCAACCAGAATAAAGTGTTCTTCAGAGGCTATGCCGAGAAAGTTCACAAAAAATATTTTATTTGCGTTGAGAATAACGTTAATGTGCGGTATTTTAATGAAAATCGTTAGAACCATTTTTGAGAAAAACAAAATTTTAAAAAATGTTTCCATGTAAAGGGTAGTTTGGGGTGGGGGATTTTCTTGTGAATCTTCGTTTCGCGTTTAGAAAATAATAAACTTAAAAACCAAGTTTGGTATTTTACCGGCTTTTAATTATTGAGCTGTGCTGTCCACAGACACACACGGACCTTTTGCTAAAAAGGTTTTTTTTTTTTTTTGTTCAGGGGGGTTTCAAAATATATCTTTCCGGTGAAATCTCGGTATCGAATATTTGGGTACAATACAATACCTTCTCTATGCACTATGTACATAGAATGTGTAGAGAAAGTAAAACTGATGTGTGTGTGTGTGTGTGTGTGTGTGTGTGATGGGAGGTGGGCTATCACAATATATGTGGCGATCACTAGTTCAATAAACCTGACACTTAAACGACGAATATCTCGGAAATGTTTAGCTCTGCAAAAAGTATACGATATAATTGTATGTTTTAGCTAGAAGTGCATTTTGTTATACAGTAAGTTTTCGTTTATCTCTTACGACTTACCAGCTTTGTAAAATTAATTTAGAATGAAGAGGGCTTTAGGGGTTATTCTATAGAAATTCAGAATATTGTGTCATAGATGATCATTCTCACGTTCGCTTTGGTATGCGGCGAGGAGCTGGAATGTGGTAAACAAGGAAGTGCGGCGCAACGGTAACAGAAGACTTCGAAATGTGTTATGTCTGGATTCTTCCTGAACCTTCGGTTTCCACAATCTTCCAGAAAGTTCTATGACGTAATTTTCTAACCATAAAAGGAGAAAGAATTGCACCAAAGTGAGTTGTGTGTCGTGAGTCAGACTACGGCTGGAATGTCAGCGCACACTGGTGCGTGAGCCATAGATGGAGTGAAGCCTTCAAGTGACTACACGTCGAAATGTCGAGAGAATTAATTATAGCAATGAATTTAAGACTTTAGTTGTAAATAATTTTAAATTAACAAAGACATTTCTTACAATATACATTTTTTTGCGTGTAAACGTGTTTATATGATATTTTAATCAAATTCATGAGTAGTACTTGGTTTTGGTTTCCGAAGCACACATAGTTACGGTCATACAGAGCATAAAGAGAGGAGGGGTTTGTACTGTAAACATGAATACATTGAGGTACAATCGTTTCCAAAAGTAGTCCATTACATGTGTGGACATTATATGCATCGTTTTAATTCATAAAGTAACACAATAAAACAATCATGTCATAACATTAGTAATTAGAAAGAGTGAGTACTTTTAAAAATAAAACTATAAAGTTTGACACAAAAAAATCAGAATAATAATGTGCAGAGCTTTTAAAAAACAATGAACATAAATTAACCAAACCCACTTCAGAATATATTGTAGCAATTACAAGATGCATCTTTACGTATCGAAAGAAAATACTCTTTTCCTGTCAGTATATTAGAATCATACACACGTTTATTCGGTGTCGAACGCCATTCGTATTTTTGACATTTTTCTATCTGCGCTCTCTTTCAGTGTTCACTGGTTTATGTACTAGCACGAACTGAATGAGGCCAGGTAGTGAGCAATGCTACATAGTACTACACGTTTCTAAATGGGCTATAGAGACCACGCCAACTCCATCACTGCATATATTTAATTATATTTTATATGCACCGAACCTCATTCCGGCAATTTCGTGGCCCCGGCTATATTCATTACAGCCAGTTTTGATAATAAACAAAATCTTCCATATGAGGGATAATCTGGGGTGGGAAGATTCTTTAAAATGTCTTCCTGTCCCACTCTTGGAAGATACTAATTTTAAATACCAACTTATTTTGTCCACAGAAACATAGAGAGACAGACAGACAAAGAGACATATTTTTTTCTAATTTTTAGGGCTCCGGGGTCCTAAAAACAGGAAATTCCTAGAATTTTGGGTATGTAATTTCTGGTGGAATACAATAACGTCTACCTATTATGTGCAGAAAGTAAAAACTCGCATTTACAAGAATGTGAAAAATCTTATGTGTTCCATTCACATGACTTTCTCTACATGGCTGTAACAAATTATTGTTAAAAAGCATATTCTTCTATTTTATGATGATCGATAATTAATTGCTTCCTTATAAGTAGAAAGAAAATAAGGGAATACACTAGGCTAAAAGAATAGTCAAATCCTTTAAAAGCTGTTTGCCATATGGTTGAAATCCGTTTCTATGCAGAGCCAGGAATTCATAGCTTCCCGTCTGAGAAAATTTTAAGTATTTTGAATCTTAAACAAATAACAAAGGATATCTCAGAAATAGTCAATTCCACGATAAAAACATATATGACATAAATTGTGTGTTTTAACGTGATCTACATTTTTCGTGTAGTAAGATTTTGTTTATCTCGTACGGTTTACCAGTTACACAAAATTAATTTAGAATAAAGAGATCTTCAGAAGCTATTTTCAGAAAATTCAACATATACATTTTTTTGGTCATGTAAACGTCATTAATATACGGTATTTTAATCAAAAGCGTTAGAGCCATTTTTGAGAAAATCAAAATTATTGAAAAGACTGCCTCCGTGGTCGAGTGGACGGCGATCTGACTTCTCACCCGGAGGTCCCGGGTTCGATTCCCGGCTGGGGCGGGAAATTTTTCTTTAACCAGATTTATTCCCTATCCCCCACAGAGTCTGGAAGTATGAATGTGAGAGTGAATGTGCGTGTGTATTAGTAATATAATAACGATTAACCTAATGTCCTAAGCTACAGTAATACGAGTTGTTTCACAAGTTAAAGCCCCCGATATGACCATTGAAGTTAAAGGGGGCTATACAAATGAAACAATAGAAAAAAAAATTATCGAAACTTTTTCTATAAAGGGTAGTTTGGGATGGGGGATTTTTCTCAAAATCTTCGTGTCGTACCTCGGAAAGATTCTAAACTTAAATACCACACGGATCTTTTTCTAAAAATGCTGTTTTTGGATACAGGGGATTCTAAAACATGTATTTCCGATGAAATCTCGGTATTAAATTTTTGGGTGGAATGCAATAGCTTCTGTATATACTATGCACATAGTACATGTAGAGAAAGTAAAAATAGCAAACTTAAGTTAAGTGGAAAATAAGGTTTCGTAAACTAACGTGGTAAAACATTTAAAAAAGTTTACCTTAGAATACAATATCATTTTCAACAGTTAGAATATTCATCCATGGAATCGAAACATTACAGAAGTTTTCGAAAGTTCTTGTATTGATTCAGTGGAAATCAACGTTTGCAGAGAATTAATATTTATCTTGCGGTTACATCTACCACGACACAATTCCAATTTAATATCTCTACCACCAGCCCAGGAACAACAACGTTATCCCCTACAGCTTATTCGGATTGCTGCACAAGCTTTGCCTATTTTATCGTTTGTAGTTAATACTGTTCATTTACCGCTGATTTTTTTGTGGGAGGGGATGTTTCTAAAGCGACCGGCATTAAAGGCCTATACACTTTTTGTGGTTTCTGTTTGAGCCTGTGTAGAAAACGCCACGCTCAGTTGGTCGTATGTCTGAATCAGTCTATACCCGGACCATTCATTCATTTGCAGATTTCCCTTTTTATATTCGGACGTTAAATGCTGCTATTCATTAAAATAATAAAAGAATTTAATATGTAATTATTACCAGACCAAAATAAAATCGCCACAACAAATGTAGAGGGCATTCAAGTATGAAACGTGATTTTCATTCAAACTGCTTGATAAGCAAAATAAAATAATATGAAAACCTGATGTGTTCCATTCATATTACTTTTTCTAGTTATTCCACAAACACATTTTTCTTACAAAGGATTATTATTTTATTCCACATCATGCTAATCAAGATAAACATTACAAAAATTGGTCCTGTTGCTTGGCTCTTTGTAAGAAGAAGAAAAATAAGAGAATGCACACCCTCAAGCGATAGTCAAATCTTTTAAAAGACGGTGTGAAATAATTGAAATTCGGTTCTGTTTGCTTGCTAAGAGTAAACAAAAGAGAGGCGAAAAGAAAGATGTCCTCCCGTTTGAGAAAAGTTTAAGTATTTTAAACTGAAACCAATAACTCGGAATATCTTAAAAAAGGTTACTCTGCAAAAAAGAATGTGTATGACATAAATTGTGTGTTTTAACGAGATCTAAATTTTTTTCGGAGTAAGTCTTTACCTATCTCTTCCGGTTTACTAATTATACAAAATTTATACTAAAGTCATCCAGAATGAGGTCTTGAAAGGCTATTCCCAGAAAATTCAAGATATACATTTCGCTTGTAATAAAAATATCTTAAAAATAGGTAATTTTAATAAAAATCGTTAGACTTATTTTTTGGGAAAATTAAATTTTCGAAAATATTCCATATAAAGTGTAATTAGTGGTGGGGATATTTTCTTTGAAATCTTCTTGTCGCATCATTGGAAGATATTAAACTGAAATACCAAGTTTTCTTTTTTAGCTATGCTGCTCACAGGCACACACACTGACACCAGCGTTTCTAAATATGCTCTAAAGGGGTCTCAAAACATGTATTTCCGTAGAAATTTCCGTATCGAATTTTGGGTGGAATACAACACCTTCTCTATACACTATGTATATCGTATTGCGTGCTAGAGAAAGTAAAAGGAGGAAAACCGTACGGAATGGCTCATGCGGTAACATCTGTGCCCCGCATTTGGAACTCCTGAGTTCAAAATCCGTGGACTGACCAATCTCGTTGAGGTTTTTGCACGGTTCCCCTCAGTCTTCAAAGTAAATACCACATTGAATATTTAAAACCAAGACCCAAAGTTCCACCGTCAGTGTAAAACAATAGCATAAATGAAACATGCAAGATGGAATTGCGAATGCTGCCATCCATCCACAGATAGTAAAAGCTGCTATACCGAATGCCTTCCCCAGCGCAATCTGCTTGTCGTGAAGTAAAGTGCTATGGTGTATATGGCATGTAATCTTCAGGGCTGGATGTATGCTAAGCACAGATACTCAGATGGTGAAAAGTAGTCAAACTGGATGGCACCCTAACATAATCTGGCTGGCGCGAATATCACGAATAGAACCGTCTTAAAAAGATCAAGTATTTAAAGCCACGTTCAATAAATAGAATGAAAAAGAATAGGAAAATAATCTGGTGCACCACAATTACACAGCTTTTTCCATTCTTAAAAATTAGTACACATACCTTATTATTATAGCACTTCTTAAAAATTATTTTTTATCCAGTCATATTATTCCCTTGAAACTGTTTCATATTAAGGTATACATAAGTACTGGTATAGGATATATAACGGAGGGAGAAACTTCGCGCACTGTGAACTCCATAGGTCTTTTGTAACTAACACTTCTAGGAGGAAGGGATGAAATGAAGGAATGAGTATTACAGGTCTCAGGCAGACAGGCTACAGAGACGTGGGGAAGTCCCAACAGCTGTCTACAGCGGCATGAGAGATCTATAGACCAAGGAGAATACTTTTGAGAAAGCATCCACGCCATCTGTCTAGCATCGCCATACATCACGAAAACAAGAAGCACACCCAAAGGATGAGAAGAATGATGAAAGGGGAATGATGGAAATGGAATCGTGATAGATGACAAACCCGTAGCATTTACCTACCTCACAGGAAAAACAACGAAAACTTCAAGGATAGAATGAACAGTTTTCGGGAATCAAACCCAGACTTTCAAATGAGAGCCTCATATGTTACCGCAGAGCCAAAATTAAGCAGAGGGTAAGTGGAAGTGTATAAGAAAAAAAAAACTAATGTGTTCCATTCACATGACTTTCTCTAGTTTTCCACAAACAAATCTTTTATTAAAAAATATAATCTTTAATCTGTATCATGCTGATCAAGATAAACATAAGCAAAATTAGCTATTACTTGTTTTCATGTAAGTAGAAGCAAAATAAGGGAATGCACGGATTAAAGCGATAGCCAAACCTTTAAAAGCCGGTCGCTATGTGAAACAATTGAAATTCCATTCTCTTTTCTTGCCAGGAGTAAACAAAGGAGAAACGAGAAGAAAGATGCCTTTCCGTTCGAGAAAAGCTTAAGTACCTTAAAATTGATATCAATAATCCGGAATATCTCGAAAACGGTTAACTCTACAAAAAAAATTGTATATACCATTAATTGTGTGTTTTAATGAGACCAACATATTTTTGTTTTGTAAGTTTTTGTCTATCTCTTATGGTTTGCCATCTATAAAAAAAGTCATTCACATGAAGAGGTCTTCAGAGGCTATTCCTAGAAAATTGAAGATATACATTTCATTTGTCATAAAAATAGTTTAAACATAAAGTATTTTAATCAAAATCGTTAGTCGTTTTTGAGAAAATTATAATTTTCGAAAAATGTTCCATGTTAAGGGTAGTCTGGGATAGAGGAATTTTTCTAAAGATCTTCCTGTCGCATCTTTGGAAGGTACTTAACTTAAATACCAAGTTTGGTTTTTAACCGACTTTTTGTTTTTGAGCTATGCTGCCCACAGCCACAAACACACACACACACACACACACACACACACACATGTGCACACACGGATCTTTCTCTAAAAATGCTTTTTTTTCAGACTCGGAGGACTTCAAAATATATTTCCGGTGAGATCTTGACATTGAATTTTTGGGTAGAAAACAATACCTTCTCTATCTACTATGTAAATTGTATGAATATACGTGCTAGAGAAAGTAAGAAACGAATAACAAAATAATAGTCATTTAAATAGCGTAAAAACCCTGAGTTTAACTAGAACGTTCTGTACCGGTATACTTTATTTAATCCCGCTTACCGGTGGTGAATGAACTACTGCTTTCGATTTCGATATTTCATATTTTGAAATCCCCTGAAACTAAACATACCTACATATACCTACATTTTTTGTTGTTGAAAAAACGTTGGGCTATATGTATGTGTGCCTATGAGAGTATGTACTTTTGTTTGCATGAGAGAGTGAGTGTGTGTAGGTGTGTGTGTGTGTGTGTGTGTGTGTGTTTATGTGTGCATGTGTGAGAGAGAGAAGAGGGGGGGAGAGCGTAATTCAAACGCCAAAATTCCGATAAATAACAAACTATGTCATAAATTATTAAGTCACGCATGTTTTACGGATGCAAGAGAATGTTTTCAAAGACTCCCTGCCGCCACAATAATCCTTTACGTAGAAACATTTTTGCTCTGATTTATTGTCCTGACTCGAATTAAATTAGTTAAAATATAATACTAGATAATGTAACAACTAGAGCTCGATATTTGTGTATTTGCCTATTTTGTTTCTTTGTTTAGAATCAATTTCTGAACATTGTCCATAAAATACTCAAGGTTGCTTGATTTAATCGTCCTGGAGTAGCATCAGCTATAACTCTAATATTAGGAATTGCTCATGAATGGATTACATCTTCAGATGTTTATTGGTAATGTTCGATTATCAACTTCGAATAGTCGAAGAATATGTAGATGTGTTTCAAGACTTCTGGAGTAATATGCACTAATTTTATATATTTATAAATGTTTATAATTGCCTATTACTCTCTCTAATACGTATGTACATACAATGTGCATAAATGCTTTCTATGGACAGCGTAACTCAACAACGAAAACTGATAAATACCAAACTTGGTAATGACTTTTAGTATATTCCAAGGGTGCGACATGCGAATTATCCCCCCAAACATCGAACTACCCTTAACATGGGAAAGTTATTTTAAAATGTTGTTTTTCTCAACAATGGCTCTAACGATTTTAATAAAATGCCATATATGTAAGACATTTACATAACAAATGCAATATAGCTTTTGAATTTTCTGGGAATAGCCTCGGAAGACATCTTTATTCTGGTTGAAATGTGCTGAATTTCGAATAACTGATAAACCGTAAGGGATACACAAAAACTTACTACGAGAGTTAAAAACATAATTTATGTCATATACTTTTTCGCAGAGTTGCCAGTTTCCAAGATATTCTTACTATTGGTTTCAATTTTGAGCTATTTAATTTTTTTTTTCAAACGGGAGATTACCCTTCGTTTCATTTTCTTGTTTCATGCAAGGCGAACCGAATTTCAATTGATTATATAGTAACCAGCTTTTAAAAGATTTGACTTTCGATTTAGATTAATATATTAATGCCTTACTTACAAGAAAGCAAGTAATAATGGAAATTCTATAAATGTTTATCTTGATTTGCATGATATAAAAGATAAAAGAATAATATTTAATAGAACCTTTTGTACGTGGAATAGTTAGAGAAATTTATGTGAATGGAACACATCAGATTTGTTTGAAGTGTTTGCCTTTTCGAAGCTTAATGCCGTATTATGGTATTTTTTGTAATGAGAACATTTATAAAGGGGTTTTTTCATATCCAAATGTCTTTGTTCTGTTTTAATCGATTATTATAGTATTTATTAATGTGAATTTATTTATAGCCTTTAAATTAATATATTTTTCACTCTGAACCAATAAGTAATTGTTGATAGTTGCCATTGGAAGTTTATAATACCGACACTCCTTTTCTAACGTCATCAGTTTCAAAATCAAAATGTAGAACAACAAGGTGTTTGTTCTAAATGCCCCCCAAAATATATTGACAATCGAATCATTAATTTAACTCATCGCTTTGGTCATTAGTAGGATGGCTTTACTGTTGCTCACTTCATACGTAAGCTCACACACAGTACTAAAATGTACTCAACAGCAAAATTACTTAAACAGATAGTAGAGCTTACACAGTAGTTGATAAGTGCAATTTAAAGAAACAAGTTTAAAATTTACTCCGAATAAATAATAAATGTATACTATATGTAATATATGGTAATGTATAGCAGGCATGTCCAAAGATAACTCTTGCGAGGTACTGACGTCACAACGTCGTTTCTTCCGACTGCAATCAAAAAGGGTGGTGAGTAACACATACGTACAGTAGTGTGTGTTAACTTGTGAACAGCATAACTCATAAACGAAAAGGCCTTTAAATACCAAACTTAGTATTTAAGTTCAGCATCCTTCAAAGATGCGACGAGATTTCAAAGCTTTGCAAGAACCCCACCCCCCCAGGCACCCTTAACACGGAAACATTTATAAAAATGTTATTTTCTAAAAAATGTTTTGTTATATTCCATCATCATAAATAAAATGATAGCTTTGAGCCCCTCTTCATTCTGAATGACTTTTGCATAACTGGTAAATTGTAAGATCTTAATTTATAAAAAGTATTAATCTCATTGAAGCACACAATTTATGAAAGATATATATTTTTTTTTTTTGAAGTTAACGGTTTCCGAGATATTCTTGGTTATTGGTTTAGATTTTCCAATATTTATATTATTCTTAAAGGGGAAGCCGTTATTCCTTTTTTCGTTCAGGCCATGTAAAGATAATTTAATTTTAAAGCTACATATCAACCTGCTCTTAAAAGATTTGATTATCGCTTTAGCCTAGTGTATTACCATATTTCCCTTCTACTTGCAAGAAAATAAATTATGAGGTGATTTCTGCTAACGTTTATCAAGATTAGCATGAAGTAAATAGAAGAATAAGTTTTTATAAGACTATCTTGTTACAGAATAGATAGAGAAATTCATGTAAATAGAACACACTATTTTTAGAAAAATATCTGAGTGATATAACATCATTACTTAAACCGAGATGTGTGATAAATATAAAGTTAGTACTCACAGAATGCGAAAAAAAAAATTCAGTAAAATTTCCGCACACCCCAAAATACCATTTTTATTGAAAAGCTTATATGTGGTGTGTGAAAAATAGCTAGTATGATTTCGATTAAAATTATAAAATAACTAAAATACTTGTATGACTAATAAGATATATATCATGAACTTTCTGTAAATATTCTTTTAAGACATCTACATTCCCAAAGTATTTGTATATAACGTTAATTCATAATACTCGCACTAAAACATTTACTTCAAGAAAAATGCAGTTTGTCTAAAATAATATCTGACTTATTTATAATAATTTCCCATGTATTTGTTGCGCTAAATTTTCAAAAATGCTAACATTGTTTTCTTTTTCATGATGCCATTGCAAAGAGTGTGGAAGTCCAACAAATACACATAGAAATCCTCTTTACAAACATTGGATTAACCACCTGCATTATTAATTCAAAATCTTCTCGGGCTTCTAGCCAGGTAAAAACTTGGCTTGACACCAACTTGAATTAACACGTCGCCAGGAAAGCTTTAGTTCTTATTTTAAATTCCTTTACACCTGCATTATATTTATAATTAAATATATAATAATAGTAAATCTACAAACGATTAGCTTTCAAATATAGTAAGAAAAGAGTCAGCTGTTATAAGAATACTTGGTAAAGAAATACATAAATATTAGCGATAGTGGGAGAAAGCCCTGTGAATGTAATACAATTCTTAATTTGTTTATCATCTACCCAAGTATGTAATACAACCCAGAAATTCAATATCGATACCGGAAATGCACTCGTGTAATTCTTAAATCTCTAAATACTCGTAGCATTACTAAAAATCCAAAAGTTGACTAAATATTACAATTTTTCATTTATGCTCAGCTCCGTGCAATGCAAAACAATTTTTAACGGTTACATTTTATTTTCACAAAACAGGTCT
Organism: Hymenopus coronatus; assembly: GCA_030762935.1. Classification (NCBI taxonomy): domain Eukaryota; kingdom Metazoa; phylum Arthropoda; class Insecta; order Mantodea; family Hymenopodidae; genus Hymenopus; species Hymenopus coronatus. Next base: position 102,038,292 of record CM060890.1, read on the forward strand.
AATAAATTTGATGTAAGTGTCACTGTTTAATACATTGACATGAGAAACGAAGTCTGAGTGTGTGTGTGTGTATGTGTGTGTGTGTGTGTGTGCGCGCGCGCGCGCGGGCGCGCGTGGGTGCGGACTGCATGTCTCAAAAACTATTCCACGTAAAGGGTAGTTTGGTATTTAACATATTTTTTGTTTTTAAGTTATGATGTGTACACACACACACACGGATCTTTTTCTAAAAATGCTGTTTTATGGATTCATGGGTTCTCGAAACATATATTTCCGCTGAAATCTCGGTATAGATTTTTGGAATAGAATACCTTCTGTACCTATTATATACCATGCGCATAGTATTTGCCAGAGAATGTAAAAATTCCCACACTTCAGTCAGTTTTATTTTGTTCCTTAAATACTCCAGATAAATTCTATTGTATCTCGTATCGGTTGTATTATTTCATTCCTCGTGAGCCTATCAACAAAATTCACACCTGTTTATCTTACTGAAGATAAAATGAAAGATATTAACGGAATGACTTTGATTCCTTTAGAGAAGCAGGAGTGCAGTAAGCAAATACTTCTAATTTGGACATTCTGTTCTCTTTGATAAAACGTTTTCGGCGCTTGGAGGATTGTCACCTTGTGGTGAATGGATGCCGCGGGCCACTAATAAAACCAAAAAGAAACTTTTGGAGCCTTAGTAACCTTGACGCGGGGCACATGTAGGCTATCTGTGCTGACGATCTAGACCGGTTGCAACGTACCCAGAGGCGGCTAGTAGCAAGGTCGCATGTCTAGGTCATCAGCAGATAGGATACATGGGGTCGATGTTGAAGATTTTTGCTTCCATTTCATGTTAACATCTTTGAGCGTGGTGGGTATAACAGCGCGTAACCGAAGAAGAAAAAGAGTTCCGAAACATCTATAAAATTTACAACATAGATCACTTCACCCCCCCCCCCAAAAAGGGAAAGAGAGAAACCCCTGCAGTGAACAGATGTGGATTTAGATGCAAGATCATCTGGTGCTATCGAGAGTATGCTTCCATGCTTAAGGTGAGCTGGAAGCTTGTCTGTTACATTAACCGACTTTATTAGTGAGGCAGAACTATTTTGCAGTCCCTTTACTTTCCCTACTGTTTAACTACACTAAGTACAGGAAGTATGGCATCTCACTCAATAACACTAAGGTAGGTACGATCCCAAGCGACCGTGTGTGAATTTGTGGAGGACAATGCAGCGCAAGGGCGGATTTTCTCCGGGTTCCCCGCCATCGCATTCCACCGGTACTCCATCTTCGTTCCATACATCACCATTATCATCGCCTGTGATGCCATTGTAGTAAAAGCTGGCGTTAAACGCTATCAAAAAAAATTACCCAATAAATTCGATAAAGATATTTCAACGGAAATATACATTTTTAGGATCTCTGAATCAAAAGACAACATGTTATGAAAAGGTCAGTCAGAATGTGTGTGCGCGCGCTCTCTCTTCTTTACCAGTATGGAACAGTATAACTCAAAAATTAAGAGTCGCTTATATCTGAAACTTAGTATTTGCGTTCAACAACTTCCAAGCATACAACAAATAGCATGTACCTGTATCTTGAATTTTCTGGGAATAACTTTAAAGACCTCTTCATTCTGAATTACTTTTGAATAACTTGCAAACTATAAGAAATATATAAAATTTTACTACAAAAACCTGATCTTCTCCATTCACACGATTTTCTCTACCTCTCTTTGACAAATTATTGTTAATAAGCTTATTCTTCTATCTACTTCATACTAATCGAGATAAACATCACAGAAATAGTTTTATTACTTAGTTCCTTATAGGTAAAAGGGAAAAAAGGGGGATAAACCGACAGTCAAATGTTTTAAAATGCGATTGCTATGGTGGAGAAATCCGATTCTTTGCGTCGTCTGGTGTTGACAGGTTCCCGTGTGAGTAAAGTTATAGCTGAAACTAATAACAAGTAATATCTCATAAAACGGTCAACTCCACAATAAAATTATATAACATAAATTGTGTGTTTTAACGAACTATTTTTTGTGTGGTACATTTTTGTGTATCTCTTACGGTTCAGTTATTCAAAATTCCGCAAAATTAATCCAGAATAAACATGTCTTCAGAGGCTATTCCCAGAAAATTGAAGATATACATTTTATTTGTCAAATGAATGCCTTAAATATAAGAGAATTTAATCAAAACCATTGAGACCATTTTTGAGAAAATCAAAATTTTTGAAAAATGTTCCATGTAAAGGGTACTTGGGGGTGGGGGGATTTTCTTGAAAATCTTCGTGTCGCATCCTTGGAAGATACCATTTTTCTAAAAATGCTATTTTTTATTCAAGGAGTCTCAAAACATGTATTTCCGTTGAAATCTCTTTATCGAATTTTTGGGTGCAATACAATACCTTTATACACTATGTACTTAGTACGATAGAGAAAGTAATTATCTAGAGCTCAGTAAAGCACTCAGTTGTTTCAAATAAAAAGTGTTCGATTCCCGGCTGGGGGGTCGAAATTGTTCTCTAAAATTTGTCCTGACCTGCCCAGAGCAAATATTTTATACTTTTTTTCAACTGCAAATCACTACTGTTTTTGTTGTTTCTTTTTTTCCCCTTCTTTTTTTTTTCGTGATTCTGAATAGAAACCGATCCCCATGGCCGCGCTCACTAAAGTGCCTCGCTTTGGTGTTCTGCGGCGCAGGGGATCGTGGATTCGAGTCCTGCCTTGGGCATGGGTGTTTGTGTGTTACTAATTGTGTATATGTGTGTATGTATATGTAAAAAGAAAAACACTAAAATGAATAGGTCAACTAAGCAAATATGGAAAACTGGGTAAAAAAGCGCCAATAATAATAATAATAATAATAATAATATAAAAATAGAAACATAGGTCCATTAAAAATGATTTACATTTTTTATTAAAAAAATAACAGGAAAAAAAAACAACGGAATTTCAAAGTCATTACATAGCGATTTCTTTATAAATATTTGAGTATCAATTTATCGTTTTGTATTCTTATATCAACAATGAAATGTAAGTATAAGGAATTTCAGCTTCTCATGCATGATACTAAGAGTGGTAAGTGCATAAAAATTGTACCGTCGAAAAAACAAATGTTTCTACTCCGACGCCGCCTCGCACACCCTCACTTCATTTTCTTCTCCTGCATAGAGTAGGCTAACTGCTTGACACAACCTGATATTTTCACACATCTCTCACTATAGCTATGGCAGAAGTATCGTAGTATTCCGTTATATCCAGAAAATAAGATACCGATATTTCAATTCAAGGTTGTTTTATGCATCCAGAAACACAGATATAAGTATATCATAGAAGTTGAAGATCGTCCATTGCATGCGCAGATGAATATATCACTGTCAGTGTCTGTCTCTCTGCATGCTTATGTGTTTGTGAACAATATAATTAAAAACAACCTCATGGACTAAATTTCCAAGGCTTTACCTCCTGTAGTTTTATAGTCGAAATACAAACCATTCTTACAAAAGTAAATATTTCCATGTTAATTTTAATCATTCTTTTATTTTAAAGCTTTGCATAAATAGATATTTTAAACGTTATAGATAAAAGGGGAACGACAGTAGTGAAATGTTTAAGAACTTAACACTATATGCTGGCCTTAAAATGTCATATTATGTCATATATGTCTGATTATTCTGGGAGGATAGGCCTTTGTCCTTTTTACTTTTTACTATTTACATAGTGTATAGAGAAAGTATTCCACCCAAAAATTTGATACCGGAAATCTCAGTATTCAGTATCCAAAAAAAGCATTTTTAGAAAAAGGTCCGTGTGTGTTTTTGTTCGTGTATATGTGAGCACGATAACTCAAAAACAAAGTCTCGGTAAAATACCAAATTTGGTATATATAACTTTAGTATCTTCCAAGGATGGGAGGAAAATCGCCCCACCCCAAACTACCCTTTACATAGAAAAATGTTCAGAAATGTTTGTTTTTTTCTCAAAAATGCATCTAACGTTTTTGATTGAAATACCGTGTATTAAAGATATTTACACGACAGATATAATGTATAGCTTGAATTTTCTGAGAATAGCCTCTTCATTCTGGATAAATTTTGATGAATTTTGCATAACTAGTAAACCATACTCCACAAATTATGTAGATCTCATTTAAACAGACAATTTATGTTGTATACATGGCAGCGAGCTTTTAAAATATTTGAATATCATTTTAGCCTAATGTATTTCCTTATTTCCCTTCTAGTTACAAAATAAAAACATTTCTGCTAATGTTTATCTCCATTAGTATGAAGTAGATAGAAGAATAAGCATTTTAACGATGATTTGTTACAGAAATGTAGAGAAAGTCATGTGAATGGAATAAATAAGATTTTCTACTTAACACACCCTTCATATACCGATCCAACACACCCCTCACCCGTATTGGACTTGTGCATATATCCTTTCGTGCGTTAAAAGAGTTGCTGAAATCAACTGGGCTGTTTCGAGTTAAAACCCCCAGTAAAGAATTGACCTAAGCAATTTTTGTTTGTTGACAGTTGACAATGAGTAGATTTGTCCGTTTTATTTGCTGCAAAGTATTTATTTATATCGGGATATGTATGAATGAAGTGAACTTATTGGCATAACAATATCATACATTGAACTCCAACAATCGCACGGGTCCACAGACCGTATGTGATTTTGTAATACACACTAAAAGGTAATATTAAAACAACAACAAGGAATTAAAATAGTAAACACAAAAACAAAAAGACAAAGATATTCAAATACAGCAATTTAAATTTACAGCACAGAGTACACCTTATTCAGAAGCATAAATGTACCTTCTTATAATAGATAAATGCACTTAAAAGAAATATATGCACAATATACGAGGTACGTCCAGAAAATAAATTCCGTTTCAATTTATCTCCGCTGCAGCGTTGCGATCGCAGTTCCGCACATGTGCGGTAGACGCTCTGTATCAAGCAGAAGAAACGTGCGCCATTTTGAGATCGCTGTCAGCCACATACGCTTTGTTGTGCTTGTTTACAATGTCGGTGTTGATTGAAAATCCTGCCGCTTGTGAAATCAGATCTGTGATTCGTTTTCTGAATGCTAGGAAAGTGAAACCAATTGAAATTTATCGGCAAATTTGCGAAGTTTACGGACAAAATGCGATGAGTGATTCAATGGTGAGAAGGTGGGTCCGACAGTTCAATGAAGGCCGTACTGAAGTGCACGATGAAGAACAAAGTGGGCGTCCATCTTTGGTTACAGAAGAACTGGTTCACGCGATTGATGACAAGATCCAGGAAAACCGCAAGTTTAGTGCTCTCGCTATGGAATTTCCCCAAAGCTCACCATCACTAATTCATGAAATTGTTACTGAAAAACTGAAATTTCGTAAACTTTGCTCAAGTTGGGTACCAAAGATTCTTACTGAGCAACATAAAACAAAACGGATGGGTAGTGCACTTCAGTTTTTAACCCGTTATGATGAAGACGGCGAAGAATTTCTGACACAGATAGTCACAGGAGATGAGACTTGGGTTTCTTACAACACCCCTGAAAGTAAGCGGCAATCAATGGAATGGAGCCACACTTCATCCCCAGCAAAGGTTAAGCCGAAACAAATCTTGACACCTCGAAAAATGATGTACACAGTGTTCTGGGACTGGAAAGGCATCTTACTCATTGATTTCTTACCGCGTGGTCAAACAATCAAAGCAGATGTTTATTGCGAGACACTTAGGAAATTGCGCCGCGCAATACAGAATAAGCGCCGAGGATTGCTGTCAAACAGTGTTGTTTTTCTTCACGACAACGCACGACCACACACTGCAAATGTGACGAAAAGCCTCCTACAGGGATTTGGCTGGGACGTGTTTGACCATTCTCCGTACAGCCCTGACCTCGCACCTAGCGACTTTCATCTGTTCTTACATCTCAAGTCTTTTCTTGGCGGTAAACACTTCAACAATGACGAAGAGCTGAAAGAAAATGTTTCCAACTTTTTGAAGACACAGGCGGCAAACTTCTATGAAGAAGGTATACAAAAACTTGTGCCACGCTATGACAAATAGCTACAAAATTTCGGCAGTTATGTGGAAAAGTAGTTCAAGAGTTTTAGAATTTTTTGCAATAAATAATTATTCTGTATCTGTACACAAATTAATTTTATTACCAAACGGAACTTACTCTCTGGACGTACATCGTATAAAACCATAACACAACAATGATCTAAGTATGATATAAAATATATGTATATAAAACATTGCAGTCACTTTTGTTTAGTTGTTCTTAGCCCCCCCCCTCTTCTCTATTGGCAGCCTTCTCAGATCTCTGCTATCTTGCCTTAAATATAGATTTACCTATCCCATCCACGTCTTCCGTACCTGCCAGTAGCGTCCAACATGCTTCTAGCTCTAGATTGGCGCTGGTAAAAAATCGCGGTAAATATTTTTCCCGCCATTCTTCCGTACCTCTACATCTTGCCAAGTATGGGTCCACGACTCTCGCAAATGGGTCAGATTCTCGTACCATTCTCGTCAGCAATTTTTTATCGGGATATGTAAATTGGAGTAGGTAATGTTGCGAATTTGGTCACCCTTGGCTTACTTAATTGTCTCAAGTGATCAATGCACCAAGTTATTTGCAACCTCGATACTTTCGCCAATATAATGTTCATCATTAATTACCTGAGCTGTTTACCTTGGTTCAACAGAGGCCCGCTCTAAATATTAGTGTGCATATCCTTGGGCGAAATTACGGAATAATTTTCGACATGAGTGGAATATCTACATATGATTGCGTATATCATAATGGGCACGTGATATCGGAGTATTATACTGATTATAATGCAATTACTATGTTAAACTGTGTTGGTATGTCATGAAATCTATGCAAGAACTGCATCAATTTCTTTCCTCTTACGCGAATTCATCATCTAATGTTTGTTTTCATTATTTGAGTACTTACTCATAGCTGGTCGTTGCCCAACTGAATGGGTGTGCAGCATTGTGCACACAGAGAATGGTAAAATATTTAGAATTATGTAACTCTCCTTGCGGATTGTAATGTATAATATTACTGTGTTAATATGCATTTCGTTGCTATGACGTTCGTCGATGCTTTGATTAATCAGAGTTGGGATTGTTATTGCTGCTTGAATATAGCATACACACTTTGTTAGGGAACAGATAGTTCCGAACATCCGTTCGGCTGCAACTAATAAACTGCCTCAACACGAGTATTTCCTAGCCTAATGGAGAATGTAAGTGAAAACTTGCTCGTTTTTGGTAAAATAATTACTTTGTAGGCTTTGGCAAAACATTTTACTTATTTCTAGCTTGAGTAGAGCTTAATTAACCCTCTTGAGACTTCACTTATATGTTAAAATTATGATCCTCAAGCTTTTAAAATTAATTGAAATCTCAAGAGTCTCAAGTCCCTATGGCCACGCTCACTAAAGTGCCGCACTTTGGTGCTTCGTGGCGCAGGGGATTATGGGTTCGAGTGCGCAATGGGCATGGGTGTTTTGAGTGTTTGTGTGTATATGTGTGTACTATAAGCAAAAAAAGCAAACACGGTAATCAAATGTTGGAAAAATGGAAAAGGTCTCATCGCACTAAAAAAAGAGTTAATTATGCTCGGCTCAAGCTACACATGAAAGAAATCTTCACTGTGTTGATTCCTGTATTTTTATTAAATTACCTTACTTTACTTATTCCTAGAATATGAAAGCACACGAAGCCTAAAGCGTAAATCAACGAAGCCAGAATAGATTTTGAATCATTCTGACAAGCAATAATTAAGTTCCAATGTCTTTATAATTAGAGTATTTCGCTGCATTGATACTCTAGATTCTATTTTCTCCTACAAATGTCATATTACAAGTTTAATAAATATACTGGATGTTCAAACACAGATAAATGGAACTAACCAGTACATGTTTTATTTATTGTATATTTCAATGAAACTGTCATAGCAGTTTTAACCCTTTTATTGCTGCTGCTTGTGTGCGTAATTTTTACTTTCTCAAGCACGTATGTACAATGTACATAGAAGTTAGAAAAGGTAATGTATTCCACCGAAAAATTCGATACCGGGATTTCATCGGAACTACACAGCACCCCTGAATTAAAAAAAAAAAAAAAAACATGGTTATCAAAAGATCAGTTTATGTGTGTGGGTGTGTGTGCGCGTGGTCTATGGACAGCAAAACTGAAAAACGAAAATTCGGTTAAATACTAAACTTGGTGTTTAAATTTAGTATATTCCAAGGATGCGACATGACAATTTTCAGAAAAGTCTCCATACCTCAAACCACCCCTTAAATGGAAGATATTTCGAAAATGTTATAAACAGCTCTAACAATTTTGATTATAATACTATATGTTTAGGATATTTTCATGACACGCGAAATGCATATCCTGAATTTCTGGGAATTGCCTCTGAAGACTTCTTCATTCTGGTTGGGATTTGTACAATTGGTAAACCGTAAGTTACAGACAAAAACTTTCTACAAAAAAAGTGTAGATTCGTTTAAACATACAATTTATGTCATATATGTTTTTTTCTACTTTTGTTTCCTCTCTCTCTTTTGTGTTACTCCTAGCCACGTAAAGAGAGTGAGATTTCAATTGTTTCACATAGTGACCAGCTTTTAAACAATCCGACTATAGCTTTAGGCAAGCGCATTTCCTTGTGCTACAAGAACGCTAGAAATAGTACAATTTTTGCTAATGTTTATCTTGATTAACATGATGCAGATAAGCTAATGTTTTTAAGAATAGTTTCTTTTTTAATGAACAGTATAGAAATTCATGTGAATTAAACACAATTTGTTTTTAATTTTTAAAAACAAGTTATCAATACCTACGATTTTACGATGCTTAGTATATAAAGTACATTATCCCCATTTAGAAAACAGCTATATGGCATACGAATTACTTTCCACAAGCACATAAAATATTAGAGGGTACCTGATGGTCATTATGAGTAAATTAAATATTTCATGAAGCAAGAGGTACCGTTGCATTAGTTAATATTGGGGGCAAAGTTTCGCAATGCTGATACAGCTAGACAACGCGCTGGAATAAACATGGATTTAGCTGTAAAACCCCAGGAAATTGATCAAGAAGAGCCCTTACACCAGAACTGTAGATGAGGTAAGTCAGAAGCTGAGCCGAGGGTTAAGCGTGATATATGTACAAGGCGAGTTTTGTGAAATTTTGTCATTAGATTTCACAACATCTCCCCAGCCATGTATTTAGTCTCTAAAAATAGCAGTAAAGCCACTGTACGTCCTTGTATATGCTTATTCATAGATTCTCCGATCTCTTCTGTTGAGCAGAATCCTTCTCAGAGGATTCCTGAAAGCGCGAGTACTAGCTCTACCCTGAACCTATTACCCTCTAACGATGCACAGTGGCAGGCATAAGACCTTCCCCGCCACCGGTATATTTACAAAATCTCGGCGATAATATTTTTTAATAATATAAAACAAAAACTATATTAGTAATCAAGGTTTCTTATTAATTAAATTCGAAAGCTTGACCATTTCAGATGTTACAACAAATTGTCTTTACTACTATCCACTCCTGAGGTAAACACGCTAACGAAAAATAGTATAGTAAGTATTGCATTATAATTTATTAAGACCCAGAAATAAAATAAGTTTATTGTATCTCATATAGGTTACACAGAGAGCAGAAACACAATGAGTAGGAGCGAAGAATGAGATAGTGGAAGAGACTGGAAGGAGAAAGGAACAGAGAGGTAGACGAGTGAAAAGAATTAAAGAAAGAGAGAGAGAGAGAGGGAGAGAGGGAGAGAGAGAGAGAGGATGAATATGAAATGAGGAGGGAGGGATTAGGAAAAAGTGTGTGCCTACATGTGAGAGAGATGGTGGGAAAGAAAATTTTCCCATTTAAAGCATTAATGTGAGTAGAACGGTGAATTCTGCTAAAACATAAAATATATATTATTATTCGTGTCAAGCGTAAACGTTAATGCTGCATACATCACCCTCTTTTATTTCTCTTCTTAGACAAGTACTATGTTTGTTATCAGTGAATGGTTCTACAGAGTGTGTCAAAACATTCTTGACACACGCCTGGAAATGTCCTTCCTTTCTTTTAAATAACAACTTTACAGGTAGTAGCAAACATAGCTACCAAAAGCTGTAAAGAATAGAATTTTTCACCCCTATGGCGTTAGTTTTTTCCACACAAGCCGTTTGTAGGGCAGGAGTTGGATAGGTAGAGTCAAACTGTAGTTTACAATGGAGTCAATTGGGGAATTTACTGTCGTGTCGACATATTCCCATGGTAGCTCAGTGGTTAGAGCAACCATGCCGAAACCATGATTCAAATTCCAGCTTGGGATTGAATTTTTCAGCCTGAACACCTAACCAACTCCTGTTCTGCATGGTTTGTGTGCAAAAAACAATGTGTTTATTGTAGATACACTATTAGATTAATTAAATGAAACTAAACGTTTCATAATTTAAATAAATGCATCGTACGTTTATTTAAATATTAATCGATATTTCTTTGCTTTGAATTGAGCTATATAATGTCTTAGTCACTGAACGTCACTACTGAACAGAGACACAACATAATGTAGCATATTCTCGCCGATTACTTGTTTGTTCTTTATCAGTTTTTTTTTTGGTAGTGTTTAACGCCCGCTTTAACTACTTATGGCACCGCAGGCGGTGACACTGATGATAGATGAATGATGATGGAGCACCGGTGGAATGCGATGGCAGGGGAAACCGGAGTAACCGGAGAAAACCCGCCCCAGCGCCGCTTTGTCCACCACAAATCTCACATGCGGTCGCTTGGAATCGAACCCCGGCCGTTTAGATGAGAGGCAAGTGGTCTAACCACTCGGCCACGGCGCGGCCCTTTATCAGTGATAAAAAGCTGATATAAGAATGAGGTGTAGAGTGATTGTGCAAGTGATATAAGGAAAATAAAATAGCTAATATACGCATGAACCAAAATCACGGACCTCTTTTCTAGACTGGCATCTTGTAGCGACCGAATGTTGAAGCGCGGATCCTACACTAATCGCTCAAGATAGAGGCTTCTTGCTAAGGGCGAAATGGAAATAATAACTAGGTCCATCTAACAAATATTTGTTGTAAATGCAATCGAATCTAAGGGCCTAGTCTAGCTACCTAAGCAAATGCACATGCCTATGAGAGCTTTAGCTGATCTGAATATTCATAAATAGGAATAGTATCTTGGGGACCGATAGCAGGACAATCGAAGTTAGCGCAGCATGGTATATAGTTGTGATGTATTGACAATACAGTGTGTACGTAGCGGTACTAATAGAAGGAAAATAGGGCAGAAGTTGCGTGATGTGATGTTTTCATTAGAAGTGGAAGGCGATTGATGTTGGGTGGGTGGCAAACAAAAATACCACTGATTTACAGGAACTAACAAGTTTAATATTTGCATACATTCAATTGCTGTTGTGCAACAAGTCATCAGCATCATTATCCTTTCAATTTCTCTCAAGATACATAGATAAGATTGCACACATTCGTAACGTCTCAAATGTGAATCGGCTCCGATTGGCACGTAAACAGGCTTTATATAGTTAAAAACTTCAGAATGTGATTGGAGCAAAACAGGAATTGGACACATCATCAACTATTAGATAAAATACTCCAACAGCAATTATTTCCGTAGTAACACCTCGTAGCACATTTCGTATTTCAGACATTATTGAAAATCCGACATATTTTCGAAACACTGTCATCGCTTTCTTTTTCACACGGTCTAAAACAGGTCACGGGTCTCTGATTAATTGCTTGCACAAGTTCATCGACAGCTTTCAGGGCTCGAGGTATTTCAATGTTTGATGTATCCAAATATGTGTTATTGTCGTAGATAGATCTCAAAAGTTCTTCTGTATGAACTTCAAATCTTTATGCAATACATTTGAAGTAAGAGATTTTGCAGCATTGAATGAAGAGCATGCACTGTCATCAAAGGCATTAATTGCCTGTAAAACAATATCGTAATATACAGCATAGTACACTGCTTTGTTGAGCCACATTCCCAACTTGTTACTACAGGTTGTTTACCTGCGGTGCGTGCAGTCGCCAATGCAGGTCAGTCTCTACTTGGTAGGTATGCAACGGGTATCCGTATGTGTCCCGCTATCGGTCTCCAAGATGCTATCCTTGTTCATAAAATAATAGTCAGAGACGACTGACAAAGACTGCAAGATTGAGATATACCTAGCTATATTAAGCGAGTGTGATTCAATCGAGGACAGCCTATATTGCCTTTTGGTGCTAAATACAAGAATATCAGCATTCTTGTGTCATCGATTCCTATTCTGCTCTGACTTCAACAATTTCTTCCATGTTACAGCACTTTCTTGTCGCTGGGTTGGACTCTATGGAATAGTTGTTACAATGATATATATCAAAGCTAACATAGATTTTCTCACATACTGTAATTACGAGAGGTTACCAAGTTATTCCTCAATTGAGCTTGGGGTAAAATACAGAAACTGTTTGTCCCGAGTGTGATAGCCATTGCAACGGTGTTTATCGGACTTCCGCAAATATTTCAAGGTTTTGTGGCATCAGAAAAGTGCATGTTTATGTTAGTTGAGGTCGTTAACTGGACGCTCTCATATGACCGCCAAGATAATGTCGGGGGACCGTGCTGTCAACTCATCGATTCCTTTCTCGTAGCTGTCGTTCTCTATGTGTCTACAGATACTGGGAAAACTCTGAACAGCTTCGAAAATCTGCCTAGAAATTACTGGATAAAAAAAGTAGCAAGTCATGATAATTTTGCACGTTCCACAGATAACTTTTCAGATTTTCTTCAATATCTCAAAAAATGTGGTTTATGTGGTTTATTTGATGATTTAATTCTAAGATATGTCTCTCTCTTAACAATTTAATGCAGAGGTCTGTACAATCTGCGAGGATTGCCTTTGTCTGTCAGAAAGGCATAAATTATGTGGTGGCTGGTCCGCAGCTCAGTCGGTAGAGCACTTGCCTGCTGTGTGAGAAGTCCCGAGTTAAATTCTAGGCTGAGTGCGCATTTTTCCCTACCCAAGATTGCTCCCTATCTTTCCCAAAATCTAGAAGTATGAATGACAGTATAAATGTGTGTGTGATCCAATGGATGATCAGAGTAGGCCACGCCTGTGTTTAAAGGTTAGGTCTCAGATCGTTCTGTGTTTTTATTTCGATTAAAGAGTTATAAACTGTGAGGGTGCAGCCCTAGTGCTGTTAAATATTTTAGTAATTCTTATATTACAATGGAAACTGAAGTAGCTCGTGTAAATACACTGAAAGCAACGTTTAGTCCAACACAACAGAGACCTACCGCTCTGGATATACACAATTGGGTGGATGAAGAATTAAAGGTACGTGTTGATGAATTACAAACATTGCAGCTTGTAGGAAAAGAAAATGCAATATATTTAAAGTTTAAAACCAGTACAAGCTATGAAGCTCATTTGCGCCGTCATGCAGGTAACGCAACAGTAACCTTAATGAATGGGGATAAGGTAGTTGTGGTAATAACCCCAGCAGATCAGGAATTTACGACTGTCAGGTTTTATAATATTCCTCCTGAAATATCCGATGAAAGAATTAGAAATGTTCTACAAAACTATGGAAATGTACATCTTGTCAAAATGGACAACTGGACCGTTAAATGGAAATTTGCTACGGTGGAAACAGGTATACACCTAGCTCAAATGGTAATTAAGAAACCCATTCACCTAATGTGATTATTGGGAAATGTGAGGCATTTGTTACTTATTTAGGTCAGGAACAAACCTGTTTTAAATGTGGAAGTTCTACCCATATGTGACATATTTGTCCGCAGCGAATGATATCTGACAAACCTGCGCCTACTGTAAGGAAGATAGTGATCTGTTTTCTGCTGTTGCCAACAGCACAGAGCAAAATGAAGGTTTGCCAGAGAATGTCATTACGGAAACTAGTATCGTGCAGATGGAAACAATTGAACAACACAAAACATTTGAGTCTCCAGAAATAGGTGAAAAAGTTTGTGCTAGTAATGCAAAGGAGGATGTTAATTTAGATGCTTCTGCTACAGAAATGGAATGTGCTGCAACAATTGCATCAATGAAAATTAAACAAACCACACACAAAGCAGGGATCACCCTCCCAGTGGACATAGATACCGAAACAGCTGAAGAAGAAGAAGAAGAAGAAGAAGAAGAACCATCATGTGAGAAGACAAAACACAGTAGCAGTGATGGGGAGAGCACGAATGCAAACAAACCGCCCCGAAAGAAGAAGAAGAAAGGCAAGGGCAGCAGTACTAGCATTGAAATGGCCTCAACACGCAAGAAAAAGGCATACACTACGCATGAAAACCAACTTGAACAGAAACAAATGACACGCAGGAGTAAAAGTGTTGACAATGCTGAAATTACAAGTGACCCTATGGTACAAAAGAAAACTCCAACAGAAATTAAGACGTGGCATGAAGAAGTTGAAACAACACTTGGCAAGGAAAATGTGCACCAGCACACAGGAGAAGCAGATGACTCCATACAGCCTAGTCAACTTGGAGACTTAGCGCAACAAAAGGTGCTTTCCTTGTAATGCAAAGGAAAGTAAATTGCGGTTTCCACCGCTTAAAAAGAAAGCGTAAGAACAGAAGTAGAAAGGTACATTTCTCGCTTACGAGAAACAGGATCCGTGTGGCATAAAAAGTGAGTGAGGCAACGAGAGACACTGACATGATATTTGCAAGAGGTAGGGGACCATTAACTTAAGATGTGAAAATTAATCTTAGTGTAATGTTGTAATAAGATTATCAGCAACTCTCAATGGCCGCTGATATCTCCAGATTTTCAATACCTGATTTATTTTATTTGGAGGTCTGAAGGACTGAATTCTTACCAGATACCCTGAAAATGTGAACTAGCTGAGCTTCATACTCCAGCAGATGACTAGATCGCAACTCTTGTGGCTTACGAATTGTTGTTATGTTAAATCATTAATTTAAAGGTATATTATGTTTGTTCTTTGAGAATATTTCGGAATTGAGAGTATTTGTTTTCTTACTAAAAGTTAATTTGTTATTCAAAAATGTACAGCAATTTATTCTGTTGTCTTCTTTGCTTGTCATTCTGCAATTAAAGAAAATAAATTGCTTCAAAAAAATGGAAGAAACATTCTAATTTACTGTACTTTTATTTTCTTAATGTCAATAAGTATTGTTCCATTTAAAAACTGTAACTTTTGTAAATAAATACACTTTCTAAAAATTAAAAAAAAATGAATAGCATTAAAAGCAATGACAACAGTACACGAGTTAATACCATTGCCGACAGACAATATGTTCCAAAGGGGTATACCGTCGATATGCCCATGAGAATAAATGGAACAAAAACAATCTGAACGATATTAAACATTCTGATGTAAAACTATATTAAATATTCAGCATGTCTTCGTAGCTGATTATTGTGAGTGATTAATGAAATATGCTTTAAAATCTGAAATTAAAACTTTCTTTATACAACGCAAGATACAGGTTTTAGGGTACTTCTTACCTAACGGAAGTCTTCAGAAGGTAGGTTTTATTTGATGTTTTACTGAAGAAGGATGCTGTAGACTAAAAGGAAAGATTATCGCCAAAGGCAGGCCATTAGGTTTGAGCACGCTATTGCCAGAGAAATGTTTAGTTGAAGAGTTGATGAGGTTCGCGATAAAGCACCACCTTCATGCAGCTATTAGCCGACCATTTCACGCGCCTCTTTTGCATCTCAACATCTCAATTTCCAATCCACTTCTCACGCGAGCCATGTTTTTGCTACAGTTTCTGCTTCTATTTTGTCACCCAGTTTCAGGTCACGTTTCCTCGCGTACCAGAGGTCAACACTCTTCACTACTCTCATCCCATAATCGGAGAGGACTGCTTTTGTGCGTCTGATATACCAGGATCAATCAAATTCATCTTTACAATTACCATTATTCCTTAAGGCCACACTAAACTACCAAGGCAAAAAGAGAAGTATTAAAAACGAAAGCAATTTATGATAGCCAAACACGAGAATAATTGAAAACATCGAACTGACACTAAAAGGTAGCTGATAGTGAGATATTAAGACTAATTCCTAACATAAATGAAATATAAAAGTCAGCCAGCATTTTACCTATAAGGACATTTTCTATTTCGCTTCCGTTCTATAGTGATATAAATCTTTGGAGCGCAGATATCTGATGTCTAAGAATAAATATTACATAAAAGCTATTTTTATTTAAATTTAAATACAGATTTTATCTAGGGCAGTGACATGATACCAAACCCCATTGGTGTAAAACTCTCCTAACTCAATTTCTTAAGTTAGGAATAGGGTCTCCGAAGTTCACCAGAGGCTGAACGTGCAACCATCACAGATATTTAGTGAAAAAGTAATTAATGCACTTCGTTGTTTAGCAGGGAAATGGGTACGATACGAGTACATAATAAATTATTTTTGGAACTATTGATTCCTTAATTATAAATCGAAAGCTTTTTATCCAGATTTATTAGAAATGCTTTAATGAAATTTGAGTATAAAGGAAATTAAAGTTGATAGTAAAAATTGCTTTGTAAAGAACATATAAATCCTTTAGTGTCTAATTATTTGTTGTATTATATTTGTCCTATTTTTTCATTGTTTTTAT
Organism: Hymenopus coronatus; assembly: GCA_030762935.1. Lineage (NCBI taxonomy): Eukaryota > Metazoa > Arthropoda > Insecta > Mantodea > Hymenopodidae > Hymenopus > Hymenopus coronatus. The sequence goes on from CM060890.1 coordinate 102,054,980, forward strand.
CTTTAATTTTATGGTCATTAACACCTTATGTAAGAGGAGCATATACTTTTAATTTAGGTAAAAATGTCAATAAACACAAATCATCCTTGCTATTTAGTCACCTATTGATCGATATAACTCAAATTATGCCATAATTTCCAAATGCTTCCTTTTTACCTCTCTCAGATTTACAGTAAAACTTCTTTAGTATAAAAGCTACAAAATATGTCTTTTCCACCAACCGCTCTCGGGGAAAAGGCGCCTTTGTTCCGTTTAACTCACTCTTTAATAGTTAGTAGTGAGTACTGTCTGTTCGGCCGTGTTTTAATTTGTGGGATGGAGCACCCTTTCAAGCAGGTAGGGGTTTAGCAATTGGAAGTAGGTAGTGTTTTCGTAGTCTGAAGCAAGCGAGGGGTAAAGGTGCGTGACAGAGAGGGAGAAAAAAACACTGTTGCCGATAGTATTTGTGTTCACTGTGTGCTGTCTGATTCCTGTAGATTTTGAGGACTCGCCATCCGACTCTGAGTAAAGTATTGCAACACTGTTGATTGTTTTGTCACACGCGGCACGAGTTCAGCATACGTGTAACCCTCCCACAGGTTAAGTGTTACTTGAGCGATAAGTCACCCCAACCCACTAGCTATAACACCGCTGAACAGTCAGTATCTTCCTCACTACCTATTACTGCCTGTGCGGTTAGTTTTTATGTTTATCTTTACTTTTATTACAATCTCTAATACCGTATTTCACGAAATTCTTAAACAGGAATTTTAACATTGTCACAAATAAACCGAATAACTTCGAGCTAAACTTCTGAATCAACGGAGGCACTGTAGCTCTCCAGCGAAGGTGCGGAGAGCCTCCTAGTTCTCCAATGTGATATCGCCAATGCTTCTGCCACCAATATGCGATCTTGACTTCGTCATCCAAAACAGTACTAGATAATTACTGACAGGCATTAAAAAAAATGATAATAAGAAAAAAAAATTATAAATATTTCCGCTGAGTCCGATGGAAAATAATGTCTGTAATGTCTCTTAGAATTTATTTGCTTTTTCTGGAAATTTTAAATGTTATATTAATAGTTCTCTCTGATCAAGCCTATAATGTATATTATTCTTATGTTTCGGGTGTAGATTTGTTTTTATGCTTTTACTATTCTAGTAAAATTATAATTGCCAAAGATACACAAAATAACAATTTCTACGGAAACCTAGACTTTATTTGAAAATCACTCTACAAAACATGGAGTTTGATTATGAGTTCCTAGCAGATAGGTGCTTACAGCAAGATAACGTAATGTAAACTAACGAAATAAACGAAGGCATCATTGAATGATATGAACACACTTTAGTTATTGTGTTCAAGAAGAATAAAGCCTTGTTGATTCGAAATGCGGAAGTGTAGCAGAATCCTGGAAAGTGTCATAAATACCTGTAGTAACTGAACTATATTTCAGAAATTAAAGAATAAGAAATTTAAGCTTGTATGGCAAATTATGGCTTGAATGGCCAATTCTGATTGTAATTTAAAAAAGGGGGGAAGGTTTACTATTAAACTTTGAAGAAATAATTGAAGAAGGAATTAGAACTGCGCTGTGGGCAATAATGTCATTGTGTAGTGCGGAAACTTGGTCCTTGTGTCGAAGTGAGGAAGCGCCATTATTGAGAAGAACAGCTAGTTTAAAATATTGGGCAAGATATAGGAAGAAAATTACTGAAACTGATCCAAAAGGTGTGTTATATTGTTTAGGACACTCAATGAGAAGAAACTGCTTAGTAAAAATTTATTGAAACAAATGACGAATGGGGAAAAGATTTGGAGTATAAGAAATATGAAGTGGTAAACAGTATTGAGATAGATGGCTGTTACTTAGAGACAAAGAAGAAAGAAGAATCCAGCAAACAAAACTGCTATTATTATTATTATTATTATTATTATTATTATTATTATTATTATTATTATTATTCGTACTATCTACCCGCTATTACTGATTAGTAAATCATTAATTTTAGCACCATTAAAAGAGAGTAGATCTGCAAATGACCGAGTGCGGATGCCGTACTCATTGATCAAAACAACACAATGCAGTGATTGTATGGCATGACATAGCACTATGCGTCCATGAGGTTGCTAACAAACAATGAGTTAACTTCATTATGTTAATGAAGTTAACAAAAACATAAAGGTTTACTGATTAATTTTTCAATTAATATTTTATCTTTATTTCACTAAATAATCTTTAAATATTCTCATCGATATTATTAATATATTACACATAGATAAGAAAAAAGTATTCATTTTTAAGGTTGAATTTGCCTTTAAATAAGAACTTCATTTGAGAACTAAAAGTAAAGGATTTTGTAGTAGTTTGTAATGTTATAATCTGCGAGTAATCTTATTTTTAAACCAATTAGGGCGAATTTCTCTTATTTGCGTTGAACGAGGTAGAATACAAACAGCCTCGGTAATTCCGGTTTGTTGCGTACAAGGTGATTCTGCACGAAATTGCCACGCTAGGTAATTGGCTCGGGTATTTAGTTCTAAAATTAGAATTGAACGAAACTCGGCAAGCTTTAGCCTTTTAACCTCTGTAACCCAATACGAACAGGTGTGTCGCTTCTTATTAAACTACCGATATTGGTTTAGCCCCGATTAGGTATTCTATGCCTTTGGGAAGAGCGCGCAGATTTGCAAAGATGCTGGGACCCATTTAATTGAAAATTACTACCGTGATGAGGCAAAAAGTATCGAAATTTCTATTTTACATTAATAACAACTCTAAACCTATATCCTAGATATTCATTCTTTTTGTCTTTTTACCTTCTCTGCATGTACAGTGTGCTTGGTACACCCAAAATTCGACACCAAGATTTCACCAGAAATACAAATTTTGACACTACATGAATAAAAAACAAAAATTCTTATTAAAATCTGATGTGTTCCATTCACATGACTTTCTCTACATCTCTGCAAAAAAGTTTTGTTAAAAAGCTTAGATTCCTATTCACTTCATGCTAATTGAGAAAACATTAGCAGAAATAGCCTTATTACTTGCTTCCTTGTAAGTAGAAGAGAAATAAGGGAGTACTATTGGTTAAAGTATTAGTCAAAAGCTGGTTCCTATGTCACTGAAGTTCCTTTGTTTGTATTGACAGGAGTGGACAAATTCCTGTATGAGGAAGGCATGGTTTACAAAGCTGAAACTAAAAACAAAGGAGATCTTAAAAACGATCAACTCCACGAAAACAAATGTGTATAACATAAATTGTGTATTTTAATGTGCTCTACATTTTTTCTGTGGTAAGTTTTTGTCCATCTCTTATGGTTTAGAAGTTATGCAAAATTCCGTGAAAATCATCCAGAATAAAGTAGTCTTCAGAGGCTATTCCCAGAAAATGCAAGATATACATTTTATTTCTCACTTAAATATCTTTAATATACGACATTTTAATCAAAATCGTTAGAGCCATTTTGAGAAAATCAAAAGTTTCGAAAAAATTCCATGTAAAGAGTAGTTTGGTGTGGGGGGATTTTCTTAAAATCTTTGTGTCGCATCCTTGGAAGATACTGAACTTTAATGAAATCGTTAAATCCATTTTTTAGAAAATCTAAAATTTCAAAAATGTTTCATGTAAAAGGTAGTTGAGGTGGGAAGATTATTCTGACAATCATGGTTTCGCATTCTTGAAATGTACTAAACTTAAATGTCCAATATTTTTGTTTAACGGAATTGGTATTTGGGGGGGGGGGGGAGGGAGGAAGGGGAAATTTTTCTGAAAATCCTGAAATTTTCCGATCCCTTCATATTGTTTCCATTGCCATTGCATTTATCCTTCATTCCGTTGGTTTCTTTCAGGGTTGGAAGCGTGGTGCTCGGTGGGACGTGACATGACTATTTCTGTCCGGCTGATTGCTGAAATGAGGGACGCTCCTGGAGGGGGCATTGGGACTATGTGGTGCAGGAGCTACGGTCTGCCTATACAACTACCGGAATGCTTTGATCTGGAAACTGTTGGGACTCTGTCATCATTTCTGTGCCTGGTTCCTGGTTCCGGCTGCCCAGTGTCACCTCTCCTTCTCGGGGGTACCCTCTTGTGTAGCGTAGGTACAATAACCTCAGGTTCGGTGCCGAGTCCCTTCCGACTGTATCCTATCTATCTTCCTATTCCAACCTTGTAGATATGTGACTAAACAGTTATTTTCACGCAACGATTATAACTGTCACGGTTACACTGGGATAATGTTTCATGCAGCGGTTTTCAGTAACGTTTAAGCAATTTGTTTTAATTGTTGTCACGTTGGCAGTTACATTAGCTGTAACGGTGATCAGTAACAATTAAGTTATTTGTTCTAATGGTTATCACGTCCGCAATGGTTACCATGCTGACTTCATATACCCAAGGTCGCAGGTTCAAACACGGCGGAAGACGATGGATTTTTTTAGAGTGTAAAAATCCTTAGCATTGCTTCCTGCGGAAGGGAAGTAAAGCCGTTGGTGCCATGTCGTAGATTTACGGCTCGTAAAAGAACCTCAAGCTTGATAAGAGAGGCCTCTAAGCAAAATTAAGCGGTCTTTCACGCCAAATTTAGAATGGAACGCTGAGAACCAGAGTAGTTAAAGAGCGCCCATAAATAACACGCAATTTACGTCCGCAATCACATTGCTATAATGGTTACCAGTGACGATTAGCCGCAACTACGTTTCTATAGGAACGATGTCTGCATAACCAGCTTTGTTATTTGATGCAATCTAAAAAAAATCTGATGTGTTACACCCACATGACTTTCTCTAGCTCTTCTACAAATTTCTTACATAAGATTATTATTCTTTCTGCACCTTGCTAAACGAAATAATCATTAGCAGAATGTTCTTACTACTTTGTTCCTTATAAGGGGAATACACTAAGCTAAACCGATAGTCAAATGTTTTAAAAGCTGTCGTTATTCCATTGTCATTGCAAATCGCTTCTTTGCTTGGCCAGGAGTAGAACAAAAGAAAAACGGACACTTCCTTACTGAGAAAAGCATAAGTACTCACAACTGAAACCAAAAACAAGGAATATCTCGGAAACGGTTACCTCCACACCAAAACTGTAAAGGACATACATTGTGTGTTTTGATCAGACCAACATTTTCTGTGTAATTTTTGTCTATCTCTTACCGCTTAGCAGTTAAGCAACATTTAACAAAATTCGTCCAGAATAAAGAGCTCTTCAGAGGCTATTCCCAGAAAATTCAAGATATGCATTTTATTTGGTATGTAAATATCTTTAATATACGGGATTTTAATCAAAAGCATTAGAGCCATTTTTTAGAAAATCAAAATTTTCGAACATTTTTCCATGTAAAGGATAGTTGGGGTGGGGGGATTTTCTTGAAAATCTTCGTGTCGCATCCTTGGAAGATACCAAACCTAAATACCAAGTTTAGTATTTAACGGTCTTTTCGTTTTTGAACTATGCTGTTCACAGACACACACACATACACACGGACGTTTTTTCTGAAAATGCTTTTTTTGGATTCGGGGAGTCCTAAAACATGTATTTCCGGTGAAAACTCGGTATCGAATTTTTGGGTGGAATACAATACTTCCTCTATACACTATGTACATAGTACGTATAGAGAAAGAAATAAGTTGTGTCAACACTATGATTACCTACTTCGGAGAAATACATTATAACTTGCTTCTATATGCGCGTGCACATCACACTGCTGTATAGAGAAAGATCAACAATGTCACTCACGACTTGTTGCGGAGGATATTATTACTACGTTACGGGATGTAGTTCCAGGTAACGGATATTATCCCATAAGAGATAACTGGTTGGTTTTTAGGTAACTGGTTTGTAATCGTTACGTTTGTAACCTTACTGGGTAGTTACTTAGTTGCTTCTGTAACGATTACATTGCGGTAGCCGTTACAATGTAACCGTTACGTTGCTGGGTAACTATTTTGTAATCGTCACGTTTGTAACCGTTACCATGTAACCGTCACTGAGTAACTAGTTAGTTTGTAATAATTTTAATCGTCACTGGATAGTTATTCTGTAACAGTTACATTGTAGTAGCAGTTACCATGTAACCATTACGTCATTTTTGCCCATTTCTATGTCCTTGGTTACAAATATTCCTGGAAAGGACAGTAAATATTTCAGTACAACTTACTCAGTGCGGGATTATGATAAACACGCGGTTGAATGTCGGTGCAAGAAAGGTCAGTCGAGATACGAATCTCGCAGTTATAGATGTACTCTTCGCGTCATAAATCGCCAACAATGATCGCGCGGTGTTAGCGTAGTGGATACGAAGTTATGGGAATGGAAATGAAGTGTCGAGAGAAAAGGCGAGCTCTGCTGTACAACCAGATGAAAAATGAATGCTGGATACGTATAGCCTTTTAGCCTGTAGAGAGGTTTTCGTTATTTTTCGTGCCTCTCTCTCGCGCTGTTTTCATAACTAACCTAATTTGTTGCAGCGCTCGAGTCGTTATTGATGCCTGCTTCTTTCTTGTTCACTTGGCAAAGTCGAAGGAAATGTGAGACTGTGCTCCTGGGTGGATGGAGAAACCTTTTTTTTACCTACAAAAGTCGTTCCTTGCTGAAGAGGATAAAGTTAAAGTGAAGTTGTGTTGCATAGGCGGAGAGCGCGGGGGGGGGGGGGGGTGCAGGAGCTTTGAGCAAGTCCTTGCAGCATAAAGAAGGCATACAACATTCTTATACGTGAAAAAACATCAGCAATATAAAGCCAATTCAGTTCTTTTGAATGCTCATATACCGGGTTTTCCATCTACGATGCAGCCTTTGGTACACAAGCAGTGCTGCCAACTGTCACTAAAATAAAAATGGCATGACATGACATTCTCTACCAATTTTACAATTAAACTATTCTTTCAAAGTATTATTATTATATCTACGTCATACTAATCAAGATAAACTTTAACAGAAATGGTCGTATTACTTGCTTCTTTGTAAGTAGAAGGGAAGTAAAGTTAAACTAGCTTAAAGCATAATCAAATACTTTTAAAGCTGCTCGCTATAATTGAAACAATTAAAATTCGGCTCTCCTTTCATGTTGAAGAGTAAAGCAAAATATACATGAAGCAAATAATAACTTCCCGTTTGCAAAATTGAAACCAAAAAGTTAGCTCTAAACATACATGTATGACATAAATTGAATGTTTTAACGAGATCTATCTTTTACGGTTTACTAGATATGCAGAAGTCATCCAGAATGAAGAGGACTTCTGGGGATATTCCCAAGAAACTCAAGATATATATTTGATTTGTCATGTAAATATCTTTAATACATCTGCATATTTTAATCAGAATCTTTGAGAAAATCGAAAATTCGAAGTTTTCTATGTCAACGGTATATTGAAATACTTCGTGTCACACCCTTAGAAGAAATTAGCTTAATTACCAACTTTAGTATTGAACGGATTTTTCGTTTTTGAGCTCTGCTGCACACATTCACACTAGGAAGACACACACGCGACCTTTTTCTAAAAATTCCCTTTTTCGATTCAGGGTTCCTCAAAACATGTAATTTCGGAGAAGTGTTGGTGGAATACAGCACCTTCTCCATCTACTATTTACGTTATACATAGCACTCGGTAGAAAAAGTAAAAATAGTAACATATACTGAAAAACCGGAATCTTATAAATTGAGTTTGCTTAAGGTAACGCAATCTGGTTGTCTGTAAAATAGTTTGTTAAAATGTATTCCATTTATTAAAAATAATACCACTGATATTTCTGTCATGTTTGTACTAGTTTGCATGCCTATTTAAATAAAAATGTTAATGTTTTAATATATTGTGACTGTGCCCTGCCGGTTTGCAGTCGCCGCATGTGTGTGAGCGCATGTTTTCAGCGGCTTGTTGCACCTGTATGGTCGGCCTCTTTTCATAGTTCCACTGCCAATGTCGCACGTGAAGTGCGGCGGTTACCTTGAGTCTTGGAATGCGATACTTGGCCTCATGCTCGAAAGTTCATTATTTCTGGAAATTTCTATCGACGTCAATTACAGTGATAAAAAGGAGAGCATCTAGGACAGTCCGTTTCTACTGGGAGGTCTGAATATGCAGTTGCTTGAGAAAGAACAGTCAGCTATCTACGCGTCTAAGCGACAAGAGAGAACATTGTACTGAAGAATTATTGCGATACAACACTGAATAAAGAAACAGATTTGAGTAAATATTTTTTTTATAATATTGTTACCATATTTTTAAAAGTATTCTCATAAAAAACGCAAGTTTTACAGCAAATCATGTCAGATTATTTATATTAACCTCTAATTATTGAAGAAAAATTATTTTTTTGTACTCTACAAAACGTTGATTTTCTAAAATGTAATAATTTATTTCCAAAATTAGACCATTTTCAAAAATGTATAAAGTTATTATCTTAAATTTACTTTTGAGAGTATCTTTAAGCAAATTAGTAAAAAATCTGAAACGAAACAGTCGGTTAAACTTGGTATTTAGGTTCAATACCTTCTAAGAATGAAACACGAACTACCGTGGATATAAAAATTTTTGATCTTTCAAAAAAATGCTAACGATGTCTTTTTTTTAACACACACATTTAAGATATTTACATGACAAATAGAATGTTTATCTTGAATTTTATGGGAATAGCCTCTGAAGTTCTATTCATTTGAATGGAATTTTGTAATAGTATATAACTGGTATATGTTTAAGTGTTTGACGAAAATGAACTACATAAAAATGTAGATCTCTTTAAGACACACAAGTTATTTTAAATAAGTTTTGTATTTTAAGCTTTTTAATATATCTATATGTTATTATTGATTCAAATTATTCAATACTTGGTTATTTTTTCAAAATTATTTAGATGTTCTCGTGATTGTATGGAAATGATACGGAATTTTAAAGCCAGTATAACTAGTGTACAGTTGTTAAAACGTTTGACTATCGATATTCTCTTTGTATCAAATACAGAGTATTGAAAGTATAAGAATTGGCCAATATCTGCCAAATATCTCCTATTTCAGAGATCTTCGTTGATATTGCTTTGAGTTTCTATATTTTGAACCATAGACTTTAAACTGTCGTTCTTTGTTTCTCCTCCTGAAGAGCTATCGACTATGTAACATCGAAACAGGAAAATGCAGAACAGCTGACTGTCGTTCTTGCCTCTTGTATGGTCTTGCGCAACTGCTACGAAATATTTATTAAATCATTTTATTTACATTTGTTGTCATTAACAGGAAGTGTAGAGAAACACCGTTTGTATGAATATTTTCAGAATAAATTGAAAATAAGGGCAGAGAAAATGGTGGTTTGCTGCACATTAAATTTTATTTTATGTGGTATGATAATGGGAACTTAGTTCCCCGTGATTGGTTGATAGGAATCTTATATTATATAGTTGCTATTTGGAACATTTTATAGCTATACAGGAAACCTGATTGTTTACCAACAATGTGGAAAAGACTTTCAGTATTAGAAGATGAATACCAAAACATGTCGATGGGGGTTTTTAAGGCAAAATACTGTAATCATATATCCATTATACTAAATTACTTTAATAGTCCATGTAATGCAAAATTAACCTGAAGTAATTCAGTTATTTGTGAAGAATGTCAGATTCCTTTACAGCAAGATGTTCAAGGATTAAGGAATTTCCTCGCTTCGCAGCGCAGAAATTGCCGGCATTCAGGCTGCAGAGCCAATGATTTGCAATGATCGCTAAATAACTGCTAGGTTCATTACTCTCTCACTCTCACTCCCCTTCTCTCTCTCTCTCTCTCTCTCTCTCTCTCTCTCTCTCTCTGACGAGTTGAATTAGAGAAAAAAGGTTTATTCTGTATCTTTGCGGAGGGGGGGGGTTGAAAATCAGAAATAATCTTTCCTACGACTTCGTCATTACTTACGTCAGTTTGTGGGCCTTTGGGAAAACGTCATCCTCGAAGAAAATAAAGAAGAACATTTCATACTTTTTCAGTTTATGCCAAAGGCAGCAGCAGTAGTAGTAGTTTTTTTTAAGCAGGGAAAAAATATTACAAAGACGCCTTAGGCGAGTTGGATTCTCACCAACTAAAAAAAAACCTGCAAGAATCAAGGTAAAATTCCCCTCGGAACTGCCCAAGCAGCAGGAGCAGTAGCTGTAGTAGTAGTAGTAGTAGTAGTAGTAGTAGCTGTAGTAGTAGTAGTAGTAGTAGTAGTAGTAGTAGTAGTAGTAGTAGTAGTAGTAGTAGTAGTAGTAGTAGTAGTAGTAGTAATAATAATAATAATAATACTAATTATAATAACTCTATTAATAACATCTTCCACCTTTATGCAATTATTACAAAATGCTTGTTCTAAATGTCAATTGCAAGCTAAATACAAAAGTAATTATGTATTTCCATTCAATATAAAATTATTTGCTAAAATCATATGTCTTATTCTTTGTTTAAAAATACTGATATTATTAATACTTCTTAAATTGATATGCCCAGCTTAATCGGCAACTTAGCAGCTAAAATAATGTAGTTTTTAATTATGCGGAAAAGGCTTTGTTTAGGAATAACTAAATTAAATGAATCTTGGTTCGAATCTTAGTAAAAAAAGAGTTACCCTGGTAAGGCATTGTTTTCGGTGTTTTCCCTTATCCTGAGAAGAGGAACATTCTATGGACACTGGGCTCACCTGAGCATCATTTCGCCAACTTATTCATTGTTCGATAACACCTACTGTGTAAAAATGACGTTAAATCCCCCCTCCCAAATACTAAATTAAATGTGCTTTTAACATTATTTTAATATAAATTGTTTGCTAAAACTTGATCCCCACAATTGCTCTGCAATATAAATAATTGGTTAAAAATAAAGGAAAGAAAGAGCTAAAATTCCAAATTCTTTAATAATAGGTTTACAGTATTCATGAAGGTCAAATCATTTTAATTATTTCCACAACTTTTTTTGGGAAAATAAAAAAAAATTGGCACAAGTGCTATTATGCCAGATTAATACTCCTTAAATCAAATAGGAATGGAAAAATCCACTATAAAAAATTAGCAGAGTATTCTTGGGAATTAATGACATTAATATTCTTAACAAAACTAATACTAATACGTTTGACAATGTTAATCAGTGTGACGTTTCCAAGAAAATTACTGTAAAAATGATGTCCCAATATCTTAATTTAAAATAATTTCTTACATTATTACTACGACTAGAAACAATACTCTGAGTGTTATTAAAATTTAGAATTAAGCTTAGCAGCGAACTAATCTATTACACTTCTTAAGCTTTCATCCATATCGACATTGTTGTAAAAATGCCTTCAAAATCGCGGTATATCACCATATGCAAATGTTCTATTAGTAAGAATTGGTATATTACTATATGAATTATAAAGAAAAACGAGCTCAAAATGGAATCCTCAGTAACACCTATGTTGGCTGCCTTAGAAGAATACATTATTCCTTTTACTTTCACAAACTTTAGCCAATTTGAAAGAGAAGATATAATTAATGCAACTTCCTTTCCTTATGATCCATAAAATATTAATTTAATATTAATAATATAATGTGGTAAGCAATCGAAAGCTTTACTAAGATCATACAAATGGCGGCAGTTTTCTTGTCCTCCAACGCAATTAATACCCAGTTAAATATTTTCTCCATTGTCAATATTAAATATATATATATATATATATATATATATATATATATATATATATATATATATATATATAACTTTAGGTATCTTAAGCATGTTGGGAAAATGATCTTGTTCCAGACACATTTCATAATGATAATTGATTCCAAATAGAATATTTACAAAACCTTTTATGAAAAGGTTTGAAAAACCGTAGTAATCCAGACTTAGAATTTTTTGATAGTTTGTAACGCCCACTTTTACTACTTGTGGCATCGCAGGCGTTGGCGCTGATGTTACATGTAATACGATGGAGCACCGGTGGAATGCTATGACGGGGGAAAACCCTCCCCTGCGTCGCTTTGTACACTATGAAGCTCACATGTGGTCGTTGGGATCGAGGCCTAGGTGAGAGGCGATAATCTAACCACTCGGCCAAGGTACGGCCTACATGACTTAGAATTTCTGAGCTTCAAACAGATTCATAAACTCCCTCTTAGTTACACTTCTCCAATTAAAATAGTATATTGAGCACTCTATTTTATATAATGTATTATATGCGTACGTGCGGACACTTACACATACATACATAAAACACACATACTGGCATACAATGTCCTTTATTTAATGTCATATACAGACGGAATAAGAAATTAATAAAATCCTCTGGAGTTAACTGAGTGTCAGAAACAGAAAAAAGTAAAAGTAAATAGAACTTTTAACAAACAAACAAAAAACAAAACAAAAAAAACCAGTCATTTTCTGTTAACCGTCTAACAAAGAATCAAGGAAGAGATTAGTGGAGTGTTTTGTATGGAGTGTGTAATTGAATAAAACGGAAATATGAAGTTGCGAGCAAGTGAGCAAAAATTGGAAGATGGATATAGAGGAGAATGAAGCAGATGATATGTAAGAATTATACAAACACAGGCAAAGAATAACAATATCGAAACTGGTCTATAAAAGAAAAAAAAAATACTAGGACAATGCATAGAAGAAATGGTTTGCTAAGAAATGCATTGAAAGGAATACTTAAAGGAAATAAGTTTTAGGGTAAAAGAATGTACCACTTTACAGTCAGTTATAAAAATAAACATAAACGTTTCAAATCTGAAGACAAAATCTTAAAGCAAGGAAGAACGAAAAAATGAGGGTTTGTGCTTAAAAAGTGAATGATTCATTCATCCAAGTATTTAAAACAGAAAACGTAATCAGAAAAAATCACACGCGTTTCACTAAAACTATATACTTTCACGAGTAATAAACATAACGTGAATGTCATCAGCAGTGAAAGGATGGGATCCTGGCACATGAATTACATACAGGTATTGTAAATAGCAAATTCCGATTGCCTTTGTGGAATTATTACCATTAACCAGAACACGTTGCCTATTCCATATCGAAGATTACACAAATATCAGGTAGGATGTTATTAACCAAATGAAACACAACAAAGCACACATTTACTGCACCTTATGAGCTATGAGCATGTTTCCATCGATATATTCGATGCCGCATCTATACCCGACACTCAACAAGCTGAAAGGGGTTTATTATACTCTTGTTAAAGACCTGCAACTATAATGACCACAAAAAGGTTTCAACTCTACCTTAAAAATCTGATATGCTATATTCACATAGTTTTCTCTACCTATGCTGCAAAAAACTAACCTTACAAAAGCTTAATCGTGTACCTACTTCATGCTTATTAATATAAATAATACAAGTTGTTTTATTATGATATTTTTTTTCTTTTAACAGCTGGCCGCTATATGGTGATATGAAATTCCGTCCTCTTTTCTTAACTAAGGTGAAAAAATATGAATAACGATTTCCTATTTGAGAAATGTATATGGGTAGAACATTTAAATATGTAACAAGCAGTACCTCGGAATTGTTAGCTTCACAAACAAAAATGTATTCTACATAAATTGTGTATTTTGATGAGATATACATTTTTGTGGAGATAGCTTAAGAATTGTGTATTTTTATTACGGTTTGCTGGTTATGCAAAAGTAATTCAGAATGAAGGGAAATTCAAGAATCATTAAGTAACTTTAATATACCCTATGTCAATCAATATTGTTAGAGTCATTTTTGAGGAAATTGGATTGGGAGGACTTTTATGAAAAATATTTGTGTCGCATCCTTGAAGGACGCTCAACTTAAACATTAGTTTGGTATTCAACCGACTTTTGTTTTGAAGTTATGCTGTTCGTAAACGGACGCACACTTACTTCATATGAACACACACATCCGTGCACAAACAAACACAACAGACGAACACACCGTTTTTCTTAAAATGTATTTTTTCTAGATTTAGGGAACTCATAAAAACTGTATTTCTAGTGAAATTTCGGTGTCGAATTTTTAGTGTAATGCGATATCTTCTCTACCTGTGTATTATCTAAAAGTAAAAATGTCAAATTAACAGAGACAGATCATTTTTAATTTGCAAAAAGAAAAATAATATTACAGTTTTATATATCCGTTACTCTTTTTAAGAGGTCTTTACTTAAATTAGCTTATACTTTTAACTTTCTCTAATATGTATAGTAAGTAGGAGAAGTAATGCATTCCACCATAATTCAATACCAAGATTTCAGCGCAAATACATGTTTTGAGGAACCCTAAGGCCAAAAAACAAGTTTTAGACACATCCATGCATGTGTCTGTAAACAGCATAACCCATAAATGAAGTTTTGGGTAGAATACAATGCTTCCTCTACTTATAATAGGTGTGTAGTAGAGAAATAAAACATTGAATGTTAAATCTGTATCTCCAGGTTGTTGGTTTTCAACATGTATAGTTATAAAAAATTAATGATTATTGTATCGTGGTCCAATGGTTAACTGTTTGCTTTTTAGTGCCATTGTGTAATATAAGAGGATTAGTTTTATTACACAGGTGCCAATATATCTAGCAATTACAGGTGTACTGACCCAAAAATGAGATTACCTTTATGAAAATTGTTTATTTTTTGCTACACTGTTGACGGGATTATGAAAGTTTTACAGGAATAAATTTGCGAGATTTAACAGCAATGCGGTAATTACAGCCTATACGCATCAAACTGACAGCTGGTCACTGAGATATTTGTTTTAGTGTCGTTTTTTTATCATCTCTGATCCTATAAAAAACTTTCTCTTCTGTGTGATTCAGTTGTTCATTCTTGTCACCTCGAACGAGGAGTAATGATGCCTTCTGGCTGTACGAATTTGCTCCCAAGAGAAAACCAAAATATCTGTTATTCTCTACAGCAGACCGTTTTTATTTTTCTAATTCAACTCATATTTTTTAGACTAGCCCTAAAACCTGGTGAGTTAAATTTAACTAACCTCCTCTGCAAAGTTTTTTCACAATTCATTTATAGAAAATGTGTTTCAGTCTACTTTTTTGCAATCGAGATAAATTAACTCAATATAAATTTTTCTGAAGGTTCAACTCTTCCATAACCACAAGAAATAAAAAATGTGATGTGTTCCAGTCACATGACTTTCTCTATATCTCTGCAACAAATTCTTGTTAATAAGCTTATTCTTTTATTTATTTCATGCTAATCGAGAAAAATTAGCAGAAATAGTCTTATTTCTTGCTTTATTGTAAGTAGAAGCGAAATAAGGGAGTACCATAGGTTAAAGTGAAAGCCAAAATCTGATTGCTATGTGACTGAAGTTCGTTTGTTTGTATGGACACGAGTTGGAAAATTCCTGTATGAGAAAAGTATAACTTTCTCAAAGCTGAAACCAAAAACAAGGAATATCTCAAAAACGACCGACTCTACGAAAAAATGTAACATAAATTGTGTGTTTTAATGTGCTCTACATTTTTGTGTGTTAAGTTTTTGTCCAATTCTTATGGTTTACCAACTATGCAAAATTCATCCAGAATGAAGAGCTCTTCAGAGGCTATCGCCAGAAAATTCAAGATATGCATTTTATTTTTGTTGTCTTTATTATCT
This sequence comes from Hymenopus coronatus, assembly GCA_030762935.1. NCBI lineage: Eukaryota > Metazoa > Arthropoda > Insecta > Mantodea > Hymenopodidae > Hymenopus > Hymenopus coronatus. Next base: position 102,070,531 of record CM060890.1, read on the forward strand.
ATAGAAATGTCTTTAATATACGGTATCTTAATTAAAATTGTTGGAACCATTTTAGAGAAAATCAAAAACCTTCAAACATTTTTCCATGTAAAGGCCAGTTTGGATTGAGGAGATTTTTTAAAACTCCTCATCTCATATCCATTATAAAATACTTAACTTAAATACAAAGTTTGGCATTTTACCAAAATGTCGTTTTTGAGTCATCGTGTTTACAGACACCCCGACACATACATGGACCTTTTCCTAAAAATTGCCTTTTTGGATAAAGGGACCCTAAAAAGTGTATATCCGTGAAATTTCGGTATCGAATTGTTGGGTGGAGTACAATACCTTCATTACCAACGTACCATATATTATATAGAGCAAGTAAAAAGTGAACGACAACTTAGCACTCCAATGCGTAATATGTATTCGAAAAATCAAGCAAATAAAACGAATATATCGAAAACAGTTATTCTCAATAAATTTCAAGTATATGTGAATAGATGTTTGAGAGAATCATTTTGGAAGTTTGGTAGCCAACAACAATATCAAATGATAACCTGTGGAAAAAGACATCACGAAATGTGAATTCCAAAGAAATGGAGATGGATTAGCCACGCCCTTAGAAAAAGTAGTGAAAACATAGTAAGGATGACTTTGGAATGGAATCCGCAAGAAGGGGAGATAAGGGACAGAGGCAGATCTAGAATTACGTGGAGAAACACAAATGGAGATAAAACCGGGAAAGAAGGGAAGAGCTGAAGGAAACTAGGGTTTTGGCGAAGAGTAGAGCTCGGTGGCGTGCGTCAAGGCTCCATGCCTCCCGAAGGAGTAAAAGGACGACAACAACAACAATAATAATGATAATAATAACAACAATAACAAATAAACAATGCCACTCTACTGCTACCGCTACTGCTGCTGCTGTTTCTGCTGCTATCAGAAATGATTACAGTTATAAACAATTCTATTTTTTATAAGTTGTGTAGTTTAAGGAGATCTACAATGTTTGTGGTAAGTCTTTTATAACCCTTTATGCAGAAGAACAGGAAATTCATTCAGAATGAAGATTGTAGATTATTCACAGAAATATCTAGAAATATATATTGTGACTTAACCTGATTGGTTGGTCATATTGGATGTTGAATGAAATCGGCTCAAATGATGCTCAAATCATATCGGGGTCCCTGGAGCTTTAAGTTACTCGGCATTCAAGTTCTCAGGATAAGGAAAAACCCCGAGAAACTCCCCTAAGCATGATTCGAACTCGAAATAAACAGGCTACCCCCGTACTACCGAGGCGGATAAATAAATTTTATTTGTTCTTTAAATATCTTAAGCATAAGGTACTTTATTAAAATCTTTAGAGCAATTTTTGAAAAAATAAAAAATTACAGAAAAATTTTCATGTAAAGGATTGTTTGGGTAAACATTTTTTATAAAAAAAACAAAAAAAACTTTAACCACACTACACTTCAATACGAACTTTGGCATTTATTTTGTATTGCGTTATCTGTTCAACGCGTTCGTTCGTGTTAGGTCACAGTTGCTATTCAGTGGTAACAGTTGAAGCTAGATGTGTAAAAGGTTAATCAATTGGAAGGTATGAATGCCATCGCACTCTTCTAGCAAGCACTTTCTGTTCTATTTGCGTTCTTCTTTTCCTGCGATAACTTTTTCATTGAATAGATTGGTTCAAGGCTAAGGAAAAAGTAGGTAGGTTGACCTTCAGATAATTACACGGGCCTACGTGTAGGCATCAGGAATGGCAGAGAACGCATGTGTGCGGAATGTGAATTACTTAAGTTTTTACAACTAGTACATTTAGGACTTTTCAAATATTTTATTTTCAATTCGTCCTATAAAATGGCAGAATTCTTAAATACGTTGTGCTGTTACAGAAATATAAGTAATTTTGAATGTTTGGAGCAAATAGGTTTTGGAAAATGAGCCCCTGCTTACGTGAATTTTAAATATTCACATGATGTAAAATATACTTCTAGAATCTTTGAGACGTTTAGCCCTCTTCATTCTTCATGCTTTTATATACTTAAGTCACCATAAAATGTGATTTCATTAAAATGTAGATTTATTATTATCCAGTTATGTGATTATTTTTAATGAAGTCACGAATGAAAGAAGTCCACTTGTTATATGTACCAGTTGTTTCAGTTTCTTATTACTAACTAAAACCATTTTCATCAGTATATACTGTGATTCGTGTAAATTAAGAGGAATACATTTTATATAAACAGTGTATACAATTTCTATGAAATATTTATGAGTAGAGAAAGTTGTTTGTTTTTGTCTTCTTTCTTTAGCTTAGAAACGACTACTTATTCTAACCGAGGAGCAAGAACAAGATCTTTATTTGTTGGCAGAGTTATTAATAAAACATGGCCGCTTTGAAATATCGCGTATTCTTTGTCAGTGAGATACAAAACACCATGGTGTAAAATTATACGTGATTATCGAAAATGTTGTTGAAAATATACACAGGAGAAATTAAATGGTATACTCTTAACCCAATTGAATTAATATTTTTACTTTCTCTACAATAGTACATAGTATATAGAGAAGGTATTGCATTCCACTCATAAATTCGATACCAACATTTCACCGAAAATAGACGTTTTAGGGTCTCCTATATCCAAAAAAAATCTGATATGTTCCATTCACATGACTTTCTCTACATTTCTGTAATAAATTATTGTTAAAAAGCTTATTCTTTTATTTACTTTATGCTAATTGAGAAAAATTTAGTAGAAATGATCTTATTAAGTGGCTTTCTGGTAATTAGATGGGAAATAAGGGAGTGCCATAGCCTAAATCAATAGTAAAATATTTTAAAAGCTGGTTGCTATGTGACTGAAGCGCCTTTGTTTGTATGGAAATGAGTTGACAAATTCCCGTATGAGAAAAGTATGAGTATTTTAAAGCTGAAACCAATAACATGAAATATCTAAAAAATGATCAACTCTACGAAAAAAATGTATATAAAATAAATTGTCTGTTTTAACGAGATCTACATTTTCTATTAGATAAGTTTTTGTGTATCTCTTACGGTTTACCAGTTATGCAAAATTCCACAAAATTTATCCTGGATAAAGAGGTCTTCGGATGCTATTCTCAGACAATTTTAAGATATACATTTTATTTGCTAAATAAATATCTGTAATACCCATACGGAATTGTAATCGAAATCGTTAGAGCCATTTTTTAGAAAATCAAAATTTTCCAAATATTTTCCATGTAAAGGGTAGTTCGGGGGGTGGTTCTCAAAATCTTTGTGGTGCATCCCTGGAAAATACTAGACTTAAACGCCAAGTTTGGTATTTTACCAACTTTTCGTCTTTAAGACACACTTTTTTTTTATGGACACAAGGGATTCTAAAACGTGTATTTCCAGTAAAATCTCGGTATAAAATTTTGGATTGAATGCAATACATTCTCTATATACTAGTACATAGTACGTGTAGAGAAAGTGAAAAACATTTTTAGTAAAAGATCCGTGTGTGTCTGTGAATACGATAACTCAAAAACTAAAAGTCTGTAAAATACCAAACATGGTATATATGTTTAGTATCTTCCAAGGATGTGACTCGAAGGTTTCGAGGAAAATTCCACCACCCCAAACTACCCTTTAGATGGAAAAAGAATTAGAAAATTTTGATTTTCTCAAAAATGGCTGTAACGATTTAGATTAAAATCTCTTGTATATAAGATATTTACATGACAAATTAAATGTATATCGTAAATTTTCTGGGACTAGCCTCTGAAGACATGTTTTTTCTGGATGTATTTTGCGCAATTTTGCATAGCTGGTAAACCGTAACAGATAGACAAAAACTTACCATACAAAATATGTAGAGCTCGTTAAAAGACACAATTTATGTTATACACAGATTCGCCGTTTTTGAGTTATTCCTTGTTATTAGTTTCAGCTTTAAAATACTTAAAACTTTTCACATACGGGAATTTGGCAACTCCTGGCTATGCATAGAAACGGATTTCATCCACATGGCAAACAGCTTTTAAAAGATTTGACTATCGTTTTAGCCAAGTGTATTCCATTATATCCCTTTTGCCTACAAAAAAGCATTTCTGCTGATGTTTATGTTGATTAGTATGAAGCAGGTAAAAGCATAAGCCTTTAATGAATAATTTGTTACAGAGATTTAGAAAAAGTCATAGGAATGGAACAAATCAGATTTTTATCCTTTATTGATATATCGTTGCCCTCCGTGATGTCCTGGTTACCGTGCTAGTCTCTAATACCAACGGTTGTGGGTTAAAACTCGCGGAGGGGGAAGCGATTTTCGGATGTAAATATCCTTAGCACTACACCAGCAAAACAGTTGGTCCCGTGTAATGTGTATTTGCAAGTAAAATAACCGCATGCTTTGCAAGAAAGGCCCCCTGGGCATAATTCTGTCAGTTTCGCGTCTGCAAGTTGGATTTCGTTCAATGGGCGATGAGTTGATCCCTCATCGTGTGTGAATAGTAGCGCACTCGGGAACTTAAAATCCAATTGATCAAGAAACCTTTAGAGGCTACTGTGCCAGAGGATGGATGGATGGATGGATGGATGGATGGATGGACGGATGGGTGGATGAATGGACGGATGGATGAATGGATGGATGGACGGATGGACGGACGGGTGGATGGACGGATGGATGGATGGATGGATGGATGGATGGATGGATGGATGGATGGATGGACGGACGGACGGATGGATGGGTGGATGAATGGATGGATGGACGGATGGATGGATGAATGGATGGACGGATGGATGGATGGATGGACGGACGGACGGACGGACGGACGGATGGACGGACGGACGGATGGATGAATGAATGGATGGATGGACGGATGGATGGATGGTTGGATGGATGGACAGAGATAGAAAAATAGATTGTTGTATCATTGTACAGCTTGCTAAACGTTGATTTCGATTAGAGACCATGAGAGAAAGGTCTACAGTTACCTATAATAATTAAAGTGTTATACACAATAAAGACATGAAATAAATTAAAAGCAATGCAGGTAAGAAACAACTTCTCATACAGATGATTTTTAACTACTTTCCTTGCTTCAGAAATAGAATCGAAAATGTTCAAAATAAACGGTTGACATTTGCTTCATTACACACTTCGTCAAATTAAATTCCAAATATCTGGAATACAAGAAAGCGAGATGCAAATTTTATTACAGTCATTGCATTACTATTAAATGTCTCATACTTTCCTTTGAAGAAACTGCCACTTTAAGGACATCAACGGGTTTGTAACTACGTAGGAACGCTTTAAAGTTGGTAGTCACCTTCACAATAACCCTACTTTAGGATTAAAAACTAGAAAAAATGTAACTTTATGTGGCGATGGATACAGCAAACTCGTGAAGGTTGGAAGGGATAAAAAATGTGAAAGAGTCGGTTAATATATATTCGCATGTTGCTTGAAGTTAAAGCAGTGAGCCAATATTTTGTCATTAGAATAATTAGATTTATTACAGTAATGCGGGGTCTGATTCACAATAAAATATGAAAACTCCTCCTTTTTGTGGAGCCACTTTTAGCAGGAAAGCCACTAATCTTAAGCTATTCTAGCTCAGGGAGTGGGTTCTCGTCTTAAAGAGCTCTAAATAACTTCAGCATAACCGGTTCTCTCAACTCACCTCTTATTTACGGAACCTGGGTTGAGGGGGGAGGGCTGACGTCGAGTAGATCTCTCTTCTGGTGAGGTTACACTTAATGCTAAGACATTATTCAGTAATAAACTCACCCTTTTTAACGCAATGCAAAATTGACATACGAAACATTTGCAAGTTTCTGTATATACAATGCACATGTTTAGAAATGTATATTTAATATTTTTTTACTTTCTGTAGATACTAAATGGTACATAGATAGACAAGGTATTGCACCCCAGCCAAAAATAAGATATCAGATTTTACCGGAAATATATGTTTGGGGTCCCCTGAATCCGAAAAAAAGGATTTTTAGAAAAAGATCCGTTTGTGTCTCTGTGAGTGCCTGTGCACACGGTTATTCAAAAATCTGATGTGTTACACTCACATGCCTTTCTCTAGCTACTCTACAAACAGGCTTCTTACAAAAGATAATTCTTCTTCCAACACCATGCTAATCGAGATAAACATTAGCAGAATGTTATTACTTAGTTCCTTATAAGTAGACTGGGATAATGCACTAGGCTAAAGTGATAGTCAAATGTTTTAAAAGCTGTCGTTATACGATTGTCATTGTAAATTGCTTCTCTGCTTGGCCAGGAGTGGAAAAAAAGAAACACGCACACTTCCGTCTGAGAAAAGCACAAGTACCTCACAACTGAAACTAATACCTCGGAAACGGTAAGCTCCACGAAAAAAAAAGGTATATGACATAACTTGTGTATTTTAACAAGATCTAAATTTTTTGTATAGCAAGTTTTTGTCTATCTCTTACGGTTTACTAGTTATGCCAAATTAAGCAAAATTCATCCAGAATAAACAGGTCTTTAGAAGCTATTTCCAGAAAATTCGAGATATACACTTTATTTGTGATAGAAATGACTCCAATATGTGAAATTTTAATCAAAATCGTTAGGGCCATTTTTAAGAAAAACAAAATTTCCGAAAATTTTTCATGTAAAGGGTAGTTAAGGGTGGGGGATTTTCTTGAAAATCTTCTTGTCACATCCTTGGAAGATACCAAACTTAAATACCAAGTTTTGTATTTAACCGTCTTTACGTTTTTGAGCTATGCTGTCCACAGACACACACATGGACAGACGAACAGATAGACAGACAGACACACACATACAATGGACCTGTTTCTGAAAATGCTTTTGTTGGATTCAGAGGGGCCTAAAATATGTATTTCCGGTGAAATCTCGACATCAAATTTTTGAGTGGAATACAATACTTCTCTATCCCTATGTATATTGTACATACGTGGCTAGAAAAGAAAAACGAAAACTCGGTAAAATACCATTGGTATTTAAGTTTAGTATCTTCCAAGGATGCGATACGACGCTTTTGAGGAAAATCCGCCTCCCCAAACTACACTTTATATGGAAAAAAAAAAAACCCGAAACTTTTGATTTTCTTAAAAATGACTTAACGATTTTGAATAAAATACCGTATATTAAAGATATTTACATGATAAATACTATGTAGCTATATTGACTTTCCTGGAAATAGCTTCTGAAGACCTTTTATTTCGGGTAAATTTTGCTGGATTTGGTATAACTGGCAAACTTTAAGACATAAGACAAATGCTTAATGAATAAACATGTATTATGTTGTTGGTTTATTCTTCCAACATAATAAATATTTCATCACAATAAACAATAAAAGAAAAGTAACTATTGGGGAAATAAGCTGGGATATATAGCCAATATATAAATATATATAAATATATATATATATATATACATATATAACTATATTTAAATTTCTTAAAGAAACCACTTCTAAAATTATATCCTTATAAGAACCATAAATAAAAATAACTTATTATAAAATGTATAACAAATAACAGAATAACTAGCTAAAATTATTAAAATACAAATTCAAAATCTTAATATTACTACTATGCTTTAGAGGCAATTTAACGTTAGTGTTCTTAAGGATGGAGGCAAGGAACTGATAAAGACAATGCAGGCAAGAATACTATTAGAATATAATCAAATGCACGTAGATAAAGTTAAAAATCAATCCCTTTTGCAGTGAGACAAAAAGTATATTTTACTGTCCTCTGCTCGTAATAGTAAATAAAGCATTTATTTATGCATTTAACAACAAGTTATTGATTGAAAGTTTATTATTAGAATCAGTATAAAATGATGGGGTAATAAGTACAACATACTTGTGCTTAGGGCACAATACGTATGTTTCGCATTCCGGAGAACCCCGAAACTGTCCTAGTCATAGGTAGCCTTTTGAGTAGTTAACTGCCCTTTGCTCCTTTACATGAAAGCTAGGATAGTTGATTACGAACAGGAGGACCCCGTTTATTTTTCATGACACTGCTTACCAAGAACTACCTCTGATATGTGAGTATTGAGCATCACAGATTAGTGTTTCGTTGCCGCCTAATCTCAAATGTTGTAATTTTTAACGTTACATAAAAATATATCTAAAGGAGTTTCGAAAATGTGACATCAAGCTTCGGAATAGTTCAAGCACAAGCTATTCACAAGCTAACTTTATATAGTCAGATTGGACCATCGAATTCTCTTCACAAAACTAACAACTGAGCGATTTGGCTGGTCACGTAGCTCTGTCGGTAAAATATTTGACTATTGTATGAGGAGCTCCAAGTTCAATTCCCTGCTGGGGGAATTATTCCCTATCCTCTCCGGAGCCTGGAGGCATGATAATGTATATGAGAGTGTGTGATCTAATGTATAAAATCCAAAGGAAAGTCAGCATTCAATGACAACTGTATATGAATTATCACCATTGTCAATATACTCAATGTTCCGTCGATATGGCTATTGTAGTTACGGCCGGAGATGGAGGGCATAAATGGATCAATAAAAAAATCTAGGGAGATCACAAAAAATCAAATTGGCTGATATAAGGGAGTGCACTACCATTTTAACTGACCGAAATCGTGATAGGAACATATTTCTTTGACCCAGCAGGGAACCACTAACCAACTGATGACCGAGCGTTTCGTCTAGGACTGGTATTCGGAAGGTCGTGAGTTCGATTCCTGAGGCCGGATTTTCTGACCTATGGGTTTTTGGGTATTTTATCGGATCTCTAGGTGAATACTGGGAGGTGTCTTCATTTCATCTCCATCTGATCTAACCTGTCTCTTTCAGGGTTGTAAATGTCGGCGAGTACTGCGGTGGTGTATCCGCTTTGGAAATACAGCTCTCAGCGGCGTGGTGACGTTGGAGTTGTCTGTAGGACCCAAGGTGTTTTCAGTTAGACTCGGGGCGCTTGGGATCGAACCCGGGTCGTCTAGGTGAGAGGTGAACGCTCTAATCCACGGAGTCGCCGAAATACGTATTGTATAGTTAAATATAGTTAAATGCTAAGAGCGGAGTGTTTATTATTTAAATAATTACGAAAATGTACGTTATTCGTAGGCAATCTCCATAAATTCGTTTTGGAATTAATCTTGCAAAACGAAGGCATAAGCGGTTATCAAAGTTAGACAGGGAAAATCACAACGTAAACTTGGTTCTTTGATGTTGACGTTAAGTGCGCATGTTATATGTAGATTGGGAAAAGTGGTATTACATGCCTTAATGTGTCACAAACTGTTTCTTCATCAAATTCCTGCACGTAAAGGCTTTCCCCCTCCCTTACTTCATGTCGAAGCGTTTGCCAGTTTAAGCGACAGGAATTTTCAGCGGGTAAACGAATTCCATGGAGACTTTGGTTCATTAGTGTGAAGAGAAATTCCGAATTCCCATAACAACAGTTTGTACAACTTTGGCAACATTGCTTGGCAGAATTCCTCACGTCATGTCACACAGCCCGAAGCAATAACTTTTTTATCCACAGTCGCAAAGCCTCCATAATAAAAAAAAAAAAGGAACAGCTTTGTATGGCAACCAAGGCGCAATAAACGGTCGTGGATTTCTGGCGGGATCGATCAACATTTCGATACATCACTGTCAGTGGTGGCTTGTCTCTTGTTTTGTGGCAACGGCGCAGTCTTTAGAACGTATCTATATCTACTAAGTCTTCGCTGTTGATTTTCATGATAAACTAATTACTTAAAATCTGATATGCTACATTCACTTCGCTTTCTTTAGCCATTCTTCCACAAACTTTGAAAGTATTTATAAGAGGAATAAGCTGAAGCGATAGTCACTTCTTTAAAATTGGATCGCTTCTTCTTCTGGTTCTTTTCCTGATTACAGAACGCAACATAGCACTTTAAAAAAGTATAAAGTACCCATACGGCTAATTGCACAAATGTAATTTTAGACAAATTATGCGTATTAACGAATTCTACGTTGTTTTTTTTTTTGTTTTTTTTAATTTTTGTCTAGGTTCCACGGTATACCACCGCCACCACCACCACCACCACCACTACTTTATACAAATTTATTATTCAAACATCTGTCCACAGCCAGTTAAAGCAGACTAAAATAGTACCTTAAAACAATCTTCTTGTAGCGAAGCGCTCTAGAATGGAATATGGGAGTTTGGCCTCGAAGGGCTGTCTGAACTCATTTGACTACATTTGACTACAGATGGTGGAGGCAGCTAAGAGTAGAGGCCAGATCTCTGGCTATACGCGCGGTTCTGACTACAAATTGTGAAAGCAATCATACACTGGCATCCTATCTCCATCTACTTGATAGGAAGCAAAAGTGGAATACGAGGATAGTCCTGAAAGGTTACTGTCTACCACATATTAACGAGACATCCTACTTAATAAATCCATCGCATTAATACTTAGGAGTTAAAGCAACGTAAAATAAGACACTCAATTGGACTATAATGGGAAGATGACTCTGTGGCTGAACAGGCGAAGGAAAATAATCTATACACCTATGAAAAAAACTGGATTTAGGGGTTTTCCTGTTTTTACTTTCTCTACACGTATTATGGACATAGTGTATATAGACGACATTGAATTCCACCTAAAAATTTTATACCGAGATTTCACCGATAATAGACGAAAAATGTCCGTGTGTGTCAGTGTGTCCGTGTGTCTGTGAACACGAAAAAAACTGGTAAAATAAGTATATACCAAACTTGGTATATAAGTTTAGTATCTTCCAAGGATGCAACACGAAGATTTTAGGAAAGTCTCCCCACCCCAAACTACCCTTTACATGGAAAAATTTTCGAAAATGTTGATTCTCTCAAAAGTGGCTCCAACGATTTTGGTTAAAATACCGTACATTAAGATATTTACACAACAAATAGAATGTATACTTCGACTTTACTGGGAATAGCCTCTGAAGACCTCTTTATTCTGGAATTTTGCTGGAGTTTGCATAACTAGTAAACCGTAAGAGATAGACAAACACTTAGTACACAAAATCTCTCTTGAAACACCCAATTTACTTCATAGGCATTTTTTTTCGTATAGCTGACCATTTTTTAGATATTCCTTGTTATTTCTTTCAGTATTAAAATAGTTAACGTTTCACATACGGAAATTTGTCAATTCCTGGCTATGCAAAGATACGTATCTCATCCATATGGCAACCAGCTTTTAAAACATTTAACTATCGCTTTAGCATAGTGTATTATTTTCTCTTCTACTTTCTACTTAAGAAAGAATTTCTGCTAATATTTATCTTGATTAGCATGAAGTAAATAGAAAAAAAATTAAAAGCATTTGTTACAGAGATGTAGTGAAAATCATGTGAATGGAAGACAGACTTTTTAGGTTTTGAGGCAGCACTTTAGATTTGCAAATATCCGCGGATAAAACAATCCAATACAGATACTACCAATAAAGATAATCAGAAAGAGACAACGAAAGTGTATTTCAGTGGCGTTTTATACACAAATAAGTCCTGCGGTCAAAACCATTACCGTTTAGTATCACGTGATCTACTTGTGGTATTGGCACCTCAGTTTTGCACATATAATCTCGACCAGGCTGTTAGTACTACATTCTTGAAAGTCAATGGCCTTTAATATTAATTCAATTCCCCATAATATTATTTATTGTTTGATAACTCCACATCAGTAGGTCCATATGATGTAGGCAGACCGCTAATGTCGTTTATTCAAAAATACTTCTTTCGAATAAATTAATATATATCCAGAGTATATAACCGTCGCTCTTCTACCATAATAGCTTTAGTGTCAATAGAATTGCTGCATTTTCAAAGAGTTATAAAACCAACACACAGTAAATGTTATGGATATTTTGTAAAACATTCTAGAAGATTAGATTTAAATGTGTAGACCGACACAAACGTTTTAGTATAATTATTATAGATGAATTAAAACACAATGTATTATACTTATAGCATTTATGAATGGCAACATTAATTCGAGATGGATATTTATTCTTTTTTTTTTTTTTTTTTTTTTTTTTTTTTTTTTTTTTTTGCGCTTCTTTATAATTGTGTTCTTTAGTTTATTACAAATATAATTTTTGTGTTGCCGCGAGGTCGGCGGACTAATTGAGATTCTTTTTAGTATTGCTCACTGGAATAGGTATTATTACGTTTCAGGATCGTGGCCGCGAAGGAGATAATGCATTTCAGGTAATATAATGCTTGTAAATGATACAGTGGTTTCATTGATAAGATGTTCTTGTATATTCTTCAATATCACTGGATACAATAATTATTAACACTTTATGATGGCAAAGATAAATTAAGATTGCATTCCACTAGCGTAGTAACAGCACGCGTTCCCGCCAAATGCATAGGACGCTATCCTTGTGCCGAGCAATGAAGATCACATGAAGACTGACCAATGAGGAATGACAAAGGTTGAGCGTCTATTCAGCTCTTATATAGGCTCAAAGTTTATTCCACATGTTTCTCCTTATTAAACGTTCTTTAAGGAAGTAATACAGACTTCCTTTTATTTATAAATAAATTACTTTTGGTACATATAATATTTATTTCATAAGCTATTTACGCTTAATGAATATTTAAATATGGGTATCCAATGCTTGGGGATGAGGTATACTAAAAAGAGCAACTTCCTTTTACGTGCACGTAGCAATGCAATCATCATTGTTGAATTTTTTAAATAATTAGTTCTGATCATAAATGATATTATTCTTAAAATACACATTAAATTCATTATTCTGATATTCCCAGAACACTTACAAACTAATTACTTTCAGTAATTAATTTTTCCTTTACCACATAATCAATAAATCAATAAGGCATCAATTTTCTTCCATTAATAAAAAATAAACACTTGATATGAAAACGCTTGGCTTCCATATATTAACGACTTAAGTTTAATGCAACATTATTATTCTTAATATAATTATTGCTCCTATTATGTTGCATTTATTTGCTAAGCATATTTAGTAACTTCAGAACTCCATGCCCCAAAGCGGCACAAAAGGTCTAAATGTTAAAATACCACGTTTGATTCCCGCAGCCGACCTCCGGGCCACTAGGCGAATGTTGGGGAAGTTACTTCATTCACCTGAATTTCTTGTCTCTTCATTTCAACTTCATTTCATCCAACCGGGCTCTTTCAGTATTGTAACCATCGGCGAGGACTTCGGTGGTGGGGCCCCTCCGTGGCGGTGAATGCGCTTTGGAAATACAGCTCTCGGCGGCGGGATGGCGTTGGAGTCGTCTCTGGGTCACAAGGAGTTCGGTCAGACCTGTGGCGCGGGCTCCTAGCGCTCCCTCCGTCGAGATAAAGACTGCTTGGACCATGCTAGGGACCCTCCAAGGTGGCTTTTTCCCCGCGGCCTGGTTTCGGCCGCCCGTTGATAATACTCTCAGTTCATCCTATCCTCCTGAGGTGTGACGCGTAATAAGCCCATTGGTGGTTGTGATGAACCGCGCCGTGGCCTAGTGGATAGACCAATCGGCTCCCAATCGCGGACCGGGTTTGCTCCCAGGCGAACCGCATATGGGATTTGGGTGGACAAAGCGGCGCTGGGACGGATTTTTTCTGGTTTTTCCCACCATCGCATTCCGCCGGCGCTTCCCTGTCGGTGTCAGAGGTGTCATCACCAACGGTGCTTATGAGTTAAAGCGGGCGTTAAGCATTATATAAAAAGTGGTTGCAGTGAGAACCATCTCCGGCTTCTCTCTCTCTTTCTCTCTCTCTCTCCCTCTCTCTCTCACACACACATACTTTAAACAAAAAAGAACTATGAGAAATGACATCTTTATCCTTATTGCTTGTTTCCACTGGAACAGCATTGCCATGAACGTAAAACGGATAATATTTCATCTTTGCTTTCTTATAATTTACATTGTCATATAAGTTGTCCTTATTTATAACTTCTACGGCCGTATGGAGATTTGAGTTAAGAAGCAACTAATGGTGTTTTTAGCCATACAGATGTAGAATTCCTTAATATTGCTTTTTACTTTCTCTACACGTACTATGTACATAGTATATGGAGAATATATTGCAGTCTATCCGAGATTTCACAGTAAATAGACGTTTTAGGTTCCCCTCTGTCCATAAAAAGTATTTTCAGTGTGTATGTGTGTTCAATGTGTCCGTGTGTCTGTGAACACGATAATGGGAAAAATACCAATCTTGGTATTTAAGTTTAATATCTTCCAAGGATACGACACGAAGATTTTGAGAAAAATCACCCCACCTAAACCACCCTTTACATGGAAAAAAATTTCGAAAATTCTTATTTTCTCAAAAATGGCCTAGCGATTTTTATTAAAATACCGTATATTAAAGATATTTATATGCCAAATAAAATGTATATCTTAAATTCTTTGGGAATAGCCTATAAAGGCCATTTGCTGAATGTTGCGTAACTGAACCGTACTACACAAAAAATGTAGATCACGTTAAAACAATTTATATCATATACGTTTTTTCGTGGAATTCCAATTTCTGAGATATTCCTTGTAATTTATTCCAAATTATAAATATTTTGTTCTTTTTTTCACTCGAAAAGTTGTAAACTTCTGGCCCTGCATAGAAACCGATTTCAACCACATGGCAACCAGCCATTTGACTATCACTTTAGCCTAGTATTTCCCTTCTACTTACAAGAAAACAAGTAATTAAGACAATTTATGTTAATGTTTATCTCGATTATCATAAAGTAAATAGAAAAATATGCCTTTTAAGAATAATTTTTACAGCAATGTAGCGAAAGTCATATGAATGGAACACATCAGACTTTTTCATTACCATTTACTACTTACACTCGCTCACATCCATACTTTCAGACTCTATGAAGCACAGAGAATGATTGTGGTTAAAGAAAAATCAAAACACCTCAATCGGGAATCAAAACCCAAAACTCAACCGCAGAAGCAGCCAGAAGAGTTTTGTGCTTTCATTTGCCAATCGTTATTTTATATGAAAAGTGTAAACCTTCGGGTTGTTTTCATTTCAAGTGCTTTTGATTGTTATTTACATTAATCTGTATGCGTATTCAGTGAAACAGTTACTGCTGTACGTGTATTTTACATAAAATATTAATTAAAATCGCTTTAAGGGTCATAATGTTATTGCACCGTTGTTGGTGCAAAACTGATGATGATAATAATAAAGTTAATAACAACAATTATAATGATAATAATAATGACTCATTCTTTTATTTGTTCTACCACTCAGCTATATGTGTAGGAAATAATGTATTTCACAAAAAGTTTGACACAGAAATTTTACCTGAAAAATACATTATGAGGCCTAATGATCCCAAGCAAAAGTATTTTAGAAAATAATTGCGTGAGGTTGCTACGTTCTTATGAGTCTGTGAACAGTCTAACTCAAAAAATGAAAAGAAAAAAGAGAATCGGATACATTAAAACGTCATATTTGAATAAATACATTGGTTAAGTAAGAAAATTTTCCAACCCGTAGCTACCTTTTATTCGGAAAAAAAAAAAAAAAAAAAAAAGCAGCTTTTATGCTTTAAATATTTACCAGAATAATACACGGTGGTAGCGCAGCTATTTACAAAGCGAAAGGCCCAGGTTCGATTCCCTATGTCGGCGTAGGGATTTTCTCCCGCTGAGAGGCCTAGACCGGGGTGCACTCAGCCTCATGAGGTCCTGGGAGGGGGGCAATAACTAGGAGCTGCTTCAGGGAAAAGTAGTGACTCAAGGTTACGTGGACGGCATAAACCGTCCGGGAAGGACTCGGGGCGCTAATCCGGCAAACCTCTAGTAGTTCACCCTGCTCAAGACGGTAATGAGCAGAGGTGAGGAATGCAGTAGTCGGTCGGTAGGCTTTGGCCCAATTTCGCGTTTTGGCACTGTTTAATAAAACGATATCTTCAATTTTAGGTTAATTGTCTGCAAAGTTCTCTTCATTCTGAATTAATTTTAGACAGTTTTCTAAAGTGGTAAATCATAAGAGATAGAGAAATCTTACTTCAGAAAAAAATATATCCTATTAAAAACATACAATTTATGTTGAATAACGTGTTTATGCTTGTTATTACCTGCCTTTTTATTTTCTCTACACGTACTATGTAAATAGCTTATAAACAAGGTATTGCATTCTACCTAAAAATTCAATACCAAGATATCACGGGAAATAGATGTTTTAGGGTCCCCTGTGTCCAAAATAAAAAAAAGGTATTTTTGGAAAAAGCTCCGTGTGTATGTATGTGTGTCCGTGTATCTGTGATTATGATAACTCAAAAACGAAAACTCTGTAAAATACCAAACTTGTTTTTTAAGTTTTAGATTTCAAGGAAAATCCCCCCACCCCAAAAATATGTTATTTTCTCAAAATATCTCTAACGATGTTATTATAATACCGTATATTAAAGATATTTACACGACAAATAAACTGTATACCTTTAATTTTCTTGGAATAGCCTCTGAAGAATTCTTTATTCTGTATGAATTTTGATGGATGTTGCATAACTAGTAAACCGTAAGAGATAGACAAAAACTTACTACGCAAAATATGTTGATCCCGTTGAATTACACAATTTATGTCATATACTTTTTTGTGGAGTTGACCATTCTGAGATATTCCTTGCTACTGGTTTCACTTTTAAAATACTTATACTTTTCACATACGGCAATTTGTCAACTCCTGACAATGCAAAGAAACGGATTTCATCCCATGGCAACCAGTTTTTTTAAAACATTTGATAATAGCTTTAACCAAGTTAATCCCTTTATTTCCCTTCTACTTACAAGAAAGCAAGTAATAAGATTATTTGTGCTAATGCTTATCTCAATTATAAAAAAGTAAATATAAGAATAAGCTTTTTAACGTCAATGTGGTACTGAGATATAGAGAAAGTCATGTGAATGGAACACATCAGATTTGTTTAGTTTTCTCAGCATTAACAATCACTCACAAACTATAAAGCTTTATATAGGATCCCTTTAATTTCTATACTACCATGTAGAGGAAGCATTGAACTCCAAAACATCAGTTCCATATAGAGATATCACTAGAAATACAAATTTTGGGATTCCCTGAATAAAAAAAAATGAAATGATCCGTGTGGGGGGGTGAATGGATGTTTGTATGTTTATAAAATCAACATTTTCGAAAAATGCTCCAAGTAAAGATTACGTTTCTGGAGGAGCAATTTTCTTGAAAATATTTGTGTCGCAACCTTGAAAGATGGTGAACTTAACGGCCTTTTTGTTTTTTAATTATTCTGTTCACAGGGGCACAAACACATGTGGACTTTTTCTAATTTGTTTTATTTTGGACCCTTAGAACATGAATTTTCGGTGAAATTTCAGTATCTAAATTTTATTAGAACACAATAGCTTCTCTTCATGTTATATGCGTGGTAGAGAAAATAAAAGCTAATACTAATAGGTAACTGGAATGGAAGAATTACTTTTACAGGAATAGCGTCATATATGATGTAACGAACGGAGACTGTTAAAGTGAGTGTGACAAATCAGACTTTTCTTTCTCTAGCACGTGTACATAGTACATAGAGAAGGTATTGTACTCCATCCAAAATTCGATACCGAGATTTCACCGGAAGTACATGTTTTGAGAACGTCTTAATAAAAAAAATTATAAAAAGGTCCTATGTGTGTGTGCACGCGCGGGCACCTTTAAGTTTAGTATCTATCAAGGATACCACACGAGGATTTTCATAAAAATCCCCCCCCCCGAATTACATGGAACATTTTTCGACATTTTCAAATCTCTAAAAATGGCGCTCATTTTTAATATCATACGTTAAAGATATTTACATGGCAGATAAAATTAATATCCCGAATTTCTTGGGAATACCCCTGAAGTCATCTCATTCTGAATGATTTTTCCATAATTGATAAATTGTAAGAGAGAGAGACAAAACGTTATCTCACAAAAAATGTAAATCTCGTTAAAACACACACAATTTATGTCATACATAGTTTTTCATAGGGCTAACCATTTCAGAAATAATGTCTGTTCTTGAATTTAATTTTAAGTTATAAACTTTTCTGAACGGGAAGTTCTCATCCATTCCATGTCTGTTTGTTATAGAAGGAGAACCGAGCGCATAGGTGACATTTTTTAAAAGATTTGAATATCGTTTTAACTTAGTATATTCCCCAACTCCCCTTCTAATTTTATGGAACTAAGCAATAAGATGATTTCTAGCAACGTTTATCTTAGTATGATGTAGATAAAAGAATAATCACTTGTTAGATTGTTTGCGGAATAGATACAGAAAGGTATGAAAATGGAATACAGCAGAATTTTTCCTCAGTTTTAGACCTACTAGCCTGTCTAGTTATATAATTATCGGATATTGCAAGATTGGCTGAGAATGTAAGTTAAGAAAAGGTTACAGCGAACTAACTCTTACATATGTTCATGCATGTTCATGAAATGCAGCGGAAGACAATAGAAGCAAGAGATGGAGACTCATTCAAAGGCGGGTTGTGTTGTATGACAGCTGTGGAAGGGCTTGTACATATTTGGTGAACTGTCAGGGAAGTTGTTAGCACTTGTCTTACTTTCACAACTTTTCTGGGGGTGGCTGACAGTTGATATGTTATAGAACAATGGTTTCTCTGCCAGAGGCAACCAGAGCTTTACAATATGCTCAGCGGTTCACTTTTGAACCTAGTAAGCCAACCTCTGCCTGGTGTCGCCTCCCTTCATTCTCTCGATAAGAAGCAATATGCTTCAAGAATATCAATATACTCTCGAAGCGAGTATTACCATTCCTAGGTGACGCAATTTCTCGGATGCGGAGCATTGTTAATGCACAGACTGAGCTGATGCGCATCTCAGAAGTTGGAATGGTTTAGGCCAGAGTTGTATTTCAGAACCCTTGAAGATCTGAGCGGTCAATCTTGTGCATGGTGCATGAGGAAACCTGGAAATAGGAGCAGCTGCGAAGAATGAGAGAGAATGATAGACCAGCTCGTGGTTGAGTGCTCCTCAACGCTTGTTTGATCTTCTTGATTGGGCAGAAATCAATAAATTTTCCATCTTGTATTTTTACTTGCTCTAGCACGTTGGTAAAATGTACATCGTGGGTAGAGAAGGTATTGTATTAAAATAATAAAAGATTAGCTTCGACACCAAGATTTCACCGGAAATTCATGTTTTGAGGACCCACGAAACCAAAAAGATGTATTGTAGAAAAATTTCAATGTGTGTGTCCTTGCGTGTGTGTCTGTGGACAGCATAACACAAAAACGATTGGTCGGTTAAAAACCAAACTTGGTGTCTTCCAAGGATGCAACACGAAAATTTTCAGACAAATTCCCACCTTAAATATCCTTTATATGGAAAGATATTAAAATTTTGTTATTCTCAAAATGGCTTTAATGATTAAAAGTCCGTATATTAAAGATATTTGGTACATTACAAATAAAATGTATATCTTGAATTTTCTGGGAATATTCGCTAAGACCCCTTCACTCTGGGTCACTTTTGCATAAACCGTTAGAGATAGACAAAAACTTGACACACAAAAAAAGTAGATCTTAAAACACACAATATACATTATAGCTGTACAATTTTTCTTGCGAGTTAATCGCTTCCGAGTTATTCTTTGTTATTGGTTTCAATTTCAAACTACTTAATGTTTTCTCAAACCAAGTCTTTCGTTTCAGCTCTCTTTTGTTTTATTCTTGGTCTTTGCAAAGAAAGCCGAATTTCAAGTCTTTCGTATTGCGATAATGTTTTCAGTCTAAATATGACTTTAACCTAGTGCATTTCGTTATTCATATTAAAAGGAACTAACTATTAAAGCAATTTCTGCTACTGTTTATCTCGATCAGCATGAAATAGAATAATAAGCCTTTGTAACAATAGTTTTACAGAATGGGTACAGAAAATCATATGAATGTACATATTTTAACAATAAACTAAAACTCTATGGCAAGTGTCATGGTCCACATTCTGATGATATATATATTTGCATATTTTAGTTGTGCCATAAGAATTGTTAGCTCTGCACAAATCCTTATTATTGGTTCTTAATTATAAAACCGCATATTTATAGTCTATTTTGTGCCTTTTTTAATTTAAAAATAACTTTACTTAAGTTTAAGGCCTGTGTCAAAAACAATTTCCTAAATTTCTTGTCAGATTTTTCAGCAAGAGCATGTCAAGTGGAATATACATCAAACACTACCATAGTTATGAACTTAAGATATTTTCCGGCTATACAGAGTTATGGTTGATTTCCTCATTGCTTTTTGGATCTTCCTACATTTCTTCTACCAGTTGGACGTAATTTAAAACTTGGAGAGGATTACAGTACTACATAGGGGGAAAATCTACTTATACATACAAACTTCTATATTACTACAATGTTATACCTATACAGAGTGACTCCAAAAAATGGGAAATTTTGAAAGCTGTTGTGGCAACGCTGAGTGATAGCACCGAATGGCATACAGAAGGCTGCTCACACGGCCTTGCAATTTAGTAAACATTGAGCAATGGAACGGTGCACAGAGTGCCTTTGCGGTAAAGTCCTATTACAGGAATGGAAGCCCATGAGCTGCCCCATTTTCCTGCCAACTGTTGGTTTTAGCAAGACGGAGCAACAGCACTTACAGCGCAGATATAAATGCAAGTGTCCGATTGTTTGGTAACCGTGACATTTCAAGGCACGGTGACAATGCATGACCCGCAAAATCGCCGGTCTGACAGCTTGTGATTTTTTCTTGTGGGGACACCTTAAGAGCGCGGTTTACCGTACTCGACCTGCTACCACGAAGAACTAAAACAAGAATAAGAGGATAAATCTCTAGGATTCCTGTTGAAATGTTAAGTCGAGCTATGCATAACGTTCCTATCAGGTTCAGGAATGTGATTGTGATATCCAATAATGACATACTCTGCACCATATATTGGCATAAATAAATATGTGTAAAGTAATTTTGCTCATTCATTAATCTCCATTCCAAAATTTCCCATTCTTTTGAGTCACCCTGTACCTACTTTTTCTACTTGTATAGCAGCTATACCCATATATAAATTTATATATTCTCGTTTTAATAAATCTTAGTTTTAAGCCTTTTAGTAGATAATGTCACATTTTGAAAATGTTAGTCTTTTTTAGGTAATTTATCAAACATTTTAGGTCATCAATATCCATTCCTTAGTAATTATAACATTTGGATATGTTCATGAGAAAAATAGATGTATTTGAAAAATGGCTAAACACTATAACACAAATGTCACAGTTTTCTTTGTATCGCTCCACATGATCAGCGACAGTTCAACACAAACCGCCATTGATGCACGAAACACCTTTCTTAGCATTTCAAGAGAAATGTTAAAGCACCTCTTCCGGGAGACGCACCTTGATAGGCAATTGAGTTGATCTTGACTCTCCTCTTCAGATCCTACTAATGTGGCATAAAGTTACGAATAATTTATTGGAAATTAGAAGGGCTCCATCCTGTTGGAAAATCACTGTTCCGAAAACGTCATTCTACTACAGATGTATTTGAAGGATCATCTCAAGTATATCGAGATATGCTGTTTATCACTCTGGACACTACGAAGATCAGCTGTTCCTCCTTTGCTCTCTGGAAGCTATGCGGGAACGTGGCCGAGAAAGAGCCATGATGGATCACTTGTAAAGAATTTCATTCAATATATTGGTTCGCAGCGATAACATCTCTTTATCTCACCAGGTATCGAAGCTTTATAATTACTCTGTATACAATGTAATAGTTAGCTTCTCATTGTGTACCAGTGCTAATTAGTTGAGACAGTACGAATACACACGTGCCATGTGAGTTGCACATCATGTTCACTGGCAAATGAAAATGTTACCAGAAGTCGGATTACAATTGTGTTCACGAGCGCTCCTATTATGCTGCATCTATGACCAGATGGTTCTTGGATTTTTGCGGGGTTTATTAAGTAAAACGAATAATTACCTATCTTCTTGCAATCATTAAACTTGCCCTAAATTCGATTTTAAGACTATTTTTAAACGTTGGTTTGTTAACAATGTTTCTAGTATTGTTTCTTACTACGTAGCTTCCACTTACATTACTTTACTTTGCAACCTGTGGATCCTGTTTTGAGATAAGACACAAAGTCCAACTCTAAGATGTAGATCAAGTCAGAAATTACATTTATGGATTCCTCTTGATAATTATTAATGCATTTATTTACAAAGATTAACTTTGATTGCATTTTTCAGAGGTGACAATTTTGCATAATTTGAAATTACCTAGGTACATGTCTGCTTCTAAAAACTAATTCGTGCAGTATGCATTTTTAGAAGTCATGTATATTTATTTGCAACACTAACAAGAATTATAATTGCAATAATTGAATTCATTGAATTTTCCTATGAATTTAACGAAAACCTTTGTTAGATTGAATATATTTATTATTCATAGCTTGTGTTCTATATCTATAATTTTATTAACAATTTTCTTTATCGTAATAATATTAACTACTTTCCTATAAAAATATTAATTATTACTAGTATTTTTTGATTGGAATGAAATCCTTCTCTGTATAGAAGATGCGAGTAATGAGGAATTTTATTAATTCTGACCTAAATTTGTTTTTGCAATTCCACTAATGCAATTCCATTAATGAGATGGACGTGAATTGAATAAAAATGTATTATTGTAATAAATCCCTTTTTGGAATGTCTGCAAGGTATTTTTTGGCTCATGAAACTCTTGTCAGTGTCTAGTCTATTTGTTATACCTCAGTTTTTGTAAACGTTTCTGGGTTATTTATTACAAATAACCATCATTACGGCTAGTATATTTTTAATGGCAAAATTCCAAAATTGTTGAATAGCGGTTTGCAGAGGGTTGATTGTCTTGCACCTACCATTATTCTTATTACCTTTTTGGCATGATAAAAACTTTTTAGACATCTACCAAATTTTCCCAAAATATTATTCCATAGATCATCAATGAATAAAAATAAGCATAATTGAATTAAAAATAACAAAAGGTTTTAGTTCACTATAGTATTTTACTCCACTTCAAAGTTAAATAAATGCATCAACAAATAAATATATAAACCATTGGAAACGGATGTTGGGCAGGAGTTTACGTTTTGTTTATCTTACAGAGTACAAAAAGCAGATACTGGAGGTAGAATTTTCAAATTGTAATTAAAATCTGGGGTTTCCAGTTATTTAAAAGGGCAGTCATAAAAATCCGAGGCTTCAGACCAAATTTGTGATGCTTCTTTTTATTATCAGTCTTTCTTTTTCCCCTATTTAAAAGACTGCATATTCTGTGATTTTTTAAAATTTACAAGTGCTAATTTAAATATGAGAGTGCTCGGAATTTCTAATGATGAGCGCATCCTTGTTTTGTCCCTTTTTCAAACTATTTTTTTTTCGCATAAAAAGTCCCTTGCGGAAGAACTTTGATCATACTGTAATGACATTTAAGGAATTTGTTTTATAATTTGGTCTGGGTTATGATCATATGTAGTTGAATACTTATCTGGCAAAAATATTTTTAAAAAATAAGTATTTAATTAAGAATTACAGATACAAAAATTTCCACATTTTTCTTTTTTATATAGGAAAATCCAGACTTAACTTTATTTTCATGTATACATTCTTATCAAATATTATAAATGCAACACAAAATCTGTTTCTCAAGAAACACTTTGAATAGAACAATTGAACTATTATTTAAAAATCAATAAAACTTAAATTATTTGAATTCTATGGCTGAAACCAAATCTGATTTGTTCCATTTACATAACTTTTTCTAGCTGATCTGCAAACAAACTTTTCTTACAAAAGAGTATTCTTTTATCTACATCATGCTAATAGAGATAAACATTATCCGAAATTGTCTTCTTACTTCCGTCCTTGTAAGTAGAAGGAAAATAAGGGAATGCACTAAGCTAAAACGATTTTCAAATCTTTTAAAAGTCGGTTCGCTATGTGAAACAATTGAGGTTCGGTTCGCTTTTCATGGTCCCGTTTAAGAAAAGTTAGGTAGTTTAAATTGAAACCAAGAACAAGAAATATCTAAATCAAGATGCCCGAGCTGCAGAGGAGTATGGATCTGATTTAGAAAGTAAACTGAATAGCCTAATGCCTGGTATGAAAGTGAGGAAGTTGGTTAAATGAAATAAAGCAGAATTGGACGACAGAAAAGGTGATGTTTTTTTTTTTTTTGATAGTATTTAATGCCCACTTTATTACCATGGCACCGGAGGCGATGACTCTGATAATACGTGGAATGAAGATGAAGCACCGGTGGAATATGATGGCGTGGGAAACCGGAGAAAACCTGCCCCAGCACTGCTTTGTCCACCACAAATGCAACATGTGGTCGTTTTGGATCGAACCCGGGCCACCTAAAGGCGATGGTGGAGCAATTGGTGGAATGGATGGCGGGGGAAGCAGGAGGACCCGAAGAAAGGGTACCCAGACGCCGCTTCATCCACCACTAAGCCCACATGTCACCTGGCATTGCTCAGCATAGATGGTAGCGGCTGCGGTGGTGTTGACAGTAGTCGTAGTTGTCGTCGTCGTGGTCGTAGCAGTAGCAGTAGTAGTGGTGTGATAGTGAATATTATTGCATCAATTGCGTCATAGTCGCATGGGTCGGGTGACCGTACATGCTCTCCAAAAATACCTGAAATGAAAATATTACCTACCCTCATTTTATATATATTATTCACAACACTGGAATTACATATGCACGCATGCATATACGCGCGCGCTACATCAGGACAACAAACCAGGTGAGAGGCTAGCGGTCTAACCACTCTTGCAAGATACCATTGGTATTTATCTCTTCATTTTCAATATTGTATCAGTAGTTTCTTTTGCAGTGGTTGTCACATTTGCCTTGGTATGCGAGTCATCGCAGTTGGAGACCTTGGGATGCGTAAACAACACAGGAAAAGCGGCACTACGGTAACACGAACCATCGGAATGCGAGACGTCTTGATTCTTCTCGAGCTTCGAGATACGTCCGGAAGCTTTACATAAGGGTTCACAAAGCTCTGAGACATTATTTTCTATCTATGAATGATGGAAATCTAAAGCCTCTTGGTTTACCAGTTATGCAAAGTCATCCACAATGAAGAGGTCTTCAGAGCCTACTGCCAGAAATTTCAAGATATGCATTTTATTTATCAAGTAAATATATTTATATGTGGCATATTCATTTGAATTAACATAAGTATATTGACAAAATAAGCTTTTTAAGAATAATTTGTTGCAGAATATGTAGAGACAGTCATGTAATTAGAATGCATCAAACCTTTTTTAATTATTGTGTGAAACTTCTTTTATTCATCTACCTATCCATTTGCGTGCTAACGAGAAATATCGCAGTTTAAAATACCTCACCAAACAGTGGAGAACTAACAAAGCAGAGATGGATGCAACTTTTATTACTAATTAGGGTAATTGTAGCTTTAAGTAACTTAATTTAGTTACTGCTAGTATTTTTCCCCCAGGGGCCAAGTTGAAATAGAACCCAGTTAGCCATATTCGTCTCTGTTAATGAGATATCTTTATGGGCGCGGCTGGAGCACATTGTGGGCTATCCACTCAGCCCTTCTACGCCTAATTAAGACGAGAGGCTATTATGAACATTATTATATGAAACGCGTGTGATAATGCCCGGTGTAAGGCATTAGCTTTTGTAGCAACCTCGGTAATATCAACAAAAGAAAGTTGCCATACCTCAATGAAAAAAAAAAAAGGGCTTTACCTCTTCTGTAAAAACTATTCTCAGAAAAGCTTATTCTTTTGTCTACTTCATGCAAATCAAGAAAAGTATTAGCAGAAATGGATTCACTATTTAGTTCCTTATACCTAGATGAGAAATAAGGGAATACATAAGTTTAAGCCATAGTCAAATTTTTAAAAGCTGTCACTATGCGATTTAAATTTGGTTACCCTTATACAGGCAGGAGAAACACAAGAGAAAAAGAAATGACAAATATCCGTTTGAGAAAAAAAGGTATTTTAAAACTGAAGCAAATAGCAAGAAATATCTCGATAAGCGTTAATTCTCCAAAAAAATATGACATAAATTGTGTGTTTTAATAAGATATGCGTTTTTGTCTATTTTTTTACGATTTATCAGTTATACAAAAGCCATTGCAAATAAAGAGGACTTCAGAAGCTATTCCCAGAAAATTCAAGATATGCATTTTATTTGTTACGTAAATATATTTAATATACAGTATTTTAATCAAAATCATTAACTTTTCCATATAAGAAGCAGTTCGAGAATTTTCTTGAGAATCTTTGTGTTGTATCCTTGAGAGATGCTTAAATTTAACATCAAGTTTCGTATTTAACCGACTTTTCTTTTTTAAATATTCTGTTCACAGACAGCCAGACACATACACATACACACACAACCTTTCCCTAATTTTTGGGAGGATACAGATTGCTCTAAAGTTGTACTTCCAGTGAAATACTGATATCAAAATTTTGGGTGGAATCCAATACCTTCTTTACCTATGTACTTTATATTAAGTAGAGAAAATAATATAAGCATATTAATTAGAGTGTGATAATCATCCAGTGACCGAGCGATAAGTGTGAGGCTTGTGTTCGAGAAGTCGAGGATTTCATTCTCTTGGATTTCCTAATCTAATGTTGGGTTTTTTGTGCTTTTCCCTGGTCGGTAGGTAAATGCTGAGCTGGAAGATAATAGCATGTTGTTTTCTTTGGGACATCTCAGACGCTTGATAGGCAATCATATCTCCAATACGGAAATATTCCAATACCGGCAGATCAACAGATTTGTCAACATACGATTTCTTCTTGTGGGGGTCCTGAAAAGCAAAATCTTCTGTCATCCACAAGATATTGAAGAAGTCAAACATAAATTTGTTAATTAAGGGTCTCACACCCCCGTCAAAATATTGCACCGGAAGAAGGATGATTTGCGATCGAGACACAAAGGGTGTTTGCAGAGAACTGGCGGCCATCTTAGCAATGTAATATCTAAATAAAATAAGAAATTATCTGGTGGAGAGACTAGCATGCATTTCCTCAACGGAGAGACTCCAACATTTCCTCAACATCCTCAATGAAACCTTTCCCCCCATCCTTTCCCTCTCGAACCACGTCAATCCGATACGAACTCGTAAATTATTTTGGATTTTATATATTCAAGTTTCTTTCACCGTATTTCTTCCTTGTGTGATTAAACAAAGTTTGATGATGTTCTCTTCCTTTGGCTTCCACATTCTAAACCAATATTTCACAACTTGTTCCATTACCTTGCTTTTATATCCCGATCTTCCTAATCCTATTAAAGTAATCTTATTAAGCGAAGATTTGGGTAGGCTTATGACGTCTGTTTGAAATAATCTATTTATCACATTTGTTGCTTTCCATCCTTCGTTTTGCCCCGGATTTCAGTACCTTACAATATCATTCAACTCTCTACCATTGCTTCAATTAATCTTTCCAGCCGTTTGATTTTCATATTTGCTCTCATGTTCATTTTCCTTTGGCCAATGCTTTACTTTTATGATTACTCCATTTTCCATTGCTGGATGGTCTAACCCCAACTTTAGCTCCCATAACTTCCCATTTCTCTTGTTGTTTTTTCGATTTTTTTTTTTTTTTTTTTTTTTTTTTTTTTTTTGCAGCTTATAACCTTCCTATACCACCATATCTTAGACTTTGTTTTATTGATCTTCAGACCCCAAACTCTGAAACTCTGTGTGAATGTATTCTGTAGTTTCTAGTGGCCGCTTTTAATCCTACACCACTTAAAGAATCTGTAAGATAATCTGCAAAAATCAAAATGGCATCTCTGTACTATTTAAGTTGGCAGATGTCACTAAGTTTTACTTTCTCTACACGTACTACGTATATAGAGTGCATATAAGGTATAGAGAAGGTATTGCATTCCACCCAAACATCCGATACCGAGATTTCACTGGAAATACATATTTTGGGTCCCCCTGAATCCAAAAACAAAGCATTTTTGGAAAAAGGTCCGTGTGCGAGTGTGTGTACGTGTGTATGTCTGTGTAACTGTGGACAGCATAGCTCAAAAACGAATACACCGTTAATTCCCAAACTTGGTATTTAAGTTTGGTATCTTCCAAAGATGCGACACGAAGATTTTAAAGAAAATCCCCCCACCACCAACTACCCTTTACATGGAACTTTTTTCGAAAATGTTGACTTTCTTAAAAATGGCTCTAACGATTTTGATTAAAACATCGTATATTAAAGATATTTACCCGAAAAATAAAATGTATATCTTGAATTTTCTGGGAATAGCCTTTGAGGGCTACTTTATTCTGGATGCATTTTACGGAATTTTGCATAACTGCTGAACCGTAAGAGATGGACAAAAACTTACCATACACAAAATGTTGAGCACATTAAAACACACAATTTATGTCATATACATTTTTTCGTAGAGTTGATTGTTTTTGAGATATCCCTTGTTTTTGTTTTCAGCTTTGAGAAACGTATACTTTCTCACACAGGAATTTGTCAACTCCTGTCGATACAAACAAAGGAACTTCAGTTACATAGCAACCAGCTTTTGACCATCACCTTAATCTATGGTACTCCCATATTTCTCTTCTGCTTACAAGGAAGCAAGTAATAAGACTATTTCTGTTAATTGTTTCTCGATTAGCATGAAGTAAATAGAATTATAAGCTTTTTAACAATAATTTGTTGCAGCGATGTACAGAAAGGCATGTGAATGGTACACATCAGATTTTTTCTAACATGTTTTCGTTGCTCTCTTAGTGTAGTGCTTACCATGCTAGTTTTTATACCCAAGGTCACGGTTTAAAACCCTGCGGAGGGCGCTGAATTTTTCGGGGGTAAAAATCCTTAGCATGGCTTCCTTCGGAAGGGAAGTAAAGCCATTGGTCCCGTACCGTAGATTTACGCCACGTAAAAGAACCTCAAACTTGATAAAGGGACTTCTGAGTAAAACTAAGCGGTATTTCGCGCCCAACATAGAATGGGACGCTATGAGCCACAGTATCTAAAGAGCGTCCACAAATAAGACTCAATTTCCATTTATAACATGTTTTCAACAAATCAATGATTTTCAAATAATCTCAGAGCCACCGTTGCAACCGTTTCTGTGATTTTTTGTCTGTAATTCATCCTATAACACATTTCATATGTAGTTATTATCTTTATAAGTATTTGAATTACTTTTATAAAATTCTGACTTGTTCCTTTTCTCCTCAGTTTAATCCAGAGAGGTTCTTAGAAATTGTTTCGAAGGTCTTTTCTAAGTCTGCAATTAATAAGTGTAGTCTACCAATTTTGTTATTCAGATAGTTATCTACTTAAGGCCAGTGGGAAGTGTAAGCATTATGAGCCTAACCCCAAAACATGATTTAAATGTTTTTTCACACAAGCCGTGTGAGGATAGGAGTTGGATAGGTAGGGTCAGATTGAAAAATTCAATGTGATAGCTGGGATTTGAATCCACATCTCACCGTCTCTAGCCAGTTGCTGAACCGGAATGGTATTAAATTTCTCAACTGAATCCATGTTTCCCGGTAAACCACAAGGTGATCTCAAATATCTCTTTATTTTTCTCAAAAATTATAAGTTTTAAAAAAATGCATCTAGACAAAGGAAAAACTGATTCCTTTAAGCTCATTTTATCAGAAAACAGCTGTAGAGAGAGCCTAATTGAAGCATTATGCTCCAACAAACTAAAGAAATTAAACTGCGGATAGAATTTATGATTGTACATGTTTTTTCTCTGTGAACTAAATTGAATCAAAATGTACGTCCATATGTTTAAACAAATCCTCGTTAAAAGTATATACTTAAAATGTTAATATATTTCAGTGCATTTAATAGATTACCTCATATAAGACCTGCAACATTTATAATTTTTGAGAAAAAGGAACATGTGTTTGAAAGAAAATGTTATTTTGAGATAATTGCAATTGAAATGTAATTTCAAAAGTATGACTAATAGTGCATTACAGAGGAGTAGTCATCATTAGACGCATCCTGTGCTGCCTCATGATTTTCAATTTTTTATGTATTTTGACCTGGCACTCCTTAGATGAAGCCTGTCATGCCACTTACCAGAAAATATGTGTTGAGAGTTTATAATTTTTTTAGCACAAGAAACCGATAACTTCAAAGCTTAAAGCATAATAGGTATATTGTAAAAAAACTCTCTTTTCTAGAATAAAAACTCTGTATTTTTCCTCAAACTGATTACAATCTTCTCACAAATAACTGACTTTCGTAACAATTCTGACGTTTAGTTTCCTTTCAACGTTCGTTGCGGCGACGAAACAGCTCGCTATGAAACTCCAATCGAATTCACTGTTGCGCGCAATGTATTCCCAGTTAAAACTACGCACCTGGCAGAACTTCGTTGCCCTATTTATATTTGTTGGTTACGTCACTGGAAACTTCTAGAAACAGTCGCACGTGCAAAACCACCGCAGCGCACAAACTCACTCAGGCTTTACAATGCGCGTCCTTGACGTTATAGAACCTTCCTCGAATCTGGGACCTCCGGGTGAGAAATCAGCTCGCTGACCACTCGACTACGGAGGCAGTCAACAAATTATTGTTAGTAAGCTTATTCTTCTATTTCATACTAAAACATAGTAGAAACGGTCTTATTATTCAGTTCTTTATAAGTAGAAGGGAAATAAGGGAATACACTAGACAACACTGATAGTCAAAAGTTTTAAAATGTGGTTGCTATGGCATTGAAATCCGTTTCTTTGCGTGGCCAGGAGTTGGGCAAGTTCCTGCATGAGAAAAGTTAAAGTATTTTAAAACTGAAATCAATAATAAAGAATATCTCGAAAATGGCCAACTCCGTGAACAAAATGTATATGAAATAAATTGTGTGTTTTATAGTAATCTACATTTTTCTGTACAATAAGTTTTTGTTTATCTCTTACGGTTTACCGGTTATGCAAAATTCAATAAAAAAAGCATTCAGAATAAAGAGGTCTTCAGAGGTTATTCCTAGAAAGTTCAAGATACATGTTTTATTTGTTATTTACATCTTTTAAATACAAAAGATTTTAACTAAAATCATTATAGCCATTTTTGAGAAAATCAAAATTTTCGAAAAAAAGTTCAATGTAAAGGGTAGTTGGGGTGGGGATATTTTCTTGAAAATCGTGTCGCAAGTTTGGTATTTAACGGTCTTTACAACTATGCTGTCCATACACACACACGCGGACCTTTTTCTGAAAAGTTTTTTTTTTGAGTCAGGGGGACCCAAAACATGTATTTCCGGTGAGATCTCGGTGTCGAATTTTGGGTGCATTACAATATCTTCTATATACACTATCTATGTACATAGTACGGGTAGATAAAGTACTAAACGAGAATAGGTAAGGAAATGATTATGAATGTATTACATTTTCTTTTTCAATTCTATAATAGCTCGTTTCGACGAGTGAAGCTAAAAGGATTCTAAAGCGGTGGCTACTTTATCTTCCAATCAATGGAGATAAATTAAAACAAGTATCTATTAAATATATCAGTAGTATAAACGTCAAATCCCTCTCAGGAAATTGCATGTTTTACAGAGAAAATCAGCTATGATATGTTGCTTCTACCAAGCACGTTTATTCTTCGCTGACTGCTTCTCAACGGATCGTCTTTTAATCACTGTAATCTTCGCAGCCTCAGAATCGGAACGTATACTTGGTAAGGAACCACATGTCGCTTCATAACTACTTTTTTAATCGACCGTTTAAACTCAATTGTTCTGTAAAGTGTGATTAAAGGTTGACAGTGGACTCTGCTCGTTTATTCAGAATACAGATTGGTGTACCAGCTGAATACTAATGCAACGCCAATGAGCTCGAGATTGATCCATTCTAACCTATAAAAGAGATAATTATTGTTATCTGACTTTTTGTTTTGAAGGTAATTCCAAAAGTCATTTCGTCAAACTCTATCATTCTTTCTCTTCCGAAAAGCTTAATTTTTCTGGTGGTCTTAGTGGTAACTGCTTTATTCCAAAATACTAAGTGATTCTAGTTGCTTGAAGAAGGGATGACGAATTACTTCTTCGTACATTTCTTAATCAATAACTTCCCTCCCCAAGCATTCCTTGTCGGTGTTAATGGTTTTCCAAACAAATACTACTACGGTATCGTTTAAATCACAGGGTTACACCTCAGCAGTTCATCATCTAGCAACTCTGTTCAGTCACTTTCTTCAGTCGTAAACCACATCGCTACGGAAACGCCCGATTAATTACTTTGCCAAATAGGGTGAAATTTCCTTTTTAAGCAAATGCGAGGTCAGTTAGCCTATTCTCTTCTATTTGTAAACTCTAGGAATACTGTTGGCCATAGATCTCCGTTAATTTTTCCCTTAATAACATTCAAGTATTATTTCATGTTGCACCTCCAATAAGTTGCAGAACATCGAGCAGCACCCTTTCAACACCAACAGTACACTTAAATTAAATTTTATATGTTAAGAAAGCCTTTGACGTAATATGACTCTTCTTATCCAATAAAAATATGCTCCTCCACTACTATAATTGTTACTATACATTGATTCTTAACAGTTCTTATCCACGTAGTAACCGTCAGCTCACACTTTTGTAAAGAAGGCATTCTTCATACTGACACATGAAATTGTTATTTTTACATATAAAACTATGGTATTTTAGCCACCAGGAGTCTTCCATTTATCATTCACAGACTACAGTGCTACTAGGGCGTACAATGTGTCCTTAGAAAATATAAGAATTACACTCGTAGCATTGAAAATAGTTTGTATTTAGTAACCGTCGTCTTGAATCAACAATCTTAGGCTTCTATTTAAAAAGCTTAACACTAAAAGAGATAAAAGTCTCGACAAAATGGATGCGGCGTTTGGTCTAAATGGAGTCGCAATCGTGTGACCAATTCGGAAGCTGGTTTGAAACTTTGCCGTCGAAATCCTGACGAGTTTCTACGTCGATACATAACTGCCAGTGAAGCATGGATACACTACTACCCTCCAGAGACAAAAGTGCAGTCGAAACAGTCAGTTTTCAAAGGCGAACCGGCTCCGAAGAAAATGCAAAGGTTGTGAAATCTGCAGACTAGGTGATGACCTTGGTGTTTTGGGATGCACGCGGAATTATTTACATTGGTTACTTGCAGAAATGAAAAACGATAAATGGGAGAGTATTATACATCGTTATTGCATCGGTTGAACGAAGAAATTGAGAAAAAAAGCCGTCATCTGGCAAAGAAAAAGATTCTCTTTCATCAAGGCAATGCAAGATTGCACACCTGCGCAGTTTCGATGGCGAAAATTGTAGAATTAAGGTTCAAATAACAAGATTTACCGAATTCGCCAGTTTTGGCCTCCAGTGACTTTTTTATTTCTAAACTTGAAAAAGTGGCTCAGCGGAAAATAATGCATGTCAAACGAAGAGGTGACCTCCCAAACAGAAGCCTAATTTGAGAAACTTCCGAAATTCTATTTTTGAAAGGCTTAAAACAATTGGAGCTCAGTAAAGTGTATCGAGCTAAAAGGAGGTTATGTTCAAAAATAAAAAATCTACCAAAAATAATATATTTTTCTAAGGACCTATTGAGCGCCCTTCGTACTTTTGCCATCTACCTTTACTTGTTTACTTGGAGAAGTATAAAACTCCAAGTCGTAATTTTCTCCCAACGAAGAATACTGCGGCCACGAACGGGAAGTAGGTGGCAGGCTGTGTCTTTGTGATAGCATGTTGGGCCCTTTACCTCTATGTCTGATATTTCACTTTAGGCCAGTTCTTTAGAACAAAGAGTACGCGAAACAAAACGCTTTATGTGGCCTCGGCGTATTACCCTAGGAAATCATTCTATCTAGTGCTATGGGACCTTTATAACAGACTTCTATTGCCGATTGCCGAGTTGAAGTCAGTTGAGACAGTCGTCAAAAAGTTCAGTATAGTTGACAGCTGAGAGAAGCTGAGGATAGCTGAATCTCGAGCGACGATAAAGTTGTTGCGAAACAAGTGGTGTCTTAATTTGTTATAATATGCTCACTAATCAGGAGGAAATCAAGTGAGAAATCCGTATTGTCATAACCAAACACCACTTTTACATTTGTGATCTGTGTTTAGTACTTCGAAACTTCCATTCCTTTAGTAACATTCCTCTACTATATATTGATTGCATAAGTGCTACTGTCTGTACAGGAAACTTGGGAACCTGGCAAAATATTACAAAATCCAAAGGTTCTCAATATCGGTTAGGAGTGAATACTTCTAAATATTCTACGCTTCGCCATCTCGCTTATCACTACGTACTGCTTTTTCAGCCCCTCCAAAACACTGCCCAACATTTTGCAATTACACCGTACATTTACCTCACAAGCAATATAAATGTTTTATTAATTAATTCCGTTTAAACCTATTTTATGAACTGGTTTCATATACCAGGCAAGCTCACAGTATTGATTCTGGTTTTTCGTACAAAATGTTACAGTTTTGAGCTATGCATTCATTTCAGTCCTAGGAATAGATACTAAACGGTTTGGAGGTTTCTGAAGTTCTCAAATCTGAAAATTTCACTACCTATTAATATCAAACCGTATTCTGATCTCTTATTCTAAGGAAAAATTAATGCGTCGTAATTTTCTAAAGCAAGGGGAGAAAATGAAGCATTAAATACTTAAAATTTCTGATGCCTCAACATTTCTGATTGTATGAAGGTTTCGAGATAAGGGATGTTTTAGTTTCTGTCAGTCTCACATCTGTTGCTCTAAGTATTGCATTTAGAGTTGTTTTAACTCCTCAAGTCAAGTTTAAGGTAGTTTTATGGCATTGTTTAAAAGTCTCAGAGTAAGATAGCTAGTTTTGAATAAGTCGTTTTGCTTGTTCCCGAGGGCACATCCCTTCACTTAATTTAAATCTTTCTTCTCTAACTGCAAAAGATAAGTTTAAGAAGACACATTACTGGAGCTAAATTGTACGTACAATTACATATATTTACCTCTTAAATAGGCTGCATATGAAATAACTGTATGTTTCAGATTCTCAAGTGGCACTCAACAAAACTTACCGACAGATTTATAAGTAGAACAGCTTAACTTTACAAGTATTTTTGTATAATATACGGAGTAGAAGAGTTATAAATTACGAATAGAAGGTATTGAAAGGAGCAAACATATCCTCAATATCTTCAGTTAATCTCAAAATGTTGTATCAAAAATAAATAACCTATTACGAATATAGGATGACACAGAGAATGCAATACCTTCCCTATGCACTATGTAAGAGCTAGAGAAAATAAAAAATCACTCAGCTGGTAAAAGAAAAATTCGATCTATTCATTGTGCAACAAATTATTCATGTCTGCTTCAGTTAATGGAGAAAAACTTAGCAGTATTGGTTTTATTACTTAGTTCCTTATAAGTAGAGGGGAAATAAGTAAATATGTTAGGCTAAAGTGACAGTCTTAATCTTCTAAAAACTGGACGCTAAAGCAAGCCAAGGGTAAAACAAAACACTAACGAATGTTGACTTCCCGTTTGAGAAAATGTTAACTATCGGAAATTTACACCAATAGACAGGAATATCTCATAAATCGTTAACTCTACAAAAATGTATGCCATAAATTTGTATTTTAAGAGATTTGCATGTATTGTGAGGCGAGATTTTTGTCTATTACTTACCGTTTACTAATTTTGCAAAAGTCCTCTGAATGAAGATGAATTCAGAGATATTCCCACAAAATTCAAAATATGTATTTTATTTGTCATGAAAATATCTTAAACATACATTATTTTAATTAAAATCGTTAGAGCTATTTTTGGAAAATAAAAATTTTCGAAAACCGTTTTATGTAAAGCGCTGTTTCGGTTGGGGGATTTTCCTGAAAATCTTGGAAGATACAGAAGCTAAAGTCAAGTTTGCTATTTAACGGACTTTTTTGTATGGAATACAATAACTTCTCTACTTATTATATGCATTTGGGCATTGACAGCAATTTTTTTAATTTAAAGTCCTTGACGTGGTAGGTCATATTAGACAATGAATGAAATGGATGAAATACAAATGAGCTTGGGGTCCATAGAGCTTAGAGATACTCGACATTCGTCGAAGGATAAGAGAAACCCTCGGAAAAAACGGAATAACTCACCCTAACCGAGACTTGAACTCGGGTACACTTGAAGAGGAACAAAAGCGATGTACTTGAGAGAATGACTAGATGTATGGTAGAGATGATATAAATATCCGATTTGGCTTTCTTGAATTTTATTTGGAGGTTAAGTTGTACCAAAAATCCATTGATAAAACATGGTGCGAATGATTTATTACATTTTCATGACTTTCCCTCCCCCCCCCCCAAAAAAACGTGACTTATAAATACCGTAGTAATAGATAATCTACAATAAACATGCAGACGGTCTTTGGAAGCGTCTAGTTATTAATAACTAACATTTAGATTTAAAATTGACGGCAATTGTTCATTGAGTTAAATTGAAATTGCAGCTACCTACCCGATGGTCCAATTATTTGACTATGCAGAAATCCCTTTGTGCATTAAAAGAGTTTCAGAACTCGACAGGGTTATTTAAATTTAAGGAGATTTTGGTATAAAAATTATTTTTGCACCAAAAATTATTTGTGGTGCAAAAAGTGCACAGTACTTTAAATTACATATTTACAATATTTTATTCTGGTAGGATGGATGTAATACATATTTTGGAAGTCATTTTAAAGCAATGCGATAGTTAAATTACTCTATGTCAAATTTAAATCTATTTTCTCAAGTTATTTTCCCATATTCAAAATCTATCTTCTTGTACAAAAACACAGCAAGATCTCTGAATTTTTCCCCCAAAACACTGCAGAATGTGCGTAATAAAATATCGTTGGAATGTTGAAATTAGTCATATCATACTTTTAAATAATAATCAGGACAATTATGCGCTGAATTTTGTGTAGTTCTTTCCACTTTGTGACATAAAATATTTTAAAAAACAATCCATTGTAGAAAATTTTAACTTAAATTTGTTGCAAAGATATTAAGAAACGTAATTTTGAAAAGAAATG
The DNA here is from genome assembly GCA_030762935.1 of Hymenopus coronatus. NCBI lineage: Eukaryota > Metazoa > Arthropoda > Insecta > Mantodea > Hymenopodidae > Hymenopus > Hymenopus coronatus. Next base: position 102,107,562 of record CM060890.1, read on the forward strand.
TGCATTTAGCTCGTAATCTTAGAAGAATATATATTTTAATTTTAGCTAATTAAATCGAATACTTTAGTAATATGACGAATGAAATTTGATATCAGTGCTTATTTTGTTACTGGTAATGTCTGCACAATTAAAACCTTAGCAGTAATATTTTTGAAAAACATTTTTGGGACTTCGGTATCCTCTTAAATCCAACCAGTGGGGAACTGGCCCTAGTTACCTTCGTTTTACCCCTCTCAATGAGCGCAGTCGCCCGCGTTTCGGCTGATAAGCAACAGTGTAAAAGCTGCTATGGCTAATTACCCACTGGCAATTTTTTTTTTTATTATTTTATTTAAAGCATTCCGGAGTGTTGGCGGACTCCGGCGCTGCATTCCTTTTTCTTTTTATTTGCCTAACATTTACTTTGTTATATGTTTTCGTAAACTTCCACGGCCAATATTAAAATTATCTTGGTCCAGAGTTTCCGGTGTAGACCGCGTCACAAACAAAACATCCCATTGAGACCAATCGTCAGTGCCATAGGCTCACCCACTCATGAACTCGCCAGATTTCTAGCCAAGGGTCTCCAACCACTAGTGGGCAAGACAGACTCTTTTGTCAGGGACTCCGGCCATTTTGTACAAATACTCCGGAATTTTACCTTTGAAGAGCACCACATCTTAGTCAGCTTTGACATAAAATCTCTGTTTACTCGCATCCCAGTTGAAGAAGCTCTTAGATCCGTACAACAAAGAATCAGCATTAACCATCTCCCAGAAGACTGGACCGACCTTGTTGCCCACTGTATAACCAATACGTATTTCTCATACCAAGAAGACTTCTACCAACAACAAGAAGGTGCAGCCATGGGATCTCCTATCTCGCCGATTGTGGCTAATATCTTCCTTGAAGATTTTGAAAACACGGCCTTGGACACTTGCCGACTCAAACCGGATATGTGGTTAAGATATGTGGATGACACTTTCGTGGTATGGCCACATGGATTGAACAACATCCCAGAGTTCCTTGAACATCTAAACAGTCTTCATCAAAATATACAATTTACTATGGAACTAGAACATAACCAAAAATTACCATTTTTAGACGTTCTAGTAGAGCGAAATTCAGCAAGCAAAACAGTGCATTGTTCAGTTTACCGAAAGGCTACACATACAGACAGATACATAGATGCCACATCCCACCACCCCATTTCAGTAAAACGAAGCATGGTCAAAACTCTGTTCCAACGAGCTACGCGTATTTGTGACCCAAATCTTTTAACTGAAGAGAGACACCACTTACAGGAAGTGTTAAAAGCCAACGGATACTCAAAAACCGACATAAAATACTGGGGAAAGAATGCCAAAAAACCACAAAAAGAAAAAGAAAAGACAAGATGGGCTCGCCTTCCTTTTGTTCGGGGCACCACTGAAAGGATTGGCAAAATTTTACTCAAACACGGGATTAATACTCGGTACAGCACGGTTCGAAAGTTACAATCCTCCCTCAGACCAGTAAAAGACAAATCCAACCCACTACTTAAGCCAGGAATTTATAAAATAACCTGCGATTGCGGCAAAGCATATATAGGTCAGACCGGAAGATCGGCAATCACACGTCGAAAAGAGCACATCAGAAGCCTCAAACTTAACCAGCCTGAAAAGTCCGCTCTCTCCGAACATGCTATTGAAACTGGCCATCACATTGATTTTGATAACATGAAATTATTGGTACCATGTGAAGACTACAAACATCGCATTATACGCGAAAGCATAGAAATAATTAAAGAAGAACATAAAGTTAACAGAGACAATGGAAAAAGTTTGAACACCATCTGGAGACCTCTGCTAAGAAAAGCATCCCACCTTGCGGCCAGCGAGCCAATAGGAATACAGAAAGCAGCGACCCCAGCCATTGGCCAAACGATAACCAATGGCAACACAGGAGGGCGGTACTTGGCATGTCCCAACTACAGTATAAAAGAAGGTACGCCAGCCGGACCAGACGCAGTTAGCCCTGAGGAAGCCTTATCATAAGATGGGCGAAACGTCGGCAGATTTTAGCCTTAAGACGCGGTCTACACCGGAAACTCTGGACCAAGATAATTTACTTTGTTTTTCTGTTTGATTACCATTTGCTTTTTGCTTCCTATACGCACACATATACACAGTTTACAAACAATCATGCCCAAGGCGGACTCAAACTCACGATCCCCTGCGCCACGAAGCATCGAAGCGAGGCACTTTAGCGAGCGCGGCCATGGGGACGAGCGAGTTTTAACTAAGAATTTAATTGAAATATCTCCGTAGAGTACTGCACTTTTAAGACACGAAGGAGTATCTGCATACGTCAAATAGGGACAATTGGGCCACCTGGTATAACTTTATGAACCACCAGAATTCAGAAGCACCCAGTCGATTCTTATTTTAGTGTACCTTGCTCTTTAGTTTCACATGTAGGTGTTGAGAGCAAAAAATGAGGAAGAGATAAACTAATAATCCTGAAGTCTGGGCCCTGCACGAGTATATGCTTTCAAAGCGTTAGTTTTATATCACCCATATTCACAGGCAGACCCGAACACACGTGACCGTTATTGCTGCAGGCTTTGAAAACGTCATTTCACAAAACAGACGCCGGCCGGCTCCTCCAGCTCCAAATGAGATTTCCTTTATAATGTACATCAGTGACCGTGATCTCTAGAGTTATATTTTATTCTAGACGTTACATGAGGCTATTCTGTCAATCCGAGTGTCCATCTCTGTCATATTGCACACAAAGAAACATAAACAACATCCGTTTCTAGACGAGAAGTAGTGAGAACTGCAACAGTTACTTTTTATTTTCTTTGTTTAAGTTGGCATCGCACTTCGCAGGTCTTGTGCTGTCTTTAAAAATGCAAATATTTATGAAGATAGCCTCCCTCTGTACTGTAGTGGCTATGATGCCAATCTCTAATACCCAAGGTAGCGGGCTCAATTTAATTAAAATAATTACATCTATATTGTAGTCAATTCAAAGATAATATTTATCAATTTTTAAAACAAAATGTTACTATTTTCACCTCAGTGACGAGAGTGCATTATTAATATGGTTAGAGAACTATACACTATACACCCAAACTGAAATATCTTTTGAACTTAAAAATGTTGCGCACCGTTGTTTATGCTTTACTTCATCTGCAAAACTATTCCATGTGTTAAACGTGGCATGCAGAACTAGAACACAACTGTCAGCCTCCGTCAGAAACCAGACACGTCGTCTAGCCCATTCCCAAAAGCAACGACCAGGAATGGGTCAAATGAGTCTGCAAGTCGCCATATGTGTGTTTACGGCATGTTCAGCTTTTGGAGTATAGGAGAGACACTATGCCTTCCATTTCTCTTTTGCTTCCTCTTTTGGAGTTCTGGTCTCTTGCTAAAGGTGTAAAGTATATCTGTGTAAAACAACATGTAAGAATAGTTACGTAAGAATAGCGCGCACGAATTGTTTGGCGCTCAGCTCCCTAGTTGCACTTCCATAGGTTTCGCGCATTTCGGAAGCAGAGCGACAAAATTGAGACATAAAGTACGCTATACACTCTGGTATTAGTGGCTTCAATACCAAGCTAGATCCCAGAATTCACGCAAAAGCTCTGTTTAATAATTCAGCAAATTCGCAGTAAATTAGATAGGTAACCTATTCAACGAAATGGATAAGGTTCTCGAAGAAAGAAATTTTCAATTGTCAACGCTACGAAAAAACAAACGGGCAAGCTGTTCTTCTTCCCCACGACCCTCACTTCCCCTTAAAATTAGGAAAAGATGCGTGCTTAATACGTAACCTGTATAGGAAAGTGAATGTTTTAAGGTCGAAGAAGCTATTTACATTGAAGCGAAATTGAGGCGGTTTATCGAAATAGTCCTGAGGAAAAAACACTTTACCGCAATTGCAGTATGTCTGGGATAACTTAAAACATGACCTACTTCATGACATAACTTCTCTTACCTCGTTCAGTAAGAGAAGGGCGCAAGGTCGTGCACAGCTATCCGCCCTGATATCAGTCTAACAACCAAATATGTTGTGACCAGTTCTAGGTATGCTGATTTATAAGCAATGTTTTTATTAATAGAGAAATATAATCATGTTAACGATGTGTTTACTCATGCATTTTGTTGACTTTCGTATTGTTCCAAGCTGGTGTTGGAAGACGAGGAAAGACTACAATCTGAGCAGAGGAAATGGCATATTTGCTACATAACTTCTTCGCTGATGAATGAAAGTGTTGAAATCTGGAAAACCAGGAATGTGCGTTACATAGGTTAAGGAAAGAAGTGCCGTAGCCACGGTGTAATTCGGAATTCTAGTCGAAGTGTGAAAATGCAGGAACAATTTTATTTTACCATAGATTGAATTATTGTTGTAATTATTTCAATATTATGTATTATTTTACTGTAAACATAAAACAAATTAATATCCCATTTGATATTAAAAACATATTAAATAATGAATAATTTCAATTAAATATAAACAATATAATCACGGGGAGTAACTCAAAAAGTTACATGGAAGTGGTATGCCTTGGGATTAAGCAGTCAAGAGTTATCACAAATGGGGCGAGCAATAGTGCGCTCTCTTTCTAATCCCCATATAAGCCAGGCGAACCGTAGTAAAATATTTTAATTCATACTATGTCTAAATACTTTATATATGTATATATGTGTGTATTAGTTAAATATTGTACTGTATTAGGAAAATAAGTATTTCTCTACATAAATAAAGAGGATTATTTAGTACGATTCAAATTATACAAATAGGTAATATAGAAATAATGCAATACGGAAGAAAATGTATATAAAAAGCTATTCTCTGGTAAATTCAGCATTATGTATTCACATGTTAGCGTTCAAATATAGAAAGTAAATAAACGGAAAAGGTAAATTTGACGTATCGGTTTAGAAACTGAAAAACGTGAAATTCCATATAGTATGAAACAAATAGGTAATATTGTGGTAAAATTCGATCTACTAAAACGTGTAACTATCAGAAATACACATATTTATAAAAATTGCACTGTAGTAATCCTAGGCAAAACTAATGTACAAAACCCCCGGAGGGGATCTTTAAATAAAGAAGTTTCCTAAATGCCTAGGGAACGTATTCTAAGAAACTGCATAACATCAGAATTTCACCATTTTTATTATAATGAGGTTTTCTTTTTACAGTTACTAAGCATATATCTGATTTTTGCCTTCAGTACAATTATTAGTCATTACATTTTTAAGCTATAGTTTATAAATCCGACTCATAAATTACAGACAATGAAACAGAATTTGAACAAAAATTAATACTAAAGCAAACGTCTGATTGTCCCGAGTAAGAAATGCTTCACAAGTGTAAGAATTTAGACTTACCAAATATGTATAACCCCAATTTTGCCCAAGCCGAAAGAAACCCCACTTTTGCCTTCCGCGGAGGAAAGATAGTTCTTGTATTTCCCACCAGGTCGCAGCAATATTACAATTTATGCCTCTCTGACAAGTGGTAGGCGATAGTATTATTTCCACCACAACTGTGTGACGTCAGTAGGTATTAATAAATGTGGTTTGAACTGTGGAAGGGGGTAGCGACTCAACATCCACTTCCAATTTCAATACTTAGGTATCAGTACCCCAACAGAGTCTGGAAGTATGCACACGAGAGTGAATCTGTATGTGTTTAATAGTAACATGAAGCTTCGGCCCTCCCATATGTGGAAGATGTTATTAGGCGCCGGGCTCAAAAATTCTACGCCAGATTGGGTGAACATGAGAACGCTCTTGTCAGATCACTGGAGGAGTACTTACCATCTGAACGCCGAAAAAGGCGGTTCCGGGTTCCCAGCATGGCTTGTGGGCACCCCCGGTAACAACGGCTTTAAACCAGCCAACAGCGCAATAGCTGAACAAAGCACTCCCCCCCCCCTCCCATAGGGACAGGTCTATCAAATTCACCACCATATTTAAATAGATAAACACCAGTGGAGCAGAGGAAAGGATGCTGCTCCTGAAAATGCAACCACTCGAGGAGCCTACCAGCGCTACCTCCTTAACATCAACACTCGAAACCTCAAACAAAACTTTAACCATCACCTCATTCTTGTGGTTAAACCCTTACCAGGGTAGGTACACAGCAACAACACCCAGGCTCACCACGAGCCCACCAGACACACACACACGCACGCACACACGCACGCACGCCGGGCTTCAGATCACTGGGGGAGTACTTACCCTCTGAATGCCGAAAAAGGCGGTTCCGGGTTCCCCGCATGGCTTGTGGGCACCCCCGGTAACAACGGCTTTAAACCAGGCAACAGCGTGATAGCTGAACAAAGCACTTCCCCCCTCCCATAGGGACAGGTCTATGAAAATTCACCACCATATTTAAATAAATAAATAAACACCAGCGGAGCAGAGGAAAGGATGCTGCTCCTGAAATGCAACCGCTCGAGGAGCCTACCAGCGCTACCCCCTTAACACCAACGCTCGAAACCTCAAACAAAACCTTAACCATCACCTCATTCCTGTGGTTAAACCCTTACCAGGGTAGGTACACAGCAACAACACCCAGGCTCCCCGTGAGCCTACCGGACACGCACGCACGCACGCACGCCGGGCTCAGAAATTCTACGCCAGATTGGGCGAACATGAGAACTTGTCAGATCGCTGGGGGAGTACTTACCCACTGAACGCCGAAAAAGGCAGTTTCCGGTTCCCCGCATGGCTTGCGGGCAACCCCGGTAACAACGGCTTCAAACCAGCCAACAGCGAAATAGCTGAACTAAGTACTCCCCCTCCCATTGGAAGTGGCCTATCAAAATTAACCAACGTAAATAATTTTCAAAATTAAACACCAGCGGAGCAGAGGAAAGGATGCTGCTCCTAACAAATGCAACCGCTCGAGGAGTCTATCTAGCGCTACCTCCTTAACACCAACACTCAAAACCTCAAAAATATAACCTTAACCTTCACCTCATTCCTGTGGTTAAAACCTTACTAGGGTAGGTACATAGCAACAACACCTAAGCTCACCACGAGCCTACCAGATCTCGCACGCACGCACAGCAAACGAGATGCCTGCGGCGCGAACTGAAATCATGATGCTTCTAGTTCTGTCAGGACCCGATGAAATAAAACTACAGTCGCCTAATACATCTATATTCTACACAAAGAAATAAATTGTAAAATTCGTAGAAAAATACGGTAAAACCATGCACATATTCAAATGTTAGCTAGTTTAAGACCACCATTACTACGTAACGCTGATTCGTGCCGCAGCCCATCGAGAGCTACGACCCTACCGTTAAGCAAGAAAACACTAACAGTTGTTTCTAAATAAAGTCCCTCCGAAATAGCCATGGAAATTAAAGGGAGCTAAAAAAATTAAACAAAAAAATCTACTTTATTAGCTGCACTGCTTAAACGGTTAGCAATATATCGTTGACTTAGTTCTCCTGAAGATGAACGCAGTTGCAGTTACGAACGATAAAACGCTTAAGAAAATCCGGAAGATGAAGTTGGCTTTATTTAAAAACGTAAAGGAGATTAGAGTGCTTGAAACGTTGGACGTATAAGAGAAAATAGGAGGAAAAGAATTACGTCTTTCTTGTAAAAGGATTACCAATTCTCCGTAAGTTTTCTTTTCCCGCAATTTATTTACCTTGTAAGGCTACTAATGCTGGAAATAATTGCAACTTCATCCGCAAACTTATTCAGGATTTAAAATCCCTTTGGAGAGGAAATGTGAACGTTTGATTTTTATTCGCTTAGCTGGCTAACTATTACAGCGCTGTAATTTCTAGCAAACGAATTTTACGGTTACTGCAAATAAGCATTCATTATCTTCTACTATTTCTTCATTTTTTACTTTCTCTACACGTACTATGTACATAGTGTAGAGAGAAGGTATTTAATGCACCTAAAAATTCGATATTGAGATTTTACAAGAAATACATGTTTTGATACCCCTGAAACAAAAAATAGCATTTTTAGAAAAATGTCCGTATCTGTGTGTGTGTGCAGCATATCTCAAAAACGAAAATACCGTTAAAAACCAAACTTGGTATTTAGGTTTGGTATCTTCCAAGGATACAACACGAAGATTTTCCAAAAATTCCCCCACCCCCAACTACCCCTTACATGGAAACTTTTTTCAAAAATTTAGATTTTCTCATAAAATGGCTGTAACGATATTGATCAAAATATCATATATTATAGATATTTACACGACAAATAAAATGTATATTTTCAATTTTCTGAGAATAGCCTCTGAAGACTACGTTATTTCTGGATGAATTTTACAGAATTTTGCATAACAGCTTAATCGTAAGAGATGGACAAAAAACTTATCACACAAAAAATATAGAGGAAGTTAAAACACACATTTTATATCCTATACATTTTTTCGCGGAGTTGATCGTTTTTGAGATTTTCTTCTTTTTGGTTTCAGCTTTGAAAAGCTTTTCTCATACAGGAATTTGTCAACTCCTGTCCAAACAAACAAAGGAACTTGAGTCACATAGCAACCAGTTTTTGACTATCACTTTAACCTATGGTACTCCCTCATTTCGCTTCTACTTACAAGGAAGCAGGTAATAAGACTATTTCTGCTAATTTTTTCTCAATTAGCATGAAGTAAATAGAAGCATAAGCTTTTTATCAATAATTTGTTACAGAGATGTAGAGAAAGTCATGTGAATTGAACACATCCCTTATCTGTCATAATGCCCTTGTTGCATGTACAGTATTCTCTTCAGCGTTCAAAAAGCTTAAACTAAAACGTTTATGCCATTCATACATCTGAGTTTTCCTCATCGCTGCTTCACCATAAGATTCTTCCGTCATTCTCAATGTCTCTTTGTGTTCGAACGTGCTCCGTTGCTGACATTATGAAATGAAATAAACGAACATGCACACACAACAAAAACTAGTTGCCAAATAAAGACAACAATCATTATTAGCATGAAAATTGAAATAAAGTATTGTCATGGATGTTATACATTAAATAGAAAATAAACAATTATGGGAACTTTTTGAATCTAGGGTTATAAAGTAAAACTATGCCTAACTTGATTGCTTTCGCAGTGTACATCCTTGTTTCTTAACTCAGAAGTCCCAGGTTCAATTATCAGCTGAAGCAGGGAATTTTCTTTAACCACAAAAATTTCCCCTCCCTTAAGTTCAAATCTCGCTTATGGTGAGTTACTAAGTTCAGGTTTTCTTTGGGGTTTCCATTGACTTTAGAAGACCATTTAAACTCCGTGAAAAGCGAGCCCATTTGAGCACCAGTTCATCGATTTAATTTATCCTCCGATATGATCTACCAGGTCTGGAAATGTAAGTGTTTAATGCCCGCTTTTACTACTTTTGGCAGCACAAGCGATTACATTGATGATACACGGAATGAAGTTGGAGCACCAGTGGAATGTGATGGCGGGGGAAATCGGATATTTCTCGTTATTGGTTTCAATTTTGAACAAACTTTGGATATTCTCAAACAGGAATTTGTCATTCCTGTTAGTTTTCTTTCTTTATTTCTTTTTTACTCCTGACCATGCAAAGAAAACTGAATTTGAATCACATAGCAACCAGTTTATAAAATATTTGGCCTTCACTTTACCGTAGTGTTTTCCCTTATTTCCTTTCTACTAATAAGGAACTGACTAATAAAACTATTTATGCTAATGTTTATCTCGATTAGTATGAGTATATAGAAGTGTAAGCTACTCTTTTTTATTCTTCTTTTTTTAACCCGGAGAAAACCAGCCCCTGCGCCATTTTGTCCACCACAAATCCACGTCCGGTCGCCTGGGATCGACGGATCGCCGTCTAGGTGAGAGCGACAACATAGCGACAAGCTTTTAAACGATTTGAGATGAAATTGAGTTTTATTTATGGACACTCTTTAACTACTGTGGTACTCAGCGTCACATTCTATGCTGGGCGTGAAAGATCGCTTAATTTTGCTCAGAGGCCTCTTGAGGTTCTTTTACGTGTCGTAAATCTGACGCGGGACCAACGGCTTTACCTCCTTTCCGAAGGAAGCCATGCTAAGGATTTTTACGCCCGAAAATATCCATCGTACTCTGGCGGGTTTGGGCCCGCGACCTTGGGTATATGAGGTTAGCATGATAACCATTACACCACGGAGGGTGACTTAAAAGGTTTGATTATCGCTTTACCCTAGTGTATTCCCTTATTTCTCGTTTACTTACAAGGAAACAAATAATTTCTGCTAATGTTTACCTCGATTCCCATGATGTAAATAAAAATATTTTTTTTAAGAATAGTTTGATTGGAGAAAGGTAAAGAAAGTCAGTTGAATGGAACATATTGGAATGTTTTCATCGTCACCATCCACGATGCTGTTCATTTTCCCTTTATGCCTTAATATTGTGGCAGCAACTAAATTGATATGCCCTTCTGCATCGCCACAGATCATCAGTGATAATAATAATTCAAAAACAATCGTGATTATTTGTTATTATCTATTTATTATCCAAAAGTTTTAACCCTAATTTACAAAAATACTAGGGTTTTAGTTTATAACATTATAACAAATATTCAGAATTCATATATAAAATGTTAAATAAGTAAATATATAAACAATAATTACATCACATACTACTTTTAAAACTATTAGTAAATAACAGATTACACTTATGAAAGCAACATTTTCTTTTGAATATCTGGCAGAAGTCAAGATCTTGTTGTAAAGTAAATATCTTTATTCTATATATTGGACAATCAAAAGGTAAATGTTTGACATTTTGACAAGAATTTAGACAGGATCATAATGCTTTATCTCGATTAATTATTTTAAAACGTTCAAAGTATTATTTTAACCTTCCATGTCCAGTCATAAACTGAAATAATTGGAGAGAGAAAAAAAAAGGTTCACAGTATTTAACTGTAAGTCTATCTTTAATTGTTGGGAAAAAATACTGATTTTGTGAACTAGCTATTGTTACTATTCGTCCGCAATGTATTCCATTCATTAAGCATCTGCTCTTTTAAATTATTTTTATAAACGTTATAGAGTATCGAGCATAATGATAGTCTGTGTTGAATGTGCGGCTACTTTTGCAGATCTGCTCTCTCGTTTCGTTCATTCCCTGTGTAGCCTCGAATCCATTCTGGACATATAGGTTTGTTGTACTCTAGGATAGTCGTCTTAATATCAACAGTAAGAGGGTGAAGAATATATTTATCCGCAATGGCTGAAAGTGCTGCTTGAGAATCACAAAATATACGTGTACTAGAAGGTCGAATCAATAAACAATTACAAAAGTTGTATAAAACTTTGATAAAGCGTGTGCCTCTTAGTTATGTTTTAATGGTGTCCTAGATGACTTGGCACCCCTCCCTCGTCAACGGATTGCTGGTATTCAGTGAAAACAAGTTACACTGTTACAGGTTTGCACCAGTGTGGAGCAGCGGAGTATCACTAGATTTTTGTCAGCAGAAGGATTGAAAGCAATCGAAATTCACCGTCGGATGGCAGTGCAATATAGTGAAAGTTGTCTTGAGTCAAACGCAAGTGGATGAGTGGATTGCCGGTCCCCATGGCCGCGCTCGTTAAATGCCAAGCTATGGAGCTTCGTGGTGCAGGGGATCGGGGTTAGAATCCCGCCTTGGACATGGGTGTTTGTTAACATGTGTATTTGGAAGCAAAAAAAGAAAGAAAAAAAAAAAGAAAACGGTAAATCAAATACGTCAACAAAGAAAATGTAGCGAAACTAAAAAAAGAAGGGGGCAAAGAAGTCTCGACAAGCCTCCGAACTGTATTTAAAAAAAAATGGCTAGATAGGTAAGGGAAACTCTTGACCAGAAGAGAGTAATTCATAATAATGTTGAGAGTTTAAAATATAAACAGTGAAACATACGCAAACCTCGCGTGTCAAAATTTGAAAACAAATTTGAGGAAGACCCTGGACTGATGTCCAGTGTCAAGGCCACACACCGTTAAAGTTACATCAGATACCATCAAAGGCTTGAAGTTTGTCTGGTTGCCTCATCTCCCGCAGCCCCACCCCCTCGTATTCTCCGGATTGGGCACCTTCTGATTATGTTTTGCTGAAAGAAACTATTGGTGTCTCAAGGTTCGCAGATGATGAGGAAGTCTAGGCGGCAGTTTCGCACACGCCATTAAGAATTCTTTTAACGTGTGGAATTGAGATGCTTATCCAGCGCTAGCATTAGTGCATAGAATTTGGGGGGGGGGGGGGTATTACATTGAAAAAAAATAACTGTCGTATTCCATTCTCGTAGTAGTATAATCTTTTAAAAAATAATTCCGGTTACTTATTGAATGACCCTTGTATATATATTCGTTACACTCCATTCAATTGCTTTCTTATGTGCAAGTAATTCTGCTTGAAAGATGGCGTTCAAGTGTTTTCTTTGAAGAAACGAGTTGTCATCTTACGGTCATTAAAGATGCAACTAGAGAAGAAGAATCTGGGATAGAATAAAGTCCTCGAGAGAGTTCACATCCTGATTTGAATCTCGAGGAGGAGGACATTACACGAGGGTTCCCGATTGTTGGGGAACTAGGAAAGCGGAAGACGACAAATCCCTGCGGTAACACGGATCCTCCTCATGACGGAAACTTTGTGTAAGGTAAATCCTAGAGCGAGCTGACTCAGAGACCACGAAATTTGCTTCAAAACTACTTGTCATTATGTTGGTGCGAGATTAGCAAATGTTACCCTCAACACTGAGATTAGAGACTAACGGCTGAATGAGCAGTTAACATCGGAAGAATTTCAGGGTGGCTATACCAAACTTGTTACCGCCCTAATCCATTTATACTTGAATTAGTTTTTGTTATGTCATATACCGTAATTCACTAAACATGGTTATGACTAATGCCTTCCTAGACGTCAGTTTATTTCTTACCTGCTAGTTTTGTGACGTGAAGTCACTTACGTAATAAGCAAGATAACACAAGCCTCTACCTATACATTCCTAATGTAGAATATGCTAAATAAGAACCATATTGCTTTAAGCCCACCTTTGGGGGTAGATTATCTACCACGCTTTCAAGAGATGCCGATTTCGAATCTTGGTTAGAGTGAGTTGCCCGGATAAGTTGATTCCGGGATTTTCCCTTATCCTGAAAAGGAAAAAATCGGGTAACTTTGGTCTGATATGACCAGGTTAAAGGGAATTAAACGGCATAATATAAACGAAAATAATATCAACAACAATAATAATAATAATAATAATAATTATAGTGTTTCAGATTATTTTGAAAACCAGATATTCTGAAATCTCAGAATGAGATGCAGTGGCGGGTATTGTCTCTTGACTGCGACCGAAGTAGCACGTGGTAACATGTTTGAATCGCATGCTGGTTGTACTCGCTTCGATCCCCGGAGACCACCCAACCTAAACCATGGGTTATGTAGTTTTCTTTGGGTGGGTAGGCGACTACTGGAGTGGTTTCTCATCTACCACGATGTCCTTTACATAATACATCCTTCATTTCATTGCTTTCATCTCTTAGGGTTTGTGGCGTATGGCAGTATCGGACCAATGACACGGATGATCAAAGGATACGTGAGAGCTGTCTGTTCAACTTCCGTTTCAGAACCTTTTTCTTTGTATAATTTTTTAAAGTTCTTATCATAGAGCATAATAAGTTAAACGAAAAGAATAGCATTCTTAATCCTGTAGAAAATATAAATATATTTAAAGAAGCCACTTCCAAAATTAAATCCTTGGAATAAACCCTACCAAAATAAGGTACTCTAAATTTATAACATTTTGAACTATAAATTGAATTGCCTATCATTTGGGAAAAATTCTAGAAATGGAAATAAACGACCTAGAGATAATATTGAAATAAATAGTGTAAATTTCCCTTTCCGGGAAATTCCAACAGTGGGAGCAGTCTTCGAGACTGGAAATGTAGGGGCTGAGGAGCGTCTCCAGTGAATCTACCTGTTGCCTCCTATGGTTCTCTTCTTGTGACGTTAGCCACAATAGATCCTATAGATCTCGTTGCGCAAGGTGCATCTCACCATTGTCTAATATCTATCTATCTATCTATCTATCTATCTATCTATCTATCTATCTATCTATCTATCTATCTATCTATCTATCTATCTATCTATCTATCCATCTATCCATCTATCCATCTATCCATCTATCCATCTATCCATCTATCCATCTATCCATCCATCCATCCATCCATCCATCCATCCATCCATCCATCCATCCATCTCTCTGTCTATATATATATATATATATATATATATATATATATATATATATGTGTGTGTGTGTGTGTGTGTGTGTGGCCTGTTTATTTAAATGTCGAAGTAACGGCTATACGTTTCTGAAGTGCCAGTATGGCACTGGCTAATTTATCAACCATTCGAGACCATAACACAAAAACGAAGGGACATATCACAGCGTACCTCTCTAGTGTAGTGGTTATGATACTGGCTTTCAAGTGAAAAATAGTTTCTAAGTTCGGATCTCGTTCACGTATCGCGGCTCTTAGTCTGGAATGAAGAAATAATAATAAAAAACATTTACTCTATGACAGGAATCGAACTCATGACCGTTGGGATAGCAGCTTTCCACGCTACGCATTAAGCCACCAGAGAAGTTGAAAAAATGCCTCCAGAGTACAATACCTCAATAGTTAATGAATGCTCAGTGTCGCACTGTCAAGTGATTAGTTCCAGATTTTACAGATTTTTGCGACATTAAATCTTGAGAACGCTAGTAACGAGCTGCTAAAAATCGATATTTCTATACTCGGGCTACAGTTTTAAAGACATTCTAAGCTATGTTTTTAACCTGCTTTGCTTTAACAACGACTTATCAGCACCTGATACCCACACGTTTAACACTGTGTAGTTGCGTTATGTTTATTCGGGGGCCATGCATCGCCGATCTCAAATTACTTATATCAGTCGCGTGCACAATCTCGCAAATTATTTCATGTGACCATTAATTGATTTGAAATGCTTATTCGAGAAAAACAATTCGGAGTGTAAAAATCCTAAGCATTATTTCCTTCGATGAGAGGTAAAGCCATTGGTCCCATATCGTAGAATTACGGCATATGAAAGAACCTCAAGCCTGATAAAGACCTCTTAAGCGGTCTTTCACGCCCAGAATACAATGAGACGCTGAGAACCAAAGCATTAAAGAAAGTCTATAAATAAAAGATCAATTTATTTTACTCGAGAAGATTTTATTTCGTTTCAGTTAATATAGGAAACAACTAAATTGTAACTAGCGCAGAATAAATAATATTGCGATTAAATTAAGCTCAGGTCATAATTTCGAAGTGTGTACCTTTCTGAAAACAATATATGTTGATACATCTACATGGAAATTCTATATAAATATTTAACTTATTAAATTAATTCCAGGTTATTGAGATTTCTGTGGAGTAAGAAACATGACCTCGTGAAACACTTATGTTATGCCTAATTATAACGTCAAGGTGCGTGTTTGTTTTCAACGTACAAGAATTCAATATGGCATTACTGAAAAAAAATCTCCTATCAAGGTAGATTCAGAATACTCTACAGAGGGAAGCATGACGGGTTTGGATATTTTAAAAAATGGACTCGGTGAAACGCTATAAAATTAATAAGGGAAGACAATATTGGAGTTTTAAGTCAAAACATATGTCTTCTTGTATGATGTGTTAAGGTGTGGGTCATTTAAATAATTTTGCATTGATTTATTTTATAACTAAGTTTATCTTTTTTTCAAAGTTTTTAAAATTGTGGGCTTAGTAGTTCTGTTACTTTCTAAAATACATATTAAAGATCTTCATCAATTTTGATATTTAAAAACTTACAGGTAACCGTTTTTCTAGAAAGAAATAATGCGGGATATGTAACTAAATATTATATGTCAAATTTAAATACTTTCTCAATTCTCTGTCTTTATTTTATATAGCTTCTACACAATAGCTAATAAAGCTTATTTTATAATCTATTTCATATTGAGACAAATCTTTGCAGAAATATTTTCATAACATTACGTTGTAGATACAGGTATAAGGTACAACACGAAGATTTTCAAAAAAATTCCTATCCCAAGCATCCATACGTAGAAAAGAAGTTTCTTTTCTTTTATTTTTCTAAAAATGGTTCCTTAATATTTATATTTTTTTTCAAGTTTAATGTACTGAATAAAATTTAAAATTTTAATTGTGAGGTGCTTATGAAGCACCGTTTAATTGTTTAAAATGTTGGTAAGTGTAACCACATCTATGACAAGAAATATATAGAGCTACTTAAAGTAGACAATTTATAGCAAATAAATGTTTTAATTGGGTTAGTCATTTTTAAAGCATTCCATATTACAAGCTGACAGATTTCCCAAGTGTGGTATCGGACATGCTTGAAAGTCTTTATGATATTTACTTCTCTCTTATTTTCATTGCAAGAGCTTGACATCTCGAAGAAACATCGGAATTGTAACTAAACGCTTCCTGTTGAATATGAAAGTATTGCTAATCAACGTGTATCATGAATAAAAGAGCGAAGTTATAAAAGTTACTTTCTCTGTAAATGGTATAATATAGCGCATTTATCATTTATGAGAAAGCTTTATGCATATATATATTATCAAAATTTTAGTTTCTTTAGCGAGTACTATTTACATACATAGAATGTAAAGAAGGTATTGTATTGCGTCCTAAAATTCTATATAGATATTTTATCGGAAATGCATGTTTTGAAGACCCCTGCATTAAAAAGAACAATATGTTTGGTCTTTTAATAGATTTTTTACATTTTTATAAAAAGACCATTTAAAAAAAACAATCTGTGTATGTTGTGTGAAAAGTATAACTTAAAACGAAAAATTCCCTGAACACCAAGTTGATATTTTAAGTTCAGTATTTTCCAAGGATGCAACAAGGTTTTAGGAAAAACCCCACACTTAAAATTACTCCCTACATGCAAGAATGTTCTAATTGTTTGACTAAAGATAATTACATGACAAATAAAATTATGTTTTGAATTTTCTAGGAATAGCCTCTGAAAACATCTTCATTCTGTATAACTTTTGCATGACTTGTAAACCGTAAGAGGCAGACAAAATCTAACTGCACAAAATATTTAGATCTCGTGAAAACACAAAATTTAGTCATATACTCTTTTGTGGATTCAACCATTTCCAAGATTTTCCTTGTAATTGGTTCAATTTTAAAATACTTATAATGTTCTAAAACAGGAAGACGTTATTCGCTTTTCTTTTGTTTTACTCCTGACCATGCAAAGAAAACCAATTTCAATCATAGAGTGACCAGCTTTAAAAATATTTTGCTCTTCCTTTAGCCTATAATATTCCCTGATTTTCCTTCTATTTACCAGGAAGCAAAAAATAAACCATTTCTACTGATGTGTATCTCGATTAGCATCATGTAGGTAAAAGAATAAACCTTTTGTAGGAATAGTTTGTTTGCAGAACAGATAGAGTAAGTTCTGTGAATGGCACAGATTTTTCGTGTACCTGCTTCCCTCAACGTTTTGAATGTCCATTAATAGCTGCATTAGGTATATTAGACTGAATTAGTTGATTCTGATTTTTACTTTCTCTATACATAATATGTGCATAGTGTATAGAGGAAGTATTGTATTCCACCCAAAAATTCGATACCGAGATTTCACCGGAAATACATGTTTTAAGACCCTCTAAATCCAAAAAAAAAAAAAGCATTTTCAGAAAAAGATGCGTGTGTATGTGTGTCTGTCTATGTGTGTGTTTGTGGACAGCATAGCTCAAAAACGAAAAGACCGTTAAATACCAAACTTGGTACTTAAGTTTGGTATCTTCCAAGGATGCGATACGAAGATTTTGAAGAAAATCTCCCCTCCCCCAACCGCCCTTTACATGGAACTTTTTTCGAAAATTTTTATTAAAATATCATATATATAAAAGATATTTATCTCACAAATAAAATGTATATTTTGAATTTTCTGGGAATAGCCTCCGAAGACTACTTTATTCTGTATGAATTTTACGGAATTTTGCATTACTGCTAAACGTTAAGAGATAGACAAAAACTTACCGCACAAAAATGTAGAGCACCTTAAAACCCACAATTTATGTTATATACATTTTTGTTCGTGGAGTTGATCGTTTTTGAGATATTCCTTGTTTTTGGTTTCACCGTTGAAAAACTTTTCTCATGCAGGAATGTGTCAACTTCTGTCCATACAAACAAAGGAACTTCAGTCACATAGCAACCAGCTTTTGACTATCACATTAACCTATGGTACTCACTTATTTCGCTTCTACTTATACAAAGAAACAAGTAATAAGATTATTTCTGCTAATTTTTTCTCGATTAGCATGAAATAAATAGAAACACAAGCTTTTTAGCTATAACTTGTTGCAGAGATGTCATGTGAATGCAACACATCAGATTTTTAATTACATTGGTAAACATAACCCGATTATAAATACTAAGTAGAAGTCCATGCCGAGAAACAGTGCGTTACTCCCTCACGTCTACATATCGATTCCACGATTAGAATCGCAGACCAACAAAATGAAGCAAGTACCTATTATCCCTGGAGGAAATGCATGAGCCAAGAACCGCGCAGTTCTCAGAGAAATATTACTCCATGCAGGTTATTGGACTCTCTCGTTTGGGCCGCAAGGCATCCTCGGCTTTTCACACAGTTCGGGGAGAAAGCAAGATTTAAAACTGCAATTCTTCTTTCTTAACGCTTCATTGATAATTCTTGGAAGTCATTTGTGTAACTTCCAAGTTAATAACAGGGGAGTGGTTAATGTACTTGGGAACAGGAAGCCTGAGAGGAAATTGTGAGCAAGACAGGATGCAGAATTAAGGCAACTTATCTTGTAAATCCAAAACTTTACAGCTTTCTCCTCATTGTATACTCGAAAAATAAAACATATAGTACACACAACATTTTATCGATCTATGCCAAACCGCTGTTATGATATTAATGTTACCTTTTCTATTAGGCACAATGTAGATACATAGTAGTTAAAATGGTGTTGTATTCCACCTAAAAATTAGGTACGAAGTTACACTGAACTAACTTTTTGGAATTTTGGGGTCAATTAAAAAAAAAGATCATTTTTAGAAAAAGAACCGTGAACAGATAGTTAACTTTTTATATTATGAGTAAGAATTTTATTCAAACTAACTCAACTTAAATGATAACAACACAAAATTAAAATGCGTCTCTTCACATGCAACAGGTTGCGAGTTCAAATCTCGCGTTTTTCGAGTTTTCCCTTATCCTGAGAAGATGAATGTAGAGTAACTTTAAGCTCCATGGACCTCAAGATAATTTGAGCATAATTTCACCAATTTAATTCATCGTCCTATATGACCAACCAGTTAAGGACGTTAAGCTACACAAAAAAATGAATTAAAATGTATTCCAATGAATTAAATATCTTTAAACGAACGAAACAACTGCAGAAAATAATTTAGTAAAATGCCTGATTTAAAAGGGTTATCGTGTACGTGTGCGTGAGCGCGCCTGTGAACAGCATAACCAAAAACAAAAAGTCCGTTAAGTACCAAACTTGATATTTAAGCTCAGCATGTAGATTTCTCAAGAAAATCCGCAGGTCCCAAACTCTTTTTCTCTGCCTTCCCCCTTTCTTTCTTTCTTTCTTTCTTGTTTGCTTCCTCCATTCCTCCTTCCTTCCTTCTTTCTTTCTTCCTCCCTCCTTTCTTCTTTCTTTCTTCCTCCCTCCTTCCTTTCTTCTTTCTTTCTCTGTTTACGCTTTTGCGTAGAACTTACAAGCCAGCGCCTGGGATCAGGCGCTTATTGAGGAGCAGAGGCTCTGGATCAGAGAGAAGCCAGGATGGGTGATCAGCCCGATACCGGGTATGAAAATGAGGAAGTGAACGATATGAAAACTGATGAGAGGAAAGATGATTATGGAACAATTGGTGGAATGAATGGTGGGGACACAGGAGAAATCCGCCGAAACGCCACAGAATGATTAACTCCACAAAAAATACGTGAAATATAGTTTCATTCAATAGGATCATTTAATATGTCATAAATTGCGTATTTAAACGACATTTAAATGTGTTGTGTAGTAAGTTTTCGTGTATCTCTTACGGTTTACCTACCACTTATGCAAAAGTCATTCAGAATGAAGAAGTATTCAGAGATCTTCCCCGAAAATTCAAGATATATATTTTATTTGTCATGTAAATATCTTTAATTTTCCGTATAGGTCATATATTCTACTCCATCTTTATGTTAATCTAATCACTTTTTACAAGGGATATGGATGGAGGAGTTTCGACAAAATTAGCAGCGAAATGTACAGTATTGAATGATGTGTTCACAGCAATTATGAATATTATGCTTTGCAACTGTGTGTAGCCCTCGAAAATACACAAAAACTTTGTTTGCGTTTGCGTTTTCATGCATGTCTTTATATAATTGAAAACGCTGAGTGGAATGGATATGCAGTTGTGCGCTCAGCAAGGGATTTTACATCTAATGGCGCAATACCAACCACAGTTTTAGACCAATAAACCGAATTCCAGCTGGTATCAAAAATGCTAGGCCTAAATTTGTTTCTATAATACAGTTTCAATAAAGGCTTGATTTATATATTTATTCATTTATTTTTAATTGTTCTACCACGTGACCGAACGAGGTGCCGCAATGGTAACGTGTGGATTGGTCCCTAACGGTTACAAATGCCTTTTCGACATCGCCCGGTCCTGGCCAGAACCCCGAGCCTCCGGTGGGCCTCTAGAGAAAACTCAGGCTTGATAGACGGATACTGATCGAGCGGCAGTGATGACGACGTCAAGTTAACCTTTTACAGTGCACAAATCACCATCCACCCGCAACCCTCCGAACACTGTCACCTGGTTCTTCAACCCTGAAACAGACGACAAGGAATTATGGGAACAGTAAATGGTGGAGGATAAATTCGGGGGATGCAGTAAACCTTCGGGGAAATCCCGAAAAACTCACGAGTTAGGAAGGCCGGCCACGGGAATCCAACCCATAACCTCTCGAATGTGAGGCACACACATTACCGCAGCGCCACCTAAGCTAAATTTATACCCCTTAATGGGGAATCAGGCTGGTCAAATATTTATCTTTAATAATCAATTATATAACTTCACCCAAGAATGTACAGTTGATACTTAGTAAATTAGAGGTTTCCGCCATTTAGTTGCCCAAAAAGCTCTATCATTACGTGTAATCCAGGTAATGGAGATATACATAACTACCTCACGTCAGCTTAGCAAACTAACGTAGGTGTCTAATTTTAATATATCAACCGAAAAATCAAAAGTAAATGGCCTTCTATGAAACATCAAACGAGATCTAAAATAACGATCAACAACAAAGTGATAAGAAACTCGACCTCAAGAGCATGATACTGATCTTAAATAAATAAATTTCAGTTTTTTGTGCCGTACAACGCATGTTAAATAACCAACAGAAAAATTTATAAACTAATGACGGTACTTATTTTAACTGACATATCTGAGGATTGGTTCATTAAAAACATTGACAAACAACGAACAGTAGAATGATTTAAATAGCATTCCTGAAATACCTATAGCTTTGATTTGCACAAAGAGGCTACATCAGAAATTACACAATAAGGAAAACGTTCCATGTTTTAATGTAAAACACAGCAGAAACATTACTGGATGGAACACATTTTCCAAATGCCAGAGGAAACACTGCTAAAGTAACTCTTTGATTATTAGCCGAAAGAAAGGAGAAGTCTAGGTTTACACAGGAGTTTCTGAAAGATATCTGAGACGAAACAGACCATGCATTTCAATAGTGAATTATATTATTATTATTATTTATTATTATTATTATTATCATCATCATTATCATTATTATTGTTGTTGCTACTGCTGCTGTTGTTAAATTCAGAAAAGTCTTAGGGAATCCAAAACTGATGACAAAAATAGATTTCTTCACGACTGTTCACTCTGCAATATCTCCAATACATTCAAAAGATTAGTGAGAATTATTAAGTTTCATTTTAGAGGTTACAAAAGAAGATTACTGATTGATTGGGAACATATTTGACAGCCGATATTGAAAGACTGCAAGTGCGTATTAGGAGGAGTAATACGATCCTTTCACACTAAAATATAAATTATTCTATTACTTCTTTAATTTAATACAACAAAATAATGTAATTTCTTTAATTATTGTTTCAAGCGTTGTTTTACAGAAGATGTTTTTCATTCTGTAATTGTGTCGATATTTTTAGGACATCACGTGACAACAGTATCCGTACAAGATTATCAACGCAGTGACAAATATTTTCATTTACGCACACCGGTTAGTCTGAAAACTCAAGAGATCGTCACTTAAGATAAATTAAAAGAAAGGAAGTCTGGTGACCCACATAATTAAATACGAATAAATAATCATATTCCTAACAGGTGAAATGAAATAGACTTTTATTTATGGATGCTCTTTAACTGCTGTGGTTCTCAGTTCCCCATTCTACATAAGTTGGGCGTGAAAGAACATTTAAATTTGCTCAGAGGCCTCTATATCAGGCATGAGGACACGGGACCAAGGCGGATTTATTTCCCCCGGAAAGAAGCCAAGTTAAGGATTTTTACGCCCGAAAAATGTCATCGTCCTCCACAGAGTTTGAACACACGACCTTCGATATATGAGGCTAGAATGGTAACTACTACACCACGGAGGGCGACATTCATAATAGATGATAGACCCAGAAAAACTGTTCCGCCATTTCTTCACAAAGCAATGCAATGATTTTTTCCTCAATGGACGTCTTCATATACTCAAGGTCGCGGATTCAAACCTGGCGAAGGACGATGGATTTTTTCGGGTGTAAAAATCCTTAGTATGGCTTCCTTTGAAAGGGAAGTTGGTTCCGTGTCGTTGATTTACGACACATAAAAGAACCTCGAGCCTGATAAAAGAGCCTCTGAGCAAAATTAAGCTTTCACGCCCAATTTAGAATGGGACACTGAGAACCACAGCAGTTAAAGAGCGTCCATAAATAAAACTCCATTTTCATTTCTCTATTGGTATGTAGTTCAAGATCGCTCGGGGATCCTGTTTTGGGCCTGCCTGATGTGCTGGAACCAGTTTTCTTGATATTGATGAACACACTCCCTGT
Source organism: Hymenopus coronatus (assembly GCA_030762935.1). NCBI lineage: Eukaryota > Metazoa > Arthropoda > Insecta > Mantodea > Hymenopodidae > Hymenopus > Hymenopus coronatus. Next base: position 102,130,694 of record CM060890.1, read on the forward strand.
CGGGTTTCATCCCCAGTTCTTGTAGAACTCTTCATTTCGTTGAAGGTGCCATTATCTGTGCTGATATTTTAATCACACTTTCACAAGGTCCAAGCTTTCCTGCCATAGAATCCTGGTCTTGCTAAGGTATTGTATTGGCGAGTGCGAGAATGCTTTTGGACAAAGGAAGATTTCATTATACTGCCTATAATCCCAGCAGATTTACGAATTTAAAAACCTGTTTTGTGCTGTGTCTAGACTGGATAAAAAGGAAGTTTAAATGCAAGATAATTAAATTCATTAACCGTTTTAAAAGTGTGTCATTCTCACATAAATAAATCAGAGACAAATTTTTAAACTTAGCAACTTCGGTATAGTATTGAAATATATTTTTATAAAGAAACTGGAGTCTCCTTTCTATATGAATTCTTTTTAAAGTGTTTCATTACTAGCTGGTTCACCCAACGTTGCAGGGGAAGCTTTTCATATCTTCATTTAATTAATTTCATTTACCTTCTGGTATTCTTTATGAAATTTTGTACAGCGATACAGAAAACTTTTAATATAAATTCGCACCTTTGCCCTTTATAATTGAGTTAAAAGTCTCCGTAATAATCTGATAATGTAAGCGGGTTTAAAATATAGGCGGATGTTATTCTCCGATTTCCTTAACCTTCCCCCGAGTCTTCAAAGTTCTGGAAATGTTGCATAGCCTGTAAGTTTAACGAATTATCAGAATTATGGAGCAATGTTTAAATAATCACAGTAGATGGCAATCGAATAAGTCGTCAATTTTCTTGTCACCATGTCAGTGCTGACACCTTTGTTATGCTTACCAGAATCGTAATATTATTTTCAACATATTATGTCTATCCCGTCACCATACACCATTTGTTAGGTCTATCATAAATCTCAAAGTCAATTTTAGGTGAAAGAAAGGACACAGTTCTTTGTTAGCTATTATCTTCACACCTAGGCGGTCGGGGTACGATCCCAGGGCGGCATCTTGGCTGGTTTTCTCCGGTTCTTCCAACCTTTGCTCCATTAACACTTCATTGCTCTATCACCCCTTTCGTCTGCATTTCATTGCCTTCTTCAGAGTGATTCTCACGTCCGCCTTGGTATTTGGATGCGTAAATTAACACGAAGAGCGATGCGATGATAATGGGAAACTTCGGAAACGCAACTCTCGAAGTTTCGGCTTCCATAGGGTTCCAGAAAGTTCTGTGACGTTATTTTCTAGCTATAAAAAGGAGGGAGAATTGTTGTACAGTTGTTGCTGTTGTTGAGAACTGTACTGAGCCATGAGTGACCGGAGTGTTAGCGAGCTGTAATGCGCGAGCCATATATGGTATGCAAGGTAACTGTCCACGCGTCGAAACGTCAAGAGAATTATTTGCAGCAGGAATTTAAGTTATTTGTAAACAACTTTTTTCTCAATAAAGACATTTGTTATAATATTATTTTCTTGCTCAATCTCATATCTGGCTATAGCCGATCCACCATTCCGGATTTTTCATTCTCTTATTCAATGCTTCTCGATATCAGTGGTAAGCAGGTGGCTCCGGCCAGTTCTCCACTTGCGGGTTTTAACTTGAAAGAGCTCCGTGAGTTCTGCAACTCTTGTAATGCACACAGGGATATCGGCACGCATCAAATTTGGGGCAGTTGAGCCATCTCGGTGTAAGTTCAGCGGACTGTAAGTCCAAACTTATGAGGAGGATAAACTGGAGGTAATCATCAATGAAAGGGTCCATAAGCAAGATTCATTAAAAGGTGAACTATAATTAAGTAATTTTAGTCTCTATTTTTTGCAACACTTTTTTATTTATTTTGGCATCTCGAAGCTTAGAAATTGATTTATTTAATAAAATAAAGGCTCCACAACAGATAGAGAAAAGTCTAAGAGTAATATTCCGCGAAATTGGCAAATGTGGTTATTCACCATTCTCAGAACACCAATTTAAACATTTAGGAAAGAGTACATAGTTGCGGGTTATAAAAATCGGCTTAGTAGCTACGATGGGAATAATTATCTCTCTGTACTTATATAATTATTTAGCAGGAACTGTAATTAATTTGATTACAATATGTAGAGGAGATGCTACAAAATACAATTAAAAAGGTTTTGCTATCCGGAAAGTTCATTGCCTCATAAAGTTCATCTATAGAATAAAGGCTATCTTGTGATTATTCTGGTAAATCCTGCATACATTTGCGGTATTTTAATAGAATGGAACTTCAAAAAATAACAGTAATTTCTTCAGCGTTCGAAAATATTGACTGAAACGTTTATACCATTTATAAACCTGAGCTTTTTTGTTTGTTTTTTTTAATTGCTGCTTCACCATAAGCTTCTTCCATTATTTTCAATGTCTATGAGGGACATTTTTTCAACAAAATATAAAACCTTATGTTCAAACGTGCTCCATTATGCAATATATGAAAATGCATACACAACTACTAATTGCCAAGTAAAGACAACAATCATTATTAGTATTGAAATTGAAATAAATTGTCGACATGGGCGTTACCAACACCTAAAAATAAAATACCCTTTCTTTCGTACACCTACATTAAAGAGAAAAAATAAATGATTCCGGGGAAGTTTTGAATCTATGATTATATCACTCAATATCTATACAATGTGCTTTAGCTATACCAAACGATGGTGGTGCATTCCACACAAGAATTCGATACCAATATGTCTACGGAAATACACGTTTTAGAGTCCCCTGTATAAAAAGTATAAAAAGATCCCTATGTGTGTCCGTGTATCTGTGAACGCGACTACACAAAATGAAAACTCGGTTAAATACCATACTAGATATTTAAGTTCAGCATCTTCTAGGATGCGACACTAAAATGTTCAAGAAGATTCCATCCTCAATGTTCCCTTACATTGAAAAACATTGAGCATTTTAATTTTGTTAAAACTGACTAACAATTTTGATTAAAATGCCGTATATTAAAGATCCTTAAATGGCAAATAAAATGTACATTTAGAATTCTCTGGGCATGAGCTCTGAAGTCCTATTTACACTGATTATATTTGTATAACTGGTAAACCAAAATAGATGGACAAAAATATAGATCTCGTTTAAAAAAACAGGCAAAATGTACTACACAAAAATGTAGACCTCGTTAAAAAACACACAATTTATCATATAGAAAATGTTTTGTGGAGTTAGCCATTCCCGAAATATTTCTTGTTGTCAGTTTCAATTATAAAATATTTAAACTTTTCTCATACAGTTATTTGTCCATTCCTGGCATGCAAATAGAAATGAATTTCAGTCACATATCAACCAAAATTTAAAGATTTCAGTATTTCTCTACCATGGTGTATTCCCTTATTTTTCTTTACTGATAAGGAACTAAGTAATATACCTAGCATTTCTGCTAATGTATACCCTGATTAGCATGAAGTAGTCAGATTAATAAGGTTTTTAAAAATAAGAAAGATAGAGAAAGTCATGTGGATGGAACATTCACGGTTGAAGAGCCAGGCAGCGGGGTTAAGCAAGTTGCGCCTGGGCGATGGCTCATGCATTAAAGGGGTTTTGTTGCTGGACCACTTAATCAGGACCCGCTTTAGGCGAACCACCGGAAGCTGGGGGCTTTTCTCAAATGGGAATTCGTCACTCCAGTTTCTTTCGTTTTACTCCTGGCCATGCATAAAACAGAATTTCAATCACATAGCAACCAGGTTTAAAAGATTTGATTATTGCGTTAGCCTAGTGCACTCCCTTATTTGCTTTCTTGTACTTACAAGGAAATAAGTAATAAGACCATTTCTGCTAATATTTATCTTGATTAGTGTACTGCAGATAAGAGAACAAGGTTTTTTCCTTTTTACAGAATTGGTAGGAAAAGTTATGTATGGAACACAGATTTTGTTGGTTTTATATTACCTCGAGACATATTTTCTGGTATATTTGGGTGAAATGCAATTACCTGCGCATTAGAGAGTGTTTATGTGTGTGTATATATATGTCGATGATCATCTGTGTCTTCACTTGCAGTAATTGCGGACGTTAAACTCTATGCACCCATGGAATCCGATAGCGGGGAACCACAAATCCCACACACAGTCGCCTGGGATCGAACCCGGGTCATTCCAGTGAGAGGCGAGTGGTCTAACTACTCGGACACGGCGCGGCCCTTGTGAGAGAGTGAAAGTAAAAGCTTTGGAAAACTGCGATTATAGATAGAAGTGAAATGTGAACAATGCGCTTAGAAGCATAATGCTATACAACTCTTTAAAGTGAAAATGTATGAGATTTTTAGCTCAAAAATGAAGGTTTTGCGTCAACCCAAACGATATCTTGTACTCTTTGATATCATTAATATCAGATTAAGTTAATTGAATACTCTAACCTTGCTGATTTTACAATGATTTTGAATCATTGACCTTTCGGAATCATTACAAAAGCATTTACTCCAGTATCAGCGGGAACTTCAATACAAAAAGGGAAATGTTATCTCAGTGAAAGGCAAATTCCCTGAGTGGTCAAACACAAACCTCAATGCGGCAAATGAGGGACCTGAAATTGTTCATTTTGGTGATGTATGTTGATCACACAGCCTGCATTTCATTCGGTTGTTAAGCGCACTAATCGCCTCATTATCCCTACCACAATTCATTAGCTGCTATTAAATCTCTTTTCAATATTAATTAAACCTCCAAAGCAAATCAAAATTATGTACTTACAGATCGTTTCAACTAAAAAAAAATGTTTAAAATTATATAGTAAACACGAAATCTATTATTTATGTAAATTAAAAATTATATGAGGTAACTGCCAACTGTGTGTTATTTTAGTAACACAGAAAAAGTTCTATCTCATTAAAATATATGTGCACTTGACCTTCATTTCTGCAGCGACATACTGTTAGTCTTCCAAGCATATCGTCTATGAGTTTTATAATATTTCACTTGGATTACTATTAAGTATATATGAATATCGGCCTATTTGAAAAAATAACCTCAGAGAACTTACTCACATACAGAGAAATCTGTTTATCTTGGAGGCCATTCACCATCCCCAGTTTTCGAGATTACTTGATTCCCAAAAACCCGCCGAAAACTGCCTTGGAAATTTTAGCAGTTTATGTTTTAATACCATCTTATTAAAATCATTCTTTCTGATCGAGAGTAACGGTATGATATAGAGATTCCATCCTAATTAAAACGTTCATATGCAGTAAAATCTCTATGCCAATTTATTTTTGGGTGTAATGCAATGTTTAGCCTTCATAGGTACCCGTTGAGAAGACAATGAATTGTGTAGGTAAACATTATAAAAACATTATCATTACGTGCCAAAAAAAAAGATGAAATATCGATAGCTATAATAAAGGATGGACGAATAAATAAAAGTTGGAGTTCGCAATAAGAAATAAAAGAAATTAAGTAAGAAGAAGGGAAGTAAAAGAAGAAGAAAAATATTGTATCTGTCTGCTGCGTGCTGAGAATTATGCTGCTAACATTTTTAGTAGCGAATCCGCCGCTAATAAATTAGAGTGTGATTTAAAAACTCGTCCATGTTTGAGAATGGCTGGTATCTTGTGATACATTTAATAACTCTCGGAGGCCTGCAGGGTCTGGGCACGTAATGAAATACAGTCGTATTTGCGTAATAATTCGTGCAAAGGATTTATTCTAATTTAATGGCTTTTCTTTGTTACCGGTAGCCCGCAGCTATGCAAGTGTAGCCGCGTTTTTTAAGAAATACTTCCAAGTACTGGCGCCACTAATGAATTCTATGAAGGCCTCTGGATCTGCTCAGAACAGCAGATGAGCAAAGAGAAGTAATGAAACGGATGTAAGAGGAAACCACAATATCTAGTGTAGCTTATCCCTAAAATATTTCATTCTCTAGAGTTTTAATCTCCCTTGTGAGCTTGTCTGTGCATATAAGGGAAATGTTATAACAACCACTGGCTGGAAAAGGGAACAAAGCCCGCGGTTTTATATTTGGAGAACTACCAAATACAGCTTAGTAGTGGCTGAAGAATTGAATTATACGCGTTTATTCTCATACAGTATTCTCATGCGAACTATGAAAGATTTATTATGTTTGTGATATAGTTATTTCAAAAGCAACAACACACCCAATTACAATCAAATGATTTCTATTGCATTTCAGTGAATATTTATTAGAGGTGATGCGTATAAACCATATTCACGCTTGGCTTAATCCGTTTCATAACGGATCTATGAGGCCAGTGCACCGTCTTAACACACTTTAGCAATGCGCGTTGAAAAGTAATTCCATGCTAATAATCCAAATTTCAGAATGAGTTTGTTCTTAAATTGGTATAATACGAGGTACGTCCAGAAAGTAAGTTCCGTTTCAATTTATTTCCGCTGCAGTGCTGCTTTCGCAGTTCCGCACATGCGCGGTAGACGCTCTGTATCAAGCAGAAGAAACGTGCGCCATTTTGAGATCGCTGTCAGCCACATACGCTTTGTTGTGCTTATTTACAATGCCGGTGTTGATTGAAAATCCCGCTGCTTGTGAAATCAGATCTGTGATTCGTTTTCTGAATGCTAGGAAAGTGAAACCAATTGAAATTTATCGGCAAATTTGCGAAGTTTACGAACAAAAAAAAAAAAAAGCGATGAGTGATTCAATGGTGAGAAGATGGGTCCGACAGTTCAATGAAGGACGTAGTGAAGTGCACGATGAAGAACGAACTGGGCGTCCATCTTTGGTTACAGAAGAACTGGTTCACGCGATTGATGACAAGATCCAGGAAAACCGCAAGTTTACAATTAGTGACCTCGCTATGGAATTTTCCCAAAGCTCACGATCACTAATTCATGAAATTGTTACCGAAAAACTGAAATTTCGTAAACTTTGCTCAAGTTGGGTACCAAAGATTCTTACTGAGCAACATAAAACAAAACGGATGGGTAGTGCACTTCAGTTTTTAACCCGTTATGATGAAGACGGCGAAGAATTTCTGACACAGATAGTCACAGGAGATGAGACTTGGGTTTCTTACAACACCCCTGAAAGTAAGCGGCAATCAATGGAATGGAGTCACACTTCATCCCGAGCAAAGGTTAAGCCGAAACAAATCTTGACACCTCGAAAAATGATGTGCACAGTGTTCTGGGACTGGAAAGGCATCTTACTCATTGATTTCTTACCGCGTGGTCAAACAATCAAAGCAGATATTTATTGCGAGACACTTAGGAAATTGCGCCGCGCAATACAGAATAAGCGCCGAGGATTGCTGTCAAAAGGTGTTGTTTTTCTTCACGACAACGCACGACCACACACTGCAAATGTGACGAAAAACCTCCTACAGGGATTTGGCTGGGACGTGTTTGACCATCCTCCGTACAGCCCTGACCTCGCTCCTAGCGACTTTCATCTGTTCTTACATCTCAAGTCTTTCCTTGGCGGTCAACACTTCAACAATGACGAAGAGCTGAAAGAAAATGGCTCCAACTTTTTGAAGACACAGGCGGCAAACTTCTATGAAGAAGCTATACAAAAACTTGTGCCTCGCTATGACAAATGCCTGCAAACTTTCGGCAGTTATGTGGAAAAGTAGTTTAAGAGTTGTAGAATTTTGTGCAATAAATAATTATTCTGTATCTGTACACAATTTAATTTTATTACCAAACGGAACTTACTTTCTGGACGTACCTCGTATTTTATACAAATACCTAAAGAGTTTAATTAACTCTGATTTGTGTGTTAAACGGAGCTACAAGTCCCAAAATGCAATTCGTATCAGTTACCTGCTATCCGGAATACTGTTTACAGCAGTTACTATTTGTTGCTGTTTAGAATCTTGGAGGACGGTTGCCGTAAATTTGTTTTTGCGTCTTCGTCGAATTTCCTTAAGCATAAAGCTGGTAAACAATTGGATAGTGGTGAAAAACAATAGCGTTGAACGTTTATTATAGTTTTATTACAAAATATACCGAACATTTTCCGTAAAAGAAGTGAAGAAATTAATTTCTGACTCACCGGTGTTGCGATTACAGGTATCAGTGCTGCAACCAAAAAGCTGAAACGGTTTGATTCATTTTGGGACTTTGATTCTTTTTGCCAACTATGCCCCTCATAAGAAAAGTGAAAGAAATAAAAGCCTATGGGTTGAAAAAGGGTAACGATTTTATAAAGAATACAATTCGCCGCCAACAGTTGATAAATATATATGGAAGATTTTTCGAAATTAAAACAAAAGTAGTTAGCATTACGTTCTTGATCAAAATATACTTTTTATGTTGTTTAACACCCGCTTTTAGTGCTATGGCAGGCGATGACAAAAAGCACATGGAACGAAGATGGAGGGCCGGTGGAATGCGATGGGGGAAACCGGAGAATATCCGCCCTTCGGTCACTTGGGATCGATAATATGGTATATTGAACATATTTATATTATATATAAAATATTGTAATGAATGCATTTTTTTGACGATATATATCGTATTTTAAGCAAAATCGTTATGCTAACTACTTTTTAAAATTTCGAAAAATCTTCCACATATAAGGTAACTTGGGCGAAAAGTCTTTGTACCGTATCTTTGGAATAAGCTAAATTTAAACACTAAGATTGGTTTTGACTCACTTCTAGGTTTTAAATTATTATGCACCCCACCCCACCCCACACACACACACACACACACACACACACACAAAACCTTTTATTACTAATGCTGTTTTTGGATTAAGGAAATATAAATATGTATTTCTGGTGAGATTTCACTATAGAATTTTTGGGTGAAATACAATATTCATTCCCAACACCTACTATACGTTATAGAGAAAATAAAAATGGCTTTATGTTTTTATTCAGGGAGTTTCAAAATGTGTTTTCCTAATGTAATCTTCGTATCGAAGCTTTGTGTAGAATACAATATTATGCGCGCACATTTTCTTGGGCGCTGGTTTCACGGAGCAGCGAGGGAGGAGGGATTGGTTAAGAAGAGATAGCGCCCGCCTGTCTTTCCGCAGTGTTCTCATCCAAAGAAAGTTTATTTTATTTGAGGTCGTCGGCCATTGTGGTGAATAGATTATCTAATTTACATTGAACTTGCTGAATTATTAAACGAAATACAGTGCACGTGCGTGTGCGTAATTTCCGGCATCTACAGACAGGATGAAACAGCATTAAAGCCACTAGATATCAGGGTTTATAAAGTATTGCATCTATTAATGTGGTTGCCTTGCTCTGCTTCCGAAATTGCGCGAAACCTACTGAATGAAGATGGGAGCGGAGTGTCCAAGGAAACGTGCGCGCATTGTACTTCCCCTTCTTACTATCCTAGTTGAGAAAGTAGAAAAAGGAACAGTCAGCGAACTAATAGAAAATTATTGAATACTGACATACAAAAAACTATAAGAGTTAATTAAAATGAACTGACCCTCTGACCTTCGCTGTTATGTAAACTTCGTTCTCCATAGCAATTGATCTCCTTTGAGAATTTTAGCTAGAAATGTCACATCGAAGCCCATTTTTTCGTATCCTGCAATCTCCTCCTCCATCCTATTATACCCAGCCTCTTCATACTCTCCTTTATATTCTCTATCCATTTCTTTCTCGGTCTTAACACTCGCCTTCTTTCATCTGGTTTTCCCTTCCATACTCTTTGCAATAGGGATCCCTCCTGTTTCCTTCTACATGTCCTGCCCATCTAAGACATGCAGATTTAATAAAACTCCCAATTCAGTGGTCATCATAGAACTTAAAGGGTTCATTATTTGTTATAATTCTGCATTCCTCAGTTTCATACTTGGATCCTTAGATTTTTGAAATATCTCCCTTTCCCACTGCGACTGCAAGCTGGTGAGACTTTAACATTAACAGTTTCTGCTGCATAAGTTTAAATACGGTTTAATTACTGTTTATGTGTGTTCTTTTTGCCTTTCTGAAAAGGTCTTTGAATTTCAAAAGGGGAAGCAAGACCCAATAATATCTATTTCCCGTTGTAAGTTTTCTTCAACTTCTTCTCTATGGTGTTATTTTCTGTTATTATCGAACCCAAGAATTTGAAGCTCCGAACCCCATCGAAATCACTATCTTGCATAGATATTTTAGTACTGTTCGCCCATTTGTTTTCATCTCTTGACGCAATCATATATTGTGCATATAACTGGACAACTATGTAGTTCTTCCATTATGGAAACAGAACGAATTAGACCACCTTAGTAATAACCGTGTATAATTTCCAGCAGGTAAATAATTGTCGATACCTACCAGTGAGTCATGCTTAGCCCGGCACTGGCCTACATGACCTTCATATTTCCAACACGCGCGAATTTTTGGACAACTCCAATGTGACAATCCCAAAATGTTCACCTGGTTACGAAGTATAGAAGTTTGAAGAGTTGGTCCACTGTTCCTCTAAAGTCTCTTCCCGATTCCTCCGGGTGATGGACTTCATATAAAGCGTGGGGGAGGTAGGCACGAAGCTATTGGAAGTCTTGCCTCAAAATTGATAGCCCCCAGGGCGGGAAGCGAAAAAAAAATCACAAAGTTAAAGGAAAAGCTAAACCGAAGAGGGAAGGTCGATGTTCACGCAGAGGAAATGAAAAACAAGGATAGGAAGAGACTGCAAGTGGTAAACACCTCTCTGGGACCGATAGGGGGAAGGTCAGAGCATTCCTGAGAGAAAGAGTAGAGGGTTTTCCTACCTCCTTCATTCGTAAATAGGAATACCCAACGGAGCCTGAGTTTTCTGAGTTTCGGTGAAAAGGATGAAGTCGTCTCTGAGTTGAAGATAAAGTGGATATGTCAAGATATGGAGATGTAGCTGGCTGAACATTTCTGTTTAGCCACTAACGTTCTTAATGGTGCTAAGAGATGCATTGAAAAGCATTTCTACAGCGGCTAACTACTTTAATTATAAATCTTACGTAATGCATATGCGAATATCTGATGTTACCTTAATCATGAACTAATTGAGGACATAGCTTCCAAAAGGTTTCAAGTTCAACTGGGAAATATGCTGCAAGAAGTATAGAACAGGTTTAATTAATCACTTTTTTATTGCATATCTGAATCATCAGCATGTCATAATTTGGACCAATAACCCTAAATTTACAAAGCATAGCAAATGCTACTGGCCTCACTATTTGAAATTGTGATTAAAAGTCACAAAAAATTATATATATATACACACTAAGATTACTACACACATGTGCGGTAGAGAAATGTTAATTTTTTTACCTTTAGTTTGGCATTACGATGGTAAATCCAATCAAGGAGGGAAAAGCGCTTAGTTGGATAAATTTGGGAGGATACGTTATCGTTTATAAACGCATAAAATATAAAGATAAGCGAACTCACTCGCCTCTCACCTAGACGGCCCGGGTTCGATCCCAAGCAACCGCATGTGAGATTTGTGGTGGACGAAGCGGCGCTGGGGCGGGTTTTCTCCGGGTTCTCCGGTTTCCCCCGCCATCGCATTCCACCGGTGTCTCATCTTCATTCATGTATCATCAGTGTCACCGCCTGCGCTGCCATAAGTAGTTAAAGCCTGCGCTGCCATAAGTAGTTAAAGCGGGCGTTAAACACTATCAAAAATCTCTCTCTTTCTCTCTCTCTCTCTCTCTCTCTCTCTCTCTCTCTCAAATCCCCTTGTTTTTCCCAGCCAATGATTAAAAGCTCGCCAGAATCTGCACCATTCTCCACCCTGAAGAGATAACTACCTAACTACTACTTGCAGTCTTGTGCTACTCCTACCACCACCACCACCACTACTAAGAAGAAAAAGAAGAGGCAAATGTTGCTCTTGATTTCTGACCTTAAACGTCGTTAATGATGCTATGCAAACGCTCGTAATATTTGCGATACCAAATGTTGTAAGTAAGCCAACATTTTTAAAAAGATACAATAGATTTTCAGCAAGTTCAACTCCGCTAAGCATGCTTTACATGGAAGAAATGACTTCCTTTTATTTTTTGAAAAACAGCTGTCAATTTTTGTTAAAACATCTTATATTTGAAGAATCAAATGCATCTTCTGTAAATAACATATAAGACTCTCCTTGTACAGATGCATTTTTGTATAACTTTGTAAATTCGAAAACTATAAGATATAAATATGAAAAAGAATAAAAGTAGAGCTGCTTAAAATATATAATTTGTACCAAATAATTGTTTCGGAGCATTAGCACATAAATATAAAACTTAAAATATTAACCTTCAATCTTTTACTTTTTTCTTTCTTTGCAAGAGCTTTGCTACAAATTTTGAATTAATTATGAGTAAGCAACAGTCTGCTAGTTTTATCTAACTTAATTTGAGATCATTTCAAAATAGATATCTAACATGAATTAGATAACGAGGAAATAACATCACTTTGTTCATGAATGTTATTATGCCGAGTGGAAGGAAAATTTTAAACGAGTAACGTATATAATTCATTACATATTTGGAACATTATTTTGTATATTTTATTTTTCCTATGACAGTTTACTGCGGAATTTTTTTAGAACAAAGGTTGCCGTGGCAAATAACTGGTAGCTAGGAGCGTGATTAGTTCTATCCCTTTCAAAAACAGAAATAGGTCGTAAACAGGTTTTAGCATCGCTTCTCGAGCTGTTTTGCATTTAGAGCCGTATGGAAAACAAAACCGTTGGTGCCTCACCTCTGGTATGCTGTTTTTGTTTTTGTTGGTTTTTTTAAGTTATCTATGGCACCAGCCATATTACAACTAACAACTGTGTTCGTAATGTGATTATTTCAAAACTCTGTATGATGTCATATAGTTGCCACCGAAACTAGGTCAGAATAGGTTACTCCACCCATCTTAAAAGCAACAAATTATTAAATTTAAATATTCTTCTGCAATAAACCATAACATTTGGAGAAACAAATATTCTTGCTTTCTCTACCGAGTAGAAAAATTCGATATCGAGATTTCACCGGAAATACATGTTTTGAGAATCACTTGGTATTTGAGTTCACTATCTTCCAAGGTGGCAACACGGAGGTTTTCATGAAGATCCCCCACTCCAAACTACCCTTTACATGGAATAATTTTCGAGAATTTTTATTTACTCAAAAATATCGATAACGATTTTTATTAAAATACCATCTGTATAAAACATTATGACAATAATATATATATATTATTATTTATTTTATAAATAATATATTTATATCTTAAATTTCCTGGGAATAGCCGGCGACTGGTAAAGCGTAAGAGATAGACAAAGCTGCAAAACACCAAAATCTGATATGTTCCATTCAAATGACTTTCTCTACATTTCTGTACAAATTGTTTAAGTACTGGTATCTTGTAAGAAGAAGGGAAATAAGGGCGTACACTAGCAAAAGCCAAAGTCAAATTTGTTAAAAGCTGGTTGCTATCAGATTTAAATTCGTTTCTTTAACGTATAACAATATTTTAAGTATTTTAAAACTAAAACCAACAACAATGATCAACTCCATGAAAACAAAAATGCACACGACATAAATTGTGTATTTTAACGAGATGTACATTTTTTGTGGCGTAAGTTTTTCTCTATCTCTTGAGGTTTACCAGTTATCAAAAGTAATCCAAAATGAAGAGGTCTTCAGCGGCTATTCCCAGAAAATTCAAGTTATACATTTTATTTGTCATGTAAATATCTTTAATATAAATATTTTAATAAACTCATTAGAGCCATTTTTGAAAAAATCAACATTTTTTAAATATTTTCATGTAAAGGAAAGGTTCGGTGTGGGAGCTTTTCCTCCAAAATTTCGTGTCGCCTTTATATACATTTTCGGTGAAATCTCTGTATCAATTTTTTGGGTGTAGGGCAACTTCTTCTCTTCACATGTGCTAAGAAGAGAAAGTAAAACATATATATCTGGTTAAAATATACAAGTTATGTTTACAGAGTACTTTAAGAGCTAACGATATCCGAGATATTTGTTATTATTAGTCTTAAGTTTAAAATACTTATACTTTTCTCAACAGGAAGTCGTCATCTGTTTTTTGTTTTGTTTTACTGCTGCCGTTTCCATCACATAGGCAGTCAAAAGAATTCACCATCACTTTAGCCTAGTATATTCCTTTATTTCCCTTATACTTAGTAGGAACTATTAAAAATAATTTCTGCTATATTTCGAATATCATGAAGTAGAAAGAAGAAGAATCTTTTGCAAGAATACTTTTTACAGAACAGGTAGAGAAAGTTGTGTGAATGGAACACATCAGATTTTTGTTTCTTATAAACACCTGATCAAAGAATAAAATACATTACAAATGTTTGTTTGTAATACCTTTATGAGGTATGTATTTGAAGGAATATCATAAGTTACCTTCTATTCTGTATTTAGGAATTGCATTTACATTTGTATCTATCATGAAATTATATAAGACGATGGCAGTTCCTACAATAGCTTATGGATCCAAAACATGGACTATGATAGTACAATATTCGGCTAGAATACAAGCTGCAGAAATGAGGTCAATAGCAGGATACCAAAGAACTGGAAACACCAGTTAATAAGGATGACCAAAAGTAGAATACCAAAAGCAGCATATAACTATTCACCACAAGAAAAAACTTGGGAAGACCTAGGAAAAGATGGAACCAGCAGCAATTTGGAGCCAGATCGGACCAATAAGGTCATCATAACCATGATGAAGAAGAAGAGCATGTACATTTGTAATGTGTAGATAAAGCTTAGTGTGTGTACTCCATCAGAATTTATTTGAATAGGCATCACTGAGAATGGATTCTGCGAAGGCATTGAGAAGCTGTGGAACGGTGTGTAATTACTCCACTGTGAAAATGACCCTCGGGCATATACTGGTGGTGCGAATGACACATAGTATATCCGTGTTGTTGGATTTTTTGACTTAATTAAGTTGTAACGGAAACCAAAATGTCGATATCTGAGTGCGAGCAAGCTTGAATCAGATGCCACAGGTTTTGCAGTTCTCGTGGGGTTTCCAAGCACGCGATGACACATTTCATTACAACGTGCTGTGATATTAACAGTTTGTAACAGCGGCTTGAAGCACTGTGGGCACGTATTAAAGAGAATGTTTCTAACTACGAAATGTAAGCCAAACAAGCGGCTTGCTTTTTAATTTTAAACCAATCACGTGGTAGTATCATTTACGCATTTAGACCGATAAGCGATTTTTTTCCCTATAGACCATTTATTGATTTCAAATATGTGTGTTACAGAATTGACATAAAGACAGTTCCTTTGATCAGATGAATCCTGGTGTGGCGCGCACCACCATGTTGAAAAATCTTATGTGTTCCATTTACATGACTTTCTCTACATCTCTATAAGAAAATATTCTTAAAAAGCTTATTCTTCTAACTATTTCATGTTAATCAATATAAACATTGCTCTTATATTTGCTTCCTTGTAAGTAGAAGGGAAATCAGGGAGTACGCTAAGTTAAAGCTATATACAAATCTTTTAAAAAATGGTTGGTATATGATTGAAATTCGTTATCTTTGCATATATAAACTATTATATGAGAACAGGAAATCGCCCTTCGTTTCATATCTCTTTTGCTTCACTCCTGGCCATACAAACGGAATCTAATTCTAATTGTTTCACAGACCGATAGCTTTTAATACGAGGGCCGTTCAGAAAGTAGCCTCCGGTTGATTGCAAGAAATTCACCAAGTTAAATAAAAATATTTTAATATATACATCTTACAACTACATCTTTGCACTATTTTTCTACATAGTTTCCATAACGATTAAGGCACTTATCGTATCTGTTCACAAGCTTTGAAATTCCTTCTGCATAAAAATCACCCGCTTGTGCCTGGAGCCAGCCTGTGACCGCATCTTTGAGCTCTTCGTCGTCATCAAACCGCTGGGACCCGAGCCATTTCTTCATGTGCATGAAGAGGTGATAATCGCTTGGCGCCAGATCTGGGCTGTAAGGTGGGTGGTTGACAACGTCCCACTTGAAGGACTCAAGAAGGGCTGTTGTTCTGCGAGCAGAGTGAGGACGGGCGTTATCGTGCAAAAAAACGATACCGGAAGTCAGCATACCACGGCGTTTGTTCTGTATAGCCCGTCGTAATTGTTTTAGTGTTTCACAGTACACGTCTTGATTAATGGTCATCCCACGTTCCATGAATTCAACCAACAACACCCCTTTTGCATCCCAAAACACCGTTGCCATCAATTTTCGGGCAGAAAAATCTTGCCGGGCTTTTATTGGTTTGGTAGGCGAATTTGAATGTGCCCACATCTTTGATTGTTGTTTTGCCTCAGGGTTCACGTACTTAATCCAGGTTTCGTCCCCGGTCACGATTCTGTTTAACAAAGGTTCACCTTCGGCCTCATAACGTGACAGAAAGTCTAATGCAGAGGCCATTCTTTGAGTTTTGTGGTGGTCGGTAAGAATTTTGGGCACCCATCGTGCACAGAACTTACGGTAACCCAATCTTGCTGTTACTATCTCGTACAAGAGAGTCTTAGAAATCTGTGGAAAATCAGTAGACAACTCCGACATTGTGAAACGTCGGTTTTCACGAACTTTTGCATCAACTGTCTGAACGAGTTCGTCCGTGACCAATGATGGTCTACCACTCCTCTCTTCATCATGAACGTTTTCTCGTCCACTTTTAAATAAACGTACCCATTCACGGACCATTCCTTCACTCATAACTCTTGGTCCGTACACGGCACAAAGCTCACGATGAATAGCTGCTGCAGAATATCCTTTGGCTGTAAAAAACCTTATAACAGCACGCACTTCACATTTGGCGGGGTTTTCTATTGCAGTACACATTTCAAACGGCCACAAACACTAAACTAGCTCAGGTACGACTTTCACTCGACCACGGCTTGATGCCAACTGACCTGCTGAGTGCGTGAATGCACAGATGGCGTCGCTACTCCCCCCACTACCCGCACTGTGACCGATCGGAGGTTACTTTCTGAACGGCCCTCGTATATTTGACTATCGCTTTAGGACGCGATTAGAAAGCAGGTAATAAGACAATAATTTCTGATAAGATTTACTTCAGTTAGCATGATGTATATAAATAATCTTTTGTATAAATTTATAGACAAAGTCATGTAAATGGAACACTATAGATTTTTTTCGTAGTACTAGCATTTTCGAACTTCTAGTTTTGCGGCGTCTACAAAGCATGTTATGTTATTCTTATTTTCCCGCATGTGTTCATACGTAAAAAAATCTACAGTTGTCTTGTGAATTCCATACTGTGCACGTAATTAAGTCTATATAAATCTTAATTTGAGATTAGGTATTTCTGGGCAAATATTTATGAGTGGCATAACGTAAATAGAAAGATCAAATCTTATAGGAATGCAACAACCCGGGAAGTGCCGGGTGCTAAAGAGAGGGACACCTCAGATTATTACATACCTGTTTGGTGGCGATATTGCTTCGAATTTCACAAGTTAAAAAAAGATGCTCGTTGTGACCATGATCGGCGAGGTAACGTTCAGTAGCGGGTATCGTGGTGAACAGCACAATTCAATTTGGTCACCTCAAATACTCTACGCTGTGAGGCATCAAGCGTTCTGCTAATCTACAGGTGCACTTCATCAACGAGATGGCATCGAATCATTTTACCTCCATCTCCAACGTCCTAAGGAAACTTTGTAGCACCATACAAATCGGAACCTACCAGCTAGAGGATAAATGCTGCATCTGCCAAAGTTTACTGCCTCCTTTATTCACACTCATACTTCCGTCGTATCCACCTGCATTGCACAGATCAAACATCAGGGCATAGCTATTTTATATTTAATCTTCACAAGGTGATGGCTTTATTGTAGGAGCAGGTCGCACTATACCTCACTATTTTTTCATTTACATACCCCCTTTAATATCTTTGGTCATATCCGGGGATTTTGCCTTAAAATAATTGCCGATATTTTATCGCCGCTTTGTAGGGTTTCTTAATGTAGGCTTTCTTAACGTAAGATTTCTTTCTTTCCTTTCTTTTTTGTATTATCATGTTAAAACACCTTCACACTTGCCTGGGACCGAACTCGGGACCTCTGGGTGAAACGCTGACTACACTGGAAACGTTTCCAAATCCCTCTTAAGAGAATAAAATTCTTTCAAGACTAGCGGCTCTTTTAAAATAAGTACATACTTTAAAACATTTAAATTATGATCAGCTCACAAATCCATTTAAATATAACAATTTTTAAAATTATGCATATGTCTATTTTATGTTAATGTTTTATCATTTGCTATATTTCATATCTTTCAACTAGGTTTTCCTTATTAATCCTTTATGTAATTTATCCAACTATTTTTATATTAATTGGTATGTTTGCCTTGACCATTTTGGCAACCTCAATTCAGATGGTTGATTTTAGCTTTTATGAATTATTATTATGATTATTATGATTATTATTTAATTTTGCTAGTAGCGCGAACAATCTTTCTCGAGGAAGATTGATTTACTGAAAACGGATAACAACTGTCATTTCTCGTGAATTCTAATTATAAAGGCTTTCTCATACAGTAGCTAGAAAGACCAGTAGAAACATACCAAGCCCATTTATGGAACTCTCCACTCAAGTATAAATATTTCTTTAAAACGAAGTTCACGTAAGAGTTATGAAAGTATATAGAAGAAAGAGGGAAAGAGAGGGGTTTAATGGATCACAACTATAATGTAACGTTATTCCGTTATTTATAAAAAATAAAATTGTGATTTATAGTTAGGGGCACATAAAGGGAATGATGAAAGTTAGTATGGGAACTTCGTGAGGCATGAATTTTACGGTCCTGTCAAAATATGAGACAAGGATATTCTTCATAAAACTTCGTGACTGGACTTAATCTGCAATCTTCATTTATGATCTTCACTGACAATGATTAACGGACTGCGGTTCCCTGCAAGAACTCCTGACTTTACTTTATCGTCCTAATCTTCTGTTTCGCTTCTGTTTTCTGTGGATTTACAGCTCACATTCATCAGAAGTCTTGAATTAGTAAGTTTGCTTTTTTAGAGTTTTAAGGAATGCACCTTTATTTAGTTGCATCATGATGCACATGTATAAACATCTCCGGAGAAGAAATAGAGACATCAAGACTATAGAAGAGAGACTGGTCCTGAAAATGGAACGCTTCAAGTAAAAGAAGTTTTCAAACAGCCAAGTATTAATTAATTATGATGATGGTGGTGGTGATGGCGTGATATTGCATCACAAGAACTTGCAATTTCTTTAAGTTATGCTGTTAAGGATTGAATTGCACTTCCCATCTCCTCTCTTCATAAATAGTTCTTTCATGTTTCTAATAAATATAATTGAGTTTATTTAGGACGTTCTTAAACTGATGCGGTTCTCAGGGTCCCATTTTATGTGAGACAGCTTAATTTTGCTCAGATGCCTCTTTATCATGCTTCAAATTCTTTTAGGTGCCGAAAATGTACGACACGGTATCAACGACTTTACTTCTCTTCTGAAGGAAGCCATACTAAGGTTTTTTTACCCACGAAAAAAAATCTATTGCTCTGGTTTGAATCCGGGACCTTGGGAACCAGAGGCTAGCATGTTACCCCTATATCACGAAAGACGATAAAAATTAAATAACAAACACTCAAACAGCATAGCTTTCAAAAGCAATAAAGCTAATATAAGACAGCGGCATGGGCTAGTTATTAGACCGTTCGCCTCCCACCTAGGCGGTTCGCTCCCAAGCGCACGCATGTGAGATTTGTGGTTGACGAAGCTGTATCTGGGCGGGTTTTCTTCGGGCTTCCCCCAGAACTCTTTCCATCAATTGCTCTTTCATCACTTTTCCTATCTTTCATTTCGTTTGCTTTTCATGTCTCCACTTGCTCACGCCTGGCTGCGGGCCGACAACTCGTTCCAGGTTTTTCATTCTGTGGTTTCGTGACGTTGGCTCCCCGACAGGCTTCTGACCCCTAGGCATCCGCTTGCAAGTCCTTGAGGGGTGTCATTCCTAAATACGGGAAGGGTAAACCAACAACGAAATACATTCTAATATAAGAACTTTAGAAAAAAAAGTGTTTTTTTTAAATACCATATTATAGATGATTCGTTCTAAAACGGCTATAGCATTTACTAGGAATAGTATGCATTTATATGAACACAGAAGTGACATGCACGGTGAGAAATAAGTTAGTTGTCTCTAAATAAATACTTTTTTGAAAACCGTGGTTCTGTTTAAATCTGAAAAACTCCGTGAGCTTCCAGTTGCAAGGTGACGAAAAATAGGATGCTAATAGCTACTTACCAATTTAAGGCTTCATAAGGAATAATAATACAACTAATTATTGCAGTCGCAAGCTGTTTGCATGCATAAATCTCGAAGACACTGATCGAGTAGGCAATATAAATGTGTGGATTCCATTTTGGACACTAAACTGCATTGTATCATCATTGCATTCTGCATTTAATGGCATTGGGGAGGGGACTTATTTCCTTCAATCTTGGTTAGGAAAACTTTGGCCAGAACTTCAAATATGGGTTGGTTATCTGACAAGGTAATGAAGAGGGATTATCTCAACCCAATATGGATGTTTTATAGCCTCCAGAGGATCAGTCCACATAAAAACAGGTCACAAAGACGCGCAGAGTTCCCTAAAGATTCAAGTTTGAAGACTCGATCGCGTAGCCGAGCTCTACTAGAAGTTTTCCCTCAGGCGGAGTAGGGAAAATTTCGATACCATGTAGGCGACTGAAAGAAGGCTAAACATCTGACAGGCCTGAGAAAATGTTTCCGATAAGCAAGCATAAGCGCTATCTACTCAACATCGACTGACACTTAATAGCAACCAAGCCCAAATGAAATATGAAAAGGGAAACGAAATGAGGGGAAAAAGAGACACAAAATTCATGGTAAAACATAAACTACCCCAGCATTCGCCAACTGCTCAGGGGAAATCACGAAAAAAAAAAATATCGAAAACATCAGTATGTTACATAAAATATAGAAATTTTTAAGTATTATCTTAGCTGCCTTTAATTCCGTTACGATTGCAATTTACTGTGAGATGTTTTGTAAATGTTAGTAAAACAATTGTGTATACAATTTCAACTCCGAAGGTGCAACGATTCACCTAGGACTCGAGATGTTTTTATGAGTAAAAATGAGGGGTTTGTGCTGTTTGTCTTCAGGTTGCGGGTGCATAGATGTTATTGAGCTCCGCGCTCAAATTAGACTTCTGACGTAAACAAACCATGCTAGCGTACAGTCTTAAAATGAGACTGCAAACTCCGCTAAGGTCTAGCACTATAGAAATATGAGGGATAAACGCCTGTGACCGTTCGTGTTATGACAGGACGACAGGCAGATACATAACAATGTGTACGCTCCTAGTTGCGATTTGGGGTACCAGTGTTTCCAGATCCGAAAAAAATAATATCAGAAATGTAATAAGAAACTTTCGCAAGATTATGCGAAAAATCCGTTTTTATAATTATTATATAAAAATGCATTTAAACTTCAATACAGATAGTAAGCAAATAAAATTTGTGAAATTACTGAACTTGCACAATAGTATCTCAGCTCGTTCAATAGAAGCCACTATTTAACACATTGTTTATGACGAGTTCATAGTATAACACGACCTTATTGTCCAAATTGCATTTTAAAACGCCTTGAAAATATAATTCTGTCCCTCTTTGATGTTTTTGCGCAGTGTTGGTTTATTTATTGTCATCTTTACATTTCTGTACACTTATTTCCTAATATCTTTGTGTTAACTCAAATGATGTGTTTGCATCGCAACCATGGGCGTTACAAAACTGAATTTGATCTTGATATAATTCCTAAAATATATATTAAAATGTAATTTGAAGAAAATTTCTCTAAATTTAAAAGTGACTTACTTAAAAAAGCAACTAAATTAAAATTTAAATTATAAAAATAAATTAAATTTAAAAATCTGAAGATTTCGGACAAAATCCGACAGAGCGCCAAAAATCGGTGCTAGGGTGCACTATCCTTAGTTGTTTATCCATCTATTCACCTTTTCTAGCTGTCGTGTATTTATTTGGTGCCGCGCACAATCTCCTCTTCTTTATTTATAAATATATATCGGTGTATTATAAATATAAAATTCGCTTAATTTATACCGATTTCATACAAATTATAAAAATATCGAGAAATTGTCTTCAAACCGTTATATATAAAGTCTGAACATTACAATTGCACTGGCTGACAAGATATACGGTGCTCTACGGTTAGAGTCCGTCTCTAAAAATAGGATAATGCTCTCCTTTTCCCGTGGCGTGGTTTGATTATTTATCAATTGTACAAGCTACGCTTTGTTTTCCCTAAGCGGAATGCAAATTTTACTACTCCAACATATGATGCTATATGGAACATGAGCAACAACAACCTGTCCTTGGTTTAACATTTTAAGTACTCCCATCTATTTCCATAAACCTAAATAAAATCTGCAGTTATACCACAAAGAAGATTGGAATATATGTCTCTTGCATCATAATATCACGTAAACTGCCGGTAGCAACGTTTTGGATTTATAGGTCCCTCTGCCCGCACAACAAAGTTTGGAGCCTTATAACTGCACTTGGAAGTTTTCAACAACATTCTCTCTCTTTCTCTAGCAAAAAGCGGTCCATAACTGCCACATTCAAGATAGCTGCACGTTATGGGTTCACTGGAACGCATTTAAACGCTTTGTAAGGAAAGCTAAAGTGACTTGAAGTCATAGAAGCGATCCTGTTTACAGCACTGGCTCAAGCAAAAATTGAAGGAAACGTTTGGCTGATCAGAATTAACGACTCAGTATCTAAATATAAGTTTTACAAGAAAGAACAAATGAATCCACAAATCAAGTGCTTAATATTGAATATTTAAGCAATAAAGATGCCAAAAATAAGAATAGCTGAATGTTTAAATTAATTGTTAGGCATTATTAACTAATCACAACGTTATAATATAATACAGGATGACCATTTGGATATGGATGAAATGAAAAGATTGTGTATCATTTACTACTGTGCTTTATTTGTTGAAATTTGGGTATAGAATATTGAAAGAAGGGAAAATCGTGAGCTCCACTGAGCACTCTGTATAACTCATAACGTGAAACAATTCGCCCCATGTCCTTTGTAACATAAGAGGGGTGAATTATTGAAAAAGTCTTTACATTCTCTAGCACGTATGTACAAAGTGCAAAGTAGGTAGAGAAGGTATTGTATTACATCCAAAAATTCGATACCGAGGTTTTACCGAAAATATATGTTTCAGAGACCTCTGATGTATATCTGTGTGTGTGTTCTTGAGTGTGTCTGTGAACAACATAAGTCAAAAACGAAAAGTCGGCTGAATATCAAATGGATAATTAAGTTGCATAAACTTTTGATGTTTTTGTTTTTTTAATTGGATTTTCTTAAAAATATCTCTAACGATTTCCATTATAATAACGTTTATTAAGAATAAAAAATGACAAATAAGCATGCACATGTCTTGAATTTTTGGAGGAATAACCTATGGCCACCTCTTCATGGTGAAATACTTTTGCATAACTGGTAAACCGTAAAAAATAGATAAAAGCTTACTACACAAAAAATGCAAATCTCGGTACAACACACCATTTATGTCATAAGTATATATTTTTGTGGAGTTAATCATTTCCAAAATATTTCTTGTTAATGGTCTCAATTTTAAAAGACTTAAACTTTCCTCAAACGGGAGTTTGTTATTACATTTCTTTTGTTTTACTCCTGGTCCTGCAAAGAGATTCAAATTTCAATCGCAGAAATAGCATTTCAATTTATCGCTTAGCCTAGTGTATGACATTTTCCTTCTACATATAAGGAACTGAACAATAAAAGTATTTCTGCTGATGTTTATCTTGATTAGCATGAAGAAGGTATAAGAATATAAGAATAATTTATCACAGAAAGTTATATGAGTAGAACACTTCAGATTTTTTTTTATTTAATACCATATGCTTTATGCAGCTGACATGATCAACGAACTTTTCCAATCAAAAGATTTGCGAAGTACATAGAAGTACATCTTGGTATTTTATTTGCTGGAAAATGCAAGAGAGCTACAAGAGTCTCCTTCGCAGTTAACCCTGTTTCCAAGCTGAAGAGCGCATTAATAAAAAGAGGCAGCACGAAGTTCGCATAAATATTGAGAATCAGAGTGGCTTTTAATAGCACAATAACTATTTTCAGATTTTTTGGGGGATTATTCAGTTTATTTTCCTGTATATGCAAAATTCTTTCTCCTTTAGAACGTAAAGCCTTCCATTTTAAGAATAGTTATGTTGATTGATAATAATTCTAGCCTTATAAAAAGTTCATATTTTTTAGTTTCTATACCTTACGATAAAATATGAACTGGTTAGATAATACTGAAGCCTTTCTCTCCACTTTCCTCTGAAGAGCTTACAATGGAGCGTGTCCAGATTGCGAGCTCCGTTAAAGCCACTATACACCGCTATAGAAATTTAGGATCAGACCACGACGTAGATGGCAAATAGGCCTAAGAGATGTAATGGGCCTGGACGTCCACCTTGCATTTAATGTTG
Organism: Hymenopus coronatus; assembly: GCA_030762935.1. NCBI lineage: Eukaryota > Metazoa > Arthropoda > Insecta > Mantodea > Hymenopodidae > Hymenopus > Hymenopus coronatus. Next base: position 102,155,157 of record CM060890.1, read on the forward strand.
ATTCTGCTGGATGATTAGTGATCAGTAGAGCTCAACTCGCGATCACGAAATTGCTGGATTGAGGTTCGGTGCACAAAGACCGCAGGTGTGGTCTCCACATCATGTTTCGAAACGTGTTGCGCTACCAACCATTGCTCACTGCCTGACCTCGTTCAGTTCCTGCTAGTAGATAAACCAATGAACACTGAAAGAAAGTTCAGATTGAAAAATGTCTAAAATAGAAAGGGTATGCATTCAAACACTGAACAAACTTGTGGACCATTCAAACATATTTTGAGTGACAGAGGAGAGCCTTTTCTTTCGATACAGTAAATATGTATCTTGTAATTCACTGCAATATATTCCAAGTGAGTTTGGTTGATTCATGTTCATTGTATTTTCAAAGCTCTTTACATTATTATCCCGAATGTTTTGTATCAAGCTTAATTATACTTTTATTTGTAAAGTACAAGGCAGATTTATTTACCAATCATATGAAAAAATATGTTATTGTGCTACTTTATGAATTATAACGATGAATATAATGTCAATACATGTAATGAGCTAATTTTGGAACAGAGTATACCTCAAGGCGTGCATGTTTCTGCTACGAACCCCTCCTACTATCCTCTGTTTATACCGCTGATTGATCTGTGTGTTCGTAACTGTGTGTGTTTCGGAACCCAAAACCAAGCTCTAGTGTACAGCATAGACAAGATTTTTTTGTTTTTAACGATAAATGATAGAGGTAATGAATACAACCAAAATGTTTTGTATGTATTTCATATAATTTTGAAATGATGTATAGGGATATTTCTTCCCGATATTTTGAGAATTTTCATATTTTCGAGAAATGAAAACGATACACGTATAAACATATTTAACGATAAACGGGAAATGTAGATTTTTTATTTTGCATTTAAGTCTCCACACCATTAAGCCAGAAGTTATCAAACAATGTTTAAAATTTCAACGAAAAGAAGTTAGTAGTTACAGTAGTACTAGATACTAAAATAAACTATAGTCTTGATTCTGAAAATTGCAGGTTCGTAACAGATGCAATATTAGAATTTCAATGTAAAGAATGTAACAACACAATAAATGTAATGATACAATACTTCTACTTCTGAACAAAAATAAATGTGAGGAACAATGGTAAAATTTCCTCAAAAATTTGTTACTAATCAGAGTGTCAGACAAGAATGTACTTTATCACCTACACCTTTTAGTATTTGTATTGAGGATCCAGTGAAGATATGGATGGAACTAATGAATGAAGGTTTTAAAATTTCAAACAACTTTTTAAATATATTATTGTTTGCCGACAATTTGGTTGCTATACAAAATAGCGAGTCTGCCCTGTAAAAATCCATTTTTAATTTTAATGAACTTTGTGAACAATATTTTTAAAGAATACTTTTATAAAAGTAAAGGAAATGGCATTCATAGGGAAAGGGCCGATTAGAACAAAAATAATTTTAAATAAACGTTGTGTATTTTAACTACTTGGGAAGCGATGTCGGTTATGATAAAGAATATAACGTGGACAATAAAATATGGAAATTTCAAAATGTAGAACAATTAATAGAACATTCAGAAACAAAGTTAAAGTTCACAAAATTATGGCTGTACGCGTACTAGCATACGAAAGTGTGACTTGGGCATTAACTAAAAACAACAGAGCAAAATACTGGTTTCAGAAATAAATTTCTTAAGAAGTGTGAAATTAGAGTGTAAAAGAAGAGTTAGGAATCTGTAATATAAACGAAAAGTTAAAAGATTTCAAACAGAAGTGGAAAGAACATACCAGACTTGCTAAACAAGTAATGCAATATTATCCTAAAGGAAGAAGATCGGTGGGTAGACCCAGGAAACGATGGCTGAAGGACTTTAAAGGCGGAACAGGCATTTGATTGCCTATGCCATGAAGCAAAGACGAAGAAGAAGAAAAACATGTAATTAATAAGGTAGATAAGGTAGAAGACAGTATAATGAAACTAATAATAGGAGTATAATAACAATAAAAGATGTTTGCCGTGAGATCATGATTTTAATTTTTAACAATGAAGATAGACTGCAAAAAGATATTTATGAGTAAATAACACCAGTAAAATGTACAATAGGCAAATTTCAAACAAAAAAAAAATTATAACATTCCAATGGCAAATTTTCAGTAAGAACAAAAATTTTAATTGAAAACAGTATTATTGAACAAGTGTCGCATTACAAATATTTTGAATGTGATTTAAACTATAAAATAGATGAAGATATAAAAAAACGAGCAGCAATCAATAAGTGCTTAGAAAAAGGGAGATAAAAACAAATTATTTCGTAAAGGAGTAAACTAGAACATAAATTACTGAGAATACCCTTAATGTTCTGAAAACAAAGAAGGCAGACGTCATCTCGAACGCGCCTAAGTACTAAAAAGTCCGTTAGTGCTCTAGATATTCTTGGATCAGCAACAAATGCATTACATAGTAATAACAAAGATATATTGACTTAAAACAGCATCAGCGACACATAAAACCAGGCTTTACTTGCTCCGAAGAGTCATAACGACGCTGGTTGGAATATCTCCCGATAAATTTGAATCAAGAGGCTAATGTCGGCACATTAATTTTGATTTTTATCACTCGAAATGGCTGCTGCACTTTGTCGCAATGCATGGAGTGGAAATAATTCAAGGCAAATCGCGTCGCATCGCAAGTACAAAGGTGTTTCCACATATCCCAGAAAGCTGTCACGATTTTGCAACAATAGTAGTCTTGGTATGCACTTAAATCTCTTTGGAATTTGTTTCTCGTAAATAAGACATGCATGCTACATTCCCAGACATTTTGTTAGCTATATTTATACACTTACTGACCTTATATAGGCACGTTACAAACTAAAAGTAATGAACAGGACATTAATGAACTCGAACGAAATATTTTCATAGTTTAGCAGCACGTTCAGACAATCTATTTGAGATGGGTGACCTTGGTAATAAAGGGTCGCTTAAGTATACGTATCAGAATATAAAAGAACGTTTTCACGCCTCTTTACAAACCGACATGAACCTGATTGTTCATACAAGAAATGCGTTTCACAGATTAGCGTTAAACTATAGAGCAAAACTTAAGTAGAGTGAAATTGACTCAGTCGGGAGTCTATAGGACTTGCATTCAGCATAGTCGTGGATTAAAATCCCATGTACCACCCACTCTGATGTTTTCTTTTTACTTTCTTATACGTACTATGTACATAGTGCATAGAGAAGGTATTGACTGCAAAATTTTGATACCGAGATTTTACCGGAAATACACGTTTTTGGAGTCCCCTGTATCCAAAAAAAGTATTTTCAGATAAAGGTCCGAGTGTATGTGTCCGTGTGTCTGTGAACACAATAACTAAAAAACGAAAAGTCGGTAAAATATCAAACTTGGTATTTAAGTTTAGTATCTTCCAGGGATGCGACAAAAAACTACACTTTATAAGGAAACAAATTCGAAAACTTCAATTTTCTCAAAAATGGCGCTAGCATTTTGATTAAAATCCCTTATATTTAAGTTATTTATGTGACAAATAAAATGTATATCTTCAATTTGCTGGGAATAGCCTCTGAAGAGATGTTTATTCTGGATGAATTTTGTGGAAGATTACATAACTAGTAAACCGTAAGAAAGAGGCAAAAACTTAACTCACATAAAATGTAGAGCTCGCTATATGTTATATACATTCTTTTCGTGGAGTTGGTCGTTTGTGAAATATTTTTGTTATTGATTTCAGCTTTAAAATACTTATAACTTTCTCATAGGGAATTTGTCAACTTCTGTCTATACAAACAAAGGTAAGTCAATCACATAGCAACCAGCTTTTAAAAGATTTGACTGTTGATTTGGCCTAATGTATTGCCTTATTTTCCTTCTACTTACGAGGAAGCAGGTATTAACTATCTTACTTAATAACTGCCAATTTATTCTCGATTAGCGTTAAGTAAATAAAAGAATAAGCTTTTTAATAATAATATGTTGCAGATATAGAAAAAGTCATGTGAATGAATCACATCAGATTTTTTTTTTTTTTTCTGTCTCTTCTATTTTGCACTTCCCGTTTCACTTCAACAGGAGTTACTGACCTGTACGCTATTAGCAACGCCACGCTAGAAAAGAGGTCATTCAAAATTAAAATCTAACCTGTACATAAGACATAAAATTAAAGTATAAATTCAAGGGTATTCCTTCAGAACATTGATCAAAAATAGTCTAAAATTTACAATGTATTCAGTAAATGATCATTAAATCCTTTCTCCAGGATAGTTTTGAGTATATATATATTTTTGTTATGGAATGAAAATGAGAAAGTTACATCAGGATTCAAATAAACCTGAATAATGGTGTGTAGCGAATTCAGACACACACGCACACACACACACAGGCATGCATGTACATTTAAACTGTCTTTCACACTCCTATGGAGAGAGTAGGAAATAATTATTCTCAATAAAAGAATATCTACCCTCCAGCCAGAAGTCTGGATTTGAAGGTTTTCTACAGTCTGCTTTTATTAAAATGTCACAGGTTTACCAAGTTGATATTACGAATAAAGTTTATATATATAATTTTCTAGACATAGCCTATGAGCTCCTCTTGTTGGGAAAAAATGTCGTGTAATTTTGCATCAGATAGATAGAACCTCACTTCAAAACGTGCAGAGACATGTATGACAATGATTTCTTTCGAGTAGTCAGCGAGCTCACTTCTCACTCGGAGGTCCCGGGTTCGATTCCCGTCTAAAGTGGGGACTTTTTCTTTAACCAGAATTATTTCCTATCCCGCACAGAGTCTGGCGGTATGAATGTGAGAGTGAATGTGTGAGTGTGTGTGTGCGTGTGTGTGTGTTTGAAGAAAATAAAACGATTTAAATCCAACGTAAAAAACACCTACAGACGAGTTGTTTATTATGTAAAGCCCCCGATGTGACCTTAGATGTTAAAGGAGGCCATATAAATGAAGCAATAAATAATAATTATAATAATAAAAATAATTTCTTTCAAATATATTGTATTGCACCAGCCATTTCAAGATTTTCGCTGCTATAGCGTCGAATTTTACAATGTTAGTTGTTGTCACATTCACCTGTTAAATTTGACCAAAAATTGCGAAATACTATAAATTATTTTCCCATAGAAAATAATATGAATTTTAAGCTTTAACAAAATATATAGTTTTTTCCACTTGGGACACTTGAATTACCAATTAATTGAAGTTATAAGTGGATAGGCACGTATTTATTAATTGGCGCTCCCAACTTTAAAGCTAATTTTCTCACAAAAATTGTTCCAACATTTTTCCATACTCAAAACGATACAGTTTTGCACTAATTTGTTACGAAATTGTTATACTGCCTCTCAAGAGCACATTAAAGAAAACGGTCATTTAGTTTTTGGAACTACTCTTTCAATTTTTAGAAATCAATTATTATATGTTGAAGAATTAAGAGTTTCGGAGTGTAACAAAAGTAAAAATTTTTCTATACTAATTAGAGCTAATATAAAAAGTATAGTATGACAAATCTATTTGTAAACTTATATGCTGTAAAACTGGATTTTATGTGAATATTTTGCAAAATGCAAAAACACAGGTCAAAATTTCATTTGCAAAATGAATTTAGACATTTAAAAGTATTATTTAAAAACCATGGAAGCTAGAATTTTGATATATGGCAAACATTAATACTATTATTGCATATAATAATAGCTGGTAAACATTTCAACAATATATTTTACATATTGTGGACTTTCCAAATTTCACAGATTCATCACCTTGATCCCGATGTCATGGAAAGAGTATTTGAGCTTCAAACTACTGATATTTTTTTTTACCTACAATGAAATAAATAATTAAACTGTTTCTCCTGCGCGTATCTCGAAACATGAACTAACTTTTTGTAAGAAGAGTTCCTAGATATAAGTGCTAATGGCTTGAAAGTCATATGAACAGCATTAGATTGCATAGGCATGTATGTACACTATGAATTATACTATATATGAAACGATAAATCACAGAGAAAACCCTTGCTTAAATAAAAATTAAAAGTTTCTTTCCTTGATATTTTTACTTTCTCTAGTTCGTATTTCAATGTGCATAGTGGATACAGAAGGCATTTATTCCATCCAAAAATTCAATACCAAGATCGCAACGGAAATATATGTTTTGAGGATCTCTGTGTCCGAAAAAAGTGTTTTTAGAAAAAGGTCCATGTGTGTAGGTCTGTCTGTCTGCCTGTTGTGTGTGTGTGTGTGTGTGTGTGTGTGTGTGTGTGTGTGTGTGTGTCTCTGGACAGCATAGCTCAAAAACGAAAAGTCGGTGAAATACCAATGGCAGTATTCAAGTTTAATATTTTCCAAGGATGCGACCCTAAGATTGATTTTCAAGAAATTCCTCTTTTCCGCAACTACCCTTTACGTGGAAAAAACCTCGAGAATGTTGATTTTTTCAAAAATGACTAACGACTTTAATTAAAATCTCTTATATTTAAGATATTTTGATGACAAATAAAATGCATATCTTGAATTTTCTCCAAGAGTTCTTTATTCTGGATGACTTTTTCTGAATTTTTCATAACTTGTAAACCATAAGAGATAGACAAACATTTATATAAAACATATATCTTTTTTTCAGGATTTGACCGTTTTCGAGATATTCCTTGTTATTGCCTTCAGTTTTAAAATACTTAAAACTCCTAGCACGCACGCAAAAAACCAAATTTCAATCCCATAGGAACTATTAAACCATTTGACTGTCGGTTTATCCTAGTGTATTCCCTTATTTCCCTTCTACTTGGAAGGAATTAAGTAGGTAATGCGAGTATTTCTGCTAATGTTTATCTCGATTAGCATGGAGTAAACAGAAAAGTAAACTTACTATGAATAGGTAGAGTCAGACTGAAAAATGCAATACCTTAGCCAGCATTTGAAGCACGGATATCCTGGTCACTAGCCGATCGTTCTACCACTGAGCTACCATGTCAACATGCCGGCATAGCATTCGTTTTCTCAAGTGACTGTACGATTCCCAGTAAACCACAAAGTGATCCCAAATTATTTTGAGATGACATACCCCAATGACGACTTGCAATGTTGTAAGTACTTTAACTCTCATGAATCTGGTATTTCATCTCAAAATAATTTGAGATCACCTTGTTATTTACCGGGAAACATGCGAATCAGTTGAGAAATTTAATGCTATGCCGGTATGTTGCCATGGTGGCTCAGTGGTAGGGCAACCGGCTAGGGACCGGGAGAACCGTGGTTCAAATCCTGGCTATGGCATTAAATTTTTCAATCTGACTCTACCTATCCAACCCCTTTCCTACACACGACTTGTGTGAAAAATCAAATAAATCATTACTATGAATAATTTGTTACACAGATGTAGAAAAAGTCATGTGAATGGAACACATCAGAATTTTTCTTCCATAACTATATTTTCGTTTCGTTCCTTATTCTACCATTGGCCTCTAAAACCTGAGCACCTAAGCCACAATCTCTCGTTCTAAGGCCAGCTGTACCAGAAACAAAGAAATTCTACCAGAGGATTTGCATCTCGTAGCGTCGGAAGGTGATAACGATACCGCAACTTTTGTTAATCACCTTTTTTTCCCTCCAAAGTTACGACAAAGTTATTGTTAAGAAGCGAAATGGTAGATTAACAGGGCTGGTGAACTGCATCCGGTGCACGTGGCGTAAAGAACGTGACAGTGTTTTCTTTTTCTGGACTACGTCATAATACCCGCAGCACTCTGCCTGCCTTTGTAGTAAGGCTGGAGAGAATTCTTGATGAGGCTGGAGACCAGTTGCCAAAAGCCATTATCTCAGCTCTCCCCTTGTTATTAATATACCCGCTTCTCATTCTCGCTCAAACACCGACCATTGCTTTGTGTGAGCGCGTGTTTTGCTTTCTGCCGCTCCGATTTATTTTTCTGTCTACACAATATTCTCTGTAAAGTCTATATTGTTGCTAGCTTTTAGAACAATTTCCTCCTTTTTTTTCTTTCTTTCTAGCTGTCGTGCAGTTAACTGCCTCACTTTTTTCACTCAAAAATGATATAGGTGCCTTACCTTTCTCTGCAATAGAATCTAGACTACAACAAATGCAAGTGCAACGCAATCTTTAGCTTTGTGGCAATTTTGTTTTATAACTTTGTTGTATACTTTCTCTACACGTACTATGTACATAGTGTATAGATAAAGTATTCCATTCCACCCAAAATTGATACCGAGATTTCACCGGAAATATATGTTTTGGGTCCCCCTGAATCCAAAAAAAATATTTTGGACAGTATAGCTAAAAAACGAAAAGCCCGTTAAATACCAAGTTTGGTATTTAATGTTGTTATCTTCCAAGGATGCAACACCATGATTTTCAAGAAAATGCCCCAACCTCAACTACCATGGAACTTTTTTCTAAAATTTTGATTGTCTCAAAAATGGCTCTAGCGATTTTGATTAAAATTTCGTATATTAAAGATATTTACAGGACAAATGAAAAGTATATCTTGAATTTCCTGGAAATAGCCTTTGAAGACATCTTTATTCTGGATGAACTTTGTGGAATTTTGCATAACTGGTAAACCGTAAAATATAGACAAAAACTTACCACACAAAAATGTAGAGCTCGTTAAAGCACACAATTTATGTTACATACATTTTTTTCGTGGAGTTGATCATTTTTCAGATATTCCTTGTTTTGAGATATTCCTTGTTTCAGCTTTAAAATACTTTTAATTTTCTCATACGGGAATTTGTCAACTCTTGCCCATACAAAAAAATAAATTTCAATCAGCAACCAGCTTTTAAAATATTTTACTATCGCTTTAGCCTTGTGTATTTCCTTATTTCCCTTCTACTTAAAAGGAAGCAAGTAATAAGCCCATTTCTGATAATGATTTTTTTCGATTAGCTTGATTAAGCTTTTTAACTATTATTTGTTGCAGAGATGTAGAGAAAGTCATGTGAATGGAACACATCAGAATTTTTCACTCAAAAATGATATACCTACCTTTCTCTGCAATAGAATCTAGACTACAACAAATGCAAGCTCAACGCAATCTTTAGCTTTGTGGCGATTTTGTTTTATAACTTTGTTTTTTTCCAACTATATCAAGAGATTGCTCTGTGCGCGGGTTGTATTTCTCTTTTGTTTTCATTGTTGGTGCTCGGTCATGTACCGAGGTTTGTTGGGTGGTTCAGTGACTTGTCAAAATGACTTGTCGAGCTGTGCACTAGTGCGTGGTAACTGCACATAAGCCGGTGAGTTGACTTGCTAAATGTAGTTTTTCTAGAGCAAACAATTTTTACATTTGATCGCTTGGTTTTCTGTGTTGGCCTCTGTACTTTAATAGCGTCTGTTACGGGACAAAAGTACAGAATTGAATTTTTACTGTAAAAGGCTTATGGAAACTCACTATTTAAAGTCTTTTCTCAGCTTCGTTTTATTATTCAATTAAATAAAACATTGATCTGTTAGTTTCCAATAATTTGTGAATTACGGTACTGCTCTTACTATATATACAAACCTACATAGGAAAGTTCGAAAACATAATTTACAGAATTTAAGGATTTTTGTGAAATAAGAACCAAAGATATATAAATAAATTGCTATATATAATGTTCTAGCTGCGAATCCTTTTCACAGTGTTGTAATCCAGCGAACAAGCGGAAAAAGAGAAAAACCGATGGTGCGGTCTAGGGAAATAATCAGGTTTTTTTTTTAGCTTAATGTCCTTTAACCTAGTTGGTCATGTTGGACGATGAATTAAATTGATAAAATGATGCCCAAATGATCTCGGGGTACGTAGAGCGTAGTGTTCCTCGTCATTCCGCTTCTCATGATGAGGGAAAACCCCGAAAAAAACCTAATCGAGCTTCGACCTCGCGACCTGTTGAATGTGAGGCAGACACGCTACCACCACACTACCCATGTGGACATAATCAGAATTAGGGTATACTACACAAATATTGCACAGCCAAAGAGTGGGGTTAACTATGGGTCATTAAAAAGATGAATAAACAAAACATAGAATTCACATCTCTGTATTATCACCACTCTCGTTACTTCACATCTGTAAGTATCCTTAAATTATAGTCACAGATTTTTAATGCCAATTATAATTACAATAACCACATACCTTCGCCTTAGAAGATGTAGGAAATTATGTCCTTGTGTTGCTACATCTCACACCTTTTAAGAAAATGTCTTTAATACTCATTAATTCATGACCAAGTTAATATAACCCTTCTCGGTAAAACATTTAACAGCCGGTTCAAAAGAGGGACCATAAAGTGACCAGAGAAATTAACTTTATTCGATGTTCGCGTCGTTGCAATTCGTGAACTTAAGTTATTTTATAAAAGTTTAGTGGCATTCCGAGCCGAAGTTTGCGAGATTCCTGATTCCTGTGCAGCCTTTCTCAGAGATCTCTTATGGACTTCGTTTTAACTTTTCTCCGATGTCATGAGTTTTTACCTTTGTAAAAGAATTGACTCGTTTCCCTAAATCTATTCACAGGATTGCGAACCGTTTCTCTGTGATGTGTATGAATAGCAAGAAAGTTATGTGAAAATCGCCGTCTCATTTCTCTACAAGAGTTTGTCACACAGGGACCTTATATGAAGATTCTGTGTGCTCATACATACAGAACTGTTGGCATTACAATAGCACTAACACACTATAACAATGAAACACATAGTCACACAACATATTACCTCTGTACAGCACAGACTTAGCTCAGCTGATTTGCCGATACACGGAGAGGAGGTAATGCAGGAAGGGAATGGAGTCCGTCAGGAAAAATGCAGTTTAGGATATTTCCTCGCAAAATGGCTCAGACGGTTTCATCTATGGCTTGCTTTCGGGAGGTCGTCGGTTCGATCCCCGCGGCCGCCTTACTAAGTTATGCTTTTTTGGGGGGTTTCCAGGCAAATTATGGGATTATCATTTATCCCCCGAATTTTTCGATCCACCATTTTCTGTTCCCATCATTCCCATCATTCCCATCCCTAATTATCTTTTTTCAGAGTTAAAGGAGGTCGTCTCCTTAGCGCGGTGGTAGCGCAGCTGCCTACCAAGCGGGAGACCTGGGTTCGATCCCCAGAACCGGCGTGGGGATTTTCCCCCCGCTGGGAGATCTGGACCGGGGTGCACTCAGCCTCGTGAGGTCCCTGGGGGGCCAATTGAGGAGCTACTTGATGGAGAAGTAGCGGCGCCAGGTCGTGAGGACCGCATTAACCGGCCGGGAGGGGCTCGAGGCGCTGACCACGTCTTACCCTCCAATACTGCACCCCATCCATGACGTCTGTAGTGGACCGAGATGGGGAACGCAGCGGCCGGGCGGTAGGCCAAGGTTCCCCGTGAGCTGTCGTGCCATGGAGCTAAGCTAGAGTTAAAGGAACCTGTGTTTGGCAGGTTGCAGCTGGATTGTGATTTACGCATTGTAAAAAGGTTATCCTGGCGTTGTAGCCGGGAATGCTCTGTCCGGGTGTCAGATCTCCTCCTGGGGGCTCACCGGAGGCTTGGGGGATCTCATCCATGCTTTTTTTTTTGCAGTGTTTAACGCCCGCTTTAACTACTTATGGCACCGCAGGCGGTGACACTGATGATACATGAATGAAGATGGAGCACCGGTGGAATGCGATGACGGGGGAAACCGGAGAACCCGGAGAAACCCCTCCCCAGCGCCGCTTTGTCCACCACAAATCTCACATGCGGTCGCTTGGGATCGAACCCGGGCCGTCTAGGTGAGAGGCGAGTGGTCTAACCACTCAGCCACGGCGCGGCCCACATCCATGTTTATGTCCGTCGTCAACCGGATCTGGTCACTCCTAGGGTCTCTCTCCTCGTCCATTCCTCCTTTCCCTAGAGACAACGGGTCACAAGGCCCTTAGTCCGGGCTCTGCCCCAGAGCCCTGGGGCCCCGACCCTGATTAATCCTAAATCTAATCCTAATGCTTTCATAATATGGTTACGTATCAATACAAAGGCTCTATAGTTTACCATTATATACAACAATGAATATCTATGATTACAATGCACGAGGTGATCCCCTCCGTTTCTAACCTATGTATAGCTATATATATCCCTTTTGTGTTCGAGTTATGCTGTTCATAAACACACACTGCCTGCATAGACAATGAAGTGTAAAAGAAATGCAGCGTTTGTTAATGCGATTTTTTGGTTTGCAAGGGTGGCATATAAAACAGAATATTTCATCATATAGCATTATTCCAATATTCAAACGATATGTAACGAATTGTTCAGTTTCCACCAATCTCAGCTGCACATCTCGGTATTTTCCCCAGATCAGTGTGTCATTCATTTCTGGATTATTACAGATTTCTTCTTTTGTTTTCTCAAAACAAAGGGGCATACCAATGCATTCAATGCACGGGACAAATCAATACATCTGCAATTAATCCTCAGATTAACAAAGAACAGCATACGAATAATAAATAAACTACAAATACTGCTTCCACGTATTCTGATTCATAGGGCCATCGTATCAAAACAAATTGAGAGTTTTTTGCCCATTTTTCATAACGTTTTACAATACATACCATTAATGTGTAAATTAAAAATAAAATTTTGATCAGGCTATGTAAATGTATTTCTCTTAAACCAAATTATAACAGAAAAACGCATATAATTACAATTGTTAAAGGCGTATTTCTCTTATCAATATTGACATTACTGACAATATTCAACGTTTGTCTATTGTAGCCTCACAATGAATGAATATATGAAGTAATAACATTCTGTGTGCAAATTTTAGAGCAATTTTATTTAAATTCTTATTTTTCTGGTGAAATAAACCTAATAAAATCACTGGCTAGATAGGTGAATTTTCGACAGTCGCAAACCCTATAGAGGTAAGAAGAATCTTGTAAACATAGTGCCTTCCCTCAGCTTAGGCTCGATTCCTGATAGAACTACCCCATCACATCTTATTATCGAGTCCCAGATATTTAGGTTCTGACTTATTTTATTCCTGACATCGTATTTTCTAAATATCAGTTTATTTTAATGTTTTAGATAACAGAGTAATATACTTCAATTTTATGGAGCCTAAATTTACCTAATTTTACATTAGGATCTAATTAGACCAAGTTTCGTGATAGAACCTAAAATGTATAATTCTGTTAGTAGAATACATTTTTTTATATAACAATATTTACAAACCGAAATGAGACTTTCTAAATAAAAAAAAATGTTAAATAATTATGATCTTATAAAATCTTATAGAGTTTTCTGAATAAGAAATGAATTAGAAGTTGTCTTAGTGCTTAGTGCCGATTACAATGCCGTAACAACAATTGGTCGCGTTATCTATGGAAAAAAAGGATAAAAAGCACTGATTTGGAACTCTAAGGAAATAGCCAAAATGAATTCGGACCTCTTGTTTCATGTGAAGTGCATTTTCTCCACTTTCAAGCGCATTTGACGAAAGAGTGAAAAATTCTCAGGTGTAAATTCTCTTTTAAGTGCGTCATTCTTCAGCATCATACTAGGAGGGCAAAGTGAATGCTAAAAATTTTTGTGTGTGTGTGTGTGTGTGTGTGTGTGTGTGTGTGATTAAAATGAATTGTATGTTTTTCAATGCCATACTAAAATAAAATGAGTATAACTTTTGCGAATACAGTGTTGTAAATTAAATTATACGTTTTTAATGCCATAACTCCATGGCACGACAGCTCAAAAGAAACCTTGGCCTACCGCATGGTCTCTGCGTTGCCCGTTTTTGGTCCAGGACAGACATCATGAATGGGGGGTGAAACGTGGTCAGCGCCACGGTCCCCCGGCCGGTTAATGCGGTCCTCATGACCTGGTTTCAATGCCATACTAATGCAAAATGAGTATACTGAGAACTTTCACGTAGCGCTTGAAATTAATTTGTATTTTTCAGTGCCAAACTAATCAAAAGTGTATTAAAGTTTATACTTTCAAATATTTACTTAAGGTCCAGTTGCAATTTAAAGTTACAATCCATACGAATTAAAGCAAATGATTTATACAAATAGTTATTCTAAAAATCCTATAAATTCTTAAATTGAACATATCTTACATGAAATTTGTGAGCGCTGCCCGAATTTGGGATGTCTGCGCATGTGCGGGCTTTCCTTATGACAGTCGCTAGGAACGGGTGTTGAGTAGTAAGTGGTCAGAAAGCTTTACGAGACCGACCAAGTCAGACGAGTCAGCCACGAGGCTCTCGCTAAGGAAGTTCTCAAATATATAATTATGGTTTAATTCTGTGAAAATGACGACGTCGCAGAAGGAGGCGGTCTCAGCGCCAAGAAGGAGTTTTACACACCGAGGTTTTCATTTCCTATGTTCTACTACAATGCAAAAAGTTAAAAAAACGTGGTGATACATTTTCAGTCAAGCTTTAACAAATAACGCATTTCATGTTTCTCTTACAGTCAATTTTCGTTTTCTTTCCAGCTTAATGCATAAATTGTAAGCAACTTTAGTTTTCAGCATCCCTGCTACCGCGCTACCATTATTACACTACGGGGATGGGGCTTTAATATGTAGCATTTACCCGTAGGTCGTTACAATTTAAGACCCTATAAAATCCTAATACGAATATACTAATACATAATGTCTAATTTAACTTTTTAGAACCTAAAGATCCGAGGCTTGCTAATCTGATTTATCAGAGGATATCCGGAGATTAAAGGGCATTTGGCATCATAATCATCATCCGGAGATTGAAGGTTCTTCCGGCATTCTTCATAGCCCTAAGCACGAAGCAATTGGCATTGTTATAAAACCATTCCAATCACGCGTAACGCATACTATAAAAAAGATAACCTTGTAAGACACAATGTGTATATTGTAAATAAATTAAAAGCCACTGCCTTGGAGTCACTTGTCTGTTAGAAAAGTTTAAAACCGGTCACTGAATGTGCTATTAGTTTGCCTACCACTTGTCGAAAACTCGGGAGCACCAATGACAGCCAGTCAATATGTTGCTTGTTCGTGATGTTGCAATAGCAACGCTGCATGCTGTTCATTTGTTTTGATTTGGAGGACACATAGCTTAAGGCCGTGGATTAGATCATAAATAAACGCCAGAAACATAAGGTTTCTGTAAATACTACAAACTTTCTATTGATTATTATTAAACTGATTTATGTTTGTCGGCAGTACATAACATGAAAACTAGGGAAGTATTTATCCCATTTTCTTACAGAGTGAGGTGACGCCGCAGTGTACCTTCTGGAGGACCCGTGTTCAATTGCTAGCGTTTTTCGTGGTTTTCGCGGAATCAGTAAGCGAATGCTGTGTTAATTTCTTTCTCGTGTACCACGATTTTCGTTCCATCATTTCCTCTTCATTCCGTTCCTTTTAATTTTTCTGATATATTTCTAGGTTCTTAGCATATGACGGTACCAGACAGATGGCGCGGAGGTAATGTTCAATGGCAAGAGTTCTCCCCCAGGATATTAGAGGGCTGCCAGGTCGATGAGTCGTTCATCGCCCCCTCTGAGCAGCTGCAGCATTGAGACGGGTCTTCGAGCTTGGAAATGTTCGTTCACAAAATTCGTAGTGACAAGTAGTAACCGCCGCAGCGAACGTCCAAAAGAAACTATGCATCTGTATTGTTGGAAAGTCATCGATAAAAAGGTTTTTATTTGTAAATAGATTTTATTTGTTCTATATTTGGGAACAAGTATAAAATTTAAGAGTGGAAGTCAAATCCGAAGCAGCTGGGCCACCTGGTATAAATAGCTAACTTTAAATGATTAGAAGGAATTTTAAATAGTAAAGATTTTTCAAAGATGTTGGTTCATTCCAAAGCATTTTGTCAAAATAATTAATTTTCTGTGTAACATATGGCACCATAGCAGTACCTAGGTATGCACCACACTGGACAGTTAGGCAGCTGTCGTATAAATGAAGTAAACAGGACTATTCTCGCTCGGATGAAACATAGTTGGAATGAAGTGTTTACATTTAAAACAATCTATCAACTTTTAAACATGAAAAGTTCTACGCAAGGTCTTTTTTTTTTTATTTTTGTAGTGTTTAGCGCCGGCTCTTACTGCAATGGCACCGCAGGCGATGACACTGATGATACATGAAGATGAAGCCCCGATGGAATGTGATGGCGGGGGAAACCGGAGAACCCGGAGAAAACCCGCCCCTACGCCGCTTTGTCCACCACAAATCTCACATGCGGTTGCTTGGGATCGAACCCGGGCCGTTTAGGTGAGAGGCGAATGGTCGAACCACTCGGCCACGGCGCGGCCATACGCAAGGCGTACGAATGGTGTAAAGCAATATGAATGTTCAGGTTAGATTAGTTAACACTTACATAATTTGTTGGCAAATCATTCTGAAAAAGCACTTACATACATTCACATTTATGAACACAGTGTTGTCAAAATTAAAAACACCACATTCTGTACATGCAAAAAGTACCTTACGAAGGATTTCTCAAGGCTTATGCAATAATTAACATTCTACAAGGTGGCCCAACTTGGTGCGTTAAAAGAGTTGCAAAACTCAGTGGGGCTATTTCAAGTTAAACCCCGCCATAGAAGGACTGGTGAGATCGACCTTCGTTTTACCCCTAACAGTAAGTGTGACCCGCTCACCATCTCCGCTGTTAAATAGGACGGGTGAAGTGAAGGTCAATCTCACCAGCCCGCCCTCCATGGTGGGTTTTAACTTTAAATAGCCCCGTTGAGTTCTGCAACTTTGTAACGCTCGAATGGATATCTGCACACGTCAAATACGGGATAGTTGGGCCATCTGGTGTACGAACTTCAGAATTTGTATAATTAGGAACGGTTAATAATGTTAAAATACAGTAGTTTTCATCACTTTTACGGTTGTTCTTTAACCAGCTCAGTAAGTAACTTAGCCTCCAACTATTCAAGCTATGAGTGTCGTTCAGAGAGTAAAGAATGATTTGTCATAACTAAATAAAAACGAAAGATATCAGCAAAAAATTTTAAGTACGAAGTTACACTACCTTACTCTATTTCTCAATGCAATCGACATTGCGCTCAAGACATTTATTGTCATATGGCACAAGTTTTTTAATGTCTATGCTATATCTGCCCATTTTCTGTCTATTTAAACATAGTTAATACATACTTTAAAGATTAAAGTGCAGTTATACGCATATGTACAAAAATTGTATAAATTAATAGTTTTTGCCAAAATCTCAGTCCCTGGGTTCATCAACGATAACTTTTCTTCTTTATTTCTAAAAATTTAACTCCATTCTTCCTATTTAAAAAAGAATCTGATGTGTTACACTCACATGACTTTCTCCAGCTACTCTATAAACTTCATACAAAAGATTTTTTCTATACAATGCTAAAGAGATAAACATTAGCAGAATGTTCCTAATTCCTTATGAGTAGAAGGGAACTAAAGAAATGCGCTAAACTAAAATGAGAGCCAAATGTTTTATGCCGTTATGTGATTATCATTGCAAATCGCTTGTATGTATGCTTGACCAGTAGTAGAATAAAAGAAAAACGGACTCTTCCTGTCTGAGAAAAGTAAGTACTTTACAATTGAAACTAATAGCAAGAAATATGTTGAAAACGTAAACTCACGGAAAAAAATGTATATGACATAACTTATGTATTTTGACGAGATCTACATTTTTTGTATAGTAAATTATTGTCTATCACTTACGGTTTACTAGTTATACAAAATTCAGCAAAATTCATCCAGAGTAAATAGGTCTTTAGAAGCTATCCCCAGAAAATTCAATATATGCATTTTATTTGTGATGAAAATGACTTTAATTTGTAGCATTTTAACAAATATCATAATGCCATTTTTAAGAAAAACAAAATTTTCGAAAGTCGCATCCTTGGAAGATGCTAAACTTAATACCAAGTTTGATATTTAACCGTATTTTTGTTTTTGAGCTATGCTGTCCACAGACACACACACGACGTTTTTCTGAAAATACCTTTTTTTTATTCAAGCGGTCCTAAAACATGTATTTCCGGTGGAATCTCGGTATCGAACTTTTGGATGTAATGGAAAGTCTTCTCTGTCCACTATGTGCATAATAATTATTCCTAATTAATTAATTAATTACATTTTATAGCCTTGTCTTTATTCTAACCACTGTGTGGATAGTAATTATTCCTAAATTAATTAATTATATTTTATAGCCTTGAAAACTTCTTCAAAAACAGTGTAAGTATAACGTATTTATATACAAAAGGGAGGAAAATAAGAAATGCCTTCGTAACAGGATGTTGTGCCCTGCATTTCTTCTTTTTCAATGGGTGTAAAGTGAGTTATATGCGAATGTCAGATAGGCCTGATTTAGTTGGAGCACAAAACTGGCTTTGCAATCCTTTTGGCTCAACTTCTCCGACAGCGCCAAGCACAGCCAAGGTGGCAGCCGCGCTATTCCACTAATGCGATTAATGTCATCCAATTAAATTCTTTTTAGCGACAAGCATTTTTTGCGCATATCTCGGTGGTCAGTCACGCTCCGGAACCACTTTGGGCGACATGATGGGGATTTAAACGCTGGAGTAAGACACATCCCTTACCATGGCGCCTGGAAGTAATTAGTCGCTTTTTCTCCAGTTCTCTCCGTCTCTCTCTCTCTTTCATTTCTCCTTTTGTCTTGCGCATTAATCTAGTAATTCGGTGCAAGTAAATTACTGCGCCATTAAGTGAAAATCGATAGTCTTTTTGCTGGTAGCCGTTTTGTAGGTTATGGCCATCCAACATTACTAATAATTTTACTAACAGAATTACCTACCTCTATGATTTATTATCAGCCTTATTAATTAGATAAAATAGTATAACGTAGAAATGGTATTAAAATAACATTCTTGCTCTAAATTCATATAAACTTAAATATAATGCCTCTCACACAAAGAAATTTCTTTTCCCGTTACAACCACACATAATATAATATAGAGTATCTCTTTATTCGTGCTAAATATTTCGCGGACTCCCCCCCTAACATCAAAAAGTAAAAAACGTATGTGTTCCATTCACAAGACTTTCTCTACATCTAACAAATTATTGTTCATAAACTTATTCTTCGATCTACTTCAAGCTAAGTGAGATAAGCTTTAGCAGAATATTGTTCATAAACTTATTCTTTGATCTACTTCAAGCTAAGTGAGATAAGTTTAGCAGAAACGCATTTACTACTTAGTTCCTTTTAAGAAGAAGGAAAATACAGAAAACACTATGCTAAACCGACAGTCAAATGTTTTAAAATGATTTTGCTATGGGATTGAAATCCGTTTCTTTGTGGGACCAGGAGTTGCAAAGCTCCCGTGTGAGAAAACTGTAAGTATTTTAAAACTGAAACCAATAACAAGAAATATCTCGAAAAATATCAACTCCATAAAAAACAAAATGTATATGTCATAAAATGCATGTTTTAATTAGATCTACATGTTTTCTGTAGTGCATGTTTGTCTATCTCTTACGGTTTACTAGTTATGCAAAATTCAGAAAAATTCATCCAAAATAAAGAGGTCTTCAGAGACTGTTCCCAGAAAATTCTAAATGTACATATTATTTTTCGTGTAAATGTCTTTAATATACGTTATTTTAATCAAAATCGTTAAGAGCCAATTTTGAGAAAATAAAAAGTTTCGAAAATGTTTTCCATGTAAAGGGTAGTTTTGGGTAGGGGGATTTTCTTCAAAATCTTCATGTCGCATCCTTGGAAGATATAAAGTTTGGTATTTTACTGTATTTTCGTTTTTGAGTTATCGTCTCCACAGTCACACGGACACACTGACACACGGACACTCACACACCACACACATGGGCCTTTTTCTATTTTTTTTTTTTGATACAGGGGATTCTAAAACGTCTATTTCCAGTGAAATCTCGATATCGAATTTTTGGGTGGATTGCAATACTTTCTCTATACACTATGTACATAGTACGTGCAGAGAAAATGAATATGGGTCAGAAAATAGTTTGTTAGTTAACAGAATAGTTTACCCATTGTTAACACCAATTAGAATTAGTAAATTGGGTGTGGGACACTCAATGATACACCCACTCAATCATCCTTCAATCCCGGGCGGAAGCACAGTTTTATACTATACTGATGTTGTGTCAACTCAGATAAATTAATATTTTATTACAAAACACAGCATGTTTCCGTGGTGTATTAGCTATCACATTCTTCTAACACAAGGAGGGTCCCTGGTTCAATCCCGGGCAGAAACACATCTTATACTATACTGGCATTGTTGTGCTCAACTCAAAACAAATTAATGTTTACTCAAAGCATCCTTTTACCTATACACTTTATTATGTTAGCTCCACTTTCAAGCAATAATGGTTTCCCAGAATTGAATTCCTGAGTGCAAATGTCATTAAATTGTACCGAAGTGTGTCACAAACTCACTTAAATTAAAGTGTTGTCCGTTGATTGGTTGTTTTTATTTAGTTGTTTGTTGTAAAGCACGGAAGGCAGAAGTATAGTGTATTCTGCAATCCTTTATATGTAGATGAACAGAGGGTTTCAAAAATGTATACACAACTTGACAGAAAATATCTAATATACTTCAAAGTTAGACCGAAAACAACAATAATATGTAGTATGATATGTAAACAATGTGATTCACATACGTTATGCTACTTGAAATCAACGATGGACGAATGAAGCCAAGATTATCGTATGGTGATACTTTAATAGTTTTGTCACAGAAATCGTGTATAGGACAGGAGTTGGATAGTTAAGAGTCAAAATTCAATGTCATAGCCGGGAGAAATTCAATGCTATACTGCATTTTGCCACGGTAGCTCAGTGGCAGAGCAACCGGCTAGAGACCGGGAGATTCGTGGTTCAAATCCCGACATTGGCATTGAAGTTTTCAGCCTGACTACTATCCATTATCGTATGATGTTCTCCAAATAGAAATGTAAATGGCGTGTTATTTATGGACTCTTTAACTAATGTGGTTCTCAGCGTCCCATTCTAAATTGGATGTGAAAGACCGCTTAATTTTGCTCAGAGACCTCTCTATCAGGCCAAACAGATGTGACTCACATTGCGTTAGGTATGTTAGCATTGTTACATGGTATTGGAGCCAAGGTTATCGTCTGAACAGTGTAAAGACATTTTGAAGTGGAATTGAATAATGTTGTTGAAATAAGAACTGAAGCTTTCCTGGTGACGTAATAATTTAAAATATCATAATATCACACGAACCAATCAGATGTTAGCTTCATTCAAGCTCTTATAAATACCAGTCTCCGCAAGCTCAATCCATCAGTTCACCCTGAAGACGAGGAAAATGCACTTCTTCGAAACGTTGGTATCAAGCCAAGTTTTTACCTGGTTAGAAGCCCGAGAAGATTTCGAATTAATGTTGTTGAGGTTCAACGGCAATAGAGACGTGTGAACAGAACAGAACTGCCGACACGAGTAACAATATATCGCATTCGAGACAAATTTGAGATTCATGGTATCCTATGCGATATTTACAAGGGCATATCAGAGAGACCTCGTACAGCAATAAGCCCCGCGTTCTCAGCTATGGTTTTGGAACGTTTTGAGCACTCACCACGAGAACCTACACAGCAATATGCACGTAAGACTGGGATTAGCAGAACCAGCATGCATCGTATTATTAAAACAGCAAAGTTGGAAGTTAGTTTTCATCCCAAGATTTTCGAATGCATTAAATGGAGATGATCCTGATCTAAGAATGCAGTACTGGGAGCAGTTTCGGAACATGGGACAAGAGACCTTTGTTTGGTCTCGTGAGGCACAATTTAAGTTGAATGGAAAGGTTATCCTGCAAACATTTTTTTTTTGTAAAGGCCAGCGCCTCATTTTTTTCCCCAAATCCTTCAATGCATATCAAAATATGACAATAGTATCCCATACACTATAGTATAACTTATGAAATTGTGGTGGAATGGGTGGCTTCGGTTTGATGAAAAAAAGCAGGGCTAAATACCTAGTTTTTACGTATTCACAAGATGTATTTCTCCGTCGGTTTAAATCACATGTGGCTCAGAGTTTCGATTATTATATAAAAAAATGCTCTGGTTAGTTATCTAAGTTTTAATTGACTAAACCATAATTCGTATTGAACCAAATTTGCAGGCCGTATTGTTGGTGTCCACGCGCAAAAATAATGAGTTTTACAAAAGGAGTCATGCATTTTCACTGGGTTACAATGCAATAAAAGCTCATACTATTAATTCAAATATAATTCTATTATAACACCGAATTTGTATAAGTATTCATAGAGTGTGCAGCAGAAACGGAAAATCTGCATGATCTTAAACGTTCGAACAGACCGCTAACAAAACAGCACGTGGCAGTTAGATGAATCTTCCGATACAGCTGCTACTTTGCATAGTAATTATTGCTCAAGTTTTAAAGATAGCATCACATATAAACTATGCTCAGGGGGGGAGAATGCGAATCATTTGGGGAGTTTCATGTAATATGGGTCTGTTGCCGTGGTAGCCGAGGACGGAAATAAATAACACCGGACGGAAATTGGGAGATCCTTGTTCAAATCCCAGTTATGGCATTGAATTTTTCAATCTGACTCTACCTTTCCAACTCTATTCCTACAAGTGGATTGTTTGGAAAATAGAATTAATTAGCATATATTCACTCAATTCATAGGTAATACTGGAGAATTGGTTACATGAGATCGATTACATGAGTTAAAAAGGAATTTCAATTTAAGTTGACATTTCTCTCATCAGAGTAGTATAACATAATAACAGTGCCACACTATCTTGAGGTACACAGCAATGAGCACTCACGGTAACAAAGACTAATACGTTTATGCAAACATAAGTGGCCGGTAACTGTCCGTTACTGTTGCACCCGTTCATGAGTAAACAGTTACCTTCTGTCTCTGCCAGTCTAAAACTAGTTGGCTTCTTCTTTCGTTGTTTTTTAATTTCAGAATAAAATAACAGTTCCAAAATAATCGTTAAGCACTTTTTGGCTATTGCTATTACAAAGCCTGTTGCGGAATACAGATGGTGGATGTTTGTAGGTCACCAGGTCGTTTAAGTTTGTTCTAAAGAGACCTCCTGTAGAAAAGATTAAGACACAGGAAGACAACACGAGAATGCGGCGAGCGCTAAGCGAAAGCAGATTCTGTGATGATTTCAAATTGTGCCTCTCCTGTCTAGCTAACAATGGAGGAGCACCTCATGAATTCAAGAGAGAGAAATCCAGATTACAATAAACCTTTATCAGCTGGTCCGGATCCTTGTTAAGGACTGTAGGACTGAAAGTCTGAAATTCCAAGCTAATAATGATATCTTTCTGAAATTTACAGATGTAATATTAAGCAAATAAGTTACAGTGCAAATTTCATCTATTTTGCTCTAACGGTTTCGAAGTAATGATGAAATTTATTTATGTTTTTGTCACGTCACAAAAAAAGGCTCTTGCAACAACAAAAATTAAAATATTGGTCCAATATTTTAACACTAGGTTCATAATACATCTACTTCTTAAAATTGCCTTAGATTTCTCTGTGTCTTCTTTGGTTTAGGCTCCAATTTTGTATAGTTATGAATATACTTTTTTGTCATAAAAATATATTTGTGTTTGAAAATTAAAAAATATGCTTAAATACATCTGACAGTAAAACCTAAGGCAATCCTTATTCGTTGTCCCATTGTAAGCATGTTCGGCAAATGTTTTTTGTAACAGAAAAACTGCTCTGTAGGGGGCATTTTACAGGCAGAAAATACTGAAAATATCAATAGCGAGAAAGTAAGGAAAGATTTGAATGCATGGCTCACATTAAAATCCACCATGTTGGTAGGTTGGACCTCAGCTTTCCTTTTCCTCTCTTCTGGTGCTGTCTTTTCTGTACAACTTCTTTTTTTTTTCTTTTATTTTATTTTGCCTAGTGCGAATGAGGTTTGGATGAACTGAAGTTTTTATTGCCGAGTCTAGTAAAGTTTCACCTCCAATACTTTGACTTAAGGTATTTAAAATAGCACCTGGTATCCAATTATATATTTTTATTCAGAAATATTTAAATAGATTTTTTTGTGATTTTTCATGAAATTTCAGTCGTACATACCCTTAAAGGCTGACATAGAGAGAAAATCCGGGGTTGGAAAATTTCACTCAAACATTGAAAACTGCAGAAACAAATACAAGGGTCTGTGGCCGGTGTAACGAGAATCGAACAGGGACCCTCCGACTGCCACAATCGTTACTCCCTGAAAACTCTGAACACAAGACGTGGGTGCTTCACAACAAACTTTGACTTTATTCTCTGTATAATGTAGATACTTCTTTGACATGGAGTAATTTGGATAGTTTATCATTGCTAAGAATTGTAGCCTTTGGGCCTAATTTTATAAAATTGTATATCAGATCGATGCAGCGAAGTACATTTGCAAGTGCTAGCTCGTGTTTGAGCCTTGTAGAATGCATGATTAATTCGATTGTTTCCAAATGGGGTTACTAGGAGTGAAAAAAAGAAAGCAAGTGTATTGAAGGCCGTTCCAATTTGTATTGTTATTGCTGCGGCCGAAAGTAAAAACACGACGTCAGTTAATAGGGAGAGTCGACCTTCGATTGACGCAGAATTATATCCATTAGTATGCCGTGTGTTAACATTAATGGCGTATTTACGTTGAATCATAATGTAGACCATGCTTGCTCGTAACTCATCCATCTTGCTTCTATTAACTCGGCTATCGCCTACCAGATGTCTCAGGAAATGTTTCACTAAATCGAAGCAGTTTTATTTTACATAAGAGTATAATTAGGCAGCACAGATTGCAGGGTTGGCGCTGAAACCGTTATGATACGCGTGGGAGAGTAGGGTAAAATAGGGTAGCTGGGCAGAGCAGGCTACCGCCTTTATTTCCTGCAGGAAAAGCTGTCATTTTCTGTCATGTTTACCAAATTACATTTTACAAGCTCCACCATAGAAACAGGCTGTTTCAAAAGTAAGTTAACCTTCCAAACTTCAAAGCATAGTTGTACGCAAGCATAAGTCGGTTGTATTGCCTATAAGAGCTGTTACAAAGAGTGTACTGTCATGGAAAAAAGTATTCATACATCAGTGTTTATGTAGAAAAACTTAATTTATTATAACTAAAGTTAACATCCAGAGAGGATATATGGTAAACTAACAGTATGATATTTCCTCCTGAATCTATACATATAAACGCATGACTTAAATTACTCGTCTCCAAAAAGTAAATAAAGCATTTGTACCAGCTGGCTTCTCACAACAAGGAAAAAAGTATTCATACACTCAAAGAAAATTACAGTTTAAATATAATACAATAACAAAATTAATACTTTGTAGGCATTCATTCCTCTTCTACGTATTACTTCTGTTAACCTCTTTGGCATGGAATGAACCAGGTTTTTGTAGTCTCTGAGGTGATATTTTGCCATTCTTGCTAAGACATTGTTTCAGATCTGCCTTACTTCGTATGTCAAGCTTTCGGACCAGTCTATCAAGAGTATCCCAAAGATGTTCAATTGGATTAAGGTCTGCATTCTGTGCTGGAAACTTGAGAACCTGGGGAGTATGGTACAACCATAAACGAACAATTTCCGCCTTATGCTTAGTCTTGTTGAAAGTAGCAATCTGTGCCTAAACTCAATTTATCAACACTCATTTGCAGATTATTCTTTAGGATATTTAAATATTGAAATCTATCCCTGTTACCTTCAACAAAAAATAGTTCCCCAACACCAGATGTAGCCATACATGGTTCAAGCTCAGTATTTGGTCTTCTCCACACCAAAATTCTGCCATCATTTACAAATACATTAAATTTACTTTCATCTGTGAACGGTACCCTGTCCCAGAAACTCGTGTTCTTGCTTAGATGCTCTCGAGGAGATTCAAGTCCGACTTTTTTGTTCTTCTTGCTGATGTATGGTTTCTTTCTAGGTCCATAGCCTGCACTACTTAGAACATAGCGAACGCCCTTGGTGTTATTTCCTCTTCGAAATGATCGTTAACTTAGGCAGACAATGCAAAGGCTGTCAATTTAGGATCTTTTTTTATCATTCTTATTAACATATTCTTTTCCCTTTGCGTTAGCTTCTGTGGTCGTCCTCTTCTTTCGCTGTTAATGATGGAATTTCTCTCTCTA
This sequence comes from Hymenopus coronatus, assembly GCA_030762935.1. NCBI lineage: Eukaryota > Metazoa > Arthropoda > Insecta > Mantodea > Hymenopodidae > Hymenopus > Hymenopus coronatus. The sequence goes on from CM060890.1 coordinate 102,181,277, forward strand.
TATCGTGTTATTATGGACTGCACAGTTGCCCGGCTTCTTCCAATAACATCAGCAATGTTTGAAACGGATTTTCCCTTTTGATATTGAGAGATAACTATCTGTCTTTCCTCTACAGTTGTTTCTCTGTCTTTGCGGCCCATATTTCTGTCGCCCGGCATTCACTACGTAACAGAACCAACAAGCAGGAGCTGAAGGCCTTGCTGCTGCAAGCGGTTCGTTGGTGGATTCTGTGTTTACATTTCTAGTGGTGTATGAATAATGTTTTCACTGTCAAATACAGTCAGCATTGGGGTATCATTTATGTTCTTGAGGTACGTTTGTTTAATACTCAAACAATTGTTTATCATGACATTGTTTATGTAATGGGTGGCTTTCGACTCAGAATGGTAGCGCTGTCATTTAATTTAATATAGAAATATCAGTGGTCAATTTCAATTACAGTACTGTATGAAAACTTATTTCCATGACTGTATATATTTCAAACTCACTAGCATTGTTGAGCTCTCTGCTCTATTTTACAGTTAAATCGGAGAAACATTGGAAAGCTATGAGCCAGTTTTTATGGAAATCAGGTGTATACTGAATTGGCACGTTTAGGAGTAGATGGAGCAGTCTACTAGAAACGGCATGAATGCTCCATTAAGCTGATGCATGAGTGAAATTTGGAAATTCCACAATATGTAAGACAATTATTTAAATTTTACACAATAATAATAGAGGTATTTTAGCCATGTATCAAAATTATAAGTTACTGGTTCTTTAAATATTAATTCTTTATTATCTAAATATGTTGTATCAATAAGAGAAAGCTACTTAATGCATTTTCAAAAATATCTATACACATTTGAAAATCTACTTATATTTTTTTTTTACTTTGTTATATTTTTGTATTACCCATAATTAGTGTTGAAATTTAATCTTTTCGTATTCTGCAAAACTCTTAATTTTTCAAAATGTGATAATTTATTTAGAGAAATTGGAGCATTTTTTCTTTCGAAAAAGTAAAACGATCATTTTCAATAATGTTCTTTGGAGAGACAGTATAAAAAGTTTGAAATAAATTACTGTAAAATTGAGACGTGAGGAACATCTTGACTGTGGAAAGGTGTTAAAAAAAAATGTTGTGAGAAAAAGGCTTTAAAGTTGGGAGTGACTATATCTTTGTACAGATATTTCTGAAATTTTTACTGTGATTTCATTATTATGTTAATTTGAACACCAACTTTTATTCAAAATGAATAAATGCTTTGTAAGATATAAATTATTTCATACATTTTATGATGTAAATATATTGCATAATGAAAATGTTCCACGCCCCTTAAAAATTCAGAAAATTGGTGGAGATTCGAACCACACACAAAATTTTAAAGTAATAGTTCAATAGCTTTGAGTACTGGATTATAATACTTTTAAAGGTTATAAATGTATATCTCTAAAATGTATCTATTTTTTTCATTAAATATATTTTTGGAAAAATGACTAACATTCTAAAGGTGTGAGAAAAACGCTGTGTCATAAAATATTATGCAATAATATAGGAAACAGGTGTTTTGTCCAATCTCTAAATAGCTGTAGAGCTCGAAGCAAGCAAATGACAGCTAAATGCTGATTTTCTATCGATCCAACAACTATTTGGTATAAAAAAGAAGCTATTTTCGATTTTTGACTGATTATAATCAAATTTAAGTGTGCCTTAAATATGCTAAACTTAATTATTTCATCCATTGATGGTCTAAGTAAGAGCATTTTATCCCTTTGTATAACCAAAAATCTGATGTGTTCCATTCACATGACTTTCTCTGTATCTTTGCAATAAAGTATTATTAAAATGCTTAGGCTTCTATTTACTTCATGCTAATCGAGATAAAAAATTAGCAGAACTAGTATTATTACTTGCTTCCTTGTAAATAGAAGCGAAATAAGGGAGTACCATAGGTTAAAGGGATAGTCAAAAGCTAGTTGCTATGTGACTGAAGTTCCTTTGTTTGTATGGATAGAAGTTGACAAATTCCAGTATGAGAAAAGTATGCTCTTTAAACGTGAAATCGAAAACAAGGATTAACTCAGAAGCAATCAACTCCACGAAAAAAAGTTATACAACATAAATTGTGTGTTTTAACGTGCTCTACATTTTATTTTTGTGACAAGTTTTTGTCCATTTTTTACGGTTTAGCAGTTATGCAAAATTCAGAATAACGTAGTCTTCAGAGGCTATTCCCAGAAAATTCAAGATATACGTTTTGTTTGTCAGGTAAATAACTTTATTATACGAAATTTTAATCAAAATCGCTAGATATGGGACCCACGGTTTTACTTCCCTTCCGAAGGAAGTCATGCTAAGGATTTTTACGCCCGAAAAAATCCATCGTCCTCCGTCGAGTTTGAACCCGCGATATTGGGCATATGAAGTTAACATCGTAACCATTACACCGCGGAGGGAGACATCATCGCCTGCGGTTCGATAGTAGTAAAAACGGGCGTTAAACACTATCAAATCAAAGACGCAATACTTATATTTGACTATTATTGTGCTCCCATTTTGCACTACGAATTTTGGAACACTTTAATAAAAAAAATCAAACTTCTATACATAATGGAGTAGAGACGTAAACTTTAGCACATCTTTTAAAATAAGTTACACTCTACAAATAGTATCTGATCCTTAAACAATGTGGTTTGTTTTCTGCATTTTTGCGTTAAACCGCTTTTTCTCTTCATAAAATATTATGGTAAAAATAACTCCTTTTCTAAATTGTTATTGACGAAGAAAACCAACTTGATTTTTGAGATGATAAAACCTCTAGGTGCTGCTGTAAATCTCCTTTGGTGTTAATAATATGGTGGACGATTTTAATAAGGAATTACACATACACTTTAATAAAAATATTGTATAATTAATAAAAATGCTATCTTCTTTATAAGCAAAAGTAATGAGTAAAATCGGGCCGCGCCGTGGCCGAGTGGTTAGACCACTCGACTCTTACCTAGACGGCCGGGGTTCGATCCCATATGAGATTTGTGGTGGACAAAACGGCGCTGGGGTGGATTTTCTCCGGGTACTCCGATTTCCCCCGCCATCGTATTCCACCGGTGCTCCATCATCATTCATTATCATCAGTGTCACCGCCTGCGGTGCCATTAGTAGTTAAAGCGGGCGTTAACCACTAAAAGAGAATAGTATACTTTTAAGTCCTGCATCCACATTCTATAAACAATCCTTTTCATATGTTAAGTTTCTGAAACAATGGTTATAAATTTAGAAGATTTTATACTACAATTATTTCCACCTTCAAATTGTAGATTGAATAGATTGAAACATATTGCTTTGTAGAATAATTCGTAAAATAATAATGAAAATAAATGATATGGGTAGAGAAAGACTCCGCTTAATCACCGTCCCTCCCTCACCAACTTAGCGGGGTGGCTTAGGTAGTAACGTCTGTGCTTGTATTCGAAAGGTGCCGGATTCGATTACCGGCGACCGCACTCTCTTACCCATGGGTTATTCGTAATGTTCCTGGTATCAATCTGGGACTCACTTTCGGGCAACTTCGGAGGCTCAGAGTTTGTGGATAGGGACGGGCAAAATAGGATGCGTATCATCTAGAAACGTTAGGAACCCCGTACATGCTTGCACCCATTGTCATCCGGATCTGGTCTCTCCTCTCATCAACCCCTGCCCAAGTAATTAGGGGCCCTTTCAGTAATACTCTAGTGAAGTGTGCCAGAGGGGATTCCACAATTCAGCCATTGGTTAGCTTTTTTGTACCTCAGACCTCAGGAGTATAAGATGATATGAGAGTAATTACAGGGAGTAACCGGATCCGGATGGCGGGAGAGAGCTCCCGTGGAGGGTCCCTAACGGTTTCCAAGCAGGTCTTCATATTGACGCGGGGAGTGCTGGAAGCCTATGCTGCAGCTCTGATCAAACGCCCTTGAATCGTCAGACAACTTCTGACGCTATCCCGCCGCTGAGAGCTGAATTTGCAAAGTGCAGTCACCTCCACGAGAGGGCGCCATCACATCAGTTCACGCCGACACTTACAGTTCTAAAAGAGACCGGTTGGATGAATTGGAAATGAAACAAAGAGACAGGAAGATCGGGGTATTGAAGAAACGAGGAAACCTCCCCAGTATTTGCCTAGTGTCCCAGGAAAACCCCGAAAAAAGATCATGTACCGCGTGGGACCGATCCTACGACCTCCGGAACGCCAGTCCCAGACTAAATGCATGAGCCATCTGGCTCCGTAACGCTCCGTAATAATCATTATGCTCTTCATTCCTCAGATTAAGTGAACATGCTATTCTAAGTGCTCGACTACTTCAGAACGTAGAGGGTTTATCCATTAGTTGGGTGCTCTGTTTTATCCCAAGCTATCTCTCCGCGTGTGAAAGGTACTACTTCTATATCAGAGATAATTTTGTATGTTTTGTGTGATGCTCGTAACAAAAAACGAATGAAAGCGAGTCGCAGGTAACAGCATGTTGTGTTAGAAATCCCTGCACGCTGTTCGGTTGTCTTTTTTTTCTTCTTTTTTAAAAATCCCTTTTGTTTCTATTAAGAGGATTTTCGTTCCCAGATGCCTATACATCCAGTACGCGGCGTATTCATGCGTGCTCAGCAAAAACAGGATAGGGATTGCATTATAAAGGCAGGATGTCGCAATGCTGTCTGGCTTTAATTTAATCTTCTTTAAGCGCTTCTTCGGATCCGATCACAGTTCCTCGGTAATTACAGGAAGCTCCCGAGTTTTGAAATTATTCACCGAGCGTGCACACAAAAGAGAGAAGTGTTGTCACGTTCCCCACCTCTCCCAGTTTTCATTCCTCTTTTTTTTTCCTCTCGTCCCTTTCGCACTCGAGCACATGAAGCACTTTCTGATCTTAGCGTTTCCTAACCTGATATTGAAAAGGCTTTCTTTTTTTTTTTTTTTTTTTTTTTTCAAGTGGAAGAGGATTCGAATTTGTATGACTGTTGATTGGTAACTTAAAATTCTTTAGGCGATATTCCCCCAAAAGTACGTGAATATCTGTGTCGCATATAGAAAAACATGCAATCTATCGAAAATCAACATATATGATAGATATATTTTATCGATAGCGATGCAGTGGCGGCTACTCTATAAGAGCACACGATCTGTGAACACCCTAACTTTTTACACCTTGTTGATTTATTGGATAGTTTTGAATACTATTAAACATAAGGTACATGCAGTATGGCTTTTAAATCTCACAAGCTACTGTTCTAATGTGGCGTCAAGGCCGGTAGCACATCTTGAGTTGTATACTTTTTAAGGAATTTTTGAGCATTCGCAACTGGTATGAAGTAATAATTGCCTTATGAGCCAAACACATACAGATACTTCACTCATCAAAGCGTGCTCCATGACGAAGCTTCTTTCCTTGTGCTCTTTCAATACAATTTTACATTAATGATATCAGATGTTAGTTCAATGCGGTAGAAGTCAAGGCGCTAGATGGTAGCAATGTTAATGCTTCTTAGCACTGCACTTCTTAATACAGTCGCTGAGTATTAATCCTCACATCTTGCGATCTTGGCAGTAGTAGGTAAGGTAGGTGAGCTCTGAACCGCATATTTGAGAATATCCATAATCTCAACAATATAACTTACACATTACTTCGTTCTTACCTTAACACTGTATTTAATTATCTAGGCAACAAAAATCCACAACAGTATCTTAAACATCGTCGTCTTTTGTTATTATTGTTGGTGTAGTTGAGATCGCTGCTGTTGTATTAATTTGTTCATAATCATAACTATTATGGAGCAGGTGATATTTCACATTGCCAAGCCTATCCGACTTTCAAAAGTCTGTGAACATTAGAACCTGCTGCTACTAATGTGATGCATACTATCGAATGAAATTGGAGAGTTTTGCAAACGGTTTCTGAAGAGTGATTAAAACACCCCAATTATTTTGAGCTGCTAAGCTGTGTATTAACGCAAAACACATTATAACACACCTAATAATACTATAATATCTTTATCAAAATACAGATGGGATATATTTTTATAAAATCTGTGAAAGGTTAGTAACCACATTTCAACACTCCTTAGAGTCAGGTAGTAAACGAACCACACTATATGTGCCATCTTGGTTATTTAAAATCACCTTTAAGCAAAGCATCGGAGAAATTTGCAAAAAAATTACGACATTTGTGGTTTACACGTTTACCACGTACAATGCATATAGTAGTATAACATGTATTACATTTCACACAAAAATTCAATACAGAGATTTCACCGGACATATTTTGAGGGCCTTTGAATATATAGGAAAGTATTTCAGGAAAAAATCTGAATATATCTGTGTGTGCCTGTGGCTGTGTGTGTGTGCGTTTCTGCGAATAATATAACTCAAAAACGGTTGAATACCAAACTAATTTAATTTCAGTATCTTTCAAAAATATGACACGAGAATATTAAGGAAAATTTTGGCAGCCAAAACTATCCTTTATATGGAACATTTTAGACAGTTTCGATTTCCTGCAAAATGGCTCTAAAATTTTAATTAAAATACTCTTGTTATAAGAAAACTAAAATATATATCTTGAATTTTCTAGGAATAGCCTCTGAAGTTCTATTCATTCTGGATGACTTTTGTATAATTAGTAACTCTTAAGAGATAGACAAAATCGTTTTGCACTTGCAATGTAGATCGTTATGTGAAATCATTATTGTGGAGTTAACCATTTCCGACATATCCCTTGTCTTTGGTTTAAATTTCCCAATACTTATACTTTTATGAAATAGAAGTCGTTACTTTTTTCATTGTGGTGATGCGATGAGAACGGACTTTATATGTCATTACACCTCTTAAAAATGTGATTCGCTTCAGTGTAGTTTACCCCCCTATTTACTTTACACCTACAAGAAAATATGTAATGAAACCATTCTACTAACGCTTATCTTGATTAATATGAAGTAGGTAGAAGAATAAGTTTTTGTAGAATAGTTTGTTACCCAATAGGTAGAGAAAGTCGTGTGAATGGAACAAATCAGATATTAATACAAATACCATGCACTTTCGGCAACTTAAGGATTTAGAAAACGCTGTGAATCTTTTAAAACCTTCCAATTATGGATATGCAATTAAATATTTTTATAATTCATAGTTTTAAAATACAAAATATAAAAAACGTGCACATTAAATAAAATTAAAATTAATCAACTGTTGTATAAAGTTTTCCTTTAAACTACTGTAAATTTAGAATTCTATTTAAGTATGTACAATAACTATTCTTTATTTGAATGTCAAAAATAAAAATGTTTATATATGCTACATTTCTTTTATGTTCTTTATACATGGTAAAACTTCTAAAGCTATTAAAAGAAAATTCTGTATGTATGGATAGGTAGTCAGACTGAAAAATTCAGTGCCATAGCCGGCATTTGAACCACAGATCTCCCGATCTCTAGCCAGTTGCTCTGCCACTGAGCTACCATGTCAACAGTCTGATTCTACCCATCCAACTCCTGTACTATACACGGCTTGTGTGAAAAAAAAAAACAATTTATCCAATACCAATTGACCATAATAGTTGGCTATACTACGAGGGGCATACTGAAAGTCACGAGCAACCCATTGTAAAAATTTAAATTTCAACAATGTAACGAAACGAATTGCATGATCGTAATCTACAGCCACATGTTGACATATTGTGACGTCATTAGCTCCTATCACGTGACCACAGACGGTGTTTGAAAAATGACTGACATTGATGTTTCGTTTCGACAGCGTGCTGTCATTGAATTCCTTGTGAAAGAAGGAACATCTGCTCCTGAAATTCATCTCAGACTTCAACGTGCGTATGGAGGTGTCTGCATGGGTGCCAGCAGTGTTAGAAGATGGGTGAAACATTTCAAAGATGGAAACACGAGTCTGCAAAATGCGGGCGTCCACGAACTGCCTCTACAGAACGCAACAAGGAAAGAGTTGATAAGCTCATTACAGGAGATAGGTGTTTCACTGTGAATGAAGTTGCTGCGCAACTTGGAATAGGACATAGTGCAGTGCAAGAAATGATCCACAGCTTGGGTTATCGAAAGGTCTGTGCCCGTTGGGTCCCCCGTTTATTGACTGAAGACCACAAACTTCAGAGAAGAACCATTGCACAAAACCTTCTTCAGAGATTTCATAATAAAGGTGATGAATTTTTTACGTGTATTGTGACTGGAGATGAGAGCTGGTTCCATCACTATGAGCCAGAAACGAAACGTCAGAGTATGGAATGGGACCACTTGAACTCACCATCGAAGAAGAAAGCGAAGACAGTGCAGTCTGTAGGAATAATTATGGGAAGTGTCTTTTGGGATGCACAAGGTTGCATTCTGGTTGACTTTCTTGAACCTGGACAAACCATAAATTCTGTCCGCTACATCAAGACACTTCTGAAGCTCCGTCGGGCTTTGCGTGATAAACGCCCTGGAAAGAGGATCATCCTTCAACAGGATAATGCGCGTCCGCATACTGCCCGTGCCACTATGGAGAAGATCAGGGCATTAGGGTGGGAAATTCTTCCACATCCTCCCTACAGTCTCGACTTGGCACCCTCCGACTACCATCTTTTCGGTTCTGTGAAGGTGCAGATGCGTGGCCAACGCTACGAGACGCTGGAACGGAATTCTATCACAAGGGCATTTTTAAGCTTGTAGAACGATGGGAAAAATGTGTGCAAAACAATGGAGACTATGTCGAAAAGTGAGAGAAAATCTGTAGATTATGATGATGTATTTGGTTTGGCTAAAAATAAATATTAAGATTGTAAAACAGTGCTGCTCATGACTTTCAGTATGCCCCTCGTATCAACCCTGGGTCTAAAGTACTTACAACATTGTAAGTCTCCATTGGGGTTGTCATCTCGAAATAATTTGAAATCACCTTGTGGTTTACCAGGAAACATACGAGTCAGTTGAAAAATTCGATGCTATGCCGGCATGTTTCCATGGTAGCTCAGTGGCAGAGCAACCGGCTAGAGATCTGAAGATCCGTGGTTCAAATCCCGACTATGGCATTGAATTTTTCAGTCTAACTCTACCTATCCAACTCCTGTCCTACACACGGCTTGTGTGGAAAAACAATTTATCAAATTCTGTATGTATGTTAAGTGTTTCACGGATGCATTCTCTTATATGCGAGGGCATTTCAGAAAGTTTATTTATAGACTCCTTTACTTTACTAAAAATGCGTCCCTGTTTTTTTTTTTCTCTTAGTTTCTTTTCTCAAATCGGCCCTAACAACAACTACAATTATGGTAACTAATATGGTAACTAAATATATTTAAATGACGAAGACATTAAGAATCAAATTATATTCTTCAATTCACTGCAAATAGCCCATGAACTCTTAATTATGGATGACTTTTGTATAGTTTCGAAAAACTAATACACCAAAAGAAAAGTGTAAATCGTGCTAAAACACACGAGATATACAAAATGCTTTATCGTTATTAATTAAGCGTTTTCAAAATATTATTTGTCATAGGTTGCAACTTTTTAAATTTTTTACTCATTTTTGAAGTGCTTAGTCACAATTCATTTGTTTCTCATAATGGCAAAGTATGGAATATTAAAATCAACATACATCAGCCAATTTCTTAATATACTATCGCCTCAGTCTCTACATTTCTTGTACTAAAATGAAATGTGTAATGCAACATTTATCTCGATTAAGATGGAGTAGAAAGAAAAAGCTTCTGCAAGAATATTTTGTGAATATATTTGATAATAAACGATAGTCAGCAGACAAAGTCAAGTGCTTAAGTGTAACTTCAAATATTTTAAAATCAATTTCAGTAGGGGAAGGAGGGTTCAAGAAACCGCATAAAATAGTTTTCCGGTGTTATTATAATTTATGATATAAAATTTAGGATACAATGCAGTGCAATACTACAGCTATCTACCACACCTGTTAAGGCTTGCGCGTGGCCTCCGAAATACTGACTTTTAAGAAAGTCAAAACTTGGCTCAAAGATGTTGGCTATCTTACTGGTCACAACACTAAAAAGGCATCTCTATGTACTGGGACCTAAAGAGGACTCTTAATGAAGGAAATCTGGGACATTCTATGCGAATACAGCATAGATGTGTAATATTTTTGTGGAGCCTGAGGATAAATGAAGGGCTAACATCAGAGACGTGGTCCTTTTCACACGGATCACCAGCTTTGAGTAAAGCCCGGATACGAGACACAGTGTTCCAAGGGCCTCAATGCACAACTTCTCTGAGATCACTCAGGTATCATCATCACCATCATCATCACCATACCTAAGTGGTGATAAAATAAAAATAAGCTCAACGAATATTTTCTAAACCATATGTGTCCATCATTACAATTTTCTCAAAAGCAGCGATATTCGGAGGAATATTTCACAGTTGTTTAAGTAACATTTCTGGCATGCACGTGTTGAGTGTTCTCTCCGATCTTATTCTACAGCACAGTTGAAGTAAATTTGCTTTCAAATCAGCATTAGTGCCATTATCATCTCAATTTCTCAAAGGACTCTGCAGTGTTGAAAACAGGCGCCTCAAGAATTGAGAAAATCCACTTATGCATCCAATCTGTTGTATCCTGCCGGGTTAGTTAACAGCCCATTCTGTAACTCTCAGTAATTTGGTTGGTTAATATCCCTAATTTGCATAAACAGTCCCCTCTAGAGTTGACTTTATGCTAACGATATTCTTTGCAGCCAGAATTTTCCCGAGGTTCACAAGTGCATACAAGTATGTAGTGCAAAACCATAACATACATTTATGTCACATTCTATACGGCTATATAACTTGCAGTTAATCACCATAAAACTCTTTCAGCTCGTCTTCAGCGCCTTCTATTTACAAACAGTAAAATTTTATGTGCTCGTTACTGCCAGCGATGCAGACATGTTACGCTTAAAGTAAAGAATGGCGTCGAATGTTTGTATACAAGCGGCACTAGTCAAAAACTCAAAGGCAATACAAGCTTGTTTTAACAACATATTGGACCAGGTGTTGAAGTTTTTGTTGGGAAACAATTATTATTTAACACAAAGTCCATAAATGTGAGAAAACGCCAAAAAATCAAATGTAATGATTCCATGACTTTGTCCAGTAATAACAAATTCATATTTATATTCATTATACGGAATTCTCTAATTCAGGTTCACTTCTTAAACTTATATCTCCTAGTTGTGCGCGCCGTGCCAGTAATATCGCTTGTATTTTGCAAAAGTTTCAACGCGTACAAAAAAAATCAGATTATTCCATTCACAGGACTTTCTCTACTTCTCGGTAACAAATTATTGTTAAAAAGCTTATTCTTCTATCTACTTCGTGCTTATCGGGATAAACATTAGCAGAAATGTTCTTGGAAGTACAAGAAAAACAAGAGAATGTACTAGGCTAAAGGATAGTCAAATATTTTAAAAACTGGTTCTCATGTGGATGAAATCCATTTCTTTGCTTTGCCAGGAGTTAAATTCCCGTATGAAAAAAAGCTTAAATCATTTTCAAACTGAAACTAATAACGAGGAATATCTCGAAAATGGTCAACTCCACGAAAACAAAATGAATTTGACATAAATTGTGTATTTTAACGAGATCTCATTTTTGTGTAGTAAGTTTTTGCCTATCTCTTACATTTACCAGCTATTCAAAATACATCGAGAATAAACAGGCCTTCAGAGGCTATTCCCAGAAAATTCTAGATATGCATTTCATTTTTCATGTAAATATCTTTAATATGAGATATTTTAATCAAAACTGTTAGAGCCATTTTTGAGAAAATCAAAATGTTCCTGTCGCATCCCTGGAAGATACTAAATATAAATACCAAATTTGGTATTTTCGTTTTTGACTTATCGTGTTCAGAGAAACACGGACACACACACGGACCTTTGTCCAAAAATGCTTTGTACATAGCACGTGTAGAGAAAGTAAGAAGTGCCACCACTTGAGATGGTCGAGATAGACGAGTTAATAGCTGGCTATGATCCTTATCTGCAAGCGGCATATATTGTATTTTTTATCTGTCTGTCCTTTTAAAGAAATCAAAAGCAGCCTTGACTAAGGCATTTCTTTTCTAAACGACATACATTATTCTTATTGTAGTTAAAGGTTGTTGGAAGCTTTTCTCACCTAAAGATATAAGAAAGTTACAGGCATGCCTTTTTACTTTCTCCATACGCGCTAAGTACATAGTGTATAGAGAAAGTATTGCACTCCACCAAAAATTCGATACCGAGATTTCACCGGAAATATATGTTTTAGGCCCCCCAATATCCAAAAAAAGCATTTTCACAAAAAGGTCCGTGTGTGTGTGTGTCCGTGTGTCTGTGAACACGATAACTCAAAAACGAAAAGTCGGTAAAATACCAAACTTGGTATTTAAGTTTAGTATCTTCCAGGGATGCGACACGAAGATTTTGAGAAAAATCCCCCCACCCCCAACTACCCTTTACATGGAACTTTTTTCGAAAATTTTGATTTTCTCAAAAATGGCTCTAACGATTTTGATTAAAATTTCGGATATTAAACACATTTACCTGACAAATGAAATGTATATCTCGAATTTTCTGGGAATAGCCTCTGAAAAGTAGAATTTTACTAAATTTTTAATGACTGCTAAACCGTAATTTGGAGTTATCGTGTTCACAGACACAGACACACTGACACACACACACACACACACACACACACACTCACACACTCGGACCTTTTTCTGAAAAGACTTTTTTTGGATACAGGGGACCCTAAAACATATATTTCCGGTGAAATCTCGGTATCGAATTTTTTGGTGGAGTGCAATACCTTCTCTATACATTATGTACATTGTGTCTATAGAGAAAGTAAAAAGAGTTTAATAGATGTGACTCTAAAGGCGGTGGAAATAATTTGTTACGCGGTAAAAATTAAAGGTGTGGTTTAAAGTAAACTGAAATGTTTTGACAAATTCCAAATCTGTTTGACTTTCTTTAAAGTATCGTACGGATACATTATTCTTAGTACATTAATAAAGAAACAAAAACATATTTATATTTTAAATCCTTTAATTATTAAAAATTGAGATAATATTCTTTATCAACAATACATTTATTTAATGTTTATAAGTATATTCAAAGATAACAATTATCCAAAATGAGCACTTTAACTACAATGCAGTTTTCCTTGTATCTTCCGTTGCCAGGTGTGTTTTCATTTGAAATTTAGGAGGGTAAATTAGTAGATGCAACATAGAATGTTAACTCATTCTTCTGTTTATTGTTTTCTCGTTTTCTGTTAACAACTCACCCATGTATGTGCTGTACATACGGCGTTCTCTATCCTGATTTATCTGCCAAAGAATATCTGGTGTGACATTACGGTAAGCAACGCTAATTCTTCTGCGAAGAATCTAATAGTTCTTGGTCAGTTGTGATAGCCTTGTGCTTATAAATGTCCTATAAAAACGTAATGTGTTCCATTCACATGACTTTCTCTAACAAACTCTGTAACAAATTATACTTAAAAGCCCCATTCTTCTATTTACTTCCTGCTAATTGAGGTAAACATTAACAGAAATTGTCTTATTACTTGCTTCCTTCTAAGTAGAAAGTAAATAAAGAAATATACTAGGCTAAAATGATAGCCAAGTGTTGTTATGGGGTTGAAATCCCTTTCTTTGCATGACCAGGAGTTGACAAGTTCCTATATGAGAAAAGTTAAAGTATTTTAAAATTGAAACCAATAACAAGGAATATTTCGGAAACGGTCATCACCACGAAAAAAGTATATGACTTAAATTATGTGTTTTAACGAGATCTACACTTATGTATCGTACGTTTTATGGTTCACCAGTTATTCAAACTTGAGCAAAATTCATTTAGAATATAGAGGTCTTCAGACGTTATACCCAGAAAATTAAAGATTTAAAGTTTATTAGTCATGTAAATATCTTTAATATACAGTATTTCACTCAAAATTGTTATAGTCATTTTTGAGAAAATCAAAATTGGAGTCAATTTTTCCATGGATAGGGTAGTTTGGGGTGTTTTTTTTAATATTCGTATCTCATCCCTGGAAGATACTAAACTTAAATACAAAGTTTGGCATTTAACGTACTTTTCGTTTTTGAGCTATGCTGTCCACAAACATGCACGGACATTTTTCTAATTTTTATTATTCAGGGGGTCTCAAAACATGCATTTCCGGTGACATCTTGGTATCGAACGTTGGGTGCAATACAATATCCTCTCTATACACTTTAGTATGTGCAGAGAAAGTAAAAAACTAAATGTGTGGAATTGGGCGAACAGGCGTCCAGGATATACGCCACCTACGTGAATGGACAAAATGGATGAAAGTCTGTATCGTGAATTCTAGGGCACCATCCAGATGAGAACAATGATGTGTTGCAAGCGCCAGCGGGACATCAAAACGTTTACCACTCATTAGAAGAGCCTACAGGATTTTTACAAAACCTTCTCCATCGAGATAACCTTCCAACTGGTCCAATAAAATTAACTCTTGTCGTTCCCCATGATCTAGGGATAACATGCTGGCCTATGGTTCCCAAGATTGCGGGTTCAAATCCGGTAGAGAGCGATGGAGTTTTCTAAGGCGTAAAAACCCTTAGTGTGGCTTTCTTGGGAAGGGAAGTAATGCCGATGATCGCAAGTCCTACATTTATTAAAGAACCTCAAATCTCTCAGCGGTCTTTCACACCCAACATAGAATGGGACGTTGAAAGAACCACAGCAGTTAAACAGCGTCCATAAAAAATTAATTTCAATTTCAAATACCGCACCCTACATTCAATTTCCACCAACTCTGAATCCCTTTTTTCGAAAAATTTTAATATTTCAAAAGTGGCTCTAACGAGTTTTATTAAACTCCCGTTTAATAAAGATATCTGCGTGGCAAATAAAACGTACATATTGAATGTTCTGGGAATAGCTTCTGACGGTGTCTTAATTCTGGAGGACTTTCGCATAACCGTAAATCGTAAGAGACAGAAAAAAACCTGCTACACAAAAATGTAGATCGCGTTAAAATACACAGTTAAACCATATACAGCTTATTGTAGAACCAACCATTTTCGAGATATCCCCAATTTTAAATATCTATTATTTTTCTCAAACACTTTTGTTTTGCTCCTGGTCATGAAAAGAGAACAGAGTTCAAATGCTAATTACATAGCAACATATTTTTAAAAGATTATACTGTCGCTTTATTCCCTTATTTCTCTTCTTCTTACAAAAGCAATAAGAACATTTCATCTACTGTTCTTATTAATTAGTAGGGTATAGATAAAAAAATAATATTTTGTAAGAATAGTTTATTTGCATACAGATATCGGAATTCATATGAATACACACATCAGATATTCCAGTTATGACATTTATAAATAGATATACAGAAAAATAGACAGGAGCGTGCACACCCTCTCTCTCACACACATATACATACATACATGCCTGCCTGCATACTTTACATACATAAAAATGTCTTACATACCCACATACATAGTCATACATATTTGCATAAATACATAAATTCATATTTACATAACAGTCCCTTTAGCTTCTTCCTCAATTATTTGACTCTTTTTTAGCTTAACGTCCTTTCATCTGATTGGTCATACCATACTATGAATGAAATCGATGAAATGATGTTTCAAATGATCTCAAGATCCATAGAGCTTAAAATTACTCGACATTCGTCTTCTAAGATAAGGTAAATTATTATATTTGACTTGAAAAACAATATTGCTGAAAATGTTTGCTGTAGATTCTTGACGCTGATTTCGTTTATTTTCGCTATAAAACAACTTAACCCTACATTCGTACTTTCAGGCTGTGTTGAGCAGAGTGGTTCTATCTCAGCCTGGAATCCAACCCGCGACCCATGGAATAAGACGCCAGAATGCTGACCACTAGATCACAAGGGTAGTCTCGTTAATTTGTGTGGTCGGTGGGTTGCGCCGTATGCTCCTGCAGCCCGCAATACCTTCTTGTTTTCTGAGTTCATAGCAATTGACAAAACGGCTGGCCTTTGTTATTTTTATCTGTATTGAACATTCTTATACTGTTTCAAACTTTATATTCTTAATTAGTAAGCAATAATTACATTCCTTGAAAGTTTCAGTTTCTCTAGCACTTTACATATATTAGGTAGAGGAAGTATTGTACTCAACACAAAAATTCGATATCGAGATTTCACCAGTATGTTTTGAACTCAAAAAGTACTAATAATAATTGGAAAATTCTGTGTATACGTGTGTGCATGTGTGTGTGTGTGTGTGTGTGTGTGTGTAAGTCATTATGCGGACACCATAACGAAAAAGTAAAAAGTCAACGAAGAGTACTTAACTATTACAACAATTTTACAAAGTTATAGAATCGTCATCTTTTCAGTTAAGTTCATTTGTATTGATATAGATTATACAATTGAGGTCATAAGTCAACAGCAGTGACTCAGATATGCCCACGTCCCAGGGTACAAGAGGGTTTATTCATTAGGTCTGTAACTATTTTATACACCGGTCTCCCTGCAAGCAAGGGCGGAAGTGGGTATGCCACTTACGCGCGTCAACCTCAAAGGGGGATGCCTACCGAAACCTCGGGGGGGGGGGGCGACAGTTACTACTACTGTCTACTAAACACTCCAGGTTAGTGTCAGAGGACATCAAAGCGTCTCACAACACCGCCCAGACGTGACCAATCTCCCACAGGTATCGGGAACTGCTACTTCGCCGAGTTCAACCCAATCCGAATAGTTCCCTTTCAGGAGGGGCTATGATGTTCGGTGCAGCGTAGTTCTAGAAATGTCAGAAGTGCTACGTGTGCTTGGGTCCGCAGCGCTCGCACCAAATTAGCTGAAGTCCCTATGGGGACAACTCACGCACTACACACGTACCTTGAGGCTATCACATTCCAGGAAGAAGGGCCGAAGTGCAGAAAGCTTATGAAAATATAGACCTCAGGCATATGCGTCACAGAGACGCGCGAAAGTCCCTAATAATTTTAGATTCGGAAGACCCATTCCTCTGCTGAAGCTGCCTAGAGAGAACATCGAGCAACCAGCCTTCTAGTGTCTTAGAGGAGAGTTCTTTCCATTTAGCAAGCACCCAGCATGTATCTGATCCTATCATGCGCCACGAAACCCAGAAGCACTCCTGAAAGATGATAAGGAAGCGTAATGAAAATAAAACTATGCAAAGGAAATCGTGGTAGATGGGAAACCACTCCAACATTCGCCGGAAGTCGAATGAGTATAATACAGGATGTTTCCAAAAAGATGCTGCAAAAGTAAATATTGTAGCAAAGATACCAACAATAAAAAGCGTTTAATGATTGCAGATAAACTAGCGGACGGGACAGATTGTGACTGCAGAGACACTTTTTGAGTAAATTCAGGAACTACACCGAATAGATACTGCATTATGCGATGGGTTCATATATTCGAAACCGGCAGCTGTTTATGTCCTGTAAAACATCCTGGTTCCCCACAGACTCAGAAGAAACGGTGCTAACATCGAGCATTTATAATGTGCATACAAATCTTACACAAATACTTTGCATTTTTGTGTTTACAAAAGTTTCTCGCATTTATATAGTCATGACTAAATTACTTCTACTGTATCATCTCTTTTGAAACACCCTGTACTTTGCCGCAAGCCAACTTTTGCTGTTCGTTTGCATAATAATAATAATAATAATAATAATAATAATAATAATAATAATAATAATTCACTAATTTATTCTCATTACTATTTATTCAGAACTAATGTATGCAAAGGGTAGACAACGGAGAGGGACATCTCGCACTCTATTCAGATATATTGGACCAACACCCACAACCCCATGACCTGTCCCACTGCCGGGCCACCAGAGTGCGTGTAAGCGACCCGTCGATCTGGCAGCCACCTAATGTCCATGGGAAGTAATCTTTCCATTGAGCATGCATCCGCGCCATCTACCCACATTGCTATTCACCACTAACCCGGAAGCAATAAAATATAAAAAAATAAAACCTATATACTTTACCGTGGCACATAAAATCGTATACCAGAGCTGTTATCCCAGAACTTTATTTTATAATAGGTATACCATATAAGAATTTTATTTTTCATTATTGTTTTTGAAAATATTATATCATATTTTATTATTCATTTTATATTTTACAAATAAATGAATTTTAAATATGCTATTCACTTTTAAATTTCACTATCAATTAATTAATGTATTATTTATAATTACTTGTATATGTGTACACACACACATATATATATATATATATATATATACATATACACTTTTTTTATTTTATTTTTGTTCTTTTGTTCTTTATTTATCTCTTTCTTCTCTTCATCTATGCTCATAACTAACTATATTTATATTATTTTCCGGTAACCAGTAAACAATAATTGGTAACCAAGAATACGTTAAAAATTAGTCTAACTACATAATTAAGGCCTGTAAAGGTATCCAGCACTTAAAAATTATTTCTATCCGGAAGCACACCTGAAAGATGGCAGAGAAACGCAATGAAGGTGAAATGATGGAAATTAAACCATATAAGAAACCACCGTGTCATTCGCCTGGCGGGGAAACCACGAAAACCTCAGGGTTAAAGTGGGCGGTCGCCGGAAATCGAACTCAATACCTTCCGAATGCAAGTCGCACACGTTACCGCGATACCGCCTCGCTCCGAAGCTGTATGTAATGTTTCAAGTGTGCATGAAAACATTTTAAAACAATTGCGGGATACCTGTCGATTTTGTCAATACTCCGCGCATTATTATCATAGCGATTATGGGCACTAATGCACAGGAATACATTAACATTATACAACGTGCAAAACATAATGGGAAGGCTTCCCAATCTCCATCAGAAACCAAAGTGGTATTGACCCTTTTTGCTCCATTTATTGCATAGAATAATGTAGTACTTTTCAGCGTCAAGTTCCCTTTCATCCCTTATAATCAGTCACTGGCAAAACGCTGCTAGTAATAATGTTGTGATCACATCACTGAACGTAACCCGCCATTTGCAAGAGGTAATACAAATAAAGGTAGGTACAAGAGCACTCCGCGCAGTGGAGAACTGTCAACTCACTCCCTTTAATAACGTTGCGTACAATTTTATTTTACCAAGTTGGTTCTCATACAAAACCATAAAGCTCACTGATCTATATATTTTATATGCATAGCTGTTATTCCAATACTTTCCGCCTAAATAACTCGCATTCATTAAATTTAAAAAAGCTTATGTTTTCCATTCACATGACTTTCTCTACAGCGCTGTAACAAATGATTGTTAAAAAAGATTATTCTTCTAATTAGTTTATGATAATCGAGATTAATTATATTATTTGCACGTATATGGCGTAAATTGTGTGTTTTAACGTGATCTACATTTTTTGTGTAGTAACTTTCTGTCCAGTTACGCAAAATTCAGCAACATTCATTCAGAATAAAGAGGTGCTTAGAGGCTATTCCCAGAAAATTCAAGATATGCATTTTATTTGTCATGTAAATATCTTTAATATACGGTATTTTAATCAAAATAGAGTAAATTTTGAGAAAATCAAAATTTTCGAACTTGGGGGGGGTTCTGAAAATCTTTGTGTCAATCCCTGGAAGATACTAAACTTATATACCAAGTTTCGTATTTTGTAGACTTATCGTTTTTGAGTTATCGTGTTCATAGACACACACGGAACTTTTTCCATGGGGGAAGGGGCACAGGGGACCTTAAAACGTGTATTTCCCTTTAAATCCCGATATAGAATTTTTGGGCGGAATGCAATACCTTCTCTATATACTATGTACATAGATAGTGTACAGAAAGTAAAAAACACACAAACCCAAGCATGAAACATTTCCATGAAAATTACAAATTATTATTATTACTATTATTATTATTATTTTTTTTTTTTAAATTGTTTCATTAGTATAGCCCCCCATTAGTTTCAATCGTAATCTAGGGGGTTTATCATGCATCATGAAGCACACGTACATTTACTCTTACATTCATACTTCCAGACTCTGCGGGGGATAGGGAATAATTCTAGCTTTGGAAACACCCCGCCCCTACCGGGAATCAAACCCGGGACTCCAGGGTGAGAACTGAGCTCGTTGACCACTCGAAAGAGGCTACTATTTGTTTATTATTATTATTATTATTATTATTATTATTATTATTATTATTATTATTATCATTATTACTTATAATTTTGTGATAGGGAACCATAAGTTACAACCATACGTTTTTTACTTCATCTACTTCGTACATAGTACTTCGCTAGAGAAGGTACTGCAATCCACCCAAAAATTCGATAGCGAGATCTCCCTGAAAAAGCGTTTTTTTAGTCTCCTGTGTAAAAAAACACTTTTCGAAAACGGTCTGTGTGTGCGTGCGCGCGCGCGCGCGCGTGCAGCGTCCGTGTATCTGTAAACACGATAACTCAAAAAGAAAAGTCTCTCACCCCAAACTACAGTTTACATCTAAAAATGTTCTAACAATTTTATTTTCACAAGAATTCTCTACCATTTTTAAAAATACTGTACATATAAAAGATTAGACAAATAAAATGTATATCTTGAATTTTTGGGGTACAGCCTCTAAAGTCCTCTTCATTCTGAATGACTTTCATAACTAGTAAACGCTAACAGATAGACAAAAAGAGGCTACATAAGCACACAAATGATGCCTAATTCGAGATTTGCTGAATTCGCCATTTCTGAGGTATTCCCTGTTATTTGTTTCAATGTTGAAATACTAAATACTTTTGAAGCGGTAAGTTCTCAAACGTTTCATATTTCATTTATTTCACTCCTGGCCATGCAAAGAGAACGAATTTCAATCATACAGTAACCGGCTTTTAAAAGATCTATCTCTTTTGCCTAGTGTATTCCCTTATTTCCATTCTACGTAAAATGAAGCAAGTAATAAAGACCAATTCTGTTTATGTTTATCTCGATTATGGTGATGCAGATAAAAGAATTAGCTTTTGTAAGAATATTTGCAGAACTGATAGGGAAAGTTATGTGAATGGTATACATCATTTTTTTATTTTCATTAATATGAGATGCTTTAATAGTGATCTTGAACCTATGAAAATTTGATAAGTATATGATTTGAAGTAGAACCACCTTGAAGTTACTTTATGCATGAACTTGTAGGTTGCATTATCTGTCGCTACTCCTTTTCTAAAGCCAAACTGTTCTTTGGCAAGTAAGTTGTTCTTTTCCAAGTAATAATAAAGCCTATTGAACATTACTTTCTCAAACACTTTTGAGAAAACAGACAAGAGAGATATAGGTCTATAATTTGAGATATTATCTTGTTTACCTTTTTTAAAAAGTGGCTTGACAATAGAGTACTTCATTCTGTCAGGAAATATTCCACTCTCTAGTGATTCGTTACATAAATAGCTAGGGGAATGCTTATTAGGTCAGAACATGCTTTTAGGATTTTACTTGATATTTCATCATATTCAGAGGAATTTTTGGTCTTGAGCAAATTTATTATATTTTTTATTTCAAATGGTGTAGTCTTTTTTTTTTTAAATTCAGGGACTCTGTTTACAAAAGAAGTTTTCAAAAAACTTAATGCTGATTCTTTACATCCATAATTTATATTTAATTTGTTTGTTACATTAAAAAAACTGTTGTAAATATCTGCGACATTTTGAGGATCATCAATTTTTTTATTACCGAAATTCAGTGCAATTGAGGATTTCTTGAGAGCCCTTACCTGTTTCTCTTTTTATTATATTCCAGAGAGTTTTTATTTTATTATCAGAATTGGGTATCTCTTTATTATAATTCAATATTTTAGCAGTTTTTATTGTTTCTTTTAGAATTTTACAATACTTTTTGTAATGACATTCTAAGTTTGGGGTCTTATTATGTTTCAATTCTTGGTATAATATTCGCTTACGTTTGCAAGAAGATATTCTGTGATGGGCAGCCATAACTTGTGCATGTGCTTCATGATGCATGTTAAACCATTCATCTGAAAGTAATTTTGTTAAGAGTAAATAATGCTGGTGCCTTGCAAAATTAAAGATTTTATCATTTGATATCTCCAGATATGATTATTTTTACGCCTGTTAAATCGTATTTCAAAATACTAATATGAAAGAGCAGATATAAAGTGCAAATGTCTTACAGTAACATTGAATAGTATTACATATATTTCACTATTTGGTTATACATAATTAACAAGATGGCATTGAATTCGTCGACTGAGCGCCAAAATTTGAGACGTACGCATAGCACATGTGGCAACAGTGAGCTCCATTTAACATGCTGCCTTTTAAGCACAAGTCGCGCATTAGTTCAAGTTAATCAACACAAACATTTTCAGAAATTGTGCCTTGCTGTAATTTTTCTTGCAAGTACAATGGGAGTAGGGGAATATAGTAAGCTTTAAGTAATTGTCTAACCTCTCAAGAGATGATCGCTGTGACGGCTCCGTTCTCTTTGAATGATCAAGAAGGAAGAATAAAAAGGACTTCTCATTTGAAAAAATTAAGAGACCAAGAAGTGAACGTCGAATACTCAGTCATCCCCCTTACCCCTTATCTTATAGAAATACCCTTATACAAATCTCATAGATATACCTCTCCCTTAGCCTTTGAACTGAATTTTCATGATCCTAATACAAATTCCGCTGTAAGAAATCGTGTGCTTTTGGCCTTTGAACGGCAAAAATAAAAAGCAGAATAAATGACAAATTTGCTGTTCAAAAGCAGAACCTTCCAAGGATACCACACGAAATTTGACGAAAATCCCCGCTTCAAACTATAGTTTGAATACACCATTTTTTTTTTCTTCAAAATTCTTACTAGCAAAAAAATTTAGGTCTCGTTAAAGCAAATGCATTTTTGTGGACTTAGTCATTTGCAAGAAATTCCTTATTAAGAGCTTGACATTTTAAAGCGCTTAATACTATCACCATCCATTTTGAATCCTTAACTTAGCAAATGTCTTAATTAAATACAAATTAAGATATTTTCTTAAGCAACATAATCGTCAATAGACACACACGCACACCAACACATTCACACACTCTGAGGAGAGAAATAATCTTATCTGGGGGGGGGGAGGGAATCCTCCTTCCAGCAGGGAATCAAATTTGATACCTGCATTTAGAAGCTAGCATGTTACCCTCTAGATAGGTGTTTCGCCATCTCGGTTGATTTTGTTTTGTAACAAATAGGCGTTTTTCGTGCATGCAGTGTATAAATACGCGACAACAGGAATTGCCTCTCTTCCTTGTAGTATGTCGTTAGTCAGTAGAACATGTTAGGGACAGAAAGCAATCCAACACGCAAGCCATTGACTGCTACGTTAATGCTGCCTAGGATGATTCTTTCTTATTTATAGAAAGTGGAGGAAATAGCGTTTAGTTTGCGGTAAAGTTCTGCATTTAGAAAATGCAATTTGTTGCGGCGTTATGCAAAGCATACAAGTGAGTAAAACATTTATCAAGGAGAAGACTTTTTTTTTCGAATTACATTACACACCAATTAAAATTACCTACCAAATGCCTATTCATTTTCAGTGCTACAAGTGTGAAAGTTTTTCGTTAGGTTACATTAATTCTCATACAATTGGTGTTACAATGTAATTACAATGGTATTAGCCAAATTAAGGAGCTTATTATTTTATTATGGCAATACTATAGTTATTATGTTTGCAATGATTTATGTTACGACTACCAATTACCACCAAACTTCTGAAAATGTGTATAAGTTCACATCCAAGTATAAATACTAATGGAAGAGATAAAAAGAGCAATTTTTCTACTATCATGAATCCGCAATAGGTGTATTAACCTATGAAAGATATTTCTAACGTAATTCAAACGCAAAACGTTGTATACTACAACAGCACTGAAGGAATTATCTGTTCTTATTTTCCGCGCAGTTTGTCGCGCAGTGCACAGTAGGGGATTCACAGGAGCATTGGAAAAGTTGCTCTCGCTGCTTTAATCAAACGGCAACTATTGGTGACTCCTGCTCTAGACTGTTCATTCAAGGGCATTAAAATACGCCTGGAAATACCTATCGTAATACGGGATCTTTTCTCTGAACTCCGCCCATGTCGTTCACCTGTTTGTTATGTTCTTAAAAGTGTATTGGACAGGAAAGCGAATGGACATGGAACATAACTTACGACAAATGAAATTACTTTCGGTTGGACAAAACTACCCCTCTCACCGACTGACACAAAATTAGTTTAATTTTTCTCTGCGCTACACACTGAAGTTGTAATGCCAAAGCATTTCATGCATGTGGTGGACTAAATTAATATACTTCTACTTATACAAGTCAATCTGTTCTGTGGGAGAGTCGAGTGGGGGGAAGGGGTGGATTGCCCAATTGGTTTTTGCCTTTTCTAAGTCGTGCTAATACCAGAGCCCCTGCCTAACGTTCACATTTTCAGCAAAATCACAGCGGCAGGCGTATTTATATTGCCATTGAGTGTACCCGTAGTTCCGCCATTCTCTAAATAAACAAATAAACAATTTAAGACTCGCAATATTCCAGAGGGTTGCTCAGATGTTTCCAGGGTCGCACCCAGAAAGCGTGACAAATGACACGCATTTCGTTGCTGTGCTGTTTGTTGCCATAGCAACCTCAGCAGTAAAGATGCAAGAGGGCCGCATAAGCTGCAGCATCGCAGACCTTGTAGGATCATAGCGTGACAAATCGCTATGGAAAACGTTTGTCTGGGACAAACCGTTGACGGCGGCAGATGAAATATGACGGTTTCTTTGGGCAAATATTGCCGCACATTTGTTGCTTCATCGAGCCATAACAGTCTGAAGGGCGTGAAAGAAAACAATGGAGAGAAAAAACTCGGGCGGTGACAGAGATGAAGTGACTGTAACGAGCAAGTTTCGGAAAATGTTTCTTGGAAGGCGCGCTTTTTCTTGTGACAATAGGAAACTGTGTGCACAAGAATCAATGGCCACACCTCTCTGAGATATGTCAACACTTGTGTTTATGGTTTGCTTGCCCTTGTTCGCCCATCTGTTACCTCTCGCCAGGAAGAGAGATGCAAGCGGAGAATCTATCGTGCAAACAGACCATTGCGCCTGCTGCAGTAGGCAACTCGCCATGAGCAACAACGCTGTGCTATGAGAATGTATATGGTGCAATTTTCATGCCGTAAGTGGTGATTCTGCAATAAAGTTTTATATTCTTTTTTCTCTGAGCACTAAATTTGTTACATAAAATGTCATTGAACTTTATAAAATGGACATGATGCTATGCCTTTGAACATCTAAACACGTATGAGGTGATAGGCAGTTTAAAAATCTGACGTGTTCCATTCACATATCTGCAAACAAAACTATTCTTACGAAATAATAATCTTCTATCTGCTTAATTTTAATCGACATAAACGTTACCATAAATGATCTTATTGCTTAGCCCCTTATAAGTAAACGAGAAATAAGGGAAGACACTAGGCTAAAGCGATAGTAATTTTTTTAAAAGCTGTCGCTAAGCAACTGGCATTGAAATCGAATCTCATTCCATAGTCAGGAGTAAATCAAAAGAGATAGGAAACGGATGAGAGTATCCCGTTTGAGAAAAGTTTAAGTAGTTTAAAAGTGAAACCAATAAAGAGGAGTGCTTCGGAAATGCTTAGCTCTACAAAACAAATAAAGCAAGACATGTATAATGACATAACTTGTGCATTTAACCAAATCTACGATTTTATAATACATTTTCTATTATCTCTTACTTTTTACCAGTTATCCAGAAGTCACTCCTAACAAAGAGAACTTATGTTTCAGATAAACATTTTATCTTTCATGTAAATATCTTTAATGCCTATCGGTATTTTAATAAAAATCTTTATATCCATTTTGAGAAAATCAAAATGTTCGAAAGCATTTCCACGCAAAGATTAGTTTTGGGAAAATCTTTGTGTCACATCCTTGGAAGATGTTGAAGTTAAGTATCAACTTTGGTATTTATCCAACTTTTCGTGTTCACAAACTCACGGCACACGAATAAACGCACAAACACTTACACACATTTTTCTAAAAATGCTCAATCTGGATTCCGGGTACCTCAAAACGTGTATTTGCGGTGAAATCTCGACATCAGATTTTGAGTGGAATGCAATAGCTTCTCTCTATATTATGTATATAGTACGTGTAGAGAAAGTAAAAACAGAAAGGTGCTTCATTGTTTTTTTAAATCTATTTACTAACGTCGCTCTAACTGCTTGATCATATTGCGATGCTTCTGTTCGTGATACTCGTATGATCTGCATGGACAGGCCTTCATGGTCTTTTCTCCCTGCTAATATCATTTTCGTTTCGTGCCAAGCAGAACGTGCAAGGATGTCATTCAGTATGACTGTTTTTTCACTAGCTGTACGCAGACGGTATACAGCCAAGATTTGGTAGACTTGTGGTGTACCTACCCTGGTATGGGCTTAATTATAGGAATGAAGGAGGATGGTTTAGGTTTGGTAATACTTGTGGGTTTCGGGTGAAAATGTTAAGGAGGTGGTGCTAGATAAGTTCCTCCAGCTCCGCTGGTGTATAATGATTCAATTGTTTATAATTGGAGAACTTTGATGGACCACTCCCAAGGTTCAGCTAATTTGCTGTTGGCTGGTTTGAAGCCGTTGTTACCGGGGGTGCCCGCAAGCCATGCGGCGAACCCGATACTGCCTGTATGGGCGATCAGTAGGTAAGTATTCCCCCAGCGATCTGACAATTGCGTTCTCATGTTCGCCCAATCTGGCGTAGAATTTTTGAGTCCGGCGCCTAATTACATCCTCCGCGTATGAGAGAGCCGAAGCTTAATGTAGTAATCTCACTGGGAAACGTCGACATACAGAATAGATTCACCGGAGTCCTCTATTCTGTATCAGCTGTAACCAGAAAAGCCAGGAGTCTGCTGCAATAACCTACACTTTGCAGGCGTAGAACATCAGAGGGAGTATGAGCACCTTGAAAAGACGTAACTTTAAGTGGACCGGCATTTGGGAGGCCAAAACAGAGTAAAGGCGGCCACTCCCTTCGCTCTGTCCAAAGCCTTCTAGATACCATGTGTTATACATTATACATTTTGTTTCGAGACAAGTAGATGATGCTGCGGTACCGTTGCTTTCACTGTATAAGGATAGATGGTAGCGAAATCAAAATTACCATCTAGTTTTCAGTTTTACTACTGGTAGGAACATGTCTTCAAAATATCTTAAAATATATCATTTTAATAAAAATGTTAGAATCATTTTTGAGAAAAAAAAATTCTAAATATGTTCCATGTAATGGGTAGTTGGAGCGGGAGGATTTTCTTGAAAAATCTTCGTGTTGCATTTTTGGAAGACACTGAACTTAAATACCAAGTTTGGTATATAACTGACTTTTCGCTTTTGATCTATGCAACCCACAGATACAGACACACACGGACATTTTTCTAAAAATGTTTTTATTCAAAGGGTCTTAAAACATTTGTTTTCTGTAAAATGTCGATATCTAATTTTTTGTGGAATACAATACCTTCTCTATCCACTATAAACAACATATGGGCTGGTTTAATTAAAAACGTAATATGAAACCTTCACAAATGGGAATCATTTAAAATGGATTTTAATTTACTGGACACCCAGATAAAAGTCATAGAAGCTGTTTAAATTTAAAGCTAACTTTTCTATTAAAAGCTCTTCAAATAGTTGCATCATTATACTTTTGTTCTGCGGCTACGGAAGAGATTGCTGGTGCCTGGAGAAAAGGGAACAACTTCGAAAATTGTATTTTACACATGTATTACATACCGAGAATCACGCCAGTTAGAAACCCAATCTTGGTTGTGGGAAATTTAAATCTTGGTGCCAATAAGGTTAATGAAATGTGATAACAGTTATTTGTGCAAATTGTCTGAAATTTCTTTCTGGAAAATTTTGACTTACAACCTTTTCCCCGATTCTGCATTACGAAATGAAAGAGCATGAAAAACTTCATTAAAAATCTCGAATCTGTATCCGATGGAGTAACATCTAAGAGAATTAGTGTAAAATAAAATAACTAGAGAATTGGAGTTTTTCAGTGAGGTGCTTTAATAAAATCATAAATATTCTTACGTTAGTAATAATTCAATACTTATATAAAAGAGATTTTTATCTGCCGAAAAATGTTCCTGGTAGCCCCATCATCACGTGAAATGATCTTGTTTTTATTTTTATTTAATGTTATATTATTTTAATTTTGTTATTTTATGGGCTCCTGAACTGTTGTGAGCGTGAAATATCGCTTAATTAATTTTGCTCAAAGGACCCTTGATCATGCTTGAAACATTTTAGGTGCTGTAAATTTATTTCACTGGACAAAGTCGCTACTTCTCTTCCGAAGGAAGCCATGCTAAGGATTTTTACGTGCGAAAAACTCCATAGCCCTCCGCCACGAGTTTGGAAACTAGAGGCAAGTTAACGTGGGTTTTAAGTTCCCCCAGTCGTTTTGCGTGAATTTGTTCACTACTGTAAGTACAAAATGCACACAAATCATGATTCTGCGGGGCGACAAGTGTACTTACAGCGTCCACCAGTTGCTTAATTGGTGACCTATTCCGCGCGCATGACACGTGTGGTACAGCATTGCCAAATACTACATTGCAAAACATTTAGTTATAGATGTATACTTGGGATTGTGTGAAAGATTTTTAATGTTTAGTCAATCTTGATGAAATATCTTAGCACCTTTATAGTTTTGTCATTTACAATAATTTGGAGGCAAATCTATCAGAAGCTTCTGCAGTGTGTCACGAAACAATTCATCTTGCCTGTTATGAAGGTTTATCTTTCTCTTAAATTCTATCATTACTGTTTCTTTTATTTCTATTCCAGTATAAAGGGAATCGCGGAGCACAGAACTTTTCATGGAATGGAAACCAGATTACATCTTTGATGCTAAAGCACTATAAGCTTTATTTATGTACTTTTTAGCTTTTTATCGCTGAGCTCGAACCCTTTTTAAGCTGACATTTCACCTCTGGCTAGAAGGGCATAAATTTGGGGAAATGCTTTTATTTGCATAGGTTTATCTGCAGAAGGTTCTCTATATTCACATCATTGGGATTGCGCAAGTGGTCCATGATATAAAGCTCATCACAGCAGCATAATAAATCACAATTTCCAGGAGGATAGAAATCGCTTGAGGGGAAATGAACTTGACCTTAAACGGCCTGAAAAATACCAGCTATAACGATAAATAGCATTTTGCTCGAACCGGAATAAAAAATGAGATGGGTATCAGCGTATGTGAAACAAGACAGAAGCAATTCCCGCGAGTATCGATTCGGAACGAGGTCGTGGATGAGTGATTACGTGCTATCGATCCATCGAAATCCCAACGGAATTCGCTCTTATCTACCTCTAGTGCAATTATCCAACTGGCGCACCTTTCTAGTTTAATACGAGCCCCACATTGTGGTTCGAGAGCATCCTTCAAAAGAATTTTCCTCATAAATCACGTGGGTGGAAACTAATATAATTCCATGAAATCCGCTCTGCATATTGAGCCGGTTTTTATGTTGCCTCGAGTGGACTCTTCTGCTTTCTTTCTCTCTCTCTCTCTCTCTCTCATTTTACGCCAATTTGAATCGCTGCTTGTAATAAGTGTAAAAGCGCCGACTAATTTAAAAAATATTACAGCAAGTATCCAGTCTATGTTTGCCTGTCGAGAATCACTGAACGATATTTGATGTTTTTGTCGCGGTTCTCTGAGGAGCAGTTTCCCAACCTAAGTTCTGAGTATCTCCGCAGATACTATAAAGTTTCTTATGGACAGTGGTAATCAACCTCACATTTCTTTTTATCCCAGAACTTATTGATCAATTAACGTGTAACGCTTCCTCAATGATTGATTCATTTAAAAGATTTGTTTCATTCACGAAAGGACAGGGTCCAAATATTATTATAATACACTGTTTTTGCATTGAGAATTGTTTTTAAAATTATATTTTATTTTACTCTATTTAACAACTTGTCACATTGCGACGGATCTGTTCCACAAATAAATTATCTAATGTTTAAATCTTTTCGTAAAATTCACTCATTAATTAAAATGTTCTATAATGCCTTAGCAGATTCCTCTAAACATATTATGATACAGCCAAATTCTATAAGTTTAAAGATCGAACTACTAGTTGACAGCGGCATAGCCTTCAAGATCTCATCTCTGTACCATACTACTTTCGCTTCGCGTCAAGCAGACGGAGTCAGAGTGCCGTCTAGCCTAGCTGCTTATATATCCATAATCAGATGGCGAAATGCAATTAGCCATTCAAGTAGCCACCTAATTCAGTTTTACTATTGTTTTGGACTGAAGGTGGAACTTTGGGTATTGGTATGAAATATCCAATCCGACATTACCTTGGCGACTGGGAGAAACTACGAAAAAACTCAGCCACAGTAACAGGAGGACAAAATCTTATTACACAAAATATGTAGAACTTAGTAGAGCACACAAGTTATGTTAGATATTTCTTGTTATTGGTTTAAATTGTGCACGACCTCCCGAATGTAAGTTTTTCTTTCGAACTCTTTCGTGATTGCTCTAGCAGCATAGAAAATGTATTCAACTTGGAAGAAGAAGGTCAGTTAGCTGAACTGAAATGTGATAAGCAATTAAAAGTGAATTTAGTGAAAAATCTTTAGATGTGTTTTGGTTAAACGTGAGAACAAAGTTCTTTGTAATCTCAGAGAATGTTTTAATAGTATTATTCCAACTAGCAACAATTTTTTCCTTTTAAATTTAACGTATTTTAATCTGGTAGGTCATAACGGACGGTGGATAAATGAAACCGGTGAAATAAAGCTCAAATGAGTTCGGTGCATATAGTTTGGAGTCACTCGGCATTTTCTCAAGATAAAGGAAAAACATTCGAAACCGGCACTTCTTGAATGTGACGCAGACACTTTATCAGCACACCATAGAGGAACATTAACAAACATTAAAACCAAGTTTTCATCCACCAAAGAACAACTTTGATTTTTCTTGTCAAACTTGTAGCCAGTGAAACCGTCTGAAAGCTAGTACAGATTTAGAAGTCTGCGGTCGTATAGTCAGCTTGAACATAACGCAAGAAGAACGTAGTGTGTGTGAATGGTACATTCATACGACGATGTCAAAATATCTTCGCTAAGGCCCATTGTATATGTATATACATACATATAAATAGGGAAGTAACACTTGTAAGTAACGAAGGAGTTACGGAACGGTAAGTAAAATGTGTATGGAGCATGCATTCGCGCAACTCGCGGCCTTGGCATAAAATGAAGGCACTGTATGTAGCTGAGAAATCCAAGTTTTCTACCATTTTCAAGCTTTCCAAGCTTTCGTCAGGGAACTGACGAAGACCACAGAGTCAAGATGGTCGAAGCTTGGATTTCTCGGATTCCAATTTAATTTGGTTGCTATCCCGTGAAGTTATCTGTAACTCATAAACAGGCAGAACTTCCACATATAAACAATTTAGTCACTTTAATATCGCCTAATGTCTGATATCTTCACTGCCCCGAAGAAGATACACGTTTCTTCCAGTGCATATCTTAGCAATCAGTTTCTTCTCATTCCATACCCACTCTGTCTTTTAATCTTTTTGTTCAGTTTCAGCATTATTCTTTCGACCACTCTTTCTAAAACAGCTCCATTACTTACAATAAGTCTAACCATGCAAATAGACGAATGATGGTGACTGAAAAAATAATGGAAAGTCGCAAACAACACATCGCTATCACCATAGTTACGAAATGTATAATGCATGTGACAAGTTTTTACTTCCTCCATACGCACTATGTACATAGTGTATGGAGAAAGTATTGCACTCCACCCAAAAATTCGATACCGAGATTTCACCGGAAATATATGTTTTAGGGTCCCCAATATCCAAAAAAAGCATTTTCATAAAAAGGTCCATGTGTGTGTCCGTGTGTCTGTGAACACGATAACTCAAAAACGAAAAGTTGGTAAAATACCAAATTTGGTATTTAAGTTTAGTATCTTCCAGGGATGCGACACGAAGATTTTGAGAAAAATCGCTCCACCCCCAACTACCCTTTACATGGAACTTTTTTCGAAATTTTTTATTTTCTCAAAAATGGCTCTAACGATTTTGATTAAAATTTCGGATATTAAACATATTTACCTGACAAATAAAATGTATATCTTGAATTTTCTGGGAATAGCCTCTGAAGAGTAGTTTATTCTGGATGAATTGTACTAAATTTTGAATAACTGCTAAACCGTAAGAGATGGACAAAAACTTACTTCACAAAAAATGTAGAGCACATTAAAACACACAATTTATGTTATATACATTTTTTTCGTGGAGTTCGTCGTTTTTGTGACATTCCTTATTTTTGGTTTCTGCTATGAAAAATGTATAATTTTCTCATACAGGAACTTGTCAACTCCTATCCATATAAACAAAGGAACTCCATTGACATAGCAACCAGCTTTTGAATATCACTTTAATCTGCGGTTGTCCCTTATTTCGCTTCTACTTACAAGGAAGCGAGTAATTAGATTATTTCTGCTATTTTTTCTGATTAGCATTAAGTAAATAGAAGTATAAGCTTTTTAAGAAGTATTTGTTGCAGGGATATGGAGAAAGTCATGTGAATGGTACACATCAGATTTTTTATTTAGATCCAAACACGTACATGAATTGTATTAAGTCTACAAATAAGTTCACTTTTGCATAATTAACTCTATGGGTAATAATATGACATGTAGATAAATAAAACAGCAACTGACTTTCAGCATCCACAATGAGGCGTGTGTAATAAAAGGCAACAATGAATAACAACAGTAAGAAATATAACCGTTAACTTTTTTGTGTGGCTTTTATTTTCCTTGTGAATAAATACTTTACAGACTGGGCCCGTAGCTCCGTAAACAGAGAACCTGCCTGCATGCGAAGGGTCCTGGGTTCGAATTCCGGCTGAAGTGGAATTTTTTTCTAGTCTAGTGGGAATAGTTCCCTATCCTACCTAAAGTCTGGAAGTGTGAATGAGAGGTGAATATGAATGAGTGAGTAAATGAGTGAGTGAGCTAATTTACAAAATCCAAAGAAAAACAAAAAATCAATAGAACTTCACACAAATTAACACCATTGCCAATACTCAATATATTCCAAAGGTAATGGCGGATATGACCACCGATATTGAAGCTGAAGTATAATGGAATATAATACGTTAGCTCTCATGGGGCTATTAAGACATCCCTTTTTAATTACTTTTATTTGCCCAGGAATACAACCACATCCAAACGTAACCGTACAGAGAAAAAAAAAAAACAGCGTTCCAATCACATGACTTTCTCTAACTATTGGACAGCAAATTATTCTTACAAAAGTTTATGCTTCTCTCTACTTCATGCTAATCGAGATAAACATTAGTAGAAATTGTTCTATTATTGGTTCATTGTATATAGAAGGTAAATATGGGAATACACTAGACTAAAGCGACAGTCAACTCTTTTAAAAGCTACGCTATGCGGTTTTCTTTGCATGGCCAGACATAAAAGAAAAGAAAGGCGAAACAATGACGACTTACCGTTTGAGAAAAGTATAAGTATTTTAAAACTGAAACCAAAAGCAAGCAATATCTCATATATTGTTATTTCCACAAAAGATGTATAGGACATAAATTGTGTTTAATGTGTCCATCTGTTACAGTTTACCATTATGCAAAGAAGGCTTCACAGGGCTTCGTTTGTTATAAAATATCTTACACGTGTATTTTATTGCAATCATTAGAACCATTTTTGAAAAAAAATCAACATTTTCGAAAAGTCATCCATTTAAAGAATATTTTGGGGTGAAGGATTTTCTTGAAAGTCTTTGTGTCACATCCTTGAAAGATTCTGAACCTAAATATCAAGTTTTTATTTCAGATACACACGGACACTCATACAACACTATTTTTTTTTTAATTTAGGGAACCCTAATGTATTTACATTAAAATCACGGTATCCAATTTTGAATGGAATGGAATACTTCTCTGTGCTAGAGAAAATAAACATCTGAAGTCTGGCTCCTGACGTCGGCGCTATCTCGTGGACGTGGATCCGTCTCTCCGTTGCAACGTTTGTCGTTCGCTGTTATCCATGTACTGTGGCTGCACTCCTAAACTACTGCAACTACTAAAATTATATCTGCAGTAAATCACCGTATATCTACAATAAATCACTGAAAGATGCAGTATTCCCTCCAGACACGTTATTAATATGTATAATATTTTGTCTATAAATCACAATTACTGTACTTATAAAGCAATAGCATTGTGAACGGCATACGGCTTAGGTACACGACAAGTAGAAGCCCGACACAAACCGAGGAATGCAAACATATTGCAACAATGGCGACATCCCAACTGTCGTTAGCGAGATGTATTTATAACACGACTGAACGCGATTTTGATCGTCTTTCGCATGTGACACGGTTGTCAAGTGTATACTTAGTAGTGTCGTGCGATGCGAACTTGAAAGAGAGAAATGTGAACCTTGTGTAGCGCGTAATCTAAAATACCCGAGCGCGGTCAAATTCGTTTGCTGTCTAAAATGGATGGCCTTCCTTGATTTACTGGCATTCCAAAGACGTGGTTAACTTAGAACCGAGTAAACCTTTATTTACAAAATATAGCAAAGGTCAGCAATTGTTTTGGTATATAAGGATGATGGAATGGATTAACACAAACCAAGTCAATACTTTTATGTTAACTCATAACATTAGGATAATCAGTAATTAATTTGCAGTCTGTTCCCGTTTGGAGGCAGTGTCTCTAGTGTACCTAGTTATTTCCTTTAGAGGGATACTGAGTACGCAGAACACTTTATTTATTTTAAAACGTTTATTTATGTTTATTGTTATAACGACTTGACAATTTGCAGCGTCACTATTTAACGATTCCTATTCGGATCTCCTATTTTAATAAACGTTTCATTACTTTATGTCTTTGTTTATATAAATACATCTTTGGCATTGCCAGTATGAAATGTACTTACAGCTTATACTTATACGAAGACAATCTAACAACGCATAATTATTTTCGTATATAGAAACATAAAGTTCCTTTGCACCAAAAATATGTGTGGCGGCCCGTGAGATTGATTATCCATTTTTCTGAAAGCCGTTTAGAGTTTCTATCTTGACTGAGCTGACGTATAAAGGGAATAGTCCATCCAGAAACTTGCCTATCTACCTCGGCAGCAGCAACACTCGAGAAACAGAACCAAACACAGAGAACGTTTTGCATGGCACTAATAGTTAGCCCTCCCTGTCTGTTCAGGGACTCGGTTACTAAAGTCTTAAGCTCACAGTTGTGGGTTCTGGCAACAGCACAGCTTGGTATTTAACTTAAGTATCTATCAGGGATGCGACACGAAGATTTGAGAAAAATCCCCCACCCCAAACTACCCTTTACATGAAACTTTTTTCGAAAATTTTGATTTTCTAAAAAATGGCTCCAACGATTTTGATTAAAATATCGTATATTAAAGATATTTACCTGACAAATAAAATGTATATCTTGGATTTTCTGGGAATAGCCTCTGAAGACTACTTTATTCTGGATGAATTTTACGAAATTTTGCATAACTGCTAAACCGTAAGAGATAAACAAAAACTTACCACACAAAAAGTGTAGAGCAAATTGAAACACGCAATTTATGCTATATACATTTTTCTCGCGAGTTGATCATTTTTGAGTTATTCCTTGTTTTTGATTTCACCTTTAAAAAACGTATGGTTTTTTCACACAGGAATTTGTCAACTCCTGTCCATACAAACAAAGGAGTTTCAGTCACATAGCAACCAGCTTTTGACTATCACTTTAACGTATGGTACTCCCTTATTTCCCTTCTACTTACAAGGAAGCAAGTAATAAGACTATTTCTGTTAATTTCTTCTCGATTAGCATGAAGCAAATAGAAGCATAAGCTTTTTAACAATATTTTGTTGCAGAG
Source organism: Hymenopus coronatus (assembly GCA_030762935.1). Classification (NCBI taxonomy): domain Eukaryota; kingdom Metazoa; phylum Arthropoda; class Insecta; order Mantodea; family Hymenopodidae; genus Hymenopus; species Hymenopus coronatus. The sequence goes on from CM060890.1 coordinate 102,217,259, forward strand.
CTATAGAGAAAGTCATGTGAATGGAATACAACAGCTTTTTACTTGTTGCAACCTATCCTGTAATTTTAGCCAAGTCATAGCTTAAATGAACACATTTGTGCTCCTATAGGCCAAACAAAATAGTCTAAGAAGGATTGAAATTAAAAATAAGGATAGCCTTTTTAAAAATTTCAAGGTGCAATAAAATGGAAAATTAAGTTGGGAAGCTTTGGGAAGTTTGAAGGTTATCCATGTTGTTTACCAAATTCTGTGATACAACTGTATCATATTTTGACCAGTGTGTTAATTAGAGGAGATTTTGACATAGGTATTTAAAATCGTGGAAGAGAATGATTTTTAGGGTTTGTGAAGAAGTCTATAAATTTTGTTGTTGTCCTACAGAGTAAGTGTGCAGTTTTCAAAGAGTATTGTCTGTATGTTAGCTTTTTATGTGTGCTCTTACATACAAAGTCAACCAAGTCAATGGACACTGATGATTAAATTAAAACTTGGGAAGCTAAAGCTCCAGACCTAAATTTAAGGTAGGTTCTCCAGAATTTTCCAGTTATGAGGTGTGAGGAAAAACTGACGAAAGCCATTCAGCGAGGAGGGATTCAAACCCGAAACTCCCTTCACGAGCCCATGCCTTAATGACTTCGACAACCCTTGTAGGTATATTAAAGGTTGTAAAGGTAGAAATAAATAATAGTAGTGGATCTTTATTAAGTTGGAGAAAATATAATTTTTCCAGATACATAAACCTAATTGTAGGTGTCAGATTTTATGGAAATGATACAAAAGATACTCTGGTAACAAAGTTCAGTGAAAAAGAATACGTTGTTACCGAATACGTTATGCAAATCCACCTCTCCTCTCCACCTTATACACAAGCAACACAAACACAAATTCTCTCTTCATAATATTAGTTCAGGCAGTTCCAGCTTCGGTGCCAGAGAGCAGCAGATTACTCAAGAGTCGCAAGAGTCTGCCTGCAGCATGTAATACAGCTAATCTAGTTTCTTATAAGTTTGGTCCGCAGATTTGTATCCTTCCCACTGCGTTAACTTCCCCTTTCACCTGGCTGGCTAATCTACACCTTTGAATTGTGACAATCAGGCCGAGTGTCATGCAAGGATAGATGATTGAAGCTATACAAACACCCTTGTCATTATGCACTCTCAATCGCCATTTTGAGAGACAAGTTTGAAGCAAAGGATCCTCCCATCTATTTTATGATAAACATGTAGCATTCCAGTACAATAGAAAATATTTTTGACAAATCTCTTCGAATATACTATTAAAATAAATGCACTTCTTTGAACCGTGCGACTGCTTATTCTACATTGGCTGCCGCAGTCAATGAGAAGTAGATGAGAAGTAGCTAGTTCACGTGACAAAGTTAAAAATAAATATGATGCAATTAAGATTATCATTAGGTTGATTATACATATTTTAATAAAAAGATAAGAGATACGAGCTAACTTATGTGGCACAAATTTTAGGAATTGAGGTCAAGCTGTCGACATGGCCGAATGAAGTGTTGGAGTGAAGTAGTAGGAAGCGCAAGCACTTGTGCTATGACCTTCGCCCAGTGACATTGATTATCACGCTCCCCCACCAGCCGGGCTCCAAGAACGATGCTGCCTGTGCGCGAGTGTTTTGGCTCGGCCAAAAGAGCTGGAACAGCTTGACATACATAATAGAGAACTTCCAGATGTAGTTATGAAAAGACGAAATAAATTTGCAGTTAAATTTTTCTGTGTCAAACGAGACTAATACTTGCTAAAAATAATCAGACCTGTTTTAACCTCCAAAATATGATACCCTATATGCACCTGGACAAAAGGGTGTTTAGAGAGAGAGTTTCTGTGTATAACCATTCCCTGACTTGAACAGAAATCTGTTTGCTGGCTGTTAGAGAGACCTTAAACTTGTGTGCAGAAAATGAAAGGGCTTGCCCAAAAATCTTTATTGATCAAAGGCTTCGCTGGACGACAGTTGGACTCAAAAGACGCTGCCAAAGGCAGACCATACTCGTAATTAAACTGTCAGGTTTCCTTTTCAGCCTGATAAGTAAACAGCTTTGCATTTGACCATAAACCCTCCATATGAAGCGATGCAAGACACATGTTGGTAAATAGTAGGGTGTCTTTCATAATTTGGGTTTCAAACTCAATTGAACCCGATTGTGTAGGCAAAGCTTAAGAGAATGCTGCGTTAAACCTGAAAACAAAGCAGAGACCGTTGTCAGCTCTCTTCTGCATGCATACATAATGATGAACACTTTGTTGTTCGTTACAGCTAATATGAACACCGGCTAAGCGGAGTCTTTTGAGACAGTCCGGAGGGCAAAGGTAGGAAACAGTTGCTTGTACCCATGTCAAATACGTGTATCGGCTCTCTGCGGTAGCCTTCGGTGAAGCCACGTCACTTGATTATATCCCATTCTAGTGTCTGAAAAAACTGACCAGATATTACTAGTCGGCCACGATATGAGTGCACCTGCACGAGAGCGCCACTGTTTTGTTGACAACGCCTAACATCATCAAAGCTAGCGATTAAAGGGGAGTGAAGGCAAGACGTAAGTGGAAATTTTCAGTTGCCCAATGAAAACAGCACTACAATTGCAGGCCTCAGCCTCGCTAAAAAATGCAACACGGAACTACGATGTTTTCTTTACGTGACTGATCCTGTGATGCCCCGTCCACTTCTTCCTAATTATTTTGTTTCTCTTTACATCGAGCACACTCATACAGTGGATTACTAGTACAAAATGTACTATTTCCATCGTGTTGTTTTAAGGCTGGATCGAAAATATTAAACGATAGACCGCAACTTATCACAAAAAATCTGATGTGTTCCATTCACATGACTTTGTCTACATTTCTGTTAAAAAGCTTATGCTTCAATTTACTTCATGCTAATCGATAAAAGTTATGCATTACATTTATAACTAAGTTATTATTGATAAAGAATATTATCTCACATTTTAATAATTAAAGGATTTAAAATATAGTAAAGGAAATATAGCAGAAATAGTCTTATTACTTGCTTCCTTGTAAGTAGAAACGAAATAAGGGAGTACCATAGGTTAAGGTGATACTCAAAAGCTGGATGCTAGGTGACTGAAGTTCCTTTGTTTGTATGGACACGAGTTGACAAATTCCGTATGAGAAAAGTACAAACAAGGAATATCTGAAACCAAAACAAGGAATATCTCAAAAAACATTAACTCCACGAAAAAAAATTTATAACATAAATAAGGTGCTTTAATGTGCTCTACATTTTTTGTGTGGTAGGTTTTTGTCCATCTCTTACGGTTTAGCAGTTATGTAAAATTTCGTAAAATACATCCAGAATAAAGTAGTCTTCAGAGGCTATTTCCATAAAAGTCAAGATATAAATATTATTTGTCCGGTAAATATCTTTAATATACGATATTTTAATCAAAATCGTTAGCTATTTTTAAGAAAATCAATTTTTTCGAAAAAAGTTCCATGTAAAGAGTAGTTTGGGGTGGGAGGATCTTTCTCAAAATCTTTGTGTCGCATCCCTGAAAGATACTAAACATAAATACTAAGTTTGGTGTTTTACCAGTTTTCGTTTTTGAGTTATGTTTACAGACACACGGACACACTGACACGTGGACATACACACGGACTTTTTCTGAAAATACTTTTTTTGGATAAAGGGGGCCCTAAAACATATTTCCGGTGAAATCTCGGTATCGAATTTTTTGGTGGAGTGCAATACCTTCTCTATACACTATGTACATAGTAGTGTAGAGAAAGTAAAAATATGTAATTTCAAGAAAATGTATTTTTGTGATATATATAAATACGTACATCTTTTAAATGCTTAATTATATGTTGTTCTCTCTTTCTCCCTCTCTTGGTCAAGCGAGAGTATGGAATTTCAAAGCCATCTGTAGGCTTTTTGAAAATCTGCATATCACTTTAGCCTCCTGTTTCCTGCTTGTATGGACAACTAATATGGAATGAAAGTGTTTCGGTAACATTTTTATCACGATCATCCATCCCAAACTACCATTTACATGGAAACGTTTTTTAACGTTTTGATTTTCTTTAAAAAGCTTAAAACGATTTTTATTAAAATTTTATTTTTCGAATTTTATGGGAGAAGCCTCTGATTTTTTTTTTCATTATGAATCACTTTTGCATAACTGGTAAACCTAAGAGACAAAATGTTATTATAAAAACGTACTTAGAACTCGTTGACGCACAAAACTTATGTCAAATAAATTATTTTATGCAGATATTCCTTGTTAGTGATTGAATTTCCAATAACAGTAGTCTCCTCAAATAGAAACTTATACTTCTTTCTTTCTTTTTCTTTCATTCATTTTTTGTTCTCTCCCGGTCCTGTAAAGAGATTACATAATGACCGGCTTTGAGAAGATCTGTCTGTTAAAGTTTTCAGCTACCGCTTATTCGATATATTGTTTATATTACAACCATTTATTCGATCAGAATAAAGAGGTCTTCAGAGGCTATTCCCATATTATTATGAAAATATTAAACTATGTTTCGTTTCGCTTTGTAATCGTCTTACCCTCCCCGTATTTGTAGGACTGACACCCCCCTAGGACTTACAAGCCAATATACCAAGGGATTAGAAGCCTCGAATGGAGAACCAGGCACGAAGGGTCGGCCCGTAGCCAGGCAGGAACATGAATGATATGAAATGTAAGCGAAATTGATTATAGGAAAGGTAATGATGCAGCAATTGGTGGAATGAATGGCGAGGGAACCGGAGGACCCAGAGAAAACCTGTCCAGATGCCGCTTCGTTTACCACAAATCCCACATGCTGGCGCTTGGGATCGAACTCAGGCCGTCTAAGTGGGAGGCGAGCGGTCTAACCACTCAATCCTGCACCGCCGTTAAACATAGGTATGCTGTTTTAATAATCGTTAGTTGAGAAAATAAACTTTTTTTGAAAAATGTTCCATGTAAAGAGTAGTTTGGGGTGAGGAGTTTCTTGAAATCTTACCGTTGCATCCTTAGAAGATTCAAACCTAAATATAAAGTTTGGTATTTGACCGATGTTTCGTTTTTGAATTATGCTGGACACAGTCTCTCTCTCCCTCCCTCTCTTTCGAATCTTTTTCCATTGGGGGAAGAGAGGGATTGAATCCAAAAACGTGTACATCCATGAAATTTCGGCTCTGAAATTTTAGGTGGAATACAATACATTCTCTCTCTACAATGTTCGCACTAGAGAAAGTAATGAATATATAAATAAATAAACCAGTGCAAAGGCGAGGCCGCCATGTTTAGCGTTTAAACTTGCTGCAGGAAGGGACCCAAAGGAACCCGACACTTTCACCCTCTTGAATACTGCAGTCCCGTCTGTGTTGACATCCAGATAAGGGGAGATAACTGGTCTCAGAAGACGCGACGTCGTGATTCACGAGCAACAACGTTCTATCTCATTATGAACTGTATCCGCTTCGAACCCGAAACCGGATTCTCGCCCCCGATAACAGTGGTAGCAGTCTTGTACACGTCATCTGTTCTCATAAGTGCCAATAATTTTTCGTGAGTGTCAGCTCTATATGTTGCAATTTATCTGTCCCTATATGGGAGTTGGGTAGTGTGAGAAGTCGTTCCGAGACCGAGGTAATTTGTGGTCTAATGACAGAAATTATATGTAGCAGAGTCGTCCAACGTCCCGACTTAGCCAAAGAAATCCGGGTTCATCCACATGATCTGGTGCATTCACTTTGCGACGGTCGCGTGTTCGTGATTGGTCTTTTTACTTGCTTACTTAGTTCACAGTGCATAGAGAAGGTAGGTATTGTATTCCACCCAAAAATTCGATACTGAGATTTCACCGGAAATACACGTTTTAGTTTCCACTGAAACAACATTTTCAGAAAAAACTCCGTGTGTGTGTGTCTGAACTTGATTTGTCTAGAGAGGATTTGGAATGCAAATTAACTATATATATATATATATATATATATATATATATATATAGCTAACTTGCATTATATAGGTATATATAGGTATATAGTCCGCCGGCGTGAATAGTTCATAAGCTTCTTAGGGACCTCTGCGCGTCACTGTCGACCATTCACTCATCGTGCAGCTGATAAGTACAAAAAAATCAGCGTTGGGTCGTGGTGTGAAGTCTTCCTCTTAGTCATTGCCATCACATCTATTTATATCCTGTAAGGTTTCTACACTCACATGCAGCCTGAATGAAATCAGAATTACTTTATATCAGGAGTTTTCTTATCTGATACGAATTACAGCAAGAAACTACAGGATTTATACCAGGTATTCTCAGCTGACTGGTAGTTTAGTGTTTTCACAGCGATGTTGTGCAGGTCCGCGGAGACAGTTCTCTCAGTTTTGAGCAAAGGTTTGGTTTGACTCACGAAAATAGGTATGTGAATGGTGGGAGCACTCAACTTGCTTAATAGTTAGGTTTACGTATAATAATGGCAATAAATGCTTTATATAGAGATTTTTTTTTTTTTTTTTTTTTTTTTTTTTGTAGTTTAACTCCCTTTAACCTGGTTGGTCATATCGGACGATGAACGAAATCGGTGAAATGATGCGCTCAAATGATCTCGGGGTCCATGGAGCTTAGTTATTCGACATTCATCCTCTTAGGATAAGGGAAAACCCCGGAAAAAACCTTATCCGGGTAACCTGTTGAATATGAGGCAGACACGCCACCGCCACACTACCCAGGCGGGCAGTGTAGATTATTATCAACAGCATAATGAGCATTCACTAAGTTACAATCTTTGGCCTTCTGATCCCAAAGTCACGGTTCAAAGTCGACCCAGACGGTTTGGTTTTTAAGGTGCTTAAAAGCGATAGCCTCATTCAGTAGATTTACTGGTATATAAAAGAATTGCAGGGGGAAATTCCGGCACACTGATAGCGCTGATATGATCCTGGCATTGTCAACGTCGTTAACAAAAAAGTAATATTATTATTTATTGTTATTGTTATTACCACTATTACTATTACTAATATTATCACAAATATTATCAAATTATTTAACATGAAAAATTATGGCGTTCATTTCACAAAAAGCATTCATTCCGTTTGAATTTAGTATTAGGAATAAAAATGCAATAACTGCAATGTCAGACGAAAGAGAATGCATTAAATTTTTCCGTTAAAATAAATGTTATATTGTAGTGATTGCAATACCGGTTTATCTGGCCATATGAGGAGCGTTCAATAAGTCCTTAAAAATCTAAGAAATTACACTCGTAAAATCGAAAAAGGTTTGCATTTAGTAACCGTCGTCTCTTATTAAATGACAGTTAAAGTTTCAGCTATATCCATCGCGTGGTTTCGTTGCCATATTGATTGAATCAACAATCTTGTGCTTATTCAGAAAAAAGGAAAAAAACGAGCTTCGTGCTGTGATTAAACACTTCTATTTAAAAGGCTTAACACCGAAAGTGACAAAAGCCGAGTTGGATGAAGTTCATGGGCCCATCTGCTCCTGCTCAACAATTTACAATTGGACAAATGAATTTAAACGTGGCCTGCACCCACATCCAGTAGAAGTGACTTCCTCCGAAAAGATTAATAAAATCCAGGATATGGTTTTAAGAAGTTGACGAACGAAAGTTCATGAAATATTAGAGGCCACATGCATACCACAAGGTACAGTGTACTCAATTTTGCACCAAAAATTAGGTCTGACATAGGTCTTGGCAAGATGTATGCCGTGTTTGCTCTCAATGGAGAATAAACGCAAACGTGTGATTGATTCGGAAGCTGGTTTGGCACTTTTACGTCGTAATGTTGACAATTTTCTGCGTCGATACATAACTGAGGATGAGACATGGACACACTGCTACACTCCAGAGACAAAAGGATAGTCGAAACAATGGAGTTTTAAAGGCGAACTGGCTCGGAAGAAGGTAAACGTGGTGAAATCTGCAGACAAGGTGATGGCCTCGGTTTTATATTTTATTTATTTGGGGGGGGGGATTCACGCGAAATCATCTCATTAATTACTTGAAGAAAGAAAGAAGGATAAATGGAGAGTATTATGCATCGTTATTGTACCGGTTGAACGGATAAATAAAGAAAAAAACGCCCTCACCTGGCAAACAAAAAATATTCCCTTCCACCAAGACAATACAAGGATGCACATCTGCGCAGTTGTCTGCGAAAATTGTGGAATTAAGATTTCAATTATTGCAACACCCACCTTATTCACCAGATTTGGCCACCAGTGATTTTTTTTCTCCCCCAAACTTAAAGAAGTGGCTCGGCGTAAAACGATTCACATCTAACGAAGAGGTAATCTCCCAAACAGATTCCTACTTTGAGGAACTTCCGAAATCCTACTTTTTGGAAGGCTTAAAACAGTTGAAGAAAAGCTGGGAAAAAGTATATGGAGCTAACAGGAGATTATACTGACAAATAATTAAATAAAAACAGACTGCCTCTGCGGTCGAGTGGCCAGTGTTCTGGCTCCTCATCCAGAGGTCCCGGGTTCGATACCCGGATGGGGAAGGGAATGTTCCTTTAACCAGAATCATGGCTTATCTCTCACAGAACCTGGACGTATGAAAGTGAAGAGTGTGTGTTTAATAGCATAAAACTGAAAACCCAACGTTAAGAAACCTACAGTTCAGTGAGAAAAACACCAGCAGTTGTTTCTCAAATCAAAGTCCCCGATATGACCATAGAAGTCAAGGCGGGCTATATAAATGGAGCAATTTAAAAAGAAAGTTACCAAAAATAATTTGTTTTCAATTTTTTTCTAAGGACTTATTGAACACCCCTCTGTTGTTCCTGATTCCTTCCTTCCTTTGTCACTACGTTGTTAAACAGTAAGTCTGTATGGTAGTTTCACTTTACACACAGAACTTTTGTTAACTGCACCTGCTTTATACTGTCGGAAAGGGCATTTTATCATGCCTACAAGTTCAGGAAACCCGTATTTTATTTGACTTGGGTCCTTTTTACCACCAAGAAAGATTTACGTGTGATGGAGTGCAACCTTTTCGCTCATGTCGAGTACTAATGTGTTTTATTATTCAGTTCTTTGAAAGACTGGTATACAAGAGTGTGCATAAAGTAATCTCTGAGCGGAAAAGCTACATTTTGCTGGAACCGCAATTAATAACGCCACATACATCCCATCTCCTTTATGAAACGAGCTTTGCTTTCCCGTGCACAGATTCATACAATTTTTCCCCTTTCATATCAGAATCTTCCTTCGGGGCTCATATTCAAATTTTGGCTTAAGCCGCGGCATGGAGCCAGGTAAAAGGCAGACGGTGCCTCAATAAAACCGCTTCACAATATGTTCCCACTCGCTCAAGGCTCCTTCATTTGTTTTTGTTTTGCTGGTCCCGATTCTTAATGCCTGTGTAATTGCAAGGGAGGGCTTAGCAATTATTGAGTTAGGAATTCCCATCACAGAGACGTTGCTCCCACCAGCTCTCTGCCAGTGATAGCATTTCTCTTGGATTTTCTTCTCGGCTCTACACAGAATATATCACAGCAGAAGAGAGATTCTTAATAATAACCAGGCAACATCTACTCGGGTATGAAGCTCAAGCAGAGAAGCACTCCATCCACAATGTTATCTCCAATAAGTAATTGTATTTCGATACATAGGCGCCGAGATTGAAAACTAGTCAACGTGTAACAAGCAAAATGAAGTTAAATTGCTTTTCCGTGCAAATTCGCATTCCACATTTATTGCTTGGATGATGTTTCACAAACGTAATTAATTCACAAATGTTCACAGAGAGAGAGAGAGAGAGAGAGAGAGAGAGAGAGAGAGAGAGAGAAAGAGAAACCCTGCTGCGTTGTATTCAGATTATTTTCTCTATTCTTACAAAAGCTAGTTCTTTTTTAATTTCTGTACACGTACTATGATTTATTGTAAATACAACACATCTGTGGGTTTTTTTAATCTGTTTTTGTTGCATTCGTCTCATATTTTCTTGACATTTTCTCCTTAATTCATCTATTTTTGTTCGATCAAATATCATATGAGTAATTCAGCTCTTATTTGTTATTTTTATTTTCTCCACACGTACTATGTACATAGTGGGTAGAGAATGCATTGTATTCCACCCAAAAATTCGATACCGAGATTTCACCGGAAATACATGTTTTAGGACCCTCTGAATACAAAAAATAAGAACTTAAGAAAAACGTCCATGTGTGTGTGTCTGTCTGTCTGTGAACACGATAATTCAAAAACGAAAAAGTGGTAAAATATCAAACTTAGTATATAAGTTTAGTATCTCCTGAGAATGCGGCACGAAAATTTTGAGAAAAATTCTCCCACCTCCAACTACCATTTACTTGGAAAATTTTTCGAAAATTCTCACAAATGGCTCTAACGATTTTGATTAAAATATCGTATATTAAAAATATTTTGATGGCAAATAAAAAGTATATCTTCCATTTTGGGGGGGCGGAGAATAGCCTCTGAAGACATGTTTATTCTGGATGAATTTTTAACAAATCATTTGTTACAGAGATATAGAGAAAGTCATGTGAATGGCGCACATCAGATTTTTTTTTTTTTTCATTTATATAGCCCTCTTTAACATCTTAACGTCATATCGGGGGCTTTGCTTTAGAAACAATTCGTTGTCTGTAGGTTATTTATGTTGGGTTTTAATCATTTTATGTTCTTCAAACACACATATTCACTCTCACATTCATACTTCGAGACTCTGTGGGGGAAAGGGAATAATTCTGGCTAACGAAAAATTCGCCGCCCCAGTCGGGAATCGAACCCGGCACCTTCGGGTGAAAAAAGTCAGCTCACTGGCCACTCAACTACGGAGCCACTCCGAGAGAAGCTGTTGTAATCCACTAAAAATTCAACCACGAGATTTTACCGGAAATATGTTCTGAGGTCCCCTGAATAAAAAAGCACTGTGTGTATATGTGTGTGTGTGTGTGTGTGTGTGTGTGTGTGTGTGTCTGTGGACAGCATAGCTTAAAAACGAAACGATCCCTAAATACCATATTTGGTATATAAGTTTAGTAAGGATGCAACACAAAGATTTCCAAGAAAATTTCGCCCCTCAAATTAGCCTTTACATGAAAATGCAGATCTCGTTAAAACACACAATTTATGTTATTTACATTTTTTGTAGGTTGTTTCCGAAATATACCTTGTTAATGCTTTCAAGTTTAAATTACATTACTTTTATGAAACGGGAAGTTAACCTTCCGTGACACTTCTCTTTTGTTTTATTGCTGGCCATTCAAAGCGAACAGCACTTTAATTGTTCACATAGCGACTATCTTTTAATAGATTTGACTGTCGTTTTAGCCTAGTTTATTCCTTTATTTTCTTTCTATTTAGAAGAAAGCAAGTAATAAGACAATTTCTGCTAATGCCTATCTCGATTAGCAGATGTAGATAACTATCCTTTTTGTATGAGTATTTTGTTTGCAGAATTGGTAGAGAAAGTAATGTGAACGGAACACTTCAGATTTTTTAAAGTTCACCTCTATATCTAATATTTTCCTCTGAGTTCTAAGTTTAATAATAGAACCCGCGCAATCTAAATGTTGTTCGATATGCCGCGGCAATTTCCATTAATTAGTGTAGGAATGAAAAGGTATATTTACGCCATTATTTAATCCAAAGATAGATATGCATCACTACATTGAAAATGTAAATAATTTTTCTTATTTATTGTTTCATTTATATAGCCCCCCTTTAACATCATAAGTTATGTCGGGGGGCTTTGCATTTGAAGCAACTCGTTGTCTGTAGGTTCTTTTACGTTTAGTTTAAATAATTTTATTTTCCTCAAACACACACTCTCATATACATACTTCTGTGGGGGATAAGAAATAATTCTAGGTAAAGATAAATTCCCCACCCCAGCCGGAAATCGAACCCGGGACCTCCAGGTGAGAAGTCAGCTCGCAGAAGTATAACAATTTTGATCGTTCAAAGAATTGAAGAAAAACGCTGAAATGCAGAGGCATTTGGGAACAGTGCGCTTTCTCTTGCAGGTGGATGGGAAAAAACATACATGAGGGTTAGATTAGAATCACCGCACAGTAAAATGCACACTATTTTTCCAATATAGCAGCATAGTTGTTGCTGCATTGTGGTAACAGCGTTCGTGATGCTTAATTCCAAAGAACTTAATCGCGCATTTTCAGAGAAATATTTAATGAAAGTAATTAAGACCGAAGGTCGTCTCCTTAGCGCAGTGGTAGCGCGGCTGGGTTCGATTCCCGGTGCCGGCGTGGGGATTTTGCTCCCGCTGGCAGACCTGGTCCGGAGTGCACTCAGCCTCGTGAGGTCCCTGGGGGCCCAATTGAGGAGCTACTTGCTGGAAAATTAGCCGCTCCAGGTCCAATTTCAGGAGTATTTCAACCGGCCGGGAGAGATTCGAGGCGCTGACCCTCTCACCCTCCAATATTGCCCACCATTCATGATGCCAGCCGTGGGTCGAGGTGGGGGACACAGAGGCCGGGCGGTAGGCCATGTCCCCTTGTGGGCTGTTACGCAGGAATTTAATTTTAATTAAGACTGAAGCGCATTTATCTAACAAGCGGACATTCTTATGGCGCAGATAAAAATGTGATTTTTTTTTCCCTTCCAACTTGTTTGTAATGTCAAAACAAGTGCTTATACAATTTTATTACGCGAGTCCGATTACTTTGCGAGTTATTACAAATTAATAAGAACGAGGGAGGGGGTGACGTTTGGGTTTATGTGAGAAAAATCAAATTTCTTACTTTAATTGAGAATTTCTTTGCGATTATTATTTCTGAACAAATACCCTGCAGTAATGATAACGTGACTCCATGGCGCGACAGTCCACAAGAGACCTTGACCAACCGGTATGGTTGGCTGCTGGCTGATCTATCAGAAAAAAGTCAAAACCATTTCCAAAACACAACGGATTATTGCTTTAAGAATTTGAAAGGACTAGGTAATAACTGCGATAAAGTGACAGATATTAGGTGACAGATGAATGGTGAACACTGAAATTATGCTTTACACACTTTTTCGTGGAATATCATTACTGCATAAGAAATTTGATTTCTTCTCACATGAAACCAAACGTCACCCCCTTCGCCGCTTTTATTATTATGTCAGTAGCTTGTAAAGTAATCGCAGTCGCGTAATAAAAATTTTGTATAGGCACTTGTTTTGACATTATAAACATGTTAGACGAAAAAAAATCTGATGTGTTCCATTCAAATGACTTTCTCTAAATCGCTGTAATAAATCATTGTTAAAAAGCATATACTTCTATCTACTTTATGATAATCGAGAAAAACATTAGCAGACATTGTCTTAATTACTTGCTTCCTTGTAAGTAGAAGGAAAATAAGGGATAGTCGATTGTCAAATCTTTTAAAAGCCGGTTGCCATGTGGATGAAATCCGTTTCCATGCAGGGCTAAGAGTTCACAGCTTTCTGTGTAAAAAAAAAGTGTAAGTGTTTTAAATCTCAAGGCATATCTCAAAATGGACAATTTCACGAAAAAAAATGACACAAAATGTGTGGTTTAACGTGATCCACATTTGTGTTGCAAGTTCTTGTCTATCTATTACGGTTTACCAGTTACGCAAAATTCAGCAAAATTCATTCAGAATAAAGAGGCCTTTAGAAGCTATTCCCAAAAAATTCAAAATATACATATTATTTGCTATATAAACATCTTAAACATACAGCATTTAATCAAAATCGTTACAGCCACTTTTAAGAAAATCGAAATTTTCGATTTTTTTCCATGTAAAGGATAGTTTGGGATGGGGTCATTTTTTTCTCAAAATCTTTTTGTCGCATGCCTGGAAGATACTAAACTTAAATTTCAACTTTGGTATTTTAGCGACGTTTCATTTTTGAGCTATCGTGTTCACAAACATACGGACACCACACGCGCGGATCTTTTTCAAAACAATTTTTTTGGTACAGGGGGCCGTAAAACGTGTATTTCCGGTGAAATCTCGGTATCGAATTAAGTCGAATGCAATACATTTTCTATACACTGTGTACATAGTTTGTGTAGAGAAAGTAAAAATCACATTTTTATCTACCCCATGAGAATGTTTGTGACTTAATCTGTTGTGAACATGTTGCTGTTGTAGTGTTAGCAAACAATATGGAAGCGTATGAAGTGGGAGAATTGCACCTTCAGTACTTTTATGTATTTGTTCTGTGACGATCAAGAGGACCACACGGATACAGCGACGAGAGGTTATTTGCAATTAAAGTCGATAAATCTAAACCAATGACCTCAAGAAATCTGATATGTTCCACTCATATGACTTTCTCTACCTGTTCTGCAAAGTGTTTCAATCACTTGAGTTTCCCTACCTGTTCTACAAACTATTCTTAAAAATTATTATTCTTCTATCTACTTTATCTACTATCAAGATAAACACTGGCAGAAACGTATTACTAGGTTTCTTATAAGTAAAACAGAAATAAAGCAATACACTAGGCTAAAGCGATCTAGTCAAATATTTTAAAAGCTGTCGCTATGCATTGACTTTGAAATTCGATTATCCTTGTATGATCAAGAGTAAAACAAAAGAAAAACGGATGACGATTTCCTGTTTGAAAAAGTATAAGTGCTTTAAGATTGAAAGCATAACAAGCAACATTTCAGAAATGATTAACTTCACAAAAATGCATTTGACATAATTTGTTTCTTTTAACGAGATCTACATTTTTCTAGAGTAATTTTTTTTCTATCTCTAACGAATTACAGTTATGCAAATGGCATCCAGAATGAAAGAGTACTTCAGAGAGCATTCCCATTAATTTCAAGATATGCATTTTATTTGTCATGCAAATATATTTAATATATGGTATTTTAATCAGAATCGTTTGCGTCATTTTTTAGAAAATCAAAATTTTAGAAAATATTTCTATGTGAAATTACAATTATGGTAATAATAAATATTGAATGATCGTGAAAGTATATAAATTGTTCTATTAAAGGTGAGGCACTATCTTGTAAGCCTAAATTTGCTTGTGTGGACATGTTCTAAAAAAACATATAAACTTTATTTATGGAGCTAAGGGTAGTTTGGGACGGGGAATATGCTTAAAAATCTTCGTATCACATCCTTGGACAAGTTGAACTTAAAATATCAAGCTTAGTACTTAACGGCTTTTCGTTGGTTTGTTTTTTTTTTTTATTTGATTTTTTTTTATTTTGTGTTGCTCCCCACAAAGCGGACCTTTTTTCTAAAATTACTTTTTGTGTATTTCTGGATCTCAAAACATGTATTTCCGATAAAATCTCGATATCGAAATTTTAGGTGGAATAGTTCGCTTTATAGCAGAGAGGAGAAAGGTCACATGCGCAACATACGGTAAATTGACGTAAGTAGAGTTTGCCTAGGATTCAAGTTTATGATGAACGGAAAATGGACGAAACCTATTGACGTCACAAAACACAAGGCAGATGTGAAAGCAGCAGAGGCTTCCCGAATACCTAGCAAATTCCAGATATATCTGTAAGCTTATTCAATACCGTATACGGAGCGGTAGCTGATACACGATGGCATATGGGTAGAAATGTGGGGGTGGGAACAAAGGAATTTAGACCATGTGAGGACCCAGTTTTTGAAAGGAATTCTTAAAGCAGGGAATTCTTAGGGTAGGACCAATTGCAAAATGATAAAATTTAGCTTATGTCTCTTTTTACTTCATGCTAATCAAAGAAAAAAATTAGCAGAAATAGACTTACTATTTGCTTCTATACAAGCAGAAGGGAAATAAGGGCTAAAGTATTAGTCAAAAGCTGGTAGCTTTAGGAGTTGACAAATTCCTGTATGAGAAAAGTATGTTTTTCAAAGCTGAAATCAATAACAAGGAATATCTTAAAAACGATCAACTCTATAAAAATATGTATATTACATAAATTGTGTGTTTTAAGGCGCTCTACATTTTTTGTGTGGTAAATTTTTGTCCATCTCTTACGGTTTAGCAGTTATACAAAATTCCGTAAAATTCATCTAGAATAAATGTCTTCAGAAGCTGTTCGCAGAAAACTCAAGATATACATTTTGTTTATCATGTAAATATCTTTAATATACGATATTTTAATCAAAATCGTTAGTGCCATTTCTGAGAAAATAAAAATTTTCGATTTTTTTTTTTCATGTAAAGGGTAGGGGGATTTTCCTGAAAATCTTCGTGTCGCATCGTTGGAAGAAACCAAACTTTAATATCAAGTTTGGAATTTAATGATATTTTCGTTTGTGAGCTCTGCTGCCCATAGGCACACAAGCGGGCCTTTTTCTAAAAAAAAATGTTTTTTTTTTGGATTCAGGGGGGATCCAAATCATATATTTGCGGTGATTTCTCGGTATCGAATTTTTGGGTGCAATACAATACTTTCTCTATACATTATGTACATAGTACGTGTAGAGAAAGTAACAATACGTGGGTGGGTCATAGTGAGCTGACACAGAGCGAAATTAGACCAATTAAATAAAGGATGAGTATTATTCATGAGAACAAGTAATTGGTTAAAGAGGTCCTCCATCTAGCTGAGAATAGATATGGCCATAGCATTAAAGAAACATTCTGGACACTATAGTAATGGGCTACACTTTTGTTGGTAGCGGGTAAGGAAAATAGACAGAGTATGTTGAGGAAGATTGAGAACAGCTTTGTAATACTATTATCAATAAAAAATATCATTTCGCTGGAAATACACTCTAGGCTATAAGTGAATAGAGTATGGAGCAATTCATCAAAGTAAAAATCAAACTCATTAGATAGAGGCGCATGATGGATGATCACATTTGCTGATGAAATAGTATGAAAAATCCTTCCCATTTTCTAGGAAGATACAAATCTTGGATGCAAATCTTGGTACGGAGAAATGGAGGAAAAACTGTTTGCCACCTCAATAGAAGGTTAAGGTCATGCTGGCTGCTGCTGGTACTTCTTGTACCGAGTTATTATTTTTTGTTTTGCTTTATTGCTCTTTGTTTTACCGACAATCACGCATTCTCGTTCAATTGATAGGGATCAATTTATGTACTACAATGATTAAAAAAACACGTATGCATGTTTTTAAGAGAAGTAATACTCTGTCATAATAGATGTATGATTCCTTTGGACTCAATTACGACTGAAATACATTTGAGGTTGGCACTGCTCATTTCTGAACATTGTCAGAATTAGTAGAGATTTTAAGGATTCTATAACCAGTTAATAATGTTGTAAAATTAATTTGTTATTTCCAACTACTTTTAAAGTTAAAATGGGCTCGGAATTTTTGTCAATTAAAAAATTCGAATGGATAGTGAGCAATAAATATTAAAACTTTCATCATTGAATTATTTATTTCTGAATTTCATTGGGTTATACCTTACAAGCCAAAGCGAATGTTTCTTATTCATGTTTCTTTCGTTTTTCCTCACACAAAATATTCCCATGATGTTTATTTAGAAGAGGAAGCTTTCCTCCACTGTACTATTATATATGCATAAATTATTATGTAAAATGTATAAATAAATAATTAGAATATTAAAGTTTTAAGTTTTATTTCTCTGCCTTTCATTCGAATTCTATATTTAATTAGTGAAAATTCCAAGCCTGTTTTAACATTAAAAACTGTTGGAAAATATTTACAAAATGATTTTACAGCATCACTAAATGGTTGTAGAATCCCTACAAATCCCAAATATGAAGTATGAGCTAGCTGCATTCGTTGATTAAAGTTTTAAAGAAGCAGTAAAAGTAAATACGCTTGTAATCTAAACCTTTGCTCACTATGCATTTTAACCTAACCGACACAGGTTCCCAAGGTCAGTTAATGCATGGGCTTGTGAACGAATAGTCCCAGGTTCGATTCCCTTCAAAACCTCGCTCTACCTTACTCCTCACAAATTGGATCATTTATTTGCCCGTTCACTATCAGGCGTTCATTTTTAAGTAAGCAAACCTCTTTTTTATTTATTACCAGCTGCTTGTGGTTTAAGGTTTATCCCTATAACATTCTGACTTAGATTGAACTTACCCCACAGCCTTGCGTTTCTTTAGAGTGATTTGAAAAAATATATTACTGCTCCAACAGTTTTGTCTGTAAATCTTTTAATGTTTTATTCATTCACTGATTCTACAAGCTTTATGAATTTCTTAGGCGTATTCGATAAAACACGCTATTTGTATTCAAATACACCAAAAGTTCTTTATTTGCTTGGCAGCTTTCTTGTGCTATGCGAAACGCAAAGCAGAGATGCCAACACTTTTTACCAAAGCCGCTCGCGTGCTCTATTTTGGGTTTAGTTTTTTTTTTTTTTTTTTTTTTTTTCCAGCTCTCATAAATGGTAAATGCCGGGAAGGCACCATAACCATAGGCCTCAAATAAAATTTTCCCTAGTTCCATGTCATTTCACGTCTCCAGGTGCCTACTAATTATGGTGCCATATTATGTAAGAACGGGCGTTAAATGCATCTAAAAATATATTAAATTATATAACTACAATACTTACAACTAATACATAAACTTTGAACTTCGGGTGCTTATCGAAGCCTAATGAAATGGATACTCTACTATCGTGTAGAAAAATTATAAGGGTACATAATTTTATACAAACCTCTTATTTTTATTCAAACTTTTGTATTATAATCTTAATATATGAAAGTCGTGTATGTATGTATGTATGTATGTATGTATGTATGTATGTATGTATGTATGTATGTATGTATGCCGATGCCCTTCCTAACTCAAGGTCGCCGGTTCAAACCCGGCCCAGACCAATATTTTTTAGGTATGCCTAAAAGCGACAGCCACATATCAGTAGATTTACTGTTATGTTAAAGAACTCTTGCGGAACGAAATTACGGTACACTGCCGGCGCTGATATGATCCTGGCAATTAGCAAAGTCGTTAACAAACAAAATATTTTTTTTAGTTTATAAAATATGTACCTATGCATGTATGCATTTGTGTATGTGTGTATTTATGTATATTTATTATAAGTTTCCACACTTTAGCATCAATTTCGACCAATTTGGAAAAGATGTATTTTACACAAAGCGAAAATCATTGTCTAGCCTAAAACTCGAAATTCCGATCCATTTATTACAGGATTTTTTAATTTTATGTTAGGCCCACAAAAGCTCACAAGACCATCAGCTGTAGATTCCTCAGCGTTAATGGCAATAGCTCTAATAATAATTTTATATTAACTTTTTTTTTGTTGTCTTTTGTGCGTTTTCTTTGTATTTCTGTGTGCTTATTTACTGAGAATAAACAAGGTTGTATTGACGCTACTTAAATTGCTATTATTTCTTTCCAACTGAGATTTTCTCTATAAACAGCCACGAGGCAGCCGGAATATGATGACCTGGAGATCACTCAAATGCATTTATCACAAATCATCGTTACAAACTGTGGTATTTGTGGTTGTTCAAGTGCTTTTGCATATTTAATAAGTAACAGTTTACACTGGTTACACAGCTAATGTAACATGTATGGCTGAAAGTTTAAAATCAAACAACAATTCTAGCTTTTTGAAATTTACACCACAGATGATGCATAATGTAAGTAAGTTACAATGCAAATATCATCCATTGAGCTCTTATGGTTTGTAAGTTATGTTCAAGGTTCACAATATAGGTTCACAATACATCTACTTTTTTTAAATTTCCCTAGGTTTCTCTGTGTCTCCTTTGACTTAGGCTCCAACACTTTTAAAGTTAAAGAAGGTGTTGTTTGTGTGTGTGTGTATGTGTGTGTTTTCATAAATATATAATTTTAGGGTTTGAAAATTGAAAATATATGCTAAAATACATATGACTTTATATCCTAGAGAAATTCTTATTCGTTATACCTTTGTGAACATGTACAGCAAATTTTATTTGTGCAACAGAAAAACTGCTCCGCAAGAAATATTTACAGGAAGAAAAATGCTGAAAATAACAAAAGCGAGACAGCAATGAAAGATTTGAATGCGTTAAAATCGGCCAGGTTGATACATTGGACCCTCAGCTTTCCTTTTCCTCTCCTCTGCTGCTGCTAGCTTTTCTGTCCTTTTCTTCTTGCATTGCTGTTTTTCTTCTTTACAATCGTTTTTACTTTGCATGATGCCAATCTCATCTATCTGAAATTTTTGCTGAGTCCAGCACAGTTATTTATACATAAATCAGGGGTGTTTGAATCATTTAATGGAATTAAAATGAAATTTTGTTGTGATTTTTCATAAAATTTCAATCATAAATACCCTTAGGAAGTAAACGCGATCTTATTATTCCCTGCGGAGTGCCTATGTAGAGGCCACGATGTTATAATATATTTTGTAATGTATTCATTTTAAAAGATAGGATAGTTTGCACACGAAAATAATAGATTTTAATGCATTTATTTTAAATGAATTCTCTACCAGTTTATTCAATGTTTCCTTTGGCCACAGCAATTTTATGTATAACAGTTGATAGTTGACATTGCGCATTAGCAGCATCCACCTTGACACCTCTGAAACAACATTACCAAGTTATAGTTTCAGTGTTGTTACCAATGGAAACTAGAAATGCACATTATTTAGATAACAGACAATGACGTATACAGACGTTCGTCTGTAGTGTCCTGAGAGATTTAATTAAGACACGTTGTTTTAACTAGTTTGTGTAATCATTTTGATACCACTCCACGACTTAACAGACGGAAATAAGCCATTTAAAACTGAAATAAACCTTATTTTCCACTGTGGAGCGTCTAGAAGCCATGTTGTTAACCTCGCGACTTGTAACAATACGCCACACCGGTCCTATTAAGACACTTGCTTATTACCAAAAATTATGAAAATATGCGTTGTGGGAAGAAAACCACATCATTTTGGCACCACTTCGCGATTACGAACGTACGTTAATACAGGGAGTAAAACTCCTTAAATTGGCGCTTGCATTGCACGAAAATCAGTTTATTTACGCGCGCGCACAGCACAGACACACACACACGCACACACACACTAAACTAGCCCTAAAATAATGCACGCGAGCGGCTTTGGTGAAACATGTTGGCAGCTCTGCAGTGTGTTTCACATAGCACAACAAAGCTGCCGAAGCAAATAAAGTACTTCTGGTGCATTTGAATACAAATTGTTCGTTTTATTGACAAAAATAGGCCTGAGAAATTCCTATAGCTTAGTAGAACCAGTCTGGGAATAAAACATTAACAGATTTACAGATGAGACGGTTGTGCAGTAATAATATACTTTTCAAATCCCTCTAAAGAAACGCAAGGCTATTGGGCAAGTGTAATCTAAGACTAAGGATAAACCGTCAAACGACGAGCGTTGCCGGGGTTTCAGCTAGTAATAAATAAAAACAAGGTGTTAGTTAACGAAGTTCACTTAAAAAGTATGAGTGCCTGATAGTGGGCGAGCAAGTAATGATTCCATTTGTGGGGAGCGTGCGTGCGTGAGTGTGTATATGTTATAAGCAATGACACTGATGATACATGAGATGAGATGGAGCCCCGGTGGAATGTGAAGACGAAGGAAACCGGAGAACCTGAAGAAAACCCGTCCGTACGACGCTTTGTCCACAACAAATCTACAAATCGAACCCGGGCCGTCTAGGTGGGAGGCGCGGCCTGGAGTAAGTGTGGGTAGGTATTTCAGTTGTCATTGCGATATTCCAAGCAGTGTAAATTAGATTTACAGAAAAAATTCCAAACTGTGATGACACTAAGCTTAAGAAAGTGAAAATTATGAGAAAAAAAATGTAGATTGATTGCTGTTTTGTTATGCAGAACAATAAGATTAACTTTAATATTGTTGGTGATAGGCGACAAAGTGCACAAACTTATTTTTTCTGATGAAATAAGGGTTTAAGAGTAAAGTTAAATCATATTTATTCATTCGTCTTTATACATAGAATGGCCTCCTAAGGGAATGACATCTACCGAGGAGGGCTTGAACCCACATCTTCTGCACCACGAAACGACGCGTAAGCGCAAGACTTTGCGCCCATGGTATTCAACGTAAGCATTCACATTGACACACGCAACGTAATGCAACACAACAGTTTACAAACTCCAAACTTTATCCTTCCGTTGCGTACATTCCGTTGCACTGCCTGCTGTTCAACAACAGACGATCGCAATGCGAGATTTTATAGGCCCTACTGTACATACATGCTCTTCTATCTGGCCGAGCTGCGCCATCTCTCGTTCCCCTCAAAAGGTTATGGCGGTCTCGTTTCGGATCCGCCTTTGATTATTGGATGTATCCACCATCTGCGTCTAGAATTCCTGGCTCTCATAAATTTTAAGGTGGAAAGAGATAATTCTCAGTTCTTTAAATGTGTAGCTTCACCACTTTCTGCAGTCTCTATGTTTGCATTATTTTCCCTATTTGTGGATAAACAAATCTCGCATTGCGATCGTTGTTGCTGTTATTTTTAATAGTGTTTAACGTCCCCTTTTACTATAAATGGCACCGGAGCCGATGACTGATGAATCACGAAATGAAGATAGAGTACATTGAATGCGATGGCGGGGGAAACCGCAGAAAACCCGCCCTGCCCCGCTTTGTCCATCTCAAATCCCACTCGAACCGCCTAGGTGAAAGACGAGTGGTCTAACCACTCGACCACGGCACGACACTGTAGCAACGCATTGAGGAAGGAGTGCAGAATTCTTTCTCTATCCAAGCAGCGCAAGAATAAAGTTTGGAATTTGCGTTGCATTACAGCGCGTAGCTTGTGGCGTGTGTCTTTGTGAATGTTTGCATTGAATAACCTAGGTCCAAAATCTTGCGATTACGCTGCGTCTGCACTTATATGTCATTATAAATGAGCCATTAGTTTCTTATTGAATGTGGCAATAGGAAGATGTTGGTGAACAAACAAAAACAAACTTTCATGTGTATAAACAGCTAAATGTAGCTCCCGCATCTTGCATGTAACCTGAAATAACTAATAACGAATGTAGCCAACCAAGTCCATAATTTTGGTAAATAAATTTTTCGTGATTAACGTTAAGTGGATGGAAACAAAACCGGTTATAGGAATATATAAATAGTACATTATATATCGCTTTAATGATGAAAATACGAACTGAGGCTTCACCTGAAATAATTATTGACGGGCTTCCAGTCAGGTGGTGAAGGAATGGAACTTCGTCGTTTCGAAGACTTGTACCTCGTCTTCAGGGGAACTGAGCTTAACTTAAAATGATAATAGGTAGAGAAAACGGTGTGTGCGCGTGTGTGTATGTGTGTGCATTACAGCGTTGTGGTTAGTATCCATTTTTGTTGTTAAAAATGGTGCGTCTGTGAAATTTGAAAAAAAAAAGCTGTGATCTTTAAAAGAAATATCTTTTTTCACAATAAAATTATATGATTTCTAAACAGACCGCGCCGTGACAGAATGGTAAGACCACTCGGCTCTCACATAGACAGCCCAGCTTCAACGGTATGTGAGATTTGTGGTGAACAAAGCGGCGCAGGACGGGTTTTCTCCGGATTCTCCGGTTTCCGCTGCCATCGCATTCCACCGGTGCTCTACCTTCATTCTATGTATCACTAGTCTCAGTGCCACAAGTAGTAAAACCGGGCGTTAAGCACTACCAAAAAACAAAGGATTCTGTACTGTAAGAAGGGTTTTGTTTTTCCCATTTGGCGCAATCTAATTACCAATTAACTGAAGCTGTAAATAGATAAGTGCTTGCTTATTAATAACCACGCAAAACTTTAAATATTTTTTTTTTATTTAGCTTATCGTTCTTAAGCCTGGTTGGTGATATCGGACGATGAATGAAATTGGTGAAAGGATGCTCAAATGATCTCGGGGTCCATGTACCTTAAAGTTACTCGGTATTCGTCTTCTCAGGATAAGGGAAAACCCCGAAAAATACCTTATCCGATTAACTCACCCTATTCGAGATTCGCACTCAAGACCTGGTGAATGTGAGGCAGATACGCTAGCGCCACACTACCCAAATGAGAAAATTTTAAATCTTGTATTCTTACAAAACTTTTTCCAACACTTTTTCTTACTCAAAATACTCCACGTGATACAAATTTTCTCTAATTTGTTTCAAAATGTTTATACTGTCTTTCAAAGGTACATTAAGAAAAAATGTCATATACATATTGAAATAGCAATACAATTTTGAGAAATGAATTGTTAAATTTTGAAAAAACAAGAGTTTTGAAGAGTAATTGTTTTCTACACTGATTATGACTAATATAAAAATATAATATTACAGATTCATTTGTATCCTTATTTATTGAAAATTTAAGTTTTAACGATTACTTGTAAAAATTTGGCTCATTTGTATTAGAACAAAGAATTTAGTGGATAAAAAGTTGTTTAAATAACCATGCAAGCTAGAATTTTTATACATGGCAAAATTATCATCATTATTCTGTGTAATAACTGCTAAACATTGTGTTTTATATTGTGAGTTGGAACAATATAAAACAATTTTAACAAGTGTGCATACAATATTTTTAGACAGTTCTCAATATTTATAGACATATTATAATTACAAATTGTTTACCTATTCCATTGCATTGCTTAGCATCAGTGCTGACAACATAAAGACTTGCTCGTACAGAACGAAAACATTCTATACAACGAAGGCATAATTTTGCTCTCTCCGCTGCTTGCATAATTTCTTCTGTTTCAGCAGATTCGCTGTTAATGACATTGAAATCATCCGCCATTTTATGGATCGATACGAACTTTTAGAGTCATAGCCTACTTGAATGACGCCGAGGGTGCATAAACCAAAGTTGGCTACATTGGAGTGTTATAATTTTATATCAACGAGTGACAGAATGTTCTACTTTTAACACTACTGACATCTGGTAAAAGACCTACTTTTAGCATCTACTGTCTAAAAAGATATCTGGCATATTTTGGATTTTCCTAATTTCAGAGGCGCATTAAGACATTATAACGCATGAATTGAATTACTTACCTGAACTAGCAGGTTGGGAGGCAAGAACGTTACCCCATTTTCATACGGACATGTCTATTTCTATGGAGCAGAAGCATAAAGCTCAGTATAGTCGCCAGCCACGTAGATCAGTCGGTATAGCAACTGTCTGCTGTGCGTGGAATTATAAATTTCAGTTGACTTGCAACAATATTTTTCGTAGTCGGTCTACCCTGCCCGCATTTAGGACTGACGCCCCTCCCCCCTAGAACTTCAAACGTATGCCTAGGGTTCAGAAGCCTATCGGGGAGACAACGACACGAAATCACAGAATAGGGAACCTGGAACGAGTGGTTGACCCATAGCTAGGCATGAGCGAGAGGAAGTGGATGATATGAAACGATGGAGCAATTGGTGGAATTAGTGACGGGGGAAATCGGAGGACCCGGAGATAACCCGCCCAGGCGTCGCTTCGTTCTTCATAAATCCCACATGCGGGCGCTTGGGATCGAACCCGGGCCGCCTATGTGGAAGGCGAGCGGTCTAACCAATCGGCCTTGCAACAATATATGGTTCAAAAATTATGTTTCGAACTGCATTCATTTTAATTAAGTAAGAAGCAAATTGATTGTAATCAGTTTCGACCATTAAAACTTCTAATAAAAAAAAAAGATAATAAAATTAATGTCAATATAATTTCATAAGAAATTGTTTGTGCACTGCACGTAATTCTAATAAAGCATAATTAGAATTTGATGAATATTTATCTAATATTACTGTATAAACTCCTATACCTTGAAAAATCAAAAAATAAGTAAATAAATTCAAATTAAAAATAATTAGTCGGGCTCTTATATAAGGTGCTAATGTACCCGAACTCGATTTCTGGGTGGGAGTCGGAAATTTTTCTCCACCCAAGATTATTCCATATCTTTTTCCGAAGGTTTGCAGTATGAATGAGAGTATGAATGTATGTGTGTGACCTAATAAATAAAATTAAAGCTACATAGAAACCCAACGATAACAAAACAGTATACCAGTTAACACCATTGTTAATAGGCAAATTGTTCCAAAAGAAATACTGTCAATTTAACCATGCAGTTAAAGGCGACGTATAAATTGAATAATTACAAAACAAGACTTCTAATCGAGCAGAATGCCTCAGGAATAATGTCTATGGCTCACATTCGAGTTTAAATTCCGTGGACCAACCAATTCGGCTGGGATTTTTTGGTGGTTTCCCTCAGTCGGCAAGATGAATACCGGATTGAATATTTAATACCAGGACCCAAAGCTCCACCTTCGGTCTGAAATAAAAATAGTAAAATTAAAAACCAGATGTGTTCCATTCACATGACTTTCTCTATATATCTGTAGCAAATTATTTTAAAAAGCTTAGTTGCTGTTTACTTCCTACTAATCGAGGTTAAGATTAGCAGAAATACTTTCTTGTAAGTAGAAGGGAAATAATGGAATACACTAGGCTAAAACAATAGGTGGTGATTTCCATTTCTTTTCATTGGCAGAAGTTTACAAATTTACATGTGAGAAAAGTTTAAGTATTTTAAAACTGACACCAATACTAAGGAATATCTTAAAAATGGTCAACACCACGAAAACAAATGTATACGACATAAATTGGGTGTTTTAACGAGATATACATATTTTGTCTATCTCTTATGGTTTACTAGTTATGCAAAATACAGCAAAATTCATCCAGAACAAAGAAATAAAACTATATGGAAATAGACCTATAAAATTATTATATAAAATAATAGAGAAGATGGAAATGAAAATAAAATTGTCGTTTAAAAAGCTGATGTTACTCCAGGGCGATTAAATTGGGCAACCTTTTGATTTAATCGTCCTGGAGTATTTTATGGACAATATTCAGAAATCAACATGGAATTTATTATTCTGAGATTTATAGATGAGTAAGAGGTTATAGAAGTGGTGTTTTAATCAAAATATTTAGACATTTTTGAGAAAATCTAAACTTTCGAAAATGTTTGCATGTTATGAGTAATTCGAAGTGGGAGGATTTTCTTAAAAATCTTCGCGTCGCATCCTTGAAAGATATTTTACTTAAATACCAAGTTTGGTATTTTACCGACTTTTCTTTTTTGAGTTATCGTGTTCACGTCACTTGGACATACTGACACACGGACACACATAGACCTTTTTCTAAAAATGTTTTTCTGGATATAGGAGATCCTAAAGCGAATATTTCCGGTGCACTCTCGGTATCGATTTTTTGAGTGGAATGCAATACCTTCTCTATACACTATGTACATAGTACGTGTAGAGCAAGTAAAAATAGTTAGTAATAGCGAATGCGCTGCCATCTATCCACATATTAATCCTAGCAGCTGGACTAAACTGGTACCCTAACCTCATCCTTGTCGCATGTGGTATGGTATATGGGGATGCGCTTTAAAGGTCTGGCTGAACTCTGTCATCTGACTGCGGATGGTGGATGCAGTTAGACTGTGGCACACTATCGCCATCTGTTTGGCACCTATAGAAAGTGATATGGTATGGGGATAATGTACAAACGAGTTTCTTACAGAACAGAGATCCGTCGCGATATGACCTAAAAGTAAAAGCGGAGTAAAAATAATTTCTAAAGCACCTTGCGAGGCCACAGAACAAGGCAATGCTAAAAAATCAATTATAACGTAATTGACAGGATTCTGCAACTGCGATAAGGTCAGAATCACGATGCATGGTTTGAGAACGTGCCTCACTCTATCATGACTAAAAACTGGCCCTCTGGCATTTCTGACTTGAGATTAAAATTTTACCTGCTCTGCCAGACGGTGGACAAATGAAGTGTATATATCGAACAAATTCTATTCATTCTACTACAAACTCTTCTTACTCGTTCTTCTATCTAAATATTTAATCCAGACAAACTTAAATTGTAACAAAGATGTCGCAATGTGGTAGGTTTAAAATTTAATACCGAGCGAATGGGTCAGGCGGAAGCACCGCGGAAGGTCCTCGGTTCAATCCCGAGGGCTGAAGTTTTTTCGTAGTTCCTCTCAAGGAATTTGGATATTTAATACCATGACCCAAAATTCCACCTTCAGTCTAAAACAATAGTATTATTGTTGAAAATTGCAAATAGATGGTAATTCACAAATAGTGAAACAGCTAGACCGGACTAGTAACTTTTTTACTTTTTCTACACGTACTTTGTGAATAGTGTATAGAGAAGGTATTGCATTCCACCCAAAAATTCGATACCGAGATTTCACCGGAAATACATGTTTTGGGACCCCCTGAATCCAAAAAAAACATTTTTAAAAAAGATCCATGAGTCTGTGTGTGTGTGTGTGTGTGTGTGTGTGTGTGTGTGTGTGTGTGTGTGTGTGTGTGTGTGTGTGTGTGTGTGTGTGGGCAGCATAGCTCAAAAACGAAAAGTTGGTTAAATACCAAACTTGGTATTTAAGTTGAGTATCTTCAAAGGATGCGACACGAAGACTTTCTGGAAAATTCCCCACCCCAAACTACCCTTTACATGGAACATTTTTCGAAAAGTTTGATTTTTTTTCAAAAATGGCTCTAACGATTGTAATTAAAATACCTTATGTAAAAGATATTTTATAACAAAAAATGTATATCCTGAATTTTCTAGGAATAGCCTCTGAGGACATCTATCTTCTTTCTGAATGCCTTTTATATAAGTGTTAGACCGTAAAAAATATACAAAAAAATACATATCCCATTAAAACACGCAAATTATGTATATACGTTTCTTTTTCTTTTTCTTGTTTGTAGAGTTAACCGTTTTTGAGATATTTGGATTATTGGTTTCAATTTTAAACCACCAACTTTTCTGAAGGGAAGACATCTTTCTTCTCGTTTCGCGTTTGTTTCCTCCTAACAAGCAAGGAGATTGGAATTTCAATTGTTTCAGACAGCGGCTGGCTTTTAAAGGATAAGACTATCGCTTTAGCCTGTGCATTTCTTATTTACCTTCTACTTACAAGGAAACTGGTAATAAGACTAATTCTGCCTATGTTTATTTTGAATAGCATGATGTAGATAACATAAATGTTCTGAATAAAAGGTTTCTTCACCGAACAGCTAGAGAATATCATGTGAATTGAACACATTAGATTTTCCCCTTCTACTTAAAAGAAACTAAGTAATAAGGACAATTTTTGCTAACGTTTATTTTGATTATCATGAAGTAGATAGAAGAATAAGATTTTTACCATAATTTGTTACAGAGATGTAGAGAAAGTCATGTGAATGGAACACATCAGATTTTTTTTATAGTGTTACGTCCGTTTTTACTATATATGGCACCCGGACAAAACCGCCCTGCGTCGCATCGTCCACCATAGTTCCACATTCGGTCGAGTGGGATCGAACCCGGGCCGCCTTGGTGAGAGGAGAGCGGTCTAACCACTCGGCCACGACCCGGGACTAGAGTCATCGCATGTTAACATACACTGGCTCTAGACCGGACGGTACCCCAAGCGTCATCTGCTTGTCTCGAAGTAAAATAGTATGGTGTACAATGCATGAGGCTAGAAGGTTGGTGTATACCTACCGTCTAAGATGGTGAAAAAGCAGTTACACTGGATAGACCCTTTCCACCGTCTGCTTGGCGCACAACGAAAGTGATATGGGCATGGGGAGAAGACCTCGAAGACCTGTCCACCATATAGATCAACGGATATCAGGACAGAACTGTCGCGATAAGAGTAAGTAGTTAAAATGATGTTAAATAAATATTTTTTAAAAAAAATCCATGCTCATTGTATGACTAACAGAAAAACAAATACCACTTACCACTAGCAAAAATTAAAAGTATTTAAAAATTCAAGTAACAAGTTATATCAAAGTATATCGTCATCATTTTGTATTTTATATACAGTAGGTACTTTAAGCAAATCTAAATTTTTGGTGTAGTAAACCTTTGTCTATCTCTTACGGTTTATAAGGTACACAAAAGTAATTGGGAATGAAGAGGGCCTCACAGGCTATACCCAGAAAATTCAGGATATATGTTTTCTCTTTTAACTCAATGAATAACATAAAAATTGCGTGCATCCTGTTTCTAAGACAATGACGTTCAATGGACATGGATCAAAGGCAGCTGCTTTTGCAGTGAAAAGGTTTTATAAAAACGATAGAGCAGCTACAAGCCAATTTCCTTGTCACTTTATTAGAGCTCCATGATTCCAAATTATCTACTAATTAGACCAAACTAAAATTTAATGAAAAACTAATTTATATTGCACTACAATACTTGTAACATTAACTGCAATGCATGAATGACTACGGAAAAGTAAGTGGAACCACCCCAAATTAAACAATCATATTGCCAAATAGAGCGAATTATTGATGATTACCTGGTGGCCCAACTGCCTCGTATTTGGTGTGTATAGATGTCCCTTCGTGTGTTGAAAGAGGTGCAGATCGCAACAGGGCTATTTCAAGTTAAAACCGGTAAGTGCGTAACTGATTGAACGACCTTCGTTTTACCCCTCTTGCTTATTAGCAGCATGGTGAGCGGGTCATTGTCGGGATAAAACGAAGGTCATACTCGCCAGTTCTCTGCTGGCCGGCGTTATCTTGAAATAGCCCCTAGAGTTCCACAAATATTTTAACACACAAAAGGATGTCTGCAAACGTCACATGCAGGACAGTTTGGCTATATGGTGTAAGAGGCGCTTATATTCCAATGCTAATGGTGATTTTGCTTGGAGAATGTTTCATTTGGTGCATTCTATTATGATATTTACTCTTGTTCTACCAGTAATTCCTAATAGTATTATTAAATGGTCACCAGTAAATATGTGTTATGCAAGTCGAATTGTTAGAATTAAGTACTTTGAGAAGGACTAAGAGTACAGCAGAGAATCTTCCTGTGCTAAGAAGTCTAATGCGCTCGGGAGATTTTTTTTTTTTTGTAGTATTTAACACCCGCTTTTACTACTTCTGGCAACGCAGGCGATGACAATGGTCATGCATTAAATGAAGATGGAGCACCGGTGAAATGCGATGACGGGGAAACTGAAGAACCCGGAGAAAACCCACCCCTGCGCCATTTTGTCCACCACTACTCTCACATGCAGTTGGTTCGGATCAAACCCGGGCTATCTAGGGGAGAGGCGAGTGGTCTAACCACACGGCCACGGCGCGGCCGCACTCGGCAGTGAATGAAATAATATGACTGAAATCATGATGATGATGATGATGATGATGAATATATTTACAAAGTAGGGATGTCTGACGAAATACATTTTTACTTTCTCTATCCCTTATTACAATGTACATAGTAGATAGGGAAGGTAAAATTCAATGTCGAGATTCACCGGAAATATATGAGTCCGAAAAAAACTTTTTTAGAAAAATGTCCATGTATGTGTGTATGTGTGTCTGGACAGTATAGCTCAAAAACGAAAATACCATTAAATACCAAATTTAGTATTTATCTTTAGGATCTTCCAAGGATGCGACACGAAGATTTTCAAGAAAATTCCGCACCAATAACTACCCTTTACGTGGATTTTTTTTTTAAATGTTTCCTTTATTCAAAAATGTCTCTAACGATTTTGATTAAAATACCCTATATTAAATATATTTACATCACAAATAAAACGTATATTTTGAATTTTCTGGGAATAGTCTCTGAAGTACTTTTTGTTCTGAATGAGCTTTGCAGAATTTTGCATAAGAGATAGACAAAAACTTACTGTACAAAAAATGTAGAACTCATTAAAACACATAATTTGTGTCATATGTGTTTGTTTGTTTTTTGTTTTTTTTTGTAGAGCTTATTGTTTCTGAGATATTCGATGTTATTGGTTTCAACTTAAACTTTTCTCATACCGGAAGTGACGTTTCCTTTCATCTCCCTTGTTTTACTACAGGCCATGCAAAGCGAACCGAACTTCAATTTTTTTAACATTTTTTCAAAAGATTTTGGCTCAATTTAGACTAATGTAAGCCCGTGTCATCTATAGTTACAAGGAAACAAGTAATAAGACAATTTCTGCTAATGTTTACCTTGATTAGCATGCCATAGGTAAAAGGGTAATCTTTTGTAAGGGAAGTTGTTTGTGTAACAGCTAGGGAAACAAATGTGAATAGAACAACCAGTTTTTGTCTCTCTAGGCTTGAAAAAACAATCTGACGTGTTCCATTCACATGAGTTTCTCTGGCTATTCTGTAAACAAACTCCTTACAAAAGATTATTCTTGGATCTACTTCATGCTAATCAACATAAACGTTAGCAGAATGTTCTTGTTACTTAGTTCCTTGTAATCAGAAGAGAACTAAGGGAATACAATAGGTTAAAACAATAGTCAACATTTTAGTTGTCGTTAGGTAATTATCTTTGAATTCCGTTCTCTATGCGTGGACAGGAGTAAAACAAAAGAAACATGGATGAATTCTATTAGAGAAAAGTATAACTGTTTTAAAATTGAAACCAATAACAAGGATTATCTCGGAAACAGTTAACTACACAACAAAAATGTACAGGACATAAATTGTGTGCCAGATCTACATATTTTGTGTATTAAGTTCTGTCTATCTTATGGTTTACAGCTGGCAAAAGTCAATCAGAATGCAGAGGACTTCAGAGAGGCTATTCCTAGAAAATTCAAGATATACGTTTTATTTTCCATCCCAATATATTTATATACAGTATTTTAATTAACATCGTTAAAGCCATTTTTGAGAAAGCCTTAAATTTCGAAAAATCTTCCATGTAAAGAGTAGTTTAGGGTGGGACACTTTCCTTAAAATCTTCGTGTCGCATTTTTGGAAAAGAATACCAAGTTTGGTTTTTAATAGACTTTTCGTTTTTTAGCTATGCGGCCCACACACATCCCACACGAACATTTTTTTTTTCTAAAAATGCTTCTTTGGATTCAGAGGGTCTCAAAAATGTATTTCCGATGAAAACTCGGTATCAAATTTTGGGTGCGATACCCTTCTCTACCTACTATGTTCAGTGTAGATATGTTCTAGAGAAAGTTAAAAAAGCAGTCAACAATCATATTCAATTGCACGAAAAAACAATTGCATCGAAGAAAGTATTCGTTTGGTGCAGTCTTCTGGAATAATTGGCCTTTCTTTTTTGAGGCTAATGAGGGAAAAGACACTACACTAGATACGCGATTATTACTACTGAAATTACAGGGTTTCCTTATATTTTCTGGCTTCAATAAGATCGAGTCATTAGTTACACTACATGAACGCCGTAAGGAGATTTGTCCAAAGGAAATCACACCCAATAAGGGTGATATCACTGACCAATAAGACACCAATATTTTGTTTTAACTTTTAATTTTTGTTTAATTTGTATGCTTTATTAGATTTTTATTAATATCAGAATTCCTTAGTAATACTACAATTTCTAACAAGCTTTTTAAGACATTTTTATTCATTTTAATTCTCCCGGGGTTTGCTTTGCCCATGTAGCGTTTATTCTTATAGGGATACTTGAAGAGTGTTGCCAATAAAGATCGCTTTAAGCTTTGAAAGACTAAAATTCAAAATCTTTATAAAGTCAGCAAGTTTGCAGAACATGAGTCGTTGTAAGCACAACTTTCGGCCGAGGTTTGATGAGTGTTTGCAAGTGAATGGTCATCACTTGAAAGATTTTACTTTGAAAAAATCTGATGTGTACCATTCACATGACTTTCTCCATATCCCTGCAACAACTAATTCTTAAAAAGCTTATAATTCTATTTACTTTATGCTAATCAGATAAAAAAAATTAGCTGAAAAAGTCTTATTTCTCGCATCCTTGTAAGTAGAAGCGAAATAAGGGACAACCATAGGTTAAAGTGATAGTCAAAAACTGGTTGCTATGTCAATGAAGTTCCTTTGTTTATATGGATAGGAGTTGACAAGTTCCAGTATGAGAAAAGTATACGTTTTTCATAGCAGAAACCAAAAATAAGGAATGTCACAAAAACGACGAACTCCACGAAAAAAATGTATATAACATAAATTGTGTGCTTTAATGTGCTCTACATTTTTGTGTAGTAAGTTTTTGTCCATCTCTTACGGTTTAGCAGTTATTCAAAATTTAGTAAAATTCATCCAGTATAAACTACTCTTCAGAGGCTATTCCCAGAAAATTCAAGATATACATTTCATTTGTCAGGTAAATATGTTTAATATCCGAAATTTTAATCAAAATCGTTAGAGCCATTTTTGAGAAAATCAAAATTTTCGAAAAAAGATCCATGTAAAGGGTAGTTGGGGGTGGGGGGACTTTTCTCAAAATCTTCGGTATTTTACCGACTTTTCGTTTTTGACTTATCGTGTTCACGGACACACGGACACACACACACACGCGGACCTTTTTGTGAAAATGCTTTTTTTGGATATTGGGGGCCCTAAAACATATATTTCCGGTGAAATCTCGGTATCGAATTTTTGGTGGAGTGCAATACTTTCTCTGTACACTATGTATATAGTGCGTATGGAGAAAGTAAAAATGAATGACCTATCATATAAATCGTTTCCGAGCCGTATACATTCTCTGTTGGATCCATACATTTTGTCATGAAAATGTTTAATAATATGGTTTTTTAATTAAATTCGTAGAAGACTTTTGACAATATTAAAAACAACAAAACTTTTCCATCTAAATCGTAGTTTTGGAGGGGGGTGTTGGATTTTCTTTTAAAGCTTCTTGTTTATCCTTGCATGCAGAATGAGGTGTTGCCGTGGTAACTGTGCGACTCCATTCGGGAGGTCGTGGTTCGAGCCCCATGGCCAGCCTTCGTGACTCATGGCTTTTCCGAAGGTTTCCTGAGTCGCCAGGTGAATGCTGGGAAGGTTCATTACATCCCTCAAGTTTCGTTCTTCCGTATCATTCCACTATCATTTCTTTCAGAGTTGGAAGTGTCGGCGATGGTATGCCGGTGCAGCGTGGAAGGGAAAAATGAACTCTAATTCTCATCGTCCCACAATTTCGGTTAGTTGCCAAGGCATAAGGATTGCCCTTTGAGGGCGTTGAACCTATCAGTACGATGCCCCTGTTTGCCTGTCGGGGTGTCTCAATCTGGTAATAGTAGGTGCTGTGTCACCTCCCAGTGTCTCCATTCATGCCATCCATCGGCCCCGTGAGCACCCCCTCGTTAAGCATGGTACAAAAGCCTTACTGGTCCAGTGCTGAATCCTATCCTATCGTTGGAAGATGAACTTAAGTGACTTGCCTTTATTGAGTTAACAGACTGTCTACAGTTCACAAAAAGTCGATATACAGATATGGAACCTTTTTCTATTTTTTTAAATAAGGTGATCTTAAAACATGTATTTCAAGTGAAATCTCTGTATCTAATCTTAAATGAAATGCAACATTTCCTCTAATTGCCTTAAGTAAATAGCTTCTTTGTTCTACGTTGCCAATTTTTAAAATTCATGGTAGCATTTGCGACATACTTTTCCGACTGTTCAATCCCATATATTATTCCACTTTGCTAATTCTTAGAAATGACTAAGTTGTGTGTCTCAGCGAATAAAGTAAAAATGCTGAGTACTGTAGTAACAAAGGAAATTAATATAACCGTTGAGTGTGTGCAGTTTTATCCAGCGATTTGTTTTTCAGCGTAAATTACAGGGCACCGTCAGACCCACCACGCACTATAAATTGCTGCTCTTACGCATCATAATATCCCCTCTCAGTTTCCTAAATAGAGGATCCAAATTCACAGTACTGCTTAGCCTACTAGCACTTCAGCAAGTAATTTTGGCCATTTTCTCACGACGGTGTTTCCTGGTGTTTCTCCGGACCAGTGATCAAGTTTGTATCGTTCAGAATGTAATGCGAACAACAGAGTAGTCAGCATTCTGTCCTATCAACCCATAGGTTCTTTTTATTGCTTTATGTATGTTTGGTACCACGCCCATTATACTTTTTACTGAGGGAAATCTCAAATAATTTCGAAAATTTTGATATTCTCAAAAATGGCTAGAACGATTTTGATTAAAATACCGTATATTAAAGATATTTATATGACAAATAAAATTTATATCTTGAATTTTCTGGGGATAGCCTCTAAACATCTCTTTATTCTGAATGAATTTGGCGTAACTGAAATCCGTAAGAGATAGACAAAAACTCACTAAAATGTAGATCACATTAAAACACACAATTTATGTCACATTCGTTTGTTTTTTCGTTGAATTCACCATTTCTGAGATATTTCTTGTTATTCGTTTCAGATTTAAGATACTTAAACTTTTTTTAACGAAAAGTTGTGAACTACTGGCCCTGCATAGAAACTGATACATGAAGATGGAGCCCCGGTGGAATAAGATGGCCGGAGAAAACCCGCCCCTGCGCCGTTTTGTTCACCACAAATCTCACATTCGGTCGCTTGGGATGGAACCCGGGCCTTCTAGGTGAGAAGCGAATGGTCTGACCACTCGGCCATGGCGCGGACTTTTAAAAGATTTGACTATCGTTTCAGCCTAGTTTATTCCCTTATTTTCCTTTATCTCAATGCTAATGTTTATCTCAAGTATTATAAAGTAGATAGAAGAGTGCTTTTTAACAATAATTTGTTACAGCGATGTAGAGAAA
This sequence comes from Hymenopus coronatus, assembly GCA_030762935.1. Taxonomy (NCBI): domain Eukaryota; kingdom Metazoa; phylum Arthropoda; class Insecta; order Mantodea; family Hymenopodidae; genus Hymenopus; species Hymenopus coronatus. The sequence continues at coordinate 102,253,692 of CM060890.1, forward strand.
GTGGTGTGAATGGAACACATCAGATTTTTTGAGCCAGCAAAAGATGGATTCTATTTCTTCTTGGGGAGAGGGATACTTTCTTTTTAGTTCCTCTAGCATGTATGTGCCTATATAATGTATATATATACATATATATATACAGAGAGAGAGATAGAGAGAGAGAGAGAGAGAGAGAGAAAGTATCTATTGTATTCCACCCAAAAATTAGATATCGAGATTTCACCGGAAATACATGGTTTGGGGGGCCCCGAATAAAAAGTTGTTTTTTTTGGAAAAAGCTCAGTGTGTGTGGTGTGTGTGTTTGTGTGTGTGTGTGTGTGTGTATGTATGTGGGGTCAGCATAATTCAAAACCGAAAAGTCGGCTAAATACCAAACGAAGTATTTAAGCTTAGTATTTTCAAGAATACGACATGAAAATTTACAAACCAAAATCCGCACCCCAAATTACCCTTTACATCGAACATTTTTAGAATTTTTCGGTGTTCTAAAAATGGTTCTAATGACTTTGATTAAAATGCTCTATTTTAAAGATGTTTACATACATGGCAAATAAACAACATATCCTGAATTTCTTGGGAATAGCTCCCGAAATCCGCTTCATTCTGAATGACTTTTACATAACAGATAAACTGTAAGATATAGACTAAAACATACTCCACAAAAAAAAATTAGATCTCATTAAAACCCACAAGTATTCAATATACATTTTTTCAAACACATTCCCTGTTATTTAAAATAATTAAAACGTTTCTCAAAAGGGAAGCCCGCATCTGTTTCACATCTCCTGTTTTACTCCTGGCCGTGTAAAAAGAATTGGATTTCAATGACAATCGCAAAGCGACAGCTTTCTTGACTTTGACTTGGTAGAAATACTTATTTTACCCAAAAATTCTATACGGGATTTCACCGAAAACATATTTTTGGAACCCAGGATTTAATAATAATAATAATAATAATAATAATAATGATAATAAAAAAGTATTTTTACAAAAAGGTCCATGTGATTTTCTGTGCTGTAATTGTGGGCAACATAACTCGAAAACGAAAACCTGATTAAAACCAAACACGGTATTCAAGTTCAGTATCTTCCAAGAATGCGACAAGAAGATTTTCAGGAAAATCTCTCCTCCTCAAGCTACCATTTGCTTGTAACATTTTTGGAAATTTTCGATTTTCTAAAAATGACTCTAACGATTTTGATTGAATGTCATATATTAAAGATGTTTACTGGCAAATAAGATGTATGTCTTGAATTTGTGTGGAAAAGCCTCTGACGTCCTCTTTATTCTGAGTGAGTTGCATAATTGGTAAACTATAAGAGACAAAAACGTACTATACAAAAATGTAGATATTAAAACTTAAGTTATGTCATATACGGTTTTTGTAAAATTAACCACTTCAGAGATATTTCTGGCATCGGTTTCAATTTTGAAATACTTTTCTCAAACCTGAGGTTCTCATCCGTTTCATCTCACTCTTGTTTTACTGCTGGGTAAGGAAAGAGAACAAAATTTCAATGACAATCGCATACCGACAGTTTTTGAAAGATTTGAACCGCTTTAGCCTAGTGTATTCCATATTCCCCTTCTACTTACAAGGAACTAAGTAATAAGACCATTTCTGGTAGTGTTTATTATGTGGATAATCTTTAGTTAGAATAGTTTTTTCAAGAACAAATATAAAGGTCATGAACGGAACACATGACATGTTTTGCATTTTGCGACCTGCAGGGTCTGAGGGGTCCTGCAGTGAGGGTTCTTCGCTGGCGTGTAGCGGAACTACTCATTTAGGACCCGATCTAGTGGCCCCACCAAGGGGAACTGCGGGCGGTTAAGGACTTTTGGATAGGTACGGGCGTCGTCTGATACGCTCGAACTGAAAACGTTAGGTACCCGACCATGTTTGGGCGCGTTGTTATTTGGTTCTAGTCGCCCGTGTCTACCCTCACCCCTACTTCACAGAGGCCATAGTAGAAGCACAAAGAGCCATTTGGCCTATGTGCAGGAAATCCTTACTTTCATCCTACCTTTACCCTTTACAGTTTTGCAGTTTCATTCAGATTCTAAGTTCTCCTGTTATGGATAGCCATGTCGTTATCTGTAGTGCTTAAGAATTTAGAAATTGGTGATGCACGCATCGTTTAGTTTCAGTCTCGGACTTAGTAAATGTCAAACGTGGCTTCTAGCGCACATCAGCAACATATTGAGCAACAATGTAACACTGAAATAGCTGTGGATTTCCTGAATAATAAATTCTAGACTGTTTCTTTGATATGCTGACTGCCATGCTAGACTCCGAATCAGAGGTCCAAGATGCTAATTTGGTTTCTTTAGGCAGCATTATTTTGTACATTCTCTGGAGTAAGGAAGTATGAAAGGAGTGCGAAAGTATGCATGTAAATTTCAGGATAGTCCAAAGATTAATACAAGCAGTAAACGACTGAACACCATTGCCATGAGCAATTGTTCCAAAAGTAAAGCTGTCGTAATGCCCTACGATGCTAAAAGTGGCACAAAAAGTAACAAAAGTGATGAGAGAATACTCTAGGCTAAAGTGAGAGTCAAATGTATTAAACGCTGGTTGCCATGTGGTTGAAATCCGTTTCTATGCTGTGCCAGGAGTTTACAAATCTCCGTGTCAGAAAAGTTATAGTATTTTAAATCTGAAACAAATAACGAGGAATATCTCAGAAATGGTCAATTCCACGAAAAAATGTATATGACATAAATTGTGTGTTTTAACGTGATCTACATTTTTGGTCTCGTAAGGTTTTGTCTACCTCTTTGCAAAATTCAGCAAAATTCATTCAGAATAAAGAGGTTTTAGAGGCTATTCCCAGAAAATTGAAGATACCTACATATTTTATTTGCAATATAATTATCTTTAAGATACGGTATTTTAATCAAAATCGTTAGAGCTGTTTTTGAGAATATCAAAATTTTCGAAATTTTTCCATGTAAAGGGTAGTTTGGGGTTGAGGGATTTTTCTCATAATGTTTAATCACATAGCAACCAGATTTTAAAAGATTTCCCGTCTACTTACAAGGAAGCAAGTAATAAGACCCTTCTGCTAATTTTTTTCGATTAGCATCAAGTTAATAGAAGAATAAACTTTTTAACAATAATTTATTATAGAGATGTAGAAAAAGTCACGTAAATGGAACACATCAGGTATTTCCAAAACTTAAATTTTCTTTGTGCTTACTCAGAGATAGATATGTTCCACTCACATGATTTTCTCTACATTTCTGCAACAAATTATTGTTAAAACGCTCATTTTTCTATTTAATTCATGAATACAGATAGGATAGAGAAGATCATGTGAATGTAACACATTAGATTTTTCTTGATCCAACTTAATAAATCCTAATGAGCAACAGGATTAAATAACTACAAAGAGACAATATCATTTCAAAAGATGAAATTCGCTGAAAAAGATACAAAATTACCAATTCGCGAATGTTTTTGTTTTATCCTAATTGCCGCAATTGTTAGCTTGACGGAACTGCGTAATTTGTGAATGCTAACGAAATTAGATGAATTTCTAATGCATGATTATCATTGTGATATCTGGCTATACAATAACGTGTGTGGCACAGTGATATTTGTTTGGCGCCTCAGGTATAAATTGCCCTAGGAACCTACTTACCCGTGGGAAAGACAAACATCAAGATCATCAGGAGCTGCAGCATGTTCTTCCAGGACTTCCCCATTGTCACAACAAGCACTGCACATACACACGCGCACACCAATTCTTCTTCTTCTTCTCCTCAATAATAGTTCACAATAAGTTCACAATAGAAACTAGCGTTTGAGGTCCTTGCAGGACCTTCTATGGCACCCCATCACGTGACTCACTGCTGAATGTACGTTCGTTTTCCTGCGATTTATGTTTCGGTTAGTCAATAAATCAGCCATGATATATCAACGGCTACAGATTCCTCTCAGCAATAAGCCACCAATTCAATCGCAATAAATCTTGACTCGCTGCGAGGAGAAAAACCTCAAGCGAAGCTGCTGGCGAGATTAAGGGACGGGGGGGGGGGGGGGCTACCAAAGCAATATGCTCGAAAACTTATGCTTCTATCTTTAAATTGTTTTCTGCACTAGTGATTGACAGTTAATTTAATATAAATCATTCATGGTATGCAAAGGTTTCTGATATACTAGTGCATTTCAAATTGAATAAAATTATCAAAAGACATTTATATGTACGTAGTTTCTGCAGTTTACGCTTCCAAATATAGATTCAGAGTCCACAAGAGAAAACTCTTTCAAATATGACGTATTATTACTTATTTATTACAATATTTGAAATTATTTTAAAAGGCATTTTGAATACACGAAGCTCGCGCTCAGGTAAGGAATTTTGAATCCTGGTTCAGTCAAACTTTGATATCATTTGTGCATTCATTTCATTGTCGATATGTCCCAACTATTAAACGACTTTAATATTTACTAATAATTTATTATTTTCAAACTACTTCCAATTCCATATTTATATGTTGCTTGCTATATAAGAATCTTGCAGAAAGTGTGAGATATTTTAAAATGTTTTTTACTTTTTGTGTTCAGAACGTCACGTTATATTAACTCTATAAAATGGCATAGCTTTAGTAATACAAAAACTTGTAAATATAGCTTTTTTATATTGCTTACAATGTCTGCTTTCAGTTTTGAATAACTTATAAACCATTATTATTTCTAAAACAAAATTTTAAAGGGCTTAAAACTTAAATCAAACCCAGTAAAAATATTTCTGTACAGAGAATTTTATATATAAAATTACTCAACCATTTAATTGGTTTCCGAACACAACAAATATAAATGAATTTCGTAAAAACAAAGTACAAGTTGCAATCTTTTCAAAAAATACTTATTGTTTTAAGCTATATTTCAATTCAAGTTTCACTTAAAATTAATGGACATCATATACAAAACTATTTAAGAACAACTGAATCCCAAAATTAGGACCAGCAAGTAAAACAAATTAATTTAAAGTTTAAATTAATTTGTTTTAATGAAACTTGTTTCTTTTTATCTTTCTCCCTAATTTACACAACTACACTTTTAGCACTTTTAATTTCTAGCACGCAGTAGCATTTCTTTTTTCCGCCTCGAATAAATCTTTCAGGACACAATATTTTCTGTTTTTTCTAACAATGGCTTTACTAATAAGATATATGAACTGTAACACTTTACACTTGCAAAAATGCACTTTTTCTTCTGTAAATATTTGGTGTGCGCTTTTAATAGTACTAAAGATCTCAACTTTCAGCCCAGTTTAAAAATATTAATACTTCAAAAACAACAAAGTGTTTTAGATTGAATAGTTAATCGTTTAAACATTTAATAACAGGCAAGCAACATAAAATCCTGAAGACAAGAAGCTTCGTTCTCGAAGAAATAATAACAGCAATTGCTTGCAGACTCGCATCTTTTTATTTACTTATATATTTAAAGCGTATTTAATTAGATTTTCCAGGAAACTTCGCGGAGCCTTACAAAACTCTCTAATCTCGAACTCCTTATTTTTAGAATCTAAACAAAAAATAATAGCAGCACCAAGGTTGTTTATGCAATCAAGTTAATTTGGTATAAACACTTTTCTTTTCTATCCGTTATAATGTTCTTACAGTTATGAGTAAATTACCAGGCATTAGCGATGCACTGTGTTGAAGTAGCGAACTACACCGAAACAAATGAGAGTTAGTTGAAGCATAACCAGGTATCTAATAATAAGCCTTGATCTTCGCAGCCGAAGGAAATGAATTATTATCCACCTCGGGGTGAGCAAAAACTCGTTCAAGCAGCTTTTCTAAGCGGCATCGAACTCAGTGCCACCTGAGCCACAATATAAACTCCAGGTGCTACACGTTTCACACGGCTGAGCTTCGTACACCGTGATTCGTACAGTTCACAAATAGCTCCTGATCACAGTTCTCAGCTTTGGGAATTACTATCATTTTGTACTACACCGTTCATTTAGGAAAGTTCTTGCATACTGCTGGCCACGTGATGGCTGCCCGCAGGCAAGTCTTCGACAGTGGAACCTAAGTTGCAAGGCGAGCTTCTTTGGCATTCACTAATGAATTTTTACACGGCAAAAATAAATTATTGTTCACAGAATGCCGAAATGAACTTGTGCCCAAACTGCAAACAACAAGGTTTGCATCTCAGTAGCTATTTTTAATGTGTATTAGCATGAAGCATAAAAATCTTTCAGATTACATCATGGCAACTTCATAAAAATATAAAAATACGCACTACAGGACAACATTTGATTCGCATTACCTCGCGTTACGTGAAAAGATAAACAAGTCTTTTTGTTCAATGTAATCTAAAGGTTTCTTAAACCGAAACCCAGAAAACAAAACAGTCTGACATTTATTGGTTTATTTTAGCGTTAATTTACATGCAATTTTACATTGTGTGAACAAAATAGTTTACTCAAATAGTGAAAAACCGTTAGGTTACGAATCTTAAGTCGTAAATATTATCTCACTCATAACTTTTAACAGTTACTAAAATGCTTTTAGTAATCACATTTGAAATACTCAACGGTGTCTTTTGTTTTAACAGAAGCATAGTTAAAACACGACGTACAGCTTTTTTTCAAGGCCCCCTTAATATCTGAGAAAATTCATAAAAATATTAGGAACAATATTTCCCAATGTGAGACGATACGATCGATCTGACTAACACTTCGATATTTAGCTGTTTTGTCATGAACTGTGTATAACTTTTATATAATTCTTTACTAACAATTATTGGATGCAATAAATCTTATGTGTAATAATTTCGCGTAAATTATTCGCGTTTCAAAACAATAAATTTACACAAATATGACAACCATATTATAAAGAGTCCAGGTTTTGCAATACTTGTTTAAATTTGAGATTAATTATTTTACTTTTTCTGAATATTTCGTGTTACTGTATAAATCAATAGCGATTATGAGAATAAAGAGTGAACCATAATGTTCTTTACATGGGTGTTTTGGCAATCGGTAACTCTAAGAAAAACGCATAATTTTCGCTATTATGTTATAAGTTACCGATTATTTAGTCAAGTTGAAATAAGCTATCCAATTAAATAAATTGGAGTATAATTACAAATGTGTTTCAGAAGTCAGTTTTTTATGTTAATCTCGTTTGTGTTTGATATATTAGTAGATAGTCATAACATATTAGAACTTTTTTTAACATTTTGTAATTTAATGTATACAGCAAGATTTGTGGAGCAATAAATGGGGTATGACTGATTACGTAACACTAGGTAGCCATCGACTGATTTCCAATAAATCTATGAGAAAAATGGCACGTTAAAAAGTATGTAAAATTTAAAAATTCGTGTTAAAATAGGCTGTAAATTATAAAACAGTGTTGGGAAAGAAGGAATCTAATATCGCGAAGAGTTGAATATCATGGCTGTTTAATAAATCTCACCGCTGCGATGTCAACACTGATGAACACAAGCACGCGAGCGAACGAGCGAGCGAGTACTACCGTACAGTCCGGACACAAGAGAGCAGGTAGCTGCCTGCTGGAGAACTGAGTGTGAGTGGACCGGCGCTTCATGCTCCTGTGTCGGATGCTGCGCGCTGGAGGGGCAGGAGAGGGCGCAACTAACCAATCCGGAGCTGAATGTCAAACCCGCGACCATGTGGAGGAGAACCACTTTAGGAATGAAATTTTGGAAGGGGAAGTGGGTGTATTTTTAGATCGCATAAAAACTTTACCGCTGATTCTCGACGTGTAAGAAGTTCGTGAATAAAATTCGCCTGGCGGGCCTCGAAGCGAACAAGCTCAGTCCGGCATTTCATGCATTCCGGCGTCGAACGACTGAAGGACGAGGTCTGCCTGCATTCATGTTCATTTGATCCTTCCCAAGGGCGTATTGCAACGTAAAGAAACCTCACGGTACTCTCATACCACTTTCCCCGCCCTTTGTCACTCCATAAGTATTCCTTAAAGCTCATTCTTTTATCCCCTTCACATTAATAATAAAATGTTTCCCTAGAACTTCTTTCAAATAATGCATAGGACATATTAAATTTTCATGACTGTCTATCTGGTCTACAAACAAATTATTCTTACAAAAGATTAATCTTTTATCTATAAATGCTAATGAGATAAGTATTACTAAGCATGGTTTTATTGCTAATTTCTTTATAAGTAAAAGGAAAATAAGTAAAGAATAAAGTCTAAAGCGATACTCAAATCTTTTAAAAGCTGTCGCTATACGATTGCTACAGAAATTAGGTTCTCTTTCCATTGTCAGGAATAAAACAAAAGAGATGTGAACGAATGAGGAATTTGCGTTGAAAAAACTTTAAGTATTTTAAAACTGAAACCAATAAAAGGAAGTATATCTGAAGTAGCTAGTTCTGAAAAGAAGTATATGAGATAAATTGTGTCTTTTAACGAGATCTACAGTTTTTGTGCAGTAACTTTTGTGTCTCTTATTTACCAGATGTGCAAAAGTCAGAATGAAGAATCTGGGAATATCCTCAAGAAATTCAGAATATACATTTAATTATCACGGACACATTTTAATATGCGGTATTTTAATCAAAATCGATAGAGCCATTTTTAGAAACTCGAAAATTTCGACAAATGTCTCTTGTAAAGGGTAGTTTGTGGTGGAGTCTTTGTGTCGCATCCTACCAAGTTTGGTATTAAACGAACTTTTCGTTTTTGAAATATGTTGTAAAAAGACACATACACGGACCATTTTCTAAAAATACTCTTTTTCATTTGTATGCCCTCAAAACATGTATTTTCGGTGAAATCTCGGCACAGAACTTTATGTGGAATACAATACCTCCTCTACCTTCCATGTAAATTGAACATATGTGCTAGAGAATGTAGAAAACAACGTAATATTATTTTTGATTGTCATAAAGCAGAATAGCTTATTTTAATTTGCTCATTAATGATGATACAGTAAACTTAACTTAAGGAAACTTAAATATATACAAATAGATATTTAGTAAACGGTTTATGCCATTAAATATTTTGTTTTAAATTATGTATATTAACGACAGCTGCATCTCCTTGTAAGCTTTTGTTTTTTTCAGTTTCCAGCACGCATTGAAGACAACATAGCACTCTATTCGTAAAAACTTAAAAGCTACACGTAATGCTGGGCTCTCAAGCATATGAAATAATAATCAAAGTCACTATAGCCATTTTTGAGGGAGGGCAAAATTTTATAATAATCTTATCCTCTATCCCATGCATCTCAAATGTTGGACTTGGATATTAAACTTAGTATTCATTCAACGCTTCTGTGATTAGTATTGCTCATAAACGCGATCACACGGATTTTTACTTTCTCTACAGTACTATCTACATAGTATATAAAGAAGGAATTGTATTTAATTCACCCAAAAATTCGATACCAATATTTCACCGGAAATACATAATTTGAGACCTCCTGATTAAAAAAACTTCCTTTTAGAAACGTCCATGTGTGTGTGTGTGTGTGTTGGTATTTAAGTTGAGTATCTTCCAACAATGTGACACGAAGATATTCAAGAAAGTCCCCCCCACCCCCAACTACCCTTTACATGGAGAATTTTTCGAAAAATTTGATTTTCTCAAAAATGGCTCTACAATATTTATTAACATGTCAACCTTTTAAGATATCTTCATGTATCATAACAATCGAAATGCATTTCTTGAATTTTCTAAAAATAATCTCTGAAGACCTCTTCATTCTGGATTACTTTTGTTTAACTGGTATACCATAAGAAATAGACAAAAAATGTAGATCTCATTAAAAGCCAATTAATGTTATATACATTTTATGTAGAGTTAACCGTTTTCGAGATATTCCGGATTATTGGTTTCAATTTTAAGCCACTTAAACTTTTCTGGAACGATAAGACATATTTCTTCTCGTTTCTCGTTTTTTTTACTCATGGCAAGCAAAGAGATGGAATTTCAATTATTTCTCATAACAACCGGCTTTTAATGGACTTGGCTATCACTTTATCCTGTGCATTTTCTTATTTCCATTCTAGTTACAAGGATACAAGTAGTAAAATTAATTCTGCTAAGGTTTATCTTGATTAGCATGAGGTAGATAAAAGATTAATCTTTTGAATAAAAGGTTTGTTTGCGGAACAGCTAGAGAAAGTCGTGCGATTTTTCTTTTTCTACTGTTTACTAGTGAAACATAAGAGATAGAACAAAAACTTATTAACAGAAAATCTAGATTCCGTTAAAACGCACAATTTGTCAGATACATTTTTGTAGAGTTAACCGTTTCCAAACAATTCCCTTCACTGGTTTTAATTAAAAACTACCTTAAAAATATTCCAAAACGGTACATCATTTTTCGTTTATATCTCTTTTGTTTCACCTCTAGCCACGCAAAGAAAACCTAATTTTAAAAGATTTGATTCTCATATTACTTTCCTACTTTATATTTAAACTTTTGTAAGAATAGTTTGTTACAGAATAGGTAGCGAAAGTTGTGTGAATGTAAAACAGTTATGTTTTTCTTAAAAGGTTTAAAAATGTTAACTTCTAAAATTAATTATTTTAACATACAAATATATTTTTTGAAAAAGTGCTATTGATGTAAGGATAATTTTCTCCTCTGTAATATTACAATAGATTGCACATTTGGAGAAATTTATGTTGTAAAACTAAATACGCGTGGATCATTTTGAAAGTGTGAAAATGCAGTTTTGAGAAAAATGCAGTTTTATGAAATAGTATGCTAGGAAACAAGTGTATTGTACGATCTATAGATGGCTTTAGAGCCCGAAGTAAGGGGAGGATAGTCAAATGATGATTATATATGCCCAAGTGTCCAGAAAGTATTTGCTATAAAAAATAAATTTTTTGACTGATTGTAGTCCAAATTTCACTCGCAAAGTTCGTAGCTTCCCGGAGGAAGCAATGGAGCGAAGGAGACAGAGAGCAACCAGATCCAGGGCAGTTGTCGGACAAAGGTGGAGGTCCTAACGTCTCCAAATATTATATTTTGCCGCCGGTAAGACTGTCCACATATGCCTCCCCCTCTCGCTGGATGTCCGTCACAGACTGGGCGCCAAAGAAGACAGTTCCGCAATACAAAATCCACTGCCACACATCCCGCCCACTGTCCACCTTCCTGACGTTCGACCCTGAAAGAGCAGGACAATTCGTAGCATTATATTATAATCCACCTCATCATTCCAATCCAAGGTCGAGGTAAAGAAGCCGAGGTCGCTTAAACACGGGTTCGTGAACGGCACACCTGCAGTTGAAATCCCGCGAGGACCGTTTTTCTAAGATTTCCTGTCTTCTTCTTTTTTTTTTTTTTTTAAAGCAAGTCTTCGGCGCTGTATTCCCTTTTTTCCCTTCTTTTTCCTTTTTCTTTTTTTTTTCTCTCAGTTCCCTACATTTACTTTGTTGGTCTATTTATTTTACAATTTTCTTTTTACTTACACATACACAGACATATACACATTTATAAACACACAAACACCCATGCCCAAGGTGGGAATCGAACCTACGATCTCTTGCGCCAAGAAGCACCAAAGCTAAGCATTTTAGCGAACGCAGCCATGGGGACCGGAAAAATCTTTGCTACATGCGAGAAGCGAACCTGCTACCCTCACCAGAGGAGTAACCTATGTTTTGTCACAGCGTTACAGTGAACACGTATTCTTCGTAACTCACAATTACCGGAGACTACCCTTAAATGTTTCCTTTGCAAATCTCCTTTCCCATTATAATGTAATGTCACGGATGACCAGTGTCCTCCGTCTGTGGTGCAGTTTGTAGTAAAACTGAGTTTAACCACCGTTATTAAAAATCTGATGTGTTCATTTCACATGAGTTTTCTCCTATTCTACAGCTAATTATTATTCTTCTAGATCTCATTTCTTATTTCATCTTAAGGTAGAACAGAAATAGGAAGCAATGCTATGTTCTAAAAGCAGCTAAGTAATTACGTTGAAATTCAGTTATTTTCGTATGGCCAGGAATAAAAATAAAAGAAAAACGATTGACGACTTCCCATTTGAGAAAAGCATAAGTATTGGCAAATATAAACCAATAACAAGCTATATCTTGGTAATAGCTAACTCCACAAAAAACGTATTTGAGATAAATTATATTTTGACGAGATATACACTTTTTGTACAGTAAGTTTTTGTCTTACGGTTTACCAGTTATGTAAAAGTCATTCAGAATAAATAGGACTCAAGGGGCTTTTCTCAGAGAATTCAAGATATATATTTCATTTGTTATGAAAATAATTAAACATCTAATCGTTTAATCAAAATCGTTGAGACATTTTATGAGTAAATCTAAGTTTCGAAAAATGTTATATTAGTTTGGGATGGGAAATTTTCCTTAAAACCTTCCTGTCGCATCTTAGGAAGATGCGGAACATAAATGACAAGTTTGATATTTAACTTTCCGTTTTTTGGATTATGCTGTTCACAGATATACGGTCATATCATCCACACGCCAACCATTTTCTAAAAATATTTTCTTTTTATTTAGGGGACCACAAAATGTGTATTCTCAGTGTAATCTCAGCATCAACTTTTGAGTGGAATGCAACTACTTCTCTACCAATTATATAGGTGGTAGAGAAAATAAAAAGAAGCAGAGACCTCCCGAATGCAAGCCCCACACATTACCTATCGGTGGGAATAGGTTAAGATACTAATGTGATGATTGTGCTCATAAAATAGAAATACAAAGCAAAACTGACACTTTCCCCCACTGTAATTATCTCAGAGAACACATCTCGTGAAAGCTGATCGAATCCCTTTTTAATTTGCCTTCATTTTTTTTTCCTTTCCTTTTTGTCATTACTTTTTTATTTTACAGCCTCCTTTACATACAGTCATATGGGGCTTTGTCTTCAGCGGTAGCTAATGGTGATATTACTTTCTCTACACATACTATGTACATAATATGTAAAGGAAGTATTGTATTCCACCCAAAAATTCAATACCGATATTTCACCGGAAATATACGTTTTAAGGTCCCCTGAGCATTTTTAGAAAACGGTTCGTGTGTCTGTGGTCAGCATAGCTCAAAAACTAAAAGACCGTTAAATATCTAACTTGGTATTTAAGTTTGATATCTTCCAAAGATGTGACACGAAGATTTTTAAGAAAATCCTCTCACACCAAATAACCCTTTATATGGAAAAATTTTCGACATTTTTGTTTTTATCTAAAATGGCTCCAAGAATTTTGAATAAAATCTCTTATATCTAAGATATTTATATGACAAAATGAATATCTTGAATTTTCTGGAAATAGACTCTGAAGAGGCTAATTTGAATAACTTGTAAACCGTAAAAGATAAACAAAAACTTACTACACAAGAAAATGTAGATCTACTTAAAACACACAAGTTATGCAATATACGTTGTTTTTTTTCGTGAAGTTGGCTGTTTTCGATATATTGCTTGCTATTCTTTTCAGTTTTGTAATAAAACGTTTCTCATACGGTAACTTGTCAACTCATGGCCAGGTAAGAAAACAGGTTCCAATCCCATAGCAACCTCATTTTAAAACATTTCACTGTCGGTTTGGCCTAGTGTATTCCCTTATATACCTTCTACTTATAAGGAAATAAGTAATAAGATCGTTTCTGCTACTGTTTATTTAGATTAGCATGCAGTATATAAGACGAATAAACGTAACAGTAATTTGTTACACAGATGTAGAGAAAGTCATGTTTTTAACGTTTGTTTTGTTCATTTTCCTACAAAAGAGACTCATATTACCTCCCACAATCAAACTTCCAAGTTTAGCGGAGGTTATGGAATTACAATTAAAGAAAAATACTCAGTCCCAGCCGGCGTTAAGAAGCCAGATCGATCAGAGGCAATGCTTATGGTCAATTAAATGTCGAAAAACTATCATCACGCATTTTTTTACTGAAGAAAACATTATAATAATTATTTGAAAATGTTTACATGGTAGTACACACAAAATTCGAGATTTCACTGGAAATACGCGTTTTAGGGCCATCTGTACAAAACAAACATTTTTTAGAAAAAGATCCGCGTGTGAGAGTCCGTGTCCCCGTATGCTTGTCAACACGATAACTCAAAAACAAAAAGTCGGTGGAATACAAACCTTGGTATTTAAGTTTGGTATCTTCCAAGGATGCGACACGAAGATTTTGAGATAAATCCGCCACCTCAAACTGTCCTTTACATGGAAAATATTTCGAAATGTTTTATTTTCTCAAAATTGACTCAACGATTTTGATAAAAATACCACATATTAAAGATAATTAAATGACAAATAAAATGTATATCTTGAGTATTCTGGGAATAGCCTCTGAAGTCCTTTTTACTCTCAATGAATTTTGTATAACTGATAAACCATAAGTGATAAGACTAAAACTAAGTACACAATATAGATCTTGTTAAAACACACAATTTATGTCAAATACTTTTTTTTGTAGAGTGTATCATTTGCGAAATGTTCCTTGTTATTAGTTTTGTTTTCATACGGGAATTTGTGAACTTCTGGTCATGCAAAGAAGCGAATTATAATTACATAGCAACAGCTTTTTAAAGAGTTGACTATCGTTTTAGCCTAGTGTATTCCCTTATTTCCCTACTACTTATAAGTAATTAATACAACCATTTCTGCTAATGTTTATCTCGAATAGCACGAATTAGAGAGAAAGATCAGCTTTTGTAAGAATAATCTGTTGTAGAATACTAGAAAAAGTCATGTGGATGGAACACATAAGAATTTTTCAATTATTTCTTTTTGTATGATGTGTTGAACGCCCGGCTTTACTATAGGCAGCACTAGAAAATTGATTATACTTCATTCTCTGTGTACGTTTCTGTTATTGTAACAAAAACTCTGTTTTATTTCAAACAAACAACAGCAGGCGCACGTGCAAACCACCGCAGGTGTTACAAACTCACTCAGGTGAATGAATGAATATTGAAATGTCAGTATGCATACATTGATATTCATCAATCGCACGAGTCCGTACATGGTTTTGCAATAGAAAAATAGCAAGCAATATTAAAAAAATAAATAAATAAATAAAAGAGTAAACACGAAAATAAAAGGCCAAGATATTCAAATATAGCAATTAAAATTTGCAACACAGAATAAACCGTATTCAGATGTATTAATATACCCTATTATAGTAGAAAAATACGCTTAAGAGAAATATATACACACAATACTAACACAACAAAACAATGACCGAAAAGTATGACATAAAATATATGTAAAACATGATAATCACTTTTGTTTAATTCTTCTTCCCCCTTCGCTATTAATTACCAGCCTTCTCAGAACTCAGCTGTCTTGCCTTAAGTAGAAATTTACCTAGCCCACCCGCATCTTCCGTGCCTGTCAGTATCGTCCCACATACCCTAACTCTCCATTTGCGGTGGTAAAGTAACAATGCGCGGCCTCGGCGTCAAAGAATGTTCTGATAGCACACGTGTCCACTCGCAAAGGTGTAGGAATCACAAATTCGATGTTAAAAGAACTTGCCACCGGCACACGTGTCCTCTAACGCAGGTGGAACAATGGATGCCAACAATCAATGATTTACGAAGCAACCTGTTCAAACGCATTCGGCGATTACGGTCGCAGGGCGCAGACGCATTATATAGGACTCACAATCCAGTGCCTGGTGTCAGATGCCTGTTGAGGAGCAGAGTCTTTAGATCAGAGGGAGTACTCAGGACAGGTGATCACCCTGATGTCTGGTATGAAACATGATATGAAATGACTGAAAGGAATGAAAGGAAATATCATTATGTAGCAATTGGTAGAATGAACAGCGGGGCAAACCGGAAAATCTGGAGAAAACCCGCCCAGACGCCGCCTCCTCCACAATAAATTGCACTTGCCCTAGGATCTAATTCGGGCCGCTTACCACTCTCGGTATTGAATTTTTGATTACAATATAATATCTACCTTCTAAATACACTACGTACATAGCTGGCGAGAGAAATAAAGATGTACTTATTAGGTACAGAAGGTATTGTATTCCTCCAAAAACTCGATAGCGGAAATACATGTTTTAAGGATATATGAGTAAAAAATTATTTTTAGAAAAACGCGTGTGTGCCTATGCGTAGGAGGACAGCAGAACTCAAAAGCGAAAAGTCGGCTAAATACCAAACTTAATACTTAAGTTTAGGATCTTCCAAGGATACAAGATGTTCAGGAAAATCCCCCATCTTAAACTACTCTTTAGATGGAACATTTCCCGAAATGTTCGATTTTCTAAAAATTGGCTTTAACGATTTTGATTAAAATTTCGTATATTAAAGATATTTACATGGCAAATATAATGTAGGTATATCCTAAATTTCTTGTAATATCCCTTAAGGTTCTCTTTATTCTAAATGACTTTAAACTAGTAATCTATAAAAGATAAACAAAAACTTGCTACACAAAAAGTGCGGGTCGTTAAAACACAATTTATATAATATAGTTTTTTCCCACACCATTTCTGAGACATTAGTTTGAATTTTAAAATACTTAAAATTTTCTCAAACGGGTAGTTCTCAGCCGTTTCATCTCTCTTTTATTTGACTGCTGGCTATGGAAAGAGAAGAGAATTTCAATGCCAATTGCATAGCGACATCTTTTAAAAGATTTGAATGCCGTTTTACCCAAGTGCATTCTCTATTTCCTCCCTACTTATAAGGAACTAAGAGATAAGACTATCTCTAGTAATGCTTTTCTCGATTAGCATGATGTAGACAAAAGAATAATATTTTGTAGAATAGAAAGTTTGCAGAGCAGAATAAGTATGGAGCACATCACGTTTTCGAGGTAAATTTGATATCTGTAAGGCATATTAGTAAAAGAATTAACAATTCACACGTGCACAAATTTTCTTTACTTATGGTATACGATTCATATGATGAAATAGTTTTTTGTGTTTTACATTTTTCTGAAACATTGTGTTTACAGATATTACTTTCTCTACACGTGCTATGTACATAGTGTACAGAGACGGCATTGTATGCATCCAAAAATTCGATACCGAGATTTGGGTCCCCCTGAATAAAAAAAAAGCATTTTGAGATACAGGTTCGTGTTTGTTTGCGCGTGCGCGTGTGTGTATGCCTGTGTGTAGTGTGTCTATGGACAGCATAGCTCAAAAACGAAAAGACCGTTAAATACCAAACTTGGTATTTTCCAAAGATGCGACAAAAAATTTTGAGAAACACACACCATCCTATAGAAAAATGTTCGAAATTTTTTATTTTCTCAAAAATAGCTGTAACGATTTTGATTAAAATATCGTATATTAAAGATATTTACATGACAAATAAAATGCATATCTTGATTTTCTGTGAATAGCCTCTGAAGACATCTTTATTCTCATTGAATTTTGCTGAATTTTGTGTAACTGATAATTGTAAGAGGTAGACAAAAACCTACTACACAAACATGTAGATCATGTTAAAACACACAATGTATCACATATTCGTTTTTTCTTGGAATTGACCATTTCTAAGATATTCCTTGTTATTGTTTCAGATTCAAAATACGTTAACGTTTCTCACACGGAAAGTTGTAAACTCCTGACCCTGTATAGAAACAGATTTCAACCACATGGCAAACAGCTTTTAAAAGATTTGACTATCGTTTTAGCCGAGTGTATTCCCTTATTTCCCTTCTGCTTACAAGGAAGCAAGTAATTAAGACAACTTCTGCTAATGTTTATCTCGATTACGATAAAGTAGATAGAAGAATAAGCCTTTTTAACAAGAATTTGTAACAACTATATAGAAAAAGTCGTGTGAATGGAACACATCAGGTTTTTTTAATTTGCAGCCCTATCTCTCGACTTGCATGTTTCTGATTTTACGTCTATAGAAATTGCAGATCAAAGCCAGTCCATGTAAATGAACGTAACAAAGGTTCTAATCCCGCATATTTCTTGCGAGTGACTGCGATATATAATCAGCTAGTAAGCGGTAGTTTGGTACACGCGCTATAACAGATGGAAATCAATGCAAATATCGCTTGATGAGGTAATATTTTATTTTGAAAACTGCTGCTTGTTAGGCCACTATTTGTGAATGTAAATTTGGACTGACACACAAACAAGGGCATGGCGTAGCTAATATAGCGCTTGTTCATTCAATAACTGCTGCAATAAACGCCCCTCCCCGTTTTATTAACCCCTCGTTAATAGCTACGAGGGAATTTTATTTTCTACGAAATTAACTCCTGTATTGTTGCTGTTGCGCTAAAGATACAAAGTCGACATTAACACACATTGATTCCGCAATAAACAAAACTCTTGCCATCAAACAAAATTGTTAATCAGCATCACAAATGGCCTTCTTTTTCAGTTAGCGTTCTGACGAGTGAATATTAGTGCTTTTTTTTCATTAACTTTACGGCCCACGAATTAGTTCTATACAGCTGTGTTCATTAAAATGATCAATGTGTAATTTTATAATGATTGTGGAACATGCATTCAGGCTTCTGGCCAGCGACAGCCCTGTTAAACGCTAAACCTGAACTTATTTCAGTGACGGGTTGATCCCAAGTGGGATTTTTGGTAAGCGAGTTTTCTATGGGTCCCCCGGTTTCCCCCACCACTCATTCCACCAATTGCTCCATCACCACCTTTCCTATCATCAGTTTCGCATACATTTCGTATCATCCATTCCATGTTCATGCTACGGGCCGACCACTCGTAACAGATTCTCCATTCCATGTTTTCATAGCCGTTGGCTCCCCAACAGGCTTCTGACCCCTAGGCATTGGCCTGTAAGTCCTAGGGAGGAGTCAGTCCTACAAATACGGGGAGGGTAAGCAGATTATGAAACGAAACATTTCATTATATTCAGCGCAGATATTAGATGTACCAGTAAGCAAATGTTACGAGATAAATCAAGAAATTTTGTGGTACAAGGGTCTAATCATTTAGTTATTACTTTCTCCGCCTATTTACGTAGTGCATAGAGAAGATATTGTATTCCACCAAAAAATTCAATTCTGAGATTTCACCGGAAATACATGTTTTGAGAGCCCCTGAATCAAAATAAATATTTTTAGTAAAAGTCAGTGTTTGTTTGTGTGTGTGTGTGTGTGTGTCTGTCTGTAGACAGCATAGCTCAAAAACGAAAAGTCGTTATATACCAAACTTGGCATTTAAGTTTAGTATCTCCCAAAGATGCGACACGAAGATTTTCAAGAAAATTCTCCATCCCAAACTACCCTTTACATAGAAAAATTTTGGAAATGTTTAATTTTCTCAAAAATGGCTCTAACGATTTTGATTAAATTAACGTATATAAAATAAATTTACATGAAAAATGAAGTATTTATCTTAATTTTTCTGGGAATAGCCTCTGAAGAGCCCTTTATTCTGAGTGAATTTTACTGTTTTTGCATGACTGGTTCCCGTAGGAGATAGACAAAAAACTTAGATCTCGTAAACATACACTCTTTATTTCATATTCATTTTTTTCGTGGAATTTACCATTTCTGAGTTATTCCTTGTTATTGATTTCAGTTTTAAAATACTTTTAACTTTTCTCACAGAGAAATTTGTAAACTCCTGACTATCAAACACATGGCAACTAGCTTTCAAAGGATTGGATCATCGCTTTAGTATATTCAATTATTCCCCTTCTACTTATGAGGAAACCAGTAATAAGATAATTTCTGCTAATGCTTATCTCGATTTGCGTGAAGCAGATAGAGCATGTTTTTAACAATAATTTGCTGCAGAGATGTAGAGAAAGCCATGTGATTGGAACACTGCTGATTTTTTCTGAATATTTCAAGTCAAGGTGCAGTTATACACAAGTTGAATAATGGATTACAATACATTTTATTTGTTAATGGATTATTATTGAAATATAATTTGAATGAGGATTTAACTGTAAATTTATAAAGATTGTAACATTATGATAAAATTATATTCAACTCAGGATATTAGATGTACCAGACAGCAAATTTTACGAGATAAATGAGAGATTTAATGAGCAAGAGTCTAAATATTTAGTTATTTTTGTACGTGATATTAGCAATTGCATATTTATTCAGAGATATTTTCCTATCAATGAATTGTTCTGTGAAATATCCTCTAAGTGTTCCATTCACATCACTTTCTCTAGCTGCTCGAAATACAAGCTATTCTTACAAAAGATAATTATTTCATTTACATCATAATAATCAAAATAAACATTAACAGATAAGGTCTTATTATTTCCTTCATTGTGAGTAAAAGGGATATAAGCAATATATTAGGCTAAAGAGGTAGTCAAATCTTTTAAAAGCTGGTCTTTATGTGAAACAATTGAGGTTCGGTTCACTTTGCATAGTCCCGTTTGAGAAAAGTTAGACAGTTTAAAACTGAAACCAATAATAAGGAATATGAAGAAACGATCAACTCTACAAGAAAGAAATATATGACAAATTCTGTGTTTTAAAAAAATCTGCATTTTATGTGTTAAGTTTTTCCTCTCTCTCTCTCTTACGGTTTAACTGTTATGCAAAATTATGCAAAACGCATCCAGACTAAAGAGGTATTTAGAAGTCAGTCCATGAAAATTAAAATAATAAATTTTATTTGTAACGTAAATATCTTTAATATTTGGTATTTTAATCAAAATCGTAAAAGTCCTTTTTGAGAAAAACAAAATGTTCCAAAATGTAATCATGTAATGGGTAGATTGCGGCGGGAATTTTTTTTTAAAATACTCGTGCCGCATTCTTGGAAGGTACTAAACATAAATTGGTACCAATTTTGGTTTTTAACGGTCTTTTCGTTTGTGAACTATGCAGTCACATACATATACAGAGACCTCTTTCTTAAAATGCTTTTTCGGACTCAGGAACCTCAACACATATATTCCCAATGAGATCTCTATGTTGACAATACCTTCTCTACTATATTAAATGCAAATGCGTGTTAGAGAAAGTGAAAAGAATTTGTTAAGATTAAAATAAAGTGAATGTACATGAAACAAAATCAGCTAAACAATCGAAAAACTGCTTTCCATTATCATCTTTATAATACAATATTATACAATAAAACCTGCCTAAACTGGATCCTCTATATGCCGCAAACCTAGACAAATGGAAAATAAATCTCGAACGGAGGTATTTCCGGTGTTAAATAATATTCTAACCCGGAAAACTACCCAACGTGGAAACGGAATAATTTTCGGGAACGTTTGTATAAACAACTGAACGGATAATTATACGCATAATAAATTATATGTGCAACATTTTAAAGTGATAATCATTCATTATGAACGCAAATATATTTGCACGGAAGTTTTAAGAAACATGTATGTTAATTCAAGATGCACAGAGCGTTTTCTTGTGAAAGTCGAGACATTGTTTTTTGTCGAAAAATTCCGTTATTGTAATTCAATGCTATTACATTTTACTGTATTTTGTTTTATTAATACAACCTTTTGTAAAACTGAAACAATAATTCCGGAAACAAAATACCGGAGTGATTGCGTTCCATTCGAGTATTCGAGTTGTGCTCTGTCATTATCGTAGGAATAAAATTGCTCTTCTGTTATATTATATTCTCTATCTATGGAGAAAAGTCACTGGAAACATATGTTTCGACTCTCCCTGAATCCAAAAAAACATTCTTACTTTCTCTTGCCCCGTATGTACAATGTACATAGGGATAGAGAAGTATTGCATTCCACCCAAAAATTCGATGTCGAGATTTCACCGGAAATATAAGTTTTAGGACCCCCTGAATCCAAAAAAAAGCATTTCCAGAAAAAGGTCCGTGTGTGTGTGTGTGTGTGCCCGTGTGTCTGTGAACATGATAACTCTAAACAAGTAGCTAAAATACCAAACTTGATATTTAAGTTCACTATCTTCCAGTAATAAGAACATTGTGGTGAATACCTCGATTAATAAGGTGCAGAAAGAAGAATAATCTTATGTAAGAAGTTTGTAGAACGGCTAGAGAAAGTCATGTGAGTGTAACACATCAGATTTTTAGAAGAAGCTCCATGTGTGTATGTGTGTGTGATTGTGGACACCATAGCACATGGTGTGTACCAATCACATGACTTTCTCTATATCCCTGCAACAAACTATTCTTAAAAAGCTTATGCTTCTATTTAGTTCATGCTAATCTAGAAAAATTAGCAGACATAGTCTTATTACTTTCTTCCTTGTAAGTAGAAAGGAAATAAGGGAGTAGCATAGGTTAAAGCGATAGTCAAAAGCTGGTTACTATGTGACTGAAGCTCCTTTGTATGGACATGAGTTGACAAATTCCTGTAAGAGAAAAGTTAAGATTTTCGACCCTGAAAACAAAAAAAAAAAGAATATTTAAAAAACGATCAACTCCAAGAAAAAAATGTATACAACATAAATTGTGTGTTTTAATGTGCTTTATATTTTAGTGTGGTCAGTTTTTGTCTATCTCTTACGGTTTAACAGTTATACAAAATTCCGGAAAATTCACTCTGAATAAAGTAGTCTTCAGAGGCTATTCCCAGAAAATTAAAAATATTCATTTTATTTGTCGGGTAAATGTCTTTAATATACGATATTTTTATCAAAATCGTTAGAGCCATTTTTTACAAAATCAAAATTTTCGAAAAAAGTTCCATGTAAAGTGTATCTTGGGGTGGGGGCATTTTTCTCAAAATCTTCGTGTCGCATCCCTGGAAGATACTAAACTTAAATACCAAGTTTTGTATTTTAGCGAGTTTTAGTTTTAGAGTTATCGTGTTCACAGACACACGGACACACACACACACGGACCTTTTTCTGAAAATACTTTTTTTGGATACAGGGGACCCTAAAACATATATTTCCGGGGAAATCTCGGTATACATTTTTTTGGTGGAGTGCAATACATTATCTATACACTATGTACATAGTGTATATAGAGAAAGTAAAAATGAAAAGCCAAACTTGGTACTTATTTATGTTTAGTAACTTGAAAGAATGCGACACGGAGATTTTAAAAAAAAAAAAAATTCCCCCACCATATATATATGGTGGGGGAATTTTGTGTGTGTGTGTGTGTGTGTGTGTGTGTGTGTGTGTGTGTGTGTGTGTGTGTGTCTGAAAACAGCATAACTCAGAAGCGAAAAGTAGGTTAAATACCAAATTTGGTATTTAGGTGACACGAAAGATGTGACAAGAAGATTTTAGAAAAAATATCTCTACTGTAAATTACCTACCCTCTACATGGAACATTTGCTTTCTCAAAAATTACTTTTATTTTGATTAACATTCCATTATATATACAAGATTAGAGATATTCTATATGACAAAATTATATCTTTAATGTCCTGGGAAGTTCTCTTCATTCAGAAAGAAGTTTGATAATATTGTTTAACTGGTAAATGTTAACCGATAGATGAAAACGTACTATACAAAATCGTAGATAGCATTATAACACACTGTTTGTTCCAAATAATTTTGTGGTATTAGTCATTTTCGAAATATGCGTTATTAATGGTTCAAATGTTTCTGTTCTTTTGTAAGTCGTTTACAGTCCTTTCGCTATTCAGTTGTTTCTCGCTGTTGAGTGGAAAGAGTATGGAATTTTAAGGCCATCATACCAGGTGGTCCAACTGTCCCGTATTTGATGTGTAAAGAAATTTCTCCGTGCGTTAAAAGAGTTGCAGAACTCAATGGGATATTTCAAATTAAAACTCCCAAGAGGAGAACTGGCCTGAGCGACTTTCGTTTTACCCTTCTAAGCTTATCAGCGGAGACGATGAGCGCTGAGACGGGTAGAAGCGCTGTGTCTTCATAAAGTCCGACCACATCAGAGGGAGAAAGGAGGAGAATGATACCAAAGAACAGAAAATGGCTACAGTAACTTGTTTTATTATTTACTTTTTGACAAGAGGTTACAATTTGTCATTAAAATAGCACACGGAATACCTCTATTTTGGACATGTGAATGCATTAAATTATATTTTTCTTCTTCTTTTCTTTAATTCTATTTTATTTCACGTCACTTTAATAACTTAGTCATATTGTGACGGAACTGTTCGGTAATATGCCTCATTGATGGTATGTGGTCTTTTAAGGTCTCATCCACGAGCCACTACCTTCGCTCCGCGCCAGCCAGATGGCGATAGGGGGTCATCCAAACTAGCTGCATTACCATCCGATGGCAAAGTGCAAATAGCTATAGATTCACACCATATCTACCACTTAGTTCCGCCACAAACGGATGGGGTTAGGGTGGCATATAGCCTACTGCTTATTCCATCTGTAGTTAAGTGACAGTGCAGTCGCAATTACAATTTATTTTCAGTCTTGCTTGTTTTAGACTGAAGGTGAACTTTGGGTAGTGGTATTAAACATCCAATACAGCATTACCTTGGCGATAGAGGGAAACCTAGCCAGGCTAGTTGGCTCGTGGGATTTGAACCTAGGATCTCCCGAATGCGGACCACAAACATTACCGTCTGAGTCTTCCGTTCAGTAATTTTCTTTTATTTGTGCTTGAAATTTTCCATTTATACATTCCAGTTTTGAGAACGTAGGAATTGGTTCCAATCAAATAAAATTTTCCCCTCTAACCAGGTATTGAATGCAAGACCTTTTTTTTTTTTTTTTTAATTTACAATTCCGGAATATTGTCTGGGCTGTATTCCCTTTCTATTTTTCCCTTTTTCCCCATTTCCCCCAATTTTCCCAACATTTCCTTTCTTTATTTGATTACCGTTTTACATCTAAACACACACATTCAGACATTTACAAACACAGAAACACCCATGCCCAAGACGGGACTCGAACCCACGACCTTAGGCAACACGAGACACTCCCGCATACACTTTTTAAAGTCGGAGAGAGCCATAGTGATCCTTCAGTTGCCTTACCTCGTGGCCGTTCCCTAACTCTGTTGTCATTTCGTCTCGTGCATGGCTACAGCACCAAAACTCTTAGTCGCTTGGCGGGAACTCTTCTCCTAAATCATCTTCATCGTCAGCTTCATTTTTATCGTTGCTTCTAATGTCAAACTCACTGTCATCGTCACTGTCATTATTATTAATTATATTTACAATTACACTAGGATTACTCGGGGCCAACTGAAACTGCACTGAGGAATGTATGTTACATCTTGCAACAACGATGACACGCTTCTTTTCAGCTGAGACTGCACAGTTTAGTAACTGTGAGGCGACTAAAGTCGGGGAGATCCATAGTGATCCCTGACAGCCAGCGCACAGTCTCAGCTGATAAGAGGTGTGTCTGTCTCTCTGCCAAGAGATTCATGCTACGCAAACAATAATGTCAGCCTTATTGCAAGACGCATTTATTAATTGACGCGAGTATCCACCTGTACGCGCTATATTGCTTTGCTACAGACTTTTTAACGTGTTATAATGTACTCAGCCGTGTGCTAGTATGCCAATGATTTAGTTTGAAAATGGCTTGTTGTCCTGTTGCAGCCGTGTATAGGACGAAGTGGCAACAGTGTGACAGAGTGGCCACGAGATAAGCAACTGTCATGGATCACTATAGATCTCTCTGACTTTAGCGATGAAGGTACACTTACACGTAGGTATGATAGTATAACGTCTGTTTCACACAACTTTTCCTGTTGTCTCTTAACTGTTATGTGACTTCACTTCTCACTGACTGCCGTGTTAGAAAAATTAAACTGAGTTTTATTTATAGACACTTTTTACTGTCCCGTTCTATTTTGGACGTGAAGGACCGCTTAATTTTGCTCAGAGATCATTTTATCAGGCTTGAGGTTCTTTTACCTGCAATAAATCTACGACATGGGACCAACAGCTTTCCTTCCCTTCCATAGGAAACCATTCTAAGGATTTTTACGCCGCAAAAAACATCCATCGCCCTCCTCCGGGTTTGAATCCTCGACTTTGGGAACCAGAGGCTTGTATGTTAACCCAAGACTACGGAGGACATCTGGCGTGGTGTGGTTGTGCGGTATAAAATATTTTCTTATTTAACACGAATATTTTCGTTAATATATCCAAAAATATTGTCAAACTTACATTTTCATAGCTACATAAATCAAATATATTATGTAAAATTCTGATGTGTCCCATTCTCATGGCTTTTCTACATCTCTGCGACAAATTATTGTTAAAAAGTTTATGCTTCTACTTACTTCATGCTAACCAAGAAAAAATTTGCAGAAATACCATAATTTAAAGCTGGTTGCTATGTGACTACAGTGCATTTGTTTGTATGGACAGGAGTTGACAAATTCCTATATGAGGAAAGTGTGTTTTTCATAGCTGAAACAGAAGACAAGGAATATCTCAAAAACGATCAACTCCACGAAAAAAAAAAAATTCTGTATTATTTGCCGCATCGCGAATTCACCAATCAGAGGAATAATATCACTCATCTCTGATTACAACTGTATTATTTCAGTAGTAACACGTACCTCCCCTCAAAAAGAGAAAAAAAATCTGATATGTACCATTCACATTACTCTCTCTAGCTAATATACATATAAAATAGTCTTTCAAAAGATTACTCTTTTATCGAGTTAATGCTAATCGAGATAAACAGTAGCAGAATTGTACTTATTACTTGCTCTTTTGTGAGCGGAAGAGAAATAAAGGTATATGCAAAAGCAATACTCAAATCTGTGGCTATGTGAAACAATAGAAGTTCGGTTCCCTTTACATGACCAGCAGTAAAACTAGAGAGATGAAACGAAAGGAAGTTTTTTGTTTGAGAAGAGTTAACGAAGCTTAAAATTGAAACCAGCAGCAAGGAATATTGATAACGGTCAACTCCACAAGAAAAATGTATATGACATAAATTGTGTGTTTTAACGAGATCTACATTTTTGTGCAACAAATTTATGCCAGCAAAATTCACCCAGACAAGTTTTCACAGCCTATTCCCAGAAAATTCATGATATGCATTTTAAATGTGACGTAATTATCTTTAATATGTGGTGTTTTAATCAAAATCGTTAAGGCCATTTTTCAGAAAAGCAAAATGTTCAAAACGTTTTCCATGTAAATAGTATTTTGGCTTGGGGAGGGGGGATATTTCTAAAAAACTTCGTGTCGCATCCTTGGAAGATACTAAATATAAATACCAAGTTTGGTATTCAAAGGTTTTTTTCGTTTTTGGGGTGTGCTGGCCACACACAGGTATTTTTCTAAAAATGCTTATTTTGGACTCAGGGGACCTTAAAACATATATAATCGAATTTTTGGATGAATTCAATACCTTCTATAGCGATGTACATTGTATGTACAAACGTGATAGAGAAAGTAAAAATGGGTTCGAAATATTTGCTTAACTCAGCTAGAGAACATTACAGAAGTATTTGCGGTTACTGTGAAGATTCTCAGATCAAATTCTGTTGTCACGGTCTCCTGTAATGACTTGCCTGTTTCTCCCAACAAACATATAGACAAACAAAAGACGAACAACCCGCACTGAGATGGCATTTGACAACTGCGTACGAACCTGGCGGCCGTTTAACGTTGCCCTTGGTGTCAAGATGAACAAAGGAACACTTTCACCGGCTGCCTTAAGGCGCCGATGTATCGAAGTTATTTCCGATTAATTTTGTATTCTGTTAACACCCTTGGGTTCATCGCAACACAAGGAGAATCTCTCACAAGACTAGAGGCGTAAAGCCATAATGGAAGAGCCAAAGTTGTGTAATATACAACTCCCAAGGGTACAGGCCTCTACCTACTCCATCATGTTGACTTAATATCGGAAAATCTATCACGGCATCCTTCGCGTTACATACCAAGGGTTTTATACCAGTACAGCGTCGATAGGTAATCAATGAGTTTCGGGCATAAAGTGCTATTATCGAAACGTTTTGAAATAAAAAGACAAATTAATGATTCCAATAATCGAAAAACAATAATTGCGTTTGCAAATTTTACTTTATTAAAATACATACACAACTGAAATGCAGGCTCGCGAACACTCACGCGCACTACGCTTCCTCTTTGCATTAATGTAGAAATTCTTTACTAGTATCTCTTTCTCTTTGCTTCTCTCTCTCTCGTTCTCCTCTGTTACCCGCCTCTCGCTCTTAGAACATTTAAACCAAACCAAGGAATATCTCACAAATGGTTTATCCCACAAAAAATTAGTATTTGACATAAACTGTGTGTTTCAAAGAAATATGCATTTTTTGTGTAATACATTTGTGTGTGTGTGTCTCTCTCTCTCTCTCTCTCTCTCTCTCTCTCTCTCTCTCTCTCTCTCTCTCTCTCTCTCTCTTCCGAAGAAAAACCATCCAGATGCTATTCCCAAAAATAACTGTATGTTTTATTTATCACGAAAACGTATTAAACATATGGCATTTTAATCAAATTAGCTTCAACCAATTTTGAGAAAAACACTTTTTTTTAGAGTAAACAGTAGTTTAGGGTTTTTATTGCAACCGCCCCGCGCGCGCGCGCGCGCACACACACACACACACCATTTGCTAAAAATTCTGTCGAATATTGCGTGGAATGCATTTGTACCTTCTCTACATACGATATACAATTTAACGTAGTGATGAGAGTAAAACTGCATTGAGATGGTTGTACTTTGTACTTTATTTTATCATATTTATTTACTTGTTTATTAGCCTGTTTCATCCCTTAAGAGAGGAAGATTCCTTAGGGAGCTAATCCAATGAGTACATTTCCTTCTGGACACAATTTTACAATGTTGGCATATAAAGGAAGTTTATTGCTAATTAGTATGTTAAAAGCTAACATTCTCACAAATAGATTCTTTCTCGATTACATCAAGTTACAGTTCTTGACAGAGTTTCCTCTCTCTCTTTTTAATCTTCGTCTCAACTAGAAGCCCAGTTTAAGAAATAAGCATGCGGAATGACTACTTTCAAATCAGAAACTAACCAATCAGTATGCTATCCAGCATCCAATCAGGGCAGCGCATTGCTCCGCCTAATTGTCTATCTGTTGCTGAGGTCTCAAGGTCATACATTTCTTTTCATTCTTGTTTTCTTGGTTCATAAATATTTAAAAAGAAGTGAAAAAGCAATAGTTTAGTCTCTCTACCACGTACCATGTATAGTAGGTAGAGAAGGTATTGTATTCCATCCAAAAATTCCATGTCAAGATTTCACCGAAAATATGTTTTGAATCCAAAAAAGTAAGGATCTGTTTGTGTTAACAGCATAACTCAAACATATCAAGTTGGTTATACCAAACTTGGTATTTAAGTTCACATCTTTTACGGATGCGACACGAAATTTTTCAAAAGAATCCCACCCCCACACTACTCCTTAGATGAAATATACTTTGAACTTTTTGATTTCTCAAAAATGGCTAAACGATTTTGATTAACGTGTCCTATTTTTAAGATACTTTCATCCCATATAAAATGTATATCTTGAATTTTCAGAGAATAGCCCAGAAGTCCGCTTCATTCTGAATGACTTTTGCATATTTGGTAAATCATAAAGGATAGACGATAATGTATTGCACAAAATATGTAGATATTGACAAAATACACAATGTATATCAAATACATTTTTGTATGTGGAGTTAACCATTTCCGAGATATTCCGTGTTATCGGCGTCTGCTTTCCCATACTTATACTTTCTGAAATGGTTCTTGGTTTTTCTTTCGGTTGATCAAGAATTTCAAAGTCACTAATAGCAACCAGCACCTTAAAGATTTCACTATTGCTTAACCTCACTGTAGTCCACTAATCCCGTGGTATCTTCAAGGAGTTATGTATTAAAAGTATTTGTATACATGTGTATTTCGATTAATGTAAGTTGATAGAAAAAGTTTATAATGATAGTTTTATGAATAATGGGTAGAGAAAAACCTGTGAATGTACTACATCAGATTTGTTTCTCTTCTGCGGTACTTTATTTAAGTTACATTTTCAGTGCAGTCACAGCGCTAACGCAATGCAGCATTAGCACAGACACGAGGGTACACCTATAACGCAAGAACATTGGCACGGTTTTACTAGATCTAAATTATACGCAGAAATCTTCCATGTGCACCGAAAGTTTCAAATTGAATTTCATAATCTACAATATCATATAAGAAAATCCGCACAATCTTTTATAAACAAATAGTTCATTGCAATTACCGCTGCACTTCGATGGCAACAATTGTTGCCATTCTGCGATTCAAGCGTGCTGAGGCACGGTCAAATGCAAGATCGGTATAATATGTTCTTAATTGTCTTGATATTAAGTAGGCCTGCTAAGTCTTGCTGTTGAACAATAGACAGTGCGTATAGGAAATAATGCAAAAGTCTTCCTTTATTTATGCAGTGCAAAAATAAAGTTTGGAGTTCGCAAATTCTTGCGTGGCTCGTTGCATGAGTCTATGTGAATACTTCCATTGAATAACATAAGTACAAAATCTTGCGCTTACGCTGCCTGTGCATGCTCTCATTGTGAGTTTGGTAGATGTAAGTAGATGTAAGAGGAAGTGAAGACATATCTCTCACCAAATTCTATGTTCTCTTTTAAAATGTAAACTATGAAGAAAGAGTTTATTTGGCGGATTTTAAAACGAAAGAAACTTCAATTTGGAGGAGCTAACGCATAATAAAACATCTATACAGGATAGTGATTTCGACAGGATTCGGAGCTTCAAATACTTGGTTCAATAATAACAGAAAATAGCACAATAGGTAAGAAGTTAGAGAAAGATTAAGAATGGGAAATAGATGTTATTGGATCTTGCTTCTTTTGAAATCCAAATATCTTTCCAGAAAGGAAAAACAGAAAATATATAAAACAGTTATTAAACCTGTAGTGACTTATGTAGAATATTGGTGTATGTTAAAGTCTGATGACCTTAGAATTGCAGTATGGGAGAGAAATATATTCCGGAGACTCTATTTGAAAATAAGGAGTGGAGAATTGGAACTAATAAAGAACTCCATGAACTCTAAGATAACCCCCGAATTGTGAAAGTGCAACACTTAGATGGAGTACAGACATGTAGAAAGAAGTGAGGAAGGCTTCCTATTGCAAAGAATGTGGAAATGAAAACCAGGTGGAAGAAGGTGTGTGGGAAGACCAAGAAAGCAATGGAGAGCAACTATAGAGGAGGATATGGAGTTGGATACAAAAGGATGGCGAAGGAGAATGCAAGATAGGAAAGAATGGGCTTTGATAAGCAGGCTTTAGCGCTTAAGGGCTGTAACGCCATGCAGTAAGTAACGCATAACAAAGATCATGACGACAGCATATCTAACGTTTCATCATGCTTTGTTTTTAAGTTGACCGTCATTAAAATATGATTTCTCTGTACAGAAAATGGAAAAAAAGCAGAACATGATGAAGAAACTCATAAAATTCTACTGTGTGTGGATATATGAGTAGATAATTTATGGTTACGCCGATTTCGACGAGGCATCCTAGCTGCAAGGTTTGAAACGTTAGCGAGGCCTTAGGTATTGCAAATGGTCATTTGTTTTAATGCGTCTATATAGATAGTTAATGCTGCCATATCCCATTATTTGACTGCCCCCTCTCCCAGGCTTATCCTTGGTTCAGAATAATTTTTCAGAGCGTGCATATGAATGTGGTCCAATGAATGATACAGGCCTTGAAGTACCTGCCTTTTTTTTTTTTCTCCTACTCTCTCCTTCCATTGCTGTACCGGTCCTGGTTGATCAAGGTGGATTGTTGAAAAACAGGTGTCAAAAGCGATGGAGGCGCCTTCCTGGACCTTGGGAGGGTGCCTTGAGTCATCGCTGTTTGTCACGCATGCAGAAATATCGCTTGGAATGTTGCGGCACGTTCAAAGATTAATGGAAATGTTAAAGATATCCGGCATAGCAAGAATATTTCGTCAGAGGCGGAGGCGAGTCAATTCAGATTCCTGCATAAACATAAAGTCATTCATTTCAACACAAGTCAGAAAATAGTTTGTTCCCTGTATGGTTAGAAGCATGTAATAATCCTCTCGGTCCTGAATGGCCTGGTGTTAGTTGCTGTCGTGACTGCAAGAGTTGTGTTTGGTTTGTCTTTTACAAGTATTTAAGGGAACACAGACGTACTTTTTTAGAGATTTAGACACAAAATGTCGATATTTGCATTGTCGGTGCAAAAGTCACCATACTTTAAAGCACATATTTACAATGTTTGATTCTCCTAGGGCGGATGTGATGGACTCTATGCTTTGGACTCCATTTTAAAGGGTTGAGCTGATTTAATGACACTCGATTTATAAAGTTCAGTTATTTCGTAATTTTCCCATATTCAAACGGTATCTTCTCCCACAAAAATATTGCTTACAGTCTGAAAACTTTCCGCAAGTACTTTAAAATGTGAGCAATAAAATGATGTATTGTAATTTTGATACTGGTGATAGTTGAGTTTAAAAACTCATTAGCATAATCATACTCTGATTTTCTCAGTTTTTTTTCACCTGTGGTATTCACATATTTTTAAAAAAAAACGTATCAAAATTGAGAAAATTCTAATCAATTTTGTTAAAAAGGTATTAAAGAATGTTCTAAATAATGACACTTTAGGTACAATATCAGTCGGAGAAGGTAGATTTTAAATTTCGTTTATAAAATTGACATAAACTAATAGATCAAGAATGAAGTTAATATGTGCTGATACTTCTTTTGTTGCTAGTAATGCCTGCGCAAGGCTTTAGAAAATAACTTCAAGCACTTTGTGTCTCCTTAAACCAATATCTGGTCTATTGACAGTACATAGGTGCGTAGACAATTTGGATTGTAATTAGAATCTTAAAACCGTTTTTGTGAAAATAAAATTTAACGAAGATTTGTTTTTTCATGTAAAGAGTACATTGAGGTGCGGATTTTCTTGAAAAATTTTGTCGCATAATTGAAATATGATAAACTTAAAAACCAACCTTACATTTATCCGATATTTATTTTTGAGTTACACGTCCTTAGATACAGACATGCGCACACTCCGAAGTTTACACTTTAATTCGGAATAATTTATATCATTTCACTCGAAAGAGTAAAAAAGAATGCATTTGGAAATTATGGTATAATTTGAGCTGT
Organism: Hymenopus coronatus; assembly: GCA_030762935.1. Classification (NCBI taxonomy): domain Eukaryota; kingdom Metazoa; phylum Arthropoda; class Insecta; order Mantodea; family Hymenopodidae; genus Hymenopus; species Hymenopus coronatus. The sequence continues at coordinate 102,286,659 of CM060890.1, forward strand.
ATCAGCTATCTCTCTCTCTCTGTCACACACACACACACATACACACACACACACCACCTATGAACGTTTTTCGAAGAATTCTTGTTTAGTTTCAGGTACCTCATGGAGTATACTTCCAGTAAAATCTCATATCGAAGGATGTGATACGAAAATATTTTGGAAAATTCGTCACCCCAAACTACCCTCGAAAATTTTTCGACATTTTCAATTTCCTAAAATAATGACTAATGATTTTGAATAAAATGCTGTGTACTAAACATGCTAAATAAAACATATATCCTGATTTTTTTAAGAATAGCCCTAAGTCCTCTTCATTCTGGATGAATTTTGCATAACTGGTTAACCTTAAGAGATAGACAAAAATTACTACACAAAAAAATGTAGCCCTCGTTAAGAAACACAATTTCAACTTAATCATTTCCGAGAATAGTCCACACTGTTCTCAAACCGTGTCATATCTCTTTTGTTTTACTCGTGGCCATGGAAGAAACCCCGAATTTCAATAGTAGGTAATCGAATAGCGACAGTTTTTAAGAGATTTTACTGTCGCATTAGCCTATTTTAGTCTCTTATTTCTCTATGTATATGGAATTAAGTAATACGTCAATTTCTGGTAATGTTTATCTTGATTACCATGCAAATGTTTTGTAAGGATACTTTGTTCACAGAGTCATATTAATGGAACACATCAAATTTCTAATAACAAGATCAGTTTCAGTTAATGCTGAACTGAGCCGCTGGTTGGTTATTTAAAATTCAATGCAGAAACTATGCACTATATAATACATAATTCTAAGCTTCTTGAAACCGGAATACTATTTGCTTGCGCTGATGCAAGGCTTTGAAGGAAAACTTTTCTTGTACCCCGAAAACGGAATCAAAAGGCTGAAAACACAAAGAGCATTTGTATTCTTGACGGTACGGCGGTTCTTTTCAGGTAGATAGAACAGTAGCTTTGTTTCTCTTCCCAACAAAGAGACGAACTGCGAGGTTCAAGCGATTATTCCATGAGCACCGTGAAGAGTCATGCCTTTCCTCTTCATCTCAATGTGACAGCGGAAGGCTGTTGCGAATCTTTGCCGTCAGCTGAATCACCAGCATTTAAAACCCGTAGCTGCACGTACCCGAGCCAGCAACTCGTGACCAAACTAGTTTATGGCTCTTTTTCGTTTTGAATATCACAATTTATTCTGTAAAACATAAAATATGTGCAAAAACTAGAATAGAAACATCTATGGACTATATTCGAGTTTATTCTTCGGTCCATTCTGATCCATAGATTTTTTCGTGGTTTCCCTGGGTAGGTAGGAAAACGTTCGGGTGGTTCATATTCAACCACGCCTTTCCTGACCATCATTCACTGCACCCAACACTTCCTTGATTTGTTTTAGGGTTGAAGAACCAAGCGACGGTGTTCGGCGTGTTGTGGCTGGGCGATGGCTGGGCGCTCTGTAAATATTTCTTCCCTGGCTCCGTTGCGGAACCACTCTGTCAGGATTTGCCTTTGAGTGGTGCCCTTAAGGTGCTACATCGATGAAATTTGTAAACTCACAATATATAAGATATCTTACAGAAGCTTATTCTGTTTATTATACACAATGATAGTGATATTTTTGCAATGTATCAAAATTCTAGGTTGACAATTTTTAATGACTAAATTCATTGTTCTAATAAAAATGAGCCACATTATGCATTTTAAATCTAAAAGTGTTTACTAATAAATCTGCCTATTATATTTCTTTATATTAATTCTAATAATTATATTATTTTTTAAATTCTATTTATTATATGTATTTTTTTATTTATTTATTTTTTGTTGTTGCTTTTCTTGCTCTCCGAAATTCATGACTTTTCAAAATTTAATAAATTATGTCTCAAAAGTGGGCCATCGTTTCGAAACCCTATACGACCATTTAATTTAATATACTTTTGAGGTGCAGAATAAAATTGTTGAAACAAATTAGTAAAAAAAAAAATGCATCTTGTGGAACATTTTAAGTGTGAAAAGTTTTTAGAAAAAAATTTTGCGAGTAAAAAGATTTAAAGTCGGCAGTGCCTGTTAATAACCTGCGCCTGTCCATTTAATGCTTCAGTTAATTGGTATTTTAGCTGCACCAAGTGGGAAAAATGACGTGTTTATCTTAAACTTTAGAATACATATTTAATTAGCTATGATTTTTTTTTTTTTTTTTTAATTTTTCACAATTCTTACTCAAATTTCACGATGTATCACCTTAACAAAATTCCTTGTAATCAGTTAGTAAAATCCAAATTAATTACAAATCAAAGATAGCAGCAGCTATTAATGATAGATTTACTAATTATGCAGTTACTTTAGAAGAACGCGGGACCGCCACACGAAGTATGTGTGGGCCGGCATGGAGTGCATCCCGACTGGATCGGCTAACGACAGGTCCCCCAAAACAGTAGGTAACAAACATCCATATGTGCAACTTCCCCGCAGTTTGGATAGTTACAGCTCCAGAAGATTACACCGCAGTTTGGAGTAATTTCCTATTCCAGGACATTCACTTGATCCGGAAGCTGCATAAAGAGCTGACTAAGGCGGGTTGTACAGTTAAGGAGTTCACTTAGTTAAAAAGTTAGGTACAGGGTTGACGAGTCTGGACAGTTGACAGTGCGAGTACAGTTCAGATGTGAGTTGTTAGTCAGTTGTTTAGTTGTAATTGTGCTTCTAAGCATCAGCTGTGTTGTGTGTGACGATATTTCAATATTGTGATACTTGAGTGCCTAAGTGACAACGTGTGTTTAGTAGTAATTGCTGTTCTCATTTGTTACAATATATTTATTACGTTACCATGAGACTTACAAGTAAGTACTTTCAGTTAGACGCCTGTTGAGTAGCAGAGGAGACAACATAATAGAAAGAGCAGAAGAAAAAGCATCGATATCTCAGCTCGATATCTGGTATGAAGAAGTGGATGGTATGAAATGATGGTGAGAGGATGACAGGAAAGATATTTGGAGCAATGAATGGAATGAATGGCGCAGGGGTTGGAGGCGCCACTTCGTCTACCACAAGTCCCGGAATGCCTAGGTGAGAGGCCAGCGGTCTAACCACTTGGCCATAGCTTCGACGGTACATTACATATAAGTGACCTAAATATTCAACTCTGCAAAGAGGGGTATGGAACAGGATGAATAGTTTATCCATCCCTCTCAGAATGCACCTTGGTGACTTTGCTCCCTATGGACTTTTACTAACAAGTTCAAAATACCAACGTAGGCTGTGCAAATTTCAGAAATTATTAAAAAGAGTTCATTTAAAAATTATTTTAATCTATTTTTATTCTTTTTGTAGCGTCTGTAAATTTAGATTTATTGATAGGGCAACAATGAAAAGGATAAATAAGGATAAGTGAAAGACATAAAAAAACAACTAAGTTTTATTTTAAAATCGAAAGTATAACAGCCACATAAATTATTCATAGAAGAGCTTATAGCCTTAAAACCTGATGTAAGTTGGTAAGATATGCCTAATTTAATTCAGAGGAAAATCCACCTTTTACACACTGAGAAAACAATATTATTCTAATCATATTATTATGCACTCAGTACATCAGCTCATGAGAAACAAACATCAGTGGAACCCTTCAAAACGAACAGCTTAAAGTGTAATAAAAAAAAAAAAAAAAAAAAAAAAAAAAATAGATGTACAACGTTGAGTGATTTAGTAATGGTTAATGTCACAAATAATTTAATTACTGAAAAATGTGCATTTAAAGCAACTTTTCATTTCTATAGCTGTATAAAATAAATTAAAGAACTTCATAGACTACAGAGAACCCATCCCACTGTCTCAAATTTATGCTATTTGAAATAAAACTCGTCATCAAAACGAACAGGTACTTGAATGTGACCCACAAGTCCAAAACTGTTTAACGCCCTTACATATGATGTAGCGAAAGAATACAAGAGCCAGCATGTGTATCTGACATGACTATCTAAGCAAGAGTTACATGCCAATAGAACAGCGTTACCCACTACATAAGCAACTGAGCCGAAAAAAAAAAGGCTGATGTGTTACATTCACATGTCCTTCTCTACATCTTTGTAGCAAATTATTGTTAGTAAGCTTATTCATCTATTTCATGCTAATCGAGATAAACATTACCAGAAATTGTCTTATTACTTTCTCTAGCCCGTATGTACAATGTAATAGTGGATAGAAAAGGTATTGTATTCCACCCAAAAATTCGATGCGAGATTTCACCGGAAATATACATTTTGGGGCCCCCTGAGTACGAAAAAAAGTATTTCTAGAAAAAGGTCCGTGTGTGTGTGGAAAGCATAACTCAAAAATGAAAATACCGTCAAATACCGAGCTTGGTATTCAGGTTTAGTACCTTCCAATGATAGTAACACATCAGATGTTTATAATATATGCATATATAACAAATGTATATCATGCATATAGACTTATTGAAAATACTTCAAAAATAGTTTTAAATATTCTGTTAAAAGCTTGTGTTTCCTTAAAATTTTATCATGGCCATATCAAGATGTTAACAGTTTTCAGCACAAACTTCTTACTTTCTCTGGAACTACACACGATAAGAAAATTACATTTTGTGAACATGAATTCAGTTCCATAAAATGCTTCGATTAACTTAACACTTTGTTAACTTAACTGAACCCATATATCGTGTTTATATGCTACAAAAATATCATATCTGATACCGATATTAAGAGGTTGGGTTATAAATACTTGCCAAATTGACTATTTGCAATTTAGTTGTTGTTTACTTTTATATATGAAATGTTATATCCGTTTATCAGGCCCTCTTCCTCCCTCCGCTATCTTCCCCCCCCCCCTCCACCAGTGCTGAGAACATAATCAGTTACACAATCATAACATTCTATTATATATAGAAGGCTGTGGCAAACGCAAATCAACATAAGTTAATACGCCTTTGCAAGAGTCTCTACTTATTCTTTGAATTGGATATTAATGTTGAAGATTTACATATTTTGAACTTTTCTTCGTTTTTATGTGATTATTTTGTACGCTCTTTTTACCTTGAATCAATGAATAAATCAGCTGTATGCAATGTCGCACTATTTCATCCATTCCGAAGTTATCCTTGTTGCTGTTTGCTAAACTTATTTTGGTTCTACTGAATCCATTTCAAATAATCCGTCGATACATTAATCGAAATAAGACCTTCGCTTGTTAAAGAAATAATTTCTATCAATGTCTTTTCTATGACACCGCAGACATAAACCTTTTTTCTAGCAATGTTTTCCATTAATCCGGAGACAGTGAAATCCCGAATTGATTTCTATAATCAAATACTCAAATAAGAATCATAGTGGTATAAGTAAGCATGTTCATCAAGATATCTAGGCATGTCTATCATACTAGAGCATGAAATTTGAAGCTTAATCCAAGAATAATTGCATTCAATATGTGCAGGTATTCTAATTGGTGAATATCCTTGTATTCATTCTGCTAGCCGCTCTCTACATATAATAATATTCCTTCAAGCTTGTGGTGAACCATGATCATAAATGACTGAGTAACCACATACAATCTTGGGTTGAGGCGTTTTAATCTAACCCTAAAGGTCACCTGTGTTACTTTTTAAGCCTATCCACTCGCCTCTCCCCGCCCTGTCGCCTTCTCAACACTTCCAAGACTATAACTCTAATTCGGTGAACAAAACAAGAATGGACCCGGTGGAAGTTAATCAAAGTTCCCTATACACCCCGCCCGGCCTGTGTCTTGCTCCGAACAATGCTGCCAACATATTCGCTTAATGAGCTCTGCCTCCTACTCTCTGTGCTTTCTCATTATCACGCTCAAATAGGAAGGATTGCATTTTTATGGGAGAGGATGCGGTCCATTGTATGGGCGATAGTTCAAAATTATCCTTTTCGTCGCGGCCCTTGCTGCTCAGTGTTATATACATGTAAAAAATTCAGAAGAGGTGCTTAACAACAAACCCTTAGCTAGGAATGGGGTCCCTTCCCCAAATATATGATAGTCAATTATGAAAAATTTTAATCGAAAAAAGCGCCTGTCATTTGCGGATCAGATATAGGCACTTGACAGCGCCATTGGAAGAAGCTTATGGAAGTTCTGAACAAAACGGATGTAAACTTTAATGGGAAAAACTCTTAAAAACCTCTATGTACAGCAACTAATTAGAATCACGATTAAAATATATATTTTGTCAAGGTTAAGTAGAATAGTGAGAGATGTGGAACAGCAATATCTATTATCACCCAGTCTTCTACATATACACAGAAACTGTGGTGAAGAATGATATTTATAACGAGTGAAGGGGTAGTACAGGAATCAATGTTAAGGAACTTACTAATCAGCATTATCATCATCACCATCCCAGCCACTTTCAAGATAGCGGTAGGCCTGTTTCGGCAGAAGGGATACTCCCAGCATCTATGTGATCTTCCAGCATTTCTAGCACCAATGACATGAACTATACCAGATATTTTCACATAATATGTAGATTACTTAAATAAGTAATTTGAGATAGGAGACTTATGGCCTGTTTATTGAAATGTCGAAATAATTGCTATAAGTTTCTGAAGTGCCAGTACGCCACTGGCTAATTTATCAGTCATTCAACAGCATAACACATAACATTGTGAATGTCTGAATGTATAATTTTGAGAAAAACAATGTTTTATAAAGCAGTATGTATGCTAGGAAACAGGTGTATTATATAGGTAATTTAAATGGCTGTAGAGCCCAATAAAGGTGGGGGTGGCAGCTAATTGACGTTGATTCCATATAGAGGTTCAAAGATTTCGAGAACCATTTGCTATAAAAAGCTATTTTCGATTTTTTGACTGATCGTAGTTCAAAATTTCACTCCCAGTATGCTATAAGGATAAAATATAAGATAATTTATTCAAAACTCCTCTAGGCCTGAAACACAATTCAGTTCTATAGTTTCTGGTAGTACATATATTAATGACAAAAAAGGATTTGTGGCAGTTATATTGTACATTGACATAACCGACTGTGCAGAAAATAGCAAGAAGAAAAGAATCAAGGCAGTTAACGAGCCACCATTTTTAATTACATTACATGATATTATTCTTAGATTTTGAAATAATTTACAATTTGTACCAGATTTAACATAAAGGTTTTACCTATTGCATACCGTTCTGTGCCCCGCTAAGATTGTTGTATGCTTTTCAATTTGGGAAAATTAAATTGAGTTTTATTTATGGACGTTCTTTAACTGCTGCTGTTCTTAGCGTCACATTCTATTTTGGACGTGAAAGGCCCCACTTAGTTTTGCTTAGAGATCTCTGTATCAGGCTTGAGGTTATGTAACATGCTGTAAATCTACGACACAGAACCAACAGCTTTACTCCCCTTTCCGAAGGAAGCCATGCTAAGGATTTTTACGCCAAAAAAAAAAAAATTGCACAAGCGACCCTGGGAAGTAGATACTCCCCTAGACCACGAAGAACGACTCTCTACTTACTACTACTCTCCTCCTGCTTACTTACTGCAGCGGCCATTTTGTGTTTTGAACAGCCTGTGCAGTAAAAGCCTTTTGTTCTCATATATATATAAAGACCATATTGGTCTTTGCATGGTTGTATTAAAGCCGTTTTCCCTTAAAAGCAAATTAAATTCGAAGCGCGAATGCATTAAATATGCCACGTTTGGCTCCATTAGCTTCTTCGGTCGGCCGCTTCTGGCAGCATGTTCGTATCATGGTTAAGCACACTCTATTGCCGTTGCCATGAACTTCATCGAAAGTAGGCATCCATGACTGACAGTTTCAAAGATACATTAAATGTCTCAAACTTGAAGTATGAAGTTAAATAGAATATCTCTGTCTTGATGCATAGATGTCGATCTTAGCTTTGTCCTTTTCTCACTCACGCAAAGTTTCTAATAATATGGTGTAAATATTCGCTTGTTATAATTTTCAGATTTGAACACAGTACCATCTCTAGCCCTTGTGTACAATATATATAGTGGATAGAGAAGTATTATATCACCCAACAATTCGATACAGAGATTTCACGGAAATGCATGTTTTGAGGCCCCCTAAATAAAAAATCATTTTAGAAACGTGTGTGTGTAGCCCAAAAATGAAAGTCGTTTAAATAAACTTGATATTTAGGTTCAGCATCTTCCAAGGATGCGACACGAAGATTTTCAAGAGCTACTCCCAACCACTGTTTACATGAAACATTTTTCGAAAATGTTAATTTTCTCAAAAATTGCTCTAACGATTTTCATTAAAATACCGTATGTCAAAAATGTTTACATTGCAAATAAAATGTATATTTTGAATTTTCTGCGAATGCCCTCTGAAGACCTCTGGATGTGTTTTACATAATTTTGAACAAGTTAAACCGTAAGAGAAATAAAAAATGTACTACTCAAAAAATGTAGAATTCGTCAAAACACTTAATTTGTCATATGCATTTTTCTTGTACATTTGACCGTTTTCGAGATATTCCCTGTTGCTGGTTTGTCTTCAACTACCTCCAACTACCCTTTACATGGAACATTTTTCGAAAATTTTGATTTTCTCAAAAATCACTAACGATTTTGATTAAAATACCTTATATTTATCATAAATACCTTATTTTTATGACGAACAAAATGTATATCTTGAATTTTTGGGAATAGCCTCTGAAGACCTCTTCATTCTGGGTGACTTTTATATAACTGGCAAACCGTAAGAGATAGACAAAAACTTACTACTCGAAAATGTAGACCTCATTAAAACACACAATTTATGTTATGTACATTTTTGTAGAGTTCACCGTTTTCGAGATATTTCGCATCATTGGTTTCAATTTTAGCCACTTAAACTTTTCTCAAACGGGAAGATCCCCCCCCCCTTCTCGTTTGTTTATTTCTGGTAATCAAAGAGATTAGAATTTCAAGTTCTTCACATAGCGACCGTCTTTTAAAGGACGATACTATCGCTTTAGCCTGAGCAGTTTCTTATTTCTCTTCTACTTACAATAAAACTAATTCTGCTTATGTTTACTTGATTAGTATGATATAGATAGCAGATTAATCTTTTTAATAATAGGTCTGTTTGCCGAAAAGCTAGAGGACATCATGTGAATGGATCAAGTTAGACCAAGTAATAAGGACAATTTCTGCTAATGTTTTTCTCCATAAAATAGAACGTTTTTTAAGAATAATTTGTTGCAGAGATGTACAGAAACTCATGTGAATGAACACATCAGACTTTTTGTAGAAACAATATATATATATATATATATATATATATTGGCTGCACATTCACGTTGTTACGAAATTCTTAAAAATTAGGAAGAACAGCAACTTTCGATTGTTTCATTAAGGAGAAGTTCAATTTGAATTGTGGAAAATGTTAAGCCAAATAAGTGTTTTAAGTCGATTGTAATTGCTGACATATTTGATTTTTTTAATAAATTGCCAGTGAAGTGAATATTGCTATTCTATTTGTCATTTCTGTAAAATTGTTCCTTCCGTTTTGACCTTTTTTTAAGATTTATCCTCTGAGTAAAAGAGTAGAATTGTACACACACCGGTACACCACTTAGCAGCTTTCTCTAAAAGAAAGTATTAATACAGGTAGCATAGACAGAGTGCGCTCACATGCAAGTGATCATTCTTCAACTAAACATTATGGGATAAATTATGACCAGGGAACAGAGGGGGTATCTCGACCTAATGCGGATCTTTTTACTCACCAACCCCAGAAGGAACAGTCGAGGTAGAGGAGCCGCAGGAAGCGCGCAGAAATCTATTTCAAGCTTGATGACCGGTCAGAGAAGACGGAACCAGGAACAACTACAACTACCCAGGGCGGCTCAGAGAAAGCTACCATCTGGAGGGCCGAGCAAGCATCACTGACCATCACTAAAGATCTCTTAATCTTTTTGATACATGAAAGCAGAAGCCAAGTGATAGGAAATGAGAGAAAGGAGAAGAAAAACCAGCTCAGCGTTTACCTTGCCAACCAGGGAAAACCATGAACAAAACCCGTGATGGCCGGCCCCAAGGATCAAACCCAAGACCTCAGGAGTACGAGCCTCGCACTCTACGACAGAACCATCTCGCTCGGTTACCGTTATGGTTTTGGCCAACTTATTCTGCGGGATGTTGCTTTCAGATTATTACTTCTTTTGACATTTAAAACCTCTCTGCTTTCACTCTAATACACTGTACAGTTTATAATGTATTTATTAAAAACTAAATGAGATGGGAGAGGATATACAGATTTTGCAACATAAAAACGAAATCTTCAGTAAATAGTTTTAATGCACCATATAGTTAACAATGCAGTTATAAGTCTTCTGAACTCATAAAGTCCTTAATCATTATTTATGGTTTGCTCGCTCACGCTTCAGTTTCTATGTAGGCAATGATATCTGCTCTATCCTGAGCTTTCTTTAATCCAGCGAAGATCATCTTAGTGCCCGGAATGAACTTCCTGGGGTTTTCCAGATATTCGAATAATGTGTCCCTTTCCCAGACAACGGCTTTCCGTATATTTGCCTCCGTGTAAGCAAATCCAGGCACAGATCCTGAAATTCTGCCAATGATGCCATATAAATTCGGTCCAGTTTTATTTGGGCCACCCGCAGATACAGTGTGACACTGAGAACACCTCTGGACGAAGAGCCTCTTGCCCTTTACGGGGTCACCTTTTGGTATTCCCATTTTCAACGTCTACTTGTGTCCCTAGAACAAAAATAAGAGTATACGGATTGCTGTTCATCTTTGTGATTATTGATTAATATCACTACAAGAGTTTGCAATAAGGCAGAATGCAGTAGGATTCTTGTTGAGTATTTTCGTAACAAAGTCCTGGCTCGGGATAATAGTAAAAATTCTTTAAATATATGCCTTCAAGTTAAAGTAACTGTTAAGCTGTTAATATATTATGGAATGGAAAGAAATCTTCCATGTGGCTAATGATTTCTTGTAATAGGAAAATGTGCAACAGTATTGAGAAAAATAGCTAGGCTGCACTTCCATTTTGTTTACATCTAAAAGTAAGTTTTACTTTCACTAGCACGTATGTACAATGTGCATAGTAAATAGAGAGGGTATTGTATTCCGCCCAAAAATTCGATACCGAGATTTCATTGGAAATACATGTTATGAGACCCACTAAATAAAATGTCATATGTATTCCATTCACATGACTTTCTCTGCATCAAACTAATGTTAAAATGCATATTCTTCTATTTACTTTATGCTAATCGAGAAAAAGATAGTAGAAATTGTCTCATTACTTGCTTTCTTATAAGTATAAGGGAAGTGAGGGAATACACTAATATAAACCGACAGTCAAATGTTTTAAATTGTGGTTGCTTCGGTATAGAAATCCATTTCTTTGCTTGGCCAGGTGTTGACAGTTCCCGTATGAGAAAAGTGTAAACTGAAACCAATAACAAGGAATATCTCAAAAACTGTCAACTCCATGAAAAGCATGTATATAACATAAATGGTGTGTTTTAACCAGTTCTACATGTTTTTTATAAAGTAAGTTTTTGTCTATCTCTTACTGTTTACCAGTTATGCAAAATTCCGCAAAATTCATTCTGAGTAAATATGTCTTCAGAGGTTATTAACAGAAAATTGAAGACATACATTTTATTTATCATGTAAATATCTTTAATATACTATGCCATTTTAATCAAAATCATTAGAACAATTTTTGAGAAAATCAGAACTTTCGAAAATTTTTCCATGTAAAGGGCAGTTGGAGGTGGGATTTTACTTGAAAGATACTGAACTTAAATACGGACTTTTCGTTTATGAGCTATGCTGCCCACACCCACACACACGCACATTTTTCTAAAAATACCTTTTTGGATTCAGTGGGCCTCAAAACATGTATTTTGGTGAAATCTCGGTTTCAAATCTTTGGGTGCAATACATAACTTCTCTATACCCGATATGCATAGTACATGTAGAGAAAACAAAAATTAGAAAAATTCCCGTGTCGGTGTGTGTGTGTCAATACCACACTTGGTATTTACGTAAGTGCAGTATCTTCCAAGTATGCGACACTGGCCTGCGTGTCAAAGCTGTAAAAATGGGCGTTTCATCCAATCAAAAAAAAGTATGTGACATGAAGATTTTCAAGAAAATTCCCCCACCCCAACTACCCTTTACATGAACATTTGTCGACCAATTCATTTTCACAAAAATGTCTAACGATTCTGATTAAATGCGATATGTTTAAGATTTTTTCATGACAAACGAATTGTATATCTTGGATTTCCTCGGAATAGCTTCTGAAGACCTTTTCATTCTGCATGACTTTTGTGTAACTGTAAAACCGTAAAAGATAGACAAAACTAGCCAAAAAAATTAGATCTCGCTAAAACAGAAGATGTATATGACCTGATAAGATATTCCTTGTTATTGGTTTCGATTTTAAATTACTTAAACGTTTCTCAAACGGGAAGTCATCTTTCGTTTCAGACCTCTTTTGGTTTACTCATAGCCACACAAAGAGTACCGAGAGCGATTGTTTCACATAAAAGATTTGATTATCACGTATTGCCTTATTTCCATTCGTCTTACAAGGAAGCAAGTAATGGACAATTTCTGCTAATGTTTATCTCGATTGGCATGCTGTAGATTAATGAATAATGTTTTATAAGAAATGTTTGTTTGAAGAAAACGTAGAAAAAGTCATGTGGATGGAACTCGTTAGATTTTTAAAATAGTGGACATTTGGGGCAGTAATGTACTCACACTCAATTCTAAAGGAGATGATCATCAATCACTTCAAAATCCAAAATTATTTTCTACAATATATATGTTCATTTTATACTCTACTTTTAGATAACAGAAAATCATCACCTATTAAGAGAAACCTACACATTTTTTGGTTTCTCTTTGTTCATAGTAAAAAGTGCAGAAGGTATTGTATACCAATAAAAAGTTCGAAATTTTATTGGAAATATAAGTTTTAAAGTCCCTTCTATAAAATCCGTTCTAGAAAATGGTCCTGTCTGTGTGGGCGTGTGTTTTTGTGAATACGATAATTAAAAAACGAAAAGTCGGTTAAATAGCAAACTTGGTACTTAGTTTAGTGTCTTACTAGGATGCGACACGAAAGTTTTCAGGAAAATCCTTCCCCTTTAAACTCTCTTTTACATGAAATTTTTTTCGAGAATGTCGAATTGCTCAAAAATGACTAACGATTTTTTATTAAAATTCAGTATACGTATTAAAGATATTTACATGACAAACGTTATATGTATATATATATAGTTATTTCGGTGATCGGTGATTGTTTGAGATGTGTCTGATATAATACAATTTCAGATAGGCAAAATATGGTCCGCGGCTAAACATAACACAGTTATATGGTGTTTGTTAAACGTATTGCTTTCAGATAGTGATAAGTCGGTGTTAAAGCAAAGCCGGGTGAAAATTTGGCTTAGAATGTCTGCTGCTGGAGTATAAAAATATAGCTTTTTAGCAGCTCACCATCCCCGGTCTCAAAATTTAATGCCACAAAAATCTCTCAAGTCTCGAACTAATCATCTGACAGTCTAACACTCAACATCGATTGACGGCATTCTTGCGTTATGCGGCTTATTCTGTAAGCTTTTCCTTTACTCTGGAGGCGTAGTATGTAACGCCGAAAACTCTTGACCAGAGGTCATTTGTTGGGTTTCCGTCACGTAGTCAGTTTTTTTCTTCTTCGTGTTTTTATACCTAAATTCCATACAAAGAATTTCCGTGATTCGTAACTCAGGACACGATTCTGATTGGCCAACTCAATAACACTATTATGACTTCCATAATTCGGGACACTGCAGTTACTATGCCGAGGACTGCTTGTGGAACTACATGGAGCATGTGTACAGCTCTTCTGAACTTGCACCTTAATTATGGTGAATGGGTTAGCTGCCACAGCACTGTACAGGGAACGGTTTCCGAAGGCGCCAACCACATCATACAACGTTCTAGTCAACAGGGGCGATACGGCTGTTACTCGAACTCGCCGCACAGGGCAATTTGAGGAGAATGTTCTGCGTAGCATTGCAGAAGAGCAATTTACCACCACACTCGCTATTGCACGTGCACTGGACACTAACCATGTTTCAGAAGTTGCAAGCACTAAGGCCGGAAGACTTTGGCCCTCGGCTACAATTTTGTAGCTGGCTTTTACACCAGCAGCCTGATTTCTTTTCATCAATATTGTTTGCTGATGAGGCCGTGTTCACCAGGGATGGTCTAGTTCTCAATTCAAGAAACAGCCATGTCAATCCAGATGTTATCGCGAGAAGTCACCAGCAGACGTTTTCAGAACATATGGGTTGGAATTATTTCAGACCATGTCAATGGCCCATATCCACCTCTCCCTCAGTTAAATGGACATGTTTATCTTCTTGTATTACAGGACATTTTACCTGTATTTTTAGAAAATTTACACCTTCAATTTCGTTGTCAAATGTGGCTACAACATGGCGGAGCTACGCCCTATTTCTCCCTGTGCGAGAGCATTTGAACCATGTTTATGCTGCCCAATGGATCGGTGGGGGGGGGGGGGGGGGGAATCCAACTGTAGCTTGACCAGCACGCTCTCCCGACCCAATTGACTTCTTTTTCTGAGGGAACCTCAAGTCTATTGTGTATGCAACAGCCATCACCTCAGAAGAGGACCTAACTGCCCGAATGATAGCACATGTGAGGTTATTCGACAAACACAAGAAATTTTGAATAGAGTACGACAATGGTTCCTTCGCCCCCTGTTAGCTTTGCATTGAAAAGCAGATCACCACTTCAAGCAGTTCCTTTAAAGCATACAAAGACTTGAATTAGTATTTTCCATTTTGAAGTACACCATGTGAAAATTTGTATCACCTATGCAGGGTTCAACCTTTGTGAGAAAGAATTGTAATTAGTTTTAGGTACTGATACAGTGTACTATGGGAAATAAAATGCATACATTTAAATAAGAATTAAAAGCTTAGACAAAACATAAAAAAAATTTAATAACGCTCGAACTCGATTACCTTTAACTTGAAAGCCAATGTCATAGCCATCGCACTAGATGGATCGTTCCGACATGTCTCTGTATGTTCGTGTGTTGTGCACTCAATCGTAGCATCATTAGCCAGTGGCGTACTGGCACTTTCGAAATTTATAGCTGTAACTTCCACATTTTAACCAACATAAGTCCCTATCTCAAATTATTTGTTTAACTCATCTCCACTTGCTCTGAAAATATTTTGGTGTAGTTCATTAACATCCTGTATATATCTTGGATTTTCGGGAATAGTCTCTGAAGATTTCTTCATTCTGGATGACTATTGCATAACTGATAACCTTACGAAATAGATAAAAACGTACTGCACAAAAAATTAGCTCTCATTAAGATACAAATTTATGTTATATATATTTTTTTCGTGGTGGGGTGGACCATTTCCGAGATATTCCGTATCGGTTTCAATTTTAAAATGCTTTATTCTCTCTCTTTCTCTCTCTCTCTCATTCCTAGTCATGCAAAGAGAACCGAATTTTAGTCACATAGCGACAGCTTTTAAAATATTTGATTATCTCTTTAGCCTAGTGTATTTCCCTTCTACTATAAGAAGCTAAGCAATAAGACAATTTCTACTAATGTTTATCCCGATTAGCATATACATGAAAGAATAGGCTATTGTAAGAATCGTTTGTTGCAAAACAATGGAGCATATCTGTCCATTGCTGAAATTGATGATTAATAAGGATCTTGAAACAAAAGCAGAAAATAAAATTAATTATATCAACAATTTTGTTAAACAGAATGAATTTCCGTTAGACAAAGACTCTAAATCCCCATCGCCGAAATGCAGTTGTTGTACACTTCGAAATGGGGACGGGGGGAAGTTTCTAGAGCTCGTTTTTGTCAATTTTATAGCTAACTTGCGGATGTTTTATGGATAGCATATGTGTTGGTTTACGTACGTCCTGCCAATAAACTTTCAGTCGTTTTCTTACTCTGGTTACATCGGTTCAAAGAGTTTTAGGCCTCGATTCCCATTCCCCTATTTTCTAATATTACTGTTTTACTTGCTTACTGCCATATCTCTATTACGAGGTTAAACCGCTGGATTTTAGAGACCAGCCAAGAAAAGGCAGACATTCTTTCCTATCTGCTCCAAGTTCGTGGTTTCAGCTTTGTCCATGAGAGCGCTATACGGCGCATACAGTGCTATTTTCGTAATTTGGGGTCTGACAGAAGTACTGCAATCGGAATAAATAGTGCGGCAGGCCCATTGCTATGGCAACAGCTGCTGTGTTGCCAGAGTTACTGATACCAAATACCACGTGCTCATTCTTAGCGCTACGTTTGGCTTCAGCTTGTAGTTACTGTGTTTTGTTTCTACTGTTTGCGGTTATTTTACATATGCGTTATTTGTCGCTTATTCGTTTCTTTGTAAGACTGTAAAAATTATTTTTTCTAAGAGGTCGACCAAGATATTGGTGATAGTTCCCGAATTTGGGGAGGGGGGTGAAACTACGGCGACGTGTAATAGAAGGATGCGCCTAGTAGATTTGGTTTATTTATATTTCTCTTACTCACTAACTTGTTTACCTTGTTGTTTAATTTGTGATAAAAATGCAAAACCAAAGGTGAGGTATACTTACAATTACTTGCGGCCATTTTCTCCTACTTTAAATAACTCCCCTCCGCCCCTTTGACACTTTAAAGTGCATGGAAGACCGGCTCAAAGTAATAGAGTGATTGTTTTCTTTACTTTCATTTATTTAATTTCGCTCTCTGGAGTTTTCCTTAAATGCATTTTGTTGTATTGTTACTTTATTCATAAATTTAATAAAAAAATACTCTCTTTTGTTGTCTTTTTGTAGACCGTTTCATTTATTATTACTTCTTAATGTATGCAGAGGTCAGGTGAACTGCTCACATTGACAATAATGCGCTTAGTTCGGAGTTTGCCGGTTACCTGCCAGAATCTAAGAAAATAGCACAGTCTGGCTGTGCTCATAATAAATGTAAATGGTGACCAGATCAAGAATGATAATTGAAATATATGTATTTTATGGGAATGTGAAACAAGACTTGGCCGAGTTTTATCTTTCTCTGGCAAATGAGATCCACATTGCACAAGAGATTATTCTAGGCGGCCGTGACATGGTACAGTCGCTAGAACTCACTTTAGTCACACTTCTTTTGCTGAATTGGAGGCAGATGAAAACAATATCTTGCTCAATTACAAACAAATGAAATCCCATTTTACTTGCATTTTTAGATTGGTATGGTTATCAAAATCCAAGAAGAAGAAGAAGAAGAAGAAGAAGAAGAAGAAGAAGAAGAAGGGGATATGCAATCCTATTCTCGCCAACGAAAAGACCGTTAAAAACCAAATTTAGTATTTAGGGTTGGTATCTTCCAAGGATGCGACACGAAGATTTTCAAGGAAATCCCCCACCCCCAACTACCCTTTACATGGAACATTTTCGAAAATTTTGATTTTCTAAAGAATGGCTCTAACGATTTTGATTAAAATATCGTATATTTCAGATATTTACCTCACAAATGTATATCTTGAATTTTCTGGGAATAGCCTTTGAAGACTACTTGTGGATGAATTTTACGAAATTTTGCATATCTGCTAAACCGTAAGAGATGGATAAAAACTTACTGCACAGAAAATGCAGAGCACATTAAAGCACACAAGTTATGTTATATACATTTTTTTCGTTTTTAAGGTATTCATTGTTTTTGGTTTCAGCTTTGAAAAACTTATACTTTTCTCGTACAGGAATTTGTCAACTCCTATCCATACAAACAAAGGAACTTCAGTCCCATAGCAAGTAATAAGACTATTTCTCGATTAGCATGAAGTAAATAGAAGCATACGCTTTTTAACAACAATTTTTTACAGAGATGTAGAGAAAGTCATGTGAATGGAACACATCAGGTTTTAGAAAAATGTCCATATGTCTGTGTGTATATGTGAGTGTCTGTGGGCAGCAAAGCTCAAAAACGAAAAGACCATTAAAAACCAAACTTGGAAATTAGGTTTGGTATCTTCCAAGGCTGCGACACGAAGATTTTCAAGAAAATCCTCCCATCCTCAACTAACCTTAACATGGAATATTTTTCGAACGTTTTGATTTTCTCAAAAATGGCTCTAACGATTTTGATTAAAGTATCGTATATTAAAGATATTTACCTGACAAATAAAATGTATATCTTGAATTTTCTGGAAATAGCCTTTTTTTTTTTTTTTTTTTGTAGTGTTTAACGCCCGCTTTAACTACTTATGGCACCGCAGGCGACGACAATTTTGATACATGAATGAAGATGAGCACCGGTGGAATGCGATGGCGGGGGAAACCGGAGAAAACTCGCCCCAGCGTTGCTTTGTCCACCACAAATCTCACATGCGGTCGCTTGGGATCGAAGCGGGGCCGTGGGAATAGCCTCTGAAGACTACTTTATTCTGGATGAATTTTACGGATTTTTGCATAACTGATAAACCGTAAGAGATAGACAAAAACTTACCACACAAAAAATGTAGAGCACATTAAAACACACAATTTATGTTATATACATATTTGTCGAGGAGTTGAGCGGTTTTTAGATATTTGTTTTTGGTTTCAGTTTTGAAACATCTATACTTTTCTCATACAGGCATTTGTCAACTCCTTTCCATACAAACAAAGGAACCACAGTCACATAGTAACCAGCTTTTGACTATCACTTTAACCTATGGTTATTTCCTTACTTCGCTTCTACTTACTAGGAAGAATGTAATAAGACTGTTTCTGCTAATTTTTTCTCGATTAGCATGAAGTAAATAGAAGCATTAGCTTTTTTACAATAATTTGTTGCAATTCCAGATGTAAACATTGGAAATCGAACGTTCTGCAGCGTTACTTAATCATCACGACTTTATTGAAAGAAATTTCTAGCAGTAACTTAGGAATATTTTACTTGGTCGTTAAAAAATGGAAAAATGGCGTGTTATTTATGGACGCTCTTTTAACTACTGTGGTTCTCAGCGTCCCATTCTACGATATATTGGATGTGAAAGACCGCTTAGTTTTGCTCAGGGGTCTCTCTATCAGGCTTGGGCTTCTTTTACGTGCCGTAAATCTACGACACCGAACAACGGCTTTACTTCCCTTCCGAAGGAAGCAATGCTAAGGATTTTTACACCCAAAAAAATACATCGTCCTCCGCCGTGTTTGAACCCGCGATCTTGGTCGTTAAGGTAACAAATGCCTGGTGAGCTATAAAAATAATTTAATGAACCAGAAAATATTCTGTAATAAGTTATTATAAATTTACCAAAGCTTGGTGAACACATCCATAAATATTATTAAATTACAATTTAATTTATAGGGATAGTGCATCTGCCTCACTTTCAAGAAGTCGTGAGTTCGAATTTCGTGAGTTACCCGGATAAGGATTTTTTCGGGATTTCCCCTTATCCTGAGAATAAGTGTGCAGGGACCTGACAACTCGGGTATGCATGCATCCCAAGAACAAGTCCGTGTGTTTTTTGCCGTTAGGCCAGTACCTATTTTATACACTGAATCCCCCTGCGTGCAAGCACCGAAGAACTCGCATACAGGGACGAAAATGAATACGCCACTTACGCGCGTCAACGCCGAGGGGAAAACTCCAAAAACCACGGTAGGGACGACATTTACCAACTTAAGTCTTCTAACTTTCAGTTTAGTGCCGAAGGACATTAAGGTGTCTCACAGCTCGCCGAGACGTACCCAATCTCCCACGGTATCGGGCCACTGCCACGTCGAGTCCAACCCAATCCGAACAGCTCCCTTTCGGAAGGGGCTCAGATGTTTGACCCGACTACTTCTAGTGGCGTCAGAAGTACCACGGGTGCTCGGGGTCCGCAGCGCTCGCACCGGAGCAACTGAAGAGATCGAAATCTCTCCCCTACGGGGCTTGTCCTGAGAAGACTAATGTCAAGCAACTTAAAGTCCCATGGACCCCGATATCATGTGAGCATCAGTTCATCAATTTCATTCATCGTCCGATATGGCAACCAGGTTAAACGACGTTGAACTACAAAATAAGTAATAATCCGCAAAGAGGTCATGTAGGACAATAACGCATCCTCATTGGTCAGAAGTCACCGCTCAGTTCGAGGTTACTAATAGAAAGAAATGAATATGTTTTGTTATGTATCGTACGCTGTTTATTTCCTTTTTACTTTAGTCGAAAGTGTGTTAAGTAAAGCTTTACAGTAGCGCATGTAGCAGAACATTTTGATTTCTGGATCAACGTGAATTACAATCAGATGTTGAAACAGAAATACTGTAAATAGTGTATAGTTTCTGTGTGCACAATACATCCTACAGCACTTTATCAGCACTTGAAATCAGGAATAAAAAGATTTTCTATTGCTAAGAAATCTCAAGGATATATCAGAGAAATCTACAATATACTATTGCAAGATTGTTGTTATGCAAGTTTTTTATTTTTGTTGCGCTGCATAATACATGTTTCCAATTGTTTCTGTTTTGTTGAATGTATGTATATCATATGTTTGGTTTATACAGAAATGTTTATTAAAAATTTATTTTTATAAGGGTTGGATAAAAATTAATGAGAACTATTTTGTTGTTCTCTGAAATGACTTATTGGCATATAATCGGCCCCATTATTTATGACGCTTTGCTAAATGTTCGAAAGGCGTCATTTACCACTGCGAGGGATCCGATACAACACCAGAAATCCGATGCAGTATGGCGGTCAATATGGTACATCAACACAAATAGACAGGCAGATGGGATACGACGCCTTCCGAACATTTGGCAAAAGGTCATAAATAACCAGGGCAATTTTATTATATTGAAGCTGTGTAACTATATAAGTACCTCTGTCAATAAAGTTATTTCATAGAAAAAAAATGGTTCTCATAACTTTTTATCCATCCCATGTATTTAACACGCATTGTAACGTTTGTTTTTATACTTAATTTATTTTAATGTCAGGTGGTTGTAAGTAGTTGTCACTTTTAATCTTCTTAAAAACTGTATTTAACACTTCAAATAATAAAAGGTAGCAATGAATGTAATATTATCCAAACAACCAATCTATCCTCTGCCCAATTAAAACAGGTAAAAACTAAGTTTTATGCTAAGCACTGGGAGGTTTTCTTTATCATCACTATCTATATATTATCTTCCTGTAACAAAATAAAACCTCACTGATTTACTTTGCACTTTTTAAAAATAATATCTGACATCATAATAAGTAGTGCATTGGAGCTTCTTAACATTACATTTGTCTCCCATAGCGTCAACTATTTTCATTTTCCCCATTAACCTTGTGTTCTACTTTTATTTAGTATAAAGTAATAGGCAAGATCCGCTTTATAAATGAAAAATATTTTTAAGCCAGATATTTGACTTAACACTTTACTTCGTTGTGGTTGAGAAATACTGCTATTCTTCACTGTATCACCTGAAAATTAATCAGTAACACATCTTAGTTTTTTGTTGGTTTCTTTTTTTTTTTTTTCTCTCAATATAAGCCTTATGTTTATTCCAAGCTAGCAAACTTGAATAATAGTCATATAATAGGTGGGTATGTTGCTGAAATATTAGGCTTTTAACCCGCGAAGCATTCATTATTTCTGAATGCTACTATTCATTCATTCAAAGCAGATTATCGATTGTGCTTTTTTAAAAGCTTCATTCGTCACTCTTATTTTAAAAAAAATTTGAAAGTAAAGTACTAACAAAAAATATACATCCACCATTAATGGCAACTGAAGCTCATGCTTAACAATTACGTCATAATTCGATCGCTAAGGCAGAAGCGTTTAGAAAGACTTACGAAATGGGATTTTAAGATATTTGTCATTGTTTTTAAAAGAATGTTAACATTAGTGCGCAGTATCATTTTATGCTATTTTAAGGATGAATTTTCATTACAAATATATTTAGAACTCGTGAATATTTCCAAATGAAATGCATAAATAAAAAACCTGATGGACCCATTCCCTTCCTTGTAATTGGAAGGGAAATAAGTGAGAAACATAGGTTAAATGATACTCAAAAGCTAGTTGCTACGGGATTGAAGTTCCTTTGTTTGAATAGACAGGAGCTGGCAATTTTCCATATGAGAAATTTATAAGTTTTTTAAAGATTAAACCAATAACAAGAAGTATCTTTAAAAAAATCCAACTCTACGAAAAAATGTATATAACACAAATTGTGTGTTTAAACGAGCTCTACAATGTTTATTAAACAAGTTTTTGTCTATTTCTTCGTTTACCAGTTATGCAAAATGCATCCGGAATAAAGATGTCTTCAGAAGCTATTCCCAGAAATTTCAAAATATACATTTTGTCATGTAATTATCTGTAATGTACAATATTCTAATCAAAATCCTTAGAACCATTTTTGAGAACAAATTTTCGAAAAATGTTCTTTGTAAAGGGTAGTTGGGGTGGAGGGATTTTCTTGAGAATCTTCGTGTCGCATCCTCGGAAGATACTTAACTCAAATATCAAGTTTGGTATTTAACGGACTTTTCATTTTTGAGCTATGCTGCCCAGACAGACACACAGAGACACACACACACACACACGCACACACACACGGACAATTTAAAAATCTGATATGTTCCATTCATATGACTTTCTCTAGCTGTTTCGCAAACAAAAAGTGTATTCAAAAGACTAATCTGTTATCTGCACCATGCTAAGCAAGATAAACATTAGCAGATATGATCTTATTACTTGTTGCCTTGTAAGGGGAAGGGAAATAAGCGATAGTCTTTAAAAGTCGGTCGGAATCTGAAATAATTTAAATTCCATTCTTTTTTTATTACTAGGAGTAAACAAACGAGAAATGAGAAGAAAGATGTCTTCCCGTTCGATAGAAGCTTAAGTGACTTAAAAATTGTACCAATAATCTACAATATCTCGAGAACGGTTAACTCTATAAAAATGGTATATAACATTAACTGTGTTTTCTAATGAGATCTACATTTTTTGTGTAGTTACTTTTTGTCTATCTCTTATGGTTTGCTAGTAACACAAAAGTCACTCAGAATGAAGAGGTCTTCAGAGGCTATTCCCAGAAAATTCAAGATATATATTTCGTTTGGCATACAAATATCTTAAACATAAGGTATTTTAATCAAAATCGTTAGGGCCATTTTTGAGAAAATCAAAATTTTCGTAAAATGTTCCATGTAAAGGTTAGTTGAGGGTGGGAGACTTTCTTGAAAATCTTCGATTCAGGGGGTCACAAACATATATTTCCGGTGAAATACCGGTAATCAAATTTTTGTGTGCAATACAATACCTTCTCTATACTATATACATAGTACGTGTAGAGAAAGTAAAAATTTAGCTCCATAAGTTGAGTAGCACGTGTTGTTTCAGACGTATACACAATCATGCTAATGAATGCTCTTCCAAAATAAGATAAATTTGTCAACGTTCGATTTACATCCAACTTCATTCAATAATTTATAAATGGCGTTTGTACGGAGCATCCAGTATCGCTGTGAATCTCAGCTTATAGATAACTTAAAACATGCCGTAACATAAGCAGCATATCAATTCTAGCAACTAGTTATATGTGTACCTTCACTATGGAACCTGCAACTCCGAATAGAAGTCGAACTAAGCACACTGGAAGGGAACACGAGAGTGACATCTGCCTTACGTTTGTGTTTGGAGAGGTTGCATCACATCACAACTGCAAACGTCGAGCTTGTCAAAAGAAGGAAGCATTTGTGTGATATTCAGGGTTCATGTCCACATCATGCCTTTAGTTCATAGCTAGAGCTTTTAAACACGTCAGATAAGTAAATTCAGATCTGAATGCACTACAAAAGCTATACAACCATTAACTACACCGAAATAATTTAAGAGATTATAGGCGTGTCTGATATAAGTAGTTTCGGATAAGAAATACATGATCTACTCTTTCTCTACACGTACTATGTATAGTATATAGAGAAGATATTGTAACCCACCCAAAAATTTGATACCGAGATTTCACCTAAATACACGTTTTGAGACCCCCTGAATAAAAACATTTTTAAAAAAAATGTCCGTGTGTCTGTATATGGGGGGGGCAGCGTAGCTCAAAAACGAAAACACTATTAAATACCAAACTTGGCAATTAAGTTTAGTATCGTCCAAGCATGCATCAGGAAGCTTTTCAAGAAAATCTCCCCACCCCCAACTACCCTTTACGCGAAACATCTTTCGAAATTTCTGATTTTCTCAAAAATGCTACTCTTTTTTTTTTTTTTTTTGAGTTAACCGTTTTCAAGATATCCCGGATTATTAGATTATATTAAACACAAAGAGATTGGAATTTCAATTGTTTCACATAGCGACCGGCTTTTAAAGGACGAGGCTATTGCTTTAGCCTGTGCATTTTCTTATTTCCATTCTACTTACAAGAAAATAATAAGACATGTGAATGGAACACATCAGATTTTACATTCTTTACACGTACTATATACATAGTGTATTGTAATGCACCCAAAAATTCGATACCGAGATTTCATCGGAAACACATGTTTTGGGTCCCCCTGAATCCAAGAAGAAAAAATCTGATTAAAATATCGCATATTTAAGTTATTTACCTGACAAATAAAACGTACATTGTTCTTTATTCATAGTATCAAGAATTTACATTATATATTTATAAGCGCATAGGAAATGAATTGTCTACGCAATATATTACGGAAAAAAGTTGATGTTTTACATTCACAAACTTTTGATACCTATTCTGCCATTAAAATATTCTTACAAAAGATTCAATACTCCTTTTTGCATATTTTATTGGTTGAGTGAATTATCCTCCTAATAGACCTGTTTATTCTGGACGAATTTTGCTTAATTTGGCATAACTAGTAAACCGTAAGAGATAGACCAAAACTATACAAAAAATGTAGATCTTGTCAAAATACACAAGTTATGTCATATATATTTTTTTTTTCGTGGAGCTTACGATTTTATAGGTATTCCTAGTTATTAGTTTTAATTGTAAAGTACCTATACAATATGCATAGTAAGTAGGGAAGGTATTGTATTCCACCTAAAATTAGGAGCTAGCTAAGATTTCCTCAGAAATACATGTTTTAAGGTCCCATTTGATTATTGGATTTTAGATTGTTGAAGAAAAGAAAATCTAAGTACCCTACCACGCATATTACCCTGATTTTCAACATCTAATATAGAAATCAACATTCTATAGGCATCTAGACAGAACTTTGTAAATATTCATAGTACTGAACTGAAAGTTTCAGGTTATCTTGCATCTTTTAAAAACTAACATCATATGTTGGAATCTGTACCATTTAACCATTTTGATCAAAATAGTGTACATTTTACTATAGACTGTTAAGACTTATAGTTAAGGTGAAATATGACCTTATTTTTGGCATTATAAAGCAATATAAACTCTAATATTTTAGAAAATGCATAGCTTTTCCCAATTACCAATTAACTGAAGTATGAAATGATAGGCGCATGCTTATTAATAGGCAGTCCCAACTTTAAATCTTATTTTCTTACTAGCCTTTTTCTAGGAACGTACCCACTCAATATGTTTCACACGATGCAGTTTTTCATTAATTTGTTTAAAAGTGTTGATGCTGCCTCTCAAAAGTACATTAGAAAAAACATCCATGTTCTTTTTTTTCGAAATAATGCTGCAATTTCGAAAAATAAGGCATTAAATGTTGGAGAATCAATAGTTTTTGAGAATCTGAAAAATAATAATTTTCTATACTAATTATGGCTAGCATAAATAAATAAAATATGACATGTATTTGTAAACTCATTTTATGTAAAATTGGAATTATGAGAATATTTTTAAAAATATGTTCACGTGGCTCATTTTTATTAGAACAATGAATTTAGAAATAAATAAAAATATTATTTAAATAACTACGCAGACTAAAATTTTGATACATGGTAAAATTGCCAATATTATTGTGTATAATAAATGGCATACATTTCAATAAGATGTCTTATATACTGTGGATTTTCTAAATTTTACAGTTGCATCACCTTTAAGGGGTTGACAAAATTTATAGTATCCCTTAAACCTTCAAAAAAGCTACCCCTAATCATCTTATTTATACAAGAACTGTATTAACAATGTCAGCACACAGTTGCATTCTCCATTAATGGTTCTTATTAAGAGCAAGAAAAGGGCAGCCTACGGTATCCAAAAATACTTTTATGTTCGTAACAAAACTATAAGTTGCTGTTAATGAAGCACTGCAGCCAAAGATAATCCAAAATAGTGCACAAAATGTCACAGATATTGTAGCCTTACCTAAGCTACAAGCTATTTTGTAATGCAGAGGATAAAGTCATTGTCAGGCAATAATTTTGTAAAAATTTGATGTGTTCCATTCACGTGGCTTTCTCTACATCTCTGGTACAAATTATTATTCTATCTACTTCATGCTAATCGAGATGAACATTGGCAGAAATGCTTTCTTGTATGTAGAAGGGAAATAATGCAATACACAAGACTAAAGTGATAGTCAACTCTTTTAAAAGTCGATTGCCATGTGGCTGAAATCCGTTTCCTTACATTGTCACTAGTTGACAAATTCCCGTATGTGAAAAAAGGATGTATTTTAAAACTTAAGCCAATAACAAGGAATAGTCAAAAATGGCCAACTCCACGAGGAAAAATGTGTATGACATAAACTGTGTGTTTCAACAAGATCTATATATTTTGTGTAGTTTCTGTCCGTCTTTTACGGTTTACTGTTATGCAAAATCAAGCAACATTCATCCAGAATAAAGAAGTATTCAGAGGCTATTACAAGTAAATTCAAGATATCATCTTATTTTTCGTGTAAATATCTTTAATATATGGTATTTTAATCAAAATTGTTAGAGCCATTTTTCAGAAAATCAAAATTTTTGGAAAATTTTCCATGCAAAGTGTAGTTTGGGGTGAGGGAATTTTTCTCAAAATCTTTGTGTCGGATCCTTGGAGTATACTAAACTTATATACCAAGTTTGGTATTTAACTGATTTTTCGTTTTTGAGTTATGTTCACATTGACTAATTTTTCTATTTCCGGTGAAATCTCGGTACAATATTTTTGGATGAGATGCAATACCTTCTCTTTACACTATGTACCTAATAGAGAAAGTGAAAATGTCTGCGACCTTAGGTAAGAATTACACAAATCATCTAACCAATAAATTTCGCATGGAATATTTACAAAGGCTTTTAAGGCCGGAGTCTTAAAATCTTTCCGACTGGATTATTAATACTTTTACCCTCAGACTTAGGCCTGTCAACCCGGAAGATTTTAATGTTCTGTTCGCATGGAATATTTTTAATAGGAAAATGAAGTGTCGAGAAGACGCTTTCAAAGAAAAGTACCAATGCAGTCCATTTCAACAGTTGTGAGCAGGCTTCTCCATCTTAAGAGGTTAAGATCAACCATACTCAAAATATTCAATTATTTTTTCCTCAGACAATAAAGTACAAAGGTAGGAAACCGGTATCTAATCGATTTGTGTCGGGACTGTTTGTTAGCCATTGTACAACCACACTATGCCCTTATCTCCTTTTCCATCTCAAAGAACTGACCAAACAAGTTTACTACAGTTATTGTAAAAAATACTTCCGGTAGTGATAAATTAATAATTTTATTTCAAGTGAGGTAAGTATGGTGTAAGCTACATTACAGCTTGTAGGGAAATTTAAAATAATAATGTAAATGTCTTCCTTCCTAAATATTATAAAAATCAGACGCTAATAATGTAACATTTTCTTCCAAGGAATCATTACAGCAAAATTAAATATGTTGCAAAAGTGGTTGAGGAGGTACCCTATTCGGAAATGTTGCTATAGTTTCTTATGCACTTTCCTCAGTATTTACAACTTTTAGATTTTACGAACGCTAACCAATTTAGGGAAGGTACACCTAACCTATCTCTGAAGTACCTCGTGCGATTCTGCACCAAACTAAAGAATATTATATAGAAGAATTAAAGCTTTTAGAAATATGCTTACCTTCTAAACACTGTTTCTGTTTTATACACTTTTTCAAAAGCTATGAATTGTAGACATGGACTGTTGTAGAGAACCAGTTGTCACAATATCTACCCTGAAACTCACATCGCTGTCTACACCCTTCTCTGCCGCATGTATAAGTCAATAAAATGCTGTCACATCAGAACACAGAACACCTCTTTCAAATAGCAAAATATACTCCGTTTATGCTTTTGTAATTACATGGGTTATTTTAAGTTTATCACTTCGATAATAACTTCAACAATGAAGAGTCAACCAAACAATTTTCGCGCTTTCTTCGTAGTCGATTTACAGATTTGCCAACATAAAGCAGTGGGTTAACACCATGGTACACGGATCATTATCATTATTACCAATACAGGAAACCAAAAATTTAGAGACAAGGAACTCTTAACGCAGCGGCCTATAGTATTTGCATCGCCTGTGGAGAGAATGGTTAAATCGGTGTTCAGATTTGTTTTTAATGGTTTAGACAATAAAAACATTGAAGGGTGGAAAAGTCGTGCGATATATTATGGCCAGAGCTAAATCTGGCAAAGTAATTTTAACCTTTCTTTCGATTTCTTCGAAATACACATAGGTAAGTAATGTTATAATGTATAGGATCAGAGCATCAGGTCACCATTCGTTAAACATAAAGACATACCGAGAAAATTCAAAGTTCTTGGAGCAATAGAACATATGTAGCATACAATAGTTGGGGTCTATATGCGTTGGTTAACGCTTGTTTTTCATTCAATTTGCAACTGTACTCAATGGCTAAGCAAGTATCGAAGGGCCAATTTGAATGAAGTTTTTAAAATTCATGAATTAAGCTGAACATCTCTTTCATGATCTGGGCTAAACACTTCAATACCTTGGATTTTTTAAATCCAAAGAGTCAAGAGTAGGAATTAACACTGTTTTTAGCAGAAATGTTCTAACTGGAATGAATTAGTATAACACTATCTGTCGAATTCTTGTGCTGTTTTCATTTAAATTTAAAAATATGAACGGTTAAGAGGGTAATACTATCCCAAACTTAAGGAAATATTTGGTTAAGTTTGCCCTCAGCATTTATAATAATAAAATAATAATAATAATAATAATGTAATTTATGGTTTTATTATTAATATTATTATAGTTAACAATAAAGATTAGCGAACATCAGCCGAACCTGCCTTCTCCGAAATTCGCCTTGGCAGCTCATGATATTCTTTACGTTCGAACAAAACTATTGTGTTAGAATTAGATTTTATTCAGTAGCACCGCAAGACATATGAATGATTAACAATTGAGCTTCAAAGAGTATATTATAATTGTTTCAATTCACTCTCTTCCCACTAATATAGGTATACATTTAAGGTAATAAAAACAATTTTATTGTATGACCTATAAGTTAGTTTAGTGGTTTATTTCCTGTAACTCCTAAGTGAAGTATAGGGCATTGTTACGATATTTCCATGATGGGATTTGAATTTATAGTTCACCGCTATACGTCATGGTGACGAGTAATCAGCTCGTCGCCCATAGATGGCATTGTAGGACGAAATCACTTGCGGACGCGAAATGGCGGAATTTTGCCTAGGGACCTTTTTTCAAGGTATGGGGCTTTTTATACTCAAATAAGCATTATCACAGTATCATTGATTTTATCGAAGGAAGCCATGCTTCCGAAAAAATCCATCATCCTCCGCCGGGCTTAACTCTTGGGTTTTAGAGGCATGGTAACCACTACACCACGTAGGGCAACATGACCTATAAAAGTTAACCAATTCTAACTTGAAATATTTATCTTGTAACCTTGTTTGTGGCCCACATTGAAAAGAAAATGCATAAATGTGTGTATTTATTTAGCTTTTAATAGCAATCACGGCGTGTGTAACAGCATTTTTCATTGAGTTAAACTGGCCGATATGTGTACTTCAGACCGCTACGCTATATGGTACGATGGTCACGTGTCTCCTTTGTCTCCATCCTTATGTTAAATTGTCAGTTTCTGGTATTGATACATAATGGTATCTTCCCGCAACAAAGAATGCCACACTGAATAATAATAATAATAATAATAATAATAATAATAATAATAATAATAATAATAATAATAATTCATATTAAATGTAATATTATTGTAAAAAGAAGAAACATATTGAAATGGTTTTGACACGTGAAGAGGAATCAAAGCAGCAGATTTCAAAAATAATGCTGGAGTGGAAGTTCGATGAACGGAAAGACTAGAGAACAAAGGTTAGATTTTTTTATAGTGTTTAACGCCTGTTTTTACTACTTATGGCAGGCACCGCAGGCAATGACACTGGTGATATGTGAAATGAAGATGGAGAACCGGTGGAATGCGAAGGCGTGGGAAACCGGTGAACCCGAAGAAAACCCACCCCTGCGCCGCTTTGTCCACCACAAGTCTCACACACGGTCGCTTGGGAGTGAACCCGGGCCGTCTAGAAAGGATAGATGCAATAAGAAACATAAACAGCATTAATTTACAGAAAAAGATGCAGAAGATAAAATATCTATAGAGGAATAAAATCTATTTGCGCTGAGGACAACCATGATATTGTATTGTAGAAAACCGCCTCAAAATAATAACTTGAGATCTTCCTGTGATTTACCGGGAAACATGCAAGTGATTTGAGGAATTTAATGCGGTATCGGCATGTTGCGATGGTAGCTCAGTAATCAGAGCGACCGGCTAAAGATCGGGAGACCCGTGGTTCAAATTCTGGCTAGCGTGGAAAAACAATTTACAAATTGGCCTAATAGTTGGTTAAACTATGAAGCCCGGGACGTATTGTAAATCGCCATTGAGGTATATCATCTCGAAATAATTTGTGATCTCCTTGTGGTTTACCGGTAAACATGCGAGTCAATTGAGAAATTTAATGCATGTTGCCATGGTAGCTCAGTGGTTAGAGCAACTGGCTAGAGACCAGGAGACCTCGGCTATGGCATTGTATTTTTCATTCTGACTCTTCCTATCCAGCTCTATTTCCCTCCCTGTTTACGAATAAAAATCTGTTCAAAAATATCTGCCGTGTCGTTTCATTTCGACGTTTGCTGCGGAGGCTACTAATGTTCGCTCCGAATTTCCTATCGAAACTGACTCAACTGTTGCTCACTTAGTTGAAAATTGAGCTCTGCTTTGGGAGAAGGGGGGGGGGGAGTCAAGGATATGTTCAGGAAAGGAAGCGAGGAGGTGATGGGAAGGGGAAAGTAAGCATGGAATAGCGGAGTCCCGCAAAAAAGCACCTCCGTTAGTGGCGGTGGTGCTCTTGCTGCTGCCAGAAGGGATGCAGCAATTAAAAAGGTGGCTTTACTAGGCTGTAGACATGACCAGGCCCTGACTATAGCACTAGGTAAGTGAAAGGATTGGGTTAGGAGAGCTTGAAGGTTAGGAAGGAGTTGACGGAGATGGGTGCGTTTAATCATCAGTTTTAAAAGGAAAAATATTCTGAGTTTGTCGGGGCGTTATCGACTGTTGTGGAGCCTGCGCGAGTCGCTGCTGGGCGGGGTTCATCCACACAGAAGTTGAGGAGGAAGGCTTCCAACCTGTCTCTTGTCTGGACAATTACTGCCGAGTGGTTAGACCACTTGACTCTCACCTAGACGGCCGGGGTTCGATCCCACGCGACCGCATGTGAGATTTGTGGTGGACAAAGTTTTCTCCGGGTACTCCGGTTTCCCCGCCATTGCATTCCACCGGTGCTCCATCATCATTCATGTATCATCAGTGTCACCGCCTGCGGTGCCATAAGTAGTTAAAGCGGGCGTTAAACACTACCAAAAAAAAAGAATTACTGCGCTGGCTACGTACTTGCATTGATCTTCTCCACTATTCGTGAGTGTGTTTCCCGGAATTGTGCGCCGGTTTGGTCCTGTGCTGCTGCAAGTTGAATGGCCATGTGTTTTAGTAAGTTTAGCATCTGTGTGATAGTGCTGTCAGTCTGTTGGTAAGGGAGTTATGCTTGTGTGTTGTTGGTTCTGAGTTGAGTTGTGAGTTCTGGGTTTCGGCGTCCCCAAAGTACTTCTCCAGTCTATACAACTTACGCTGAATGGACTGGAGTGCCTCGGAGTCAGCTTCTTCCGCGTTGCGATGTATGTAGTCCATTTTTTTTTGTAGTGTTTAACGCCCGCTTTAACTACTAATGGCACCGCAGGCGGTGTGTAGTCCATAAGCTGCTGGGTCATGCAGGGGCTATTGTGAGGAATCGTGTCGTTGAACTTTGTTTAGCCTCAATAACGGCGAGGCGTTTGGCTGCCGAGAGCCGTAGCGCCTCAACCCTGTTGTTGATAATGGCGACTTGTTCCTGGATTGAGTGTGTTGCATTCCGGAATTCCTCGGTTGCTGCCTGAAGAGCAGCTATACAGGTGACGGCGACGACCAGCCAATGCCGGAGATTGCAGGGCATTGCGGCCGTTGCGGGAGCTGCAGTTGCGGTGGCAGAGCTGGTTGTGCTTGGTGTCGTGGTGGCGTGGCTCTTGGGTAGAGCGGGCAGGCAGCCTGGCCCGTGAAATGATCCCTGCCCCCAAAATTGGAGCAGAAACTTTGGAATCTTGCCAGGTGCAATTGGCAGTGGAGCTTGGAGAACCGCAATAATGGCATCTAGGCGGCGCAACGCATGTGGCCTCCATATGCCCATAATTGCAGCAGCGTCTACAGGGAGCGTGCCGTACGCTGCGGCTGGCTTCGATGCGATGGACCTGTCCCATCAGTGAGAGCCCATTCATGAGTGCGGTGGTTTAGTGCGCCCTGTCCAAGAAGGTAAGTCGCACTATTGGTGTCGATCCCCTGGGAGAAGTGATCCTCAGGCTCTGACCAGAGATGGCCATCTTGGTTGCGCGGCCTCCAGGATGCTCCTACTTGGTAGTAGGCGGGGGACCCCAAAGGCCACAGCACTAGAAGAGCCGTAGCGGCCTGTAGGATCGCCTGGTAGTCTCTGAAGCGGCTGCGTCGGAGCCTGCTGGTTGCGTCAGCAGAGCGGAGTCGGCTGGTTGCGACGGCTGTGCAGCTGCATCTGAAGTCTGCGGAGTGTCTGTTGAAGATTGAAGGGGAGAAGCGGTGAAGTCAGATAACGGCGTCGTGTCTGTTGAAGGTTGAGTTGGAGAAGCGGTGAAGTCAGGTAACGGCGTCGATGATTCGTTTGCATCGGAGGGTGTGGCCTCGGTTGCCGTCTCGGCTGCATTGGCATTATTCTTCTTCTTCTTCGGCAGAGCGTGTTCTCCTTTTATACCTGTCGATCATGGTGCAGGAAACTTCCAGAAACAGCCGTACGTGCAAACCACCGCAGGTGTCACAAACTCACTCAGGTGTAACAATGTGCGGATTCGATGTTAAAGAACTTATTGGCATCACAAGTTTCCACTCGCACAATTGTGCAGCTATGTCAAAAGAACTTGCCGGCGGCATTCATGTCCACTAACGTAGGTGTAACAATGGATGCCAACAATCAACTAAGACTTATGAAGATAGCCGTTCACTCACGTTCAGTCACGGAATGCTGAGTAATATGATAGCTATCATCGGCTAGATGCGCAGTAAACTTCCGTGCTGATGACGTCAGCTGGTATAGCGGTCGCTAGCCGGCTAGCTGGTTGCTCCCATTACAATGGCAGCGTTTATGAGGATTTTGATTGTTCAAGCTCCTTATGAGTGTTGCAAGTGATGGATTCAGTTATGTAGAAGGGACGATCTTCGTTTCTCTCCAGAACATTCCCGCATTTGTTCCAAATATGTTGATGAGGAAGATTATGAACGAAATTTAAAAGCGGAACTCCTCAAACTTGCTCCTAAAATATTAAAAAGCATTGCTGTACCACATTTAGATTTAGGTGTTGTCTAATGACTTGTATCAGAAAGTTAATAGTTCTAAGAAAAGCAGAAAAAACGGCTTCTAAACAGAGATGCAAAATAATAGTAAATGTTCTGCTAGAAAAAACAAACAGCAATTCTTAAGTAAATATAGTAAATATCTCCGGAAATCCTGTTACCTCTCCTTCGTCATTTAACACAGCACTTGCAAATATAGAGGACATTAAATCTAAAGTTGAAGTATTTAGAAGTCACAATTTAAGATTAGAGAAGAAATTAACACGTTTGGAAAATTAATTGCAAAAAGTACAATCCGAAATGTATAAGTTAAGAAGCGTTGAACGTGCATTCCAGCAATTGTTCTTATTTTGCCAGCAAGTTTTACTTACAGACAGATATAAAAATTGTGACTGATGACATTTCAAAGGAACTCACTTTGAAATGCATGTCTAAGGATATGATTATGTAAGAGAATGTCTTAAATATCCTCTTCCAAGATCTATAACTATCAAAAGATGCTTGGCCCAATTCGTCATATCACCAGAAATCATTAAATTACAATACCTATTACAACAGAAAGCAACTTCTGTTAGAGAGTTTGAGAAGGATCTTTTGTTCTGAGCTTTGAAGAGAGTAAAGTGAAATCCAATTTTTAATATGACAACATAGAAGACACAAGTTGCGGTCTGCAGTTACTGGTTTTATGCAGATTAGCAGGAAAGTGGAAACCACCAATGTACTACAATTTTGATGAGGCAGTAACAAAAGAATTACTAACAAACATTGCTCAAATGGTCGAAAGGCAGGTTTCAAAATCCGTGTCTTGGTGATATAGGGGGGTCAAATGAGAAATGACTCTCTAATCTTGGAATTAATAGAGAGAAGTCCTACATCACGCATCCTGCAAGAGAAGCTGAAAATCGCCGCTTACGGGCTTTCTGCGACATTCCTCACGTATTGAAACCGTTTAGAAACCATTTATTGGACGAAGGATTTGTTTTACATAATGGTAATGAAGTCACAAAAGAGGTTTTTGAAAAGCACGTTGATTTTCAAAAATGCTATGACTTACGCCACAACCACGTGTCACTTACAGGCTCTGAAAGCCAAAAAGTTCATCCTTCCATTTATTAGGCTGGAGAATATGAACAATAGAAAATCAGAAAAACGGAAAATACCCGGAAACAAACGCACCGATTTGGCGAGAAAGAAATTAAAAAAAAAGTGTGCTACAACCGAATAAATAGTTGCATATGTGAAGCAGAAAACACGACATCGGGTAATATCAATACTAGGAACTGTCCATGAATGAATTACATCTTCAGATGTAATTAAAATTCGTGTTAATTCCTTTATTGGTCAAGTTGTTCGATTGTCAACTTCAAGTAACCGTATTTTATTGTTATACCTACTGTTTTTTTTCCGCAACACTTACTAATAAGTTGAGTTATTTATTAATCTAGCTTTAAACTCTGTTAGGATGCAGGTATCAAACAGAAGAATTCCAGCAAAATACCTAAACAACTAGAGGCAACATTTAGCGAGCGTAGTCATAGGGGCATATGGTGAGCCTTTATATTTAATATTTTAAACAATTGATCCTTTAGCTTCAATAATTTAAATCTAATGGTTAGTTATCTGTTTTACCTGCGATTTGATAGGGAAAATCTGAATGTGTATCTCTACACAGCACCATAGCTTTTCATTTGTTAACAATGACCAGAGCTGTGACTGTGAGTATATACACCACATGACGTCACGCCTGCGTGTGCGAGAGAGTAATATGCGCATGATAGCTCAACTCAACTTACCGTGCGTTCAGCGATTACGGCATTGTCACATGCCCCCTCATCAAGGCTGGTCGTCCCAAAAAAAAATGTAAATTGTTATGTAAAATGTTATTTATGGACGCTCTTTAACTGCTGTGGTCCTCAGCGTCCCATTCCAAATTGAACGTGAAAGACCGATTAATTTTGCTCAGAGGCCTGTCCATCAGGTGTGAGGTTCTTTTACGTGCCGTAAATCTCACGGGACCACGTACCAGGCTCTTTCCTTGGGGCATTCGGTGACAGCTTCAGGTTTCCTACATTCCACGCAGAAGCGTATCTCGCTGTAATGCTTCTTCTTGCATGTAACTAAAATGAATACGTGGCTTACGAAAACAAAGGAAATAAATAAAGTTACAATATTGGAAATAAAAGCAGTTTACAACAATAAATTTTATAAAAAATCTAATGTGTTCCATTCACATGACTTTCTCTACATCTCTGTAACAAATTATTGTTAAAAAGCTTATTCTTCTATATACTCCATGATAATCGAGATAAACATTAGTAGAAATGCCCTTATCTATTACTTGTTCCTTGTAAGTAGAAGGGCAAAAATCTGAAGTGTTCCATTCACATGATGTCTTCTAGCTGATCGGTAAGCAAACCTTTTATTCAAAATATTAATCTGTTATCTACATCATGCTAATCAAGATAAACTTCAGCAGAATTATTCTTATAAAGAAGGACAATAAGAAAATGCACGGGCTAAAGCGATAGTCTCGTCCTTTAAAAGACAAAAAAAGTATTGCTTTATCTACAATAAGACAATTGGGTTAAATAATAAGAATTTTATCTATAGGATATGCTGATTTTTTTCTAATTGCCATTATCTTTTTAATCTTTGATGTTGAAATTGCATTAATTATATCGTCGCTATGTGAAAAAATTAAAATTACAATCTCTTTGCATGCCAGAAGTAAACAAATGAGAAAAGATAAAAAAAGATGCCTTCCCGTTTGCAAAAAGTTTAAGTTTAAAATTGAAACCAATAATTCGGAATATCCCGAAAACGGTTAACTCTACAAAAATTGCATACGACATAGTGTTTTAATATCAACATTTTTTGAGTATTAAGGTTTTGTATATCTATATGGTTTGCCAATTATATAAAAGTCATCCCGAATGAAGTGGTCCTCAGAGACTATTGCCAGAAAATTCAAGATACCTATCTTATACATAAGGTATTTTAAGCAGAATCGTTAGAGCCATTTTTGAAAAAAACAAAATTTTCTAAACATTTTCCATGTAAAGGGTAGTTTGTGGTGTGTGAGTTTCTTGAAAATCTTCGTGTCGCGTCCTTGGAAGATATACGAAATTTAAATGCCAAATGGTAGTTAAGGGCGCAATGTTTTTTTTACTCCAGGCCCTCAAAACGTGCATTTACAGTGAAACCTCGACATCGAATCTCTATACACTATGCTCATAGTACGTGTAGAGAAAGCAAGAAACTAATTTGTCTTTTATGAAATCGAACGACGACTAGAATTACAAAATTTGCTCTTCCTGCTTGTATATCTATTATGTATATCTAATCAAAGTGTCACTCTTAATGCACTTCTAAACTCCACACTCAATCCATCACCAGATGACAAGGGAATACGCTTATCTCAGAGTGCATAATGCACATCTCATGTTTACCTCGATTACTTCAGCAACTGTTACAGCAGAAATGTGTTTTCTACTGACAGTCGATTATCACTGTTTCCAACATTGTGCAGAGCCATGCTCCCACATGATACAGAACTGTCTTTATTGGCAAAAGATAAGTCGTTTGCATTAGTTTCTCCTGGACCCTTCCTCTGCCTTCCTGCTCTTCTCTTCAATTTTCAATTTCTCTAGCACGTATGTACAATGCACATAGCTCGTAGATAGAGATGGTATTGCACTCCATCCAAAAATTTGCTACCGAGATTTCACCGGAAAAACATGTTATAGGTTTCCCTGAATTAAAAAACATTTTTAGAAAAAGGTCTGCGCGTGAGTGTGTCCGTGGACAGTATACTTAGAAAAACGTATCTTTCAAGGATGTGACACGAAGATTTTCAGGCAAATCCTCATCCCCAACCACCCTTTACATGGAACATTTCTCAAATATTTTGATTTCTAAAAAATGGCTGTAACGATTTTGATTAAAATACCATATGTATAAACAAAATGAATGTCTTGAATTTTCTGGCAATAGGCTCTGAAGACCTCTTCATTCTGGATGACCCTTGTATAACTTTTGTAAATTGGTATGGACAAAAACGTACTGTACAAGAAATGTAATCTCGTTAAAACACACAATTTATGGACTATACTTTTTTTTTTAATGTTGAGGCCGTTTCTGAGATATTTTATTGGTTTCAGTTTTTTTTTTCGAAAATGAGTTATTTATTTTCGTCTCTTTTGTTTACTCCCAGCTAACAAAGAAAACCAATTTTAATTGTTTCACATAGCAACCAGCTTTTAAAATATTTTACTATTGTTTTAGTCTAGTGTATCCCTCTATTTCCCTTCTACTTACAAAGAAGTAATAAGACCTCTTCAGCTAATGTTTATATCTTGATTAGCATGATGTAGTTAAAAGAATAATCTTTTATAAGAAAACTTTGGTTATGGAGCAGCTAAAGAAAGCCATGTGAATGGAACACATAAATTTTACTTCTTTTCTCCGTCGCGTACATATCTTAGGTAGAGGAGATACTGCGAAATGCGGAATCAATATGTACTTTCAAGAAACTGAGAAGGGGAAGCATTTTTATTTTCTCTGCTACGTACCTAGTTGGTAGAGATATTGCATTCCACCGAAAATATCGATATTGAAACTTCAACGAATATATGTATTTTGAGATACCCTGAATCCAATAAAAGTGGTTTTAGAATAAGATTAGTGTTTGTATATGTGGTGGTTGTGTGTGTGTGAGACGGCACAACTCGAAAACAAAATGTTTGATAAATACCACTCTTCCAAATAATCCTTTACATTGAACATTTTTTTATACTTACTTTCTCAAAATGATTAACGATTTCTTATTTTCTGTATCACATATCTGCAATGTACATAGTAGGTGGGCAGCAAAGTATCGCATTCCATCCAAAAATTCGATACCGAGATTTGAGGACCCCTGGACACATAAAAGTATTTTTAGAAAAAGGCCTGTGCCTGTTAACAGCATAAACCCCTCCCCCCCCCCCAAATCGGTTAAGTACAAAACTTGGTATTTAAGTTCAGTATCTTCAAAGGATGCAACACAAAGTTTTCAGGGAAATTCTACCATCCACAATACCCATTGCATGTTAAGATTTTTCTAATTGTTTATTTTCTCAAAAATGGCTGTTAACGTTTTTGACTAAAATACCATATATTAAAAATGTGCATATGACAAATTTTATATATTGAATTTTCTTGGAATAGTGTCTGAAGCTTTCTTCATTTTGGATGACTTTAGCAGTCATATCATTTTTTTAGATATCTATTTCCAAGATATTTCTTGTTTTGGCTTAATTTCCCAATAATGATTACTTTTCTCAATGAGAAGTCATTCATTTTCTTCATTCTAGTCATGCAAAAAGAATGTAATTTCAAAGCTCCCACATAGCAACTAGCTCTTAAAAGATATGACTGTCACCTTAGATGTTACTTTTATTGATCATAAGAGAATATGAAAAGAAGGCACCGTTGCAGAGTGTTTAGTCAGCTCGCCTCCCACGTAGGCGGGCCGGGCTCGATCCCAAATGCACACATGTGGAATTTAAGGTGGACGAAATGGGGTCTGGGCGGTTTTCTCTGGATCCTGCGGTTTCCCCTGCTACTCATTCCATCATCTTTCCTACTATTCATTTCATGTCATCCACTTCCTAACACTCATGCCTGGCTACAGGCCGACTACTTGTTCCAGGTTCTTAATTCTATGGTTACACCACGTGCCATTGGCTCCCCGACAGGCTTCTGACCCCTAGATATCCGCTTGTAAGTCCTAGGAGGGTGTCAGTCCCACATACGGGAAGGGCCAGCCATCTAAGTAACTTAAGAAGTTATTAAATGGAACCATTTCTGCTAGTAATGTTTATCTTGATTAGTATGAAGTAGACAGAAGTATACACTTTGTTACAGAATAAGTAGAGAAAATCATGTGAATGTTGTAACACAGTGTTTTACTTTCTGTAGCTGTACACAGTAAGTACAGAAGTACTACATTCCACCCAAAAGTTTGATAGCGACTTTTGGTGTTCTCTGAAAAAATCTACAAAAAATAATTTTTAGAAAAAGGGCTGTATGTGTGTGTGTGAATAGCATAAATCAAAAACAAAAGTTTTTTAAATACCAAATTTGGTGTTATCCCTACCTTCACTATCTTTTTCTAACCTTTTCCATTTGATCTACTCCACTCTCCATTCATTTGTCCACTTATATTTAAACTTATGTGGAGTTCTCCCCACAAACTGAACTCAGTCCCTGCATCATCCCCAAACATTTGGAATTCCAAATCCCTAGTTGAAACCAATGCATCCCTGCTTCTATTATAACTTTTGAAATATACCTCTTTTCCAATATTTTGTTTTACCTCACTGTTTCATAGCAATTACTTTTGCTCTGTGCACATAAATTCTGCCTCTCCATATCCTCCAATTTTTCTCACACTTCTCTCCAAAGCAGCCCCATATTTTTTATTATCTCTTTTTAATAGTTAGATGCCCATAACCTGATATGTCATATCAGATGATGAATGAAATTGATGACATGATGCTTAAATGAGCTTGGGGTCCAGGGAGCTTAATTTGTCTTCTCAGGGTAAGGGAAAACTCCAAAAAAAGTCTTATACAGATAACTCACCGTAACTAAGATTTGATCTTAGGATATTTTGAATGTGAGGCACACATGCTACTCTCACAATATGGAGGCAGATTATATTAAAATTATAAATTCTGTACCATTCATCTCTTAATCCATTCTTGATTAATTTGCTCCTTAATTTCACCCAACCATAAATTACTTTCCACCCTATTCCCTTGAACCTTTACACATGTTAATTAGTCTCTGGCAATTGTTGAATACGAAATAAAAACTTTATCACACTTTCCATTATCTGTCTACTAACACTAAGCCTCCCTAAATCTGCCATCGCTCCTCCTTAACTTTACACATAGGACTCCTAAAATTAATTGAGGTAAAGTTTAGGTCATCCAGATTTGAAAATGTGGAAAATATTAACATGCCCAAACTGAAATCTAGATTGCCAAGGTTTTGAATTCTTGGGACCACAGATCGCTTAGCTATGCCGATGTTGCTCCACTGTCACAGTCTTTGATTGCAACTGTTCTACTCCTCCCTCTACTTGTGAAAAACATTCCTCAGTTAATCTTTAGGGCCCTTCTGGTTGGTAACCACAAAGCAGCTCTAATAGCAGAATAACAGATGTATCAAATCCAGATCACGTATGGAAGTGGCTAAATTGGAAAATGTTCTCAACATAATCCAATGTCCCATTCTCCCTCAATCCCCTAAATTTCTGCTTTATTTTTCTGACTCAACTAATGGATAATGTATTCTCTCAAACCACTCTACACTCGGGGCTATATATAAACATCTTCTTACGACATGCAAAGCCACAGCCACTTCCTGTTCACTCTAGGTATAAAAATTCACTAAAAACTTTAATTTCTGCACCTTCACCAAACCATTTTTCTTCCTTAATATTGTAATAAAGAGATTCACTTTTCTGTTTCCTAATACACAGAAATTAATATAAAAAAAAAATACCACTAACACTCTCAGATGTGTTATATACTGCTCTGGAAAAATTCATGCTATTACACCACAATATATAAGCTTACCTCCATGATCCATGTTGGAGAAACAAATTTCAAATGGAAATCTTATCTTGTAGGTTTCTGCCACTGTATATCAATAAGCTTTAATATTATTGCACCTAGGCTCTGAAAATATTATTTTTAAATTAAACATCTTCATTCCTACTTAACCTTTAAAAACAACAGGTTCTTTGCTTCAACCTCACAAACTTAAACCAAATGTTGCTTCCAACTTAATGTCAGTACTTTCCCAAATTTTATTATTGCACTTCCTATACCAGCTTTTTTCTTTTTTTTTTTTAAACTGATTCAGGTTTACCAACTACTAAAGCTCTATTCAATTATCAGCATGAGCCACATGTGCTAAAATAACCTGAAAAATGCCCACTTATCTCC
This sequence comes from Hymenopus coronatus, assembly GCA_030762935.1. NCBI lineage: Eukaryota > Metazoa > Arthropoda > Insecta > Mantodea > Hymenopodidae > Hymenopus > Hymenopus coronatus. Next base: position 102,328,515 of record CM060890.1, read on the forward strand.
TATCTAGGCAGGTGAAATATCCTGATAACTGGTTTAATTTCAAAAAACATTTGTAACAAAATTCAACAGGTGACAAGGATATTGAAAATTAATTAAGATATTTAGGACAAAGAAGTAATAAATTCCCCAATTTTGTTTATTTATCTGCTAAGACTTCATTTGTGTCAACATGGCTCATTCACATTTTTTAAAGTCACATCTGATTCCATACATATTCAACAATTATCTAATTATTCTCATTTATTTATTGTATTTTATTTCAGATTTTTTCCTCAGTCTATACAATCCATTACTATAATACAGTAGCATGATATGACTTTGAAGCTTGTGTGTATGAAAATGCTACATACATAACTTTGCAATCCATTTGGAATTTCTGTGAAAGCAGGCATAGAGAATAAAAAGCTGTAATTATATTATATGTACATCTCTTGAACTGGTCATAGCAAAGCAAAACAGGTTCACATTAATCTTAGTTGTGGTCTTCTTGAATTTAAATACAGCTTAGTGCAATGTGACCGAAAGAAAAGCCAATGACATGTAAAATTAAGTAGTTGATAGAAGAATACCTCAAAAATAAAAAAATTGATGTGTTCCATTCATGACTTTCTCTAAATCTCTGCAACAAATTATTGTTAAAAAGCCAATGCTTCTATTTACTTCATTCTAATCCAGAAAAAATTAGCAGAAATAGTGTTATTGCTTGTTTCCCTGTAAGTAGAAGCGATATAAGGGAGCACCATAGGTTAAAATGATAGTCAAAAGCTAAAATAAAAAAATGGCGTGTTATTTATGGATGCTCTTTAACTGCTTTGGTTCTCAGCGTCCCATTCTATATTGGGCGTGAAAGATCGCTTAATTTTGCTCAGAGGCCTCTCTTATCAGGATTGAGGTTCTTTTACATGCCGTAAATCTACGACATGGGACCCATGGCTTTACTTCCCTTCCGAAGGAAGCCATGCTAAGGATTTTTACGCCCGAAAAAATCCATCGTCCTCCGCCAGGTTTGAACCCGCAACCTTGGGTATATGAAGTCAGCATGGTAACCATTACACCACGGAGGGCGACGTATAGTCAAAAGCTGGTTACTATGTCACTGAAGTTCCTTTGTTTGTACGGACAGGAGTTGACAAATTCCTGTATGAGAAAAGTTTTAATTTTTTTCAAAGCTGAAACCAAAAACAAGGAATACTTAAAAACCAATCAACTCCACGAAAAAAAAATGTATATAACATAAATTGTGTGTTTTAACGAGCTCTATATTTTGTGTGCTAAGTTTTTGTCCATCTCCTACGGTTTAGCAGTTAAACAAAACTCCATAAAATTCATCCAGAATAAAGTAGCCTTCAGAGGCTATTCCCAGAAAATTCAAGATATACATTTTATTTGGCATGTAAATATCTTAAATATAAGAGATTTTAATCAAAATCGTTAAGAGCCTTTTTGAGTATATCAAAATTTAAAAAAAAAAAAAAATCCATGTAAAGGGTAGTTGGGGGGTGGGAGATTTTTTTTTAAAATTTTTGCGACACATTCTTGGAAGATACCAAACTTGGAGCAAGTTTGGTATTTAATGTTCTTTTCATTTTTGAGCTATGCTGTCCACAGACAGACAGACACACAAATACACACATGGATCTTTTTCCAAAAATGTTTTTTTTTTTTTTTTGTTTTTTTTTATTCAGGAGGATCTAACATTATTCTGCAAATATCTCACCTTTGTTAAAAAAAAATGGATTTGGAACATTATTCTGAGGAGGTATTTAATTAATAAAATGAATCAACACACTACATATATATATATATGAAAAGACATTAAATTTTCTATCTTTCATAATATTGTAGTCACCAATTCTATTTATGTGACTATACAGCATGACTCTTGTTTGTTTACAAAGTTTCAATGCCTATTTTCAATCAGAGCTCACAAAACACATTGTTATAGTTTGCATTGTGTGTACTTTTGTGGCTCAACCAATACTCTGTAGTGATGGCTTGAAATTCCTTGCTATTTTGCGTGAGAAAAAAGTCAGACTCGACTACTTTAAAGCCTATTCGCGGGGATTAATCAAATGCTTTATACAATAATTGTCAGATGTCAGCAATATGCATGGCATGTGATGTGCAAAGATGGGATTGAATGAATACTAACATTAAAAAAACCATTGTTCAACTCTGTGATAATTCTTATCTTAAATACACAAACCAATATAGAAGCTGCTCCACTGCAAATTGGAGCTCAGCTCAAACGTCTCAATAGACTGAAATGATACTCGAACAAGCCCACTTACAGTCCATACAGCCATAGAGCTCGAAGTTACCCTACATTTAAAAGGGAAAATCCCAGTAAAAACTCTTATCCAGGTAAATCGCCCTTAATGAGATATGAACTCGGGACCTCTTGAATGTGAGAAGACATGTTATCCTCACATAAAAGAAACAGCTAAATGGTTATAAAGAAAAGTGGAGACTAAATAAATATTCCCTTTTCTAAAGTCTTTCTCTATTGCACAAAACTTTACCCATGACTGCTTCAATTAAATTATATTTACGTGTGCGGGAATGGTTTTCATAATGTAAACCTTTATCAGGGCATTTGTTTTATAGGAAATACTCCATAGGTAAATGAGCTGTTACTACCATTGGAGCAGGGACGGCTCCTAAAGAAGGGTGCAGGTTTGTATAACCCCCAGAAATTTTCCCAAACCTCCAATTATATTTTCAGCATTATATTACAATTTTATTTCCTAATTATTTGCAGGTGGCAGTTTCAAGTGCTGGTTTGCAACTGTGCCACAAACTCAAGCCAGCTCATTGAAGTGTGCAATGTCGAGGGAAGAAGAGAGGAGAGGGGGGGGGGGGGGGTTAAGAAGACATGACAAACATTCTTTGCAATAAAGCTTGCCACATTTTGTCAAACCAACCATTGGTGCCAATATAATAGTGTGATTGAGATGTTGCAACTATGCAAAGAAGCCTGTAACAGTGATGTGATTAAATTATATCAACAGAATTTGAGTCTTGTTTTTGTAACACAAACATCACTTAGTTATTACTTATTGGGACCAGTTTCGGGAACACTCGTTCCCATTTTCAGCCCTTAATTCCCACTAAATCTTGCTTCGTTGGAGTCATGATGAAGGTGGTGGTGCATCATTTGTGGAGGCATCTGGTACTGGATCTATGAACTTCCTAAGTTGCTTGCTATATGGTGGTAAATCAAAATTCATGATGTAGATCTCCTAGACATCTAATTCTGTGGGTTTATACTCTGGTTTTAACAGTTGTATATTAGACTTGACGTCGTGTGTCCTGATGTCCAAAATTGATAGGCAACTGCTGATTTTTCTGTTAGTTTGTATTTTAAGTTTCTCATGTGTTCCTTTAGTCTGGTTTCCAAAATTCTTTTCATTCTTCCACTATATATACTAGATTACAGTCTGAGCATTTAATTTCATAAATTCCAATCCACTAAGTAAAAACATAAAATCATTACAAGAAACATTATCAAATTGTAAAACTATAACAAAAAAACAAAAATCCAAATTAAAGCCAGATGGCTTTACCCAGATTATATGTTCTGCCTAAAATATATAAACCTGGTAACAAAATGAGACACACAGATATCAATAAACTTGTATACAAACTCTCCAAATGGCTCACACAGAGATTCAACTCCTTCCCAGAATTCTATAGTAAAAGTATCACATTCATTGGACCTGATTAACCACTTGAAAGATTTCAGTATTTCACCTAAAGACAAGATAGTATCCCTTGATGTCACCTCCCTATTTCCCAATATACTCGTAGAGGAACTCCAAAAACTTCTTAAAACTTTGATACAAAGCATGAACGTACCAACAGAGGAATTAGATCTTGTTCGGCTAACAATTTATGTATAAGACAGAACTACTTACATTCAAGAATAAATGTTACAGACAACAGGACTAGGGAATCCTTTATCACCATTCCTAGCCGACTTATTCAACAGAAATTTTGAGACATACATCACATTGTATATATGCATTCCTACATATATACAAAAAATCTGATGTGTTCCATTCACATGACTTTCTCAACCTCTCTGCAAAAAAATATTGTTAAAAAGCTCATGCTTCCATTTACTTCATGCTAATCGAGAAAAAATTAGCAGAAATAGTCTTATTACTTGCACCTTGTTAAGTAGAAGCAAAATAAGGCAGTATCATAGGTTAAAGTGATAGTCAACAGCTGATTGCTACGTGACTGAAGTTCTTTGTTTGTATGGACAGGAGTTGAGAAATTCCTGTGTGAGAAAAGTATGTTTTTCAAAGCTGAAACAAAAAGCGAGGAATATCTAAAAAACGATCAACTCCACGACAAAAATGTATATTACATAAATTGTATGTTTTAATATGCTCTACATTTTTTGTGTAATACGTTTTTGTCTATCTCTTACGGTTTAGCAGTTATACAAAATTCCATAGAATTCATCCAGAAAAAAGTAGTCTTCAGAGGCTATTCCCAGAAAATTCAAAATTTACATTTTATGTGGCAAGTAAATACACTAAACATAAGAAATTTTAATCAAAATTGTTAAAGCCACTTTTAAGATATTTTTAAGAAAATCAAAATTATCGAAATTTTTTCCATGTAAAGGGTAGTTTGAGTTGGGGGGATTTTCTTGAAAATCGTGTTGCATCCTTGGAAGATGCCAAACTTAAATACCAAGTTTGGGCCTTAACAGTGTTTTTGTTTTTGAGCTATGCTGCCCACAGACACACACAAAAAACATTTTTCTAAAAATGTTTTTTTTTTTTTTTTTTTTTTTTTTTTTTTTTAGATTCAGGTGGTCTTAAAACATATTTCCGGTGAAATTGTGGTATCAAATTTTTGGGTTCAATGGAATACCTTCTCTATACACTATGTACGTTCGTATAAGAAAGTAAAAATGGTGTAGGTACATAGATGACTCCGCCATTGTTCCAGAAAAACTCAAAACGATGCACTTAAGCTCAACATGCAAAACAAATCTACTCAGTTCACCATAGAGACCAAACACGATGGATGCCTACCATTCCTGGACATTAAAATAACATAAAACATAAATTTTGGAATAAATAGAAAATCCACAAAAACAGATAACTACATACAATTTGATAGCTATAATCCCACAACACACAAATATGCAGTCCTGAGCAGTTAAGGTACAGATTAGTATACATTCCCATGGAGAATAGTGAACATATACTCCAAATAGCTACCAACAACAGCTTCCAAAAAAGTGCAGTAGACAAGAGAATACACAAATAGAAAAAACTGAATCGCATAACATACACAACCACCTTACAGAACCCTGTGTGATCTTCATATAGCTGTACAGCGCAGTCAAGGCTCCAGCATTCAGTAATGCACTCTTTCAGTAGTATGTAACTCCATTGGAAGAAACTTCAAACAATGAAAAAAGTTTCATGAAAACGTTATTGTAGTTTTACTCTATTGTGCATCAAACTAATGTGCGTTGTGACTTCGGTGAGAAGGTATGTAACAATTTTTAAAGTAGGATTATGAGAAACACACCTTCAAAGTGAAATATCTCCAAATCCTAAGTAATTGAATTTTATTTGATTCCAGGTTTATTTCTGGATTCAAATTTGTTATGAAGGTTACTTTTGCCAAGAATATTGGCATTGAAAATTTTCTAAATCCTCCAACTACCCTTTACGGACAAACATTTTCAAAAGTCTCAAACTTAAGTAGGTATCCCCTAGGGGCACAAGGCAAATATTTTCAAATAAATACTCCTAATTAAAACTACCCTTTATGTAAAAAAACTTTTTCTGAAAACACTACACACTATTTGTATTAAATGATATATTACAAGTGTTAAAATCACCAACAAAATGCATACCTTAAGATTTCTGGGAATGTTAACTTTTTTCACTGGTAATAATTCTGTTTAATATAAAGAGGTACATGATAGGGGAAATACTACTGAAGGAAAACTTTAGAACTTGGTAACATACACAAGTACATTATGTAATTTTCTCTTAGCTTTAACCATTTCTGAGATAGAAATTTTAAAACAAAAGTCATTTCTAAAACTGTAAATAAGGAAAAATCACATTTAAGAAAATGGCACACCTCTGAACTTTGTAAAAACCTTATATTTATACAATTTCATAGCATTATCTTTTCCGCGATTCACTTTTGTTTGTTTAAATGTTACTGATTATTTACAGAATGGATATCTGAGGCTTCCTAGTATTTATGCTCCAAGTTTTGATTTATCTCAATACCTTTTGTCCCCCCAAGACATGTTAGAAGCAATAGTATAACAATCCTAGACATTGAAAGCAAAGTTTTGATTAGTTCCTGTATATCATTCTTTCACTGTCTTCCAACTCCATGGATTTAACCTTAGATCTATGGTATTTTGGCATTATCTATGGATATACAGATTTTAAAACAGAATATATGGATTTCTTTGCAACAGACAACACAAGATCTGGGAAGTGCATGGAAAGCTTACTGAAAGATCATTTTCCACACCCAACCGAAAACAAACTCAGGACCTCAAATCAATGATTTTACATTTTATTTATATTCTTCTCTACCTTTATGATATTTCATTGCAGTCGACATCTGAAACACCTAGTTGTTGTGTAGGAAGTCAATAGATCAAATACAACATATCAAGGATTTTTAACTGTGATTTAAGAGAAACAAAGTAGGGATGGAAGATGACAAACAGGCATTAACAGCAGGAAAAGCATAACACCTAGCCAAAAACATGATAGATTATTCAAACTTTCGCACATCATTATAAAATGTATTTCAACACTAGTTTTTGGCACATTGAGTAGATATAGTTAAGCATTCATCTAATTGTAACACTTTATATGCAAATAAGGTTAACTTTATTCTATACGCTCTTGGCAAGTAAGATATCAAGAACAAGAATGATGTAATTGTAGCAACTGACCCACCAACAAATTAGTCTGGCTCCACATTAATCCAACCAGATGCAGGATCAGGCAGGCAGACAATGCAGCCAATTAGAATCTATTTTATTTAAATGTGCATTATCTTGGCACATTAATCTGGTTTGTTACCATGCTAGCTCCTAGTTCTTGAAGAATCAGTTATTTGATTAAAATTTCGGTACACCAGTAATGTTGAATTAAACCTTGCAATCAAAAGCATCATTAGTACATGTAACCCCCAGAAATGTACTAACTGGCCAGCACTACATAGGAGTGACTAAAAAGTAAATTGCAGTTCAGCTCTCATTAATCACTTTAGTAAATGTTACTTCTGAAGTAATTTACTCGTGTATGCAGCTCAATGACTAGCAAAACACCATTTAGCAGCAGTTTTTTTGGACAATCAACTTTTAGATTCGCCAATGTAAAAGCACTATTTGATCTTGTGGCAGTCTGAGATAACTGAATGGGTTAGGCAAAAGTTTGGATTAATAACAGATTAAACCGCTTTATCACATTTATTACACATGATACAAACAGTTGTAAGCACATCTTCGTTCAGTGTTGCATATTGCATTAACACACAAGATTCATCTCAACTTCCTCAACTGCACAATACCACAGTGAAGCTTCAGGCACAAAAGTGGATTTAAGATTCATTTCTCTTCACACTTAACGAGGCAAAGCTAACAGTCTTGCTTATCAAATTACGATTTGTTGTGGTCAGCATTAAACAATGAAAATGAGCAAAGTTTTCAGAAAATAATAGCTACACTAATGAACTGAACACACACATTATTCTAACATTTTAACATCAAATGCACACACAGCCTGTAAAATCAAACTTATAATTTAGAGGATAGTGCTTTCTCAAAACTGTTCTCTCTTCCTTCTAAAGATACTTGTTCTGTTGAGAACAGTATTTTAAAATTACAGTATATTTTATGACGAGTATCATTCTATTCTATTCCAAAACATTTTCATTGTATTTAACAGAGCTGTTAAAATAACAGATTTTCTGAAAGTATCCATTGCCTTTTAAACTTTTTATTAGCAATACAAAAATGTTAAATTTTGATATGTAAAATTTGCTATTCAACACTGCTGCAGGAGTTCATAGAATATCACCCTGAGTGGATATTATTCAGCACACAAAAAAATGATGCATGCACCATTTTTCTAACAGTCTTTTAATGAACTCCCAGTGGACCACAGAACCGCTTGTAATAAGAACAGGTAAAAATGGCTAAATATCCATATGAACACTTTCCTATTAATCTTATCACAGCAGAGAATACAGACTTCCTTCAATATTTAATTCAAAAAATGCCAAAAATGGCTGCCAGCACTTCAAGCGCATTAAGGGTTCGTTATGGAGAAGCTTTTTCTTTATGTACATAAAATATTAAACAGCTGTCAATAACAAAACTCTGTACTGCAAGCAAACACTGGTAACATATTTGAAAAGCCTGTCATTGTAACGCAGAATTTCAGAAATTAAGCAAGTAAATTAAATGAGAAAATACATCTTAAGCTGCAGTGAGAGCAACAACAGTAAAATGAAGTTCTTCAGGATCACGCTCCATGTACTGTTTGCACACCTTTGCTGCATCCTGAAAGGAACAGAAAAAAAGCTGAATTATTATATAAATTAAAAGGCCTGTAGCATTAATGATTTGATAAAAAATCATTGCTATTAAGAATAAAGATTAAGTTTCATAAAATAGAAATTTATTATTTTGCAAACTTTTCCAGTAGATCTCGCAAATATTCTAAAGCAGGGGTTCCCAAATTTATCCATTTGATGCCCCCTTTTGTGGTGTAGCTAGTCACTATACGCTCCTACCATTTTTCAATATCTAGTAGGGATGTACATAAATTAATATAAGGTAAGAGTCCATTATGTTGAACAAACATATTTTCTGAATATATTAAATTAACTAGTGAAAATAAGGGTTTATTAAGTCACACTGTTTATAAACCAGTTTAGTGATTAAGTCACTTATCAGCGAGGCAGTAAGATTAGATCTCATGTTTGTTTCAAATTTGACAATGCACTTCGGAGATCACTCACAACATCTGGCTGACAATATTGATCCAATTACAGTCACATATGAGAAGCCTGACCCACATAATTATGTGGATAAAACAGTCTTGATTACAGTCTTTGCAACTCTGAGGATAAATTGCAAGATTTATCCAAAGCTGCTCTAGGCCCAAGGTTTTAAATTTTTTTGCTTTTGAATCATACTTGTTCTATAGCTTCTGGCAAACTTTCTGGCAGTACATTAATATCAAAAGCAAAGGGATATCTGACAGTTATCTTGCACACTGACATGACCATCTGTGCAGAAGCTTATGAGAAGAAAAACAAAGCAATCAATGTGGCACAATTAATGTGATAACATTCTCTCTCAGGCTTTTAAATATATAACTTTTTTTTAAATTGTATACAAAAATTTAAATAATTCCAATTTGTTCTGTATCACGCCCAGCCTGTTATGTCTCCCGGTTGAGAGCCCCTGTTCTAAAGAATCAGTCACCTAGCACACTAGCTATTAGTGAAATCAACAATGTAGAGAGCTAATAATGTACACATATTTGTGGAGTCAGTTTTTTAACCCTATTTTAAACTTTTGTTTTATGAGGGTCTATTTTGGGAGCCATTGCTTTCATTTCAACCTCTGGGGTCTGACAAGCTGGTGGACATAAGAGTTAAAAAAACATGCTCCACAAATATATAGGTTTAATTTGGACATCATTGTTAAACTACTCTTAAGCTAATAATCTGATTCAATAATCATGAATTATGTCATTTTAATTATTAATTGGAGCTCACTTGCATATATATAGTGTAACAGTTAAAAGTTCAATTCTGCATTAAAAAAAAGCTATTAACCCATATTTGCATCAATGTAAATTATAAGGACATTTGTCTTGCTTTTACAGAATAGCACTTTTCTGGCAAAATTATTACATATATCAAATATCAATTCATTAAAGAAATTTAATTTTATTACCAAGAATCTCATTCAGAGTAACTTTAAACAAAATCTCCTGTGCTACATTTATTGAAATTTGTCTACCCGCTCTTATCTATGTATATATTTGTTTACTAATTATTCTTACAAAAGTTGCCTTTCTACTGTGTTATGTTAATTTAGATAAATACCTGTAGAGATGATTTCATTCATATTTCATTGAAAGAGGTAAACAAGAGGCCAAGCTCATAGTAAAGTCATTAAAAAGTGGGTCCCTATATGCTAGCTTTGAAATTCCATATCTGCACTATGCAAGAAAAATAAATTCTGACATTTATACTCACTTGGCTTTCTCTACTGATTCTGCAAACAAATATTCTTATAAAATTCAACGAAAAAGGAATTTAACACAGTGAAAATCCAATTAAACAGTTTGCAACTTAAACTTGTATCCACACCTGGAAACTTCACTTGGGACATTTTTGAAAAGAAAGCATTTGAACAAATTGGCACACACATCATTAAAAAGTTAAAGTACAAAAACAAAGGTTAAACAATCTTTCCCTCAAAAAGCAAAAAATTAAGATATCACACTATGAAAAGTTCTATGCAGTTAATCTTTCTCAAGAAAGTTTTAGCTCTGCAAAAATGAATTTTTTAAATAAAGACTTAAAAACTTGAAAATAATGAATATATAGTAGACACTGAAGTATCCATTACAAACCTATGTCAGAATGAAAAAGCACTTAACAGAAATGAGTGCAAAAAACCTTCAGAAGACAACTACATTTAGAGAGCTTCATATAAGAATATAGTATAATTTCTGCACTCAAAGAATGTAGTATGTATGAAAGCATACAAGGGCAACACCATTGGACCAAGACATATATACTAAAGGATGCTTTTCTCCTACAAAGTGAGAGTTACTGATTGTATTAAAGAACATTTAAGGAACATTAGATACAGACAAATCAGCGGTAATTGACCATTTTTTGAACCAAGCATATCAGTAAAGACCACAAGAAGTGTTAAGGAGTTGGAGTTTTGGAAGAAAATCTTTATTAAGAAGAATGCAGGTTTTAAGTTATGAACTTCAAGATTCTGATTGACAAACTGATTCAAAATGGTTTCAGTCTATGCCACTAGTTGATACAACACCAAACAAGTTATTACCAGATACTAGAGTCAGTCAACAGCAGTTAATAATGTACACAAAAGCCTACTATAATGTTTCAGCATTTATTTTAAGGTGAGAGTTCAGTTGATTCAATAAAATTGAATCTTAAAATTTGTTTTCACTGGTTTTTTTTTTTTTTTTTTTTTTTTCCCCCTCCATTGAATCTTATGTTGTGGCTAACCTCATATCTTCATTTTTGAAATACCTTTAGTACCTAATACTTTTTCCTTGATTTATAATTTTTATTCAATTCCTAACTTTTTACCTCTTTAAAAATCTCCCCTGGCCAAATTAATTATCCTGACCTTCTAGACCTGTCAAACCATAGATCTTCTGCTGTACACAAATGCTCATACTATTGAGCTACTATGGAAAGATACTTGCATCACATTAATACCTTTCATCTGCCTATATAATGTATCTATTTTGTTAGAATTGCTCAATAGCATTAAGTGTATTTCAAAGTAGTATCACATAGTAAATACATACCTCTAATAATGAGTCTGGTGATGTCTTGCCTAAGTCAATGGGGCAACATTTTCTGCCATCTGCAACCAATAACATATTTGTTGACTTTTAAAGACTCTTGGGGGGGGAAATGTAAATGGAGTTTTGTTAATGAACACTTTTTAACTGCTATGGTTCTCAGCATCCCATTCTATACTGGGTGTGAAATACCGCTTAATTTTGCTCAGAGGCACCTCCATCAGGCTTGAGGTTGTTTTACGTGCCGTAAATCTACAACATAGGACCAATGGCTTTACTTTCCTTCCAAAAGAAGCCACGCTAAGAATTTTTGTGCCTGAAAAAATCCATCATCCTCTGCTGGGTTTGAACCTGCGACCTTGGGTATATGAAGTTAGCAAGGTAACCATTACACCATTAAGGACGATACTCTAGGGGAAATCTGCACTTTTGTTGCAGCTATTATTAAAGTTATTTATTTACAATTAACAAGAAATAGGGCAAAGAATAAGGCAATTTGCAGTTTATCTGTCATTGAACATAAACAAAAGTAATATATAAAATATTCAGGGCATCCCCCATGGACACTGCATAACAAAGTGACTATCTGGCCCCTCCTGTCCATCAAATCAATTATACATTGTGCATCTTTTACTATACTAGACATTGGATGCAAGAGCATTAGCTTATAAGCAAGTATGAAACATCCCTAGAAATTCAAAATTGTAAGAAAGAAATCTATTTCACCATAATTGATTTTTTCACCACAAACCCCATAATTTTGTTTTACAAAAATGAGTTTATCACAAAACTGTTGCATTAGACAACTATGCTGTGTGTAAATATCTCTTACTTCAAGTGTAACCACTATTGCTTGGACTCCATTGCCTCAAGCCACATCTGTGCATGGACTCCACCCCACATATGACATATCCATCCCTCCAGTCTTGATCAATGGGCACTGATCATTTCTTGTTGGATACATTGCATAGCGATGCTACTGGCTCAAACTTCCCAATTCCATTCAAACTTGGATGATTGATGTTTGATGGATTGAGCTGCATCATAGACCTTCCTCCCATCAAGGCAACAAGCCCTGGCAAATCAATCAATTGTATCTTCCAGTCCAAAACCCGGTGCTTGATCATTGGCCCTCCAGGTGCACCTTCACCACCCTGCTTTTTGCAGGCATAACCACATCAACCGTCAAGATCACCCTACACATCCCCAAATGTTCATCACATCTAGAGTAAGGTGCAAGAACCTCTAGCCAATGTTGACCATTGCTTTGTACCTACTGAGGGCATCCATTCCCAGTATTAACAGCAATTCTATCAGATGATGCAATTCATTCATTAAATGAAATGGAGGGTTATTTATGGATGCTCTTTAACTGCTGTGGTTCTCAGTGACCCATTCTATATCTGGCATATAAGACCAGATAATTTTGCTCAGAGGCCTCTTCATCAGGCTTGAGGTTCTTTTACGACACAGGACCAACAGCTCTACTTCCCTTCCAAAGTAAGCCATGCTTAGGATTTTTGCGCCCAAAAAAATTCATCGTCCTCTGCCATGTTTGAAACCTTTACCTCAGGTATATGAAGATAGCATGGTAACCATTACACCACAGAGGGCGACTAATTCATTCATAAACAATTTCTAGTATTGGAGTACATCCTCAGCCAACCTCACAATTCTCTACCCCAGGGTCAATTCATGCAGGACCTCCTTTTACAGACAACATGTCACTCAAGATAAAGCAGATTTAATTTTTGTCAGTAAACCCTTCATCACATCAGTTTGATTATATCGCTGTCCAGATCGTGTCTATTGCTCTGTCACAGCTTTCCTTTTATCCAACCATTGACAAGGCTGTCATCTTTTCTGCCTAGGGTGTAAAGAAACACTCAAGGGGTTGCTAATGACTGCCCAATTGATACTTTGATATAATGGGGAATGTTTCAGAATCACTTCAGGATTCACACAAATATTCATATTCATTTCATTTCCCTGAATGTTTATCTCCTGGACTTTCTAATTCAATTAAGAAACAAGAATCCTAAATATCTTCCTATATATTTGAAAAATAAAAGTTACATAACACAATTCAAAAATGAAATCCATAAATTCCTACTTAATAATCAGTTCTATTCAATCAATGACTTTAAGGGCCACAGAATAGGTAAGATTTGAAATTATGTGGATTGCATAATCTGTACCACTAAATAACTACTTATACTAATACATTACTTTTATGAGGTCCTTTACACATCCGAGAAGTGCCACAGTGAACAAATAAATAGGAAGAAGAATGCACTACCAGCTATGGAGAAGAAGATTAAGTGACTACACTCACTTCAAGAAATCTATTTTATATTAAATTGGTCACTGTTTATAATTCCATTTAAGATGTACAATGGTGTACATAATATATATTTTTCCAATAATGTTTCTTGTATTTCAATTGCAACTTCTTGTAAATAGTAACCATCTTGTTAATTTATTTCCTAATTGTGTTAAACCTTTCAAATAATGTAATTTCAAGCAGTATTTTGTAATTTTCAGTTGTTTATATTTGACAGAAGTCAATATTTCTGTAATGAAATCTTCCAGCGAATAAATTTGATTTGACGATAAAATTGAAAGATAGGCCAAAATTAGCAAAAATAGATTAGAAGGTTGACATTTAAAGCGGGTTATTCTAGCCACTAACTACCAATGGACAATAAATATACCATCCACTAATGACTCTGGGCAACTATTAAAACATTCATATTATTTAAGTTGCATAATTTTTATTTTTTTAGATCACTGCAGGTTAAAATTGCCAACTTTTAGTGCCAACCAAAATTTCTTTTTCTGATTTATCATTCTATAATTAATTTCCTTGGCTTTCTCAAATATTGAATTCCTGACTTTCCAGGTCTGTGTGAATCATGTGCAGAATCAGAATATAACAATCAGGAAAACAATTACTCTGGGAATAGAAGATAGGTTCTTGTATATTTCATGAAAATATAGAATCAAAAACATTACATTAAGCAAAGAAGGTCACGTTACAGCTTTATACTGGTGTTCTTAATGACAAGCATGTGCATTAAAAACTTTGAGACAAGTATATTCAAATACACATTTTGCTTAGCATCCAATGTCTCATAATTATGACCAGCTTAATTGTGTATCATAATATGGTATATTCTTAAAAGTTCCATATAATCAAGAATATATGCTTACCAAGTTCATACAGATGACCATCCTTATGAACAAAGGCTACAAAGTGATGCTGAACTGGTTCATCATCTCCGGGAGCCTGCAACCATCACAAACATTCAAAACTTGACAAGAAACAATGCTATAAATAATTACAGTAAAACCAGATTTTTCCTTCATGCAGATATAACAAACAAATCCTGAGAATTGTTCCACACGAGATATATAATTTCCTGTTGGTTTAAAAAACAAATTTTTACCAACATGCAGCTAACAAAGTTATCTTGGATTCAGCAATGCCAAAAATTGAATATGTTAAGTCACTCAACTAATTAATCTGTAAAACAATACAGCTTCAAATCCCATGCTGGCTACCATTTTAGCCGTTTGTTTGTCTCATAGACATAAGGTGGTACCAAACATTTTTAAGACTAGTATGCCACCTTGACAATACTGTTCTTAACAATATATGATATAGCACTCAAGTATCCAGAGTCCATGCAATTGCATGGATGTATTAAGATTTTACAGTTTTCCTGATATCCTGTCCATGATGCTGGTGATTTTATGATGTATTCAAGAATTTAACAGCAAGTGCACATAAAATTCTGAGTGAATCTTGGAGACATTCAGAGATTTTGGCAATGATTAAAGGTTTAGGAACTAAGAATGAAGACAGAGTCCACTCACGTCTGAGTGACATGGTCAATTCAGAGACAAATTATGATTGACTTTTACATACATTCCATGTGTAGCTTGATATAATTTGGAATTAATGTTATTTAGACACCTATAAACCCTGACCTATTATAGCAGCAACAAGAATTATAATTGCAATAATCGAATTCATTAAATCCTCTTAGTCCATATATTCACTGGACAAACTTACAGTAAAGCCTATCAGCCCAACATTGTTGCCAAAGTTCACAGCTCATTCAAGAGCATTAATGTCTATCCATGATTTTGCTGGTGAAGTGGGAATTGTTATGGACATGCCAAAGAATTTTGGATAGTGAATTAAACATGCAGAAATTTTGACAAGGATTCTGTGAACTGATCAAAAGGGACGGTGTGTGGAAGTTCACAGGAAGCTTCATCAGGTAATATACAATGATCCAAGCCTTGCCTGCCATCATTGCAGGCAATGAAACCTAAATTTTCAGATGACCAACCAACAATCCTCGTAGTGCAAGAGGATATCTTCAAGACCACAAATAATGGAACAAGAGAAGAGCAAAGTTAAGAGCAGGGTTCTTGTTTTCTTTGATATCAAGAAGATGGTACACAAGAATTCATTTCCCAAACCAGATAGTATGATGGCTGCATGAAAACGTGCAAAGAAGTCTGCACACTCTAGTGACTAGCTGTGGCATTCAGATAACACAGCCCATTATACTTTCCACCACAAACTTTTTGACAAAGCAGCTACTGTTGTCCCTATTCACCCTACTTGCCTGATTTGGCATGCTGCAACTTTGCTCTATTTCAAATTGAAAATCTATCGCTGACTGAGCAGTTCTGAGCCAAAGTAAGGGGTTTACCTGATAGCAGGCTAGTTCGAACATTTCAAAGTGATTACCAGCTTAACTTCAATTTGCTCATGCAGATTGTCAGAGCTGATTTCTATTACCTAAAATTATGGCGAAACAAAATTACTAGTCGAGTTGACAAATTTTCTCAAATTGCAAATCCAGCTACATCAAAGCTTGGTTGCCTTAGGCAACTCAATTCTAAACTAAATGCTGCTGCACTTCCATTTGTTCTTTTAGTGTCAGCTGGTCTGGACAAAAAGCACAAAGTATTAGTTTACTCATGCATGTCATTTCAGTTAAGTCAGAATCTGCTTCAATAAGTTTCTTACAATGACTAAAAAAAAATTATTCTCTATGAGAAAGTGAATATAATTCACAAAGTAAAACAGAATAAAACTTTGTTAATACGTTCTAAGATGCAAAAGGGGGAGTGTGGGGTGGGGAGTGAAAGCATACATCTAGGTGAGGGAGGAAAAAAAGAAAAAGAAAAAGAAAAGAAAGAAGAAAAAAAAGCCTGTATAAAAAATCCAACAAATTCTAGATTCTGTGCAATGATTTAACTGCGGCAACTGCGAGTGCTAGATGGACTCAACATTACAACAGTGTTTTCACTGTAACATTACTTACATTAGAAAGCACATTCTCTATAAGGGGAAATATAAATGAAATGTACTTGAACAAAGCTATGACACACAAATGTGGGGATTTTGTGCAAAAACACAAATGAAAAGCAATAATACTGTAAAATAAAATGTGTACATCAAACACATTATTTAAAACAAAACATATCTTGCTGGATTAGAAAATTATACAGGTCGTGAAAAGTAATTAAAGAGTTTCCTAAACCAACTCTTCATGAACCTTGTATATATGCGATTCTTTTGTTTTTCTTTTGCTACATCACTTAAACTAATTTGAAGGATTAGTTTTGAATGCTGTTGCTTTAAATTTTAACCTCAGAATTGCAATAACCACATCATGCACTCTAATATAACACATTAGAAAGGCTGTGTTCAGTCACGGTTCAAAAGAAGTGGGTCAGTACAACTCTATAGAGAGGAGGGGGTTAAAGTATGCAATCGGTGCTCAAAAGAATTATGGACTACTGGGTGCTTGAGATGTCCCTTCAAGGCTAACAAACAAAAATAAGCTATATTCCCATTTCAAGTTGTTACAGTCAGATCTGGCTGAACCATTGGACTACAGTTGATATGCAAGTATACTGTGAACATTTGACTATGCTGCATGAACAGACATTTAAACATCCGATCTGTTTTGACAGGGAATTCCAGATTGTGTGATAAATCCACTTTCAGATATTCAATAGAAGTCTAAGAGGAAGACTACCTGAACCACAAAATGATTTTGAGCCAAAAGCAAAATTTAAGAAATCTTATCAAGAATTTTGGTTACACAAAGATATCTGATTTCTATCCTGCAATGTGGATATCATCAATAATTTCATTTATAGTTATATTCATCCTCATTTTATGAAAAAGTATAATTTCTAATCGACCAGTTCTAAACAAATAGATCTAGTGAATGAATATATAATCTTCCTCCAGCTGAACATACTTATAATGAATTAACTTTAATCATATTTGAAATCCTTTGTATGTGATCACTTTTCTGTAAGTATTTAGAATTTAACAGTAAAAAACTTAACGTGTTCCATTTGCATAACTTTCTCCAGCTGTTCCACATACAAACTATTCTAACAGAAGATTACTCTTTAATCAATATCATACCAATTGTGACAAACATTAGCAGAAATGTCGTATTACCTGCTTCCTTATAAGTAGAAGAGAAATGAGGGAATACATTTGGCTAAAGCGAGTCAAATCTCTTAAAAGCTGGTCACTATATGAAACAATTGAGGTTTGAGTCACTTTGCATAGACCTGTTTGAGAAAAGTTTTGTAGCCTAAAATTGAAACCAATAACATGGAATGGTCAACTCTTTAAGAAAAATATATTTAACAAGTAGTAAGTTTTTGTGTTTCTCCTATGGCTTAACCATTATACAAAATTCTGCAAAACTCATCCAGAATAAAATGGTCTTCAGAGGCTATTCCCAGAATTTCAAATTTTATTTTTAATGTAAATATATTTCATACACAGTATTTTAATCAAAATTGTTGGAGCAATTTTTGAGAAAAACAAAATTTTCAAAACTTTTTCCATGCGGTAGTTTGAGGTGGGGAGATTTTTCTTGAAGATCTTTGTGTCGCATCTTTAGTATTTAATGGTCTTTTCATTTTTTAGCTACACTGTCCAATAACACACACAAAGACCCTTTTCGAAAAATGCTTTATTGAGACTCAGGGGAGCTCGAAGCATATTTGCAGTTAAATCTAGACATCAAATTTTTTTAGTGTAATACAATACCTTCTCTAACTAATATGTACAGTCTACGTAGGTATGTGCTAGAGAAAGTAAACAAGATCAATTATGGGAGAGTTTAGGAAGAATTCATTTAGCTAAGTGAGCAGAGGTCTATGGCATTCACAGCATAATTAAAATCCATGGAAACATTTATTGCCCGATGTTTGGAATATTAACACAAATTGAACAAATAAATCTGGACCACTCCGTTATGTTGTAAAGACCAAATGACCAAGAAACTTTGCTAATGTGGAATAAACAGCAATCTGCCATTAACATTTTCTTTGTTTTCAATGGCTGAAGTGGAATGCTAAGATAAAAAAGCATCGAGTGTTTGTTGTTGGTTTCCAAGAAGAAGGCAAACCATCACGCACAACCTCTTAGTTTCCAGTTAGAAAGTAGTCTATTTCAAAGTTTCTAATTGCAATTGCAAGATTTTTAGCAACCAAGATTTAAAGGCAATAGAATTCATAGAAACCATTTCCGCAAATGAAGTGACCATGAATTCTATGCAAGATTTCAATTAAGTAACAGCAATGATGCAAGAAATTTATACAATTAACCATATGTTGCTTAAAAGTCTTCCTTGTTTTAATATTACTATATAAATCACGTTTGTACTCTAGGGCTAATTTCATGTTATAGTAACCTTCAACCATAAAATACAATTAAACAGTTTTATATTATAAAAATAAATAATTTTTGCAATAAAATTTTAGTTTTTTTTAGGAAAAAGAGCAAAATCTATGCAACTACCATATCGGTTTCCAAGCACGCTCTTACATCCATTTTATTTGGGTCTTGCCCATCATTTACCACATGACATTTGACTACAGTTGCTGGGATTCGAACTCTCAACATGTTTGAATGGATGGCCAGTCCAATAACTAGCCTTAATACGCATGACCATTCAAACTACTTCATTGATGGTGCCTTTGGCAGAGTATAAAAGTTTGTTTAAGAACTCAGATGAAAAGCAGCATATGTAGCAAACTAATTCAGGCAACAAAGTGACATACAATCAACTGGTAAGCAAAACTTAAATTTGAAATTTAAACTTCATAATTGAATCGAATACACTGTTCACATTTGTACTGTTACATCCAAGCATAATGCTTCATATTTCAGCAACACATATTCCAAAGCCCTTTCGTCAACTATTCTTGTCATTTTTTCAGGATATCTTGCTTTTTAATAAATGAATTCAAGGACATTAATATTTTATTACAGAAATATCTTTTCTTCTTAATTTTGAAAAGGAGGATTTTCACTGTTAACCTTAAATTTATTCTTTACATTACATTTATCAAAATCTACAATATACACAACTATCAAAATTGTCTCGCACCATTCTAATCAATTCTTTATATTAATTTTATCCCCACATTTGGGAATTATTCTGTCATTTTAGGTATGTGTTGCTGGATAACCTATAAAAGCATATTTTAGGAACAGTGCCATCATAAACAATGAAAATTTAAATAATTCATGTGCAAACATTATCAACTTCTCAGTTCCAAGGAATACTTAAGCTCTGTTAAGACTAATTTGGTCACTTGGTTGTCAAACTTGCAAAGTATAAACCTTAGCATAAGCCTAGGTTTATGGCATTCACTAATTGGCCTAAGCTTAAAATGAAATTGGCCCTAAACACAAACAATGCTTTGGTTTGTTAAGGACTTCATATTTGACTATATAAGCACAAAAAATGCAAAAGCAAAAAACACACACATTAAATGTTATTGTGTATCAACTATAAGAATTTAGCTGGGACCTAAAAATTAAGTAAAATTAAAAATAGCTAAATATGAATAAAAAAAGAACCAATTAAAACATTTAAGTGTAAAAAAACAATGATGTTTTACTGTAGTGACTTGATTTGACACCTGAAGGTATAACTTCAGGAATTTAGAAAAACAAAATGATTCTTTATCAACATTTAAAATTAATCAAAAATTGAAATGTTCATTAGAGATCATGCTCTGGAAATATACAAAGCACTAATAAAAATTAATGTGATATCTAGAAAATGTTGTGCTTGGGCATCAATCTCAATCAATCGGAGGTATAACTTGCAATTGTAATTGAATATTTCAAAATAATTGTTTTAAAACAGATATTTTGCATAATATAATTATGATACAAAATTACTAACACACCAGTAAAATAACTTTTGCTGTAATGAAGTTTTAAGCTAGCTTTGACTATTAGCAACAAATAACTTACTGATGTCTGTCCTTCCTGAGCAACTTCTTTGTGGGTATTAATAATGCCATCAGCCTTATTTATAAGCTCTCCACGTTCCTCAGCACTCAAAGGCATAGCATCTTCCAAAAACTGCTTAAGTGGGCCATCTCCAAGCTGAATGCTGCAATATAAAGCTATGGCTACAACTGAACCCATGCACAAAATCCATTTAATTGAAAACCAATTTTACTGAATTTTTCAGGAGATGCATTGTGGCTCTCAAATCTGTAATATCCTATGCTTCAAAACCAAAGTATAACTTTTTAAAAAAACATTTGTTGTATTGTCTATGTCCTTTATACACGTTTCAAAACTAGTTAATTAAAAAATCCAGTAATACAGCATGTCAGCAATATATTAGAAGACAAAGTAAAATTGTTCCCTGCAAAGAGTGGTCAAAAACCTGGCCCAGTTCAGCTCTTAGCTGTACAGAAAACTACCCAAATTAAACACAAGAGAGTCATACTGTCAAACGTCTTATTCCCAACAGTACCCTAGAAAATTACCTGGCATCCCAAGGTATATATCCAACCTCTGCAATTTCATACGTAGGAGCCGGAATGAGCACTCCAGGTTTCTCTCATATTTTAAGTTTTCGCCGACAGTTCAATGTTAAGCCTGAGGTTTTCGATCTACTTCCCAACAGTTTTCAAATCTATCACAATGACACAAATTACTGGGGCTATGTGTCAACTGACATGCCTATATGTTTCATTTGTAAATAAGAAGGCCACTTGGCTAGCCAATGCAAAGCATCAAAAGTGCAACAGACTACAGATTCCGGGGATTTTCCCTCCTTGCCTACCACAACAACTTCTGGTCCAGCTATCTCAAAAAAAAAAGGACACTCATCATGCCAATGATGACCAGGTAAAATCCTTAAACACTGAAATGGGGAAAAATTCTTCTGATACAGTAAATAATATCATGCTTGTCACTGCTTCTCGAGATACTACTGTACACTTAACTGAAGCAGCCACTCCTGTTGACCACACCGCATGAAACACCCTATTTCTTCAACCAATAGTGATCCAAATGATTCAAAACTTAAGTAGGATAATTATTAATGGTTATCCAAATCACAGGATGAGTCATCTGATGACATTGTAAAGACCAGTGCTAAACCAATGCCTAAAAAAACAAAATCAATGGCAACACAATCCCTACATGAACTACTGCTACTGCTTCAAAGCCACATGGAAGCTAAACCAGAAACCTTTTAAATTTTACACAACTTGACTGTTTCTATGAAAATTCAGTGGGCTCCTCTGATGTCACTCAGCCACATCATTCACCACAGACCACCATGCGTTAGCACATATGCTTAGAAAGGTATATCCTATGTTAACAACAAAATAAGAAATAGAAGCACACGGCTTGAAAAGATTGTCGGGCACTACTAAACCAGAGAACAACTTGGGAACCGTCTCCACAGATGTTTCTGGAGATAGAGCTCATGACTCTCAGCCATGAACTCTGATATGTTACTATTACAATGGAACATCAATAGTTACAGATCACAACTAGATACTTGCAATTACTTCTATCTACACATAGTCCCGCTATTATTTGCCTACAGGAAACTAATTTTCATATCGATTATGTAGCACCAATACGCCAGTTCTGTACTGGATACCATAAAAATCGTCTCAACCCTCACCATGCTAGTGGTGGTGTTGCAACATATGTACTTGAGAACATTCCACAGAAAGAAATTGTCCTTCAAACCTGTCTGGAAGCTGTGGCAGTCTCCTTTTTTCTCACTATTGAGATATGCATTTGCAAGCTCTATCTACCAAACAGTGGCAACATTCACCTACAAATGCCAATTACCCACACCTTTTATTTTACTGGGAGAGTTTAATAGTCATAATATTCTAAGGGGTAAGCCAACGAACTGATCACATGGGAAAGTAATTGATTCAGTTCTAAATACATTTCCCTTAGTGGTACTCAATTTGTCATTATCTACCCCTTATGATATAGCCCATAACTCTGCAAGCAGTATTAACATTACCATGTGCTCCTCAAACATTGTTCCTGTTCTAATGAGCATACTCTCTATGGTAGTGACCATTATCCCATTTCCTAAAGTCTACCTTAAGTGCAAACAAAAAAATATGCTACCAGAAACCTTTTAAATTTTACACAACTTACACAACTCCTACTTGGCAACTCCACCCAGCTAACTGGCCCCTGATCAAGGTCCTTGTGCAGAACACCATTGCAAATCTTCCACAGCCGGATATTTTTCCACAAATGGGTGTAGATGACATTAATATGTTCTCTACAACCATACTTCAACAAGGACATCTCAGATTCCTTTAACAGAAAGTGTTTCAGGCATACACTGTGTACCATAGTGGAATGCTCAGTGCACTGAAGCCATCCGGAACAAAAACCATTCATATTACAAATACAAATGTCAGCATACACTCAAAAAACGAATGCGCCTTCAAGCATCTCCAAGCTGCGGCCCATCGGGAGGTGAAAGTAAACATTGGCCTTGGCTTCAGTTTCTATCTACTCTAAACGCTAATGCTCAATCCCAATTGTGGCATAAACTTCACATTCTCTGCAGCAATCGTTTCTTTCAAGTGATATCTCATCTTCGAACACCTACTTCAAGTGTGCCTATTACTGACTCTGATAATAGCTAATACCTTGGCAAGCACATTTTCTGATGCTTCCAGCGACTCCCATTATGATCTTGAATTTCTCCGCACTAAACATAAGTCTCCAACATTAGATCTGCAGACGATATTTACAAACAGCCTCACATGTTCAACGAAGAATTCACGATGAACGAACTACAGTATGAATTAAAGTGTTGCACCAGCAAAAGTCTAGGACCAGTTAGTGTCCCATCTGCATTCCTTCAACAACTGGTATTTCCTACATATTAGATATCTATAACTACCCATGGGTTAATCAACTTTTTTCCTAATCAATGGCATAGCTCCATCGTGGTACCTATTCCTAAACCCAATAAATACCACTCTCCCCTTCAAATATCGACCAATTTCACTTGCCTTATGTAAAAGCTGCTGGGGAAGATTATCAATCGATGTTTACGTTGGTGTTTAGTATGCAAACCATTTTTTGCAGACATCCAATATGGTTTCAGAAAATACTGTTCCACTACTGAGGCATTCCTGCTGCTAGAATCCTAAATAGGCGAAGCCTTCTTGAGCAGACAACATACCATTCTCGTCAGCTTGGATATCGGAAAGGTTTACAATACTGTCTGGCGTGATCACATCATTTGCACATTAATAAAACATGAGTCACAAGAAACATGATTGCATTAATTTACAATTTTCTCCAAAACCAGAAAATCAGTGTACGTGCTAACGGTGTTCTCTCCCAAAGCATAAACATTGACAATGGAATACCACAAGGATCTGTTCTTAGTGTGACACACTTCTTAGTAGCTATCAATGTGAATTCCTGCCTCCAGCCACAGTGGAAGCTGTAAGAGCTAGTCTCTTTGCGGATGACCTAACTATGTTTTACAGTGGAAAGAATGAACAGACTACCTAGGAACTACTGCAGAATACACTCTACAAATTACAATGGAGTAATAGCACCAAATTCAAATTCTCTGCCACTAAGAGCCAATGCATTCTGTTTAGTCATTCTTGTGGACAATCATCACCGCCTGTCTTTTTTCTAGGAAACCTAAAGTATCCACTGTATGTATTTTAGGGCTGCATTCTGAAATGCAGCCCTAAACCAGATCACACACTTAAAAGCGTTTGAGAGCAGAATGTTTTTGACGTTTAAAAGTCATGAAAACAATGGCAGCTAAAACTTTGGGGAGCTGACTCCACAGTACTACTTCGCACATATAGAACAATTATACATCCGAAGTTGAATTACGGCTGCATTATATATCATTCAGCCAATCCAACAAGCCTGAAAATGCTCGATAGTATTCAATCTTTGGCACTGAGGATCAGCTTGGGTGCTTTTCACACCAGTCCTGAAAGCAAATGAACCTCCACTGAATTCGAGGAGGAAGGTCTTATATCTCATGTATACTACACGAACTGCCTCCAGGAATCCAACAATTTTCAACCATGTTTTTCCTGTCAAGTCCCAAAGCATATATACTCATAGTCAACGTCGTTTTGTACCCTTCTCCCAGAAAATTCTACTTTTTCTGCAAGAGTTTCAATTGAATATTCCACCAATGGTCTCCTGCTCCTTCACCCTTGACACTGTTCCTTGGAAGCTACAACTACCTACCATAGATATTTCCATGGCATGTTACAATAAAGACAATACAGATATTTCAATCTATCTCCGTTTATTCAGAGCCCTTTGTACCTCACAGTCCGCATCACAAAAAATGTACAAACATGTTTCCAAATGTGAAAATCACTGCGGTTGTGCTGTGATTTTACCACATAAAACCTTGCTCTATGGCTTACCTCAATTTCTATCTATCTTCTCTTGTGAACTGATAGCTATTCGTCTCGCTTTGGAGTACGTCCTTGAAGCCACTGCTCTCTCCTTCACTATCTCCACAAATTCATTGAATGATCTCAGTCTTCAACAGCAAACTCCAACCAATAACCTGGTACTTTACAGTCAGTTACTTTATCATAGATTATCTACCTCGGGTAGGCAGGTCCTGCTTGTACCTTCTCACACTGGCATACCCAGGAATGAGAATACTGATGCTGCAGCTAAGGAAGCAACATGATACCCTCCCAACTTATTGGATCTCAGGATTCCTCACCAAGACTTCAACCATTTTATGTGTGGCACCATTCTTCGGCAATGGAAGCAACAGTGGTTTGACTCAACTAGAGACAAACTACATGATGCCTGTCCTCTTTCCACTTTTGTTTATCCTCTCGCACATTACAAGAGCAGTCAGCAAGTTCTTCTATCTCGGCTACATCTCAGACATACTGCTCTCACTTATTCTTATCTTCTGTCCAGTGATCTCCCCCCACCCCCCAAGTGCAACTATTGTCACTCTCCACTTACAGTCACCCCCATTCTCACCAGCTGCCATTTCTACGATGATGCAAGAACTAGATGCAGTATTCCAGCAACTATGTTAACCGCTCTAAGTGATCCAGCCTTCTCAAAGAATGTACTGAACTTTAACGAATGGAATGCTATAAGATTTAATATCAAAAGATACCATCACTTCAGTTTCTATAACCAAGTTTTTATTAACAAGGTCACAAGTTTTTAACACTCAAGAGATTCAAATTTGTTCAACTCTTCCATTAGCCATTTGGAAAAAAGATAGGTAGGTGCATCTATATTACAAATTATTAATGCCCATTTTTAAAACACTTAAAAAATTCTCTAGTTACATACAAGATTAACTGAAAAATATTTTTACCAGTCACAGCAGAATAGCAGCAGTTGAAACTGAAGATAGGGAGGTCACTCCCTGAAACTTTTCTTGCTAAATATATATACCAACCTGCTTGCAAAATATTCTAGTTCCTTTGTCCCAAAGTAATAGTTGCATTCCTTTTACAAATTTGTATTATTTAGAAACAAAATTTAATAGCCATTTCAGCAAAGAGCCTTGGATGTTTGGTCTGTCCCAGAACATATTGTGACTATGACCTGTGGCAATAATTGCCTGCTTTGCAAGTTATAGTTGATTGTTGACATTCACTGTCACACATGCACAAGTGGACACATGTTCTTTCAGAAGGTTCTTTAACATTGAAGCAGCACATTGTTAAGCCTGAGCTTGTGAACATCGGCAGTGTATTGCACAAGCAGCAGCCTCTGGCAATTTCCAGTGATGCAACCAAAAAATATAAAAAGGGGCAACGAAGCCCTGCTTTGTGCACAGTTTTCAGGGAAAGCACTGCTTGCAACAGTTGAACAAGTTCAATGCGAATTTTGTAGTATGCTGATTTGTCACTGCAGCAAATGTTGAAAACATATTTTACAGCAGAATTGTTGCAAAAGACAGTTATTTATGAGCAGATTTTAATCAGTCTATGAAAAAATAAAAAGTTGTTGGAAAGAAAAAGAGTTTTTGTTACAATATGAAAGGGGTTTAGCATTCTGGGCAATATGCATGATCTTGGTACATTGTTACATAAACTGGGGCATTCAGTCCAAAGCAAGCTATCAGTGAATGCAGCGATAATTTGTTTGCAAAGAAAAAGTAACTACTGTTTATATAGTGTAGTTTGTGTTTAGGCAACAAATGTAATGGGAAGAGTGAAAAATATTGATCATCCACAGCAGGCATTTACTTGTGTAAGCATCTTGCAAAGAGGTCAAATGAAGGTAAATGTGAAATGTACCCTTCATAGAAGTCCAGAGAGCACATGTGGAAACAAGTTGAAAACTCGGCAATGAATCACAATAGTGCTGATATCTGCTCTAGAATGAAAGGAAGAGTTGCAAAAAGAAAAAATGTATAAATCAGGATAGACTTCAAGAAATTTCATTGTATGAAAGAAAGACTATCAGATCTGCGATTGGCTGTGCCATGGGCAACTGGTTCGACTACTTGCCTCTTACCTAGATGGCCCGGGTTCGATCCCAAGCGACCACATGTGAGATTTGTGATGCACAAAGCGGCACAGGGGTGGGTTTTCTCTGGGTTCTCCAGTTCCCCCTACCATTGCATTCCATGGCTCTATTTTCATTCCATGCAGTGTCATTGCCTGCAGTGTCACAAGTATTAAAAGTGGGCATTAAACACTATCAAAATAAAAAAAATCTATCTCTACATTTCTGTAACATATTATTGTATAAAAGTTAATGCTTCTATCTACTTCATACTAATTGAGATGAACATTAGCAGAAATGCTTTATTGTAAGCAGCAGGGAAATAATAGAATACACTAGGCTAAAACGATAGTCAAATCTTTTAAAAGCTGGTTGCCATGTGCTTCAAATTGTTTATTTGCATTGCCAGGAGATGACAAATATGTGAAAAGTTTTAATATTTTAAAATGGGAATCGATACTGATGTCTAAAAAATTGTCAACTCTACGAAAAAAAGTATATGAAATGAATTCTGTTTTAACGATATCTCTTGTGCACAATATGTCTCTCTCTTATGGTTTACTAGTTATGCAAAATCCATCCAGAATGAACAGGTCTTCAGAGGCTATTCCCAGAAAACTCAAGATATACATTTTATTTGTCCTGTAAAGATCTTAATATATCTTATTTTAATCAAAATCATTAGAGTCATTTGAGAAAATCAAAATTCTCAAATTTTTCCATGTGAAGGGTAGTTGGGGTGAGGCAATTTTTCTCAAAATCGCCATGTCGCATACCTGGAAGATAGCTTATATACCAAGTTTGGTACTTTACCAACTTTTCGGTTTTGGGTTATTGTGTTCAGATACAGATACAAACCTTTTTCTGAAAATACTTTTTTTTTATACAGGGGACCCTAAAACGCATATTTCCAGTGAAATCCTGGTATCAAATTTTTGAGTGGAGTGCAATGCCTTCTCTGCAAGCTATGTACATAGTACATGCAGAGAAAGTTCTTCCAGCTGTCAAGTCAAATTTGCCTTCATGAACATCAAACTTATCTACATACAGCAAGATAATACAAACTACAAATTGAGCCTTCAATATGTGTAATCAACATAAGTTGACACTTTATTAATTTATATAATGCACTAGTCTTAAATCTTCTTTATAAACTGCTTGGCTTCTTTCCACAATTTTGAAGAATTTAAAATAAAACTCAGAGCAGTCTCTTGATACAGAGAAATGGAGTAAAGACCATCTATAATTCTTTACAGATGTACAGTAAGTTAATCAAGACGTGTTCTAGGGTATCATCTTCCATATTAAAAAGAGGACACAAGTGAATCTGTTTTACAGTTAATAGCATCAGTTTGTTTTATTTGTGTTCTAAGTATTTTTCTCAGTATTGTTTATTGGCAATAAATTCTTTGCAGAAGAAATTTGGCTTATTTTGGGACAGAGAAAGTAGGTACTGCTGACTATAATGATTAAAAATATGTTATACTTAGGTACACCCTTAACTTTTGAAATACTAAATTATGCATACTAAAAAGCTGCATATTTACATCTTAATATGTAAGGGTTGCTTGCTAAGTGGTATCTTAGGCACCACACTCAATTTGGCTGGCTGAACGCACAAACTACTTAGAAACTTACTCTTCTTGATTGTTGGCGACACTGTGGATCAGGGCAATTGTTCCACATGCATTGGTAACAGATTGCTTCATAAAAAACACTTTGTCTGATACTTCCTGGCCTTTTTCTTTTACTTCAGCCTCCAGTGCTGCCTTGTGCTCTTCATACTGAAAAGCAAAATGGAGAACACTACTAAAATTTGCAAGGAAGCTTTATTTTAGTTAGATCAGTATTAAATACCAAAAACTTGCAGAGCTCTTACAAACTGTCTTAACAAAAACTCTGATCAGTATTGATCTACAGTGGTTAGGTAAATCAAATTCACACTATCAAGTATAAAAATTAATATTTGCTGCAAAACTGTACTATAAAATAGCATAAATGTGAAACTAAGTAGTAACTTAATCATGATGGCAAAGCACTCCTAACATTAACCTCACCTTATCAGAGGTGGGAAAGAGAAGCAATACAGAGAGCACTGGGCGAGGCACAACATTAAGTAGATCTTCATCCAGACCAAGTACATCAACAACCTGCCATTTCTCTGGCACTCCAAGCTTGTAGAGGAACTGCAAAAATGTGAGTGAATGCAAGAATATTAATGCATTTAACTTACACCACTAAAAAAATTATTTCTGAAATTGAAATGAGACTATTCCCCTCCCCAGATAAAAAATTAAGGCTAATGATTATAATTTAGGGCCCACGACAAATTGATACTTCCATTTTATACATTACAAATTCATTAAAAATTCTTCTAGCTAAATTATGTTATTCATGACGTTTACCTAGCATGCGTAAACATGCAATAATGAAATATGAAATATTTCAAAAATTGCCAACACTGTGAAAAAAAATTAAAAAACTCTCTAAACACACTCATTTACATTTGTCCAGCATCTAAAACCTTTTCATGCAAATGCTTATGACTATCTACCACTAGGAAAGGTATTGCATTCTACTCAAAATTTTAATAGACATTTCACTGTAAATAATACACAGATTTATATTCAAGGGGGGAAAACATGCTCAAGTAAAAGCAAACAAAAATGAGCATTTGGTTTAATACCTACTTGGCATTTAACATTTGCATTTACCAAATATACAATACGTGTTTCAAGAAAATCCCCTAATACCAACTATCCTTTATACACAAAATATTGACCTCAATAAAGGCTCACATTTTCATGACCAATAAAATGCAAATTTTGAATTTTCTGGTAATAGTCTGTGAAGTTCTCTTCATTCAGAATGACTTTTGCATAATGACCATGAGAAAAATCTGATGTGTTTCATTCATGGCCTCCTCTGCCTACTCTGTAACGAACTATTCTTACAAAATTTTAGTTTTCTATATACTTCATGATAATCAAGGTAAACATTAACAGAAATGGTCTTATTACTCAGATCCTTATAAGGAAAATAAACTGTTCTAGGCAAAAGCAAAAAATAAATCTTTTAAAAACTGGTTGCTATGTGACTGAAATTTGGTTCTCTTGCATGATCACTGATCAGAAGTAAAAAGAAGCAAATAATAAATTCATGTTTGAGAAAAGTTTTTATAAAATAAAGTAAGGAATATCTCAGAAATGGTGAACTCCAAATAAAAAATAAAATAGAAAATGTATGACTATTTTTAACAAGATATGCATTTTTTGTATAGTTATATTTATCCTTAGCTTGTGAGAAAGTATAATTTCCAACTGTCTAGATAAGACTTAACTTTTGTGTATCTCTTATGGTTTGCCAGTTACGCAAAAGTCATCCAGAATTAAAGATGTCTTCAAAGACTCTTCCCAGGAAAATTAATATATACATTTTATTTCTCATTCTCTGATATTTTAACCAGAACTGTTGGAGCAATTATGAGAAAATAAAAAATTGGCAAATTTTTTCTCAACTTTTTTTTTCTGGATTCAGGGATTCTCAAGACATGTATTTCAATTGATATATTTATACCTAACTTTTGGATGGAATACAATTGTTTCTGTACCTACTATGTATGTACATAGTACTTGATAGAGAAAGTTTGCTACACAAAAGATGTAGATTTTGTTCAAGCACATAATTGTTACTCTTTTTTATACTTGCTCTAGCCCCCATGTACAATGTACAGAGTGGATAGAGAAGGTATTGTATTCCACCCAAAAATTTGATGTCAAGATTTCACTGGTGAGATCACCTGATCCGAAATGGAAGTATATGTTTTGAGGTCATCTGCACCCGGAAAAAAAAAAAAAATATGTATTTTTAGAAAAATGTCCATGTGTAATGTGTCTTTGGACAGCATAGCTCAAAAACAAAAAGACTTAAATACCAAACTTGGTATTTATGTTTGGTGTCCTCCAAGAATGCAACACAAAGATTTTCAAGAAAATCCCCTCCCCCACCTTTTACATGGAACAATTTTTGAAAATTTTGTCTTTCTCACAAATGGCTAACGATTTTTATTAAAATACTATATATTTAAGATATTTACATACAAAATATATATTTTCAATATTTCTGGGAATAGCCTCTAAGGACCTTTATTCTGTATGAGTTTTGCAGAATTTTGCACAATGGTTAAACCGTAAGAGATAAAAACTTGCTACACAAAAAATGTAGATCTCATTAAAACATAAAATTTATGTCATATGTTTTTCTTGTAGAGATGGCCATTTGAGATGTTCTTTGTTATTGGTTTCAATTTTAAACTACTTTTCTCAAGTGGGACCATGCTGAGCAAACCAAACCTCAAATGTTTTACATAGCAATGAGCTTTTATAAGAACTGACTATTGCTTTAGCCTGATGTATTCTCTTTTTTTCCCTTCTACTTACAAGGAAGCAAGAAGTAAGGTCATTTCTGCTAAAGTTTATCTTTATTAGCATGAAGTAGATAGAAGAATAATCATGTATAAGAAAAGTTTGTTTATGGAGAGAAAATTACGGAACATATAACATTTTTTATTTTCTTTAATAGAGTTGACCATTTCCCAGACATTCCTTGTTTTTTTACAAGCTGAGGCTTTCAAAGTCTGCATCTTATTTCACAGGCTTTTAGGCCATGGTCTAGTATGTCGCAAAGTTTCCAATATTTTACGAAGGGCTGCACTTGACATCTTCACACATGATTTGGTGGCTGGTCAGAGCTTGAAAGAGTTTCGGCAGAGAAATGGGCATAGCCAGTCATGATCTGAGCCTTCATTGCCGTCTTGGATTTACTTTTGTGCTATCATTAAGTTTCCTTTCCAATTCTGGTATACCAGCTTTGTTTAGGCTGTTAGCTTATTTTTAGTTTACATTTCGACACTCTTTGTAAATGGGAATGGTAGCTATGGATAAAGCAGGATAAATCTATGAATATTGGGTGCCCTTATAACTAATATGTCCAAACAATAACTGTTCTGCAAGTTTTGTTTGTCCTAATCTGTGTTGCTCGTGTTTCTTTAATCTCCTTGCCATGCTGTACATTGTGGTGCCAATGTAAACTTGGTCAAAACTACAAGGAATTTTATAAACATCTACAAATGAATGACTGTCACATTTTTCTTTAATCCATTTTAACCAGTGTTGGTTTATAAAACTGTCTATATTATAGGATAGCAGGAGGCTGTCTTTGCACTTAGTTATGCTTTTAATATATGGAAGGAAAACTTCAGCAGATGGACGAATTTCCATTTTTCCTGTGGTGTGCCTGTGTTTAAGTGCCTTCTTAGCTCCTTATTGGAAGAAGGCATTTAGGGGTACGAGTTCTTCTTTGAAAGAATTAAGCACATTCAACTCTTGCTAATGTCTAGAGTTGTGATTGGATGTTTTATGCAGATAGTGGTTGGTGTATGTCTTCTGTAGCAGGCATTTAGGCAAACGTCTGCCATTTTGATGACTAAGTGAATTAAATAGAAATTTATAAACATAGAAACAACTTTAATTGCAAGGAAGAAAAGTGTAGGTCAAGAACAAAAGTAAACCACAAAGATAGTCCACCAACCAGTGGGACCATGACAGGCGCTGCCCACTGTCCATATAAAAGGGCTTTAGTATTCTCAATAGGGCACTCAGGTCCATCTATGCTGTTTGCCATCACTTAACAATGAGGCTACTACATAAAGCTTCGTACTTTCATATGTGGAAGATGTAATTGGGCTTAAAATTTCTATACCAGATTGGCCCATCATGAGAACACCTTTGTCAGATCTCTGTGGGAATACTTATCCACAGAACAGCACTACAGGCAGTACCAGGTTGCCTGCGTGGCTTGTGGGCATCCCCAGGAACAAAGACATTAAGCCAGCCAACAGCTAAAAAGTTGAACATACGTACTTCTCCCTATTGGAGTGGTCAACTACTTTAGCATAGGACACCAGGGGAGAACTGACAATGATGCTGCTCCTGAAAAGGCAACCACAGAGGAGCTACCTTCTTAACACCCTCAATATTAAATCCACAACACCAAATCTAAAAGAAAACAAATCATTCCTGTAGTCAAGTTCTAACTGGACAGATACATAGCAGGTTCCCTACCAGATGATGAACAAACAAAATACGAAGTTGCTAATTTGTTTTTCTTTCACTTGATCCAACAAAAAGAATAGAATTCCAAAGTATTTTAAAATACAACTTAATGCTTTTATCTACTGCATTTCCCTATTGCCCTTTATCCACAAGGAAATGTGTAATAAAAGCATTTATATAAATATCTTTTCAACTAAGGTGATACTAGAAGAATAAGCTTTTTTATGAACAGAAGTTGAATGGGTAGTGGTCATTTGGATATAACATCCATTTTTTTCTATTTACTTTATGTGATTGAGAAACATTAGCAGAAACAATCTGAATACACATTTAGTTCTAGATATAGAAGGAGATATAGGAGGTTGAAGAGTCAAATTACTATGCAGGTCATTAGGTGTGGCCTTAAAATTCCATTACCTTCAATGACGGCAAGCAGCAATTGAATTTCATAGGACTTAAATGACAAATTTATTTAAACAAACAAAATGACAAACCTGTAGTTAAAAATGTCTCTGGAAAAAAAAAGAAATAATCATTGAGTTGTTCTTGTCAAGTTTTGGCTCTCATGACATGTCAATTATACAAAATAATAGTTCATTCATTCAAAATAAAGAACTTTGTGGGGGCTAGTCGCAGAAAATTCATAGCATAAATCCTTATCTAAACTGTTGTATTCAATCCCACTCCTCTCCAAAATATGCAAGGAACAGAATGAGGCACTGAAAATACTTAAATTAGAGTTTTAGAAAAGGTGGAACACTTGGAAACACTGGAGTGATCTTCTCTTACTCTAAAGTGCATCAATAAGAGGCAAGGCTACTGACAGAAGCACTAACAAGTAGTGAGGCTGGATAAGGAAGTTTGTCAAATCCTTTTAGAAACAAATATTTTAAAACATAGTATTTCAATCGGAACTGTAAATCACTGCAGAAAATCAAATATAACATGTTACCCTGTGAAGGATAGTTTTCAGCTTTATGAAAATCTTTAATTTGCATGCTTGGAAAATGCTAGATTACACCAAGTTTATGTATATCAGATTTTCTTGGAGTTACACATGCACACCCCTTCCCCTTTTACTAACAAATATTTTTCTTTTATTCAAGAGGCCTAAAAACATGTTTCCAGGAAAAATTTGTTACAATTTATTTAATGGTATATTTTAGCTGGCCACCTGTACTGTATGGGGGACCATGTTTGCCTCACATTCAAAAGGTTCCAAGTTCGTATCTTGGTTAGGGCAAGTTACCTGGTTAAGTTTTTTCCAGATTTCGCCTGCATCCTAAGAAAATGAATGACAACTAACCCAGGGCCATTAATTAGATTGGGGGAGATGTAAATAGGTGTTAAGTGAAAATTTGACTCAAAGCTGAACATATTTAACAACATATACTTATTTTTATTTTGTGCTTTGGCTACCTTCCAATTATACAAAACTAATACAAATTTCAGTGTTTTTCACATACAGATCTACCAACATTTATTTTTTTTTTCCAAAAAATGTTTCTGAGGTTCCATATGAGTGTCAAAACATTCATTTCAAATGAAATCATCCTATGCAATACTTCCACAAGCAAAAGAAAAAAAAAGTTAATTTATGACAATCATTCAAATTTTCAAAACAAATTTAGTATTATACAACCAGTTCGTGGCCAAACTACCTGTTGGGGCATAATTTTAATGTTTATTCATGGACACTCTTTAACTGTTGTAGTTCTAAGAGGGACATACTATTTTGGGCAGGAAAGACAGCTTAAATTTGCTCAGAGGCCTCATCTGGCTTTAAATTTTTTTTTTTTTTAACATGCCATAAATTTAAGACATGCCACCCACAGCTTTACTTACCTTCCTTCTGAAAAAAAATTAGAGTTTGAAACTGCAACCTTGGGAACCACAGGCTAGCATGTTATCCCTAGACCTTGATAACAGATTAAAATTAGGGGATGCTAAAAACTATCAGTGGAAATGCAATGCTAATTTGGGATAAAGACATTCTATTTGTAGATAAAGTACATCCTTTGATTCTTTGCTTGAGCAAATACTTAAGACAACTCTTTGGTTAAAGTAAAAAACTGAACACTACATGTTCCCAGCAATTTGACCTTGAACCGTCACATTATATGTTTACCACATGTCAACATTATCAGAGAGTCCTACCACAAATTAATGCATAGCTGGTTTTTATAGCTGATATACTCAAATTTAAAAGATTCCAGCCTTCAATACTATTCCACATGTTCTTGATAGCTTATGTATATCAATTACAATGTTCATAATGCTTTTCACTAACAAAGCTCCCCTTTCTCTCAGCAATTTATGGAAATTACCCTTAGCATAAGCTAAACAGTGATGGTGGTATTAACTGCCCTAAACATTTTCTTTATAACCAGTTCTAAACTTTACAAACCACCGCCTATCTTTCTCAACATGTTTAGGATTTTCCCCTCTTAAGGCAAGTTTCTTTGAACGCAAACAACTGATGAATTAACACATTCTTCCAATTTATTCCCCAGCATATTAACATTACGTCTCATTAACACGTGAAATACATTCAAGGCACTGTTTCCTCTTAAGGTGGATTTTGTAACTAACACTTTTTTCACAACACATCACTAATCACCTATCGCAAGTAAGGTGCTATTTTATTATTTGTTGATGTCCATATTTTCAGTGACTGCTCAATTGGTTCTTTGAGCTTTTCCCGTTTCCAAGTAAAACTTAAAATGTAGAATTTAGAAAGGAAACATTAACTTGATACTAACAGATTCTATATAATAGAAACATTAAAAAGCTGTGAATCCATTTCGCTCTAGACTTACAGTAGTTATTTACAACACACTGCTTCTATGTACTGAGCAATGGTGTGTGGACATTCATTATCTTCTGCTAGGTTTGGCTAGTACCAACATTGTAAATTTTTACCATATAAGCTTCTTTCTGTATATTTTGTTCCGAAGTTTTATTTTGTTCTTATTTTCAAATAAGAAGACATTGAAACTTAAGATTTGTTTCATATTATTTAATCTAACTTGTGAAGAGATCTTTCTCTAAAAAGTTTTGTTAGGGATCTGACTCAAACGAAGTTGATTCTTATTTCCTCTTTGCGCATGCACGGCAAATAACTATAGGCTATGTCCTAAGAGAAATCCCACCCCCCCAGTCTTGTACCCCACACCCACAGATTAACTACATCTCAAAATATTGAGTTGTTCTCTGCATGTGCACAGGATGAACTCAAAATCATTTGTGTCCAAGAAATGTGGTTGGTTACTATTTCCAACAGACATCTTCACTACAACTGTGCAGTGCTCAAAGAATTCACATCAGGTATAAATTATACATAAATTTGCTATAAATTATAGCATTTTACCAGATAATAAAATTAAATTGTCTGAAATTTTTATAGGGAGGGCACATGCCCATCTTAAGGGGTACTGAACACAACCTAGGTAGACATTTTAGTTTTGATAGAATAATCTTAAATAGCATGTTATTTCAGTCCATCTAATGAGAAAAACTGCTAATTATGTAATATTATTCATCTCAATAGACATGGAACAATCACAGCTAGTCTTATTAAATTATTCAATATTTATTTTTAATGTAACAAAATGTCGTCACAGGTTTAATTACAGATTCTCTGAGAGGAAATTTTTTTGTTCAGTTTTCTTAGCTCCATTCAACCATGCATAAAGTAAAGCCATCTAAAGCTTTTAAGATACATTGTATCTGATTTGGATATATTTTCTCTATGACGGTGAAGTGTTATTTTATAAGTTCTACAAAACAAAGGTATCGGCCAAAAGAAAGTTCACTGTTCAATAACATGTGGGTTGCAATAAGCATATATGGGCAGTGCAATTGGCAAATCAAAAGAAATCCATGCAACTTTTACTGCAATAAAGTGTATCCATTAAGGTAAATAATCAGAGGTTTACAAAGACTTCTGTGAACATCCTATTTTGGACATTGAATGTTAAATTGGGTAATTATTTACAAGTTGGGCCGCTAACACTCTCCGCTGCAACTTATGCCAGTTTTACACTAACAGGACCGATGTGGTTAGAGAGGGATTATGGGTGGGGAGATGGTTTAAAAAACTAATGTTGTATCCATTGCGCTGTTAAGAGTTGTTGGAAATATCGATGAGGTACTACCACGATATAAAAT
Source organism: Hymenopus coronatus (assembly GCA_030762935.1). NCBI lineage: Eukaryota > Metazoa > Arthropoda > Insecta > Mantodea > Hymenopodidae > Hymenopus > Hymenopus coronatus. The sequence goes on from CM060890.1 coordinate 102,366,269, forward strand.
TAGAAACATAAATTTATATACATACACTAACCTAAACGGATTGAAACCTAACCTCGCGCTAAATTTGAAATCCACAGGCTTTGAAATTGTCATCATAAATACAAAGTCAGTCAATCGTACTTAGTTTCATTCGATTTTAGAGTGGCCGAAGTTCTGCACAATAAAATTCACTGAACAGCTGTATCTGTACGAAACATACTTGTCATACATCAGCACAGCATCTAGCGACATATGCCGGTGTTGCATTCCACAACACTGTTCACCTGCCGCCGACAATGAAACTCGGGTTTTAGGCACTTTAGTGTGTAGTATTATTATATATTTACATTGCAAAAGTACTAAAAGACTCCTTTATTTATATTCTACTCCTTCTAGGCAGCGTACTTCATAAATATTCACAAAAAAGGATCGCTACGCGCACCTAATAAATTAGCATTTAACTTAATTATGGAGCTTTTCCGATAAAAAAAATTGGTGAAAACGTAACAAGTATAAACCAAACTTACAGTCAAACCACAATTTGTTTAATTTCTAGAGGGGCCCAAGTTCTCTATAATTATCTTAAATTGAATTTTCTATGACCAAATTTCGGACGTCCTATCCCAGACAAATCAACTCTGAAAAACTACCTGTCACAATGTTACACCATTAGCAACATTTGGGGAAAAGCACAATAAGAGGTTCATACCCATTGACGAAATAAATGATGCAGAAAAATACTACGTGGCTAACGTAATCAATGGCATATTAGAAATTGACAGACCAGAAGAAGTGTTTCTGCTTACAAGTAAGATATTAGAGACTTAATCACTCCAAAAGTTGCAACTCTTTTAACAAATCTGCTTTTATGGCTTGAGGGAATAAAAAAATGATATCTTGCTTTTTGTGACTTATGCAGTGCCATACATGGTAAAAGCTGGAAAGTCAATACGATTATTTTACTTGAAAATGAGGTACATTACTTGCTTGGTACATGCTATGCAAAGGGTGGCAGAGGAAGTTGAACGTTTTTCTCAAGTGGATTGCATAGTGTCAAAGACGAAAATTTTTGTCAAAACTCCCTCTCATAAACCGCTCTTAAAAGTCCACAGCTCTCAGTATTCCATTCCCACCAGAACATATCACCCCATGGGGCACCTGTATCAATTCAGCAATTTATTATTGCGATCATTTTCAGACAGTGAAACATGTTATCGAAACACTGAATCCTGATGTTATTGCAATTGAATTGTTAAATCACTATTTTCATACATTTTGAATATTTTATTGATCATTTCTTATATATTTTTAGGTCATCAAAATCCAAGCATGGAGATCTGGATTTGGCACTTTTATTATTCTGTTTTGTAGTTACTAGTTTGTTATAAACGTTTAGGACCCTAAACCGCAAGGCGTAGCCCTAAGTCGCAAAGCTTAGCCGAGGGATCTGTGAAACTAAAACCCCAATGATCCCAATAAGTAAAACTTCTGCAATCTGGTGCATTTCACATCTGAAGAATTTTCAAATATGGGCCGCTCGTGCAAGTTTACCCACGGGTTACAACCACTTAAGAGAGTTTTGTGCGTGTATGTGTGTGTGTCATGCAACCTTCGTATATCTTTACCGAAAATTCTCCTGGGTCATTCATGGGACTGGAATATAAAAAAAACCAAAATCACGCAACTTTTCTTAGCAATAACGTCTTTGAAGTACTTACAAAGCAGTCACTAAATCATATGCCGGACTGATTTTCATGCAATTAAATCTAATCTACAGGCTGTCATGGTTTATGCAGCCATGTTGGTAATAATTGGCATTTTTGTCATGATTCACCGGGTGTAAAACCCAGATTTTATCAGCCTGTTTCTCAAATAATGACAACGGTTAGTTAGTACGTGCCTGATGATAATCTTAAAATAAAATAGCATACATATATCTATGCAGTATTAAATATTTTAGATAGAAACTGACAGCACGCCTGTTTGAAGTATAATTACTGCACTGAATTACTTACCTGGGAGTTTAGCTAATAAGCATTTAAAACAAATTAGCTGAATACCAGCTACACAGTGCAAACATCAAAATAACGAGGGAACTCCGGAAATTTTCGGCTTACCTTGTTCATGACCTGAAAAAATATCGAACCGGCATTAGTCAATTTTTAGATGAAGATTTCAAAATTCGTAACACACAGGCACTTTTTTGGCATACTACTTACATCAGGATTAGATTCCAGTGGAAGCCACGACATTTTTACTTATATTTATCGAGAATTGCTGTAGTTACACCGCTTCGCAGCTAACAGTTGAATTGGAATGATAATTCAATTCTTTCTAGATTCTTGCGTCTGCTGCAGGCGACAATAGACAGGCGCCACTCATTCTACAATTTCATTGGCTGAGCTTGATACATGCCGTCATTGGCTAAACCTGGCCGCGTAAAAATCAATAGCAATGCCAGGAACCAACAAGAAATGATTGTAATCCACATGTTCCTTTCTTTATATTACATTTAATGAATCCACATCATTCTGTACTACATAATAACGTTAGCTTAAGTCTCAGAATCATTTTGCGGGTTGGGCTCAGAATTATCTTCCTTACTGTCCTGAGTACCCTCCTCCAGGAACGAAGCAATATCTGCTCTGTCTTGACCTTTGATATGTCCGATGAATGAACGTGATTTTATAGTACCAGGAATTATATACTGAGGGTTATGTAAATACAGGAAAATTAGATCTCTTGTCCATATGAAATCTGCTTTTTTGTTACCTTCACTATAATAAAAATCTTTCCTAGTTCCCGGTTTTGAGCCAATTATGCCAAATAGATTGGGCCCTTGCAAGTGTTCCTCTCCTTTTTCTATGGTGTGGCACGACGCACAAATTCTCATAAATAACTCCTTTCCTCTCTGGGCGTTTCCTGTTGGGATATTTGCGTTTTCCATCAAAGTACTATTTAAAGTTCATTTTCCAGACGGAAAAATCTACATACATAAAATGTCTGGTCCCTCTGAAGGTCCCTCACTACAAACACAATACTGAACTGATTAAGTTCACGTCAAAATAATAGGCGATTGAGCAATTACCACTTTTCAGCTAATCAAATAAAAGTCATGGAATATTAATTTGAAAATATGAACTAATAGAAGTAACAACACAATCTTATACATTCCGTCAGAAGTCCTTAAAGGTTAGTATGATAAATTAATGATTCGCTATTTAAGCACGTTCTAAAATCATTACCTTAGTTATACAATGTAACTTATTTCTCTATGCAAAATAATTGCCATAAAAAACAAAATTGACATATTGGTTTCCAAAGATAATAACAAAAGCGCAACATGACAATTATTTGTCCTATATCGATTAACTATCTATTCTATGATTCCCGGGTTCAAACCCGACCCAGACGGATGGCTTTTAAGTATGTTTAGTTCCCATATTAGATTTACTGGCATGTAAAAAAAAATCTGCAAGAATTCCGGTACACCGGCGATAGCGGCTGATGTGATCTTACAATTGACAGCGTCGTTACAAACAAAACAAAAGTTTAAAATAATCTATGTACATATATCGTTAACCATGCGTCACGTTATATTTTAAAGAGTTCAAAAACGAAAGAATCCGCCTGGTACTGTCATATGGTAATTAGCTCTGAAGAGTGTTTTTCTCTCATTACAATTAGTAAAAGATAAATGAAACTCTTTTTAAAATGTAATATTGTATACCTGAGCACAGCCAACCAGTTTTCAACCTCTGCCCTTTGCTGTTTCAAAAAACTCTAGCCGAAGAATGGTGTTAAACATATTGATTTTCTTCTTTTTCCTCTTCCTCCATGAATATGCATATTAATATATTTCAGTTTATTTTTTAAATTCCTCCAACACGTTAATTTTATGAAATGAAAGTCAAAATCAGATCCCGCCAAAAAGAGTTTTATCCGAAATGATTGAGGAATTACTTTACTATTACTACTACTGCCATAATAATAATAATAATAATAATAATAATAATAATAATAATAATAATAATAATAATAATTCCAGCTGAAAGTCTTATCTTCTTTCATAATAGAACTCAGAAAGTTAATTTCCAGATCTCTGTTCTTCAGGTAGTATCAATTAATTACATCAGACTAACGTAGACGAGTGAAAAGAGTAAAATCACACACTGAAAGATACAGAAGCTGTTGGACTCATCCTGGTCCCTAGTTGTAAATATTAAAATCTTCATGTTGGATGTAGCTCCGCAGTTTTTAAAACGTCCATACTCTCCGCTTATGTTGCTGTTATTGAGTGCGCAGTTTATCTCAAGGCAACAGGGCGTCATTAGAATTTCTGCGGCAGGCGGCAAGGTTGCCTCAAACAGCTTTATATGAAATCCTAACGATACATTTAAGCTTAAGAAACTCTTGCTCTATTTCTTAAATTGAGCTATTTATATTAAAATTACACTTATCGTAATGTTTCTTTTAGTAGAGCAATAATAATTAGTATATCAATTATTTCTCACAACTTAGGGGAAATTGACCCTCTGCCCTCCTAAATGCCTTACTGAAAGACAACTTAGATCAAGAGTAAGCTATTTTCAGTGAAAACCATGGTAGTTTGGGTTCAGATTCGAGAGAACTGGTCAGAGAGATAAATTCAGTTACCGAAGACTTTTTTTTAAGATGGTTATTGTCATCGCTTCCTATGGTCACTGATCACCAGGAGTTACATCATTCCAGCAATCTATGATGGACCCTCTTCTAGGTGGGCGGGGTCCATTGCCTCCGATGTTAGGGTGATGATGAAGATGGAATGAGAGGACCTACAGAGTTTACCATTCACTCCGAACCACGTTGGACCATGGGGATGTTCCACATGAGCTAGTCAGTGGTGAAGGCTTAAAATCGCCACCCCAGAGCCGGGGATCGAACTACAGACTCTCAGCGTGAGAATCGCGAGCGAAACCACTATACCGGCTCCTAGTGAAGATACGACTCAGGGAGGAAATACGATAGAAAAAAGAAAATTTACTAAATTCTCTAACCTCAAGTAAAGCAGTTTTCTCTATTAGACTTCTTACTCATGTGATTTGCTCATTATGTTTATTAGCGGTTTACTTTTTACCTGAAAACTATATCTTAGAATTTTAGAATAAGATTGTACAGTGTTAAATGTTACTTATGCAAATGCTAGTAACGGTTGAAATGAACGGCAATTGAGATTATCTGAGGCGATATTTAGCTCTATAATAAGTAATAATATTGTCATTTTCTCGCTAACCTCGCAAACTCTTTATAAATAACTCTACAGTAAATACAAAACAAAAATCTACTTCAAAGATGCAATTTCTCATAAGATTCTCAAATTGTTACAACTGGAAGGTATTTATATAACTTTAATGAGCATTACAATGTTTTGACGATATATAAGATGTGAATATATATAATATTCCATGAAGAACATTTAGAAAATATAACGTTTTTGCGCAGAAAAATAACCCAGTGAACATTTATAAGTAGATTGTACAAAAACATAAAATCTCTAGTGTGTTATATTTCACATAACTTTTAATACAACTATAATTTGTTTAAATAGCTTCTACAAACTATTCTTACGAAAACTTATTTTCTATCTATTTCATGCTAAAAGACATAAAGCTTTGCAGTAGTAGTCACATATTTCCTTGATAGAGGAAACAATCGATACTCAAGATATTTAAAAAGCGGGTGGCTATATGGCCATCTATAAAGTCCATACATACTCTTTCCATAACATAGCGAGAAACAAAATGTCAACAGTAGTTTAAAAAATGACAAAAGATTGACAATTCAAACTAGTAAACACGCTTACCTCGGAAGTGAATAATGTCACAAAAATGTATCTGTGTGTTTTATAAACATTTTGTCAATCAAATATCTTAAATATATGGTATTATAATCAAAATCAATAGAGCCAATTTTGAGTATATTTGTAAAATTATTCCATTTAAAGTAAGTACTTTGGGGTGGTAGATTTTCTTAAAATCTTCATGGCGTGTCTTTAAAAATTCTGAACCTAAATCCAAGACGTTTTATGTTTTACTTTCTCTAGGCACTTACGTACAACATACATTAAATAAGGCATTGTATTCCATACAAAAATTCGATACCGAGATTTCACCGGTATATACATGTTTTGGTCCCCTGAATTCAAACAAAAGCAGTTTTAGAAACATTTCCGCGCGCGCGCGTGTGTGTATGTATGTGTGTGTGTGTGTGTGTGTGTGTGTGTGTGTGTGTGTGTGTGTGTGTGTGTGTGTGGACAACCAACTCAAAAAAGAAAAGTCGGATAAACACCAAATTTGGTATTCAGTATCTTCCAAGGATTGGACAAGAAAATTGTCAGGAAAATTCTCCCACCCACAACTACCCTTTATAAATTTTTGATTTTCTCTAAGATTTTGATTAATATACTATATGTTTAAGAATTTTCATGACAAACGAAATATATATTTAGAGTCAACCTTTTCCAAGATATTCATTCTTACTGATTTGAATTTTAAACTACTTAAAACTTTTCTCAAGCGGGAAGTCAACTTTCGTTTCATATCTCTATTGTTTACTCCCAGGAATGCAAAAGAGAACTGGATTTCAATTGTTTCACATAGCGATGAGCTTTTAAGAAAAAATTACTATCGTTTTAGCCCAGTGCATTTCCTCATTTCCCTTCTACGTATAAGGAAGCAAGTAATAAGACCATTTCTGCTAATTTTATCTCGATTAGTACGATGTGGATAAAAGAATAATATTTGGTAACAATAGTTTGTCAGGACATGAGGACCGCATTAACCGACCGGGGGACTCGCGCTGACCACGTCTCACCCTCCAATACTGCACCCCATCCATGACCTCTGTAGTGGACCGAGATGGGGGACGCAGCGGCCGGGCGGTAGGCCAAGGTTCCCCGTGAGCTGTCGTGCCATGGAGTTAACAATAGTTTGTAGAGAAATGAACACATCAGAATTCTTACACATACGCGCGCGCATTTGTAGTCTTTCTTCTAAAAATGCATGTGCTACATTCACAATACATTCTCTATTCACTCTTATACAAACTATTCTTACAAATGCTTATACTTCTACCTGCTTAATGTTAATCAAGAGAAGCAGGGGAGCTTAAAACATATTTCCGGCGTATTACTGAAATATTGGGTGTAACAGATACTGCTCTTTCTAACTACACGTAGTAGAGAAGTGTAGTTATGATATTCGTTAATTTTGCCCAAGACTTGTTGATATTCCTCTGACATCAAAGTAATTCTTAGTTGAATGACTGGAAGCCAATAGAAAGATTTTGTTTGTGATGACAATTTTGTTGATATTCGCCAGGATCAGATCAGTGCCGCCGGTGTGCCGGAATGTTGTCCTGCGGGAGTTATTTTAAATGCAAGTAAATATGGGGTTGTGGCTATTTAGCACACTTAAAATCATGGGTCTGAATCGGGTTTGAACCCGCGACCTTGTTAATTTTTCCCTCTTCGAAAATGAAGAAATATCACATTTAGTTTACTTCCTATTAAGAGCAATGCCAGTCTTACTTTCCCTACACGTACTATGTACATAAGGTATAGAGTGTGTATCCCACCCAAAAATTTGGTGTCGAGATTTCGCAGGAAATATATGTTTTGAGGCCCCCTTAGTCCAAAAAAGCATTTTTAGAAAAATATCCATGTATGTGTGTGTGCGCGCGCGCGCCCGTGTCATAGCTCAAAAATACCTAAATTAAATGCCTTGGTAGGTATTTAAAGGTATTTAGAGTTAGTATCTTCAAACTGTCCTTTACATGGAAACATTTTTGAAAATATTGTTTTTCTCCAAATGGTTTTAACAATTTTGATTAAAAAAACTGTATATTAAAAATATTTACATTTCAAATAAAATGTATAACTTTAATTTTCTGGGAATAGCTTCTGAAGACCTGTTCATTCCGGATGAATTTTTCTGAATTTTGCATAACTGGTAAACCATAAGAAATAGACAAAAACTTACTACACAAAAAAAATGTAGATTTCGTTATAACACACAAATTGCATATATATTTTTATTATGGAGTAAGGATATTCCTTCTTATTAGTTTCAATATTAAACTATCGGCGTAATTTTTCTCAAACGGGGCAACTTTCGTTTCATCTCTCTTTTGTTTTACTGTTGGCAATGTAAAGCGAACCGAACTTCAATTTTTCATATAGCGGCCAGCTTTTAAAAGATTTGACTATCGCGTTAGCCTAGTTCCCTAATTTGCTTCTCCTTACAAGGAAATACACAGTAAGACCATTTCTGCTTATCTCGATTGTCACGATGTAGATAAAGGAATGTTCTTTTGTAAAAATTGTTTGTTTGCAGAACAGGTAGGGAAATTCATGTGAACGAAACACATACGCTTTTGTTTTGTTTGTGTTTTTTTCATTAATCCCATGCCCATTGATACCAGAAGTTGCTGAATGCTTTATAATTAATAATTATATTGTTCCGACGCTTTGAAGACGAACACGCTAATCTCCTTCATTCACTCTGAATAGCTCATGTCTATTGTTAGTTTAGCATTTCTTCAAGTTTTCGTTATTGCGCTTTGAAATGGCTGGAAATCTTCGGCCTGCTGATTTTCATGCTTTCTCAGGAATGCGTTACTCTGACTGCTACTAATTCTATGTTTGCTGAAGAAGAAGAAGAAGAAGAAGAAAAAAAACAAACAAACAAACAAACTTTACTTTTAATACACTTTCTGAACCTGTTCTTCTCTCTCCCGGATACCAATTACCTTGTTAATTTCAAATAATTTAGAGAGCCATTTCTATAATCTAATTCTCCATGCCTTGATATTGTGCTTTGAAATAGCTGAAAATCTTTGGTCCACTATCCTATTCTTATTCTGCATTCTTTAAAATCTCGTTGTTTTTTTTTAACTACTTTGGTTTTCTGCTTTCCCTAAACATATAAATAGACAATTAACATAGTTTTATTTATATAGTTTTGTTGAAACAAAGTTGCATTATACTTTTATTAACGTAGAAAACATAATAAGAGAATATTTCAGCAAAGATTCCCTGTTAGACGATGAGATGAGCATCACATCCGTTTTATTCTTCTTTCTGCTCTAGTGAAATTTCACTGTTAGAATGATCAGTAAAAACCATATGAAGTCTTGTGTAGTCCTTCTTAAGAACTTCAATAGCTCCAGGGACCTGAAGATCTCTGTGAATATTAGCGTTGCCAATGAATCAAGATGCATCAGTGGACATTAAGATCCGATTTTGAATTGTTTCTATTTTCTAGATGTTTAATTTGCTGGGTGCTAACCACAGATTATGCCTATAGTAATTGAATCTGCTACTGCTAATGATTTTATAAACTGTAGAGCTCCTTATAATTAAAATCGGTCTTATTATGACATGGTAGATTACATTTTTGTGCCAAAACCGATTAATGAGAATAATATCTTAGAAAGCATTCCAGAATATTAATAGAGTACTACAAATTTAATGACCAAATTACTCTACATTATGTTCACATTAAAAACTAAAAAATCTGTTATAGCTTATTTATTGTCAATCAATATTACTTTATAAATTTTCTTTTGCAACTTAAATGCTCTTCTGTCTTTCTTTATTGCATTCTGTTGAGAAACGAGCTAGATAGCCAATTTCGTCAGAAATTTTGTTCCAAAACATTATGCCCCTTCTTTTCTTCTTTTTCTGTTGAGGGAAACTTACTTTCGATATGATGAATCTCTAATGTTATACTGTTACCTTATGTAGATGTTTTTAAATTTATATTATGTGCTTAATTAAAACATGTTTGGTACATTGGTACATTTGGTTACACACCCCTCCCACGAGAAGAGATGTACCTGCTCCTTGGCGAAAAGGCCACCATTGGACGAATAATCAATACAGTGTCTGTGTTTACACAATTTTCTTACAAGATTCTTTTTACAGTTTCTGATATCGAAAGTTTATAGCAAACTTTTATATTCATTAAACGAATAAAAATTAATTCTGTAGCGTGAATGATATTAAAAGTTAGCTTTTGACAGTTACGCAATATGACGCAATCAAGGAGGGAACATTTTCTAGTGGAGTTAATAGGTTGAAATGGGCATTTATCCACTTCTGTTCGCATAAAATATATCATGATAGAGGCTGTACACGCTAGAAGAATATATGCATTCACTTTCTGAGAAAATGGTTTACTTGAAGGTTAAATAAATAGAAAACATTTATCGAAATACTTCTTTTAGAAGGTATTTAATTATTCTCAAATTAAATTTTAGCAGTAGCAATAACTTTAAAGAAGAGAAAAGTCGGATTACATACACATGAATTTCTCTGCACACCCTTCCACAATAATTTATCATAAGAGTTACTGATCTATTTATTTCTTGTTCATTTCGATAAACGTCTGGGGAAATAATTTTATTGTATATTTGAAGTTGTGGTTCCGAGAACGAAGTGAGAGTATAATCTTCAAAAAGTGATGGATCTCCTTCAAGGTTCTGAAATTCCCTCTTTGCATGAACAACAGAAAAAAGAAGAAATCGAAAAGAAGGCTACTAGCGATCTAGCACTTTAAAAAGTAATAATTTATTTGAAAATTTAAAACAATAACAAATGTATCTTTGAAAAGCTAAATGCTATGAAAATGAATTTGACATACATTGTGTGTTTTAATGAGATATTTTTATTTTTAATTTAAAACTCATTCCAAATGAAGGCCTATTAGTTGTTCCCTGAAAATTCAGTCTATACATTTTATTTGCCATGTAAAATCTTAAATATACACATGGTATTTTAATACTGTAGGTAGTAAAATTGATTCTACGAGTAGTTTCAGGTTCTTTTATGTATGTGAACATATCTATATTTACCCAAATTATTTTTGACGTAAGGCATCATGTATGAATGCACGAAGCAGAGAAAGTAAAAACGGTGTCGCCGTCTTAGAGTCACTTAAAGCCAGCTTCAAATATCCTATACTACTGCAAGTAGTAGTTTGGTATTTAACCGACTTTTCATTTTAAGTATGCTGTTCACAGACACACACATAGACAAACAGGTAGACATACACACACTGGGACCTTCGTCTAAAACTGCTCTTTTTTGGGTGCAGGGAGCCTCCAAACATATATCTGCATTTCGAATTTTTGGGTGGAATATAATAGAGAAAGTTAAAATCGTTTATTACGATTAAATGAATGTGCAAAAAAATGTACTAAAATTCTCAAATTGATTTATAAGAATTTTAAAATGTGTAATCTTCGCTTTTTACATGAACAAGAATATGTGCAAAAGTAAGTGTACATATGGTTCTTAGTTTTGGAAAGAACAGTTTTCATTTAACCTATATTAATGGATTCCTTTCTCATCGCCTATTCTAGTATTATTATAGTTTGTACACCATATTATTGAGTTTGTTTAAGCATGTATGTTTTATTACATATTTCAATCAAATTCTTAACATTTTTACTTCTTTTAGCACAAATGTACAATGTACATAGTAGGTAGAGAAGGTATTATATTCCACCCAAAGATTTGATATCGAGATTTCAAAGGAAATACATATTTTGGGGGCTCTTGAATCTGAAAAATAAAAAAAAGCATTTTTAGAAAACATTTTAAGTGTGTATGTGTGAACACAAGTCAAAAAAGAAAAGTCGGTTAAATACTAAACTTAATATTTAAATTTAACATCTTCCAAGGATACGACATGCAGATTTACAGGAAAATCTCCCACCACCCCTAACTACCCTTTACATGTAATTTTTTCAAAATTTTCGATTTTTTTAAAAATAGCTCTAACGATTTTGAATTTTTAAAATTTGGTACATTTTCTGGGATGACATCTGTAGTGGACCGAGATGGGGGACGCAGCGGCCGGGCGGTAGGCCAAGGCTCCCCGTGAGCTGTCGTGCCATGGAGTTATGTTACATTTTCTGGGAAGAGGCTCTGAACTTTTTACTCTAAATGACTTTTGCATAACTGGTAAACTGTAGGATATAGACGAAACGCTACTATACAAAAAATGTAGATCTTAAAATACATAATTTGTTATACATGCTTTTTTTTTTTTTTTTTCTTTTTGTGTGTGTAAAGTTAACGATTTCCAATATGTTTCCTGTTATTGGTTTCAGTTTTAATATATTGCAACTTTTCTCACACAGGAAGTCTTCATCCGTTTCACATCTTTTTTGTTTTACTCCTGATCTTGGAAAGATGACAGAATTACAACAAAAGAATATGGACAGCTTTTATAAATTTTGACTGTCGCTTTAGCATAGTGCATTCCCTTATTTCCCTTCTACTTATAAGGAACTAAGTAATAAGACCGTTTCTACTAATGTTTATCTCGATTATCTGATGCAGATAAAAGAACAATATTTTGTAAAAATAGTTTATTTGCAGAACAGATGGGGAAAGTCGTGTGAATGGAACAGATCAGATTTTAATATTTTATAATCTTCATTTTGACACCATAAAACGTGTTCTACAGGATCGACATTATTAGGTATATGCAAGACAGACGCAATTCGATATGGTTAACAAGACTCTCAAATGCGGGCTGTTTAATTTAAGGTAGCAGTGTTTGAAGGCATCGCAGAGGTTCGCGATACCTCCATAGAGATGCAAAAGAAAACATTAATTCAAAGTACGCGCGTTTTCCAAGCAATTAATAGTACATACCAATTAACGCTAGGGTTTCAGCCAAGCCTGCTTGATTCAAATCGCATGCATTCTAGTTTGCAGTTTAATAACCACGTTTGGGTTTTTGTCAACAGCCAGAAATCTTTTAAAAATTTAACTTGATAGGCATAGAAAATGCAATAAAATAGAAAAGAAGTCGAACCAGTGAGATGTGCCCGAGGGATAAGCGAAGAAAAATGAGTAAAATAACCTCACACTAGAAATAATAAAATGAAAACATCGGCAGGAATAATTATAAAGGAAAACAACAAACAACCAAGCAATAAACTACGTGACTAGCACGTAAGAAACAAACATCTAAAGACGGACAGAAAGGAAGTAATTTGCTAAATTACATTAGCAAACAGGCCGCTGGGCTTAACGCTTTGTTTCACGATGGCCAAACAGATTTAGTCCCTTGATGGGATTCCCATCGATACTATTTGTTCACTTTTGCAGTTTATAACGAAGAAAACATGCAATGCTGAGAAAAACTGGTCCGGTGGTGAATAATTAGTAATTCCCTCACGGGTTGCTAATAAACAGATAGCTACCAGTTCTTGCTAATGAGTATGCGGGTAGCAACATACATCTAGCTCCAAGGACGGCATTTATGTTTACCAGAGTAAACATTGTTGGGATTGCGTTTCTCAGGGTCTCGAGTCAACCGGAAATAGTTATTTATGATACAAGTGGTAAAAATGGTGTTTTATATTGTGAGTAGGAGCAATATAAACAATGTTAACACATGTGTCGTACACTGTTTTTAGACAATTCTCAATATTTATTGACATATTATAATTATACATGGATTGATTTACCTATTTCAAGGAGTTCATGTTTAAGATCTGCGGTATTTAGTTGTTGCATTACTTAGCATCAGTACTGACAACATGATGATTTACTCGTATTTAACATTCTATACAACGTAGGCAGTATAGCAGTTGCAATTTTGCTCTCTCCGCTGCTTGCATAATTTTGTCTGGTTCAGCAGATTCCATGTTTGTGACATTGAAATCATCCGCCATTTTATGGATCGATACGAGTTTTCAGAGTCATAGCCTACTTGAATGAGGCCGTGGATGCATAAACCAAAGTTGGCTACATTGGAGTGTTATAATTTTATAACACTGAGTCACCGATTGAGTGACAGAATTTTCTACTTTTAACACTACTGACATCTGGTAAGAGTGCATTGCTTCGTATTATTATAATAATTATTATTATTATTTATAATTAAGTTATTATTAAATAAAAATGTATTATATTGACTAGAATTAATATAATTGAAAAGAATGAAAATAATATTAAACAGTTTAAAGGCATTATATGAGGAATAAATAATAATTTATTAATAATTTTAATATGATAAATTAATGCTATATTTTAACTCTTATCATTAAAAGAGACTGGATATTACGAATGGGGGAATAGTCATGGAATGACTATATATATATACATACCACGATGATTCCAGTAGGCGGAGTCACTGGAAGCATTAACAATAATTTGTAGCCCGCCTCTATAGTGTAATGGTAGTGTGTCTACCTGACATTCAAGAGAACTCGAGTTCGAATTTAGGTTAGGGCGAGCTACCCGGATAAGGTTTTTCCTTACTGGAGAAGACGAATGCGAGTACCTCTAAGCTCTATGGGCCCCGAGCTTATTTGAGCATCATTTTAGGTACTCATTCCATTCATCGTCCGATATGACCTACCATTTTAAAGGGCATTAAACTACAAATTATTATTATTATTATTATTATTATTATTATTATTATTATTATTATTATTATTATTAGGTATTTGTAAACGCAGAATGACATGAGTAATACTCCAGAATCTATATGTACTGTAGTAACTCTGGGTTTCTCAGAGTTTGAAACTCTGTTTCCACCTTGTGCATCGACTCTTACTCGATAAGGACAAGAAAACGCGTGATCGTGCCCCCCCCCAATGTAACATTGATTTGTACATCTATTAAATTCTTATCAATAATAAGCATATAATAAACGCTTATCAATAGCCTTTTAGTCTAATGGATATATTGCGTGAATAAGTCCTTCGTTGTTTCATGACGCCACATGCTTTAGGTATTTATAGTCATGTCACACACCGCAGTTGTGACCTTTTATTTTCCTTGTTATAACGTTTTATCATCTATTGTATAATGACTTCTCAAGTTGATGCATCAGTGAAATTTGACCAAAAACTATAAAAAATTAGAATATGATTAGTTTCATAATAATATAACGTGAATCCTAAACTTTAAGAAACATATCTTTTTCCCTCTTTACGAATTGAACTACAAAATTATCTGAATTTATATATAGGCAGGCGCTTCTTATTAATAGGCTCGCGCAACTTTATACTTGTCGCGCGCGACCTGTTGAATGCGAGGCAGACACGCTACCACCACACTACCCAGACGGGCACCTTGTTTTCTAGCAAACTTTTTTTCAACACTTTTCCATACTAAAATTGCTCCAAATAATGCAATTTTTTATTAATTTGTTTTAAAATTTGTATGCAGCCCCACCAAACTGCTTTAAAAATGGTCACATATTTTTTCGAAATAATGCTTCAATTTTGAGAAATAAATTATTAAATTTTGAAAATCAGGAGTATTGGAGAATACAAAAAGTAATATTTTTACAATAATTCTACAAATATTAGGGCTAATATTAATACATTTGATATGATACAGCTATTTTTAAACTATACTGTAAATCTGAATTTTAATGCAATTATTTTTAAAAATGCATTACATGGCTCATTTTATTAGTATTGCATTTGGACATTACACATTATTTAAACAACCATGCAAGCCAGAGTGTTGAGACATGACAAAAATCTCATTGTTTTGTGAATAGTAACTGATATAAATTTCAATAAGATATCTTACATACTCTGGACTTTCCAAATTTCACAGATGTATTTACCTTAAGATGGAACTGAAACCTCTCAAACAAACAATTACAGTTTTATTTTCAAAGCAATTTGTAAAATCAAGTATTTTACAATTTTTGGCAAAGAACAAACTGAATTGTTCTTTGAGATTCTACCATAAAATATATCAGTTTAATTTATTCTATAGTTTGTCGTTTGTAGCGTTTTTCCTGCATGGGCATATACTGTTACATAGTTAATATTCAAACCTCCTCGAGAAATGTTTTGCATAAGGTGAAAGCAGTAAAACAAGGAATCCAATGATTCATGCCACATTTACAAACAAGTCTTTCAGTACTTACATATATGGAGTGATTAGAAATTGGTGAATGAAGTCATAGTGAGAGAAACAGGCAGAAGTTTTTCAAAGAGGAGAGCTATGAGCGTTTTCAAGCATCAATTGCATATTACTAAACTTGAACCATATGTTCTGAAAGCACATAAAGTTTGGTTATATAATAGTTCTTAAAATGCCGTTTTTTACTTTCTCTACACATAGATACTATATAAATACATGGTAGGTAGATTAGCTATTGTATTCCATCCAAAAATTTGATACCCTGATTTCATGAGAAATGTACGTTTTGATGTCCGCTGAGTCTAAAAACAAATTTTGAAAAAGGTATATGTATGTGTCTGTGTGCGTGCGGCTATGTGTGTTTGTGTGTGTGTCTGTGTGTATCTGTGTGTGTGGCTATGTGTGTCAGTGTGTGCGTGCGCGTGTGTGTGTATGTGTTTATTTGTAGACAGCAAAGCTCAGAAAGGAAAAGACCGTTAAATACCAAATTTAGCATTTAAGTTGAGTGTCTTCCCAAGATGTGACACGAAATTTTCAAGAAAATCATCCCACCCTCTATACGGATATTTCTTTTTGAAATGTTTGTTTTTCTCAAAAATGTCTCTAACGATTTTTATTAAAATACCGATTAGTATTTACATGACAAAATGCATATCTTGAATTTTCTGGGAATATTATCTGAAAAGCTCTTCATTCTGGAATGACTTTTACATAATCGGTAAACCGTAAAAGATATCTAGACAAGAACTTACTGCACGAACAATTTAAATCTCGTAAAATGAGATAACCGTTTATGAGATATTTCCTTGTTATTGGTTTAAATTTTAAAATACTTAAACTTTTCTCAAACGGAAATTTGTGGTCCCTTTTTCTTTTGTTTTACTCTTGGCCCTGCAAAAAGAACAAAATTTCAGTCACATAACAACCAGCTATTAAAAGTTTGACTATCGCTATAGCCTAGTTTTCCTTTCTTCTTATAAGGATTAAGTAATAAGACCATTTCTGATAATGTTTACCTTGATTAGCAGGAAGTAGGTAGAATAATCTTTTTTAATAATACTGTGTTACAGAATAGATAAGAAGTCATGTGAATAGGTCTCATCACCTGTTTTTTTTTTAAATAACCAAACGGCTTGTGTTTTGAAAGTCCCAAGTGTACACATAATAACTAACTGATTTATTTAAACGTTACGCAAAATAATAGTCATCACACATTTTCTTTCCATTAAAAAACATACATCCATTAGATGTTATGTTTTTAACTTAAACCTTTCAAATGTAGTTTTCTCCACTATAAAAGTTTACTATGCATGAAAATGCTAGAAGTTTTAGAGCAATTCATTTGTATTTCGAAAGAGCTTAGACCCTTCGCCTTCCACCTAGCCGTCCCGGGTTCAATCCCAGGGGACCGCATGTGGGATTTGTGGTGGACGAACCGGCGTCTTAGGTCCGGTTACCGCCGTCATTCATTCCATCAATTCTTCCATCATCACCTTTCCTATCATCCATTTCACGTACGTTTCATATCAACTACTACCTCACTTTCATGCCAGGCATTGGGATGGTCCCCCCAACCCTTACTACTCTATTTGATCCATAGCCTGTCTGCTTCTCAGCAGGCATTAGCTTGTAACTTCTGGAGGGTGCGAGTCCTCCATATGAGGACGGTAAGCAACTGGAACAGAAGAGTATTTGAAACGTACAATGTACAAATACAAAATACAGGATGTTAATGAACTATACCTAAATATTTTCACAGAATATGTTGATTACTTAAATAAGTAATTTGAGATAGAAGACTTACGGCCTGTTTATGGAAATTTCGAAGTAACGACTATAAGTTTCTAAAGTGCCAGTACGCTATGTATCGGAATGAAAAAAACAAATAATAAAAACATTTCACCGAACTCATGATCGCAGTTATCCGCCTTACGCATTAAGCCACCAGAGCAGTTGAAGCAACGCCTTCACATAACTCAAGTAGTTAATGAATGCTCAGTGTCGCACTGTCAAGTGATTAGTTCGAGATTTTACATATTTTTGCGAAATTAAATCTTGAGAACGCTAGTAACGAGCTGCTAAAAATCTATATTTCTATACTCGAGCAGCAGTTTTAAATACATTCTAAGCCATTTTTTCAACCTGCTTTGCTTTAACACCGACTTATCAGCACCTGATACCCACATGTTTAACGCTATGTAGCTGCGTTATGTTTATCCGGGGACCATGCATAGCCGATCTCCAATTATTTATATCAGTCACAAGCACAATCTCGCAAATTATTTCGGTGTAGTTCATTAACACCCTGTAGGTCTGGTGGCTTAGTTGGTTAGGTGCTGACCTTCTTATCCCAAGGTTCAAATCCAGCCCACGCCGATGTTTTTAAGTGTAGTTAAAAGCGACAAATTTAAGCATGTAAAAGAAATCCCGTGACAAACACACAAACACATACGCACTCACACACACATACACACAAATTTTAAATATAACAGCAAGTTGAAGCAAGCAACTCAATATTTGTTTATAAATATACTTTGGGAGATTTTAGACTCTTCCAAAATGTTTTTAAAATATATGTAATGTTACAACACAGTGTATAATTTCTTAGCATATACCAGGCTTTTCTAGAAAGATCATTCTTCATCCCTTCATACCCCCTTAACTTTGCCGGGAGGACAAATGTAAGCCCTGACGTCTGTATTCGGAGCCACTAAAACCTATGGATTTCTCCACCATGTTTGCTTACTTGTATACTTTAAGATTCCTACCCTTTATTAAAATCCCTTGGTAATTCGCTAGGGGTATGCAATTTCCCATATAATTTTTACCTATCAAGGTATATTGAAGTAACAGGTGTGGAAGGCCGCTGAAATTTTGCTCCTAGGCTTCTTTATCAAGTGTGAGGTTCTTTTATATGCCGTAAATTTACGACACGAGACCACCAGTTTTGCTAAGGATTTTACGTCCGAAGTCTTCCTCCGTGGTCTAGGAATAACATACTAGCATCTAGTTCCCAAGGTCGCGGGTTCAACCCTAGCGGAGAGCGATGAATATTTTTAGGGCATAAAAATCCTTAGCATGGCGTCCTTCAAAAGCCGTTGGTCCCGTGTCGTATATTTACGGCGGGAAAAAGAACCTCATGCCTTATAAAGAGACTTCTGAGCAAAATTATGTGGTTGTTCAAGCCTAATTTACAAACAGTATTCTTAATCAAGCGGCAAGTAATGACATAATTATGTCTACGACTATGACGAGGTAACACCTCCCTCATCTCGACACAAGGCAGTAACTACTAACTTTCAGGAGAAACGGATGAACTGAGGAATCGCAGAATGCTACAGGCCACAGAGTCACTGAGCCGTGCAGAAGTCCATAACGATTCCAAGCTTGAAGACCCGATCACAACGTCCGGGTTGCTCAGAGAAAGTTTCCCTCTGGCGAAGTCGGAGAAACTTTGACTCGGCTTAGGCGGCTCAAAGAGGGCTACCATTTGGGGACCAAGAAGAATTTTCCTATGAGCAAGAATCTGCGTCATCTTTCCGACACCGACTGACATTGCATAACTTCGCCCCCACCTGAAACATGTAAGGAGAAATGAAGGGACTGAAAATCCATTGTAGGATAGAAACCACCGCAGCATTCGCCTTCTTGGGAAATCGTAAGAAACCCCATAGTCAAAGTGACCTACCGAACGAGACTGGAAGTCAGGATCTCCAGATCGCGCACCTCACACATTACCGTGGACTCATCTCGTTTCGTAAGTGGTAAGTAATAAGTGTGAAATTAGTCACTTTGTTTGAGAAAAAATAGTAACATTCGTACAAACTTATCCGGACGCAATTACATTTTTATGTTATGTTATATATCATGTATTTATTTATTTTTAAGTTTAACTTCCTTGTAGCCTGGTAGATAATGTTGGACGATCAGAGTATGAAATGAGTGAAATGATACTCAAACGAGTCCGGGATTCATAGAGCTTAGAGTTACGCGATATTCGTCTTCTCAGGACAAGGGAAAACCCTAGAGAAGAAGAAGAAAACCAACATTAACCAAATAATTCGACTTAATCGAGATTCGAACTCTAGACCTCTTGAATGTGAGGCAGGCATGCTACCACCATACTACAGAGGCGGGCTGCTATTACATTAGGTTACCAACTGGTGTTTTAAACATCGAATGATGACTTAATTCATGTTCGTTCTGAGGTATTTTCATGAAGTTTTACAATGGCCTGCCTATAAGGTTTTTTTTTTTTTTTTTTTTTTTTTTTTTCTTATCGGACGATGAATGAAATTGGTGAAATAATGCTTAAATGATCTCGGGGTCCATGGAGCTCAAAGTTACTCGACATTCGTCTTCTTAGCATAAGAGAAAACCCCGAAAAAAACCTTATCCAGGTAACTCACCCTAAGCGATATTCGAACTCACGACCTGTTGAATATGAGGCAGACAGTCACGCTACCACCACCCTACCCAAGCGGGCTCCTATAAGTTTTTGATTTCTCCTTTACTCAGTATAACCGTAATTTCATAAAGCCCCATCCTAAAACAAAGGAAAATCTACCAATGTTCACACAAACGTAAATATCGAGATTGTTGTGTTACTTTCAACTTAGTACATAGGCAGAAAGGTTCCACCCAATAATTAAATACCTAAATTTCATTAGAAATATATATTTTAGGGCCCCCTGATTGAAAAAAAATACTCAATTGTTTAATTCACATGACTCTCTACATACAAACTATTCTCAAAAAATGCTAATCGAAATAAATAGCAGAATTTCCACGAATTATCCTTTTATTTACATTTCTGCAAAAGTATATCTCAATTAGCATTTTGTAGATAAAATAATAATATTTTGTAAGAACAGTTTGTTTGTGGAACAGCTAGAGAAAGTCATGTGAATGGAACACATAAGATTTTTTTTTATTTCCTTTACTTTCCTTCAATAATATTTCGGTTTTGGAAATGTTACTATAGTCTAAGTACCGTTTAGCTAAGAAACAACTATCAGAACAGTCCAGTTATGACTTAGATAATACTAGTGCATGAAATTTCAAACCTGTGTGCCTTCATTTTGGTCACGTAGTTATTTAATAACATAATGACTTACATCGTTTTCAGATACCAACTTTTAATTTTGATAGTTATGGGAAGATTATAAACTGTGTGTTTTGATGAGATCTACGTATAATCCAGATAGAAGAGGGTTCAGAGGATGTTCCCAGAAAATTCAACATACACATTTCATTTGTGACAAAGATATCCTAAAACATACATTTTACTTTCTCTACAGGTACTATGCACCTACATAATGTATAGAGAAGGTATTGCACTCCACCCAAAAATTGGTTACCGAGATTTCACTGGAAATATGCTTTAGGGTCCCCTGTAAATAAAAATAAATAATAAAAAAAAGCATTTTAAGAAAGAGGTCCGTGTAAGTGCGTCCGTATCTCTGTGAACACTATAACTCATAAACGAAAAGTCGGTAATATACCAAACTGGAATTTAAATTTAATATCTTCCAGAGATGCGACACGAAGATTTTGAGAAAAATTCTCCCATCCTTAAACTACCCTTTACTTGGAAAAAATTTCAAAATTTAGATTTTCTCAAAAATGGCTCTAACGTGTATTAAAGATATTTATATAGCAAATAAAAAGTATACCTTGAATTTTCTGGGAACAGCCACGAAAGACCTCTTTATTCTGAATGAATTTTGCGTAATGGTAAACCGTAAGAGATAGACAAAAACTTACTGCACAAAAAATGTACATTACGTTATAACACACAATTTATATCATATACGTTTCTTTTGTTTTTTTTTTTTTCTCGTAGAATTTACGATTTGTGAGATATTCCCCATTAATGTTTCAGATTTAAAATATTTAAAATTTTCTCGCGGTAAGTTGTAAATTCCTGGCCCTGCAGAGAAACGGATATTAACCACATGGCAACCAGCTTTTAAAACATTTGACTATCGTTTTAGCTTAATGTATTCCCTTATTTCCCATCTAATTACAAGGAAGTAAGTAATTAAGACAATTTCTGCTAATGGTTATGTCGATTATCATGAAGTAGATAAAAGAATATGCTTTTTAACAATAATTTGTTAAGTAGATATAGAGAAAGCATGTGAATGGAAAACATCAAATTTTTATCAAAGTCGTTAGCACTTTGTAAAGGGTGTGTGTGTGTGTGTGTGTGTGTGTGTGTGTGTGTGTGTGTGTGTGTGTGTGTGTGTGTGTGTGTGCGAGTGTGTGTGTGTGAACAGCATAAATCAAAAAAGAAAGGTCGGTTACATATCAAACTTTAAGCTCTGCATCTTTCAAGGATGTGACACGAAGATTTTCAAGAAAATCCCCCACCACCAATTTACCAGGACATTTTTGAAAATTTTTATTTTCTCAAAAATGACTCTAACAATTTTGATATGCTTATTTCGTGACAAATGAAACGTATTTTTGAATTTTCTGGAATTGTATATGATGTCCTCTTCATTCTGATAAATTTTGTGTAACTGGTGATCCAAAGAAATAAACAAAGCTTTACTACATAAATAAATGTAGATGTTGCCAAAACATAAATTTGTGTGCGAGTACATAACCAGATGCAATATATTATTGTTGGTTCAAGTTTCCCATACTTATGCATTGCTCAAATGGGAAGTCGTTATTTGTTTTTCGTTGTGCTGGACAAGCAAAGAGAAGAGAATTTCAAAGCCATCACACAGTAACCAGCTCTTAAGAATTGCTGTTGCTTAGGCCTATGTATTTATCTTATCCCATCCTATCTATAATGAAATATATAATAACAGTATTTCCGGCAATGTTTATCTCGATTAAAGTGTAGTAGATAGAAGAATAAACTTTTTAAGGGAAGCTTGCTGTAGAATGGGTAGGGAAAGTCATTGTACTATTCCGTTTTAGAAATGTCTTTGTTAATTGAATTATGAAGACATTTACACTAGAGGGTTTTAAAGAACGGAAACTTATGTATATAGCTTCTAAGTTTTTTTTAAGAAATTTAAATGTATTTATTTATTGTATTTCTTTTCTACCTTCTTACCTATGGTTGTAGAGGTCGTACGCGCCAATTCAATACTAACTTGGAACCTAAGTTCGACATCTTCAAGGCATGCGACGCAGATTTTCAAGAAAATTCCCCCGTCCTAAATGACCCTTTACATAGAAAAGTTTCCATATGTGTTATGTTCTCTAGAATAACTCTAACAAATTTTATTACCATGTGTGACTCATGTTTTCGATTTTTAAATGCACATATATCTTGAATTTTCTGTGAATGCCATATTGTCCAACCATTCTGATCTTGGGGTTTTCGTGGTTTTCCCTGGTCGGTAACCGAATGCTGGGGTGATATATGATCCACTATGGTTTCCTTTCCGTGTTTCCTTTTCACTGTGGAATTCTCTTCATTTTGAATGAATCTGGTGCAAATGGTTAAGATACATAAAAAGTTACTGCATTAAAAAGCAGAATTCACTTATATATATATATATATATAGTTTATGGCAAAAAACGTTTTTCCACCATTTAATGCTGCTAATATATTTACTTCTATTATTTTGTTTCTGACATGGTGTCATCAATCTTTTGGGTTTCAAGATGCTCCGCAAAGCGGGAAAAAGATTTAATTAGCCCCTCCTGCATTCTCTTCATACTTAAGACGAAGAGAAAAGTGCTTAAAGTCAGAGTCATCTTCCTCTCAAAAGCGCTATATTCTTATTCGTTATCTTCCAATTAAAACTGATGGTGGTAGATACCACGACAACTTTCAGAGGAAATCCAAATGTGAAACAACTACAATTCCTAATTTCAGATTTAAATATTGATGTATACCTTTTATAGCTATATGTAATTATCATACGTTTAATACGGTAAATAGTCTAGTAAGAATGGTTTTGTTGGACATATTTCTTTGTGAAAAAAAAAAACAAACAAAAAAAAACCAACAATGAACCATGCTACTTTCATATCTGAAAAAATAATGTGTTGCATTCACATGATTTTCTCCACTGTTGTTAACAGATTGTTATTACTTTCGTTTATTTTATTATGATTTGTGAGGGGATTTTCATTTAGTGCCAATGTGCAAGTTAAAGAAGAGAGATGAATAATAATTTATGGAATATAGATCCTATTCTCTATCAACATTTATTTTAATTTTTTGGCCAAAGTTTATATTCTTACTCTCCCAGGATTTGGAATAATTTCGTACGTAATCTATGTACAAAAGCTTATTCTTCCATCTACTTCTGTTAATTGAGATAAATACTAATTACACATTTAGTTATACCGTTTTAGGCTAAAAACGATAGCTAATCAGTTTTGTTTTTGTTTTACTTCCTCTACTATGTACAAATGTAGAGCATGTATTACATTCCACTCAAAACTTCAATACCGAAATGTCGCTGAGAATATATGTTTGATGACCCCTGAATCCAAAAAAGGGGTTTTAGAAAAATATCTATGTGTGTATCTGTGCGTAGTGTGTGTGTGTGTGTGTGTGTGTGTGTGTAGTCAGAATAACTCAAAAAGGAGAAGTCAGTTGGTATCATGGTACCTTCCAAGGATGCGACACTAAGATTTTCAGGGAAATACCCCACATCTCAAACTTCTTTTAAAGGCCTCTTCATTCTGGATACCTTTTATATAACTGGTATACCGTAGGAGATAGGCAAAACTTTACTATAAAAAAAATCAAGTGTGTTGTATTCAAATGTCTTTCTTTACAAACTATTGTTGCAAAATATTATTATTTTGTCTACATCGTGCAAATCGAGATAAACATTAACAGAAATGTTCTTATTGCTTTCTTGTAAGTTAAAGGGAGATTAGGGAATACGCTAGGCTAAAGCAATAGTAAAATATTTTAAAAGCTCATTGCTATATGAAACAATTGAATTCGGTTCTCTTTTGCATGCCCGGGAATAAAACAAAAGAGATATGAAACAAAGACAGACTCCCCGCTTGAGAAAAATAAATAGTTTAAAATTGAAACCAATAACAAGGAGTATCTCAGAAACGGTTAACTCTACAAGAATAGTATATGACATAAGGTGTGTTTTGATGAGATCTATATTTTTTGTCTATCTCTTACGGCTTATGAGCTATACAAAAGTCATCCAGAATAAAGCTGTCTTCAGAGACTATTCCTAGAAAATTCAAGATTTACATTTCGTTTTACATGAAAATATCTTAAATATAACATGGTATTTTAAAGGAAATCGTTACAGACATTTTTGAGAAAATCAAACTTTTTGAAAAATGTTTCATGTAAAGGGTATTGGGGAAAGGGATTTTCCTGGAAATCTTCGTGTTGCATCTTTGAAAGATACTGAACTTAAATACCAAGTCTGGTATTTAATTGACTTTTCGTTTTTGAACTATGCTGCTCATAGATACACACATACACACACGGATATTTTTTAAAAATGCTTGTTTTGAATCCAGGGGAGCTCAAACATGTATTTTAGGTGAAATTTCGTTTCGAATTTTTGGGCGGAATACAATATCTTCTCTATCTATTACTATATTATACATACGTGTTAGAGAAAGTAAAATCTAGGTCTCGTAAAACACATAATTTATGGCAAACACATTTTTTGTACATTGTACGAATTTTGGGCTAAAGTTAATTTATTTGTTTCTTTTTACTGATTACTCCCCTCAAAAGCCGATCTAACACTCCCCTCGTAAGCCGATGTTAACTATCAAAGATATTTTATGTTATACTTTTCTTAAATTAGATGTCGCCATTCCTTTTTTTTTTTTTTTTCTTTGTTTCTTTTTTCATCCTGGTCATGCAAGGAGTACAAATTTTAATACCATCACATAGCGAATTGAAGAACTGACTATGAATTCAGCTATTTATAGTACGTATATTCCCTCATTCCCGTGTGCCTACAAGAAATTATGCAATGAAGTAATTTCTATTAATGCTTACGCCGATTAGCATGAAGTAGATAGAAGAATAAGCTTTTTTAACAACATTTTGTTGCAGAATAGATAGATAATGTCTCATAAATATAACACATAACACCTTTAAAAAGAATGATGGTCTTGAAATTCCATGCTCCTTACCACAAGAAAAGCCAAGTAGCAATTTACCGCTTGAGTAAGGAAAACGTGCCTAAAAAGTCAAACCAATAACTAGAATTTCTCGAAAATAAATACAGAGTGAGGTAGTCCGGACCGCGTGATTGCCAACTCATGAACAAGAAATACTAGCAAGAAATGTACTACCACTAAGGAATTGAAGCTAATAACTATTAAGATTATAGTAGTATTTCAGAAATTGTTAATGACGTGCTTTAACGAGGTTTACATTTTTGTGTAGTACATTTTTGTCTACATCTCCTACGGCTTACAAATGCACTGAGAATGACATCAAAATAAAAATATACATTCATCGTGAAATCTTAAACATAATTATAGTATTGTAATGAAAATCTCAAGTGTCTTTTTTGAGAAGGAAAAAGAATCTGATGTGTTCCATTCACATGACTTTCTCTACATCTCTGCAACAAATTATTGTTAAAAAGCTTATGTTTCTATTTATTTCATACTAATCGACAAAAAATTAGCAGAAATAGTCTTATTACTTGCTTCCTTGTAAGCAGAAGCGAAACAAGGGAGTAGCATAGGTTAAAGTGATAGTCAAAAGCTGGTTGCTATGTGACAGAAGTTCCTTTGTTTGTATGGACAGATTCTCATTCATGCATGAGAAAGTATACGTTTTTTAAAGGTGAAACAAAAAACAGAAATAACTCCATAACGATCATCTTCACGAAAAAAATGTATATAACTTAAAATGTGTGTTTTAACGTGCTGTACATTTTCTGTGTGGTAGGTTTTTGTCCATCTCTTACAGTTTAGCAATTACGCAAAATTCCGTAAATTCATCCAGAATAAAGCAGTCTTCAGAGGCTATTCCCAGAAAATTTAAGATATACCTACATTTTATTTTTCAGGTTAAATATCTTTATTATACGATATTTTAATCAAAATCGTTAGAGCCATTTTTAAGAAAATCAAAATTTTCGAAATTAAGTTCCATGTAAAGGGTAGTTTGGGGTGGGGGAATTGTTCTCAAAATCTTCGTGCCGCATCCCTGGAAGATACTAAACTTAAATACCAAGTTTGGTATTTTAGCTACTTTTCGTTTTTGAGTTATCGTGTTCACAGACACACGGACACACACACAGACTTTTTTCTGAAAATGTTTTTTTTTTTTATACAGGGGGTCCTAAAACATGTATTTCCGGTGAAATCTCGGTATCGAATTTTTGGGTGGAATACAATACTTCTCTGTTCCTATGTACTCGTACATACGGGGCTAGAGAAAGTAAAACTGATATGCATTTGTCTAACCTTTTAACCAAACCGCCCTGTCCGGTGATATCACTTCTCTTTATAATATGCTCAGCTTTTGCCCGGGCTTAAACACCCGCTAGCGTGTACGGAAGTGTTCCACTTGAGGCCTGCCTTTGACTTTGTAGGAAGAAAGACCGCTTATCGACTATTGTGAGTTTTTTGTTCTGCCTTTCTTTGAACCTCAAAGAAAACAGGACAATGGATTTCAGAGTTTTCATTCTCTCTGCTTCGTTTGCCAAGTAGGGGAAGTGTTGTATTGCACACAAAAATACAGAGATTTCGCCGTAAATATAGGTTTTGTAAATCCCTGAATAAAAAAATATAAAAAAAATCTTATGTATTACACTCACATGACTTTCTCTAGTTGCTCTACAAACATACTTCTTACAAAATATTATTATTCTTTTTATACAATGCTAATCAAGATAAGCATTAGCAAAATGTTCTTGTTACTTTGTTCCTTATAAGTAGAAGGGAACTAGGCTAAAGTGAGTCAAATGTTTTAAAAGTTATCGTTATGCTATTGTCATTCAAATCGCTTCTTTGCTTGGCCAAGAGTAGAACAAAAGAAAAACCAACACTTCCTGTCTGAGAAAAGTGTAAGTACTTTACAATTGAATCCAATAACAAGGGATATCTCAAAAACGATAAATTCCACGAAAAAAGTATATAAAATAAGTTGTGTTTTAACAAGCTCTACGTTTTTTGTTAAGTAAGTTTTGGTCTCTTATGGTTTACCATTATGCAAAATTCCGCAAAATTCATTCAGAATAAAGATGTCTTCATAGTCTATTCCCAGAAAATTAAATATATATATATATATACTTTATTTGTCATATAAATATCTTTAATATACGGCATTTTAATCAAAATCATTAGAGCCATTTTTGAGAATATCAACATTTTCGAAATGTTATCATGTAAAGGGTACTTGAAGGTGGGGGAATTTTTTTTTTAATCTTCGTATCACATCCTTGGAGATACTGAACTTAAACACCAAGTTTGGTATTTAACGGACTTTTCATTTTTGAGCTATGCTGCTCACACACACACACACACACACACACACACACACGGACATTTTTCTAAAAATGTTTTTTGTGGATTCAGGAGGTCTCAAAACATATATTTCCGGTGAAATCTCGGTATCGAATTTTTGGGTGCATTACAATACCTTCTCTATACACTATGTACATAGTACTGTAGAGAAAGTAAAAAGGGCAGTATCTACCTGCCCGTGAACGGCATAACTCAAAAAGCGAAAAGTCGGTTAAATACCAAACTTTATACTTAAGTTCAGAGTCTTCCAAGGATGCCACAAGAAGAATTCCAAGAAAATCCCCCACCTTAAACAGCTCTTTACATGGACAAATTTTCAAATTTTTTCTCAAAAATTGCCCTAACGATTTTGATTAAAATACTCTATATTAAATATATTTTCATTAGAAATAAAATGTATATTTTGGATTTTTTGGGAATAGTCTCTGAATAGGTTTTTGTTCGGATGATTTTTGCATAACTGGTAAACCGTAAGAGATAGACAAAAAAAAAAGTATATATATCTATATATATAGATATAGATATATATATGGATATATATATAGATATATATATAGATATATATATCTATATATATACTACTCAGAAAATGTAGATCTCTTTAATACCACATTTTATGTCATATACATTTTCTTTTTTCTTTTGTGTAGTTAACCATTTCTGAGATATTCCTTTTTATTGCTTTCAATTTTAAAATACTTAAACTGTTCTGAAATGGGAATGTGTCGTTTCTTTTTCATTTGTTTTACTCATGTTCATGCAAAGATAACCGAATTTCAATCACAGAGCAAACAGCTTTTACAAGATTTTACTTTCAGTTTAGCCTTATTTCTCTTATTTCTTTTCTACTAACAAGGAAGTAAGCTATAAGATCATTTCTGCTAATACTTATCTTGACTAGCATGAAGTGAATAGAAACATAAGCTTTTGAATTATTTGTTGCAGAATAGGTAGATAAAGTTAGGTGGCTTTCAAACATAATGTTTTCGCGATGTTAAGAAAAGTAAAGACAGATTTGGTTATGCTAAGTAGCTGAAAATAGGATTTTCTAGCAGAAAAACACAAATAATAAATAATTTGTAGATGTATAAGTACTCTACAAGTACTTATAAAAAGTTCCACTTTAAATAACCAAGATAGGTGAAAATAGAGTTTTCTAGCAGAAAACACAAATAATAATTATCATATTTGCAGACGCTTAAACTTTGCAAGTACTTGTAAAAAGTTCCACTTTAAATAACCAAAGTAGGTAATAAAGTATAAATGTTAAAAGTGAATTATTATATCTAATGTATTTGCATTTCAAGGGAATGGTTCTATGGAGCTAAACTCGCCTTAAAAGACATGCCTCCAGAACAGGATTAACAATTTCACACACACACACACACACACACACACACACACACACACACACACACACACACACACACATATATATATATATATATATACGACATATATATGAAGTTGTTAAACCATACGTATATGCATGTAGGCCTGACTGTCTATAATGTAATGCATGTGAGCGAAATAGTCCAACTGCGACTCTAATTACATTAAGTTTGTAAACAATTAGAAAAATTATATGAACTGTTTCGAAACAGATTATTATAGCTATTATTTTATGGCTTTGTACAACTCGATATGATAGTTAATTACAGGTATTTATGAATTTATTAATTATTTTAGTATTTCCATTAACTATCTAAACAGCTTCACTGATCGGTTTACCATTAGTATTTACAACTATATGAAATCACCGGTTTGTGGCTTTGTACAACTAGATATAAGTTAATTACAGACTCTTATGAAGTTATTAATTATTTTACTCCGTCCATTGACTATCTAATCAGAATCACCAATAAGTGTACCATTAATATTTACAACAATATGAAATCATAAACATTCACGTAAGTATTTTTTCAATATTATATCCAACGTTTATTGAATGGAGATATTTCCTAAGTTTCTTCAACGACAAAGGACAACCCTGAAAGACTGCTACAGCCAATTCATTCCATTCTTTAATAGTTCTGTTAACAAAAGAGAAATTTCCTACCCTAATCTGTATCTTCTACTCTTATTTGAACAAATGGTCATTTCGTGCGTAATAGGTCGGTTTCTCTAATCTGTCAGTAACGTCCATTCCTGAATTTAAAACCAGCATAAGCTTTAAAAAATGTAAGTACATAGCCTTTGTTTCTCATGCCTAACTTTAATTGGCTTCCATTTAATCTCCTCGCCTTTTGTAGGCTGTCATATAGGTTTTTAGGACATCTCTTTGAAATAATTTAAGCTTCAAATATATTATGCTCGAATTATTTCAAAGACACAAACAAGAAAGTATACTTTTCAAGAAGCTTGCAGCACACTTAGAAAAATTGTAATGAAAACCCAATACCTCTACTATTTTAATATTCTACGAAGTAATGGACTCCTTTATTCCTCTGAAAGGTAGATCTTGAAAACGTAATAAGAACGAAGAATGGACGTCACTGAAATGAAATCTCTAAGTACGGATAAAGAAATCAGAACATGTTAAGCATATACGCATAATAAACTGCAGATATTTAGAACATTGGCTAAACTCTCTGACAACTAATAATTGACACTAGACATTTGCTTTAAAATTATTAAATTATACACACCTATATAAATTATTGAATTAATTATAAAAGTATACACATAAAACAAGTGAGAATTGGAAAGGCAAAAAGAAAGATGGAAAAACAAATTTTGATAGTCAATTCGGAGACATAGCAAAAGCAATGAAGAAAATGTTTACTTTGTATTATTATTATTATTATTATTATTATTATTATATGAAATATCGTTATACTCTCTGATGTCTTTACGCATATACATATGGAATAATCTCCAAATTTTGTTCTAAAGCTCAAAGGACCTCATATCGTCTTTCCCCAATATGTGTGGAATGCAATACTTCCTTCACATAACCCTAGTATCTCTAGAGTAGGATTACCTCAGAGAAGATATAGGTTTAACCTTCCCTTTGTTTTGTGGTTCGGTTCGAAGAGGCTTCTATTCTATCAGCAATGAGTAGCTGTAAGTTCCAACCACTTCTGTCACACGAAGTTGGAGGGAGGAAGGAAGAGAATGATATCGTGTGTTAAGATATCTCCTGCTGTAATTAAACATATATATATAACTGGCAAGGAGATGCGTTTTACTCGTTGGTTTCGTGTGGAAGACATGAGACTCGTTTTGAGGCCAAAACTTTCGAAAAATAGGAATTAGTATACCAGTGAAATTTTGGTCGAGATTTTGGTTCACGTGTTCTCTTGTGAGAAATGGGTATTTATTATTATTATTATTATTATTATTATTATTATTATTATTATTATTATTATACCTCGACTCCATACAGGGTTATTATGCCAACTCCGGCTATGGCCTCAACGCGAGTTTAGGAGACTGATTGTGAGCCTTCCCTGAGTCCGATCATATTGGGTGTTCGAACAATCGTTCGGTATATATTCTTTGGGCAAACCAGACGGAATGGAGAGCGAGACACGTTTGAATACCCAGCTCGCCCGAACACATTTGTGTTCAAAGGGATGAGTGATATAAAATAATATCCAAAACTATGGGAAACTCTCTCCATTTTGTGCTACCGAACTAAGCTTTTGTTTCTGTGCCTTCATTACCTAGTTGTAAGCGTGGGAAAGACTTCCTGATGAAAGAACCTCACCTTGCACTGCTGGAAAAGAACAAAGGAATGCAGCACAATGCGTTAGAGGTTTTTCATTACGTGAACCATGGAGTCTAGAGTCACTCATATTTGAATTTTCTTTGGAAACAAACAGCATTCTCTTCTAAATGTTATGGTTTTCATACGAAGTCCAATAACGTGTTGATGCTCCAGTGATCCTTAAAGTTGTGCATCTTCTTTAACTTGACAATTCTCCAAAATATGATTACAATGTTTCCATCAACGGTATCTTAACATTTATTAGAAACATTATAAAGAGAGATCATATTTGTGTGTGGGTGTATGTATATAAAAAAAACTACTCAATCGATTTTGATAATAATTCCTTCACTGTTGAAAAGTACTGCTCTTCAGGAAGGGTTATAGTTAAGAGAGCAGAAATTTAGGCACTAAAAACTAATGTTTTAGTGCTTAAAACAGACTCTCTAACTGTTGTACTTAGATTCTTTAAATTAAAAATCTGATGTGTTCCATTCACATGACTTTCTTAAGCTATTTTGCAACATATTATTCTTATAAAAGTTGATCCTTCTCCCTACTTGTGCCAATCAGGATAAACAGAAGGTAGCAAAATGGTCTATTAATTACTTCCTCATAAATAGAAGGGAAATAAAGGATAGTCAAATTTTTCAAAAGCTGTTGCTACGTGATTGAAATTCACTTCTTTGCATGACTCTGACAAATTCCAAAGCCCGCCAGGGTAGTGTGGAGGTAGCTTATGTACCTCACATTCAAGAAATCTGAGTTCGAATCTTGTTTAGGATAAATTACCGGGATGAGAGTTTTCGGGGGGGGGGTCCCGTATCCTGAGAGGACGAATTCGAGTAACTTTAAGATCCGAAATCATTTAAGCATCATTTCACCAATTTCATGCATCGTCCGATATGTAGTAAGTTTTTGCCTGTATGTTCCGATTTACCAGTTATGGCAAATTCATCCAGAATAAGGAGATCTTCAGAGGCTATTCCCAGAAAATTCCAAATATACCTTCATTTTATTTGTCATGTAAATATCTTTAAAATACGATGTTTTAATTAAACTCGTTAGAGTCATTTTTGAGAAAATCAAAATGTTCTAATTTTTTTTCCATGTAAAGGGTAGTTTGGGGTAGGGGATTTCTTCAAAATCTTTGTGTCGTATTCTTGGAAGATACTATACTTAAATACAAAGTTTGGTATTTTACCGTCTTTTTAGTTTTGATTATCGTGTTCACATATACACACACAAACCTCTTTCTAAAAATGCTTTTCTGGGACACAGGGGGCTCTAAAACGTGTATTTCCGGTGAAATATCGATATCGAATTTTGAGTGGAATGCAATATCTTCTCTACTACTATGTACATTTTGTACACGTGCTAGAGAAAGTAAACATAGGTAGTTATTAAGAAATACTAAAACAGGGAATTTAATTATATAAGTATATTAACAGTATTTTAGTATGTGCAATGTTGATTTTAAAACAAACCAAATACATTTCAAATTTGATACAGATACGCCAATAAACATTATTGGCGTTGTTGACTTCACAGTAAATAATAAACACATTCTCTAAATTGTCCATAGAAAAGAAATGGCGTTTGTCAAATTATTAATTTACGCTGAGTCCTATCACTAAAACAGCTACTGCATATCTCGTAGTAGATAGTTAGCTTTTAGAGCTTCCTGCCTTGCTGTGCTTAATGGTACAGGTTTTAAAGAATCATAGTAAACCTTTATGATTTAATTATGGTTTTATGAATAATATAAAACAACACACAAAAAGCAGAAATGCAAATGTCACACAGAAAAACTTAACAAAAATAATACAGATACATGAATGTAACACACAAAAATCTAATGTGTTCCATTCACATAACTTTCTCACATAATTTGCTCTACAAACAAATTTCTTACAAAAGATTATTCTTCTTTCTACACCATGCTAATCAAGGTAAGCAATACCAGAATGTAATTATTACTTAGTTACTTATAAGTTTCCTGTCTATAAAAGTATAATTATTTTAAAATTGAAACCAATAACAAGGAATATTATGAAAACGGTAAACTCTACAAATTCATATGTCATAATGTATATTTTAACGAGATCTGCATTTTTGTATGGTAAGTTTTTGTCAATTTCTTACAGTTCATTTACTAAACCGTAAGAAATACTTATCCAGAACGAACAGTTCTTTAGAACTAATCCAAGAAATGTCAAGATACACATTTTATTTGTGATGTAAATAGCTATAATATACGGTATTTTAATCAAAATTGTTAGACATTTTTGAGAAAATCAAAATTTTCGAAACATTTTCCACGTAAAGGGTAGTTGGGGTGGGGGAATTTTCTTGCAAATCTTCTTATCGCAGCGTTGGAAGATACTGAACTTAAATACCAAGTATGATATTTAACGGACTTTTCGTTTTTGAGCTATGCTGCCCACAGATACACACGCCACAAGGATCTTTTTCTAAAAATGTTTTTTTATTTTTGGATTCAGGGGGTCCTAAAAATGTATTTGCAGTGAAATCTCGGTATCGAATTTTTGGGTGCATTACAACACCTTTTCTATACACTATGTACATAGTACGAGTAGAGAAAGTAAAAATAGGTTAAGTTGAAAAATAGGCGCTTAAAATATTACACACACGTACCTTTCTGATGTGTTAGTATCTCAAACCGACCACTTGAATGATGCTGTAGGTTGTGCAATGCATACATTATATGTAGTATTTACCTACATAAGCAGAGAAAAATGAATCGGTCTGGATGGCTTAGTTGGTTTGGTGCTGATCTTCTGTTTCCAAGGTTGCGGGTTCAAACCCGACCCAGACCGATGGCTTTTAAGTGTGCTTAAAAGTGACAGCCCCATGTCAGTAGATTTACTGACATGAAAAAGAACCCCCGCGGGAGCGAATTCCAGTACTGGCGGCGCTGATTTGATCCTGGCAATTATCAGCGTCGTTAGAGCACCTGCTCGTTGTGCGAAGGGTTCCGGGTTCAATTCCCGGCTGAAGGTGAGAATTTTTCTTTAGCCAAGAATATTCTCTATCCTTCTGTCTAGAGTATGAATGAGAGTGTTCGAGTGTACTGTGAGTGTGAGATCTATGTAGATAAATTAGAAACCCAACGACAACAGCGCAGAGACACGAGTTCCAAAAGTGAATGCCGCCGATAGGACAATGCAGTTAAAAGAGGGGTATATGTGGAACAATAAAAGAAAAATTATATATGGAAAAATAAATAAAAATCATTGCCTGAATTTATTGTAGTTGAAAACTGTTACGAGAACTGTTAACCAGCTATTCGCTGCAAGTACTTAAATTCGAAAAAATTCCCAATTTCTTACAGCTGAAGGCCACTTACTTGCCTTCTCTCTCCCCGCCTGCCTTGAAATCCCGGCTACGCCCATGTTCCATCCGCTGATTCTTTATTTGGAAGGATATCCTCTAAGTGTAGGTTCTTTATTTGGAAAGATAAACATGTAATGACTTTCAATACGTACGTCAGACGAAAGCCGGGTGCTGATTAGGATGACGTGCCACAAGCACCAGGACACAGTCTGAGATTATGAAATTCCTGAGAGCAGTGACCCAGACCTAGATGTGCTTAAGTTTCCGAAAGTGTTATCTCTCACTTGTTAAAACGTTGGTGCAATATTTACGTCAATGGAAGAAAGACACGATTTTCAAAGGTAGAACTTGTGTGAAAACATGAGATATTTTGTTGGGTTTGAGTTCAAATAAACCGCCTTCACACTCAGCTGTGACCACCGCTACTAGCGGTCGATCTCCCGACAGATAAAACCAATGGCGTCTGGTACAGGTTCATTCATTGCTTTCGCAGTAGTTGTTTGACATAATTATAATGTAAATAAGACGTGAGTGGGTGCTGAATGTGTGCGTGTGATAACATTTTTCAGATTCATCACTGATGCCACCTCTAGGGTTTCATCATAAGGTATGTTCTAGTTTGACAAATTAAAACATAATGTAGCTGGTGACCAAAGATCTGTGTCAAGTTGCTGTTTTTTTACCTGCTTTTTTCTCCTTTGAAGGTGTTAAGGTGCAGCGCTCTTGACAATGAGGTTCAACAAACAGGAACTAATGACGTTAGCCACACAGCCATCCCAGAAATTTGACAAAGAGGGAGTGCTGTTTCTTCGAGAGAGGCAAGAAGGTTTCTTCCGACGAACAGAGAGTGAGTTCACGTTCAGATGAGAATCGTCAATGCCACTTTCCGCAATAAATAATAACAAGCGAACATCGTGATGAACATGCTTTTATTTAAGGCATCTTTCAAACCCAAAGTCCTGTCATGTCGTTTTTAAATGATCAATGATCATCAATTGGTGCCCCCCGTCTGAGATTTTTTTAAAATTTATTTTTAACAATTTGTCCTTTAGTGCATCTTTTTGGTATGCAATAACATGCTAATGTTTATGGGTTACCCAAAATCATGCCTTGGATTCATTACATTTATTTACATTTTAAAGGGCATACAATATGCAATAAATCATATATATTTTGAAGGCATGAAAAATAACATAATAATCCCATTGCTTTGTGACTGTATCTTAAATAATTCATGCAAGTTGTCAAAGATAACATCTGTTTTGCACAAAACAGTAAAGCCTGAAAATAAATAGTGTTTACAATGTGGGAATATTAGCATGACTAGTGACCAAATACTAAATCCATCAAGAAAGTGTGAGAACTGAAACCTTTTTATACAATAAGCTTTTCTTTTTGCTGTATTTTATCAAGCAGATACAACTGTTAGCCAAGGCTTTCCAAACTTACTTTACCCCTCTCATTTTTTGTAGCATAATGTTGCATTTTGCAGCTGGCTGCATTCTGAAAGCATATTTTTATTCTGGCTTCTAACTCATGAAATGAATTAATTATTGCTATTAGTTTTTTTTGCAAAGCATTTTATAGGTACAAAATTAAGGCAATACACTGTCTTTTGTAATACAAGTTCTGAAATTATAGTGAAAGGTACAATATTCTTGCTTGAAAATGTTAATAAACTAGCACTTTCATGTAGTATCTACATAAAGTGAATAGGTGCATGAGTTGTTTCTGGATACTTAGTTGTTTATTTACCTCTATGTTTGCATCTGTGTGATTTAAGCATGAGATAAAATCCTAAAGTAATCAGGAAGTATTTTATTGTTCTATAGTGTACCCTTTGCCTTGGCCACATTCAATTTAAACCAAAATTTAAATATAAAACAATTTAATAAGCTGAATACTCCTCCCATTTTACTAATTTGTTAAATTAAATGTTAGAACAACTTAAGTTTTTCAAAACTTTTAAATCTATTACAGTATAATTTTTGTTCCCTTTTTTATTTATGAGCTTAACTGCATAGTTTTATAAAAGGGAACAAGTGACTTTAAATACATTGGGCTCAGTTTAAAGCCAATTTTTATCTCTTTATCAGAAATTAAAAATGCCTCACTGAAACAGAGGAGCAATACTTTGTTACCAAATTCTAAAATTTATTTTACATAGTAATTGCATAACATAAGTTATGATATAAGCTTAACTAAAGCTTGCATGCTGAATTCCTATTTGTGTGTGTACATACACATCTGTTACTGCCATGTTATGCTGTAAATTAATAAAGAGTTGATGTGATGTTAAACTTAGAAGAAATTACTTAATGCAATATTTACACCTACCTTTCAAACTCTGTATTGCTTGTGAGATCCCTAATTTCAGAAATGGCATGTAAAGCCCAATTGTATTTGTTACAAAATGCATTTTATGTAATTATCATTCTATTCAAAAGCATGCTTATGTTAAAATTTGCTCTAGAAGCTGTTAAGTAGATAAGTTGCAGGTTAAACTGTTGCTGCAACAGAGTATTTAAATTTAATAATTCTTTGTCTTCTAGCTCTGCAACATGAAGAAATAGAACATATTTTTTATTGCAACAACTTTTGATAATCAAGATCATCTGCCATTGATTTTTATAACATATTTTTTCTTCTTTTTTTTATATAATTTAACTCTAATTTAATTATATTTTCTTTAACTGACATGCACACAAGGGGTTATTTACAGCAATGAGCTGGGTTAGGTTTTAAAGTTTAAGGTTTAAAACATTTATACTTTCTGGAGAATTTGTTATCAATGAAGATATGATAAAACAAACTGCAAAAATTGACCTTATTTTATGGCAAGTAAAGCATCCAATTTTGCTTTTCTGAGTACCTTTTCTAACATTTAGAACAGCATAGCTTCTACAAGAAATATCTGTTACAACTTCAGGATAGAGCACTGTACGTGCGCATTTGAATGGCATTGGCATATTAGGCCTAAATACGTAACCAAGCATCCTTTTTAAGTTTCTAACAGTAGTTTTGTGTTGATAAACCCTACGCTTTTGGGGATGATTGCCAGTTACACAAGATACCCTAGAATTTATTAGTACACAAGTTGTTTTAAGTGGAGAATCTAAATTCTCTTCAATAACATTGTTGTTCTCTTCAACCTGATTTTCAAATAATATTCATTTCACAACTATAACAGCTTGCTGTACTTTATCCCACCCCACAAACCACAGAATGAAGGAACGTTTAGGTTGAACTTTATGGCTGTTACCATTTTTACTGTAAAGCCGTCATCCCTGGATCTTCAAGTGTCTCATTAGTAATTTTTTGCAAAAGCTGATAACTGTAATGTTAAGAGTTATAATAACCTCTTCTTAGGCTGGGTTTTCAGATTAAAAAAAAAAGCATTAGCTTAGGTGTGGTTTCTTACAGGTGTTTGAATTTTGCATTTGAAGTAATGATAGAAATAAGTAAAGATCTAGACTTCATATCTAAAATATATGGACAGATGAAAGAAGTTTTCAAAACATGCAGCCAAAAATATACACATAATGTTTTTTTTAAAATAACTTATATGTACATCAACATAATCATCACCCATATTTAAATTCTTTTAATCAGGATGAAGAGTGCAATAAGTTTGTTTAATTAAATATAGAGCATTCCATTTTAAAAGTACTAGATGTGAGAATATAAAATTCTGGAATACTTGTATAATTGACAAGTGCTTTGGTCAATGCTATAACTGAATAAAAAACTAATTTTGTATAATTATACTAAAATATGCTAGTTATGGGAGTGCATCTAAACTTATGAGTAGAGAGCGGAATTTTAGGTACTAAAAAGTAATGTTTTAGATACTTAAAATAGGCTGATTAATTGTTGTATTTAGACCCTCATTAAAAACAAGGAGATATTAAAAAAAGAAAAGAAAACTAAAACAGTGATGTAAGTGATTTAATAATCTTAACATTATTTAGTGCGATGATGACTTACAATAAACCAAATACATTTCACAATCGACACAGTGTATGATATATTTTTCATATTTTATTAGATACTTTTTATTAATATTTATATCTTTAATATCCATAAATACAGACTAAAATTTTAAATATCATTTCCTAGTTGGCTTCACAGTAAATAACAAGTAGTTTCTCTAAATTATCCATGGAAAAGTTGTGGAATTTGTCAGAAAATATTAATTTGTATGCGGAGATGTCACTAAAACGGCTAGTGCATATCTTGTAGTGGTAAAGGTACAGGCATTTAAGAATCAAAGTCGACCTTTATGATTTAATTACAATTCTATGAATACAAATAAAACAGAAATGTGAATGTATTATAGGAAAAATAATTAAATTGAAAAATTAAATTAAACTTCTGCGCAACAGCTCACAAGGGGCCAAGCCTACCACCTGACTGCAGCGCCCCCCCCCCCCATCTCGACCCACGACAGGCGTCATGGATGGGGAGCAGATTGGAGGGTGAGGTGAGATCAGCACCTTGAATCCCTCCTGGCCAGTTAATGTGCTCCTCTTGACTTGGAGCTGCTACTTTCCCATCAAGTAGCTCCTCAATTGGCCCCCAAGGGACTTCATGAGGCTGAGTACTTCCCAGACTAGGTCTCCCATGGGGGGAAAATCCTCATACCAGTACCAGGAATCAAACCCAGGTCTCCTGCTTGGCAAGTAGCCATGCTAACACCGTACTAAGGAGATGACCACAAACTGGAAAATGGGCACTTTAAATAGACAGTGGGAAAATAGATACCAACGTAAAAAAAAAAAAAAAAAAAAAACTTATGTGTTCCATTCATATTACTTTCTCTACCTATTCAAACAAACAAACACAGCAGTATAACAAACTATTCTTACAAAAAGTGTTTTAATATAAACACCGTCAAAATTAATATTGTTTTGGCTAAGCAAATCATCAATCATTGTCGGGTTTAAGGAGACTTCATAACATGGTTCGTTTTTTACCAGACATTATGAAAATTGCAATATAAACAATAAAAAGTAAAGAGCAAACAAAGCAAGAAACACTTGAAAATAGTTTCTACTGTAACAAATATTAAATTATGAATTAACCTTTAAACAAAACGTCTTATGAAATGTATACAATCAGCATTCATTTGAAGCAAAAGCTCTGGGATGAAGTTCACAAAATGTATTGTTTAATAATGTTAGGTTGAGTGTTTACATTTGCTTATAAAATCACAGAGATTTATCCTTGTAAAGATACGTGATAGTCAATGATTTATGTATAACAGCATACAAATTCAAAGAATTCTCATTATATGATGTCTCTTGATGAAGACTATAATTCAAAATATACATTTTATTTGTCACAAAAACATCTTCAAGGTATGGCATTTTAATCAAAATCATTAGAGCCATTTTCGAAAGAAATCAACATCTGTAAAAAAATTGGGGGGGGGGATTTTCTTGAGAATTTTTTTATCAATCTTTGGAAACACTGCACTTAAATATAAAGTTTGCTTTTTTTAAATGAATTGAGCCTCCCTATCTTCAGATAGGGTTAGAGTACCCTGAAACCAGTCTTCCCAAACAGAGGCAAAGTTGGAGCAAAAAGTGTAAAAATTCATTTAAATGATGGCACTCCACTGTCTAAAATACTTCTTTTTATTGATATATCAAGTTTGTTATTTAACCTACTTTTCGTTCTTCATGCTTACAGACACACATACACATACACACAGACCTTTTTTAAGAATTTTTTTTTTTTGCTAAGGGGGACCTCAAATAATATATTTCTGGTGAAATATTGACATCAAATTTGTGGGTGGAATGTAATAGCTCCTCTCTACTATGTACATAGTTATGTAGAGAATGTAATCAATATTTACTTTCTCTAGCCCCATATGTACAACGTACATAGGGATAGAGAAGTATTCTATTCCACCCAAAAATTTGATGCCGAGATTTTACGGAAATACGTGTTTTAGGACCCCCTGTATCCAAAAAAAGCATTTTCAGAAAAAGGTCCATGTGTGTGTGTGTGTGTGTGTCCATGTGTCTGTGAACACGATAACTCAAAAACCAGGGCTG
Source organism: Hymenopus coronatus (assembly GCA_030762935.1). Lineage (NCBI taxonomy): Eukaryota > Metazoa > Arthropoda > Insecta > Mantodea > Hymenopodidae > Hymenopus > Hymenopus coronatus. Next base: position 102,407,796 of record CM060890.1, read on the forward strand.
CGACACAAAGATTTTGAGAAAAATCCCCCCACCCCAAACTACCCTTTACATGGAACTTTTTTCGAATTTTGATTAAAATATCATATATTAAAGATATTTACCTAACAAATAAAATGTACATCTTGAATTTTCTGGAATAGTTTCTGAAGACCTGTTTATTCTGGATGAATTTTGCTTAATTAGGATAACTAGTAAACCGTAAGAGATAGACAAAAACTTACTATACATAACATTTAGGTCTTGTTAAAATACACAAATTATGTCATATACATTTTGCTCGTGGAGCTTACCGTTTTCGAGGTATTCATTGTTATTAGTTTCAGTTGTGAAGTACTTATACTTTTCTCAGATGGGAGTGTCCGTTTTTCTTTTGCTCTACTCCTGGCCAAGAAAAGAAGCGATTTGTAATGACAATCGCATAACGACAGCTTTTAAAACATTTGACTATTGGTTTAGCCTAGTCTATTCCTATTTTCTTCCTACTTATTCAGAACTAAATAATAAGAACATTGTGCTAATGAGTATCACGATTAGCAAGGTGCAGAAAGAAGAAGACTCTTATGTATGAAGTTTGTAGAGCAGCTAGAGAAAGTCATGTGAGTGTAACACATCAGCTTTTTTTAGGTACTATTTTATTTAAACCTAAACAGTCATGAAGTATGTAAATGTAAAAGGTGAAGCATGTCTATATTATGGAAAAGAATAGGCAATTGTCAATTTATGAGATAACCTGTGTTCTATTCTCAGATGCTTGAAATGGTATTCTTAAAAGGATAAAATATTTCAGAAACTATTAACATATATATTTTGATTAAGAAGAAAGGAAAAACTGGCATCTTTTGCAGAGACATAAACTCACTGATATTTAACAGATTAAAACATGATCTGGAATTTCTTAATGCATTCTATGAATAAATTATGGTCGTACAGAATTGTACTAAGGCTGAGAGGCTGTTAGCAACAGAAATTGTAGTAATTGAGATACTGGACATTAAAATATGCTGGACCACTTCAAGAAGATGAACAGTTCTGAAGAAACAAGAAACAAATCAAGAAATGAAAACTTCAACTTTATCTTCTCTAGCCTTTTTCACTTTTCTGTACATATGATACAATCCTATAATGAAAAGAGTTCAGTAATACTGTTGATTTAATTGGCCATCATTCTTCATTGGGAATAAATAGGAAATTTTGCCTGTAACGAAAAGAAAAGTTCCTATTAAATAGAAGGCATGGAATGAATCTTGTTAAATCTCAAACATTCATTTCAATTTACTACATAAGTTGACATTTTAAGAAGAAATGATAGCTGTTCCAAAAAATAGATATGCAAAGGACCATTTAATTTCATAAGGCTAATTTATTGTTTCTGTTTTCAAATTTTTGTTTTGTTTTTTAATAATTCCTTTACAATAGGGCATATTGGGGCTTTGCTGCCCTCCATGGTGTAATGGTTACCATGCTAACTTCATATACCCAAGGTCACGGGTTCAAACCCGGCGGAGGTCGATGGATTTTTTCGGGTGTAAAATTTCTTCCTTCGGAAGAGAAGTAAAGCTGTTGGTCCCATGTTATAGATTTACGGCACATAAAAGAACATCAAGCCTGATAGAGAGGCCTCTGAGCAAAATTAAGCTGTCTTTCACGCCCAATTTAGAATGGTTAATTTTACTAATTTTAACAGTTGTTAAAGAGTGTCCATAAATAACACACCATTTATTTATTTATTTTACTGCAGCTTTGCCTATTGAAACAAAATGACAACACTGGTTTACTGTTTGTTTATCTTTGATTTGTCTTTAAATTCACACACACACACGTGCATACATTGTGCCAGTACATTCATTTTATTGAGATTTCCACTAATTTTCAGTTTTGCCTTAATGATATTGTAGAACTGAGAAGTGCATTATGTTGTAAAAAAACTTGTTTTACAATTTAGCCAATGGAAGCATATTATATTTTCATAGAGTATTTATGAAAACATAAAAAATAATTTTTGAACCACATATTATGGCAAGTCAACTAGAAATTTTAATTCCTGTTGGAACAGCAATAATTATAGCAGCTCCTGTGAAGTAAACTTGTGTGTCTTCATCTAATCCTGCTATAAATATGTGATGAAAGTAGAGAATCAATACGTTTCATAAATTGGTAATATGTAATAACATGTAATACTAAAAAGTCCATTGCATTTAAAAGAAACTGTTTATCTGGTAAGTGGCTTTAGCTCTTATGTGAAAATTCAAGGAACCTCTGTCTCTTGGCTGTTTTCATTAGAATGGGAAGTGGGGTTAAGGTGTCTGTATGCCACTTTGAGCATGTATACATGTTCAAAGGTCTTACAGGAGAAAGTGCTTGTTGGAATCCCTTTTCGTGAATTGCCTATGTAGATACATACATTTCTTTTTGTGGAGTTTCACATCATTCACCAAATGTGTAAAGCTTAAGGTTTTAAAGGGACAACAAATCTAAAAACAACATAAACACAATAAAAGGAACAGACAGGTGCTCATGATGTACTTCAAAGCACAACTAGGATCACTTTCTGCAATCTTTGTAATTGATTATGGTGGAATTTAGACAGCCGCAGTTCAAATATTGTTCAAATAGCATGCCAATCATCAAAATTCAGAACTAGTTTTGAGTGCTTATTTCACTTGTGCATGAATATAAGAAAATGTTGGTACTGATTTAGATTGCATCCACAAACAAATGTTAGATTAAAACTTATATTACTATGGATTTTTTCAATGTGATTTGTCATTTTGGTTGCCTAATAATATAAACTGTAGCTCATCTAAGTCTGTTAAACGTTGTTTATATGTTAAATTTACTCCTCTTAATTTCTCGTACATTTTTTTTAAAATGTTTAAATCATTGCTGAAATAAGACTGTTAAAATACTCTATTTTCTTTATTGATGAAAGAATAGTGCATTAGGAGTTATCAACATATTTTTATTTTATGGAAGAAACAAGATTTATACAACAATCTTAGAAGTTATTTGCAGCACAGTGTTTGGGAATAAGTAGAAAAACAATAAACACTTTCTAAATAGTATTATTGTAATAATTTCTAACCAAAGAAACCAGACACAGTAATGCTTGTTACACAACCTTGAAACTTTGTGTATTTGGGAGATGCACAAATTGAAATAACCTTAACTGTAGAAGGCAGTTTTGCTCTTTGGTTAAAGTGCAGCTCTGCTCATTAGTTTAAGTGTAGCTTTATAGTTTGCACTGAAAGCAGATATGTTTTGTTTAAAAAACTTTCATAGATTTATTGAATCATGAAAATTTGGCAACGAGAACCCTTAAAAAAAATCAATATTTTTATATTTTTGGACATTATTATGACAATGATGTTTAAGACGTAAAACTTGGTTTTTAGTAGAAAATTATTACTAATTCTTCAATAGTTAGATTGTTGCCAGTGTTATCTCTAGATACCTTCAAATTTATGTGATATATTGGCTATGAAACATACATAATCTAATCTCTAAGAAACTACTGATTCTCTGCTTAGTATAAGTTTATTAAAAGTCCCCTCCAAAGCATAAGACAAAATGCTGTTGCTATCATTCAAAACATGATTCTGAAGATCTGCTTTAATAGCATGAAGTGCTAGATAAATATGCATATAAGGAGTACCACAGCATACATAATTTTCTCTAGAGATTAATACAAAATATAATGTGCCAAAATATATCAGTCAGTTTCATGCAAGAAAAAATGAATAACAGAAAATAAAAATAAGTATAAACTGTGCATTGTCCAGATGCAAAATAAGGTTCCCAACATATCTGAATTAAGTTGTTTAAGGAAACCTGAATTTCAATTCTTCCAGGATTCGGAATACTTTCTCATGTAATTTCCCATGAAAGAGGAAAAAAAGAAGCATTTGGAAGAACTGTTGAAAGAGGAGCAATTGAACAGTATATCCCCCTCTTTCAGTGTGAGAATATATAATTATATATTTAATAAGAACTAAATTTAGAGACTGACATATAATGGATGGTCAATTTACCAACCTAAGATAAATTTCTTTTTATTTATGATACCACAAATCATAATTTTATTTAAACAATATTAAAATTTAATTTTTGTTTTTGGGGATTCTTATATTATATATTAAATTAATGTACAAAATTGTATAAATTATGTATTAAAACATTAACAAATATGTGGGAACAGTCTAAGTAAGTCCCTCTTATCAAAACAAAATAAAAGTATAACATTGTTCCTAAAATTAATATTTTCAGTGCAAACAATTGTTGAAAGGAAGTATGTACCTACGTAAACAGAGGTACATTATGGGAAATGGGAAGTGTTTGAAGGAATGAATTCCCCTTAATGGCCATCAAGAATACTATAAAATGAGTTAAGAATTTAACTTTGTGTCTGATATCAGAACAAAAATGCCTGCATTATTTATTTTTTAATCTGACTCATAAATGAGTTTGTCTAGTGACACAGAATAAAATATATACTTAGAGGTTTTAGCAAAAATGTTTTAAGATACTGAATTGTACGCTTATTAATATGCACAATTGGCATACATTCTTGCAGTTGTATTGAAATACTACAAATCTGCAATAGATTGTAAAGCTAAGCTCATGGTGCAGCCTTTACTGATACTAGCAACATTAATTTAGGCTAATATACATTATAATGCTAATTTCCAGACCAAACTAGGAACTGTAGCAATGATGCCAATGAGTATTGCAGAGTTATCTGACTATGTATACAAAAGATATTTTCACAAGCACACAAATAATACAACAAATAACAAGGATAAGAATAACTTAATGATGATGCTAGAAAACATGAAAAAAATATCTGATGTATTATATTCATAAAATTTTCTCTCTCTCTCATTAAATTTTATATAGCTGGTACAAACCATTCTTACAAACATTTTTTCTTCTACCTATTTAAACTAATTGAAATTAATGTTTATATAAATAATTACATTGCATATTTTTATTTTTTCTACTACATATAGTAAGTAGAGGAAATATTGTATTCTGCCCAAAAATATATTAAAATTTCACCAGAAATATATTTTGAGATCCCCTGAATCCAAAAGAAAGCATTTTTAGAAAACGGTCTCTGTGTGTGTGCGGGTGCATGCACGTGCAAAGTCTGTTAAATACCTAACTTGATATTTAAGATCAGCTTCTTCCAAGGATGCATCACAAGTATTTTCAAGAAAATCCTCCCATCCCAAACTACCTTTTACGTGGAGTATTTTTAAACAGTTTTGATTTTCTCAAAAATATTTCTAATGATTTTGACTGAAATACCATATGTTTAAGATATTTTCTTTACAAATGAAATGTATATCTTGAATTTTCTGAGAATGCCCTTTGATGTTCTCTTCATTGTGGATGACTTTTGTTTAATTATAAGAGATAGACAGAATGTTACTTCATAAACATTTACGATCTCATTAAAGCATGCAAAGTATGTCAGCTACATTTTTTTGTGGAATTAACTATTTCTGGGATATTCCTTTATTTGTTTAAATTTTCAAATAATTATACTGTTCTCAAATGTGAAGATGACATCCATTTGTCTTTCTCTTTTTACTCCTGTTCAAGCAAAGAGAACTTAATTTCAGTACAATCACATAGTAATGCCATTATAAGCCTTGACTATCTTTTAGTGTATATTCATATATTTCCCTTGTACCTAAAAGGAAATAAGTAATAAAACATTTTCTGATATGTAATATTTACTTTAATTAACATGCAGCAGATAGAATAACAAGCATTTGTAAGAATAGTTTGTTGCATAATAGGTAGAGAAAGTCATATAAGTGTTACAATTAAAATTTGTTATAGATATAAAGGGGATAAAAGTGGGTTGCTATATGCTATCCTTGAAACTCCATGCGCTTTCCATGATATCACGAGAAACAATTGAATAGTAATCACTTCAAAAAAATTAAAACAAATTTTAAAAATTCAAATTAATAACAGTGGAGTTAAAAAATGGTTAACATACACTAAACGTTATATGGAATGACAGGTATGTTCATTTGTTGTGCAGTAAGACTGTTGTAAAATTTTGTGTATCTCTTATGGTTTACCAATTAATTAAAATTATACAAAATATCTTCTGAATAAAAAATTTATTTACAAAATTCCCTCAGGGTGTTCCCATATAATTCAAGATATACATTTTATTTTTCATATAAAGATTTTAAATAGTAATGTTTTAAACAATATTGCTGGTCATTTTTAAAAAATTAAAAACAATGCATAGTTGAACTATGCAAAGAGTTGCTTAGGATGGGTGTAGGGTTTTTGTGAAAATCTTTATGTTGCATCTTTGGAACATACGGAACTTAAAAATACCAAACATGTTATTTATCCAGCATTTCATTCTTGAATTATTCTGTTTCCATACACAATATGCATACACATGGGTCTTTTTATAATTTGTTTTCCTTTATTCAGGACCTCAAAACATTAATTTCTACTGAAATATTAAATTCAAATTATTGGTGGAATGTGATCCTCCTCTACTTACCGGGTGTATAGTAGAGAAAGTAATATAATACAAAACTGTAAGCAAAAGCAAAGAGCTTAATGCAATAAACAAATATAATCAATTTTAGGATCAGAAATGTTCCAACATACATAAATGTGGTTACCTTAGAATGGCCTTCTCATTTTCATTTGTTTTTAACCCTGACTCTCAAAATTGGTTTCAACTTCTTCTAAAATTATAAATAAGTCACCTTACTTCACCTATATGCTTTAGGCATACTTCCTGGAGCTGAGGATCCATACAGGGGTTCTCAAAACATATGAATAAGTGAAATAAATTGTGTGAGGTTCATTTAAATCTTTATGGTTTTGCTCCACTTAAAATGTTCTAAAAATATTATATATTAGTGATTCCTCATTTGATGCACCCCTCCGAAAAATAAATTCTACCTATGCCACTGAATGTATTTGAATAGTTATTTTTATAATATGGACAAATTACAGTACTTTTTATTTTTTATTTTAAGCTCAATGTCCTCCGAACAGGCTAAGTTAGGATATGGGATGATGAATGAATGAAATGAATAAAATGAGCTTGGGGTCCTTAGAGATTAGAGTTATCTAGCATTTGTCTTCTCAGCATAAAGGAAAATCACCCCCCCCCAAACATTATCCTGGTAATGCACCCTAACTGAGATTCAAACTTGAGACTTCTTGAATGTGAGGTACACATGGAACGCCCCACACCACAGAGGTGGGCCAGCATGTGTTGTTAACGTTTTCTTGGAGTATTACAGATATGCACAAAAAACAAGCAAAATATGATATCCTTCCTCTCTTTTTAACACCAGTTTTAAAACAATGTTTTCTTAGAAAATATAAATTTTCAGTATAGTTACAGAAACTCTTTTTTATACTGAAACAAATCTTCATTTCTTCCATTCTTTACAAATGAAAATCTGTTCATAAATAAATATATTCTTCTATGCTTTTGCAACAATTCTGCTGTATGTGGCGGTAGCTACTACTGCAGCTCCGTATTTCCCATCAAAACTCACTCAGCTGCTGCACGCTATGCATTTCCAGTTGAAACTGAACTTTCTGTGGGCTTCTTTCTTTTATACCTTTCAGAAGTAATCGCACGTGCAAATCACAAATTCACTCAGGTGTAAGAATGCAAGACTTTGATGTTAAAGATGGCACATATGTTCCTCATGCAGGTGTAAGAATACACGGCAACAATTAGGTGACTTCCAAAGCAAACCACACTTATACATATGGCAAATAAAAATGCAAGACATAGTCTCACTATGTTTATCTTTTGTTGTTAGGAACCTGCCCCACAATTTTATCAGCATTTTAGGCATATTCTATATAAGTAGCTATCTTACATTAAGTTTCATGTCCTCATTTGTAGTAATTAGCATAAAAAGAAAGGGGATAGCTTCTAAGAAAGTATTGAGAAAAAAATGGCAAATGCAGTTTTAGATACTTCATAAAATACTTGGATCAAGTTTGCCTCTGAACAAGAGGAATTGCATAAATTTTTTCCTCTCTGTAAATAAATTTAATTTATCTTAAGATGGTATAAAAAAGTTTTAGTTTTGTGGGTTTTGAAGTTTTTGAGAAATCCGAGACTGTCCTAATGGTAAATTTCTTGGCACCAGAAAGCATATTATTCATAGCTCCCAAAGTCCCTTAAGTGCATCTTCGTCAGTATCAATCCTTGGATTGTTTTGGAGCAATTCTTCACTTTGGTCTTCTCTCTGCCTTCCTTTTTAATTCTTCATACATTTTGCAGTTCATGTTCTTAATTTGCTCCATGTATTGCAGTATTGCTCTTCCTTTTTATTCTTGCCATCAATGATGTTAGATTCTGAGTATACTTTATTTTCAGTTGATAGATCTCACAAAGCATTTCTTTCCAAGTAGTTGCCAATCCATCCATTGTGTATTATTCTTCCAAGGCACAAAGCATTTAAGTGTATTTTCTGTTTATTTTTGTTTCTTTGTAATTATCTTTGATTTCTGGTTGTTATTTTTCAATTTATACTGACTATACAACATTAATTTCTGCAAGAAGATAGCAATATAATAATTAAAAGGCCTAGTGGGCTGATGACAAAATTGAATCTGTAAAAAATTAATGAGCATGAAATAGGTTAAAAAAAAAACAAAACCTTGGGTATCAATAAAGTGTCAAAATATGAAGGATATAAATCAAGAAATGACATCTTTGAATACTTGGACAGATTTCCTTTCAAAATGTATTGAAAATCCATGCTGTAGGAAGAAGTTATTTGGTAGTAGAAAATGGTGTATGGGAAATGAAACAATTATAGAAACTTACTTTTGTAAATAATTTCTTTGGTAAACATAAATCTTGAAACTAATTGGTTTGGGAGTACTCTCATATCTATGCAGGATCAATAAATATGACCTTACAAATTTATAGCCTGTTTAACTTAGAGTTTATTAACCTAACATCACAACTATTGGTTGTGAAGCTCCCTTGGTAACTATTTAGCTGTAGTCAAACATCTTACAATACATAAATACAGCACCATTACAGATAGTTTCTCTAAATGCTCTTGAAGATCTGTGCTAAGTACATCAACTGTGACAAATCCCAACAGCATAAAGCAATGTGTCAGGTTTTAGGATCATTAAAGGGCCAGAATGGCTAGTTCATCTATTTGAGGTCGGCCATTAATCTCTCTTCTGACTGATGATGACAAGTATTCAACCCGAAGGTTGGTCATTGACTGAGATAGAATTGTAGAGAGACCACAACCTAGCCTTGGTGTTCAGACAATTATGATACTGCGATGGTGTCCTTCCAAGGGATGGTGATGATTAAAGGATACACACCGAGTTCTCCCAGTGGTGGAGAAAATTCCCATGCTGGTACTGGGAAATAACCATGTCAGAGGCAGGAGTACTATCTCTGCACTTATGGATGAACTCTTCCGACTATGTTATAAAAATATGAGCATTCCACATCCTGTAGAGAGTCCTGTTTTTAAATGAAAACTTTTTCTCAGAAAATCATAAATATAAAACAGCTGAAAGGACTCCAAGGAATGTATCTATTTTCCTGTAGAGTTCATAATATTCAGTGATAAAGCTTATTGAACATCTATCAATCAATCAAATGGGTCTACTGTAGAAAACTTTCTTTCTTTTCATAATGTAGCAATGCAGAATTGTTTATTTGTATGAGGCCTGAGAATTCATAACAAATCCCTTCCCATCCAATTAATAGTATGAAATCAAAGCTTTTTGAGTCTCTCTGTCTGAATTCTATTAAACTTCAGTTAATGTATTATTTTGCTAGATAATAAGACACAGTTGGTTATAACAAGTAGCCTAAGAGATACATACACTTTTAGAACACATTTTTAAGCAGAGAAAATTAATCATTGTATCTCATAAAGAAATTTCACCTCTTCAATTATAAAGTGATATGCAAGTCTAATTGTACAAATCTTCATTACAAACTAGAAAAGTTATGTACAAGTTCTTTTAAATTATAATCTAAGCCCTTGTACTACAAATTTTAGAATATTCAGTATAACTAATTCTACATTTTTTAAAACAAATTATATAAACAAGGTCTGAGAAGTTATAGGTATTCCATGAAACTTTTATCCCATTCATAAACTTGCATGTCTTCTTGACGTGGCATTACTTTTAAGTAATATCTTGCTAACATGTTTAAGACAATTCGGAGCAGATATTTAAAAACAACAATTGGAAGAATAAAGTGACTATTGGAGACCATGTGTACTCATTGAACTGCATACAATTTGAATGCTATCCTGCACCATAAGAAGTCAATAAAACATCACATAATTCAGAGCAATTTTTTTTTCTTCAAATTTTTCAGATATTAAAATACTAAAACAATAAGAATATAAGAAGCATCTTATTCAAATATAGTTACAGAAAAAAGTACAATATTTATGTCAGCAAATAGAGTTTTTGCACATTAAATCATTAATATCATCTATATTCAGGTTTTTAGGGAGAGGCTAGGATTGGGGGGAATAAATCCTCCCTGTCCAAAATCTTCTTTTTTTCCCCCTTTCTTTACTTTCTGTCTTTAGTTCTTGCTGTTCATAATAATTAAGACCACAATAAAATTAATTAAGAGGCTAGTTTTGGTACTAATAACAGCATATAAATTTGTAATCTTAATTAATAACATACTTATCAGTTGATGAATAGGCATGGCTGACAAGATGCAATGTTACATTGAGTTGAAGCACTATACATGATCAAGAAAACTTGAGTTCATAATGTAGCTTTCTCTGATGTTGGCAACATAACAGGCTAAGATTCATTACAGTGTTAATTTCAAGAATTAGTGACCAACCTCTGAAATGCAGCATGTATATTTGATGATAGGTCTTCTGACACACATGGGGAAGTAATTTTTGCAAGCACAAAAATAACATAACATATTTAAAAATCTGATGCATTGCATTCACATTACTTTCTGTACTCGGTCTTGTACAAACTATTCCTAAAAAGCATAATTCTTCTATCTACTTCTTGTTTATAGAAATAAACTTTTTGCTGCAGGTATAAGATGAATAAATTAGACTAAGCGATTGTCAGATTTTTTAAGAACATTCACTATGCAATTCCATTTTCTTTCCATGGCAATGAGAAGATACAAATAGCTGCTTATTACTTGACAAAAATGCAACCACTTGAAAATCCAAACCTAAAACAAAGAATATCTTGGAAATGGCTAATGCCATAAAAACATATAGTGTCTAATGAGATCTCCATTTTTGGTGTAGCAACAATTGTGTCACCTCTTACAGTTCTCCAATTAAACAAAAACCATTAAAAATGAAGAGGACTTCACAAGCAATTCTCAGAATATTCAAGATATATATATATATTTTTTTTGTCATACAAATATACATTCAGTACTTTATTCAAAATTGTTAGAGCCTTTTTTGAGAAAATAAAAATTAACACACATTTTTCCACATAGCGCACAGTTTCATTTCATCCAAGTCCATCATGGCATGTCATATGGGCCACTTTTACGATGGTTTGATGATCAATGGAATTTCTAGTTTGCCAAGGTGTCGCACACAAGGTGACGAGGGATGAACTTATTTCCCATAGATGGCACCATAGGATGAAATCACGACTGTAGCCATAGACTGACACAATTTAACCTATGTACCTTTTATTTCAAGGTATGGGGTACTTTTTAATAAACATTACATAAGACCAGCCGTTTATTTCCTTTCCTAAGGATTTCTACATCTAAAAAATCTGTCACCCTCCACCAGATTGAATTTGCAACCTTGAATATTAGTGCAGTTTGGGGTGGGGGGGTTTGCACAGGGTTTGCGTTCCTGAAGCCGGCTCGTGGTTCGCGAGCAGAGTACAGGTACTGGCAGCACTCTTGTTTATGAGTGCACAGAAAGGAGAGATATCGTGCAGTACATTCACGAAAAGAATGCAAGCTTTCATACATGATTTTTCAAAATATTATTTTACTAATTTATGGCTAGGAAAAATATTTATTTTAAACAAATTATTGCCTTCTATAGCAGATTAGATCTGTGTAAGAACTAGTTATACGTTATTTTTCTTTACCAATGCATCACTTTATGTGATTTGCAGCTGAAAGAAAAAGTACTAATGTTAGTTATAGATGCTCGATGTCTGTTTTTATTTAAGTTCATGATAGAAAACAGTTGTTCACAGGCGTATGTCGAACCAAACATTGAGATCATTTTCGCAGCTAGTCTGTGTAGTCGTGGATATTTTTGTTGAGGTACAGTCTCGTAAAAATCATTCAGGTTAGTGGTATTGTTGAAACGATCTTTAGCTCTTACATCACACTGAAGATCAGTAAGTTCAAGCTAAAAATCATGAGACACCATTCAACTGATGTTGAGAAAGGAATTGTGAGAATTTGAAGTTCCTTCTCAAGTGAATCAAGGTTTTGAAATCTAGAATCAAATTAATTTTGAATTTCAATTAATACTTCAACGTAATCACTGAACACCCCTCCATCACAAGCACTTTGTAAGGTACTGAGAATTTGTTCCAGCTGCTATGAAAAAGTAATCGCTTTCCCACACAACATTGAAAATATTTGCCTGATGGTCACTTTTCTGCCCTTTAGATTCCTCCATTATAGAAGGATACATAAGCATGGAGCATTAGCAACCGGCTGCACACAACATACAGTCCACCAGACAACTGCTTTTTTGCCCTGCGCTCATTCTTCTCTATCACACAGTCAGCACTCTACGAGCTGTCATTGTGGCTCGCCCGCTCCTACTGGTTGTGCACCCATACTTAAAATCTTTGTTGCATTGTTGGAAGATGCTGAACTTAAATACCAAGTTCTGTATTTATTCAACTTCTAGTTTTAGAGTTCACAAACAGCAGGCACTTATACATGTGCATGGACATACATACACATGCATACACACACATAAACACACACAGACATTTTTCTAAAAGTGTTCTTTTGGATTCAGGTGGTCTCAAACATCTATTTCCAGTGAAATCTCTGTATCAAAATTTTGGGTGGAATGTGCAATCGTTACTAGATAAACTTGTGTCATCCATCCTAATTATACACCTCCCCCCAAAAAAAATCAGCCAACATTTGTGCCTATGCTAATTATGATCATTTTGGATGTGATGCCTTAGTCAGCAAGAACTCGACTGCATTTATTCAAATGAAAACTGTCAAAAGAAATAGCGGGAACTTGTTAAAGGAACCAGACAGTTTACGTAAGATAAAAAAGTAAGAAAATACAATAAACCAAAAGGCCCCAGTGTTAGAGTATAACTAACATGACTCTTATATTATAATTAATCAATGTTAATATCTCAAATTAATTGAGGGAACCTAAAATATCGTGAGTTGCATGTCTCTGCTCTGTTAATTTTTTTATTCATATTATTTCTCTTTTTTTAATTTAGTTTGCGGAGATAAGAATATGTGAAAGTTTTTGTTTTTACTAAAAACAAAACATGATGCAGAAAACTAGAAATGCGAATAACTGTAGATACTAAATTAAAGGACAAAGAAAACTCCTCAAAACGTCTCGGTACTAATATTGTAGTCTCAGCAGGTATACAAAATTTCTTCCTTATGAATGGTCTTGATGTGCCATTTACACTCAGATTATTACTGCTAATAACTACTACCTTACTATTACTACTAATTTTAAGTGTGTATGTCAGCTTCTTTTTAATCCTTACTCCACTTCTCAACAGACTTCATGTTTCAATAACATGGTGGAGGCAGATCATCTTGGTTGGTCCACTGTACTCACACTCCATGAGGATCTTAGAGCAATTAATGTGGAGAGATTAGATTCTTGGGTCTTGTAAATTTCCAGGAAAAGACAGCAAAAGAGGGAAAAGATCAAAGAGTCTACGAGAACTGAGCTGCTATAGTGGAACAAGCAAAGGTACTGACAACTAATAAAGCACATAATATTCACAGTCTGCACCAATGAGAACCTTTTTCCTTCAAGAAAACTTTTGTTAATATAATTGAAATTGGTTACTAACGGAGTTACAAGACTGAGTTATTAGTTTTAACTTATGTGATAGTGAACTTATATAATAGATAGCAAAATAAGAGTGGACATCTGTTTATTGTAGAAATTGAAGTATTCATGTTGAATGCTGAATGTATGTATATAGTTGTATATTTTAGACCTTAATTTAATGTTGGCATTTAGGAGCATGCACTAACACTGTCATATATATTATCTGCATGCAAAGTGCTGTTACCTAACCATTTTCTTACTTTGCTTGCTATTTGTAATGTGAAACATATTATATGTTAGTGTTCAATAAATGTGAAGAGAATCACTTCTTCTACTTTCTTTTAGAGTTGGACAATCAGTACTAACCAAAAGGTCACTGGTGAAGGGAAAATTTAGCATTTTTTATCATCTCTGCTCTAGGTTTTTATTAAACTAATGAATAAAATGCATTTTTTCATTTCAGTTCCATCCATAGAGTAAGTATTGTGTGAATATATTTGCAGATGAGCTCAAAGTTTCAGGATTCATTAACATAAGAATAATGTGATGTACGTCTGTGTGTGTGTCTGAGTATGCCTTTAAGCATATCATGGTGCTGGGATATCCAGTTAATGTGATTCATATTTAACCATGGGGCTGGTAAATTACCTTCTCCATATGTGTATTTAAATATGAATTGCTTTATTTGATAGTCATCCAGTATTCAATACTATGTATCAGTCATTAGTAATATCAGCTGTTCATTTATTTTCAGATTATTTCACCCGAATATAATGATATCATCTTAAAACTTTACAGTATTAGTACAGCACTACTATTATTATTCTGAGCATATAGGATTTTGATTCAGGTCCTGTGATTTGCAACTGTCCTAAGTGGTTACTTAAATATTTAGAGGCAAATGTGTGACACATTTGTTGCACTTACTTTTCTATTATCAAGATATGTCTCATAAGCCAACATTTCCATCTTCAGCTATAGATTAAATTAACTGCCTAATGAATCATAATTATGCTGTCATTAGACTGCAATAATTATATGAATTAACTGTCATATAGCAGTATTAAAACAGTCTCATATGCTGAGGAAACTTCATATTACACCAGGTCTTACCCATAAACTTTCATTAAACTAGGAACAAATGTAACATTCTTATACATCACTGTCCAACAAAATTTTAACTTTTTTCATGTCATGAACTGAAAATGTGTAAGTTTTACTAATTCAGTCTCATAAATGTGAATTTAAAGTCAGAAATTCCCTATCACATACCATTCTCTTTGGCAAACATATTTAATATTTTGGTTAAAATATCATAAATGTAGTTACAGACTCAAAATGTTACTACATTCAGGTTAAAAAGTACCAATGTTATTGAAAAGGATGTGGTGATTACTGATAAAATAGTTTTAAAACTTTAAAAAAAAAAATTACACGCAAATAACTTTAAAACATGTTTAAAAACTTAAAATTTTAGAATGTTTTTCTGGAAGACTTTCTTTTGTGGGTGGGCTCAGAATACTCAGAGACAAGAAACCAACAATAATGAGCAAGCATATTAGGAGACAATTTTCCTGCATATTGTCCTTCCATTTGGGATATTTGCTGATGAAACCTTTCTCTGCTCGTCACTCACCATTCCCAGGTTCGGTGGAAAGAAATTAAGATAGGAGTGTAGGAAATGAATTTTAAGGGACATATTGCACCCCATTACCTCATACACCCTTAACAAATTTTCCACAACTTTGATGTAGTTATCTGCTCTGTAATTTCCCAGGAATTTTAAACGCACACCTCACTACTTTTTCTATTTCAGTGAGTTTTTCCTCGAACATAGGATCCTGCTGGATTTTTCAGATTTGAGGACCAATGAAAATGCCTTCTTTTAATTTTCCTTCACTTATGCTGAGAAATTTGTCTCTTAAATACTGAAGGCCATTCCCAATTTTGTCCATTGCTTTAACAAAATTTTTCATTAAGCCTGGCTTTATACGGAGCAGTGGTAATAACATTTTCTGAGAATCTACGAGTGGGTGAACTTTTACATTTTTCTTGCCTGGTACTAAAATGTCTCAAAGGCCTCTCCTTCACTCCTTCTGTAATGGTTAACTCTGCCCTGAGAGTTCCACTCTCACAAAAAACAACAATATTCTGTGTTTCGTGGTTGCAATCTGGTTAATAGACCAATAACTTTTAGGTTTCCACATATTTGCCATTTGTAGTCATTATAACTTACTGCTTTTAGAAGGATATCTATGTTTCGTATGTTTCTTAAGCCACAGGTGCAGCAATACACCATTTAGATTTGACTTTGAAGAGTCGATAAATAAACGTCTCTCATCAAGAATATGTTTTCTGCCTAGCTGATGCAAAGTTCCCTTACATTATTACAATAAACAAGATCATCTTTTTTAGAAAAATATATCGATAAGCTATGTTGATGCTTACGATAAATTGATACTTTGGTACCTGGTTGTAAGAGATTCCATTCCTTTAGTCTAGATGTTAACAATTTAGAATCAGCTAGTGTGTGATTTAGATCATTTAGCACTGTCTGTGAAATTAGATGGGTTTCTTGAATTCCATGGACTTAGAATCATAATCAGAGCCGGGAGTGAAAGAAGTAGTGGAACCAGCTTCAGATAAAGAAGAACTTGATCCTTCCTCTTGTGGGGTCAATTTTCCAGGTGGCGTTGGAATAGGAAATGAATTGCTATGCTTAATAGGCCTTCGCATGGAGGGAAAATCTGGATAGACTATACTCTTGTTTATTTTTTGAGGGGAAACCAAAAATGTTGGTTAAATAGAAGTAACAGTCTAAAAGGTGATGATTCTGTTCTGTCATATCATAGGAACAGCAAACCACATAGAAGGGCAAGTGCCATTTAACCAGCCTCTCAAATTATGAGAACATTTGCTACAACAATATTTAGGATCAAAACTTTTGTCCTTATCTACTTTAGAGTTAAAGTACAATTCATATGCTTTCTTAACATAGATTAATATTTTCTATCTTTTAGTGAATTCACCACACACATAACAAAATACATTCAGAGAATTTACAAACTGGCGCGACATTGTTGTTGTAAAATGAGTTTTATAAACTAAAGATCTGTTTAACGCATACTTCTAACTATTAAAAGCACTGTTATTCACAAACACAAAATTAACATCTGAACTCACCGGAAATGTGAATACAGAACTTTATGTATAAACAGTCTCGACAATAGCAAGTCACTATAGTGTCTGAATTTTATTCTTACAAATAGCAGTGGAGGAAGAATATACATTTGGAAAAGAATGCAAGCAGGAAATGTGGTCATCTGATAACTTCCACTTAGTGTCTATGTGTAAGATTATCTTATGTTTACATGTAGTCAGACTGCATCTGACAAGTATTAGAAAAAAGCGGAATTGCATCACAGAACAAAAACCTTGTGTGATATGAAAAATGGAATGCATTTTCGACTTTAAAAAACATAATAACATAGATATTTCATAGTTTCAAGTTTTGGCTTTTTTTTTCTTTTTCACAATAACTTAATTATTTTTAGATAGATAAAAATTGAATTGGAATAGGCAAATCGACCATATCTGCAATAAAATTAGTAAAGGAATCTATAGTCACTGCAATGGAAATTTGTAAGAGGTAATAAAAACAACAAATACTGACTTTGCATGATTTTATTTTTAACTTCTCCATACAATTAGTGCTTGGTCACATTTCCCTTAACTTTGATCACTTTTATCAGCCTTCTAGGCATCGAGAGTCCTAGATTTTCAAAATAGTTTTTGTCCATTTTCATCCATAATTTCAACACCTGCAGCTTTATAATATTGGATGGTTGTGCTCTTCTATTTTGTCTTTCATTTCATCCCAGGCATTCTCTATCGGATTTAGGTCAGGAGAGTTACCGCCATTCAAGTACAGCAATTGTCTTTTAGAAACTTCTGAACCATCTTTGTGCTGTGAGAGGAGCACCATCACTCATGGAGTACTGACCTTGATGAGTTGGCCAAAATGTGACCAAATGCTGCTGCAACTTCTAAATAAATCCTTCCATTCATTGTGACATTCATAGGGAGAAAATATAAGCTCCTTTGCCATAATTCCTACTGAAAGCACCCCATACCATCACACTTTCTGGCAGATCATACCATGACACATTGTTTTGGTCTTCTCATCATTTTGGACTGTCCTATGACCAATTTGAAAGTGCTCTCATCAAAAAACAATACTTTACACCAGTCCTCTTATGTCCAGTGCTGATATGTTTTACTCCTTTCTTCTTCTTCTTCTTCTTCTTCTTCTTCTTCTTCTTCTTCTTCTTCTTCTTCTTCTTCTTCTTCTTCTTCTTCTTCATAGCTTCAGTTACAACATTGCTGAGCAGCTTTGGATGTTTCTTCTTTAACCTTGCTGCTGTAATACATGGATTAACTATTCTTCATGTTTTAGGAGGTCACCAGTCCTTATAGAAGTCTTTTTTTTACCACCTGAGCCCATTTGTCATGGTGCCAGGTAGCAAAGATTTCTTTAGATCTAAAATAGCTTATCTTGAAACCTTCAGATCAGCGACTACATTAATTACAGAGGTACTTACTTACCTTTAACAAGTTAAAGTCTCAGAAGTGAGTTTCTTGCATCCCATTATTTGTATTAGAGGCTTCAAAAACAGCACTCAGATTAAAAATCTGAAGACAGCAACAAACTCCAAACAAAATTCTCCTAATGAACACCAGAGACAGACTTAAGACCTGGCCTGCTAATGGTAGCAAGTTGTTGTTGTGCACTCAAGAATCATATGATTTGCAGGTTTACCCACCATGGATGTTGGTGGGGGATGGCCAAACTGAACGCATTATCTAAGTAAATATTTTCCTTGCATTAAAGATGTAAATATTTCCATTGCTGTGACAGTACTTACTAAAATACATATAAGCATATGCTCAAATATATCTGTGTATTATGAGATTATCTATTCTGTTAAACTTTTGAGCTAAAAGTAACATTCAGAGAGTAATGCATTTACAAAGAATTGCACAGAAATCAGAAGTGCATTATTTACTATTTAATGAATATACAAGTACTTAAACCCTGTTCTACTAAAGGTATATTACGATTGGAGCTACAGACAATATATTGCCATGGCTAAGAGAAAACAAGGCAACTAATATATTTTATAAAAATAATACTGTAGCATCTTAAAAACAAATCTCGCATGTTCCATTCACATAACTTTCTCTAACTGTTCTTAAAAAGAATTATTCTTTTATCTACATTATGATAATCTAGATAAACGTTGCTTCCTTCTAAGCAGAAAGGAAATAAGGGAATACACTAGACTGTGGCGATACTCAAATCTTTTAAAAGCTGGTGATATGTGAACAATTGAAGTATGGTTCGCTTTGCATTCCAGTAAAACAAAAGAGAAATGAAAAGAAAGGTGAACCCATTTGAGAAAAGTTAGGTAGTTAAAAATTGTAACCAATAATAAGGAATATTTTGGAAGCATTCAACTCTACAACAAAAATGTATATTAAATAAACTGTGTTTTAAGAAGATTTACAATTTTTGTGCAGAAGGCTTTCGTCTATTTCTTACAGTTTACCAGTTATGCAAAATTAATCCAAAATGAACAGGTCTTCAGAAAGTTCATAGCATACAATTTATATGTGATGTAAATATACAGCATTTTAATCAAAATCATTACAGCCATTTTTAGTAAAACAAAATTTTTAAAATGTTTTCCATGTAAGGGTAATTTAGGTTATGGGGATTTTCTTGAAAATCTTCGTGTTGCATCTGTGGAAGATACTAAACTTAAATACAAATTTGGCATATAACAGTCTTTTAGTTTTTGAGCTATACTGTCCGTACAAGCGTGTGTGCATGCTCACACACACACACACACACACACACACACACACACACACACACACACACCCCCATGTGCTCACACACACACACACACACACACAAAAATCTGTGTTCCATTCACTTAACTTTCTCTAGCTGTTCCATATACAAACTATTCTTACAATAGATTATTCTTTTATCTACATCATGCTATCAAGATAAACATTAGCAGAACTGGTCTTATTACTTGCTTCCTTGTAAGTAGAATGGGAATGAGAGGAGATACATTAGGCTAAAATGATAACTTGTTGCTATGTGAAGCAATTGAGGTTAGTTCGCTTTGCATGTTCCCATCTGAGAAAAGTTAAATAGTTTAAAATTAAAACTAATAACAAGGAATATTTTGAAAACAGCTAACTTTACAAGAAAAATGCACATGACATAAATTATGTGTTTTAATGAGATCTACATTCTTTTATGTAGTAAGTTTTTATCTATCTCTTATGGTGTAATAGTTATATAAAATTCTGAAAAATTTGCCTGGAATAAAGAGGTCTTCGGAGGCTATCATAGAAAATTCAAAATATACATTTTATTTGTGATGTAAATATCTTTAATATACAGTATTTTAATCAAAATCATTAGAACCATTTTTGATAAAATAAAATTTTAAAGAATTTTTCCATGTAAAGGGAAGTTCATGGTGGGATTTTCTTGAAAATCTTCATGTCACATCCTTGGAAGATTCTAAACATAAATACCAAGTTTGGTTGACTGAAGTTTGGAGGAATTTAGTAACAGTGACGGTCAAATTAAGTGTGGTGTTAATTTGTTGAGTCAGTCTTTCTAACACTACGTCACTTAGATTTTCATTATGAGGAACTAGTTTCGGAAGCCTATGCTTCCATTTTCAATTTCATGTGTCCAACTGTCATTGCTGGTTGTGTTTGCCTATGTTCTCTTCTCTGGTGGTGAAAGGATGAACTTCTTAACGAAGTTGTCGACTGGCAGGATTTCAAAGTTTATCAGGTGATCTTTGTTTTTCCATATTGTGAGTTCATTGTGGCCTGACAGGTTTTTAGCAATTTTGGATTTGGATCTAGATTATGGGTTTCTTTCCAGAAGTGAAATGTTACTGCTGATTTATCTTCTTGTTTTAGTTTTAGATTTCTAAAGTGCTTTTTGGATCTGATTTTTAAAATTCTTTTGATTTGTTCTATGTAGAACTTTTTACAATTTGTACATACCAAGTTTGGTATTTAACGATCTTTTCATTTTTGAGCTATGCTGTCCACAAGTGCATTTGCACGCACGCATGCACACAGACCTTTTTCTAAAAGTTTTTTTCAGACTCAGAGGACCTCAAAACATATATTTCCAGTGAAATCTCAACATAAAATTTTTGGATGGAATACAATAGCTTCTCTAGTTACTATGTGCACTGAATGAACACACGTGCTAGAGAAAATAAAATTTCCTTTTTTTTTTTTGGACTCAGTGGGCACATATTTCCAGCAAAATCTAGATATCAACGTTTTGGGTGGAATACAATACCTCCTCCTAGACATTATGTACATTACATGTAGAGAAAGTAATAAAACAAAAATTTTTGGAATTTCCTACAACAGAATTTTTTTCTTAAATATCTATAGAGTGGTTAGTCAAATATAATATTACAGCAATCTAAGCATACATCTAAGGTTCTTCTTCAAGATCTAAAACTAAATAAGAAATATAAGATATTCAAAAGTTTATTATTCCATATATATATACACATTGATAACAGTTCTGACTCTGTCATATATGTACATTACAAAACAGAGATTTCTGCAATAATAAATTCAAGGAGGAAGTAATGGAATTGTACATATGCAAAGGGATTTTGATAGTGAATAGTAATAACTAATGGATAACCAAAAGCAATAACATTCATGCACATAACTCTAGAAATACTAATTTACACAGAGAGGGGAAAAAAATCTAGTGAGTTACATCACTTTCTCTAGTCTATATATACATACTAGCTGACCCAGCGAACTTTCTTCCACCTTAGAAGCAATAAATGAGCAGATTTTGGATTTTATTAAGTTCAATTTGTTATTAGGATAATAAATATAAATACAAAATGTCAAGTATTTTAATGATTATTTATTGGCCATGTATTTTAGTGCATGGGTTGCACTCTTCAGTGAAGCATCTTGTGATAGACGACACTTCTTGTTTTATTATCAGGCGCAAGAACAAATAATGCAGATGGCCTTCCGACCCCTGAACATGCCACATATAATTGACCATGGGAAAAACATGGATTTTCTAGATTCAGACCACAAATTTTCAAGGATTGGCCTTGTGATTTGTTAATGGTCATGGCGAATGCAAGACGGATTGGAAATTGAAGTCGTTTAAACTCAAACGGCATATCGGTTGGGATCCTCGGAATGAGAACTTCCTCACCTTCGAATTTTCCTTTGAGTATCATCACGTAAATGACATTGTTCATCAATTTACTTACCACCAAACGCCTTACGTTGCACAGTTTTGGTTGGTTTATGTTTCGAAGCATGATTACTATGGAGCCAACCTTTAGTCATAAATTGTGTGGTGGTAAACCAGGCACATCCAAGGAGTTTAAAAATTTAATTGGATAGTTGCTCTTCACGTGCAATTTCATTTGCAATGTTTCGAATCCTAGTTGCTTTACGGCTTTGTCGGGAAGGATTCGATTGTCTTGGTCGCGGCATTGTTAATGATAATATCGGCACAATAAGCTAATAGAAATTCGAAACAAACACCATAGACAACAATGGTTTTTCTGTCTGTTGCGTTTTGTTATACCACGTTTTATGTCACGCCCCACGGAAACGGGATATACATATTCTTAGGCTATGCCCTGGTTCATTGGCATTTTGCCTATATAGATCCCTCAAATAAGCCTTGCTGTCACTCCTCTACTTCTAAAAATATCTCTCAGCTATGCTTTGTGACTTAGGGCCCTCAACATTGGGCATAAAGCCTACTATTGGCAGTCATATATTGGCAACTCTATTTTAGTGAATGTCATAACCAGCTAAGCTAGTGCTACCCAATCAATGTTTGTGCATGTCAAAATCAGCTACAGGTACAGAATTTTTTCAAAATTACATTTTTGGAGTTATACCCCATTCTCCCGACACCGGCGATTTGCAATGTAAGTTTAGGTGACTCACCCAGTATAATGGATGAATGTCTTGAAGTAATTGGCAAAAAACCTCAAGTGTGTTATTATGTACATTACGTTTTAGAGTAAAATATATTGAATCAAATTTTGACTAAGCTAAATACAAGTATTTCCCATATCTGTGGGCAATAAATATTGTTACCACTACTACTACAACCACCACTGCCACTACTGCCAACACTGCTACCACTACTTATGATTTATTAAGAATACAACACTTATACAATAGTAACTAACCAGGGACAACATGAGGGAGAAACCTTCCTTGGCTCCTTTCTTGCCACCTATGCCATTTATATCATGCAGTCACTTACCAATTGATTAATGGCTTGCTAAAATATCATCTGAAAGTTGGAAAATAAATGAACACCTGATATATCATTCAGCAACTTATTACTCTTCAAATTTAAGCTGTTTTAGATTTTCATTGGAATGAACTCTGCATATAGACTTTTTATAACAAGTTAGTACATCTTAGGCCAGTAGATGTTAAATGTAAATAATTCTGGGCTCATTTGCACTGCCAAAATAATTTTGGTAAAGCAGCAAGTAATCACAGTGAAGTATAAAATGCAAATCTTAGTATATTTTCAGTGCAGTTACATATTTTGCTTTCAGTTGTTAAAAATGGAGAAATAATGTGTCATAAACATATTCCAGGTAATTTAGAATAGAATTGATACCTTAATAATTTAACATAAAATAATAATCTTCAATTTCAAATCAGCAATTAAAGTAAAATACTTATGTATTTTTTTTTTCCCCCACACAAGCTGTGTGTAGAACAGGAGTTGGATAAGTAGAGTCAGACTGAAAAACTCAATGCTATAGCCAGGATTTGAACAATGGATCTTCTGGTCTCTAGCTGGTTGCTCTATCACTGAACTATCATGGCAACATGCTGACATAGCATTAAATTCTAACAATAATTGACCATTATAGTTGACTACACTATGAAGTCCAAGACTTAAAGTACTTACAACATTAAGTCATCATTGGAGTATGTCATTCAAAATAATCTGAGATCACCTTATGGTTTACTGGAGAATATGCAAGTCAGTTGAGAAATTTAATGCTATGTCGGCATGTTGCCATGGTATCTCAGTGATAGAGCAACTGGCTAGAGATCGGGAGATCCATGGCTCAAATCCTGGCTATAGCATTGAATTTTTCAGTCTGACTCTACTTATCCAACTTCATATATAAGTTCAAATATTATAAAAACATATTTCAAAATTATTTTATGCCTTACATAATTGTAATTCAGAGAGTGAGATATAAGAGAAATAAATAACCAATAGATTTAGGTTTGTTGTAGCAAGATAGAGAAATAGCTTGTTAGCTCCAAAAAGTGAAGTTTGTTTAGTCTTGTGGCTTGGAACTTAATCATATCATATTTTTCTAGTTACAATTATACTTTAACTTCTTTGCTAGGTTATTAGTTAATCAAATTATATGTGAAGTGAAACATATGAAATGTGATCATACAGCTAGAATTCCAAGCCTTTGTTGGTCCAATAATAGTTTATTTTCCTGATTGTAAGAAAATAAATCTGCCGCAATAACATTTTAAAATGGAGCAGTTATATTTCGTGATAATTGATTCTAGGCATTTTGGCCATATATTTATTATAATAAGGAGCCTGACTTCTTTAACTACTAGCATAAATATTTTTATAACTAAAGCAGTTTGCATATTAGTAGTAACACTTTGCACTTATAAGAACTAGATTTTGTTTTCTTTGAAACTTGATTTCTTTACCAGTAAGCTTCATCATTTTTTATTCACTCATGAATTTATAGCTATATTTAGTTCACTTACAAGGCTCTTAGTGTTTGCCATTTTCTTTATTTCTTTTTTTATATTAATTTTTTTAATCTGTTGTAGGGTCAGATTTAATGTTAAAAATATTTTATTAAAATATATATTTTTAAAATAAATTACATATACATTTATGCAGAACAAGGGTATAAAAGCTTTTTAATTTCTATATTGTCACTCACAGTAAGTTTGGAGCGATGGTGCAGGCTGAGAGGCAATCTTCTCTTCTATTTCAAGTCCCGAGAGCAGTGGTCAGAGCCTTTAGGGGTAATTATCTTAGAGCAGTGCTCCATCAAGGTGGACACACCTATTGCAGAGGGTCCATATGGCTTCCATCTGGGTAAGATTTTATAACTTCTTTGATTACATTAGGTTAGCTTGCATTGCATTCTGTGAGTTCACTGGTAGCCATTTACAGCCGTAAACATAGAGCATGTTTAAACAATAAATAAGAATGTAGAACATATTAAATTAAATAAAATTAATAAACTGAAAGGAAGCATGTGCATTCTATAGAGTTAAACAAACAACAAAATGTACACTTATTTCCCTGTAATGGGCTTGGAAGAACAATGGAAAAGAAGTCCCTGTTGAGCTTGACTCAAAACTAAGTTACATATTTGTCATTCAAATAACCTTCTAGAGAATAAAATGTGTTGGAACAAAGGTACTCTTTTAACAGCAGCTTTTTTGTATCATTTATATGCCCACTTTTATCATCTTAGGTCATATAAATGGTTTTTGCCTGTAGAACAATTGCTCACACAAAGTACCGTTGTGCTACATTGGATTTCACATTGAGTTATCTTGAAGTTACATTTAGATTCACACTCTTTTTCATAATTCCAAAATCTAGGGAGGACTTAGAATAATTGGGCTGGGAGTCAAACTTGGGACATGCTACTACCAGACCTAAGAGGCAGTCTTAAGCATTTTTGAAAGCAATGAAATTGGCAACTTTGTTCCTAGATCATTAAGCAAAGCATTAAATATTTTCAGAATAAATACCTTTAAGGAAGCAAGAGAGTCTTTTATTGAGAAAATGCAGTAGTTCCTTTTTGTCTACATTTATCTCATGATTTTTATGTTTGTTATAAATATAGCTCAATTGCATTTATAGAATTTTGAGTTACAGAATATATGCATGCAAGGCAGGGTTGATATATTATTCATTCTTCTAAACAGATCTTTGCACGAGTGTCTACTGTGAAAAGGAATATCAAAGCTATGATGAATTTCAAAATTATAGAGTTATTGTTATGTATTACAATGTGACTGCATTTTGGCATGAATAAATTGGACATTTTGAGACACCAGATTCCTGAGCATTTACTTGCTTACAGTTCTTATCATCCATTTATGGAAAATGAAAATATCATGAATTTTATTATGACATATTTAATTGTTGTACATCTTCACTTATTAAAACAAAATAGAAAATGGTATGAACAGCAGAGATAGAGAGAGTGAAAGAGGAAAAAGAGTTCTGTTGCCAGGAAAGTCTATATTTAGTACCATTATTGCATGAGGTTTGTATTTATTTATGCTCAAGAAGAAATAGAATAACATGCTATATATAGCACACTCAGTCTCCCACAGAGATGTTAGTCCCATATATGCTTTGTCCATTTAATAACTTTACTTGGCTTTATGCCAGTGACACAATGGGACCATTGCTGACTGTTCAGTGTGTCAGAAAGTAGAAGCTTTGTAAGATTATTGTGTGCATTCAATCACCAAAGACTGTAGGATAATTTGTTACGGTAAGGTAAATGCAAATGTATTTGGTATATGAAGAGCTAATAAATGCCTTACTGGGTTAGATCAGTTTAAGCTAACCAAATAATGCATAGTGCTTTTATAACATCAACTTCACTAACTTGATTACTAAAAAACTTGGGCATATTTCAAGGGCAATTTGCTCTTATCCAAACTATAGATCAAGGGTCAGGGACACCTGTATTTGTGTGTTAGAGACATCTGGTGTACTGACAAACTTGTAGAATTCATTTGTCATTGGAATATAAAGCTACATTACATTTTTATGCTATCTTTTTCTGCATATATATTGTAAATTTTGAAGTGCTGTAGTAATTTTGCTTTCTGCTTTACTTCACATGAGCAAAAATGTATGGCAAATGCCAGTTTCTCTGATTATTTTATATTCCATAAATGTTACTTTATCCTCGTTTCTAAATTTCAATAATCAAGTCATTTAAATTAGTGTTCCTTTGAGTTCTTAAGCGTTTAATTCAGTTAAATATTATAACAGTAAATGTAATAAAATTACTTATTTATCCTAACATAGCTACAATATGACTTGAAAAGGAATAAAAATTTGTTTGAAATGCCCTTCATAATGAAAGATAAGGCAGGCATTGTTGTTGTTCTTCTCCTTCTTATTAACTGACCTTTGGCTTCTTTTGGGTGATTTATAGCATCCACATGGCATTACTTTGTCACATTTCACTATCTTCTTCTTCCTTTTATTTTTATTGGTAACCTTGTAATGATTCGCACGCACGCACACACATTCATGCACGCACATGCATCCACACACCCACTCACTCTCACACTCACACTCACTCACTCATTCACTCTCTCTCTCTCTCTCTTCAAAATTTTGAAAAGTTTGATGCTTTTTTGTTCCTGTGTGCCTTCACATCTATTTTACTTTGTAGAAGTACTTAAAATGCACTTATCTGAAAGATAAAGATATTATTGTGGCTATGACTTTAAAAAACTATTAAAAAAATCTGATTATTATGGTTGCAAACATTGTATAATTTTTATTTTGGTAGATTAAGCATAGTGTTTGAGACAAGAGTGGGACATCGTTTCATAAAATGCTTAAACTTCCTTATGCAATATATGCTATTTCCAATTTGCAACAGAAGAAGTAAATATGCAGGTAATTATTTTACAACAATAAGCCTTCAGGTTTTATAACAAAACACTTTTTTGGAGTTTAGAAAAATGTGTGTTTCAGTGAAATTCTAGTTAAATTTTTAGCTTTAAGGAAAAGTTAAAATTCTGCCAATAGCTTT
Organism: Hymenopus coronatus; assembly: GCA_030762935.1. NCBI lineage: Eukaryota > Metazoa > Arthropoda > Insecta > Mantodea > Hymenopodidae > Hymenopus > Hymenopus coronatus. Next base: position 102,435,790 of record CM060890.1, read on the forward strand.
AAAAGATTCAGCTATCAATTTAATATGCACATACTAAGTGCAAAATGCAGAACATGTACCTTAATGAAACATAACCTCCAAAAAATGAAAAGGAATATAGAAGCTAGCATTTCAGTCAACAAATGGCCTTGCAAATGAATTGGCAGAATTATAGTCATACATACAGTAGATAGGCAAGGCAAAAATAGACACCATGAGGACTAATGCAAAGCAATTTCAGGCACAAGAAGCAATTCACTTTTTGATCTATCAGATGTAAATAAAAAGGTACCTAAGTTAATAAAAATAAGTTAAGATTAAAAAATAGGTAACAATAGAAAGTTAACATTTAATATCAATAAATGTAATAGGTAGTAGAAACTTTGAAATTCTGTGCAAGGGATTGAGAAATTCAGCATTTAAAAAAAAGTTGCATTTTCACCTACTTTTAATACATTTCAATTTTAATTTCTTTGTAGCCTATCCAATTTAAATGGGTTTCTTTTTTTTTTAGGCCTTGTGTTGAATTAGCTGAATATGGATTGTATAATTATATACTTTGGCACCCAATGACCAATTTGTTTCAAATCTCTTTTAATATGTGATAAATAATATCCAAAATATGTTTTGTGGTGTCTTTTTTGGGGCAAAAGCTTAGTTTCACCACAATAAACATTTAGAAAGAGTAATCTGCCTCAGTAGTGCATGTGTCATGGCAATCCTATCATTAATATACTCTGGGAGTCAAGACAATTGCAAGGCAATGGATTTGAGTTTGCTGAGGTTTATTTCTCTAAAATCCAAAATATTTTCCACGGAGATAACATATACCATGTTTCCATGTTAAACTGAAATTGATTTGAGTACACATGCCATACCCAATATTGCTTGGAAATGCAGATGCATTGAATTGTTTCTTGGATAGAATCCTGTGAGAAAGTAGGATTGGATAGAAATAGTTGCATGGAAACACCTGCTACCTTTTACTCTACTCTTTGCAACACCCTGCATGTTTGTCATTTTGCTTGCTTCAATAAACTTGTCAGGAACATGTGCAATAAAACACTCAACAGAGCCATTTTCATTGTTTCTGTAATTCACATTTTTTAAAACATTTAATAACCTAAATACCTGCTTACAGCACATAGAACTATGTTTAACAGGTTCACCGATGTAAAGTGAAGTTGATCAACATAAAAGCTTGAATTATTTATTTTTGAATATTCAAAACAATCTCAATTTGTACTAAATTTAACACATGAAACATGCATTATGTTCAGATTTAATTGAACCCAAATTGATTTCATTTCCCCACGGAAATGTAGTAATTGGTTACTCAACATTATATCAGTAGTTCAATGAGCTTTCAGATGCCACTGCAGATTTCTTACAACCACATTCATTTGCCTTTTTTAATAGTTAAATTTTTCTGCACCGATAAATAATTGCTACCAACAGAAATATTCTCTTGTTCACAATATTAACAAGTAGCTGGTGCTATCAGAATGGTATGCTTTATAAAAGACAAATTTTCTTAAATGTGAAATAGTTGTATTAAAGGTACAGTTGTCAATTTTTCTTTTGGTTGAGCAATAATAATCATTAATTATTTCTCATAATCTGGACAAGGCTTGATCCACCAGCTCCCCCTTCCAAATGATTGCCCCTGGCAAGGGTAAATTGGGTTTTTGTTTTTAAATTTATGTCCAAAACTAAACTTTTATTCCAAACTTTTATCTTTACTGCCGTCATAGGACAAACAAGAACAATATTCACCAGAATTAGTGAAGCATATGTACGATACAGCCAGAAAAATTGGATCTGGCAGAACACTGTTTTTAACAACTTTGGCGAAACAACAGTACTCCCTAAGTTTGTAGGTTATTGGCAACAGAGGGTGAGAGAATCTTTAGCTATTTTGTCTGAGAAAATCAACCTAAACCAAGGTTGTAGACTTCAGCTCAGCATGGTCTGGAAACCAGCCTTAAAAATGCATCAAAGTCAGCCAAGTGACTACTTAACATAAACAGTTTTCTGTAATGTCTGTGTCTTTGACCATTAGGATTCCTAATTTGAAACTTCAGTTACCCTGAAGAGTGGAACGATGTACATTCCCACAGTATATAAGCTGGCCGCTCCAGACAACGTACCAGGCGCTACTGAGAGGCCACGGAGATGTACACGCCATTGAAGATGCTTGCCGCAGATGCAGGCGAAACATCTGGGGAACAAGGGGTGAAGCCCAGTGGACCACGGCCAACAAGCTCGGTTTTGTTTTCTATAAATGATTCTAACACCGGCCGTGAAAGCCTTTGAATATTAAAACATATACATGTTTTGAATATAATGTTGTTATTAAGTTTTAAAACTATGGAGTACCATTTCAATATTTGTTTTCAAATTTAAATATTAGTGACACATGTAGGAATTGTTGGCACTAGATCGCTAAATTGGTAGCATTATTCTTTCCATTTTCCTTTCTGTTTTGTGGAATCATACACAAGTGTTGCTTATCACATTCACCAGAAATCCAGTGCCAAAATGTCAGAACAAGAAACTAGCACTTCTAACAAAAAACTAAACATTATTTTCAAGTGATTCATGGTCAATTGAGGTTCATTGTGTTTCGAGTTTTAAGAAGGCAGTGACTGACCGTGGTGGTGGTGGTGATGATGACGACGAAGAATACAAAGTGAAGAATATGATTTCTGTGATGATGTTAAGAGTGATACTTTGATATTCCCTTTGAATAAAAAGCTGCCTAAAAGCATGTTAAACTTAATTAACAGAGTTTTGTTTTGTTTATTAACTGTTTAGTATTGTCCCCTGATATGCCTCTTATTTATCAATTATTTTATGATATATGCTGCTGCTTATAACATTATATTTAAATTCATTCTCCTTGTGTTAATGTACTGCCGATAGAATGTGCAACATTGCACTGCTACAGTGTTGGCCAAGCTCATGAACTGAGAAATGTGATAAGCATAATACACCTCACTTAAGGGACTAAATCTGTGAAGAGATGGGCTGCTATCATTAAAATCTCAATAAATGTAAAATAATTGAATGTTTTATACATGCTGTTTCAGTATTTGATGGTGGACTAAGTCAGCACCTTGCAGCATATTCAGAAGGAGAGAGAGATGCTTGGCTCCAGGCGATCCAGTTAGCAAGCTATGATTGCATGAGGTCTCAGCTTCTCGCCCTTCAACAAAGAATGGAAATGCGAAGGGGACAAGATCCCGACCTTGATGTGCACATGTGGAGGATACGTAGAGGACATACTGTTGGTAGGGAAACAGATCATCTGAACTTAATGTACTCACAGACAGTTACATCTGTGCATTAGCTGATGGTTTTACATTAAATTCCTAATTAACTTCACTTGCTCTATTAAATTTGTTCCACAAAGTAAATTTAAATTTTCACAAAACTACAACAAAACCCACTTTATCAGAAAAGCAAAATGTATCTCACAGAGGATGAAACTTAATATAGAAACTTGTTTGTTCTCTTGAATGTATTTTGTAATTAACAAAATGAATCAAAAATACTCTTTTTACTTAACTATTCCTTGATTCTTGCCTTCATTTAGTGTACATGTTAGAATCTACGAGAATCTCATACTATCACAATGTAAAAGTGTGCCGTTCAATGATCAAGGTAACTATTCATTAAATTTGATGAACTTTAAATTTTCTTACAATGCATTATGAAAAGTTACTAGTCTGTGATTGATAGTTTTTTTTATACAAAAAAAATCTAACATTGAAAGTCCTACTTTAGTAGAATAGTTTAGAGGTAAGAATTTTTTCTTCACTGTTATGGTTTCTTTCCTAACATAATCTTTTACAACTGTTGCAATGAAGGTGAAAAATTGTCCCTGTAGTTTTATTATATATTTTGTGAGATTTTATTCAATTTTAATTGAATATTTGTCTTGTAACACAACTGTTCTTTAATGTTAAGTTTAGTAAGTCTTAAAATTAAAGAATAAAATATTACCTAAAGTTTCATGGTCAATAATAACATCGGAGATGTTGTACGAAACATCTTTTGGAATGTTTCACATTTCTACAGACATTGAGGCTATACTTTAATTAATAATTTTGCCACTTGTCTTCTAAGAATAAACATATGAAAGTGAATATATGGACCTATTTGCGAATTGCGTGGCTAAAATATTTTTCAATCTAATTTTCAGATCCCTCAGAACTGCCTCTTTGTGAAATATCATTGGCATGTGATAATCTCCTTTGTGATGGACATGGACGACCGCCAAATCCTGTCCTTGTTGTACATGTGTACATTCCATCAGAAGGTGTTTGGATCAAGTATGCAAAGACTGAAGTGGTAGAGGTTTGTATTCTTGTAAATTTTGGTATAACTATTTTTCTTTACTGCACAGTTTGTAATATTGCATGCAACCTCCCTGATGCTTAAAATTTATTGTATGTTTATATATACATTTTTCACCATCTATTTTAGTCTGTAAGAATAGCTTTGCATTGAACTTTGTGAGAATTTCAAATAAAAGTGTTACCTGACAGGATTCTGTATCCAAGGAGGAACTATAATATTCTGTATTACTGTCATATAGGACATCAAAAATCCTATATTTCATTCTATGCTTACAGACTGCATTTTGAAATGTGTACATGTTCATTCAGTACATTGGTATTGTTAACTACTGGTCACATGGTCACGTCATGTTACCATGATGAGTGAAGACCTTTAATAGGCTTGTGATGATTGCATTTTTATTTGTCCTTATTGGAAGTAAAGAAATTGTTAACAATGTTCAGTTAGCACATTTAATTTGTTATCCCAATATGAGTTTGTTAAGATCACGTTTATTGAGTGTTCCTGCCTCAAATAATTATGTAGGGAAACCAATTTTAATTTTGAGCAAAAAAAGATGGAGAATTGAAAGGAGTAAATGTCTGAATTTCATTAAATGTGAAATTAAAATCACAGTGAATTATAGGCTTTCAAACTTTTTATGACTCTGAAAATCATGGTTGCCAGATGTGTTATCAATGTAAGAAAAAATTGCAAGTATGAAGTAAACAACTTCTCCATCAGAATTTGCAGTAGCATAATTGTATAGTGGAAACCTGCGTATCCAAGGTAATAAGGGTAGTTCAGATAGCAGAAAGCTTGCTTAAGATTGAATATGTAGGAAATCACAGTTTAAAGTTATACATAATCGACAAAAGTGTTGCCTTTATTGGAATATGTACATATCTATGTATTAATTAATTACATGTAGTAAAAATAGAAGTACAGTAGTGTTTACAATACTTTTTTAATCAAATTACAGTTTCATTGCAAAAAAAGTCTTCTATTGTTTGTTGTACCTCTTTCTTGCATTGTACCACAGTTTCATCCAAAATAAATCATGCAGTGTGGACTCCTCTTGTTGTTCTATGTAGCTAAGGCTATCTCAAGCATGCATAGATCTTCTTGTGAAGAACGCGTTGCATACTTTTGTCATTATCTTTGTTATCACTTTCATCACTTGTCTGTTCCAAACATTGTGATTAGCTGTTAGTTCCTGCTCCTCGTCTCCATTCAACCAATCCATGACATCCTCTTGGTTCATTGGCTCAACAATAGGAAGACTATTTGTTAGAGCTAAAAGTTCTTGAACATGATTATTAGGGTTGTAGTTTGCAGTGGTAAGCATTGATATGGCTTTACCTCTTAATTTTGTTTATAATGAAACTACTACTTGCTTATGTTTGCTATCTTAGTAACAAATCACATATCAATGGTGCACAAAACAAAGAAATGGTGTGTGAACATCAAAATACTACTCACTAAAGTAAGCAAAGCAACACTTGGTGACAAAGAAGTAAGCATGAAGATTTACAAAAAGCAATTCCTGCTGAGTTCGTCTACATGGACTTACCTGCACACTCATCTTGAGGGGTTATTTTGTTACAGTAGCACATTGTTATGAATTTCACCATTTAATTAATTAATTAATTAATTAATTAATTGCATTTATGAAATGAGTGCCTCAGTTAACATGGAACCTCGGATAAGTGGATCTCGATTAAGCAGGTTTCTAAAAATAAAGTACAGATTTCAGCATAAAGTCACCTTGGACCTTGAGTTCAAATTTTCACACAGAGTACAAACACATGCTTAATTTATGCAAATATAGGTGCTTTTTCCAAGTTGGTATTTATAACACATCTGTGGCCTTCAAAATCGGCCAGGAGGAGGTATGAGCGTCTCTTTTTGCCATTCTAGAAATTTAGCAAGTGTAATAGTTACTGTTGACTGCCTAAGATAGCATATTCAATTGTTGGCCTCTGCTGATCTGAGTTGGTGCATATAAAAGCTCTGAGTGCATTTACACTGTTGATTCAGCACTTTAACAAACTTCTGATTCAATCAGAGCTAGTTCATAACAAACTAGCAACATTGAAACATTCAAAGCTGATTATAGCAAAAATGCCATACCATGCAAGATTCTGATTCAATCAGAGTTAGTTCATAGCAAATTAGCAACATTGGAACATTCAAAACTGATTATAACATAAATGCCATACCATACAAGAAATATAAGCATCATTCTGTCATTTTGCATTTAGAGTTTTTGGAATGCACTGCCAGCCAGAAGCATTTAATGTGTGTTTAAGGTATCATGAATTGTTGAAACAAATCCACTGAAGCAACAAGCTAAATCCTTTTTGAAATTTTGAATTACTGTCTGTAGATCTAGAAGGAAATAATACATAATGTATGATTGTAATGTCTGACTTGGCCTGAACACTTCCAAACAGATGAGTTAGGTATTGTTAAAAATTATGAGCATATTTTAATAAAATTCATGTAAATTAAGATTGTTTTCCACTTCAGTTCTACATATTATGCAACTGAATGACATTTTCTTATTGTGATACCATTGTAAGTTTCTGTTTGTTATGTAACACATGATGCATAGAAAGAGATATCTGTTTAGTACATTTAAATACTTCTGTTGCTCAATCACTCATTATTTTCCCTCTCTCAACAGTTTCCATTTACAGTACAAAATATTACAAGCTATAGGAACTTTTTACACAAAATTATTAATATTTATTTTTATTCCATTTCCTGGCTCATTTAGAATTATTTTTAAGCTTTGTTTTAAATTTCATACCTCATTTCAATAAGAACGTGCAAACATTAAAAATATTTGTGTTTTTTAGTGTCTACATATCTTGGCATGTAATTTAAAAATCTACATTATTTTATTGAAAGAATTAAGCATGACTATTCTGGTTTTATATTTGTTACAGAGGAGTAGTAATCCTAGCTTCCTAAACACTGTCACTTTCCGAGGAAGTGATGGACTGGGTGCTGATACACGAGTACGTTTAACAGCATATGATGTGCGTGAGCATGTATCCCAAACAGCAACACCAATTGGATCATCTGTAGTAACTCTGGGTGCTGTCCAAGAGACAGATAGACTTCGAATTCCCTTACTGTCTCCTGCAGGCACCACAGTGGGCTTCCTTACCCTAACTGTATGGAATCTTGAACCTGAGGATAAAGGAGGAAGCACAGAATCAACACCATGTAGAAGTGCTCCAGATCAGGATGTAGCAGTGGTAATTGTGATACTATTATGCAGCTCTGGAATTTTAATGGGGGAAGTAGTTAAATACCTTCTGTGTACTTAGTAATATGTAAAAATTCTCAGTATGGCCTTCTTTTGAAGGAAAGTATGCATATTCCGTCCTGTCTAATGTTTATTTTCATGTAAAGAACCTCATACCTTGAAAGAGAAGATCCTGAGCAAAAGCATCTGCCATTTCACTTCCACAATGTCCTGCTTCTCTTTCATGATGCTATCTATGGCAGTGGACCAATCACTGTTGCCATGGACACTTAAGTGACAGATAAATCATTCTAAAAATTCACCTGATTACACAAAACATGACCAGGATGTCTATTATGCCAATGGCATCACATAATGCTAACTTTAAGTGATACTGAATGGTGGTCCAGTGAATGTTTGCATTTTGTGTTGTTTGTGAGAGGAATTACACATGTTGAATCATAAATTTGCCTAACTGGTCTTCTTTCACATTTTGCTGTCATTATGACTAATATCTATCAGGAGCAGTTGAACATTAAAGTCAGAGAGATGCATAGTGATCCTTGATAGTTGCCTTACGTCATGGCCACTCCGACACTGTTGCCACTTCGTCCTGCCCATAGCTACAGCACCAAACCTCTCAGTCGCTTGGCAGGGGCTTTTCTTCTAAATCATCTTCAACTTCATCTTCATCATTGCTTCTAAATTCAAAGTCTAATCATTGTCTTTCTCATTATCATTGCTTATATTTACAATTACACTAGGATTACTTGGCTCCAAATGAAGGAATCTTGCATTGAGGAATCTTGCAACAAGGATGACATCATTGCTTACGTAGCATGAATCTATTGGCAGAGAGGCAGGCACACCTCTTATCAGCTGAGACAGCACGCTATGGATCTCCCTGAATTCTCTCTCTTTCCTGATCCCAACCTAATTCTATTACATAAAACTAAGGATAAATTTGGGTATTGGGAACTTAAAGTACTTACAACATTTTTAAGTCGCCATTTTGTCATCTCAAAATAATTTGAGATCACCTTGTGGTTTACCGGGAAACATGCAAGTCAGTTGAGAAATTCAATGCTATGCCAGCATGTTACCATGATAGCTCAGAGGAAGAGTAACTGGCCAGAGACCAGGAGATCCATGGTTCAAATCATGGCTATGGTATTGAATTTTCAGTCTTTTTTTTTTTTTTTTTTTGGTAATGTTTAATGCTCGCTTAAACTACTTAAGGCACCACAGCCGGTGACACTGATGATACATGAATGAAGATGGAGCACCGATGGAATGCGATGGTGGGGGAAACCTGAGAACCCGGAGAAAACCCATCCCCGTGCTGCTTTGTCCACCACAAATCTCACATGCGGTTGCTTGGGATTGAACCTGGGCCGTCTAGGTGAGAGGCTAGTGGTATAACAACTTGGCCATGGCACAGCCACGTCTGACTCTACCTATCCAACAAAAATAAATTTCTTCCATGCAGTCTTATTACCTACTTCATATTATTGCCATCATCATCAGTGACATTGTTTTTCTTAACCTCTTGCCTTACTGTAGTATAAATGCTTTGCATGAGTATAATTCAGGGATTGGTCTTTCTTGCCACTGCATACGACATTCATTGTCGTTTCTGTGGCTGTTTCACCTCCTCAACAAACTGTGCTGCTTATTTGTGGCAGAATCCTTTGCAAGAGTGCAATTTTTGGAGTGTTAAGTCTCGAATAGGATTTTCTTCCTCGTGAATACCTTGCTGTTTGTAATAGGGTATGTAATGTATTGTTGCAGTATTCTTTTGCTAAAGTTTTCTGAATTATCAATGAAAAGAAAAATTAATAGTAAGTTTTTTGGACTGGAAAAATGCCCATGTTTAATTACATGTACAGTTGACATGTTATAACTAGTATGTTCCTCCCTATAATGTACCAGGTTGTAAAATGAAAGGAGTTTAAAACAGTAGTAGGTCTTACTAAGACCACCCATTGCTGCATCCTCATTATACTTCTGTAAAATATACAGAACAATGTATTAATTTTATTGAACATAATTTCAAAGTTTTATTTCACAAACATCTGCATGACTAAGGAAGTAAATCTTTAGGTCATCATTACACTATAAAACATCTGTATCAATGATCTGTTATACAATATCTTTTATAAAATATTTTACAGTCTAATTGTACTTTTATAAAAGCTTTCTGTGATAAAGGTTCAAGATAAAATGTAAGGATAGCTTTATAAAACATTATGGACTATTGAAGCAACATGGCAGAAAATATATATGACTTGACTGTTCAGCAAATGTTAATTTACAACCATAAAGCTAATGGATTCCTCTACAATGCAATGCATATGGATTACAAAAACAAAAACAAAACAAAAAAAAAGACAAAAGACATATAAATAAATTGCAGGAGCAATATGTGCTGCCAGGAAGGCTGCAGAGCATTGGATATCAAGAAGGGTCTGAAAGGATTGCAAAACCTGTATTTGTCAGAGAAAATGAAGATCAGAGTACTTCAGATTATGGTACTAACTCTATTGTACATAGCTTCAATGGTTGTATTGAAATAAGTTCTTTCATTTCATAACTGCACATTAAACCATATGTTGGAAACTGTTAAACATCTAACAGCATACTCTTAGAAACAAAATAATCTTGTGACACCACTTCACTTATCTTCTTAAATATAATCAGAAACGAAGAACATGTTTCGATGCATCCAAAAAGGAGTGCAAAACTTGTTCATTTTTTAATATATTTAAGTAAATAAGTGAAGTAATGTCCCAAAGTTATTGTATGTCTATGATTATTTAGGCTGCTTCACTGTTACTAGCTTTAGTGTTTACGTATTATTATTTAATAGCATCTTTCTCCGGATTGTCCTTTTAAATATTTATCAAGAATATCTCACATGCTAGGTAACTTCTCATAAATTCACTGTGGAAATTGGCATTAGTTTTTTCTTTTTTTTTTTACATAGGTTTTTATGCACAGCTTATTTTGGTTCTTGATACTGTTGCTCAGTTATGACCAAACATTTTCTGTAGTCTAATAGTATACTGATGCCACAGCTGAATGTTTTATAAAAGTTAGGTTAGTAATATTTTACTATAAGGTTTGGCAAAAAAACTTTGGCATAGATATTTTACAACGTAATGCTGGCCTTAGCCAATAATAGGTAAATCACATGTGAGCAGCACTCCATTTTCTCAAACATTAGAAAATGATTTTTTTGTTGTAGGTTTATTCACATCGTAGATCACAGTCATTGCCTCCAAGACTAGGAACAAAGTTAAAGCTTCCTCATCAGGGTCAGCTGCGTCTACTATTTGCAAACCCATATGTGCATACATATAGATTCCATTCAGGCCTTGGAGGTGATGTATATGTGCATGAAGTGATGGCAGAGAGCAGATTGTGTTTCCTGTTCCCACAGCAGCTGTTGTAAGTTAATATTTCTGATGAACCAAATAAGACATAAGCATGCAGTAATTTTGTTAATTTTTGGGATTCAGGCTTCATAGTACAGAAGGAAAGTGAGAAAATTAATGAGAGATTTGTTTGATGGAGCACTGTTATTGTCAATTTTTATAGCTCTATTATTTATCAGAAAATATGGAGAATATCAAGAAATAAAACAAAATGTACTAGAAATATTGCAGTAGTGTCTGAAACAATGAAAATTAGTAAAAAGCCTATGAAACTAAATAAATCAATTTGTTAAAATTGGCTTCTCTTTTATGTATAACATTTTGAAAAAAAAAAAACTATTTAAACTGCAGTGTTTAACATTCACTTGTTAAATAAATACAACTAAAATATATATAGAATAAATTCTTACTAATTTCAACCTATGTGAAAGTAACTGATGAATTACAGACAATTCTGTTTACATTTTCCTTTAAATTATATCATCCACTTCTGATCAAAATTAGTGGTAAATCTTCAAACAACTTATTAACACTTTCTATGGAATAAATGCTTTGAGTAGCCCACAAAAGAGCATATTTATCACATTGAAGTGAGGCATCTTTTAAGGAAACAAAGTAAAGATATTCAGCAATTTCTCTCCATCCCAAACAACACTTTGAATTAAAATGTTTTTACCTTATATTTTTTTAAACAATTTTTTGGTTTAATTTTATTTATTTGCATATTTCATTTTGTAGTCGAAAGAATTCAGGTAAACTGAAGTATTTCCCTCCACTTATCTTGGGTCTGAACATATCTGATTTAAGTCATGGGAGAATGATAATCAAATAATGCCTATTGCATTTTCTTTACTACCATGACATTTTTGTATTAACTTACAAACATTGTGTTGGTAGAGCTCTGTGGATTCACGAAGAGAAAGAACTGCTGCAGGAAGTGGCTGGAATGGGGGAACTTCGGGAACCTTGGCACACTAGACAAGTGGAGCTGTTGGATAGACATCTGCATCTTCTTCATCTCTATTCTCAGGCAAAAGAAAATTTAGAAGCACATAAAGGTAATAAATGTAAAAAGAAGCTAGTAACAGTGAAGAATAACACAAATATTAATATAAAAATAATAGTTGCAACAAATCTTCACTTATCTTTTGGAATCCTTGCCTGGACTAGTTTCGCAACGATTTCATTGCATTATCAACATATCCTTTTGGTCTCTTTTTTGATGTTGTTTATTTACACTGTTATGGTTACTGCTACTAGGTGGATTGTGTACTAATGCATTGCTAACTATTGGAATCAAAACAAATTTGGTAAGAGTGTCAATTGGAGGTATATCAAAATTCATTGCATGATTTCTATACTTTAATATAAATATTTTCTCCCAAACCATTAAATCTATGGGCCCATTTAAGTATTTTAATAATTTAACATCTGGATTTATTTCATGATTAAATTTCCAAAAATGTTCTGCTACAGCTGATTTATCAATTTGTTTGTATTTAATATTCCTAAAGTGTTCTTTTACTCTGGTTTCCAAATGACGTTTAGTCTTACCAATATAAACAAGGTCACAATTTAAACAGTTTAATTGATAAATGCCAGATTTTTTATTTTTTGAAATTTCATCCTTTTTAGAAAAGCCTAACAAATTTTTTATACTGTATTTATTTTGAGGAACCAATATTATGCCATGCTCTTTGAAAATATTTGTGAATTTTTTATTTGCCCAAGGGTGATAAGTAAATTTTTTAAAAATGTAATTATCTTTTATTTTCTTAAGCGTAGAAATATCTTTAATAGCTTTTTGATATTTAAACTTCTCAATTTTTTTATTTATAAAATCAGTATTAAAACCATTAATTAAAGCAGTGTTAATAATGTGTTTATATTCTTTATAGAATTCATCTTTATTAAGGGGTAAATTAATTAACCTATAAATTAAACTGTTAAAAACAGCAAATTTATGTGAAAAAGGGTTAAAGCCATTATTTTTTATATAATTATCAGTGTGGGTTTGCTTTCTGTATATTCCAAAATTCAATTTATTGTCTTTTTTTATTATTTTTAAATCCAGGAAAGGGAGATAGCCATCACTTTCAGTTTCTAATGTGAATTTTATAGCCTTATCTTGTAAATTTAAAAGTTTTAAAGCATCATTTACATGTTTATCAGGAACAATAGCAAATATATCATCTACATATCTACACCAAGTTTTAAAAATTAGAGGGAGTGCTTTAGTGACCTGTATTTCAAAATAGCTCATGAAAAGATCAGCAAGAAAAGGTGAAAGTGGACTACCCATTGCTAAACCAGAAGTTTGTTGATTGAATTTGTCATTAAAGCTGAAAAAATTTTGATCCAAACAAAGATTAGTAAGGATAACAAAATCATTTATTAAATTTTCATTCAGTTCTATAGAACTTAACCATTTTTTTAAAAATGTCAAAAGTTTTTCTCTAGGAATGCTTGGAAACAAAGCAGTTACATCAAAAGAAACAAGTTTATCATTAGTAGATAATGTAATATTGCTGATCCTTTCAACTAGCTCAAAAGAATTTTTAATACTTAAACTCTCAAATTTTTCAAAATTAGTGAATGTTTTATTTAACCATTTAGCTAGACTGTAAGTAGGTGAATTTATGCAATTTACAATAGGTCTCATTTTATTTCCAGGTTTATGAATTTTGGGAAGAGCATATATTCTGGGTAAAATTGGATTACTGATTTTTATAATTTGCTTTTCTTTATTTGTAATACTTTTAATTTCATTAAGGGTCTTATTATAAATTGAAATGCAGGATTTTAAAGAGTTAATATCAATGCTTTTGTAATCTTCACCTTGAAGTAAGAGTTCCATTCTGTTAATGTAATCAATTTTATTTAAAATTACAATGCTGTTACCTTTATCAGCTTTAGTATAGATTACATCTTTTTCTTTTAATGATTTAATAATTTGTTTATTGTGATTTACTTTAGGGTGATTTTTATTCAAATTCTGTAATATTTTACTACATTTTTCTTTAACCAATAATTTATTATTTTCATTTAAATCCTGACTGGCAATTTCTATATCTGCTACATAATCATCTATATTTTTTGAAAAATCTACACAGGTTTTTAAACCTTTATTCAAAAAATTAATTTCCTTCTCATTGAAATTACAATTTGAAAGGTTAATTACATTATCTTTAGGGTTATTCCCTTTAGTTGGTTTCAATTTATTTTGTTTTAAGCATAATTTATTTAACTTATTTTTCATAAAGGTAAACTGATTGATACTAAAAAGTATGAGGTAATACTTACGGTGGAACTTTAGGTTGTGTTTTAATTGACCCTTTTATTGAGCATGATTTTGATTTAATGGTGTAATTAAACCAGGAAGTGATTAGAATTTAAAAACTATGTAGCTAATTAATTTAAATACAATTACAACTGGATGTATTTAGATAAAATACTGTTGAAACTACTACTACTGTATTCCTGCTTACTATTAAATGTGACTGACTGAATTGATGATGGTACTAAAATCTTCATGTTTGCTCTTTTAATAATCTAATTCTGTAAATGCTTTTTCATTGTGATTATTTCTAAGGAGTCATGGACAGTAGCATAGCCAGAAAAATTGCATTAAGGATGGGGTAATTATGAATAGGGATCCATTTTTAAACAATTTATATAAAATCAAATAATAAACATTAATTAAATCTGAGTTAAAATTAAAAAAAAATGATTTTTTATTCATAGATTAAGATATTAAGAATTAAAATTAGATTTTGCTATTACTTAATACATTTTTTTAGCAGGGGAAGTTCCGTTCCCCACAGCTATGCTTCTAGTCTTGGGCTTTCTCTGCTAATATCTATATTTACCCTAATTTATATTAATGTAATTTTTGTTTTGTTTTTCCCTGCTTATTTAACCCTGTTTTAAGTAATAACATTGATGGATTAGTACATGTAGGTACTTGACATATGATGATAAATAAGTACAGGGAACATTTTATTTTACTTTTTGGCACCTTTGGGTTTTTTTTTTTTAATGGTTTTTGGTCTATGTTACATTGTTTGCTGCGTGATTATAGCATCAGTGTTACCAGCAGAATACAGAATGAATGTGTTCTCTAGTCAGGAGATGTTCTGATGCCTTAGGCTGTGAATTATTAAGTTTTAGTTTCAAATCTATTGTTTGCTATGCTGTACAAACAAAGTGATAAAAATCAAAGCAAATGAGTTAGCATGTACACTTGTGTTCGTTTTATGGAACAAATGTTTATTTCTGTTATTGTGTAATCCTGCCTTGCAGAAAACAATCACTTTTATTGTACTTTTTGTAAATATGCAAGAAATATAACAGGATTCACGTATTTAGTAAGTTTTTTGTTTAATTGCTTATTAAATTTATTGTTTATATTAAATAAGAATGATTATTCATAATTTTTATTTGTCAGCCCAACCCACTTCCATTGTAATGGTTAATCATGGTTCTATTGCATTAGGAAGGTGCTGGTTGCAAATAAGGTCCAGTTATAGTATAATTCCATTTATGAAGGTATTTCGGGAGCTCTTGATTCACAACTCATATTATGCAGACAGTGACATTAGTTGTATAGTTGCTTTCCTGCTTGGTTATCTTGATAGACTGTCTTAACAATGTTCTTGTATCTTAAGTTTTATTGCTTTTGCTTTATGAATTACATTGTGTTATGTTATAGAATATTTAATCTGGCAATTGCTATGCAATTGAGGAATATCATGAAAATCTCCCATTCAAAATAAGAACTATAGCTTTCCTGGCGACGTGTTAATTCAAAATCTTCTCGGGCTTCTAGCCAGGTAATAACTTGGCTTGACACCAACGTTTCGAAGAAGTGCATCTTCCTCGTCTTCAGGGTGAACTGATCAGATACACTTCTTCGAAACGTTGGTGTCAAGCCAAGTTATTACCTGGCTAGAAGCCCGAGAAGATTTTGAATCTCCCATTCAGATTGGCTGGTACAGAGAATTTCAACCTATATGGGAGTAACTATGAATTGCAGAAAAAGCCTATTTATGTTTTCCTCCAAATTATATCATTCTCTTCTGGTCATGGCTAGAGTTAAATCTACAAACAATTTATTTTCAAACTTTGCTGAAATACATGCTTTGAGGCCCCCACAAAAAAACTTATCACATTGAAGTGAGGCATCTTTTAAAGAAACAATATAGAGATATTCAGCAATTTCTCTCTATCCCAAACAACCGTTAGGATTAAAACATGTGTGTTACCTTATTTTTTTTTTTTTAAAGTTTTGATTTAAATACATTTATATTTGCATATTCCATTATGTGGTAGAAGGAATTTGGGCAAAGACTGAGATTTTATTTCCCCCCCCCCCTGATTCTGGATCTGATTAAAGGCACAGGAAATGATAATAAAAATAATGCCTATTGTGTTTATTGTACTACCATGAAAGTTTTGTATAACTTGCAAACATTGTGTTGGTTTAAGAAGAGAGAAGAAACTGCTACTTGACATTCAGATACTACCAACTGAATGATGTCACTCAACTTATAGTAGTCATAGTTTCAGTGACATAGTACCATCTGCCTGTAATCACTTTAGAAATACTAGTAATTAATTAAGTACAATTGATTACATATGATATATATCTTTATAGGAAGTTTCTTCAAGCCAAGCTCTCGCAAGAATGACAGAACCCTAGAGTTTGCACCAGTGAACCTCCATCTCCAACGAATGTGGGTACAGAATGACACGCTGAGAAAAAGTGGTTTCTATGATATAGTAACTGTAGGAGCATTTACAGCACATTCACACAAATCCAAAAATGGTGGCCTAATAAAGTAAGTTAACCCTTGTGTTACAATAAGAATTGCTTTTGGATATGTTTTAACTTGAATAGTATTTAAATTTTTACTTTCTCTAGCCCCATACGTACAATGCAGAGGAGTATTACACCCAAAAATTTGATGTCGAGATTTCACCGGAAATACATGTTTTAGGACCCCCTGAGTCTAAAAAAAACATTTTGAGAAACAGGTCTGTGTATGCGCATGAGCATTCACATGTGGGTGGGTGTGGGGGTGGGTGAGTGCTTGCATGCATGCAGACAGCATAGCTCAAAAACGAAAAGACGGTTAAATACAAACTTGGTATTTTAAGTTTGGTATCTTCCAAGGATGCGACACAAAGATTTTCAAGAAAATTCCCCCACCCCTAACTACCCTTTACATGGACAAATTTTCAAAAATTTTGTTTTTCTTAAAAATGGTTCTAATGATTTTGATTAAAATATCACATATTAAAGCCATTTCTATCACAAATAAAATGTATATCTTTAATTTTCTGGGAATAGCTTCTAAAGACCTGTTTATTCTGGATGAATTTTGTTTAATTTAGAATAACTAGTAAGAGATAGAAAACAACTTACTATACAAAAATGTAGATCTTCATTAAAATACACAAGTTATGTAATATACATTATTTTCATGGAACTTACCCAGTGGCGGCTCGTGGATTAAAAATTTAGGTGTTCACAAAATCAGCAATTTACCACCGCCGCAGCCGCTGCCACTACTGCTACCGCCTTCACCGCAACATCAAATCTAGTAATATTAGAAACAATGATAGTGCCTAATAACAAGAATTATAAATTTGTTACACAAATCGTCACCCACCCAGTATTGTAAAGATGTTGAACTTCTTAGACTCCGAGAGTTAACAGCAATATGAGGTGATGAAGGGGTGAACTCCTTTGATGCAGTTCATGTGAAGAATGGTATTTACAGTGAATAATATTTACATTGTTTAAATTACGCAATTAACATCAAATTTATTTGTACAGAAATTCCACGCGCCGGTTTTTCAAATGTGCAAACTTTTCTATCACTCAGTAATTAAAGCATTTTATGCTGTTGATCAGTTTCTTCTCAATAGCAAGCATTGCCAGTGCTGAAAGTCGGTCTTTACCCATCGTCCTCCTAGTAACGGTTTTAATTCTTTTTATTGTGGGAAAGCATATTTCTGGTTCTGATGTAGTCATGGTCGTAATGATAACAATCTACAGTAGCTCAGTTAGTTGCAGAAAAGTTCCTTCGTTGAAGTTGTTTTCTGTTTTGAACTGCTTAACTTTCTCTTAAGCTTAACTCTCGCATGAAATGCGAATTACTAAGAAAATATAATGCCTCTCACAAAGACTGCAGTTGCACTCCCGGCTATTTTCAAATAAATCTCAAAGATAGCAGCACCTCCCGCTGATAAACAGAACCCTGGAGGTGTTAATGTGCACAGCCGCACTGTGCTCATTTCTGGCTGTAAAATTCCGAGCTGCTTTGTTATCCGCGTAAGCGCAGAGCTGCTAAACGTTGGTTATACGCTACCACACGAGGCCTGTGCTACAAGCGTTGTAGTCATATACTCAGGTTCTCGGCTGTCTTCAATCTGAAGAGCAGAGTGCAGTATATTTAAACATGTGGCACCGGATAGCGCATTTTATTAAATGTTTCCTGAAAGAGAAAAAGGAGATCCACTAAGAAATTTTGGAGGTTCACGTGCTCTTGTACTCCTACACAGCAGCCGCCGCTGAACTTACCGTTTTAGAAGCATTCCTTGTTATTAGTTTCAGTCGTGAAGTACTTATATTTTTCACAGACAGGAGTGTTCGTTTTTCTTTTATTCTTTACCTGGCCAAGCAAATAGGCGATTTGCAATAACAATTGCATAACGACAGCTTTTAAAACATTTGACTATCACTTTAGCCTAGTGCATTACCTTAGTTCCAGTCTACTTATAAGGAACTAAGAAACAAACTTCTGCTAATGTTTATCTCGATTAGCATGGTGTTGAAAGAAGAATTACCTTTTATAATACGTTTGTTTGTAGAGTAAGTCATGTGAGTGTAACACATCAGAGTTTTATTTTCAATGTTGCAGATTGCTGCAACAGCTTAAAGAATCACCATCGAAAACTACTTCAACCTTACAGGGACCCAGTAAGATAACAATGGCACATGATGCTATACAGGTAACACAGGAATGTTTTGTGCACATTAAAGAATAATACTGTTAATAATTCAGTTGCTTTAGTGTTTATGTTTGCAATTATTCTGTATTTTAGTTTTCTAAATTACATGTATAAGAAGCACTGAAATTGACCTTGAGCTTATTTATAGGCTATCAAACAACTCCGCCGAGAGGTGGTGGATGGAATGCGAGCTCTTATGAAGTTAGCAAAGGACAAACAAACAGCAGGAATGCTTCCCATTTGTGAGGACATGATATCAAAGGTATTGTAAATAATATTATTTACTGAATATTGTTTAGTGAATGCAAATATTAAAATGATACATATAAAATCTGCTGCTGTTATTCTGTAGATGCTTAGTAATTTGGGAGAAAGGCAAAGAAAATAATATATACAATAAAACTTTATTATATGTCACATTTTCACACTTCTACATGTTTCACACTTCTACATCTTTTTTTTTTTTTTGGTGAGGTCTCAGCAGAATTCCTATAATTACTTGAAATGATAAGGATTTTGAACCAGTGATGTATACTTGATAATGGAAGCAACAGGACTTCCGAAACTTGTTCTTAATACTAGAGCAATGTAAGTGACTTAGTATGGCTTCCTTCAGAAATGAAGTAAAGCTGGTGGTCCCATGTAATGCTTATTTACATGTAAAAGAACCCCTTATGCTGAAAGAAGATTTCTGGGCTAATTCTGCCATTTTGCATCTACAAGTTGTGATTTCAGAGTGCCATCTGTGGATGACGAGCCAATCCTTTGCCACAACGACACATAGCGGCAAACTCAGAAACTAGCAATTCAAATCCGATTGAGGAAACATCATAATGATGCCCTATGTTCCACTTAGGAGCTACAGGAATTAACTATGTGATGGAAAGTGTTACAATCAACTCAAAAAAAAACAAAAAAAAGAACACAATTTTATTTCATTAAATGTTTTTCACTTATGTTGTTTTTGTACTTATTCAATCAAATATGAAGTCCTTACAAGAGCAGAGCATTGTTTATACATTTAGGGCTGGTTTCACAGTTTAAGCTTAAGTCAAAGCATTAAATGAACAATTGAACAATTTCAAAGAACTGAGAATTGCATGTAATTTCCCATCATTTATGATGCTACTGCTCCTGATATATGCTTTTGTTGCTTATCCAGCAATATTAACTTAAAACGATGGAAAAAAATTGCAACATGAGTGGATATGAAACAACTCTGACAACACTGCATAGTATAGATTTTGAGATACTGGAAAAATAACAAGCAAGGCATTATTACTGAAATATAAAGCATTATGTAGCAGATGTGATAGTAAGAATATGACAAAATCTCCCATAAAATTATGAAGTATAGATTTCAAATTAAGTTTTGCTTAGCAGTTGGTTTTGGTTTAATTTCTCTGAAATCTTTAAGTATGTTGTGACTAGCATTGTGGAAATAATACAGAGTTATGGGTCTATCTTACTGCACTTTGCATGCAACTTTTACTTTTGTTTGAACTGAGACCCCAGTAATCCTTGGAGGTGTAAGAGGAGGGTAATTCAAGAAAGGAAGAGAAAAGGAGAATATGAAGTTTTATCTGATAGAAAGATTATTATACACCGAGTATAACATTTGGGAATAAGGGAAATGTGTTACATACAATCCATATATACTTTGTTCTTGTGATAGCAGATTTAGGTACTTTAAAATACACCAGGACATCAAATGGAACAGCCATGCCAACCTGTCAAGCTGAGCATGTACACTGTAAAGGACTTTTTATAGGTTAAAAAAGAAAGTAGGGGCAAATAATCAGTACCAAAGAGTATAGCATTGCACAGCTAGCTTTGAAAAATCTTGCATCTCTACAAGTAGAAAAAGAAATGAAGAAAGAACTACTGCTGCATAACCCTTGACTGTGGAAACAGTATTTGCAATAAGGCTGTACAATTTTCCCAATGTTGGTTGTCACAAGGAATTTCCTTAAGCCCTTGTCATCTTTTTGAATAGGGCTTGTAATATAATCAAAGTTTCCTAAAACTTATTTAATACTTGAACTTTAAAGCTTAGTTTCATTTGTTTGAAATACACAATTTTTTTACTAATTATGGTGAAAATTAGTAACAAAGATGTGAATTTAGAGAATTTGGGGTCAAATTTTACAATACTACACTTATTAAGTTTATGAAATACATGCTTTAGGAGCTGATTTTTCCAGGCAGCATTTCAAAATTGAAATTTTCTACTTATTTTTCCAGATGTGTATTAAATTTCCCAGAAATTTCTGCTTTTCCAGTTATGTTACTTAGAGTCAAGAACCTCCCAAACACAACAGGAAAAATGGAACTTTCAGCATATGAAAATATAAACATCTGGAGAAACAATGAACAAATTTTCAATTTTCATGCCATATTAGGCAACATCTTCAGGTTAATCTGACCAGCACTAGACAAAAACACAATTCCTATACAGAGGAACATTGGCAGTTGACCCAATACTGATGATAGGAGCAATTAGCTCCAGAAGCATGTTTGCATAAATTATAAATAAGTACTATAATGTTGCAAATCTTGATTATACTTAATTTTATTTTAGATTTCTCTCAAGCTGTCATAATTTTACTGTCTTTCTTTCCAATAAAAATCTCAATGCTTAGTTGTTTCAAATAATTATTAATCTCCTAAATCATGACTGATTTTTAATACTCTGCCTTTGGTACATTTAGTATTCTTTCAATTGATCATAAACAAACATGTACCATGTTATGAATATTTTCTTTTTTATTAGAAACATGTTCTTAGAATGGTTATTTTTTTTCATTTAGCTCTTCCTTTCCAGTGAAGTGAATCCTTATTAGTGAAATACATTGTATATGCCTTATTTTTTCAGACTAGAATTCTCCTTAGTTTATGGGATCCTGGATTGGTTGAAGAGGCACTGTCCTTTGTAGAAGAACATAAAGTAGCACAACCTGTATTACCAGAAGAGGATGGGTTGTGTAGCCTGGAACTCCGGCATCAGCAGACTCTCTCTCCCTACCGTCGTATAACCCAACAACTTAACTTTGACCTCAAGTCCCCAGACCTTGACGATCTAGTTACTCCAGACAGTCCCAGGTGCACTCGCGCTTTCTGGAATCTTCCTTCTAATGGTAAGGATGTGGATACAGCCTCCATCACAGCACTTAACAACTATAGTGGTTCTAAGGACTCACCTACAGGAAGTGAAACTCAGTTTGAAATCTTTCCAGGAGTAAATGATGAATCTAAGGAAGGTGCAAGTGATAATTCTGATGAGGAAGAAAGTAAGAAGCAAAATGAAACAAACAAAAGGATAGCTGAAGAAGGAGAAGAATTGTGTTATAATGAAATATCAGATGGAGAGGACAAATCGGGCACAGGTATGACCAATGGTTTTGACTGTGACCTAGGTAGAAGATTCCTGGATACTCAGGCTATGTGTAGCTCTCCATCAGCAAACTACTATAAACCTACAGATGAACCTGAGCCATGGGACTTGACACAGCTAAACATCGAAGCCAGTGTAATGTGTCTTGTTAGCAAGGTAAAGTTCCTGTGTGGGCGATGTGGTAGTCCTGCTGTGAGACTGAGGTCCTCGCAGCGTGGGATGGGTCGATCACGTAGCTTTCGAGGAGGCCTCTCTTCAGCACAGCAGGGAACAGGGGAAGATTCTGGTAAAGAGGCAGTTGTAACTGTGCAACCAACAAGTACCAATGGATCTTGTAATGTTACCAACTCAGACGAGGCACCAGATAGAAATTCCAAAGAGGTACCTAAAGATGAGCCACCTCTCTCGGCCAACATGAGCAGTGATGATGTGTTAAATAGGACAGTGGATACAGTTCAGAAAGCAGTGAATGGTGCAGTTGTGGCTGCTGGAAGAAATGGATCTACTGTGGCAGTTCGCAACAAGTTCACTGAGGGTCTGGACTTTGCTTCCATTGTGGACTGGACATGTGAATTACGGCCCAGCATGCGGAAACTTCGACAAGCCATGGATGGCCTACTCAAGACAGCACGTCTTACACACAGTGTGTTCAGAGTGCAGGAAGATGGACGCTCCGCCCAGCGTGCATGTAATGTGCGCTATCGACGGGATGTTTGCTTCTCTCAAGCTGTAAGTGGAATTGATTTACTTTTAGTTTATTTTGTTTTACTTATCTTTTAGTTGAATTGAGGTGTGTGAACCATGTGCTGGACTCATAACCAGTAAGAAAGCAGATAATAGGACAAAGATATTTTAAATAAATACTGCTATATGTAATTAATTTGACAAGGAAATGCTATTATAATTTTATTTTAAAGCAAATTTTTTATTACCTTCATTGTTTAGAATTATATATAGGAAAATAATGCTTTTGACCCAAAAATTGAATAGTACGATTTTACTGGAAATACACATTTCGAACTAAAATTCATAAAAATGATAACTTTCTTGTCAAGATACAGATTTTTAAGGAATTACTCACCCAACAAGCCTCTGCATATTTTATTTTCCAACAAATGACATTACTGAAATTGAATTTTCTGTAAATATTCTCTCTATACTTGTTGATTTTCATATAACTGCAAAATCTTTGACAGAAAAATGTTTGCTACAGGAAAAATCCTTGTTAAAATATACATTTTATATCACATAGGATTGTTTGCAGCATTAACTTCTGAAATATTTGCTACTATTAATTTGAATTTATTCACTTTTTAAGCAGCACATTTTGCATGATAGGATTGTATTGTTCTTTTACTTCTCACAAGTGTTTGTAATGTCATGTGTATGTAGCTATTGCCAACAATCAGCAGAAAAAAGGCAGTTTTTCCTTCTTTCTTTCTTTCTTTCTGGTAAAAGTATTGACTGAATTTTGGTCCATATAAATTCTTGCTTGTGACATCTTGTTAAAATAGTACTATATATGGTGATGATAACAGTAATAATAATGTAATTTGAAATAATCTAAAAAAAAAGATTAAATGCTATGGCAAACTCAAATCATGGATCTTTAACTGCCATTGCTCTTAACTCTTGGGCTAGCATGGCAAGATGTCTTTATTTGCATTAAATCTTGTCATCCAATTAAAGTAATTTTGTAAATATAAATACTAGCTCAAAGATGAGTTGCAATGATGCAAGTGCTTTTAATTCTACTCCTGAGTGTTAATCACGTAAGGGTTAATTTATACGAAAATTTGTTATTTTATGGTAACTGGATTGAAAAGTTGAATCAATGAAACAGCCAGGATGAAAAAAATGAAATTTGGCTGTCAGTGCTGATGCATTCATGTTTATTCCAGATTCCATTCTGCTAAAAGGAAAATGGAAAATCTAATACAAAACATACGCAAAATTTCTTTGATACAGCTTACAGCTCCTTTAAGCTTACTCTGACATAAATTTTTAAAATGAGCATTCAATTATGAATTATTTCAATTTAATACTTCTTGTGTTATTGTTTAGGTGTCACAGCCTTTTTAATTTATGAAACTAATAAATACCTAAATAAATGTATGCAAGCATAATAAAGTAGATTTTATAAGCATTCTTACAGTGGGAAGCAGTATTTTCTTTTTGGCTGATCCTTAATTGAACTCTCTACTCCTTAGCAATTTATATATAAAAATGTATAAATCAAAATAGAATAATAAATAACAAAAAGTTATTAGTATTAAAAATTTTAAAATGAAGTAACTACAATTCTTCAGGAATATATTAATGATTTTATAATAACTTTTATAAATTCTAATAATATAGCAATTACACCCTGTAAGTAAATTCAAACACAGTGCGTTCCTCCTCCGTTTTAATCATCGAATATAGACATTTTTTATGTTTTATTCATGTTATGAAGTTATTTTATGCTTGTAGTGGAAGTTTTAAATAGTTTGGAGGCTAGGTACCCTAAGTGATGAGTATTGTCAGTGCTAGGAACACAACTCATCAATAAATTGTAGCAGTTTAAGATACCTAACTGTAAATAATCTAATAATGTATGTAATCCTTATTTTTAAAATGAACCTAGCAACACACTATAAGCAAATTTAGACATAGCTGCATTGGTGTTTCCTGTGAATCATGAAAATATAGAGATGTCAAAGACACATATGTATTGTATATAACAGTATGTGTTATGTATTGTAACACTGACCCAGATTTTATCCTCACTTTTCATATATATTGATTATTTTTGCAGCTCACATCATTGGTGACAGGACTGATGGCCAAATTGTGGTGCCAGAAACCAGATCCTACATTCCTGATGGTGCTCACCACTCTTGGGCCACTTGTCTCTTTTGAAGGGCTGCTCAGCTATTATGGAGATGAAATTGACATGTGGGGAGACATGGCAGTTGCAGTAGAGGACTTACTTACTGTCACCTTCACTCTAACACGGTGCATTTCATCAAATCCCACACCTAAGTATGTGTCAATCTGTATGTGCTTACTTAGTTCTGCAATAGACTCTCTCTCTGGCCCAGAGAGTAAAAATGGTTTCTATGCATGTTAGCACCAACACTTGTTATGCAATTATTCAAGTCTGCTGCACTTACCTCCATTTATAGGATAGTGTATCTGCCTTTTAATGGAGAATACAACTTCCAATCTTCCTAGGTGCTGGTTTCTTGGATGAGGCAATTTCTGGAGTTTTTGCTTATCCTCATTAGACTCTGATACTCCTACCATCGTTTTACGCATTTGATTCAACATCTCTGCAGATTCGAATTGCTAAAAGTGATGTTACAATGTAAGGAAAAGGTTTATGCTTCAAATAATGAAATAATATAACAAGATGTTAATTGACAACATTAAACACTCTTATTGCTTCACTAACCAAATTATTGGCAGGACAAATTTTGAAGATTAGATAAATCAGCCATAACCACTTCTTCAGAGACTGACTAGGTTCCTATTAGGCGTTTATTACGTGTTGTTTGTGTTGACATCTAGTGGTAGAGTGATGTACTTCCATAACTGATTTAGTGATGGAAATTCAAAATGCATTAAGCAGTCTTTATGTTTCATGATTAAAATCTTTTCTCAAGTATCCAGCTCTGCTATGTATTTTGTAGGTTTTAGAGTGTAATGTTTGGTGTGATGTGTGATTGGTGATCCAGAAGTGGTGTGAAACTGCAGATTTCTCCATCATGAGAGCAATCATTCTGATTGTCAAAATTCAGTTCCACCTATCTTCAAACTACTCCTACTTCTTATAATATGGAAGAAACTAACCCACTTTTGAGCATGATTCCTGTTTTATTTCTTATTCACTATGCCTATTGGCAGATGACATTGCTTGAGTTCACACAGTCCCTAGTCTGTCTACTGTGACTTCTGCTTTTAAATCCAATAAGGCACACAGAACTTTTGGTTACAAGTTAAAGATTATACCTTCAAATATGTCACATATGATTTCTAATATTATTCATTGAGACAGTCAGTTGCCAGCATTGTGTTTTTAGGTGATGACTTTGGCATGGTTCATTATATATGGGGTCACTCCAAAAGTAATGCAAAACATTTATTTGTAATTATATGTTCATCCTACACCTTAACACTGTAAGGATACATGAAATGAACATAATTTCATTTTTTCATGTAGTCCCCATCCCTCTCAGCTACTTATGCCACCTTGGAACTAGAGTCCTGCATGGCAAAAGTCGGGTCCAGCACATTTGAGCCACTGCTTGGCAGTGTTCATAAGGCAATCAAGGGAGTCTCTCAGTTGACCAAAGAGATAGTAATTGCATGGTGCCATATTCAAACTGTTTGGCAGATGTTTCAGTGCTATACATTCAAATTTACTGATCTCATCCATGGTTTTCTGAATGACATGTGATTATTCATTCTTGTGCAACAGTGAAACATCTTGCTTTTCCTGATGTGGTCGAACACATCTTCAGTCAAGCTTGAATTTCTCAGAGTTGTTCTTCACATATCAGAATTGATGGTGGTTCCACATAGCATGATGTTAACAAGCAAGAGTCCTTCCAATCGAAAAACACTATAGCAATAACTTTTCCAGTCAAAGGTGCAGTTTTGCAAGTTTGCATGTATAACCTCTATGTCTCTGGTTCAAATGGTAGAGCCATGTTTCATTGTCTGTCACAATGTTTGCAAGAAAATCATCTACACAATTCCTGTACTGTTCTAAATATTTGCTGCACACTGCTTTTCTTGTTTCTTCGTGAGCCTCTGTCAACCTGCTTGGAACCCTCCCGACACAAACCTTTTTCAACTCCAACTCTTTCAGTATTCTGCAAACACTTGCTTCCCCTACTCTGATAATTCTTTCACTGAGATGTGTTTTGTTGAAACCATGCCATTAACCTGCACATTGTCAGGAGTTTGTGTAGTATGAGGTCTGCTGCTGCCAGGAGTATCCTGAATATTGGTGTGCCTGCTATCACTATGTAATCTGCTTGCCCACTGACTAACTGCACTGTGATCGACATCAGCATCTCCATACCCTTATGCAACCTTTTGTGGATATTTCCCACTGTCTCATTCTCACAGCATAGAATTCCATAACAGCATGTTGTTTTTAACAACTGTCAAGTACAGCAACCATCTTGAAGGCATGCTATGACAGCACTACTCATGGCAAGAGGTTCAACTAAATATAAACACAAGGATTTATCTATGAACTTTGTAAATTACAAAGATGTAGAATGAAACATGTGTAGATTTTTAAAAAAAATGGTGTGTATTACTTTTTCAGTGAACCTCATACATACATTTTTATGACTCTGAGAAGGGTACTTGCTTCTCACCTACTTTAAAAAAATGTTAGTTTTAGCATTTCTAGAATTTTCTGTATATATGTTATCATCAAAGGCTGGAGACGTATGCATTTTTCCATAGGTATACTGTACATGGAACATACTGTTATCGCTCACACATATAAACAACTGCAGGTAGGTACAGCCCGACCCATGACAGCCACCTCACTGCAGCACAACTTACAAGCATCACAAGCTATGCATTCTGGAATTGCACTTAAACGCTTATACATACTGTTATTTATTAACTTTAGTATCGTTCACAGAGTGCATTACACTGGGTTACAATGTATATTCATAAATTATTAAATATGAAATTTTGATGCCTATCACTGAAGCAGTTTTTAAACATTGAAAAATTCTTTTGGCGTCGCATGATGTCAGAGGTGCAAATGTCGCCTGGCATATTTTCCTTCTTACTAATTTTTACACTTTCACACATAGCTTGATAACCACTATTTTTGTTTAGAACATTCTGGAATTTAGCTTTCACATTTTCGACACCTGGCATAAGAGGTATCCTATTAATTGAATTAGCTAAGTCTTCTATTATGTTTATGCTCTTAGGCATTTCCAAACTCAATGTTTGTAATTGGGCTTTGGGCAATACTGTACAATTGTCAGATATGAACTGAAGATTTTCAGATAGCTCATGTGATATCACTTACAATAGCAGATGAATCTGCATCACATAGAGTGCTAATAACATTTACAATTTCATTGTAATGCACCGTATAATATGTGACAGCTTCCATCCAAGCACTCCATCTTGTAATTATTGGCTTTGGTGGCAGAGGAATTGATGGTGCCTTATTACAAAGTGTTGAAAGTTTTGCAGGGGCTTTGAGAAATACTTTAACTGAAGATATAAACTTGTCCACATCTCTGAATACTTCATGGATAGTTTCAGCCACTCTGTGCAGTCCATGTGCATGACAAGTCACATGAATTATGTTCCTAAATTGTTCACAAATTTGTTTACCCCTTTTAATCATATACGAAGCACCATCAATAATAAAAAGTAAGACATGTCTTGGATTTTAACAAACATTTTTCACCTGCACACTTAGGAAGAGCAACATATCTACCTGTAGCATCTGTTTTGTCAATTGAAGCCCAGATTTTATTACCACTGACAGTGTTTCTGATCTTGGCCATTGTAGCATCATAGCATATGGGTAAATAATCTTTACATACAGTTGACTCGCTTGGAATACACTGTTTTGTATACTTCTCCAAAAGCCTCTAAAATGCGAATCATCAAGTTTATTGAAAGGAATGTTCACTGAGATCATAATATTGCACAACTTCTTATTAAATTCAAACTGGGAAATGGTTTCAATATCGGTGTGTGCCGCCACCCTCTCTACTTTTGTTTAATGTAGTGTGCTGTTGCAATGTCCTTCTATGTAATACTTCCTTATTATTTAATGTCACATTTACACACAGTACACCACGTAGTTTCTCTTTGTAGAGTCAGAACATTTTTCCATATATGTTTAAGAACACTGTAATTCTGAATCCTTCGCTTTCGGCATTTTAAATTACTTGAGCACTAACGAACACTATCATTCCACATCTGCAGCTTGCTGTGAGAAGAAACAAAACAGACCTTGCGTCTGCATACACTTACAAGGCATTGCTTCACTAGCTCATAGAACACTACATTACATTGTTTTCGATGTTTGCTTCTAGTGGCCATTGTTTGCACATTTGATGACCGTGCTGTACTTCTGACGTCATCCATACTCTGCTAATATATATCTCATGCGAGCACTCATCCCTCCAGCCTTTGGTTATGATCTTCCTGTGCTATTTTAAAATAAATTATACTTAATTTGTTGGAGGAATTTAGTAATAGTAGTATAAAAAAACTGACTGGTAAAATTTTATGTACTGTAAATATTATTTCCTTGCGTTTTCTCTATCTAATTTTACTCTGACATTAGATTATTATGACATCTCTATTGCTTTTATTGTAAACTGCCTTGTATAAATATTGGTATTCTTCTACTCACATGCTTGATTACATTCTGTAGTTTATAAATATTAGTATCATTGAGAATGGTTTCATTATTTTTATTTTTCTGTACACTGCTCATCTTGATTTGAGAGACAGAAGTTATTGCAGGACTAAGTACACTATTATGTGCAATACAATCAGTAAAAATCAGTGTTACTGATCTTCTACTGTTTCTTTTGCAGAACCACCCAGACGCCACAATCTCCTCCTCAGCAATCACAGCCACAGCAGCAGCAGCAGCAGCAGCAAGTTTATCCCTTGCCTCGAGTTGTAGGTTCACGTTCGGCTCTTACTGTACTCCTACCTGTTCCTGATGCTGTTTACTCCATGCTGCCTCTTTCAGCAGGATCTGCCACTCCAATTTCCTTTAGTGTAACTCCTGTGTTCTTTAATATTGGCATCAATGAAATGGCCACCTTGGCAGAGAGTCTGGGTAACACCCGGCCGCAAGATAAAAGCAATCTTGACAACTATGAACGTGTAAATGAATATTATCATCGATTTCGTAAGCTACATCTGCCAGCTGATCTACCAGGGCAAAGAGGTAAATTTGGAGCTTTATTTTATTTCTCTGTAAACTGGTTGTAAAGCTATATGCCTTTCTTCTCAGACTTTCTTATCCCAAGGTTCAAACCCATCCCAGACTAATGGTTTTTAAGTGTGCTTAAAAGTGTAAGCCCCATACTAGTAGATTTACTGGCATGTAAAAGAACTGCAAGACAAAAGTCCACATACAGACAATGCTGATAACAAACAAATTTTTAAATTTTTTTCTGATATAACTTATCAAATGACCTGTAAATATTTTAGTGCTGAAATGACTTATTTGTTGTTTCAGGACCCAACTGTGCACCACTACAGCCTTCTTTAGCTGAACTTGTAGATAGTTTACGAGTAGCAGTGCACTCAA
Source organism: Hymenopus coronatus (assembly GCA_030762935.1). Taxonomy (NCBI): domain Eukaryota; kingdom Metazoa; phylum Arthropoda; class Insecta; order Mantodea; family Hymenopodidae; genus Hymenopus; species Hymenopus coronatus. The sequence goes on from CM060890.1 coordinate 102,466,539, forward strand.
AACAAAGCAAGAATGTAGATATTCTTCACATTTCATCACATATATGTCGCAGAATGAAAGGTAAGTGTATAAAAGTATTATATTTATAACTAAAGGTTGATTATATATAAATATAACTAAACCTTTAAAAGAAAGATTTTAATGATAAATACAAAATTTTAAATAAATATAAAAATCTCCTTCATACCTGTTATTGACTATATTTATAAAAATAAAATTTTATTTTTACAGTGAAAGTATAATATTCTGCTTTAACTATATAAATTAAATGTAAGATACAAATTTTACTTGCATTACAATTCCACTTAATTACAAAATTTGTGAGTGGGGTATTAATTTCTGTCCTCTGTGCTGACAGTAACCTATTTACAAAAGTTCAAGTGTGTTTCAATATGACTTAAAGCTTCTGTGCTGGGATGTTCCAACATAATATCTTTTTGGGCTGTTGAACATTATATGAGAGTAGTTCAATAAGTACCTTTGTTAGGAATGAAGACACCATATTGGCAAACCAAGACTTGAACTTGACGTTGAACAAGCAGCCATCTTACAATATGAAAAATTAATCAGACTACCTTTTAATGACTGGGAAAAAAGAACCACAAGTAAACCTAAAAACTCAACAAAGTTTCCTTAATAAAGTCAAAGTAGTCAAACATAGATTAAAACATCCTTACTTAAAAAGAAACATACAAACACATATTAACCTGTTAGAACTATTTGATATTGAACACTATCTACACTTAGCTGAAGAATTTATAAACCTCTTCGTGTGTTCTAAAACAAATGACACTAGAAATAATACATTTAAGATACCCTACCTATGAATGGCTACATGTTTATACTGACGGTTCTAGCTTACCAAATAACAGTGGTACTGGTGCAGGTGCAATATGCCCTCTCTCTCTTTCTACAGAAGATTAAGTTTAATACTACAAATTTTGATGGAGAGATTTCGGCAATACTTCAGAGCTTACAAAACCTACTATATCATATAAATAAATTTGAAAAAGTTGTTCTAATATCTGACTCTAAAGCAGCTATTATATCCATAACATCTTATGTAACACCTAATAACTTAAATATTGCAGAATGCTGCAAAATCATAAAACAACTAATGAATTTAAATAAAAGATTAATACTTCAGTGGATACCAGCACATAGCGGAGTACAGGGTAATGAAACAGCTGACTTTCTAGCCAAGAAAGGTAGTAAAATTACTTCAAATTCATCTGATCCAGTAAGTTATCACTCTATCAAAAGAATCATTATATCAACATATAATAACAAAATTAAAGAATATAATGTATTACAAACAAAAGGAAAACCATGGGAAAATTTATGTAGAATCACTACATTACCAAGAAAATCCTCTGTAGCAACTTTTAGACTCCTAACAGGCCATGACTGTCTCAATAAACATTTATTCAGGATTAGTATAGTGAGATCTGCTCTGTGACCTTTCTGTATACTTAAAGAAGACAGATGGAAACCATCTACTGCGCTGCCCAACCTTTAGTCAACATGATAATATGACATCAAAATATTGGAATGCAAGAGGGCAAATGGCTTCACTGCCAACTGCTCAACATTAGATACCAACCAACCAACCAACCATATTTGTAAACAACATTATTTATTTCTCAATATAGTCCTCTTTTAGAAATATGTACTTTTTCCAACATTCCTTCCAACTTTTTAATCCCTCCAAAAACTAGGAATTGTCAAGTTCTGTAAAATATGGCTCTGTCTCGATGATGACCACCTCATTTGCCTTCAGTTTCTGCAAGCCAATTCTTCAAGTTTGGAAACAAGAAAAATTTGCAGGGAGCCAGGAGGAGCAAATATGGGAGCGCAGCAGCAATTCATAATGCAAGTCATATACTTTGGTATTGACAGCTCTGGATGAATGTGTTGTGCATTGTCATAGTGAAACAGCACTTTCTTTCTCGCCAAACAAGGACATATCTTTTTAAAATTCTTGTTGAATTGGGTCTATAATTCACTATAGTACTATCCAGTAATGGTTTTTCCTTTTTCTATGAAGTCCATGAGTATGACACCCTTCGCACCCCCAAAAATTGTCGCCATCACTTTTCTGGCCAATGGGACTGACTTTGTCTTCTTTGGAGCAGATTCACTGGAAGCAACCCATTGTTTTCATTGTTGTTTGGTTTCTGGAGTATAATGATTAACCCAGGTCTCATCAACTCAAAATTCCTTCGGATTTTGCTGAAATAGCTTCAAGTCACACTTGTTATCCATTATAAGCAATTTTGCACATGCGCACACACGCATGCGTGCATACACACACACACACACACACACACAAACACACACACCCATAGGGCTATACCATGGCCGAGTGGTTAGACCATTCGCCTCTCACCTAGACAGCCCGGGTTCAATCCCAAACTACCGCATGTGAGATTTGTGGCAGACAAAGCAGCGCTGGGGTGGGTTTTCTCCAGGTTCTCCAGTTTCCCCCACCATCGCATTCCACCGGTGTTCCATCTTCATTCATGTATTATCAATGTCACTGCCTGCAGTGCCATAAGTAGTTAAAGCGACTACCAAAAAAATAAAACACCCATGCACGCATACAAAAATCCCCATGCCGGTACTGTGAATCGAACCCAGGTCTCCAGCAATGCTGCCACGGCGCTAAGGAGACAACCTTTTTCTCTTTAGTACAAAAGAAAAATATTTCATGTTTTAAATATTGATTTATTTTGTGATTTAAATTTGCTTCCAAATAATTTCTAACCTCTTTAGTAGGTAAATGTAATACCTTGGACTTCTGCCTTTATTGCTGATTAATAAACAAGAAACACTAACAAACCCATTATTTAGGTTTTAGTTTTTATGAGAAATATTTTTTCTTTCCTTCATTCTTTTTGAAAAAAAAAATGGCATTTTATTTATGGGCACTCTTTAACTGCTGTGGTTCTCAGCATCCCATTCTATACTGAGCGTGAAAGACCCCTTAATTTTGCTCAGAGGCCTCCCTATCAGGCTTTTTGGGCTACATTATTACTTTCTCTACTAAATACAGTAAGTAAGAAAAGTATTGTATTCTACCCAAAAATTTTATGTTGAGATTTCTTTGAAAATATATGTTTTGAATCTAAAAAAACTCATTTTTAGAAAAAAGTTTGTGTGGGGGGATGTAGGCATGTGTGAACAGCATAACTCAAAAATGAAAAGTTGGTTAAATACCAAATTTAATATCTAAGTTCTGCATTTTTTAAAGTGTGATACAATTTTGAAGAAAATCCTTTCACTCCCAAGTACTCTTTTAATATGGAATATTTTTAAAAAATTTTGATTTTATCAAAAAAGAGACTTTTAACAGTGGATTAAAATATCATATCCTTAAGATCTTTTTATAACAAATGAAATCATATCTTGAAAAATAAAGATTGGTACTTATAAATAGGTGGTTAAAGAAACAGGAAGTATGATGGAGGTGTTGGGTGGAAAGAAAGGAGAAAGATGGAGAAAGTGAAAGTGAGATAGGATTTGGAAGCACAGAGTGTGAGGCATTGGTGCACAAATAGGGAGGAAGGTGATGTTATACATGAGAACAAGAGCAGTGCAGAATGAAACACAACAAGGCCTATGACCAGACAGACCAAAAGATAGAAAGGCACAGATAGCAGACTAAAGAGGGTAAAAGGAAGAGCAAAGACAAAGGTAAACTAGGGATTAATTAAGGCAAGTGAGAAGATATATGAAAGGAGAAGATATATGAAAATTGATAAATGATTAAAGGCAAGAAAAGCAAAAAGGGAAAAGTGAAACTCAAAAAGATTTAATAAGGCTAGGATGGGAAGTAAAAGAGACAAGTTGATCAAAAATAGACATAGGAACAAAATAATTTGAGAAGTAGAAAGGGGAATAAAGGGAACTCACAATGAGACAGCAAACACAAAGGGAAGGAGGGCACACAAAAATCTGTAAAATTGTTAATTGTTTGTAAAAAAAATGTAGAGAATTGTCCAGTAATAGAGGGCACAGCCCCAAACTCAAAGGGCAGCCTAATTCGTGCATGATTTGTACAAAACAAATACTGAATACTGTATATTTTGAATTTTCTGAGAATAACTTGTGAAGTCCTCTTCATTTCTGAATGACTTTTGCAAGCTTGGTAATTCTAAGCAAAAAATGTAGATATTGTCAAAACACACAATTATTTTTTAATTTTGTTCAGTGAACCAATTCTGAGATATTCCTTGTAATAGGTTTAAATTCAAACCTATTCTTTTGAATACCTTTACCTTTGATTTAATTGTTTTTTTCACATAAGCCCTGTGTAGGACAGGATAGGAAGAGTCAAACTGAAAAATTCAATGCCATAGCAGGGATTTGAGCTATGGATCTCCCGGTCTCTGCCAGTTGCTCTACCACTGAGCTACCATGGCAACATGCTGGAAAGGCATTAAATTTCTCAACTGACTTACATGTTTCGTGGTAAACCCCAAGGTGATCTCAAATTACCTATCCAAACTTTACCTTTACTTATACTTGTCATTCCTAAATAATCAATTTTATTACCATCGCATAGCAACCAGTTCTTAAAAAAATTGAGTATTCCTTTGACCTAGTGTATCTACATGGAAATAAATAATGCAGACATTTTTGCTAATGCTTATCTTGATAATGATGAATTAGATTAAATATAAGCAAAATAGGTAGAGAAAGTAATGCAAATGTAACACATCAGATTCTTTAAGATTTCTTAGAAGACAATAATCAGAATGTAACCTTTTATTGTAGGTCTACGCTTCACAAGTTGCAAAAGTGCCAAGGACAGGACAGGAATGTCTGTAACCCTGGAACAATGTCAGATACTAGTGTCAGAATACGGATTGGCAGAACATGAAATCCAAAGGCCTCTTGATTGTATGAGAAGGTGAGAAGTGCTTCATTCTAATTCTACAATGATTACAGCATTAACTTTGTAAATAATTTACAACCCTGCATGTTTTATGTATCCATTTTTCTTTGTAACTAGAGGAAAAAATCAAGACAGGTTTCTTTCTTCATGAAGATCTGTTTCATTAGACATCATGGGAAGGAGTATTAATAACAGAGGAATCCCAAATGTCAACTGACCAGCTCCCCAAACTCAGGGGACACTGTGAATGACCTTGACAATGCCATCAATGACAAGGATGCATAAAGTAAAGAGAATTTAATTGAATTTAGTGAAACTTTGAACCACACTTTTTATTTCTCACATACTTTATACAGCCCTATTTTAGAATTAAAATTATAATATAAAAATTGAGTAAATATAGTGTATTAAAACAAGTGAAATACCATGTAAAAATTGAAACTAGTAACAGTGAAACAAAAAATATTGATATCAGAATTAATAATTTGTTACAAATCTTCACATATCTTTATGAATAAACTCAAATTCAGAGGACTTTTATTTATAAAATGAGAGAAGTTTTGTACAAATTAATTGTTAAATATGTGAAATACTGTTTTATATTTTGTTTAGTTGTTTTCTCATTTTCAATTCTTTCATAATTATTTTATTTTTTATTATATCATTATTTTATATTCTGATGTTTTTTCCTAGTTATTCTTTTTACCTCTAAAATTTTTTGTGTAAGTAATTTCTGTATATTCAAGATGAGGTAAGTGTTTTGCCTACATGGAAACCGTAAGATCATCCTTTCATGATGGGTTTGGTAAAGTGATGATGAGAACATAGCACAGAGATTTCACTGTACTTATTATCATCTCCATGTTTATTGCACTTTTGTTTCTTTTTCAGTGAGGGCTGTCGCAGAGAAAATACATATAAAAATACAGGAGTACGTAAATATGCTTTTAATAGTCTTCAGCTATTAACACTTCCCAAACTTTACCGCCCACCAGCAGGAACATATGGCTCTGCACAGACGTGAAGCATTCACAACTGCAATGTACCAAGATTAGTACTCCTAAGTTATAAAGATTTTTTTTTTTTTTTCTAAGCTAGAGGAGGCAAAAAGCAGTCTAAATATATGTGTACCTTCTTTATTGTTGTATTATCTTGCTCAATTTTGTTGTGCAATGTAAACTATATAGAACAAGGTATTGTTAAAAGCTTCTGTTAGTAGTTCAAAACATGTATAGTTTTATCTCTGGAAACAAACAGGTAGTTTGCAATTTATGTGAAATAAAATATTTTAACTGTGTGGTTATTCAAATGCCAAGTAATCCAAATGCAAAAACCCTGGAGTTTTGTCTGGGTTTCATTGAGAGAAATACATTCTCAGAAGCAATTAAAATAACTGTAATGATTATATTTAAGAATGATGTAAGAAGTTCTAGAAGTGTGTTTAATAGAATTTAGGGTTTTGGTTTATAAAAGCCTGTATCTGTATAACAAAAATTCTTATTTGTGGGGCGGGAGGGTTTGCAGCCCTCAAAGTACATCACATTTTAAAGTGGGAAGTAATAATTTTTTTTCTGAATATTTCATTATACATTTTTTACACAATACTACTGTGTACTTAAAAGTAGAAGAGGGCTTGCTATTTGAATGCACACAGTTAACTTTACTTGTGATGATTGTGTTATATATTTTACATTCTTTAAATGTATGTCACACTATTTTGCAACAAAATCACACAGAATGCAGAGTAAATGTCACAAATACTATAGACTGTTAAATGGAGTAAACAATAATCACATTTAGGAATTCATTTTGTAAATATTACATGTAAATAGCTAATTCTCATGTTAATTATGAACATTTTATTATTTATGTTGTAAACATCTTAAGAGTATCTAATTGTACATAGGAGAAAAATACTAAGACTTAACAAAAAGTATGCACAAAGCCATGTTTTAAAAATGGTAATTTCTTAATATATAAGAGCAAATTATAAGAGCTCTAAACTATAAAGCAAGCGTAATCTTGCTCCCGAAAAGCTAATATGTATAACATTAAAAAATATATTTGGAGGCAAGTTACATACTGCAGCATAGGAAAGGCATTCAGTGATGACAGAAAATGTTGTGCAAGCCTCTTAATTTTGTTAAGGTATATTTTACTTTAGTGACAAATTCAAATAAGCAGCATAAGAAACTCATGCAACTAGTAAACTGTTTGAAAAAATATTAATAAACAGAAAATGGAAGTAAAATACAGACAATACAGTGAAATCAAACTCAAGCCCAGTCCACAATAATCCATGAACAAATGACAAGAAAGTGCAAAATTTTGATTAATGAAACTAGGAATTTGACTACTGTAAAATTGATATGTTTATCAAAAGCAATTTTCTTCTCCTTCACTTTAGGAATTAGGCATTTTTGCCTCTTCCATCTTCGCATTCCAACAATTGCTCCCATCTTGTTCTAGGATTCCTACATCTCTTCTTCAATGGGGATTATATCTTCTTGTTCATACGATCTTTCCAATTCTGTTATTTTCTTCTATTTTATCTTGTAATTTATATATAACTGATTCATCTTGAATTCTTTTATTTCTTATTAAATATTTTCTGGTATATTATTTAACTCTTCTTAGAAGAGTCATTTCTGCTGCCTGTATTTTGCTTTTGTCTCTCTCTTTAATATCCAAGACTCACTTCCATAGACGAGTCCTGGGATTGCATAGTTTGGTTTATTTCATTGTTTTATTATTGAGAGTTCCTGTTATGGTTTCGCATATCTGCTGAAACTTGTTTGACTTGTCAAGACCTTGTCTTCAACAAAGCTAATTTCACAGCCCAGATAGCTAAAAAAAATACATCGGAAGTCAATTTTGTACATTTGGAAGTTTTAAATGGCCTCTAGGTTATTATTCTAAGAATAAATTTATCTAATGAAGTTACTCTGTACTTTGTTTTTGCAGTATAACTTTTAATGTCCTTATTTAAAAGCAACAGTTTATTTAGGAATTTCTTATTGCAGAATATAAATTTTAAATTGTTGAATATTATTTCTGAAATTTTATAAATTATCACTCCATTAGATATTAAAAAGTATACCAAAACATTTAATAACAATAACAATACATACATAGAAAATAAATGGTATGTGCAATAAATATACTGTAGGCTGTGTCGAGGAATGGGAATAGTTAATTTGAATCTGCTCCTGGATGCCAATTAGCTGCCTGTTTATTGTGAATGATCACATTTTAAAAAAAAAGTATCTTCATAATATGTTTATAACATTACTCAAGCTTATGCAATTACTTATATGTATTAGTGACAATACTTCACCTTCCCCTGGCTACCATTTCTGGTTTACTGTGGATTGGTCTCTGAAGATATTGTCCAAAAAGATAGTGCATACATGAGTAATTAAATTACAATAAATTAAACTCAATTAGATCACTGTCAATTTGGATAGTTTTGAACTTCTGCATAAGAACGCAATATTTCTATAGTCACATTCCTTAGACTTATACGTTTAAATGTGAATGCATTTTTATTAGATAACCAAAGTGTGCACGTAAATTTCCTTTTGTTTTTATGCTAAATGGATCCTTGTTTAATTAAGGAGTTTACTTTAAATTTATAATTTTTCTCTCTTAATTGAAAAGGCTAATATCAAATACTTTTGTTCACTGTTGTATAAAGAGTTCCAGGAGAACAATGTAAATGAAATAAGGTTCTTCATTTTCACTGGTAATAGAGGAAGTACATGTCATTAAATTATCTTTATATTCAATTTATTCTAAAGATGGGTCTCCACTGCCTAACAATAACATGTTGGTTTAACACAATGAGCTCATCCTGTCAGTGGTTAATGAGCGTTTCCACTGGTTAACAAGTCTTTTGAAACACATTGATTCAATATGTTTTAGCTAAACAAAATTAGAGTACCTCTGCATCTCATTTAAAGTTAAAAATGTAATAAACAATTGTGTTTTTGTGTTGGTGTTTAGTTTAACCAGTTTAAGGACAGAACCTCATTTCAACTGTCCATTGCGTATTAAAATGGTTATTTTAGGTGCTATATAAGAAATTTAAATAAGAGTTTTCATAATATTTAAATTAAGAACTCCTTGTAGCAAATCAATGTGATGCAAATATATCTAAAACCTCCTTTGTGGTGCACAGAATCATTTAGTATTCTTAAAATTAAAATTGTATGGCCAAAATGCTGCTCAAAAATGGATTTAAATACCAACATAGATGAAAGAAGTTTCTGAAAACAGAAAAATAGAAAACAGATATACAGATCTACAAAAAGGAGATCTGTGTATTTGTGTTATGAATATATATTGCCTAGGAGATTGATGATAAAATCTCCATTTAGTGGTGCACTAATTTGTGAAACTGAATAAATTGGTTACAGATTCATGATTCAAGTAGTGAATCATAATGAAAACAAATGAAGATGTGTTAATATGTGATTTGTTTCACCCTGCATAAAATTGGCATATATCAGCATTACATCTATACTTTCTGTTGACGATAAAAACATAATTGGGTATACAATAAAAGATAGAAAAATAACTGTTTATGAACACTTAATTTTAATTTTATTTCTATATGCAAAGATAATTAACATTTTTACAAATTAAAAGATAAATTACTTGTGTTTTGAAATATTTTGCTGAGATACAGATTCAATTTTCCTACACAGAAGAGCTTAGGAAACAAAAATTACATATAGCTTTTAATGTAACTGTTTACTTTTGGAACACAATTTAATTTTAATTAGATAGAACACCAACTTTGCAATCTATATAATACAGGGGTCATTTAATAAGTTCTCAGAATGAACAATTAAAATTTAGTTGAGTCGATTTTGTAACACTACATCACTTACTTTTTTATTTCGGAAAACATGTTTCAGAAGCCATGTGCTTCCATTGTCAATTCCTTTTGTCGACTGCCGGCATTGCTTGCTGACAACCACCACAGCAAGCAATGCCGGCAGTCGACAAAAGGAATTGACAATGGAAGCACATGGCTTCTGAAACATGTTTTCCGAAATAAAAAAGTAAGTGATGTAGTGTTACAAAATCGACTCAACTAAATTTTAATTGTTAAAACACATCACTGTCTCAAAGTCCACCATATATCAGGATAATTCTCAGAATGAAACCCAAAATAACAACTAACCTGATTCAAACTATTTTTATTTTTCAATTTAGTTTCCCTGTACTCTAATGCACTTGGTCCATCAATGTTCCAGTGACTTTATTTCATCTCAAAAATGAAATTCTCCTAGGGCTGCAAAATATTTGTCAACTCCGATTATCATTTCTTCATTTGAAGAGAATCTCCAGCCACCGAGGGAACTTTTGAGCTTGGGTAAGAGATGGAAGCCTGATGGAGCTACAGGGTTCTTCATTTAAAACCTAATGGAGCACACAGCATTTCACCTCCCCCGAGACCTTACTGGGTTCCCCCACTACCAGTTGCCTCGGGCAGTAGTGTTGGCAGTATTGTACTGGCCACCAACATGAACAGGCGATTGACTCTAGAACAACGCATTTTTGTGTGTAAAGGTTATTATAAATGGGAATCACCAAGCCATGCTTGCACAAAGTATACTCAAAAGTAACCTGGTGAAGTGCCTCCTTCCAGATTTATAATTCACAATATTGTGAAGAAATTCAAAGGCACTGGTTCATCGACAAATAAAGAATGAAAGCATAAATGTACAGTTTTAACAAAAGAAAAGTTGGATGACGTAGGTGCAAATCCTGAACTTTTACCAACAAAATCCATCCCAAAATTAGCATAATAGGTGTGAATTTCAGTCTTCTGCACATAGAGAACTAAATTATTAAAACTAAAACCTTATAAGTGTTCAAATGACCATTCTTTAAAACAAGGCGACCCATAATCACAAATGGTTTATTATGATTATTTTCCGATGAGGCATGGTTCCACCTAAATGGTCATGTCAGCACTCTTAACATGATACTGGGCTCTGAAAATCCACATCGCATTCAAGAAATCTCTGATTATGATAGGAAAGTTGGAGTTTGGTGTGCGCATAATTGGTCCAATATTTTACTAGCACACTGTAAATGCAGTGATATAAAAGCTTTACATGCATAGTTTATGTAGGAGCAAAGCCGGCTGTGGCACACTCAATTGCGCACAGGCAAAATGCCTTTTGCTGTTAGGTTTTAAGTGAGTAACGCAGATGGGGTAACAAATCGTACCTCAACTCGTGTATTTTTGTCATGGCAACAACACATAGATTTGGACATGCAAAGTCTTGATGGAAGATGACTTTCTTCCTTCTAAATCTGGCCTGTTTTGCGTATTAGTCCATGAGGTTATTGTAGTATTCTCTCATAACTGAGCATTAGGCAGATGATCTGGAACAGAATCCCTTTCCCACAGAAAACTGATGCCATGACCCATGTATTGCCTTTGGTTCTTCAAAGGTGGAGAATAGCATGCTTCTACTGCTTTGACTGTTGTTTTGTTTCGGGTGTATGGTAGTGAACCCATACTTCCACTGTGGTCATGGACAGCACAAAAATCTTGTGGGTTTTTCTGAAAATGGACCAAACATTGTTCAAAAATTTGAACTCTGCTGCATTTTATGATCTTGTGTTAACAGTTGCGGCAGATAATTTGTTCACATCCAATTGCTCAGTGAAAATATGATATTGCCACAGCTTCAACAGTTTCTTACAATTTCTCTGATCCTTCAAGACCATTTCATGGGTTTTTGTACAGAGGAGATATTTTTTGTCCAACTACACAGATCATCTATGCTCTCCCGACCAAATTTAAATTGGTTGGTTCACTTAGCTGAAGTGATCAACAAGTCAGCATAAACTTCATTTGGTTTTGTACCTTTCTTAACAAAGTACTTTATCACTATTTGAATCTTGGTTTTTTCCATCTTCAAAATTTCTTACACGGTAACAGCAATGTCATCTGCACCACAGCTCTTCACCCTAAAATGTTACCTCTGCCCTCACAAAAATGGCTAATTAATGCATCAGAACTGCATTGCACTAGCAATAACCATTGTTGGCAATTCTGAGAACTTAACAAGCAACTATTGTATTTACTTGCATTGTTTTCCATTACCAGTTTTTATGCAGGCAAGAACTGGATCACATAGCTAAAGGTGATTCATATAGTACAGAAATAGTTTATTGCAGGAAATGGTTATGTTTAGGAATAATATTTTCTGCTATATGTTTAATCTGAAATTTAATTAAGTTACCTCTTACTCTGTTCACATTTCTACAGGAAAACCACATGTCAACAAAAATCCATAACATTTCCTTGGGACAATGGTTTATGGACTAAATATCTTTCTCCTTTTTAAAAACATTTAATGTTACAATTACAGAATACACTTCATTTAATAAAAACAGATATGTGCTGCATTCACATAACTTTCTCTACCTATTCTGCAACAAAACATTCTTAAAAAAAGGTTATTCTTCTATTTACTTCAAATGTATTAAGATAAACACTATGAGAAATGGTGTTTTTCAATATTATTTCCATCTACTAAGGACAAAAGGAAATAGAATAAGCTAAAGCGATAATCAAATCTCTTAAAAGCTGGTTGCTATGATAGGATTCTCTTTGCTTGGCCAGGATTAAAAAATATGAATAATAATTCCCATTTGAGAAAAGTATAATTATTGGAAAGTTTAAGCACTGAAACTAAAGCAGGAATCCTGAAAGTGCAATGATGTTAAGCTAAAGTGATAGCCAAATCTCTTAAAAGCTGGTCGCTATTTGATAGGATTGAAATTTCATTCTCTTTGCTTGGCCAGGGTTAAAAAATATGAATAATAACTTCCCATTTGAGAAAAGTATAATTATTGGAAAGTTTAAGCACTGACACTAAAGCAGTGCAAATGTACCCAAGGTGAAGTGGAGTTATACAGTACATGTTGCTCCCCACTCCTTGACCTTGAAGCAGGCAATCAGGACCATGCAATCAAGTAGCACTTCCCTGTAGTTGATATCATAACGTTGCTGTTAAAACTTAGATAATATTTTGTATCTAATGGCACATCAATTCTAAACAAAATTTCAAGTGAAGGCTTTGATGCTTCCTTTAACAACCTAATAAATAATGTTTACTTAGGGGACAAAAAAATCTTGATGGGTTCCACTCTGTACTTTTAGTTTTTTTTATAAAGCATGAGTTAGGATCTAAAAATCCTTGGAAATAAACTATATAACACCATACTTGGATACTACTCATTGTCACTCTAAAAATAGTCTCCTTGGGATGAATGTGCAAAACCAAGAATCTATCACGAATGGAATATATTTCAGAACTGCATCTTCTGCAATTTTACTGTAGATCTCTAAACTATGACAAATTGTTTCACTGTAACTTCAACTTTATTTTGGGAATGAGAAGAATTGCACAAAGTAAGTCAGCAAGTATGGTAGATAAGAACTTCATGTTATTTTTAGCCAGAAAATTGCACAAAAATAAAAAAAAAAATATTATCGTTATGGAAAACTCGGATCTTAGGATTGCATTGCTCTGGAAATTTTATCATATCCTCTCTTAGCCATGAAGGACATCATAATAAAACTGCAAATGTTAAATTATGCACTTAATGTCTTCTAGGATTAATCTTTGTAATTTATGATTTCTTGTGTATAATAATTAATTTTTGTTCCCTATCCTAAAGCATTGTTGCCATTAGTCGATATTGTGTCAGTTGTGAAATGTGTCATAAATCTGTAAGCCTCATACAACAACAATCATGGAAAACCATACACTCATAATGACAGAAGCATTCCTTGAAAAATGTGACCACCATGACCACAACATAAACAAAATCAGCATTACAAATGCTTGCATTAAAATGCTATTTGCTTTAGCAACAGTTTTTCCAAGTTTTAAACATAACATTGCTCTCTTGCAGCAGCCATTGCAAAAATCTCAATAAAATCCACACATAGTAATGGATAAAGTATTCTCAATAACAAATACAGCTTGAAGCCATATGGCATCAGTTTATGAAGGATGTATGAAATAATTACATGTGTTCATTTTTATATGTGATTTCCCATGCAAGTATCATTGATGCCAACACTGACCAAAGGAATTGACAATGGAAGCACATGGCTTCTGAAACATGTTTTCCGAAATTAAAAAGTAAGTGATGTAGTGTTACAAAATCGACTCAACTAAATTTTAACTGATAAAAGAGTTTATGCACTCTCCCTCTACTGACAGGAGGTGCTACTTAAGATGATGCTATCACTGATGAGGCAAGCTAAAACTGTCCCTGTAGCTGCAGCTGTTATTACTTGAGGCTTGTAATAGGTATTGTTTCTATGCAACAATATAATAGTGGATAATAGAGGTTTGTCCATTTGTATAATACATCATTTTATCCTACAGATAAATTAATATATGACAAATATTCAGGTAATGATTTTACAAGAGATAGTAATAAATTAAATAAGGAATAAGGTATTGAATTGCAGCATCCTTATAGTTATAAAACATGATAGACTAACTAATTTGGTTTTTATTGCTGCTAGTTTCAAATTTATTAAGTTTACAATGGACGTTGAGAACGTTAATATATCGGTTCCAAATTATATATTAAATGAAGCAAAAGAAGCAGTTGAGGCTTTATTACCATCAACTTCACGGAAATTATACGAAAAAGAGTTTAAAAAATTTAAGGATTGGCAGATATGAAGAAATGTTCAGGGCATTAATGAAAACGTGATTCTTGCTTATTTTAATTTTCTTTTAAAAAGTTACAGTATGAATATGGAAACGAGTGTTCCTATTTGCAATGATATAAATACTGGTAATGTTACTGCTTGTAATCCATTTGGAGATATAAACTTCTATGGAAATGTACAAGTTCACCTTCATGTAGTTAAAGAATAAAAATGTTTGATGTTGCTGTTAAAAGGTTTTAGAAAATTTGTAGATATCAACAATTTATTTATTTACTTTATCCCACTTGTTACTGGAGCAACGAGTGAATTTTGTTTGCTTTATCCCTCCTGTTGCACTAATAACTATCACTGATTTAAAGTCTTTTCTTATGTCGTTCTGCATAGCAACAGTGTCTATTACAAGTATTTGTCGGATAAATCATATTATACAGTGTTCCTATCTTGTCAGCAGCATTAATGATACTCAAACACTCACAAGATGTATTGTGTTCATATTCAGCTTGTCAACAAAGAATAAACAGCCTTTAAATGTTATTAATTATTACTGCAGTGGTAGGGGGCATGGGAAGCCTGATTGTATTAGTTAGCAATCAACCATATCTGCAGTGCTGTGGTTTGCTTTCTCTTCTGCAAATTATCTTTCTAGATAAAGGTACCTGTTTCTAAGTAGAGGTGGCTGTGATAGCTTTCTCCAGTGCAAACAATCCACTTCTTCTCAATAGAGAGTGCTTTGGTTTCAGTGTTGACTTACTAGTCAACTATTATGTCATACTTACTCAATTGCAGCACAGGAAAATCACAGATAAAAATGAAAACCCTGTATATAACATCATTTGTGAATATAAACATCTTTGTTGGCATGCATCATTCAAATTTTCAGAACTTTTGCATTACGTCTCATAAATATAGCTATACTGCTAAGATATTCTTTACTTTATTGTATAGAAAGCAGTATTACTATATCTTTAATAGTAATGCTCCATCTACTCAATCTTAGTTTATGCATCCAACCATTTACAGAAAATATTTTAAGCCAATTTCCCAAAGAGTTTTCCATTATAACAGAGCTTGTGTTCCATTCACATTACTTTCTCTAGCTGTCCCACAAACAAACTTTCCTTACAAAAGATGATTCTTTTATCTATGCCATGCTAATCATTAACAGAAATAGTCTTATTACTTGCTTCCTTGTAAGCAGAAGTTCCCTCCATGATGTAGTCTTGGGTTCAAATCTGACAGAGGAGAATGGATTTTTTTGGGCATAAAAATCCTTAGCATGGCTGCCTTCAGAAGGCAAGTAAAGCTATTGGTCCTGTAGATTTATGACATATAAAAGAACCTCAAGTAAAAGAGACTCCGAGCAAAATTAACACTGAAAAATCTGAATATTCATAACTTCAATATCACTGATGTCCAATAGTTTTTAGTGTTAATGTAGGTTTAGAGCTTTCATCAATTAAATAGAAAATTTGAATAGAAGGTAAAGCAATAAAAACTAAAACTACTGCAGGTAAAATTGTTCTTCACACCCAGTATAGAATGGAACGCTGAGAACCACTGTAGTTAAAGAGCATCCATAAATAAAAGTTCATTTTCCTTATAAGTAGAAGGGATAGTCAAATCTTTTAAAAGCTATTGTTATGTGAAACAATTTAAATTTGGTTCTCTTCTGCATTCCCAGAAATAAAACAAAAGGACGAAACAAAAGTTGACTTCCTGCTTGAGAAAAGTTTAAAATTGATACAAATAACAAGGAATATCTTGGAAACTCTTAACTTTACAAAAAAAAAAAAAAAAAAAAATGTATGTGTCAAATTGTCTGTTTTAATGAGATCTACATTTTTTGTGCAGTAAGTTTTGCCTATCTCTTATGGTTTATGAGCTATACAAAAGTCATTCAGAATAAAAATCTCTTCAGAGGCTTTCCCAGAAAGTTCAAAATGTATATTTTGTTAGTCAATATCTTAAACATACAGCATTTTAATCAAAACCATTTCAGCCATTTTTGGGAAAATCAACAATTTCAAAAATGTTTCATGTAAAGAGTAGTTAAGGGTGGGAGGATTTACGAAGTACCAAATTTGGTATTTTCATATATGCTGCCCCCCCCCACACACACACACACACACACACACACACAGACATTTTTCTAAAAATGCTCTTTTGCTCAAAACATATATTTCCATGAATTCTCTGTATCAAATTTTTGGGTGGAATACAATACCTTCTCTATCTACTATGTACATTGTACATATGCTACAGAAAATAATTACAAAGGTCACAGGGCAGACTCTATTTACTCAATTTTGATCACTGATGATAACTGCTTAAATGGTAATACACTTCTATCCTGAAGAATGTTTGTGAATGTTGAAAACGTCTGGGTTACATTAAGAAAAACTGGAAGTTGTTAATTCTGGTTCTTCTTCTGTGCTCCATATGGTTGTACCAAGATTCAGCAACATTTTCAGCCTCCATATGCTTAAGACTTTGTAGAACTGATAAGAAGCAAGCCAATTGTCTGGAGTTTTGTCATTATCATCAAAATCATTGGTTTGATTGGAGCATTGCACATGCTGAATTCTGTGCTTATATCATATAATTAGATTCCAAAAGTTGTTTCGTAATCGGCTTACCCTCTCCATGTTTGTGGGACTGACACTCCCCTAGGACTTAGAAGCTAATGCCTAGGGGTCAGAAGCCTGTCAGGGAGCCAACAGCATGAAACCATACAATGGAGAACATGTTATGCCATAGTCAGGCATGAACATGAGAAAGTGGATGATATGAAATGTGAGCTAAATTGATGATTGGAAAGGTAATGATGGAGTAATTGGTGGAATGAGTGGCAGGGGGGGGGGCCAGAGGATCTGGAGATCCTGCCCAGACGCCGCTTTGTCCACCACGAATCCCACATACAGGTGCTTGGGATCGAATCCAGGTCACCTAGATGGGAGGTGAGCGGTCTAACCACTCACCCATCAGATTCCAAAAGTAATATTGGTTTTTTATTTAAGTATATATCATGAGTATCATGCCAGCGGTACCAATAAAGTTTAAAGTTTATATTAATTTCAAATTAAACATAACATTAAAATGTTAAAGGATTAGTGGATTGCAAGTATTTGATGTATATTAATTCCAATTGCATCAAAATGTATTACAGTACATGGAAGATAATACCAAAATTATTTTTTTCTACAAAAAACCCAGTGAACAAAATATTTTAGAAAATTTTATGCAATATAATTACCATCCTATAAAATTATTATAAGGAAATCTTTTCCATGCCATATATTTGGATGTTTGCTGACATGTGAACAATTGTTGAGATTGGGCAGGTTCTAATCTATTACCAAATTTGGGGTACTTTGTGTTGTGTTTTTGGTAATCATCTATGTAACATTAAGTTGTATGCAATCATTTCATCACTGCAGATTTTTTTTATAGTTATCATACCTTGATAATCTTAAATTGCACAAAAACTAGTTTAGCTATAAAACATGTTATAATTTCAGCATCAAGGCCTGGATTTGTAAGTGCAATGCGATTCCTTTTTGAGTATATATTTCCTTATGTATTTAAAAATAAATTGAAATTACAATATATTTTGTATTTTACACCTTATTAAACAATTTAATTAGTATTTATAGTATATCAAAATGCAATTTTGGGCAAAAGTGCATATTATATGAAGTTCATTTTACTTCTGTTAATATTAAATTATTATTTTTCTCCCTTTCTTGCCCAAGTAAATTATAATGCAATTGCATAGTTTTGGCAATGAATTTTAGATTTTTAATGCTAGGTAGGTTACAAAATAACAAAAGATATGATCAATCCTCAATCATGGTGCTCCCTATTTCACATTTTACATTGTGTTGGTAAACCATTTCAGACAAATATGAAAATGTAGCTTATACATTCTTACTTGCTTTGTGTATAATTTTTTTCATCTGCTGTATATATTTCATATATTAGGATACATAGTTTACTATTTGTTTGCACATACGAATTCAGGTTCTATATTTTTAAGTGCAACAGTTTATGTTTTATGTCTTGAATATAGTAACAATGTTGCTAAAAGTGAGCTTTGTTTTTGACCAAAGATTAACATTTTATTTAGAATAATGTTTAAACAGACATTAAAATGATGCACAAACTAATTTTTAATTTAGAAGGCTATTTATTTTTAATGTACATACTAATTAAGTGTATGATAACCATGTAAAGCTATTTATGTTTGTGAATTTTGGGCAATGGCTTCTATTATTTTAGTAAATAGATGCACTGTAACAGGTAATACTATGAACAAAAATCATTCCAGTGGTGCTTACTCTAAATGTTTGTGTAGATATTTTCACTTCCAGTTTAAATTTAATTTTAGTACTTAAGTTTTTATGTACTTGGTAAATTACATTAAATTAGGCTTAATATTAGCTAATATGAATTTCTGGTGATAAAGATCTTCCCAAAGCAGAAGTATCAGTGCTATAGACACAACATAAGCCTAAAAACAATATATGTGGTATCAGAAAAAGGTGCTTTTTGATGTTTAATACACTAAGTTAAAGCACAAATATTTACTTAAGGGTTTTAGCATTCCATATATTATGAAGGTGCTCTTAGGATGTTTATTATTATTGATTCTGAAAATATTGTATAAGTTAACTTACTGATTTAATTAATCAAAAATTCAATATAAAGTTCATTAATTAGTTTTTGTGGTGCAATGACATCTGAGCTGTTGTAGAAATCATCTCATATACTGGGTTTTCATATATTTTGGGATCTAAATTATAATTGTAGACTAGAATAAGTTTTACTAGGCATTTTGATGAAAACAATGATGTAGTAAGCACATACTACCCATCCCACCTCATGTTGTTCGCACTAACTGTTACATATACACTGGTCAGGCGCTGTGGAAAATCAGGTGCATTACACGTGCGTTCAAGTATAGGAGTTAAACGAACATGTTCATTCATCATGCACAATGTCCCATTACAGCAGTGCTGATATTACAGTAGGCAAGTTTTAACAAATCTGATAAATATTGCCTATTGTCTAGACCTAAATTTAATGTCATAAATGCCCACTCTTTATAGCATTATGCGACAGACTATTCCATGCACATGATCCCTGCAACTCCCCACGAATGCTCAGTAGTTTACATTCATTAGAAAACAGAAACACTAGCGATACCACCGTCAGCGGTAGCCTGAACTGGAACTGATTATATATGCTGTTTAAGAATAGCATGGAAACACCATTTTAATACTAAAGCTCGTAACTGGTGATTAAGAACAGCAGTTTGCTTAACACTAAAGCATTTGGGATTTTGTGTATATACGTTACCTCTATTCAATGACTACACCTCCTACCAACACAGAGGTAGTATTACTGAGTACACATTGTTCTATCTGTTATTTACATTATACTTGTGGCCCAAGTTGACTGCAGGATTCACTTAATGCTAAGTTCTGAGTTATACTTATCACTAGAAAGCATTAAAAGCAATAAAATAAAAGTGAACTCCAGATTCTAAAAGAAAAGATAAATTTGATCACAAGCAGATGATGGGTCGCCCTCCGTGGTGTAATGATTACCATGCTAACTTCATATACCCAAGGTCACGGGTTCAAACCTGGTGGAGGACGATGGATTTTTTTGGGGTGTAAAATTCCTTAGCATGGCATCCTTCTGAAGGGAAGTAAAGCCATTGGTCCTGTAGATTTACGGCACATAAAAGATCCTCAAGCCTGATAGAGAGGCCTCTGAACAAAATTAAGCAGTCTTTCACACCCAGTTTAGAATGGGATGCTGAGAACCACAGTAGTTAAAGAGCAATTTTATTTACAAGCAGATGATAAATAAAAACAGTGAAAGTGCTTGTGGCCCAAGTTGACTGCAGGACACACTTAATGCCAAGCTCTGAGTCATACTTATCACTAGAAAGCATTAAAAGCAATAAAATAAAAGAAAGAAAAAAAAAAGATATATTTGATCACAAGCAGATGACAAATAAAAGCAGTGAAAGTAAGAGTCTGTATTAAAAAAATAAATACAACACTTGACATTTTCCTAGTTTGCAGATTTATCTGAAAATAGCCCTGAAAGCATGTATAACAAATTAATATGCAAGTAATACCATGTTGTTGGTCTTGGTCAGTTTGTTGGGTGTTAGCCTTCTAATCCCAAAGTCATGGGTTCAAACCTGTCCCAGATCAATGGTTTTTATGTGTGCTTAAATGTGACAGCCCCATTTCAGTAGATTTACAGGAACGTAACTTCTGTGCAACCAAATTCTGGCACAACAGCAGTACTGATATGATTCTGGTAATTTACATTGTTATCACCATACAAATAATAATTTATTTCACCATTGTGTATGCAGTTGGTCTGGAGTGATGACTATTTCTTGCAAAATGAACTACAAAGCATCTCACAAATATTCAATCTTTGTTATGTAATCCCAAGGCAGTCATATTCATTTGAAATGCCCTAAACAAATTTGTTTTAATTAATAAATAAAAACTCCTAAACTCAACTAAATTACTTTGATTCAGTAACAAATATAACAAATAGCAAAAAAGTAATTTAAATAAAACCAATAGCAATTCTACATGTGGCCAAGGAAGGAGTCACCGACTAAAATGATGAACCCAAATATATTTGAATGCCCAGTACTTCTGGAATCATATATAAATCTTGTTTATTTAGAGAATTATATTTGGATCTGTAGGATTCGTATGCTGAGACATTCATTTGATGCTAGTAACCTTGAATACCCCTTGAACCTGTAATCTTATTTAAGCCATAGCCACAATATTTTAATGAAGTATTTCTGTCAAGGTGCCAAGCATGTTAACAATTAATGCAATCAATACCAGCCATTTATCTTGATATTATCTTAATAATAATTTACTATGGGAGGTTTTCATATGAACACTATCAAACTTGAAAATTAAAAATGTATTATGAAAAGACAACGTGCATTAAATGCTCTGTACAGAATATTTTATGACCAATAAAAGAATTCTACTCTCGGCTCAAATACAGTTGCCACAGTAGTAGCGGAATACATATGCTTATATTATATACTTACCCAACTTGTCAGAGATTAAACATTTTCAGAGTTTTTTAATTATCATCTAAATTCCTGTTAAATCTTGTAGGTGCTCTGTTAAATTTTCCAGTGATTAATTAATCTCTGCCAACCATTTGTAGCACTCTTATAAGTTTTATTATCACTAATTATCACTTGGGTAACAGTGGAATGGCTTTATGGTGTACATATTATTTAATAGCATTACATTAATATTAATAAATATTATAATTGAGTGCATGTGAGAAATAATTGTGCACATCAGTAGCAAATAATTTTCAATCATGCACACCTCAGTCATTAATTTTATCTTGTGTTTCTATTTTATTTGTGTTCTATATCTCAGGTGCAAGTTTGAATAAAAACAAAAGTAAATAAGAGAGAAGCATGTGGAAAGAATAAACAGCATCAATAGGATTTACTTTTCTGTGATTTATTGCTGATTATTTAAAAATAATGCTATGTATTACATTGCAAAATATATATTCAGTTTTAGCTTGTATTAGGATATGCTGCAAATATCTAAATAGTTTTAAAATTCATACATGATGACTCATCTGAGTTCCCTTACAAAAGTTCAGAATGGTTCAAATACAACTGTTCCAATGATTTATTCATTGGTCAAAACAGTTATTGAATCCAGTAGTAGCTTGTGCTTTCCTGATAGAATGTAAAAGTTAGCTATCATTCGTGAGTTGGATTATTAACTACTTAACTATTGGATGCTTAATAAGAATAAGTCTGTTAAATATTTTATCAATTTCTAAAGTATAAATTTTTGTGAAAAACAACATATGCAACAACTTACAAAATTATTAATATGTGCATCATTTGAAGATTCCAAAAATAACAAATTTAAAACTTTGACTTCTTAGTACATTTTTGTTTCTTTTTAAATTTTGCTTTCCATCTGCTTATTAATATTTGTTGATGGTTTTAAGTTCTTTGATCAACAATTTATTTTATGCAAGAAAAAGGGAATAAATCAAATGGTGTACTGTTTTCCTTAAAACACTCTTAATGTTTTAAATGTTATGTATGCAGGATTAAATTTTCTGTTTTCTGTTTGCATACAACTACAAACAGAATTACTGAATAAATTTGTTCTTTTACAACTTGCCAATGCTGCAGAACCTCTAAATAACAATTCTATGGTGAACACCTTTAATTAGTTTTACAGCTCTACCTTTAGCCCAAGATCTCTGCCAGAGAGGTCAACAAAAAGCATATATTTAACTATTTGCAATTATAGAGAAGCAGGAGGAGTTGACAGTGTATTTACACAGTTGCTTAACTGATGGCTCTGTATAAATATCAAATGGCTAGAAACATTTTATAATATGACAGTTTATACCAAAATATTGCATTGTGTTGGATGGAGGAGAGGAAATGGTACATAGGATGGCATGTTATTTAGGGAAATCTTAGCTATACCAGGTACAACTGTAAAGGAAGTGCTAAAAATTAACTGGAAAAACTTGTCGAGGAAGGACATGATTATGGAAAGAGCTCTTAAATATCGATTTAGGATCTTGAATTTAGGAATAACATACTAATACAGTATTTCAAAATGTACAATATTAAGAAGCTACTCACAATGAAGGTTAATTTTTTACATGCACTTCACTTTTATAATGGACCATTGTTTTGAGAATTCTTATTCCCATCATCAGCTGATGAAACTCTGCTGTTTTGATTATAGTAACATCTAGTGGACAGGCGATGAGACCAGATTGGCAATCAATAGGAGGAAGTTCCATATGAGTGCATTTGAATCACACAAAACTAGGCATGGATACTTGGACAACATTTCTGCAATAATGCCTTAGAGATTCATAAAGATCCACCTAAATAACTCAGTATACAGGACAAAAACCTATCAAATTCACCATAGAAAGAGAGAATAATGGCTGGCTCCCATTCCTAGATCTCAAAATAATCATATAAAAAGTTTGGAATATACTGAAAAATATCTCATGCAAACAACTACATGAAGAAGAACAGTTTTAACCCCATACCAACTAATATGCAGTTTTCAACAGCTTGGCATTTAGAATAGTCAACATCCTGAATAAAAAAATGAATTTGAACACATTTTAAATACAGCGATAGCTGTATTAGACAATTTTATCATAAAATGCATGAAGCATAAATGAATAAAAGATAGTACCACTTTTTCAACAACAGAAAAATCATACAAGCATTATAGGTTCATCTACAATCCAGAGCACATTTGAGAATATATTCAAGAATAATACTAGCTCCAGTCAATAGATATAGTATTACCCCTTCAGTGATATGGGCATGATATGATATTCTGTGCATAGAAACCTCAATGTCTGAATTTATCTATCATATACGCTAGGAGTAGCTAACCTATCAAACCAAGAATCATGGGATCAAGTTCAGTCAAATTGTATGTTCTGCATTCAAGAGAAATGTAAATGATGGGAAGGGCCTAACTAAAGTAATTGGTATGATGGTATGGTTGGATGCTAACAGGTTTTGATTGAATGCAGATACATGCATTTTACAATTTTTTATGTGTTAAAAAATTCACTCCCATTTTTACGCAGAATTATAACATCAGATAACACTGCCTCCAGAGAAGAAATCAGGAATATACTCCATAGAATACTCAGATTGCAGTATAAAATACGTTAAACTAAAAGAAACCTAGAAACCTGCCATAAGGAACACCACAGGAGATAAATCTGCAGTTGTGTGCCACTTGTGGCACCTCAAATCATGAAATTAATCTGCAGATGGATACATATAAAATACAGCTGTATGTATTAACTTTGAACTTCTTTCAATGGATTGCTTATCCAGCCTCATTGCCCTCCATCAGATATCGCCACAATCAATCCATCAACAACAACGGCTTCCCTCAATAAAGGTTCAACAGCTGATGGTGAGAACAAAAGCTCCCAAAACAATTATCCTTTGTTATAAATGTAAATAAAAATGTTGATTAATTATGATGTTAAGACTGTTTAAAATAATCAAGAGAAGGTTCTAAGAAATTCTAAATGGAGAGTAAGAAAGCTTGTCCCGCAGACTCAATGCCCTATATGTGACAAATATGTGCTACAATTTGATATTGAATATATTGCATTTGAATGTAAAAGAACTGATCTGTGGAGAAATTAAGTTAATGATGATAATTTTGATGTTATTTGCAGTAATTTTGTTTTCAGTAATTAACAAATTCCTCGGATCAGAAAGACAAAGTTTAATATCTAAACTATTTTCAAGTAATTTCAATATTATAATTTCACATCCCTGATAATCTGTACCTTTTGGAATACAACAAAATAAATCATTTTGTCATGGTAACATCCATGTTTATATACTTTGCTGAAAATCCTGGTCTGTCAAATTGACCGTCCTCTAACTAACCAAAGCTTTTCATTTTGTCTGGCAGCAATTCTTCTGTTACATTGCTGTAACCATACACACACTTTATTACAGTGAAAAATAGGTGTGTGTAATTCTATTTGGTTATTCCTACTAGGCATTATTGCTTTCTTGGGACTCGGCTCCCTAGTCTTAATTTGGTAGGTTTGAACCATTTTGGAAGCAGAGTAGAGCAGCGACATTGAAACATGAACATTATACATCTTGATATCTAGTGGCTTAAGTTGCTAAGATTTCATTCTATCTGTAGATCCCAGAGTTCATGCACATGCACTGTGTTTCATTTAATAATTCAGCTAGGTAATTCGAGATAACATTAGATAGTATATTCACCATTATAGCTGAAGGCCTCAAAGAAAGAAAGCTTCTTTGGTTGATAACACTGCAGAAATACAGGCAATAACCTCTCTCTTCTTCCCCCTCATCCTTGCTTTTCTATAAAACTAGAGTACAAATAAAGAACAGCACATAGTAAATCTACATTTGTTGTATTGAGCATCCAAAAACACAATATTTAAGCATTGTTGACAGATTGGCACACAAACTCACACATATAATAATAAGACACAAGTTGCTTGGCCATACAAAATGTAATTATCGCAATGAATGGCAGGTAACAAGGGATCTGTGATATCACTTTGTTGGAAGCTTTATCAGTTATTTTTCAAATTTATGAAAATAAAGCATAGTAGAAACATTTGTGTTTTCACTCAACAAAATCTTTATTTCGATAACTATTTTAAATTAATAGGACCTTTAAATATGAACCATTTCTGTTGCATCCCTTGTTTGATAAGTCTATTCAGTATTCATAAAATTCTTATTATTAATCCTCATTGTCTTTAAGTTGACAGCAATATCTTCTTTAAGTCATATTCAAAATTAAAAATTAAATTAAATGCGATTCATAATCATTTGTTACACAATCCAGATAAAAAATGTATATCCATAAATTTAATATTCACACAATAGCTATTATTGTCTAATTAATAATGTCAAATTGATAATCAAAAAGCTTCTTTTGCTCTCTTAGGAGAGAGGTATGGGGTATACAAGACTGGAAAATGAAATGAATAACTCCAAGTTCTTTAATGATGTTTTAAATTATGCATATTATGAAGAGATACTGTATGGTGTAAAATTCACTCCATTTGGCAATTTTTCCATTTAGTATTTTGCAATGGTAATCTGTACAGTTGTAAATTGATACATCATCAAATGATCATACAGATTACCATATTTATTTACAGCATTTGACAGAACTTTTGACTCTTGAATTTTAGGTTCAGAGAATGCAAATCTGTGTTTTGCTTCTTATGAAGGTTGCTGCAACGTTGGCTTTATGCTGGGTGTGGTAAACACAACCTACTTGATTACCCGTAATTTCTAAATGGCTCTGCTAGATGAAGGATTCAGTAGCAAAAGTTATGCGGGGCTGCAATTCAGATTGTCTTGTTCTTAACATATTTGATTAAAACTATTTTAAAACTTGCCCATTAATACAGAATAAAATTAGATCTAGCAGTCAACATGGTGGCTTATGAATTGAGAGGCCCAGTCTTGTTGGAAAGGGGAATTTTGCTTTAAATGATTTATTTTCTATGCAGAATATGAAAAGTGGAACCTGAATGCACTATGAAGTTTAAAATTATATGACCAACATTTATTACATTGAAGAAATAAATTACTACTATAGCATGTATTTCTAAAGTCAAACCTATACTGACCACAATAGTTAAGAGCCATACAAAATCTAAATAAAATTAATACAAATTAATGCTGACTGCTATGTACAGATGAAATCAGGCAATCACAAGCTAGAATACTGTATAAGTATAAAGTAATACATAGTATTTCTTTAACAATTTATGCTAAAAAAGGTTTCATGAATGGTTTAGTTATTTTTTATTTTCCTCTCTTCTTATTTAGTCGATTCCTGCAACATTCTAAACATCTAAAGGAGTTAATGTAATGAAAACTTGTAAATGGAAATCAAAATTGGACATTGTAGTCAAGAAGAAATTTATTTTGTGTTTGTGTGTTTATATAAGGAGCTAGTACAGTAATTTAACAAACTTGAAAGACAATTCCACATGATAAGAATGTTCAGCATATTTATTATTCCACATTTATCATGCACTTAGTATAAGATTCTTACAGTTCCAGTGGAAGAAAAAGTATTCATCAGATTGAGGTATAGAAAATATTGCAATGATGCAAACTTAGACACACATGGATGGTTCCAGGGTAAAAAGGGGATAAGTCACATTTATTACTTTTATGGAGAGTAAAAACCCAAAATAATTATAGCAAAAAGAAACAAGTGTATATGTCTGATTTTGAAAGTCTGTTATCTAATTCTATAGTAAGTTTTATAAATATTCAAAGGCTAATTAAACTTGAAAAGCTGCATATTATATCCAGGATTAAAACCATGGGTGCGCAAACAGCACTCTTTGAGCGTGAATGCTCGGTAGGAGCGGGTGAGCCACATTGACAGCTGACTGTGTGATAGAGAAGAATGACGTAGGGCAGTTTTAAAGCAGTTGTCTGGTGGACTGTGTGTTGTGTGCAGCCGGTTGCTAATGCTTCCTGCTTATGTATCCTTCTATAATGGAGGCATCTAAAAGGCAGAAAAGTGATCATCAGGCAAATGCTTTCAACGTTGCATGGGAAAGCGATTACTTTTTCATAGCAGCTGGAACAGATTCTCAGTGCAACATGGCTCACTTTCCAACCTTACAAAGTGCTTGTGATGGAGCAGTGTTCAGTGATTACGTTGAAGTATTAATTAAAATTCAACATGAATTCAATTCTAGATTTCAAAACCTTGATTCACTTGAGAAGGAATTTCAAATTCTTGCAATTGCTTTCTCAACATCAGTTGAAATGGTGTCTCATGATTTGCAGCTTGAACTTATTGACCTTCAGAGTGATATTAGAGCTAAAGATCGTTTCAACAATACCACTAACCTGAATGATTTTACAAGACTGTACCTCAACAAAAATATCCACGAGTACACAGGCTAATTGCGGAAATGACCTCAGTGTTTGGTTTGACATATGCCTGTGAACAACTGTTTTCTATCATGAACTTAAATAAAAACAGGTATCGAACATCTATGACTGATGTTTCACTCAAGTCAGTAATTTTTTTTTCAGCTGCCAATCACATAAAACCATGGTTTGATGTATTGGTAAAGAGACATAAATTATAACTAGTTTGTACACAGATTTAATCTGCTATAGAAGACAATAATTTGTTTAAAATAAATGTTTTTATTAACCATAAATTAGTAAAATAATATTTTGAGAAATCATTTATGAAAGCTTCTTTTCGTGTATGTACTGTACGATACCTCTCCTCTCTGTCCACTCATAAACAAGAGCACTGTCAGTACCTGTACTCCGCTCGCGAACTGCGAGCCGGCTTCGGGAGCACAAACCCTGTGCAGGGCTGATTTAAACTATAGATCTTCAGCTTTATATGCTTATGCTTTCCAACTGAGCTACCCTGGTTTTCATCATCAGCCATTAAATGAACTCCTCTTGTGTAATTTCTAGAAATTGAACTTAACTAAAAGAGTCTTCTTCAAGACAACTTTGGGTAGTTTTAGTATCTTACTTCTAGCTGCATACTTAAGTTAGTTTATGTGTAGAGAAATTATTCTAAATATGTGAAAGGAAACATTCAAGCTGCAAATCTGTGGTCTTTTGAAGCTGCTGCATTCATCTTTTCATCTCTAGCCTACCATCTTAATTAGTGCAATCAAGAGTAATTTTGACAGGTTATGAGTTTATTAAAGTTTGAAATGGTTCTTCTGTGGAGACTAATTACTTGTGAAGCATATTGCAATGTTTGGTGCAAAACCTATTGATGAAATGCAGCTAGTCCAGCATATCCAATGCCACTTGTGCATTCACTATGTCTTGCAATTGGTACACCTGGAACTCTATTGTTTCTGGTGGGCTGCTTCCTGATGGTCTTAACCTCCAAATAATAGTGGATAAAACTTTGCTGGTGCTAGTGGATGTCTAGTATTTTTACCAATTATTCAATTTTTGGAACATTCACAGTGAAGAGTAATAAGTTTAAAATGGACTGCAGTACAACTCAAATCTATTTCACTAATTTATGGTTTGTTAGAGAGCATGTGTTGCAAACCTTGGCTGGGGTTCTTGTTTCCATCTGTTGAGCTTTTGATGAATTTGAAGCTTGGGATATAAAAGTTCATTAATTACATTTCTTTTTTGTTTATGCTGATTTTTTTTTTCCAACAATCAAGTTTTCTAGGTTTCTGCATTTATTTTAGAAGATCTGGGCTGCCACTGTCTATTTACCAATATTTTTGTGATGAAGAGTGTTCTTTTTTTCTTAATTTTTATTTACTTATGGACGCTCTTTTAACTGCTGTTCTTAGTGTCCCATACTATATTGGGCATCAACTGTTTAATTTTACTCAGAGGCCTCTTTATAGGCATGAGGTTCTTTTACGTGTCATAAATCTACGATATGGCACTAACGGCTTCACTTCCTTTCTGAAGGAAACCATGTTAAGTGTTTTATTTCCAAAAAAAGTCACATCACCCTTTGCTAGGTTTGAATGCATGACCTTGGAAACTAAAGGCTAGTATGTTAACCCTAGACCATGGAGGACAACTTGATGAAGATGCCTAATATGTTCTTTGGTGTAAAGACAAAAGCTTATATTGATGCCAGACTAAAACAAATGATTATGTTTACACAGAAAAGATGAAAAGAAACCTTTGATAGTGGACTAAAAGACTGGTTCTGTGCCAGAATGTTTAGGTAATAGTGTATTCATTTTTAAAATTAATATACCTACATATAAAATGTATTTAAAGAAAGAATTGTCTTGTAGAGTAATTTATATAAGATACTTATTTCTTTCTTTTAATAGCAACTCTTAAGCTATATCTTTCATTATGTTCAAGACTTGACTTATTTTCTCTTACCCTGAGATTATTCATAATCCCTACCCCCTAATGTATCGTCAAACATGCACACAAATCAGGGACGCTGTATTTTCAGTTTATTTGCTTATCTCAGTGGCACTCTAAAGATGCAACTTTGAAAGGTATCATTCCATGAAGCATGCTAATACAGGCAGTCTTTTTTGTTACTCAATATGAGGATCATTCATAAAGTTTATTTTATCATCATGAAGAAGTTTATTTTATCACCAATCAAGGATTCAGTATTTCTTCACTGATGGAGCTGTCTATTCTACGTGAAGTGCTCATTTAATTTTTGCTTAGCTTAATATTAACCTAAAATTGCCTGTAATGCATTGGTCTCTTTAAGCAAAGAAAGCTAAAGAAGTCAAAGATGGAAGGCAAAACAAAATTTCATGTCTCAAAAAACCTACAAGTGCCACTATAGCCTCAGAAGGATGTAAATCATCAGCAAGCTGAACAATTCCCTGGGCATTTTGCCTTTATGGCCTTCCATAATCTCAATGGGAGGTCTTGGTAATCTTTTCTGCAACTATATGGTTCTTATAGGCTTAATTTTTTGCAATGCACCAAGAGTCCCACATATTGCTGAACAATTAAAAGTTAAAAAGTCCTCATGCTTGGCCAGGTACAAGTGTAATGTTTCAACTGCCAATCCCTTTTGATGCCGTTTTTGTCTGGAAGGTGCACCATGTTGAATTTTGCATTTCTAATGGTGTAGTGCAAAAATATTAGAATGATTGCCCCAAAAGGAAAGCATGACCCTATCGATTCCTGCCAATAAAGACTTTATGATTGTCCCTCATATTTGTGGTTTTATTTTTCTAATACTATGTAATAATGAAACACTGTGTCTTGTATATTTTTTCTGCCTGTTCAGAAGTCATGCTGAAGTAAAAACAAAAAAAATAATAATAAACAAATAGGAAAAGACAATTCCAGTAATATAAATAAGAACATTTCAACACATTTTTAAAAGCTTGTGCTTTTTATACATATTTTATAATCAGTGGCCAAAAATGTACACATAAGTCTTTTTAGGATACTTTATCCTTGCATTTACATATAAAGTCCAAGCATTTGCAACTTTTGTCTTGATTGAAAACGTTTGCATAAATTTGTAATATGCAAATGATGGTGTATGATTTGTAGTAAATTCTGAAGTTAAGGTTAATATGTATGAAAGAAAATGATTCATTGGTCTGACAGTAGTTTTGTCTTTACTAATTTAGTATGTTAACTCACAGAAAACTTCCAACTTTCCATCCAATTTTATCCCAGTGAAAAATAAAAAGAATGCAAAGTGCCAAATTGTTTCTTCTTTCCAGTTACTAATGATAATTTATTTGCATTAACTGTTGAATACTTTTACCCTTTCAAGTGAAATAATAGATTGTGTACAACGTTTCAAATTGTGATAGATAATACTTCTGGTAATTTGTAATATGTAAACTTAGGAAGTAGAGGAAAATTATTTTCTGTAAATCTGGTGTAATTGCTTTAAAAAAAAAAAAAAACAATTAATTGTGATTAATTATTGGTACATTTATTATAATATTTATTCAAAATGTTATATTATTATTAATAATAATATTAATCTGTTACATAACAAGGTAATGATGAAATAAAATAAAAAAACGAGCAACAATATTATTTGTACAATTTTACTGTCCAGTTCCTCAAAACCATAAATCACCACCTTCATCATCTTCTTCTGGCTCCCTTTTCTGGTGTTCAATAGGAGCCATAACTCCAGACATGTCAGCAGTTATTGCACTGTTGGCTTCTACGTTAGCCATCTCATCTTCTGATTCACTTACTTGGAGATCATCGTCTATCTTAATTTGACTTGATGATTGAGCAGCTTCAAGCTGTGCAGCTCTTTGTTGAGTTAGATCATGCATTAGGAAGTCTGATGGATCGTAATTAGGATCCACATCCATGCTCTCTTCTGAAAATGAAACATTAAAATATTTTGGGTACACCCTATTTTGTAGTATACTACTGCAGTAAACATTCCCTAACTCCATACCGTGTGAAAGAGGTATATGGTTGCTGCAATTGATTTCTTTACATTTTTAACACAACAAAAATCTTTGCATAGATAATGCGCTGTTTGTCTTTCTCCCAACACCATCCAATGTGATGGGCAGAGAGGCTGCAAATCACGTGATAACTGAGTGCACAGCAATAGCCTGTTGCCACTAACAGACCTGCTTCTGGTATTTGCACAGAGAGTTTGTTGTCAACAAATTTTTAATCTGAGATTTTATTTTAATATATGTGTTTCTACTTGTAATACAAATAATGAAATATATGAAGCTCACTTCTGAGGAAAAGACTCGTGATTTAACTTTGTTGGAAATAGATACCACATTTAGCTGCTGATCTGAAGGTTTCAAGATATTCTATTTACAAACTAAAAATCTGATGTGTTACACTCACATGTCTTACTCTATCGGTTCTGCAAACTTCTTACAAAAGATTGTTCTTCTTTCCACACAATGCCAATCAAGATAAACATTAGCAGGA
This sequence comes from Hymenopus coronatus, assembly GCA_030762935.1. Lineage (NCBI taxonomy): Eukaryota > Metazoa > Arthropoda > Insecta > Mantodea > Hymenopodidae > Hymenopus > Hymenopus coronatus. Next base: position 102,499,206 of record CM060890.1, read on the forward strand.
TGTTCTTATTACTTAGCTCAACAGAAGAAGGGAACTAAAGGAATGCGCTATGCTAAAGTGATAGTCAAATGTGATTATCAATGCAAATCGCTTCTTTGCTTGGCCAAGAGTAGAACAGACACTTCCTGTCTCAGAAAAGTACTTTACAATTGAAACCAATAACAAGGAATATCTTGGAAATAGTTACCTCCACAACACATACACAAATGACATAAATTGTGTGCTTAAGATCTACATTTTTTGTGTAGTACGTTTTTGTCTATCTCTTACAGTTTAGCAGTTAAGCAAAATTTGGCAAAATTCATCCAGAATAAAGAGGTCTTCAGAGGCTATTCCCAGAAAATTTAAGATTTGGGATGTAAATATCTTTAATATGCAGCATTTTAATCAAAATCGTTAGAACCATTTTTTAGAAAATAAAAACAGACAGACAGACAGACAGACAGACAGATGGATAGACACACACACAGACCTTTTTCTAAAAAAGTTTTATTCAGACTCAGGGGACCCCAAAGCATATATGTCTGGTGAAATCTTGACATCAAATTTTTACTTTCTCTATACGTACTATGTACATAGTGTATAAAGAAGGTATTGCACTCCACCAAAAAATTTGATACCGAGATTTCACTGGAAATATATGTTTTAGGGTCCCCTGTATCTAAATAAAGCATTTTCAGAAAGAGAAGAGAGAGAGAGAGAGAGAGAGAGAGAGAGAGAGAGAGAGAGAGAGAGAGAGTGTGTGTGTGTGTGTGTGTGTGTGTGTGTGTGTGTGAACACGATAACTCAAAAATGAAAAATCAGTAAGATACCAAACTTGGAATTTTAAAGTTCAGTATCTTCCAGGGATGCGACACGAAGATTTTGAGAAAAATCTCCCCACCCCAAACTACCCTTGACATGGAACTTTTTTCGAAAACTTTGATTTTATCAAAAATGGCTCTAATGATTTTGATTAAAATATTGTATATTAAAAATATTTACCTGACATATAAAATCTATATCTTCAATTTTCTGAGAATAGCCTCTGAAGCTTACTTTATTCTAGATGAAATTTATGGAATTTTGCATAACTGTTAAACCGTAAGAGATAGATAAAAACTTCTACACAAAAAATGTAGAGCACGTTAAAATAAACAATTTATGTTATATACATTTTTTTCGTGAAGTTGGTCGTTATTTAGATATTTCTTTTTTTTGGCTTCAGCTTTAAAAAACACTTTTCTCACACAGGAATTTGTCATCTCCTGTCCACAGAAACAAAGGAACTTCAGTCACATAGCAACCAGCTTTTGATTATCACTTTAATCCATGGTACTCTCTTATTTTGTTTCTACTTTCAAGGAAGCTAGTAATAAGACTATTTCTGTTAATTTGTTCTCGATTGCATGAAGTAAATGGAAGCTAACAATAATTTGTTGCAGAGATATAGAGGAAGTCATGTGAATGGAACACATCAGATTTTTAGGTTATCTATCCCTATATTAATTGTATGGGGCTAAATAAAGTAAAAAAGCATCAGATCAAGATGAAAAAGGGTAAAGAATGAAGACTAAAATGTGAAGTGATGGTTAATCCATTATGGCAGCAGGGTTAAAGAAGAAACATTTTTAGCCGTGGTGTGCTGCCATGTGGCAAAGGTTCTGCTCGTTTTTACTTTATCACATAAGCACAATGTTAATAGTAAGTAGAGAAGGTATTGTATTGTAGCCAAAAAGCTGATACCCAGATTTCACTGGAAATACCTGTTTCTAAGGATATAACATAAAGATTTTCAGAACAATCCCCCTATGACAAACTACCCTTTCTTTATATGTAACATTTTTCAAAAATTTTTATTTATAAAACATGAATATCAAATGCATATTAAGAATTTCTTATGAATAGACTGAAGACCTCTTCATTCTGAGTGACTTTTGCATAACTGGCAAACCGTAACATATAGAAAAAACTTTACACAAAAAGTGCAGAGCTCAATAAAACACATAATTTATGTTGCATACAGTTTTTTAAAAAGCTAACCATTTCAGAGTATTCCCTGTTATTGATTTCAATTTTAAAATACTTTTCTCTATCAGAAGTCCTTATCCATTTCAGATCTCTTTTGTTTTACTCCTGGCCATTGAAAAAGAGTCAACTTTGAATGGCAATTGCATAATGACAGCTTTTAAAGATTTAACTATCGCTTAGCCCAGTGTATAGTCTTATTTCTCTTCCACTTGTAATAAGACAATTTCTGTTAATATTTGCCTTCATTAGCATGATGCAGATAAAAGAATAATCTTTCTGAGAATAGTTTGTTTGCATTACAGATAAGTTATGTGAATGGAACACATCAGATTATTTTAGGAAGCAAATAGTTTGTCTTCAGATCAGCGCTACATGAATTACAGAAGTAGCTGTCTCCAACAGAGTAAAATGCAAGTCATCTCTTCAAAAAAAAAAAAGCTTCATACATACCTTTATTTGCATTAACAGCAGAAATACCAGCTTCAAAAACAGCACTCAGATTAAAATTTTAATGACAACAGCAACTCCAAACAGAGCTCTCTGTAATGGCACCAGGCAGACAGAGTCCTTGCCTGTTAATGGCAACAAGCCATTGCTATGCACTCAAGAACCATGTGGTTTGCAGATCTACCTGTCATTTGGATGGTGATGGGAGAGCGGCAAACTAGACACACTATTTACTTTGTGTTGTGTTTTCTTTGTGTTAAAAATGTAAATATTTGAAATTACTGTAGATGTTATTCTCTTAGGAAGTGATTCCATGTACTAATCCAAATGAAAAATTTATACTATTTAAGTATGTAAATTCTTATTACAGTAAAAGCAGTAGAAACAAGTGGATAAACTTGAATGATTATGTCATGAGTGAATATTTGTCGCATTCATTTGTGTAACAATTTTCACAAGTATTCTATTAATATCGGGTGTCTCAAAAGAGTCTTCACAGTGAACTTGAACACTTGTGGCACTGATTAACCTTCTGTTGCCATTTCACAATAAAGGCGATCAAAGGTTTTAGTATTTTTAGTGGGATTTTTTTTCTTCTAATTTTGTATTACACTAACCTTCAATAATAAAATTAGGCTATTTATAGCTGTTTTATATTGTAAAAATATTAATATTTTTGCAATAAAACTGTAGTGTTTTTTTTTAATAATAAACAGCAACATCCATGCAACTGCAGTCAAATGTAACCCTGTCTGCATCCAAGCATGCGATCACACCAGTTATTTTACTTGGGCCCTCCCCTTCCTTTACCACAGGCACATTTGACAGCATTTACTGGGACTCTAACTTGTGACCTTTGGCTATGAATGGATGGTCAGTCCACTTCGCATTAACAACCACAGCTATTCAAGTCGCATAAGTTGTGGTGCTGTAAAAGGGATATAAAAACTGGTTTGTACATTAGAGGAAGAACAGCATATGTAGCAAAATAATTCATGCCACAGAGAGTTAAGTTGGGAATGGAACTATGGAAGAGGAGAATTACTTTGAGTAGTGACCTCCCTCCTCCTGCTTAAATAATACTGTGAGAACTATGCACTTGAAGTCATTTCTGTGTGATTTTGCTTGTGAAGTCAAAAAGTTTTCTATTGAAAGGGGGTGGTTTTAGTTGATGAATTCCTTGATGGCAATAAGATTTCAGGAAATATAAAATGTAAATTTCTTGGGAGTTTTGCATATTTGGCATGTTCTCATCATGATATCTGTAATAATTTTAGTTATTAAATTCTGTGAACCAGGATCTGTAAATGATGCTCTGATAACTGGTAGATCTAAACTTTTATCAGAGACTAAAATGGACAAAATTGCAGATGTAACGTTAAATAACCCCACTAAATAAATGTGAAAATGAGTATAGGAAACAACTGTTTCTGTGCAGTCTGCACAGAACCTCATTTAGGATATGAAATTGTGTCCCTTTAAAGGTACAGCTTTCCTGAAAAAAAAAAAGAATTAAAGGAAGAAATCACACATTACATATACATGATTGCATGGGAACTCCCAGTCATATATATTTGGAAAAACAAGAACCGCGTTTTCAATTTTGAAATCCCGCCAGGTGATCTACTCATTCAGAGGTTTATCAAACCACCACCAGGGACAGAGACAACCGCCACAGCAAGCAATGCTGGCAGTCGACCAAAGGAATTGATAATGGAAGCACATGGCTTCTGAAACATGTTTTCCAAAATAAAAAGTAAGTGATGCAGTGTTACAAAATCGACTCAACTTTCAAGAAAAAAAGAGGCCAAAATTGGAATCCTGTCTTCGAAGGCAGGAAAGGTTATGTAACAGCAAAAACAGAGCAAGCTAATCAGAGGAGACCAACACCGTAGAAGCCATGCCCTGCCCCCCTATAAATATAGAGCACTGATGGTAAACACTTCAGATACAGCAAAATCTTCAACTTGCCACTGAGGATGTCTGCCACAATTGTGGACAAAATATCTGGATCATCTTATTCCAGTGGACTGCAGCAAAACAGTCCAGAAATAACTTCTAATTATATTGAATCGACTGTGAAATCTTACTTTCTCTCAGTACAATGTTAACTTGGCATCCTATAGGCTATAACAAATACTGTATAAAAACTATTTAAGAAGCTTTCATCAGCTTCAATATAGACAAAAAGAAATCACGAATATACAAAATCTACTATTATAGAATAAAGATTAAAAACAGAAACTATTAACAGAAGTATTCTTTAAAGTGGAGTTTCGATGTCACACATCAAAATGTTTTTCAATATTTAAAAGTGAAGGTGAGTTTAAATAAATGAGACTCATCAAAACTCTATTCAATATACAAACCATGACCAATTGTAAAACAAATCTAGAAACCCTGACAAAAGAAGATATCAGAAATATTACATATAAACAACTGGCACTTGGAATTCAATTTTGAAACCATCATCATACCTTGTTCTTGGAGATTGGATGCTGGTGGATAGTAACCCATATTTCCCAACTGAACCATAGCTTCTGCTGCCTGCTGACTGTCATCATCAGGTAATGGATCTCCTTCGGAAAGTGGCATGTCATCCATTTCTTCTTCACTTGAAAACTGTAGATCTGTGGAATTCAAATTAGCTTTCATAAGGATCAAAGCTTTTTCTGAGAAAGCACTCTTACACCTTCTATGCTGGTTTACTTGTTTGAAGAGTTGAAAACACAATTAAACTTCAATTCTGATCCAAAAGGAAACAGTCATTCTTTACAATAAGTGTATGTGTGTGTATAAAATAAAAAGGCATAAACCAATAATATATTCTTTAAAGTAATGTAGCCAAACACATGATTATGGATATAAAACTGTATAATGGGAAATTATTTATGTGATGAGAAAATAATGGTACTACTTAGGAAGTGTTCATGAAATTTGTAAGCATGATAAAATGAATTGCTTAAATGTTTGCAGTATTTTGTATTTATTTAACATTTCAAAATTTATTCAGTACTTTTTTCACAAAATTTTAGTTACTGTGTTTTAAATTAACACTTTTGTGATAAAAACAAGTTTCATTTTCGTCTCAATGACAGTTTTCCTGCGCACACACCCACAGGCCAAAAAAGATCTCATCTAGCTAATTGGGATAACACTTCTGAGGAAGAAATGGACAAGTTTATTGGCAAAATGCTAATTGTGGGGTAAAATGAGGTCCCAGAAATTTCACTTAACAATCCACTGTATGAAAACAAAGTTATAAAAGCCACCATGTCTAGTGATCAATTTCTAGAGTTGTTGTCTTGCTGGCATTTTGTGATAATGATGCCGTAGAAATGTGAACTACAGGACTTAAAAAGTACAGGTGTTATTTGAACATCTGCACAGGAGCTTTCAAAATGCTCTAACCCCTGGAAAAAGTGTGGTAATCGATGAATCCACAATTCCTTGGAGAGGAAAATTGCTTTTCAGGCAGCACATCCCCAACAAGTCTAACAACTATGGTGTAAAACTGTACAAAATTTGTACAGAGGAAGGCTACACTTTTGCCTTGCAAATATATCAAGGAAAAGATGAAGAACTGCAAGGTGCAGGTCACACAGAGGCTATCACTATGAAAATGTGTGAACCTCCTTTTGAAAAAGGTTATAATTTATAATTTCTATACAATTATTCTAATTTCTCTTGCACACAAGTTATTAGATAAGAATGTGCTTCTCTATGGAACAATTCATCCAAATAGAGCAGCACTTCCCAAGGATATTGTGGAGAAAAAGCTTAAAAAGGGGGAAATATGTGTAGTAGAGAACAATAATAAGGTTAAAATTTTTAACTAGATGGATAAAAGGCAAGTTCTGATGATTTCAATGGTTCCTGGACAGACTGATATTATAGAGGATACATAGAAAAATAACAGAGAAGGAGACACTATATTGAAACCAAAGGCTGTACTGGAATACAAGATAAAAAAATACATTGATATCAGTCACTAGATGTCTGTATTATTCACCATTGAGAAATGGTGAAGTAAAGTTGCAATTGAACTTCTATTAGAGACCTCTATAGTAAATGCCTGGAGTCTGTGTTTTAACAGAGCACTTTGAGGAAAATAATCTCACATCAAATTGTCAGAGTCAGTTACCTTGCATTTATTTAGATATGCTCCCTATTCCACTTCTCCATCAAGAAAGAAAGCCCATACTTTGGGAAAAATTGATGGACCAGCAAAAGCATTTCAGTGACACTGCACATTGTGCTACAAAAGGATTTTTGCTCAACAAGGCAAAAAAGTAGCAGACAACAAATCCAAGAAAGTTACAACCTTCTGCAATGACTGCTCAGGACAACCTAAGATGTGTGTCAATTGTTTCAATGACAAAACATGTTAACGAATGATTTTTTAATACTGCAATGTTTAAACTGTGCAAAGGCTATGTTGATAAGTATGTTTATGTGTTGTTTGTATAATTTGTTTATGTGCTACTGAAACAAATGAGTGGGTAACATGTCCATCAAAAATAATAAAAACCAAGATTAAAAAAAAAAAAAAAAAAAAAAAAAAAAAAAAAAAAAAAAAAAGAAGAAGAAGAAGAAGAAGAAGAAGAAGAAGAAGAAGAAGAAGAAAGAATAAGTTACCAGTTGTTAAACTGAGCAAAGATGTGGTGTAAAAAGATTTTTTGTTCTGTTTTCTCTTAAGATAAAGCAGTAGAGAAAAAAATGACTGACAAAAAAAAAATTGTTTCGTGGTCATTTTGGGGTCGAGCTGGTCACTACTACAGCAGTAGTACTCACAGCAAACTGTCCCCATTGCTATAGACAGACAAAGCCAAGTTAGGTAACAGGAAGAAGTCACTTGGGGCTAAGAGAATAGAGTGGATGAGGAACCAATTCAAAGCCCAATTCATGCACTTTCATAATTGTTATTGTTGACATGTGATAACATCATCATCTCTATGCATTATCCTGGTAAAAGACCATATGTTTGCATGCCAACCTTGGTGGGTTTTTTTCAGCCAATGCAAGAGCTCCATAATGAAGCATAAAAGGATCTAGTTATGGTTCTGCCTTTTTCCAAGTAATCTATAATGATATTTTTTGGGAATCCCTAAAACAGTGGCCAGCACCTTACTGTCTGATGAAATGGTCTTGTCTTCTTTGGTGCACTTTCACCAACCTTTGTTCATTGCTGTGACTGCTGTTTTGGCTCTGATGTGTAATGTTGGATACAAGTTTCATCAATAGTCACAAATTGACACAAAAACTCCTACAGATTGCAATTAAACATTGCCAGACATTGTGTTGGAATGTTGTTCCAGATGTGATTTCCATCAACTGTGAGCAAATGCGGCATCCACCAGCATACTGCTTCTTCATAGCCAATTTTCCATGCAGGATATTATGCATTCGCTCAGTTGAAATGCCAGCAATCTCAGCAAACTCACAAATTTTTATTCGATGGTCCTGCATTACCATATCATGGATTTTGTGATGCTTTCCTGTGTGGTAACCTCAATAACTGTACGGTCGGAGCACACTTTGTCTTCAGTGCTTCTCCAACCATTAATCCAAAAGCAATGGTTTTCAATGATGGTGCAGAGTCCAAGTGAACTTCATCTAATTCTTTTTGATTTGTGCAGCAGTCCAACCTTTTAAATGAAAATAACAGCATAAAACTGTGTTTTCTCCATTTTCAATATCAGTTGACACATTGACCAATTCAGACGCCTGTCAACAATCAATCAACTAACTCTACACTGTACATCTTTGAATAATCAAACTTACCAACCATGCAGCCATAACAAAAATGTTACATTCTTTCATGGAAATTTACCAGACTTTATCAAATCACACTTGTAACTTAACCATTCTGTCGATTTTTCATTACTTCCAAATACCATAATTGATGTTTAAAAGTTACTTCTTTTTCTAGTGCTAGTAAACACAGTGGACAAACATTTTGTTTAGTTACAGTCTACAATCTGAAGTAGCTGCTGAAAACATTAAAAATATCTAAAAGCCCTAAATGGTGGATAGGAATGTTCAATGAGACTTTTAAATTATGATGAAATGCTTACAGTAATGGAACAAAATATGATAAGCTTCTGAAAGCTGAGACTTTCAGGGACCTAATGCATAGGACATCATCATTGGCAAGAGCATATTAATGGGGTTTTGTTGTAAATGTAAATATAAAAGCTCAGTTGTAAAGTTTGTAAAAAAACTTATCCTTAGTATTATGAAATATTCTGAATTTATAAACGTTGACAACAATTTTCAATAGTTAGTAATTAAAATTTTACCTTCTTCAAGGACATCTTTCTTCCTGGGTCTTTGTCTAGATGCGCCAGGCATTTCAGAATCAATGTCTCCTTCCACATCCACAAAATCATAATCATCCAGATGAGACTTTCCAAATGGATGTTCTGGTGAACTTGTTTGGCTCTTTAATATAAACAAAAGTACACATATTATTGCAGTTTCCTAAATTACTAAATGTAATAAAATTTGTCTAAACTACATTATATTGATTAACATATTAATAATGCAGCTTACCCCACGCATATCAGGCTCTGCTATGGTGTAATTTTCCTCTTCACCTCCCAGCCACGTCCCCAGTGAGTCAATCTCTGCCTGTTCTAATGCCCGTTCCTGAACCAAACTTATGCTGCGTTCTAGCTGTGTAAGATGATCTCCATACTGTAATTCGAAAAATAATCTGTATACAAATCATATACATATATCTCATATAATAATAGTATACCGGCCCAAATATAAGACTTTTTTACTTTAAAATATGCTTCTAAAACCTGTAATCATCTTATACCCATAGTGTTGAAACTCTGCACTTAACAACTAGCAGTTAAGTTGGTACACTCGAACAAAAATGAACGAAAAACTTGACATTAGTCTTTTGGAACCAACCACAGGGCAGCATTCCAGTCTGTTGGTCATAAAAGTGAAATAGAACTGGAAACAGTTCTGTTGCTGGATCTGACTATTTTCAAGCGCATGCTTTAGTTTGAGATCTCTATCATATGTTGAGTTGTTCTATTTATGTTTTTTGTTATTGTTGATAGTGTTGTTTGTGCTTATATATATATATATATATATATATATATATATATATATATATATATATATATATATATATATATATATATTTACTTACCTATTTATTATGTATATACTTTTTTTCATTAATAATTTAAGTGTAACAATGTCTCAAAGACGATGCCAATCACTGATTCACAAACTAAAAAATCCTTTGCGTAAGGTGTGCCACTTATTAGACAGGCATGAGTTATTAAAAAGGACTCGAGAATTCTTTGAAAGAGGAGTATATAAAGGTTAAAATGGGCATCCCTCTATTCCTCTTGTTAAAACTGTACCACAGCAGCTTTTGGGGTAAGCACCAGAACTGTTATTAGCAAGAGAGTGAAACATGTCATCAACGACGACGACAACGATGCTTCCAAGGATGACAGATATTTGGATGGAATTGAGCCTGCACAATTTCAGTACTTTATTACACAATGCTTATACCTGTTTTATTTCCCTTGTTATAACAGGCAAGTCATATCAATTTTTTCTATATTGTCAGAAGTAAATAATTTATTCTACATACATTGCAATACATTATGCATGTGTTATTTTCAATTATATATTCATCCTCATTTTATGAGAAAGTATAATATTAGGCAAATTATTATTAACAATAAAATAATATAATAATAATAACAACAATAATGGTGAAAAAGTTATTATTCATTGGCAATCACTACTATGAACATGTTTATATGCAACCTTAAACATGATAGAAAGGCTCATAATTAGCTGCTGCTTTTGTGTACCAGAAACTCTGGCAATGTTCAGGGGCAGCTCGCCCTTGTGTGTTGAAGTGCTGTAGCAAATTATTGTTTTATAATATATTAAATTAAATATATATTTCAGCATTATATTTTACTGTGATAACTAAATAATGTTTATTATAATTATAAACTGATGCATGCAAGGGAGTGTTATTCCCTTATCTCAGTTCCTTTAAAGAAAAATATGACTTATTGGAAACCATTAGTTCATGTTGGCAGGATGCTTCACTTTCATAATTGTGAAGCAAGCCACATAACAGATTCACATTGTAACAAAATATTCTGTTGCATAGAAGTTATTCAGGGTATGTTTTTAGTTTATTTTCAAGTGTGAAACGTAATTTGCCTCCTATTTGGAATTACTGATTCATGGTCTAAGGCAGGAATTAAAGATCTAGGTCATATTAATGACTATATAAGAAAATATTCAAATAGCAAGAAGCATATGAAAAACTTGTTTGACCTCTCAATGTTTGGAAGTGTAAATATTGCTATGCAGCTAAGCAGATCATATAAAGAAGCAGCACAAAAATGTAACGAACTAGTTGAAAAAAATAGATACATATTATTTAAGATGATAGACTTGCATCAAATTTCGTGGGGCATTTGCAAATGCATGGACATGATAAGAGCAAAATGTCAGCTAACCCCAGCATACTTTTAGGTCCTATAAAAGTCACGGGCAGTCTGCACAGTGCGGTGAAAGAACATACTGAAAACAATAAAGTGTTCAAAGGGTTATCTAAGCCCATCCAGCCCATCCAGAATGAACTGCATGTTGGAAGTGTGCCACGAAGGTGAGTTGCATATACTTTTTTTTACTTTCTCTAGCTCCATATGTACAATGTACATAGTGGATAGAGAAAAGTATTATACACTACCCAAAAATTTGATGTCAACATTTCACTGGGAATATATGTTTTGGGGCCCTGAGTCCGAAAACAGCAGTTTTAGAAAACAGAAGAGAGAGACAGAGGGAGAGGGAGAAGGAGAGAGAGGGAGGGGGAGAGGGAGAGAGGGAGGGGGCAGTATAGCTTAAAAATGAAAAAACTGTTAATTACCAAAGGGAAGTATGAGAGGATCTACAGGTATTATTACGGCCTTTGAGCCACAATGAGCTAAGGGGATACTTCTTATGAGCTAATCAAGGTGAAGAATTAGGGCCTACTAAGATCGCCACCCCAGAACTGGGAACTGAATCAGGGACCCTCAGCATAAGAACTATGAACAAAACCAGTGAGTTGCCCCAGCTACCTCCAAAAGCAAAGCTTAGTGTGGTAAAATCATCTTTTCAGCAGTAGTATCTATCTAAACTGCCCACATACACCTTATTTTCAATGAAAATGCATAAAATATCTTAAATATCAACTTTTTGAAATTAAATGCAGTAAATTTTTTTCTGTCCAGCAATGAGTAATAATTTTGTGATGACATAAAATTTATTAAATACAAGCTGCCTGCCCCGGTTTCGCACGGGTGGTGTAGCTAATGAAAAAACTAAGAAAAAGTCTTCTGTTTACAATACAACCATGCAATGAAATAAAATTACAATTAAATAATTTGACAATATTTTATTGTAATGTCTTGTAATGTACAATTTCCCTTCTAGAGAGAAAATAAATAGCACCGATGGTTTGCCTACTCTCAAGCTCGCAATGTATAACTGCCCATGCAAAAAACAGCAATTCAAGGTATATTTCACACATTCCTAATCACTGAGCTTGGGATTCATTGTCATTGCGCATGCAAGGTGCACTGGAAACTGAGCACGCTTAAATTCAAACGGAAAGTCGGTCGGCATTAGTGGTATTCTTGGATTAAGCACATCTTTTCCTTTGAATTTTCCTATGATTATAGTAGCTTACATCAAATTTTTCATAATTTTTTTAACAGAGAGTGTTGTTCTGTTGCACAATTTCGGCTGATAGAAATTGCATAGCATAATTATTACTGAGTCAACCTTGAGCTGTAAATTGTGTGGTGGAATCCTGGCAAATAATTTAGGAATTTAGTTAGACAACTGACGACTTCATTTGAATTGGTGATGGAATCGATCAACTAAATAAATGCATTTGTCCAAAAAATGTACTCTGATTTTTTATATTCAACTCATCTACATTTTTATTAGTTGCTGCTAAAATGGCTTGTTTGCTCAACAAGCATAGTTTTTGTAATTTATACCAATATTTGGGAACTTTTGATATTCATTCTTCCTTTGACATTATGAAATGACAAAAATTTGGTGAAAATGAAATGAGGCCAATAGAAGTATCAGCAGGAATTTTCGCATTGCCATTGCCTAATAATGCCTTTGCATCTGAAAAGTGCTATGATCTGCACAATCTAGCATATATGGTTGGTATTGCAAAAAGAACAAAGTCAGCGCACCCATATGGTAGCGTGGAAAGGATGAGATATGCCGTTACCAGCATAGGTAAGCAAGCATATCGCTGGCATAATAACAGCAATGGCAGCGCTTTCACTGTGTGACAGGTAAATACTGAAATAGGTAATGAAAAACAGCCATTTTTAAGGCTAACAATGACATAACTAAAGAGCAAATAGATCTGGTTGGGCAAGCAATAGTTTTTATTTGATGATAGCTTTGGGTATTAAATTTATCCATTAAACCCAAAATTTTACTTGATCAAATGTACTAAGAGCATCGTTGCAGTGTGATGGTGACGGAGGTACCTTAATGTTCTGATGAAATCAGCTTTATCTAGCTCATGTACCACATAACCTCAAATAACCAACTTCTGCAATAGGAAGTTAACCTAAAATGGTTTACTATCCGGCTCCCATCATTTCTCTGCTATTTTTAGATTCCAAGAAAGGTTATTGCTTATGTGCTTAGTTTATAACTTGTTCATTTTAAAGAATTACAACAAAAAATAATTATTTTTTATTTATTTGTTTAAATGATGTGACCAAGGAAATGTAAGTTAGTACATAATAAATATATTAGATTTTCGCTCTATCTTGCATCATTGGCTCCTTAACTGGGTGCATTCTCTTAGCATTGAATGGGGAAGAAAAATTGAGCAGTACTATGGCCATCTAGTGGCAAATAAATAAGTACTTACTCTAGATGTTCATCGCTAGGAAAACTTCTTTGCTTATTTTAAACGATACGAGTAAGGAAAGGACAGTTATAACATAAACAAGTATTTGAATTTCACCGCTGCTTTGTGTCATTGTCTCGATAAACTGTTGCATGACCTTAACATTGCATGGGGAGGAAAAATTGAACAGTACTATGGCCATATAGTGGCAAATAAATAAGTACTTAACTCTAGGTGTTCATCACCAGGAAAGTTTCTTTGCTTCTTTATTTTAAATGATAGGAGTAAGGAAACAACAGTTAATTCATAAAAATGTATTTGAATTTCACTGCTGTGTTGCATTATTGTTTTGATAAACTGTGCATTACCTTAACAATGAATGGGGAGGGAAAATATTGCGGTACTATGACCATTTAGCAACAAATAGCCATGGTACCACTGCCATCTATTAACCAAAGTGCGTTACCTTGGCACTCTTATTATTCATCTTATGAGACTTTAAAACCTTTTCCATACTATTTTTAAACATTTTCTTTTTCAGAAACCTTGCTGTGACAATAATAAACACAACAAAAAAAGAATTGTTCAATTTGGTGCAGTCGTTCGGAAGTGATACGTTTACATACATTTTGGCAATTCATTTTTGTATATATAGATTCAATGCAATAAATGTATAAAATTTATATGCAAAATAAATGGAAATTTGTAATATACAAATCTTTAAAGACCTGGTAGCAATTGATACACACATATAAGCTCTGGGCAATCAAAACAATGTAATTAGGTACACTTGGGCTGCAATCTTAAGTTGCAAGAGAATTTAATGCTTTGTTCAGATCCATGGTAAATATCTCTAACATTTTGAATCTATCCACAAAGCTGTAAAACCATTTTCTTTGCTGTAAAGACATAAACACACCTGTGCTCCTGTACATTTCACAAGCAAACCTAAAATTTGGCAAGTATGGAATATAAAGAGACTAAAGCCTCTACTTTTGATTATGTAGACTGTAGTTTGCCTGCAGCAAATAACTTATTAAGTTCATATAAATGATTAGGAATATTTGTACATAGTGGAGCATCATTCCTGGGATCGTTTAATAACGAGTCAAAATTATAACATGTAGGTGGAGAAATTTAAAGTGTTAATAATTTTGACTCATTATTATACGATTCCAGTAATTAACTTTTCATTTACCTCATCCAAAGTTGAGCGGCACACATCTACAAGCTTCTGTGCTTTCTCAGTGTATGGAGAATCCTTTCCATTGTAAAGTATGCAGTTTTGCAAAATTCGCTCAATATCAGCCAAAAATTCATGTCTGTTGTGGTATTTGTGAGCTAAAATAAAGTAAAAAATATTTTTAATATACATATACACACACAAATTTTTCATTACTCTTGACTTTATTTAATACCCTAAGGATAATCAACTAAAACAAGTGATAAAAATTGTACAGGCCTTCAAAAAACAAATACATTGGCATTCATAACATTGGTCACTTAGTAAAATATAAAAAAAAAAAAAAAATATATTTATTTGTTTACATCTCCCCACAAAAACAAAATCTAAATAATAGTAGCTTAAATGACTAAAGTAAAAGCTTCATGTAGAAAAGACCTGAATCTCGAAAATAAGCAAAAGCACAGCATATTTAAATGTATTTTTCATGAACAGAATATTTTATTTAATTTCACATAATCTTTTGTATAGAAAAGACAGATAACACACATTCCCAAATCCTTTCAAACATTTCATTAGCTAGTGCTTTACATTATTCTGACACAAAAAAATGTGTAGCTAATATGCTAAAAAGTTATTCAAACTAACATTGAGGACGACTACGACGATGATGATGATGATGATGCTAAGCATTGACAGTTAATTCTCATTTCATATTACCTTCAGTTTTAATTTAAGGAGTACAAAATTTAATAATTTCCTAAAATAAAAAAAATCTTTTAAAGATATGAAGGGCTACAATTAACAACAATAAGGAGCCATTTCTCCCACTACAGAGGAAAGGTGTCTGGAGAGTGAAGTTTCTGCACTAAGCGAGCTGCATGGGAAACTCTGTATGTGCATGAAAAGGCAAGTTATCTCTGGTACAACTTAACCTTGATTGATCGTCTTCTGAGGAAGCAGATACAATCTATAAATGTGGGAGAATAATGAATGCAGGAAATGCATAAATCACGTACAAAGACACTCAACCGAATCTAAAAGCAAAATGAATGAGTGATGATGCTATCAGAAAAAAAAGGTCTGAGAGGAATATGCATTTCACCTTCAATAGCCAATAGTATAATGTCTGTTGCTAGTATCTATTCAATGTTCTCTACCAAGCCACAACTGAATTGTCGCTATTTAAATTTGTCAATCCTGCTGGTACAGGCTACTCTAAAAGTGTTGGCAAGTATGTGCAAATTAGTCATAATTTCAAATGCTCCAGCTTAAAAATGATTGAGAATATGATTTCTTTGGGACTGAAACTTTCAGGCTAATTATTCAGGTTGTCCTACATAAAATAAGTATGTCTCTCTGCAACTGGAATCGTTTTATTCATTTTGGTACCTATGTTTTTGCACTCATAAATTATTGTTGGTCTCACTTCATGTTTAATACACTGCCTTTACATGGTTATCTGTTGTCAAAGTTGAACAGCTGAGTTTAATATAATCAAGAATATTATGGAAGTATTTTGGGAGAAATGATGCAGTCTTCAATTGAAAAGCAAATTGGAATGTTACATAAAGTCAGGCTCCATTAAAGAGACTAAAGAAATGATTGAGGAGAAATATCAGACAAGATCGCTACAACCAGCACCGTTCAAGAGTTGTATAAGAAATGAGTACTGCAGGATACATGGTGTATGGAAAGAAGAATAAAAGTCTGATAGTGAAGACCCCTATGGAAGTTGACATAATTTGTATGGACATAATGAGAGGTTCCTAGAAATCGATAAAGAGATTATTTCACAACATGCTAAAAGACCTCAAATTCTGATCATTTTGTGAGTGTAGTGTATGAATTGAAAGAACCAGAACTAAGCAGAAATGAGTTACTTATTGCAACTGATTCTTATCTTCAATTGTTGATGGTTTCTTGGACTTGATGCTCTTCTTTATGACAGATGAAGCATGGTTTCAGCTGTGTGGTTATGTTAACCTACAGAATCGCAGATACTGGTTGCAGAATAAACTACATATTGTGCATGAAAAACCTCTTCAGAGAAAATAGGAGCATGGTACATAGTGCATACAATGTGTGCATTATTGCCCCATTTTGTCAATGATATGACTAACCGTGAAACACATCTGGAGATCTTTCAAGACTTTTTATGCACAATTAACAAAAATGAAAAGTAGTATGGCTTCATTCAACAAGATGTTGCCACTTGCTACACATCCAACCACATAAGCGAAGTGTTTCCAGAAAATAGGCTTGTCGCCTTGCTGGTATTAACATCCAGTGATTTTTATTTATGCGGAGATCTGAAACACAAAGTTTATGCTAACAACCCTCGCACAACAGACCTTAAAAGAGAGAATTACATATGGGATTAAAACATTTTAAACCAAGAATTACAGAAAATTAACCAGAACATTTTTGTAAGAGCATAGTGATGCCTGGTTGCCAATGGAGGGCACTTACAATACCAATAAGTCTGGCCTATACCATATTTATCCCACTGCCATTCATTATATTATATTAATTCCATAACGAATTTCCCAACGAATTTCATATGGAAATTCGTTGTGGAATTAATATAATATAATGAATGGCAGTGAGACATACTGATCTTATGTGGGCCCCCAGTACTTTAAGAAGCGATGAATACAGCTTTTATTTACATAAGTTATAATTTAAACCAGCTGGGACAGTATAAATTGAATGATAAATGTGGGATGATATTTCTTGGTATTACCCATTAGCCCTCATACCATTATTATTAAAAGCTTAATCGCCCTCAATCGTGTAATGGCTACCATGCTGACATTATATACCAAAGGTCGCGGGTTCAAACCTGGCGGAGGACGATGGATTTTTTCGGGTGTAAAAATCCTTAGCATGGCTTCCTTTGGAAGGGAAGTAAAGCCGTTGGTTCCATGTCATAGATTTACGGCACATAAAAGAACCTCAAGCCTGATAGAGAGGCCTCTGAGCAAAATTAAGTGGTCTTTCACGCCCAGTCTAGATTGGGACGCTGAGAACCACAGCAGTTAAAGAGCGTCCATAAATAAAACACCATTTTATAAAAAGCTTAATACTTACAGGCAACTTTTTTTGCAATGGTCTCCAGATCCATGGGATACTTTACAACATTGTAGTAATCCTTAACTAGCTTCTTATTTACAGGTTTTGCAAATGGCCAAGACTCAGACATGCCTTTCAGCTTGTTGTTTACAACATTATCCAGAATGAATGATAATGCCACCTGATCATTATCATCAAGAAGTGGATTGATTGCTTTTTCCAGGCGCATCAGTCTTTCTTCCTTTTCTCCCAGTCTTTCCACACACAATGTCCACATCCTTTTTGCTGCCACAGTCAATGAACTCTTGGCACCTTGAGACAGTAAAACAATTAATCATCAATCCATCTTCCACTACTTTTAATTTGAATTTGAATAAATGCTTTTATTAATAATAAGAATGCTCTCTTATATCCTGGCTGTACATTGTTAACTTGCTATTAATGTCATCATGAATTTAAAAGAACATCTGAAAAAAAGGTTTTAACATGCAACAAAAAAAGTTAAATTTATCCATCCAAGAGATAACAGTGTATGGTTAAGCTTCAGGGTTATTACTGTAAGAAAAGGTTAACAAACAAGAAAATGCAACAGAGTAATTCTACACATTACCATGCTGATACACTACAGAAAGGCCGAAATACCTTATGATAAGCCTTTACAACTTGTGTACTTTTAGGTGACATCAAATGACACAGATGAGAGAAACAGATGAAGTAGGATAGCTAAATAATGCCAGCAATTTCTAAGAGAGGATACAGTAGAGCCCTGGTATTTTGAGGTTTTGTGTACTTCAAGCTGGTTTTTAAAAAAAAATAAAAATTTTACATAAAACTAGAGTACAATGCTGTGTTTATATGTTGTCCACATGTATGTTTAACACATTTCTGAATATGTTACATTTTTTAACTTTCTTTCAATTTTCCAGGTACAATACTGTCAAATCTGCCCCATTTAGGGTTTTTGTTCATAATGCACAGAAAGGGCCTTGGCTCAGACTGCTAATGCATTTCTATTACAGATTGATAGGTGCCATTAGAGAGAGATGAGAAGTCTTGCTATTTCTTTGTTGACCCTTCTCTGATTGTGTATCAATCAGTAGTGCAGTGCATACCATTCTTTCAGAAAAAAATACTGTATTGATACAGTAATCCCTTCTCAGTGACAGTGGTCATTAAAATATACTTTAGTAAAAATATACATTTTACAGCAATAACAAACTGACAATTGTTGTAAATGGTACCTGTACATTTTGTACGACAGTGATCACCAAAATATTTTTAAGTAAAAATAAATGTTTTATAGCAATAACAGACTGACCATTGTTGTAAATGGTACCTGTACATATTGTATTTTGTGAGCATCCATGTCATGCTGATTTTAAAGTGCTTTACAGTACAGTACCTAGTGCATGTTTCTTAATGTTTTAATTGTGTATATTACAATGAGTGCATATAAATATGTATGTACTATATTGTATTTATTTATTTTTTACCATTATTGTGCATTTTAAAACATCTATTCATAAAATAAGAACTATAGCTTTCCTGGCGACGTGTTAATTCAAAATCTTCTCGGGCTTCTAGCCAGGTAATAACTTGGCTTGACACCAACGTTTCGAAGAAGTGCATCTGATCAGTTCACCCTGAAGACGAGGAAGATGCACTTCTTCGAAACGTTGGTGTCAAGCCAAGTTATTACCTGGCTAGAAGCCCGAGAAGATTTTGAATCTATTCATAATTTACCAATTGGTTTAGTTATATTTCAGATTAATCCGAGTATTTTGTAATCGAGGCAACCTCAGCCCCAATTAGCTTGAATTACTGGGGCTCTACTGTATTCTAATCCATGAACATTGAGAATGGTATCTGATCTGTTGAACATCTCAAGCAGGAGTCAAAGGAGGGAAGGGGGTGCTGTCATCAAAAAGTAAACAAACTATGTACACAAATACAAAAACTGAACTGTATAGCTCACACAGCCACCCTACAGAACCTCCACGACCAACCTCAGTTCAGAAAATTCACCTAAACACAATTCACACAACAAACTCCAGAAATTCTTCAAGAATTATATCATCTTAGCTTGAAAAAACAGCTACAGCATTCAGAAACTGCTATGCAATAAATTAAAATATCCTATCCCAGCAGACAAAAAAATGGGAATTTATGAAATTAAATGCTCAGACTTAATCTAGTATACATATGAAGGATGAAAAGAAGTTTGGAAATAGATTAAAGGAACACATGAGAAACCTAAAATACAAGCAAACAGAAAAATCAGCCGTTGTCTTATCTTTTTTGGACATTAGGACACAAAATCATACAACTATTAAAACCAGCATATAAACACATGGAATTAGATGTCTGAGAAAGGATCTAGATCATGAAGAAAAATAGCATATTATGAATTTTAATTTACCACCATACAGCAATCTTTGGAAGTTCATAGATTCAGCACCAGATGCCTCCACAAGTGATACATCACCACTCTCATCATTGACACCAACGAAGCAAGATTTATTTAGAATTAAGGGTTGAAAGTGGATTTGTTCCCAAAACTGGTCCCAGTAATTACTAAGTGATGTTTGTGTTACAAAAACTAACTCAATTTCTTTTGATTTAAACTTTGTACAACTTGCGATGCTAGAACTAGTTTTAACATTTTACATGTTTGTATATTTAACTCCATTTAAGTATTAAAACTATGTATATCCTTATATAAAGAAAATGAGTAGACTCTTTAAAGTTTATATTTGTCTTTGGCTTTATAGTAAACTCATACAGGCTTGCTATATGTGAGTCTTTAGTTTCATTCTGACATCATTATATTCAAATTGTAGTTGCTATATTTTTGGAACTCTTCAAAATGTATAAATGTAACAGTCATAATAGAAAAAACAGGTCTAATAGAAATATAAAATAGGAGGTCTCCTTTAAAATGGATCGCTATAGACAGTAAAAATTCCTTCGGACTACATGTGGCTAAAAGCCTTAACAAAACTGGAAATTGTATATTAATAAAATAAGGGGGAAAAAATAGTGTACATGTTTTGCAGCAAGTGTAATAGATTAGATTTAAAGGGTGGTAAAACAAATTTGCTTTTCTTTTATTAGCTCACACTATGGAATAAATTGGAATAACTATTTGGAAGAATTTGTTGTGTAGAAAGTAAACACAGTGAACATTTAAGCTAAAAAAGATAATAAGAGTGACTGTTAATCTAAAAAAGTAGACTTCTGTAAAAAGAAAAAAAAATAATAGTTTCAAAATTTTAACTAATTTATGAATTGAAGTTCAGGACATTTCATAGTCCATATCCACCATAAAAATGAGGATTTTCAATGGTGAAAGACCACGTTCTATATATTGAGATAAAGTAAGGATAAAGTTATACTTAATCATTTTATATGAGTTATATTAATATTTGTATTATCAATAATCTTTTTAATTATTGGACCTAATTGGATTACAATTTTGTCATTGTGGTGGAGTGGTTAGACAGCTTGTCCTACTAACACAGTCCTAGGGAAACACTGTGGGATATGTGGTGGACAAAGCAGCACTTGGGCAGATTTTTTCTGAGTTCTCCAGTTTCCCCTGCCATTCATTTCACCATAATCACCAAAATCCATAATCACCTTTCCTTTCATTCATTTCACCATCATTTAATTGCATCTGCTTTCTCACTCTCACATTAGGAATTGGCTGATCACCCATCCTGGCTACTCTCTCTGATCCACAGTTCTCTGCTCCTCAACAGGAATCTGATCTTAGGTGGTGATTTATAAAGTTCTGGGGGGAGTAAGTACTCCATATGAGGAGGGTAAATAGCAAAAAAAGAATAAGATCAGCAGGAAGAGGAAGCAGAAGAGGAAGAGGAAGAGGAAGAAGAAGAGTCTGAATCTTCATAATTCAATTACCGGATGTAAGGTTTGACTGCACACCCATTTGAATCAATCAATGCTAATAAATGAGATGATACATTTTCCTGTTTACTTTCTCCATACGCACTATGTACATAGTGTATAGAGAAAGTATTGCACTCCACCAAAAATTCGATACCGAGATTTCACCGGAAATATATGTTTTAGGGTCCCCAATATCCAAAAAAAGCATTTTCACAAAAAGGTCCGGGTGTGTGTGTGTGTGTCCGTGAACACGATAACTCAAAAACGAAAAGTCGGTAAAATACCAAACTTGGTATTTAAGTTTAGTATATTCCAGGGATGCGACACGAAGATTTTGAGAAAAATCCCCCCACCCCCAACTACCTTTTACATGGAACTTTTTTCGAAAATTTTGATTTTCTCAAAAATGGCTCTAACGATTTTGATTAAAATTTCGGATATTAAACATATTTACCTGACAAATGAAATGTATATCTTGAATTTTCTGGGAATAACCTCTGAAGAGTGGTTTATTCTAGATCAATTTTACTAAATTTTGAATGACTGCTAAACCGTAAGAGATGGACAAAAACTTACTTCACAAAAAATGTAGAGCACATTAAAACACACAATTTATGTTATATACATTTTTTTCGTGGAGTTCGTCGTTTTTGTGACATTCCTTATTTTTGGTTTCTGCTATGAAAAACATATACTTTTCTCATACAGGAACTTGTCGACTACTATCCATATAAACAAAGGAACTTCATTGACATAGAAACCAGCTTTTGACTATCACTTTAGCCTACAGTTGTCCCTTATTTCGCTTCTACTTACAAGGAAGCGAGTATAAGACTATTTCTGCTAATTTTTTCTGATTAGCATAAAGTAAATAGAAGTATAAGCTTTTTAAGAATTATTTATTGCAGGGATATGGAGAAAGTCATATGAATGGTACACATCAGATTTTTTTTTGTATCTTCAAAGTTATTGTACATCAGGAGCACAGTATCATAAAATGCTTCTGGTGTGTTTTTTTGCTTATTTTATAATAAAAAAAATAATAATTTAAAAAAAGAAAAATAAGATATACCATGCAAGTGCACAAAGCACATTTTATAAGAAAATATTATTTTAAACCCAAACATATTTAATAAAAATATTAAGTCTTACCATTATAGAGAGTTGAGTTTTCAACAATCTGGTTAACATCAGACAGAAATTCTTCTCTGCTTTGGTACTTTTTCTGTCTTAGATTTTCCCTAATAGTTTGAAGATCCATGGGTCGTGTTACAATCTTGTAATAATCTGGAACAACCTAAATGCAAAAACTTCCATTATGTTCTTTAGTCATCTAAGAGCCAAACATGCACTATTCATACTTAAACATGTGGTGATACCTTGGCATTAACTGGAAACAGGAATGGTTGAACGTCTGGTAAATCCCTCATTTCGTTCAAGATGGATTCCAGAATAGTTGACAGAACCACAACTGGATCCGTGCGCCGTCGATTTGCTGGCCTTTGCTGTCTCTTCAGATAATCACAATGCATCTCATTTACCGCTCTTCTCTTCTTCTTTGAATGCACTGCATCTTTCGGCACTTTGAGAAGCAGAGTTCTTCTCTTCATTTCTTCTGCATGCTGAAAAACATATGCTATCCTTTAGACAATCTGACAAAAGAACTTCTGAAAAGAAAACTGCCAAAAAGTATGTTCATGTTGACTAAATTGGTGGTGAACAAAGCATGGGGTTATCTAATAAGTAAGCTATCAAACCCTTCATGTTGAAACTTGTTTCAAAATTTTGATAACAGAAGATGTCTGTATGAATGAAAAATGTTAGCTACCAGTTTTAACTGCAATATAGTAATACTGTTAGCTCTTTCACTAATATGGCAAGATCTATTCTTTATCCAGTATATAGAATGGGAGATGAATATGTGCAAATAATTTTATATTTAGTAGAGAATAATACATATAACACAAATGTATCTTTAGATATTCATTTAATTTATGCCATAACTGGGGAATCTGCCAGTGCTGTGAGGGACTGTATCATTGGCAATTTCGAAATTGTCATCTTCCAAAAGACGAACGTTAAGTATCAATGTGACATAAATTCTCTTAATTCCTGATTTGAAGACTTTGTAATTGTTGAGGTTGCATTTTAATCTTTCACTTTTGTGAGAGCAATTAGAGTAATTTTGTTGTTTGAAGTGTGTGTGTGCATGTGCATGTGCATGGGCGTGCGGGTGCGTGTGCGTGTGTGTGTGTGTTTGTTTTATGACGACTTGATGGGGATAACAACCAAGTTAAATTGGAGTCGTAATTAATAAATTTTAACATTCTCATTATGGTTTCTGCTCTTGGTTATTGTGGAACATCAGAAGCTGATAACTGCAGACAAACAAAAATCTAATGTAACATTCTGCTTTTCTAATTGTGATAGGGGGATCCACATTGCTTTTTAAAAGTGGTTAGTAATTGTTACAAATTTATCCAATAATTTAAGACATACCTTAATTAATTTTCCAGAGAGTTTTACTTTAGTTCCATCAACATTCACCAGATCCTCATCATCTGCATTCAGCTGTTTCTCTATTTCTTCTTCTTGCTCTTCTGTCATAGCCACATTAACAGGAGGAGCTGGAGCAGAAGGCTGGTACAATGGACATGCTTTGTTTGTACGCATGTGACCAACCTTGAAAAGAAATAAAATCAAATGGTTGAAATACTTATCTACAGAGGTTTGGCATAAAAAAACTATTTCTCTACAGAAACAAGAAGCAAAAATGGCTGAGCTACTAAAGTATGTATAATATTATAAAAATTGAGGGGAAATCCACAACATGAAACTTGTAAAGACAAGATTCATGACAAAGAAAGAGATATATTTTTAAACAAGTTTCTGTGTGAAGTTTTGCTCTGCTTACTATAACTCAGTGGTATATTCCAACAAGAAGTAAACACAATACCATACAGTAAAACTCCATAATTATGCTCCTGATTATAAAGCTATCTTGATCATTACACTCTATTTGTTCCTGGACATTCCATATTACTACTGCATGATTTTACTGCATTTAATGCTTCCAAATCCTGCTATGAGAGCTTTTTAGGGCCAAAAAAGTACACAAATGGTGTAAACAAATTGTGAAATTTTGAATGTTTTAGAAGTATGAGAAAATCGTTTAACTGTACTAAATGGTCCAGTGCTCAAGCACTTTACCTAGAACACCCCATGGTCAGCGTATCTGACTATAACAGTACCTTTTCTTGAAAGGATTTTACACTATCAAAAGGTTTCCTGTCAAGTATTTTATCCTTTTATTATCTTGCTTTAATTCGAAACATAAGTAGAAAGAGATAGCAATACATTCCACATGATAGTTGACAACCCTTAATGGCCTAATCTCAATCTATGATTGCAAAGGTTTCCTTTGTTTTTAAACACCCGCTTGGAACACTATGAAAGTCAGCGAAGCAAGGACACCAAAAGCAATCAACATATTTTCCATATTTCACTGCCAGAAAACAAGTATAATGGGTAACAACACAATTACAACTGATACTGAGAGAGCATTAGGCAGTGAAGAATGACTTGACAGGGTTTTCCACCACTCGGACCATGATTAATTCACTCCATCCTCTAGGCCTGTCAGATAGCAGAAAAATGGCCATCTTTCAACATAAACCTCACGTATTATGTAGTCATTCTTTGAATTCTGTGTGGTGGATTGAATAAAATGACAAATCTAAATATAGTAATTAGTGGTAAGGGTACACAAACCAACAATCAACAATTTTTTTCATAAGAAATGATCTCTTGGATAGTAGAGTCAGACTGAAAAATTCAATGTCATAGCCGAGATTTGAACCACGGATCTCCCAATCTCTAGCGGGTTGCTCTGCCACTGAGCTACAATGGCAACATGCTGGCATAGCATTGAATTTCTCAACTGACTCGCATGTTTCCCGGTAAACCACAAGGTGATCTCAAATTATTTTGAGATGACAACCCAATGGCGACTTACAATGTTGTAAGCACTTTCAAACCAGGATTTATAGTATAGCCCACTATTATGGTCAATTGATATTTTTTCACACAAGCTATCCAACTCCTTCCCTACACACAGCTTGTGTGAAAAACAATTACTCCAAATGATCTCTTGTTCTTCAGTTTGTACTGTACTTCACCTGAATATTCAGAAACATTTATTATATTGTATTGCCTATTGAATTGTGTCAAAATTGCTTTTTCATATGTAATAAATCATATCCTGTGAGTAGTGCTATCCAGATTGTTTAAGCCACAATCCCTTGAAGAAGTAATTATGGGGTTTTATTATATATATTACATATACACATACACACAAATACTGTGCGTTCCCTGAGCAACCGGACTGTTTGTGGTGGCCTTGGGCTGGGTGATAAGTGGTGTGCCTGCTGCCAGAGAATAGCATCTACTACTGCCATGTCAGTTGAGATGCATCTGTGGTGAGGGAAAGAGGTCTGGGTGCATGTTCGGAGTGACATTGTGTTGTCTCTTGATGGTAATTTGTCAGTACTAATGGTTCAGTTAACTTTAGAACAACATATTTTTCCGTATGCCAAATACGTGAAATATTCTTCTGCAAGAAGGTGTCGTAGAGAATTTCAACTTCGTTACGCAGGTGTTGGAATTACTAGCAGGACAACTATTCATGAACTTGTCAATAAGTCAAGCTTACAGGATCGTTTATGAACACAAATTATGTTTAAAAATGCAGTGTGCTATCAGAAAAGAAGCTTGATGAAGTAGGGGTCCGGTTAGAGCACTCACCACAAAATCATTGAGACGTATAAGACAAGAGGTTGGCGTTTCCAAGACATCAACATTTAGGGCAACAAAACTTCTGAAACTTAGGCCACACAGGTAACTGTAGTTCACGGTTTACAACCAAAAGATCCTGTACCTAGGGTTAATTATTGCAATTGGTTTTTGCAGTCCATTTAAAATGGTGACGTGGATGCACATTTAACATACTTCACTGATAAAGCGTGGTTTTATCTTTAAGATCACGGAATACTGGGCTATGGAAAATTCCCATATTATACATGAAATTCCCCACCACCCTGCTAAAGTTGGGGTTTGGTGTGCAGTAAGTGCAAGAAGAACAACAGTTGATTTTCACGTTTATATAAATTCCATTTTAAATCATTTTTTTCTGCAACTAACAAGAGATGAATGATTTCGGGGGTGGTTTCAGCAGGATTCAGCTAAAGCGCACACTGCTGCGAATTCTATGCATAAATTGCAAAGTGTGTATTGTAACAGAATAATTAGTCATTCCCCTGACCTATCTCCATGTGATTTGTATGGGAATGTTAAAGAATAAGAAGAATAATGTTAAAGAATAAAGTGTATGCATAAAACCCGTACACATTTACACATTTCAAGAACTGAAGGACAACATCACGAGAGAAATACAGGCAATCATTCAAGATGAACTTCTTCGAGTGAACCATAGATATAGGGAATCTATTTGCGTTGAAGGTCATCAATTTCTACATCTATTGTGATTTCAGGTATGCCTAACTACTACAGTAGTTAGAGTTCCATTATGCCGGTCCTTTAGGTGTAATTCTGTGGAGAGTGTGCCGGCCCTCACCCATTACAGTGCAGTTGCGGGGCGGTTCGGTCGCTCAGGGAACGCATTGTAGGTATATTTGTTACTATAAGCTAAAGAAAATACTTACATTTCCACAAGCCCCACATTTGAGTTTGAGATCTGGTTTGAGTTTAGGCTTCTTTCGTTTAGGAGTGGGAGTATGTGGTACGTGTGGATGCGATATTGGATGATGTGGATGATGATGATGCTGTGATGGTTGCAAAGTAGGTGTGACAGCACTGATGCCTGATAGACTGCTGATGGTGTCATTTCCCCCTAATGTTGTCACAGATGTTCCAGCAATAGTCATTGGATTGTTCCCAATACTGCCTCCAGTACGAATACCCATCAATCTCTCTCTCTCCTGGTTACGTTTGATTCGACGCAATTGCTCCTGAATTCTGCGTTTCTCTCTCTTCATTTCTTCCTTTTGATGTTCATCTAAAGTGGCAAACTGTCGGATGAATGCTTCATCTTTTGTGGTGCGTATCTTTACATATGTATCAATCACTGCAGGTTTTCGTACTAGTTCCACACGTGTATATTCCTTCCCCTCTGCATTACGGAAAGTTCTGTATATCTTCAGGACCCTTCCTATAAAAATAAAACCACCACAGTTAAGCTTATGCAAATTCACATGTAACTCAGTGCATAAGAAATTGGCGCTTTAACTCTCTCAGTTCCCTTGACCATGCATATTTTTATTTTTATTTATTTCATCAAAATTCCCTTATTGAGCTACAGCTCTATCCAGGGCAGTACATATAATTATTTGTTTCTTGACAATGCTGTCAATTGCTAGGATCACATCGACACTGCTGTTGTGCCGAAGGGAAAGGATATACATGTCAGTAAATCTATTGGCATAGAACCATCATTTTTAAGCACACCTAAAAACCATCAGTCACAGTACACATGCAATATTGTATACAGTGTTAATATGCATAAGCGTCTTTAAATCGATTTACAACAACCCAGAAATGAGAAAGAGAATCATTATTTATTTCTTGTTAACCAAATAAATTTTTCATCTGCTTTCCAGCCTAGCCAATGTAATCTATGAATTCAGTCAAAATAATTCAGATTAGCCAAATGCAAATTTTGGAACCACTGCTATTTCTGATTCCTTAGAACTTCTTAAGTACACTTTTAATAAACAACCACTGCTCAAACAATTTGAAATATAAATAAGGCTCTTTTATTAGGATTCTTTATGATTTGATCTTCGCAACAAGTGATTGTGACTAGAGAGAGCTCTAGTGGCTGTTTTTTTTTTGTCACAGCCATGTGGAATAATTGCTACAATGAAGAATCCTTAAAAGAAAGAAGAAGAGTCTTATATTATGGATCAGATATGCCATGCCTGGGAATGAGAACGTGAAACTTGAACTTGGGCGAGTTTTGCTTCTTGTTCCTGGGACCCAGTGAGGCTTACCACTGGTATTTCTTCCATTGAAATACATGTATTTTAACATTCTTATTCTCATTTCAATTACCATACCGGTTATTGTGAACCAACCTTTAAAGAATACATTTTTAATATAATTGAATGATTTATATATTTCTACACATTTACATAAAATTATCAATATGTTGCACTGATCAGTTAACATCCTGGTTGTTGTGTACAACTCCTGCTTAACTTACTTTTATTTAGCACTTTAAACTCTTGAAAAACAATATTTCATGCTGTTTTACTCTCTTTTATAAATGACCTTATCCTCTTTCTTGCTGTTGGTTCGTTTCTCTCTTTAATAAATTTCTTGCTCTTTTATCCCTTCCTTCTTCATAAATTACCTGCATCATCGCATGTGCTATTTAGTTCATCTCCCTCTTTAATAATCTTTCTCACTACTTCTCTCTTATCTTTCATATAAAAATTTCCCCCCATTATTTCCACAAAAAAAAAAAAAAACTTTAAAGTCAATATTACTAGCTATTTATATATATATATATATATATATTTTTTTTTTTATTCTTTTAGCTTAACATCTTTTAACCTGGTTAGTCATATTGGACGCTGAATGAAATCGGTGAAATAATGCTCATATGATCTCAGGGTCCATGGAGCTTAAAGTTACCTGACATTCATCTTCTCAAAATAAAGGAAAGCCCTGAAGTGACCTCTTGAATGTGAGTTAGACATGTTACCTCCACACTTCAAAGGCGGGCAGCTGTAACTTGACCCAATATTTGTTCCATTCCCTCCCTTCCTTCCTTTTCCTTACCCTCCTCTTCCCTCCATTCCTTAAATTTAACCTGATTTGTCACATAGTGGACACTACTCTTTAGTGACTTGTAACATTGTTCCTTATCTTGCCCATACCAGAGCCTACCTGCATTTTTAATCACAAGCAAGAACGAACGTATTTTTCCCTTGTCCAATTTTTTTTTAAAACTCCTATAATGTAATTGAATACTCTTATCCCTTAGGCTATTACATTTTTTCTATTTCTCTATACTATCAATTGGTATCTATTTATTCCATTGCTTTCGTCCATTTACTATCTACAAATTGACTAGCTCACCCATTCCTATTTCCTTTAATTGAAATAATCAGCTTTCTCCCTATTTAACTTTTTCTTGTGCCCTAAAACATTCTTTGACAATATTTTATTCCTGTGAAATAAAAAATATAGTTCCATCTACCAAAACTTAATATCCATGCAATAGCTATTAATAAAGCAACATCTCCTATTGTCAATATTTCAGAATTTATTTTACTATTTAGCCTTTCCTTCTTGCCAACTCTTCTTAAATTAATAAGCCTACTCCTTTGAGTAATTCTAATACAGGGTGTATATAAATGAATATCGGGGTTTTAAATCTTATAATATTTATTACATTCAACTTACAGTTATGAATGATATGTCAAATGAAAAAGCAACTCAAACAGTTATACCAAGAAGCTTATAAATGTTCAATGTGACTACCCTTTGTCAAATGGCACACATCAAGTCTATAGCCGAGTTCTTCCCAAACGTTGATAAGTGTGTATTCAGTAATTGTAGCAACAGCTGCTTCAATCCTGTTTCTTAATTCAGGGAGGTCAGCTGGTAGTGGAGGCACTTACACACGATTCTTGATGAAGCCCCAAAGGTAAAAATCGCATGGCATTAGGTCAGGAGAACATGGAGGCCATGCATAGCAAGCCCTTTCATTGGGGGCCCTTGTAGCCTATCCAGCGCTCAGGTACAGTGGCGTTCAACCAATCGTGTACTTCGTTATGCCAGTGAGGTGGCGGCACCATCCTGCTGAAAAATTAAGTTCTCTGGCTCATTTTCTTCGAAATGAGGGAAGAGCCATAGCTCTAGTGTATCAAGGTAAGAAGTGCCAGTTACAGTAGGTTCACCAAAAACGAAAGGCCCATAAACTTTTCGCCGGGATACGGCACAAAAAACGTTCACTTTAGGGGAATCTCGTTGCATTTGTACCATCTCATGAGGATTTTCTGAGCCCCAGATCTGCACATTATGAGTGTTAACATGTCCACTAAGGTGAAAGGTCGATTCATCGCTGAAGACAACAAGATCCACAAAATCGTCATATTGTTTGCGAATTTGGCACGTAGTCCGTGGTCTGTCGGCTTTAGAGCCTGTAATAACTGTAAACGGTAAGGACGTAGCTGTAAGCGTTTTCTTACAACTTTCCAAACAGTCGATACAAGAACTTGTAATTGACGACTAGCCTTCCGGATTGATTTCTTTGGGCTACGAGTGAAAGACTCTCACTCGCTCAACAGTCTCTTCACTTACTCCTGATCGTCCCGTGCTCTTCGCTTTACAAAGGCAGCTGGCATCTTCAAACTGATTATACCATCACAAAACGCTTTCTGTTTACTAGTCGCCATCTTTGCTACTACCGCTGTCTAGCGGATTGCGGCAGAAACATTGCATGCACATGCGCACTTGTGCCAACAAACAAAACTGTTTGAGTAGCTTTTTCATTTGACATATCATTTATAACTGTAAGTTGAATGTAATTCAATGTATTATAAGTTAAAACCCCGATATTCATTTATGTACACCCTGTATAATTTTGTAAATTGTTCTATGAATCTGACATATACGAGGGCTGTCCCAGTACCTGTCCTAGAAAAGAAAGCACAAAAACTTTGGGAGAAAATATCTTTATTTCTCTACATAGTCTCCTTTCAGTTTGATACACTTTTCCCAGCGATGTTCAATAGTTTTCATACCCTGTTTATAGTTAGAACTATCAAGGTCTGCAAAATAGCCATCAACTGCAAATCTTATATCACCAAGGCATTTCTTCAGGTTTGAAAATAGGAAAATAATCAGAGGGGGCTAAACCTGGCAAATAGGGTGCATGAGGAAGCAATTCAAAATTTAACTAATTGATTTTGGCCATGGCAATAATGGACGTGTGAACTGGTGCATTGTTTTGATGAAACAAAACTTTCTTTTTCGCTAAACGTGGTTGTTTTTGCTTGATTTCATCACTCAAACGCTGTAACAAGTTGCATAATAATGCCATGGATTACCTTTCCTTTTTTGAGATAATCAATGAAAATTATCCCGCCATGACCTTGCCTGCAGATGGAACTGTCTTCGCCTTCTTTGGAGCCAATTCTCTCCTTCCAATCCACTGTTTTGATTGTTCCTTCATCTCAGGTGTGAAATGATGGACTCAGGTTTCATCCATTGTTATGAATTGATTCAAAAACTCAGCTTTACTGCAGTGAAACATTGCCAATCACTCGACTGAAACATTCTCACGATGCTGTTTCTGTTCTATTGTGAGCAAACATGGCACACAACTTCTCATATCAAAATTTTCAGTCACTTTTTTGAAATGCCTGTGATGTCTGGTAGCTCGTGCACTTTGTTGACAGTTATTCAATACCATTTTGTGGATTTTCTTTACAATTTCTGGACTGGTCGACTGTAATGTTCATCTTGGCAGATTGTACAGCTGTGCTTAAACTCTGCCACCCAATATTTCACTGTTGTAAACAAAGAAGCAAACTCCCCCAAAGTAGAGTCTAGCTCAGTTTTAATATTAGTTGGACTAAGACTTTTCAAATAAAAGTATTGCATCCATTCAAATAGTTATAAAGCAGTAAAATAAATACCAAATAAAATAGTAAATGTTAATCCTTGAATGGCTTCGGTTTCGCAGCAGCTGCTTGATTTTGACACTTTGTTGATGTAGTTTGATTATTCCTTTATGTATCTATTTATTTTAAAATGACCAGTTTTACAAATTCACTTAGAGCATTCACTAATGATGGCTGCCAAACAAATGCTAAACAATGTAAAATCATCAAACTTCAAACTTAAGCTTTCTAAGGTTGATAATTTTTACCATTGTTGTTGTTGTTTGAAACAACAACGGCTATCTATAGGTCAGGTAGGGTCTTTCTGGGACAGCCACTGTACATTCTCATCCTTATTCTGGTACCAAGATTTCTATCCATGCATCATTCTTGATTCAACCACAGCCATATACAGTGCCTTGTTTTATGTCAATCTTGTGAATGTGTGCTCCGAACACAATCTACTACACTGTAGGGTTTTCTGTTCCATAACTCCAACATTACTTTCTCATGAGTGTTAATGATAGATACATAATGAATACTATTTTTGTTATAAGTATTGCTGAAAGTGGTGTCCATCTGCACAAAGACATTCCTGACATCATAGGATGAAGTTAGCATTACATGCATAAATTCTTCTTGCATGTGCATAATTTCTGCACAACAGCACATAGAAGGTTTCAGTTTTAAAACTTTAGTAGCTGTATGAACAGAGGTTTGTGAAACACCTACTTGCTGTGCAACACACCTGAGAGACTTCTTAGATGAACGTTTAAATGCAGCACTAATTTTGTCTAGCTATTCCTCTATTAGAACATGTCATTTGCTTCTTTGGTTTAGTGATCCCACTTTTCTAACTTTGAGAACCATTCATTCCCATTTCTTGATCCAAAGTGGCTCTCCTTTGAATGCCAAAGGCCTTTTCTAGATTAAAAAAAAAAAAACAGCAACATCTTTTATTACTGAAGTTCTGCCTAAGTGAAGAAGGTAACTGGGGGTCTGCGTTAAAAGAGGAGGCTTACTGCTCATGTGGTCAGTTGTTTACTCCGAAATGTATGTATGTGTATATATGTTGTCATCCATGCTGCAAGCAATATGACATGACAGCAATATTTATGTATACCTGTGCAAGATGCAAGAAATTTATCACCAGGGAAGAAAATATTTATGCAGGAAAATCCTCTTGGTTGCCTTCTGCTTGTGGTCAGACAGTGCTTTTTATAATAAAATTGTTCTTATACTGCGCCTATTGCTTGAGATTTAGATAATTTCCTTTCGTTTTCTGCCCATTTCTATAATTTTTTGGGTAGCACCCCTTTGCCTATCACTTAAAATGGAAATGGCGTGTTATTAATGGACGCTCTTTAACTGCTGTGGTTCTCAGCGTCCCATTCTAAATTGGGCATGAAAGATCACTTAATTTTCCTCAGAGGCCTCACTATCAGGCTTGAGGTTCTTTTACGTGCCGTAAATCTACAACCAGGACCCACGGCTTTACTTCCCTCCTGAAGGAAGCCATGCTAAGGATTTTTACACACCCGAAAAAATCCATCGTCCTCCGCCGGGTTTGAACCCACGACCTTCGGTATATGAAGTTAGCATGGTAACCATTACACCACGGAGGGCGA
This sequence comes from Hymenopus coronatus, assembly GCA_030762935.1. Lineage (NCBI taxonomy): Eukaryota > Metazoa > Arthropoda > Insecta > Mantodea > Hymenopodidae > Hymenopus > Hymenopus coronatus. Next base: position 102,533,085 of record CM060890.1, read on the forward strand.
CACCTATCACTTATAAGAGAGTAATACTCTGTAATTCATCCCCAGTTTCCAATTTTGCAAAATCTTTCCATTTTTAGTCAACTGAGCAGCAATCACAGCAAGTATTTACAGAGACTGCATATATACTGCTGTAAACAGTTTGTCTGAAATTTGAGTGAAGAATGATGTTTTAAGAAAAGCTCCTTTGTTCCAAGGAGGAATCAAACCTGAGAGTTCTGATTTTGGAAGATAGCATGCTACTTTTGGACCACTAAGACTATCAATAACAACCTTGTTACATATGAATGAAATTTTAGAAAGGTCTGCGTGGAAATGGTGTAATTACTGAAATCAGAAGCTCTTTTTGATTTATGAATCAAAGATACAATTAATGTATCCTATTTCTTATCTAAATGCCATAAGTTTACATGCACTTTACTATTATCATCTTGTATTTTACCTGGCTGAGAACTGTAACCAGTGAGAGATTGGTTATCATCTTCATCTTTCTTTTTGTCCTTGCCTTTCCTTTGGTCCTGGTCTGCACCTTCTCCCATTATCATTTTTCTGAGCTCCTGTCTCTCCTGTTCTTCCTTTTCTAGAGAAAGCTGTCAAAAGTAATAATTAAAACTATTTATAAATGCTACAAATAATGACAATTTTAACCACTAAAAAGTAGATTAAAAGTAGTTTGATTTATTGGAAGGATAGGTCTGTATATTGCTTTTTACGAAACATTGCCTTCACATGGGTTTCCATTTGGGCTACACAGACAGAGCGGTCTTTTTCTCAGATTGGCTCAAAGTGATAGAGATGACTGCTTTTGACCAACTGGTGCACTGAAGGAATTTCATATAAATTTATAGAATAATCTATATTGATATAATAAAGTCTTAAAAAGAGGATAGGGCAAAATATAATGGTTGATAAAATTTTATTGGAATAAAAAAATATTTCGTTTGAGGCTAAACTAGTGTAAGATAAGGGAAGTCAGCAACATCACAGAGTGCAATAAGTTACTGCTTGAGAGTGGTCATAAATATTATAATGACCCAAAACCATTTCAGTATAAATCTGATGAAATCATTGTTTCCGCTAAGTGGAGTGTTTCCTATAAGTAGACTGAATATGAATTTACAAATAGAGCCAAATACTGTTTTAATGAATGCCACTTTAATGAACTTCAGTTCAGTGAAAAAAACTGAATTCCTCTTCTATATTTATGTTAAATTATTTCAATTGTAGGAACATCGGAACAACAAGAAGCTCAATATAGTGAAAGTAAAAAATTAACCTTAATAATTGGTAATTAATGGCCCATTGAATATATTTTTAAAATGTTTTCTTAAATTACTGAACAATTGGGTAGCTGCCTACAACAAAGCTGCCCCATTTTCCTAAAGTTACATTTTACACAAAAGAAAGCTGTTAATGCTCCTTAGGACAAAGCAAAGATTTTGAAAGTGTTCTACCGATGCCCTCAAAAATGTAAAATATCTCTGCATTGTCCCAAGCACCATTATCAACTTTCTGTTGTGTAAAATTCAACTTTGGAGAAAATAAGGGTTATAGCCTGGTTCTGGGAGCTTTTAATTAATGCTGTTTCCTGATTTAGAGCACAGTTTGTTCATTCCTGCCCCTACAACTTGCATGGAATTACTTTATTCTTCCCAAACTGACATGTCACATTTAAAAAATACACTATCGTAATATATTTAAAAGTTACAACTTTGGCCCATTTAAGATAAAAATATTTTCTTGATCTATTGGAAGAGTCCAGATTTCATAAGTAGGAAGTATTAGTATTATGGTTTAACCAAGGCAAAGCGTTGAAATATGACACTCTGCAAGATTTTTGAGGTCATGACACCCCAGAAGTGCTGACAGGTGTAAGAATGCTTTATAAGCAGCCAGCTGACCTACTTTTCATTCTCTCTATCTCTCTCCATTTTCACTTTTTTGTCTTTGACTTTGTAACTACGTTACCGATTATTGAGAAGCAACAAAGTAGGCACTAGAAATAGTGAGCAATTATACCAAGCTGTTAAAAGTATACCTTAATTAAGTAAAGTGCATCAAGCCATCATGTATCAGTTAAGCCAGTACACTAAAGTATGTTCATAAGTAATTCAGGCTAGCCAAATATTTCAGAATCACCACCATTAAAGTTAGTAAGCAATCCCCTGATCATCTCCAAACTCCCTTAGATTAAGATTATCCGCTTTCCCTCTTTGACTGTCTTGGGAGGACAACTCTCACATGCCGAAATCCATCTGAGTTCCCAACTCCATAGAGTTATTGGCTAGAGTGAGACACCCTCAAACTGGGGTACCTATGATATTAAATAACTGATTTATGAAAATTCAGTACAGCAAAATGCATTTCAAAACCCACAGAAATTCGTTATAACAGCATTTGAATTAGCATAAGAAACTAATTTTATTGAGAAAAGGTCACAGACAATGTACAAGCTCACTTAAATTATTTCAAGGGAATGATGATGTGAAACCAAAGTTTAATCCCTAACATTGGTAAGAATTTTTCTCTTGCTAGAATGGAATATAAGCAGTCTGAGTTAAATAGAGCTTTTTATTTATGGGTGCTCTTTAACTACTGTGGTTCTAAGCATGAAAGACCCCTTAATTTTGCTCAGAGGCCTCTTTATCAGCCTTGAGGTTCTTTTATGTGCCACAAATTTATGGTATGGTACTAACAACTTTACTTCTCTTCCGAATGAAACTATGCTAAGGATTTTTACAGCAATTTTTGGAGAGCAATCTTTTTTCCAATGAGAGTACTTATAGGTTTGTTAACAGCTAACTTTTTGGCATGAAATGAAATGCACAAACTGCCATAATAACAGTAATCTTTACCATTTCCCCCAGGCTTCGCCATTGCCATATCCATAAAGCAGCAACTCACTTTTTCCCACATGACATTCAGAAAACATATATTGCAAATGCAAGATAACTCCAGTTATATATTAATATATTGGAAAAAAACCATTGTCTTGTATTTAGATAAATATGGTAGCTGCAAGGAGGAATTAATGAATAAAAATACCTGAGTGCTGGTTTTTTTGTTTGAGAGCATGTTCTCAATGTTCTTTCCCATCTCTTCAATATCTGAGCTATCTTCGTCAGAGCTCTCACCTTCATCTGTTGATAACACTTCATTTGAGGAAAGAACTCTATTCTGAAGATCAAAGATTCTCTGACACTCTTCTTTATACCTGCATCAGAATATGTACTTATTGTAGCTCAAGCAATATACAGAGTGAGTCAAAAACCTCTGAACCAATTATGTAATGCTTTTCCACTGGGTGTGTGGACACATGATTCTGCACTGCTGCTGTATATAAGGTCACACTTCTGACAGTTTTTTTCTGCTCTGAAAGTGCAGTATTGAGTTGACAGTGATATGGTGTAGTTTAGTTATTACAAGTGATTTATTATTTTGTCCTGTACTTAGTCACATATAGCTTAGTATATGTTTTCTTCTGCACAGTGTGTATTTATTTATGATTCATATAGTTAACTCAGTCAGCTTACTATGTAAAAGTATGATTTGCAGAAAGATTTCCAGCTGTAAAAGCTCCAGGGCCAATTATTTTGAGTCAACAGTGGATGCCCACACGTATATGAATACAATTTTGCCCCCTTTTTTTTAGAGAATTAACAGACAGGGAGCATGATTTTGCCTTTTTCCAACAAGACTCTGCAACAGCTCTTATGGCCAATCTTACAATGAGAACAATTGAAAGTGTCTCTTAGGATAGAATTATTAGTAGAGATTTGTGGCCCCCTCAGTCCCCCATCTAACTCCCTGTAATTTCTATCTCTGGGGTAACTTAAAATGTAAATTGTACAAGATAAAACCCACACACAAAATATTTGCTAGGAAATTGAAGATGAACTATGGAGAATGATAAATAGATTCCTAAAGAGGTGCCAAAAATGTATGGACAGCAAAGGTGGTCAGTTTCAGCATCTCCATTCATAAAGTTAGTAAATAAGCCTTTAAAAGTAGTTTTAAAAATGTTGTATGGTTTCATCCACACCTTTCTATCATAGCAGCAGATGACAATGAACACCGAGGATGCAGACAGGCAACACATAGCGCAGATGGTTCCTACTTTTTTGGTTCACTCATTAGTTTAGGACAGGTAATTCTACTTTCTTAAGAAATTACAAAACATTACAGGAATGTAAGTTATACAGGAAGTAATGGACTGTTCATCCTAAAAGCTACCTTGACATTTCTGTGTTTCCAGGGTAATCATAAAAACTACTCCACTGATTTTTATAATTCTTCCATTATAAAAAGCATTGTTGTTTTTGAAAGGCAGTTTTAAAGATATTTTCCAAAAATGTTCAAAATGGGATGATTCTGGCAGGATCATATCTAAGTCTTAAGTTTTATTGATGTCAGAGGATAGTTTTGGTTTTACTACAAAAATGGTGGATTTTTAATGACTTTCCAGCATAAAGGGATAAAAGGGAGGCTTTAAATATTCAAAACTGGCATTTTTATCAGAGAATATTTTTGGACTTATTTTGATGAAATTTGAACACTTAAGTTTTAGAACCCGATAAAAAAAAAAAAAAAAAAAAAAAAAAAAAAAAAAAAAAAAACAACAACAACAACTTACGGTACAGTACCATACCTGGCATAAATTATAGACTACCTAATAGTTTCAAAAAATTGCTTGTCATTTTCCTCCCCTTGTATAAACATTAAAACTGAAAGATGTGGATAAAGCTTTGGATATTAATACTTTAAGATCCACAGAAGACAACCCTCTATTTCTTTTCACCATTTGGATATAAATATAAACAGTATGAAAGGTGGGGATGAAATGGCGACTTAGGATACTGTGAAATTTATAGTTACATATATTTTTTACAAGCTTCTTCTATCCCTACAAATCATCACTATTTAACCCATCTGGAGAAAATTTGGTACACATTTTTAACATCTCACATACAAATATAAGCAGTTTACTGAGTTAACTTATAGTTCAAGACCCATCAAAAGCTATGAGATAAATAATATTTTTGTTATGTTGAAGCCTTATTATGTTTTGACTACATTGTTTGCTAACACCACAAGGAAGATATTAAACAAAATAACACACTTGAAAACATTAAGTGGTAAGTTTTAATGTTTATTTTTAGTTCTAAATTAACTGTTGCAAGCTCCATAATTTGAAACTATTAATATGTTAAAAATTATTTACTAGCTGTACTATCATGCTTAGAAATGACCTCCAAGTTTTAAAGCAATTCTGAAATATTTTCACTAAAAGTACAAATGCAAAGAAAAATGTAATCCTGAGAAAATTGTGATTAAAGATAATTAAAATTATGATAGTTACAATGAAATATAAAGGCAAAATCATTATAACAAACTATAAAGAAAAGAAAAATAAAATCAGCACTTGTTAGTACATATATACTTTTTTTTTTATAACCAAACACTTTAATTTCTGCATCCGTAGTTTTAGGTTTTAAATACACTTACTTTGATATTGCATATTGAGATAAGAACTGTGCTACATGATTTGTAAAGTAATAAAGTTGTTTTTTTAACAAAATGAAAGTAGGTACTGAATTTTTTGTCTTCCAACACTTTTCATTACTTATTGACAATACCTTTCTTGATGTTCTGCAATAGAAAATCTGTTGCCTCTGGAGAACTTTGTCATTCCTTCTTCTCCAGCCTTTGCCTTTTCAGTAGATAAAGTTCTTACCACATCAATAACTTCCCAACGCGACAGCTTTTTAATCTGATAAACCAAACATTTATTAAAAAATATAAATCAGTTTACATTCAGTATAAGAGAGAAAGATAAGAGATATCCAACATGTAACCTCTTACTTTATCAATGGTTACATTATTATAACAGTTTCTAAGAAACTGGGGATTAACATATACATTCAAAATGGGAATAAATATCTATATCTACTAAAAATAAAACTTCTGTTATAAAAAAACCTATGGAAACCACTCATTATTGTGAGAACTGTTAAACTATATGCCATTGCAAATAATGCACCTTTTTAAGACAGTATGGCATTTTCATTCTATATCATCAGGCGACAAAATATCTATCAACTACCTTGCATCATATTATATGTATATACATTTAGAATTCTTTGTAGCTCATTTTACCTCTTAATCCAATTGTCAGTCTGGTCATTAACCATAAAATATGTAAAAGCAAAAAAAAAAACTAGATACATACTCAGTTTATTGATGTTTGGAGGAATTTAGTGACAGTGACGGTCAAATTAATAAAACATACTCAGTTATTTCATTTGTGTAGATAACAATTACGAAAAGTGTGATTTATGTAAAAAAAAAAAAAAAAAGTGATTGTATATTTCAGCATTGATAAATAATTATAAAAATATATAGCATGGGTAACATTTTTTATCAGCCTGAATGCAAATGGATTCTTCATTGCTTGCTAAATACAGTGCCACCATCAATTGTGAAATCTTCAGACCTAACAATGTTTTTAATACTGAAAAAGTAGAATTATTTTTTAATTTATTTAGATAACTTTAGAGATTAAAGTTGAAAAATGCTATGGAGGAAAATTAAGTAAGGGGAGAGAGCAATTCTTCTGCTGTGACTGTAACATTCACATACAAACTTCCAGACTTTGTGGGGGTTAGGGAATACTTCTGGCTAAAGAAAAATTCCCCACCCCAGCCGGGAATTGAACCCGGGACCCCCGGGTAAGAAATCAGCTCACTGACCACTCGACCACGAAGGCAGTCATTTTATTTATTATTTATAATTCCTATAAATTATTCATTATTTATAAATATATCATAAACATGCATGAATAATGATCGTCTGAAATTTTTTTATGACGATTGGGCACAAATTTGGGCCTTAAAGATATGAAAATTTTTACTTAATTTACTTTTAAAATATTAATGAATTGATATTTACACTTAAACTTTATAACTTGACATAACTGAAGTTTAAGTGTGAACATCAACTTAACTGCTATTTTAAAAGTGAATTAAATTAAATGACAATAACTTCACAGTTAAAAGTCTTCTGTTGTTAATAAAAGATAGGAAGATATTGTGAAGACACATTCTTCTGACATTCCTACTTGATATCAAGGTTGTTTTCCTTTGTGCACAAGCCACCTTCAACCTCTAGACTGGAGCGTTTTTAACTGTCTGAAATAAAAATACGGGGAAAGTCTTGTTCAGATGAAGCTGGCCAATACAATTTCATCCATGAAACAGCATCTAGAGGCATTAAAGCAGCTTAAAATATTGTAGCATAAAGTACGATTAGTCACTGTTTCAGAAAAGCCAGTCTGGCAGTTTCTGCGTATAGCATTGGGCTAGATGACAGTTTGCCAGAAGCAGTGAATGGTGCCATGTATTGGAAGATGGAAATGATGTTAGACTTGAAATATGATACAGCAGTTGCAATTTGCAAATTGAGACACAATTCTTAACCAACAAAATGAAATGAAAGAGCAGCACATCATGAGAATGATATTGATAGTGGCAATGATGACGATTCAGAGCCTGAGCCTCTTTCAGCATTGTTGGTAGTGGAAGGAATGCTTACAAAAATCTTGTGCAGTTTGGAAAAATGTTTTTACAAGATTACACTGTAAAACAACAATGACAAACATTTTTAACCTGGTAGTTAAATTGTTAATGTATATGTTAAACGGACTTACAAAATTAATACTTTCAGAGTAAGTCTTTATTGTAAAAAATGAGTGTGTACAATGAATTTTGAAATAAAACCCAGTGATCCTGTTAATAAATTTTTTCTTATTCCTTATTAGTAGGGTTTAATGTCATGAGGAGCAATCATTTAGCAGTAGTACACATCACAGCATCCATAAACATGAAAACAGATACAAACAATATGAACATTTTTTTTGCCAAATATGTTCTTATTTATTTATTTAAAAATATGTATATATAAATGGAGCTATGGACATCCCTCATACTGGAAATATGACATCCTTCTTCAATAAGTTTTTCTGTTCCCAGATTGATTTATGGAAGCAATGTGAAGTAAAAGAAAACTGACCTCTTCTTCTGGAACTCCAAATTTCCTCAGCAGTGCTTTGGCATTGTTAAGTGACAATCTTCTGAGATCTGCATCAGTCCCTGTTACTGTTCGTTTAGGCTGTGCTTCTTGTTCCTCCTTACTTTGCTGTAATTACAATGTTTTATTACATAAATACTATAAAAATGTTCTAGAAATTTATTTTCAGCTTAAAATAATTTCAAATAGATCATTCAGAATAAAGAGGAAAAAGGTCATTCAGAATAAAGAGAACTTTACAGGCTGTTCCTAAGTATACATTTTATTTGTCATGAAAATAGTTAATCAAAATTGTCAGACATTTTTGAGAAAATAAAACATTAAAAAAAATGTTCTATATAAAGAGTAGTTTGTAGTGGATGGACGTTCTTCAAAATTTTGGTGTCATATCCTGGAATGGACCTGGACTGAAATACCAAGTTTGATAGAAAATCAAAATTTTCGAAAAAAGTTCCATGTAAAGGGTAGTTTGGGGTGGGGGGATTTTTCTCCAAATCATCGTTCGCATCCCTGGGAGATACTAAACTTAAATACCAAGTTTGGTATTTTACCAACTTTTTGTTTTTGAGTTATCGTGTTCATAGACACACGGACACACTGACACACACACGCGGACCTTTTTCTGAAAATACTTTTTTTGGATACAGGGGACCCTAAAACATATATTTCCGGTGAAATCTCGGTATCAAATTTTTTGATAGAGTGCAATACCTTCTTTATACACTATGCACATAGTATGTGTAGAGAAAGTAAAAAATTAGATACTCTTGCAATGTGAGAGCTATTGTTTTAAGTAGCTAACCAACTGTTTAACCACAGTTTCCTTTTAGAGCTTCATTTCATACATTTATAGTAACCCAAGTTTAGGCAGTCTCACTTACCGTTGGCTTATTGGGTACCCTAACGTAAGAAAATCCTTCACCGCAACCTGTTGGATCAGCTGGACCAGTTAGCTGCAGCAAACATTTGCCCTTTATTGCCTGGATGTATGCTCTTGTGGTGTTCCATGGTGCTACTTTAACTTCATCATCCATTTTTAGCTGCATTTCCTCATCATCATCTTCTTGGGGAGTAAAAAGGAATTTCTCTCCATAGCCAGCATCCTGAGAAGAATCCAATGGCAATAATTATACCTTTTTGAAATGTAGAAAAGCTTGATAAATCACCTAAGGAATAAAAAATCAGTTAAGTATCTGCTTTCATTGTTGACGGAATGGTAAGAGAAATAATAACTGTACTGTTATATTTGACTTTCATTAGGACAATACTGGATTATATTATTACTAGGGCCTGAATTCTGATGACATGTCATCTTTTTTTGCTTATGTAGTATGGATTGCTTATAAGTATTAAAATCCTAAACATGAATCTGTGGTTATAAAAATACAAATTCTATTGAACATTTTTTATCATATTTTCTGGTTTTTACATTTTAGGTCATTACTTCATTTTTTAAGTCATTTTATCATTTTTTGGGATTTTATTTTCTTTTTTTGCAAGAAATTAGATTAACTAAAATTATTAAATTATTTATTATTTATTTTTAATCTAATGAAATAAACAGATATTGGAACGGTGGATCAACAATATACAAGTTGGAAGTCAGTTTTTTACCTATATTGTACTGTTGTTGTTGCAAGCAATTCTTTTATTTCCAATGTGCCTGTTGTAGTAAAAATAAAGGCCACTTGACAATGTGCAAGTTTAAAGGCAAGCATTTGATCTGTTATTTTCATATTGTCACAGTTTAGTTAGTTACAGATTCTCTGAGAGGAAAGTTTTATGTTCAGTTTTCATAGTTCAGCCATGCCTAAAGTAAAGTCATCTAAATCTTGTCATTTAAATAGTTATATTGCATTTGGAGATGATATTTTCTTTACAGATGGTGAAGTGTTATTTTGTAAGTTGTGCAAAACAAAGGTATTGGCCGAAAGAAAGTTCACTGTTCAGCAACATGTGGGTCACGATAAGCATATATCGGCAGTGCAACTCACAGGTCAGAAGAAACCCATGCAACTTTTACTGCAACAAAGTGCATCCATGACGGAGAATAAATTGTACTTTTGTGAAGCTTTAGTTTCTGCAAACATCCCATTTTGGACACTGAACAACACTAAACTGAAGCTTTCTAGAATTGCTTTTTGGATGTCCTATCCCAGACCTTCGGAAGAACTACTTATCTCTTCTTGTGTCAATGTGTAAATCAAACTATCCATGTTAGCAAATGTCTAATATATACATAAGAAAAAGCAAAACGCACATGTATTCCAACAATTATGTGGCTGACAATGGCAAATGCACAGAAGAAACAGGCAGTTGTCATGAGCATAGTCAGAGCTTAATAGAACAATTTCAAGTTAGCCAACCAGAGCATTTCTGCAATCCACCGAAAATATTTTGTAATAATAATAATAATAATAATAATAATAATAATAATAATAATAATAATAATAATAATAATAATAACAACAACAATAATGTTTTAATGGATAATTATATATTATTATAAATTATATTTATACATATCATTTTATACTATCAATTTTATGCCATTATCATTATCTACTAACATGGATGGTATGGAGGCAAAGATTTGCGAAGGATGTCTGTGTTTTAAATAATACAAGGATCGTCTTCCATTAAAGGATTTTCCATGTTTCCCTCAGTTCTCACTGTTGGCAAATGCTGGGGAGGTGCTCCTAAACTTAGGACCTGAATGATTCCTTTACCAATTTTCATTTCATTTATCGCCAGTGCCAATGCCCTTGGTGTCTTGTATGCAGTAGAGGAGGCATCATCTAAATGCTTGCAAATCAAATACACTGATATATATATATATATATATATATATATATATATATATATATATATATATATACTTTCTATTTTGAAAATGTTTCCACCAATGGAATTTGATGCCTTGAGCTGTTGCACAATCATGCTATATCCCTATTCAATAGCAGTAAGACTTTCTGTGTCTCAACATCCAATATACAGTTGCAATGAAAGAAATTGCCTCTGAAGCATATTCTGGGAAATTGAAAAATGGAGTATTGTTTTGCATTATTAATTGACTTTAGTTTTACTCTTTATGTTATTATTTTACTTACTTTTTATATTTTTTTAACTATGCCAAAAGTATCACAAGCATTAATGAAGTGGAATTAGTAACTAACTTTCATACATACGTTTTAAAAACTTTTACTATGCAGTTATTGCAATATTATAATTATCAATTGCACATCATAAAATATTAATTGTATGGTAATTATTGGTTAAAATATCAAGAAGAGAAATCTTAAAACTCATCATGGCTTCATAAACAGGGCAATTAAACTACAAGCAATATATGACTCAAATAAAAAACCAGAAAAATTCTGCTTACCAATATCATTCCTAGAAAATACAGCTATTTATATGCCACAACTTTAATTGAAGATATTCTCAAAAGCAATAAGACTCCCCATGAATTAAAACAATTTACACTCTCTAACCCAAACTACAATGGCTACATATTTATACTAGCGGAACCAAAGTTAATTTAAAAGATGGATCTGGAATTGTATTTACTCTAATTGTTTAACCTGTATGTTGGACTAGCAAAACTATAATGTTGAAATTCATGCAATTGAACAACTATAGCAACTTCTGTGTGGAATCAATTACTTTTAGCAGTTAAATTAAGTGATTCAATATTGGCCATACAAGCTATAGGAAAAAATAATTCTCCAACCGCCAGTAAAACCTTGAAATAAAAAACTTTGTTATAATACTGGCCAAACAAAATAAAATTATCTATTTTGGGAACTACCAATCATGGGCAAACTTTAATGCAAAATAATAATTTAACCCGAACATCTAAGACATGAAGCTGTAACAACATTTAGACTGCTACCAAGTCTATTTAGCTGCACACCTTTATATAATAGAGTTTTTAACTCCTCAAATTATATTCTATGTCAAGAACAGAACTCTATAATGAACAAGGATCACCTCTCTAGCTGTTTAGCTTTGAAGATGACATGTGTAAGCACACTGATTGGCCTCTGGGAAGCAAGAAATTTAATGGAATATGTTCAAGCATTTGGAGATTAGACCACTATCACTGCAGCTACTCCTTACTTATCTATGATACGTACATAATTCTTAGGATTGTTTCCGTAACAGCCATTTCCACAGTACAGTCTGAAACACCATCCACAGCTACACCAGGAACAACTAATTAAAATACATTATACAGACCTTAAGTCTTTGCTCAGCAGCAATCATACTGAAGTAAGCACAACACTGTTCAGGAGAGACCATTGCCCGAATTTCTTCTTCAGTTGGAAGGCGGAAGTCCGGCTTTATGACCCACCAGTTGGAATCCATTCCTGAATAAAATCCTTAGATTTAAGACACACACAAGCATGTGCCTGATCAATATAGTGTATTATTTTTGATAAAGTATGTTACTATAATAAAAACAAGGAGCAAGAGAATTTCATAATACAATATAAACATAATACTAAAAACAATTATTTATTCATAAAAAGACAATTTTATATAACTCTGCTAACAATTCATAAGTTGCAATTTAATAAAAAATGATTTATATTTAGTAAAATATATTGAAAATTACAGAAAGGAAGTGAAAACCATTATAACATGAAGAGTAATTGAATGAATGAAGATATGAATGAGTTATTTACTTCCATCTTTTGTTACAACAATATTACAAGCATAATTTACCAACATTCAAATAACAAAGTTTTAGAATCTTGTGCATCTAACTGCTAGCTCCCCCATACTTTAACCCCTAAGTTGTACATATGGTTTAGAGCTACGAGACTACACTAACTCTTCAATTTCTAAGTTGCCCCCAATCACGTTCCCTCTTTAGAATCTTTATCTCATTCACTCTTACATTTCTTAACTGTTTCATCATGATTTGAATCATTTTTGTCGTTGGACTAGTTTTTAACTTTTTAATCACAATTATTCCTTTGTTAAAATCATACCATTCTTTGTTCCAAACATCCTCTCTTCATCTTTTGACCTTTTCACATTCTATTAAACAATGCAGAACATCACCCAATTTCTCACACATAATGTATTTACCCAGCCATTATTTCCTATTTATTTTTAGCATTATTACCACTGAGCATATTCATGAAAAACCTATTCTTTCCAATTTATCACATATGCCTACATATCTTCCCCCCAATTTGTCTAACCTCTTATATAATCTCAAAGATCTTTTATCCTAAAACTTGCCCTATCTCTTGTTTTTCTATGTCTTGTTCCCTCAACCTCACTTCTTTCCAAAATCCACTGATGTTATTATTAATTATTATTATTATTGTTATTATTATCATTGTCATTATTATTATTATTATTAATGATAATGATAACAAGAATAATAATAATAACAACAACAACAACAACAACAACAACAATAATAATAATAATAATAATAATAATAATAATAATAATAATAATAATAATAATAATAATAATAATAATAATAATAGAAGCTTTGTTAAACTTTCAGCTTCCCTTATTTGGGGTTGCCATTATAAACAAAGTATAAGGTGTGATCAAAAGGTTTCCAAAATCAAAATGTTGTCATAAATACTACACAACACTGTCTGCACTGTTACCCTCAAAGTAGTCTCCTTGGGAGTCGATTCACTTGTTCCAGCACTTCTGCCACTGCTGGAAGTACCTCTGTTCAGAGCCTTCTGCGATTCACGATGAATGATATCAATGTTCTCAAAATGGTGTCCTTGGAGCCACATTTTAAGTCACGGGAAAATAAAAAAGTCTGCTGGTGCCAAATCTGGAGAATAGGTGGGTAGTTTATCCAAAAATTGGTGAACAGAAAGAGCTTTATGCATGGGTGCATTGTCATGATGCAGGAACCAGTCACCACTCCTCCATTTCTCCAGCCGTTTGAGTCGCACATTTTCCCTTAATCTTTGCAGCACTTGTTTGTAGAACACTTGATTCGCTGTTTGACCCTGTAGCACAAATTCCTTATGTACAATGAATGCCTTTAATGTCAAAAAACCAATCATTATTGACTTCATTTTGGATTGAACTTGTCTGGCCTTTTTCAGGCGTGGAGATGAAGAGCTCTTCCATTGCGAAGATTGTTGCTTCTTTTCTGAATCGTACCCATAAATCCATGTTTCACTACCAGTAATAATTTTCTCCATAAGCTGTGGGTCATTTTATAGCTATTCTTTAAGATCTGTGCAGGCAATCAACAAGCTTTCTTTTTGGTCATTTGAAAGCAGGTGGGGCACAAACTTGGCAGCAATTCTTCTCATGTCCAAACTGTTTTTCAAAATGCTTTGAGCACTTCCAAATACCTCTTAATGCCTCACTAAACAGGCAGACACCCAAGACATGTCCAAGAGTTTCCTTCTCACTGTGGCAATACCAACAGTGGTTTCCATCTTGACTCCTATGGACTTATGTTGGCGGTCATTTTTATCACAGTCCTCCAGTCGTTGCTGTTGAGCTTATTGGGCTGCCTTGCTCATTTATTGCCAGGAGTATATTCTTTGAATATAATAATTCCTTTTCCTTTGTTTGGTAAAGTGCACCAAGATGTGCATTTCCTTTCTCTCAGTTGTTTTATTAGGCTTTTGACTTGTAATTGGTCTTCTTTAATGATCGAAGGAGTTTATATTTCCAAAGATAAGTCATGATAGTTATTTATGTGAATATTGAGTGATTTCTGCAAATTCTTACATGCATTTGTGTGTTTAAGAATGCCTACAAATGCGTTTAAAAAGTCTGAGGTCTTTATATTTTCTTTCACTAATATTCATGACTATTTCTTCTAATCTCATCTCTATGAATAATATATCTATTTTATTGTTACTACTGCCAAACAAGAGAACATAGCCACTGCAATTTCACTCAAACTTGGTAAATATTTTACCAAGTAAGGTAATCTCAGAAATTTTAATTGTACTAATAAATATTACAAGTCAAAACACATACCAACCAGGCCTCTTTCACGAAGTTGAGAACATTTTCAAAAACTGCAATATCACCCTGGCACCTTACAAAAAATATAACATTAAAATTCTCATCAAATGAAGAAGAAAAAAAGTTAGGAATCAACTGTATCCAATATAAAATTTGCAAGGAAAACAAAAAGGAACATATGGTTTCCACTTTAAGGAGCACTGGCAGTACGTCAAATTCAAGCAGATCAAGAAATAAGCAGTTGCCACAAATTTTTGAACCCAAAACCATGAAACAAGAACTAGCCCAGAAGCTTAGAAAACTTGGGGTATGGGAGAAGATTTATATAAATAAATTTGAAAACTGCCTCATGAACTTTGATTTGCCAAAAAACACACAACCTCTATTCAGGTTCATCAATAAAGGACACCTCAGGTAGAGCCGGTCAAGTCAGCTTTCAATCTCGCTCGTTTCTCGCTGCTGCTAAGTGCGCTTCTCACAGCCAGCAGATGGAGCTAAGGACACAACTGGCAGAAGAGCTTGACCAACGAGTTAATGAGATTCTTGATTACCGCAAAACTCATAAGTCTCATTAATAGCAAGATGTGGTGTAATGCGTGGAAACTCGCATAATCAGTTGTTATATTATTTTATCTATTTAAATGGTTTAAGATTTAAATAGCCTACCAGGATAAGGATGATATTTAAATAGCTCAGGCTAGGGAAAGGGTTAAAAAGAAATGTGGTATCACAGAATCTGCAGATATGTGTGTGTTGTCTCCACTTTTATTACTAAATAAGTGTGTACATATTTTATTACTTCTAAGATGTTTATGTTGCAGGAAGTAATTCTATTTTCAGTTATAATCTGAACATGCTTATTTGAGTATAAGTTATATACATAGCACACAAATTATTTGTATGTCATTAATGATTAATATGGCTGATTCAAACCATTTACTGTGAACCCTTTGGGATATATTTACTGTTAAATGATAGGTCATCTGTGTTATTACTAGGGCCTGGAGTTTTAGCTTTTTATAGATGCAGTTTTAGCCTCCTAGCCTTTTTAGGCTTTTAAAGAATTTTCCTAGCTTTTTAGGGCTTTAAACAATGTTCCTAGCTTTTTTTTTTTTTTTTTTTTTAAAGGGTTTTAAACAAGTTTCCTACCCATTTAAGAAAGTCAATGACAAACGCCTTTTTATAACATAATACAGATAAAAATATGAGAACTATTTTACTTCACGGAGATTGTCATTATTATGTAATGTAATTTAAAGCAATTTGTTACACAATATGAACATGCTAGAACATTTTAACTAAAACAATCAGCATTTATTTTTAATATATAGCATTCACATAAAACAAACTTCACATTTGAGCACTATTGTTGTAGACAACCAGCTGATGTTTTTTAATATATTCTTATAGGCAGAAAAAGATCTTTTAACTTCGCAAGATGTCATTGGTGTATACTTCATACACACAATTTCTATACCAAGATAAAAATCATGATAAATTCTTTCTCTGGCTAACCCCACATGTACACTCAGAACAAAGCTAAATGAATTGTTAAAAAAAAATGAAATTCAAATAAATTGAAGAAAAAATTAATTCATTGTCTACTGAGATTAAAAAAACTTGAAATTTAGTGAGTTTTAGGTTCTAATGACCCATTTAGCTTTTTTTTTTTTTTAGGTTGAATAAGATTCACAAATAAGCAACCAAATGGCTTGAAACATAAAAGTACTCTGAAACATTCAACTTACTTACAAAGGGGAAAAATAGGTTAAAACTCTAGGCCCTGGTTATTACATAAGCAGTTTATACTAAGGATCGTACGTCAATCTACTTTGCTTGTAGTTACAAGAATACTCGAGTCGCTTCACTTATGAGCACTAGTTCTTGATACATAAGATTCTTGTTGCAACACACTTGAGAGTGGCATGGCCTATGAGTAATGAGTGAGAGTGGCACGGGTTTTGACCGCCTCTAACCTCAGGTGATCAACAACACTACTTAAGAGTTGATCTGGCAGTCAAAAGGAAGCTGACAATCTGAGCTCATGTTCATGATATATATTGTGTTTAGTAATTAGGTTGGTGAACCTATCAAGAATGTTCAAGTTGATCTATTTTCTTTCAAGTATTTTCTATAAATACTTTTATTTCATATTCAAGACCATCTTTAAATGACACAACAGAGGTCTAAATCTCACTGCTGTTGATAGAGGGACATTCTGGTAATTCTTATCTACTGTCTGTAATGTTGATTTGAATTGTTTTACAATTTTTTTTTATTATTAACAAGCTTATCATAAGAAAGACAACATCAAACTGTACACTCAGGTAATTTTCTAACTGTTAAATTCAGAAGTAATATATGCTAAGATTATTTACTGAATTAAGTATTTCATAAATAAAATAAAAATAACATAGATATTTTATATTCTAATTGAGACAATTTCATTCTGACAAGATCAGAAATTACTATGCAAAAAATTAAAGGCTCTCCTACCACAACAAACAAAAAAGCAGGAATTCATAAAATTGGATGCTCAAACTGTAATCTAGTAAACATAGGAAGGACAATAAGATATTTGGAAACTAGATTAAAAGAACATATGAGAACCTGAAATCACAAACAAAAAAATACAAACAGAAAAATCAGCAATTGATCATTTCTGGTCATCAGGACATGAAAACACACCCGTTATAAAACTGTTAAAACCAGCTTATAAAAACACAGAAGTCTGGGAGAAGATATATATCATGAAGAAATATTATGAATTTTGATTTACTGTCATATAGCAGCCTTTGGAAGTTCATAGATCCAGTACCAGATGCATCCACAAGAGATGCACCTCACTCTCATCGTTGATGCCAATGAAGCGAGGTTCAGCCAAAATTAGGGGTTGAAAATAGTAACAGTGTTGCAGAACAGGTACCATGTAAGGTACCAGTAAGTAAGTGATTTTTTGTAAATAAAATAAATGGCGTTTTATTTATGGACGCTCTTTAACTACTGTGGTTCTCAGCATCCCATTCTACACTGGGCATGAAAGATCGCTTAATTTTGCTCAGAGGCCTCTCTATCAGGCTTGAGATTCTTTTACGTGCCGTAAATCTACGACACGGGACCAATGGCTTTACTTCCCCTCTGAAGGAAGCCATGCTAAGGACTTTTATGCCCAAAAAAATCCATCATACTCTGCCGGGTTTGAACCCGCAACCTTGGGTATAGTGATGTTTAGTGTTATAAAGCAGACTCAAATTCTTTTCATGTAATATTAATCATAGCACTGTCACAAGCTTCTTTGCACATTTGCAAAATTTTAAAAAGAGTACATAAAATTAGGCTAATGCCAAAGAATTTCACTTTCAATTACTTATGTTACAAATTCCAAATTCTGTCAACATGTCACATACAAAATCTGGGACTTGACAAAATAAGTAAACATCTAGCAACATTGTTACTTATCAAATATTGTGTTAATGTCCCAAGGAGTTCACTTTCAAGCACTTGCATACAAATTCTGTCATGCAGGAAGAGTAAGACTATGCATGCAATTTCTGGATGCTATGAAAAGTCATGATGCTGGGAGTCTCTTTTTCCCCCAAATTCCACATTGCTGTACATGATGTGAAGGTAATAACAAACTGGTACGGGAGAAAAGCACTATCAAAGCAAACTATTCATTCAATGCATGTATGTTTTACTATAAAAACTAATTTGTCATTTTAGGTAGCTCTTCCAGCTACACATTATTTTTCCTACTAAACCCTCTTTCCCTCTGGAGAGGAATCACACACAAGCAATCCCTTTTAATAATTTGTTAATTTCACTTGGTAGTGTATATTTTAAGTATAATTTTATGCACAATTCTAATTAAATAAATGCAATTCACTTTATTACAGTAGATCAAGGATAATTCCACTTTGGAAGCTAAGTAATAGAATTGAGTTCAACACAACAATTGATTCTTGTAATTCTTATCTGCAAAAGAAAAAATAAACAGCAGCTGAAAAAATCACAAGAAAACAATAGCTCACTTTGCAAGAAAATTTCAAGTTTAAAACTGCATTTTAGAAATACCACCCGAGTGTCTAATGTGATTCTGGCTTTAGATTTTGTAAACATCTTAAAGGTACTCAGTAGCCTTAATTTCTAATATTTCAAACAATTAAACTGAAATTTCTGACATAGATTTTCAACACAACTGTAAAGAAAATTATTGTGTATACTGAGTCATGTGTGAAAGTTCGAAAACTTTAAATTTTTTAAATTGTTCCTGTTATTCTCAAATATAGATTTCTGTAATCAAAGATAAATTCTATACAGCATTAAAATCTTTCCTAGAAAAATTACCATGTAACACTTTATTTTTCTAAAGATGATCATGTGTGAATTTATTAAAATCCAAAATATAAAATTATGCTTGGTATTAAACAAAGTCATTTACATCTCTTTATCTATCTTCAAAGAATATTACTGAAAATTTTGACGAAAATGAGCAAAAATTAGACAGTGAGGAACACCTTAAAGTGACAAGCATACAATAAAACAAGTTAGGGAGAAAAATTAAGCACGCATATATGTCCATTTAAATATCACATTTTAAATTTAAGCCAGAAGGCGAAACCATTGATTCTGCAATGTTTGATGACTTTTTTTATGAAAACTTTAAAAAAGTGAATTTTTTTTTTAAGTTTATAAAAAAATTTGCTTTTGAGAATCCTAAATAGAATCAGAATACGCTTTCATGGCATTTACAGAAATAAACAAAATTGTGTGTATCTGTATTTTCTATTAATATTACAAATAACAAACTCCTCTTCTATGCAATAAACAAGGTAAAAAAAGAATGAAATGTGAGTTAATGAGTATGTTATCTTTTTCTTTTTTTTTTTACAATGAGTCAATTAATTACATTAAACAATACTTACTTGGGATTTTTGCCAGAACATGTTTCGAAGGACTCAGTCGATGTTCGGTTGAAAATGAAGGAAACTAATCCTTTGAAACATGTTCCTGCAAAAATCCCAAGTAAGTGTTGTTTAGTGTAATTAATAGACTCGTCAAATAAATGAATATAACAACACTGTTTACAAATTTCCATAAAAAGAAAAGTGGAGTATGTTTTATTTACCTGTTCGTTTAAAATCTGCACAGAGTTTCAGCCGCTTCCTAATACTGCTTTCTGAGTGTGATGGGAAAGCCTTCTTAATGTCATCCATCTTTATTCTTCTTGGTAAATCTCTGCTTTTCCAGAAGAGCCGATATATGAATACCTATAACCAGCATATAAAAGTAAACAAATAAAATATTTGTTGGGTTTACATATGTAAACAACAGGAATTAGAATTACAGTCAGCAGATATACACTCTAAGGTTTAATGCTCTAAATGTATTCATTCTCTGAGAATGTCATTTTGAAGATGTTACAACTCAGCACTGCTTACCTGCAGAAAATCTCTCACAAAATTGTTGGCACGTTTTGAGTTTGGTCCAGGTACTTCATATAAAGGACACAGCTGTCCAGCAGCATAAAGTGCATCCAGCTCTCTTACATAATATTGTTGCCTGCAAGTTTCATAAATAACAATTAAATGCAAATCTACTAAATCTACACAATCACTATGTATTAAGTGTGAAATCAGTTAAAATGTTTGAACATTGTTTGTGTTTTTTAAGGCAAACATTTCCAAACTTGTTTAAAATTTATTTGTTTGTGTTTTGTTCTCAAATATTTAAAAATATTTAAATTCCTTGGCGCTATGACTGTGTCATTCACATCTGCAATATCTGGCTATAGCTAACAAGAAACATTCTATCCTTTTGAATTTGGGATTCTGTTTGGTTGCAAGGTTAACTGACTGTGTGGTGTATTTTCCAGGAATTGAAATGGTCATATTTAGGGCCATTTTCAAGAGTTCAAGTTAAACCAGTTAGACTTGCGCTTGGCAAGGAATAAGAAGCTGGTAGCATCAGAGAGTCAAAAAGATTACCACTTGTATGTAGTTCAATACACTGAGTACAAAACTGACTGCTCAGAATATCTATATTCAAAGCTTAACCTAACTTAGTAGCTTAGCTCCCTGTATGGAAGACTTACCAAGACTGGCACATGGGTACCTAGGTTCAGCAAACATTTAATCATAGAATGAGGAATCGGCCCATAGCTAGGCATGAGAGTTAGGAGGTAGATGGTATGAAATGAAGGCAAATGATTCAATTCTCAAAAAACTGGTCTAAATAAAAATTTGGGGTGAAATGCTTTTATCTTTGTCAAAATCCTGCAACCTAACACATTCCCAGTTTCAACTGTTAATTATCACTGTTACCCACATCCCCATATATCTTTTAGATTTGCCAACATGTGACAAATATTATATTACAAATATTAAAAGATGTTTGGAGAACCAGCTTAAGTAGTTTATAATATTTCAGAGGCCTCAAATAAGTTGGGCAGCAAGATCAGCAATGGCAGCCAAAAACCTTGGAATTAATTACCTTGACATACCGCTGGCGCTAATGTCACCGTCACAAATTGAAACCTCTCACGCATTCTCAACTGGAGGGCAGAGCATGCTTTTTGCCATATATTCAGTATGCTGAAAAGGCTTTCAGTACTTCGAAAACCACATTTTAAGAACTTGGAGGTAAACTTTTATGTAAAACTCGGGTGTCTCATGCGGCAAAATCTTACAGCAGTGTGCTGCACAAGAAAATAGTCAGACAGCATCTCTCTAAATCAATTTTGTTTATGAATCAATAGGTTAGTAGAGCTTCATTATTTTTGCATAAAATTTACTACATTAAGAGTAATTAATTCTAATTTTATATTTATATATCTTATCCTTCTAACTCAAATATATCACAAATGCTTACTAACATATTGAATTCAATTTATTGAAGAGGAATACAGGTACCTAATTTTCCATTTATTTTAATTTTATACTGTGCATATACTGTCTCTGTAAATCTGTATCGCATATGTTTTTTTTATGCTAAAGCACTTTATTTATGTTTGTTTTTATTTACATATGCCTTAGGTAATATGGCCATATCACCACTTTGACCTTCTATAACAACTGCTTAAATTGTTGAAGTATACATTAAAAATCTGATGTGTACCATTCACATGACTTTCTCCATATCCCTGCAACAAATAATTCTTAAAAAGCTTATACTTTTATTTACTTTATGCTAATCAGAAAAAAATAGCAGAAATAGTCTAATTACTCGCTTCCTTGTAAGTAGAAGCGAAATAAGGGACAACTGTAGGTTAAAGTGATAGTCAAAAGCTGGTTGCTATGTCAATGAAGTTCCTTTGTCTATATGGATAGGAGTTGACAAGTTCCTGTATGAGAAAAGTATATGTTTTTCATAGCAGAAACCAAAAATAAGGAATGTCACAAAAATGACGAACTCCACGAAAAAAATGTATGTAACATAAATTGTGTGTTTTAATGTGCTCTACATTTTTTGTGTAGTAAGTTTTTGTCCATCTCTTATGGTTTAGCAGTTATTCAAAATTTAGTAAAATTCATTCAGAATAAACTACTCTTCAGAGGCTAATCTCAGAAAATTCAAGATATAATTTTATTAGTCAGGTAAATATGTTTAATATACGAAATTTTAATCAAAATCGTATTACAGCCATTTTTGAGAAAATCAAAATTTTCGAAAAAAGTTCCATGTAAAGGGTAGTTGGGGTGGGGAGATTTTTCTCAAAATCTTCGTGTCACATCCCTGGAAGATACTAAACTTAAATACCAAGTATGGTATTTTACCGACTTTTCGTTTTTGAGTTATCGTGTTCACACCCCCCCCCACACACACACACACATGGACCTTTTTGTGAAAATGCTTTTTTTGGATATTGGGGACCCTAAAACATATATTTCCGGTGAAATCTCGGTATCAAATTTTTTGGTGGAGTGCAATACTTTCTCTATACACTATGTACATAGAGCATATGGAGAAAGTAAAAATGTACTTCTTGATTAACTTAACACACATTAACTATCGCATTCATATTTATAGGCTCTTGGAATAATATTTAAATAAGAATTCCTTCATCAGCTTAGAATCGAGCACAGCATATTTTGTATTTTTAATTCAGCATTTTGACCGCTTTACTAAGACACACTCTTAACAACTCATGTTTATAATTCTTGTTGACTTTGTGTATTAAAGTAAAAATCTGATGTGTTCCATTCATATAAATTTCTCTACATATCTTGACAAATTATTGTTAAAAAGCTTATTCTTCTATCTACTTCATACTAATCGATTAACAGACATGATCTTAATACTTACTTCCTTGAAAGTAGAAGGGAAAAAAGCTAAAACGATGGTCAAATCTTTTAAAACTGGTTTCATATGTATGAAAAATTATTTCTTTGCAGGTCTAGGAGTTGACACATTTGCGTATGAGTAAATATTTTTAAAACAGGAACCAATAACAAGGGATTTCTCAACTCCACGAAAAAATGTATATGAAGTAAGTTGTGGTTCTATCGAGATCTACATTTTTTGTGCAGTAAGTTGTTGCTTTTTTTTTTTTTTTTTTTTTTTTATCTCTTATGGTTTACTAGTTATGCAAAATTCAGCAAAATTCATCCAGAATAAAGAGGTCTCAAAGACTATTCCAAGAAAATTCAACATATACATTTTATTTGGCATGTAAATATCTTTAATATACAGTATTTTAATCAAAATCGTTAAAGCCATTTTTGAGAAAATCTAAATTTTCGAAATTTGTCCATGTAAAGGATAGTTTGGGCTGGGGGCTTTTGCCTCAAAATCTTTGTGTCGCATCCTTGGAATATACTAAACTTAAATACCAAGTTAAAAGTTTTTACCGACTTTTCGTTTTTGAGTTATCGTGTTCATGGACACAAACACTAACATGTACCTTTTTCTAAAAGTTCTTTTTTTATACAGGGGACCCTAAAATGTATACTTCTGGTAAAATCTAGGTATCTTTTTTGGGTGGAGCACAATACCTTCTTTATACGCAAAGTAGGTACATCACGTGTAGAGAAAGTAAAAAAGCAGACAGTATATATGGAATCAGTGAGAAGAAACTGTGAAAAAAACAGAATTAAAGTTGAATTATACTTTCGGTGATGCTTACATCCCATTTTGTAAAGCACTTTATATGCAAGTGTGTGATATTCAACTTCAATTATATTTACTTTTGTTTTGTTCAGTTGTGGGATGAAATTCCCTCTAGTCAATAAAGTGATTTTATTCAATCCCCAGCCGGACATTCAAGGTCTAATCTCCGTGCATAAATGCTGATGATCATAAAGAACGTGTTGTTGCAATTATTTCCAACTCAGGTATCTTCATGATGTAATTACAGCTGTTTTAAAGTTCACTGTTTCCCCATTGCAATCATGTATTGCATGCAACCTCTCACGCCTTCTGCCCTCCATGAAAATCTTCTATTTCTGACACGCATAGCTCTCTGCGCAGCCAGAGGTGTGGGGGCTTGATGGCAGCATGCTTCAGACAAAAATATTCTGAATTTACTCAGAAGCAGAATTGTTCAAGAACATGACAGAAAGCAGAAAATTTGGAATATGGAACTTGTTCACTTATTTACTTTCTCTACCACATATTTAGTAGATATTATATTTCACCCAAAACTTTGATACAATAGAAATTAAATGTGATCACATAGATCACTTACATTTTTTGTTTGCCTGACAGGTTTTGAATACTACTTATCTCAGAAGAGATTGACTGATGTTGGTATCTGTTGTGCAGTGGCTGTTTGCACTAACATCTAGTGGTGGAGTGATGTGCTTTCATAGCTGAGAGAGTGAGAGAGTGAGAGAGTGAGAATGAGAGAGAGAGAGAGAGAGAGAGAGAGAGAGAGAGAGAGAGAGATATTAATTCTGTCATTTATGAGCAATTGATTTGATAAATGTCTGCTCCTTTATTCAGTTGTAGAGTCTTCCAAATTTTCTAAATGTATTTATGTTTTTGATACAGATATGCTTTTTGAAGGTGTTATGGAAATTATATTGAGTATTTAGGTTGGTTTTCTGCTGGATGAGTTTTCCTTAATGTGTTTCTGTAATTTATTTCCCCCCTTTCTTTCTTTATTGGGCTTATCAATTTGTTTGGTGAAGCTGTTGTTTATTGCTGTGTTCACTATATGTGGGTATTCTTGTTTGCATTCTTCTTCTGTTAATGGAAATACATTTATCTATAAGTTAAATTGTTTAGGATAGCACGTTTGTGTGGGACCAGATTGAATTTGTTACCTTTTATATAATTTTCAGAATCGTAGGTTTTCTGTAGATACCAAAGTTGATCTTTTTAGGATCTAATTACTCTTAAATCTAGGAATGATACCGTGCCTTCAATTCCAATTTTCATGGTAAATTGTATTGTGCTCTTCTGTAAATTGACTAATTTGAGAGAATATTAAACTTTTTCTGCATTATTGCAAAAATAACATCTACATATCTATGCCAAACTCTGTAATCTGCAGAATAAAGGTAGTTATGTGCAATTCTAAATTGCTCATGAAAAAATCAGCAAGAACAGTGAAAACAAATTGCCCAAAGTTCAAGATCTGCGAGGTTCATGACATCATTTTATTTCATCTTGTGGTAAGTAGTTGTGTGCAAGTCATTTCTTAAGTTGAAAAAAAGAGTTCGACTATCAGGATACTTAGAAAGGGGGCTGTGACATCAAAGATATCAATTTATCATGTTTCAGTTTTATATGCTTTATTAGGTTATGGGAATTCTTAATGCTTAAACTGTAACACTTTGGTAGTGATGTAAATTTCTACGTCAAAAATGTTGCCAGCTATAAGTGGTCGTTTATTATGGGTGTCATTTTTTTTGCCTGGATTATAGATTTTTTGAAGTCCATACAATCTTCAAAGATGCTTCGGTTTGATTTTGGATTTTTCTTTCTCAGTTATGGTTTTGACTTTATTCAATTTTATCTGACATTTCAGTGGATCTGTTTGATTTCTACATTTAAGTTTGGTATCTTCCAAAGATGCACGCATGCGCACACACTCACATATGTGCGTGGGACCTTTTCTACAAATACTTTCTTTTTTATTCAAGGGATTTCAAAACATATATTTCCAGTAAAATTTCAACATTAAATTTTTAGTGTAGTACAATACTTTCCCTACTTACAGTTCATAGCAGAGAAAGTAAATTAAGACTTCCCTTACAACTATGTTATTCTAGTAATTCAAATTACTGGAAGTAAACTTAAATTTGGATACTCTGACTGAGATCAGTAGCAACTATGTATACATGGCAAACAATGAACATTAAAAGCCATAATAACACTTACCTTGTTCTAATGATCAAGAAGTCGGTCTCTGGAATTTTATGTTCATAAATAGGAGCACGATACATGTTATTCTCTACTGCCTGCAGTGACTGTCCTGGTGGAAGGTGTCCCAGAAATGGAGATGTGTGTGCATATGCCACCTCACCATAGCGGTATTCCTGTGGTCCTTGGTCTTTTCCAGCTTTTCTCTTGTAGTAGTTTTTTATTTTTGAACACATACCAACCTAAAACACATTGCACATTGTTATAAGGAGATGCATGGATGTTGTCTATCGCAATATTAATGAAGGTTATTGTGAACAAATCTCTGCAGATTTAACTCATTTGCTTAAAAGTTTCATTGTCTCCCAACTATTAAGATGGAAGATAAAAAATCAATCAAGTCATGTATCTTAGATCAAAGGAGTCTGCAGAGTGATGTTTATGGTGCAATCTTTAAAAATCCTTTGGAAGAGAAGTAAAGCCGTTTGTCTCCTGTAATGTTTATTTGCAAGTAAAGGAGTGCAGTATCTTGAAAGAGAAGATCCCTGGACAAAATTCCATGCCCACAAAGTTGTGGTGGCATCTATTCTTGATGAGCTGATCCCTGTCACCATGTGCATATAGTGGCAGAATTGCAAACTAGGAATTGTAAAGTTACCTGACCAGAGTGTGTAAATTTTTGTACAAGAGAGTATAGAGAGTAAATGTGTTTTTGTATCTCTATGCTTTAATCACAGTAGGAGAAAGTGATGGATATGTCTCTGATCTCTCCCACTGAATGACGTCGCATTTTGCTCTTCTGGGAAATACATGTATTTAAAACAGAGCAGTTCCGAGAGAAGGCAGCACCGAGTAGATCATAGAGAGAAGACTTCAAGTCGTGATTAACACACAATTACTGAAAATATGACTTTGCAATGGAAGCATACTATTTTCTTCTATTTAAACTATGAATGGGGGAAGGCTCTTGTAGATTTTTTGCTCTTTCAAGACATCCTGATTAGTTTTCCATTAACTACTGCCACAATGGCATTAACATATCTAGTCACCCTCCGTGGTGTAATGGTTACCATGCTAACTTCTTTTACCCAAGGTCACGGGTTCAAAGCCGGCAGAGGACGATGGATTTTTTCGGGTGTAAAAATCCTTAGCATGGCTTCCTTTGGAAAGGAAATAAAGCCGTTGGTACCGTATCGTAGATTTATGGCACGTAAAAGAACCTAAGCCTGACAAGAGAGGCCTCTGAGCAAAATTAAGCAGTCTTTCATGCCCAATTTAGAATGGGACGCTGAGAACCACAGCAGTTAAAGAGTGTCCATAAATAACACGCCATTTCCATTAATATATCTAAACTATAATTTAAATATATATGGGAATGCACAGTTAATATGTCTTTCAAAATGACTGATATAAAGATCAGCCAGCGAAGAGTTAGTTGGTTGCCAATAGATAGTCCTGATGTCTGTCTATAATATTTTCTGTTAAATGTGAAAAAGGCTTGATTTATACACATGCTGGTAAGTTCCAATAGTTATCCTACAATTGTCCTTCAATTTCCAATGATGATAACCATTTCTGTAAGTATTGCATTAGTTTTTCTTCAGGGATACTCGGAGACATGTGTTCACATCGAAGGAAACAAGTCATCTTTTCCTAACCTTACATCTTTGATTTTTTGTACTAATTCCAGTGAGTTCCTAATACTGTGGCTCTCAAATATGGGCAACTCGTTGAATATTTTGTTAACCATTTGGCTAGAAAGTAAGTTGACGTATTTGGCTGATTAGTATTTTTGGTAAACCAAATGGTGGCCGTTACAGGGTTATCAGATTTTAATTTATAACTGCTCAAACATTTTTGGCATATACTCAGTCGTAAAAACCAAGCAGCTTATACTAAAAAATGAAAACATTGTATTTTTGGTGAAATTTCAGTATTGAATTCTTGGGTGGAACACATTATCTTCTCTACCGACTGTGTACATTGTACATATGTGCTAGAGAAAGTAAAAATATGTGAATGAAGCATTTATATGTGTTCTAGTTGACTTAACATAAGTGCATTAAGACTTACTACACTGTATGTGATTGCATCTAATTATAATATAAGTAGGAACTTCCTAACATTACTTCTATGCCTTTGAAATTATGTGGATAAAATATCTGGTTGTAAAATACCTGATTAATGAGAGGAGGGTGCTCCTCACAGAATTCTATAAGCACTATATCACCATCTCTGCCTGTTAGATCTTCTGCTGTCCTCATAAAAAACACATCTCCACCACCAGACGCTGCTCTTTCTTGTTCTCGTTGCTAAAATAAAAACAATGTCATACACTTAACCAATTTATACTTTAAAATTATATTTCTGTAACGAGCATGAAAACTTACTTTGGCTTTTTTCTTTATGTGTTTTAACAGAGGTAACACTGGATGAGGCCCTGGATGTGCCAAAACTCCATGTGAGAATCGCTTCATTGGTGGTCGATGAAAATTACGTAGCCTCATTGGACCCATATGTGTTTGCACAAATGGTGCTCTAAGCTCCACAACTGGTGTTGAGTGTTGGATTAAATTACCACCGCCAACTTTAAGACGTAATGAAGATTCTGAAGATCGTGGCATGTAATGTCTGTAAAATGAAGAATTTTGGTGCATGTAATATTGTATATAAAGCAAAATTGTATTCATATTATTATGCAATACCAATATTTTGTGCTAACCATAAGGTAAATTAATCTTAATTACTCAAAATTTTAGCAAAACTATTGTAATGTAGCGCGTTTGCCTCACATTCAACAGTTCGCAAGTTCAAATCTCGCCAATGGCAAGTTACCCGGATAAGGTTTTTTTGGGGGTTTTCCCTTATTCTGAGAAGATGAATGTTGAGTAACTTTGAGCTCCATGGACCATTTGAACATCATTTCACCAATTTCACACATCGTTTTATATGACCAACCAAGTTAAAGGATGTTAAGCTACAAAAACAGCTGAAAATAACTATATCCAGAATTTAACCTTTGTTGCATTTTCTACCCCACCTGATTTGCCCATTTCACTATAAATCACATATTCTTCAGCAAGTGCTGATTCTACTTCAGGTAAGAATAAAAATCTTTACAGGAAATATGTTTGAAATTATACTGGACAAGAGGTAAGATTCTGATATGCTCCACAGCCAAGTTCTGCTTCCTTGGACCTCAGACTTGTCATTAAACAATACTTGTTCAACATTTACATTATAGAGGGCATACTAAGAAATATTGCACAATCTTTGAAAGTGCAGCACACCATCAATCAATACCTTTTGATTTTTTCAAAGTACTTTGTAAAGTTTCCATTTTCTTGCACCTCACCTAGTCAAAGCACTTTGTACAAAACACCTTTTCAGCTATACTCTTGAAAATTGGTTCAATTTCATTCCATTTAGGTATTTCACTCAAACAGATTCATAAGGAATAAGAAAATTCTTCCATGAGTACATCCACTTGTTGTGCTGTATGTAAGTCTTGCATAAGTTGCTAGCTTCAGCACAGAATTTGTCACATTCTGCATTCAAATTTTCTTTCTAATTTTCTTCAGGCAAGTTCTTCGCTCTCTGAGTCATGAAGGTATGAGCCTTTCTTTCAGAAAGAATACTGCATATTGATGTCAGTAATTTTGATGTAATTTGATTTGTCACTATTTTGGTGTTTATCAGTAAAGAATGCAAGTGTTCCTTAGCAGTGTCATCTAGTGATTCACTTCCTCCATTTAGAAGATTAGAAGATTGCAGGGGGGGGGGGTAATTTTGTTGAAGAACTCCTTCTTTGAAGTGCTTTTCTATGTTACTCTGATTCTATGCAAGGCTATAAATCACATCCACCTTTATTTGCTTCCAAAATAAGCATATCCAATTTACAAACTACACATTCTGCTTCCCAATTAACTCTGCTACTTTGAAGGCAGTGTTATTTTATTTGTAATTTTTTTACTGAATTTGCATTTTCTTTTCAGCATAATGTATTCTCAGAAGGTTTTTGTGCTGATACTAGAAGGAAAAGGTATTTTTTGCTTATAGCCAGTACCAACAGAAAATTGTCAGATACAGCAAAAACTGATGCTCACAAAGTATTATTAAAAACTGTGACACCTGATTTTCAGACAAAATAACATGTAAACAAAGCAGAGATTATAGAAAGATTCTCTGGAAGGAAGCAATAATTGAATTTCAAAAACATTGTTACTTCATGAATTGATTCCAACAATTCATAAAAAATACTTAAAAAATAAGTGAAGTCAACTTGAACACGCTTGATAGCTTTACTCACTTATTTAGTGAGCAGAACATGTTTCATAAGTATAAGGTACTTTCAAGTGTTTTTATTGAGTTAATTGAAGTATACATCCACCTATCAGAATATTAGGTATAAAATTTCTAGAATAAATGTTTCATAAGTATAAGGTACTTTCAAGTGTTTTTATTGAGTTAATTGAAGTAAACATCCACCTAACAGAATAATAGGTATAAAATTTCTAGAATAATGTCAGAATTGAAATTTGCAGAAAAAAGTACATAATATTTATACTGATTAAAATAGGATTAAAATAGAAACAAGACAACACCCTGGACATTTTTTAACATTTTAAAAATCTACCCATATCTGAGAAAAACTGGGCATATGGTAGCACTAAGCATATCTGCAACTCTACCCTTGTCGTTACATTAGTTGTAGAGATTCCACTTTATGTTGCTTCCTCTTTCATTTCTCCTCTCTCCATTTCACTTTCTCCCTTTCTTCCAAAACCTCCCTTCTCATTCTCTCACTCTTACCCCTCTGTCATTTTCTCTTTGTCTCACTCTCGCCCCTTCTCTCTGTGCATCGTATAATATTGAGAAGCTTGAGCTTGTGTTGAGCTATCAATAATTGGCTGGCGCTGACTGGCAAGGCCAGTAAGAGAAAGGGAAAAATTACTTGCCCTCACCATTGCATTAATGGACACATGTGCCAGTGGCAAGTTCTTTTGACATCACAACTGTGATTGTTGCACCTGTGGATATGTGTGGCATTGGAAGGTTCTTTAACCTTGAGCCTATATTGTTACACCTGAGCAGAGTTGTCAGTGTGGGCAAACATTTGTGGTTTGGGCTACTAAAAGATCAATTTTCCAACCGATTTTTAATTGAGGCGATTTGCAAATTTTTAGACTACTTCTGAAATCACGAAAATAATTTAAATGCATTCCTTGAATAGTATATTGCACATTGTTTCAGAAATTAAGTAATATATTAATGAGTACAGTGATGGTATCTTCATTAAGTCACCACTGCTATGAAAATACCTGCATTCAAGAAGAGAAATTAGCTGCTCTACTATTTTCCTTGTTACCTTTTCATTGTTATGTCGCTATTAATGCAGTTGCACCCAGTTCAAGAGGAGGGTTTGAATCAAACGCACAATATTAGTCTTTGAATAATACATTGCTACTGTATCTGCAGAACAGGTAAGTGGGGAAAATGTGATAAACGTTTAACAAGAGTTGCTTCCAGCTTTGCGAAGGGTAAAGGGTTTGACTCCCGAATGGGGGTTGGAAATTTTTTCTAGCCAATATTATTCCCTATCCTCCCCAGTCTGGAAATATTGGTGAGAGAGTATGTAATCTGATGCATAAAATCCAAAGAGAAACGAAACCAACTATAACACTACATGAGGTAACAGCATTGTTAAGTAGTTTGTTCCAAAGAGAAATCCCACAGATATCACTTTGCAGTTGTGAACCTGAAATAAATAAATGGCCTTTGTAGGTTTCTTGTGATACAACTTTTGTTTTTTTATTGTAAAGTTTGCAACTAAGAGCCCAATGGTCTGATTGTAAGAAAAATACAGTAAAAGACATTAACAAAATTCTAAACCAAATCTTACAGACTTTTTCAACACCCCCCTTTTGAAATTGGGAGATTTCAATATAAATCTGGCAATATTTTGTAAAATGAATCTGGCAACCCTGCACTTGAGTGAGTGAGTTTCTAGAAGTTTCCATCCATGTGACCAAAAGATATAAAAAGGGGAAAGAAACCCTGCCGAGAGTTCAGTTTCAACTGAGAGTGCAAATCTTGTAGCAGCTGAGTGAGTTTCAACAGGAAATGTGTAGCATGTTTTAGTAGCCTATGCACGAGTGTCGAAAGGAACTATAGAGCAGAATTGTTACAAAAGCACTGAAGAATACAGTGATTTGTCAGCAGATTCTGATTGTAATCAGTTTGTGGAGGAAATAAAGATTTGTTTTGAAAATAAGAGATTTTAGTTATAATATCCATTTTAAGAAAGTTTGTGCATAATAAAATTTGTCAGTAACATTGTGTATAAACTTATGCATAGCTACATTTTTTGAAACTTTGAATAATATGCAAGCATATGCACGTCTGCACGCACACCACTGCAGCCAACTATGGACTTAATTCACATGGCCAAAACAGTGAAAATGTAACAGTTACAGGCTTCCTGTAGATGCTAATCCCATAATCTTAAAATAAAGCCTCATAATCTTAGATAAACACTTAATTATACTAAAATTTAATTCCTTTCTCTTTGCCAGTTCCATTATAAAGTTTGAAAGTTTAGCTAGTTAAAAATTAAAATTTGCAGTATTCTGGAAAAGCTTACCTATCATTTGAAACATTGAATGGATCTCTGTCGGGAGATTTTGGAGGAGGAGGTGGTGCGTCCTCCTCCATCACGTTAATGACACCAGCCTTGCCAAGAAGAATCTTTGACTTCTTTACATGAGGATGGGGAATTTTGACCTTTGCTGGTGTTGCAGAATCACTACGCTGCTTTGCAGGATCTACATCATCTGGTATTCCCAGCACAATATTTTCATCATTTGGGTCCAAAGTCAGGATCTTGGGTTTAGGAATGCAAGCCATATTTTCAGAGTCCCATATTACTTCTTCTTCCCAAACTCCATATACTAATTCTTCATTTTCTACAGGAAATATTGAGTACCATGTATCATCAGTATTTCCGTCATCACCAATATTGCCTCTCTGCTGCTGTTGCTGATGCTTATTAAGTAACCTGTGATATAGCAAGAATAATTTCAAATTATAATGAAACTCTCATGATATGATAAATGAAAATATTTGTGATTAATCCTGCAAAAAATTATAAGGTTAATAAAATTGCTTGTATGCATGCCAAATGCATTAACTACATACTTGAGTCTTAATTGCATGCCATTTAATGTTGCAAGAAGGTAGCATAATAAGCCTTCTTTTCCAATATTGATTAAAAGTTGTAACATACCTCACTCAAAGACCCCAAAAGTGTTAACAAATAATACAACACAATATTATGTATGCACATTACAGTTATTTGTGGTATGAAATAAGAAGGAATCTGAGACAGAGTTGGAAAATGTATATAATGTTTAGCAATAGTATAAGACAATATTGCAGTTCACAGTTCCACTGAGGGCTGAAGTTTCTTTTTTTCTTCTTCCTGTCATATCAACTGTACTATTTAAATGAATATAATATTATAATTTTTTATAGGGATCAGAATTTTGAAGATCTTCAAGAAGAGCATTCCTAGAATGTTTGCTTCTTCAGAAATGGTTAGATCTAGGATTTTTAAGTCAAATTCAGTTTAGTTCCTTTAGTACAATGTGTAAGATTAATGTGATGTTAGCAAATAAATCAAGCCTACTGAATGCACTTTTGTTGTTTAAAATGCTTCAAAAGTATCGCTTTTGCCTATTTTAATGTTTTTTTGTTTTGTTTACAAAAGAAGTTTTAAAAAAAGTCAAACTTCATATAAAAATATGTCCCACTTACAGAAGGCTGCAAAATGCAGAAAATACAGCATGGATTTGAGTAAGAGCATGTACAATACTTTGGACCTTAATATAAAAAGATGCCCATCAAGGTCAAATCGAAATAGCTAAGCAATGCAATAGAAGTACAATATATCACTTCTGCAATTGCTGTTACCCTCTAAATAAAAAGAAAACCATTAAAAATCCTTTCCATAAATAAAACTATGAAAGACAGGAATATTGTTTAAACATGTTAACACAATAACTGTTATAACTAATTTGCGATAACTAGAGCTAGGAAGTTCATACTGTTTGCCGTCCTGTATATAGTCATAGATA
Organism: Hymenopus coronatus; assembly: GCA_030762935.1. Classification (NCBI taxonomy): domain Eukaryota; kingdom Metazoa; phylum Arthropoda; class Insecta; order Mantodea; family Hymenopodidae; genus Hymenopus; species Hymenopus coronatus. The sequence continues at coordinate 102,567,593 of CM060890.1, forward strand.
AGAACGCCTGAGGAGAGATAAACAAACCTGTTGTCAAGTAAACAGCAGTTTCCAGAGAACAAAAATGACTTTTGAAACATTCTAAAAACACACCTATTTAGATCATTAATTATGTACAACATACAAATTCTTACACATATACAGGCTGACTCTGACTGATTTCCTTCTTTGTATATGTACATTATGAAAACACCCAAGCAATTATAACCTGGACTGTAATATTTACTGATCGAATGTAAAATAATATCCAAATAATAAAACAAATTCCTTAAATATCTTAAGAATATTATTAGGTAACACCAAAGCAAGAATTACACTAAATCTTTACTCTTTAATCACTTTGAAAACTATATGTACTTTTGAAGCCTTTTAAATGAAAAACTCATTCTACGTTCTGACAAACAAGATTTGTAATGCAAAAAAGTTGTTCTACTTCGCATGATGTAATCAGGGCATATTTGAAATATTTTATCAGTTCCATACCAGTATCACCAAGCAAATAGCATTTGTTAGGATCTTAAAGTGCAGCTTATATGTGATACATCTCACTGCATTCTTTTCAATTAAACTTTTCATTTTCATCTTTATTTCAGGTAGGATGTTCGTGGATTGGTAGACTTCCCGACAATTTTTCTACGTGCCGCACAGATTCAGTTCAGCTCCAAACCTCTGGACTGTAACAGTGTGGGTAACTTTTTGAACAAATTTTCAATCAATAATATATTTCTGTGAAATTGTTTGGTTATTAGATAGAACTGCCATCAGTTTCTAAATAAATACATGAATAAGTACACTGCTATAAAACTTACTATGGTTGTAAAAAAAAAAAAATCAATTTTGCTTACATTTGAGCAGAACAAAGATAATTTATAGAATAATACAGATTGAGTTGAACAGACACTCTATGACTTCACATACCTAAACTTTATTCTGGCATATTTCGCCTTCAGTTGAAGGCATCATCGTGGTGTCAACTCCATCAACTGAAGGTGAAACATGTCAGGAACAAAGTTTAGATATGTGAAGTCACAGAATGTTTGACTTAATCTGTATTATTTTATAAAGTATTACAGTGTTTCACAGTGTTAATTCCAATTTGTTTTTCGAACCAGAACAAAGATGTTATTTGAATGCCTTTGCTGTGGTTCTATTGCTGCGGCTTATGCAGTGATGCAGTCATAGCTGTTTTGCAGTAATGGGTTGCACTCTATGTTGACCTTTGCTCGCACAAGTAACGCCATATATTGCCAAGCCTGGCCGCTCTTACTCTGCATAAGTAAATTGATACAAACTTCCTAGCTCTGGTTATAACATAGCCTACATACATATGATATATGATATGATATGTTGATAGTCTCCTACAAATTGTAGTAGGTTACCTTAGGGAATTTAAGGTTTCATATAAATTTTTCAGTGTCATTTGTTAATCTTGAACAATTTAAGCAATATCTTCATTTGTTAAGTCAGGGTAGGGTAACATAACATTTTTTAGAAAATTTCTATACAAAATAAATTAATTAGAGGATTTTTAGGAACATATTTCTTTACAAGAAACAACAGAATGCATAATTAATGTAGATTAATGTTGTACCTTAATGATATCTGTAATATCATATCTAAATTGTGCTACTCAGAGTACCAAAGTGTATAAATGAATGATTTACCTCAGAGGGCTTACCTTACTACTCGCTTATTTCTTGAATTTGAGCTATACTTTTATGAATATTAAACAATCTTCTTTCACTAATGCAGCACAGGTGAAATGTCTCTTTTCACAACCTCACTTAATAGGATAGTTGTTTAGGAAATATGTATAGTAGGAGAAGCATCAACTTGGAGTTAAGACTTTTTTCGGAGAATAATAATTGGTTCATCATTTAAAACTAGAAATATATCTTATTTTATTATAAGCATATAAGTGTTTTAGGCACACCACTGAATAATCTGTCACTGCAAAATTGTATTGATATTAATTCTTTGTCCCTAGGAAGCCTAAATGCTGAAATTGGATTTACACCCAGTAACACAGCAATAACAACCCATACTTACATTTACAAAAACACAAACTGTTTACTCTGTATTTCATTTTGCATAGATGCCTCATTATCTTAGCAAACGACATGTTTGTTTACAACTGCATGTGACTATTTTGTTACATCAATCTTAGCATTGCAATTGGTCTTGATTTGAGTCACAAACCAAGATGATTTCTTTATGACTAATCAACAACAATTAACATTACAAAGCTATAAAAATAATGTGTAATACACATTTTAAATTTTGCTTGTCTGTATGCTGCTCAGTAGTCACTCTGTACTTTGTTCAGCTACACTGCATAGCTGTGCAAAGAGAAAACAGGAACCTCTTTAAAACAAATAATGTGTATCATGTACACAATACTAGATCTTTGAACCACATATATACCATATTCTACCATACAAATAAGAGTCGCAGTAGCATTTCCCATTGTGGAGCCAATCTGTACAATATATTACCTGGACATAATAAAGAACTGGTCTACAGCAAATTTAAATGTCCAATAACTAAAGCTCTCTTAGAGCATATATCTTCAATATTAAAAAATTTAAAAATATAAATGTATAAATATTGTTACTTGTACATACTATTGTAAATATATATACTGACGAAGCCATGATTTATGTATAAATCGAAAGTTGAATAAGGATTATTATTATTATTGAAGCATAAGAATTTGAAAACTTATTCATTCCTGGCTGGTGGATTGTGTTTTGTTGTTTATGAACAAAAAAATAGACTAGAAATATTCATTATGGTAGCAATATCTAATTCTTAAGTGTACTATGAATAAACAAATATTTATTTTATATAAAAAGCATAATTTATATTCATGTTTATATAGAGCTCCATTTCCCCTGTATTCCATTATGATTAAAAACCTATGTTAAGTGTACAATGAGGTAAACATTTAAGGGTGTTAAATTTGCTAGGATTAGTTAAGCTTAGGAAGTAACAATGAAAGAATAGAAGACATTAACAAACAAAAACAAAAAAACAAAAAACAAAAAAAAAAAAAAAAAAAAACAAGAAACACAACAACAACAACAAAAAAAACACCCTCTTTGATTTTGTCTTAAAAATTAATTTCAAGTTCCCTTTTCAAAATTAACTTCAGTTTTTTTTCCTCTGGCTGTTGAAGTATCTCTGATTGTACAATTAAACATCTATATGCATGAAAAAAAATTACATAAATAAACATTATAACTGGCAACTAAACATTTAAGTTCATACATTTAGCATTGACATGCCATACTCAAAAACGCTCTGTATACTTAAAAAATAATTTATTATAATAATCTGCAATATATTTTGGCGCTTAAAATATCACTTTTTCATGCCTCAAATTTTGAGGTGTAGTTATCATGACCACAAAGATTTGCAATGGTGATGAAAACCTTGAAAAAACAATCCCTCCCAAAAATACAATAATAACTACATTACGCACCACTTGCTCAGCAATCTGTTTGGAAGAGCTAAAAGTACACAATTCAGATGTAAAAATAAAGCCTTAATTCTGTATAACAGTTAAAAATTTCATTTAAGTGAGGTGAGTGTCACTATTCCGACTCATTTTCAACTGTTATACTTGAACTACGAGGGGCATACTGAAAGTCATGAGCAACACTGTTTTACAATCTTAATATTTATTTTTAAGCCAAACCAAATACATCATCATAATCTACAGACTTTCTTCCACTTTTCGACATAGTCTCCATTGTTTTGCGCACATTTTTCCCATTGTTCTACAAGTTTGAAAATGCCCTGTGATAGAACTCTGTTCCAGCTTCCCGCAGACCCTGACGCACTGCTTTCCGAATATCCTCCAGCGTCTCGTAGCGTTGGCCACGCATCTGCTCCTTCACAGAACCGAAAAGATGGTAGTCGGAGGGTGCCAAGTCGGGACTGTAGGGAGGATGTGGAAGAGTTTCCCACCCTAATGCCCTGATCTTCTCCATAGTGGCACGGGCAGTATGCGGACGTGCATTATCCTGTTGAAGGATGATCCTCTTTCCAGGGCGTTTGTCACGCAAAGCCCGACGGAGCTTCAGAAGTGTCTTGATGTAGCGGGCAGAATTTATGGTTTGTCCAGATTCAAGAAAGTCAACCAGAATGCAACCTTGTGCATCCCAAAAGACACTTCCCATAACTTTTCCTACAGACTGCACTGTCTTCGCTTTCTTCTTCGATTGTGAGTTCAAGTGGTGCCATTCCATACTCTGACGTTTCGTTTCTGGCTCATAGTGATGGAACCAGCTCTCATCTCCAGTCACAATACACGTCAAAAATTCATCACCTTCATTATGAAATCTCTGAAGAAGGTTTTGTGCAATGGTTCTTCTTCTTCAGTCAATAAACGGGGGACCCAACAGGCACAGACCTTTCGATAACCCAAGCTGTGGATCATTTCTTGCACTGCACTATGTCCTATTCCAAGTTGCGCAGCAATTTCATTCACAGTGAAATGCCTATCTCCTGTAATGAACTCATCAACTCTTTCCTTGTTGCGTTCTGTAGAGGTAGTTCGAGGACGCCCGCTACGAGGCGCATTTTGCAGACTCGTGTTTCCATCTTTGAAATGTTTCACCCATCTTCTAACACTGCTGGCACCCATGCAGACACCTCCATACGCACGTTGAAGTCTGAGATGAATTTCAGGAGCAGATTTTCCTTCTTTCACAAGGAATTCAATGACAGCACGCTGTCGAAATGAAACATCAATGTCAGCCATTTTTCAAACACCGTCTGTGGTCACGTGATTTAATTTAGTATTTTAGTTATTGTTTCATAAATATTAATAATGCTTTATTGGTAATGAAATGTTTGAATGATAGAAGCTAATGACATCACAATATGTCAACATGTGGCTTAAAGTCTGTAGATTACGATCCTACAATTCGTTTCATTACATTGTTGAAATTTAAATTTTTACAATGGGTTGCTCGTGACTTTCAGTATGCCCCTCGTATTTCACTTGTCTCAAACTTCTGAGTTATTTAATGCTTAATTCTCTGTCTATTGTATTTGTATTTTCCTTACATAAAATTTAAAGCTAAGCTCAAAATATTTTAAATGTGACAAAATGTTGGTGAAGATTACCCTGTGGTCAATGGACAATATTCTTGGCGAACCCTAAAAGAACAAAAAGCATAAAAGTGGCACCAAAATTCAAGAAGAAAGCACAGTATTTTGTTACTTAACGAGTATGAGTAAATAGTTTCTCCTGGTGAAGCAAGGAAGACTGCAAATTTTTCCTGGAGCCTCTCTTAATTGTACCTAAAATAATAAATGTTTGGGATGCACATAGTTTCAGGTTTACATTACATTTTGTCATCCTCATCAAAGATTTACAATGAAAGAAAACACATGAACTTCAAATGTGAACAATGATGATGGTATTCCCCCTTTCATTTGCACCCAACCAATAATGTTGTACTGCTGCACTTCTTGGTTTCCTCAGATTCCTCCTTATCTCATATAGTACATAATAATGTGTTCTCTGCAACCAATTTGTGATATTTTATTCATTCAACCAAAGCAAAAATTACCACAAAGGTTTTGCTGTTACTTTTACTCTTATTTGAAACAATGCAACTTGCAAAATTAGTAATTATTTAGAGATTAATTTAAGAACAATATACCAGAAAAACTGAAATCAAGACCTGATGCAAATCCTCTTGAACAAGATCATATTACATTATGGAAATCAATGTCATGTGCTAGCATTATACAGAACACAATTAAAAGAACAAAATATGGGACCATTAAGACAATAGCCATTAGCTGGATGGCCTCAGAGTAAAAAGGGAATAGATTAGATTAATTAAATATTTAGTAGGGCAACATGAAGAAAGTATTGCAAAAATACATTTCTAAACTGTAAAATTCTGATATGATTAAACGCTCTTTTGGCTTCATTCATTTTCAATTACAATACATGTATCATCACCTGTTGCTTGACACCTGCTGTCCCCTGATAGCGAATCTCAGGAATGTTCAAAATATCTCTGGTATGATTGAATGAACTTATTATATTAATTTAATCACTCTGGAATTTCAAAAGTTCATTATGTGTTTTTTAAATGGCTCAACTTAAATGATAGGCTACATATAATAACAGACACAAAACATTTCATACATTACATAACTATCAATGGATTTCTATAAAATGATAATTGTTAAGAAGCGCCAAGATCTCAAATGTTGATAGAGATATTGCATTTTTCAATATTATTCTACTTATTAAGTTTTATTAATGATGGCAACAACTGTCGGGATATTTGACTCTTACTTTGAGCACAGAAACCCTTACTCAACTTATTCACCAGCCCACAAAAAAAAAAAAAGAAAAAAAAAAAAAAAAAAAAAAAGGGGGAAAGTAGATGTGCAACAAAAAATTTTAATGCTAATTTCAATTTATTTGTGTGAGTGACAATACTTTAGTTTGCCATACAAGTATTTATGTGGACACATATGTTCTATCTACTTGCAGCATTGGATTCCATGTTGTTTACTGAATGTTAAAAAGTCAGTACTGAGCAATCAACAAAATTCAAATATTTGTCACTTAACCTCTGCTACCCAAATCTTTCCAATATTCTCCTAAATATTTCATTCTTTCACAATTTCAATAAATTAATTTAATTTTTAATATCATGGTTTGCTTTCAAAACATGATGAAACAATGCTGATTTTTCCACTTGCTTATTCTTATATTTCTAAAATGTAAATTCAGGCTGAGTATTTAAAATATGAGAGGATGTTTATCTTAATAGTTTTAAAAAAAACTGCTAATGAATTTTTAAATTCTACTGGAAACATTCATTGTGACAACATAATCCACAGTTTAGAGACAGGACAGCATGTGCAGCACATATTGAAGTTAAATGATGTTTGAAGCATCAAGCATTGAATCATCTCAGAATTTTACAATTTTGTCAAAAGTATGCATTCAATTAAAGAAAGAAAAAAAAGTCCCTGTTATTTGTCATATAATTAATAAATTGCATACTCTGTTTAGCTTATAGAACAAAAACATTCAATTATAATTAGTGCAAATTTTATCATTTATAAAAAATTTATTAAGGGCAGCCTATTACCCTATGCTCAAGGTGTTAACTTATTCTCTTTTACCCAAAGGCCATTTACTCACATCCAGGGAGAAGAACTGGAAAGGCATGCTGCGTTACATATTAATAATACCTCCACCAACTTAAGTCTAGCTTCTAGAGGCATGGGGTGCTTTAGTGCAAAGCCATTATTGAAACAAGTATGCTTCAAATTACTCTATATTGTGGCTCATAAATTTTGACTTATTCCTGATTAGGAAACATCAATTTGACTCCTCTGCATAAATTTTGCTTACTTGCTGATTAGAGCAAACCTTTTTTTTTTCAAGCTCACTTACTTAAGAAAAATAGGAATTCAAGATTTAATGAAATAATATTAAATTAAATACTTTGCCTACAATTTTTAGCTGCATTTTTTTGCTGCATTAAGATTTTGTTATTAGGTATGGACCAAGTAAAACTGGGAGTATTTGATGAAATACCATTTAATTAATGAATGGTAAATGAGAAATTTAATGACGTGCCAGAATGTTGCCATGGTAGCTCAGTGGTAGAGCAACCAGCTAAAGACTGGGAAATCTGTGATTCAAATCCTGGCTATGGCGTTGAATTTTTCATTCTGATTCTACCTTTTCAACTCCTGTCCTACACACGGCATGTGTGAAAAAACAATTAAATTAACACCAATGAATGGTAAGATCTTGAAATTCATGAACTTATTTTGTTCAGTGAAAATATTTCTGCCAACCTCCATGAGTGATTACCACTAAATGATGGAAAATGCTTTGCATAAAGATAGGCCACTTATAGTCAGGCATTGGAATTATTGAAGACCTGTGAATATCTCTATTTTTATTGATAAAACCGTGCAGTAAATGGAGCAGCTCTTGGACTAAGGGTAATAACTGTTATAGGCTAAAGAGTGAAACTTCAAGAAGAGAAGAAAAAATGTCTGAACCATCTGGGACACAGCAAGTATTTTTGTCAATTCCAGAGAAGCAAAAAATAAAGCAGCCTCATCTTGATGCTTTCCAGCTAAGATTCCATACATAGGCACATATACGCCTGTTATAATATAAAGGAGGCAGTGCCATGGCAGAGTGGTTAGATCGCTCGCCTACCCCCTAGATGGCCTGAGCTTGAGCTTCAGTGCATGTGGAATTTGTGGTGGACAAAGCAGCACATGGGTGGGTTTCCTCCAATTTCCCCTGACACTCATTGCTCCATCATCACCTTTCCTATCATCCATTTCGCTTTCATTTCATATCATCCACTTTCTCACATTCATGCCTGGCTACAGGCTGACCACTCGTTCCAGGTTCTTCATTCTGTGGTTACATGCCATTGGCTCCCCAACAGGCTTCTGACCTCTAAGCACTTGTAGGTCCTAGGGGGGTGCCAGTCCTACATACGTGGAGGGTAAAAATGGCGTGTTATTTATGGACGCTATTTAACTACTGTGATTCTCAGTGTCCCATTCTAAACTGGGTGTGAAAGACCACTTAATTTTGCTCAGAGGCCTCTCTATCAGGCTTGAGGTTCTTTTACGTGCCGTAAATCTACGACATGGGACCAAGCATGTAAACGTATAACGTAAAGGAGTAACAGAGGTTAATTTATTCTAAATTTTCAAAAATACATAACTTATTTTACATGCATTGCAATATATTGTACATGTGTTATAACAAACATAATAACAAATTACTTATTCATCAACATTCACTACTATGTGCACTTTCTTTATGTAACTTTAGACATGACAGGTTCTTAATCACCTGTTGCTATTTACTAGTAACATCTCAACCACAATATAGTCAACAACATGCAAACCCATCCAAATTGTCAAGTGCAAAGTGTCGACAGCAGGGGAATGGTAAGGTAACCATAACATTTAAGTAAAAATTATAATATTCCACAGCTCATTTCTTCCACTTTTAAAATTGGTTGCATGCTTGACAAGGGAACAGCACTAGCATTATTGCTGATTGAAAACCAAGGTATGTTGTAAAGATAAGATGAGCTTAAATGCAGTCATGTACTGGCTGTATTAGTGAGGCTGGCTTATTTCTTCGGTTCATTGGCAATCACTCCATATGAGATGGATCTTATCGTATTTGAACACTCACAGGTGATTGATTCATTTACTGAAGAGGGACACTACTTTTGATGATATCTGATGTGGAAAAGAAGCATATCTTGTGACTTTGTAGATCTAACAGATGATCGAACTTATGACAAGCCACAGATGATCAATTCAGAGATCAGTGTGAATCATCACAAAAGAGATGGCAATTCAAGTTTTTTCACCTAGAGTTAATATCAATCCTGTAATGCTTCAAAAATTGAAGTAAGATTGGAGATGTCTGAAACACACAATAGCAAGTATCATCAATTTTAACATTCACAATATTAACTCAAGAGCCAGATTTGAGCTGCATTTACCAACAAATAACCCTCTAATGTGTTCAAAAAACAATGCATTATCACTACACAAAAATAATTAGCCCACCTCGGTAGTGTGGTGGTAGTGTGTCTGCTTCATTTACAAGTGGTCCTGAGTTCCAATCTCAGTTAGGGTGAGTTATTTTTCTGGGGTTTTTCCTTAACCTGAGAAGAAATGGAAATGGCGTGTTATTTATGGACGCTCTTTAACTGCTTTGGTTCTCAGCGTCCCATTCTATATTGGGCGTCAAAGATAGCTTAATTTTGCTCAGAGGCCTCTCTTTTCAGGCTTGAGGTTCTTTTACGTGCCATAAATCTACGACACGGGACCCACAGCTTTACTTCCCTTCCAAAGGAAGCCATGCTAAGGATTTTTATGCCCGAAAAAATCCATCGTCCTCCGCCGGGTTTGAACCCACGACCTTGGGTATATGAAGTCAGCATGGTAACCATTACACCACGGAGGGCGATAAACCTGAGAAGACAAATGTTGAGTAACTCCAAGTCTTATGGACCCCAGGCTCATTTGAGCATCGTTTCACCCCTTCATTCATTGTTCAATATGGCCTATCAGGTTAAAGGACATTAAATTTAAAATAAAAAAAAATTATATGCTACCTCTTAATTTGAAGACATTTAAGAGGAAGCTGTAGCAATATTTTAATGACCATAAATTTTATATATTATTCAGTTTTTAAATGATGCCTAGTGTAGTTATCCTTAATCTTGTAAATAATATTATAAATATTATAATAAACATGTTAACCTGCTCCAGATAAAAGTTTAGGATCTATAGAATTCAAATTAATGAGATGTAATCTGCAACATAGATGAACAGGAAATTAATCTATCAAACAGTGCTGTTATAGCTTATATCCATTAAAAATATCATCATTCCATACACAATTGCTTAAAGGATGAAAATCCATTTTTTTTAGCTTAACGTCCTTTAACCTGGTTGGTCATATTGGACAATGAATACAATTGATGAATCAATGCTCAAATGATCTTGAGGTACTCAACATTCCTCTTCTCAGGATAAGGGAAAACCCCAAAAAAACCTTATCTAAATAACTCACCCTAGCGAGATTCGAACTCACAACCTCTTGAATGGGAGGCAGGCTGGTAGTGGGGTGATTTTATGACTAGACTGTAGAACCGATTTGAAGCAGTGTTCTTTAATTCAGTATTTGGTTTTTAGCAACAAGTAAATAGTGTTTGACAACGAAATGTACAGCAGCAATGAAGCATACTTTTTTGCCTTTTTACTTTCATGCTGGGTAACAAAACAAAACAAAACCATGCAAAAAGCAGTGCCATAACATTAATTTATGTGCATTTTCACTTTATTATCTTTTAAGGGAAATATTTCCACTCAATGCACTAAAAATGCACAACACTCAATTAATAGAAATTGTGGCATACATCTGAGCTTTGTTTTGTTTGTTGGCAGAAGCAGAGACAGGGCCCGTGAGCTGACTAGACGCCAACCTGACCGTCCCTCCCACGATGTGAGGCACTCCCTTTCCTGGCTGGCTGAATGCCTGTGCTGTGCGGTTTCCACTACTAGGTACCCAACCTGCTGCATTGGTTTTACAATTGAGTTTCTGCATTACCTGCACAAATGCATGAAAATTGTAGATATTCTGAGAAAAAGCACAAACAGCCTGTATTTAATATGGTTTCAATAGAGCAGAAGCTTTAAAATATATCACAAAATACTTTAGAAACATCCTCTTATAAAAAAAAAAAAAATTCTCAAATAATAAAATTAAAGAATGTTATGTAATACTTTTAAACAGCAGCTTACTATATTTAAAAGAATGCTTGTGTCAGAAGAAAAACACTTGTATCACTTACACTTTGGTCAGACACCAATAAAGGTAAGTGATGCGAGCATTTCTATTTCGAGTCAAATCTTCTCTTGAATTTAAACTGCATATCACCGTTTACTAGTTTATCCAAATATTATACAAGCCTATTATATGTTTGCTGGACTTGCTTTGAATATTCTTTGCATGGATTATTAATCACTAAAGAACAGACATAACACTTCAGAAGTGCTTAGCTTAAAAAACTGGAAATTCTGGCTAGCAGTTGTGAAATATCTTGCAAGCAGTTAAAGCTACATAAAATTTAAGATATATATTTTTTTCCTCATGTCAATATTTCAAATATAATATTTCTAACAAAATCTTAAAAGAGCTTATTTTCTATTTACTTCATCTTATTACAGATAAACTTTGTATAAACGCTTTTATTACACATTTTCTTGTAGATACAAGGCAAATTGAAACTAATAATAACAAATATCTCACCAAAAAATATATTTGACAAAAATTGTCTGCTTTAATGAGATCTACATTTTTTGTGCAGTAAGTTTTGTCTATGTCTTACTGTGCCAGTTCGGCAAAAATCATTCAGAATGAAGAGGACTTCAGGGCCTATTTCTGGAAAGTTCAAGATATACCTTTTGTGATGATAAAATCTTAAACATATGATATTTAAATAAAATCATTACATTTTGAGAAAAAAACAAAAAAAAAACAAACACAGCCATGCGTGCACACACTCTAACCTTTGTTTAAAAATTATTTTTTTTTTTTTTTTTTGATTCAGAGGTCTTAAATCTCAGTATCAATTTTTGAGTGGAATACAATACTTTTTCTTTCTACTATGTATATTGTACAAATGTGCTAGAGAAAGTAAAAATGATGAAGTCAGGAAAAATGTTATAGGTACAATCTGCTGTGAATCCATTGATCTACTGTAACAAGTAACTTCTGCAGTAGATTTAACAATGTCTTACCACATGCAAATTACACATGGAAGAAAAGCTCTGTTAACTAGGGATCAAGTGATTTAATTGTGGTAGAAAATTAATTAGTTTTTCAACATATCTGTGCACCAAATGCTATTCTTGCTAAGAGCATTTTGTCTCAATGACCATAACTAAACTTTCTCTATTCAGTGACACACAGAATGTGTTTGTTTAATATAGGGTGCGGCGGTGTGATATGACAGATTTTACAATGTGCTCATTTCTATCAGTTTTGGTATAACCAGCATGTTGCTAATGAGATCCCTAAACCGCACAACTGTTTTTTTCAGTGTTGTGAAAGATAATATGGATAACTGGTGTGTATTTGAAAAGTATATTGCGTTGCCCAAACTTCACATCATTATCCAGTTGAAAGAAAGTAAAAGAATTAGTATCATTGATCCTGGTTTATTCTGCTGAGCCATGCAGAATTTTCAAAGCAGATTGCAGGAATATATTCACTGTCCTGGAGGCAGTTTACTAAATGAAGTTTTTAAAAAGAAACGAGAGTTTTGTTCTGAGTGTCCCATTGCCACAGCCTATATTAAAAGTTGAAATATAGTCCTTTTTGAGTAATCCTTTACTTGGAAGATTTATGCAATAAATAAGGGGCAGTATTAATGGTTCCCAAAGTATTCACTGAAAATAACCCACTTTACATATTCTTGAAATATATGACAAACGGAAAATGAAATGAAATGGTGTTTTATATAAGGACGATCTTTAACTACTGTGGTTCTCAGCGTCCCATTCTATATTGGATGTAGGAAAAGGAGCTTTATCAGCTATTAGAAGTTGCAAATACAAAGCACCTAATATAAATATTAGATGGTTAGAAAAAGTGTACAATATGGTGGTTGAGGCAAAAATGCTATATGGGATAGAAGTATGGGGATTAGAAGGAGGATGGGAAGGCATAGATGAGGTGCATAGGAAATTTTGCAAAGAAATACTGGGGTTACCAAATGCAACTGTTAGGCAGGTAGCACAAATAGAGCTGGGTAGAGTGGCAAGTAAGGGAAAGATTATGGAAAGGGCATTGAAATTTTGGCATAGGATATTGAAATTGGAAGAAAGGAATTTGTTAAAACAGTGTTTAGTATATCAAGAGAAAAGTTTAAAGAACAAGGGATGGGTAGACTGTCTTCGAAATAACCTGGAAAGTAGTGGGTTAGGGGAAATGTGGAGAAGAAGAGAAAATAATGTGAATAACTTCTGGAAGTTGGCAAGGAAAAGATTTGAGGATATAGAAATACAAAAAATATTTAGTGAAATAACTGAAAAGAGATCTTTAGTTTTCTATATACCAATGAAAGTCTCATGGGGAAGGGAAAAGTACATTGATGTGACAAATAAAGAGGAGCGAGAAGGTATTGCATGGCTGAAAGCAGGAGTATGGAGATTAAAAGGTCTAAGGAAAGGTATTCCACAAAATCAATGTCCTATATGTGGCGGAAATGAAGATATAGAACACATTTTATTTAAATGTAAAGGAACTGAAATTTGGAGAAAAAAGTATATTAATAAGAAATGGTTTAAAATAGATAGAAATGTAGTAGTAGTTGAAATGTTTCAAAAAGATAGTAAGAAGATTGGACAATTCTTATGCAAAGTGAAAAATAAATGGATATGGACAGTAAATAGACAAAATGATGCAATAAACTAGAATTAATAAACTATTGTAAAATATGAGTATGACCGGTAAAGAGCCAGGGCTGAACACCGATCATATTCACCTGTATAATGCTTAGCATAAATAAATAAATAAATAAATAAATATTGGATGTGAAAGACCATTTAATTTTGCTCAGAGGCCTCTCTATCAGGCTTGAGCTTCTTTTATGTGCAATAAATCTACGGCATGTGACCAACGGCTTTACTTCCCTTCTGGAGGAAGCCATGCTAAGGATTTTTACGCCTGAAAAAATCCATTGTCCTCCGCTGGGTTTGAACCTGTGACCTTGGGTATATGAAGTTAGCATAGTAACCATTACACCACGGAGGTGACGGACAGACAGATCTCAACACTCTGCACAAGGTAACAATACCACCTCTAGCACTAAAAATGATTGAAGAGGCACACATGTATCCAAAACATATCCTATGTTGCTTTATTGAAGCAATTATATGACAAAATGTATAATGTCAATTAGGAAGGTCAGAAGTTTTCTAACTACTTCTAGTTTTGATTCCTATATACATACAAACGGGAGTATAGAAAATATTTTCCTTACCTTGTGTTTTATATCATCACCATTCCAAACCACTTCATCTTCCCAATGCAATTGTGATACCATAAGATACGAATCATCTGGAAAGTCTTCTTTTGTTCTAGATTCTTCTTCAGCAATCTGGAATGAGTGTTTTGAAGTAGTTAAATGGATAAGAGCAGTTAAATGTTACTCATAAAGCATTAAATTTATGGGTTACTGAAATCAGCAATCTGGGGTATTATACAAGGCAAAACTTAAATATGGTCCTATGGTGAGTCCTAGTTACAAACAAATTTAATAAACTATGCTAACCAAAACATTTTTAACACACCATTTCATTTAAAAACTTCAACTTTTTAACTATACCAACTATACTATTTGTGAGGCTTCATTGGACAGGATCATGAAGAAAAAATATGGCTGTAGCATTCAACACTTTAACGAACAAGATTAAATAAATCACTACTAAAATATATTGAGCAAAGAAGAAGGGATACTTCTCATTTTGATAAACACTATGAGGTTCTTTAATATTTACATATACTTGAATATTTTAAACCTAGCTTCACTTTCTACACCAAAACTTTCTGGAACATATTTTGAAGACTCTTGTCTCTATCATCAGAGAAGCATCACTGCTGTACTTCCTCTTGTTGCTTGTAGATGACATTTCCTTGCTGGACATACTTTGCAATGAGAATATTTTCACAGGGACATTAAACTTTAATTATGTGCATTTTTATCTGAAAATAATTTTTTCCAACATACAGAGTTCAAATGGTTTTTAAAAGCTTAGGTTTTTCTTTCAACTGATGATTTGTGAACCAAAAATTCTTTGCAACTGCTTATTCATCAATTTCATCGATTTTGTCTCTCCTGTGTGCTTTAAACTTTATACAGACTGCATAAGTGATTAAGACATTGATTTGATGACACAGGAGAGAAAGAGTTGTATAAACTGGCTGTAGATACTTCCATCTTCTTTCTTCAGGAAAGAAAAATAGTGCCAATTGCTGGGAAAAGTGTATTTTGAAATGTAGATAATCTGTATACTATTGTTGTACCTTTTTATTTGTTCACCAAATATTTAAAATCAATTTTGGTTTATATTATTTGATTGTATTTGTGAAAGGTGAGAAATGATATTCATAATGTTATCAGGTTTAAGACAAATAAATGAAATTGTCTGAAAATTGAAAAAAGTGTTTCAGAACATAATATTGCATAATTTCTTTTGGATGGTTGAAAAGTGCAAGCAGAGATCACTAAAAACATTTTTTGAGTTTGAAGTGTCAATATCTGAAAGCAACATTTTTTTTATGTTATTTTTTTTAAATGTATTCTTAAATGTAAACATGTAAGTAATACATAGGAAATATGTTAAGGATTTGATACACTTCTAATGTTAATGATACCTTGAATTATATTTACACAAATCTAAATTTAGTTATTTAATGTAACTGGTTAATGAATAAGCCAATACCTTAGAAAGCAATCTCATTACATATTCATATTTAACTGTAAATATTCTCTGTTGTAGGTGGCCAATGTTTTTAAAGGTTTGTTTTTACAACTTTGCCAAAATGTCTGCTATTTAAATCCTTAACTTGGTGGTAATTTAATGTATAAGCTTACACTTTAATGAAAGACATTGTTAATGCTTTTGACTAACAAATGTTACTATAAGAGTAAGGTGCTTGTGCTTGTGTTTATTGAGAATTACATTTTATTTTGATGTATAAAACAAATTACTTCATATATGTATATGCAATGTACAAGTAATAACCAAGCTTTTTAAAGTTTTTACTTTCTCTGCCTTCATATGTACAACGTATATAGGGATAGAGAAGGTATTGTAATGCACCCAAAAATTTGATACTGAGATTTCACCGGAAATATATGTTTTGGGGTCCCCTGAGTCCGAAAAAAAGCATTTTTAAAAAAAGGTCCATGTGTGTATGTGTGTCTGTCTGTGGACAGCTTAGCCCCAAAACAAAAAGACTGTTAAATACCAAACTTGGTATTTAGGTTTAACATCTTCCAAGGATGCGACACTAAGATTTTCAAAAAAATCCCCCCCACCACAAACTACCCTTTACATGGAAAAAATTTCAAAAATTTTGATTTTCTTAAAAATGGCTCTAACGATTTTGATTAAAATCCTGCATATTAAATCTTTTTATGACCGAAATAAAATGTTTATCTCAAATTTTTTGGGGATAGCCTCTGAAGACCTCTTTATTCTGAATAAATTTTTTGCTGAATTTTGCTTAACTGCTAAACCGTAAGAGATAGAAAAAAACGTACTGCACAAAAAATATACCTCATGATAAAACACACAATTTTTGTCCTTTACGTTTTTGTTGTGGAGGTAACCGTTTTCGAGATATTCCTTGTTATTGGTTTCAATTGTGAAGTAGTTAAACTTTTCTCACACAGGAAGTGTCTGTTTTTCTTTTGTTCTACTCCTGACCAAGCAAAGAAGTGATTTGCAATTACAATCACATAACGATAGCTTTTAAAACAGTTGACAATCACTTTATCATAGTGCATTCCCTTATTCCCTTCTACTTATCAGGAACTAAGTAATAACATTCTGCTAACATTTATCTTGATTAGCATTGTGTACAAAGAAGAAGAATCTTTTGTAGGAATTTTGTAGAGCAGCTAGAGAAAGTCATGTGAGTGTAACACATCAGATTTTTTTATAAGATTTCTACAGCTTTGAGTGATAAACCCCATACAATAATATGTTAGGATTAAAAAGAGAGAGCACATACTGCCAAAATAAAGTGAACTTACCTTTTCCCGTAACTTAAAACCATAGTTGAAGCCATCTCCAGTTTCAGGAACTTCCAACATGTCATACCACACTTGTGCTGGTCCAAATCTCCAGTCTGCTACTTTGGGTCCCATATCATTGTTTTCTCCTTGTTCTTGGCTTCCAGAATGGGCTTTATCTTCTAATGGACAAAGTAGCTTCTCCTATTATGAAATATAGCAATATAAATAACAAATGTTCCTCTTTAAGTTTTGAAGGGGAGGGACAAAAATTGATAAAAATAACCTTTTTACAATTCCTATTTCATGGTGATTCTATAAACAAGGTGAATAAGATTTGCAACATTTAATGCCAAGGCTGGGATCACAAAGAGATATCACTATTCTTTAGTATTCCTAAACAAAAACTCTTTTCAATCATAAAAAAGTGACTAGAATCAGTTGAAATGAACAGCACCATCAAAGATTACTTAAAACTCATCAAAATTTGCATTGAGCAATCATTTTTCACTTCCCAAGGAAAATTCTATCAATAGCAATCTGGATTAGCAATGGGGAACCCATTACCTCCCTTCCTTGCTCAACTGTTTATGAGCCACTTCAAAATGCAAATCATTACAGCTTCCTGCACATATTCAAAACCTCGTTCGGATATGTGGATGACATATTTCCAATAGCATGGATGCCCTTAAACTACTAAACTTACAGGAACCTACCTGTAAATTCAAAATGGAAATGGAATCAAACAACATGTCACACTTCCTAGACTTAAAATAGTGAAACATAATGGCAATTTAAAATTTGGAATCTTTAGAGGAGGGAAGGATCATACAAACGGTTATAAAAAATGGCTTCAACAAAAAGTTAGTAGACGACACAATAAAGAAAGCTGAAAAGACAAGAATATTTAAAACAAATTTGTTCCTAGAACAAATAAGTATACAAGAAATTCACATATTACCTCTGAGCAATCCATAAGTTTCAAAATATCTTCAAAAAACTTAGTATCATCCTGGCACTTATTAAGGAATTCAGTATCAGAAAAAAACCCAAAATGGATAGAATTTCCCTTGAAAAGAAGTCCAGGATTTACAAAAATAACTGTTCTGACTGCAAAAAAGTACATCAGGAACACCAAAAGAAGCATTGGAACCACAACTGGTCCAGTTCAATTTGGAATTAAATATCTGGGAAAAACTTTTCATTAAGAAAAACAGAACATATAGTATGAACTTGGACATTCCTTTGGACGATAACTCACTACTAAACCTCATAAAATCTCCACCCCAGAGAAGCAAGATGCACAGGAGCACCAGAGTTCCAGCCAGTCAACATCAACATGATGCTTCAAATGAAGGAGAAAAGTGTTGGGAGTAAATTTTAGATAAGTGAAGCCATAGAGTGTGTAGTCAATTCAGTCTGTATTATTTTATAAATAACTCATGTTTTGACAGATTAAACTTGAAGTTAGGATTTTCATTTACACTGAAATTATTTATTGTGCAATTTGATATAATCTGCCAAAACTGATTACAATTAATTTACTTCTTACTTAATAGATTCAATTAAATATATTTATTTGGGTTGAAGAGAGCTTTTTATGCTCAAAATAGTCAAATTATTAAATTCAATATCAATAAAATTATATTAAATTGGTTTCAATACCTCCACCATCATCAAAAAGATCAATAAATACAAAAGACAGAAACACATCAAAGAAATTACCACCTTAACCCATAAAGAAAAACCTCCCAAATTTCACAAAATCACATACAACCCACAACAAGTTCAAAAAAGTATTCAAGAAATTCAACATCAAACTAGAACCGAATAATAAATACAGTGTAGAAAACCTCCTGGGCTCCTCTCCAAAGGACAAAATACCCATGGAGAAAAAATCAGGAATATATGCAATTGAATGTCAAGACTACAACAAGAAATACATCGGGAAGAGAATAAGAAACCTTGAACATGCAATAAAGAACACAAAAGACACATCAAGTCAAAACAGCCGGACAAATCTGCAGTAGCACATCACTTTTGGGAAGCACACCACAAAATCAACCCAAACATCAAACTATTGAAAGAACTTTCGAATCGGTTTCAATTATTAGCATGAGAAAAAAATCTACATTCATAAATACTGCCACACATTGATGAACATAGAGTTCCCCCCCTAAGGACTGCTTAACAAGTTTCATTGCCCACCCAACAGATATCACCACAACCAACACATCCACAACCACAAGTTGGAATCCAAACCCAAGCAGTAATGGTTCAACAGCTGAGAATGTGGGCAACGGTCCGCAAAACAATTGTCCTGCACAATAAAAATAAGTGAAGTGTGTGTTAATATGTACCACCTTAATTAATTCAATTTGATTATGCCTTCGCTGTAAGCAGCTTCAAAATTATACGATACTACCAATTGTTTGCTAGTCATTGTTAAGAAGCAGCAGATACATGCTGAAATGTTGTTATACCCTTTATGATATGCTAGGTACTAATAAGAGATATATATATATTTTTTTTTTTTTTTTTTTTTGCTGATGCTCATTTTTGTGTTACTTTTTATATGCATTTTCTGTATCTATATAAACATCAGATGTTGTGTATATGAAATAGGTTTTATCAGAGCTGTTATATTGCAATTCCAGGGGCTAAAAGTGATAGATGATAGGTTCACTTGTTTCATTTTTATACTAAACATTCTCTTATTGAAATTGTAAACAAAAGGTCATCTGAAGTCACAAACATAATATTCGGTTTCTTTTTTTATATCTAAGTCACAAGTTTTAACCTGCTCAGTTATTCACATAATGGCTACGGGGAACTGGAACAATAAGGGAAAGGATGCCAAAAATCTTCCATAAACTATTAAGTCCGAACTATTGAAAGAAGAAAGGGGCAAATCCTAATGTGCCATAGACATGGATGATGGAGTATTCATACTTATGAGGGTTGTCTCAAAAGTAAGTTACACAATTTTTTTAAATCCGAGCAGTATGCAGGAAAAGTATGGCAGTCGCAGAAAACTTTTGTCTGGGTGTAGTAGCAGTACTGTAAGCGCCTACCTTTACCACTTGATCATTAAAACAGTAGTAACAATGGACATTCCAATTGCTCCTACCACCTATTGTGTGACTGAAATCCATTGGGAATTGTGCAGTGTGTACAGTGCAGACATTATGTCAAGACCAATTGGTTTCTCGGCATCAATTGTTCATTGAAGGGAGAATACATTGCATGATGAGCAACGAAGAGGCCCACCCTCCACTTTCCATGAACCAGATAATGTTGAAGAGGTTCAAAGGGTTATTGACACCGATTGGCGCTTTACACTAGATGCAATTCTGTTTGAACTTCCATCTAATGTTGAAATAAGCTGTGCATCACTTTGCAGGATCATTTCTGGGGATCTGCATCTATTGAAAGTGTGTGCAAGATGGGTTTCTCACATGCTTTCTGGACAACACAGGGAGCAAACAGTTGACACTGCATTGCAATTTTTGGAGAGAATGAGGGAGATGGTTATTCAACTGAATAGTGACCGGATACAAGACATGGTTCCATCACTGGATGTCCAAAACCAAAAGACAGAGAATGGTGTGGAAAGGAAAGGATGAGCCAGCTCCAAAAAGGCAAAAATTGTTGCATTGGCTGACAAGATCATGGTAACAATCTTTTGGGACTTGAAGGGATTACTGTTGATCAATTACCTGCCCCATGGGACCATGACAACTGCTCACTATTGCAAGTACTGAGAAAAGTCAGAAGGGCGATTCAAAACAAAAGAAGGGGAAAGTTAAGGAAAATACTTTTCTTATTCAACGATAACGCTTGCCCACACACCGCTCGTCAAACTCAAGCCCTGTTTGACCAGTTTAAATGGGATCTTTTTGGTCACCCACCTTACTCACATGACCTTGCATCAAGTGATTACCATCTTTATCTGCAGTTGAAGCAACATCTTGGGGGAAGGTGCTTGATGAGTTTAAACAAGAAGTGGTTAGTCAGTTTTGTGGGAGAGTGGTATGACACTGGATTAAAAAACTATTACCATGTTACCAAACATGTATTGAGATTCAAGGAGATTTTGTAGAAAAATAGTTTTTGAATTTAGCTTTTAAAATATAAATTTTTTAAAAATATTGTTATTTTTTAAAAAGTGTATAACTTACTTTTGAGGCACCCCTCGTATATATAAATGCCATGATAATTCCTGTGTAATTTCAAGTATATTTAGTGCAAATCTGGTTATGAATATGAAGCAAGCAAAGAGGAACATTCTAGTTCCTTGTCCACATGTTCTTGTAGAAGTAAAATAGATATGTGGAAAGCACATTGCCTGGTCAGTACTGAATACAAATCTGCAACAGGAAATGGTACTGAGTTCTGTTCTCATGGCTTTGAATACAACCATTCAGAATGCATAGTAACTCTATCAAACATAGAGATGATATCGCACATGTATGGTACTATAATGAAGTTATTTGGAGACTTTTTTGATGGGTCTCAAACCACATGGACGAGGAACTTTCAACTTTTGTGAACTAAAAGAACAGTTGAATTGCGAAGGATTGTACACTATAGCCACAATGCCAAAGAAACTCCACTTGTCCACAAGAATCTCAAAAATACAAATAACATGTTCATCAGAATTGAGAGGGTAAAGCGTGGATTTACACACAAACATTTGAAGATCTCTATGAAGTGGTTCGACGTTCAACAAAGTTTTTTCACCCTAGGGGTTAAAGGTAACTGATTAATTATCCTGATATATGTGAACTTTGTGACAGCGATGTGTTTTAACAATTGAAAATTAGTTGAGTCAATTTTGTAACACTACATCACTTACTTTTTATTTCGGAAAACATGTTTCAGAAGCCATGTGCTTCCATTGTCAATTCCTTTGGTCGACTGCCAGCATTGCTTGCTGTGGTGGTTGTCTCTGTCCCACTACAGCAAGAAATGCCGGCAGTCGACCAAAGGAATTGACAATGGAAGCACATGGCTTCTGAAACATGTTTTCCGAAATAAAAAGTAAGTGATGTAGTGTTACAAAATCGACTCAACTAATTTTCAATTGTTAACTGATTAATATTTCTATTGATTGAGTCAAATCTGTCCATTTTCTTTCTGATGACAATGAAAATAAAAATCCAAAACCAATGGATCAGCTGCCAGCTAGCCAGGATACAAAATGTTCCCTTGTACTCTAAAATCAAAATGTGTAGTGAAATTTCTAGCAAAGTTTGCAGTCATTTTGAGTGACACCTACACTAAGGGGAAAATGATGGGGACATGTAGAATTCAATTACAATTTAATTAGCAATGTATTCAGATGAATAATAAAAAAAAATACAAAGAAGTCTAATATCGCCAATGAAAATGGTGGCAACAGCCACCAAAACATGTCCGAAGTAAGTTACTTTATTTCAAGAGTGAAGTTTGAGTGTAATCTATGTTTTTACTCTTAATTGATTAGTTACTTCACTGTGCATTCCCATTAATGTTTTAACTAATTAAATATTACTATTACTTACAATAACTGTCCACTTACCTCATCATCAGATCGGCATTTGTCTCTTGCAGGTGGGGCAGCGAAGTTAAATGTCCATCCTCGCTTTTTATCTTTCTGATTATCCTGATCAGAACCCGAATCAGAATGTTCATGATGATGGTGATGATGCTTTCGTTTTCTTCTCCGCTTTCTTACGCTTCTCCATATTTGAGGTAAGCTGCTTGGCTTTCCTGGTCCAAATAACCTCGAGAATCGCAGAACCTGAAGACAATGATAAAAAACCCACATTCCCATCTTATTTAGTGAACATAGCTTCCAAACTATTTTAGTGATTTAAATAACTGACACTTCATGCATGACACTGTTAAGTTAACAAGCAGTAATAAGTTAACAAGCAGAACTTGTTTCTGTAATCTCAGAAGCATAGCATGATCAAATTTGACATGTCATTTTTAATGAAAATAGATTCTTTCCTTTATTCAGAAAGTATGTAGGAGCATGAAGTACTTAACCCTTTAGGAGGTTATTTAAATGAAAAGCACACTCCTATAATCTGTGATGTGCTTACCTCTTATTCACAAAAATGATTAGTACAAGGGGCACTCTAAAATTGCACAAAAATTTTTAATATTTTAGGATTACAGTTTATTTCTGTTATATGTAGTAAACATAGAACATGGTTAGTAATTTAGTAAAAGTAATAAAATAACATTATTTATCCTATCACGAAAACCCTTTTAAACCAATGGAACTTGAAGAACACAGCATTAAAAAGGATAATTCTTATAGGGAGTCATAAAGATCCAATATTTCCTTGGCTGAGGATGTTGTGCATATAGCCAAATTACTATGATAGTTGTTAAGCATCATCTTTTAGATTATGTGCTATAAAGTTTCAGACAATTCATGACAATTAAGTAAATGAATTATCGTTAACATTTTCTATAAAATAGATAAAACCAAAATATGAGCTGTGATTATTTTTCATTTCGATGAGTTTAACACCAGCAGAAATACAAAAGAAACAAGACGACCCTTAAGAATTCCTAAGCTTTGTTTTTGATGGTTGAAAAATGGACTGCTGAATTTAATCATGGCTGTACATCAAGTCAAGATGATGAGTGCTCAGTATAACCCAAAACACTGCACTGATTATGGCCAAAATTTTCAATACTCTATTGCTGAATGAAGGTATGAAATGGCCAAGGAAAAGGAGGAAAATGAAGAGGGAAGAACAAGAAGAAGCTCACCCTCTTTGATTTGATTATAACATTAACATTCTGTAACTTTTTCTTTTCTTTATTTAATTTTTAAGATTAACTTAATCATTGTTATTTGTCACTTACAGCCTCCAATGTTGTGAAAGATTTCAAAATAAAGAATACAAATCAAATTCATAACTACTATTCCTAATTGCACATGTAATAATGGTGTTCTATATTTAGACACAAGGATCAGTTTTAAAAACCTATCTATTGTACCTAATAAACATTCAATTTTCAAAGATATTAAATTTCTACCATACATTTCTGCACACAATTAGTATTCATATTAATCTTGTATGACATTTACCTTGTCTATCCGAAAGTCTGGGAAGATTTCTGTTACATCAACATTAGCATACTTGGAAGGCAACATAGCAGCTAAAGGAGTCTCCAGTCTCTTCTTTTTGGTTTCCATACTGGCTGCATCTTCACTTTCCTTATCTCCAGATGGTAATGGTGGGGGAGGCATGAGTTGGGTATCAGATTTAAGACCTGGATCTTCATCATCTGCATCATAATCTGTTCCATCTTCTGTTTTATGTGGCAGTTCTGATTGCAATGTTTCTTTTGCCTCAAATATATCATCTGCTAGTTCTGTTATATCTGAGTAGTCAACAGCTGAAGGAGACTTGATATCAAAGTCTGCACATGAAACAAATAACGTCTTTGGAAGTAATATCCTTTAGCAAGCATTATTTAAAACAAAAAACAAAAATATGCTCAGTAATAAGTTCAAAATTTACTCTATAATGCATCTAATACCCCCACTGGATTGGGTATACTTGAGAACAAATTATATGTGCCACAAAAACAAATCTGAAATTTGAAAACAATAATATTGCATAAAACACAGCAAAAATAATTCATCATAATTTCACATTCATATTACTCATGACTGATAATGCTACAAATTATAGAAAAGTTCTTAAAAATGAATATTGCTACAATCATTCTGAACTTCTTTACTGTATTATGATTTATTAAACAAGATTTGGCACCATTACAGCAAATAATGAATAGAATATAAAAAACTTTGAAAATGAATATTGCTACAATCATTCTGAACTTCTTTACTGTATTATGATTATAATTTATTAAACAAGATTTGGCATCACTACAGCAAATAATGAATAGACATAGAAACACTTTGTTTATCCTAGTTTCCCAAAGTATTCTTCCTGGCACTTATGCAATGTTCCATTCTCTGGAACTACTTCTGGAAGCAGCAAATAAATAAATTAAAATAAATAGTTTTAACTCAGATACAATTCTTTTTGCGGACGAATCAGCAATATTTGCTGCTACAGAAAATGACCTTCAAAAAGCTATTTTAGAATTAGACAAGATAGAAAAAAAGTATAATTTAAACATTTCTCATACAAAAACAATGGCATTCCATGGGAAAAATCACATAATATGTGCAATAGTACTTAACAATAAAATCATAGAATAGGTGAACAGTTTCAGATATCGGGCTTCAGTATTTCATATGGAGATAGGAAAAACATAATTATAAAAATAAATAAATTTCAAGCTATCTGTGAAACTATCAGAAGAACCCTAAAGAATAAAACCTTTACAGCAGCACCAGTCACTTGTTATGGGAGTGAAAACTGGGCCTCTAAGTAGACATTATTAAAGAGGAATTAAGATCTCAGAAATACAATTTCTCAGACTACTGCATATAGATTAACAGATCAGAAAAGAAATGCAGGAATAAGAAAGGAACTATAAATCTACAACCTAAACCAACTTCTAGTTGAATTAAGAATCAACTCATAATGACAATGGCAGATTATCGAATCCTGAAAAACTCATTCAATTATAGGAACATTCTATTATTGTGCTATTTAAGAGCACAAGAGTACACGAACACCTTGAAAATTTATTGAATGGTTTTTTCCTTCAATGCCGTTAAATAAATTGCAGCGATTTAAGATATGCAGCATTTAAATCTTTTGCAGCACTGCTCTCAACTCAATAAAATGTGGCATCAATGTCAGTGGTATATATTGAGCTGTGCACGTTTTAAGTAACTTTTGCACATGTCTGATGTGATTGCCTTGTAAGCTAAATACAAATACATTGTGCATACTGGAAAGTATGCTCAAATGACTGAGCTTTGTTTCCATGCTATATCAGTGCAATTTAACATTAAGATGGTAGCTCACTCCAGTAGAAATCAAAGTTATTAGAGGACAGCAATGCTAATGCTCCTTAGCACTGCAATTCTTAATGCAATGCAGTGCTGTGGTGCAGTGACTGTAATGGTGTCCTGCCATCTTTAGACTTTGGCAGAAGTAGATAAGGCATATGCATGCAGAACTGCATATTTTAGACTATCCATATTTTCAACTGCAATCTAATTTCCACATTACTTTGTTCCTGTCCTAGAATGCTGTACTTAATGATGTACACAACAAAACAACCCTTTCTTTCATAAGACAACCTAGCATAAGAAGCATCATAATCATCGTCTTTATTGTTGTTGCTGGGAGTAACTGCAATTGTATCAACTTGTTTGTAATCATAACCATTATGGAGCAGATTCTATTCACATTTCTAGGGCTATTTTATGAACGCCTAGAATGTTTACTCATGAGACACTACTGGGTAGACAGTTAAGATGGCAAGACCAATTCAACTCTTGAGGTCAGAACAGATCTGATGGGCTAACCTTTGTTAAAAAAAGAAGAATTTTATTCTGACAATTATATACCAAACTATAAAATAAAGCCTTTTCCAGGAAATTATAAGTATTACGCTATTTTATCCTGGCAGTGCACACGCACGCATTCATGCACACACATAATTTCATAGGCTATGTTTACCTAACAGTTACTTCAAAAAAGGCATGCTGTATCACGTGAAATTGTCCATAGGCTATGTTTCCCCAGAAATAATTTTAAAGTAAGCAGCAAGTATATAATAACTATTTCATATATATGTGTCTTACTGAATTTAACTAAAAATAATTGGAATGTAAGGAATGAAAGGGCAAAATAATAAATACATAAAATGTGGAATGCACATTTTATGTATTTATTATTTTGCCCTTTCTTATTTCTTGTGTAGGTTATTTATATAAGATCTTAATATTAATAACCTTATGAAATATATATATATATATATATATATATATATATATATAAAAATTATAAATGTATAAATATAAATGTCAATAGCAATACAAAAATGTTTGCTATTTTAATATTTTATATATGTATATAAAAATGTTGCTTTTCCTTGCAAAATACATATTCATAATTATTTCAAATATGCACTTTGAATAGTATAAATACTAATTTCCCTCACTGTAAATGAATTATGGTTCTACATACTGATATCTTCTTCTTTGGCATTAGAGGCTATGTCATCCATCTGCTGCCGATCAGAGCTAGGCTCCAATGGCTTCTCCTTATCAGGTGCTTCATCATATGAATCACTATCACTTTTATCTTCCTTTTGCTCTACATCTATCACCTCCTTAAGCAGAGAACCCAGTCCCAACCTTCCAAGAGACGACAAGTGTCGTTTTGACTCATTGTCCAACACGTCATCTTCTAGCTGACCAGACTCATCAATATTCCCAAAAAGGAAACCTGTAAGAACTATGCCAGGATCAGATGCTTCTCTTTCATCATCACTGTCTGCCATTTCAATGCCTGTGAACAGAAAAAATAGACAAACATTCAGTTTAATCCATATCTGAAGAAGTGAAGGTGAAAAATATGCCTTAAATAGCATTATGTAATTATATTATGGAAGTACATAGTATATAGAGAAGGCACTGTATTCCACCCAAAAATTTGATGTTGAAATTTCACAGAAATATATGTTTTGTGGTCTCCTGTGTCAAAAAGTCACCCTCCATGGTGTAATGGTTACCATGCTAACTTCATATATCCAAGGTCACGGGTCCAAACCCGGCGGAGGATGATGGACTTTTTCAGGTGTAAAAAATCTTTAGTATGGTTCCTTAGGAAGGGAAGTAAAACCATTGGTGCTGTGTCATAGATTTACAGCACTTAAAAGAACCTCAAGCCTGATAGAGAGGCCTCTCAGCAAAATTAATTGGTCTTTCATACCTAATATAGAATGGGAGGCTGAGAACTACAGTAGTTAAAGAGCGTCCATAAATAGCACACCATTTCCATTTTGAGAGTCAAAAAAAAAGAATTTTTAGAAAGTGTTGATGTGCATTTAATCTTAGTATCTTCCAAGGGTACAACACAAAGGTTTTTAGGAAATACCCCCACCCTAAACTACTCTTTATATGGAAGAGTTTTCATAATTTTAGATTTTTTCAAAAATAACTAACAATTTTTATTAAAATATTGTGTATTAAAGATATTTACTAAGCAGGTAGAACAATCAGCTAGACACTGGGAGATCTGTGGTTCAAATCCCAGCTATGACATTAAATTTTTCTGTTTGACTCTACCTATCCAACTCCTGTTCCACACACAATTCAATTAAAAAACAATTATAGTAACACTAATTGACTATAATTGTTGGCTAAACTATGAGACCCAGAACATAAAGTACTACGATATTGTAAGTCACCATTGGGATATGTCATCACAAAGTAATTTGAGATCATCTTGTGGTTTACCGGGAAGCTTGCAAGTCATGGTTGCCATGGTAACTTTGTGGTTAGTGCAACTGGCTAGAGACAGGGAGATCCATGTTTCAAATCCTGGCTATGGCATCGAATTTTTCGGTCTGACTCTAACTATCCAATATAAGTAGAGTTAATCTCTGCAACTGGGTGATATGAAGTAATTTACACTCTATTGATCCATGTTTAACTTTTTTGTTTTTACAGACGAGTATGGTTTTATTTACAGCAAAATCAAAAAAACTCAGATTGATTTCAGCAAGAGATGATATTATTTATTTGGTGCTAAGAAATTTACAGTATGGACTGCCACTAGACATCCACCCCACATGCAGCATTTATTAAACTATTATTTGTATAAATTTTCTTCTCTCTTCACTATCCATTTCCATTTCTTTTTAACTTTGAATAAACAACACCCACATTCCTGTACTCCTTTATGAATATTCTGTTCAACAATGTTCTTTTGTACCTTTTGAACTTAATGAGTTCATTCTCACCAGATTTGAGTTTGCTTACAATCAAACACTATAATTCAGTCTTCTTTCCCTCCACATAAAGGCCCTGTTTTTCATATTTCAATTTCCAAACACCTGTTATTGCTAAGCTACATCTCTCTTTCCTCTTTATTAGTTTATCTATATAATTTTCCCTTTCTCAAGACCATTTCATCTTGATATAAAATACCAGTGATGTCTTCCCAGTTAAATTAGTAAATAATTTTTATATCTCTATATCTTTGAAACATCTTCTTGCATCTTTCCCAAATCCTCTTAATGTTTTTATCTCTTTTTCACCATATATATTACTCAGCCACTCCTTAGATCAGTGTTTCCCAACCTTTTGAAGTTCACGGCACCCTTGGGAATAACATTAAACACTAGGGGCACCCTTCCTTGAATTAAAAGAAAATTAAGCTTAATATGTTAATTTATTGAAATATTATATAATAACGTACACCATAACATAATACAGTAAACTTTACTACAATCACTGAGTAAAAATACATCAATAAATTTTGTTCGATTAATGATTAATGTGAAACTTGTGATTGATGCTTAGAGCACAGATATGTGATGTCGGGTCTTACAGTTGACAGTGAAACACGCAAATCATCCTCAAGGTTATTCAGTCTATTTCTTGCTTTGCATTTTATTGTCACCCTAGCACAGAAGGCTTGCTCGCATAGATAGGATGTTGAAAAGGGCAAAAGTGCGTTAATTGCTTTCTTCATTAGGTTAGGGTACTCCTCTCTCCGTTGAAGCCAAAAACTAGCCACCAATGCCTCACGGAATCAGCGCAAAGATCAATAAATTCATCTCGTTCGCAAGCAGTGAAATCTATTTCCTCTGCACTATCTACGAAATCAAATGGTGAGACAACCTAGTCGAGATTCATAGTGGAAATAGTTGGAAAGTACGCATCTATTGCATCTTGCAATCATGATAAGTGATCACAAATGCGGTTTTTCAGCTTACCCAGATCTTTATCTCCTGCCACATTAAGAAGAGATGGAAAGTTCAACAAATCTCCTTTTTGAACTGCAGACTTCTAAGAACTAAGTTTTCTTTTAAAACCTTTTATTTTATTGGTTGAGGAGATTATTGTTTCATGTCGACCCTGCATCGAAACATTCAGTTCATTCAGCTTATGAAAAATATCTGCCAGATACGACAGTTCAAAATACCAAGAATCACTTAGTAAGAGCTCATGAAATGTGTCTTGATTTTCATCCTTAAAAAAAGTTTTTAGCTGTTCTTTAAGTTCGAGAAACCGGTTCAATACACGACCCCGCGACAACCACCTTACTTCTGTGTGAAGTAACAAAGAGGTATGAGCTGCATCCGTTGCGCGACATAACTGTTCAAACATTCTGCACTTTAAAGGTTGAGACTTCATATAGTTCACCATTTTCACAACTTGGTTAAATACTTCAGCAAAATCTTCATTACACGCTTTCACGACTAATGCCTCTCTATGCAGAAAACAGTGAGTTATAATAATGGATGGATTTTCATTGAGAGCTGTGGCAGTAAAACCTTTAATTTTCCCAGACATAGATGGTGCACCATCTGTACATATACCACAACAGTCTTTTCATGAAAGATCATGGTCATTGAGATAGGAATTAATAGAAACGAAAATATCATGGCCTGTGGTTGTAGTCTCTGGCGGTCTACAGAACAGAAACTGTTCACTAATATCTTTTTCATCAATATATCTGATAAAACCAAGGAGTTGCGGTTTGTCACCAATATCGAGACTCTCATCTACTTGCAAAGCAAATGTTCTATAAGTTTTTATTTTCTCTGTGACTTGTTCGTTGATATTGCATGACATTTCAGATATCCTGCGGCTGATTGTGTTGTTGGACAGAGGAACTTTCGAAATTTGATTAGCTGCTCCTTCGCCAAGTATTGTTGAAACTATAACTTGACGTGCAGGGCCAATGATTTCCTCTCCAAGAGTATGAGGTTTCTTTTTTTTACCTATCAGTTCTACTACTTTAAATGAGGCTTCAAGAGCAGTATTACCTATGGTCATTCTCTTTACCATTCGCACAGCTGTTTTCATCTCCCCTTCTAATATATGTGAAAAATACATTACACTTTTCTGTGACCCACTAGGATGCTTTGTTGTAAGATGCCGCTTCAGTTTGCTAGGTAAGTGTTTCGCCACAAACTAAACACACAGGGATAGGGTTTTCCTCGTTGTTATTCCACTTAAATCCATACGCTAAGTAACTATCCTGGTATGTTCTTTTCTTTCGTTTGTCTTCTTTATGTGAATTCGACGGTCCGGGAGAAACTGTAAGATTTG
This sequence comes from Hymenopus coronatus, assembly GCA_030762935.1. Classification (NCBI taxonomy): domain Eukaryota; kingdom Metazoa; phylum Arthropoda; class Insecta; order Mantodea; family Hymenopodidae; genus Hymenopus; species Hymenopus coronatus. The sequence goes on from CM060890.1 coordinate 102,599,186, forward strand.
GCTTCTTAAAGCAAGCAGTAGGAGCCGACTGTTCACTTTCACTGTCCTGGCATTTACGTTTAACAATGAACTTATCCATAGCTAAACACTGTGAATCAATGCGAGGAAGACAACTGAAAGCGCCAAGCGGCGTACACTTTTATATATTCATCTGTCGAAGTCTCGGGAATGTTTGTGAGGAAGCGAGTAGTCTCGGGAATGTTCGGCAGGGTATAGCTGTAATGCCATCTGTGGGATACTAGTATAACTGAATTATTGAAATGAATCAACCACTATCACCATCTGCCATGCATGAGAGTAATTGATTTGACTTATTTTATTTCAAGACCTTACAAGACTTAAGGCTTCAGTAGAAGGTATTTTTTTTTTTTGTTTATCTCAATATCTCGCAGCACCCCTTAGCCAATCACACGGCACCCTAGGGTGCCGGGGCACACCGGTTGGGAACCGTTGCCTTAGATAAACAGATATTGCAATATGAAACATTGCTTTACTAGGCTATCTTCATTTAGGTTTAAAATACTATGCCCATATTTTAAAACTCTCTGTATAATCAAACCTTTTCTTGTAACTCTCCCCATTTTTATTTGAGCAGTTCTTTTACAGCATCAGTTGATTGATTGATTGATTAACATATGGAAGACAAAACAATATAGATTTACTTAACTTGTCTGCATTGAAACCAGAGGCTTATTGTGCAGCATCTCTCCCAGTTGTGCTAGTTTAGCCATCTGTGCTCTTAAAAAGCTTCAGAAGTCCCTAAACTAGATGCCTATGGGATACAGCTACTTCAGGGTCCGAGCTCCCTAAGAGGTTGTATTGTCTGTTTTCCAATACATCACAGTGGAAAATCAGGTGTAGGGCAGTTTCTTCTACATACATACATTTATTTGCATTCCGTAAATCCTATACTTTGTCAAAGACAACAGGATGTGGAACATGTCACACATTACATAATTTCAATATTTACAATATTATTTACACAGGCACAAGTTAAATATTTAAGTAGCATTTAGATACTCATTGATAGTATAAAATGTATGTTCATGTAAGTATTGTTTCAGCTTTGTTTGAAAAGTCTTATCACTGCATGTTTTCAAGTTGTGAGGTAGCTTATTAAATATTTTTATACACTGATAAACATATGTGAGGTTAGTGGAAGGTAAATGTAGCTCAAGTCTGGATCTTGTATTGATATTGTGAATGTCGGAATTGGTAATAAAAGATTTTTTTTTTTTTTTTGTTTTACGTAAAAGATCTTTATTATGTATATGTATTCTCCAGTGACTGCCAAGATCTCCAGGTTCTTAAAGATACTTCTACATGAAGTTCTTCACTGACATATTCTAAAAAAAAAGTGTTAACTTATTGGTTGGTTGGTAACTAATGTTAAATGCTTGATGATCATTCGTTTTCTTGCACTTTAATATTTAGCTGGGAGGTTATAATCTTCCATAAAAGTCTGAAAATGTAGAAGATGATCACAATCCATTTCTTCATTTAAGTTATAGAAAAGATATATAGGAGTCTCTGCTATGCCAAATCTGAATAAGTGTTTTTATAAACATCCTGTTAGTAGTCTGGTGCTACTGCATTTTCTTGGTAATGCAGAAATATTGTAATCTTGTAAATTTTTCCAAATGTTTTGTTTGTGTATTCTTCATTGATTTTGTTTGTGTACTTATTTGATATTTCTTTAATAGAGCAAAATGGAATTAAACTAGGTGTTGCTTTAGTGATAATTTAACTTCCCTTTTTGGCCAAAAATCTGCCATTTCATTGCCGATTATTCCACAATGGGTTGGAATCCATTGAATTACTGGTCTTTTATATAAATGGGTTAATTGTTGTATCATTTTATGGCATTTTAGAAAGTTAATGGCTGCTTTTGAATTAGATAGAATTACATTTTTTTTAAACTTTTATATGATAAAAGAGATTTTGTACACTTTAGTTTCAGTAAACTTTATTCGTGGAGCTTAAATCAACTGCACTAATCTGCCATATTAGAATCACTTGGTAATAAGAGTTAATTCACTATTTTATTAGGTATTTACTTACTGCTTTACAATTATTTGAATATATTGAAACACCATTTACCATCACAAATTAACAACCTGCACTTAGGATGTTCTCTTTCAATCCCTGTTGTGTGGAGATGTTTCTTAAAATTCCCATGGCCAGTCATAAGACTGACCATTAGTCTCATCTGCTTCCTGTTAAAGATTCAGAATGGCACTACTTCTACTTGGACATGGTCTATGTAACATAAGTTTGCCATGTCGCTGTCTTAGGGCTGAAGCCCAGCAAGATTCTGTCTGTGAGCCCAGTGCAGTAGTCTAATTCTAAGTCCTTTTTAATATGCCAATGAAAAGTTAGGTCCTACAAATGAGGTCAAAGCTCCTGCCTTGGCTAGTCGTCTGCATTTTCATTACCAATTATGCCTGAGTGGCTGGGTACCTATGCCAAAGTAACCTTATTGCACTTCCCAAGCCACAAAAAGGACTCCTGATAATCCTTAATGATCTTAGATCTTATCAAGGTGTAGTCAGTCAGTGCTTTCAGAACCATCTGAATGGCTGAATAGATGCAGACTCTACAATTCCTTTAGCCACTGCAAAAATTGTCCTCTAAGCAAGCCCCGATGGCATAAACTTCAGCCAGGAACAGTGGCGAGTCCACCTAGAGAAATAGATTTCCCCAGTTTTAGATTTCCCAGTTTCCATTCCAGCACCGTGCAGTCATTTTTCTTTCACCCATTGGTGAAACAGATTATGTTTACCAATTGGTGCCGATGTTTTCCCTACCATGCATCTTTACCTTCAATTAGAACTTTGAAAGATTATCTGCTGGTAAACCTAAAATTTCTTTCTAAAATTATCAGTGTACTTTATCCAGTTTTTCAAGATTTCTATTCCCCAAATTTTAACATCATAAAGCATTTGTGCTTCAACCATTGTATTATGTATTCTTTCCAGCCATTTTACTTTCAATTGTGGTATTTTAAAAAGTCATCCTTTTATGATTGATAAAGCTGCTTTCCCTATCTTGTTTGCTAATCCTATTATCCCTTCCATCCATTTTTAATCCTAAACAAATGCAATCATGTACCACCTTATATTCCTTTCTTCTAATTTTCATATTTACTCAACTTTCCTCGTTTCTTACATATTAAGATTTGTGTTTTGTCTTGGTTCACTTTTAGGCTTCATTCTGAATAATATTTATCAATTTCCTGCAACACCTACTATAATAGAACCAACAACCAAATCATCTGCAAATATGAAGGGTGTACAATAAGTCCTGGGTGTGCAAAAAGATAAAAAACAAATTATTTTGGTTAATTTTTTTCCCCCCAACATATCTCCTTTTAGCTTAATGCATTTTTCCCAGCATTTCTCCAATAGTTTTAGGCCTTCTAAAAAGTAGGATTTTGGAAGGTGCTCTAAAGACATCTGTTTGGGAGATGACCTCTTCATTAGACATGAATTGTTTTCTGCCGAGTCACTTTTTCAAGTTTGGAAGAAAAAAAAAAAGTCACTAGGGGCCAAATCTGGTGAATACGGTAGATGTTGTAGTAACTCAAACCATAATTCTACAATATTCGCCATCGAAACTGTGCGGTGCGGATGTTTGGAAATAAAAAAAAAGTCACTGGGGGCCAAATCTGGTGAATATGGTGGATGCTGTAGTAACTCAAACCATAATTCTAAAATTATCGCAATTGAAAATGTGTGGATGTGCACACTTCCATTGTTTTGATGGAAGAGAATCTTTCTCTTTGTCAGATGAGGGCATTTTTTATTGATTTCTCTGTTCAACCAGTGCAATAACGATGCACAATACTCTCCATTTATTGTTCTTTCTTGCTGCAAGTAATCTACGTAGATGATTCCTCATGCATCCCAAAAAACTGAGGTCATCACCCTGTCTGCAGATTTCACCCTTTGCCTTCTTCGGAGCTGGTTTGCCTTTAAAAACTCACTGTATCTATGGTATTTTTGTCTCAGGAGTGTAGTAGGTATCCATGTTTCATCCACTGTTATGTATTCACACAGAAACTCGTCAGGATTGTGACAGAAAAGTGCAGAATCAGGTTTCAGAATCAATCACACGATTGCGTTTATCCTCTGTTGAGAGCAAACATTGCACCCATCTTGCCGAGGCCTTAGTTAAACCTAATTTTTGATATAAAATTAAGAACACTGTACCTTGTGATATGCCTGTGGCCTCCACTATTTTGCGAATCTTGATTTGTCAATCACTCAAAACCATATCTTGGATTTTTCAACCATTTCGATGGAATTCACTTCTACTGGATGTCCGGAATGATGTTCATCATTTGTGGATGTACAGCCATGTTTAAATTCATTTATCTAATTGTAAATTGTGCCAACACAGAAGCAGATGTGCCAAGAACTTTATCCAAATCGGCTTTTATATCTTTTGGTGTTATGCATTTTAAATAGAAGTGTTTAATCACTGCACGAAACTCGTTCTTCTCCCTTCTTCCTAAAGAAGCACAAGATTGTTGATTCAATCACTTATAGCACCAAAACCATGTGATGGATATAGCTCAAACTTTAACCGCCATCCAGTAAGAGATGACAGTTATTAATACAAACTTTTTTCAAAGCTACGAGTGTAATTTCTTGGATTTTCTAAGGACTTATTGAACCTCCCTAGTAACACACCAAGAATTTCAGTATTGTTTATAACTGGCATAAAACTGTTTTGCAATGTCTTTGATGTATAAATAAAACATAACTGGACTTAACTTACATCCTTGTCTTGTTTTATTTTTTTAGTTACTGACCCTTCTGCAAATCTTATACAAAAAGCATTTTCCTTATATAAATATATAGAGCTTTTAAAACTTCTATCATATGTGTACTGATCTCTTTATCTGAAAGCTTAAATCACAATGACAGCATTTCAATTTGATCAAACTCTTTTTTCAAATCTATTATAGCCAATATGTTGTCAATAGTTCTTCTTCCTTTACGAGAACCCATTTGGAATTTAGATAGTATGTTGTGTTGTCTATCCACTTTTGTGACCTACTTGACAAAATGCTAGTAATTTTTTTTCTACATTAGATAATAAAGCCACTCACCTGTAATTGTTTGGTTTATCTGTACTGTCTTTGTATATTAGGTGTATAATTGCTTTTCTCCAATTCTGTGGTTTATATCCTTTAGTTTTCATTGAATGAAAATTATGATACAAATCAAACATTCATGGTCATGAGGAATTAACAAGTGTTAATGCACATTTTCTTCTAAGGTGTGAGAGGTGTGATGGCAAACGACACCACTTCCGCCTTTTATAAGAAAATATGTGGGTTTATAATTTGTTTGAGAAATCTATACATTAAACTACACTGAGTTTTATTATGCATGCTCTATAACTGCTATGGTTTTTCTGTGCCTATTCTATATTAGACACGAAAACTTGTTTAATTTTGCTACTCTATGAAATAACATACTTCATTCCTACGGAAGCCATGCTAAGGATATTTACGTGTGAAAAAGAATCAATCTCCCTCCACAAGTTTTGAAACCTCAACCTTGGGGAAAAACTACTATGTTGTCCCTAGACCATGGAGAGCTGAGAACTTCATTCACTTGAATTGAAGGGCTATGGAATCCAACTTTGGCGGCAAATAGCCCCTTTCCTGGTGCCAAGAAAATTCCTGTTAGGCTGGTCATGAAGCCAAATGGAGGCTCTTTATTACTCAATACAATATATTTTTGTTAACTTTGTTAACTATCTCAATAATGTGCACTGGAACTATTTATAAATATTTGTAAATTTTTGAGTAGTTTAAAATTGATTAACTGTTTTTCAAAGGTAAGCATCTAGTCTGATGGAATCTTTTATAATGCCTGTAAATGACTTTTGATATGGGCTCAGTTTTCAGGAACAATATAAACAGCTTTATAATTTTGAGTTTAATTGTAATGATAGTATATCAATTAGTAAAAAATGTTGTGTTGCATTCAGTTGCCTTTCCCTAGTTTAATCTTCTTACAAAATCTTATTCTTTTATCTATATTTTAAAGTGAAGTAAACTTTACTGACGTAGAATATAGTTAGCTGAAATGATATTCAGATTTTTAAAATAGATTGCTATGTAATGGCTCTGAAATTCCATGCTTCTTGCATGACCACAAAAAATAGTGAATACATAGTGACTCATCACTTAGAAAATGTAGTATTTAAAAATTCAACCAATAACAAAAATATCTTAAAAATGGTGCCACAAAGAACTGACATAAATTATTTACTTTAATGAATAATAATTATACAAAAGCAGTTTAAATAGAAATGAAAGACATTCAGTTTATCTGCAAATACCTTAAATATATGTCAGTTGAATCAAAATCATAGAGCATTTTTGAGAATGTAATTTTTTCCATGTAAAGTATAGTTTACAGTGGGGGGATTTTCTTTAAAATCTTATAAGTGTGGTTAATGATTTGAATTTTTCAACTGTGCTGTCAAAAGAAAATGTTTCTCATTATGTTGTGGAAAGAGAGTGGAATTTCCATAGTTACCTACTTTGAACATTTTATTTTAACCTGGGTTTTTGTTATCCTTCTCCTTGCACCTAAAATGAAATGTGAAATGAAATGTGTAATGAAATTATTTCTCATACACCTTCACTAACATTTGGAGTGAAAAGTGTGCTTGTGAAGGAACCACACAAGAGTAAATAAGTAGGTAGTGTCTGTGTATAAGAGATACCAGCCACATCTATAAAGTAAGCTTTCCAATCATCCCACTGCTCACAAACCAAATGCTGAGCGAAGTGACTGACCATGCGATGTGGCATGGTGCAAGTTCTGCTGAACTTCCAAAGATCTCACCTGTTGCTTGATATCAGTGGTTGAAAATGGAGGCTTATATCCTAGTGCCCACTGCAGGTGAACTGTAGATGGTGTTAGAAGTTTCTAAATACATGGCACCAATTGAAATTCATCAGCTGTGCCAGATCTATGGGTCTATCAGGAGCAAGAAGATGGTGTGTTGCTAGTGCAGAGAATTAACAGCAGGTTCCCAAAATGTCATGATGGTAAGCACAGTGGAAGGCCACATGGATGTTCCTGCAAATCATTCTTCCTACTTCCAGACATTGCTCCCATCTGTTTCAGAACCTCAAGAAATAAGGTCCAGTCGGAGACAGCATTTTCAGACGATAGAGAGGCAGGGATGGTTTTCACACAATGGTTCCAATTCCAGATGGCAAATTATTATGACACATAGATACAAAAATTGGTCCTGCAGTAATAACAAATGTGTGAATTCTAGTGGTGAATATGCTCAAAAATCTAATGTATTACATTCATATAACTTTCCCTAGCTGTTCCATACACAAACTGTTCTTACAAAAGATTATTATTTTATCTACGATATGCTAATCAATATAAACAGAATTGATTTATTACTTGTTTCCTTGTAAGTAGAAAACAATAAGGCTAAAGCGAGTCAAGTCTTTTAAAAGCTGGTCGCTAAGTTAAACAATTGGGTTTGCTTCGTTTTGTATGGTCCAGTTTGAGAAAAGTTATGATAATTTAAAAGTGAGATCAATAACAAGGAATATCTCAAAAAGTCAACTTTACAAGAAAAGTGTATATGACAAATTTGTGTTTTAACAAGAACTAAATTTTTTGAGTAGTAATTTTTTGTCTATCTCTTACAGTTTATCCACTATGAGAATTTCTGCAAAACTCATCAATTTTTTATCACATATTTTAATCTTTTTTTTTCAAAATTTAGAACCATTTTTGAGAAAATCAACATTTTCAACCATTTTTCCCTGTAAAGGGTAGTTTGTGGTGCGGGGGATTTTCTTGAAAATTGCAGCGTTGATTTTGATGCATTGGTGGCCCCTGTTATGTGCGCTATATGCAGCAGTGTTTTTGTTGTGTTGTAGGCTGGGTTATTAGTTGCCCCACGTTAGTCACTAATATGCAGGGGACTTTTGATGTGGGTGTTGTTGCGTTACTGCTTTTACTCCCCAGGTTGGGAAGCCATATGGATTTTGAATTTGTAGTTATTGCCACACGTGTGCTTAGGTGCAGCTTAACTGTCACTTCCAAACAACTCCTCCACTCTCATGTACCTGGTACTGAAGTTCCTCCGGGGTGGGTTACCACGGCGTTGCACAGCCTTGCATGAATCTTGACTTTCCCAGGTGTGGATTTAGCTAGTGGGTAGAGTTGTAGGAGTGTTCTTGTAGATATTAAGAAAAACACTTGCAAACCTTTTACTGTTATTTATTATGAAGGAGATTTGAGACAAGCACCTGGTTATACACTTTTATACAGCTGATTGATGCTCTCTAACACAAACACTCTTAATTACACTGTTTTCGTTGAGTACATGGCACAATTCACTTTCACGTAATCACGAGTGACGTTACTTTAGTTCACAGGCGAATTATTGGCAAAATAGCCCGTGGTCTCTCTCACGCGTAATTTTTTAAGACGATGTGGCGTCTCCCACTGGTGATTTCTTAACGACCAACGTGGCGTCTCCCACTGGTGATTTCTTAACGACTGACGTGGCATCTTCCACTGGTGATTTAACAACGACCAACATGGCGTCTCCCACGGGTGATTTCTTAGCAACTACCTCGATGGGCCAAACCTTACTTCTTATATACAAAACAGGGTGTCATGGTGGCTTCTTTCTGATTGGTTAGAAGATCTGCCAAAATGACACCATCATTACCCAAAAATCATTGAAAATCTCCCAGAATGCATCATAATAATCACACGATACCACAAATTTAAAGAAAAAGTCCCCTTGTGTGTATTTATCTGTTTTCCCCGTATACTAAACTTGTACGTGACTTTCACAAAAGAAGCAACTTCTCACCCCTCTATCCAGTCTGGCGTCATGATTCTGAGTAACTTTCTAGTAAACAACATGCTTCTTGGTCCCTATGCATACAACTTATTAAATATTAATTCTCGTTACATATAAATATATATAGATAATTAATAGACTGATAGTTATTATTACTACAGGGCTAATTAACGCTCTCAAAATCTTTGTGTCATATTCTTGGAAGATACTAAACCTAAATACCAAGTTTGTATTTAGCATGTCTTTTCGTTTTTGCTGTCCACAGACCTTTTTCTAAAAATGCTTTTTTCAGACCCAGGGGGTCCCAAAACATTTACTTCTGGTGAATTCTCAACATAAATTTTTTTGGTGGAATACAATGCTTTCTCTAAGCTACTATGCACATTGTATGTACATTCAGGCTAGAAAAAGTAAAAATAGCTCAACGCTTCCTGAGTGTTCCAAAAATCTTTCCACCAAATCATGTTTTGTTTCTGTTAGCGGCCATAGGGAAACTTACTTTTAACTTGATTATTATATTAGATTTTCTTGTAATTTTCCATACTGAATAAATATCTGAGGATAAAACATCTCTTGTTTAAAGATTTTGATCATATACTTACCTTTGAACTTGAGAATATAACAAACTTGATATATAATAAGTCATTTTGGCAAGCACTCTACATATTTCAGAAGCTGTCGAGTAGCAGCCAAGACTGATGTAGTTCAGATTGCTTATATGAGCTCATCATATATTAACAATTGTGATACTTATTTAAGAGGAGCCCTTGATTTAATTCTATTTTTGCATCCATATTCAGCTGATGCATGAACTTCTGTGGTCATCAGCGCCATCCTTTGGCTATATATATATATATATATATATATATATATATATATATATATATATATATATATATATATATTTATTTATTCACAAGCTGTTAGATAAAAAAATAATTAAGTCAAAGTAATCACAGCAAATAAGTTGGAACATTAAATTCAATTGCAAATCCATTTCATAGAACATCAGTAACTTCATTCAATTTTTACTTTCTCTACACGTAAGTGTATAGAGAAGGTACTGCACTCCGCCAAAAAATTTGATACCGAGATTTCACCGGAAATATATGTTTTAGGATCCCCTGTAACCAAAAAAAAAAAAAAAAAAAAAATAGCATGTGTGTGTGTGTCTGTGAACGCGATAGCTCAAAAACGAAGTCTATAAAATACCAGTTGGTATTGAAGTTTAACATCTTCCAGGGATGTGACACAAAGATTGAGAAAAATCCCTCCCACCCCAAACTACCCTTTACATGGAACTTTTTTTGAAAATTTTGATTTTTCTCAAAAATGGCTCTAATGATTTTGATTAAAATTTCATATATTAAAGATATTTACATGACAAATAGAATGTATATCTTGAATTTTCTGGGAATAGCCTCTGAAGACTACTTTATTCTGAATGAATTTTACGGAATTTTGCATAACTGCTTAACCGTAAGAGATGGACAAAAACTTACCAGACAAAAAATGTAGAGCACCTTAAAACACATAATTTATCCTATATACATTTTTTCATTGAGTTTATCCTTTTTGAGATACTTTGCTTTTTGGTTTCAGTTTTAAAGCATACTTTTGTCATACAGGAATTTAACAATTCCAGTCCATATAAACAAAGGAACTTCAGTGACAGCAACCAACTGTTGACTATCACTTTAACCAATAGTACTCCCTTATTTCGCTTCTACTTACAAGGAAGCAAATAATAGGACTATTTCTGCTGATTTTTTTCTCGATTAGTATGAAGTAAATAGAAGCATAAGCTTTTTAACAATAATTTGTTGCAGAGATATAGAGAAAGTCATGTGAATTTAACACATCAGATTTTTTTCATTTATTACATCACAATGGATTGCTAAATTAACATACATCCAGAAACGAGCAACAAGTAATAGAATAATAGAAAGGCAGGTAGTTCAATGTCTCAGAGAGCAAAGTTCATTTGTGGCGAAAACAGAAATTTGCATTATTTGCTACTAAAGCTAGTGAGAAGAATTTTGTGGCCCTCACAAAGACATCTTGAAGTTGGAGTTTGTGTATGAAATGAGGATGAATGGGCAACCTCTAACTAGTGACATTACACAAAAGAAAGCTAAACAGAAGGCAGAAGTTCTTGGGATTCCTAAATAAGAGTTTCAAGGCTAGCTGTGGATGGGTGGATTGTTTCATGCAGCAGGCATTTTTATCTCTAAGACACTGTACAACCATGTGCCAAAAGCTTCCTGCAGATTTCAAGGACAAACTACTGTTCCAGTAGTAACTTATTTTATGTTGAATGTGTACTTTTATTTTTTTTTTTTTTTGTTTAACAAAGTGTAACCTAACAGGACACTTTCAATTCTGTAATGTGATTTTTATATATGGTAAATTCATTGTTGTATTACATAAATTTAAATATAATACCTATTTTCTGTCATTAATATGCTTTTCATTCGATACAAACTTTTTTTTTTATATAATTTTAAGTTTCAAACATGAGTTGCACATTAGATTCGCGTAAATATGGTACTTTGAAATATACTTACCTCTTAAGAAACATTCATCCACTTAGTGATCCATAGTGGGATCGAATTTTCAGAAATTAAAGCAAGTTAATGGGACCTTTTTGTTTCAATTCTTCCTTGATGTGCAGGTTTTAATCTGTAAATGTTATCTTTTAACATTCCTTAGACAAACCACAATAAGTCAAAGGAAATTTAGTCCGAAGACAGCAGTGCATACAAGCCAGGCTACAGCAAGCTCAACTGCCAGTAGTATCTCCAAATGTTCAGAATGTTTGCCAAAATTAATCCTGTATATTATTGTTTTAGAAGTGCTTAACACCCATTCTTACTATATACTCCAGATGAGGACACTATGATACATGCAATGATACATTTGGGAAAAAAATTCTTGGAAGAAAATATTCCAAGTTTTAGGGTAAGCTTATTCAGAGAAAAGGTTATACCCCACCTTAATTATTGCCCAAACAATGGAGTGAACCCAAATATTTCACTTATTCACTTTTGCAATAGAAATAGAAAATAAAAACTAAAAACAATAGAAAGTTACTTTTGTTATACTATAATTATTATTATTGTAATATAATTGTGAAGACAAAAAATGGAAAAGCATACAGAAGGATGATCAAACACTATCTCTATGCAATGGAATACATGGATATAACCATTGGAAAAATTATGGCACATGGACACTTCTCGTCAAAAATAATGGACCAGTGCAAAATTATAAGTTCCAGATATGGAGCTTTGCACATGCTCTTTGTGCCAAAGCCTTGGTGTACTAGGTAACAGTGTACTAGGTAACCTTTAATAGTTTATACTTTGTTTACTTTGCATTGTGTTCTACTGACATAGGTAGTGCTACATTAATAAAGAATCAATGCATATAATAGTGACAAGTAACAAGTTAAGCAAGCTGCAGGTTCAAATCCCTTCACAGTAGCTATGCTTTTTTTTTTCGCACTCGCAATGTATTCAATCAAGACTTAGAACACTAGGGTTATGTTACATCTTGCAAAATATACCTGAACTTCCAGCAGATAAAGCTCTTTCCCAGCTAGACCATCTCTTTATGCCATTATGCTTCAAAATGGCAGCAGCATGCCATTGCATACCAACTAATTTGTATGATTTGTGAAGGTCACTCTGCATTGAGGGCAGCTGCAGTAATATGAGTCCTTTGACAACAGCTAAAAGATGAACAAGAAAATTTTGCAAGCCAGGAGAAATTGCAAATCAACCACTTCCTGGATGATCATGCACCTCCACAGAGGAGCAGAATAGCACCTTGTGTAGTCAAGGAAAAATGGACCCTTTTAGAACCACTTTTGATCTCAAGATAATGCCCAATTTTCCCGGCTGCACAAACACTGTAAACATACACTTTAGGGAGTGTGGAATAAAGTCATATCGAGCTGCAAAGAAGCACAGACCATGCACCATCTAACTCGCTATTATCTGCCAGAACTTCCATTTGGAAAAATATTATGTTCTCTGAGAAGTAACTGCCACAAATAGCAAGGATGGGGCTGTTTGTCTTTACTGATATGAATGAGAATGACACAATGAGAACTTAATTAGACTATTGAACCAGTCAGGTCATGTTAGTGTCATTTGGGAGTGGATGTCACATGAGGGAGCAGGACCTCTAGAACGCATCAAGATTGATTTATGGTGGATGTTTATCACAACGTTGTTGGCATAATGGTTGCAAGTTTTGAACTAATTACCACCAATTTCAAAGTACAGATGTTACCTCCACACCAATACATACTTGACCTCTACTTACAGAAATACATTATAAATGTAGATCAAACAATTTAAGCTGCAGCAACAGCATTACGTCCTGCGCAGGCTTTAACGTTCAAGAATTGGCCTATTATTTATGATGAGAAGTGTATAATAGCATAAAAAAGCAACTGAATGCAAAAAATGTAATTTTGTAACATCATATGTAACCCATTTTCATATTCACTTAACAGAAGCCTTACATCAAAGCTTTATAAGACCTATAATAAGTTTTCATTTTGTAAGCCATGCTTACAATTGGTATTCCAATCCTCTGGCTCCAACTTCAAGCACTGTGCTACCTAAGTTTCGTTGCAGCAGAGTGATATACACATTGCACTATAGTGGAAACTCTCAGTAGGGAAAGGAAGAAGGAATAGGCAAGGCAGGAAAATAAGAACATTTGCCTTCCCTTTCTGGCCACTTTCTTCATGTTTTCTTCCAGCTTACCCTCACAGCACTAAGTTTAAGACTTACACACACTTCGACAGAATGTACTTATTATTTCAATAATACAAATATAAAATGTTGAAGCAGTTATCGAAACGTCTAGCAACAATAGCACTTTCTGGAACTCAGCAGTAATGGATCTGGTGGCCTGTCTATTTGTGTCATTAAGCTGCTATTATAGCATCTTCTAAGATGCTATTGGATATCAGAAATGGGGAATTATGCAGAAGATGGCCCATCGAAAAATCGAATGAAACTTAAGTGCAATGATGAATCTTATATTTGTAATGACGATTTCAAAGATTTTATTTGGCAGTCAAGATTGATTTTTTTTCTAACCAAACTTATGTGCATGCTGGAACGGTTGATATTTTGCATATATGACTGATATTTACAAAATAATTACATATAACCAAGTATGATATAAATAATAAATGGTTTTATAATGTTCAGAAATACAGGGTTACTACAAAAGAAATAGACAACTTCAACTGCCTGTAAAACAAAAACTATTAGAGATAGCAACCTAATTATTTTGGAGGTATGTTGAGAAACTCTCAAAGTTTCGTTTGTTACTATTGGTAACGCTGTAGTGTTTTGTTTGTTGTTGCAGAAGCTGAAATGGCGGAAAATCCTGTGGAAAAGGCATATGGCGTGTTGGAATTTGCTAGAACGCAATCAGCAACTGTTGTCCGACATTTTAGAACACGTTACCACAAAACGCCACCGACTAGACAGTCAATCTACGACGGGTATAGAAAATTCGAGACAACGGGATGTTTGTGCAAAGGGAAGACCAAGGGTTTCGGAAGAAAACGTTGAACGTGTTCGTTCTGCCTACATAAGAAGCCCACAGAAATCGACATCTAGGGCAAGCATGCAATTACAAATTCCACAGCAAACTGTATGGAAAATCTTGCGGAAGTGACTGCACATGATGCCTTACAGATTACATATGTTGCAGTTTCTGAGTGAAGAAGATAAGGTCATACGGCGTGACTTTTGCATCGACATGTTGCGACATGATGAAGACGATGCTGGTTCTTGTGAGCGCATCATTTCATTTTTGTGGTAACATGTTCTAAAATGTTGTTGGACAACAGTTGCTGATTGTGTTCTAGCAAATTCCAACACGCAATATGCCTTTTCCACAGGATTTTCTGCCATTTCAGCTTCTACAACAACAAACAAAACACTACAGCGTTACCAATAGTAACAAACGAAACTTTGAGAGTTTCTCAACATACCTCCAAAATAATTAGGTTGCTATCTCTAATAGTTTTTGTTTTACAGGCAGTTGAAGTTGTCTATTTCTTTTGTAGTAACCCTGTATACTTCTGTGCCAACTACTACCACAATAGAAAATCAGAAACAAATTTATATACACACACCAACCTTAATTGATTTGAACCTAACCCAGCAAGAAATTTGAAAACCACAGGACCCAATGGTTTAGCCTACAGAAATACACAAAAAAACTAACAGAAACATACTCCTCCAACAATATAGCCAGACCAACCAGTGAATTATTTCTACAGGTTCTCCAGACATGGTAATCCTGCCAAGAGCAACATATGACATTCTTACATACAAATAGTTTTCTGCTAGCAACGAAGCCAAGCATTTTTCATTAAAATCCAGCTTTTATGTAAACATTTCATCATATTCACATTATAAAACCTTTTATTATTCATATAATACTCATTTATGTATAATGACATAAATACAAAATACTGTTCCAGCATGGACATGAATTTGAGTATAAGAAAACCAAGCTTGACTGCCAAATAAAACCTTTGAAATCGCCATCACAAATACAAGTTCAATCAATTGCACTTAGCTTCATTCAATTTTTCAAGCGGCTCAAGTTCTGCATAATAATTTCTCACCCTTTTGTAGACACAGAATCAAGCAAGAAGCGGCAGAAAACACAGAATCAGCCTTTATCACAGAACCTTTATTTACCATTGGTTTACAAAATCTTTACTATTCTAAAAACAAACTGCACAAAGTTGTGCTTCAGCTGATGTAATATGCAATATAGCCTACCTCCATAGTGTGGGGTAGCATGGCTGCCTCACATCATGAGGTCCCAAGTATAAATCTTGATTAGAGCTAATTATTTGGTACGTTTTTAGGGGGTTTTCCCCTTTCTTGAGAAGACAAATATCAAGTATCTTTAAGTTCCTTACACCCAAAGCTCATTTGAGCAGCATTTCATTCACTATCCAATATGACCAACAATGTTAAAGAAAAAAGAATGTACTATAGAGTATTAGATTCTTTTGTGTTTAACAATATTAGGTAGGAGAAACTTTTGAACATGTGACGTAAGAAATTTTTCGAAGCCCAAACATTCACCAATGCACATGCACAAGCAGACTGAAATGGCAGATGTAAACTATCTCTGGTCCTTCTCGTATTCCAATCAACATGTATGATATTTATAATAATTGTAACTAACTTCTGCAAAAAAAAATCCTTACATGTGCACCAGAATTGTGTTACAGATTATATGTGAAATCAATTAGATACCACTCATTTTTTGGAAAACCCTAACCATGTTTGTGGGCAAACAAACGTGCAATTATTGCTTATATGAGTGTTTGGTATATCAATGTGTGAGCTTATGGATGGTAAATGACTAATTTGGATGACAATATGGCCTAATAACAATAGGAATGCAAACAAACTCTACAATTTAATTGCAGAGCATGTGGGTGGTGTGCACAAATCTGGATACATTTATTTGTATTAGAGGCATGCTGACTGCAAGATACCTACAGCAGACAATTACTTAAAGTTTAGAAGAAGCTAAATTAACAAATTAATATTTACTATGCATTGCTAGTCTGTGAGAATTAATTATGCACCAGACATTAGCACTGCCTCACAATCACTCTCACACTTTTGTGACATTTATCCCTTGCTGTCATCCATGACCAACAGTTACATTCTCAACCACTGAAACTACTTATATCAATTAAGCATTAAAATATGCTGTGATAAAATTTGTTTAACTTATTTGTCAGCTTTACTTATCGCATAGATGACTAGGGTTTAGATGTGCAGATCCCTTGGCTATGCTTTCTCATCAATGAGCATTTGCGATCAAATGGCCACAAATACTTACCTTCACCTTTCCTAAAAATAATCCCTCGGCTATGCCCTGCAGCTTAGAGCCCTCGACATTGGGCTACACTTAAGTGTGTAACAAAAGGTGCAACAATTAAAGCAGTTTACCTTTAATTATGTCTAAAGAATGGGCAATATAAAACAATATTTTTTTTATCTTGTATTAAAATACTAAATTCTAATCTTTATAAAGCTATTAATACATGTTTAGGTAATTATAGAGAACTTGGGCCCCTCTAGAAATTAAACTAATTGTGGTTTATACTTGTTACGTTTTCACTAATTTTTTTTTATCGGAAAAGCTCTGTAATTAAGTTAAACGCTAATTTATTATGTGCGCGTAGCGATCCTTTTTTGTGAATATTTATGAAGTATGCTGCCTAGAAGGAGTAGAATATAAATAAATAAGTCTTGTAGTACTTTTGCAATGTAAATATATAATAATACTACACACTAAAGTGCCTAAAACCTACTGGCATATGTCGCTAGTCGCTGTGCTGATGTATGACAAGTATGTTTCACGCAGATACAGCTGTTCAGTGAATTTTATTATACAGAACTTCGGCCAGTCTAAAATCGAATGAAACTAAGTGCGATTGATTGACTTTGTATTTATGATGACAATTTCAAAGCCTGTGGATTTCAAATTTAGCGCAAGGTTAGGTTTCAATCCGTTTAGGTTAGTGTGTGTATATAAATTTGTTTCTAATTTTATATCGTGGTAGTACCTCATTATCGATATTTCCAACAACTCCTAACAGCGCAATGGATACATTAGTTTTTTAAACCATCTCCCCACCCATAATCCCTCTCTAACCACACCGGTCCCGTTAGAGTGTAAAACTGGCATAAGTCGCAGTAGACAGATGTAGCGGCCCAACTTGTAAATAATTACCCATGTTTATAAGAACATATTTTGTTTACAATTCACTGTAGTTTTAAAGCAGTACCGCTGCGAGAAGTGTATGTTACAAGCAGAACCCAGACTCAATCAAGGATTGTTGTATCTTATTACATGGATGACATCACATCTCATAGGTAACCAGGATACGGGGAGTCCTTCACAACTGAGAGTCACTTGTCTGTCAAGTGCATAGGTAGCCCCTGTTACCTTTAATCATTGCAAATTAGGGATAAAAATTACTGGCTGCATTGTTTAAAGCAAAACAAAAATGAGAATTTGGTTGCACTGCCTTCTTTAGTATGGCTACATGCATATTAGGTAAAAAAGAATATGTTTTGTTCAAAAAATGTTCTCTTAGCATCAAATTACACTATAAGGTAATAAATCCTAAATATTAAGAGTATTTGGAAAAACCATGCCAGTGTCTTTGTTAAGATCTTAATTTATTATGTAAAATTACAAGTCTACTATAATTATCATATTCCTTAAATAACATTTTACAGAGTTCCACAACTTAATGTGGCACTGTGTGTATGTAGAATGCTGTTAAAAACACGAGCGCACATTCACCATTAGTTTGAAGTAGCCAGTTTCTTGTTTTCCTTGCTAAGAATTTCATACGAGTATTCCTCTATTAAATTATCTTCTGGAGAAGTTTCGTCTGTGGTGTACTTAATAGACGAAAAGAATGCTACTGCTGAAGGATTGTGTTTTAAAACTGTGAGAACCACTTTTCTCATTTGTGCCGAGAAACCTATCAATTCTAACACTTGCATCATAAACTTCCCTAACCCCTTTCTCCGCACTTCCTCTTCTAGTTGCAAGTCATAGCAATACAAGACCTCCACATCATAGTCCATGTCAAACCTAAAATGTGAAAATGCTACTGGCTTGCATTCGGGTTCGGGAGTTCTTGCTATGAGATACCAAGCCCTTTCGTCCGTCATCTCTTCTTTCTTGACTTTATCATTCCATCCCCAATCACAGGTTTCATAAAAATGCTTCATATTCTTTTTCGCCAACTCCCAAACCCAGTTCACGGTATCTTCATCCAGTGAAGTTACTCGTTTGCATTCTAAATAGACAACTAACCCCTTTTTCTCGAACTTCTTAAAAGCTGTAAACTGCGACAAAGGATCCTCTTGTTTATTCGCTTTGTCAACAACTGCTTGAGAGGCTGCGATTCGAGCTCTTTCTTCCTTTCTCTGCAAACGTTTTAATTTATTTTCTTTTGGTTTTCCTCCCGTTTTATTCATCTTTATAGTCCTCTAACCAAATAATGAAGCCACAACACATACAATTTAGCGGGGATGACGCGCAATAAACTACCAACGTAACAAATGCGAAAGTTTCCACGGGTCTGCAGAGCGACACTTAACAGAACGTAAAATGCCTCCGGTTGGCAATCTATTTCAATTTTTCGCTGTAAAATTAATAAATACATGTCCTTTAACGAAAAAAAAAAAATGCTATATTAAAGAATTAAACTGTTAGTAGGTACACTCTTATAATGATATACTTCCTTCTTACTAGCAGAGGGAACTTCATTGTTAGTTGTTGATAATGGTAACCCATATACATATATGAGAAATTTGCTAAACATATACAATGAAAATGTGGGAAATTCTAATGGGAGCTTCATCGTTAACTGTTTATAATGGTAACCCATATATGGAAAATGTGCGAAATTTCAATTGTTCGAGTTTTTAAATTTACCATATATACAGATTATGATGCATATGGCCGAAGTTTTAAATTGAGTCTTTAGTACGGTCCAGGAAAGTCTTGCTTGAAGATAGCATTTTTTAATTAAACAACTTTTTTTAAGTAGAAATATTTGTTTTTTTTAATTAATAAATGGATTAAGCATAGCCGTCTGTAGTTAACAAGCCGAAAACCAGTAAGAATGGTAAAATTTAGCGGGGCTGTTTTTTATTTTGTTTGTTTGATTCCATTACCGAGCATATTCTCCAGGACACTGAACACATCATACAAAAACTGTCACATAACAATTTTGACCACCACCATTAAATATTTAACTACTACGAATGCATGCATGTCTTTTTAACTACAATCATCATATTATACAATTAATCATTATTAATATTCCGGAAAAACAGTAAACAGTGCTTTTAAAATCATGCAAGATCAAAACAAGTGAGAAGAAAAAGAATGCAATCCTACTGGCCAAAACACCAGACATGTATAAAGATAATTTAAGAAATTCCAATAACAATATGTGCAATACATTAAAAATCAGTACAATGACACATTACGTTTCCCTTATGGCAGAGGATATTTTAATGATCAGCCATAAAATGTTTATCGAGTAATACAGCTTGCTGCAAAGATAGTTTTTAAGAGCAGACCTGTACCTTTCTAATTTTCCCCAAAATAATAATTTTAAGTCATTTGGAAGGGCATTAAATATTCTGACACATTCATAGTATACTCCTTTTTGATAAAAAGTTAAGCTAGCACTTGGTTTATGTAAACCCATTCTTTGTCCGGTATTTATATTATGTAGATTTACATATTTTGCAAAGTATTCATGATTTTTGAAGAGGAAACACATGAGCATGTAAATGTATTCACAAGGAATGTCAAAATGTTCAGTTCTTTAAACAGATGCTTACAAGGAGCTGTATTGTTGATGCTGTACATAGTTCTGATGACTCTCTTTTGTGGTATAAACACTTGTACTTTCAACCAAATTGCCCCAAAATATAAGACATTTCATTACTGAAGAGAAATAGGCATAGTATAACTGCTTTAATGTATGGATTAGGCAAAATGAAGTCAATGATCTAAGTGCAAATATCACCAATCTTAGCTTAGGTATAATGTTCTCTATATGAGCTTTCTAATCTGGAGACCTAAGAATTTAATATGTGAGGTTCAGTCAAGTGCAACTTTATTAATGCCTATCTGCAGAGCAAGACTTTTTTAATTGTATGTTGCAAATTGCAAGGCCTTAGCTTTGTCAATGTTTAAAGTGGGTTCATTGGCCTTAAACCAATTGGATATAGTGCTGAATGTATTATTAAATTTTGGTGCAGCATCTTGTAAGTTATTGCTTGTTACTAATATGCTAGTATCATCAGCAAAGAGGACAGTGGCTGCTATGCTTCTCTTTGTTAAGGAGAGGTCGTTAATATATATCAAGAAGAGTAATGGGCCAGAACTGATCCTTGCGAAACTCTGTCCTTAATGCTTCCCCATATTTCATAAACAATTATTTTTCTATTAGATTTTCATGATTAACACAGTCAAATGCCTCGGCAAGGTCACAAAATATACCTTCAATAAGCATTTTGTTATTCAGCCTGAGAGGATTTCATTAGTAAGCATGTACGCTGCATTTTCCGTTGATACATTTTTTCTTGAAACCAAACTGTTCTTTCACTAGAACATGATTATGTTCAAAGAATCTGTACAACCTATTAAACATAACTTTTTCAAAAATCTTTGAGAAAGTTGATAGAAGTGATATAGGTCTGTAGTTTGATGGATTATGTTTATCTGATTTTTAAACAGTGGTTTGACTGTGGCATATTTAAATCTTTCTGGAAAATTTCCAGTTGCTAAGGATTGATTACACAGGTAGTATAGCAATTTACTTATTACCATGGCACAGGCTTTCAGTACCTTGCTAGACATTTCATCACATCCAGCTGAACTATTTGATTTTAATGCTTGCATGATTTTTTGTGTTGATGATGGTGTAATATATTTAGGCTTAAATTCTGGAAATTCAGTTTGGTAGTTATTTTTTAAATGTTTTAAAGCATCTTCTTTATCCCCTTGATTCATGTTAAGATTTGCTGTAACATGTAGAAATTATTAAACATGTTGGCTATCATTTTGAGATTCTTAATTTCCACTTTACCTATTTAAAGTAATGTTGTGAGTATGGAGATATTTCCATTTCCCTCTTTATGATATCCGAAGTAATTTTTATTTTCTGATTTATCCATAACCGTTTGGTAATGCATTGCTTTAGCTTGTCTAATTACCCTTTAGAGGATTTTGCAGTAGGTTTTGTAATACTACATAATGTTGGCATCCCTGCTGTGCCTCATCGTGCAGAAATTTTTCTCTTTCGAATGCATGTCTGAATGCCTACCGTGATTCATTCCAGTTGTCAATTCTATATATGACAATATTTGCAATGAAACTTGATTCAAAATGGATAGACACAGTCCGCAAAAAATTATTGAATGCATCATTTACATCAATAGCGAAGTATACATCACTCCTCGGTTCTTGTTGTAGTGTCTGGGAGAAGCTAGCAAGATTATATTTATATTTCTGAAACTCATATACTCATTTTTCACTTCTGGTTTAATTACTATTTTGTTTATAAGGATCAACTGTGCATCGTGATCAGATATCCCAATAATTAGGGGAGATACTGTTGAGTATTTTGGTACGCTTTCATTTGCAAATATGTTGTTAATTGCTGTTTGTGAGGTGTTCGTTATTCTTGTGGGGAGGTCTATGGTATGGATTATATTAAATGTGCCCAAGGTATCAATGAGCTGATTTTTCTGTGAGCTAGATACAAGGAAATCTACATTTATATCACCACATATTATTATTTTTTTGTTTGGTCTATATAGTGAACGTAACAATTTATCAAGTTGAGCTATATATTTTTTAAAGCTACCAACTGGGCACCGGTAAAAACTTATAACAGTTACATTCGTCGTTTGAATTTCAAGTCGAAAAGCACATACTTCAATGTCCTGTTAAAAAAACTTGGAAATATCTACAGTTTTACTGGCTATACCCTGTTTTATGTACATACACACTCCGCCATCCTGTAGATGTTTTCGTGAATGCTCCCAAATAATATACATGCAATAACAATAAAAAATTCCTGTTATTTTTACGTGATGTTCTGACAAGCACATAACATGGGGATTGATGTAAGAAAAATTTGTTATTCTACATATTTACTTTTAAGCTCACTAATATTCTGATGATAGTAAGATTCATGTAATGTTTAACTGAATGTGAATCATTCGTGACAGCATTACTGTTATTACAAATTTCTTTTAACACCCTGGAATTTTGATTTGCTACTAACCTAAAAAGGATGTTTATCTTTGGACATTGTTTTGGCGGGAGTAAGCTCTCTGCTACAGATGAAATAATATTGGTTATTTATAGTAATAAAGTGGAAACAGTTATAGCATGTATCATTATACATATACATCTAATGAATAACATTTCGGTTAAAGGCATTTTGTTATAATAAGTCTGGATTTACCACATGCTTTTCTATAAAGCAAGGTAAGTACAAATAACACATTTGATTTATAATAATTTTATCATTTATACGGCACACTGTAAAAAAAGTTATAGCAGAAATAATTCCATTCTTTTTGCTTGCAGATGCCCAGGAAGTGCTGTATTCTTATGTTTAGGAACAATTACAACAGCTCTAAAGAGAAGGGTTATGAAACTATTTTCGGTTTCCAATTGATTCTGAGATGAAAGAAAGGTGGTTACAAAGCACCCACTGGCGTCAATGGCAGCCAAATAAAAATTCAGCAACATGTATTGAGCATTTATCCAAAGAGAGCTTTGCAACAGGTAAAAATTTTCAGATAGTCACAATAATTTGATTACACTACCATTAAATGAAACGAACTGCTGCCAGATGCCTGTCGAACTGTATTTCAGGGCTACTTACATATTTCACAAAACATGGAAATATTAAAAGAAAAGATTCTGAGCAAAGGATAACAGAAATTGAAATCAGGGAAATAAGAAGTGAGATTCTACATGATGACGCTTTCAAGTATGCAGATTTAATAAATACATTTTCAGATATTAAATTGTAGATAAGTGATAATGGTGTTTGTGTATTCAAATTAAATTACATAAGTACTGAGCTGCGTTATGTGCATACCATTTGAAAAACAATAAAAGTCAACTGCTTCAAAATAAACAAAATGCAGGTTACCTCCTTTTGGCACAAGATTTATAATTTTTTTAAAACTATAATCTAAGAAGAGTATCCAGAACAGTGCAAAAGGAAATACGGAAGAATTGGGGTTTAGTTTCGTGAATCATTGCACTTTGCTATTAGATCACCCCAGTTCTTATAACTTATATTTTCACGCAGTATTTCTTATTTAAATTGCAATAAATCAGCAGTTTCATTCTCTTTCCTATTACGGTATTAGATACCACAGCCTCCAGTTGACATTATGAACAATGTAGCCAAGTGCATGTCCCAGCTTGTAACTAAGCTCTAGATCAATACATAAGCAAAAACATTAATCAAGTTTTAAAAAATAATAAAAGAACAAACAGTGCAGTATTATTTGCAAGAAATCGTATTTATAAAACACATGCCCATTTAAGCAAGAGCAAAATTATGATACAAATCTGCACATAAATTTACTTCAGTAAGGGTTATGAAAAAAGTTAGTGTTGCTTAATAAAAGGTGTCTTACTATAAAGAAAGACAAAAATTTAAGTTAGAGTAAAATTGGTGAAATATGTTAATTTTACCAGCTCTAGAAAGAAATTGAAAAAAACTGGTGTGTTCCATTCACATGACTTTCTCTGCATCTCTGCAGCAAATTATTGTTAAAAAGCTTATTCTTCTATTTATTTCATGCTAATCAAGAAAAAAATCAGCAGAAATAGTCTTATTACTTGCTTCCATGTAAGTAGAAGCGAAATAAGGGAGTACCACATATTAAAGTGAAGTCAAAAGGGGTTGCTATGTGACTGAAGTTCCTTTGTTTGTATGGACGGGAGTTGACAAATTCCTGTATAAGAAAAGTATAAGTTTTTTAAAGTTGAACCAATAATAACGAATATCTAAAAAATAATCCACTTCATAGAAAAATATATGACATAAATTGTGTTTTATCTTGATCTACATTTTTGTGCAGTAAGTTTTTGTCTCTTATGGTTTATCAGTTATGTAAAATTCAATAAAAATCATCAAGAATAAAGAGGTCTTTAGAGGCAATTGTCAGAAAATTCAAGATATATATTTTATTTGGCACATAATATCTTAAATTTAAGAGATTTTAATAAAAATCATTAGAGCCATTTTTGATAAAATCAAAATTTTTGAAAAAAGTTCCATGTAAAGGGTAGTTTGGGGTCGGGGATTTTCTCTAAAAACTTTGTGTGACATCCCTGGAAGACACCAAACTTAAATACCAAGTTTGATATTTAACGAGCATTTCGTTTTTGAGTTATGCTGTTCACAGACACACAACAAACCTTTTTCCAAAAATGCTTTTTTTTGGATTCAGGGGGACCCAAAACATGTGTTTCCAGTGAAATCTTGGCATCAAATTTTTGGGTGCAATACAATACCTTCTCTATACACTATGTGGTCGTCTCCTTAGCGCGGTGGTAGCGCAGCTGCTTACCAAGCGGGAGACCTGGGTTCGATCCCCAGTACTGGCGTGGGGATTTTTCCCCAGCTGGGAGACCTGGCCCTCAACCTCGTAAGGTCCCTGGGGGGCCAATTGAGGAGCTACTTGATGGAGAAGTAGCGGCTCCAGGTCATGAGGACCGCATTAACCGGCCGGGAGGGACTCGAGGCACTGACCACGTCTCACCCTCCAATACTGCACCCCATCCATGACGTCTGTAGTGGACCGAGATGGGGGACGCAGCGGCCGGGCAGTAGGCCAAGGTTCCCCGTGAGCTGTCGTGCCATGGAGTTATATACTATGTACACTATGTTATTGTTATAAGTGTGAGAAAATGTTGACAAAGATTGAAGAGAGTTTTTAAAACAAGTTGGCATCCTGTAACTGCAGCCAATATGCAAATTTTACTGAAAAGCCTGTCTTCTTTAGAAATTTTGAAGCACAGATATCTAAAAGGATCTAAATATGATGTAATCTGATACAGAGAAAAAATCTGCATAGGATAGTGTGTTCAAAGCTGAAAATTATAACAATTCAATATTTACATCATATTATTAGCAACTTTGTGACAATGTAGAAGGATATGTCAACATGTATGCATTAGATAAAGGCAGAAATATCCCATTTGATTCCATGCTATCTTATAAGGTTGAGACAGGTCATAGTACTGTTTGAATGGAAACATTGTCATAATCACAGTTGTACCTGTTTCAAAGTATGGTAAAGTTCCTATGTGAAGAAGAGTAGCTACTGAAAATGAAGATTAACTTCAAAACTTTTTTCAATATTATTTTGTAAACAACTAGAGTTTATATCATGAACAATTTTCTCCATTCATTGCACGATTAAAGGAAGTAATCACAATATTTCTAAACCAAACAGGTACTTGCAAATAACAATATTTACAAACTTAATAGTTTATTTGCAAGTTAGCTTCTTTCTTCAGCGACTCTGAATACATCTTTTATTTTTGCTTTCATTTGCATTCACAGATATCACATCATATCTAATGATATCCTTATATTGAAATCCATCTCTGGTGCCTCTGATTTCAATATATGAATCACAAACTTCAACTTTATAGAGAACAAAAAAATTATATGTTCCATTCTTTTATCTACATCATGCTAATTGAGTTAAACATTAGCAGAATTAGTTAGTCTTATTACCCGCTTCCTTGTGAGTAGAAGGGAAATAAGGGAATCCACTGGGCTAAAGCGATAGTCACATCTTTTGAACCTCATCGCTATTTGAAACAATTGAAATTTGGTTGTCTTTTGCATTCCAAGTGTAAAACGAAAGAGATGAAACGAAAGTTGACTTCCTGCTTGAGAAAAGCTTAAGTAGTTCAAAACTGAAACCAACAAGGAATATCGTGAAAATGGTAACTCTACAACAATAAAAAATGTATATGATATAAATTGTGTGTTTTAGCAAGATCTATATTTTTTGTGCAGTAAGTTTTTGTCTATCTTTTACAGTTCAGTTATCAAAAGTCATCCAGAATGAAGAGATCTTCAGAGGCTATTCCCAGAAAAGCAAATAGTTACACATTTGCCATTATGTGCACGAAAAGCTGACGCAACTAAAGGACTAATCAAATGCAAATTAAGTGTAAATGAGAATCTTCGTTCAAGATATGCTGTAAACTTTTTAATGATTTCATATAGGAGTATAGCCTTATAAAAAGCTACTTAGACTTATGCTCTCACCTTTATGCCTAATTTATTTGGAATATCGCTGGTCTTCTAGCATAGAGCTGCCCGTCTTAGTAGATCTAAGCATTTCTATTACAGTTTAATACGTTGGTCTGTGGATTTGTTTAGATGCGGAACGTACATAGTAGCACTAACATAAAACCAACGTCCTGTTGTTTAACAGTCTAAACTAAACTGTTCTTATTCATTTCACTTCGCAACTATTTCCATTATTCCATATGTAAACAAATCAATATAACCACATCAATTCATTCATAACCTAACCAAACGTTAACCACTGTGCACGGCCACTGGTTGTCAACAAATTTACACAGAACACAAAAGAAAGAAAATAATAGAATCCAAGAGTCTCGTTTCTCTATACTCTCTGGATGGGACTGCCATCATGGAAGTAATCACTGCCTCCTGCAGTAAACTCAATTTAATTCAATTTATTTTTGTCCAGTTTGATCATGTACATGATATTTGGATACGTCAGTTTACATTTAGAAGTAAAATATTTACAATAGTAAGAACAGTGCAAATTCTGTAAGCAGCAAGTATGGTCTATTTACAGTAAGAGATTAGTACAGATCAGTAGGCATGAAATGTGAGCAACCTAAGCCAGGATCACAGACATACCAAGTTATAACTATTTTAGACGAGAGGAGATTGTGTCAAATAAGTCCCAACACTACAGAAACAGTTGTTTTGTAAAAAGGACACACCACTAGATTTAAATTTTTTAAAACATGTAATTTCCCTCAGTGACTGAGTTAGACTATTGTACCAACTAATGCAATTAAACAGTGTACTACGTTCAAATAGTGTTGTGTTATGAGTTATACTACATAATTGTTGATTATTTCAGGTGCCATATTTATGTGAGTCTTTTATTTATTTATTTTTTTTTTTTTTTTTTTTTTTTTTTTTAAGACTTCAAGAATGTAGATGCAAGGTACAGGTTAGAGATTTAAATAATAGTTTACAGGATGTGTTGTTCTGTTTGCCTGATTATTCTGATTATCCTTTTTTAATTTTAAATATGGTATCCCACTTTTTGCCCCAGAATTTAATTCCGTATGCAATAAGACTATGGAAGTATACAAAGTACAAGCTCTCAACATCATGTGGCTTACCTTGTCCCTTATTACCCTGAGGGCAAAGCATGTTTGACTGAGTCTTGAGGCCAGCTTCTCTATATGTGTACACCATTGCAAGTTTTTATCTATCCATATTCCTAAGAATTTAATACTATTTACATATGTGATGGATCTATTTTACAAGTTGTATGTGAGGCTGAAAAACGTTTGAGGTTTCTGAGATATCTGAAGGATATAGCTTGAGTTTTTTTCTATATTAATTACCAGTTTATTTTTAAGGAACCATTGCTGGAACTGGCTCTCCGAATCTCTTATATGGTCCGCAATATGGATTTTGTTTCCAATAAAAGAAAGGTTAGTATCATCCGCAAATAATGTTACATGACATTTTTTGAGTTGAGCTGGTAAATCGTTAATATAAATTAAAAATAGTAAAGATCCTAGTACTGAACCCTGGGGTACACCCATATTGAGGCACTTTACAGAGGAATCATAGGATTCATATGTGTTTGCATGGTCATTTCTACTTGTTATTTCGATAAATTGAGTGCGATTACCTAGGTAGGAGGAAATCCATTCGCTTGCGGTTCCCCTTATTCCATAGCATTCCAGATTTCCAGAGAGTATTTTGTGGTCTACAAGGTCAAAAGCCTTTGATAAGTCTAAGAACATACCTATGTTGTGTTCCCTTTGATCCAACGAGTTGTAAATTCTAAGTAAAAAGGCATGAATTTCTGACTCCATGGATTTTCCTTTTATGAATCCATGTTGGGCAGTATTTAAAATGTTTATGTTTATTGAAAAATGATTCCAAGCAGTTCAGCATTAGTTTTTCAAATATTTTTGAAAGTGAAGATAATAGTGAAATTGGTCTATAATTTTCAAGCTTTGATTTCTCTCCTTTCTTAAAGATTGATTTTATTTTGGCGATTTTTAAACAATTTGGAAAAATTCTTGTAGATAACGATAAGCTTATAATGTGACATCGGGGGTTAATGATGTTATCACAACACTTTTTCCAAATAATATCGGGTATACTATCCACCCCACAAGTATATTCGGATTTTAGATTTTTTAATGATGTTTCCAGTTCACACTTATCAACTGGGTAAATAAAGATTTAAATAAAACTTGAACTATGGGTGGTAGGAGGCAGTGGAGTAATTTAAAAGGAATGCTTGTCTCCTTAGAAATGTGGAGTCACTGCTGTCCTAATATAGCATTTATACTAAGACAAAGTCCATATTAAAAGGTTGTGGTGAAATGTTGTAGCGTTGGTGTATATTTGTATTGCTACCGAACTACTCTAGTGCTACAACGATTAGAAATATATATAAAAAATACTATCGATCTCGATGATTCGCTGCGTAAACAAAAACACTAGCCCGCTAATTAGTTTTTTACTTTAACATTCCTTCCCAAGAAAATACCTATACCTAAATCGAAATTCAAATCGGTCTAGGATATTAGCTCTACAACAGTGGCATGTGGTGCCAATCTAAGGTATGGAAACAATAATTGTTTGTTCGTTATGTTTATCCCCCAACGAGCAACGCTCAGGGATACTGTAAACGTATCATACAATTAGGAGGTATGCAAACTAATAGTGTACTTAACACCAGTTATTTATTGACATCATGCAATATGTAACGAATATTTTTTAAACTACCACCACTTCAAGATTAATTAAATAAACAATAATGAACATGTGTAAATCATCAACACATACAATAAGCACCTATATAGAATATTTATCTGTTGCCTGACATATTAAAATCTCCTCTATGGGGAGTGAGCATGTAGCATTCTATAAAAAATCATTCATAAGAACTTAATGTTGATTAGGATTGCTTAATAATTAATGGGAATTTATGAAACATTTATATTCCAGTATAGTAATTTTGCAACATTTTTAAGCTTTTACTTGCTGATCTATGCAAATCACCCGTGTGCCTTGTATTGTAGTCATATACACTAAAATGTGTTGTGAAGCTACTGTAATTATCTGATATAGCTCAAAAGAAATATACACATTTACCAGTCAGAGTAAGAACCTTTTTGTTTTTAAATAAGGGCCTAGATGAATGACGGTGACCAACACCACTGATAATCTGAATGAATTGTTTTTATTATTATTATTATTATTATTATTATTATTATTATTATTATTATTTTTTTTTTTTTTTTTGATAGTTGCTGAGAGCAAAATATGGAAGATGATTCCATATCGCAAAAGGGAATGAAAGTAGGCAAAAGGTGCTGTTCTTAAGGCATCTGGGTTACGGAGATTTTTTAATTTTCTTATGGCAAAGCAAGGAGAGTTAAATTTTAGTAGTATCATTTTATCTGTTTTTTGTTTTTTTTAATTGAGCGTATCTGCAAACCTGCTGGAAGATGATAATGAAGATTGTCGAAACGCGTCCAGGCATAAAAAAATCTGATGTGTTACATTCACATGACTTTCTCTAGCTGTTCCAAATAAAAACTATTCTTTTATATACATCTAGACATGGGATTTTTTCTGGATGTGTCCCTAATAAAAGAGAATGATTGCATGACTAAGAGACTCATTCAACTCTTGTAAGTAACATTTTAATAATTTGGTATTTATCTCATTGCATCCATGAGAGGTTTTGCTTTTTAGTATTTTTACCGTTATTCTTTCGTCTACCTTGGAGTCGGTCTGAATTAGTGCCAGTGAAATACTTTAAAAATTAGTGTGTGCATACCGCCTTGATGTGCGGTGTTGTGCCGGCTATGCTCATCGATATTAGAACACATTAAATTGACTCTCACTGAGGGGAGGAAGAATGGCCTGTGTCATATATCACACTGGGTAGACTTACAAAAATAAGTACTTCACTTAAATCCCTCAGAATTGGTGCTGTTTATTCAAACTTATTATTGAGGCACTAATCCTCGAGCGACTCCTGACATAGTTCTTGTATATTTAATAATATATGCTTATAACTTGTGCTCTTTGTTCTGCCTACAAAGTTTGTCATTGCCACGGTCATTAATAGTTATCACTTACTTCACTATTACGCGATATAAAACTTACACATCAACTAATACGGTAACTGCACTATTTCGCGTAAGAATGTCACATAATCAAGAACCAACACTACAAAACAGAGCGACATACAGCAGATTTTTTTCCCCCCGAGTGGAGTGGAAAACCCCAATCTACAGGCGACAGAGGGGATAGCTCTGCCAAGTGTGTGGGTCGCCATAAACTGACAATACCCACCAAAAAACCACTCCACCGGAGAGAATTCGGGTGTAGGAATGCAGCAGTAACGCTTGTTGCACCTGCGGATTCAAGGAACGGGTGCTACGGCTGGCCAGAGGCCATAGCCAGGAGAGAGTGAGAGCCAGGACGCAAACATGACTGGAGCCCTAATTGCGACCTTGGAAGATTTGTGGTGAGGAATAGATACATATTACATGTGTACATATCTGCAGCCCTGTAACAAAAAGTACATAGTCAGTATAATATTTGCTGCCCTTTCGGGTAAAGTCGTTGGTGTATTTCGTTGTATCTGCCCTGTAACATACAGACATAGTCATTTAAAATTTTAATTTGGTATAAATTCTTAACTAGTTATATGTTTACAACTACTGCTGCCCTGTCTGACGAAGTCATTAGTTATTAGTTGTGTTCAGCCCTGTAAGAGAAAGGACGTGGTCATTTAGTAGAGACTTCATTGGTTTCTCGTGTCCTACCTGAGTGGTCCATCTAAGTGATGACTACGCCCAATGCTGCTTTACCTGTAATAAAACCTTATTCTAATCATTTATTAGTTACATTCTATTAGCTATATACCAGAGAAGGTCCGTTAGTGGTTTGCCAGGTCGCTGTAGTGTGGGGGTCCCTCAAACCCCTGAGAGATTATCTTGTGTGCACACTGCTTTTATACCCACTATATCCTAGCTTCATGCTAATTTTTGATTGGTTACTGAGTAGCGAAAAAAAATATAAATATCATGTGGTTAGTTTTGGTACTTCATTGTATTTTACTCACGTGACCGCTCTTTATAATGAAAGAGTCCCTAACTATGAACTTTAGGGGGGAAACCTGTCTCAGAGGTACTCCGTATCACTTAGACCTTTAATGCACCAAAACCTTGCTCTTACAAAAGCATTTGTGTTTCTGGATTGACAAAAGAAGTAACCTTGGCATATACAATAACAACTTCTTACCCTCATGTTTTGTTCTGCGATCTGCCAAGTCTTGGCTAGTGAAGTAAATATCTTTCCTATACTAAACCTGTGCAAATTAATAATTAAACTAATGAAATGCAAAACGTGCTAATTTACTGTTGCAAGTTAATAGTATTTTCTATCACTCTGGGAGTTGTGGAGCCCATCTCTAACTTACAATTTATTTTGGGATATGATTTTGAAATATGACTATGACAAGAACGAATGTTTTTGTGTGGGCGTAACTGTTATTTGTAGTGCAGAGAAATTCTTCTTTCTTAATTTGCAAAATCTGTCATAATTTAGGTCCTCCAATCAAGCCTATGCTTAAAACGCAGATTGGAGAGTTTGTGTTGGCTGATTGTATTTCTGAGAAATGCCCTTATTCTATTATGTGTAGAAAAACTACATTCAACGGACGAAGTAGTTGCCGGAATTGTCATAACAAGTTCGCAAGCTTTAACACTTCTGAATAAACTATTCCAGACTATCCTCCCTGATGAAAAGCAAGAAGTCCTTCACATCTTTCTTCTTCACACATTCATTCACATTATTTACATATAACAATTATTATAAGCCTAAAAAGAAGACAGTTCCATAACCACGACCAACAAAAATAACTTGGATATACTTTTCCAAACTCATTAGCTATTCTACGCCATAAATGTCTTTATTGAAATGTCGCACTCAGGTTATTATTTTTGTTCTGAAAACCTGCAATGCTAGAGTTTCTCTACTTTTTTCGATGGCGTTTATTCTTTATATTCATAAAGAGAAACCTCAATTCAAAATGTCACACATGACATCTCAACTCTCTTTCCTCACACATGTTACTCATCGCTGCACTATCGCTCTCAGCGTAAAGTACTAACAGTTTTCAATTTTAAAATTTCTTCCAAAAGTCCTATTAATAATTATCAAAATAGGGAAAATGCTGTTTTTAGAAATGAAACTCGTCAAATAAACAGGTCATTACAAATATCTGCAACAACACGTATTACCTATGTTAATATTGAACTGTTATATTATTTCTGTCCTAGCTTCTAACAACTTCTAACAGGGAAGTAATAAGCTTAAAAAAAAAGAAAAAAAAAGGTAACTTTCTTCTGTAAAATGAGGTCGTAACCATCATCAGCAAACACTCCATGCTATGTGATGGGTCCAGAAACCATTTGCAAAGGTGCAAGCTATGTAACAATAGCACGCTACTGCTACCACGTAGGAATAGACCCAACTGTTAAATGTTTAGGCAAAGGTAACATATAAAACCTCCTTTATAGAAAAAGTGAAGCAACGGTAGAATGACCGTTGAATCGAGCATGCATAACTTTGTTAAAACTGACCAACTAAAAAGAGTATTGCACCCCAGAAAGCCTTGAATATGTATATAGCACGCTGAAATGTTATAGCTCCAAACAAGCATAAGAAGTCGACCATGGCGAGAGTGCTACTTAAACGCCTAATTTCCTTGAAATAACTTAAAACGTCTCTTGAGGCACCTTACTCACTAGACACTGCTTCAAGCCCGAACCTAACTCTACCGCTAGGACTGGTCAACTCCCCGAGCTGAAACTCACCAGCCCGTCACTAGCCGAGAGCAAACAAAAGGAAAACCGTGACTAGGAGGAATCTTGCCTAACACGTCACATGTAGAAAGTCAAACATTCCCAGATAAAAAAAAAAGGACGTTTAAGCATGCTGTAAATGATAAGAGCTTAGTGGTAAACTGTTGGAACCACCACTGTCGGAGGAATATCGTACCAAGGAGAGGAAGAGAGGTCAATACCGCGCCTCCCTAATACTAGGCAAACTCCCATGAGTCCCTCAACCTCCTATGGCGCTCCGTGGCGTCGCACTGCACACAAGTCAGGAGCAAGTACTCCCAGCCACTCGGGAACTCTCAGCAGGGCACTCAGCCAGCAACAGGTGCCACTATAAGTATTTAACAGCACACAGTGGTAATCTTTGCCTATCCGTGATATTACAACCACCATAAAAAAAACTGTACCTCCACAAATTCGAACCATCATGCCAACCATCGCTCTCGGAGAGCTACAGAAGTGGGCAAACAACACCAATCAAGCCGCTCAGCTCCAAACGGGAACAGCAAAGCAGGTCATCAAGAAACAGCGAAGACCAATCCGCATGCCAATCCAAGTGGAAGAAAACAACGCTCGAGGGTTCCGGGAGCTTGCCCAGCAAGATCCCTCGCCGGAAGTTATACGTCGGCATTACTCCACACAAGCACAAGTGATACACAGTTCCAACACACACCCAGCTTTCCGGGGATTGGTGACCTAAGATGGACAGGAAAGACGACCCACAAGAAGAAAGGCTCAACAGTAATATTTACTCTAATACAATTAAATGTATATGTATATATATAATACATAAAAATCGGGGATCGGGAAAGTCCACGTCAGCAGAAGTCGGGGAGGGAAAGCTAAAACACTACACGAAAATAGCTTTAACTGAGAAACATAAGTCCTCTACAATTCCTGCAAGTACATATGCCTCAATTTATATGAACCCCTTTATTAAATGTATAAGATAAGATCTTGCAAGGGACCCAGTAAAGAGGTGCCAACTACGTCTGTCTTTGCTCATCATACCGTCGTCTTTAAGACTTGATGTCTTCGTCTCAAATTATTCAAGGTTTTCGCACAAACTTTTTAATTCTCTTCCGGGTGATAAACGTAGGAAATAAATCATTGATGGAGCATAACTTTGTTAGTGACGACTTAGGAGATTAGGAGAAGAGGAAATAAAAAGGAGAGACCTACTGCAACTTGCGATTAAAGGTGAAATGGAATTGCTGAGGGTTGTCTAAAGCGATGTAGAAGGTTGGTGTCCAAAGCAATATAGCGATGATGTAATGTAATCAACACCAATTTGAGATTTTCATTCACTCGCTCTGGATAGTATGGTGTAGTAGAAATATATATACCTCACGTAAAACAAAAAGTGCTAAACATGTTAGCTGCTAACTGCCACTGACACAACACTTTTTGGAGGCCACAACTGACAAAGATGGCACTCAAGATCCGAATAATGGTAAAGTGGTAGCCTGGTACCGCAAAATGATTAAAAAATAGTGAAGGAGTCGATGTGATCAAGGAAACGACTAAAAAAAATTCGACAAATATTTTCTACAGCGGCTGCGTCACATAATTGGAATGACACAATATCCCAAGTAGTTCGCTGAGCCGGCTTAGACAGACAACTGGCATGACACATGCAGCATACTTTTCCATTCATCCAAACTTCTTTGCAGTCTTAAAATACTTATTTAGCCGCCAAAGGAGGAATTATGAAATTATTCAAATATCTTCAGCACAAGCTCTGCCAGTACAGCCATAAACTAGTCATCGTGATCAGCTCCAACCGTCAAAACCCCATTGTTTAATCAATAACCTCTGCCTGCATTTTAACTTCAAAATTAAGTCTGGGATCTGCCACCAATGCTGATCCAGTTCTGTGAATAGGTATGGAAAGCTACCACACACCCAGACATATGGCTTTGATTCAGCTGGAAGAGCAGTGGAGGCATTTTAAAAAAAAAATTTTGTAGCCATTTTTGAGAAGATTATAATTTTTAAAAAATGTTCCATGTAAAGGGTAGTTGGTCGTTGGGGGATTTTCTTCAAAATCTTGGTATCCCATCCTTGGAAGATACTGAACTTAAGTTTGCATACACATCCTATGCTGCATGCGCGCACACACACCCACATGTTTCTAAAATGTTCTCTTATTTGAATTTGGGGGTCTCAAAACATGTATTTCTGGCGAAATCTTGGTATTTAATTCTTTCGATGGAATACAATACCTTCTCTATCCACTATGTACATTGCACATATGTGCTAGAGAAGGTAAAAACTGAAAAAATTACAAAGTGTTTTTAAGTGTGCACTTAATATCTAATTTTGTAACAAAATGTTTGACTTATATAATACATCAGTAATGATTTCATTAAAAATGGTAACCTGTTAGTATTCAAAACAAATAATTTTAGATTGTTATGATACCAGCAGCATAGTGCAAAATGAGGCAGTAATCATTGTGAAGAGAAAGGATTAAATTTCATATGAAATTGTTTGAACTATAGCTCATTTTAGAAGTAACAAATATGACATCAAGAAAAATAACTAGGTATGTATATAAATAAAAATTTACAAATTTTGGATCAAAACCTACTCAGGAATTTTCAATAGCATAAAATTACATGAGCAGAAACAGAAAAACTGATTCAGTAGAAATGAAGTTTTTAAGATCAGTGGCTGGACACACTCTTTTCATTTCATTTATTATCTTCATTTGTAATATACAATTTACAAGGTTTGTTAAAGTGATACAAAACATATATAAATAAACAAAACAACAACAACAACAACAACAACAATAATAATAATAATAATAATAATAATAATAATAATAATAATAATAATAATAATAATAATAATAATAACCAGTTTATACGATTTTACAATGAGTACAAATGGCACAAATATACATTATAAATAAATATATATATATATATATATATATAGTTAAAGTGATACAATACATGTATAAATAAATAAATAAATAAATAAATAAATAATAATAATAATAATAATAATAATAACCAGTTTATACAATTTTACAATGAGTACAGATGGTACAAATATACATTATTAATATATATAAATTATCATTTTTTTATTTTATATATTTAACTTTTTAAACTCTTCAGTAGAATGGAATACATTTTCCAAAAGACATTTTTAGTCACTTTAAATTTAGTTTTTATTGTGTTAACTAATTTATTTGTTAAGGTAAATGTTGTACATTTCTTATTTTGTTTTCTATGCTTTTGTTACTTAAGGAACCTCTTAATCTGTTAATTAAATAATTTTGTTTTGTTCTTGTATCAGTCTGTGTTCGTTCATGTTTTTAGTTTGATTGCTATGGCTTTATTTTCTCTACACATACTATGTACATAGTATATAGAGAAGGTATTGTATTGCACCCAAAAATTTGATACTGAGATTTCACCAGAAATACTTGTTTTGAGACCTCTGAATCCAAATAAAGCACTTTTAGAAAAAAATGTCCGTGTGTGTGTGGGTGCATGCGTGCGTGCGTGTGAGAGTGTGTGTGTGCGCTGCACACACATACAAAAAACAAAAAGCCCTTTAACTACCAAACTCTGTATCTTTGTTAAGCACCTTCCAAGGATGTGACATGAAGATTTTCAAGAAAATCCTCCCACCCCCCATCTACCCTTTATATGGAACATTTTTCGAAAATGTTGATTTTCTCAAAAATGCCTCTAATGATTTTGATTAGAATACTTTATGTTTAAGATATTGTTATGACAAACATACCATATATCTTGAATTTTCTGGGAATAGCCTCTGAGGACTTCTTCATTCTGGATGACATTTATATAACAGGCAAACTGTAAGAGATATTAAAAAACTTATACAAAAACTTACTCCACAAGAAATGTTGATCAAAACACACAATTTATGTCATACTTTTTTTGTTTTTGTTTTTGAGATATTCTGGATTATTGGTTTCAATTTTAAGCCACTTAAACTTATCTCCAATGGGAAGACATCTTTCTTCTCATTTCTTGTTTGTTTACTCCTGGCAAGCAAAGATGGAATTTCATAGTAACCAGCTTTTAAAGGATGCAACTATTGTTTTAGTCTGTGTATTTTCTTATTTCTCTTCTACTTACAAGGAAATGTTGAAGGTTGATGTGGATAAAATTATTGTATAAAATACTACAAAACAGTTTCATGAAAATTGATAAATGTAATAAAATGTAAAGGAAGATACAAAGTAAAAATGCAGCAGTTAAAAAGAGTACAGTGAACTCTTAATTACTGTATTGCATTTACTTAGTTCATTGAAACATGACACATGCTTATATGACATGTCAGTTCAGAGTATATAAGGATATAAACATCAAACAAAATTAAATTACATTTATAAAATGACTAATTAAAAGTATACTACTTATCCTATTACCTTTTATAAAAGTTTCTCAACATCTTAGAAGTAGTGTGCCCATTAGGAGTCTATAACATTTTAAAAGTATGGTGGATATTCATTCTTAATATATTGGTCCAGTTTGTTGAATAGGTGCAGAACAGCATATATGAGCTGCTTCTATAGATTTTAGTACTGTGTGACTTTACAAATAAGTTTCTTAGAGTTGAAAATATATTAACTTCTAAATTATTTTATGTAGTATAAATAAATACTTCATTTATAAATATACTTGGGAAAGGTAGAGAATTTAGTTGTTTTAAATATGGTTTGAAGCTAGTCATAGAATGGGCTTAACTTTTATTATTTTCTTTTGAATCCTGGAGACTTTAATTCTATTTCTGGAATTATCACAGAAGATAATACTTAAGTACCTACATTAATTAATATGCAGTGAATTTATGCAAGTAATTGCTCTAAGAATAGTCAATATAGATTTATATCATTTAAATTTGAGCAATTTTAAAGTGCTAATATTCTGAAAAATGATTACTAGTGCTGAATGAGAATCTATATACTTTAAAATAGCTTGGGAAAAAAGCAAAAAACAAAAAACAAACAAAAACAAAACAGGTGCATGATTAATTCAAAAATTAAAATTCATTTTCAGTAATAATGCTTGAATCACTAAAACAATT
The DNA here is from genome assembly GCA_030762935.1 of Hymenopus coronatus. Taxonomy (NCBI): domain Eukaryota; kingdom Metazoa; phylum Arthropoda; class Insecta; order Mantodea; family Hymenopodidae; genus Hymenopus; species Hymenopus coronatus. The sequence continues at coordinate 102,637,979 of CM060890.1, forward strand.
TCATAATTAAAATGCTCGAATCAAAATGGTTATTCTGAAAGCTGGTATGCCATACTAAAGCACATACAAATGAGTTATGTGTTATAATATCATAAAAACTAGGATGAAAAAGCAGTAGGTATTTTGAATGGAAAGCTCTTAAGAAACATGTGAAACTGAACCTAATAGTATGAAAACTATGCTAAGCATGGGAAATAATCTCACATTACTCTGATAGTGATGTCCTGAGAGAGTTGCCAGATATTGAAGTGAGATTATGTAAAGTAACTATACAGAGTTCCATTTACTTTCATCATTGTCATTGTCATTGTCATCATCGTCATCATCATCATCATCATCATCATCCATTATTGTGGTTGCTGCTGCCTTTCATCATGAGACAGTGAGAAGTAGGTTATGTTTCAGGTGTGCTATAATGCTCGAAAGCTATGTGAAAATAATACGCGACACCCTTCTTCTTAACTCAAAATGTTACAACTCACTTTCCTCCTGTGATTTATTTCTATCACTCTTATTTTTTCCCTTAAATACATAAAATATAATCATTTTAGAATTCCTAACATTGTTAAGATTAATAACGGTAAAGAAATATTCATATTGAAACATAGAGAGTCACATATTAACACTTAAACTTTTGTCTCATGGTTAAAAATGAAACATTTTTCAGGAGCATCACTTATATCTCCAGGTGATAAAGTTTCACACTTTAACCACCAGACCAAAGTGAGTTGAGTTTAAATATGCAATTTTTTATATGTTTTAATGCATCATTTTATGCAGAGAATTAAATCTTTTTTACAAAACATTTATTTGTCAAGAATAAACATCTGCTGTGTTCCTTTCACATAAATTTCTCTAGCTATTCCAAATAGAAACAACTCTCATAAAACTCTTTATCTACATCATGCTAATCAAAATAAACATTAGCAGCATTGGTCTTATTACTTGCTTCATTTTAAGTAGAAGGGAAATAAGGAAATACATTAGGCTAAAGTATAGTCAGATATTTTAAAACTAGTCACTATGTGAAACAATAGAGGTTCGGTTCGCTTTGCATAGTCCCATTTGAGAAAAGCTAGGTGGTTTAAAACTGAAACCAATAACAAAAAATTTCTCGAAAATGGTAAATTCTACAAGAAAAATATATATGACATAAATTCTGTGCTTTAATGAGATCTGCATTTTTAGTGTATTAAGTTTTTGTCTATCTCTTACGTTTAACTGTTATGCAAAATCATGTAAAACTCATCCTGAATAAAGAGGTCTTCAGAGGCTGTTCAGAGAAAATTCAAAATATACATTTTATTTGTGATGTAAATATCTTTAATACAAAGTATTTTAATCAAAATCCATTTTTGAGAAAAACGAAATTTTCAAACATTTTCCCATGTAAAGGGTTTGTTATGGGGGGATTTTTTTTTAAATCTTCGTGTTGCATCCTTGAAGATATTAAACATAAACATAATTACCAATTTGGTTTTTAAAGTGTTTTCGTTTTTGAGCTATGCTGTACCACCTCCCCCCCCACACATACCTTTTTCTAAAAATGTTTTTTTCCAGAATTAGGGTACCTCAAAACATATTTTTCTGGTGAAATCTCAACATCAAATTGTTGGGTAGAATGCAATACTTTCTCTAGCTACCATGTACATTGTATGTACACACATGCTAGAGAAAGTAAAAATTAGTACAGTTGGTATTACAAATTTTAAATACTTTTTTAGAAAAGTACACCTCAAGTATGAAGAAAACCAAGTTATGAAAATGAGAAAAAGAAAAAATGCAATGGTGTGGTTATGGGCCACCATATTTAAATTCCTAATTAAAGAGCTTAAGTGGTCAATAAGCCCAATTATATGTATATAATTTTAAAGCTGAAGATTGAAACTTTTATTACATAGAAAATGAAAAATCCATTTTTTTAACCTTCCATCAGGCACAGTACCATATGGTACATAATTGGTTGCAATATATCTCAGAGATATGTTTACAATCCTGGCTAAATATGAAATGTTGTATATTTTATTAATATTTATTTTTATTTTAACATTCCATATTTCATTTTTCAAAGTAGCTTAAAGTATTTTTCAAGTTGCTTTCTGGCAAATATTTCAAGATTGTGACAGTAGAATATTTTGGAATCAGCCAAAACATAGATTTTGATTCCATATTTATCAGACTTAGAATGTATTGCCTAAAATGCATCTCCCTCTAAAGATCTTACATACAGTCTAAGGTAGCATCTTGAAGTGCTTCAGATTCATTATCAATCTAAATATTTGTACTAAATCTTCATCTGTATCATATAGCTCTTCCAGAAATAGGCTGGTTCTTCATAGGACTCCTGCCAAACATAGAAGATTTATACAAGCTTTCATCTTTTCATTTGTTGTCAAGTTAGCATCTCTTTCATAGCTAAGTTTGTCTCATATAAGCTCAATTGAAACTGTAATTTTAGAACAGTTAGTTTCATATTTTGAAACTAACAGAATATTATGTGATGAGCAATACGGTTTTATGCCCAACAGATCTACTGTTTTGGGTATTGAATCCCTTGTAAACGAAGTACTTTACTCTTTTGAAAACAAGCAGAATGTAGCAGGATGTTTATGTGATCTTAGTAAAAGCTTTTGACTGTTTACCCCACAATCTGCTGTTAAAAAAATTAGAATATTATGAAATAAAAAATAAAGAACTGATTCTTATTCAATCATATCTTAGCATTAGAAAGCAATCAGTCTCAATTAATGACCAAATGTCTGCTGTTCAAGATGTAACAACGGGAGTGCCTCAAGGATCTATTCATTTTCTTTTCATTGTTGCTGTTAATGAGTTGCCCACTGCTACTCCAGGTAAAGTAATTTCTTATGCAGATGACACCACTGTGCTTAGTATTTTTTCTGCAAATACTTTTGATTGGTCCAATACTTTAAATCAAATTTCTGATTGGTTTGACGCAAATGGCTTGCACATGAATAAAGAAAAAACACAAACTTATTTAGTTGAAAAGATAAACAAAGTAGAGAGCAAAACGTTAACTTCTTGGAATTTGGTTGGACCACAAGCTTTCCTGGAAATTTCACATAATGGAAATATGCTAAAAGTTGTCAAATGTTTTATTTATCTTAAGAAGACTTAAGCTGTGTGCTTCCATTAGCACTTTATTGACTGTTTATTATAGTTTATTTCACTGCCATTTAAACTATAATATTTTGCTCTGGGGTAGCAGTGGGGAAGACAATCAAGTATCTTTGCTCCAGAAGAAGGCTCTGAGAATAAAAAAAATTGTAATTCTCACCAACATTGTGGACCTAGTTTTAAAGAATTTGGAATTTTAACTGTGGCGTCTTTGTATGTATTTGCATGCTTGAATTTTATTCATCTCCAAAAGACATATGAGAGACTTTTTTCTGACATAAATAACCATGATATAAGGTGTAGAAATAACACGTACCACCTAAATTTCGGTTACAGAAATCTCTTAACTCTCATCTTTATCTTGGAGTGAAATTGTATAATAAACTACCTTTAAATATAAGACAAGTTGTAAATGCAAATTCTTTTAAAATTAGTGTTAAAAACAGAATTAGGCAACTTAATTTTTACAATATACAAGAATATTTAAATATAGATGCATTTTAATGACTTGCTGATGAAACCTATTGCATTGTATGTGTGCCAAATGGTGAAATAAATTATTATTATCACCATTATCATTATGCTGATTTGTGCATGTGATGATTATTTCTAGTATCCCATCTGTAATAAAACAAGTCCATTGACTTGTAGGTGTACTAGCATTTCTAGCTGGATCCTAATTCCAGGCAGATGAGTAAACAAATTCTGTAATCTAGTTTTTCTCTTGTTTAATGACTCCTTCTTTAACAGTAAACTGAGGAGAAACATTTGTGGTGTCTACATCTTCATCAGTGTCATTTTAAAAGGAATGAGAATCATCTTCATGGGCATTTTGTTGTAGCTTCAAAACTGTGTCACTTTCAACATCAAGATCTTCATCGTTGTCTTTATTAGTAAAACAGTATATCTATTCAGATGCTTCAGCAATTATGGTGATGGTAATATATTGAAACTAATATACTATGGATATTTTTATCCACACTTACTCTATGGGATTGAAATTTGGGGTGCTGCTGCAAAAACACATTTGGATAAATTGCTTTATATCAAAATAAATATATCAGAAAAATGTTTAACTTACAAGCAAGGGAATCATGTAAAGAAACTTTTATTCATAATAAACTACTTACCATCTACTCTCTCTATGCACTCAGAGCAATACTGTATGTAATAGATTAACTCAAACCAATTAAAAACAACCACATGCGTAATCACTATGCAAGAGATAACATGGACTACTGTAGGCATAGTGTGAATAAAAGTGTATCTCTAAATGATCTACATACATATTTCTGGAATTAAACTCTATAACAAACTACCACCAGAAATTAAATCTGTAGCAGATGTTTCTAAACTGCAATTTGAAAGGAAGTTGAGGATGTATCTGATAAATAAATGTTTATACAATTTAAAGGAACTAGGAAACCAATTTGTAAATGTAAATATGTAAGTGTATAATCTTGATATGTCCAAAATCATAAGTGTGATATACTGGATTAAACAACAACAATAATAATATTGATAATAATAACAATAACAACAATAGCCACAACAATAATAATAAAACAATAACAACAATAATAAAAATATATTATTATCATCATTGTTGTTGTCATCATCATCATTCAACACTTTGGCAGGACTTTCTGTAAGTCATTTGGGTTACACACATTGAACACTTCTTGTTTCCTTGACATACATATGTGCAAAAACGTGTACAATAGAAAAGAAAGCCACAAATACAATGGGGTAGGTGAGTTGGTGCAATGCATTTCATAGATACCTTAGCTTGATAATGAAGGAAAAAGAAAGGGAAAAAAAATGAAAAACAGACAGCAGGCCAACAGTTAACCAGAAAGCACTGCCATGTGTTTCAGGAAGTTATAATGATTTATACAGTTTAAACAGCAATGACTGAATGTTAAAAAATGTGGGGAAGGTATCTTTTAGATATATTGTGCCCAACAGAGGGTTAAAGTGACTCAGATTCCCTTAACTAATTGAAAAGAAAAACACTAAGTTATTTAGTACTTGTTACATATAAAATTATTTTAGAACAAGTATGCATTTGTAGCAACAATATGTTGGAGCATCAATATTCCATTGTGTATTAGATTTTTTATCCATTCTGTAAATGGTTTTAAATATGATTTTCAATTTGTAAATATGTTAATAACTTACTTCCTTTTCTTTTTTATAAAGCAACTTTTGTTCATTTAGAGGGAATAAATTATTCTAAACTGTCATTGTCTACATCTATATGAGGCATGATTAAAAAATAACGGGACTTTTTTAATTTTTCTGGCCTTATACAACCAATTTTCAAATCTTTTTTGTATCTTGTAGGTACACATGCTCCTGATGTGTGCATTTTCAGTTGTTTTAAATACTTAGTTTACTGTTGACACTTAAAAGGGTTTTACTGTTTTAGAAGGCTCAGCAAATTTGCATTAAATTTTGCTTGAAAAATGGAGTAAAGTGTTTGAAATGTTGGCTGTGTCTTTTGGCAAATCTACTATAAGTAAGACAAGGAGTTTGGAGTGTTATTGAGATTTCGAAGAGGATCAAGAAGACTCTGAAGGTGACGATCCCCTGGACGTCCTAACACATCAATTACTGATGACAGACAATATGGAAAATGCAAAGAAATGATTCTGTCAAATGATTATACAGTCAATAAGGAATACTACCTAGAAGTTATGTGCCATTTGCAAGAAATAAGCCGAAGAAAACAACCAGAATTTTCGCAAAACCTGTCATGAATAGTGCTCCTACTCACACCTCAACGCTTGTACATGATTTTTTGGCAAAAACCAGAAACACTATGTTGCCTCAGCTACCTTTTTCACCGGACTTGGTCCCCTGTGTTTTCATTCTATTCCCAAGGCTGAAAAGAGCATGAAAGGATGTCGTGAGCCAAAAACAGAATCGCTGAAGTAGCTGAACACCATAAGGAAAAGTGAGTTTCTGAGTTGACTCCAAGATTGGAAAAAGTGCTGGCACAAGTATATTATATCTGAGGGAGTTTATTTTGAAGGCCACAAAGTTGATGTAGATGCATATATAAAGATTGTTTAAGAAACACAAAAATTCCCATTACATTTTTACCACACCTCATATATGTTTTAAACTTAATTATTGCAAAAATCAGTTTCATTGTTTGTATAAATTCCAATGTTTCTTCCTTTCTGTTACAGGTATTAATACATTCTCCATATATTACATTGCAGTCTCCATACATCTGGGGAAGTATTCTTTGGCTATTGTGTTCCTTTTCCTTTATGAATTTTGAATGTATGCAAATAACCAAACCTACACATATAATCACATTGTTTAAACTTGTATAATTGTGGTTAAATTAGGAGTATAGGTACTATATTCATAATCCATGTGCATATGTAAGTAGCATTAATGTCTCCTCCATCATATACACTGTATATTTTCTGCTACAAAGAGAAAGAAGATCCCATCTCAACCAACAATTTCAGATTGATACTTTTCCTAAAGAGACCTTTGAGGTCCTCTGAATCTAAAAGAGCAGTTTTAGAAAAATTCCATGCAAGCATCCCTGACCTGCATAAATCAAAAATCAAAGGATAAATTTAAATATTCAGTATTGTCAAGCTCTGTTCCCCTTTACTGAAGATGGCTAATAATTTTGATTAAAATGAGATCTTACCATAATGAATAAAATGCAAGTATATCTTGAATTGCATTTTAATTCTTTTTGAATATTGTATTAACTGGGAATAAAATATTGAGAAAACCGTGGAGCCCATTAAAATACAAAATTTGAGTAGAGGAAAGTCAGGTTGGGAGGCTGAGGCTAGCCTGAAGGAGTGTTATTAAGTTAATGTAATGCAAAACACGCTCTGCGTTTAGTTCATATTTGTTGAGTGGACTACCACCAAACTTTTCTTCTAAGAGAGGAGGCAAGCTACATTGCTCCACTTTGTCCCATGTTTACTTGATGGACTCTCTCTCCTTAACATGATAACTCAGTCTCAATAGAAATTCTCTAAGACATTTGGAGAAATGGGTAAGCAAGCTCAAAGGTTGCCACACATATTATTAATGCATTTTATTGTCTCTATGTACAGGAAATAAATACAAATTATTAGGATGTCTTTTTTTTTATATATATACAGCTATAAATTTCACTATTGGTGTTATCAAAAACATATTTTATATAAATACACGCTTAGATTAATGAAAGTATGTTTATTAGCCCTGAAATACAAATTATCAAGTTGTTATAACACAAATATAAACATACATCTCCAAATTAAAAAACACACTCTATGATGTGTTATACTCACAGGATTTTATCTCTCTATTTTCCAACAAACTATTCTTAGAAAAGTTGAATGGTAAAGACAAACTGACAAATGCAATACTATATCCAGGGTTTGAATGGGTCTAACTAATGAGCTACCATGGCAACATTGCTGACATGGCATTAATTTCCCAACTGACTCGCATGTTTCCTGGTTGCACTGCACTATTCTTACAGAAACTTATTCTTTTATCTACTTCATGCTAATCAAGATAAATCTTAGCAGAAATGGTCTTATTACTGAATAAAATACTCTTACTTCCCATTTCAGAAAGTTATAATATTAGAAAATTTAAACCAATCAGAAGGAATATCTAAGAAGTGATTAACTCCACATACAAAAATAAAATAAAAAAACAATAAGAAGTATTAGACATAAATTGTGTATTTTGGAGAAGTCCTACATTTTTTGTTTTGTAAATTTTTGTTTTCTCTTGCAGTTTACCAGTTGTGTAAAATTAATCAAAATGAATAAAACTCCCAAAAAATTCAACATATACATTTCGTTTTATCATATTTTAATTAAAGCTATAAGAACAATTTTAAAGAAAATCTAAATTTTTGAAAAAGTTTCATGTAATAAAAAATGTATTTAATACCAAACTTGGTATTTAAGTTCTGCATCTTTTAATGAAAATCAAGAAAAATCATCCACCTTCCTGCCCCACCTGGGCTGCTTTGATGAGAGGCAAATGGTGTAAATACTCAACCTGACACTACCTGCAATGATTTTCCTAAAAGGTGAAAGTTGTAGGAGTGCTCCCAATTTTGTATCAATGACAACCAAATTTACAATGAATTGACAAATCTTTAGACCGCAAATTTCCATTATGTAGTTGCAGTGTGGTTGGCAAGTTATCTCATGTGCACAGATGGACAGATGGCCTAAGTGACACTAATGGGTGTTTCTCAGTAGTGTTAGCACTTCAGATTCTATGCTTGTGGATATAACATAGCCTTTGCTCAGAAACCTCCCATCCTCCAATCTGCTGACCAAATACTTATCAAGAATCCGAGTTTTCTTTTGTTCTCAACTTTTCTAAGTAAATTGCTTTTGCAAACTTTTTCACACTGTTGGTTAAATACTTTAACCAACAGTGTGTTGGGTTTAAAATGACACTAATAATAATAATAATAATAATAATAATAATAATAATAATAATAATAATCTGGATAACTTAACCTGTTAAAATGAAGATGCACATATAATATTCCTTGTATCACAGAGTGGGGTATATTTCAATTACTTTCCCATTATAAATGCGCCTAATTAAAATAGCTTGATTATATTAGATGGTAAAAGCTGATAAAATATTGTTCTGGCTGGGTTTATTGTTTAAAATTATGGATATTTATGAATTACATTATAAGTCAGACTCCTTTGCCATGAAGTACCGGATTTTGATCCTCCTTGATATTATCCTTGGTAGATGTTTTGTTAGTTAACCATGGCCAAAATATAGGACATGTTCACTTCCGTCAATACGGAAGTGAGGAGGGTTTAAGTGTATGTAACTCACGCAACAGAAACATGAGACAGCTGAAAATAAAATAAAGAAAATATCTTATATGAACAGACAGACCTGCTGACCCATCTTAAGGCTATTTATCGTTAATGGCGACAAGGACGTTATGCTGATAATGACTACGAAATATCAGAATATTCATGAGTGAATGGAACCTGAACCAGACCATTAAATTGCTGCTTCAAATGAAAGAGAGATGCAAGAATATCTGACACGTTTGAATGGACCCCGAGAGAATTCGATAAAGATGCTCGTCGTAAAAATGGATTTCCTCGATGTAATAAAAGATTCCAAAGAAGGGTTTGAAAGCTGGTCCGAGGTCTTAAGAGATAATGAAAGGGATGTTCGTAGTTTGAATCCTAGTAGGACCCTTTTCCCCAGTCAAATTTCTTTTTCTTCCTCCCTCGCGGCCAGTTTTTCTCACTCATCATAAACGGCACATACCGAGGAGTTATTTCCGTCTACAATCTTAATTTCGTTCATGCATCAACAGCATCACCTGTGTTTTCGTATTTAAGGACGGTGTTAATACTTCGCAGACACTGTAAAGAATTTTTGGCAGTTGTTTTGCCGATGTACTATCTCTCGAGGTTCTAAGGAAAATCTATTTTTTTTAAATTTCAAAACAACAAATAACTGAAAAAAATAAATAAATTGTGCGCTTTTCATTTCGAAGTGCTAAAAACCCTTTGCATACAATACCTTGTTCACATGAGGAATTTTTTTTTTTCTTTTCCAAAAGTCGATAACTCCAGATGTATACGTTTCTTATAGTTTAAGAAGCTACATTTCCAATGGCTATAGTTGTTATTTATATTTCTACTTCTATTGCACTCAGAAGCGGTGGAAATATGGAAAGTTTGACAGAGCACAATATCTAAAATTAAAATGTTCTAACAAAATCCAATATCGCGTGAGTAAAATACTGTCAGGTTTTCTTGTATTGTCATACCAAATTGGGGCCAAAAAAAGAATGTTAATAATAAAGTAAGGCGGAGGAGGCGTCCCCAGCTGAGGAGGTTACAAAATGCGGAAGGAGAAGAAGTAAAGATTTTGCAAACACAGTATGCGAGATAAAGATCCCACAATTTTGAAGGGAATAGAAGTAACACCTGATATAGGATGCGAGCATGGTGATTAAGAAATGATACTTGAAGTATGAGAACAATAAGATGTGAATGGGAATATTGGCATAATAAAGTGATATAGTAATTATGTTAAAATACAATACTTATGATATAACACTATTAGCTTTTACTAATAGTGCAACTAAAGAATTTTCTTTTCCGAGATCAACATGACTTCAGTAGTCCACATGAGGCTGTAAGAGATTAGATGTAAAGCTGAAATTCCATTTATTGATGGTCCTTTTAAAATATCTGGTGTGTTCCTTACACATGACTTTCTCTTTCTGTTCTGCAAACTAAGTATTCTTGCAAAATATTATTATTTTATCTACATTATGCTAATCAAGATAAATAACAAAACTTTCTTACTACTTGCTTCCTTATAAGTACAAAGGAAATAAGGGAAATTACCATGCTAAAGCGACAGTCAAATCTTTTAAAAGTAGCTATGCGATTGACATTGAAATTCGGATCTTTTTCCATGGCCAGGAGTAAAAAAAAAGTAATATGAATCAGAGGAGAACTTGCCGTTTGAGAAATGTTTAACAATTTTAAAAGTGAAACCAATAATGGAGAATATATCGGAAATTGTTAGTTCTACATAAGCTGTATTATGACGTAAATTATGTTTTTTTAACGACATTTCATTGTAATAGAGCTACATGTATAGCAAGTTTTTGTCTATCTCATATGGTTTATGGTTATAAAATTTAGAATGAAGGGGATTGAGAGGCTATTCCCAGAAAAATGAAGATATAGACTTCACTTCATGAGCATAGCTTAAACATATGGCATTTTAATCAAAATCGTTAGCAATTTTTGAGAAAATCAAACTTTTCAATACAAATTCCAGTAAAGGGTGGTTTGTGGTGGAAGATTTTCTTAAAAACCTTGGTATTGTATCCTTGGAAAATGCTAGTTTTAAGGTTATTCAATAAAAGCATTAAAATATAAAGGTCCGCACGCATGATTGCGAGTATATGTGTGTCCGTATATGTGATAACTTAAAAACGAAAAATTCTTCCTAGGATGTAATACGGAAGTTTTTAAAAAAAATCCCCCACCCCAAACTACACCATAAATAGAAAATAAATTCCTAAAAATGGCTCTTAACGATGATTATTAAAATACTGTATACTAAATGCATTTGCATGAGAAATAATATAATATTTATATCTTGAATTTTCTAGGAATAGCCTCTGAAGACCCTTTCATTGTGGACTACTCTTTCACATAAATAATAAGCGGTAAGAGATAGACAAATATGTACTTACTACACGAAGAATATAGATAGTTAAACATAATGTCGTATACGTTTTATGGAGTTAATCGTATCCAAGATATTCCTTGTTGATGGTTTTAATTTTATAACACTACTTAAATCTTTTCTCAACCCGAAGTGTTTTACTACTGGCCATGCAAAGAGAACAAAATTTCGCATTTTGTATTACTTTGCGATCAGCTTTTTAAGTACTGATTATCGCTTTATTCCCGTATTTCCATTCTACTTACAAGAGGCAAGTAATAAGATCATTTCTAATAATGTTCATCTCCATTAGCAAGATGTAAATAAAATAATAATCTTTTATAATAACAGCTCATTTGTAGAACGGGTAGAGAGAGTCATATGAATGGAACACATCAGATGTTTTTGTTTCAGGAAGACACAAAAAGTGCATATCCGTGAAATCTTGATATTGCAATTTTGGGTGGAATGCAATATTTTTTTGTATTTACCCCCCTAGGACTTACAAGCCAATGCCTAGGTGTCAGAAGACTGTCGGGGAGCCAACGGCATGAAACCACAGAATGGAGAACCTGTTACGAGTAATCGGCCCGTAGTCAGGCATGAGCATGTAGAAGTGGATGATATGAAAAGTAAGCGAACTTGATGATTTAAAGGTGATGATGGAACGATTTTTGGAGAAAAAGAAAAAAATGTAATCTGTGAGTATATAAATATACTAAAAGTATTGTTAATCGAACCAATGTTTTTTTTTCTTAAAAGTTTGAATTTTGGGAAAAAATTCCTTTTTTGTTTTCTTTTACTTAATTCACCTCTCACCAACCTATGAGTGGGTTGGGAAACCGGAGGAAACCCGCCCATACGCCACTTCGTCCATCACAAATACCACATGCGGGCGCTTGAGATCGAACCCGGGTCGCCTAGATGGGAGGTGAGCGGTCTAACCACTCACCCACGACGCCGCCAGGTAAATAGGTAAGCAGTAAATAAAGTAAACGCAGCTTTGGCTAACAGTGAGAAGCATCCCTGTCAAAAGTTTCCTATGTTGCATTAAACAAATATAAAATGAGTATAACAGCTTGTTGCTAGGCGGCTTGATATGGACCCAACGAAAATGGAAAGCAAACCATGTTTAATTTCCTTGGAGTGAAGTTCATGATATATTGCAAAGACTCCGAATGTCAACAGGCCAATATAATGTGCGCTCCAAAACATGCGAATAAAGGATGCTGTTAGGAAAGGCGTGCCTGAAATTATATGCGGACTTCTCTTGGTTACCCATATTCAGTGATTGGCATTATTTGAACCACGCGTCCTGTGATTTCCTTATGAAGCGGCGCCCATAGCACCAACATAATGAATGGATTAGATCCCAAGAACTATTATGTACAGTAATGGTCGATCATGATCTTCAATCTAATAGTGTTCTTCAGCATTTTTGCTTTGTGCGAGTTAAAGACGAAATACGTTTTACTGTGTATTCTGTGATGTTTTCAAAATGAACTGTGGGATACAAATTTCCACTAACTGGAGTTTTGAATCCTCGAGTGCTGAATCTTATAGAAGTTTACAGTTAACTAAAGAAATAGTAATGAACAAAATAAATGACCAACAAATGTGTATGACTAAACTCGACCCGGACGTCCGTCACTTATCAGCACAGATGTTTTGAAAACGTGCAACTCTAGAGAAATTAATCCCAAAAATTTCTCGTTCTTTGCTTGGTAAAACTGCTTAATGGACTGGTGACAATAGACTACAACATGATATTTCTAAAGCGACAGACAGGGCAAATGCTTAAAAGAGTAGTTGTTCAATTTTGTGACATTGTTTTAATAACGTGTTTTTTCTGAAAACATTGAACGTTACCTCTTGGATGATATACCGGGTGGAAGGGAAATCATTACATTACTTTAAACCAGTGATAGATAGATCTCGGTATTTGGAACACATTTTGTATCTTACGTTTATGTTTCTGGCCGTTTACTACGGAAATAATGTATTTTTTTCGAAAACAAGAGACAGAAAATCTCGCAACGCTGCAGGTAGTATGGGTATCACTTGCAGTACATAACTAGGTCAGTACATAAACAAAAATGCCTGACTGCTGGTATCACACTGATGTAGCCCAATCAGAATGCCAGTTGCACTCGTTATCCCTCACCCTACGTCGCGTTTACAAGCGATCGACGTGTTTACATCTAGAAGCCTGTTCAGAAACCTGAGCAGTCTCAACGTGAGGTTGCCGAGTTACTTCGTCTGAAAAAGCTCCTCGGAATAGTTTGTGTGATCTTCCATAATTCTTACCGAAACTAATGTAAAAAAAAAAATTAAATGGAGCTTTAACTGCTGTGGTTCTCAGTGACCTTGGGTATATAATACGTTATGGTAACCACTGCACCGTGGAGGCCGACAAAACTAATGTAAGAAATACGTTACTATATGCATTTTACAAGTAACAAACCATTATCTTCGTAAAGTCTTGTGGAATTACGCATCCAATTTGGAACAAAAACATTTATTTTTTCGAAATCGGCTGATCAAAGACTTTTTTGTTTGAAATGCTTCTATGAAGCACATATCAGTAGGAGTATAGTAAGTTCCCTTCCACACACACACACACACACACACACACACACACACACACACACACACACACACACACACACACATAACACGATCTTTGAATGACCACGAGGATTAAAAAAAGGAAGTGATACCGAGTTAACACTTGATTAAAGAATCTGATGTGTTCCAATCACATGACTTTCTCTACATCTCTGCAACAAATTATTGTTAGAAAGCTTTAAAGGCTTCTTTATATTTCACGATAATCGAGAAAAAATGGCAGAAATAGTCTTATTACTTGCTTCCTTGTAAGTAGAAGCGAAATAAGGGAATACCAAAAGTGATAGTCAAAAGCTGGTTGCTATGTGACAAATTCCTTTGTTTGTATGGACTGGAATTGACAAATTCCTGTATGAGAAAAGTATAAGTTTTTTCCAGGAAAAAAAAATGTGTATAAAGTAAATTCTGTGTTTTAATGTGCTCTATATTTACTTTCTCTACACATACTATGTACATAGTGTATAGAGAAGGTATTGCATTCCACCCAAAATTCGATACCAAGATTTCACCGGAAATATATGTTTTAGGGTTCCCTGTATCAAAAAAAAAAAGCATTGTGTGTGTATGTGTGTGTTCGTGTGTCTGTAAACACGATAACTCAGAAACCAAAAGTCGGTAAAATACCAAACTTAATACATAAGTTTAGTATCTTCCAGGGATGCGACACGAAGGTTATGAGAAAAATCCCCCCACCCCAAATTACCCTTTACATGAACTTTTTTTCGAAAATTTTGATTTTCTAAAAAAATGGCTCTAACGATTTTGATTAAAATATTGTATATTAAAGATATTTACCTGACAAATAAAATGTATATTTTGAATTTTCTGGGAATAGCCTCTGAAGACTACTTTATTCTGGGTCAATTTTACGGAATTTTACATAACTGCTAAACCGTAAGAGATGGACAAATACTTACCAGACAAAAAAAATGTAGAGCACATTTAAACACACAATTTATGATGTATACATTTTTTTTCGTGGAGTTGATCGTTTTTGAGATATTCCTTGTTTTTGTTTTCAGGCTCGAAAAACTTAGCTTTTTTTCATACAGGAATTTGTCAACTCCTGTCCATACAATAAAGGAACCTCAGTCACATAGCAACCAGCTTTTTACTATCGCTTTAACCTATGGTATTCCCTTATTTCCCTTCTACTCACAGACACGCGGACCTTTTTCTGAAGATGCTTTTTTTACTTTCTCTATACGTACTATGTACATAGTGTATAGAGAAGGTATTGCACTCCACCCAAAATTCTATTCCGAGATTTCACCGGAAATACATGTTTTAGGGTCCCCTTTATCTAAAAAAAAAAGCATTTTCGGAAAAAGGTCCGTGTGTGTGTCCGTGTATCTGTGAACACGATAACTCAAAACGAAAAGTCGGTAAAATACCAAATTTGGTATTTAAGTTTAGTATCTTCTAGGGATGTGACACGAAGACTTTGAGAATAATCCCCGCATCCCAAACTACCCATTACATGTAACTTTTTTCGAAAATTTTGATTTTCTCAAAAATGGCTCTAACGATTTTGATTAAAATATCGTATATTAAAGCTATTTACCTGACAAAAAAAATGTATATTTTGAATTTTCTGGGAATAGCCTCTGAAGAGTATTTTATTCTGGATGAATTTTACGGAGTTCTGAATAACTGCTAAACCATAAGAGATAGACAAAAATTTACTGCACGAAAAATGTAAGCACGTTAAAACACACAATTTATGTTATATACTTTTTTTCGTGGAGTTCATCGGTTTTGACACATTCCTCGTTTTTGGTTTCTGCTTTGAAAAACTTTCACTTTTCTCATACAGGAATTTGCCAACTACTGTCCATACAAACAAAGAAACTTCAGTGACATAGCAACCAGCTTTTGACTATCGCTTTAATCTATGGTAGTCATTTATTTCGCTTCTACTTACAAGGAAGCAAGTAATAAGACTATTTCTGCTAATTTTTTTCTGATTAGCATGAAGTAAATAGAGGTATAAGATTTTTAAGAATAATTTGTTGCAGGCATGTAGAGAAAGTCATGTGAATGGAACACATCAGGTTTTTTTTGGATACAGGCGACCCTAAAACATATATTTCCGGTGAAATCTGGGTATCGAATTTTTGGGTGGAGTGCAATACCTTTTCTATGCACTATGTACATAGTGCGTGTAGGGAAAGAAAAAATATAATATATATTTGAAAAGTCAAATCAACAGCAAAAAATCTGATGTGTTACATTCACATGACTTTCTCTACATCTCTGTAACAAATTATTGTTAAAAAGCTTATGCTTCTATTTACTTCATGCTAATCGAGAAAAAAATTAGCACATATAGCCTTATTACTTGCTTCATTGTAAATAGAAACGAAATAAGTAAGTACCATAGGTTAAAGAGATAGTCAAAAGCTGATTGCTATGTGACTGAAGTTTCTTTGTTTGCATGGACAGCAGTTGACAAATTTATGTATGAGAAAAGTATAAGTTTCAAAGCTGAAACCAAAAACAAGGACTATCTAAAAAAAAAAACAAAAAAAAAACGATCAACTTCACGAAAAAAATGTATATTACATAAATTGTGTGTTTTAGCACTCACACACACACACACACACACGCACCTTTTTTCTGAAAATGCTTTTCTTAGATTCAAGGGGACCCAAAACATGTATTTTCGGTGAAATCTCGGTATCGAATTTTTGGGTGGAATGCAATACCTTCTTTATACACTATGTACATAGTACGTGTAGAGAAAGTAAAATCATGAAATACAACTTGAACAAAACGTAAAATACACATTAATGATGATCCTTTACATCTTATTTTTACTTTCTCTAGCCCCGTATGTACAATATACATAGGGATAGAGAAGTATTGTATTCCACCCAAAATTGATGTCGAGATTTCACCAGAAATACATGTTTTAGGACCACCTGAATCCAAAAAAGCATTTCCAGAAAAAAGTCCGTGTGTGTGTGTCCGTGTGTCTGTGAACACGATAACGCAAAAACGAAAAGTAGCTAAAATACCAAACTTGGTATTTAAGTTCAGTATCTTCCAGGGATGCGACACGAAGATTTTGAGAAAAATCCCCTCATCCCAACTACCCTTTAAATGAAACTGATAACAAGGAATATCTCGGAAACGTTTAGCTCAACAACAATAATGTAAATTACATAAATTGTGTCTTTAACGAAATCTACGTGTTTGTGAAGGAAGTTTTTGTCTATCTCTTACGACTTACCTGTTATGTAAAAGTCATTCAGGAAGAAGAGGACTTTAGAGACTATTCCCAGGAAATTTGAGATATACAATTTATTTGTTATGTAATTATCTTTAATATACGGCATTTTAATCAAAAACATTGAGCCGTTTTTGATAAAATCAAAATTTTCGAAAATTGTTCCATGTAAAGGGTAGATCCTCATGTCGCATCCTTGGGAGACACTAAACCTAAATACCAAGTTTGGTGTTTAACGGAAGTTTCGTTTTGGAGTAATTCTCTTCACAGACACACACATACAGACGCATAGACAGATACACACTAACCTTTTTCTAAAAATGCTTTTTAAGGTTCAGGAGATCCCAAAACATATATTTCCTGCGAATCTCGGTATCAAATTTTTGGGTGGAATACAATACCCTCTCAAACTACTATGTACGCTGTACATATGCACTAGAGAAAGTAAAAAACTTTGTTTGATGTGTTCGTTTCACATACTGTACCTACCAAAGCTGTCCTGGAATGTCGCTACATTACACCTGGTGTCTGTAATCCGTTTTACACTGACCATGGCTTTGTGCCATGGCTTCCTCCGACTATACAGAAATCTAGAAGGTCATACTTCTCATACAGCCCTACAAGAAAAGATCTAATGTAGATGATCGTAGAGGCCACGCGATTGGGGAAAAAATGAAATCACCTCGGTCTATCCATCTGTCTAAATGTTCAGTCCAGATATTCCAGAGTACCAAATGAAAAGTGGGGGGGGGTAATCCATAATATTGAAACTACATGTCTTGTCGGACGTGCGATGGCACATCCTCCACCAATACACCCAACTCGGAATCTTGGGTGGAAGAACGTAAGGCCCATTCAGATGACCATTCAAAATACCTTGCCACTCATTAATGTCAACTCTGTGATGGAATCCCTGGACATATGTGGCAGATAGTTTTCGTGACACAGACATGGCAAATTCAGGAATTGAGAACACAATCCCTGTAATTAATCACTGTGATTTGGCGGTCAGCAGTGGAGCGAATAAACCATGGAACGAGGGGTTCGTTGTTATAGCAAAATTGGCTGAAGGTAGTGAATGTACCCTTTGGAGGTTGTGTGGTTGTAGTTGTTGCTCATCCCAGAACAATCCGATGGCGCGTATGCGCAATATCAATTTCTCGCATGCTCGCTGAGGGTTTTCGTCAACATAATGCAAAACGGCCATTACAAAATGGGAGTGCGGTGTCTCTTTGGAGAACCACAGTTTCTTCTGATGACGATGAAGGTACCCCTTTGTCATGGAGGCGGACGTAGTGAACAACTAGCTTGATAAACCTTGAGCAGCTCTTCCACTACCTGGAGCTTCGCCACACAGAAGGACCATGTCAGTGCATTCTGTAGATGTGTATTCCACAGTATCGCTCGAAGACTAGACGGCACATGGATGGGGCTAGAACCAGGTTAGAGAAGCTATGATTTGACATCAGCTGATTGCCTGAGTAAACATCATGCTACTCCGAGATTAAACTACACGCGAATGGGGCTGGAAATTGAGTAGAAAACATCTTATGTGCTACACTCACATAATTTTCTCCAGCTGCTTACAAACTTCCTACAAAAGATTATTCTTCTTTCTACACAATGCTAATCGAAATAACCACTAGCAGAACGCTCTTGTTACTTAGTTCCTTGTAAGTAGAAGGGAACTAAGGGAATGCACTAGCTAAAGTGGTATCAAATGTTTTAAAAGCTATCGTTATGCGATTGTCATTGCAAATGGCTTCTTTGAACAAAAGAAAAATGACACTTCCTGTCTGAGAAAAGTTAAAGTACTTCACAATTGATACCAATGGTAAGGAATATATCAGAAACGGTTACCTCTACAACAAAAACGTAAAGGATATAAAATATGTGTTCTGACCTGATCTATATTTTCTGTGTAGTGAGTTTTTGTCTATCTCTTACGGTTTAGCAGTTAAGCAAAATTCGGCAAACTTCATCCAGAATAAAGATCTTCAGAGGCTATTCCCAGAAAATTCGAGATATACATTTTATTTCGGATATAAATAGCTTTAATATACGGGATTTTAATCAAAATCGTTAGAGCCATTTTAAGAAAATCAAAAATTTTGAAAAATGTTCCAAGTAAAGAGTAGTTTGTGGTGGGGGGATTTTTTTTTTTTTAAATCTTCGTGTCACATCCTTGGAAGATATTAAACCTAAATACCAAGTTTGGTATTTAACGGTCTTTTCGTTTTGGGGCTAAGCTGTCCACAAACACACACACACACACACACACACACACACACACGGATATATTTTTTAAAATCTGAAGCGTTCCGTTCACATAACTTTCTCTGCATCTCTGCAACGAAGCCTATGCTTCTATTTACTTCATGCTAATTGAGAAAAATTAGCAGAAATGGTCTTATTACTTGCTCCTTGTAAGAAGAAGCGAAATAAGGGAGTACCATAGGTTAAAGTGATAGTCAAAAGCTGGTGGCTTTGTGATTGAATTTCCTTTATTTATATGGGCAGGAGTTGACAAATTCCTGTGTGGGAAAATTAAGTTTTTTAAAGCCGAAATCAATAACATGGAATGTCTAAAAGAGGATCAACTCCACGAATATATATATACGAGGGCCGTTCAGAAAGTAGCCTCCGGTTGATTGCAAGAAATTCACCAAGTTAAATAAAAATATTTTAATATATACATCTTACAACTACATCTTTGCACTATTTTTCTACATAGTTTTCATAACGATTGAGGCACTTATCGTATCTGTTCACAAGCTTTGAAATTCCTTCTGCATAAAAATCACCCGCTTGTGCCTGGAGCCAGCCTGTGACCGCATCTTTGAGCTCTTCGTCGTCATCAAACCGCTGGGACCCGAGCCATTTCTTCATATGCATGAAGAGGTGATAATCGCTTGGCGCCAGATCTGGGCTGTAAGGTGGATGGTTGACAACGTCCCACTTGAAGGACTCAAGAAGGGCTGTTGTTCTGCGAGCAGAGTGAGGACGGGCGTTATCGTGCAAAAAAACGATACCGGAAGTCAGCGTTTGTTCTGTATAGCCCGTCGTAATTGTTTTAGTGTTTCACAGTACACGTCTTGATTAATGGTCGTCCCACGTTCCATGAATTCAACCAACAACACCCCTTTGGCATCCCAAAACACCGTTGCCATCAATTTTCGGGCAGAAAAATCTTGCCGGGCTTTTATTGGTTTGGTAGGCGAATTTGAATATGCCCACATCTTTGATTGTTCTTTTGCCTTAGGGTTCACGTACTTAATCCAGGTTTCGTCCCCGGTCACGATTCTGTTTAACAATGGTTCACCTTCGGCCTCATAACGTGACAGAAAGTCTAATGCAGAGGCCATTCTTTGAGTTTTGTGGTGGTCGGTAAGAATTTTGGGCACCCATCGTGCACAGAACTTACGGTAACCCAATCTTGCTGTCACTATCTCGTACAAGAGAGTTTTAGAAATCTGTGGAAAATCAGTAGACAACTCCGACATTGTGAAACGTCGGTTTTCACGAACTTTTGCATCAACTGTCTGAACGAGTTCGTCCGTGACCAATGATGGTCTACCACTCCTCTCTTCATCATGAACGTTTTCTCGTCCACTTTTAAATAAACGTACCCATTCACGGACCACTCCTTCACTCATAACTCTTGGTCCGTACATGGCACAAAGCTCACGATGAATAGCTGCTGCAGAATATCCTTTGGCTGTAAAAAACCTTATAACAGCACGCACTTCACATTTGGCGGGGGTTTCTATTGCAGTACACATTTCAAACGGCCACAAACACTAAACTAGCGCAGGTAGGACTTTCACTCGACCACCGCTTGATGCCGACTGACCTGCTGAGTGCGTGAATGCACAGATGGCGTCGCTACTCCCCCCACTACCCGCACTGTGACCGATCGGAGGTTACTTTCTGAACGGCCCTCGTATATATATATATATATATATATATATATATAACATAAATTGTGTGTTTTATCGTGATCTACATTTTTTGTGTAGTAAGTTTTTGTATATATCTTACGGTTTACCAGTTATGCAAAATTTACAAAAAAATAATCCAGAATAAACATGTCTTCAGAGGCTATTCCCAGAAAATTGAAGATGTACATTTTATTTGTTGCATAGATATCTTAAATATAAGAAATTTTAATCAAAATCGTTAGCCATCTTTTAGAAAATAAAACTTTTCGAATTTGAGAAAAGTTGGGTAGTTTAAAATTGAAATCAATAAGAAGAAATATCTCTAAAACGGCCAGCTCTACAAGAACAACTTATATGATGTAAAGGTATGTTTTTAATGAGATCTACATTTTTTGTGCCTTAAGCTTTTGTCTGTCTTACGGTTTAACCGTTATGCAAAATTTTGAAAAGCTCATCCAGAATAAAGAGGTATTTAGAGGTTATATCCAGAAAATTCAAAATATAAATTTTATTTGTAATGTTAATATCTGTAATATACGGCATTTTAATCAAAATTGTTAGAGCCATTTTTGAGAAAAACAACATTTTAAAAAACGTTTCCATGTAAAAGGTGTCGCATCATTGGAAGATACTAAACACAAACACTAATTTTGATACTCAACGGTCTTTTCGTTTTTTATTTATGCTGCCCACAGACACAACTCGGACCTTTTTCTAAAAATCTGATGCGTTCCATTCACATGATTTTCTCTACATCTCTGTATAACAAGTTTTTGTTAATATGGTTATTCGTCTATCTGCTTCATACTAAACGAGATCAACGGTCTTATTACCTAGTTTCTTATAAGTAGAAGGGAAATAAGTGAATACACTAGGCTAAGCCAACAGCCAAATGTTTTAAATTGTGCTATGGGACAGGGTCTCATATTAGTAGGTTCAATGTTTCTTGGGTTCAAGACAATGTTTCTATATTACGTATAGGTCATTTATATTCTTTAACAAATGGGTGATAGCCCAGGCAATAAACGGGAACTTGGGACAAACAACAGATAATTCTAGTTGTTAATGCCGTCCTAGCTGGGTATATGGGATACAAATTAGCAGAGGTTTATGTAAATGAATTGGATCGAAATAAGGGGTAAAAATGGACTTTCTGAAAATCGGTTCTGCTTTCCAATGCGAAATGCACATTCTTCTGTTCGTTCTGTCTGCTGGCGCATGGGCAGCCATGTTAGTCAATCGACCAATGGCAGAGTCAAATCTAAAACTGAACTAGAATCTTCAATGTCGCGTGCATTGTATATACATACGGCTAGAGAAAGTAAAATAGATCAATGACCATCTATAAACGTACAAAATGATTCTCCCTTTTCACGTTAGCTCTTGATTAACACAACATATAGTTTGCGTCTAAGTTTGAAGGTGTAACTTTTAGACTGCTTCGAATAATCTTTTGGGAAACGTTTTTATTCTGATTACTCTACAGCGATATGAACAGCTGGACAGTTAAGAGTGGTGCCATGAAATGGAAATAAGCGTTAAAATACACATCAGCTTTTTTGTAATTCAAGGTTTTTTTCTTTCTTTTTTTATGCGAGTGGATGTCAACATAACGTCAGCAACAACACTTCCAGAAACGCCATATATTTTCTAGGTGTAAATGCAAGACTGTGCCATTAGTTGCTTGTGCTGTACACACGTGTGTCTGAAGCGATAAGCATCTTTAGGATTCCCTGGAGCGGCGTGTAATTTCCAATACACTTTACAGTACAAATTTTCCAACTAATGGACGCCCACTTTTCAAGAGATGCACCACGTGCAGTCTGTTGTCAACATTTAATGATCCCTTCATCGCTTCCAAACGGTTGACTTTAGATTGTTGCTTTAACAAAACACCTTTTTTAAAAATAAATTTTAAAAACCTTTTATTTCCATTTGTGCCTTGGTGTTTGCACGTATAGTCACCACATGTTCTATGAATCAATGATTTTGAATCCTATTTTCTAACACTCCTGAGGGTGATTGAAATTGTGACCAAACTTAAATCAGTTTTTATAAACCCTATAGGTAAGTCATTCTTTTCAAAAGGAGTTTAAGACGTTTTTTGATTGCACTTAGATAATTATATATTGTGTGTAAATGTCCTGTAAGTCAGAGCATAATTATAATGGAAAATGAGATCTTCTGAATTGAATTTTGTTGATTTATGCAGAAACTTTGTCTAGGGGACAGTCCACTAGAGAAGACTAATATGATTCATATTACCAGAAAAGAAAAGGCATATCCATTAAAGAATTGCATTCTAATATCATCCTATGAATATAAGACCTTAAATAAAGAAGATAAATTGGTAAAAAATAATCATTAATAACATTTTATTGGAATAAAAGTATATTTCATTTGAAGCTAATCTGGTTACGTGCATAAATATAACTAGGATTTTATGTCCCTTAATAATACTCAAGCCTTTTTACTTAAAATCTAAATTCAATTAAAATAAACATAAAACAGAAATATATTATATAAATCAATCCAAAAGGAAAATATTAATATTAAATGTATCAAGCACTACTTACCACAGGTTGAGATAGAACAACACATCAATGCATTTTATTTAGAACTTTTTGTTTAGCCAATTACTTATGAGTAGAGATAGCATCTTGGAGACCGATAGCGGGAGACATGTGCATACCAGTTGCATACCTACCGAGTAGAAACCAACCTGCATTGGCGACTGCACGCGCCACGTGTAAATAAAATGTAGTAACGCGGCGAGGAACGTGACTCGACGCACCAGTATACTTTGCTATATATTACAATACTGTTTTACAGGTAATTGAATCCTTTGACGATAGTGCATGTAAAATCTCTTGCTTCAAATGGAATGCGTAAACGTTTACAATGCAGAACTTTGCAGATATATCTACGACAATAACACATATGAAATGCCTTAAACCCTGAAAGCTGTCGATGAACTTGTGAAAAAGAAAGTGAAGACAATGTTTGGAAAAACATGTCAGATTTTCAATAATGCGTGAAATACGAAATGTGCTACGAGGTGTTGCTACGGAAATAATAAATAATTGCTGATAGAGTATCTTACCCAATAGTCGATGATGTGTCCTATTTCCATTTTGCTCCAATCACATCTTTTGATGTGAAGTTTTTTCACAATATGAAGCCTATTTACGTGCCAATCGGAGACGATTCACATTTGAGACATTGCGAATGTCTGTTGTACATTGTAATATATGTATCTTGAGAAAAAATGAAATGGATAATGATGCTGACAACTTGTTGCACAACAGCAATTGAATGTATGTAAACATTAAAATTATTAGTTCGCATAAATCAGAGCTATTTATGTTTATCACCCGCCATCAGTTCCCAAGATGCTATCCCTACTTATAAGTAAATGTGGAAATGGACAAATAGAAACTGTTTTATTTTTTTGATATTACATTTGTCACGTCTTTTTTCTAGTTTTGCTGTTTATAAGTGTAGAAGGGGATGATGTAAAATTCCTTAATTGCGTAACGCTTATGTAAAGTGAGAGGGAAAAGCACCTACATTTCATGTAAAAGTATGACTTTTATGAGAGTACACTATAATATTGATATGTTTTTACTTATTTAAAATAGCACAAATTGGCACCACGGTAATATGTGGACTCGCATTCGGGTTCGATCCCCGGCAACCATCCCCTCTGTCCCATGGGTTTTTGGAGGTTTCCCCAGGGTCGCCGGCAAATGCTGGAATGGTTACTCATCTAATACAAGTTCCTTCCTCATTTACCCTTCATTCCGTTTCTCTCTGATCTTTAAGGTGTTCTTCCAGGTTCGTGGTAATGTGTGGCACTGTGGGCAGATGGTGCCAATGCATGCTCGATGGAACGATTGCTCCCCATGGATATAAGGTGGCTGTCAGGTCGGCGTATCGCTGGCACGCCCTCTCTGGCTGCTTGGTAGGGGGGCAGGTAATCGGACTTGAAAACGTTATGACCTTTCCGGCGTCTCTGTTGGCCTTTCTGCTTGCGGCCTGTGACCTCTTATGATTCCTTCACCTCATCCCATCCTCCTGGGCGTGTCAGTCACAAAATATTTGAATAGGTCGTAATGCTCCAGGTGTCCCACTCCGTGGTTTACCCATTCCCATTCACTCTTACAATTATTAAGACATTCATAACCAAAGGTATGTCATACACAATATTTTTGTTATTTGTTTCAGGTTGAAATTATGGGTTTTGCATATTGGGCAAAAAACACCACAAATAATTCTAATAACGCTGTGGCTTTACTAATGCCCTAAAAACTTATGTAAGCCCTTGAATTTCGAAAATATCAGCAGGCACTTTATAAAAGAAAGGAAAACTCTGATCTGTTACATTCACATTACTTTCTCTAGAAGTGCTTATGTCAACAAACTGTTCTTATAAAAGAGTATTATTCTGTGCACAATATGCTAATCAAGATAACCAGTAGCAGAGATTTTCTTATTACCTGTTTCCTTGTAAATAGAAGGGAAATTAGGTAATACACTAGGCTAAAGCGAAAGCCAAATCTCTTAAAAGCTGCTGCTATGTGGAAATTCGGTTCTCTTTCCATGACCAGGAGTAAAACAAAATGTATATAAAGCGGATGAGGACTTCGTGTAAGAAAAAGGTTAACTATTTTAAAATTGAAACCAATAACAGGGAACATCTTTGAAATCGGCAACACTAAAAAAATATTTTTGGGTAGAAACTTTTTTTATCTCTTACAATTTAACAATTATGTAAAAATCATTCAGAATGCAGAGAATGCCAGAGGCTGTTCCCAAAATATTCAAGATATACTTTTTATTTAACTGTTATTAGATATCTTTAATATATGATATTTTAATCAAAACCATTAGAGCCATTTTTGAGAAACTAAAATAATAGATTTTTGTCCATGTAAGGGGATTGAGGAAATGTTCTTGAAAATCTTCATGTCACATCTTTGGAAGATATTGAACTTGAATATTAAATTTGGTATCTATTCGACTTTTGGTTTTTGAGTTATCATATTCGCATAGACATACACACACGGGCAGACCTTTTTCTAAACATTCTCTTTGAATTCATTGACCCTAAAATGTGATATGAATGAAGTATCGGTATGATATTTTTGGGTGGAATACAATACCTTCATACCTACGTACTATATACTGAGTAGAGAAAGTAATAAAATCTTCTGAGTTATATTAAGCGTCAATTTTTTCAGCCGTCCTGTGAAATTTAGTTTTTGATTTGCGAGGATTCTAAAAACAAAACAAAAAAAAAAACCAACCACAACTGAATCATTTGCTTTTATTAATTTTATCATCATGAACAACAATAACGATTACCATCTTCAAAGACTCAAAACTCTTCTTTTAATTTTCTGTGGCCGGCCTATAAATTATAATTTTTTAATTTTTGTTTTGTCTCTTCATTCTTTATTTGATCAGCTCTAGTAATCCTGAAACATTTTGAGTAATAATTGTCCTTTGATTACATTATTATTATTGTTATTATTATATATTATTATCCATATGGAGTAAATTAATACATATTTACGGAATCAGCTACCACAATCTTAAATATTCTGGTATACCAATATTCTTACCAATATCAACTGCAAATGGAGATGAAATACTTCTGCAGAAGTTTTAATTTTGCCACTAAGAACTTTGCTCTTTCATATTATTCTCTGAAGAGTAAGTGTTCTAACATTTTACATCCACCAAAAACTGGGCTACTTGGTCCTCGGGTGTTGTTTGATTTTCCGAATATAATTTTCAGCATATGGGAATCCCATATGTGCATGTATCGTTTTGTAACATTTCATAACTTGAGTGTGACCTAGAAATAACCTGGCAGGGATTTCACAATAATCTTAACATCTTGAACACCAGCTATCGCTTTCATTCAAGGAAATATTAGCTGCTTGATCAAAGCACTTGCGGCCAGGATTATCTCGCAGAATATTTGCTTTAGCGAGAGAGAGAGAGAGAGAGAGAGAGAGAGAGAAAGAGAGAGAGAGAGAGAGAGAGAGAATGACTACAGACTGAGAAGAGAAATCGCTGTTAATTAAAAAATACATACTCTTGATCATAAAACCCTTAATGAACTGCGTAGGACATGAAAGTCTTTGGATCCGAAAAAAGGTTCTTGTAACCAAAATGCTATCTAAAAACGTAGCGTTATATTACCTTTTAAAATACTTGATAGGCCTGAATGTAGTGTGTTCCCAAATCGCTTTATATCTCTAAAATTGTGTCATGGTGGAAAATATCAAAATTGCCTCCAAACAAACGTTTTCCTGCTCTCTTCTATTCAATTGGTTTTGAGCAATTGTAATCCTTAAATAATGAAGAGGACATCATATCTTTATTTAGAAAATACATTTTTAAAAAACAAGCCCGTTCGTGCAAAACGTCTCCAGAATGCCTGCTTCCGAGCATTTTTCACTTTCTGGTCTGCTAGGGCAGGACTATTGTCGCCATTCCTAAAGTGAGTAGAGAAAAGAACCTTAAATTGTTAGTTAGGAAAAGTATTGATATAGCAGCCTCATTCGTACCTAAAATTCTTAAAATTAACTCTCTGAAAATGTTCCTATCCCTTAGATGTGGGTTTTCTGTTGTCATCTCTGCAGTGTTTTTACTCTTATCCTAAAATGTATGACTTCTGAATTATTTGGTCGAAACGGTGCAACAATGTAGAAGCCTAAGGAGCACACATGCATATGGACCTTTATAAAGTAGATAAACAACATTTAAAATAACATTCTATTTTATAAGCCATGAAACCCCGTGCAATGTTGAATATTTTAGCTAGTACGTATACCTATAAATCTTACTCAATGGACGATTATGGCAATATAGGCTATATTATAGCATATATCATAGAAAGACAAGAAATATCCGGCATATTTTGACTGCACAACAATCGGAATAACAACAGCTAGCACAGGGTCACCAAGAAACAACTTCTATCCTTTTTTATGAGTTAGGTCATCAATGGTCTGTGCATGTAATGGCTTTGATGACCTCGGCAGGCGGAAGAACACAGCTAGGATGGTACTCTCGCAGGCTGGTTGTTATGAACCATAAACTTGGCGTATGGCACAAGTATTGTGTTGTCCTCATGTCGCTAGGGGTCACAGTATACAGTCATAAACAACGACGAAACTCAAACATTGCTGAAGTTTTACTGAAACAAGGATAGCATCCTGTACTCAATTGTTATTCAATATACCGCATGGGCATATTCTAAAAATGTTATTGCTGATGCAGGTTGAGAGTGAGATTGTCCCTTGAGTAGTGATAATTTCATAAAAAAATTAACATTGATGATGATAATAATAATAATAATAATAATAGTAATAATAATAATGTATATTTTATACCTTTATCTGTTGCAATTACAGGGGTCTCTCTAACGATATCAATTATTTTTATATTTGCTATTCAAACAACGTTTTATTACTTTCTCTACTGAGTGCTGCGTATCTAACTGAGCCAGAGCCTTTGGCGGTTTCATCTGTAACCGGCATACGGGAGGTCCGGGTTTGCTCCCCGAGGACAGCGCTGGGCCTGGGTTTTTGCGTGGTTTTCCTGGAGCCGTTTAAGCGAATGCTGTGGTGCTTTATATCTACCACGGTTCCATTACTTCATTTCATTTTCCTTCATCTTTCAGGTGGGCGGCACATGTGTTTCGGGGCTTTGCAGACAGATACCAGGATTCTTGCTCCGAACAAAATTCTCTTCCCCCTGGTTGCGCCAGTAGAGGCTAGGTGTCGTTGTAGAGGCATACTTCCGGCATGTGTGTAGCCTACGTGCGCGTCGGGGCTGCCATCTAGTAACACTGTTAGGGACTTCCGTGCGTTCCGCTCCTGTATGCTGGCCTGTGGTTTCCCCTCCAATCACCCGGGGAGTGGTAGGTTGCAATAGATCAATAATGGTCGAAGTTGCCGAGGTGTCCCCCACCGCTAGCATACCCACACCCATACTATGTATCTACGTACGTAATATTCCACCCAAAATGCGATACCAGATTTTACCGGAAATACACCTAAACCAAAAAATATGTATATAGAAAAGGCTATTTATGTGCGTATGTTTGTATGAGTGTGCAAAATCCCCCCACCCCCAAATACTCTTTACATGGAATATTTTTCGAAAAATTTTATTTTCTCAAAACTGACTAAGGATTTTGATTTCGATACCGAATGTTTAAGCTTTAGTGACAAACGAAATATGTATCTTGAATTTTCTGAGAATAGCACCTTCGTTCTGAATGACTTTTGTATAACTTATAAACGGTAAGAGATAGACAAAAACTTAACACAAAAAATGTAGATCTCGTTAAAACATACTCTTTAAGTCATAGCATACCTTTTTTCTAGAGTTAACCGTTTTCGAGATTTTGTTGTTATTGGTTTCATTTTTCATTTTTAAACTAATTAAATTTTAATCTAAAGGTAAGTCATATTTCGTTTCATATCTCTTAGATATGTTTTACTCCTGGTCATGCAAAAGTAACCGGATTTCAATTGTAATCACTAGCAACTAGCTTTTAAGATTTGACTATCGTTTTAGCCTAGTGTATTCCTTTGTTTCCCTTCTGCTTACAAGGAAAACAAGTAATAATACAATTTCTGGTAATGCTTATCTCGATTAGAATGATGCAGATAAAAAAGTATTCTTTTATTAGAATAGTTTGTGAAACAAGTAGAGGGAGTCATGTAAAGGGAAAACATCAGACTTTTTTCCATGTTCTTCTGGTTAATCATGATATATTCTGCAACTGGTTTAATGTTTTGTTATTGATGGGTAGACATACTGGAGTGATAGGATACTGTAAATAGCAAGTCCAGCAATATTGCTACTTCATATACACCAAAATCAAAAGAATGGACACTCTCTTGCATAAAATGTGGTCCATAACGGAACGGGGTTGTTTACTAACCAAATTCGCCCCCATTTTCTACAAACGTGACCAACTCTTTTTCCCCGAGCGTAAGTCTAGCCACTGAATTAACTGCCTTAAGATATGGCCGAACTGCTGATGAGTAACATGATCTAAAACTTAAACCTGTGTTTTTATGCACTACAGTTTTTTTGTTTTTGTAATACCAGTTTGGTATGCCAGTCCGATAACGGCAATACATTTAAATGTCGTCTTAATTTCGCTGACGAAAGCTCTCATACAAATGTCGCAGCCGCTGTCCAGTTTACGAAACATGCAAATAATGTTTCATCCGTTCTTCTACAAGTCCGAATTATATTGTAATTGGTTTAAACTTTCCTTGTGTACCAATCGTAGTAAAACTCTATCATAGAGACGGTATATGACCCACCCCTACACTCAACGATTATTGCACTGGTTATTTTTTGTGTCTCTGCTTGTTTTTCAGGCTAATAATATAGAGAATTGATACCGGATAGGAGGAGTAAAACTTGATGAAAAATGCTATTACAAAAAATATGGAAAAAAACGGCCAGTGAAATAAACGGCCAAAAGAAATATTGCGAAATAACGCTAAGATGATTGTTTCTTCCACAATGTGTGTATGTGTAGGACAGAAGTGGAAAGGTAGAGTGAGACTGAAAATTTCAATGCCATAGTCGGTTTTTAAACACCAATTTACTTATTTCTAACCACTGATCTATTATGGTAACGGTATTAAATGCTACGAGGTCAGTTGGAGAATTTAATGCCGTGTTGGTATGTTGCCATGCCAGATCTGTGGTTAGAGCAACTGGACAGAGACCAGGTAAGGGGATCGTTTGATAGCTGAGATTGGCTGGTCTGGATTTAGGCAAAATTTACAATGTGAAAAAACCGTACAGGTATCACACACTACATATCAGGTAGCAAGTAACGTAGAAGAAAATTCCAAGAAATCATTACCTGCTTTTCAACCCGTTTTCACCCGTATATGAAGTCTCATATCATTATTGTTTTGAATACAAAAGTGATGGGTTAGGTAAATTCAGACTGAAGAATTCAGTGCCATAGCCGGGATTTGATCCACGGGTTTCTAGTGGATTGCTCTAACCACTGAGCTAACATAGCAACATACCAGCCCGAAATTAAATTCCTCAACTGATTCGCATATTTCCCGATAAATCACAAGGTGATCTCAAATTATTTTGAGACGACGTACTCCAATAGCAATGTAAATAACGTAAGTACTTTAAGTCTCAGGCTTCACAGTTTAACCAAATATTAGGTCAATTAGTTCAATTGTCTACACACTGCTTGTGTGGAAAACACTTAATTCAGAAGTGAATAATGAAACTATTTTCCGGCTTGTAGGCTATGTTCCATTGGATCTTGAAGTTCCCGACGTTTCGCCAAGGACTGCGCTTGGCATCTTCATAGGTGATCCGGTGTCAGGTGAGAGCTCGAATGAATTTTTGTACAGAGAGTAACAGGCTCCGCCCACCGGCCATTTATAAAAAGCGCACTCTCCGTCGCAAAATTTCACCGGAGCTTCCCATCCATCCATCCATCCATCCACCCATCCATCCATCCATCCATCCATCCATCCATCCATCCATCCATCCATCCATCCATCCATCCATCCATCCATCCATCCATCCATCCATCCATCCATCCATCCATCCATCCATCCATCCATCCATCCATCCATCCATCCATCCATCCATCCATCCATCCATCCATCCATCCATCCATCCATCCATCCATCCATCCATCCATCCATCCATCCATCCATCCATCCATCCATCCATCCATCCATCCATCCATCCATCCATCCATCCATCCATCCATCCATCCATCCATCCATCCATCCATCCATCCATCCATCCATCCATCCATCCATCCATCCATCCATCCATCCATCCATCCATCCATCCATCCATCCATCCATCCATCCATCCATCCATCCATCCATCCATCCATCCATCCATCCATCCATCCATCCATCCATCCATCCATCCATCCATCCATCCATCCATCCATCCATCCATCCATCCATCCATCCATCCATCCATCCATCCATCCATCCATCCATCCATCCATCCATCCATCCATCCATCCATCCATCCATCCATCCATCCATCCATCCATCCATCCATCCATCCATCCATCCATCCATCCATCCATCCATCCATCCATCCATCCATCCATCCATCCATCCATCCATCCATCCATCCATCCATCCATCCATCCATCCATCCATCCATCCATCCATCCATCCATCCATCCATCCATCCATCCATCCATCCATCCATCCAATGACCAAATTTTCACCTTCCGCTTTTTTCGCGGCACGCACTATTACAATCCACCACTGTGTATACCTGTTGAAATTACTATTATTAGACAGACGAAGTAAAGGACCACTTTTAACAGTCGATGACATTAATTAAAAGTAGATAATTATGCCAATGGCCGAATGATTAGACAACTTGTCTCTCACCTTGAGGCAAGGGGAACACATGGAATTTTGGTCGGCGAAGCGACATCTCCGCAATTCGCTCCACCACTTGCACCATCATCACCCAGTCATTCATTTCACCGTCATTTCATAGGATCACTTGCTCACTTTCATATCAGGCATCGGGCTGATTACCCATTCTTCTGATCCAGAGCTTTTGCTCAACAGGTGTCTGACGTCAGGTGCTAGTTTTTAAATCTTGGGATGCAGGTCCCACATATGAAGAGGATAGGCAGAGAAAGGAGGAAGGAAATAAATATAGAATTATATTATGCTAATGCGTGATATAAAATAGCATAGGATTACCAAATTTATTTCTTGGCAGGAGTGAAGATTAATATCCAGCAAGTTTGTGGTGAAGAAGTATTTGAATGAAGTAATTATGGAATATGAAGAGGCTGTCAACATTTTATAAGCATCGAAGAGAATTATTGCCATAAAAGTGAAGGAAATAGTACGAAATAGTTTATTACGGGTAGGCTGTTCCTATACTCGGCTGAGGCCACGCCGTGGCCGAGTGGTTAGACCACTCGACTCTCACTTAGACGGCCGGGGTTCGATCCCAAGCGACCGCATGTGAAATTTGTGGTGGACAAAACGGCGCTGGGGCGGGGTTTCTCCGGGTACTCCGGTTACCTCCGCCATCGCATTCCACCGGTGCTCCATCATCATTCATGTAACTAGTAGTTAAAGCGGGCGTTAAACACTACCAAAAAAAATATACTCGGCTGAGTAAGAATACTCACGCGTAGGAGCTAAAGTCCAGGGATCCCTGCTGGAGAGGGATGTGATAGCCAATACCTAACTGGGCCAAAGCTTTGGCTTCCTGCCACTTTATTTCAACTATGATTCAAACGCTTGATTCAGCATGACGATAGCCAATTATTCTTTCACGCCATTGGTTTAGTAAAGAAATGGTTACAGCTATTCTGAACAATTCCTGAAATACTTAGAGAAAGTAGGATATCATTTTCACGGAGCATATTCTATCTTCGTTATAGATTTTCCTTGATTTTATAATGGGTGTTACTTGGTGACTAACCCTTGGAGAATTCATTACAATGTGAAGTTTTATTGGGTTTAATTTTTACACTTTGTCATATATGTTTGAATAGATAATATATAATAATATATGTTTACTTGATATTGGATTTCCCAGAGCTCCAAATCATTAAAACCTTCCCCTGGCGCTACCCTTTATCATTCTGAACTGGGTGCATTGCATAAAGTTTTTTCTATCCACTATTGAAATAGAGGTTGAAAATTAGGTTAAAGGTCAAATATGTTCAATTAAAACTGAAACCTTAGTTGAAATCAAGTGTTATTCATGAACGTTGCTTAATTGTCATGGTTCCTAGCGTCTCATTCAATATCGAACATGAAATACCGGACATTTTCCTCAGATGTCTCTTTATCAGATTTGAGGTTCATTTAAGTACCACCAATCCGGTTCAGCTTTGCTTCCCTTTTCCGAAAAAGCAATGTTAAGGGTTTTTACACCCGTAAAAATCCATTGCCCTCCACCGAGTTTGAATCCGCGACCTCGGGAACTAGAGACTAGCAGGTACTCCTAGATCGCGGAGGACGACTGATACTCTAGATGGACGTAAGTCAACAGAAACTCATTAAATGCTTCCAGAAGAGCATGGTAGACCTTAGTACCATTTTCCAGTGGTGTAATCGTTTCTGTGAAGGTCGTACGGCTGCATAAGACAATCAACGCCCCGGAAGACCGAGATAATTTACGGACTTCTCTGCAGTGTAGAGGTCATTGTTATAAATCCTTTGGAAGAAGTCAGACAGGTGACTTCTGAGAAGACAGGCTATAAACCTGATGTATACAAACCACCTTACTCTTGGGTGCAAATAATGTGACGTATATAGCAACGGGACGGTTTAGTTTGGTAAGAAAATGTGTGCTTCGCTCCCTTAGAGAAGTAACTTTCTACATTTCTCTATAATAATTGTATGTGTTTGATTGGTTAGTTTTCTGTGTCATTTTAAATGATGGGTGTGCACGGTAACATTTAAAATCTGTCTATGACTTTGATAGCTGAATTCCGTAACATTAATGATATTAGGAATATGGACATAGACAATTTACTTAGCGAAGATTTTTGACTAAAAGGTCGTGTCATGAAATAATTACCACCACCACCACCACCACCACCACCACCACCACCACCACCACCACCACCACCACCACCACCACCAATAATAATAATAATTTACATATTATAAATAATGCATAAAACTATTATTTTAGAGATATCTTCATGTTCAAGAACCAAAGTAGTTGCTGAAATGGACAAATAATCCAAATAATATCTCCTTCTTGGCCAGTTTCTCTATACAGTTTTTGCATACCCTTGCCACTTCATTAGTACTGGTAACCGTTACATGTAACCGTCAACGGTCTGCAACTGCGACAGTTATAAGCTATATTAAGTTACCCGAAAATAACTTTTTCGCAGCGGTAGCAAACGCTATTTTAAAATTTGATGTGTTCCATTCACATGACTTCCCCTACCTGTTCTGCAAACAAACTTATTCTTACATATACATACATCATACTTCTTTCTTATACATCACGCTAAGCACCATAAGCATTGGCAGAAATTGTGTTTTTATTTGCTTCCTTGTTAAGTAGAAGGAAATAAGGGAATAAACTAGCTTAGGGCGATAATTAAATCCTTTAAAACTGCTAGCTAGAGATTGAATTCCTATTACCAGGAGTAAAACAAAACAAAGAAGAGCGACGAATTCCCATTTGAGAGAAATAAAGTATTTTAAAATTGAAGCTAGTAAAAGGGAATATCTCAGAAATGGTTAACTCTATAAACATATATATGGCATAACATTTGTATTATAAGGAAATCTAAGCTTTTGTCTATCTCTTACGGTATCAATTATCTACGAGTTATCCAGAATGAAGAGTTCTTCAGAGGATATTCCCACAAAATTCAAGATGAATACATTTTATTTTTTATTTAAATATATTTAATATCAGGCATTTTAATCATAATCGTTAGCCGTGTTTTAGAAACTCAGAATTTTCGAAAATTTTTCCATGTAAAGGGTAATTTGGGCTGTGGAGATTTGCTTGAAGACCTTCATGTCCTTGAAAGATGCTGAACTTCATTATTAAGATTGGTTTTTAATCGACTTTTCGTTTTTGAATTATGTCATACATAAACAAACGCCCGCGCGCACGCACGCGCGCGCACACACACTGCCGTTTTATAAAAAAGCTTATTACTTTCTCTAGCCCGCATGTACTGTGTTCATAGTGGATAGAGAAGGTATTGTATTCCACCCAAAATCGATGTCGAGATTACACTGGAAATATTTGTTTTGGGGTCCTCTCAGTCCGAAAAAATCGTTTTTAGAAAAAGGTCCCTGCACGTGTATATGTGTGTGTGTGTGTGTGGGGGGGGGCAGCATAGATCAAAAACGAAAAGACCGTTAAATACTAAACTTGGTATTTAGGTTTAGCGTCTTCCAAGGATGCGACACGAAGGTTTTCAAGAAAATCCCCCGCCGAAAACTACCCTTTACTTGGAAAATTTTTTGAAAATGTTGATTTTCTTAAAAATGGCTCCAACGATTTTGATTCAAATCCCGTATGTTAAAGCTATTTACATCCCAAATATAATTTATATCTTGAATTTTCTCGGATCTTTATTCTGGATGAATTTTGCCGAATTTTACTTAACTGCTAAACTCCTAAACAGTAAGAGATGTACCAATTACAAAATTTATTTTTTTACGTTTTTGTTTGCAGGCAATAATTTCCGAGATATTCCTTATTATTGGTTTCAATTGTGAAGTACTTATAGGAAGTGTCCGTTTTTCTTTTGTTCTACTCCTGACCATCAATGAAGCGATTTGCAATGACAATCGCATTACGATAGGTTTTAAAACATTGACTATCACTTTAGTCTAGTAATAAGGAACTAAGTAATAAGAACATTCTGCTAATGTTGATCTCAATTAGCATTGTGTAGAAAGAAGAATAACCTTTTGTAAGTAGTTTGCACAACAGCTAGAGAAAGTCATGTAAGTGCAACACATCAGATTTTTTATACGCCTATTTCTGTTGAAATCTCGGTGTCAAATTATTGTGCTGAATCAATAGTTTCTCTACCTATGTACGATGTACTAAGCAGATAAAGTAGAAGTTATTAGCGGTATTTTGGCGAATGGTTTTGCAAGGGTTATATAATAGTGAAAAGATTGGACAATACTGTACCTGGCGACTATAAAGGAAAATGTGACATTGTGTTTGCTCTCTTAATCGCCCTCTGCAAAAAGCTGTACATGCCTTTTATATAGCGCTATCGTTTATTAATGAAACGATAACGATCATGCAATCCTGTTCCACATTAAGTGTCGTGATCTTGACATTTGGGGTCAGCGTAACGGCGTTTTATGTCGATAGAAAGAGAACCGCGACGAAAGGACCAAATGCCAAGGCAAGCACCATGCCAAGCTGTCTTCTCTGCTGGTGGTTCTTCTATTCACCAACGTGTTTGGGGTTCCCTCCCACGCTTTCCGGTCTTCAACAGGTGGACGAGTTCCTTCCACTCTGCTAGGTGTCAATCTGGACGGATTTCATCTATTTAACCTCTCTACTACTTACCTATATTACGTCGAGGAAGAACTACATTTCCCCCAAAAATTCGAAACCAAGAAATGCGTTTTGACAGTCCTCAAATTCAAAATAAAGCATTTTTAGTTTCTCTGCTTTATAATAGGGAAAATATTGCATTCCACTCAAAAATCGATTTAGCAATTTACGGTAAATGTATGTTTTGAGATACTCTGTATCAAAAGAGAAGTATTTTTAGAAAAAGATCCGATTGTGTGCCTATGAACAGCATAACTCAAAGCGAAAACTTGATATTTAAGTTCAGGATCTTTCTAAGATGGGACACAAAGGTCTTCAACAAAATACTCCAAACCAAACTATATTTTACATGGAACATTTTGATTTTCTCCAAATGGCTCTACGATTTTAACTAACATACCGTATCTTTAAGATCTTTTCAATAACAATTGAAATGCATATCTTAAATGTTTTGGGAATAGCGTTTGAAGTTTTCTTGCACAACTGGAAAGCTGTAAGAACTGAGCAAAAGCTTACTACAAAAAAATGTAGTTCTGATCAAAATAACCGTTTATGTCAGATATACGTATTTTGTTTTTGTGTAATTAATCATTTCCGAGATGTTCTTGTTATTTGTTTCAGTTTTTCCATACTTATACTTTTCTCAAATGGGAAGTTGTATTAGCTTTCCTCTATGATAGTCTCAATCAAGCAAAGAGAACGAAATTTCAATGCCATCACTTTGAGCACCAGCTTTTACTAAGACATTCCCTTATTTTATAAATAAGACTATTTCTGATCATCATGGAAGAATACGCTTTTTTTTTTTTTAATAATTTTTCGAGAATAAGAAGAGAATATCAAGTGAATGGAACACATCCAGAGCCTTAAAAAAAACCGTCCGATGATTCTACATGTGAACAGCAGGTCTTTTAAATCCGACACAACATTTTCAAGAAAATTCTTCTTTCCAAACTAACCTTTTCGATTAAAATGTATGTTAGTTTTTATTTTCTCAAAAATGACGCTAATGATTTTTATTAAAGTATCATATGTTTACGATATTTACATCACAGAGAATATGTATGTATGTATGTATGTATGTATGTATGTATGTATGTATGTATGTATGTATGTATGTATGTATGTGTGTGTATGTATGTATGTATGTATGTATGTATGTATGTATGTATGTATGTATGTATGTATGTATGTGTGTGTGTGTGTGTCTATGTATGTATGTATGTATGTATGTATGTATGTATGTATGTATGTATGTATGTATGTATGTATGTATGTATGTATGTATGTATGTCTAAAATTTTCTATAAAAAGCCTGTTAAATCCTCATCATTCTCAAAAGCATTTGTATAATTGGTAAATAGTAAGACAAAATCTTATTAGTAAAAAAAAAAAAAAAAAAAAATGTGGATTTCCTTAAAGCAGACAATTTGTGTCATATAAAATTGTACAGACTGCCTCCGTGGTCGAGTGGTCAGCGAGCTGACTTCTCACCCGGAGGTCCCGAGTTTAATTCCCGGCTGGGGCGGGGAATTTTTCTTTAACCGGAATTATTCCCTATCCCCCAAAGAGTCTGGAAGTATGAATGTGCGTGTGTTTAGTAATATAAAGTTTAACCTAATGTTCTGAACCTACAGTTTCACAAGTGAAAGCCCCCGATATGACCATTGATGTTAAAGGAGGCTATAGAAATGAAACAATAAAAAAAAAAAAAAAATTGTACATGGAGTTCGCTATAACGGAGATATTCCTTTATATTGATTTGTCTTATCAAATAGTCATACGTTTCTGAATTTTGGAATTCATTATTGGTTTCTTCCTCCTCGTGGTCCTGCAATGGAATTGCAAAGATATTGCATAGCAGCACGGTTTTAAAAATATTACTATATTTACCCATTGAATCCTACAGGAAATGCGCAAATGGGAATTCAAAATATATCTTAGTAACAGGAAATAGTAGAACAATAATTCAATAAATGCATGCTTTATCAGATTCTTGGGAAAACCAGTGAGAAAGGAAGTCAAACTCACACTACATACTATTGTGTGGAAACCATTATTGAATTACTGTTGTGAAACTTCGATTATAAAGAAAAAAGATAAAATTGA
Source organism: Hymenopus coronatus (assembly GCA_030762935.1). Classification (NCBI taxonomy): domain Eukaryota; kingdom Metazoa; phylum Arthropoda; class Insecta; order Mantodea; family Hymenopodidae; genus Hymenopus; species Hymenopus coronatus. The sequence continues at coordinate 102,677,363 of CM060890.1, forward strand.
AATGAGATTTATGACAAGGCTATTGGGGATATCATTAAGATATAGAATGAGAAGTAAGGATATAAGAAAAACGCTAAATATTAAAAAATGTCTAATGTTACACTCACTTGACTTTCTCTACATATTCTACAACAAAAAAGCTTATTCTTCTATCTACTTTATGCTAATCAAGATAAACCTTATAAGAAGTGCTCTTATTACTTATTTTATGATCATTTCAAGGGGACAAGGGAACAGACTAGGCTAAAGAGATAGTCAAAAGTTTTCAGAGGTGGTCACTAAGTATTGGCATTAAAATTTTATTTGCATAACAAGAATGACTAAAGAAAAAAAAAACCTCTCATCTTAGAAAACTGGAAGTATTGGAGCATTTAAACCAAAACACAAGAAATTCCTCGAAAATGCTTAGCTACATAAAAATGTATTGGGCATAAATTGTGTTTTAATGAGATCCACAACTTTGTCTGGTACGTTTTTGTCTACCTCTTACAGTTTACCAGCTATACAAAATCAATCCATGAAAAGGGCCTCGGAAGCTATTTTTATCAGAAAATCCAAGTTATTTATTCTAATTGTGACATAAATATCTTTAATAATCAAAATTGTTATTAATTTTTGAGAAATCGAAAATTTCTAAAAATATTTTATGTAAAGGGTAGTTTTATGTGGTTGAATTTTCCCGAAAAACTTCGTGTCGCATCCTTAGAAGATAACCACTGACTGTACATTGTATAAAGTAGAGAAAGTATAACGTGGTATAATCAAGAGAGAGCTGAATACCAAAATAACTGGCTAGAGCTCATTAATCGAACACCCTCTGACAAACTACACTGAAGGAAGCTCGTATATATAGCCCAAAGGGAAGACGAGACATAGGTCAGCCAAGAACCGTTTGTATAGATCAACTTAAATACGCACCTTTGTTGTCGAATGAGACTAAACTCCCAATTCTTAAAAACGCACAAATTGAAGAGATGTTTTTGTTAGAATAGTTTATAGGAAAGTTAGTAGAGAAAGTCATGTGAAAGCAGCACTTCAGATGCTTCTACGAAATGGATATATTCAAGTCATAGCACTATTGGTATGTACAGGATGTATTCTCAGAATGAAGTATCCTTTCCTTATGTAGCGAAATTCTATCATAAAGCCGGCGAGTGATCCATTTGTTTCACAACGATTACATCATTCATTATTTAGTTCTTTTGCCTCTGTTTTTCAGGCCAGACTCACAGATCGATACCGGCTGTGAGGAATCGAAGTTTATTTATAAGGACACCTTACGGAGAGAAAAATACTACTACAAACCAGGTCAGGGATGCCCAACCTCAGTCATAAGAGGAGTTAGGCGGTAGCTGAATCTACTGTGATATTCTTTAAATACAATATACGATGGATGCGTGTCGTTTGTTCTGTTCTGTTTCACAGTTCTGTTAGTGACTTTGTGGCACATCTTATTTTTAACAAGGTTATCGATTCAAAATCTTCTCGGGCTTCTAGCCAGGTAATAACTTGGCTTGGTGTCAAGCCAAGTTATTACCTGGCTAGAAGCCCGAGAAGATTTTGAATTAACACGTCGCCAGGAAAGCTATAGTTCTTATTTTAAGGTTATCGATATTTGCCACCAATGATAAGTAAAAAGTCTCATAACGCTTAACCAAATGATCCTGTTGATGTTGGCTTTTAATATAATTCGTTTTAGAAAAACAAAATTTTAACAAATGTATGAGCATTCGAAGATTGGCATTATATTATTGCAAACGCACGTAGAGTTCCCAATCTTCTTTATGAGAATTGTAGAAGAATTCTGTAATTCAAGCAGTTTCAATTTTAGATTATTTGGAGCCTACCGCAAGGGAAATTCAGTGGGTCTTAAATAGAAGAATTTTCCAGTTCTACTTTCAGGTCGGCAAATTATGATTCAAAATTGTCATATAATTGCTGTATAAGTCGCAAGATCATTGCGAATGAACTTTGTGAACAATATCATAAATACGACGACTTCGAACAGCTAGCAGGCTAGCATGTCTGTTGAACCTTTCCCCCCCCACACCAAGGAGGTGAAGGTGTCCCGAGTCCAGAGTTCACTGGGGTACGGAGGAATGGAGGGAAAAGTATTTAACACGATCCTTTACCACCGCGAATGTAGAGTTAGAAGCATGTTGGACGTTACTGGCAGGCACGGAAGACGTAGAACGGGCTAGGTAAATTTCTACTTAAGGCAATACAGCTGAGATCTGAGAAGGCTAATAATAGAGAAGAGCTCTAAGAAGAGCTAAACAAAAGCGAATAATATGTTTTACATACCTATATCTTATGTCATACTTTTCGGCCATTGTTGTGTCGAGGTGTTATTATTATGCGTATATATTTTTCTTATGTGTATTTATATACTATAATAGGGCATATTAATGTATCTGAATAAAGTGTACTCTGTGTTGTAAATTTAAGTTGCTTTATTTGAATATCTTTGTCCTTTTGTTTTCGTGTTTACTCTTTTAATTCTTTGTTTTTTTTTTGTTTTTTTTTTAATATTACTTGCTATTTTGTGTATTACAAAAGCACGTACGGTCTGTGGATCCATGCGATTGATGGAGCTCAATGTATGAGACTGTTATTTCAATAAATGCACTTATTCATTCAACTTACGGCTAGGCCTATCTGGTCTAGAGGAATAGATCACATTTTATGCACGCTAGTGTAAATATCCGAACGCGAAACTCAAATGATGGATGTCATACATCAGGAAGTAACGAGATTATTTTCATACAGCTGTAAAGATAATTCTTTAGAAGCAAAGTCTCTCATATTTTATTCTCCCCAAAATATTCACAGTTAATTAATTTAAGTTTTTCTTAAACTGTGATGTGGCATTTATGAAGCATGTCTTTCTTACATAGTCTCGTTTAGTAACGAGAAAAGATGTGTGGTATAGACATGTGTTTTAACCTTGTTCAAGTAATACAGTAGTCTGATTAAGGTAAGTGGACGAAGAATAATGCTTTATTTGAATGTGTTGTGTGGAGAAAGTAATGAGAGTATGCCACATCACTTTTATTTGTTTTTTGTTTTTTTACAGAAAAATTTTATGTATGTCTTGTGATTGATTATTTTGTAAAATGAGTGTGCCATTTATGAGGAATATTACTACTCAAGAGTCTACTATAATTACTCCTACATGAGTGAGGTAATGATGCAAGCACGTAAGATCTGAGAATAGCTAACTTTGATGGCTACTTCATGTCAGGTGGAACTGAAATACGAGTGTTACGGTAGAATAAATTGACCTCAGCTCTCACCTGCTGAACCATGTCCATTTGTATTAAAGCATCATCTCAGTGTTGGGTTTTACCACTCTCAAAATAAATGTCACGATTACAAACACCATTTAGAAACTATAAAATTCATTAATAGTCTAAATCAGTATAAAAGCCTATTGCTAATAGCATATTCTGTAACTTTAAAGCTTAAATAGGACACGGTATTAAAACATTGTGTTAAAAATCTCATGTGTTCCATTCACAGACTTTCTCTACATCTCTGCAACAACTGTGTAAAAGTTTATTCTTCTATTTATTTCATGCTGATCGAGATAAACATTAGCATAAACGGTCATATTACTTGCTTCCTTGCAAGTAGAAGGAAAATAAGGGATGTATATTGAAATAAATCACAAGCACTTCCTTTGATTTAACAGTTACTTATTCGGCCACTAGTGCCCCCTTTATTTCTTTAAAATTTGGAAGGACTTCGTTTTTATTGATATCATAGTGATGGCTGCCAATATTGAAACAAAAATTCTCTGGTGTTTGTTTTGCTTTTAAAGATTTTTAATTCATAGCAATTATTTAATATGAGCAAAACTTCAAAATGCATAGGAGGTGAAATAGTCGTTAGGCCATAGGGAACCCGTAAATTGACTGGGCCAATTAATTTTAAGATTCGTCAGAGTTAGGTTTAAGTTAGAGAGAAAGAGAGAGAGAGAGAGAAAGAGAGAGAGTGTAAATCGACTTTCGTATAATTGGCTTTTAGTAATTTACATTGGTTTTACAAAGCACATGAATGAAGCGAGTATGCGCTTTGATAGAGTATAGGTTAGTGTGCGTGTGTATGTAAATGTACCAGTTTTAATGTAATTAGTTTTTAGTAATTTAAATTGGTTTTATTAAAGCACGTGAGCGAAGCGAGAACACGTTTTGTTAGGTCTAGGTTAGTGAGAGAGACAGAGAGTTTGTAAAGTAACTGATTTTTGTATAATTAGTTTTAGTAATGATCATTTGTTTCCACGCAGCATGCTCGCTTTGCTCGCATGCGCTCTATTAAATCTAGGTTAGAGTAAACTAATTTTCGTATAGTAAACTTTTAATAGTTTTTAATGCTTTCACCAAAGTTCAATTTTAATAGTTTCTAATGTTTTCACCAGAGTGCGTTCTGGTAGTAATAGGTTAGTGGAGTGTAAATAAACAGATTTTCGTATAATTATTTAGGTTTGTTGTAAATTCTTTGGCAAAGACAAAAAATATGAATTGCTATTTTCGCGGACTGCGAAGCCATATGGTCTGTGACGCTAAACCCAATGATCCAGCTTAATATAACATTACCAATAAATAATAATAATAATAATAATAATAATAATAATAATATTGACATAGTTGAAAAGAGCACGTCGGAAGAATGCGAGAAGAATACGCTCCAAAAATATTAATGAAATACAGACTTAGTAGCAGAAGGAGTGTAGATCGCTCGTAAAAGAGAAGGACTGATCAATTCTAATTTCCATGAGACTGCCTCTATGGCCAAGTGATCCGTTTTCTGGATTTTTCTTTAACCACAAATCTTTCCCTAACCCCCACAGAGTAGTGTGCATGTCAGCGTGAATTTGCGTACGTGTAAAGAACAGAACATGGTTAAAACCCAACGATATTATCATAGATATTAAAGGGGCTATAAATGAAACAAAAAGCTGACATGTTTCATTTTCATAATTTTCTCTAGCAAACAAACTTTTCTTACATAAGGTTATTCTTTTATCTGCCTACATCATGCTAATCGAGATACGCATTATCAGAAATGATTTTTATTACTTGCTTCCTTGTAAATAGAAGGGAAATGTGAGAATACACTAAGCTAAGACGATAGTCAATTTCTTTAAAAGCCGGTCGCTATGTGAAACAATTGAAATTTTGCTGCGAGCCAGGAGTAAACAAAAGACAGAAGAAAGATGACCACCGTTTGAGGAAAGTTAAAATTAGCTTAAAATTTAAACAAATAGCACAAAAAACATCACCGCTGCAACAAAAATGTATAACATAAATTGTATGTTTTAACGAGAGCAGTAAGCTTTGTCTATTTTTCATGGTTTACCAGTTACGCAAATTTCAGCAAAATTGATCCAGAATGAACAAATCTTCAGAAATTATTCCTATAAAATGCAAATATACATTTTGTTTGTGATGTACATATCTTTAATATATGGTATTTTAATCAAAACCGTTAGACCATTTTCCTGAAAAACGAAATTTTTAAAAATATTTCCATGTAGAGAGTAGTTTGAGGTGGAGGAATTTTCTTGAAAATGTTTGTGTCACATTCTTGGAAGATACTAAACTTAAATACCAAGTTTGGTTTTTTAAAATTATTTTAGTTTTTGAGTTATGCTGTTCAAAGACACATACACACAAGAATGTTTTTTAACAATTTTTTTTCGGAGGCAGGGGACCTCAAAACATATACCTGCGAATTATCATATTTTTTGGGTCGAATACAAAATCGTCTCTAAAAAAAAGAAAAAAAAAACTCCCATGAGACTGAAACATGAACTAAAGTAGATGATGAAGTATTGTTTTTTCCTCCTATAACTTCTTTATAATTATATTTTCGAAAATTAAAGTCTATATTCTTCGAGTTTGCTACCTGTACATTCTAAATCATCACACTCGTCAGTTAATATAGTTTCCCCATCAGCAAACTGCAATGTATAAATAAATTTATCACCAGCACTCATTTCTCTACATTCCGTATATTTAGTATCTCTTTCAAAACGTTTAGTGAATTAATCTAAGGAATTGAGTGATGTGTATCTTAATACCCGGCTATGTAACTGTTACTTAGGATACACATAGTTTCATATTTTGTTTAATTTTAAATTAACAAGGCTACTAAAACGAATGCATTATCTATGTTACAGAGACCTCTGTACTCCAAGTAGAAAGCACAATTTTATTAATCTCTATAGTAATTCTGAGCAAAGAATGGTCATGAGCTTAGCATTATATATAACAAAATATTTCACCAGAGGGGTATAATTTCCACAACAGGAATACCAACGTTTTATACACATTCACCAACCTACAGCATCCCACCATTATGGAATAACATTTTGGAGAAAAGACAGAGATGGCCATTTTCTTGTCTTCTATAATTTCGGTCATTATGCCCCCTTGCTTCTTTCCGAGTCGAAATGTAAAACACCTGACCAGTGTTATTAAGATGATAGAAGCTATCGATAGTGAAGATCTCGATAAGGATCAAATATGCAGAAGAGAAGGTACTGCCGACGGACGTGGGAAATGAAATTTTGTCTAATTTTCTACGTGCTGCACATCACGACTATATTACTCAAGAGGGCTACTCAAAAATCAGGATACTTGTTTTGGATGATGTTTATTTCAAGACGTAACAAATCATGGTAACATTAACGATGTTATCTGTAAGGATTCGATGTCGTTACTGGAGGATCAGAGAGTTGGAAAATTGAAGGGCTTTATTACAATACTGGACAAACAAACCCTATTTTAGAACTATGATATTTTATATCTTTCTAGTGGTTGATGTTTTGTTTTTTTCGTTTGAACATATGACGTGTTTCAAGTATTGTAATAAATTCTACAGCACTGTTTTATAAATGTATCATAATGAACATAGCTATGAATTCTTATTGTAAGTAATTACAACAAAATGTTACCTTCTTGATCATATAGGTACAACGTACATAGCAGGTAGAGATGGTATAAGTGAGACCTTTTGATTAATATTAGTAATAATAATACTAATAAATAACGAATTTTAAGAAAAAAAGTCTGTGTGCTTGTGTCTGTGGGCAGCATGAATGAAATGGAGTTATATTATGGACGCTCTCCAGACCCATTCTATAATGAGCGTAAAAGATCGCTTAATTTTGCTTAGAGGCCTCTTTTTATCAGGATTGAGGTTATTGAGGTTATTTTACGCTGTAAATCTACGATACCGGACCAACGGCTCTGGCATTCTAGATTACAATTTTTTAAATACTTCGACTTTTATAAAATGGAAAGACGGTCATACGTCTTTTGTTTTACTCTCAGACTTGTAAAGAGAACCGAATTTCAATGTCAATTCGCAGAGCGAAAGCTTTTGAAAGATTTGACAATCGCTTTAGTCTAGTATATTCCCTTATTTCTCTTCTACTTACAAGGAAGTAAGTAATAAGACCACTTCAGCTAATGTTTATCTCGATTAGCATGTTGTAAATATAGGAATTATCTTTTGTAAGTATATTTTTTTTTGCAGAACAGATAGTCATGTGATTGAAACACATCACCTTTTTATTCTTTCTTTTCTTTTGGGTATACGAAATGCTTCAAGTGTTTTAATACATTCTACAGCACTGTTTTATAAACACATCATTAAGAATATAGCTATGAGGTCTTACTGTAAGTAGCTACGTCAAAAAGTAGTTATAATCAATAACCGTTAAGTTTAGTTAACAGCGGGAGAACTTTCAGCTTTGCTGGTGTTATATCTGTAGAGAATTTTTTGTTCTCTCTTTCAACTACCTTTCCTATTTTGATTTCTCTCTCCCTAATTTTCCTTTCTATATACTTCCCTTGCTTTTCCCTTCCTCCCTTTTCCCCCCTTCTCCCTTTTCTTGCCTTCACCCCAATTATAATCTTCATCTCTCTCTGTCTGCCTCTCTCTCTCTCATCCCCCGCTCTTTCTAGTCAGCTTAATTCTAACGAGGAATTTCCAAGTCAGCATTCTAAAGTCTGCTGTTCAATTGTCTTTCCATTCCTTTCTTGACCAGAAGAAAGAAAAACGATTTTCCATTTAAAAATGTATCAGCATTTTAAAATAAAACTAATAACCAGTAATATCTAGAAAATGGTTAGCTTTACAACAAAAATGTATAGGGCATAAATTGTGTGCTTTGACTTAAATTACACTTTTCTGTAACACTTTTTTTTTTCTCTTTTACGATTTATCAGTTATACAGAGGTCATCCAGAATGAATAGAGCTTCAGAGGCTATTACAATACAATTAAGAAATATATTTCAATTGTAACAAAATGATCTTAGACATATGGTACTTTAATCAAAGTCGTTAGGGCCTTTTTCAGAAAATAACATTTTGAAAAGCTTTCTAGGTAAAGGTTTGGATTGGAGTATTTTCTTGAAAATCTCATTGCGTTCCTGGAAGATGCTGAGCTTAAATACCTTTTGTTTTTGAGTTATGTTGCTCAAAGACTCACTGACACATGGAGTTGGATTTATTGCAAGGGTAGGCCTTTGATTCTTTTTTACGCAATACTCCCCTCACTAACCAAAAAGTTCAAGAGAAGTCTAGGGAATCCTCTAATACTAAATTTGTTGTAGAGGTCAGAATAAGACGAACGATTACCTGTATATGCACTAAAGACGTTTTAAGGACCATAAAGTGAGAATAAAGTGAAAACCTACAACACAACAAATACCCCCGCGCACACAGATTTTTTTCTAAAAATACTTTTTGTTTTAAAATGCTTAAATTCAATTTAATAGTTTAATATACAAATTAAATAACAATAAAATCCCAAAATCAATAATTATATTTTAACATCCTTAAATTATTAAGGCATTCTAAATTCATAAAATCTTCTTATTTAAACTTTAATAAAAATATTTTTAAAAAGCCAATCCCTTTAAAATTAGGAACATTATATATTTTAATAAGTACTAAATAACTTATATTCCACGAATAACAGGATAGCTTGCCAAAACCATTAAAACACAAATTCAAAATCTTGATATTACCAAACTATATGACAAATAGTCATAACCATGCAAAAATTAAACCTGTATTTCCAGTGAAATTTTAGTATCGATTTTTTGGGTAGTTTGCAAAACCTTCTCTGGCCACTATGCACGTGCTAGAGAAAGAAGAAAGCTTGTCAGAGCGTAATTTCATGCAATGTAAAATTGTTAAAAATGCGAATAAGCAAGATTTGAATTGGGAAATAAGGTATGTTAAATACCAAGCGCCAGGAGCGTTTCGTCCATAAGAACTGCAGGGCTGCAGTATTCCCACTCAAAATCTAGGAATTCGGTCTTGCAGTGCTAGGCACTAGTGTCGTGCAATGTTGGAATCGAGACGACAAACCTAGATGAGGCAACGTGTGCCTTGCTGCATATCCAACCATTAAAACGTATGAGTGGAGCGTGTAATCTAGAATGCCAGAGCGGGTTCAATTTGTTCACAGGGGCATGTTCGAAGCGATATTTGCTGACTGGAATGGAAGTCTGTGCTTCATTTATTGACTCATCACAGCTGAGTAAATTCTTGTTTACAAAATTTAGCAAAAGTCGGGAATGTTTTGGTATATAAGGACGCTGGATTGGTTTAACCCAGACCGGGTTAACGACTTTTATATTAATCACTATGATAATAATCCAGTTAATTTGTAATTCGTTCCCATTTGGGGGCAGCGTCTCTACTCCAATTATTTCTTTCCGGATATGATGAAGAGAGAATACTTTTTTTTTAATTCATTTTGAGATATTTATGTTTATGGTTATAATGACATCATAATTTGAACCGTAATTATGTAGTTCATAAATATCAGTTATTTTTCATAAATTGCAATTTCCCTTTATGCATATGTTTGTTCATAAATATCAGTTATTTTTTATAAATGCAGTTTCACCGCTTTATGCATGTGGTTATATACGTTCTTTGGCATGGGCATTAGTGAAATGCATAGCTTATACATATAAGAGAATCTAATATTTTTATTTATTTTCCGTACATTTATTTTCCGTATGCTATCACATAACGATGACCAGTTTTATACATGTTTACAAATTCGCTGAGATCATTCTAATGATGGCTGCCAAACAAATACTAAACAATGTAAAAACGTCAAACTTCAAACTTAAGCTTTCTAAGGTTGGTACTTTTTACCATTGTTGTTTGAAACAACAACAACCGCTATCTATACATCAGGTCGGGTACTTCTTGGTCAGTCACTGCATCAACACTGTGGAGTTTAAGCAGTGGTGAAGGTGAAGCGGCCGGCGGAGCATAACAATCATGGTTTCACACTTAAATATTTTAGGGTAATAATCCAAGATTTGAGTCAGATGGATGGAGATTTCAGCGATCTTTGAAGGTGATTGGTAACAATATGTATATCCTCGTGTGATGAAAACAGGCAGTATCATCGGCGTACATAATGATAGAAAACATGGGGGAATGTCTGAAGTGAAAATTGGAAGAAATTTTATCTTACGACCATCTTTGAGGAACGTCAGCTGAAAATTAACTTGGTTGAGAATTGCCCTTCACCCATAGTAATTGGGGAGGTCTGGTCCGTTAGGAAGCTGTAAATAATATTGTAAAAATGTCTTTATTGTTTCAAAAATTGTTCACAGATAAAGTCTTAACTTCACTGCTGCAAACAGATCACTCGACGTTTCGACGCGTAGACAGTTTACAGTTGTACGCCGTCTGTGGCTCGCGCACACTGCTCTCTAACACTTCGGTCACTCACCACTCAATATAACTCACAACCAACTGCGCTGCAATCCTTTCTAATTTGTTAGAAAACAAGTCACGGAATTTCCTAAAAGATTCTGGAAGCAGAGAAGAATCGAAAGTAGTGTTCCTGAAGTTTCCTGTTGTTTCACATTTCAGTTCCACCGCCGCATAGCCAGAGCGAACGTGAGAAGGTCAAATACACGGACGGCCTTGTCACACTGCTTCCTCCTTAGGGCTGGTCGTCCCGACTAACAGCTTCTTGCCGTTGGATGTCTTCGACTACTTCAATGACGCTCCCCACACATGACAAGATCCTGTCCATGGTTGTTGGAATTTGGGCCTGGACTCCTTTGTCCGGGTTCGGCGATTCAACCACGCCCAAACTTTCTGCAGGGAACTCTCCCTGTTGGCTTGTCGATTGTAACAGGTCTCCATTTTCTTGCCCGTATGTTGGGTATGTTGTCAAATCGGGCGGTTCACGAGATCCTTCGACAGCTGTTCTACCAAATGCGTCCCAGCAGCCATTACACCCTCTTCAGGGTCACTCTGAGAACTCCAGGAGCATCATCTAGTCTTCGTCGATCGTGGCATCATGATTTCTGAGATCATCCGGTCCCAATATCAGTTCTTCAGCCACCCTCGCGACGAACACCCTTGAACTTATGGCGTTTCATCCCAGGATTAACCCCAACAACATCTTATTCTCCACCAGCAATGTGTCGCCCGATGCCTTCATTATATCCTAGGACCGAATCGGTTTCCTTATAGACAAACCTTCTGCCACGTCTGGTCGGCTTACGGTCACGGCAGTACCGGTGTTCGCTAATATCCGGCACCGCTTCCCTCGTATCCAGCCGTCCGCGACGAGTCTGTCTTCCATCCCTTTGTCTAAGTTACATAGCGTTCAAACAAGGAGACGGCAATGATGACCAAGGTGTGCCCCTCGCATCTTGAGTTTTTTTCGTGCATCACCAACCAATCAACTAGATTGCGGACAGCGTTTCACTAGGTGCCCTGGGCCCCCGCATCCCCAACACACACTGGCTGACGCTCGTCACCTCGGTTCCGTACATCCTTTAACAGATGCGCTAGTCGGCCACAATGCCAGCACTCACCACTTGAAGGTTGTTGTTGTCCTTGTGTTGGTCCCCTTTCGACGTAGCACCAAGTACTCCTAATCTTCTCGGTTACCTCGGCCACTGTAATCCTCGCCGGCCACTGTGCTCCTGTCTATGCGCAAGCGCCTTGCAGTTGGCATCTTGGTGTGGACAGTTGCGTGCTAGGCATCCCGGTTGGCCACACTCTCAATACAATCCGTTGAAACATCTTGGCCGACATTCGTGGGCTAAATGTCTCTCCCCACTGAAGTAATGAAAACTTCTCATCCTCCGGGTGGGGACTGTTGTAACCTTGGCCGCCTCTTTTCTAAGTCCTGCGGTTAACGGCTCGTGAATCGTCTTATAGACGTCGAGCATCAGACCCTCTGCACCCCTTCGACGGAGAGGGCAGCTTCTTGGGACACGTAGTTAGATGCTAGATTCTCCAGGGCTTTGTTCACAAGCTCTTCATTCGCTAGAGCGAAATCCTGCGTCGTCTCGCCTGTCTGTTACAGCCTCGCCTTAAGCTGAGTGCGGTAGGCAGTTGCCAAGCGATGGCTCCCGAAGCGGTTCTGGAGGACCTGCCAAATCTCCTCGGATTTAACCGACGTTGGGATTGCATTCGGTACTTCTACCGCCCATCCCTGGAGGCTTGCTATCAGCTTGCTGACCATAGGTCGTGGGTGGCGAGGCGGCGAACTGTCAGCAGAAGACTTCAAAGTTGGCGTCCCATCGTACTGGGTGGCTTGACGCGCGTGGATATTTTCCGTGTTTGATTGAATTCTAAAACCTTTATTATTATTATTATTAATTATTATTATTATTATTATTATTATTATTATTATTATTATTATTATATTGAATTTCATTCTTATATATGTTATTTCTAGTTGATTCAAATGTATCCTTTAATCTAAAAATCAAATGTACCACATCACCTAACTACTCTAATTATACTGCAACAAACATTTTTAGAGTTTTTATTTACTGAATGCATATCAAGACAAACATTAGTACAAATGGCTTTATTACATACTATTTCATTGTACAAGAGGAAAATGAAAATGCAACAAATAAAAGCAATTATGAAATATTTTAAAGATCTGTCACTTTGTGCTGGTTTTACAATATCATTATATATGTTTGACCAGGAGAAAGAAACAATGAGTAACAACTCCCTATTTAAATACTGCAAAATGAACCAATAACAAGGAAGGCACCAAAACTAGTTAACTCCACACATACACACACACACCCGCGCGCATACAGACAAAGCATGTGACAAACTATATGTTAACGAGATCTACATTTCTTAAGTAGTAAGCAAAAACATCTAAAATGAAAAGTTCTATAGAGGTTAGTCCCAGAAAATTCAAGTTATGTATTTTATTTCTGATGAAAATATCTGAAACATATGGCATTTTAATCAAAATCGTTAGGGCCATTTTTTTAAAGAAAATAAACATTTTCGAAAAAGTTTTCATGTAAAGCGCAGTTTGGGATGGTGGGTTTTGTTAAAATCTTCGTGTCGTATCCTTAAAACATACTGAACTTATAATACCAAGGTATACTGTTCACATACATACATACACACATGCACGAACCCTTTTCTATATTTTTTACTCTTTTATCTTGAAATCAAGACCTCTATACACACATTTTCGGTGAGAGAGATTACAGAGGGGATTCCACACCCCAGCTAGGAGGATAGGATAAAATGAGAGTAATTACTACATTCGGCCGAAACCGGAAGGCGGGGATGGAACCATCGTGGAGGGTCCCTAACAGTTTCCAAGAAATTCTTCATCTCGAAGGGAGGAGTACTAAGAGCTCGCGCACCAGGTCTGACTGAACTTCCTAGGTTTAACGCCATCCCGCCATCCAGAGTTGTATTTCTAAAGTGCAGTCACATGGAAGGTCGCCACCACCGCAGTCCTTGACGAAACTTTTAACACTGAAAGAGATCGGATGGATGAAATGAAGGGACAGGATATTCAGGAGAATGGAGAAACCTTCTCAGCTTACAGCGCAGTCGTAAGCAGTCGTAAGCTTAACGCAAGAAGTTGGCACGGGCTACTAGATTAGTAAATTACACGTGGAAAGTTTTCAAACGTCCTGTAAGTTAAAATTGAATTTGCATAATCAACAAAATTACATATGAAAACTCACTCAATCTTTAATAAATAAGAGTGCTATAAAATTTACATATCCACAACTGAGCTCCTTACAGTCATGTTATATTTGACCAAAATATAGAAAGTAGTGCAAGTATGGAGACTGCAGCAAGTGATAAAAATGCACATTTAATGCACTGTGGATTATCTCTTTGCGCCTTACGATTTGAGAGAGCCAAGAAATCTAGACACATATGGATGCATCCATTAAATCAAAGGATTCAGTAAGGAGACTGGCTACCTAATCTCTTGAGATGAGAGATGGTGACCCTTAGCACCTTTTGCTTTTCTAATACGTAGAGACAGTATCCTATTCCATTCAAAAATTAAATAACGAGCTTATCACAAAGAATACATGTTTTGTGGTCCTCTGAATGAAACATTTAGAAAAATGTGTGGTATAGAGAGAGAGACTGTATCTGGCAAAAATCCGTTATATGCCAAACTTGGAAATCAAGTTTAGTATCTTTCAAGGATGCGACACGAATGCAATGCGGTTTTATAGAAAATTCCTCAAACGACCCTTTATTTTTTCAAACATTTGGATCATTTAAAATTTCTCTAAGGATTTTGATTAAAATATCGCATATTAAATTCTTGCACTTACATCTCTTTTTAAAAGAGGCTTAAAGCAAATCTAATACAATGTTATTCACTGCCGTAACAGGAAGGACTTGGAAAGGCTGGTTGTCTTGGTTTATAACCTTTCTCAACGCACTGCCCTATTACACATTATGAAAAAGTGATTAGCACCACTTGTAACATCTTTTGTGACTAGAAGGAGATTTTGTTGCTGAAGTGTCAGGCTTTACTTTTGTATTTTGCATTATGGATAACAATGAACTGAAACAATTAAACGCACAGGATAGTCAATATGATACTTCTACTTCGTAGTTGAAGCAACATTTGAGTTGGCATTGATTATAGCTGATGATTTGCAACACAGTATGTTGTATGCAAAATTTTCTGTTTATTTAGAATTATTATTTTGGGTGTACAAAGTTTTTTAACACAGTAAGGTTTAAGACACAAGCCTTAAGCCACTCTCTCTAATTCCTCTTATGTCTATAAATAGTTTTTCACAAATTAAATAGATGGTGCTATTTGAAAAAGTGGTGACAGCACTTGCTTCTTTTAGTCGAACTCGTTACATAAAGAAGAAAAAACAACAACACTTTGTATCTCCTTAACAACTTGGTCATATCGCACCGCATTTGTTCTGTAAGATGGTATGTGGCGAATAATAGCCTTGTCTCATCTCCGTACCATACTACCTTCGCTTCACGCCAAGTAGACGGTGCAAGAGTGTCATGCAGTCTAGTTGCTTTACCAACCGTAGTCAGATGGCTAAGTGTGGTAGCCTTTTGAAGTCTCACCATCTTATACCGTACCACTTAACTCTTCACAAGAACATGGAGTTAGGATGCAGTTCAGTCTGCTGCTTTTATTGTCTGTAGATAGATGACAGCTCAATCACAATTACCATTTTTATTTCAGCTTTGAAAAGGGCTTTGGTTTTAAATATCCTATCAGGTACTAAGTTTGGCGACTGAGGGAAACCACGAAACTGCACCCAGATTGGTCGGCACAAGGGATTTGAACCCAGGAACACCCAATGCTACAGAAGTAATTGCTTAAAACATTCCACTCGGTAGCGCAAAATTATTGCCCCTAATTGTAAAATAACTTCAGAACCAAGTTTCAATAACAGTCGAAAATAAAGGTTATTTGGAATGCACAAGATAAATGTTATACTCTGTACAACTGAGAAAATACAAGAAAAGAGAAAATCAGTATAGATGAAAATTTATTTTAGAAAAAAAAATATACACCACGTTAAAAGCCGCAATTCATATAAAATATAAATCTTTGTCGAACTAATCCTTTCCGAAATATTCGTTCTTTGCTTTTTATAAAATATTTTAAGATATTGAGAATCATTATTTTGTTTCTTATGAGCCCATATAAAATGTATGGAATGTCATTTTAGCATAAATACATTTCCAGTTTGTCAACTCTATGAAAACATGTATAGAATATAAATTGTGTTTTAACGAGATCTACATTTTAGTTTATTAAGTTTTTGTCTATCTCTTAGGGTTCACCAAATGTAAAAAATTCGTCTAAAATAAAAATGCCTTCAGTGGTTATTCCCAGAAAATTCAAGATATACATTTTATTTGTCATGTAAGTATCTTTAATATTCGATATTTTAATCAAAATCCTTAGAGCCATTTTTGATAAAATAAACATTTTCGAAAATATTAGCTTGTAAAGGTTAGCTTTTCTAGAAAATCTTCGTGTGACACTCTTGGAAGGTAATGAACTGAAATATCAAGTTTGGTATTTAATGACTTTCCGTTTTTGAGCTATGCTGCCCAGACACACATAGACGGACAGACACACACTAACATTTTTCTAAAAATTATTTTTTTTATTCAGGGAGTCCCAAATCATGCATCTTCACTGAAATCTCGACATCGAATTTTTGGGTTCAATGCAATACCTTCTCTATACATTATGCACACAGTACATGTAGAGAAAGTAATACGTTTATAGTAATAACTCATTTGTATAACAACTGTGAAAATAGATACTAGTAGATAGTAGTAGTGGATAAAGACAGCCTTATAATTGTGGAAAATTAGACTTTACTTCATATACTTGTGCCTGTCTAGAAATGAAAAACTAGGCAGTCTCTTTAATACTGCCAAATTTGAATGCAATCTAAATAAAAGCTGAACATTAAATTGGTGGCTGTCTCTTTAGATAAGTATAATTTGTATGTCTTTCTTCCGTGTTCCCACGTTGCTGTTGAAAAGTGTTGTCCCCCAAGTAGAGATGGCTGAGACAGTCCCACACGATAATCACATGCACATATATCAGTGTCTGGATTGTCTTAGCTTAGCGGAAGAAACAAAGTGGATCCTTAGCCTACTTAGCAACAGGATAACCATCTGCATCAACATGTGGAAAAAGGTAAGGTGGCGTTCAAACTCTCAGGAGCAATTGTTTATATACTGTATATATAAACAATTACTCTACGTTTCAGCGCCGCTCTCCGTGGTGTAGTGGTTACCTCTAAAACCCGAAACTGCAGGTTCAAACCTGGCGGAGGGTAATGGATTTTTCGGAAGGGAAGTAAAGCGGTGGTTCGAGTAGTTTCTATATGCACATAAAAGAACCCCATACCTGAAAGAAGAAGGTTCCTGATCATAAATTTCCGACAAATCGGGTCAAGTCGTGATTTCCTACAGTGCCATTTGTAGTAGACGAGTCAATTCCTCGTCACCATGGCAACTTCATGAACTATAAATTCAAATCCGATCCTGGAAACATCGTAACGATGTTCTTGGCTCTATTTAGGAGTAACATAAATACTATGTTTCAGCAGTAATATAATTAAGAATAAAATACAAATTTATACAAAAAATGTTTACTGAAAGGGAGGCCCTTCACTATAAACCTCCTCTTCATATCCTGCGCTAAAACTTTCTTTCAGTCACCATTCCTTCTAGGGCATCCGTTATCAAGCCGTTTGGAGCTGGACAGGTCCTTCACGTCAACCTTGTGCCCTGCACTCTTTACTCTTCAGACCCTGCAACCTTTTTTTCAGTCACTATTCCTTACAGGGCATCTATTATCAAGCAGTTTGGACCTGAGAAGATCCTTCACTAAACTTAGCATCCTGCATTCTTCCCTCTTCATATTCTGCGCTAAAACCTTCTTTCAGTCATTCCTTCCAGGGCATCTACTATCAAGCAGTTTGGAACTGGACATCACGTGGAAACTACGAAATGCACATTTTTGCCCTCTAGGTAGCAATGCCATGGTATTCCAGACTGAAATTCATGCAATTGAAACTTGTGTCGAAGAAAGCTCTCTATGAGATACAAGTATAGTAGAATATGGATTTTCTCCAACTGCCAGGCTATTCTTAAAGCAGTTGCAAGCAACCAGATGACAACCTTGTTATACTTTGGTCAGAGTTTTTTTTTGAGACGGTGGAATGTGGGGATAAGGACGTCACATGGCTGCAACGGTGGCAAAGTACCGATACGAGTATACGACCTTATAAAACTGGCAAAGGATAAGTAACACTCGGATGAGTGCCAGGGCATACAGGCTAATGAAACTGCAAATAACGTTAGCAAGAAAGGTTCTGCTAGAAAGGTTATTGGTCCTCAGCCAATATTTGGAATTCCCTTAGCAATTTAAGGAGAGCAATCTCAAAGTAGGTTAAAATAATCACCAGTAGCAATGGCGCAAATTTAGACTTCGTAAGAAAATGTAGACTAACTTTATCTCTTAATAAATATAGCTAAAGTTTCAGTATGCGACAAACAAGACTAACAACAGGCCTTTTTATACGTCCCTTAGGCTAAGAAAATACCTTCAGATAATGGGTATCATTAAGGAAAGCCCATTTATAGATTATATGGTTATAAGGAGGAGGAAACTACCTCATATTATCTTCATCTGGGTAGCTCTATACAGTGGAAGACACGAACACCTGGGAGTCACGGACTCAAGAGGAGATTTGTTAGGAAAGAATCTAGTTAGTCTACAATCTCTTATTAAAGATACTGTCTATTTTAATTAGAAACAATTAGGCCTCTGGATTTCAGTGTTAGGGCACATGTGTTCACTCCATCCTTACGTTGATATAATAATCAAGCTGTCTGTTCTCATCCACTGTCCCAAAAACATTGACTTTCTTCTTCCTGAACAGTTTCAGCTATAATATCCTTCAACCCTTCATTTCTAAACAGCTCTATCATTTACTCTACAGTCTGTTTTAGGCCAGCGTCTAACCAACTGAACTACCCAGACCGACTTTATTCTGGTAACTTTAACTTTGTTTTTCTTGCATTTAGGGTACTATAGAGAAACGTTTCACTCCATATAAATATTATTTATATGAGGAATAATACTTAGTTCGTTGGTTTGCATTGTCAATAAAGACCATAAACTCTTTCAGCAGCATTCTTGATTTCGTGTTTATAAATGCTAACAGTAAGTACAACATTGCTGAGTCATTCCTACATACACGTGTGCAACAGAAGTGTTTTACTGCTTATATCTTGAAGCTCCACAGCATATTATGGCGCAATGACAAATAAGAGACCATTGATTAATTAGTATCATTTCTGTAGATATGGTTTCAGATATAAACACGTCTTGAAATACATTTTCGTTTCGTCTGTTATAGAACAACTGGTATATTTTCATGCACATTCAATACTTATTATTGCCATAATTCTAACTTTTTAGTAATCCAATGATTGTGGCTGGAATTTAGATAACTTTTATTGAAGGCAGGGGCACGTTATTTCTAACTTTCCTATAAGAATAATACAAACGAAAAAATCAAAGCAATGCTGCTCACAGTTAATACTTTCTCTACCGTACTATGTGCATTATGTATAGAGATTGTATTGTCTTCCACCCAAAAATTCGATACGAGATTTTACCGGAATATACGTTTTAGGGTCCCCTTATCCATAAAAGGCATTTTTAGAAAAAGGTACTCTGTGTATATGTGTGCGTCCGTGTGTCTGAAAACACGATAACCCAAAACGAAATGTTGGTAAAATACCAAACTTGTAATTATTTTATAAATAAAAACTTGTATTTAGTATCTTCCAATGATGCGACACGAAGATTTTGAGAAAAATCCCTTCATACTACCATTTATCTACATGGAAAATTTCGAAAATTTTGATTTTCTCAAAAATGACTAATGATTTTGATTAAATAACGCACATTGACGATATTCGCATGACAAATAAAATGTATATATTGACTTTTCTGGGAATAGCATCTGAAGACCCTTTTATTCCGGATGCATTTTGCTGAAATTTGCATAGCTCGTAAACCGCAAGTGATAGACAAAAAATTTATCAATCAAAAAACGTAGATCTATTTAAAACACGCAATTTATGTCAAATTTTTTCGTGGAGTTAGCCTTTTTCAAGCTAATCCTTGTTAAAATACTTAAACTTTCCTTATGCGGGAATTTGTAAACTCCTGGCAATGTAAAGAAATGGATTTTTTTAATAACATGACAACCAGCTTTTAAAAGATTAGATTACTCTTTAACCTAGTGTATTCCCTTATTTCCCTTCTACTTGCAAGGAGGCAAGTAAAACGATATTTTCTGTAAATGTTTATCTGGATGATCATAAAGTAGATAGAAGAGTAAGCTTTTTAACAACAATTTTTACAGAGATGTAGAGAAAGTCAAGTGAACAGAACACATCGGATTTTTTTTAAATAACTCCTATAATGCTATTGACCAGCCTGGAAAGTATTGAATAATATATTATAAATTGTAAAACTATAATTAAGTTTTGCAGAGTTCCGGGCAGTCGCTTGGGTGGCTTAAACAAACAAAAAGTCTTGAAAAGGAATTGATGATTTTCGTTTATCAATATTTTGCAGCATATATTTCGATGATTTGAAACTGCAAGACATGAACGTTATTAACGCAATCTGTTTGGATTATTCTCTGTTTAAAAAGGTTGCAGAAGTAAGAGAGCCTCATTTATATTACTGTTCTACTTCCACGCCTCGATTTGCTGGTTTATTTTTATATCTTTGGGATTCTTTCCATTCCTACTCTTCTCCTAGTTCTCTTATTTGCAGCACGTTTAATACTCGAAATTTGATTAAGGCAGGCGACGTTAAATATTGCATTGTCAACTTCATGACAGCGAATGGCGCAGCGGTATTGGGTCTATGGTATTTTTCGCAGTAGCATAAATGACTAGATCTTCTAACAGGGCAACCCAAGAAAGATGTATTACAGAGTTTGGCTATTCTAATTTAGCAAAACAGCTCGTCCAATGGTACGAGTCAGTCCTGTAAGATCTATTAGCGGATAACCTGTCGCTTATTAAAAATTGAACTACATGAGTCTGTGTGAATAAAATCACTATGAAATCCATAGACTTGGAACACTAAATACAATTGGGATGCTCATAATATTAAATTATGTAAAAATCTCTCAAGAGTTACCTGCCTTATTAGAAAGTCTAAACTGTACACCAATTTGAGTCCAGTTCACATGACGTATTACGCATTTTTTCACAATTCTTCACAGTTACAATTTTTTTATATTACTTTGGGGAAAATCTTCAGGTTCCAAACAATTATTTATGTTAAAAAATGGTTATAAGAATTATGAAGGTCTTTCAGAAACTCAAACATACAGACCGCATGTTAAAATTTTTAATATTATAACTGTATTTTCACTTTATATTTTAAGTATTTTATTGTATGTTTCAGAAAATTATATGAATTTTAATTTGAGAAACGACATCATTCTTACTACACCAGACAAAGAAATTGTATAAATAATGCCAACAGATTAAATAAATCACAAAATAGTTTTAGGTATTCTGGTGTAAAATATTTTAACAAATTACGACCAAGATTTAAATCATTCATACAGTCACAGTCTTGGCTAAAAACAACTTATTTTATAGAAGAACTTAGAAGAATTACATTGACGAATTGATATTTTAAGTGTGTTTATTACAATTATACGTTTTTAATTCAGAATTTTAGCATTTTTTTTAATTTTTGCTATTGTGTTTTGTTTTGTATATGTTTAGTATAGGGTTTAACCAACTGTACTTTTAATGAGGTATGTACAATACTCATCTTAATGCAGTATTTTTTGCTGGTATTTTAATGTGTAAAATTGTTATTTATTGACAAGATCTATTGCCACAAGGTGTGCTTGATGATCAATAAAGAAAACTTAAATATTAACTATTTAAAAAATTAAATTCGCTAGGTCTGTTTATGAGATATGCGATCATACAGAAACGCCCTCTGGATACATAGTGCAGTGCCATCAGACAATACAGACAGCATTATAGCAGAGCTCGATAGGGAATTCTATCGTCCTGTGTGATGATTCAGTCCGACTAAATAGATTAAAAACTGGGAACAACATACAGAGAGCAATCCCATAATATGGTGAGACCAATCTTTAAGACAGCTCGGCCAGATGTTTCAATAAGAGAGATCAAGAGACTAGGTCAGACAATTCTATCAGCTGGCATAGAGAGTTTCTCCTGTAGCACCTTTAATAGGACATTGATTCCCTAAGACAACCAGAGAAAACAGCATTGCGATGAAATAGTGCGTTAGACTGTTCGATAATACGACCTCTTGTGCTACTATCTTCATTTCACAGCCCGGTCTTACGTAATGGTGTCTGCTTAGGCTACTTTTAGCCGTGCGTGAGTGAATACCTAAAAGTAGGCTATTAAAAACAGTTGCCGTATTTCCGTTAATCAAATTCGTCGCCAACTACACGCCCTGGCTTTAAGGACCGTGTAACCCTACTCCGCCTGCATTGATTTAGTACATAGAATATCAACAATGGAGAGGGGCGTTCACTAATTGAATCGTGTTTTCTGAGGCACTTGGCTACTCTTAACATCTCCATCTGGTGACTTTACTGGAAGTACATTACACCTGATGTTATCCCACATACATATACAGACCGCTCAAAGCTGGATTTCCGCGTTCAAACAAAGAAACTTACGTTCCAACAGTTTTTAACTACGAAGGAACGTATTATAGCACTTCTTTTGATTTTTAGCTCAGGATTTTGTTTATATAAAACTGAAAAAGAATCCTATCAAGCGAGTTCTCCAGCCTATCACTTATAGCTTTAGTGCTCTTTTATGGCTTGACTGAATATAATCATAGTTAAAAGTTAAACGCAATTCCTCCTCTTTTTACTACAGATAAACGAGTGAAGAGGCACTGCGATAATCAATTCCGTTTTCCTCTCATTTTCAAGTGTGCTTTCAGGCTCATAGTATATGACAATACGCAGATGGCCCGGATTCATGCTCAATGAAAAGCTTGCTTCTCGTGAACAGTAGGTGACTGCCAGGTCCATAAATCACTTGCATCCCTTCTCTAGGAACCCAGCAATGGGTCATATCGGGCTTAAAAACATTAAGGACTTCCGAGCATCTTTGGGGGTGTCTCCTATGATTCCTCCTCTTCATCCCATCTTCCTGGGGATGTTAGCCACGATAGATTTGCATAGGTCGCAGTGTGTGAGGTGTGCTCCTCCCTTGTCTAACCTTTACCATTTACCATCGGCAAGTAGAAGAGAAGGTTACATTTCTTATCCAGGGGTCTCAGAAAATGTAGATTGATGTGTAGATCTTGGGTCCTGGGATGGAATTCAATACTTCCTCTACCTATTAGATATGTGGTAGGGGAATAAAACGTATCGAAAGTTTTTTCACAAAATGTTAGTATGGGAAGGGGAACTTTCTTAAAAACATCCTGTGCACATTTATTCTAATAATTCCTTTCTTTCTTCAGGGAGTTTAAAACACATATTTCCAATGAAATCGAAATTTTGGGTTGAATGAATTACTTCCTCTACCTACTAGGTACGTTAATGTTAACATTCAGAGCACGTTTTAGATCCTTCAAGTTGAAATAAGCAAGTTTCTTTTTTTGACAAACTGTATGGAGGAAGAAGATTTTTTTTTGTTGTCATTTGAATGGACACTTTAATTGCTATGGTCATATCGGAGTCCTTTTTTTTAACTTGTGAAACAACTGTATATTAACAGTAGGTCATTTTTACTTTCTATACATGTACTATGTACATAGTGTATAGAGAAGGTATTGTATTGCACCCAAAAATTCGATACCAAGATTTCACCGGAAATACATGTTTTGGGTCCCCTGAATCTAAAAAAAGCATTTTTGGAAAAAGGTCCTTGTGCGCGCGCGCGTGTGTCTCTGTGTGTGTGTGTATGTGTGTGGACTGCATAACTCAAAAACCGTTAAATACCAAACTTGGTATTTAAGTTTGGTATCCTCCAAGGATGCAACACGAAGATTTTCAAGAAAATCCCCACACCCCCAATTACCCTTTAAATGGAATTTTTTTCGAAAATTTTGATTTTCTCAAAAATGGCTAACGATTTTGATTAAAATATCGTATATTAAATATATTTACCTCACAAATAAAATATATGTGTTGAAATTTCTGGGAATAGCCTCTGAAGACTACTTTATTCTGGATGAATTTTACAGAATTTTGCATGACTACTAAACCGTAAGAGATGGACAAAAACGTACTATACAAAAATGTAGAGCTCGTTAAAGCACACACTTTATGTAATACACATTTCTTTCGTGGAGTGGATCGTTTTTGAGATATTCCTTGTTTTTGGTTACAGCTTTGAAAACCTTATACTTTTCTCATTAGGGAATTTGTCAATTCCTGTCCATACAAACAAAGGAAGCTCATTCACGTATTAACCAGCTTTTGATTATCACTTTAACCCATATTACTCCCTTATTTCGCTTCTACCTACAAGGAAGTTAGTTATAAGACTATTTCTGCTAATTTGTTCTCGATTAGCATGAAGTAAATAGAAGCATAAGCTTTCTAACAATAATTTGTAGCAGATATGAAGAGAAAGTCATGTGAATGGAACACATAAGATTTTTTGCCATTAAACACGCACCCATTCATTCTCACATTCATACTTCGAGTCGCTGTGGGGGATAGGGAATAATTTCGGTTACAGAATAGTGCCCCGTCCCAGCCAGGAATCTAACCCAGGATCTTCGGGAGAGAAGTCAGCTCGCTGACCACTCAACCACGGAGGCAGTCAAAAGTAGATTTCCATCTCAAATACTGCAGAGTACTAAAATATCATTTTAAAGTAAACTGAAATAACTGACTGTTAAAGAAACCACAGATATGGGTAACCTAAAAGCTTGTTGAATATTAGTGCTATATACAAATTTATAATTGATATAGTGCCTGCTTTAATTTTGTATTATATATATTTCAGACGGCGGATACGAGGTTCCTTAGGCAAGTAAAGGGTTGCACCAAACTGGATAAGATTAAAAGTGCAAAAATAAGAAATAAATTAAAAGTAGCACGTTCATATGGAAATGAATGAACCAAAGACAAGAATCTGATGAGTTACATTCACATAACTTTCTCTAGCTGCTCCATACCTATGCTAACTACTCTTACACAGGAGATTATTCTTTTATCTACATCATGCTAATTGAGATAAACTTCAGAATTGGTCTTATTACTTGCTTCTTTGTAAATATAAGGCAAATAAAGTTAAATAGTCAAATCTTTTAAAAAGTAGTCGCTAAGTGAAACAATTGAGGTTCGGTTCGCTTTGCATGGTACGTTTGACTATGTGAAAAGCAAAATTTCAGAAAATGCCAAATTTCGTATTTAAATTCAGCATGTTCCAAGGATGTGACAGGAAGGTTTTGAAGAAAATCCCCATCTATAGCTACTGTTTAAATATACTTTTCCTTCTTGCTGATTTGTTTTGATATAATATTTAAATATCTGCAAGACTAATAAATGCAATTCTTAAAATTTCTAGGAATGGCCTGAGAGGTTATTTTGGATGGATTTGTTGAATATTTTTGTGTGACTGGTACACCATAAAAGGTAAGGCAAAAGCCTGTCGCAGAAAATGAAAGTCTGGTTAAAACACAATTTGTTGTGGCGTTAATCACTTTCGAGATATGTGATGTTATTGGTTTGAATTTACCAGTTTTTTATCATACATTTTTAAATGATAAATCAGCATTGTTTTAGTTTCTAGTGCTGCTATACAAAAAGCATGAAGAACAAATGCAGCTCATATTTGACTATGTTTCAGCCTCGTGACATTAAGTTTTTATTTATGGATGCACTTTAACATGGTTCTATATTGGGCGAGAAACACCGCTTAATTTTGTTCAGAGGCCTCTTCATCAGGCTTGAGGTTATTTTACGTGCTGATAATCTACACCTTACCAGCGGCTTTACTTTCCTTCCGAAGGAAGCCATACGAAAAAAGCCATCGTTCTTCAGCGGGTTTGAACCCGCGACCTTGGGCATATGACCCTAGCATGATAACCACTACACCACGGATGGTAACTTTCAGCCTCGTGTATTCCCTCACTATTTCTGCAAAATGTGCTGTGAAACCATTCCTGCAGGTCGATTACATTAAGTATTTAGAATAATAAATTTCTGTAACATTAATGAGTAGAAAAGAAAAAATCTTAATCTATATAGAGTAGAGAAGTTTGCAACTCGTTAGATTCGTACTAAATCTACTTAGTACATAGGGAGAGAAAGTACTGCAACCTACCCAAAACTTCGATCCCGGATTACCATGGAAATATGCGTTTCAGGGTCTCCTGTAACAAAAAAACAACAACAAAAACAACAAAAGTTTCGCGCGCGCGCGTGTGTATATTTGTGTGAACAACATAACTCTAAAATGAAAATTTGATTAAATACCAAATTTGTTAAGTTCAGCACCTTCCAATGATGCGACACGAAGATTTTTCAAATCCCTCATCCGAAATTACCCTTTACATGGAAAATATTTCAAAATTTTTTATTTTCTCAAAAATGCCTAAAGACTTTGATTAAAATATCACATATTAAAGATATTTACATGACAAATAAGATGTACATCTTGAATTATCTGGGAATAGCACCCGAAGACTTCTTCATTCTGGATAACTTTTGCATAATTGGTAAACCTAAGCGATAAACAAAAACTTACTGTAGATCTCGTTAAAACACACAATTTATGTCGTATACATTTTATAGAGTTAACAATTTCAGAGATATTCCTTTTTTTTTTTTTTTTTTTTTTTCCAATTTTAAAATATTTAAACTTTTCTCAAACGGGATTTTGTCAATCCTGGTAATAAGACAATTTCTGGTTACATTAATCTCGATTAGCATGAAAAAGATAGAACAAACGTTGTAAGAATCGTTTATTACAGAAAAAGTAGAGAAAAATCATGTGAATAAAACACATAAGATTTTTTTAAATCTTGAAATCTCTTCCTTTGGAGCAGCGAAAGAAAATCGTTTACCGACTATTGTCTTGAGAGCTAAACTTTAGGCCCAGTACTTAAAGTGCTTAAGATATTGTAAGTCGCCATTGGGGTATGTCATTTCAAAATGATTTGAGATCTCCTTTTGATTTACCAGGAAACATACGAGTCAGTTGAGACGTTTGCTGCAATAGTAGCTTGGTGGTTGGATCAACCGGTTAGAGACCAGTAGATCCGAGGTTCAAATTTCTGCTACATTGACTTTTTCAGTCTGACATTACCTATCTAACTCCTGTTCTACACCGCTTGTGAAAAAACAATTAAATTACCTATTGTTGTGTTTACCTAAATTAGGACTGAATGACCTCTATAATATGAAGACAATGACTGTCTAACCTTGATGAAATACTTAAAGTCGGGCCTAGGATGGTTAAATCCTTCGTTTATGTTACAGAATTACTAGACACTGTTCAGGGGATGAATCGATCTCCGTTAAATATTTTATTTACTTCAAGGAAACTTTTTTTCCGTTTCTTTCTTTATGAACATCCTGGGACTGATATAATGAGGCTAGCGCAACAATAAAGTCGTGAACGTAGAACAGAGATAAACATGCAGTTTGTGAGACGCTTAAGGCCAATAAATAATTCTGTCCAAGGATAGATAGGTAATCTATTTGCTCTGCTTATGTCAGACCTATTTCTACTTTATGTCCAGCGGGGAAATTACTCTAGAGGTACTGCTCTATAAGGAAATGTGTAATAGGTGTCGGCGCTGTCACGGAAACAAGGTCATGTGACTGTTTTGGACTGCTAGCACACCAAACAATCGATTCTTGGATCGATTCCCGGAGAAAACAGCAGGTAGCATACACGTCCATTGTATTTCACTGCGGGTTTCCTCGACCACTAACAGCGTCTCACACACCAACGGAGAGGTCTAATGCCGAAGAGAGACTGGGCAAACACATTCGGTTCATAAAGTTTCATTTCTTTGATTAAATGCTAATACAAATGACTATCATGGGCTTCAGGAAGCCATATTTGAAAAATCTTGTGTTCCATTCTCATGACTTTCTCTACATCTCTGCAACAAAGTATTGTTAAAAAGCTTATTCTTCTATTTACTTCATACTAATCAAGAAAAAATTAGGAGAAATTGCATTATTACTTGCTTCCTTGTAAGCAGAAGGGAAATAAGAAAGTACAATAGGCTAAAACAATAGTCAAATATTTTAAAAGCTGGTTGTTATGTAATTGAAGTTCCTTTTTTGTATGGCCAGAATTAGAAAAATTCCCGTATGGGAAAAGTATAAGTATTTTAAAACTGAAACCAATAACATGGAATATCTCAAAAACGATCAACTCCACGAAAAAAAAGTATATAACATAAATTGTGTATTAACGATCTCTACATTTTTGTACAGTAACTTTTATATATCTCTTACGGTTTACCAGTTAGACTAAATTCATTCAGATATTTTAATCAAAATCCCTACAACCATTTTGTAGAGACTTACAATTTTCGAAAATTTCTCCATGTAAAGAATAGTTAGGGTGAGGGGATTTTCTTGTAAATCTTCATGTCGCATCCTTGGAAGATACTGAAATTAAATACCAAGTTTGGTATTTAATGGACTTTTCGTTTTTGAGCTATGCTGCCCACATACATTACATTACATTACACACACACATACATACACTCGGACTTTTTTTTAATTCGGGAGTCTCAAAACATGTATTTATGGTGAAATCTTGGTTTCGAATTTTTGGGTGCAATACAATACTTTCTCTATAGGTACATAGCACGCGTAGAGAAAGTAAAAAACAATACTTATTAAAATATACTGGCTGGTTTATCCGATGCTGCAGGGTGATTTTTACTTTCTCTTGCACTTATGTGCATAGTAGGTAGAGAAGGTATTGTATTACATAAAAATCGACATGGCTGTTTCGACGTAAATTCATGTTTCGAGGCCTCGAATAAAATTACATTTTTAGAAAATGATCCATTTGTGTGTGTGTGTGTGTGTGTGTGTGTGTGTGCAGCATAACTCAAAAACGAAAAGCCTGCTAAATAAAATACCTAGTAGTAAAAAAAAATGCGACCCAAAGGTTTTCAGGAAAATCTTTCAACGCAAAACTATCCTTATATGGGATATTTTTCTAAATTCTCAATTTTCTAAACAATGTTGACGATTTTAATTTAAACGCCGTATATTAAATATGTTGACATTTCAAATAAAATGTTTATTCTGAATTTCTTGGGAATAGCCCCTGAGGTCCCCTTCATTCTGAATGACTTCTGCACAACTGTTAAACCGTAAAAGAGAGACACAAAGCCTTGTTTTACAAAAATTGTAGACATCGTTAAAATACGCCATTTATGTATACAGTTTTTGTAGACCTAACCATTTGAGAGATATTCCCTGTTATTGATTTAAATTTTAAAATATTTAAACTTTTCTCAAACGCGCAGTTTTCATCCGTTTCATATATCTTTTGTAACTTCTGGTCAGGGAAACAGAACCAAATTTCAATGACAATCGCATAGCAACAGTTTTCTAAAATATTCGAACATCGCTTTAACCTAGTGTATTCTCTTATTTTCTTTTTACTTATTAACTAGTTTCTTATAAGACCATTTCTAGAAATGTTCAGCAGAGGGTAGATAAAAAACTATGGTGCTTGCAAAACAGAAGGAGAAAGCCATGTGAAAGACATTTCAGATTTTTAATAATGGAATGAAATTTATAAATATTTTACTTCTTCCGTGTTCTTTATGAACTCATTACACGTGATTTAGTTTTTAATTGCGAATCCTCTCTTTTACATATTTGTACTGTAATTTCATAAAACCCATAATAATGGACAAAAAGTCACATTATTTACAGAAATGGATATGAGAAATCTAGGAATATCGTGTATCATCTGATTTCATTAACCCCCTCCCAACGAGAGACACTCATGACTAAGGTTCGAAACCTGCAGTCTACTCTATAACATAAACTGAGGATAACACAACGTGAATTCGATGATAGTACCTCTGTATATTCGTAAGCTTTCACGGCTGGTGTCCATAGTTTTAAAATTTACGGGCTGTTTTGGCATGGTCTGTAGGATAAAATAATTTTGTTTAAAATATTTTATATATTGCATCTGAAGATGTCCCTCACAGACAGGGACGAAACGTCAGGAAAATATTTTAAACAAAAATATTTTATCCTACAGACCACGGCAAAACAGCACAGAATTTAATTTTTAAAAAAGAATAGTACCTCTATACTTGTAGGAGGGGTTTATTGACATCAGATATTATTATCCAAAATTCTGAGCCAAACTCATAACTGAGCTTTAACATTTAGACACTAGCAACCTCAACATACAGGCAGGCGCGAATAGGCACTAAAATAGGCACGCAAAATAACAAACTATTCTAAGTTAAAACAGTTTTATTTCAATTAGGAATAATTTAACATGTTTTTACTTTCTCTAGCTCGTATGTACAATATAATGTGCTTAGTAGTCAATTACTTTCCCTAGCTTATATGTACATAAAGTGTACATAATAGCTAGAAAATGTATTATATTCCTCCCAAAAATTCAAAGTCAAGATTTCACCGCAAAGAAAGCATTTTTACTTTCTCTACACTACTATACACTAGTGTATAGAGAAGGTATTGCATACCACCCAAAATTCGATACTGATATTTCACCAGAAATAGACGTTTTAGGGTACCTTGTTTACAAAAAATAGTATTTTTAGAAAAAGGTTCGGGGATGTCTATGTGGCCGAGTGTCTGTGAACACGATAACTAGAAATACAGTAAAATAAGAAACTTGGTATATAAATTTGTTATCTTCCGAGGATGCGACACCACCCTTTACATTAAAAACATTTCAAAAATTTTGATTTTCTCAGAAATGGCCCTAGCGATTTTGATTAAAATACCGTATATTAAAGATATTTACACGAAAAATAAAATACGTATCCTGTATTTTCTGGGAATAGTCTCTGAAAACCTTTATTCTGAATTAAGTTTCCTGGATTTTGCGTAACTAGTTAAGCATAAGAGAGAGACAAAAACTTACTACACAAAATATGTAGATCTCGTTGAAACACACAATTTATGTCGTATACATTTTTAGTAGAGTTTACCACTTTTGAGATAATCCTTCAGTTTTAAAATACTTGAAACTTTTCACACAAGGGAATTTTTCAATTCCTGACAATGAAAGAAACTGATTTCATCCACATGGCTACCAACTTTTAAAATATTTAATTATTGTTTTAGTCTAGTGTATTCCATTATTTCTTTTCTACTTACAATAAAGCACTTCAGTTAATGTTTATATCGATTAGCATGAAGTATATAGAAGAATAATATTTTTAACAATAGGTTGTTACAGAGATGTAGAGAAATTCATGTGAATGATACACATAAATTTTTTTAGAAATGTTCTGCATTATGTGAAATAGATATTTTATTGTATTTTATATTCAATAGATTTAACATTGATTCTCTAAACACATCATATTAGCATAGAAGAAAAAGACCTACACTGCTAACTCTAATAATGGTCTATAATTCAAACTAAGAATCAACAATCATGTATTTTTCCAGATTTTCTATTACAAAACAAATTGTAGTATGAAATTTCCTTGTATCGACAGAAGGACGTTTATTGGTGCAATCACCTACCGAAATTAAGCGGTCTTACATGCCAAGTATAGAATGGGATGCTGAGGGGCACAGCAGTTAAAGAGCGTCTATAAATAAAACTGTATTTAATTTTTTAGCAATATTAGGCGATGTACGTGGCCGGTCAGTGACCAAAGAGAAATATTTTTATTTTCTGTGACTGTACTGTACTTTATACTCTAATAACCCTACTTTAGCGTTAATTTAATAATCTTTTATGAATTGAAATATTCAAAGTTTCATTCATAACTTACCTCTTTAAAACACTGAAAAAATAAATGTATTTCATCTGATGTAAATTCTTTTGCTCTGGTTTACCAACTGTCAGGAATTGTATTTGCATTTGAAATAATTTATGTATTTTAATCAGATCAATCATTTATGCAGTAAGATTTTGACTAAGTTTATCAGCTATGCTGAAGTAATCCAGAATGAAGAGGTCTTCAAGACTATGCCCAGAACAGTGAAGATGTATTTCTTATTTCTCATGTCATTATATTTAATATACGGCATTTTAATCAATATCGTTGGAGATAAATTTTCGAACAATGAGCCATATAAAGTTAGTTAGGGAGTGGGGTATCCTTGGTAGATGCCAAACGAATTTTGATATTTAAGGGGATTCTTTGTTGTTGAGCTGTGACACACACACACACACGGGGCCGCGCCGTGGCCTAGTGGTTAGACCACTCGACTCTCACCTAGACGGCCAGGGTTCGATCCCAAGCGACCGCATGTGAGATTTGTGGTGGACAAAGCGGCGCTGGGGCGGGTACTCCGGTTTCCCCCGCCATCGCATTCCACCGGTGCTCCATCATCATTCATGTATCATCAGTGTCACCGCCTGCGGTGCTATAAGTAGTTAAAGCGGGCGTTAAACACTTCCAAAAAAAAACCACACGCGTGCGCTAAAACTAAGTTTTTTTGTTTTTTTATTTAGAGATCTTCATGTATTTCCGGTGAAATCTCTATATCGGATATAATACCCTCTTTACCTACCACTACGTGTATAGTACTCTCAGAGAAAACAAAAAAATCGCTCTCTCACACACACACACACACACACACACACACACACACACACACACACACATTATTTTCACTGTTGTTATAATAACGGTTATTGTTAGGCAATCTCAATCGCAAAGTAAAATGTACATTTCACAATACCTATTTTACTCTAAGTTCTGTATATTTGGTCTCTTTAATCTAATTTAATCTAATTTTCAGCGAAATTAGGGACTTATTTTTATTTATTTAAATGACTTTATTTATAGTTTTTTCTTTACTAAGTGTAGTGTGGATAGTATTATATTTCACTCAAAAATTTGATTTCTTGGAAATATGAATCCATAAAAGTTGCTTGAGTAAGTAGGAGAAGAGTTGTGGTTAGACCACTTGCCTGTCACTAAAACCGCATACGGGATTTGTGGTGGACAAAGAGGTGCAGGGACGGGTTTTCTCGTCATTGCTTTCCACCGGTGCTCCATCTTCATTCTATGTACCATCAGCATCATCGCTTGCGGTGCCACACGTAGTAAAAGCGGATGTTTAACACTATCAAAAAGTCTTCAAATGACAATTTTCCTTACTCAAGTCCATTTTATCGTACAGAAGAATGTCATTTACTCCAGAAAACATGGAGAACTATTTTATTGTGCACTGTGTGGGGATATAAACAATATATATAATTATGTGTGTGTGTGTGTGGTACACTCATTCTTAATTTCAATTACTTTTTTTATGTTTGCTTCTGCCTGTTTAAGGAAAGTTCAAAATGTTACAAAGTACTACGAAAACTGATAGTTAAATTCATGATTAACGGTTTAAAATAACAAATGTGTACTAGTATGGAGTAATGAATGTAATAAATATTCCTGTACAAGGAATTAATGGTGAGTGAAATAAATAAATTTTTATATAAAGTGCCTACTTCTATTGTAGTTTTAAATGATGCGTTATGTACTCACGTTTATCATTCCATATTTATTTTATATTACATATTTAATTCTACATTTTACCATATTTTAGTACACATTTACCTATGTAGTTATATCTCAGTTTAATGTTATATAAAAATCCGGGCTCTTGTAGTTGCTTTCCCGAAGTGGGAAGATATTAATGTAAAAAATCTGATGTGTTCCATTCACATGACTTTCTCTACATAGCTGTAACAAATTATTGTTAAAACACATTCTTCTATCTACTTTATGACGATCGAGATGAGCATTGGCAGAAATTGTCTTAATTACTTGCTTCCTTGAAAGTAGGAAGAAAATAAGGGAATACACTAGGCTAAAACGATAGTCTCTTAAAAGCTGTTTGCCAGTGGGTTGAAATTCGTTTCTATATAGGGTCTAACGTTTACAACTTCCCATGTTAAGCATTTTAAATCTGAAACAAGGAATATCTCAGAGATGGTCAATTCCACGAAAAGAACGTGTATAACATAAATTGTGTGTTTTAGCATGATCTACATTTTTGTGTGGTAAGCGTTTCGTCTATCTTTTACGTTTACCAGTTACGCAAAATTCAGAAAAAATCATTCAGAATAAAGAAGTCTTTAGAGGATATTCCCAGAAAAATCAAGATATACATTTTATTTGCATTATAATATTTTTAATATGCGGTAATTTGCTGAAAATCGTTAAAGATATTTTTGAGAAAATCAAAACTTTCGAAATTGTTCCATGTAAAGGATAGTTTGGGTGGGGGGATTTTTCTGAAAATCTTCGTGTCGCATCCCTAGAAGATAATAAGCTTAAATACCAAGGTTGGTATTTTACCGACTTTTTGTTTTTGAATTATTGGGTTCACCGATACACGGGCACTGACCTTTTTCTAAAAATGCTTTTATGGGATATAGGAGACCATAAAAAGTGTATTTTCGGGGAAATCTTGGCATCAAAATTTTTTGATGGAATGCAATAGCTTCTTTATACATTATGTACAGGGTACGTGTAGAAAAAGTTAAAATATGAATATCTCGCTTAGTAATGAGGTTTTACGTTACAAGTATTAGTATTCGCATAGGTCAACATATTACACATAATTATGTATGCTTTAGTTTAATTATCTAGTTGACACGGAAGCAGACATCAATTTTTGTCCAAAGAAATCGA
The DNA here is from genome assembly GCA_030762935.1 of Hymenopus coronatus. Taxonomy (NCBI): domain Eukaryota; kingdom Metazoa; phylum Arthropoda; class Insecta; order Mantodea; family Hymenopodidae; genus Hymenopus; species Hymenopus coronatus. Next base: position 102,712,111 of record CM060890.1, read on the forward strand.
TGCCAATTTTAAAGGAGCATTGTTCCGTATTGGGAGAATGTTTGAAGTCTTGTGGGATAATTCAGCGCATGCTTGGAGAAACATGATGAATCACGTGTGTATAATAAACAAAGATACTTACATTTGAAATTCAAATCGTTTAAAACAAGAGGACACTTTATCTCCATTACTTTTCAATTTCTCTCTGGAGTGCACTCATCGGATGCTTACAGACCAAAGATGGACTGTTGTTGATTGTTGGTTTATGCAGAAGATGTTGATTTATTGGGTGATAATAATAGCTACACGAACTTTCCATTTGTATCCTCCATGTTTTAGAGTTACATCTTCATACCACAACTGTTTAGGTACTTAATCTTGTTACGTTGTTGAAGATAGCGCCGACACGTGGTGGCGTCTCAAGTTACGAAAATTAACAGAACAAAATGACTGTCTAGAAGAGCAATTGCCTCGAGCAGACATTAACGTAGTGCTGTTTTTTACTTTCTTTACACTACTATGTATATAGTGTAAAGAGAAGGTATTGCATTCCACCCAAAAATTCGATACCGAGATTTCACCGGAAACACGTGTGGGTCCCCCTTAATCCAAAAAAGAACATCTTTAAGAAAAAGGACCGTTTGTGTGCGTGTATGTGTCTGCGGACAGCATAGCTCAAAAACGAAAACACCGTTGAATACCAAACTTGGTATTTTGCATAGCTGCTAAACCGTAAGAGATGGACAAAAACTTACCACACAAAAATATAGAGCACATTAAAACACACAACTTATGAATGAAAGTGCCGGAGAATATTGCCAGAGGTCTTGTACATACACAGAAAGCTTAGTGGGACTAAAGCGTCAAATGGATCTGGTCCGGCAACATGGGTCAGTTGAAGAAACAAGACAAGACAGCGCGAGGTAATCAGCGAGTTGTTGTACACTATAGTGGTATTCTTCTTTACATTATTTGATGGATGACTTCACAAGGGGTAGAACTATCGGAAATCTGGAAGAAGGACTAAGTGTGACGAGTGTTGCCCAGGAGTTTGGTATTATTTCATAAGCACGAGGAACCTTCCAAACTACAGGCACTGCTGTCCCGAGAAGAGGAGGTGGTCGATCACGGTCAACTATAGCAACAATGACCACTACATTGTACAACAGGCAAGAAGGGATCCATGTCAAGCAACGGATGCAATTGCAACACATATAAAAATACTCTAGAAAGTAACATCGCGCTACACAGTGGTTCGGCGACGGTATAGAGATGGTCTCTTTGTCTGACGGCCAGTACCTTGTGCTCCATTGACACTCGTACTTCGGCGGTACTGTTTGCGATGGCCCCAACAGCATCATAACTGGTCAAACGAGAAATGGGTCGTGTGCTCTTCCCGAATGAGAGCAGGTTCAGTCAGATCAGTGAGTCACCAATCTGGTGAGATGTTAGAACACGTAATGAACCCAGGAAAATTCTTGAACATGATTGTTTTGGTGGTCCGGGTGTTATGGCTTGCGGAGGTACGGGGCGGATCTACCAACTTCCAAATCTTTGAACACGGTATGCTCACTGGTCAACATTATTGTGATACTGTACTCCTTCCCCATGTGCGTCTTTTCAGAGATGCAATCGGCTATGGCGTCATTTTTATGGATGAGAATTCAAGACCACATCGATCAGCGCAGGTGGAAGATCTCTTGAAGTGAGAGGATATTTGAAAAATGGACTGGTCTCCCCGTTCCTCCGATTTAAATGCCATTGAACATATGAGGCATGCTTAGTGGAGACGCATGCAGCACGTCAATATGCACCAATGACCATCCAAAAGCTGACAACAGCGTTGGTGGAGGAATGGAACTCATTACTGTAACAACTTCTTACCAACTTTGTGGCCAGTATGGGAGTACGATGCACAGTTTGCATTGCAGTCCTGGTGACCATACACGCTTTTAAGCACCATATCTCTATTTTTATAAATCTAGAGGACCATCATATGATGTACTGACTTTAATGTTGCTTATTTCCTACTCATAAAAGTGTACATTGTGTATTTCGTTTAGCTGTATGTAGGATATTGTAGCAGTTCTTTCTAAGTATGATTCAGGTTTCATCGAGCTATATTACTTGTCATTAGCACGGCATGCAAATGCTAATTTCGTCCTTAGGTTTTGTACACCATTTTGTATATTCAAAACTTGAACTAAAAATGGCGAAACCTAACGAACTGAACAAAATAAATATAAAGATGCTCATCCTACTGATGAGCAATTGTTTCCAAAGTCAAAGCTACCACTTAGATTTTAAAGACAGCATATGAATGAAATAATAAACAGTAAAACGATTAGTTTTATTGACTGTTGTTAAACTGCACGAATTTTAAAAGAATAACACACTAAATATAATAATTTCAAAAGTTCAGTAAACTCACACTTTTTAATAAGATCTATTTAGCGAAAAAGTAATTTATTCTCTTAGACTAAAATAAAATATTTACCCGTGGTTTTAAAATGTTTCGGATAAACGCATTTTTCATTTTATGCTTATTAGCAAATTAAAAACATTGTAAAAGCCTTGCTCCACTGCTTATGGTGTCTATGTCTTTTAATGACACTAGAAAAAAGCAGCAGCGCTTTTAGTTACTCCAGCCACAGAAAGCAATAAAATATAATGGGAATGAAATGTGTAGTATATTGGGTCACACGTGCAATGGTAGCCAATTACGGAAGCTCCTGGGCGCTTGATTCACCAGCTATAAGCAGAAGGAGGCTAACAGAAACACACTTAAAATGAGAGAAAAGACATAATGAGATAAATAAAGTCTTCCATTTCAGGTGTATGTTTTTATCTTTTTCTTAGCAACCATTTTTACGACCTGAGTGCGTGATATTCTTTTTCCCTTTCTCGTTGTGTATGTTTGCAGCAAGGACCTCGACTAATGGACCATTCTGGGTCCCTGAAGGCGCCTTATTATCGAGTTTCAGTTCGTCAGGAGATACAATAAATTCTCTGTCATGCAGTCGCCATGTTGTCTCGACCACCCCCGACTTACACGGCTGGTTTCTCGACGTTTTATCGCTTCAAGAAGAAGTTAGAAACGGACATGAAAAATTTGAGAATATAAAACACGAGAAACGGCTTCGTAGCTGAAGATATTCCAAAAAGATCTTTTAATTAATTAGTTTACTGTCACCCAAATATAAACAAATACTTTACGACTTGCAAATTAGAAAGCAATACAAATACTTGGATTAAATATATTATATACTTTATGTATAACAATTTACAGCACAGTACAACATATATATTTTTTAAAATGGTTGTTATACAGTCACAATTTGTTATAAGATGAAGCAGAGTGAAGACGTTTAAAGATGGTTGGGATACTTTTCAGGGTATCTGCTGAAAGATAAGCTGTTATATTCTACTGTTTTATTTTTTTCCGTGTATGCTGAACATGTGTGAATATGTCCTTGATAGAATAATGTTGATGTTCAGGGGCAGTTCTTTGTGTAAAACACTACAAATTTGAATCTTGTGTTTCTAATCGCAATCATAACTTTCTCTATACTACGTATATTGTGCATAGTAGGCAGAGAAGGTATCGTATTCCACCCAAAATTCTAAACCGAGATTTCGCCAGAATTACATGTTTTGAGGATCCCTTAATAACAACATATTTAGAAAAATCTGATGTGTTCTGCTCACATGACTTTCTCTATATCTCTGCAAAAATTATTGTTAAAAAGCTTATGCCTCTATTTGCTTCATGCTAATAGAGAAAAAATGAGCAGAAACAGTCTACTTTGTTCTACGAGTAAATGTGTACCAGTCCAGGTGACTAGGGTTTTTCGTCTGGGACCGAAGGTCGGGAGATCATAGGTTCGATTTTCACCTATCTAACCCATGCTTTTTTTTCGAAGGTTTTCCGGGTCATAAGGCGAATGCTGGGGGGCGGGATGCTCTTACAATCTCTATACATAATGCACATAGTACGGTAGAGAAAGTATTAACTGTGAGCAGCATTGCTTTGATTTTTTCGTTTGTATTATTCTTATAGGAAAGTTAGAAATGACGTGCCCCTGCCTTCAATAAAAGTTATCTAAATTCCAGCCACAATCATTGGATTACTAAAAAGTTAGAATTATGGTAATAATAAGTATTGAATGTGCATGAAAATATACCAGTTGTTCTATAACAGACGAAACAAAGAGGAAACGAAAATGTATTTCAAGACGTGTTTATATCTGAAACCATATCTACAGAAATGATACTAATTAATCAATGGTCTCTTGTTTGTCATTGCGCCATAATATGCTGTGGAGCTTCAAGATATAAGCGGTAAAACACTTCTGTTGCACACGTGTATGTAGGAATGACTCAGCAATGTTGTACTTACTGTTAGCATTTATAAACACGAAATCAAGAATGCTGCTGAAATTTTATTTTCTAAGAGCTTATGGTCTTTATTGACAATGCAAACCAACGAACTAAGTATTATTCCTCATATAAATAATATGTATATGGAGTGAAACGTTTCTCTATAGTACCCTAAATGCAAGAAAAACAAAGTTAAAGTTACCAGAATAAAGTCGGTCTGGGTAGTTCAGTTGGTTAGACGCTGGCCTTCTGACTTCAAGGTCGCGGGTTCAAACCCGACCCAGACCGAAGGTTTTTCAAGTGTACTTAAAAGTGACAGCATCATTTCAGAAGATTTACTGACATGTTAAAGAACTCCTGCGGGAAGGATCTTAAAACAGACTGTAGAGTAAATGATGGAGCTGTTTAGAAATGAAGGGTTGAAGGATATTATAGCTGAAACTGTTTAGGAAGAAGAAAGTCAATGTTTTTGGGACAGTGGATGAGAACAGACAGCTTGATTATTATATCAACGTAAGGATGGAGTGAACACATGTGCCCTAACACTGAAATCCAGAGGCCTAATATGTTAACCTGCATATTTAATGTTTCTAATTAAATAGACAGTATCTTTAATAAGAGATTGTAGACTAACTAGATTCTTTCCTAACAAATCTCCTCTTGAGTCCGTGACTCCCAGGTGTTCGTGTCTTCCACTGTATAGAGCTACCCAGATGAAGATAATATGAGGTAGTTTCCTCCTCCTTATAACCATATAATCTATAAATGGGCTTTCCTTAATGATACCCATTATCTGAAGGTATTTTCTTAGCCTAAGGGACGAATAAAAAGGCCTGTTGTTAGTCTTGTTTGTCGCATACTGAAATTTTAGCTATATTTATTAAGAGATAAAGTTAGTCTACATTTTCTTACGAAGTCTAAATTTGCGCCATTGCTACTGGTGATTATTTTAACCTACTTTGAGATTGCTCTCCTTAAATTGGTAAGGGAATGCCAAATATTGGCTGAGGGCCAATAACCTTTCTAGCAGAACCTTTCTTGCTAACGTTATTTGCAGTTTCATTAGCCTGTATGCCCTGGCACTCATCCGAGTGATACTTATCTTTTGCCAGTTTTATAAGGTCGTATACTCGTATCGGTACTTTGCCACCGTTGCAGCCATGTGACGTCCTTATCCCCACATTCCACCATCTCAAAAAAACTCTGACCAAAGTATAACATGCATGTATAACATGCTTGCAACTGCTTTAAGAATAGCCTGGCAGTTGGAGAAAATCCATATTCTACTATACTTGTATCTCATAGAGAGCTTTATTCGACACAAGTTTCAATTGCATAAATTTCAGTCTGGAATACCATGGTATTGCTACCTAGAGGGCAAAAATGTGCATTTCGTAGTTTCCACGTGATGTCCAGTTCCAAACTGCTTGATAGTAGATGCCCTGGAAGGAATGACTGAAAGAAATGTAAGTATATCTCAAATTTTCTGGGAATAGTCTTTGGAGTCCTTTTCATCCTGGATGACCTTTCCATAACTCGTAAACTGTAAGCGATAGACAAAAACTTATTGCGAAAGCAATGCAAATCCCAAGAAAACATAACACACATGTGCCTGTGGACACCATAACTCAAAAATGAAAATTCCGTTAAAGACTAAACTTCAAATTTAAGTTGCCCTCCATGGTGTAATAGTTACCATAAATTTCAATTGTTTCGCATAGCGGTAGTTTTTCAAAGATTTGACTTCGCTTCAGTGGTGTATTCCTTATTTGACTTCTACTTACAAGGAGGAATGTAATGCTAATGTTTATCTCAACTAGTACGTTATTGATAAAAGAATAGTCTTTTGTAAGGAAAGTTTAATTGTGGCTATCTAGAGAAAGCCATGTGAATGGAACATATAAGATTTTTTAATATTTTTTCATGAAAACAAGCGCTTATGTTGAAAGAAAAATGGTCTCAATTGAAAGCGAGAACATTAATGAAATAAATGGAGTCATTGAAGTTTGATACTTACTCCAAGATCAATGATGTAATCAATTTTGTGTTACGGATGAATAATTAGAGAAACGATTATATACGAAGTAATGTATGTGTAAATCACCACTGTTCAGATATAAGAAACAGGTAAACTAGAGAGTGAAAAAAATTAATTTTCTATTGGTAGTTAATCGTTCTGTCATATATAGGAAACAGCTAAACTAGAAAGTGAAAGGTAATATAATTTTTTATTGGGAGTTGATGTTCTTGTTTGTTGAGTATTATTGCTTTTCTAAAACGCCAAATTTATTAAGCTTGCCTCCATTGACCATTCGTAGATGACGCTTATGCCTCTAATATCATTGATTTTATAGGAGAATGTAACATCTAAAAATCTGATGTGCTCCATTCATATCCCTATCTACATCTCTGTAACAAATTATTGTTAAGCTTATTCTTCTGTTCATTTAAAGCTAAAACATTAGCAGAAACGACCTTATTACTTAGTTCCTTTATAATAGAAGGAAAATAAAGGAATACACTAGGCTAAACGACAATCAAAAGTTTTAAAATTGGTTGCTGTGGGATTGAAATCCAATCTTTTGCGTGACTAGGAGTTGACAACTTCCCGTATGAGAAAAGTTTAACTATTTTATACCTGAAATCAATAGCAAGGACTATCTCGAAAACAGCCAATTCTACGAAAAAGATGTATATGGCATAAATTGTGTTTCATCATGAGCTACATTTTTTGTGCAGTAAGTTTTTGTCTATCTCTTACGGTTTAATAGTTATGCAAAATGCAATAAAAATTATCTAGAATAAATATGTCTTCAGAGGCTATTTGAAGAAAATTTAAGATATTTGTCATGTAAATATACGACATTTTAATCAAAATCGTTAGAGCCATTTTTGAGAAAATCAAAATTTTTGAAAATTTTTCCATGTAAAGGGTAGTTGGGGTGGAGGATTTTCTTGAAAATCTTCATGTCGCATCCTTGGAAGGTACCGAACTCAAATGCCAAGTTTGGTATTTAACGGTCTTTTCGTTTTTGAGCTATGCTTCCCACAGACACACACACCCACACACAGACACACACGGACATTTTTCTAAAAATGCTATTTTGAATTCAGAGGGTCTCAAAATATGTATTTCCAGTGATATCTCGGTATCGAATTTTTGGTTGCAATGTCAGAAAAAGTAATACTTGTGGTGTACATCGTTAAGGAATATTTTAAGTAGGTAAATACGGTTTGGCTCGACAATTGGTGGATGCTATAATATTTTAGGAATTTCTTCTTTAATATCACCTAGTCACCCCATTGTCTAGTTTAAGTTTATTGAAGCACTAAGAAATACATATTGTACAATAAATATCTTGTGCTGCCCACTAGAATTTGGCCCAGACCACTTTTTCAGTGGGCAATCCAATTTACGTTGTACAAAAAATTACATGTTACTGTAACTACCACCATGAACTATAGTTCTCTCCTGTTAACAGTCCATTTCCATTTATTTTTGACTTTTTCTAAATATTATCCCAACACCTTACAGATTTTATCTATAATTTTATTTATATAGATTTGCTTTTCATTTTTGACCATATACTTTCTTTCCTCCATTTCTCAGTTTGCTTACAATCAAAAATCATATACTGAACGTCTTCCTTTTTCCCATATAATGGACATTCACCTTGTGGATGCCCGTTACGTTGCCCTTTTAGCCTCCATATTCTTGCCCTTAGCTATGCTGTCCCCCTCCTTTCTTCCTGACTAGTCTTTTGAATATATCTTTCTCTTTTCCAGCTATTTTCATGGGCATGTAAAATATAAGTGATCTCTTTTCTGAGTAAACAATTTTTTAATTTCTATATCCTCAATTTTTTTTCTTGCTCTCTTCCAAAAAAATTTATAATTTGTTTCTCTTTTCCTACAGATATCGTCTAAACCATTATTTTCTAAGTTATTTTATAAATTACTTACCCAACTTGTACTTTGTAAACTTCAACTATAATCACTCTCCTGATCAGGTGCATCTGTCCTAAGAACACCTTCTACGACAGATTAGGTAAAACTCATAAACGAAACATTCCTATTCATGCATGAGAAACAACGTGCCTCCGTTTTTATTTCTGTTGTAAAGTAATTGTGAAGGTATAACTAGCCGCTCATAAAAGGCTTGGCAAACACCACCTCACGGAGACGGAATGTCTAGATAAGAGCGACGTGCGTCGTAAAATGCTTGATGGCGCCGCGCAATACACCCAAGGATCGTTATCTTCGACATCAGGACTTCTGTTCAACCAATTAATAATATTGCACCTCCACGTAGACCGGTGAGGTCACTGCTAAATTTACTCAATGACTTTCTTTGTCAATGGAAGAGGAACCTGACTGGCGCGACTGACCTTTTGGGTTCAAGGTGATCACCTCTCCACTCCCGATGGACATCTCAGGATGAGGATGGATGGTTCGGGAAGACTAGACTCCACCATTCTTAAACACATACACTACAAAGTATCCTGCTTTCTTTCACTTGTTCCCCTGGTTCATATGGCCATGTAACTACCAACAAACTTTAGATATTTATAATGTATATCCTATATTAGTTATAACTGTATACAAACAGACCGCTCAGAACCCTATTAATTTGCTAGTCCTATCTGAGGGGTCAATAACCCAAACCGGTAATTTATAGGATGTATATATGTACAATGTTCATAGAAGGTAAAAAGGGTATTGTATTACACCCAAAAATTCAATGTTGAGATTTCACCGGAAATAAATGTTTTAATATTTCCCAGAATAAAAAACCTGATGTGTTCCATTCACATGACTTTCTCTACATCTCTGCAACAAATTATTGTGAAAAAGCTTATGCTTCTATGTACTTCACGCTAATTGAGAAAACATTAGCAGAAATAGTATTACTTGCTTTCTTGTAAGTAGAAGCGAAATAGTGGAATAGCATAGATTAAAGTGATAGTCAAAAGCTGATTGCTATGTGACTGAAGTTCCCTTGTTTGTATGGGCAAGAGTTGACAAATTCCCGTATGAGAAAAGTATAAGTTTTTCAAAGCTGAAACTTAAAACAAGGAATATCTTAAAAACGTTCAACTCCACGAAAAAATGTATGTAACATAAATTGCGTGTTTTAATATGCTCTACATTTTCTGTGTTATGAGGTTTTGTCCATCTCTTACGGTTTAGCAGCTATGCAAAAATCCGTAAAATTCATCCAGAATAAAGTAGTCTTCAGAGGCTATTCCCAGAAAATTCAAGATACACATTTTATTTGTCAATTAAATATCTTAAATATGCGATATTTTAATCAAAATCGTTAGAGCCATTTTTAAGAAAATCAAACATTTCGAAACTGTTTCCATGTAAAGGGTATTTTGGGGTGGGGGGATTTTCTTGAAAAATCTTCGTTTCGCATCCTTGGAAGATACCAAACTTAAATACCAAGTTTGGTTTTTAACGGTCTTTTCATCTTTGAGCTATGCTGCCCAGACACACACACACACACACACACACACACACACACACACACACACACACACACGTGCATTTTTCGAAAAATGTTTTTTTTTATTCAAGGGGTCTCAAAACATATCTTTCCGGTGAAATCTCGGTATCAAATTTTTGGCTGCAATACAACACCTTCTCTATACACTATGTACATAGTACGTATAGAGAAAATAAAAAGATCTGATGTGTTTCATTCACCCGACTTTTTCTAGCTGTTGCAGAAACAGCTTTCCTTATAAAATCTGATTTTATTTTTTTAAATTATTTATTTTATGTCACTTTAACTTATAATAAGATAGTCATATCACGATAATATATTTTAACAGTATTTCGGTATATAAAACAATGTCATACATTTAAGTAGGTAACATATTTCATTATACAGATTTGTTATTTTTAAGTATTTAAGTAGTATTTTGCGATGTTATAAATAGTTGAGAGCTTCTTGGATGTCTGGTAGATTGCATTCTGCTCACTGCTGTTGATACTGAGGACACTCTGAGAGTAAGTGGTTGTTTTATTCAGTAGTTGGGGGAAAAATCCTTTTACGCATCATATTAATCAAGACAAACTTTGCCAAAATTGGTCGTATTACTTGCTTCTTTCTAAGTAGAAGGGAAATAAGGGAATACACTAGGCTAAAGTGATAGTCAAATCTTTTATAAGCCGGTCGCTAAGGGAAACAATTGATATTCGGTTCTCTTTGCATGCCAGGAGTAAACAAAAGAGAGATGAAAAAAACATGTCTCCCGTTTGAGAAAAGTTTAAATACCCTAAAACAGAAATCAATAACTTGGAATATCACGAAAAGGTGAACTCTTAAAAAAGGATGACATACATTGTGTGTTTTAATGAGATCTACATTTCTTGTGTATTAAGTTTTGTTTATCTCCTGAGGTTTACCAGTTATACAAAGGCCATTTAGAATGAAGAGAGCTTTAGAGGCTATTCCCCCAAAACTCAAGATAAACATTTCGTTTGATATGAAAATATCTTAAAGATATGATTTTTAATAATTATAGTTAAGAGCCATTTTTGAGAAAATAAAAAATGTCGAAAAATGTTCCCTGTAAAGGGTAGTTGGGGTTGGAGGGTTGTCTTGACCTTGCAAGATGTTGAACTTATATACCAAGTTTGGTATTTAACCGAATCTTCGTTTTTGAGCTATGCTGCACACACACACACACACACACACACAGACACACACACACACACACAGATACACATGTACACGTTTCTAAAATGCTCAAACCTGCATTTCCAGTGAAATCTCGGTATCGAATTTTTGGGTGGAATACAATATTACTATTTACATTGTACATATACGCTAGAGAAAGCAAAAAAAAATTTTTTTTAGAAAAATATCCGCGCGAGCGTGTGTGTGTATGGATAGAATAACAAAATAAAAGTCAGTTAAATGAATTTGGTTTAAGTTCAGTACCTACCAAGTATGCGACTCAAATATTTTCAAGAAAATACCGCCGCCTCAAACTATTCCTTACGTGGAACATTTTTCCAAATTTTCGAATTTCTCAAAATGAGTCAAACGATTTTGATTAAAATGCCCTATATTAAACATTATATAATGGTAAAGAATGTTTATTCTGAAATTCTTGAAATAGATCCGAAGACCTCTTCATTCTAAAGGACCTTTGTATAACTGGTAAATATAAACAAAACCTTATTATACAAATAATGCCTCTTTAAAAGACGCAATTTATATGGTATACAGTTTTTGTAGAACTTACCATTTTCAAGATATTACATGTTACTGGTTTCAATTTTAAACTCTCTTTTGTTTTACTGTGGCCATGAAGATAACCGAATTTCAATGACAGTCACATAGCTAAAGCATTTGTTTGCCGCTTTAGCCTAGTGTATTCCCATTACCCTTCTACTTATAAAGGATCTAAGTGATAAGATCGTTTCTATTTGATTAGTGATGTAAATTAAAGAAAAGTCTTATGTGTTATATTCACATGACTTTCTTTACATTAAAAAGCTTATGCTTCTATTTACTTCATGCTAATCGAGAAAGAATTAGCAAAAATAGTCTTATTACTTGCTTCCTTGTAAGTAGAAGCGAAATAAGGAAGTACCATAAGTTAAAGTAATAGTCAAAAGCTGGTTGCTATGTGACTGAAGTTCCTTTGTTTGTATGGAAAGGAGTTTACAAATTCCTGCATGAGAGAAAAGTATACGTTTTTCAAAGCGGAAACTAATAACAAGGAATATCTTAAAAACGATCAACTCCATGAAAAAACGTATATAAAGTATATTGTGAGTTTTAATGTGCTCTACATTTTGTGTGTGGTAAGTTTTTGTCCATCTCTTACGGTTTAGCAGTTATGCAAAATTCGGCAAAATTCATCCAGAATAAAGAGGTCTTCAGAGGCTATTTCCAGAAAATTCAAGATACACATTTTATTCGGGGTGCAAATAGCTTTAATATACGTGATTTTAATCAAAATCGTTAGACCATTTTTAAGAAAATCAAAATTTTTGAAAATATTTCCGTGTAAAGGGTAGTTTGTAGTGGGGGGATTTTCTTGAAAATCTTCGTGTCGCATCCTTGGAGGATACTACACCTAATATCAAATTTGGTATTTAACGGTCTTTTCGTTTTTGACGTATGTTGTCCCTAGACACAGACAGATAGACAGACAGACACACACACACACGAACCTTTCTCTAAACATCCTTTTTTTGGATTTAGGGGATCCTAAAACATGTATTTCCGGCGAAATCTCGGTATCGAATTTTTGGGTGGAATACAATAGTTCCTCTATACACTATGTACATAGTACGTGTAGAAAAAGTAATAACCTTTTATAAAAATGGTTTGTTTGCAGAACAATAGAGAAAGTCATGTGAATGGAGCACATTAACTTTTTAATTTCATGAGAATTTCACTAACAGTTGAAGGAGAAAAATTCTGATTCGTCGCACTCAAATGATTTTCTCTACTCATTTTTGTAAAAGCTAGTGTAACAAGCCTTGTGCTTTTATCTCACACATTGATCAAGATAAATATTTAATGAAATTGTCTTATTACATATGTCCTTGTTGATACAAGGGAATTAGGGAAATACAACAGATTTCAAGGGGCAATGGGAATGAAATTTTGACTACAATCGGCCAAAAAATCGAAAATTGTTTTTTTTTTTTATAGCAAGTAGTCGTTAGAACTTTGGACATCCATAGAGAATCATTTGGTTGTCGTCTTCTTGCTTCGAGCTCTATAGTCATCATAAGACCGTACAATACACGTGTTTCCTAGCATAGTGTTTCATTAGTGTTGTTTTGAAACTATAGTTCCACACTTTCAAACTGTTTCTCGCGTCTCAGTTTTAGTTTAAATACAACCAAAAGTTTCCAAAATGTGCAGTAACATCCGTTGTGACATTGCAAGGATAAAATTATTTCAACCCCAATAGTAGTTTTTCAAAAAATATATTTTATGACAAGTAATTTGTTCTAGATGTTAAAACCTTTAACTTTTAAAAACTTATTATATTTCAGTAATCAACGCTATTGAAACATTACCATTTAACGTTATTATTTAGAAAATATCAAACAATTTTTTTTGACTTTTATGCGCGTTGGATATTCTGATTTTACAACATATATACATAACAAATAGATGTAAAAATGTATATTTTGCAAAGTATGTATCCAATTTGAGTGAAATTTTGTATTAACATAAAAGCAATGCAATAACTGCAAACCTTTTAGAAAAATCTACACACTTGGACACTGGAAGTTTGAAATTTCACTGGCAGTGTCCAATAAGTGATGACATATTTTAATCGCTATGTGATGTTGGCTTTGAAATGCCTTTTTTTTTTTTTGCGTGGTCAGGAGGTTAAAAAAAGAAAAGAATAACGACTTCCCATTTCAGTAAAGGATCGATAAGTAATAAAAACTCACAACGACAAGAAATATTTCGAAAGTGGTTTAAAAATGATTAGAAAAAATGTGCAATTTCTGTAGCTTTTTTAATAATTATTATATATGTCTTTGAGCTTTAACAAAATGTAATCTTCTCAGATTGGAGAAGACTAAACTTAAGAGATTATTCTCAGAAAATAAAAGATATACTTTTCATTTATCATAATAAATATCTTAAACATACGGTACTTTAGTACAATCCTTACATAAACTTTTGAGAAAATCAAAATGTTCGAAAATATTCCTTCTAAAGGGTGGTTTGTAGTGAGAGAATTTTCTTGAAAATCTACCTTGGAAGATGCTAAACATGAACACCAACTTTAGGTTTAACAAACTTTTCATTTTCGAATTGTGCTGATTTTACACACACACACACACACACACACACACACACACACACACACACGGATGTCTTTTTTAATTTTTAGGAGGGGAAATCTCGGTGTTGAATTTTTGGGTGAAATATAATAATTCCTCTACTTACTATATGTTGTAGAGAAATTAGAAATAAACATAACATTTTTGTTAAATACCGGATAGTCTTTTCTCGGGGTTATCTACTAATCTTTATGGGTTGCTGATCGATTGAGACCTTATAATCACTTTGGGATTAAGTTTTGCTTAACACATGCAAACTAACCATGATTTATAAATTAATAATGGTTTCATATTATAGAGTGAAACATGGTAATAGGGAATATCATAAATATATTTCCATATAAAATTAAGCAATTAAAATATACATAAATAATATACCCAGATGAAATTACGTAATCAAGAGGGCATTCTACAGTAAAATATACGTTGTAATGCTGTTAGTAAAGCATAAGAAAACTTGTTATAATAATAATAATAATAATAATAATAATAATAATAATAATAATAATAATAATAATACGCAGTTGTGTTAAGTAGAAGGATTTTGGAGTCACACTTTTAATAGCATTATAAGGAAATACTGGAAGAATCATATTAAATATCTTCTTAAACCTTACTATACAAGGTGACCCAACTACTCCGTATTTGATGTTTCTTTAAAATAGTTGCAGAACTCAACGGGGCTATTTCAAGCTAAAACCTGCCTGTGGAGTACTGACGAGAGTGACTTTCGCTTTACACGTCTTGCTATCAGCGGCGTCTATGAGCGGGTTGCGCTCATTGCGAGGGGTAAAATGAAGAACGCTCTCCCCCAGTTAATAATAATAAATATGACAATAACAATAGTAAAGTTAATTTGACAAAGTTGGTGGATTTTTTACATTATTAATAACCATTCCCGCACACAAAAATAATAATACCTTAAATAAAACATGATTTAATTAATAAAAAAAAAGCTAAATCGACTATAAAAGTACTTTAAGTATAAGCATTTAATATATATACACTTTATTGAAATTAACTAAAATTAACTAAACGTAATTATATAGTTATATACATCATAAAGAATCTACAAAAATACTTATCCCATAATATTTAAATAAATTTAATACTTAATGATTAATTTTGTTTTTGTTTTAATATTTGTATTGTCAATATTTTTAATGCTCAGTCCTAACTTAATTATAATTTTAGTAAGATTATTTATTTATAGCTTTTAAGGATATTAGTTTATTTAACTTAGTCTTTAATACATGTACATAAATAAAAATTCATAAAATCTACAGGAATATAGCCCCGTAAATATAAATCCTTGGGGAAAGGACATTTTGAGAGATAGGGGAAAGGATATTTTGGTGTTTGAGGGAGAACATAATAATAATAATAATAATAATAATAATAATTATCAACCTCATTATAATGCACTAATCATACCTATGGAAATACTCGATCGTTTGTTGTTACAGCGTAGCTTCTTGCAAATATTTACCTCTTCTTCCGCTAGGGGCTCTGTGGTAAAAGAACAGATTGTTTCTATGCGCAGTTTCCACTATTAGCCTTTGTTAATAATTGAGGTTAGATTCAACATCCTTGATAAATTAAACATTGAATTAAGTTTTATTTATGGACACTCTTTAACCTTTATGGTTCTCTGTGTTTCGTCTATATTGGGTATGAAATCCCCTTAATTCTGCACGGTTTGTTGAACTTTACTCAACACATCCCTCACCAACCAAACCAATTCACCAAACTTTATCAATTTTGAGGTTCTTTTACGTGTAGTAAATCTAGGGCACGGGAACACTGGCTTTATTTCCCTCCAAAAGGAAGGCATGTTAAGGGTTTTTAGCTCGAAAAGATCCATCGACCTCACAGTAGGTGTGTGTGTGTGTGTGTGTATATAATGCCAAAGAAGATGTTCAACTAATACGATAGCGCTAAAGAAGGAACTCTTGCGGTAAACTCGTTTAAACACACAAAATATTACACCTTCCTTTCAAGAATATTTACCTTCTTTAGCGTATATGTATAGCGTACACAGTAGATAGAGAAGGTTTTTTTATTTCGCCCAAAAATTCAATAGCAAGATTTCAACGGGAATGTGTTTTGAGACCCTAAATTAAAAAAAAAAAAAAAGTATTTTTATAAAAAGGTAATTGTGTGTGTGTGTGTGTGTGTGTGTGTGTGTGTGTGTGTGTGTGTGTTTGGGCAGCATAACTCGAAGACGAAAAGTCGGTTAAACATCAAACTTGGTATTACTTTAGTATTTCTCAAAGATATGACACGAAGATTTTCAAGAAAATCCCCCATCCCAAACTACCCTTTACATGAAACATTTTTCGAAAACTTTGATTTTCTCTTAAATCTCACTAACGATATTGATTAAAATACCGTATATTAAAAATATTTATATGAAAAATTAAATTGAATTTTCTGGGAATAGCCTAAACCGTAAGAGGTAGACAAAAAGTTAATGCACAAAAAAAATGTAAACCTCGTCAAAACATGTAATTTAAGTCCTTTTAATTTTTTTTTTTTTTTTTTTTTTTTTTTTTTTTTTTTTTTGTGGAGGAAGCCGTTGCCAAGATATTCCTTTTTATTGTTTTCACTTTTAAAATACTTATACTTTTCTCGCCCGTGATTTTTTGTTTTTCTTATGGCCAAGCAAAGAAGCAAATTTTAATGACAATGGCATAGCAGCAGTTATACAAACATTTGACTATCGCTTTAGCATAGTGCACTCCTTTAGTTCCCTTCTACTTATAAGGAACTAAGTGATAATAACATTCTGCTAATGATTATCTCGATTAGCTTGGTGTAGTATGAAGAATAATTTTTGTAAGACATTTGTTTGTAGAAGCTAGAGAAAGGCATGTGAGTGTAACACATCCACTTTTGGAGACAAATGCACTAGAACATTTTAATGCATAACCATGTCTTGTAAACCGTCAAGAATGCACGTTAAAATAAAAAGAACAAGTGAATATCATCGGCAGTTGTATGGCCAGACTGTTTCAGCGGTAGCGACTCCATCATGACTTTAAACGTTATAATAAATTTGGACTGCACGAAGAATGACTCGGCTATTGACGATCTTCTCCATCTCTCTCTTGACCAGCGAGACAAGATGGCGTCTGATTCCAAGGGCAGTAGGCTCTGGTGATAAATCACCAACAGGCACCTGACCTCTCCAGGCAATTAGCATCTTAATTACTCCACGATAAGGGAGTCTTCAGCCAATACATGTGCTGTACAGTCCGGGACATCAGTAACATACTTGCTCAGCATCAAGTCTAAGTGTACTTTGCGCTGTTAAATAATCTCGTTGGCTATAGCGGCAATGAAGTCAAATATAGATGCTTTCAAATTGGAGACTGTTACATCTATAAGCCGCGTATCCGATACTGACCAATATTGTTTAGCAGTGCCTCGAACATCGCAATCTCGATCGTTTATCTTATAATATGGTCGCAAAAAGCCGATATTGTTGATAAATCTTCAGCTAGACACTGAGCTGTAATTGTATAAAAATACATTGATTTATGCCAACTATTTCGTCATCCATCATTTCTGATAAACAGCGGACTTGGTTACTTGGCTCTCATTTAACTGGAAGGTCAGGGAAGATCAGGGAATGTCAAGGAAGTTAAAAAAAGGCAAAAGGAAGTCATGGAGACTTTCCAAATGTATCAAAAAGTCAGGGAAATAACTATTTTCCAGAAAAAAAAAAGTATTTTCACCGGATGTCTTTTTATGGATTAAGGAAAAAGACCCAAATGCAGATTCATTGAAGGGCTGTTTCTTTTAATTGTGTTGTTCACATCCGCTGGATTGAAATTCTAGTGTGCATTAATTAATTTTCTTTCTAGTAAGCTTGTTAGATTTCACCTAAAACATATTGCTAATTCTGCCTATTACTCTGGCTATATGAGTACTGAAAAATATATAAATAATGAAAACATATATAAATACTGAAAAATGCAATTAGGTTCCATGAAAATAATGAAAAAATTTATATCACGCACACAATGGAAACAAACGTGAGGGCTCTCATAGAAGCTTCCGGAATACTTATCTCAAGCAATCAAAACAAAACCAGAAAGATGAAAATAAATGAGTTGCAAAAAGGAAATTTTCTTTAAGATGTCCTTTAACAACAAATCAATGTGTGGAGATAGCGTGTCTGCCTCACATTCAAGAAATCCCGTGTTCGAATCTCGGCTAGGGTGAGTTGTTCGGATAAGTTTTTTTCGAAAGTTTCCTTGTCCTGAAAAGAGGATCCCAGGCTCATTTCCTGACTTCATTCATCGTCCGATATGACCTACGAGGTTAAAGGGCATCAAGTTAATCTAAATAAATAATAACTTCCTAAAACGCCCGCCTGGGTATTAACAGGTCGCAAGTTCGAATTTCGCTTAGGGCGAGTTACCCGGATAATTTTTTATTTTTTTCAGGGATTTCCCTTATCCTCAGAAGACGAATGTCGAGTAACTTTAAGTCCCATGAACCCTGAGATTATTTGATCATCATTTCACCAATTCATTCATCGTGTGACATGACCAACTATGTTAAAGGAGGTTAAATAAAAAAAAAAAAAAAGTAATCCTAAAACCTCAGGCAGTTGAAGAAGAAGTTGCCATAAAAGGAAAGATTCAGATATTGGAGGAAAATAAATGTAATTAGTTTTACTGATTCTTTTGTATTTTTAGCTTACGACCATTTTATGCAGATACGGCACAATTAACACAATTGTCTTTGTATTCTTAATTTGTAATGTTGACAAGTAATGTTTTTCAAATATAACACAAAAATAAGGAGAGTGTTGGGCTGTTATGTACAGGTTAGAGAAATAAATAACACAAATTTCTTAGGTTAATTCCTTCAAAAGTAGAAACCTATCAGTTATTACCTTCTGAGTTCCGTTAATTTAATCACATTTAGAAAATATTTAGAATATCGTAATAAAAAAGCAGA
This sequence comes from Hymenopus coronatus, assembly GCA_030762935.1. Lineage (NCBI taxonomy): Eukaryota > Metazoa > Arthropoda > Insecta > Mantodea > Hymenopodidae > Hymenopus > Hymenopus coronatus. Next base: position 102,731,284 of record CM060890.1, read on the forward strand.
TTTAAGGGAATATTTATTAGTCATAGAAAATCAGGGAAAGTCAGGGGAATCAATATAATATGCGGAATTTGTGGAAACTATGTACCATCATTCATTTCAGTCTAATCCATTATAGTTTCCACTGAATTCAAATTTTATTTATAATCATGCACGTTCAAATAATGTCAATTTCCGTATTCATTATGTTCCTAAAATCTGATGTGCTCAATTCACATGACTTTCTCTACATCTTTGTAACATTTTTGTTGTTGTAGTTTAACGCTCTGGTCGTCTCCTTAGCGCGGTGGTAGCGTAGCTGCTTACCAAGCGGGAGACCTGGGTTCGATCCCCAGTACCGGCGTGGGGATTTTTCCCCCGCTGGAAGACCTGGCCCGGGGTGCACTCAGCCTCGTAAGGTCCCTGGGGGGCCAATTGAGGAGCTACTTGATGGAGAAGTAGCGGCTCCAGGTCATGAGGACCGCATTAACCGGCCGGGAGGGACTCGAGGCGCTGACCACGTCTCACCCTCCAATACTGCACCCCATCCATGACGTCTGTAGTGGACCGAGATGGGGGACGCAGCGGCCGGGCGGTAGGCCAAGGTTCCCCGTGAGCTGTCGTGCCAAGGAGTTATAGTTTAACGCTCTTTAACCTGCTTGGCCATATCGGACGATGAATGAAATCGGTGAAATGTTGCTGATATGACTTAAGGTCCATAGAGCTTAAAGCTACTCGACATTCGTCTTCTAAGAATAAGGGAAAACCCCGAAAAAACCCTTATCCGGATAACTCAGCCTAAGCAAGATTCTGACTCGCGACCTGTTGAATGTGAGGCAGACACGTTACCACCACACTACCCAGGAGGGCTAACAAATTGTTGTTAAGAAGCTTATTCTTCTATCTATTTAATGCTGAAACATTAGCAGAAACGGTCTTATTACTCAGTTCCTTAATAAGTAGGAGGGAAATAAAGGGAATACAGTTGGCTAAAGTGACAGTCAAATGTTTTAAAATGTGGTTGCTATGGGATTGAAATCTATTTCTTTACGTAGCCAGGAATTGACAAGTTCCCATATGAGAACAGCTTAGTATTTTAGAACTGAAATCAATAACAAGGAATATCTCAAAACGGCCAACTCCATGAAAAAACTGCATATGGCATAAATTGTGTGTTTCATCGAGATCTATATTTTTTGTGTAGCAAGTTTTTGTCTATTTCTTACGCTTTACCAGTTATGCATAATTCAATCAAAATCATCCAGAATAAAGAGGTCTTTAGAGGGTATTCCCATAAAATTCAAGATATACACTTTATTTGGCCTGTAAATATCTTAAATATAAGAGATTTTAATAAAAATCATTGGAGTCATTTTTGAGAAAATCAAAATTTTGAAATGTTTTCCATGTAAAGCGTAGTTTGGGACAGGGGGATTTTCTTGAAAATCTTCGTGTCGCATCCTTGGAAGATACTAAACTTAATCACCAAGTTGGTATTTAACAGTCTTTTCGTTTTTGAGCTATGCTGTCCACAGGCGGACAGTCACACACATACACGGACCTTTTTCCAAAAATGCCGTAGAGAAAGTAAAAATGCTCTGATTTCATTTAGCTTATTTTAATAGATAGCTCATTTATTATGCAAAGTTCCTTTGTTGTAGGGTATTCTCTTAAGTCTTGACTACACAAAGTGAAGGGTTTCCAATGTTCCTTCTCCACTTATGGTTTTGTGGTCATCATAGGTCAGTTGACTTCTCCGTTGTGGTCAAATGCGATGCGATGAGTTTGAACAATGTCGGCCGGACTGTAAATTTTCTTCGATGACGTGTGCACCAAAGCAGTAAATGCTTATATCCTGATGGGTGTGTTCTGCTGGACAAATGTGTTATCTCTTTCTCTCATAATAATATGGTAACCGGTAGTGGATACCTGCCCATTCATCAACTGTGTTCTGATTACTACTGTCAAACTTCAGCGTTTGCACACAAGGTGAGAGTTTGGCGTGCTGACATCACATTGGGTGACAAAGAAACCATGTCAACCTCGTGTTGCGTTTTCTTGACTTTCTCTACCCACTTCCTTTATTTTTGCATACGATTTCTAAAACTAATTCTTACAAAAGTTTACTTTTACATCTTGCGACACCCGCTCCAGAAAAAGAAACAAGTCATGAATAAGGCACGTATCAAATAGTAACAGGAAGAATTTAGTTCGAGGAAAAAAACTATGATGTGCTCCATTCACATGACTTTCTCTAGCTATTACACAAACAACTTTCCTTACAAAACTTATTAATTTATTTACAAAATGCTTTTCAAGGTAAACATTAGCAGAAGTAACCTTATCACTTGCTTTCTTGTAAGTAGCAGGGACATAAGAGAATACACTAGGCTTAACCAATAGTCAAATATTTTACAAAATAATCCTATGTGAAACAACTGAAGTTCGGTTCGTTTTGCAGTAGAACAAGAGAGATGGAACGAAACGTCACTTCCCGTTTGAGAAAATTTAAAATGGTTTAAAATTGAAACCAATAGTAAGGAATATCTCGGAAACGGTCAGCTCTACATACATAAAAACGTATACGACATAAATTAAGTGTTTTAACATAATCTATAATTTTTGTTTGGTAAGTTTTGGTCTATCGCTTACGGTTTAACCGTTAATGCAAAATTCTACAAAACTCATCCAAATTAAAGAGGTGTTCAGAGGCTATTCCTAGAGAATTCAAAATATACAGTTTATTTGTGTTTAATATACGGTATTTTAATCTAAATCGTTAGAGCCATTTTTGAGAAAGAAAACATTTTCAAAACTTTTTCTATGTAAAGGGTAGTTTGGTGTGTGGCGATTTTTTTTTGTAAATCGTGTTGTATCCTTGAAAAATACTAAACTTAAATGCTAAGTATTTGAGCTGTCCAGACACATATACAGGTACACCCGTACCTTTTTCTAAAAATATTTTTGGACTCAGGGACCTCAAAACACACATTTCCAATGAAATCTTGATATAAACATTTTGTGTATCTCGGAGATCTGTATGCTTGCAGGTCTGGTGCTCTTGCGGCTTCTTCACCTCATCCCTCCCTGAGTGTAGCCACAATGATCATAATGAGCAAAGTGTCCCCATCCAACTTCCAGCATCCTATTCAATTTGGGAGGTTTTAGGTAAAACTTCAGTCACAATTACCGTAACTCAATGATAGACCATTGGTCAATTTGAAAATTAAAAAGCTTGTGTACTACTGTATTCAAGAAACAAACACATTGGCATTAAAAGTGATAAATTGACAAAGATTCGGTAAATTTCTTGGAGCTATACGTCTGACTCACATGCCCATCTCTACCTATTATATAACTAACTATTCTTACAAAAGATTATTCTTATCTCTACTTTATTCTAATAAAGATAATTATCAGAAATAGCTTTATTACTTAGTTCCTTATAGGTAGAAGCGAAATATGTGAAAAGGTACATTAGACTAAAGCGATAATCAAATCTTTTAAAAACTGGTCACTATGTGTGTGAAATTTGGTTCTCTTTGCTTGTCCAGAAGTAAAACAAAAGAAACAGGAATGACAAATTCCGTTTTAGAAAAGTTTAAATTGTTTTAAAATTGATACCAACAACAAGCAATATCTCTGGAATGGTTAGTTAAAAAGTGTATAATGTATGTGTGTATGTGCATAAATATACATGTATGTATATTGTGTTTTAACGAAATCTACATTATTGTGTAGTAAGTTATGCCTATCTCTTACGGTTTATCAGTCATGCAGAATTCATCCAGAAGGAAGATATCTTCAGAGGTTATTCCCATAAATTCAAGATGTACGTTTTATTTTTCATGTAAATACTTTTATTATACGATCTTTAAATCATTATTGCTGTTAGAGACGTTTTTGAGAAAATCAAAAGTTTCGAAGAATTTTCCATGTAAAAGGGAGTGGGGGAATTTTCTTGAAAATCTTCGTGTCGCATCCTTGGAACATGTTGAGCTTAATTATTATCTTGGTAATTACCCGACTTTTCAAGTTTTGAGTTGTTATTCATATACAGAGAGGCACACACTGAAAAAGACATGTGGACCTCTTTCTAAAACTGAATTTTTGGACACACGAAACCCCAAAACGAGTATTTCAGTGATGTGGTATAGACTTTACACAATATGTACATATATGTACTATGAACTAAGTAGAGAAGTTAAAAATGACAGAAATTGTAAATGAACTATTTAAATCATTTACTGTTACCCTTTGGAAATCCAGTTACGACATATGCAAAGAAGTAAACGTTGGCTGCACTGCCAACAGCGAAAACATCCGCTGTAATTCAAAGGAATTTCATTATAGATAGGCATATGCCAAAATGGAATTGAATCTGTGGTAACAAAGGAATAAAAGTAATCATTCAAATCACCACTTCAATACCTTCATTAAGCCGTTAATGGATCTATAGCAGATAGTTAGGAGAGGGGGGAGTGCAAATAGAACTCTAAGATTAGGCTGGGTTCTGTGACTTTTTCTTAGCACATATCTGTACGTTTAGAACTCTTACATTAGACTGGAGTTCATGACTTTTTACTTTCTCAACACGTACTATGTACATAGTGTATAGAGAAGGTATTGCATTTCACCCAAAATTCGATACAGAGATTTCACCGGCAATAGACGTTTTAGGGTCCCCTTTATCCAAAAGGAGTATTTCCAGAAAAAGATCTGTGTGTGTGCGAGTCCGTGTGTCCGTGAACGATAACTCAAAAACGAAGAGTCGCGACACGAAGATTTTGAGAAAAATCCCCCACCGCAACTACCCTTTACATGGAAAAGTTTTCGAAAGTTTTGATTTTCTCAAAAATGGCTCTCTCAAAAATGGCTCTAACAATTTTAATTAAACTACCGTATATTAAAGATATTTATATGGCAAATAAAACGTATATATTTAATTTTCTGGATATAGCCTCTAAAAGCCTCTTGATTCTGGATGAATTTTCCTAAATTTTGCCTAACTAGTAAATTGATAGAAATAGACCAAAACCTACTACACAAAAGATGTAGATCACGTTAAAACACACAATTTATGTCATAAATTTTTTTCTCTCTCGTGGATTTGACCATTTTTGAAATATTCCTTGTTATTTGTTTCAGATTTAAAATACTTAACATTTTTTTACACGTAAAGTTGTGAACTCCTGGCCGAGCATAGAAACGGATTTCATCCTCATGACAACCAGATTTTAAAGGATTTGAATATCGTTTTAACCTAGTGTATTCACTTATTTTCCTTCTACTTACAAGGAAGCAAGTAATTAAGACAATTTTGCTAATGTTTATCTCGATTATCATAATGTAGATAGAAGAATATACTTTTTAACAATAATTTTCACAACGATGTAGAGAAAGTCATGTGAATGGAACACATTATATTTTTCTTATCTCACATCTATGTTTTTAGAACACGGACATTATACCGGATTCCGTGACTATTTTTTTTACCACATATACGTTACGTTTAATTGCAATCAAAGAAAAAAATATCCAATAAACACACATGGTGTCAAAAGTTTAGGTATCCATGAGCTACCGTGCTCATATATAAAGACAGTGCTTAAGTGACATTCAAAGCGGTGGGTTGGCGAAGGTGAAACTATATTGAAGGAAGGCGAAAATGGTTCTGTACACGAGAAACGTAATGACCATTATATTTTGGAACTCCCAAGGAAGGGAGAAGGTAAAACAACGACTGATTGATTACTATTACGCAACGCTATCGGAACGTCTGCATAGAGAGCTGAAGCAGAAACGACAAAGAGTAATGTGCATAAAGATGCTCCTTCGCCAGCGTTGCTTTCTCTTTATTAACTACTGTCTATCCTGTGCTCAGGTGCACGGCATCTCTTTCTTTTCCTCCCTCGGTGCTACAGTATTTTTCAGAACATGATGATCCTACCCCACTCTTCTTCCAAAGTTTGGTTTTAGGGGGTTTGCGGTTGGAAACCAACCCTTGCTATTGCCAAGTCTTCACTTATTGATGCCTTAACTGAGGCGTGATTCTCGACTGGCAAGCAGTGTCTCCAGGAAAGAGATTTAAGTACGTTGCCTCTTGCCCCTAGTACAGGCGAGTCTTTTGTTTGCTAATGGTTATTGCCCAGTGAAGAAAACTATATGTTGCTTATTCATTTTAAAATGTTATTGATTTCAATAAAAATAACACGGTAGTAAAAATATGCTGTAATATTTAAATCGTATTTTAGAGTGCAGTAACTTGTTTACATGAATATCTTTTGTGCTTAAACGAAGCTATATGAACTTCTTAGTGTTTGTTTTTGAGTAGTAAACTATATGCATATATTTTGTACCTTAAATCCAATTATTGCTCTAAACTACTTCTACTTCCTATAAAATTTACTTACATGAATATAAGAAGAGTTCCAGAAATTATCTTAGAAGATTCTGCAGTTACTGTATTCTGTTTCAAGAATAAAACGATACAATCTAACAATGAGTGCAAAAACATTTGGAAAAATGAATACTACAGATATAGGCATGAATTTACATTTGGGCATTTTACGAAGCGTGTCCGAAAAGTATGTACCATCTCGTTCTACCGCCAGCGCAACGCTAATGTCACAGGATGCTCTCTCTCTCTGTCTCTCGTTTTCTCTCTCTGGTTCATTGTCTGTCCACTGACGCCACTACAATCCTGTTGTGCTCACAGTTACTAGTGATCCTTCAAAACGTCCAAGACAATTGCCGATCTGAGGACTGTGAAGTACGTTGGACGTAAGGAATGTTAACCTAGCTGAAATTCACCGTAGAGATTTACGGTGAAAACTTAATAAGGGATGAAATGATGAGGAAGGTGGGTTGGGCAATTCAATGATAGACGATCCAATGTTCTTGACAAAGCATGGAGTGGGCGTCCTTCTATTGTCACTAATTGTTATTGAACAAGTGAATGAGACATTTTGTGAAAACTTAGGGTTCATAATAAGAATGTTTTGTGATGTACTTCTACAAAACAGTATTCAGTAGTAGCTGACTTCACTGTCGATTGTTTTCTTTGAAGAGGGTATACAACATTTAATTCCCAGCTATAACAAATCCCTGAACCATTGTGGCAATATTTCGAAAAATGGGTTAAGGAATGTTCTTTCATGTAAAACTGCAAATGTTGTGAAAATGAATATTTAATGCCTTTTTTTCCAAAAGGTACTTAACTTTCCAGATACGCCTCGTAATTTACGCTACAGCAGATCTGAAGAAATGCTTTTAAAGAAACAATTATGAAAGCAATATTTGAAATAAATACAGTTAGGAGGTAAAAGAAGCAAAACCAAAAGGTTGTATTTTCTGTGATTAAACGAAAACAAATAAACTTCTAGCATATACAACGGCAATTGGCCCGTATTCAGAACATTTATATTCTGGAATAGTTATTGATGCAGAATAAATAGACTGAGTAATAAAATATTGCTGTTGATGGCGGAAACCACCCTAAAACGAAGGTAGAAATGTTTTGCACTAATGGGGATGTACTTCAGTTCCGAAAATCAACAAACGCGCAAGATAAATACTATCTTGTTGAAGTTGGGATACGTCCATTAACCAATCAGGCGCTACGTCATGACCCTGTGTCAATAATTATAATAAATAACACATCGTTAATGGATTTCAGTCGGCTGCGCAGTCAAAAGGTTCGTGCAGTGAGATTACAAGATTTATCGGGTTGCTTTCTGATGCAGAAACACTAGGACTGACCTTGGATTTTCCGCAATGCAGCAACAGGCAATTTCAGATAAGCATATCTCTGGCAAGCAGTTAAGAAAATTTTAATTAAATTACTTTATTACTCTCCTGTTGTAGTTGTTTGTAGATGGTAATTTCTAAGCAATAAAAGTTCTTTTTCCAAATAAAATGCTGAACATTTTAACTGACAGCATTGACTCCCTATTTGTCGAGTTTACTTTCCTGTAGTTTTTAACGTCTATCTTCACAACGAAAACCCAAAGATATGCTAGTTTTAGGGCGTGACTTTTACATATTCATCAATTATAACTACCTATTACTTTCAGGAAAGTGTTCTCAATTATTATTAAAATAAATAGTGAATTAAAATACAAATTGGAAATAAAATCTGTGTGTGTGTGAGTGAGAAAGAGGGAGAGGAAGAAGGAGAGGTAGAGGGAGGGAGAGGTAGAGAGAGAGAAAACAGCATAGCTCAAGAACGAAAAGTTGGTGAAATGCCAAACTTGATATTTAAGTTTTGCATTTTCCATGCTTCACGAAACTTTTCAAGAAAGTCTCCCCATCGCAAGTTACCCTTTAAATTCATTATTTTTCTAAAATTTGTATTTATAAAAAATGGTCCATTTTTTTTCATTAAAATACCATATGTTTAAGATATTTAAAAGACAAATGAAACGTGCACCTTGAATTTTCTGGGAATGTCTTTGAAGTCTGTTCATTTTTGAACTACTGGTAGACATAAGAGGTAGAGAAAATTTTGCTACGCAAAAAATGTAGATCTCGTTAATACATTGCAAATATTTTTTGTGGTTTAATCGTTTCCCATTGATAATCCATAAACATCTGTATTTAACCAGCCTCAGTAGTCGAGTGATAGATTCCGAACTAAGCAGTGGGTAGGAAAGTCTCTTTAATTAAGATTATTCCTTAGGCTATAAAGAGTATGTAAGGTGTATGTAAGAGAAAATTTACTTGTGAGAATAAGTTAAAAAGCACAAAATTTTACACTAACACAAAATAAAAGTTCAAAGTGTGAAAACACCTTCGAAAAGTTCAAAGTGCGAAAACACCTTCGAATGTTTCAGAGCCGCCGAAATGACTATACTCATAGCAGTTAAAGGAGACACTACAAACGTAGACCGAAATAAACTGCATTTAAAAGTATTTTTCAAGTTTAAAATTTGTAACAAGGAGCCTCTCCTATGACAGACAAACGGACAGATAGACAGATACATGGATAAATAGATGGGAGGCGGATGAGTAGGTCAGTGGGTAGGTAGCGGGTGAATAGGTAGGTGGATGGGCGCTTGCGTGTGTGTGTGTGTGTGTGTGTGTGTGTGTAGGTAGGTGAGTGGATGGATGAGTGGGTGGGTAGGTAGGTAGGTATATGGGTAGGTGGACGAGTAGGTATATGGCAGATAGTTGGGTTATTAGGTGTGTGGGTAGATTGGTAGCTGGATGGATAGCTAGGTAGATGAGTTGATAGGTAGGTGGGTGGGTAGGAAGAAGGGTAGATGAGTGAGTGGGTAGATGGATGGGTGGGTAGATAGTGTGTAGGTGGGTGGTTGGTATACAGGTGGGTGGAAATAGATGGGTGAATCGGCAAGTACGTAGGGTGGGTAGGTAGGTTGTATTTGGGTGGATAAGAAGGTAGGTAGCTGGATGGGTGAGTGGATGGGTAGGTAGATGCGGATTTAGAGATGGGTAGGCAGGTTGGTTTGTAGATGGGTGTTGGGTAGTTAGGTGGGTGATTAGGAAATAGATGGGTGGTATGGTACGTAGGTAGTTAGGTGGGTGGATAGGTACCTGTGTGGGTACTAGGTAGATGCGTGCATGGGTACGTAGGCAAGTACATAGATGGAAAGGTAGTTAGGCAAGTAGGTAGGTCGGTGGATGGATGTTAAATGTTAAGCAATATCTACTTAATTTCTAATTACCTTCATAATTATGCAGATGAGTCTATCGCAGGTTTTTATAGAATATATAATAAAACGATTGTCTCGAGGTTGAATTCTATTCTAGTTCAAATTATTTGACGACCACTTTCACGGTCTCTGCATGGCATTTCCGTTCGAAATCCGTTCGTTAACTCTATAGCATAATTATAATAATTATAAAAGTACGATATTACCTTAGCTAAAAAGTAAGCGAGGAAATATTTAAAATAAAAACAATCGAAGTGAGGAAAAAGAAAAGGGAAAGTAAAAGAAGTACACACCTTTGTAAATAACAAACTTCAGCATACTCATGCTTGCAACTAGCCTTTCAATCCGGGCATTCATTAAAATTTGCCCTAATTTTTCTGGCAATACGTTTTATTGTCAATTATTATTGATACGCACGTGTTTTGTTTTTGCTTTTTCAAGTAAGGACGGCCAAACCGATTGCTATGAAACCTGATATATAAACTATTTTGAATGGCAACTTAGAAAATTGCCTAAATTTTATCATCATTTCCTTTTGCGAAATAAAAGGTTAGAACTTAGGGGCACAAAATCAAAAAAAAAAAAAATCCAAATATATAGCTCATATTGTTTTGAAGAAATGCTGTTTGAAATGTTTTTATCTACAAAATGTCGGTTAAGAAGTTTTAATATTTTTATTGCGTTTTCTACTAATTACTGTGTATGTACATTGTAGGTGGAGAAGAGTATTCCACCTAAAAATATGTTACCGAGATTTCGCTAGAAATAGATATTTTGAGAACCCCTAATTCCAAAAGAGTATTTTTTTAGAAAAATACTCGTGTGTGTATGTGTGTGTCTGTCCTCGTCTGTGGGCAACATATCCCAAAAACAAAAATTCGTTAAATACCAAACTTGGTGTTATAGTTTAGTACCTTCTAAGGATGAAACACAAAGATTTTCAGGAAAATTTCCACCCCAAAGTACCATTTACATGGAACATTTTTTGAAATTTTCAGTTTTCTCAGAAATGGATAACTATTTTGATTAACATACTGCATTCTAAAGATATTTTTAGGTGAATGAAATGTAGCTCTTGCATTTTTTGGGAATATCCTCTGAGGTATTCTTTATTCTGAATGACTATTGCATAATTGGTAAACTGTAAGAGATAGGCAAAAACTTACTACACAAAACATTTACATCTTGCTAAAGCATACGATTTATATTATATACATCTTTTATAGTTATGCTCATAACCATTTCCGAGAAATCCCTTGTTATTGTTTCTGTTTTAAAATACGAGAGACCATCATCTTTCATATATGTTTTGTTTTACTCCTGGCCATGTAGAGAGAACCGAATATCAACATCTCATTGCGACAGTTTTAACAGATTTGATTATCGGTAATGAACAAATCTAAGCAAGAATAAAACTCTTCCTTTCTCCTTTTCTGTAAGGAAGGGATGAATTGAATCAGTAAGGAAGGGATGAATTGGATTTAAAATTAAATTGAGTATTATCTATGGCTGCCTTTAACTGCTGCGGCTCTTAGTGTCCATTCTGTATTGGGCGTGAAAGGCCGCTTAATTTTACAGAGGCATCTTTATCAGGCTTGAAGTTCTTTTACGTGCCTTAAACATGGGATCACGGGCTTTACTTCCCATCCAAAGGTAGCCATGCAAAGGCGCCCGAAAAAATCCATCGTCCTCTGTCGGGTTGAACCCGCAACCTTGGGAACCAGAGTCTAGCATGTTAGGCCTAGACTACGGAAGACTATCCCTTTAGTCTAAAGCATTCCTTTATTTCCGGATCTACTTAATAAGACCAGTTCTACTAATGTTTACTTCGAATAGAATGAAGTGGATAGAAGAATAATCCCTTGTAAGAATAGTTTATTTGCAGAATAAGTAGAAAATATCATGTGAATAGAACACTTCAGCATTTTTTTTTCTTGCAATATAATTTATTTTGAGTCGCTTTAACAGCATGGTCATATCGCGACCTTTCAAATTGTACATCAGCTTTTGCTTTACTGTTAAAACGTACATATAAATCGCTCACCGCGAAAGCCTGTAATTGCATTCGCGTTGAAACATAATGAAGAGGCATACATTTATGTGTTGTAAATCTCTTACTTATGCTTTAATATTCATTAACATCGCAGAAAAAGTAGTTTTCTTACCGGTTTTCAAAATATCACATGGCATTCCGAGACACAAACAGCGGATGAAGGCGTCAGAGAGGAAGCGAGAGTGGGACAGAACGACTAAGATGGGGAGAAAAACAGTGAAGGGAAAAAACGGGAAAGGGAGAGCAGAATTTCCGCATTCTACACAATAACGCACTTAGTTATGATAAGCAAATAAAACACTGGAGTTTTGTAAACACAGGCTCAATATGTTTGTTACTATCGTTGTTATACAAATAAGTTATTGCATTTGTTCCTACTTTTCTTCTTCTTCCTTCAAGGTGAGATGTTATACTCATCTTTTCCGGTTCTTATCATCCATCGACTTCCTACGAGGTCTACCCAGATCTCTTTTCCAGTCGGCTGATAAATTATAATTATTGTTATTATTTGGTAATCTGTTTTCTGTCATTCTGTCAACATGCTTCTTCCATTTCACGCATTTTCTTCTAATTACTTGAAAACCTGACGGAGGGTGATGGAATTTTTCGGACCTAAAACTTCTTAGCATGGCTTCCTTCGAATGGGAAGTAAAGTCGGTGGTCCCGTGTAATGTTATTTGCACGTAAAAGAACCCTATACCTTGAAAATAGAAAGTTTGTGGGAAAAATTTCGCCATTTACGCGTCCGCAAGTCGCTATTTCGTCCTGCAGTACCATTTTTAGGCGACAAACAAATCCCTCGAACTTACGAACGAAAAATTTAATTCCAATCCAGAAACATCGTAACGATGCCCTATGCTCCACTTAGAAGCTACCGGAAATTAACTAACTTATTAGCTGAACCTATCTTGTTTTTCTTCCCAAGATTTTCTACATGTTCCGCAGATAGTTTGATATCTATTTATCTTCTTCTCAATGTCTTTTTAATATCACATTCCAGATAATCTAAGTTCTAACATTTTCTCATTTATTATTATTATTATTATTACTAGTATGAACTGAGCAAATTATTCCCATTAAGAGCCATTATCTTTGACTTATTTGTAGATATAGTAAAATAATAGTGTATTGCGTTTTGGCTTAACATAAATAGGTACTGCACTTTGTAAGTTATTTTCTGTTTCCTGTATATAGTACGAGTATATTGCGTACTAGAACTGTAAGTTATACTTGTCAGATCGAGAATGCACATTGAGAATACAAGGCCCACGTGGCCGAGTTTTCCCAAGCATTCGAGATCTGATAACAACTCACAGTTCGTGATTAGCCAATTACTTTTTGATATACTTCATTACATTAAGAAAAAATCACATGTAAGTAGAGGCGAAATAAGGGAGTACCATAGGTTAAAGTGACAGTCAAAAGCTGGTTGCTATGTGACTGATGTTCTTTTGTGTCTATGGATACGAGTTGACAAATTCCTGTATGAGAAAAGTAAGTTTTTCAAAGCTGAAACCAAAAATTAGGAATATCTTTAAAACGATCACTCCACGAAAAAATGTATAACATAATGTGTGTGTTTTAATGTGCTCTGCATTTTTTGTATGGTAAGTTTTTGTCCATCTCTTACTGTTTAGCAGATATGCAAAATTCCGCAAAATTCATCCAGAATAAGGTAGTCTTCAGAGACTATTCCTAGAAAATTCAAGATATACATTTTATCTGTCAGGTAAATATCTTTAATATACGATATTTTAATCAAAATCGTTAAATCAATTTTTAAAAAAATAAAAATTTCGAAAAAAAAGTTCCAAGTAAAGTGTAGTTGGGTTTTTTTTTTTTGTTTTTTTTTGTTTTTTTTTTTTGTTTTTTGTTGAACATCTTCGTGTCGCTCCTTGGAAGACACAAACTTAAATGCCAAGTTTGGTATTCAACGGTCTTTTCGTTTTTGAGCTATGCTGTCCACAGACACACACACACACAGACAGACACACACGGACCTTTTTGTAAAAATGTTGTTTTGTATTCAGGGGGTCCTAAAACATGTATTTCCGGTGAAATCTTGGTATCGAATTTTCGGGTGGAATACAATACTTCCTCTATACACTATGTACATAGTATGTGTAGAGAAAGTAAAAATGAATTCTCGAATTGAACTGAACAGCTTTATCTACATTATGGACAAAACCTTCTAATACACTCTTTTAGTGAATTTTGAAATAGATTCATTACTTGAAGTAGCAATATCTTGAGTGTTACGTCATTTCTTAATTGTACTGTAAGTATTAATGACCTGTCAAACTCTTACTATAAGTACTTACAGATGTTTTGTCCACACTCACATACACACACATATATATATATATATATATACGTATATATCACTTTATTGATAATGACCTACATTTTTACCTACATTTCCAAGGCATGTATGGCTTTTGTGTTAGATAATTATTTTCTTGAGGTAAAGTCGGGATTGTCATATAAATATCTTATATAAGCTAACAATTTCCTCCGCTAACCGGTATTACAACTCTTTGCATCGGGAACGTATTCAAAAGACACGCGAAACTAAGGTTAAAATCGTAAACACCATCGCTAAATTACTCGAAAATGAGTATAAATAAAATGCTATAGATATAAACATCAGAGTCTTGTTCTGCAACGCTCTTTGCCATAGGCTGTACTATTCTCCGAAAACAGCTACTAGGTGAATCCCCTGCGGAGAAAGGTTGACGGTAAGACACATTCATATCGTTCTTGTTGCGATCCTGGATGGTGCGTCATGCGGAACAGTGACATCATGCTATACTACTCCTGAGTAGTCTTTCGGGATTGTATCAACCCTCTTCATTTGATTCTGAGTCCAGAGTCACACGTTACTTGTCTCATTTGAGACGCCCAATACCTTACAACTAGTTCAATAAATGGATTTTCCCTCTCTTGTTTTCCTTTTCTGTTTATTTTGATTCTTTTTTTTTTCACCATCCACTTGTTTAACATATACATGTAGGCAGAGGAAGAAATGCAGTTTATGCAAACATTCAGTATCGAGATACGTATGTCTGCATGCGAATGGTATGATTAAAATATTTTATGTGTTTAATTTAAATTGATTTCCCTACCCCCTTTCATTTACTTTAATATAGCTATGGCAGAATACATATTTCTAAAGAAACATACTTATTTTTCTATCTACATCATACGTAAACATTTGCAGAAATAGTTTAATTATACATTTCATTTTAGATGGGGAATACAGAAAACAAAGCGCTATATGCTAACCATTTTCTTTCCATGACATCGCGAGTTACATCTGAATAGCGGCAGTACCTTGGAATTAATGAGGTATTGAAACACTTGTGAGGAACCGAACACGGTTTCTTCCACATTCAAGTTGTCCAGCACTGTTAACGAAGCGACGAAGACTGCAACAGTAGCCAAGAATATCTTACAGAAACAATAACACCTGACCACTAAGGGGAGTAACTTCTAAACAATGCTGTTTCAGCTCTACTCATCTGAGTCGGGGCATACTGGATGCGCTGGCATCAAATCTAAAGGGAACGCTTTGAAATCTGACCACAGAACATAATATATTATATTCCGGTGAAATATCTTTTGGGTGTAAAACAATACTTACCTTCTCTAGCTACTATGTACATTGTATGTTCAAACGCGCTAGAGAAAGTAAAAATATCTGTTTATACTAATATTATAATACATAACGAATATAGTATATACAGAATTAACAATAATTTTGCTATTAAAGACATAGTTGTAGATGAAGTTTACTAAAATGACGAATATATTTCTTCTATATATATATGGTAGAAACTTCAGACTGTTGAAATAGGCATACATTTGCATATCGAAAACCCCAACACATATCTTTAATTTTTGTATCGAGTTCAGTTATTTCCTTGTGTATATTATTAAGTAAAACTAAACCAACTCCATCGCTACAACAGTTAAGTCAAACACCCGGTATGTAATAGCATCTAGAAGACAAAGACTCCAGTCAAATTCATACACACAAAAGTGTTAGCTGTGTCGACATCGATCTTGTATATCTTAACAAAAACAACGTCCATGTTTCTAGAATCGTGATTAAGAAACATGATTCATAACACTTTCATTGCTTTCCTTTTCAGACGTAAAATATTGACGTTGAACCCCAGCCAAGTTAAGAAAGTGCATTCGAGATATATTCATTTCTGAACAATGTCTGAAAGCGTGCCAAGTTAGATATACACACGTTTTATTTTCGTACGACCGAATTAAATTACCATATAATTAGGACCAGGTTATATATTCATTTGTTTTGCAAATTTATAACTCAAAGTTGCAGACTCAAAGGTAAACACAAATATACATTTATATAAGGTAAAGCTTTTAGAATATCAGATTGCATTTTTAAAATTCAGAACGAACAACTTTCAGTTAACTTTTTACGTTCTCTAGCACGTATGTACAATGCACATAGTAGATAGAGAAGGTATGTATTCCACCCGAAATTAATCTCGAGGTTTTACCGGAAATATACGTTTTGGGGTCCCCTGAGTCCAAAAAAAAAATTATAAAATGGCCCATGTGTGTGTCTGTGATAGGGTAGCTCAAAAACGAAAAGACCGTAAAATACCAAACTTGGTATTTAGGTTTAATATCTTCCAAGGATGCGACAAGAAGATTTTCAAGAAAATCCCCCACCCCAACTACCCTTTACATGCAAAAAATTTCGAAAATTTTGATTTTCTCAAAAATGACTAGCCATTTTGATTAAAAAATCCATATGTTAGAGATATTTACATTCCAAATAAAATGTATATATTGAATTTTCTGGGAATAGCCTGTGAAGACCTCTTTATTCTAGATTAATTTTGCCAAATTTTGCTTAACTGCTAAACCGTAATAGATAGAAAAAAAAAAAAAAAACTTACTGCACAAAAAATGTAGATCTAGATAAAAAAAACACACCATTTATGTCCTTTACGTTTCTGTTGTGAGGTATACATTTCCAGGATATTCCTTGTTATTGGTTTGAATTGTGAAGTACTTATACTTTTCTCAGACAGGAGATGTCCGTTTTTCTTTTGTTCTACTCTTGGTCAAACAAAAAAGTTGATTGGTGAAAATCGCATAACGACAGCTTTTAAAAATTTGACTATCACTTCAGCCTAGCGCATTTCCTAAGTTCCCTTCTGCTTATAAGGAAGTAAGCAATAAGAACATTCTGCTAATACTTATCTCGATTAGCATTTTGTAGAAAGAAGAATAATCTTTTGTAAAAAGTTTGTTTGTAGAACAGCTAGAGAAAGTCATGGAGTGTAACACATAAGCTTTTTAAGTATTAAAATTATACATATTAATGTTTAGAATTGCAGATTATTATTTTCCTTGTAATATAGCTTTAATGTTAAATTTCCTTCATGTATGTGGTGTGAGGCTAAAGACAAAAAGCAAGAATTGTGATGAGATAGGCGGAATTTGAACTATCGATCTTAAGCTTTTCTCAGCAACTGAAAAGAAATGGATAATATAATTTTATTTTATATGGATTGCTAATGAATAATTACTTGAACTGGATTTAATACTTCATTGGGCGAATTATTTTACATAATAATATATAAAATAATTCATTAGCAACACATAATATATATATATATATATATATACAATAATTCATCCAATCAAGGATTAAATCTAGTTTAAACTATTATTCATTAGCAATCCATAATAAATATAAAAAGCTGATGTGTTCCATTCACATGACTTTCTCTGCATCTCCGCAAAAAATTATTGTTAAAAAGCTTATGCTTATATTTACTTCATGCTGATCGAGGGAAAAAAAACTAGCAGAAATAGTCTTATTACTTGCTTCCTTACAAGTAGAAGCAAAATAAGGGAGTACCATAGGTTAAAGTGATAGTCAAAAGCTGGTTGCTATGTGACTGAAGTTCCTTTGTTTGTATGGATGGACAGGAGTTGACAAATTCCTGTATGAGAAGTATAGGTTGTTCATAGCTAAAACCAAAAACAAGGAATATCTAAAAACCAATCAACTCCACGAAAAAAATATATATAGCATAAATTGTGTGTTTCAAGGTGTTCTACATTGGTTGTGTGGTAATGTTTGTCCATCTCTTACGGTTTAGCAGTTATGCAAAATTCCGCAAAATTCATCCAGAATAAAATACTCTTCAGAGGCTATTCCCCGAAAATTCAAAATATACATTTTATTTGTCAGGTAAATATCTTTAATATACATATTTTAATCAAAATCGTTAGAGCCATTTTTAGTAAATCAAAATTTTCGAAAAAAAGTTCCATGTAAAGGGTAGTTTGGGTTGGGGAGATTCGTGTCGCATCCCTGGAACATACTAAACTTAAGCACCAAGTTTGGTATTTTACCGACTTTTCGTTTTTGAGTTATCGTGTTCACAGGCACACGGACACGGAACTTTTTCTGAAAATACCTTTTTTTGATACAGGGGACCCTAAAACATATATTTCCGGTGGAATCTCGGTATCGAATTTTTTGGTGGAGTGCAATACCTTCTCTATACACTATGTACATAGTACGTGTAGAGAAAGTAAAAATAAAGTTATTGTGTCTACTGTATTATATTCGTAAACACTTCCACTGCATCGAGTCACATCACTTTCGGAATATACCGAATATATATTTTGAGATCACCTAATGGTTTGCTGGAAAAAAACTGCAGACAGTAGGGGAATTTAATGCTTTGTCGGCATACTGCCATGGTTGCTCGTGGTTACAGTAACTAAACAGAAAGCAGACGAGGGTTCAAATTCCAATTATGGCATTGAATTTTTCAGTCTGCCTCTACATTCTCAACTCCTAACTTACATGCGGCTAGTGTGAAAGAAACAGTTCACTATGATTCTAGCACTTTTTCTCCATAGAGATTGTTTTTAACGATCTTGAAATCCGGACTGTGTCTAAAACAACTTCTAATTTCGTTCCCCCCCTTCTTTTTTAGCTTAACGTCCTTTGTTCTGTTTGGTCATATCGGACGATGAATGCAATCGGTGAAATGGTGCTGAAATGATCTTGGGGTTCCTGGAGCTTAAAGCTACATTTCATTTGTCTTTTCAGGATAAGGAAAAACTACGAAAAGAAACTTATATGGGTAACTCACCCTAAGTCAGATTCGAACTCGCAACCTCTTGAATGTGAGGCAGACTTGCTACCCACACACTACTGAGGCTAATCGGTAAAATTATGCAAGGTTTTATATGATCATAATTATTTAATGTTTTCATTATTCGAACGGTTTCTTATCGCTGTGTAATAGTTTTACACAAATGCTTCGTTTCATTATCTGCTTACCCTCCCCGTATTAATAGGAATGACACCCCCATAGGACTTACAAGCCAATGACTGGGGTCAGAAGCCTGTCGGGAAGCCAACGGCACGAAGCCTCAGAATGGAGAACCTGTTACTAGGGGTCGGCTCGTAGCCAGGCATGAACATGAGGAAGTGGATGATACGAAATGGCGAAATTGATGATTGGAAAGGTGATGATGGAACAATTGGTGGAACGAGTGGCGGGGAAACCGGAGGACCCGGAGAAAACCTGTCTAAACGCCGTTTTGTCCACCAGGAATCCTAGATGGGAGGCGAGCGGTTTAACCACTCAACCACGGTGCCGCCATATATAAATCTACTCTGCTTAAATAATCGAATTGGGCATTTTTAGATTCTATAACGAAAATAGATCTTATTAGGTCTTAACGTAAAATTAGTGCACGTTGTTACCTAAACATTAAAATAATTTTAAATTTGCAGTTTAAGAGGTAAAGAATAAAAGATAATATTCCAAGAATCTGGAGCTTAGTTCTAACGATTAGAAGCTTATGATGTTTCCATGTGACACTGTTAAAATGTATTCTCCGTGCTTTATGGCAAATGGGCGAGGGAGATCTCGAGATTGCCTTGAATGATATACATGACACAAGTTACAAAAACAAGTATATAGGTACATATATACCGGCTGACCTTAGACAACGTTTTGTTTGGAAACGTGATGTGAAATTAAACTAACTTAAAATCGTGCGTAATTTTGTTCAGCAAGAGAAACCACATACTTTGCAACATGCAGGCGTCCATTATTTAATTGCTTGCATGATCTATGCCAGTTCATTACCAGCAGCAGCTAAACAATGTTTTGTTGGAAATTACCTGTCAACTACAATGTCTTTTGTTTGTGACCAAAGCGATAGCATCTTAGAAATTGCTAGCGACAGAACAGCTGGAGGAGTTAGGCGATTTTTCATTTTGCAATTTTGAGGTTAACGGGACTTCATACTTCATTGTTGGGTGCTACGGAGTTTTAAGTTATATAAATGGCTGCGTTTCGGTTAGTTGTTGAAATCATTTATATTAAGACAAAGGACAAGAAATTTGCTTCCATGTAAGACAAGTCTTCCATTTTTTTTCCTTTAAAATACGGGAGGCCTGAAAAGGTTGTGATCGACTAGTCAATACTTTCTGAATATGGTATTAACATAACATAACAATGAAGGAGACATGATCTTGTATAAATACACTTTACAATATCCAATTTTTCACCATGGGCAATCGAGAATGAAGCATAGCTTATTTTACAGGAATTCCCTAATTAAGCTTTCTCTCTTCGAGGAAAGGATATTTTTTCTAAAATTGGGAGAGAAGGTGCATTTCCGCTTAGGCACTACAGCTTAAGGCCCACCTTAGTGGTAGCGTGTCTGCCTCATATTCAACAGATCGTGAGCTCGAATCTCTCTTAGGGTGTTACCCGGACAATTTTTTTTTTTTCGGAGTTTTCCCTTATCCTGAAAAGACGAATGTCGAGTAACTTTAAACTCCATGGACCACGAGATCATTTGAGCATCATTTCACCAATTTCATTCATCGTCCGATATAAGAAAAAAATCTGATGCGTTCCATTCACATGACTTTCTCTACATCTCTGCAACAAACTGTTCTATTCACTTCGTCTAATCGAGAAAAAATTAGCAGAATGGTCTTATTACTTGCTTCCTTGTTAATAGAAGCGAAATAATGAAGTACCATAGGTTAAAGTGATAGTCAAAAGCTTTTGCATTTTTAACGGCAATCTTCAACGCTTCCCTAAGAATTGACTATTTTCCACATACATGGAAATTCGCTGAGATTATTATTTCTTATAAACCTAACATATCCAAACATTTGCCATCTAGCTATCGACCAATCGGCTTATTATTAACATTATCGAAATTGGTTGAACAATTATTCATAAACGTCTTTTCAACTTCATATTTCACAATAATATTATTCCAGATTATCAATTTGGTTTCCGTCCTAACCATTCTTCAACGCATCAGTTGTTACGGATAACCGAAGCTATTCTTAAAGGATTTGAAAATAAAGAATATACGGCAGCACTTATCTGGGATATTACTCAAGCTTTCGACAAATTTTGGCATGAAAAGTTTCTGCTTAAATTATACAGAATTGGATTATCGGACTACCTTATTTATATTATGAAGAGTTTTCTAACGCAACGCTTGTTCGTGGTTCACATTGATGGATTCACATCAGCACCCAGGGCAATTACTGCTGGGGTACCACAAGGATGAACATTAGCACCCATAATATTCAATATATTCACGTATGACATACCGCACTTCAACCTAGCTGTACGGCAATGTACGCAGATGATACTGTTCTGTTCTATTCTATCTCAAGTCTTAATTTAGCAGTCAGCTCTCTTCAGGTATCTCTCTCTGCATTGACAGACTCGTTTTCCACCTGGCGCATTTCACTTAACATTCGCAAGACTGAAGCAAAAATGTTTTCCTTAACACCCTTTAATACCATGCCAACATTATTTCTTATGAATGAACAATTATCATGGCTGTCCTCTCATACTCCTGTTAAGTACCCTGACGTATTGTTAGACAACAGATTAACGTGGAGCGACCATGTAAAACGCATCGTGAAGCTTGCTACCTCTAGAAGGTAGCAAGGTCCTCTGATAAACAGACACTTCAGAATTGCTCATGATTGCTCCATTCTTCTGTACAAATCTTTGGTTCGACCTCTCCTAACGGACGCTTCTTTCGTACAGGGTTCAGCTAATAACACACACATTCATAAGCTTCAGGTTATTCAAAATAAATATCTTCCAGTTATGACTAATTCTCCTTGGTTCATCAGAAACATTAAACTGCATCAAGAGTTTGGCATCCTGTCCATCAAACAATACATCAGATCTCTCTCAAAGATCTTCTACTCTAAATTACCTAGCGTTTCAAGAATTCTGGTGTACAAATTGGGAGAAAGAAGCCGTCAACAGCCAAGACTGAAGAGAAAGCTACCTCAAGACATCTTATTATCGAACACCGAAGTTGAAGAACAAGACTAATTCAACCTAATTTGTAATAATTATACCTTCTTTCTTCATGTTAATATTGTTAGTAATACAGATTATATTTCAACTCCTAGTTTACAAACATGTTAATGTTAGTTTTATTTTAATTTTTAAATTTACCTGATATTTATATTTCTAAGGTTGTTATAAACTTCGTCGTAGTAATTGTAATTTATTTAAACCTCTATACTTTTCAGACAATCTACATGTGTTAATGTGTCATATGACCCATATAAATGTTATTTACTTTTTATTTTCTGTTAAATTATTATAAAGGGCCTGTATAGCATTTAGCTTGTCGGTCAAAATAAATGATTTAAAAAAAAAAGTCTGGTTTGTGAGGGAGAGTATTTGTCAGGACCAATTCTATCATTCAAACCCTGTGAGCATTTTGATGGGCACTTAATCGACATTATGCTCATGCACCGTTCATTGTTGGGCGCAACAATGGCTTACAGAAGGTAGCAACAAAAACTAATCATCACCTGGGCGAATGAAACATAGCACAAATACAAGCAGCTGTGGAACGTAGTCCGCGACGGTCAACAGTGCATTAAAAACCTTGGTGGACATCTAAAAGATTCGTATTCAAAAGGTGAAATGTGTTCTCCAATCTCAAAGGACTGTGCTTTAAGTTACTGTAAGAGGATTACATATAAATGTTACAAATATAAATATGTTTTATTTGTAAACCTGGATTATGCTTTTGTACCATCTTGTACAAGTAGACAATGGTAAGAACGAACCTAACATATGGAGCCGAAATACGAACTGTCACTAAGAAAATAAATAATAATAGGGAAGATTAGAAGAGACAGGCTAAGAAATAATCAATGTTAACACATTTGTAAAAGGATGAAAAAAGAAAATGAAATAGCTGATATTTAATTCATATGACTTTCTCTACCTGTTCAGCAAACTATTCTTACACAAGAGTATTATTTTTGTCTACATCATGCTAATCGAGGTAACTCTTAGCAGAAAGTATCTTATTACTTGCTTCACTACTTCAGCAAAACATATAGAAAAAACTGTGTGAATGGACACATGAGATTCTTATTATAAACAGTGATAGAAAAGTGTAGAAACAGAAATATTGCCAGTCATTTTCGTATTTTATATATAGTGTGTGTGTAGTAATTTTTGTTTAAGCGAAAATTAGTGGCGATAATTAATTGTGAGCCTAATAGCCACTCAACACTGCGCACTAATGGATGATCATCACGCAAAGAACAGATTGCTCTGCCTCTAGCGGTGGACAAACAAAACGTACATTTTGGCCATCAACGTTTGTAGGTGAGATGGTGTTTTAATGAAGTTATGGGCTTAGAGTCGAAATGGCACAAAAAGTTGTAACAATCTTATATTGTGGCCTCAATTGGAGCAGATGGAGAGCTGTTAGGAACTTATGAGCAACAGCGGTAACAAATTGGATTGATTACGCTCACATTCCAAGGTTACTGCATAGTGGAACATATAGTATCTTAGAGTTCCGCAACAACGTCAAGTCTGATGCTAGTCTTTATTTTATGCCGCATCATTGTAGAAATAAAGTCCTTTATATGTTTTATTTATTGATTTATCCTGGTTGGAGTTAAAACGATAAGCCTTCTCTTCCACTCTGTCAAGCAATACATTAAATTCAATACAGCAATGATAAAATGAATAAAGGAACAAAGAAAAAAATACAATCCTTTACAACTTAATAGAAACACATAAAAAGGTGCAACAAGTGTACTGAAATGAAAAGAAACAAAAACACCGTAAACAAAATTATTTAAGTGAAATATTCCTGTAGGTTGAAATGCATATTTTTATGAACTGTGTGAAAGTTAGCTAAAATATAATTAAAATACAATACACTTCATTTAAGTCGCTTTCTTTTTGCTTTCTCTAGTATGTAGTTTTTATTAATTTATTTATTGAAACAACAACAACTCCCAGTAAACACGGCTGCCAAGAAGAACAGAGTAAACCAGATAAATTATAAATTGACTATTTAAAAGAAAAAAGTAATAATAAAATTGAAGATAATGTAATTTCGTCAGTTTTCATTAGTATGGCAATCGAAAAGGTAACAAAAAAGTGCAAAAGGACTATTAAACATAATATAAAATTGACAAATAATAAATAATTTATAGCAAAGGAATATAGACGGTGATAATCATAAAATTGGTTTTTATACAAATGATTTCGAAGAAAAGAACTTGAACCTATGACTGTAGATATAGCAATTTATTTTATTTTTATTTATGTTTATTCCTTTTATTTAATTTTCCTTCTTCAGTCCTAACTTTTTCCACTCCATCAGATCAATTACCTCTATGATATTTGGATTCTATTTTGCCTTGAAGTATGGGATTGTGGGTGTGTAAATGTCCCCTTTCTCTTTGTCGACGTTGTCCTTTGAGTTTTTAAAATCTAACGGTAGTTAGTATTACCCTTAGTTTCCACACCGTGAAATTTTACACAACTGATAAACAGTACACAAATACTTACTACACAAAAAATGTAGATTTTTAACAAAACATCATTTATAATACGATATATGTAGTTATTTCTTCGTTGGTTTGAAAGTGCTGCCCTCCTAGCCACGTCTTCAGTTTAGGGAAAAGGTGAAAGTCGCAGGGTGCCAGGTCAGGACTGTACGGCGGATGATCAAAAATGAAATTGTTCATGTAGCCGATGGGTTGTGCGAGCGTTGTCATGGATCAACACAATTCCTGAAAAGTCAGCATTCCTCTTCGTTTGTTTTGAATGGCTCTTCGCAAACGTCGTAAAGTACGAACATCTTCAAAATAAGGTCAATGCTCATTTGAAATCATTGGTGGCAACATTTTTTGAAGAGGGTATTGCAAAGCCTGTGCACAGGTACGATAACTATCTCAATACTTTCAGTGATTATGTTAAAAGTAACCAGAAGTGTACACAACTTTTAGTACTAAATTAATAGTTTTCAATGAACTTGTCTTTTATTTATAGCCTATCGGAGGATGAAAATAAAAACGGCCCTCGTATAACTGAATATTGGTTTTATTCCAGAACATTTTGACTGAGGGCCTCAGATACCATCTCTCGAAACAAGAAGGTTTATAGAGAGACCAAACTTGTTTCTGGCATGTCTACAAGTCAAATCCAGTTAATGAATTGTGCAGACTTTCTCCAGGAGAAAGACTCATTTTATGGCTTCTAAAAGCCACGGGTCCCATAAAGCAGGCATGATGGCAGCAGTTTATGTCAGCAAGAGGCTTGTATGATTTCTAATTCAGACATCTCCAGACAGTTTAACAGCTCTGCAGGTGCGTCACTTCCTTTGTACTCGATACTGGTCATGAGAGATAAACAAGAGTATGTCATGACTCTGACAATGTAACTCCTGACATTTCTAGTTCGTATTTTATTTACAAAAGTGCTGATAGATACAACAAAAGTAATAAAAGTATATGTGTCGCACGACTTTCTCTAACCACCGTACTTGTTTCCTAGCAATTCTGTGGATATATGCTCATATAAAAAGTGATAAATTAATAGCACACTCACCCGATGCGAACCATCTCTTCAACGTTAGCCAGCTGAACTCTTTGGTAGTAAAAACCAAAGAGCTGTGGGCGGCTCGTGGCAAAAATGGTGCTGCATGAGCCATGAAAAAATTAATAGTATTAATTTGTATTATTAAAGCTAGAAAAGAATTAATGTGATATGCTATAAAACAATAACATTACTTGTTAACACCTGTGACTCAGAAATATGGACCATGAATACCAACAATAAAATTAAAATAGAATCAGAAGAAATAAACTTCAGATCATTAGCAGAAAACGAAAACATAAATAAGACAGTAGCTAAGTGATGAAGAGTTCAACACTATAATAATAGAATAAATAGAAAACTGGAAAGATAAGAGTTAAAGAGCAGATTACCTAAGGCCACCTTAAATTATTAACCCAGGAAGAGTTAAAAAGAGATATATAGAACAGGAATTTGGAGACGAAACAGCTTGAAACAATCCATACAATGAATTATAATTATTATTATTATTATTATTATTATTATTATTATTATTATTATATTTTAAAATGTATTTAAAATCAATTGTTAATTTGCATTTTTTTAATACTCATCATCATCATCATCATCATCATCATCATCAACTGTTCATGGATCAGGAGAATGCTCCTGTTCCAGCCTCATATTTCTTCCCATCCTTTAACTGGTCTTCCTATTGTTCTGTAGCCTAGAGGTTTATATTTGTATGACTGAAATGGAATACGAGAGTTATCCATTCTTTGTAAATGGCTTTTCCATTTTTCTCTATTTATTTGTATCATTTCTTTTAAGGAAAATATGTCTAATTCTTTCCTTATGTCTTCATTTCTAATATACTCTTGTCTGGTGCATCCTTTTACTGCTCGGAGATATTTCATTTCTGCCGCTTGTATTTGGCTACAATCTCTCTTTTTAAGTGTCCATGTCTCCGAACCATATAATAGAACTAGAACAGCCATTGTCTTATAGAATTTTAGGTTTGTATCTTTTCGGGTTTTTCTTTTCAAGGTGCGAGCTATTACTCCACAAATATATTGGAACTTACTCACTTTATTATTTATTTCTTCATTGTTTGTTTTAAAGGTTACATTACAACCCAAGTAGTTAAATTTTCCCACTTGTTCTAACACTTTATTGTTTAACACTATCTTTGATCTTTTTATATGTTTTCCTAATGCCATTACCTTTGATTTTTCTATTGATATACTTAAACCATAATTCTGAATCAATTTTTGTAACTTGTACATACTTATTTGCAGCTTATCTTCTCTGTCTTGTGTTAACATCATGTCATCTGCAAAGAGTAGCATATTTAAGGCATTATTTTTATTTATTTTTATTCCTAATGGTATTTGATCTTTTAATTTTCTGAGAATATCGTCCATATAGATATTAAATAAAAGCGGAGATAAACTACATCCTTGTCTTAAACCATTATTAATTACCATATCTTGTGATAATCGTCCATTTCCTAAAACAGTTTTTTTTAATAATATTCTAAATGACATAGTCATTCAATAAAATTGCTTTCAGACTACTTTCGGAAAGACAGTGATACAGGGTTTGATCGAGGATTATAAATCTAGAAACAATATTATCTGAAATAGCGGAGCTTTTTATTTACTATTACTATTATTTTTGTAGCATAAAGTCCTTTATTTTAGTTGGTCATCGGACGATGAATCAAATCAGTGAAATGATGCTCAAGTGATCTTAGGTCCACGGAGTTTAAACCTGCTGGCCGTTCCTCTTCCCAGGGTAAGCGAAAACTGCGGGGGGGGGGACCTTATCCGGGTAACTTGCCCTAAGTAAGATACGAAATTGCGACCTCTTGAATGTGAGGCAGATAAGCTGTGCCCCCCCCCCCGCCCCCTGCCCCATACAGAGGCGGGCAAAACCAAATTTGTCAATATAAAAATGTTTCCTCGCTCAATTTTTGTTGCTGGTACCTGCTTGCAGAAAATGAAACAGCCAAACCTGGGGTTTTAAGCCAATGGTGCACGGCTTGCCCTCTGGAAGCCCGTGTTGCACATACATTTTTTTTTTTCTGCGGCCACATGTGAAACTGTTATTTAATTTGTATAGGACATACCTTTAAATTCCATAGTGCAATTGTCGTGAAAGGAAATATAAGTTTAAAAACATATATCATCAAAGCAATCGAGTTTTAGTGTCAGTATTAATTCTTGGAAATAACAATATGAAAGTTCCCACCTGGGTAGGGGGGTGGTAGGGGTGTCTGCTTCAAATTCAAAAGGTCGCAAGTTTTGAATTTCGCTTAGAGTAAGTTACTTGGATAAGGTTTCTTATTCGGGGGTTTTCCCTTGTTTTGAGAAGACAAATGTCGAGTAACTTTAAGCTCCATGGACCCCAATATCATTTGAGCATCATTTCAATAATTCCATTCATGTCGGATATGACCAACCAGGTTAAAGGACATTAAACTACAAAAAAAAAAAAAAAAAAAAAAAAATATAAGACGCTTATATTGCTTGCCTCAAAATAAAATATAATTAAGAATGGATGTTTTCAAGCATATCCTTTGAGGTTTTGATTCACAATTTTTCACCGACATGGGTGAAAAATTGTGACAATTGTCAAATGGCTTGACAATCTTCAAGTCAGTTGAAAGCCTCAAGCGGAGGTCTGACTGCAAGTTCAGCTTATTACG
Organism: Hymenopus coronatus; assembly: GCA_030762935.1. Taxonomy (NCBI): domain Eukaryota; kingdom Metazoa; phylum Arthropoda; class Insecta; order Mantodea; family Hymenopodidae; genus Hymenopus; species Hymenopus coronatus. The sequence continues at coordinate 102,759,622 of CM060890.1, forward strand.
GTATCTTGCTTGAAATACACCATGGATGAAAAAAAATCTGATGTGTTCCATTCACATGACTTTCTCTAGACCTCTGTAACAAATTATTATTAAAAAACATATGCTTCTATTATATCATGCTAATTGAGAAAAAATAGAAGAAATATTCTTATTACTTACTTCCTTGTAGCTAGAACCGAAATAAGAGAGTACCATAGGTTAAAGTGATAGTCAAAAGCTGGTTGCCATGTGACTGAAGTTCCTTTATTTGAATGGACAGGAGTTGACAAATCTCTACATGAGAAAAGTATACATTTTTTAAAGCTGAAACCAAAAACAAGGAATATCTAAAAAAAACGATCAACTCCACAAAAAAGTGTATATAACATAAATTGTCTGTTTTAGCGTGCTCTAAATTTGTTGTGTGGTAAGTTTTTGTCCATCTCTTACGGTTTAGCAGTTATGCAAAATTCCGTAAAATTGATCCAGAATAAAGTAGTCTTCAAAGGCCAGCATTACTTTAAGAGAACACAGCTATGTCAGCATTTCGACATCTTTTCACCAATGTCGATTGCTGAAACTGGTGCAACATTACTTCTTGCTAAATGAAATATGATTTATTCAAAGTGGCCATATAAGTACCCTGCAATATACACATATAATCTCATTTACAGCTCCTTACTAACCTATTTCTAAAAATGTTAAAACACATAGTTTGGTATTTAACGGTCTTTTTGTTTCGGGGCTATGCTGTCCACACCACACACACACACACACACACACACACACACACATGGACCTTTTTTTAAAAATGTTTTTTCGGACTCAGGGTACCCCAAAACATATATTTCCGGTGAAATCTCTCGCATCGAATTTTTGGGTGCATTACAATACCTTCTCTATCCCTACATTGTATATATGGTGCTAGAGGAAGTAAAAAACGTACATATACAGAAAATGAAATCATTATCTCGCCCTACCTTTAAAATTTGAATTGTTTACGCAGACTATATTTTTTTTAAGTTTGAAAATCTGTGTTTATCTATTCACTCACGTTTTCTATCTTATATGAAGAATTGTGAATAGAGCTCAAGCATCTTCTCTCCAACACTAATATAAGGTGGTTCTCCAAAGAAAATTGCCTTACTCGTTTTTATGAATTGAGACAAAAAGTGCAAGTGCAGGATAGGTTTTTTGACTGACATCTTACAGCAACTAAATGAACTGAATAAAGAGCTAGAGAACAAAGATAACACGCCTTTTATTGGTCATGACAAAATAGAAGCTCTAAAAACAAACGCAAGAATGGTCAATTGTAAAATGTAGTAGAAGAAATTGAACTTATGTTCCATGATTACTTAATCAACGACATCAGAGTACACTGTCTGGGTATAAATGCACACTTTGGTGGATATTTCCCTGACCCTCTAGATTGCAAGCTGGATACGAGACACTCTCTCTCTCTCTCTCTCTCTCTCTCTCTCTCTCTCTGTGCAGTGGATGGCACCAGGCTACCAAACTACTTTTCAAGAAGAAAAAGAAAAAAAAGCTTTAGCTGTCCTGTGATAAAACTCTCAAATCCAGTTTCAGGAAGACATCTTTAACAACTCTTTTGGATGCAGATATTGGACGGGTTTTCTGATATAGCTCAACTTGCTGTAAAGTTTACAATGTCATTTTCGATAACATATACGTATGCGAGAGTTATTACTTTCTCTAGCCCCTTATGTACAAGTATGAATAGAGAAGTGTTGTATTCCCTGAATCCAAAAAAAGAAAAACATTTTCAGAAACAGGTCTGTGTGTGTTTGTGTCTGTGGACAAAAACGAAAAGACGGTTAAATACCAAACTTGGTGCTTAAGTTTGGTATCTTCCAAGGATGCGACACGAAGATTTTCAATAAAATGTCCCCACCCCTAACTACCTCTTACATGGAAAAATTTTCGAAAATTTTGTTTTTCTTAAAAATGGCTCTAACGATTTTGATTAAGATATCGCATATTAAAGATATTTACCTGACAAATAAAAGGTATATCTTGAATTTCAATTTCATTTAGGATTACTTTGGTCTAACTGTAAACCCTAAGAGACAGACAAACCTTACTTTCACAAAAAATATAGATCTCGTCATAACATACAATTTGTGTCCTATAAATTTTTGTTGTGAAGCTAACCATTTTAGAAATATTTCTTGTAATGTTTTAAATTTTAAAACACTTATACTTTTCTCAAACCGGAAGCTATCATTCGTTTTATTTGTTTGTTTTATTCCTGTCCATGCAAAGAGAACATAATTTCAAAGTCAATTTGATAGTGGCAGCTTGTATAGGGTTTTAACCTGGTGCATTCTCTTAGTTCCCTTCTACTTAAAAGGAACTGAGTAATAATATCGTTTCTGCTAATGTTTGTCTCGATTAACATGAAGTAGAAGAAAAATAACCTTTTATAAGAAGTTTGTTTGCAGAATAACTAGAGAAAATCATGTGAATGAAATACAAGATTTTTACATATGTGTCAAATATATGATATTTTACACTAAATCGTTTGAGTGATTTTAAAAAATAATGAAACAGAATGGATCTATATTAGAATACCTTGAAAATGCGTGCAAATCGGTTTGTAGGGAAAAAAGTTAACGTATGTAAGTAAAATTAAAGCTGAGTATGTTCATGAATAATCACTGAATGCACGCCTCAGTGGCCTCTGGTGTCGAAACGAGTGCAACTTCAACAGAAGCCATCGCAACTCTCAGCCTGAAGGAATTCGGTTATTTATATGCAGTATATAATATCGATAACCATGTTTTAAATTCATAACAACAATGGATCTGTTCAGCTCCAAATTAAAAACTTTTCCTCCACGAAATAATAGCTGGGAATTCCCATCTTCCGCTTTGTTACTTGTGAACATCTGGCGTATAACAAATTGCTGGTTTGGTGGAATATTGCCCGAAGGCTGTAGTAGCACCATCTGATTCTGCTACATTATGCATCACGCCATCCATTAGTCCACCTCCTCATCGACTACCGGACTGACGCAACGATCTGACTGCGAGGGAAAGGATATTATTAAAACACACTCTAATCTTGATCGGATGGTCATCGGCATAACACGATGATGTCATCGACAACATAATATTCATCTCCTGCTGGTGCTGTCAAGAAGACAATGGCCACTCATGTCAAAGGTAACATCCACGACTGCACGGTCTACATGGTTAAATTCTTGAATCACATTTAATGAATTTATGATATAGCCTTCAAAATGCATTTCTTTGTTGGAGTACTAAAGTGTTTTGAATAATCGATCTGGGCTTTATATCAGAATTTATTATCTTTGACATACTGTCTAAAGGAAACGGCAACAATCATTCAGTAATGTGCTCGTGAGTCGTACTTCGCAACCTGGAAAACAGCCCAACTATTTGTAGAGAAACACCGTGCAATTGCAGCTTAAAATCCCAACAAAAATTCCCAATTTCTCTGCCAGTGTTATCAGACAATGTTTCGCAAACATTTGCTACACTATCTCATCAAAGTTATAACCAATTACTTAAACGACCACACTTTTATCAGCTCAATAGTATTTACACCCAATGAGCAATATACGCAGATATCCCACAGCGATACTGTTATGTTTGTCCTATTCAATATCTATATCAGACCCATGCAAAAACCGCTCTAGTGGCAATAGGGAGTTACGCCATAGATATGCATATTAGGGCTCGCTAAACAGGTGTAATCTTCCGCCATTTTGGTTCAAAATGATAGCATAGACGATCCTAGTCTCTTTCACTGCTGCCTCAGATCAAAGCAAACATGAACACATGCAAAGTTTACATTCTTTTCTCGATTACTTCTTCATTCACCGTGTTTAGCATTATATACAGTAACAATTTAGTTGATATAATAGGACACTTTTCCGCGGAGAGGATATATATATATATACACATACCAAAATACTCATCTGATAGTACATTATTTTTCCACATAGTCTCCATATCGTTTCGTGGGATAAGTATGAATATCCTCTACTGGTAAAAAGTCTGTCCTTGTGTGTTCAGCCACGTTGTCGTGAAGTGTTGTACCTCCTCATCTGAAGCGAATCTTTGGGCTCCTACACGTTCCTTCAAGTGAGGAAAAAGGTGAAAGTCGCTTGGGGGGCGAGATCCGGAATGTAAGCAGCGGAACTGCTTCAACAGCGTGGTGATCTTTTGGACTGTATGAAGTCGCGCGTGGTGTTGAAGATGACATCCTCCATGAGGAATGCTGGTCTTTTCCTCCATAAACCTTTACCAGCTATCGATGAATGTCAGCCGCGGTTACATGTCTGCCAACAAAAATCGATTAACTGAGTGGATTTCTTCGCGAGACTAGTTTCTCAAACGAGTCACTATTTGTGTTTACTTTGCAGTAGCACTGTGAGGGGCAGTTAGCTGAAATGTTGTACAGTTGCCAACCGCATGTGTTGGAATTACCGCACAATACTAAGAGAAAGAAAGCTCCAACAATACGGGCCTTATGACTTTAGTTTCTCATCACATCTGGTACATATATCAAACAAACCGTTTCAGCATATGAACAGCAAGTTCTGAAAGCTTGTGATTTCACAAATGAAAATAATGATATTTATTAGCCCACAACTCACCTCTAAAATGTGATAGATTTGCACTTAATTTGCCTCATAGCTTTTTACTAGAGAATAAGAAGCTTGTAAAGGAAGTAGTTTATTAAAATCTCTATTTACGAATTATGGCACATTATCACGGTTTTAAAACTATTTGACTTAAAATATTAAATATGTCCTGATTTTGTTCTGCGTTTCACATTAAATTTACAGAACTTTATCATTTATAGCATGCTAATTTACTGCAGATGTAAAATTTACTTGACCTAAAGTTAAACAGCATATATTAAACTTTTTTTTATTTCTGCACTTATATTAACGCTTTTCTGGACTAATTTATCTACACATAACAAGTTGTTTACATATATAACCTACTGATAAATATCAAATAACATAGGAACAAATGAAAGTAGCTAAATAGCATTAAACCCTCATTTTTTAACGAACATAAAAGAAGCTTTACCTGGCATCTTACATATTTTAATAAGAATAAAGCAGATGAATTGAAATAATCTATTTTAATGGATTTCTATATACCAGCATAGGAATTATGCTTGTGTGAAAATTCCAATAATAATAATAACATTAATAATAATAACAATAATTTGAGGCTTAGGCCAGGATTAGAGCTATAAAATAGTTGTTTGGGTACAGGTTCTTTACATCAAAACAAGAAAAATTGTTCATATAAATCCTTCGTTTTCGATTTATTGAGGTTCAAAATGTTATTAATCAAGAACATTTTAAAGTGACACATTTATCTATTTTTAACGTTTTCAGGTTATTAGGAGGTGTTCCACACAAACACCACCTATAGCAAACGATCCAAATATCTATCTCTTGCGTCTAGACACGCATTTAGTCCTCGTAGCATGGAATGTCAAATACTCCGTGTCGGTGTCGCATAATTTCGCAGGCTTCCATGATACGTAGATTAAGGGTTTCTTCATTTGGGATGTCTGCAGCATAAATCAATGGTTTAAGGTACCCCCAAAAGATTAAAATCCAAAGGATTAGGTTCAGGGGAACATGCAGGCCATAGAACTGGTCCTCTTCTACGAATACACTGAATGCCAGATACCAGCCATACATCTGGAATAATGAGGCTAAAATAAACTAGAGGATCGTGCATAAACCACGTGTTTCTTCTTATTTGCAGAGGCACATTTTCTTATAAGCCTGAGAGTGTACTGAATGAAGTGTGGACAGCTCTTATAAGGCTTGCTAGGGGAATGCATTTATATAACTGATAAATGACAAATATCAACGAGCTGCTATGGCAACACAAGCCAACTCTGCAGGGTAAAATGTATCATAGCCGTCTATGGATGAGAGCATAAATAAATGAAGTTAATAGGTTGGACTCGGAAAGTCGCTGAAGGTGACTCAAAAATTATAACGAGAAAACGAACCGTTTTAAATCATATGTTTATAAGAACCCATTTTCTTGTTTTGATGTCAGGAATCCATCCCTAAACGTTGAAAAAGTATTTTCGAATTAACCTGTATATTATACCATATATTATTTACATGCCTACAGTTCGATTGGACTAGTCTATATGAATCTTGTATTATTTTGATATAAAGCGTATATATACACATGGTGAAAATGATATGTTCTCAGTCAAAGATAGAAACATGTGAAGTCGCATTGAAAGTGTTTAATATTTCCTGTTTGGCGCTACATTAGGCGACTTAAGGACTAAACATCACATACAAAATGAAAAACACTTAACAGTTGTAACGCTCATTTTAACGACGCTGGCAACTGGAAAGTTTGTGTTACCGTGTAACCGTATGGCAAGCTTTGACTCCTGAGATATTAATGTTTTGACTGTCGCACGCTCAAGGTAATGTATCTGTGAAAGTTGAAAAATCCACATTATGTAAGATATCTTATTATTTATTTTGGTTATTATACTCAATCACAGTGATATTTTGCCAGATTTCAAAATTTTAGCTTACATGGCTATTTAAACGAACATTTTTACTCTCTAAACTTATTGTTTTAAAAATAGATAAGTTCAATTCTTACAGTAAATTAATGTTTAAATAGATATCTCATATTATGTTTATATGAACCCCCCTAATTGTGCTTGAATGTGCTTTTTTGCACCTAGCAAGAAATTCTGCTACGGAAAGAAAAATTCTTCATGGAAGAACTCAAGACCTGTTTCTATCTTTACAAAACTAACAAGAACTAATCCAAGAACTCAACAAAAGAAACATAGATATGGTCAGATTTTTACTCCATAGACGCGATGATCTGCAGGGATTGCACGCAAGCCAGATGTTAGCTACGACATACCATGTCGAGATTAGCTGTTCATGGTTTCCATCATGGGATTTTTGGGCCGCGCCGTGGTCGAATGGTTAGACCACTCGCCTCTCACCTAGGCGGCCTATGTTCGATCCCAAGCGACCGCATGTGAGATTTGTGGTGGACAAAGCGGCGCAGGGGCGGGTTTTATCCGGCTTCTGCGGTTTTCCCCGCCATCGCATTCCACCGGTGCTCCATCTTCATTCCACGTATCACCAGTGTCATTTCTGCGGTGCCATGGTAGTAAACGCTATCAAAAAAAAATCACAGGATTTGCCAGACACCAGCCGGAAGACTAGTGTAAGTGTACACTAAGCGGGTTAAATTGATAGATATTATTTTATCTGGTGGCTTAAAAAGGGGCTTTCCCTTACAAACTTGTGAGAAAAGACAAAAGTGAGAAACAATATACACTGTGTGATTTTCTTACGATTATAATTTATTTGCCAAAATTAGAGCATACATAAAAATATAACAATTTTAATATACATTTGAGAGGCATTGCCAAATGTTTTAAATACATTATTAAAATTTTGCATAGTGTGAAACATTTTGAGTCTGGAAAAGTTTTGAGAAAAAAATCTCGAGAAAACAAGGTTTAAAGCTATGAAGACCTTTTAATAATCATACGCATATCCATTTAAAGCGTCAAGTAATTAGTAGTTATTCTACGCCAAATAGTAAAAACAATATATTTTCTTAAAATTTAAAATTCATATTAAATTAATATAAAAATTTAATGTTTTCACAATTTTGATCAAATTTCAATGATGCGTCACCTTAGGGGAACATTTAAAGTCCTCTCCCACCAATTTTAAAAATGCTAAATTCATAACGCATTTCTTCAAACTCTTTATAACATCGAATTAAAATTTATGCGGTAGAGCTAGATACACGTCGTGCAATTTCACTGAACTCTTTAATTACATGATGTTTGTTTATTAGGGAGTAAGGAATACAAGATCGCTTTCTCAAGCATACCATTTTATTGCAGTTTTTTAAATAACCAACCATCATATTCACTCCAAAGTAGATTACTGACAGTACTTAGCATTTATATAATTATAACATTTAATTTACATATCTTAAATACTTTGAGAAATGGTTGAGAAATGCAGGAAAAACTGCTCAAAGGAAAAATGGAGAAGAGAACCAAATTTAATACTGTAGATAAGTGTGTCTGCAAGGTATAGCAACATATTCCTTGAAACAACTTTACAGTAATGCCAATCTATAGAGCAAAATTTTCCCTAAAATGTTTATGTCTCTACTTTAGTGTGTAGGAGTATTATTTTTGTGTGTGTGTGTGTGTGTGTTTGAGTGTGTGTGTAAACAAATTCTGTGGAGAATTAATAGAGCAAAGTGAAAGATGCTGAAAATTTTAAACATATAGTTAAAATATAAGGATTCATAAAATACATATAAAATTAAGAGGTACAGGAAATAAAACTGTATTCGTCAGAAACTTTCGCCTTTTTGTATCGCTTTAAAAGCCATCATCCTCACTCGGGATCGAACTCGAAGCCTTGAGAACAGAAAGCTAGTGCCCAAACAACTACAAATCATAATTGTAAAAGTTCTGTCATGAATACTTTTGACCATCTGAGTTCTACTAAACCATATGATGCATGACCGTGTGTCTAGATCTGGACGCCTGTCTGTATAGACAGCACTTCTTGCTCTCTTGTTCTGCAGGTGTAGCAGCTACAGGACATCAGTTCAACGTTCTATTGGAAGTATGTCTTTTTTGACCAAATATATTTTCCTAATTAGATTTTCCTAATTTTGTATTTGAAAAATGTGATTGAACCAAACACACAAAGGCTTACAAAGAAAGAGTTTGGATTTTCAAGCATACTATTATTCAGAATGTATGCTTTGAAAAAGATTGCGAAACTAATTCTAATCAAATAAATTAAGCCTGTACTAATTCTCTTCTGTTTTAATAAACTTGCATTGGAATTAATTATGACTATTAAAACAGAACGAAGTTTCATAGTGGACTTACACGACTGAAACATCAAATTAAGAGTCAATAATTGTATTTATTGTAGTAGTTATATTTGTCTTTATTCTATGACAAAGCATCATTTCCAATAGTTCACTTGAAACATTATATTCATCTTAGTACAGCCTGTATTGTTAGAACTGCCTGCAGAAGAAGTCCCTCTCCACTTTAAAAATTATAATGTCCAAGTTATTGGAGAGAAAATTGTAATTTAATATAAAATAAACAAATAATGATACTGTTAATATGCATTTACAACGTTATTTTTAATTCTAATAATTTTGAATTATTGTTTAAATTGCAGAATTTATTTTTCAATCTTTTTATGGGTGGTGTTTACGAAAGTTAATTTAAATGCATTAAGTAGAGATCTTTTTGGATATAATACCTAGGATTGGAATGAAAATTGGCTTTAATAAAAATCAAATACAAATAAGTTAAGAAACGGCGTAATTTAAAACATGTAACAAAAATAAACTAAAAGGAATCAAAAAAAAAAAAAAAACTGCACATACAAACTGAAACATCGTTTGTTCTATCTCTAAATTAACACCCAGCTGAAACACCCGGAGTTGCTCGTAATTTGACGGTTCCACTTTCTTAATAGCCTTGCGTTTCTTTAGAGGTACTTAAAGTATATTATACCAACCTAGGTGTGAGAGCACTATCTCAGTAACGTAATGGAGTTGTATTTTACCTCTCTTTGTATGGCTATTTAGCAGCAATATTATTATTATTATTATTATTATTATTATTATTATTATTATTATTATTATTATTATTAAAAAATATTACTACTCCACGACCGTCTCACTTGTAAACCTATTAATGTATTTTTTCTAGACCGGTACTACAAAGCTATAGGAGTTTCTCACCACTGTTTTTGTCGCTAAGTCTCAATGCAACACACGATTTATATTCAAATACACCAAAAGTACTCCATTGGTTTGGCAGTTTTGTTGTACTATGGGAATTAAAATGCGAAGCTGCGAACATGTTTCACCAAAGTCGTTTGTGTGAGCTATTTTAGATCTAGGTTAGTGTGTTTCTAAATACATTGATTTTCATGCAATCTAGGCACAGTCTAGTAAGTTTTACCCCCTGTATTATGTTCGCGATTGCGCAACAGAGGCAAACTAGCGCATTTTTGCTTTCTCTATACGCACTATGTACATAGTGTATAGAGAAGGTATTGCACTCCACCCAAAAATTCGATACCGATATTTCACCGGAAATATTAGGGTCCCGAATATCCAAAAAAAGCATTTTCACAAAAAGGTCTGTGTGTCTGTGAACACGATAACTCAAAAACGAAAAGTCGGTAAAATATCAAACTTGGTATTTTAGTTTAGTATCTTCCGAGGATGCGACACGAACATCTTGAGAAAAATCCCCCCACCCCCAACTACCCTTTACATAGAACTTTTTTCGAAAATTTTGATTCTCTCAAAAATGGTTCTAACGATTTTGATTAAAATTTCGTATATTAAAGATATTTACCTGACAAATAAAATGTGTATCTTGAATTTTCTGGGAATAGCCTCTGAATAATAGTTTATTCTGGATGAATTTTCCTGAATTTTGAATAACTGCTAAACCGTAAGAGATGGACAAAAACTTACGACACAAAAAATGTAGAGCACCTTAAAACACACAATGTATGTTATATACATTTTTTTCGTGGAGTTCATCGTTTCTGAGACATTCCTTATTTTTGGTTTCTGCTATGAAAAACTTATTCTGTTCTCATACAGGAACTTGTCAACTCCTATCCATACAAACAAAGGAACTTCATTGACATAGCAACCAGCTTTTGACTATCACTTTAACCTATGGTAGTCCCTTATTTCGCTTCTACTTACAAGGAAGCAAGTAATAAGATTGTTTTTGCTAATTTTTTCTGAAGAGCATAAAGTAAATAGAAGTATAAGCTTTTTAAGAATAATTTGTTGCAGGGATATAGAGAAAGTCATGTGAATGGTAGACATCAGATTTTTTTCTTCGCAACGCATATTTTCGTAATTTTTGGTCTTGGGCAAGTGCCTTAACACGGCAGTTGCGGCGTGTTGATTCAAAGCGTGAGAATAATATCGCACCTTCTAGACGCTCCGCAGTGAATAATACGGTTTATTCTTACTTTCTCTATACGTTACATAGTGTATAGAGCACGTATTGTAATGCACCCAAAAATGCGATACCGAGATTTCACCGGAAATAGATGCTTTGGGTCCCCCTGAATGCAAAAAAAGCATTTTAAGAAGGTCCGTGTGTGCGTGTGTGTGACTGTGGACAGCATAGCTCAAAAACAAAAAGACCGTTAAATACCAAACTTGGTATTTAAGTTTGGTATATTCCAATGATGCGACACGAAGATTTTCAAGAAAATCCCCACCCCCAGCTACCCATTACATGGTACTTTTTCCGAAAATTTTGATTTTCTTAAAAATGGCTCTAACGAAATGTCAAATATTAAAGATATTTACCTAACAAATAAAATGTATATCTTGAATTTTCTGGGAATAGCCTCTGTAGACTACTTTATTCTGGATGAATTTTACGAAATGTTGCATAGCTACTAAACCGTAAGAGATGGACAAAAACTTAGACACAAGCAATGTAGAGCACATTAAAAAACACAATTTGTCATGTGCATATTTTTTCCGTGGAGTTGATTGTTTTTGACATATTCCTTGTTTTTGGTTTCAGCTTTGGAAAAATGATACTTTTCTCATACAAATTCCTGTCCATACAAACAAAGGAACTCCAGCCACATAGCAACCTGCTGATGCTTATCAGTTTGGCCTATAGTACTCCCTTATTTCCCTTCTACTTACAAGGAAGCAAGCAATAAGACTGTTTCTGCTATTTTTTTTCTCGATTAAAATGAAGTAAATAGAAGCGTAAGCTTTTTAACAATAATTTGTTGCAGAGATGTAGAGAAGGGCATGTGAATGGAACACATCAGATTTTTTAATTCCTGGTGCATGTATTGGTACAAAAGTATTGCACAATCAATTTAATAGTGACTTAATTAAAACTCTCAGGTCAAGAAAGAAGCTGCTGCATACGTCCTTGACTGTTACCCAGATAATATGTACTTCTAGATTCTTTGGTAAACGTTGAAACTATCATGGTAATGTTGCTTCAAAGGTCACCGTGTAATGGCGGACGCTGCTACGTCACAACGTCAGCTACCTACTGTTAAGCATAAAAATTGCTGCGGTCAAAGGAAACGAAGAAGTTGTAGAGTTGCAAAAATGGTATGCGCTACGATAATTAGTTGAATACTAAATAAATGCAAAACAGTAAATAATAGCAAAATGTCCCATCACCTTTAAAATTAATTCATTACAAAACATATTATTGCTATGTGGCTTCGCAGTGGCTAATCACTTCTTAAATGCGCTATATAAGCATCTATCGTTTCCTTCTCCCATTCCTTTAGAATAAATACATTAAAATGTATTCCTTTCATGTGCAAAACTATCTTTTCCTACCCTTAAAATGAATGCACTGCATATCATGGCTTCCACACACTCAAATTTGTTACTTAATACTCTTATTATTAAAATAGTTATTATTCCTAATTTTTAAAGGGATAAGTGAATAGTAAGTCCACTTTCACTTCTTGTGGAATGCGTTATACAGTTGCGTAACCATTGTAAACTGTTACTTAATACGTACCTAAGCAAAAACACTTTAACAACATATGGCTACCGAACTTGATATTTAGTTCAGCAGCTTCGAAGAATGTAACACAAACATTTTCAAGCAGATTCCTGCACACCAAACTAGAGTTCACATGAAACAATTTTCGAAAATTGTGATTTTCTCAAAAAAGCTCTCTCAATTTTGACTAAACTATATTAAATGTATAGAATGTATTAAATGTACATGACAAATAAAATGTATATTTTGAGTTTTCTGGAAACAGCCTTAGAACTCCTCTTCATTCTGAATGACTTTCACATAGACCGTAAACCTATACAAAATATAGCATATATACGAGGGAACTTGCAAATTCCTGGCCATGCAAAGAAACGGATTTCAATACTATAGCAGCCACATTTTAAAACATTTTACTATCGGTTTATAGTAATATACTACCTTATTTTCCTTCTACTTATAAGGAAGTAAGTAATAACACCGTTTTCACTAATGTTTATTTATTAGCGTGAAGTAGAAGAATAAGCTTTGAACAATAAATTGATGTAGAGAAAGTTATGTGAATGGAACACATCAGCTTTTTAGAAAAGGGTCCGTGTGTGACTTTGGACAGCATAGCTCAAAGCGAAAAGACCATTAAATACCAAACTTGGCATTTATCTTTAGCATCTTCCAAGGCTGCGACATGAAGATTTTCAAGAAAATCCAACCACTACAAATTACTTGGAAAACATTTTGAAAATTTTGATTTTCTCAAAAACAGCTTTAGCAATTTTGATTAAAGTACCGAGAATTAAAGATATTTACATCACAAATAAAATGTATATTTTGAATTTAAAGGGAATAGCCTCTGAAGACCATTTATATTCTGGATGAGTTTTGCAAAATGTTGCACATAACGGTTAAACCGTAAGAGATAGACAAAAACTTACGACCTATACAAATGTGTATCTCGTTAAAACACATAATTTGTATCGTATATGTTTTTATGTAGATCTGAACGTTTCTGATACATTCCTTGTCATTGATTTAAACTACTTAAACTTTTCTCAAACCGAAGCGACGCTGCGCTTCACCTCTCTTGTTTTACTTCAGATCATGCAAAGCAAACCGAGCTTCAATGGTTTCACATAGGACCAGCTTTTAAAAGATTTGACTATCACTTTATCCTAGTGTATTTCCCTTCTACTTACAAGGAAGCAAGTAATAAGGTACTTTCTGCTAATGTTTACGTTGATTAGTATGTCGTAGATAAAAGAATACTCTTTTATAAGAAAAGTTGTTTGTTTAACAGCTAGAGAAAGTAATATGAATGGAAAATATAATATGTTTATACAGGGGCCCTAAAACGTGTATTTCCGGTGAAATCTCGGTATCAAATTTTGGGATGAACTTTCTGTACCAACTATTTTCGTTGTACATAGAGAAAGCAAAAATTGCAATCCATAACAAAGAAGCGAAACCCAGACCCGTCGTACGGCGCTTTACCGACTGGGTTACGCAGTCATGCCGGCGCTTGTTTTTTTTTTTTTTTCCTTTTTTTTCTTCTAACGGTAACTTGTAGAGGTATGCTTCGTTTCTGTAAATTAATTCAGAAGAACGTATGTAACTTTGGGCCATTACATGAGGAAATTATTGATAAGATATATATACAGGGTGCTTCAAAACGACACCAAACAAAGATGTGAACCTTGTTGGTCATACCGTCCGTGACACGAGAATATAATTTTCGGCTCTAAATTCGGCACATGCAAAATTGCCATAAAATAACCATGGATTAGGCAGTCGTACATAACCAAATGACACGTGCCTGGCTCACTCCAAGAGAGATGCCGGTTGGTAACGAAGGTCCCAGTCGCGTGGTGTAGGCATGGTTTGATAGACACGCCGGTGCGGCACAGGTCACCTTAGTAATGAAAAACATAGCATGTGGGTTTTGTTATGTGTTTCGTATAACACGTTCTGAGGTTGTTTACGTGGCGTATGACAACCGTTGTTCTTTCGCTGCCTAATCCCAAATGTGTGCGATTTTAAACACATTAAAAGGTTAAATAGAAGAGTTTGAAAGTTGCGACATCAAGTTTCGGACACGTCAAAGTGTAAGCTACTCGTCTCCTATCTTCGTTTGGTGTCGTTTTGAAACAGCCTCTGTATATATAACAGAAAGAATAACTACATTATCGGTGGCTACACGTTTGTGTCAGCCATTTCCTAAAACATATTGCTACTGAAATGGTGTCTTTTGTACATCCGTGGAAAAAAAAATCATGTCTGGAATACCAAATTTGTTTGTCTTACACGGCACAGCGCCTTGTGTATATCATGCATGATCAGTTGTGTAGCGGCAGAAACAAGCGGCCATAAGTTCCAAATCTTAATATTACTGTCCCTTGTGATCGATTATCATAGGGAAATACATAACTTAAGCTTCTTCAATAACAAACTATTAATTAACTAAAAATATTAACGACACAAAACATGATAGAGTTTGTATTATAAGGCATTAATTAGTAAACCTGCCACCTCCCGTGTGTGTTCACTGCAGTGCTGTGACAAAAACGTAGGTTACTCCTCTGACGAGGATAGCAAGTTCACTTTCTGCATGTAGTAAACTTTTTTTCCTTCTCTTAATGATGTTGAATAAACATTTAGCGGTTATTTATTTTAGACATACTTATTTCATGCTTCTTTAAAGGTTTATTCTACCGAATACCAACATGCTGCACACGAAAGCATGTGCAAACGCATTAAGCACAAGTTCTTTCTCAATGAGAAAAAAATGATGGAATCTGTATAGTATGAAAAAATACTAAAAGCATCGTTAAGAAAACCAGTTATTTTGAAACGTTTTGGGAATCCAATTTTGGGCAAATTTAATTTTGGTGGAGAGGCATGATTTTTTTTACTCAACACACCCTTCATAAACCGACCCAACAAAATATTGCCAATGCAACAGGAATAACGTGATATTCTCAGACGAAGTGATATTTTCTATGGTCCAAAGCGGTCCTGATGTGATGCAAAATATGCGGCGTCAAATTTCACTATGGTCGCGTATCTGTATCGGGTTGGGGCTGGATATCAAGGGGTAGTCTAGGTGTGTTGTGGCAGTTTGACGATATACTGAACGTGCGCAGCATACGGCAATGCTGGAAAGTATTTTGATTCCCTCTGCGAGGATAGGATATCCTGATGAAATTGTTGAATTTGTACAGAATAGTCATACTGTCCATACATCTCTAATGGTTTCAAATTAGTTTTCAGAGAGGCAGGATATCAGAGTGTAGATTGGGTTCCCTCTCCACCAGATTTGAATCCTATTGAGAATGTGTGCGGTGAGGTAAAAAGATGGCTGCGCTTCAATTTACCTGTAGATGGCGAAGGTCAAAAGATGGCTTTTGGGCACAAATTTAAGAAACCTGGGATTTTGTAGCTGCTCGTCCACATTACAGCAGGCATTTAATTATGTCTATGCCTCGAAGACAAAGGGCAGTTATACGGGCTGAGGGTTCATACATCCGATGTTAATTATGTTTATTTTTTTATGTTTTAGATTTAGAAGATAATAGTATACTTACGCATAGTGTTTTAGTTATTTAACATGAGTGTTGGTAGAATTATATTTTTGTGTGCTTAGACAGGCCCATGACTTTAAATATCAATATTATGCTGTATTTATCCAGTCATAGATTGACAAATATTAAAAAATAACAAGCGCCGCGAGATTTGAACCTACAAACTTGTGTGTGGAAGCAAGGCCTTCTTAACCTCTCGGCCACTGTAACGTCTTGTGATCTGTTTTCAGTAGTCATAACTTTACAAGTTAACCCTTATGCTATCAAACTCTGACCTTTGTACAGTTCTTTGGGGTGCAGTATGAAGCCAGCTTTTACGAAGATTCGCGAAGCTCTTCAATCGACACATGGAATCACTCATTTTTTGTGTCCACGGGTGTACATACGTCCATGGTATGTGGTTTAGAAGTTAGTGGCGCAGGATATTGTACCATTCTTGTACAAAAAATGTCTCCGTCTGTACAGCTTAATGTATCTGTACAATAATTAACCCTACTTCTGCAAATGTATGTCACGTCATCGATATATAAACGGAGGTGGCAGCTCGCTGTCAGTTTTCGTAAGCCACTTCGAAGAGTATACTTAATTAAAGCAGTCATCAATTGTCTATAAGTGTCGAAGCGAGACAGATGACGTTGTGCTACAACATTACAGTAAAAACAGTTGTAATAAGAATTTGAAGTAACAAGGAATGAAATGACTGGTATGTAAGTTAATTATTCTGAACACATATTTGGTAATGTAAGCTAAGTTTACAACTCATTTATTCATTATCGTGATAACAAGCACTGTAAGTATTTACAGTAAGAGTTTGAGAGGTCATTAATACTTACAGTACAATTAGGAAATGACGTAACACTCAAAGCATGTACTACATCAAGTAAAGAATCTATTGAAAAATCCATTAACAAGGAG
This sequence comes from Hymenopus coronatus, assembly GCA_030762935.1. NCBI lineage: Eukaryota > Metazoa > Arthropoda > Insecta > Mantodea > Hymenopodidae > Hymenopus > Hymenopus coronatus. Next base: position 102,776,712 of record CM060890.1, read on the forward strand.
TGTATAAGAAGGCTTTGTCCATATAATTTAGATACAGCCTTTCATTTGGTGTCATCAAGAATTCATTTTTACTTTCTCTACACCTACTATGAACATAGTATACAGAGAAGGTATTCACTCGAAACCAAAAATTCGATACCGAAATTTCACTGGAAATAAAGCATTTTCAGAAAAAGGTCCGTGTGTGTCCGTATGTCTGTGAACACGATAACTCAAAAAAGAAAAGTTGGTAAAATACCAAACTTGGTATTCAAGTTCAATGTCTTCCACGGGTGCGACACGGAAGATTTTGATAAAAATCCCCCCATCCCAAACTACCCTTTACACGGTAAACATTTTGCAAACTTTTACTCTCTCAAAAATGGCTCTAACGATTTTGATTAAAATATCGTATATTAAATACATTTACCCGACAGATAAAATGTATATCTTGAATTTTCTGGGAATAGCCTCTGAAGACTACTTTATTCTGGATGAATTTTACGGAATTTTACATAACTGCTAAACCGTAAGAGATTGGCAAAAACTTACCACACAAAAATTTAGAGCACTTAAATCACACAATTTACGCTATATATAGCGCATATATATTGTCGTGGAGTTAATAGTTTTTGAGATATTCCTTGTTTTTAGTTTCAGCTTTGAAAAACTTATACTTTTCTCATACAGGAATTTGTCAACTGCTGCACATACAACCAAAGTAACTTTCACATAGCCACCCGCTTTTGACAGTCACTTTAACATGTGGTACTCCCTTATTTCGCTTCTACTTTCAAGAAGCAACAATAAAGGTATTTCTGCTAGTTTTTGTCTCTATTAGCATGAAGTAAATAGTAGCATAAGCTTTTTAGCAATAATTTGTTGCAGAGATGTAGAGAAAGTCATGTGAATGGAACACATCAGATTTTTTTCTTAATTTTCAATAAAATATTGAAAAGCAGTATTTAAAAAAGTAATTGACTAACCCATGCGGACCTCGTATTCCCAATATGCATTTTCGACCTGATAAGTATAACTTACAGCTCTTAGTACGCAATATACTATTAATGTATACTTCACAGCACTCATAAAGTTAATAGGCAGATAGAAAATTACATGAAAATGAAAGGGAAGTACAGGATGGGAACACTTCGGGAATCTTCAAAACAAGGTTTTATAAAAAACAATGAAAAAGGATTTTAGCAATACAAGGAAGAGGAGGAAGAAACAAGTGTGACGCCGAAGTTTTGTATAATGACTTCATAGCGGGAACAAGGCATTAGTGACGTCATTGCCATAAATCTATTTGGTCTGTGTGAAGGGTAATTATAAACGTGTGCACCTCGGAGGTAAATCAGCGCCGTGGGATATGGAGACGACAACGGAAAGGCTACATCGTTAACATCTTTTTCTCAGCGCCCTCTTGACATAGCGTCATAATTATTATTTAATTGTTATTATCTTGTTCTACAGAATATTTGCAGGAAGTTGCAGAAATTCTTCACGGATTCCCATCACTCTTCTTCGCAAAGCTTTAATTTATTAATTTTATTCTGAAGTTACAGCGATAGACTATTAAGTGCAAGTATAATTGAAAACTGCAGAGATATGTATCCTCATATCCTTGGATACGAGGATGTTTAAAGCTAAAATCCAAACCGAACCACTGTGTACTTAGTATGAATAACTGTATTCATTAAGCAGCTAGCTTAGTGACAGGGTGGTAGTTAAATTTCAGATGCACTTTTAACTAATTTAATTTTATTCGACTGGAAGAATATTTATATAAACATTTTACAGCTAAAATTCTTAGAACTATTAATTCCAGATATAATCCGTTAATGCTGTAACAAATCGGATATTATTTCTGATCGTATTCTCATCAGAAATAATATCCAATATATCGAAAATTGCGTAAAGGCTTTAATTATTTCTTACTAGTGAAAGAAAGTTCTGCATGATTATGTTATTTTTGTTCAATTTGGTCCTTTTTATTTTCTATGAATTTCATTAAAATTTACATTTGTATTATCTTTATATCAGAGTATATATAGACAGTATTTCCTGTATATGTGGAGCAAAGGGCGCAGTTGCGATGTTTCCATGATCGGATTTGAATTTCTAGTTGGTAATGTCTTCACTATGCGCCATGGTGACTAGGGGACAGCTCATCGCTCTCAGATGGTACCTAGATCGAAATCATTACTTATGGCAGCACGAAATGGCGGAAAATGTTGCCCAGGAACCTTCTTCTTTCAAGGTATGGGGGTTCTGTTACGTGCAAATAAATATTAAACGGGACCACCAACTTTACTTCCCTTCTGATGGAAGCCATGCTAAGGATTTCCAAAACAATTCATCACCTCCCCCAAGTTTGAACCTGCAATCTTGGGTTTTAGAGGCTAACATGGTCACCACTACGCCACTAATATATATGGGTTGTAGGTATTTCTTTTTGAATATTATAAATGTATCAATGAACTGATTGATAGCTTTGATTGAACTTATTAATTCCAAAATAATTTTGGTTTTCAGTATGCTAAATATAAACCTCAATAAATAAAATAGCATAATATATGTTTAGTATTTTAATTAAACTGAAAAGTATATTAAGTTTTCGAAGACAAGCCTCCAACCAAATTACTCTCTACATGGAACATTTCTTGTCATTTTTTATTTTACTCAAAGTGATTCAAAATAGTTTGATAAAAACACCACAAGTATGTAATGCTTCTAGGACAAATAAAAGGTAATCTTGTATTTTCTGGGAATTTCCAATGAATTCTGCTTCATTCTGAATGCCTCTTTTCTTTCTTCGCTATTTAGCCTTTCGTATGGACTTAAAGTCAGCGCCTGAGAACCAGATGTCTGTTCAGCAGCAGACGGACCCTGGATCAAAGAAAGTAGCCAGGATGGGTGGTCAGCCCAATGCCTGGTATGAGCGTGAGGAACAAGATACTCTGAAATGACAATGAAATAGATGATGTTATTATGGAGGAGTTGCTGGAAGGAATCAAGGAAGAAATCGTAGAAAACCCATCCAGTCTACACCTTTTCCATCTCAAACTACAAATGCAGTCCCCTAGGTTCGAACCCGGGGGAGGTGAGTATTCTAACCAATCACCTAAAAAAACTCTTAAATCTGATGTGTTCCATTCACATGACTTTCTCTACATCTCTGCAACAAATTATTGTTAAAAAGCTTATTCTTCTATCGGGATAAGCAGTAACAGAAATGGTCTTATTATTTACTGTTTCTTGAGTAGGAGGGAAATAACGGAGAACACTAGGCTAAAGTGAAGGTCAAATCTTTTAAAAGCTGGTTGCTATGTGATTTAAATTCGGTTCATTGCTTGGCCAGCAGTTGATAAGTTCCTATATGGAAAAAACTTAAGTATTTTAAAACTGAAATCAATACAAGGACTATCTCGAAAATGGTCATCTCCAAGAAAATATGTATATGACATAAGTTGTGTGTTTTAATGAGATCTACATTTTTTGTGGGACAATTTTTTGTTCTATTTCTTACGCTTAATCAGTTTCGCAAAAGTCATTAGGAATAAAGAGGTCCTCAGAGGCCCATTCTCAGAAAATTCAAGATGTACATCTTATTTGCCGTGTAAATATGTTTAATATACGGTATTATAATCAAAATATAATCAAAACCGTCAGCTATTTTTGATGAAATCAACATTTTCAAAGATTTTCCATGTAAAGGATAGTTTGATGTGGTTTATTTCTTGATATACAAGAGACCTTAAAACTATTTCCGATGAAATCTTCGTATCGAATTTTTGGGTGGAACGCAATACTTTCTCTAACTACTATTTACGTTATACGTACGTGCAAGGGAAAGTAAAATAGGCGATTCTCTTTGAACATAAAATGTTTGTTTTTTTTAACTCAAGATAATGTTTCTAACTCAAGATAACGTTTCTAACTCAAGATAACGTTTCTAACTCAAGATAACTTTTTTAACTCAAGATAATGTTTCTAACTCAAGATAACGTTTCTAACTCAAGATAATGTTTTAACTCAAGATAACTTTCTTAACTCAAGATAATTTTTTTTAAACCAAGATAGTTTTTTTAACTCAAGATAATTTTTGCTATACATTATGTACAATACAGCTGTGCTGGTACATTATACATATGTGTAAATACACAGGAAGCGTGTTTTGAGGTAGCAGTCCTATGACTGTCGCGAAACAAACAATAATAAAAAATTACAAGTAGTTGTCAACGAAATCTGTGTGTCTCTTTCTTTTTAGTCTTTGTAGTTGCCGAGGCGGTGGAAGTTGAGCTGGAACGCAGTTGAGCAGATTATTCGGGTGATTTACTATTCTGCGGTAAAGACGTCTATAACCGGAGCTGAGTGTTGCATCAACGGCTGACGTAAAACTCTATGTAAAATGCAATTTTGATGGCTATTTAAGAAGAACCATATACCGTTATTTAAGAAGAATAATAGAGGAAGTGAATGTAACACTTTGGATTCGTTTTAGATGATATTTCAACTTCTATATAATCTAACGTTAGATATGTAACTAATATTTATCCGAAGAGTTGCTTCCGCAAATAAATGGCTATATAATAAAACATATATAATATTGTTTATATCTTATGATAACTGTTCTAAGTGTAAGGGTCTTGGTAGATTGCACTTTTAAAGGAAATTGCTATTCAGATAACGGTTATCAAGAACTCTGACATTCAGAAACTCTATACATGCATCTGTAGTATGAACATAAAAGTTGTTAGGAGGTTTTGTGCTTGCTATAAACTTGAGTACCCACATTTGCAGCAAGGAAATACAATGTTGTTTAAAGAAGTAAATATCACTTGCACAGCGCAAAGTTATAAACAATATACAATGTTTCAGTCGTTGACTGTTCTGAACATTTTCTGTTTCATCGTGGCTATTTTAATGTCCCTGCACACATCTGCAGCTTTGGAACATATTGTCAAGTACATGCCGATAGATACTTGACTGTTTTGCTATGTTGTAGATTGTGAAATCCGCATTGCATCGTATAGGACTGTGATAATAAAATATGTGTACGTTTATTAGTCTCTCCAGCACGAATGTACATAGCAGGTAGAGACGGTATTGCAATCTAGAATTCTACAGCAAGATTTCACAGGAAACAACTTGAGCGTCTCCTGAATATTATTATTATTGTTATTAATAGTAATAATAAAAACAAAGCACCTTTAGAAATGGTTACATGTGTGTATGTGTGTCTGTGGACTGCATAACTAAAAAGAATCGGTTCAATATATAGTATTTATATATAGTATATTCGAAGAATACGACAAAGTTTTCAGGGAAATCCTCCTACCCCAGCTATCCTTGAAATGGAAATGGACTTTTATTTATGGACGCTGTTTTACTGCTGTAGTTCTCAGCGTCCCATACTATACTTGGCGTGAAATACCGCTTAATTTTGCTCAGATGCCCCTTTATTAGACTTTTATGTGACGTAAATCTACAATACGGGACCAACGGCTTTACTCCCCTTCCAAAGGAAGCCATTCTAAAATTACTCATCAGATGGCAAATTTTCCGAATATGTTGATTTTCTCAAAAATATCACGATTTTGATTCAAGTACCATGTACAAGATATTTATATGTATGTCCTTAACTTTCTGGGAATATACTCTGAAGACCTCTTCATTCTAAATGCTTTTTGCATAACTGGCAAATCGCAGGAGATAGACAAAACCTTGCCACACAAGAAATGTAGATCTCGCTAAAACACACAATTTGTCATACTCATTTTTTACTTTCTCTACATAGTACATAGAGAAGGTATTTCAGTCTACCCAAACATTAGATACCAAAATTTCGGCGAAAATACACGTTTTAGAGTCGTCTGTGTCCAGAAAAGGCAATTTTTAAAAAAAAGTCCGTGTGTATGTAAACGTAACTCAAAAATGAAAAGTCGGTAAAAAGATTAAACTTAATATTATGCGACAAGAAGATTTTGAGGAAAACCCTCTCACACCAAACTACCCTTTACATGGAAATATTTCCAAAATTTAGATTTTCTAAAAAAATGATCCAAGGAGTTTAATTAAAATGCCGTATATAAAATGTATATTTTGAATTTTCTGGGAATAGCCTCTGAAGACCTCTTCATTTGATGCATTTTGCATTAATGGCAAACCGTAACAAAACACAAAAATATAAATGGCTTTAAAACACACAACTTATATCATATGCATTTTTTCGTTGAGTTAACCACTTATAGATATTCGTTGTTATTAATTTCAGCTTTAAAATGCTTTAAAAACTCTTGGTCATGCACAGAAAGGTATTGCAACCACTTGGCAACCAGCTTTTGAAAGACTTGACTATCGCTTTAGTCCAGTGTATTCCCCATATTCTTTCTACTTACAAGAAAGAAAGTAAGACGACTATTTATACTAATGTTTCCTGAATTAATATGAAGTAGATAGTAGAATAACCTTTTTAACACTACATTCTTACAGAGACGTAGAAAAGATCATGTGAATGGAACGCATATTTATTCTGTAGCTGGTACGTACATACTACAAAGTGCAAATAAAAAAAAATATTGTTTTATATATATATATTTATATATATATATATATATATATATATATATATATATATATTTTTATATATATATGAGCATTTTGGACAGCGGTTCATGTCTGTGTATGTGTGTGGGGGGATAGCATAGCTCAAAAACGAAAAGACCTTTAAATACCAAACGTGGTAATTTTGTTTAGTATGTTTCAAGAATGCTACATGAAAATTTTCAAGAAAATCCGATTGTTTTTCTCAAAAATTGCTGTAACGATTTTGATTAAAATACCCTATTATAATATATTTACATTACAAATAAAATAAACATCTTGAATATTCTGGGAACGATCTGTTTATTCTGTATGAAGTTCGCAGAATATTGCAAAACTGATAAACCGTAAGAGAGAAATTTGACTTATTACACAGAGAATGTAAATCTCGTTAAAATACACACTTTATGTCATATACGTTTGCTTTGTATTCTTCACTGTCTCTGAGATATTGTTATTGGTTTCATTTTTAAACTTAGTAGCTTTTCTTAAAAGGTAAGTCACATTTCGTTTAATCTGGTTCGTTTGCTGAACATTTTATTGATTTTGTCCAACAAAAATGTTTCTCTAAAATATGTACTCAGTTATCACATTAAGGTATACAATATTCTCTAAATAGAATATTATGAATGATTAAGGAAAAATATTACTAAATTTTAATCATTATTACTTTACGTAACAATGTGCATACGTTGTGTTTACAGAATGCTGTTTGCAGTTAGCATGAAGTAATGCCGGAGGTTTTTTCGATAGTGTTTATTGACCGCTTTTACTACTTGTGGCACCGCAGGCGCTGATACTGGTGATACATGGAATGAAGATGAAGCACCGGTGGAATGCGATGGTGGGGGAAACCGGAGAAACCGGAGAAAACCCGCCCCTACGCCACTTTGTCCACCACAAATCTCACATGCTTGGGATCGTCTAGGTTAGAGAGGCGAGTGGCCTGGCGGAGGGGTGGAATTTCTTTTAATGTGTATAATATATTTTTGAAAATTCTCCTTCTCTTGATCACACAATATTCAAGTTTAAGGCTCAATGTACTTTTGTTTCTAAAATCAGCATAGTGTGAAAAGTTTTAATTTAGCCAAGGTGCGACATCTTGTGCAAGCAGCTTTTTAAGGGTTAGCCGAAAGGTGCAGTGAACACGTCGTTGACCGATTAATTATCAATGCCACAGATGACTCATACCTTAAGGTAAGCTCTTCTGGGTTACTTGTATTATTGAATGTTATTAAAGAAATGTAGAGTTATGAGTATCCATAATAATTTTAACGTTCACAATTATACCCAGTAAACATCCAAAGTAGCATGTCTGCAGTTTTAATTTTACCTGAAAATTTCATTTCATCTGTTTGTTGTGTTGTGTTCTGTTTATTTTATAACTTAAATTGTTATTGAACAATGAAAGTAGATAGGTATTTTTACTTTCTCTACACGTACTATGTATATAGTGTATAGAGAAGGTATTGCATTGCACCCAAAAATTCGATACCGAGATTTCATCTGAAATACATGTTTTGAGGCCCCTAAATAAAACATTTGGATGTCTGTCTGTCTGCCTGTCTGTGTGTATGGCTGTGAATACGTGTGTGTCTGTGGGCAGCAAAGCTCAAAAACGAAATGACCGTTAAAAACCAAACTTGGTATTTAGGTTTGGTATCTTCCAAGGATGCCACACGAAGATTTTCAAGGAAATCCCCTCACCCCCAACTACCCTTTACATGGAATTTTTTGCGAAAATTTTGATTTTCTCAATAATGGCTCTTAACAATTTTGATTAAAATATCGCATATTCCTGATATTTATCTTTCAAATAAAACGTATATCTTGAATTTTCTAGGAATAGCCTTTGAAGACTACTTTATTGTGGATGAATTTTACAGAATTTTGCATAACAGCTAAACCGTAACTGATGGACAAAAGCTTAAAACACAAAAAAATGTAGAGCACGTTAAAACACACAATTTATGTTATATACATTTTTTTTCGTGGAGTTGATCCTTTTTTAAATATTCCTTGTTTTTGTTTTCAGCTTTAAAAAACTACTTTTCTCATATAGGAATTTGTGAACTCTTGTCCATAGAAACAGAGGAGCTTCAGCCACATAGCAACCAGCTTTTTACTATCACTTTGACCTATGCTATTCCCTATTTCCCTTCTACTTACATGGAAGAAAGCAATAAGACTATTTCTGCTAATTTTTTCTGGGTTGAGTCCTTGGCACAGCTCACTACGAGCCCCGGCCTATCACCTACCGCTGCGTCCCCCATCACGGTCCATTACAAACATCATGGATGGGGTGCAGTATTTTGGGGTGAGACGTGGTCAGGGCTTCGACCCCCCCCCTGGTCTTCATAACCTGGAGCCGCTACTTCTCCATCAAGTAGCACCTCAATTGGCCCGCCCAGGGACCTCACAAGGCTGAGTACACCCAGGTCCAGTCTCCCAGCGGGGGGGGGGGGGAAATCCCCACGCCGGTACTGGGAATCGAACCCAGGTTTCCCGCTTGGCAAGCAGCAACACTACCACCGTTTTCTGTGTTAGCATGAAGTAAATAGAAGCATAAGCTTTTTAACAATAATTTGTTGCAGAGATGTAGGGAAAGTCATGTAAATGGAACACATCAGATTTTTTCACTGCGACGTGCATTCGCGGAAGAATACATTCTGGTTAGTTAACATCGCTGTTGAAGTAAGAATGGATACACGGCATATGCGCGTTATCGTGTGCAGAGTTGCAGGGATTTTCCTTCCTATTATAGCCAGTTACAGAATAAAATATAGTCAAAATATCGTCAATCTTTCCGATATGCTTATTATCCCACTCCACAAATTCTAATCTGTACCATTTCACCCAGCTAAACTTCTACTCATAGAACTCTTCGTGGAGAGCTTTGATGGATGTACGCTGATGGTTTGAATCAACATGCGCGAAACCGGTTGCGCAAGAGTAACAGCGGGAGGATGAAGCAGCTATCTATGGAGGGAATGAGATAGTCTTGCACACCGACTTGCACCGAAGATATCTCCTGGTAAGGTTTTCGTTCTATAGGGAAGGATGCCGTTTTGGCTGAGCACCCTTTAGGCCTATTCTAAATTTATTTCATCATTCTTTTGGTAAGTCTATTATCTTTAAAATTCATTACTGTTGTGCCCAAGGGGGATTTTAACTTATTTTCGCTGCGGTAAAGACGACAGGTCATTTGCAGTGTTATGTAAAGAAAAGAAAAGAAAGAGACAAGAGTCATTTTCTTGGAATTTTATTCATGTAAAATGCTGTGTAAATACAATATTTTATGCCAAAAAGAGTGATAAAGACTCTGGTCAAATGGCAAGAGAAAGATAAAATTAAAAACGGAGAAAGTACGTTGTAACTCGTGTTTAAATGGAAAACTAAAATATATTTTGGAAGGAATGCCTTATAGTTTCTTATTTGCTGTAAGTGAGATAAAGGGCAGAACCCACTAGGTTTCCTAAGGAGCTCACCCACACTTTATGACACACAATCACAAACAGTAACACATTTCAATAATTACAGTATTTTCTCCGCGAAACAAGTTTCCACTTTCCACCACGAAACAGTTGGATAATTGGTACCACAGTAATAATAAACAGTTAATAATTTTGTATTCCGTACTTCTATATCAGAATAGCAACACTTTACCGGCAGTATGACCATTGCAGTTAAAGGAATTTCAAAAAAACTTGAGTTATATTGAATGGATAGAATTCTTATTGTACGATATTACTCATTGTTATAAGTCCAAATATATGGAGCCTTATTGGGAAGTAATAGAAACATTTAAAACCAATTAAAGTAGTATTTAAAAATTAAGGACTTATTTTGTAAATCATTCTGGAATTTTGATTTACTTTTTGCAACTTTCAATTAAGCAATGACAAAGTTTAAATGCTAACGGTAAAGGGCAATAAAATAATAATATGAGCTTACTTCAAAGATGAAAAGGTCGCTCTTGCGCGCAATCAGCATAAACATTGTTGATGCTTCCTTATAGTGAAGAAGTACTTAACAGTTCTCCAACGTAACAACGCACTGTAGAATCATATTAAAGACGATAATTCGTTACCTAATACATACATTTAATTAATCGCCAAGCTTAGCAACACTGAGCGTGCGATGCCATGCATTATTTGCGGTACCTGTGAAGGACACTCACAAACTCTCCTGCACCGACTCTTACTTTGTTACTTCGCCAAATGTGCGTCTACCTACATATACCATGACTTCGTTTTATACCAAGGTCATAACCACCTTATATGTGTATCGGCCGAGACAGCAGTGATTTTGGTGTTATGCCACTACATAGAAGCGGCATAGGACGTGTCAAGGGTACGTGTACCGTTTTCGTGTTCTGAAGAATACAACGATGAAACCCTGTGCCTAGTTTTGGATTGTGTAATTACTTATACCAATGGTTATATCCAGAGCTAGATGTTCGTACCAATTTCTTTATGCGGAGTATGAGGGGCCAGGCTTAGCAATACTATGCAGCACTCGAGTAAAGATCAACGTACAGCAAAACAGCTGCACTGCAGAACATAGAACCACGTCGTAGGAAGGAAGCTGTTCGAATAGTATTTGTTCTGCTCACATGTGAGCAAAACTAATTTGTTTTACAACCATAGTAAGTTTTCTAGCAGTGTACTTATTCACGTACTTATTTAGAAAGTTCTAGAATACCAAATGTCATTGATTGCAAATTTGTTAAAAAAGTTACCCACAACTATCACACTGCTACAGTCCAGAGGTCAGAAGCTAAACTGAATGTGACATGTCGAAAAAGTGTCAAGAGAATCCACTAATCCACGAGCATCCTACCTCAAATAAAGATGAAAATGAACGTTGTAATTGAAAAGAATGCAGTGTTCAGTGTGAAGTCTCGCATAAAAGCTGCATTTGCTTGCTGATACCGATACGGAACTGATAGCATATTCTAAATATGCTCCGATCACATCATGCGAAGTAAAACGACCTTTTTCACATTATAAATCTTATTTTTTTGGAACGTAGAATAACGTTTTCATTTGTAAGGCTTCAGAAGTATATAACATTTTCAGTGATACGGCTGCAGATGAGTAAAGATTTAGTTTAATTCCTGCTTTCGTTTTTACCTAGTAAGAGTTTGAAGATATTCAAGGAATTAATTTTATTTTTACTTTCTCTATACGTACTATGTAAAACGTGTATAGAGAAGGGATTGTATTGCACCCAAAAATTCGATACCGAGATTTCGCGGCAATATATGTTTTGAGAACCCTTGATTCCAAAAAAAAGCATTTTTAGAAACATGTCCGTGTGTGTGTGTGTGTGTCTGTCTGTGGGCAGCACAGCTTAGAAACGAAAAGACCATTAAAAACCAAACTTGGTATTTAAGTTTGGCATCTTCCAAGGAAGCAACACGAACGTTTTCAAGAAAATCCCCCCACCACAAACTACCCTTTACATGGAAAAAATTTCGGAAACTTTGACTTTCTTAAAAATGGCTCTAACGATTTTGATTAAAATCTCTTATATTTAAGATATTTACTTGCTAAATAAAATGTATATCTTGAATTTTCTGGGAATAGTCTCTGAAGACTACTTTATTCTGGATGAAATTTACGGAATTTTGCATAACTGCTAAACCGTATGAGATGGACAAAATCTTATCACACAAAAAATGTAGAGCACGTTAAAACACACAATTTATGTTATATACATTTTTTGTGGAGTTGATCGTTTTTAAAATATTCCTTGGTTTTAGTTTTTGCTTTGAAAACTTTACTTTTCTCATAAAGGAATTGGTCAACTTCTGTTAATACAATCACTTAACTATCACTTTAGCCTATGGTACTCCCTTATTTCGCTTCTACTAACTAGGAAGCAAGTAATAAGACTATTTCTGATAATTTTTCTCAATTAGCATGAACTAAATGGATGCACAAGCTTTTTAAAAATAATTTGTTGCAGAGATTTAGAGAAAAATCATGTGAATGGAACACATCAGATTTTTATGTATTATTTTACTTTCGATTAGTAAATATTACAATCCGTGTGTAATTGCTTGGGTGTTTTCATAATGTACATATGTAAAGAAGAAATCAATCAAGAGTCAGCCTCATGTATGTAACAATTTGTGTGTTGTGCATAACTAATGATCTAAATAGATATGCTTTTGTGAATGTCTCATAAATCATTTTTGTTCTCTGGAAACAGAGCTGTTTACTTGACAAAAGATTTTTTTTTTTTTACCTCTCCACCGTGCGTTCTTAAACATGAGTTGTTTCGATGCGGGGAGACGGTCGGTCGCAACCTATATACTGGACGGTGAACGGCATTAACTTGCTAGCTCTGGTTATATCTTTTGGCAAAGGGGTTCATTAACCTAAACTAGCTTTTTGCACATATCGCTGAAGATGTTTATGAATGGAGAACATCGTGTGCCTGCCACACGTAACATATTTCCCCCCTGACCATCTTCCACAGCACAAATTCTGAAGATGACAGCAAGCAATACCAATGTCAACAAAACGCAGAGCCTCTGCGTATACGTTATATCACTGCGGGACGCCTGTTAGATTTGCCTTTCACTGCTCGTTGTTTGTCATGAGCATAAAGCATTGTGTAGCTCTGGTGTAACTTGATACCAGTGCTCACAGTTAGAAGCCGTTCAGATACTTAATTTTAATACAAACTGCGAGTTTTACAATTTACATTTATTGCTCTCTCGATTTCACATATACACGCACTAAAATTAATCTCAGTCCTTTTTAGTAGAACATGTCAACTGCTAACGTATTCTCTGCTTCCAGATTACAGTAGTATCTTCGGATTTGCATTTTAAATTTACCAAGAGGGATGATAACAGCAGGGGGGAGGGGTAACACAGAGGAAGTAGTACATGACGCACCGCTGGAACCGAGGAATTGTAATCATCCAGCAGAAAGTGTACAGATCAAGGAAATCGAAAACTTCCATTCAAATTTACATCATAGCAGCGGAACAGATGACGAAGAGGTAACCTCATCCAGAAGCTTCTATATAAACTAGACGGGGAATGCCCCAATAACCAGCCCGAAGGAATAACCATACTGAAGGCCTTGTAAGAAAATCAAACAATAAAGGATATTGCAATGAAAATAGAGAGGTCGTTTATACAGACTCCAAAATATCACTCTCCTTGTTATATAACAATTATCGCCTTTATAGCATAACGGAGAATATCTTAAACATTGTTGGCAGTCTGGGAAAGGACCAATGGCAAATCCGTTTTAATTAAATGAAAGCCTATATTGGAATCCCCGGCAACGAATTGGCTGATAAATTAACGAAAAATGCAGCGAAACCCAGTCTGCGACAAAATTCCAAAAACTACCCCCAACACCAGAATTTACAGCTATTGTATCCGGCTATGGCAACACTAAACGCTATTTACACATCTTTCATATTACAGCAACCCTTGCTGCATATGTGGAGTGGAACAACAAACTGTCAACCATTTGATTTATGAATGCTAAAATTGTAAACACCGAAACTAGTAGACCGAAACAAAGGAGACACTTGGCTCGCAAAATTCAAGAGCTAATAAACAAGCATTTTAAAATATTTAACCAATTAATTCACTTTTCCTTTCTCTACACGTACTATGTACATAGTGTATATAGAAGATATTGCATTCTACCTAAAAATTCGGTACCGAGATTTCATCGGAAATACACGTTTTGCGTCCCCCTGAATCCAATGTTTTTAGCAAAAGGCCCATGTGTGCGCGTGTGCGTGTCTGTGGACAGCATAGCTCAAAAACGAAAAGACTGTTAAATATCAAACTTGGTATTTAAGTTTGGTTTCTTTCAAAGATTTTCGAAAATTTTAGATTTCTCAAAATTAACTAACAATTTTGATTGAAATGTCGTATAATAAATATATTTACCTGACAAATAAAATGTATGTCTTGAATTTTTTGGGAATAGCTCTGAAGACTACTTTATTCTGGATGAATTTTACGGAATTTTGCATAACTTCTAAACCGTAGAGCACGTTAAAACACAGAATTTACGTTATGTACGTTTTTTCGTGGAGTTGATAATTTTTACTTTCTCTATATGTACTATGTACATAGTGTATAGAGAAGGTATTGCACTCCACCAAAAAATTCGATACCGAGATTTCACCGGAAATATATGTTTTAGGGTCCCCTGTATCCAAAAAAAGTATTTTAAGAAAAAGGTCCGTGTGTGTGTGTGTCCGTGTGTCTGTGAACACGATAACTCAAAAACGAAAAGTCGGTAAAATACCAAACTTGGTATTTAAGTTTAGTATCCTTCAGGGATGCGAGAAGAAGATTTTGAGAAAAATCCCCCCACCCCAAACTAGCCTTTACATGGAACTTTTTTCAAAAACTTTTATTTTCTAAAAAATGACTAACGATTTTGATTAAAATATCATATATTAAAGATATTTATCTGAATTTATATTTTGAATTTTCTGGGAATAGCCTTTGAAGACTACTCTATTCTGGATGGATGGACAAAAACCTAACACACAAAAAATGTAGAGCACGTTAAAACACAAATTTATGTTATGTACATTTTTTTCGTGGAGTTGATCGTTTTTGAGATATTCCTTTTTCTTGGTTTCAGCTTTGAAAACCTTATGCTTTTCTCATACAGGAATTTGTCAACTCCTGTCCATACAAAGGAACATCAGTCACATAGCAATCAGCTTTTGGCTTTCACTTTAACCTATGGTACTCCCTTATTTTGCTCCTACTTACAATAAAGCAAGAAATAAGACTATTTCTGCTAATTTTTCTCGATTAGCATGAAATAAAAGATAAGCTTATTTCAACTCCTGTTGATACAAACAAAGAAACTTCAGTCGCATAGCAACCAGCTTTTTTGACTATCACCTTGACCTATGGTACTCCCTTATTTCGCTTCTACTTAAGAGGAAGCAAGTAACAAGACTATTTCTGCTAATTTTTTCTTGATTTGCATGAATTAAATAGAAGCATAAGCTATTTTACAATAATTTGTTGCAGAGATGTAGAGAAAGTCATGTGAATGGAACACGTCAGTATTTTTTGGTTGTATATTAACTTAACTTGACTGGCAACATTATTATATTCTTAGGATAAGCAGAAATTTTAGTATATGTGATCTGTAATGTATGGAATAAAGCAAATCCACTTATATGTATATATGGAGAGAGAGAGAGAGAGTATTAAACTGACACAACTTTGTAAATAAAATTGTAATGCAATGTACGAACAGCATGTAGCAGCACCATGTAATGGTACATATTGGTATTTTCTCAATAAAAATAAAGAAGAGAGGGAAGGTGACTAACACACCATATATTCTGTTGTCTAGTGGCGAGGAATTACACACTTGCTTTGCTGAAGTCAAGAGAAGTGGTGGATTTGTTGTCTGTCCTGACGTCAGTAATAACTTCTTCCCTGGTATTTAAATTATTTGGTTTATACATGTGCTTCCTACAAGAATGATTTCAGACAAAAACAAAATAATTTTTACAATGCTTATAAAAGCTATATCAACTATTTGTGGGAAACACAAAAATGATAACCAGAGCAAAATTAGTCCCGCAACAAGTATTCTTGATGTTCTGGGTTTGGGCAAAGAAAACAAGAATTTGTAGTGCTGTTTGGTCTTTAAAAACTGTAATTATATTGGTAATGTACACTAGTGCTCAAAAGTTAAGCATAATTCAATATTTTATTACCAAACTATCACAATTGTACACAAGTAAAGCATAATGCAATATTATTACTAAAGCATCACACATGATCTGGAGTGCAATTGAGCCAGAAATAGACGATTTTGGCCTTGGGACACATTTTTGCACAAGTATAAAATACGAGATTACCTGCATAGTAACAATGATGGTGTTGAGCGGTTAATATGGGCCATAGTGACCCTTTATGGATATACAGGCCTCGCAGCGCCGATGCATGCTATCTGTAAGATGGTTCTGCAGGCAGCTATTTCTATTCCGTACGAAGATGATTTCGGAGGTCTCGGTGAGATTATGTGTCCTCGCTGGAGGCAGTGGGTTCCAACTCGTCTTCCTAATCAGCTTCCTAGGCTTGCTCTATAGGGGTTATATCCGGGGATGTCGCTAACCAGCCCATGCGCTGAATATTTTATCTCTCAAGATACTCGTCCCCACGTGGCCTCTATACGGAGGTGCATTATCGTTCGTAAAGATGAAGTGAGGACTCACCTCTGAAAAGTCGCACCTTGTCTCTGTACCTTTGGGTATTTACATACCACCATCGAAGCTGTACATATCTGTACGTCCATTGAACATTATGCCTATCCAAACGAGTACGTCACCACAAATTGACTTATTTTCACGATGTTTGTTGGATGAAACTGGGTTCCACGTTCTCTCCAAGTTGTTGTGTGATCAGAATGCTTGCTCAAACTGAATTGGACTCATCTGTAAACAGCACATTCCTCCATTCATTCAAAGGTGCTGACTCCATTGTAAACGGGACTCTGAGTTCCCAAGTAAGTAAGCCGCACACTGCTGGACATTTGGCATATAGATCAAATGCCCTAAATCTCTGGTAAACAGCTTTTCTCGAAACTGGAATGCCTGAGGCGGCTGCAAGGTCGGAAGACATGCATGCATCCTACGATGTCGTCATGTTGTTATGGTTAAATATCGGTCCTGTTGTGGCAGCATTGCGACCTGTGGCGATCGTGTACAAGCATCCGACGAACACCTCCACCAAAATCGGGAAACGGCACTTAGTGGCACATTCAGGGCTCGAAGGACTGCAGTCTGTGTCTGCCTCTAGACGTCTAATGATTCTATCCTTCAATACAGGACCCAGTTATGGATGGCATATTGATGCAGTCCTGTAAACATTTTGCGAAGAAACTACCCTCTGTTCACAAAGAGAGAACAATAACGAATGAGCCACGCAATGTGTCAGACACTGTGGTGGTGTTTTGTTTCTCTGGTTCTGTCGACCTTTGAATCACAAGGCCCCTTACATATTAAGGACGTTTAATGGTCTTCGCTCACCGTTTTCACTTTCAGTTCTCCGTTTTCAGAATTGTGCTTAACTTTTGCACACTAGTGTATATCGTTCCTCTACTTCAAGGAAACAGTTTTGAATAGGCAAGTCAGGCGTTATGACAAGCGGATTTGGATGGCGATTTCAATGCACGTAAGAGTTGGCATCGGATTCGAATATGCAAAATCTGCGTGGCTAGAGGTTGTTGCCTATCTGAGTGAGTCATGCTTTATCGTTTACAGCATAAAGAGCAGGAGGGAAAGGTGTTTATGTGCGTCAGTCATCTTCAGCAAGCAACGAGTTTTCACTCAGGTGGCAGTGCGCATTTTATGAACGCGATTATTCAAGAGATCAAGGAAACCCGCTCTAAGTACCTGTACTTAGTTTACAGCTAATGGAGTTCTCCAAGTAGTCACGTGTTGCTTACATTTGCAATCAACAGAAAACCTGCAGGTTGAGAAACATTCGCGCAGGCCAAGTTTACACCTATGTATATTGGATATTATGGGAATAGCCTTTTGCATAACTGGTAAACCATAAAAGATAGACAAAAGCTTACTACACAAAAACTGTATATCTCGTTAAAACACACAAGTTATATCATATACATTTTTTTCGTGGAGTTCCCATTTCTGAGATATTTCTTGTTATTGATTTCAGTTTTAAAATATGTTTAAGTTTTCTCATGCGGGAATTTGTCAACTTCTTGCCATGCAAATAAATGGATTTCAATCACATAGCAACAACGTTTAAGGTATTTGCTATCGCTTTAGCCTAATGTACACCCTTATTTCCCTTCTGTTTACAAGGAAGCAAGTAATGCCATCATTTTTGCTAATGTTTAGCTCGATTAGCATGAAGTAGAAGCTCTTTAACAATACTTTGTTACAGAGATGTAGAGAAAGTCATGAGTGGAGCACATAAGATTTTATTCTATTTATATAATACCTTTAACATCTAGGTCATGTCGGCGGCTTTGCTTTGGAACAATTATTGCTCTTGGCGATGACGCTTATTGTTTCTTTTAGGTCTTCAATCAGGAGAGTTTAATATTTAAATTAAGAACGAATGGATGGCTATTAATTTGAATAACTAACTACTTATTTCATTTGTTTACCATTTATAATACCTGCAATTATTCTTTAAATGTTCAATGTCAAAATTGTATTAATTATAAAGATAACCATTAGTCCTCATTAACACTTCCAATTCAGACTCTAGACTCCTCGGAGTATAGGGAATAACCTTGGTTAAAGAAAACATTCCCACCTACAGCCGGGAATCGAACCGGTACCCTTGGCATAGCTGATAGGCTGTTGCGTCACTCTGTGCTGTTCTGTTTTGGGATTGTTTTAATGTCTGTTCTTACCTTATATGGCACGAAATGAAGGATAATGATTAAGAGGAAGAAGCCTAATTTCAGGGTACATTCCCAGCAGTTTTTAACTATGAAGACTAAGGAAAACCTGGAAACTTTTCAGTTAGAGAGGGCCTGTCGAAAGTTATAAACGCAGACCATCCGTTCATGATTTCTTTTCCTCGGTTACATGTGATGTAGAGAGGACGGAACTAGGGAAGGAATGAAACAACATAAAAATTAAGAAAGTAGAAATTTTGGATAGCTCTGCGGTAACGAATAAGGCTCAAATTCGGGAGATGCCGGGTTCGAATCCGTTAACCAACCATACTGCCCTGGGTTCTGCGTGGTTTTCATCAGTCGGTAAGCGAATATTTGAGTGATATCTTCATCTACCATGAATGCCATCATTTCCCTTTCATTCCGTTTCCGTATCATATTTTAGGTGTGATTCTAGATTTTGAGGCTTATGGTGGTACCAGATACTTGCTCAAAGGAAAGAATATCTCCATGGGCACTAGGGGGTCATTCGCTCTCTCTAGGCAGCTCCAGCTCATTGAGTCCATTTCTGCCAATATTTATCTCGATTAGCATGAAGGAGATAGAAGAATACGCATTTGTAAGAATAGGCAGAGAAAGTCATGTAATAGAATATATAGGAAATTCTTCCGTTCTTTCTTGTCATCGATACTTTGGTACTTGAGAACTTCCCCTGGAAACCACGAGCCGCGCCTGCCTGAGAGCCAAGCAAAGCGCCAGCAAGCAGAGCACCACACTAAGAGAAATTGCAGTAATTTCACAAAATAAAATGATAGACATATTTTATTTCCTGTAAGGAGATAGCAGGGTCTCTCCTACCTTTGGCAAAACATCAACTTCAAGCCAAATGCATTCAGCGTTTCACGGTAATCACAGTCGTGGTGCGCACTGCGGCTGGCATTTGTTCAAATCCAATTACGACACTGCGAGGACTCCATAATGCTCAGGCAAAGAGAAGAGGGGAGGGGGACACATCTACATCTTCTCTTGTTTTTTATTACTTGTCTTTTCCTGCATTTGCTCATTGTGTGTATGCACAAGGATACAGAAATAACAACGAGGTATTGATTTCTCATGCAATTAACTTTCTAAAACGGAGGTATTTACATAACAATGTACACCAGATGGACAATTGAAGGAGGAAGGGCGTGGATACCTTAGGATACGCATAATATGAAGCTCGTGTGTTACGCATCTCAGATTGTCGTGCATTAAAAACACGAGCGATTCTTTAGAGATAACATACGAAACAAAAGCTACAGTGAGAAACCCTATAGCCCACTTTCTACACAGATTACTGTATTAGTCTTCCTAAAATCATTGATACTAGCTTCATGTTGAGTCATCCGTATCGCCATTTCTTTACAAGCATCACTGCAAAATGCTTTCTTCAGACTTTCCTCCGCAGATGAATAATTCATCTCAATATTATATCAATAATCTGGTATCCTTCTTCACCACTCCTTTTATTGCAACAGTTCTTTTGAATAAACAGGACTATGCTCTTCCCAGGAAGTTCAAGATTGATATTTTTCTTGTCATGTAAGTAGGGTAAATATGTTATATTTTAATCTAAATAATTAAGCTATTCTTGAGATAGTTAAAATATCAAAATATTTTCCCTGTAAACAATAGTTGATTAACCGAGCATATATTTGAAATTTAAAAACTGAAAAAATGATGAGCTACACTTAAATTCAATCCTATTTTCAGTCCCTAATATGAAAATATACATTTATTAACTTATTTAGATAAAACTTTATACTACATAATCCAGCTACGTTCAACTATAAAAATTATATTTACCTACAGTATTTTTATGCGTTGTATATAAATCACGCTCTATGACCATATAGCACAGTTATACAAGAGTTGACAAAATTCATAGGTTAGGTTACAAAAATACCTAATGTTTGCTTTGAATTGTATTACTTAACAATTTTAAAGCAATCCTTAATTTATTTTGAACTCTTATAGATAAACTATATTAGCGCCATTGCTCAGTCGGTAGAGCGCCTGCCTGTTGTGCAAGGGGTCCCATTTTGATTCCCGACTGGGTTTAGGAATTGCTCATTAATTAAGATTATTCCCTATGCTCCTGGAGAAATGAATGAGAGTGTGAAATAAATGTGTTTATATAAATCTTAAGATAAGTACTTAAAGGCACAAGCTTCTTCATCACTTTTAGACCTTATTGGTGTGCTTCGGCTCCAGATTGCAGCTGGTTTCATCTTTTCCTAGGTCTTCCCAAGTTTCTTCTCCCTGGTTGTGAATAGTTATATTCTGCTTTTGGTATTCTGTTTCGGTCATCCTTATTAGGTGTTGTTTCCAGTTTGTTCTATATAAAACACTATTGCATTTAGTTCTACGTTTAATTGTTGCCTGATTACTGCCATTTGTATGTTCCTTGGCATTCTGCTATTGATCCGAGGATCTTACCTTGTATTCCAGTCATAGTTTCGTACTCATAAGTTACTATAGGTACTGCACTGTCTTATATAATTTCATAATAGATTATTTTCTGGCTGTTCACATTAAATTCAAACTTTTAAGAACAAAACAAAACATTGTAATAATACTTTTAGTATATTTTATACTCACAGATTGCATAGTTTTATAGAATTTATTTAGTTTATTATTTATATATATTTCCATTATATATCATATTTCGCATCCTAGAAAATTACATTTTGTTATTTGTTTTGTTGGTTTATTTCTTAGTATTATCTTTGACCGAGCTGGATGAGAATCTTTGAAAACCATTGCATACAAACAATAAACGAGTCAACACCACCGCCATAAGCAGTTGCTTCAAAGGAAAAGCCACCGATATGACCTAGAGGTTAAATGCGGCACCTTGCGGTGGCTTGTTCAAACAGGGATCAAATTAATGGACTGCAGGACTAGCAAAAAGTATACACCACACAACTTAAGAAACCTATCCATACACATAAATTTCATCAATTTAAGTACAATTTTTTACTGTTTGGGTTATATGAACATAGCTTTAGACACTTAAGTGTGTTGCACAAGTATAAATTACAGACTATTTACAACTTTTAAAAATCTGATCCTTTCCATTCACACGATTTTCTCTAGTTGTCCTACAAACTACTTTCCTAACAAAAGATTATTCTTTTATCTATATAATCCTAATCGAGATAAACATTAGCAGAATTGGTGTTATTAATTGCTTCCTTGTAAGCATAAGGGATGGAAATAATGGAGTACACTAGGATGAAACGATAAAATGTAAATGCCGTGTTGTTTATGGACGCTCTTTAACTGCTGTGGTTCTCAGCGTCCCATTCTAAATTGGATGTGAAAGACCGCTTAATTTTGCTCAGAGGGCCCTTTATCAGGCTTGAGGCCGTAAATCTACGACACGGGACCAACGGCTTTACTTCCCTTCCGAAGGAAGCCATGCTAAGGATTTTTACACCCGAAAAAATCCATCGTCCTCCGCCGGGTTCGAACCCGCGACCTTGGGTGTATGAAGTTAGCATGGTAACCACTACACCACGTAAGGCGACGGATAAACCGATAGTAAATTATTTTAAAAATACATTAGACTAAAGTGACAGTCAAATTTTGAGATGGTCACTGTGTTATGAAATTGAAATTGCGTTCTCTTTGTTGACCAGAATGAATATATATATAAACTTTTTAAGAAATTTAAACCAATATCAAAGAGTATCTCGGAAAATTTAACTGCACAAAAATATATTTGTAAAATATATAAGTATCAACGAGATCTAGACTTTTAATGCACTTCAGAGTCTATTTCCAGAAAATTTATATCTTGTAATCTAAAAATAGCTTCCACATGTGCTATTTTAATCGAAGTCGTATATCCTTTTATGAGAAAATAGACATTTTAGAAAGTAAAGCGTAATTTAGGATGGGGGATTTTCCTGAAAATTTGTGTTGCGTACTTGGAATATAGAACTTAAATACCAAGTTTGGTACATAACGGATGTATGCTTGTTCACAGATACAGACAGCGTGCGCGTGCGGATGTTGATCTAAAGCTTTGATGTATTATATTCACATGACTTTCGTCACTTGTTTGCCAAATACCTATTCTTAAAAAAACGCATTCTTCTGTATTTTATGCTAACGGAGTAAACATTAACAGAAACTGCTATTTTATATCCTACATATACACATCCATTATATACATGATTTTATTGTATACTCCATCGTGTAGGTGAGAAGAGGAATAAGAGAGTGCAGTAAGTTAAAGTGATAGTCAAATATTTTAACAGCTTCTATGTTGCTAACTTGAAAATTTCGTTCTGTTTCTATGGTCAAGAAAAATACGAATGACGACACCGTTTGTGAAAAGTATTAGTAGTGGAAAATTTAAAATTTAAACAAATAACAAGGAATTTATCCTGAAGTATAATTCATGAAAACTGTTTGACATAAGGTGTCTGCTTTAATGGGATCTAAATGTTTTGCGTAGTAAAATGTCGTCTCTCGCGGTTTTCGAGTTATGAGAAATTCATCCAAAATGAAGAGGACAACAGAGGCTATTCCCAGAAAATTCAAGATACATTTCATTTGTCATGAAAACATCTTAAGATATGGTATTTTAACCTAAAGCTTTAGACTTTTTTTTTTGTTTAGAAAATCATAACTTTCAAAATATATTCCCATGTACCTACTTATGCGTGAGGATTTTCTTGAAAATTTTAATATCACTTGATAGGTACTATACTTTAATATAAAGTTTGGTATTTAACTGACGCTTCGTCTGAGAGTTATGCTATCCATAGACATATACATGCGCTAACCCACATTTTTCTAAATCTGCTTTTTGGATTAACGGACTCACACACACACACACACACACACACACACACACACAC
Organism: Hymenopus coronatus; assembly: GCA_030762935.1. NCBI lineage: Eukaryota > Metazoa > Arthropoda > Insecta > Mantodea > Hymenopodidae > Hymenopus > Hymenopus coronatus. Next base: position 102,800,617 of record CM060890.1, read on the forward strand.
ACACACACACACACATGTTCCGATGAAATCTCGACATCGCATTCTTAGTTGGGATAAAACACTTTCCCTATTTACTGTAGGACATAGAGAAAATAAAAATTACTGGACCATTCCGACCGACGATTCTTTCACCACTTAAGGGAAGTTATAGGTTGTGCAAAATTTCTAGAACTTGTACGTATCGAGAAGTTAACGAAGTTAGACTTCCACTGATTTGAAAATATAAAGAGTACTATATTCCTTTACTAGTAATAACTGGGGCTACATGACATTACAATTATAGGGAGTAAAGAGAAGAAATTGGCGTAAAAATCTTCTAGAAGATTGTAACTATAATACTTTAGAAAAGATGTGTGGTGTTGAGGTGAATTAAATGAACTAAAATGCCATTTGAGTTTAAAACAGCTGATAATAAATTAATTGGAAAATTCACATTTGTTATTTTCTGCATGGCCCTGAAAACGGTTTATTAAAACTACTCCCAACAGACACATGGATACAAAATTAATAATATAAATAGTGAAAATCCTCTGAATATTAAAAAATATGATGTGTTCCATTCCCAGCACTTTTTTTAACTATACCTACTGTAATTAATTATTCTTACAAAAGGTTATCCTTCTATCTACTTCATGATAATCAAGATACACCATAGTAGAAATATTTTATCACTTAGTTTCTTATAAGCAGAAGGGAAACAAGGAAACCCACTAGGCTAAAGCGATAGTCAAATCTTTTAAAAGCTAGCTGCTATGTGACTGACATTCGATTCTCTTTGCATGGACAGGAATAAAACAAAAGGAACAGAAATAAATCCCCGCTTGAGAAAATCATTAACCAATAACATGGAATATGTCGGAAATGATTGACTTCACAAGAAAAATGAATACGACAGAAATAAATCCCCGCTTGAGAAAATCATTAACCAATAACATGGAATATGTCGAAAATAATTGACTTCACAAGAAAAATGAATACGACAGAAATAAATCCCCGCTTGAGAAAATCATTAACCAATAACATGGAATATGTCGGAAATGATTGACTTCACAAGAAAAACGAATACGACAGAAATAGTGTGTTTTAACGAGATATGAATTTTTGTGTAGTAAGTTTTTGTCTATCTTTTGCTATTCACTAATTATCCAAAAGCCATCTAAAGAAGAAGACTATTGCCAAATAATTCAAGGATAATTATGCAGAAAACGGGCCGCTCGTAAAATCGAATGAAACTAAGTGCGATTGATGAATCTTTCATTTGTGATGACGATTTCAAAGATTTTACTTGGCGTCAAACTTGATTTTTTATTATATATAAATCGTGCACATGCTGGGACGGTTAGTATAATATTTACTAAATAATTGTATATAAACGAGTATTATATAAATAATAAATGGTTTTATAATGCTCAGGAACATATTTCTCCGCCAACTAATACAATAGAAAATTAAAAACATAAATATACATACACTAAACTTAACCGATTGAACCTAACCTCACTCTAAATTTGCGTTGGTTTCGCCTCAGAAACATTGCACAAAAAAAAAAAACTCTCAGAAACATACTCCTCCACCAACTACTATAGTTACACTAACCGCTGTATTATTCCTACGTGTTCTCAGAACGCGACAATGCTGTCACATATAACGTTCTTGCATACCGATAGTTACCGATTTCCGCTAGCAACAAAACCAAGCATTTTCATTATAAGTTCAGTTTTATGCAAGCATTTTAGCATATTCGCACTATAAAACCATTTATTATTCATATAAAATTCGTTTATGTATAATTATTTGGCAAATATCCGTGATATACACAAAATACCAACCGTTCCAGCATGCACAGAATTTGCCTATAATAAGGAAAACCAAAGTTGGCCGCCAAATAAAACCTTTAAAATCGTCATTACAAATGCAACATTTAAACTGGTCATCACAAATACAAGATCAATCAATCACATTTAGTTTCATTCGATTTTTCGAGCGGCTCAAGTTCTGCATAATAACCAATTCAAGATATACATTTGTCATGTAAATATCTTTGATATACGGCATTTTAATCAAAATAATTGGAACACTATTTGAGAAAATTAAAATTTCCAACATTTTTTCCATTTAAAGGAAGTTTGGGGCGGGGAATTTTCTAGAAAATCTTCGTGTCGTATCCTTGGAAGATATGAACTTAATTATCAAGTTTGGTATTTAACGATATTTTGTCTCTGTGTTAGACTGTCCTCCCCCCACCCACCCACACACACACACGGATCTTATATTCTAGCAATACCTTTTTTGGATGCAGAGGATCCTACAACTGTATTTTTCGGTATCGAATTTTTGGGTAGAATGCAGTACCTTCTTTGCCGGTGTACTAAGTAGAGAAAGTTAAACATTCACTGAAATGAACAAAACTTTAGACCTCATACGACCAGTCCTTGCTAATGCTATTATTCACTATTGTTAATACTACTTTAATAAATATAATATAAAAATCGGTGTTTATGAAGAAAACGGGCCGCTCGAAATATTGAATGAAAGAATTATCTTGTATTTATGATGACGATTTCAAAGGCTTTATCTGTCGGTCAAGCTTTTTGTTATTATTAATTATTATTATTATTATAGACAAATTCTGTCGCATAATGGAACGTTTGGTATTTTGCATATAAACGGACATTTATTAAATAATTATATATAAACGAGTATTATAATTAAAACAAATGGTTTTATAATGTCTAGAAACACATTTCTCTGCCAAATCCTACCACAATAGAAAATTAGAAACATAAATGTATATACACACACACACTAAACTTGACAGATTCGAACGTAACCTCGCGCTAAATATGAAAACCACCAGACCAAGTGGTTTCGTTTACAGGGGCAGATTTAAATAAACCTCACAGAAATATACTACCTCCACCACTTACTATAGTCGCACTAACAGGTGAATTTCATTATAATTCCAGTATTTTGGCATATACCTATGGATTATGAAACCATTTATTATTGATGTAATACTCGTTTATGTATAATTATTTGGTAATATCAGTCATAGACGCAAAATACCAATCGTTCCAGCATGTACACGAATTTATCTTTAATGAAAAAATCAAGCTTTTTCGGCAAATAAACCTTTAAAATCGTCATCAGAAATGCAAAGCAATTTTAGTTTCATTCGCTTTTTAGAGCGACCTAAGTTTTTCATAATTTCCAATGAAATATTGTTACCTGATTTAGCACCAACTTTTTTTCTCAGCTTTCATTGTGGTGAAACTCTTCAACATTTCCGTTCTTAATCTATTGGTTAATATGCTTCAAGCTTTCCAAAACAGGATTCACTTTCCCTAATTAGCACAACGCTCACTTTTTACTTTTCATTTAAAAGTCACACACAGTATTACCTCATGTTGTTGACTGTTTCAATATGACTGCCCAACGGCAACAACCTGTCACTCTTCTGCTTGACGTAACCTGTGCAGCCTACGTTAAAAACCTCATGACCTCGACGACCTTTGCATTGCAGGAAATAAAGCACTCTGAACCAGGAAAACGCGGTAAACTGGTCAAAGAGCGTAGGTATAAGTAAATACAGTCCTTTGAGAAAAGAATGGGTTACATTCACATGACTTTCTCTGCCGGGTTTATATTTATATTTCTACTATTGTTACAAAAGCTTATGCTACGATTGCAGAAATGGTTTCGATACACTCATCATTGCAGGTTAAAGAGGGATTTAGGAGGCTGAAGCGTTAGTCAAAGTCTTAAAACCGGTTGTTGGCATCACGAATTAAAAAAAAGAAATTATAAGGTTTTCTATTCACACGACTTTCTCTATACCTCTGTAATATATTATTGTTAAAAATCTTATTCTTCTATCTACTTCATGCTAATATAGATAAACACTAGCAGAAACGGTCTTATTACTTAGTTCCTAATAAGTAGAAGGGAAATAAAGGATAAAGCGATAATGAAGTCTTTCTAAAACTATGTGATTAAAATTCGTCTGTTTGCATGACCAGGATTTGACAAATTCCCGTATGAGGAACGTTGTAAGTATTTTAAAATTTAAGACTATAACAGGGAATATCTGTGAAATTATTAGCTCTATAATACTGTAGATGACATAGTACCTAAGCTGCATATTTTATCGGCATCTCCTATTTTTATTTCGTAAGTTTTTGTCCATTTCTCACGGTTTACTAGCTATGGAAAAATAATTCAGAACGAAGAGATCTTCAGAGGCTATTCCCAAAATATTCAAGATATAATATGCAAGATTTACATTTTATTTGCTATGTAAATATATTTAATATGTAGTATACGGCATTTAAATCAAATTATATAGAGCTAGTTCTGAGAAAATTAAAATTGTGGAACATTTTCCAAGTAAAGGGTATGTTGAAGTGGGCGAGTTTTCCAAAAATCTTCGTGTCGCATCCTTGGAAGGTACTAAACCTAAACACCAAGTTTGGTATTTAACCGACTTTTCGTTTTTGAGTTATTGTGTTCACTATACATACACACACCACACACGCACAGACGTATTTTTCTAAAAAAGTTTTTTCTGTTTGTTATCAGAGGACCCCAAAACGTTTATTTCCCGTGAAATCTCATTATCAGACTTTTGTTGGAGTTCAATACCTTATTTACCTACTATGCCACATTTTACAATGTGCTAGAGAAAGTAAAAACGAAACCTTTGTTAAAAACGAAACAATATTTAAGCTTAACATCTTCCAAGGATGGGACACTATGATTTTCATAAAACTCCCGCCACCTCAAACTACAGAAAATGTTTTCGAAAGTTTTGATTTTCTCAAAAATGACTAAAGATTTTGATTAAAATATTATATATTTAATACATTTTCATGACTAAGAAAATGTATGTCTTGAATTTTCTGGGAATAGCCGTTGAAACCCTTTTCATTCTTGACAACGTTTTTTTTTTATTTTCAACAGATAGAAAAACTTAGAGATACACACACACAGTTCGTTTTGGTAAAACTGTTTTGTGAGAAGGGTTTGAAGAAATTTATTTGTTTTTGCACTATCTCATATAAGGAGAAAATCAATTTCGTTGTAAACCACTCAGAGATATCCAGGAACGATGAAGTTTCGCGGGTTATAAATAGATTATGACTTTTATGAAATATTCATAACCAATATTTAAGATTTAATCGCATTAGATTGTGTATAAGCTATATGATGCATAAGAGCGATAGGCTATCCGACAATGGTTTCATCGCTATGAATATGTAGCCAGCATAACCGTTAGAGAATTTGATGAAGCAATAGGCTTGGGAACCCTGTGGTGCACATCGAGTTAACACCCTCTCCACAGCATGCAAAGTATGCTGCTACGCCCATGCTTCTCGCACTAACACTAATCAGTGTCTCCAATACGTCATTTCACTTATCTGTATGTAAACAGCAGGAAATGTATCCTTCCGTGCAGCGCGAGAGATTTATGGTTGAATCCTGAATGGCAATGTTGCAAAAACTATCTCCGATATTTAACTGGTCAAAACCTGGTGGGAAAATAAGAGAAAAGTTGCATTTTGTTAGAGATATTTTTATTTAACAAGTAGCATGAACATATTTTCTACACGTTTATTGACAAAACAAATGAAAGTAGTTTATTGTAAATGAAAACATGTCAAAGTTTTGGATATGCACAAGCTTATTAGTCTATTTAAGACGCAACCAGCGAGATGGTTACGCGGTAACGAGCAAGGCTCGCATTCGGGAAGTCGTGATTTCACTTAAAGTTAAGATTTTTATTTACACTGAAGCTGTTAATCGTGCAATTCGGTGTAATCTGAAATTAATAGCATTGTTTAATTATAAGATTTATGCATATATATTTAAATTAAATAAATATGCCTGTCCCATTGGTTTTTTCGGAGTGTTTCCGGGTCACCAGGGAAATACTGGGGAGTTTTCTTTCATCTCCCGAATTTTCCGTCTGTTCATTTCGTTCCATTTCATCGTTCAGTCCAATCTTACCAGGTAGAAGCGTCGGCGGTTGTGCTGCGGCCGAGGTGATGACATTTCGCTTCGTAGCTGCTGTTCTCTCCACTGGGGTAGCTTGTTGGTCCTCTGTGTTCATGGGAGGGGTCACTGTCGAAACCCGTGTGGGCTGGCAGCTGCCTGGTGAAACCTACCGGAGGGATGAAGAACTACCAGCATTGTAATGAGCCCACTTCGACCGCACACTTGCTCGGCACACCGGCCGGATGTTTCCCTTCATCTCGCGCTTTTGCCCAGGGACTGACATGCAAAAGGACATAGTGCTCAGTGTGGAATCTCCTCCGCCCAATAGTCCAGTCTTGTATATGCCTACTACACGCACACCTTTTCTTCATTCAGTAGGTTTTGCGCAATTTCGGAAGCACAGTATTGTGACAGCAGTACGCTATACACCCTGGAATCAAGTAGCTTAAGCTAAGGTTTCACTTTGTCTATAGGCCCTGGGTTCACGCACATCTGCTGTATTTCTTTAATAATTCAGCTACTTCGCGGTAAACTAGATAACCTATTCACTATATTGGCTGAGGGGCTCAAAGAATGATAATTTTTTGGTTGACATCTCTGCGAAAAGACAGCCGAGATAGCTAATTCCGCTTTCCCCGGGTCGCGTAAAATTAACGCCCAAGAAAAGTGCGCGAATAGTAATCCATGCGTATAGTAACGGAGCTGTGCTTTTCCCTGATTAATGCGCGAAATAAGAAACAAAATGAATATTTTAAGTGGCATACTATAACATAAGATTTACCTCTTAGTTTTGGTGGTTAATATGTTAGCCTCCCGAATCCAAAGGTCCAGTTTCAGTTCCCGACTAAAAGGGGGAAAGTTTTTCCAGCCAGCATTATCCCTATTGAATGTTTGTGTGATTAATAGAAACTCTAAACAGCATAAAGTCTAACAGTTAAAGTAAATTGAAATGGGTGAGCTTCACCACTGAACAGCAATTGTTCTAAAAGCATGAGCTACTAATAAATAGCCTTAGGGGCTATAAACAAACATTAAAAACAAAAATAAATAAGTAAATAAATAATAGTGTAATTTACGCATCTATCCATACCTTGTCACCATGAATTTTGCACGTGTAACGGCACCTTTCTCCAAGTGCAGTGTACGTAATTTTAACACATGATCGAGTGGGGGGCCTCACATAAGAGTCCTGCAATATCACTCCTTCATGGTGTAATTTAATATTTTAATCATTTAATTATATATCACAAAATTAATTATAATTTTACATTTCTAAAATATTTCATTTTATCTTTTAATCACTCAAATAAATAAAGAAATTCATGGTAACATGTGCACGTGCAATAATGACCCCTGCTTCTGGAAATTTCTTGCTGCGTAAAAAGTCATTAAAAAGAGAGCAACAAACTTAAATTAGAGAGAAACTCGAAGAAACCTCGTAGCAAGGAAAGATAAACTTATCCTGTACTGCAACGATGCAATAAAGACGTTTATTATAAATATATTTGGCAGGCAGAAAGGTAGCTAATTAACGCATTTCTGCTCGCGTTATTGCATTAAATGTGACAATCTCCTCCTTTCTCCCACTCTAGTCCCATCTACTCTGTCTCTCTTCTGCCTTTGTTCCTCCCTCTCTGTTTATCGCCATTTCCACTCTCTCATATTTTTCCGCGCTATCGCCCTTGCACGCTCTTTCTTCCTCTGTGTGCAACTTTTTGATTTGAAAACCGGTAATAACATTTTTTGGGTGTCAATTACAATTAAAACATAAGAAAATGTTTTAACAGTCTTAAACTTCTGTGTAACTTACGCTTCAACATGGCAAATTGTGATCGGAACTGCAATGTTTCTGCAATAAGGTTTTTACCTACATGAACAGTAGTAGTAGTAGTAGTAGTAGTAATAATAATAATAATAATAATAATAGTAATAATAATAATAGTAAAAAGTTGGTGGAAGTTTTTAAATATTTATTCTACAGATATGTTCTAAAAAATAAGTTGTCAAAAAGAGAAATATTATAAATATATTAAGTAACATTTTCCCACAAAAATGAGTTTCTATTATTTTGTATTTTATTTTGCTCCTCGTTAAACCCCGTCGTTTTGAAAAGGGTAACTAAACTACCTAGTATATATTCTTAATCCTAAGATACATTAAGTATCAACTGTGTTACACTTTGTCACTATGAGCATAAAGCTGGATTAGATCCTTAAAAAACAGTAGTAGATTATGCTCTTTATATCACTTGTAGCAAATAAAAACTTATAAAATACTTCCAAAAATATTTTATTTTTCCTTCAAACATGAGTTAACAGCGTACTTTCTCCGTTTTGAATGCTACCTTTTTCTTCCCTTTTGACCAAAATCCTCATCACTCTTTCGTACAAACAAAATTTATTTACACATAAATAGAATTCCACGAAAATGGCCCTGTCTCTTTCCTTTCTTTATTTTACACAACACTGCGATTGACCTCTCATCTTTGCCACAGCAAAAATGACTTACGTTAAAAGAATGATGAAAATAATTTAGAAAAGGCCCAAAAAGTGCTCAGCCAAAACATGATCCTTCCTATAGAACAAAAACCTTCCCAGGCGATCTATTCTGTGCAAGTCGGTGTCCAAGACTACCTCGTTCTTCAAAGTCTCTTGCTTCAGCCTCCCAGGAAACGGCATTCTCTTGCGCAACCAGTTTCGCGCAGATACTTCAAACAGGTACCACCAGAGTGCAACCATCATAGCCCTCCATGAGTACAACCATCATAGCTTTTTGCGTTTAGCTGGGCAAAATGGTACAACCGTAATGACAATCTATCCGTTCACCCACAATTAACATTTCTATCATGTATTTTTTTGTTATTTTAATAGAGCCTATTATACTCATTATCAACAATAATTCATAAAAAATCTGAAATTATTCGAAAAAATTCTGCTACATTTTATTATACCTGTATAACTATATAGGATGTTCAAAATGATAACCCCTTATTTCTGCCTAACGCCTTATAAAATATACGACGGGTTTATGCAGCCGAATACCTTAGGTTGCAGCGAATATGGGAATCTGGTGAAATTCCAAGACTAATAATTATATTCACACAAACAATGCAAATAAAAGAAATAAGGGAAATAATCCAAATGTTTCTTTTGCTCACAAAAGTTTTGATTTTTAGTGAGATATTGTCCGTTTCAAACTACTTGTGCAATTTTTTTTTTAAAGAATTACAAACAATTAATTTTATGATGTTATTGATTTAATCCATATACCCAAATATAAACCAGTCGAGTACGTTCCAAGGTGACGTGAGACGCTCGATTCGGGAAGTCCCGGGTTTGAATTCCGTGTGAGTGTTCTACCCAACCTTGGATTTGTTCGTAGTTTTCCCTGGTGTAGGCTAATCCTGGCGAAAATTATAAAATACTAGGAATTTTGCCGTTCGTATTTTCTAACATTTCATTCCCTTTTCATGTTTCAGATTTGAAGCATTAAATGAGGCCTGTGGCGGTGAAGATTACTTTGAGAAACTGTCTGCCCTGGCATTCGATGAATGACGGCTTCTTATACAGATTGCTCCAGGGAGACAGGTAACTTTTGGGGCTTTCACCGGCGACAAGATGTAATATCTGAAGATGTAAAGGACCTCGCCTGCCCTTTCGGATCTGGTCCTTTGTGTCTTTGCTTAATTTGAACCCCATGAAGTTTCCAGAAGCACAATAAGTCTTCATGTCCCGAAAACAATATCCGATTCCTGATAACCATAAAGGTAAACGTTAGACAACGGCAGGGTACAATTATCGCACTGCGACCTATATATGTCTATTGAGCGTTAACACTTCCCAGGAGGAAAGAATGAAATGAGGGAACCACAGGCGGCCACAGCTCGGGTACGGCCAGGCCACAGAGTCACGCGGAAGTCCCTAACGGTTGCGCTGATAGTTGCGCACCAGGAGCGCCACCTCCGCGCTACCTCGCTCGATTCTGAAAACCATAAGCATCGAGTATAATAAAGAATGGCTGAGGAAATCGGCATTTTTATTTCACCATTACAATTACTTACAATGGCCAATATCATTTACAGATTTTTAATATGGCTCGCAGCTTTGCTCGCATTGTATACGGAGAGTATGCACTTTCTCTCTCTTATCTGGATATGCCACTTTTTCACCATCTCTGATTTCTTCTTTTTTTCCTTCTCCTACTTCACTCTCGTCCTATATCGCCACTTTCTCTCTGTCAGTCCCTCTTTCTCTGATTTTCCGTTCCCTCTCTCTCATACTCGCATTCACCCATTTCTTCTCATTGTCATTGATATTTTGACATCAGAAAATAGAAATGATTTGGGGGGGGGGTGTTAGTAAACTTAAAATAAAAAGAAGGAAAAGGAGAAGGAAGGTTATTCTATGGTCAGCTGCTTTTGTTTAAATTTATCGCATTGAGGTACAACAACAACAACAACAACAACAACAACAATAATAATAATAATAATAATAATAATAATAATAATAATAATGCCTGTGCTTTAGTTCAATCTAAATGAAATGTGGGATATCTATCCCTGTATCAAAGGTTATACTTCAGAATTTAACCATAATGAATGTACTTTGCCGCAGCTTTTTTGGAACGCTAGATTTATAGGGAAGTGAGGACAGCAGGGCAGAAGAAAGAACACTGCAGTTTTGTCAATTAAGAAAGTGTCTCTCTTTGTGATCCTCAGCCATTATGGGGAGTGGATCATATAGTCTACCGCGAACTAGCTGAATTATTGACAGATACACAGCGCATGTCCATATGCGTGAATTTGGGATTTACAATCAGAATGATAGCATAGCATTGAAGCCACTAGATATCAGGGTGTATAGTGTACTTCTTGACTAAATGTCACTTCGATCTGCATTCGAAATTGTACGAAACCTATCGAATGAAGACAAGGAGCCGAGGCCCAAGAAAAGGTGCGCGCATAGTAGTGGTGTGAATTTATATTGGGAGTGCACATTCTTAATACAAGCGGCGCCACAGACGGTTGCACTGATAATACATGATATTATGATTGGAAAAAGAAATGTTGAAAGGAATGTCTCAGGACTGAATTTAGCGTGCCTCCCCGGTGTTTGCCAGGATGAGAAAACATTGAAAACAATCTGTCAGGAAAGACAGCCCTGTTGACTTTGAATCATCCCTCCCAGTCGCCAGTCGTGCGTTAACGACCCCGACACTCATTTCGCTAGAATTTATATTCAATACAAACCAACAATAAAAACGTAGATTACACAGATTAGACTGGATCTATAGATTAGATTAGATAGAAGGATTAGATTAAACAGAATAGATAGACAGGTAGATAGGATAACGTATCGGTTTACATAATGTGTAGCTTTCTTTCAAAGGATATATTTCAGTGCTAGCCATGGAACAACAAACACCTAAGAAAGGGGTGTGTCTGGTACGCTGGCGCCATCTACCGAGGACACCGCTCAAGTGGAGACTTCCTCTAAATGTTTGTCTTTCATATATTTGTTTATCGTAGTCGCTTGTCCATTCAGGTAAGTCAGTTAATGGAAACACACATCCCACGCATGCACATGTTCACGTCCTAACCGGACACAACTGACTTCTGGACACGGCTTTACACGACCACATCTACTCAATTGCTGCAGAAGGTCTCTTCAGGCTTTCTTACACAATCAAATATCGTTATAATGAATTTCTGGAGGCATTGCAATTAAATTCGCTGTATTGAAATTTCGGTTATTAGGTACTAAAAGGAGAAAATTGCAACTTTTAAATCTATTACGATTCTGTATCTATATTTACGGACCGTGTATGTACATAAACATTAGGAATGTATATGGAAAAAATCTGATGTGCTCCATTCAAATGACTTTCTCTACATCTCTACAACACATTATTGTTAAAAAGCTTATTCTTCTATTTACTTAATGCTATCGAGAAAAATAGCAGAAAGGGTGTTATTACTTTCTTCCTTGTAAGTAGAAGGGAAATAAGGGAGTACCATAGGCAAAATCGATAGTAAAATCTTTTAAAAGCTGGTTGCTATGAGATTGAAGTTCCTTTGTTTGTATGGACAGGAGTTGTCAAATTTCCGTATGAGAAAATTATAAGTTTTTTTAAGCTGAAACTAATACAAGGAATATCGACCAAAAAAATGTATACGGTAACATAAATTGTGTATTTTAACGATATCTACATTTTTTGTTAAGAAGTTTTTGCCTATCTCTTTCGGTTATGCGAAATTCTGTAAAATTCATCCAGAATAAATATTCTTCAAAGACTATTCCCAAAAAAGTGAAGATATACATTTTATTTGTCATCTGAATGTTAAATGTAAGAGATTTTAATCAAAATCGTTACAGCCATTTTTGAGAAAATCAAAAATTTCGAAATTTTTTCCATGTAAAGAGTAGTTGGTAGTGAGGGGGTTCTTGAAAATCTTCGTGTAGCATCTTTGGAAGATACCGAATTTAAATACCAAGTCTGGTATTTAACGGTCTTTTCGTTTTTGAGCTATGCTGCCCACAGGCACACACACAGACAGACAAACAGACATTTTTTAATTTATTTTTGGATGTAGGGGGTCTCAAAACATGCCTTTTCGGTGAAATCTCGGTATCGAATTTTTGGGTGCAATACAATACCTTCTCTATACACTATATACATAGTACGTATAGAGAAAGTAAAAATGAATTCACACACTCCTACCAGTACATAATTAATGAACATGCAGTAAACTTTATATCTACTCATGCATAGACACTTATCACTCAGATAAACAGATTTGTGGATTTGTTTACAATTCTTTTTGTTTTGCGTTTCGGAACGATTGGCTCTGACTCAACACATTTTCCCATTTTTATTCTTCCATTTATACCCCATCTTTAACTGCGTGTTCCTATCGACGGAATTCCCGTGAAACGTCTTGCCAATCAGCAATGTAGTTAACTCGCTTACTTTAGTCGTTAGGTTCCTTTAATGCTAATCTTTAAATCACACTAATATCCATACTTCTAGATTCTGTGGAGGACTGCGAATAATCTAGGCTGGAGAAAAATGTCCATATTCTAGCCGGGGATGGAACCCCGGACCCTTCGCACAACACGCAGGAGCTCTACCAACTCTACGGGGCTATCTTCCTCTACCTTATTTCGGTCCTTAGTAAAAGTTGAAAGCGTATTTACACTAATTGGGGTTTTCTTCGCTGTGTTCGACTTCTTTAGACTTTTATACCCTTTCCTTTAGGCAAAACTGCTTTCTTTTACATTTCCCTATTCCGTTGGTTGACGTTAAAATCAGACGTGCTCAGAGCACACTGCGATTCCCGTATTATATGTATATTAAATCGTATAAGACTACTAAGCAGGAGAAGAAAGGCTGCCGTAATATGGCATTTCATTCCAATTGTGCACTTAAATGACTTAAACTGAGGCAAGCCTTGTGTTGGACAGGAGTTGGATAACCATCATAGTTGGCTATACTATGAATCCTGGGTCTTTAGGTACTTACAACATTGTAAGTCGCCATTAGGGTTGTCATCTCAAAATAATTTGAGAACACCTTGTGGCTTACCGAGAAACATGCGAGTCAGTTGAGAAATTCAATGCTATGCCGGCATGTTGTCATGGTAGCTTAGTGGTAGAGCAACCTGCTAGAGACCGGGAGATCCTTTGTTTAAATCCCGGCGACGGCATTATTTTTACTTTCTCTATGCGTGCTATGTATATAGTGTATAGAGAAGGTATTGCATTCCACCAAAAAATTCGATGCCGAGATTTCACCGGAAATATGTTTTAGGGTCCCCTGTAACCAAAAAAAGTATTTTCAGAAAAAAGGTCCGTGTGTGTGTCCGTGTGTCCGTGTGCCTCTGAACACGGTAACTCAAAAACGAAAAGTCGGTAAAATACCAAACTTGGTATTTAAGTTTATATCTTCCAGGGATGCGACACGAAGGTTTTGATAAAAATCCCCCCACCCCAAAATACCCTTTACATGGAATTTTTTTCGAAAATTTTGATTTTCTAAAAAATGGCTCTAACGACTTTGATTAAAATATCGTATATTAAAGATATTTATAAGACAAATAAAATGTATATTTTGAATTTTCTGGGAATAATCTCTGAAGACTACTTTATTGTTGGTTAATTTTACGGAATTTTGCGTAACTGCTAAACCGTAAGAGATGGACAAAAACTTACCACACAACAAATGTAGAGCACCTTAAAACACTCAATTTAAGTTATATACATTTTTTTTTTCGTGGAGTTGATTGTTTTTGAGATATTCCTTGTTGTTTTTTTTTTTTTTTTTAGCTATAAAGACATACTTTTCTCATACAGGACTTTGTGAACTCGTGCCCATACAAACAAAGAAACTTCAGTCGCAGAGCAACCAGCTTTTGACTATCACTTTAAGCTATGGTACCCCCTTATTTCGCTTGTACTAACAAAGAAGCAAGTAATAAGACTATTTGTGCTAAAGTTTGCTCCATTAGATGAAGTAAATAGAATAATTTATTGCAGTGATATAGAGAAAGTCATGTGAATGGAACACATCAGATTTTTTCAGTCTGACTCTACCTATCTAAAACATTGTATAGCCAGGTTAGCGATGAAAAAGCCACTCTCTGAATCAGGAAACAAGACTAATTGTTCAATAAGTTTAGAAAACCTTTGAAAATTCGATCAATCCGTCACACACTCACTAAGAATTTTTTCGTTATATTGACATTTTCCCTGTACTGAGGTTCGCACAGTTGAAATAATTTAACACAGAAGCTTATGAATATACAGAAGAAGAACTCAGCTTAATTCGAACTGAAATAATAAGATAATAGCTTTTATTCGAATAACGTATCTTCTTAACTGGAATGTTATAATTCAGTTCTATCATTCTCTATTTGGTTTCCATTAATAAACAAATAATATTTATACAGGATGTTTCAAAAATACGGGACATAATTTCAGGTATGTATTTCCCACATGTAGGCAATCAAATTAGTTCATAATAACATGTGTCCGGAAATGCTTCACAACATTGAAATTCACAGGAACGTTTTTCTTTCCGCAGGTTGTTGTCATTACAGAAGATGTTCAAAATGTCCACCTGCTGCTTGAATACAGACCTCACATCGATGTCTCATTGACCTGCGAACACGATCCCAAACTCCAGGAGTATTGCGTATGTCCTCACAACTTGTCACAATTCGATTCCGAAGGGATTCCAAATCCGGCACCGGAGACGAATAAACCAATGATTTTAAATGGCCCCACAAGTAGAAATCGAGAGGGTTCAGATCAGGTGAGCGTGGAGGCCAAGCAATTGGGCCACCTCTACCTATCCATCGATCAGGAAACCTTCGGTCTAAGTACCGGCGAGCCGTAAGACTGAAGTGTGCAGTAGCGCCATCATGCAAGAAGTGAATGTGTTGATAATTGATCTTCGAAAACGTCAGGTATGGTGTTTTCCAGGAAGTTTGTGTACGCCTGCCCCGTAAGTCTGTTTACAAGTACATGGGGTCCAACTAATCGATCACCAATGATACCGGCCCACATGTTGAGGAAGAACCGCACCTGGTGATGAGATACAACAGTTGCACGTGCGTTTTCATGCGACCATACATGCTGATTGTGGAAATTTGTTATGCCATCTCTTGTGAACTGTGCTTCATCTGTAAATAATACGACGGCAGAAAAATTCGGATTTACACCACACTGCTGCAAGAACCACGGACAGAACCTAACTCGTGCAGGGTAATCTGCTGGTGACAGGGCCTGTACATGTTGCAAATGATAAGGATACAATTGATACTCGTTCAACAGTCTCCAGGCAGTCGTACGAGGAACATTGACTTGCAACGCTAACCGTCGTGTGCTGATAGAAGGAGTCCTGTCCCCAGCCTCCAGAATCTCCTCCTGCACTTCTGGAGTTGTAGATCTTGGTCGTCCCCTTCCCAAACCAGGAGAGGTGAATGTTCCATACTCGCACAGACGGGAATGGAGACGTACAAATGTCTTCCGATCTGGACATTGTCGCTGTGGGTGCCTCTCCTGGTACAAACGACGAGACAGCGCAGCATTGCCGTCCGCCTTAGCGTACATGAAGTGTATCTCTGCCAGCTCTTGATTTGAATACATGTCGCACAGTCTTAACGCCTAAAGAACACTGAATGTAACCTTCCTCAGAATGAACTATCAGAGCGCCCTCCTAATGTCTCCTTTGACGGCAAAGACCTGCGGAAAGAAAAACGTTCCAGTGAATTCCAATGTTGTGAAGGCCATAACTCGGAAATGAAGCATTTCCGGACATGAACTATTTTGATTGTCTACAGGTGGGACTTTCAATGTTGTAAAGGCCATAACTCGGAAATGAAGCATTTCCGGACACATGTTATAATGAACTATTTTGATTGTCTTCATGTGGGAAATACATACCTGAAATTATGTCCCGTATTTTTGAAACATCCTGTATATCTTACTATCAGGTCGAAACTGGTTTCAATCAATTTGTTTCTTACTTAATTTAAAACACGTAAGGAATAATTATATATTTTCTTATCAAATATGGTATTCGTAAGATTGGAAGGTGACTGTATACCTATTTTGCAAATAATTAATTAACTACTTTTATAGCATGACAATACCTGAAATCCATTATTCCCTTGATTACATATAGCCTTTCAAATTCTGTCGCGTGAAATCCCCCCCCCCCAAGAACATCAAGAAATTAACCATAATGAGTTATTTTTAAGCTCTAAGTAGAAATTAAATAATGGTATTGCCAACATAACTACATATAAGGTTGTAGCATATGGATGGCACTTTCCAATAATGACTTTATCCTTCAATTCTTATTTAGCAATACAAGACAAATAGATTGTTTAAAGATTTCTAGAACATGGAATTATGGTTTGTCCATAATTTTATGATTCGAACCGCCCAAATTATGGACTTTTCATATCAAAAGTAACAAATTAGCTCAGAACAAAATTAGAAAAATCTATCTTATAAAAGTTTTGTATATGTACTTACCTAAAATAGCAGAAAAATCCGTAAATTTTAGACGTATTTTATAATACAAATATATTTTATTAACCTTATAAAATATTTCTCCTTATTAGGACCTTTTTTTTTTGACGACATAACGTACACAAACGCGCATAAAATGTGGCCCACAATGTGAAGCATATGATTATGTTGGTAAAGACAAAGGCAGCCCCATCCTACCTCAGCGTAAGCTGTTTGTTTCTGGAGAATAATTTATAGCTGATTGGCAGGATACTTTTACACTCTCAAATGTTGCTCTTTCAAAGAATAGCATTTCAAACTAGTTGAATTTAGGCGTGAAAACAAAATATAATATAATGAAAACAAAGAAATAAACACGAAAAATATTTTGTCTTGGTTTGCATGTCATTGATGAAAGCTCTCATAGGAAAGGCGTAGCTGATGTTCAGATTAATGACACCTACAAATAATTCTTCAAACCTTCCTCTAGAAAGCTGAGTTAAATCGTATTGATCTAGCATTTCCTTTAGTGGCAATCATAGCGATATCTCTTCATTTGACATCAAATATAATATCTGTCATTCGTTTTTGTGACTGAATTGTTTCTCAGACGAGTCACATAGAGAGTTAATAACGGCTGATTTGAGTCAAAATGAATTATCCGAAGATGGAAACCATGCAGTGGAAAAACTTTATTGCTATGTAGGGGAATAGAGCACGTTTTTGCATGTTAGTGCATATTTTGGGCGCTAACAGTAGTATTTTTGTCTACTGAATGCTAAGAGATGCCAGCACCGGCTTAATATGATTTCTTTTACTATTTGTAGGCAAATTCAAAAAGAAAGTGAGCCGATAGCAGCATCCAGGACTTAAGACAACTTTCAACACCCGAGCCGGATGGCAAAGTAATGTCTGTGGCCCGCATTCGGGAGGTCCTAGATTCAAATCCCGTATTTTGTTGCTATTTATATAGTTGCTGTAAAATGTAGAAAACGACTCAAAAGATTTGCCGCTTGATTGAAACGATAAGTTGCATTCTTTCCTTAGCATATCGTTTATGAGGATTATTTTGTCAGTAGTTCCCATCCAGTGCAACAAAGACACGTCTGTGTTTATAGCCTCCAACAAAAAAGTGGCATGACACGAGGTTTGTGGAAAGTTTGCGTATTAATAGATATGATCTTTAAACTTAAAGAATTTGACGGTTTTATAGTCTATTTAGAGGAATCTGTTATGTAATCGATAATCCACGTTGAACCTTACTTATGTTAAGTTTTTGTATACCGCTGTTTAAGAAAATACTTTCAAAGAAGCGTTTACATATTTTATGAATTTTACAAGAAATATAATGAGTTGATGAATAATACACTTTCAAGAGTGTTTAGTATTTTAGAAAGCCAATTATTATTTATTCTAAGTATTTTTAAAATCTTTATACCTACACCTGAAACTGTGAAATAGTCATTTAAATTGTACCCGTGTTCTGACTTTCTCTAGATCAATTTATGCTCGTATTACATTCGCAGATTTAGCAATAAAATCTGGTGAAATAATTACATGAAAGGTATGAAGCTATAGAAAAATAAGGTATGTATAAGGTATTATTTTTATCTCTAGTGGTTACCGTGTATGTGCGCACGTGTTCACATAAAATTAGCAGCACAATTTAAAATAGCAAAATTGGATAAATAATAAATAATAAACTTTGCGGTTAAGTTACATTTAAAAACATAATACGGAGCTTTTCACAAAATTCCTGTCACCTCAAATAATCTCACATTTACTGCTCTCGATTTTCATAAAAAAGATTCTAACGATCTTTATTAATGTTTAACACTTTTATTATTTTGTATCATTCTACTGATTTCGCTCTTCAAATTTGGAATTGGTCGGACTTTACGGCGACCCTGTGCTAATAGAATAAAAGTTCTTTGGTCGGAAGGAAAACCGAAAAATAAAAATAGTGGGAGGGAAGATCTCATGTTCCCTCAAGTGAAAATTTTGTGTTAGTATAACATTTTTTTCTGAAAAACATAAGTAAACCGACCTACATAATAGAAATATAGAATTTACTAAACTACGTAACGCATGTGCGTATGTGTGTGTGTGTGTGTGTTTGTGATTTTCAATATTTTAAGCAGTTTTCTGAAATGTTATTTTTGCTCTTTTGTTTCTTATGAACCATGTAATGAGCATGGAATATGAAGCCGTAAAGTTATTTGATTTTAAACAGTTGACTGTAGCTCTAGCCTTTATATGTGCCTTCGTACCTATAACAAGTTCTGATGCATTACATTCACATGCATTTTTCTAACTCTTACGTTATTATTGGGCATTCAAATTATTCTTACGAAAGTTTGTTTTTTTGTCTACTGCATTCTAATCAAGATAAACCTTTGCAGAAATAGCTACATTACACATTTCATTATAGATATAAGGAGAATGACGGTAGTCAAGTGTTTAGAAACTCGACGCTGTACACTTGCCTTAAAATTTCATACCCTTTCCATGTAACGGCAAAAACAATTTAAAATCTACAGGAATTCAAAACATTAAATGGAAGTAAGTAGCTAATATAACATTAATGTCACATTAAAATTATTAACAAATTAAACGTCTTTATTTTTCAAGTAATAAAAATAATTAATTAATACTATTTTCATTTTTGTCTCGGAAATTTCTCATGTCACAAAAATATTTATTTTATATAAATTACCTACCTATGTGTTTTAAAGAAACCTACATTTTTTGTATGGTACATTTTCGTCTATCACTTAACGTTTTCCAGTTATAGAATATTGAACAAATTTCCTTCTACATTAAGTAGATTCGCAGGCTATTGTTATAAAATTCAAGATATAAATTTATTTGCCATTTAAATGTCTAAGAGAGGTGTCTTGATTGAATGGTTAGCTCGTTTCTGAGCATGCTGGCCTAGGTTCGATCCCAGGAGACAGAATGTGGGATTTGTAATGAACAAAGCAATATCTGAGCGGGTTTTATCCGGATGTTCCGGTTTCCGTCACCATTCATTTCACCACCGCTCCATAATCATCCTTATTTTCACCCATTTCACGTAATCTCAAAGCTTCTTCCTGTCATTGGACCTCGCCTGCGGTGCCAGAAGTAGTAAAAGGAGCGTTAAATATTATCAAAAAAAAAAGAAGAAAGAGAAAAGCCATTTGACTGCTTCTGGCTACTCTCCCTGATACACAGTCTCTTTTCAACAGCTGTCACACTTCAGGCGCTGGCATGGAAGCTCTGGAGTGTGTATGTAGTCCATATGAGGAGGCTAAAGCGTGAAAAAAGAAGTAAATATCTTAAATATATGAAAGTTTACAAAAAATCGTTAGTGCCATTAATATTTTCGAAAAAGTGTTCCATCGAAAGGGTAGTTGTAGTAGGTGGATTTTCTCGAAAATCTTTATGTACCAGTTTTGGAAGATACTTAAACTTTTGCGGTTTTTGCGATATGCTGTTCATAGTCACACAGACAGACACACAAACACACACACTCACTCTCATACACACTCACACACACACATATAGACATATGCGGACTTTTTTTCTAAAAATGCTCTTCTTTAAGATTCTTATGTCCTCAAAATGTGTATTTCGATGAAATCTCGGGATATGCTTTTTGCGTAGAATATAATACCTGTTCTACCTACTATAAACATGGTAGAGAAAGTAAACATATTAAAAATATTGGGAAAAACAATTAATACAATTGGCAATAAGCCATTGCTATTGTTCCATTTTACCCTGCCTTTAACTACATGGTCACATCAGCAGACACGTGTTTTTCTTGGGCGCCTAGTTGTACTTTCTCTATTTAGTACACAGTACATAATCATATTTTCAGATCCCCTTTATCCTGGAAAAGCATTACTAGAAAAATATTCGTGAGATGCGCGCGCGCGTGTGTGTGTGCAGTTCTGTGAACATAACTCAAAAACAAAAAGTCGGTTAAATACCAAACTTGATAATTATCTTTAGCGTCTTCTAAGGATGCGACTCGAAGATTTTCAAGAAAATCCTCCATCCAAAACTGCTATTTACATGGAAAAATGTTCCACAATTTTTGGTATCTCAAAAAAGCTGCTAATGTTTTGAATAAAATACCACATATTAAATGTATTTGCAACATATATCTTGTATAACTTGAATTTTCTTCTAATAGCCTATGGGGACCACTTGATTCTAGAGGATTTTTATATAACTGGTAAACCGTAAGAGATTACCAAAAACTTACTACAAAAAAAATTAGATGATTTTTTTTCTCGGATTTGTTCCGTAAGTTTCGCCTTCTCGCTCCATTACTGATGATTTCTTCAGTAGCTCTGAACAGTACCACAAGGATATGGCATCACTTGTTGCAAACCGACGAGCTATACTAACCTAGAGTATAATCTAATTCTACTGACTTTGGCTTCATATTTTCCAAAATATGAAATAACGAATAGCTCGTTCAACTGCTATTCAGCTGAAGCGGAAACAAGCCCAAAGTCTTTAGGGTAATATAGAAAGTGGAAGCGTTTTAAGTTAACAAAGAAAACATAATCGTTACGAGAAGGATGTAGTTTCTTCCCAACTCTGTAGGTGGCTCTGTCTTGGTGGGGTCAGAGGTATCACATAGCCCACTCGCATGTACTCAGCTGGATGCCGTTAATTTACATGGTCCAAATTATGCTTTGTCACAGACAGCTATTGTGGAGACCGTATCGGCCATTTTCTCAATGACGGGGGTCCAACAGGATGTGAAAACT
This sequence comes from Hymenopus coronatus, assembly GCA_030762935.1. NCBI lineage: Eukaryota > Metazoa > Arthropoda > Insecta > Mantodea > Hymenopodidae > Hymenopus > Hymenopus coronatus. The sequence goes on from CM060890.1 coordinate 102,822,398, forward strand.
GAGAATCATTACATAAGAGGATTTTTCCGACCTTTTATGGGGTAACATTTGTGGATTAATATCGTATTTATGCAAATTTTGATTTAAAATATGTGTAAACTCCATGATACTTTCTGTGCTCTTAACATTTCCATATATGTTTTGCAAATTACAATTAATACACATTTGTTAAGGGTCAGGTGTTTATTTAATTGGGGATACTGAAAGTTAAAATACACTCTTCTTTATGTTTCATATTATCACTAATGTATATATTGCCTGACAAAATGTTAAGCACCTAGAAGGAGCCTAGGAAAGGAAATGAAACTTCGCGTGTTGAAGAGTTACATACCTACATACCAATGATTACAAAATAGAGTGACACATACAACTATGCTGACTGTTCGCTTATCAGTATGATGTTGCACCTCCTCTGGCATGGATGTATTCGCGGATATGGTTGGGAAGGGTGTCATATAGCCGGCATATACTCTCCAGTTGGAACACAACCGTTGAAATTGGCTCTCGATTTCCTGGATACTGGTATTGGGACGGAGCTGACTCGTCCCTCACATGTTCTACTGACGACAAATCTGAGGATCTTGCTGGCCGGGGGAGTACCTATATCCCATGCAGCGTGTATGGACGAGCACTGTCCTGATGATACTACCAGGATACTGTTGCATTAAAGGTAACACACAAGGACTCAGGCTTTCTGTGAAATACCATTGTGCAGTCAGAGTTCCCCGAATTACTACTAGCTATGACCTAAAATCATATTCCCACTCCATGTCGCTGGGAGTAATACCACTCTGCTTCACCAAAATATGGCAGAATGCTAGCTATCCTCAAGTCGCCGCCATGCCCTCACATAATGGTCATCCTAAGAATTGCAGAACCGAGATTCATCACTAAACAGAATTCGGCACCACCCATCAGCAGTCAGTTCGTCACGGGCAAACGTAGCCGTTTCTGTTGTGGTGTTAACACCAGCTCACGCATGAGACGTTAATTCCATAGCCCGGCTGTTGCTAGTCTCCGACCAATTGTGTGGGAAGAAATGCGGTGTTGTAGTGAGTCCATTGCACAGGGTGGCAAGAACAGATCTGAAGGGCCTGCGATGGGTCTAAAAAGAGAATACGGCGATCCTCGCTTGTGGTGGTTAGACGTGCTCATGTGTGTATGTCTGTGTAATGGAGGAGGTGCTTCCACACTATAACCATTGGCTTATTCTACGTCTGACCCTAAGAGGATAGGATGAGATGAGAGTCATATCAAAGATCGGCCGAAACCGAACGGCGGGGGAAGAACCACTCTGGAGGGTGCCTGACATATTCCAAGCAGTTCTTCAACTTGATGCAGGGAGCGCTAGGAGCCCACGCCCCAGGTCTGAAGGAACTTATAGGGCGACTTTCAACTGCTAGAGCGCAGTCATGGAAGGGCGCTGACATTTACAACCCTGAAAGACACCGGTTGGATGAAATTGAGATGAATTAAAGGGACAGGAAGCTCGGGGTAATAGAAACTGCCCCAGCATTTGAGCAGTGACCATGGGTCAGAGAGGTTAGGCGTGGGGACTGATACCACAAACTAGTGAAAGCGTGAGCTCTTGGCTCGGTTAGACATGGACGGCTAGAACCTTCACGAAGAGCATGGTTGTCCTTACATTTCCATTGAGTCCAATATCGGGCTACTGTCACATCCGAATGGCCACATGCCTGGATATTGCCCGAATCGATCAACCATCTACCATGGTTTTCTCTATCGTTCCTTAAACAAACTATTCGCTAAAAAGCGTATTCTTCTAAGTGCTTCATGGTAATACAGATAAACATTTGCATAAACGCTTTTATTAAATATTTCCTTGTACTACACACAAAGAAATAAGGGACTACACTAGCTTAACTGATAGTAAAATATTTTAACAGCTAGTCGCTATTTGAAATTTCGTTCTAATTGCTTGATTAGGTAAGAAAGACGAATAAGGACATCCCACTTTAATAACAAGGAATATCTTGGAAACAGTAACTCCACAAAATATGTATTTGACATAAAATATGTCTTTTAACGAGATCTACATGTTTAGTGAATTAAGGCAAACGTTTATGATTTCCCAGTTACGCAAGTCATCCAGAAAGGGCAGATCCTCAGAGTCTATTACGAGAAAATTCAAAATACACATTTTATTTGCTACCTAAATATCTTTCATATTTTAATCAAAATTGTTAGAACCATTTTTTCGAAAAAAAATCTTCCTTGTAAAGGATAGTTGGGGTTGGGTAATTTCTTGAAAATCTTCGTGTCTCATTTTTGAAGGATTAGGAACTCAAAAACCAAGTTTTGTGCTTAACCAACTTTGAGATTTTGGCTTATGCAGATTACAGGCATAAAGATACATCACAGACGCACACGGACCTTTTTTCTTAAAATTGAGTTTTTGCATTGTTTTTTTTTATTTATTTATGCGTTTCCGCTGAACTCTAGGTATGGAATATTTGGATCGAATGCTATACTTTCTGTACCTACTATACACATATAACACACATAGTAGAGAAAGTAGGTAACAACATACATTTTGGACATTAACAAGATCTACATTTTTGTAAGGTGGTTTATTGTTATGCAAAAAATGATTCAGAATGAAGGCCTCAGACGCTATTCTCAGATTACTTAGTTTATACATTTCATTTGTTGTAAGAAAATGTTATACAAGATATACTGTTTTAACAAACAACTGTTTTAGATAGTCGATTTTTTTAGACAGTAAATAAAAAATATCTTGGATATATTTGTATCGAATCCTTGAAAGATACTGATCTTTTCTTTTTTATAGTGTTTAACGCCTGTTTTTACTACTTGTGGCACCGCAGGCAATGACACTGGTGATACATGAGATGAAGATAGAGCACCGGTGGAATGCGATGACGGGGAGAACTGGAGACCCCGGAGAAAACCCGCGCCTGCGGCGCTTTATCCACCACAAATCTCATATGCGGTCGCTTGGGATCATACCCGGGCGAGTGGTCTAACCGATCAGCGGCCGATGCTGATCTTGTATATCTACTAAGTAGTTTGGTATCTCACCGACTTTTCGTATTACAGTTAGGTATGCCTCTAAAGATGGGTTTTAATTTTAACTTTCTCTAGCGCGTATGTACAATGTACATAGTAGGTAGATAAGGTATTACATTCCACCCAAAAATTCGATACCGAAATTTCACGGGAAATACATGTTTTAATCCTTACACCCCCCTCCTCAAAAATAAAAATTAGAAACAGGTCCGTGTCTATGTGTGAATGTATCTGTGAACACGATAATTCAAAAACTAAAAATCGGTAAATAAAATGCCAAACTTAGTAGTTTACTATCTTCCAAGGATGCGACAGGAAGCAATTTGGGGTGGGGAAACCCTTACCACAAAACTTGATACTCATGGAAAACTTTTTGAAAATTTTGATTATCTCAAAAATGGCCCTAATGATTTTGATTAAAATACCGTATATTAATGATATTTGCAAGGCAAATCTTGAATTTTCTAGGTACTTTACATGGAAATCTTTTTGAAAATTTTGATATTCTCAAAAGTGGATCTAACAATTTTGATTAAAATATCGTATATTAATGATATTTGCAAAGCAATAACATGTTTATGTTGAATTTTATAGGTACTTTACATGGACAACTTTTTGAAAATTTTGATTTCCTCAATAATGGCACAAACGATTTTGATTAAAATACCGTATATTATTATAAGCTAAATAAAATATTTATCTTGAATTTTCTGGGAATGGGCTCTGACGATCTCACATTATGATGATATTTGCATAGCTGGTAAACCGTAAGAGGTAGACAAAGACTTAATACTCAAAACATGTAGATCCCGTTAAAACACACAATTTATGTCACATACATTTTTTTTCGTGGAGTTGATAATTTCCGAAATACTCCCTATTATTGGTTTAAGTTTTAAAACGTAAAATGTTCTCATACGGGAATTTGTCAACTCCTGACCATAAAAAAGAAACGAATTGCAATCACATAACAACCAGCTTTTAAAAGATTTGATTATAGCTTTAACCTGGTGTATTCCCTTATTTCCCTTCTACAATAAAGAAGTAATTAATACGACTATGTATCTTCTGTGTATCTTATTAGTACGAAGTAGAGGTATGAGTATGAATATACTAGCGGTGGGGACACCTCGGCAACTGTGTATTGCAGCCTAACAGCCACTACTCCCGGGGGAAGTGACGAGAGTAGGGGAAATCACAGGGCAGCACACAGAGCGGACGGAGCCAAGCATGGAGGTGCACGGAAGTCTTTAACAGTGCAACAGGCCGTCATAAGTATGCCACGGCACCCAGCCTCAACCGGCTCAACCTGGGGGAAGAGAGTTTTACTCGGAGCAAGCGACCGTGCCATCTGCCCGCAAAGCCCCGAGCCAAACCTGAAAGATGAAGGGAAATGAAAGAAAAGGAACCATGGTAGATACACAGCACCCCAACATTCGTCTAAGCGGTCCCAGGAAACCACGGAAAAACCCAGGGCGAGAGTGCACGGTTGACGGGGAGCGAAAGTAGAGAGAAGGATCAGATTTATTTTAACTTAACTACTATAACCTGGTGTGTCATATGGGATGCTAAATGAACTTAGTGAACTCAAATGAACTCGGTGGTATAATTTCTCATGTAATTTCTCACGAAAAAGGGGAAAAAGAAGCATTTCGAAATTACTGAATAATCTCAATACATATTCAACCAGAATTATATTTTTTTACTTATGCTAATAAAATGAATAATTATTCTTATATGTTTGAATTAAGTAAGAAGGTAATTAATTGCAATCAGTCCATGGAGCTTAAAGTTACTCCACATTGGTCTTCTGAGGATAAGGGAAAACTCCGAGATTCGAATTCAGGACCTGTTGAATTTGAGGCTTACATGCCACCGCCACACTGCCGATGCGGGTGGATAGCTTTTGTAAGAATAATACGTTGTAGAACAGGTAGAAAAAGTCATGCGAATGGAACATATCAGATTTTTTTCAGGCTGTCTGACAGCACATTTTTCAGCTGAAATTTACACATCGAATTTACTTCTGTTACTATTATGCGTAGTAGATGAAGTAATAAAATACATTATTGCATCATTCACTATAACATTTGATACGGAGCAGAAATGCGTTCAAAGTTTACAGAATTTTAATGTCAGCCCCGTGAAATCAATTGTGTTGTTTATTTGCTAGTTTCAACTTAAAGTCTAGTTTCAACTTACTATCTTTACGAGGCTGGAGAAGTGGCAGCCCGAAGTGGATCAAGAAGCTTATTTGCATTTTCCAAGGAGGACGCTAGCAGTAACGAAATTCCAGTTGTCTTCCATTACGATGAAGCTACTCTTTCCCCCAGGGCAAACGAACCGTCAAATTTCGCAGGCGCAACGTCGGTCGGTGGGTGTGAGTAACACCCACAGTGACCAATGGCGTCTCGGAATATGTAGATAATTTCACACATGAGGCGGCAACTGTTGTCTCACAATTGCGTGCATTGTCACGGTAGCCTACTCCGCGCACGCGCATCACATTAGCATACCCTCTGCGGTAATAATTAGCACTCCACATCCTTCATTCTGGTCGGTCACGGCGCAAGCAGTGCCTACAGTGGCAGTCAAAATGTAAAACCACTCCTAGAAACATTTTTTTCTTGAAACTGAAATAAAAAAGGACAATCATAGGACCTAGCTAAACGATTTCTACTTATAAATCATTAGGCTAACCTGCAGTACGAGGGTACCCGGGTTCAATTCCAGGCTGGGGTGCTAAGAATATTCTCTATCCTTCGTCTGGAAGAATGAATAAGAGTCTGAATGTGTGAGTGTTTATAGTGTTTAACGCCCGCCTTTACTACTTGTGGCATCGCAAGCCATGGAATGAGGATGGCGGTGAAATGTGATGGCGGGGGAAACCGGAGAAAACCCACCCCGGCGCCGCTTTGTCCACCACAAATCTCACATGCGGTTGCTTGGGCCGTCTAGGTGACAGGCGAATGGTGTAACCACTCGGCCACGGCGCGGCCCCGCGTGTGTGTATGTGTGTGTGTGTGTGTGTGTGTGTGTGTGTGATTTAAGGAAGAAAATTCTGATGTGCTCCATTCACGTGCCTTTCTATCATAATTTAAAACAAACAATGCTTATAAAAACTAATCGATATAAAATTAGTAGAAATTATCTTATTACTAGTTCCTTGTAACTAATAGAGAAATAGGGGAATACTAAAGCGATAGACAAATCTTTGATCTTGTGACTGAAGTTGTTTTTTTGTTGGCTTTTTTTATTGTGTGGCCAGTACTAAAACAAAACAAACAGGAATGTCAAATTTCACTTGAGAAAACTTTAAGTAATTCAAAATTGAAACTAATAAAAAAAATCTGCTTCTATTTACTTCATGCTAATCGAGAAAAAAATAGCATTACACTTGCTTCCTTGTAAGTAGAAGCAAAATAAGGGAGTAGCATAGGTTAAAGTGATAGTCAAAAGCTGATTGCTATATGACTGAAGTTCCTTTGTTTGTATGGACAGGATTTGACAAATTCCGTATGAGAATAGTATAAGTTTCTCAAAGCTGAGACCAAAAACAAGGAATATCTAAAAAATGATCAACTCCATGAAAAAAAAAAAAAATGTATGTTACATAAATTGTGTGTTTTAACGTGTTCTACATTTTTATGTGGTAAGTTTTTGTCCATTTCTTACGGTTTAACAGTTATGCAAAATTCCGTAAAATTCATCCAGAACAAAATCGTCTTCAAGGGCTATTCCCTGAAAATTCAAGATATACATATTATTTGTCAGGTAAATATATTTAATACAGAGCTATTTTTGAGAAAATCAAAATTTCGATAAAAGTCCCATGTAAAGGGTAGTTGGAGGTGGGGGGAGTTTCTTTAAAAGCTTCGTGTCGTATCCTTTGAAGATACCAAACTTAAATACCAAGTTTGGTATTCAACGGTCTTTTCGTTTTTGAGCTATGCTGTCCACACACACCCACACACACGGACCTTTTTTTTTTTCTTTTTTTTTTCCAAAAGTGCTTTTTTTTTTGGATTCAGGAGGACCCAAAACTTCTATTTGGGTATCGAATTTTTGGGTGGAATTCAATACCTCTCTATACACTATGTACACAGTGCGTATAGAGAAAGTACAAAGATGAGGTAAAATTTAAGAGAAATGTTTTCGTAGTCGGCTTAGCCCTCCCCGTATTTTAGGAGTGACATCCCCAAGGATTTACAAGCGGGTGTCTAGGGGTCAGAAGCCTGTTACCGAGTCAACAGTACGAAATCCAGAATGCAGAACCTAGAACGAGCGGTCGGCCAGGAGCCAGGTATGATATGAAATGCAAGCGAAATGTATGATAGGAAAGGTGATGCTGGAGCAATTGTGGGATGAGCGGCGGGGGAAACGAAGGACTCGGAGAAAACCTGCCCAGACATCCACAAATCCAATATGCAGGCGCTTAGAATCGAATCCGGGTCACCTAGATGGGAGGCGAGCGGCTAACCACTTGGCCATAGCGTCGCCAGTCTTTATCAATCACGTCGTGCAAATATCCAAAATTTGAAATAATTCGAATAATACGGAGCCATGTTAACTACTACGAACAAGTTGCAATATTTCATTCACTACCAAGTTTCACAATTTCAAAGCTTAATTGAGGGGTGTAAGCTGTATCCCTGGTGATTTAAGACAAAAAACATTAAAAATGTTACCAAAACAACTGTTCCTTCGTACATACTGTAACACTCTCCTTTATTATTCCAACAAATAACTCGCCATTTCTTCATTAGTTACAAATTAGTTCAAAGTAAATGTCTTTATTCGCTGCTTTCGCAACAATATAGTTTCCTATCGACGTTTTTTTTTTTTTTTTTTTGTTTTTGTTTGTTTTTTGTTTTTTTTTGTTTTAATACAGTTCCGGAGTCTGATCGGCACTCCAGCGCTGTATACCCTACTTTGAATACTGAATTTCTGTTTTACTTTTTACACACACATACACAAACGTATAACACCCACGATCCCCTGCGTTGCGAAACACCAAAGCGAGACGCTTTGGCGAGCGCGGCCATGGGGACCGGCAACAGAATCCAATTTTGGGTGGGGGGTAGCTTAACGTCCTTTAACCTGGTTGGTCATATCGGAAGATGAATGAAATTGGTGAAATGATGCTCAAATAATCTCGGGGTCCATGGAGCTTAAAGTTACTCGACATTCGTCTTCTCAGGATAAGGGAAAACCCCGAAAAATACCTTACCCGGGTAACTCACCCTAAGCGAGATTCGAACTCACAACCTGTTGAATGTGAGGCAGACACGCTACCACCACACTACCCAGGCGGGCATTGTTCAACCTCATGGTGGTTAGAGCAACCGGTTAAAGACCGGGAGATCCGTGGTTCAAATCCCGATTATGGAATTGAATTTTTTTTGCCTGACTCTACCAGTTTAGCTTGTGTTCTACATATGGCTTGTGTAAAAACAATTAATTAACTTTAATTGACTTAATTGTTGGTTTAACTACGAAGCCTAGGACTTAAAGTACTTACCACATTTTAAGTCGCCATTGGGGAAGTCATCTCAAAACAATTTGAGGTCATCTGTAGTTTACCTGGAACCATTCGAGTCAGTTGGAGAATTTAATGCTGTGCTGGAATGCTGTCATGGTAACTCAGGAGTTAGAGCAACCGGCTAGAGACCGAGAGATCCGTGCTTGAAATCCCGGCTATGGAATTGAATTTTTGAGTCTGACTCTACAAGTCTAACTTGTTGTATTCTACATATGGCTTGTGTGAAAAAACAATTAACTAACCTATAACCAAAATGTTGAAGTAGCATCAATGTAAACTTTTGAGGACTATAACCCAACCGACACCTCCTTCTTTAGCTATACTTTCTCATACAACAGAGAAATTAGTATATCTTGATTTATGCATCTAAATTATTGCCACTTTGCTGACATAATTTGCATGCAATAGCATCCTACTACAATTAGTAAAATATCAACAGAAGTGAATGACACTTCATTATAGAGTTACATCTGGTCTTGCAGGCATTGAAGACAAAGTATACAGCAAAATAGTCAGTTTTAAATGGTTTCTGGAGAGGAATAATAGTGACATAAAATTGTATAGCTTTTATTTTCTAAGTAGAATCTAAAATATACGACCAAGCGAGATGGTTGAGCTGATGACGTCGGAGGCCTCATTCTGAAGGTCCCGGGTATAAATCCTCAAGTACACAGAACATACTGACTGAATGCTAGGATAGATATACGTACCTCTTATTTCACTTACCTATCTTTCAGGGTGTTGGACCATGTGCAGAGGCGGTGCTGTGCGGCATATGAGGATATACTCTGAGAGAGCTCTTGGCATCCTGATGATAGAGGACGCTCTGGAGGTTGCATCGTTTGGTGAGTTAGAGAATCCGCTGCGTTGTGCCTGCTGCCTCCAGATATGTCCATCCTTTATTTCCTTTCGGAAATTAACAGTCTAACTAAAAAGCTTGATTGCTGAAATCCTAGCCAAAAACAACTATAGGCAAGTATATTTCATAGCACCGGTTTAGTTTATCTTTAGTGTAATCTTAACATTTTTATTGTTCCATTTTTACTCTACCATTAACTACAATGATCATATTTATCAATGTCATATGAAGAACTCATTGCCTCAGAGTAATCATTATAACTCGTGTACTTAGGTCATGGATTTTATGCATTCTATTCACACTCTCATTCATGCTTCATACTCTGGGGAGGAAAGCGAATAATTAGAGCTTGATAGACTTCCCGAAGAATCTAACCCGGGATGGCTCACATAGGAGGAAGATGATCTTTCGTAACATTATTTGTTTCTTTTTATTGTTGATTGCCAGGATCATATCAGCGTCGCCGGAGTACAGGAATTTCGTCCCGCAGGGGTTCTTTTACATACCAGTAAATCTAATGACATGGGGCATAGCTATTAAGCACACTTAAAACCGACGGTCTGGGTCGGAATTGAACCCGCGACCTTGAAATAGAAGGCCTGCAGCTAAACAACTGAGCTACACAGACCGATATTATTATCCATAAATTAAAATCCACTTTGTGCATTCAGTGGTTACTCCCAAGTTTTTTTCCTGGAGGTCTAAAAAGTTCAAAATCATTTGGAGGCACAAATTTGTCAGACGTTATTGAAGATTCATCGTTTCTAGAGATTATTTCATTTATTCTCTTTGGCCGAGAGGTTTTTATATTTAGCGATTCATTTCATTTACCTTCCCGTCCCTTTGGCCGAGATGTTTTTTAATTTCGCGAGCCATTTCATTTATGGTCATGGTCCCTTTTAATTTTTATACTGTTTAACGCTTAATTCTTTATTTTATGATAGTTTTGCAAGTAAGAACCCTGAAGGCTTCAGACACTGTAAACGAAGAAATAGAAACAAGAAAAGTAAAAAACATTCACAATATCTTTCAAGCTTTTCTTTATTGAGTGTTTAATGGTATAGGATAAATACACTTGTTTTCCTTTCTTCCCAAATTTTAATGATTTTACAACTTACTGAACTCACCGCTACAAGTAATAATGCACTCCTTGCTGCCTTGTAAAATGATTCTTCTATTTTATGTTTGGAAAGTTGGCAGCAGGTATAAGTCTGGGTCTGCATGGGTTCCACTCTCGTGTTAATTACTCTATTCCCGCTGTGGTCATGCATCAAGCTGGAGAAGAGAAATGTCACTAAATGCCGAACATTTATTTAGCAGGCCATTTCAGCCGAGGTCAGACGTTAACATAAATAAATGCTGGGACAAGCCAAGCGGGCTCTTGACCTCTTGACCTCATTAATAACTCTCCTTTCTTCCTTGCCTGCGAGGTAATTATGTTTTCTCAAGACAAGGAACATGTCAACATGTTTATTATTGCAACAAAGTACCTTAATGGACGCGTAACAATGTTCAGAAGCAGTTTAGGGAACCTTGGAGAGTTTCTCGTACGTGATCACATTTAAATGCCATGTGAGGAGATCAGAGTGCTTAAAAGGTTAGGAGCAAATTCAACACCGGGACATGCATGTGTATAAAATAATCTGAATTATCGGGTTAGTTTCACTGTTAGCTTTTGACTTCTTCAAATATTTAATTTATAACTATTTATTCCGCTGTTGTTACTTTCTTTAGCTCCTTATGTACCATCCAAAAGGTCAATGTTGAGAAATATATATTTTGGGCTCCCCTGGGTCCGAATTTTTTTTTAGAAAAAGGTCCGTGTGTGTGTCTGACTGTGTGTGTCTGTGGAAGATAGCTCAAAAACGAAAAGACCATTACATACCAAACTTGGTATTTAGGTTTAGTCTGTTCCAAGGATGCGACTCGAAGATTTTGAGAAAAATCCCCCCACCTCAAACTACCCTTTACGTGGAAAAATTTTCGAAAATTTTGGTTTTCTCAAACATGACTAACGATTTTGATTAAATACCGCATATTAAAGACATTTACACGTCAAATAAAACGTATTTTCTGGCAATAGACTCTGAAGACCTCTTTATTTTGGGTGGATTTTGCTGGATTTTGCATAACTAATAAGCCGTAAGAGAAGCCAAAAACTTAGTTCACAAAAAATGTAGATCTCGTTAAAACCCTCAATTTATCTCATTTTTTTTTCGTAGAGCTGACTATTTTTTAGATTTTGCCTGTTTTTTTTTTTCAGTTTTAAAATAGTACTTAAAAGCTTTTCCATACGCGAATTTGTGACCTCCTGGAAATGCATAGAAACTGGCAACCAGCTTTTAATGTCATTTTAGCCTAGGGTATTCCCTTATTTCTTTTCTGCTTACAAGAAAGCATTTCTACTAATATTTATCTTGATTAGAATTTAGTAGATAGAAGCTTGGGGTTTTCAACAATAATTTTTTTCCAAAGCCCACATAGTCTTTTTCTAATCATATCGTTCCCGATAAATTTAATTAAATATACATACATTAAAATTCTCTGTACGTAGAGTATTGTAGACAACACGTTACAAAATTAGGTTTAGTAACTGACTGCTCTTAGAACATTCTCCTCGGTTGTGTTCTAACTTGAGATTCTCGATACTAAATCTCTGCTTTTGTAACTAGTTCTCTAAATAACTAATCCTATCCTCAATGTTCTTTAATTCCACTGAATAGAAGTTTTAAGCCTGCTTTTAGAGATGAAATTCGTTTTATCCATCCCTGTATGGAACGTGTCTCTGACTTTCGCTGCTTGCTTGAAACAAACATCGGAAAGCGGAAATATTTGTATTATTTTCTTAATCACTTGCCTATAAAAATTAGGTGGAATAGCGTATTACACTAAAGGAATTGCTAGAGATTTCACCTCTAAATGCATGTTTTGATGCCCTTCCATGCCGTTAAAATCATTTTACTTTCTCTACACGTACTATGTATTTATCATATAGAGAAGGTATTGTAATGTACCCAAAATTTGATACTGAGATTTCACCGGAAATACATGTTTTAGGACCCCTTGAATGTTAAAAAAACATTTTTAGAAAAAGGTCCATGTGTGTGCGTATGTGTGTCTATGGACAGCTTAGCTCAGTCAGTCGTATCTTCCAAGGATGCTACACGAAGCTTTTCAAGAAAATCCCCACACCCAAACTATACCCTTTACATAGAACATTTTTCGAAAAATTTTATTTTCTCAAAAAGGACTCTTAACGATTCTAATTAAAGTGCCTTATGTATCTATAAGATATTTTTATGACAAACGAAGTATATATCTTGAATTTTCTGGTAATAGCCTCTAAAGACCTCATTCTAGATGACTTTTATATAACTGGCAAACTGTAAGAGATATACGAAACCTTATTAAACAAAAACTGTAAATCTCATTAAAACACACAATTTAGGTCATGTACATTTTTCGTAGTGTTAAAACATTTTCGAGATTATTGGTTTCAATTTTAAGACACTTAAACTTTTCTCAATTTATCTTTTTTCTCGTTACTGGCAAACAAAGAATGGATTTCAACTGTTTCATATAGCGACCGGCTTTTAAAGGGCGAGACTATCGCTTTAGCCTGTGCGTTTTCTTATTTCCCATTTACTTAAAAAGAAGCTAGTAATAAAACTAATTCTGCTTATGTTTATCGTGATCAGCATGCTGTAGATAACAGATTAATCTTTTGAAATAAAAGGTTTATTTACCGAACAGCTAGAGGCCATCATATGAATGGAACACATTTGTATTCTCCCTTCTACTTACAAGGAACCAAGCAATAAGGACAATTTCTGCTAATATTTATCTTCATTATCATAAAGTGGATAAAAGAATAAGCCTTTTATCAATAATATGTTACAGAGATGTAGAAACATTAATGTGAATGGAACACATCAGTTTTTTAGAAATAGTTTCACATATGTGCGTATAAACAACAAAACTCAAAAACGAAAAAGACTAGGTATACTTACCAAGCCTCGTGTGTATGTTCAGCATCTTCCATGTATGTGACAGGAAAATTTTAAGAAAATTCTGTCACCCCTAACTATTCTCGACTTAGAATAATATTGCATTATTTTTTATTGTCTCGTGGTTTTAATAATTTCTGCTCCGTATTTAAAATAAGTATATGAGTAAGTTGTTTGCATGAGTAATAAAATTATCAAATTTTCTACGAACAGCTTGTGAAGTTGTCATCGATATCAATGAATTTTGTCTTTAACAACTGTAAACCATAAGAAATATGAAAGTGCACCTACTACCATTAAAACTGATGCGTTACATTCACTTGATGGTCTGTATCCTCTATTGTTTATTAGTGGGTATGCAAATTATTCTTCTGAAAGTTTATTTTTTCAGTCACTTCATTTTAATACAGACAGATGTTTGCTATTTCTTTTGTAACCATAATAAAGTATTCTTTTCAGCTGTTTCTCACGACTATATGGAAACAGTATGGTATTTCTTCACTCTCCTCCTCAAACATACACACACACACACACACACACACTCTCTCTCTCTCTCTCTCTCTCTCTCTCTCTCTCTCACACACACACTGCAGAAAGTAGAATTTATTATATGAAAGGAAGTATTCATCCTAGCCAACTGAAAGTTGAGGATCCCAGAGCTTTTTGTCCTTGAAAAAAGACAGAATGAAAAGAATGACGAAGTTTAAACAATTCGAATCATAATAACGGTATCTCAAAACTGGCTTGTGCCACAAGTGTTTGATTTAACTTAGGTATCCATTTTAAAGATATCTGCATATTTTGTTTCGTGCGTTTTTGTCTCTCGCTTAGCGTTCACCAATTATCAAGATTATGCAAATTTGCTTCCAAATAAAGAGGAAAAGGAGCATTGGTGTAAAAGCTGATGTTATTAAAGGACGATTAAATCAAGCAACCTTTACATTTTTATATCAAAATATACTGTCTTATTTAGACTATAAAAATGAAATATAAGATGTATATGGTTTAAACTACATGCTGCTCCAATAACGTTCAGGATATACACTTTATTAGCCATGTATTAAATATATTTACATGGCATTTTAATATAAATCGTTACAGCCATATTTGAGAAAATAGAAAATTTGTTAAGGTTAGTTTTTTCAAAACCTTCTTGTTGTATCTTTTGCAGACACTGTAATTATCAAATCAGATATTAAACTGAATTTTATTTTTTGAGTTACGCTGTTCACAGGAGCAGCTGCGTGTGTACAAACACAAACACTCAGACGGAGCATTTCGTATTTCTTTTTTTATTTTTTAGGGAGTCTCAAAGAATATTTCTGATGAAATGGAATTATTGGGTGGGATACAATTCTCCTACTTGTCATACGTAGTAGAGTAAATAATGAGCTTTTGTAAGAGATATAAAAATATAATATGTGGAGAAATTTTTGGAATGTAATACATTAGAACTTCTTTTTAATTTTAAGGTGGGATATATTTTACAAAATAATGTATTACTGCACTTAATCGGCCCGAGTTCAATCCAAGGGGACCACATATGGCATCTGTGGTGGACGAAGCGGCATCTGAACGGGTTTGCCCCGGGTTCTCCGGATTCCCCCGCCAGTCATTCAACCATTTGCTCTCTTCCTTTCATTAATCTCACTTTCATTTCATAACATCATTTACCACTTTCATACCTACCAGTTATCGAGCTGATCACCATTCTAGCTACTTTCTGATCCAGAGCCTCTGCTCTGCTAGGCTGTCAGTCCTACATACGAGGAGGATAATCAGAAAAAGAAGGAAATTCATTTACAGGAATGGAGAATCTTGGAAAGGTAAATTCAACAATACACCAAACAGAGAAGACAGGTTTTAATACAATAATAGACTTTATTATAACATGTTGTTACAAATTTGTACAAAAATATATATCAACAGTGTTCAATTTCGAGACATCTTTTACAAAATATTTGTAGAATATTTTCATCATATAACTTTCTTTTGTGTTTTGTAAACTCTGGTAAAAACATTAAGGCTATTTTTCACAGAAAAATGAACTTTACCTTAGTAAACACTCTGTCTTTTTAAGTACAGAAAAATAGCACCTTTAAATCAGTAGGAGCTTAAGTAAATACTAAAGATGCACCAAAGTGGCCTTCGCTAATGCTAGACAAGAAAAGGAAATACCGTACACAATTAATTAACAGCACACTTAAGTAAAGTTTATGCATATTCCAAGTCAAGTTTGAGTGTAGGCGATTCTGTTTGTTTGTTCACTGGTTAAAGCTGGGCTTTTCTGCTGCAGGGAACGCGCGCGCGCGCGCACACACACACTCAACTTTTTTTTTAAAACCATTAACGGAAAGAATGAGCATGTTTCAAGCATTGAAATGAGATGGTTCTCAGCAGGATCCTGCCGTTTTCAACGTTATGGTACCAGAGCGATGGAAGGAGACACTTGGGATTACCATACAAACTGCCACGTGACACCCCCCCCCCCTCCAGTCTCACACAAAGCAAATGAGAGTTAAGAATCTCGTTGTCACGCAGCCGTCACGCAGGCTGGTTCCCGGCTGCAAGGGTTTTTGAATTCTGCATATTCAATAGCATATTACGTTGTATTTTTATAAGTTTACTTAAAAAACTGCAGTTCACACTATTCAGTTTCAAACGATAACATCTTGAAATTCTAAGAGGATGTTTCTGTTAAAGTTAATGTAATACGATCTTCGTAAAATAAGATTACTAAACCAAGTCCTATGCAAGCCAGACATGGCAGAGAATTTATTCAATTCACAAGGAATATACAAACACGTACAGCCCAAGAGCTGATTCTCACCAATCAAAAAGTAATATAAAAATACAGGTTGCAACATGACAAAGCTCAAAAAAAAGTTTCAAAACTGTATTACCGATTTCGTTTCGTAATTGGCTTACCCTCCCCGTATTTGTAGGACTGGCATCCCCCTAGGACTTACAAGCCAAAGCCTACAGGTCAGAAGCCTGTCGGGGAGCCAACGGCACGAAACCACAGAATGGAGAATTTGTTACGAGGGATCGGCCCGTAGCCAGGCATGAAATGAGAAAGTGGATGATATGATTATTTCGCTTCTTTTCCAATATTGCCCTAATATTTTTTTCATTTCAAGGTCTAAACGCTGGAAGTTATTCTTAACATTTTTAGAAACAACTCCAATATTCATCAAAGCTCTTAGGCTTTCACGGCCGGTGTCAATACTATTTATAGTATAATCTGGGCTTGTGGGCCGAGGTCTACTGGGCTGCTCCTTCTTCCCAGACGTGCCCGGATTATACTATAACTAGTAACTCCAATATTACCCGTGGGCCCTCCTTAGAGAAATCCGGATCCGCTCTTGAGCCAGCCAGCAGCATTACTCATAAAAATAAATACAAAAAATATATATAATAATAGTACTAATAATAATCCTGGCCAGAAAGGAAGCGCAAATCTGGTTATCACTAACTCTTTGTAGTTAGCTGGAATAGGTCCACCTGTATAGTAATAATGTTTTACATAAAACTGTTAAGTAAATTGTACGATTCGGACCACACATTCTGCTGTAGAAACAAGATATCAGTACACGGTATTGCATATATTATTAATTATTATTATTATTATTATTATTATTATTATTATACTTGTTAGCTCTGTACGTACGTATGATTGTAAAGTAGAATATTATTTATTTTTCAGTCAATGTTGAGACATATTTAATGCTATTACATTTTGCCATTCTAGAGCCTTTTAAAAATCATCAGTTTATTCTTCGTTTCTGGAGAATGAGATGCCTCGTATAAATCAAAACCAGATAGTTGTAAAATCATTTTTACATAAAGTATCTAATGAAACATTTAATTTTGAAAGGATCTATCTTACTAAGTGAAATTTATAATTTTTAAAATTGTTTAACTGCTCCGGTCATATTGGCGTTTTTTGATTCATGAACAAATTCAGATATTTTAACTTGCGTATGTTGGATTAAATAAATATTGGAATCGGTGTCGTAACTATGCATTTCTTCATTGTGTTATTCATACTCATACACATTGTGGAGAGTATAAACTATTCAAATAAAAGGAAATATTTGTCCTAGCAGACGAAAATTGGAGGCACCAGAGCGTCGTGGTACCTGATTATACAACTGCAGGGACAGTGATTTGTAATTTCTGGAATAGTGCTTTATCCAGGAAATGTCTTATTTTATTGCATTTCGTAATCTTTCAACAAGAGGAAATTGAATTCACGTAGTTATTTTACGGAGTTTTTCCGTCTAAGCTTAACTCCATGGCACAGCAGTCCGCAAGGGACCAAGACCTACCGACCGGCCACTGCATCCCCCATCTCGGCCCGAAGTGCAGTGCTGGAGGGTGAGACGTGAGCGCCTCGAGTCCTTCCCGGCCGGTTAATGCGTTCTTCTCAATCTGGAGCCGCTAGTTCTCAATCAAGTAGGTCCTCAATTGGCCGCCAGGGACCTCACCAGGTCTCCTAGCGGGAAAATTTCCCATGCCGGTACCGGGAATCGAACCCAGTCTCCCGCTTGGCAAGCAGCCGCGCTACCACTGCGTTAAGGAGACGACCGTTTTCCTTTTAACCTGTACAGAATGTCCACTTTCCACAGAGAATCGAGGAAAAAGAGCATTTGCTATGTTAGTCGAGAGAATAAGTTGAAAGGTTAGGAAAATTTAGCTTGGCTTGAGGCTTTTTCCGCTTTCTATAATAGTAGCAGCATTGTCCTTTCATTGCTTTGAGAAGAATGGAACGTTTATATAAGCAAACCACTGAACTGTATTTCTTGTCAACATCTTAGTCTCATTCCAGGTTTTCCTCTGTTTCCGAGCTTCATCTACGATTGGGTTGCATTCCGCAATTCTGGCTCTGCCTAAGTTCCTTGTCTCTCTCCCTCTCTCTCTCTGGATTCTATTTCAAAACCATCCTTGCTATGTTTTTATGATTTTCTCTACTCTATTTTCTGTATGTAATTTCTTTTAAAATCTCTCATTTGAGATTGTTATTGGTGACCAAATTCCCAAATGATTCTCTAACATCTATTTACGTGTAATTTTCTTTATCCCATTTTAAAATTTATATAATATTTTCAAATTTTTCGTTTTATTTGTTTAAAGCCACATATTCACGAGCACGTCCTTGTAATAACTTGTAATTGTACACGTTTTCCTCTCTCTCTATCTCTCTCTTGCATGAACAATGCAACTGTGATGGATGTCTTGCGCAATGCACAGCCAACGGAACAGATGAATGCTGTTTTGCTTCCCTTTGTGTTAAGACGATAAAATACATTAAAATCCTTGACAATGACAAGCTGTAATGTGAAGAAATTCTGCACGTGGAATATTTTCATTTTGAGAACTATGCTTACAGAGAATGCAATCTAAAACAGAAGACACCTCATTTTTTTAATACACCATAGTGCACTTTGTTTTCTAACCAGGATTTGAACTTCTGAAGTATAAAACTCATGTATTAGTAGTAATCTCACTAAATTTTTAGATATTTCCGACAGAAATGCGAGTGGTGAAGCTGAATCTAATTACGCCATTTCATGATTGAGATAGGTAAATTAAGATTAAAATAAATTAAGTATCCCAGCACTGATTAAAATCTAACTTCTCAGCAGAGCTACATTAAGGACTTACTGTTTTACTCATCTTCTGAAAATGTTGTTCAAATAAGAGAAGATTTAAGAAAACTTTGTGATAACTTTATTTATCTAGTTGGATGTGATTAAAAGAATTAAAGTACAATACATAGTGTTTTAAAATAATTAGAAAAACATCACAAATGCTTTGATTGATTTGTTATTAACTAGAAATAGAGAAATGATAATTACGAAAACCTAAATCTGTTTTTGAATCAGTATATCGTACTATTAATATTTGAAAGCGGGTTTCCCTTTAGCAGTTCAGGTTAAAGAAATTCTAGTTTGCTCTGATTTCTAATCTAAGATCAATATCTATATTTTTAGCTGTTGCAGTATATTTGCCTCACTTTAGTTTTGATTCTATTGGGGGTGGCTCCAAGAATCTGATATCTCTTCCGTTTTATAGTGAGTACAGTCCAAACTCTTCTACAAATAACTGCTTAATTGAAAATCCCGCACATTCAGTGCTTTCAACAATCAGTCGACAAAAAGCAAAACAAAACAAAACCAAAAGAAAAAGAAAAAAAAAAGGAGTAGATATGTTACGTCGCCTCCTGTCTCTGACGCCATCAATACTTTAATCCTGTAAACTTGCAATTTCCCTCTTCTCTCTACTTACTCATAAGTCTTCTAAGTAGAGATTTATTTGGCTAATAAGGAATTATTTAAATTTTATTAAGGATTATTAATTATTTCACTGTAGAGTTTTTTAATGGTAATTATTTTACAATTATTTTAAGCTTCATTTCGAACCCAGTGTAGTACTTGACGTATTGAACATAGAGTATCAGCGAATTATTCATTTGTTGTTCTAATACAAGGCAGTTCGACACTTGTTCGTTTGGTCGGTGACTACTGCGAATCATATTGCTTATTAGAAAACAAATAACGAGTAAAGGATTTCATACTTTTCAGAAAATTTAAAAAAAATCTGATATGCTTCATTCACATGACTTTCTCTGCATCTCCGTAACAAATTATTATTAAAAAGCTTATTCTTCTGTGTACTTTATGCTTATCAAGATAAACATTAGCAGAAATCCTTTCTTGTAAATGGAAGAGAAATAATGGAATTCACTAAGCTAAAGAGATAGTGAAATATTTTGAAAGCTGGTTGCCATGTGAATGAAATCCGTTTCTTTGCATTGTTAGGAGTTGACAAATTCCCACATGTTTAAGTATTTTAAAATTGATGCCAACAACAAGGAATATCTCAAAAATTGCTAACTCCACAACCCCAACTACCCTTTACATGTAACAAGTTTCGAACATTTTGATGTTATTAAAAATGGCTCTAACGATTATGATTAGAATCTCTTATATTTAAGATATTTACATGACAAATAAAATGAATATCTTGAATTGTCTGGGAACAGCCTCTGAAGACCTCATTATTTTGGATGAAGTTTTTTCAATGCTAGTGTAACTAGTAAGCCATAAGAGATAGACAAAAGATTACTGCATAAATAATGGAGAGGTCCTTAAAACACGCAATTTATATGATATAAATTTTTTTTCACCGGAGTTGACCGTTTTCGAGATATTCCTTTTTATTGGTTTAATTTTTAAAATGCTTAAGAACACGTGGCTGTCGGTTTAGCCTAGTGTAATTCCTTATTTCCCTTCTGCTTTTAAGGAAGTAAGTAATAAAACATTTCTGCTTGTGTTTTCTCGATTAACATAAAATGGATATAAGAATAAGCTTATTAACTATGATTTGTCACAGAGATGTAGAGAAAGTCATGTAAATTGAACACATCAGATTTTTAACCGTTTTTAATGATTTGCTGTACTTCCTTGAATGGCAATCTCAAATGACACATCTGTTCTAATTGCAGGTCATAAACAGAAACCAGCCACCAAAAGTTCAGACTCACACTGCAGTAGAGTTCTAACAAGCACAGACTGGATATCATTACATACGGAATAAGAAAAAGAAATAACTAAAAAAGAAGAGGCCACTAAAGCCTTGCAGCGCATCTTCCCCCTCTACCGTGCACGTCGCCGTTTGTATGCATTACATGATAGACTTATTTGTATGCTAAAGATATTCCTTACACACACAAACATAGCAACATCAGCACGGCGCTTTTTGTCTCGCGGCGAAAATCATTCCCAAAAACAAAAGAAGAAAATAAGAACGTGCAAGAGGGGGTGGTCCCTTAACACTATTCAAATTCGTTTCGCGATTTGTTAGAGCGTAAAACAGCGTCTCTCTTTTTGTGTTTGCTAATTGCGAGTATAGGAATTCAAAGATTCCCATCTTAGTGGATTAGATTGATGGCATTAGATTCTGTAATCGTAGAATTGTTATTTGTGATACAAGTGGTAACAATAGTGTTTTATTTTGTGAGTAGGAAGCTTGCGAAACGAGGCCGTAAGCAGTTCTCAATATTTATAGACATATCATTATAGATTGTTTTACCTATTTCACGGAGTTCATGCTTAATGGTTTGCGATGCTCAGTTGCTGCCTTACTTAGCATCAGTGCTGACAACATGACAACTTACTCGTGCAGAACGAAAACATTCTAATCAACGGAGGCAGCGCAGCAGTTGTAATTTTGCTCTCTCCGCTGCTTGCTAATTTCGAGTGGTTCAGCAAATTTCATGTTCATGACATTTAAATCATCTGCCATTTTATGATCGATACGAGTTTTTAGTGTCATAGCCTACTTGGATGAGGCTATAATTTTATAACACTTAGTGACAGAATTTTCTACTTTTAACACTATTGACATCTGGTAGAAGACGCACTTTTAGCACCAACTGTCTAAAAATATGATTTATAGCGAGCCTAGTCGATAGTAAAGGTGATATGTTCTGAGCTCACTCTACAGATCAGATGCGGCCTGTAGCCAACCCGATATTCTTGCTTAACGTCTCATGTCCGTGCTTTTGTATAACAGGGACATAAATGCATTATATTAGTGGCGTTTAAATTTGCATTTCTTTTATTATTATATTGGTAATGTTTTATATTCACGCCTTACCAAGAATATGTGCTAGAACCAGCTAAAAATGCAGTGCCACAGTCGAGATTTGAATACGGTTCAAATCCCGACTATGCACTGAAATTTTCAGCTGGTTCTAACAGTAATGATATTCTTTTCCAAATACTAATAGTATTGCTTGAAGGTTTTCCAGCCTATCCTACCGTATTATCTCATTCAACAAGAGTTTTGCATAGTCAGTGGAGCGCCTGCCTGCTGTTTAAGGGGTCCAGGGTTCCATTCCTGCCTGTGGATGGGAATTTTTCTCTGGCCAAGATTATTCCTTATCCTCCTCAGAGTCTGGAAGTATGAATAAAATCCAAAGAATAGAAATCCAATGACAACAGTACCCGAGTAAACTACATTGTTGATAAGTAATATGGTCTACAGAGAAATGCCGCCGATATGACCATGCAGTTAAAAGGGGAAAAAATAAGTTCTGCAAGCTTTGTCAGATGT
This sequence comes from Hymenopus coronatus, assembly GCA_030762935.1. Taxonomy (NCBI): domain Eukaryota; kingdom Metazoa; phylum Arthropoda; class Insecta; order Mantodea; family Hymenopodidae; genus Hymenopus; species Hymenopus coronatus. The sequence continues at coordinate 102,844,980 of CM060890.1, forward strand.
GAGGTAGGAGATGGCTAAACTGATCTTTACTGAAAACGGTTGCAACTGTCGAAAACGGACGCCAATTGTTCTATATAAACTAAATGAAAATGAATAAAAAAAAAAAACAGCTCTATTGGACAGCCCTGACTGCTTACTGGATTGTCACATGCGGCGTGGTGCAAGGACTCATATTATTACCACTTTCTATCGCGAGGGGATTGGGACAGAATTTACCGCTCACTATCGTATTAATTCCGCGCGCTACTTTGAATCAAGCCTCTGAAGCACGGACTCATCTTGATCATATACTGGACTGGCGATGAAAGATTCCGGCTCTGATTTAGGCATTTTACCGTTAAAAATGGCAGTTGTTTTTTATGTGGTTTCCTTCTACATCGCGTCTGTCACAAGATTTTCACTAAGGGTTTCGACAACAGGGGAAAATACTAAAATTATTTGTTAAATACGCTGGCAATTGCTAGGATCACAGCAGCGCCGGCAGTGTGCCCAGAATTTCGACCCGCAGGGGTTCATTTACAGGTAGTAAATCTACTGGCATGGGGCTGTCGCTTTGAAGCAATTTAAAAATCTTCGGTGTAGGCCGGTTGAATACGCAATAATGGAACCAGATCCAGACAGACTCGGCAAGAAGTGTGTAATACTCCCCAAGTTAATATTGCAATTTGGTGAAACACGTGTAAAGCGGCCTAGTCATGTATTTCTGTACTTCCTTATTGCATTTCTCATTGTTAAATTAACACTAGTTCACAAATTACGGACTATATACGTATATATTTATTTAAATATAAAACTGGACATATGTTCAAGCAAAAGCGTATGTCAATTTTTGTTTTAATTTTACAAACTAAAAACTAATTATTTCACATCTATGAAAACAAGGGTTAAAAGTTCTCTCTTTGGAGTCAATGAAAGTAAAGACACTTCATATAATAAGGTGTGTAGTAAATCAGAATTAAAAATCATTTTAAATACATTTTTGCCCGTCACTCCAAGCGAGATGGTTCAAACGGCTTCATCTGTGGCTCACATTGAGCACTTTACGTGTTCGATCCCCGAGGCCGGCCTACTTGACACCAGAGGGTTTTCAAGGGGTTTCCCGAGACGTCAGCGAATGCTAGGTAGGTTTGTTTCAACCTCCAAATACCCTGCCTCTTCACGTCGTTTCCATTGTCACTTCATTCATCCTTCACCCAGTTTACTTTCTTTCAGGGTTGGAAGTGTCAGCGATGGTGCTCGGTGCGGCGGGGCAGGGAAAAAGGATGCTCTAAACGACTATCTCTGTCCCCCGACTTCGGTCAATTGCCGGAATGAGAAGCGACCAGACGAGCGTTGGAACTTATAGGGCGGACTGCCGGAGTTCAATCTGGAAGCTTTAGGAGCCTTCGCTCTTAATTTCTGAGCCTTCGCTCCTGGTTTCGGTGCCCGGTGTATTCTCTCACCTCATTCCTCCCTCCCGGGGCGCCCCTACATGGGGCGAAGTTGCAATTTCCACCCAGGTTCGGAATGAGTGCCCTACATCCGTATTCTATTTCTATTTCTCCAACACAGATAAGCTAAATTTAAGTGTTCTAAACATTTAGTGTAGAGTTCTTCCACCTAGTTTTAGACTTCCCGTAAACCGATGTTGTTACTGCGGAAGAATTGTTTTCAAAGTACCTCACTCTTGGGTACTTCTTTTGGTTAAGACTTGAGGCAGACAAAATTATAGCATTCGTTTTCCCCATTTAGACTAAAGCCCTAAACAAGCGAGTTGACTTACAGACAAACCCTTTTGTGATTCAGTGGTATTCTGAAAGTTGTCAGAAAACAAAGCGTATTAATTTAAGGAGGTTCGGTAAAGGACCGCGGGCAAATTATCCAGCGAGCAAAAGCCTATTAACAACAAAAACATCCTGCTGGGTGTTCATGCTGTGCGATTGTTATGGTTATCATCCAGGCCTGAATCTCCAGGATCGTAAACAGAGAGATAATATTAACATTTGTAATGTTCACTGTGATTTACAGGCAACTTGGGTCTAAGAACCATCACGCCTATTCCACTGTTTAACAAACATTCCTTTTGTGTGGCGAGTTATGTCCGAGCTACCACGTAAAAGCTGTCATCTTCATGTCTACGAAAACTTATGAAAAAATAAATTGCTGTTAAGTTGTACACATTACGGAGTTGCTCTTTAGTGACTTCCCACATAAGGAGCGTCGTGCTTATGGCATTTGTAAAACTTGTCAGTTTATTTATAAAAGAATGGCATTTGTTGTAAATGAATTGCTTCACTTTAATTGCCTTAATTAACATAAAATCAAGAGTCAAGACAGATTTTCCAAGAAATCTAATTTTTATCCAAAGCTACACAACACTGGAGAGAACAATAACATTAAAAGAAAGACTATCGACTTACATTTGCTGATGTGAGGTTACTCATATTGGAACACTTTCCCCCTCGCTCAATAAATTCTTTAAGCCAAAACTATGACCACGAGGAGAGGAAGATCAGCATTCCTGGCGATAAAGATTTTGCACTCTCACAAATATAAACATACCTCAGTGACTTTCAAATGGGATGAGGTCTGTCCATGAATGCCACCAGGCCGGCAGTCAATCGGAGTGCTGCTGGTTGACATATTGCATTCCCGCTTAACTGGGGAGTAACTTGCTAAGTGATTCCGTCTCTCATAAATACTACTTGCGCTAAGACAAAATATTCAAATTTTGCAAAAAATAATTCACGAGGAAGATAAGGAGTAATATATGTAGCAGAACCGTAAAAGCCACAAATGTGTAACTCAAATAGTTTTCATAATACACATGAATAAACATTATGTCGCCAGGCAGATTTCCATGCTCAGTGTGCGAGTGAGAGGGAAATATGAAAGGAATGGGAGAAGCGACCTGGCAACGCAGAGCATGTTAACGCAACTCATTCGCTGCAGAGTAGAATTCTTCCCATTTGAAAAAACATTATAGTCACATAGCTCGCGCACTAGCAATGAGAATCTGGAAATGCGTAATACCACCTGATAGACGTGGCTGCATGAGTGACTCACATCACACACTTATATGCCCTCACATATCACTTATGCACCCTCTATTCACGATGATTTTTCATTTAGAGTAACCAGTGCTGTTAGTGGAATAATGTAAATAGTATTAAGGAAGGTCAAAACAAAAGGCTGTTTATTTTCGTTTATCTCTGAATTTAGGGTTTCACAATGATTAAAATGTATAATCTCCATGCAATTTGTAATATTTAATTGCTATTTCCTTATCAAACACGGGGGAAAATCTAGGAAGACTACTTTTAACACTAGTGGGTTAAACCTGCTCCAAGCATTTAGAGTATAAGATGTTTGGGCTTCAATCTATATATTTTATAATATTCTGGTACTTGTATCTTCAAATGTAATTTTGGCAAAGAAGTTTCACATTTTCCCTGTATCTAGTTATCAACTCAAAAATCACATCTTATAGCAACCTGCTTTAACATTAAAATTCACATTTTTTTAGGTTAAACACACCTTTTTGTCTTAACTAGTTGAAACAGGTCTCGAGAAAGACTTACCGAAGGTGAAGGACATGGAGATTTGTGTCTTATCGTGAGCTCTTGTCTTTCACGCGTTCTTGCGTGACAGAAACTACGTGTGTTAATTAAATGTTACAAGCGTGGATTACAAAACGTTCACCATTCATTGGAAATGTATACAATGATCGTTGCTTTTAGCAAGTCATTCAGGCCCTTTCTCGCCGGCAACTTCATTCCTTCGCTGCTTTCGCATTTCTGAACTTCAAAGGTGTTGGTTACATTACGTCTCAATGAAGATACACGTTAATCCTGATGCTAAAACTCTTAATAATGTGAGTTTTAGATAGTGATGGAACCACACCACTATTTCTCGATAATCGATATCGATATGATTTTTGATCGCTGATACTTCGTTTATTAAATCTATACGTTGGTCTTAATTACGTTCTTTTTTGTAGTTTTCTATTTATAAACGCAAGCAATCAATTTTTTACTGTATGTTAATTCCAAAATTGTTCTTGTTTAACATTCTCTAATTGGCGCAAATTTTTATCTTGCTAATGCCAATATTTATTTCTGCTGGATTCATAGATTTTGGTCACCAAGCCAGGCTATTGCAGAAACGTGAATTAGTGCGTCAGTTAATTCAGCTTCATTCACAGCTCAGTTAACTCTGCGTGTTACGTGAGCAGCTCTACTCCTTCCCCATTGTTTTACATGTATTCATTTAGACACAAAGATCTATGGAATGTTGCAATCATTCACGCACAGGAAACACAACAAGACCTATAGTCCAGTGACTCTTTGGGGACACGCGAGGTCTCGATTTCTCTATCTTACCTACATCAAATTAAATGCAACAACTTTAAAAAATTAAACATTTAAAATTACTGTAAGATTGTCGAATATTTACCTCAGAGTTTTAGAAAGACTGCGTTACCCCGAGTATCGAGGTATCGAAATACCACTCCTAATTTCAGAGAGAAATTGCTTCCGAACAAGAAATTGCTTGTTGCTGTATTTACTGAAGAATGATTTTCATTATTTTAACATATTCTATGTGTAATTATTTCTTTATGTATTCATATATTGAAAAATATTGTCAAAGTGATTCAAACCTGGAAATAAGTGCACGATAGCGACACACTACGCCGAGATGTGTGGTAGGTTTTATTTCTTCGCCAATGTGAGACATGCTGATCATATCTCTTTACATTTAACCCAATTTTTAAAAACTTGTTACTGTACATTATTTTAAAATGGAAAACAATTTTTTTTGGTCACTTCAGTGCCTTAGTTTAAAGAGATTTCATTTGGCAAACTTTAGATAATTTCCAACAGAAATTTATAAATTAATTCGAAAAGATGACTGTGCTGCTGGATGTAACACCACTTCTAGATATCTTAAACGTTTTCATAAAGATAGTGTATCTAAATAAAACGGTGGTCTCCTTAATAAAACGGGAAACCTGGGTTCGATCCCCAGTACCGCCGTGGGGATTTTTCCCCCTGGCCCGGGGTGCACTCAGCCTCGTAAGATCCCTGGGAGGCCAATTGAGGAACTACTTGATGGAGAAGTAGCGGCTCCAGGTCATGAGAACCGCATTAACCGGCCGGGGGGGCTCGAGGCGCTGACCACGTCTCACCCTCCAATTCTGCAGCCCATCCATGACGTCTGTAATGGACCGAGATGGGGGACGCAGCGGCCGGGCGGTAGGCCAAGGTTCCCCGTGAGCTGTCGTGCCATGGAGTTATTATCTAAATAAAACAACGTCTCTTCAGATCGATAATATGTATGACTATCAAAGTATTGTTACTATCAATCGTGTAAGAATACCTTGTGAAAGAAATTGCCGGAGCCTAATGACCTTAAACACAAATCGACAAGCTGCTGAGGCATATATTAGGAAAAGTTCTTTCACCGAGTCGCCAGTCGGGATTTGAGTGGAAAAACCCAATTCGGGCTCACATTTCGTAACTTTAAAATGGCTCATATACATACAAATAGACATGATGAATTCTGGAGATAAACTTCAAAAGAGAATTAAACGGTACCCAGCGGCCACCACAATGTAGAGAATCAATAATATTAAATTCAGTGGGATTAGTATGAATATGTTAATATGAAATTCAAAAACATAAAATGTGTGGTAATAAAATTGTCTTATATGTTTCATTAAGCACTAATAACAAAAGAAAACTACTTGTGATTGTTTCTGTGTTGTCGGCATTTTGGTTTCTAATTTGGTTTCATTGCTAACTGAAAGGATAAGCTACTTCACTTAATTCGAATAATTCCCAGGTCTCCATAGAGTGAATGAAGCGTAATGTGTATACTGTCATCATTAATAAGTTCTATTCATCAATTCAAAGCCCCCTAATATTGCCAGAGAAATTTTAGGGACATAAACAAATTACATTAATAATTCTATTCATAATATAATCAATAATCAACCAATAACGACATCCATAAGTCTATGACATTTAATTATTAATAAAATAATTTAAATTACTTATGGGAAACAAAACATTAATAAAGGGTTCACTTTCATTTTCATTACCATTTTCACAATCGTTTTATATAATACTGGAACGTTTCCTTTCAAAATTTGCCTTCTCAATCATTTTATTCCAATATCCACCACCTATGGCACTCGTACCATATCTACTAAGAATGAGTGTAATGAACTACTAAATGCTATCATTTTTTTGAAATCTGAATTAGGATTATTTATACAGATTCTTCGGGAAGATCCAGCATATGATTTAAAGAAACATATTTAAACTCATCTAGTTAATAATTTATTGTCCAAAATATAAAAACGCTGTAATTGGTGTTAATAATTTGTGTTATTTCCCTGTACTTGTTCATAATCTAACACGATATAGAATTTATTCAATTTGAAGAATTAATGTTGTATTTAATGTAATATATAATGGCAGTGTTGAAAATTATTTCAAAATATTTGGTGCTACATTTTACAGCTTCAATTAATTACAAGATTGCGTGTTTTACGACGCTCTTGGCTAAAGGTTTGATAGCGTTTTACCGTGAAATGGTCCCAATTTTTATTTTCTAATAAGCACGAAGTTGTTATTTCATGCAAATTAAAATCTAGCATAATAATCGCTCAGAGCTTTCGCAGAACTGGTTTTTAAATGTTATTTGCAGTAAAAATTAGGTTTTATCTAGGTCTGTAATAACAGGTTGCACATGCATTTAAAGTAGGCAAGGAAATTCTTAACTTATGTGCGTTTGTACACCTTGTTTACACAACTCCTTCGCAAGTTAACGCAACTTTCAGAAGATGGAAGGGTTGGAGGTTCAAAACGGGTTGGAAGTTCGAATAAAAATTCGGTCTAATGATTTTATTCCAATGCTAGAAACTGTTGACAATGAATGATTTACATCTTCTGATGTAATTAAGATTCGAGTTAGTATAAGATTCTGGTTTTTAAAATGTGGTAAAAATTGCATTGTTTGGAGCATTTTGGTTATGGAAAAGTGTTGGAGAGACATTTGCGAGAAAAGAAAGTTTAAGGTTGGGAGAGCCTATTAACAAGCATGCATCTACCCATCCATAGTGTCAGTTAATTGGTGGCTCAAGTACGCCAAGTGCGAAAAACAATATATTTTCTTAAGTTTTAGAATCCATATCAATCTATTGTGAAACTAAATACTTTTTTTAATTTGACACATGGACCTGATGTTCCTATTCCATCACCATCTTTGGTATTACCAAAAAAGTAGTACTGAGTGTGGAAGATGAAACAAATTGGTCCCCAGACTTAGAGGATAACAACCCAAATCCATTATATTAGTCAAAATTAAATGATTTGGTAGATGATTTGAGCCTTACCAAAGAAAAAAATGAGCTTTTAGGTTCAATGCTGGAAGAAGACAATCTTTTAGCATTTGGAACAACTTTCTACTGGTACAGAAATCGAGAAGAAAGGTTCAATAAATATTTTGTAAAGAAGGAGAACTAGTGCATTGTTGTGATATCCCTAACCTGATAAGTTGCTTACGAAACAATATATTGGCGTCTGTTTATTGACTCAAGCAAGAGAAGTCTGAAAGGTGTTCTGCTGAACAATATGTTTGCTTTAATCTGAATCCCTTCAATCATTAGATAAATACTGTATTCAATATTCAATATCGTGGAAGAAAATACATACAAGAGCAAAGAAAATAGAAAAGCTAATGGGACATTAAAGGGACTATTCTACATAGGACTCTTACAGTAAACAACAGGCGACCGTCGATGTGACTGATGTTAAGGACACACACGCACGAGCGCGCTCGCACGCGACAAGAAGTCCGAAGTTGTCAAAGATTGCCATAAGTTTTACTTTGCCTACTTGGGCAACACTTCTGTAGAGACGTCCAAATAAATTCGACATTTATCAACAACTGTTTCGACAAGCTTTATCGATAAGAATTATTTAAAACGATCGATCACTTTGCTGTCTTCCGAGAAAGGATTGAGAATATTGCAAAACTCTTAGTCGCAACCTTATTAACGTGTGGTAGCGACCGCTTAAGAGCGCTGATAAACAAACGTTTTCTTCTCCTTCTAGCTCCTTCTTCAAAAGAAGCAATTTTTACGTCACATCACGTGACTTTTTCCGCCCACTTGAGGTATGTAATAACAAATAGCTGGACAAGTTGTTTCACAACAAGCAACAAAGGAAAACTGGCACAAAATCAAAACAGGAACTAAGAGACAATCACAGCATACGTTAAAGACTGTCGACCATGTTAAAGTTGTAAAGACTTATTATTTTGTAACAGATTCATTGAAGTAAGCACATTATTTCAAACCAATAGCATAGAAACATTAATGGTGACGCAAATGTCTTGTCTAACCAGCAGCCATGTTAATATTGAACGTTTTCATAGTGATATATTATTGCACGTGTGACACACTTCGTTCGGCTTCTGCCAATCACCTTCTGTTTTTTATCTCAGTGTTTTGTTCGGTAGATATCAAACATGAAAGAAAAAAAAAACTTGTATCCGGATCTACTACATTGTATACATTTACGATGCTCCTTTACCTTTTCTTGATATACCGACAGAAAAGAAAAGTTACTTTCTGTTCAACAAAATGAAGGGAAAATCTTTCTGGAACATCTTCCCAATATATAGAAGTACTTCAAATAATTAAAAGGATTGCTTTATGTCAACCCTTTAATGATTCATTTTAAGATATTGATAAATATTAATATATAGACGTTCAATACCATCAATTATGTATTGAAAATGTCGAAACAGGTAAAATCAAAGTTTTAAATTCTATAATCTGAAAAACATAACTGTCTGTATTGAGGTAAAACGAAAATAAGGGAATGCAATAGACTAAAACGATAATCACATCCTTTAGAAGCTGGGACCTATGCGATGGCATTGGAATTCAGGTCTCTTTACACAGCCAGGAATAAAAAACAAAAGAAAAACGAATTATGACGTTCCTTTTGAGAAAAGCACGAGTATTGGAGTATTTAAACCAATAGCAAGTAATATATCAGCAATGGTTAATTCTACAAAAAAGAAAAGTATTTGACATACATTATATGGTTTAACGAGATCTATACTTTTTATTAAGCAGTTTTTTTTCTTCTGTATTCTTACGGTTTGCCGTGATGCAAAAGTCATCCCGAATGAATAAATAGAACTTTAGAGGCTATTCCACAAAATTAGAGATACGTAATATATTTCATTTGTGATATAAATATCTTTAAAATATGGTATTTTAATCAAAATTGTTAGATATTTTTGAAAAATCGAAATGTTAGAAACATTCATTACCTTAAGGGTAGTTTGGGATGGGAGAGTTTTCTTAAATGCAAAGTTTGATATTTATTGAACTTTTCGATTTTGAGATTATGTTCTCAAAATGTTGTCATTTTTTGAATTGGAGCTTTCAACCACACACAGAAAATGTATATGGTATTATTTCAATAACTTCGGTTATTGAATTACGATATTTTTTTAAAGTTAGAACTTTTAATCTCTAAATTTAAAATTTTTCATAAAACCATTTTTGAACAATTATCATTGGTGTTAGAAAAGTTTTGTTGCTTTAGTATTACAATAAATACTTCTCGACATTCTAATAAATTTCAGTTGTATTTACACAAAAACTAAATCGCATGGAGCATTTAAATATAGTTTTGAAAAACACACTGTTTTATAAAATAGTATAATAAGAAACAGCTGTAGAGCCCGTAGAATGGGCGGGGGGGAAACCAAATGTGGGTTCTTTAAAGATTCTTAAAGGTCTTAACAACCAATTGGTATTAAAAAGCGATTTTTGATTTTCTGACCGATTGTAGTAAAAATTTCTCGTTTCAGTGTCCCTAAGTTGAATTACTTCTAAAGATGCGACAATAAGGTTTTCGAGAAAACTCCCCCACCACCAATTACCCTTTAAATGGAACATATTTTCGAAATGTTTTGTTTTTTCAACAATGGCTCTAATGATTTTGGTTAAAATATATATTGAAGGCATTTACATTGCGGTGGTAGGGCAGAGGAAATTTCGCAGTTTTGGTTCATTGCTCAGTGATTTCCCTCCTTTGCACCACCTGCTCAGATGTGATTATTGGGTTTAGGAGCGAAGGCCTGGAAGGACTGGCTGGATTCTCTTCTCAGGCGAGATTTTAAGCAGATACGCAAAAACAAATTATTGTTTAAAAATCTGCCGAAAATTTCTCTGTATCATACGCGAGCTAACACTATTTCACCCAAAAGTATTTGAACTCTTACAGAACACTTTATAAATTGTTGGTTTTTGTTTATGACTTACGGTTTACCAATTATACAAAAGTTATACAGAAGTCATTCAGAACAAAGAGGTCTTCAGAGGCTATTCCCAGAAAATTCAGGATATATATTTAATTTGTCACATAAATATATGTAATATACGGCATGTTAATCAAAATTGTTACAGCCATTTTTGAGAAAATAAAAATATTCGAACATTTTTCCATGAGTGGGAGTATTTTCTTGAAAATCTTCGCGTCGCATCCTTCGGAGACGTTTCGTTTCGTATTCGGCTTACCCTCCCCGTATTTGTAGGACTGACACCCCCTAGGACTTACAAGCCAATGCCTAGGGGTCAGAAGCTTGTCGGGGAGTCAACGACACGAAACCACAGAGTGGAGAACCTGTTACGAGGGGTCAGCCTGTAACCAGGCAGGAACATGAGGAAGCGAATGATATGAAATGTAAGCGAAATTGATAATTGCAAAGGTGATAATGTAGTAATTGTAGGAATGAGTGACGGGAGAAACCAGAGGACCCGGAGAAAACCCGCCCAGACGCCGCTTTGTCCACCATAAATCTCACTGCGGGCCGCCTAGATGGGAGGCCAGCGGTCTAACCACTCAAGCACGGCGCCACTCCTTAGGAGGTACTAAACGTTAATACCAAATTTGGTATATACCGCACATTTCATAGACACACATAGATACAGACAGACAAGACAGGCACGCTGATCTTTTACTAAAACATGTTTTTGTTTGTGGGGGGTGAAATATTGGTATCGAATGTTGAGTGGAAAACAATACATACTATATCTACTGTGTACATTGTACATTTGGGCTAGAGAAAGCAAAACATTGACTTTTTAAAGAATTTCGTTCATTTTTCGCCTTTGAGCACACTATAATAATAATTAATAAGCAACCATCTTTCTTCTGTGAAGTTCCACTCAGACAATCTTACCACTTCTCCTACTAACTTCCCTTTTAAGGTTAGAAGTGCTAACATCACCTGCAAAAAGAAAAATGGTGGATTTCTGTCGCCTAAAGCAGACTTTTGTATCATTCTAACGTATACGGGCTGTTAAATGGATATGGCTTGGAAATGTAAACTAGTCTATTACGTTTAGGTTTTCTTAACGAAACGTTGGCAGTTAAAGCAGATGGGATGTAAAGGGAGACTGTAACACCCGCTGTGCTTGTTGTACAGTGGCGGATCGTAAAACACATGCCACACCTACTTCAAAGTTTCAACAGTTATAACACCACTTCCATGACTCTCTGTCTGGTGAACTCCAAAACAAAACCCAAGGAAGATATCGCAATTTAGAGGTCGATTATTGCCTCAATTTTCTGACCGTTATAGTTATCTGCCGATCGCTTCAACAATCTTGTTTCGAATTATGCACATCTTCGCTTGATGAATTCATAGATCATTCCCAAATAGTTGCTTTCTCATTTGCATATAATGTATAGCTTCAAATTCTGAGTCTATTCACATCATCGTTGCTTCAGGCGAGATTGTTTAACATGATAGATGCTCTGCAAATTTTTGTATGATAACTGTACCAACATATTTGGCAGATTTCACTCAAAGAACACAACATTTGCATGGAGAATGGACTGCGTTGGCAATTTATTTTGAATGTGAAGCAATCACAAGCAAATATTCTGCTCATAAATAAAGCACCGCCACATTTTGGTATACTGTCTAGAAGATTATGGTTAGTGCGTGGTACAGCTAAACGTATTTCAACCCGTTTAAATTACTACACTTTCTGTGGTTTGAAGTTTACATTCGGTTGTTTCGATTCAAAATCTTTTATTTGTTTTACATCTCAGATATATTCAGCATCCAGCTGAACATATCTATAAAATGTACGAAGGTATTATCACGTTCGAAGCTAGAATCATCTCTTTTATTCTTTAACTCTCTAAATCATTAAGATATTATTCTTATGCACTTCCTTACCATACTCATATGGAGGACTTGCACCCCCTCCCCGGAATTAAAAACCAATGCCTGAAGTCAGATGTCTGTTGAGGAGTAGACGAGCTATTGATCAGATATGAGTATCCAGAGATGGGGGATCAGACCCATACGAGGCATTAACGTGACGAAGTAGATAATATGAACATGTAGGCAAAATGAATTGTAGGAAAGGTGATGATAGAGCAATTGTTGGAATGAATGGCGGGAGAAATCAAGTATCCGGAGAAAATCTGCTGTGACACAGCTTCATCCACCACAAATCCCGTGGGATTGAACCCGGGTCTCTTAGATGGGAGGCACGTGGTTTAACCTCTCTGCCAGAGCGCCTCTTTATGATGTTAAGAAAGGATATTCAACTCTGCTACATTATTTGACAGAGCTTTTAGAGGCAGAGCTTTTTTCTGAAATACAGCTTTCCTTCCTATACAATAGTTAAGTCCATAATTTCGTGCAGACTAATATTCAACCCGAAAGTCGGCCAATAGTCGGGACGAATTGTGGGAGACACCATAACCCGACCTCGGCGTCCAGGCAAGGATAATACTGTGGCGGTGTTGTCCATTCCCTAAACACCCAGTTCTCCTTGCGGGGGAAATAATGCTCGCGCTAATACCGGAAATCGAACGATTTCATGCAGCTCATACCAGAGTTAAGAGCTGTTGACATCATCTGCTAAAGTTTGGCTGGTCAAGAAATAGATCTTTAAGTTGTTTCAAATTTGGAATTATTTTTAGTGTGCTAACCTTTGGTGGATCGAACAGAATGCATGTTGACACGACTTAAACAAACCTGTGACCTGGCATACACTAAGAATACCATAAATAGCATCATAATTTGGTCTTACCAATCGTCAGCAAGACTAGGGCGAGCATCGTTAATAATTAATTAGTTGTAACTAAAATTGGAATTATTCGAAATACAGTGATAATGCATTTTAGGTAACGTCGAAATGTTATCGACTTAATCTGTTCGGCAGTATCTGTCCCCTTGTTTTCCGTTTGAGTCACGTCCTTAGTAATGTTACCTTTAGATAATATTAACATGTAGCATTTAGATTTACCCAAGAAGAGACTATATGAAATAGAAAACACCTTATTTCACTGCTCATATATCCAAGCCACACTCACAACATTAAATAACAAGCAAAAGAATAAAGAAACTGATAACCAGCAAAGCCAGAGAGTATAGTCCGCCACATACAAAAAGCAGCTGACCAACAGTGTTGATTATTGCAATGCTTCTGCCCATTGGAGAAAGACTGAATTAATGTTCAAGCCTTTAAAGGGCAACGGCGCCCTCAACCTGACGTTTTATGTTTTGATTCTTATACGTTTTTACAAGTCAAATCAGGCTGCTGCCATTAAAACAGACATTGAGACATGGAGCAGTCGTTCTTAGCCTTGTGAGCATTATTACACAATTTATCCTTTTATAGGCTCTTTTAGAAAAGTTAGCTATTTCTACATATGTGAGAATCATACAGACCTGCTTTCTTTATTGCATATAAATAGTTTTGCAGAGCACTTTAATGGTAAGGTTGGTTAAGAAAACCTACCTATCTTATAGATAACATTCTATGATTTAAGGTTCATTATCTAAAAAGTTTTCTTTACTATTAGTTAAAGTTGCATTTCTGTTCCAAGTGTCTCGTTTAATTCTTGGCATCCCATGTACATTTTCTCTTGATAGTGCGTACCCAATTATTTTTTGTAGATGTATACTTTATAGCTGTAGTATTTTACAGCCTGCTATCTTGAAAATGTATGTGCATCAATTGGTCTTTGGACGGTACTTTGTATCTGAAACATTTTATCTCATGATTACACTGGACTATGTCATCACGAATTCACGTGACCAGTCATTTTTGCAGTGAATTTTCTCTCGATAACAGTCTTGTCAATGAGGATAATCTAATTGTATTTGTCACTTACTCACTAAATGAAATGTCTACCTTTTCAATTCATTAAGCAAGTGTAAATAATACCAGATACGATAGCTGTTGATTCCCAAAAAAAGTATCATAATCTCTTGGAATTTCCTTCAATTCCGAGAAAATGTCAGCCTAAATTCCTTCAGAAAGCGGTGTGAGTGGTAGATAGCGATATGTAAAACGGTTCAGCTGAAAACGTTATTAATTTATATTAGTATTTTGCTCCTTTTGGAAGCTTTCTTGATTCTTGATGTAAAACGGTAAATACGTTAGTATAGGAGGTTACTTCTTAGTAGAATATTAAAGAATAATACATATATGTTTCCACTCAACTGAAGACATAGCGGGGTCAGTATGCATTATGTTCATGAGGCATAATGTAATAATTTATTCCCACTTCTGTTCCAGGGAATGGAAGTCTGAAAGTTTGAAATTATGATTCCTACTTTCGTATCATTTTCTTTTAAAAACAAAGGAAAGTAGACTACACGGCAACCAAATGTATCCGAAAACCTATTCTTTACAGCGGTTTATGTATTCGCTGAGGCAGAAATTGTTTTATTAATGAACAGTTGCTGGTGAGAGTGTATCTCGTCATACAGTCTATGTGACAATTGTTGTAGTTGTTAATGCCCAAAAGATGTTTGACATTTTGCGCGTTTGTGTTATCGAGACAATAAAACGACAGCAATGTTAGGTATTTTTGATTGCCGTAACTCAAGATAATGATGCCAAATGGTATGCTGTGCTTGAGATTCTTGCCGCAGACGGTAATCAGTGACATAAACGATGATAGTATATGCAAGATGTTCCTGGAAGGCCACCTTTTGCGCTATCTATGTGTGCTGCCAAAAGTAGTTTCATTCCACTTTTGTTCTCTTTACCCCGCAGGAGAGAAGATTCCATTACCTTGGTTATCGAATAAATTATAGAAGAAGATTTAAATTTGAAAATTTATCTCATATGCTGTATTCTAATACAATAAAAGTATCTAAATATGTTTAAAAAATTACAGGACATAATGATGAGGGATGGAAAAAGCTTGGCAAGATGATTAATTCATTTCCACTTCAGCTGATTTACCCGGCAAGTATTGCGGCTTTTCAGCCTATCCTTGTTGCAGATTGTTTCCGGAAAACCATTTACCTGGATTGTTTACCCACATTTGATAGTCTTTACTAGCTCATGTCTTATTTTCTGTCATGTCTTACTTTCCGGAATGAAAAGTATTATACTTCTCAGCTTCCTTAAACTGAACGTAGCAAATTAATTCCTGGACCTCCTTTATTGTTTCCGAAGAATGACAGCTATGCAAACAATGAACGACTATTCTTTCAGGATATCAGATGTGGGTAGCTCTTCATAACTTAACTTTCCATTTTAGAATACTTTGGACGGTAGCATAACTAAAAACCTGATGTGTATCATTCACATAACTTTCTCCATATCCCTGCAACAAATAATTCTTAAAAAGCTTATACTTCTATTTACTTTATGCTAATCAGAAAAAATTAGCAGAAATAGTCTTATTACTCGCATCCTTGTAAGTAGAAGCGAAATAAGGGACAACCGTAGGTTAAAGTGATAGTCAAAAGCTGGTTGCTATGTCAATGAAGTTCCTTTGTTTATATGGATAGGAGTTGACAAGTTCCTGTATGAAAAAAGTATACGTTTTTTCATAGCAGAAACCAAAAATAAGGAATGTCACAAAAACGACGAACTCCAGGAACAAACTGTATATAACATAAATTGTGTGTTTTAATGTGCTCTACATTTTTTGTGCAGCAAGTTTTTGTCCATCTCTTACGGTTTAGCAGTTATTCAAAATTTAGTAAAATTCATCCAGAATAAACTACTCTGCAGAGGCTATTCCCAGAAAATTCAAGATATACATTTCATTTGTCAGGTAAATGTGTTTAATATCCGAAATTTTAATCAAAATCGTTAGCCATTTTTGAGAAAATCAAAATTTTCGAAAAAAATTCCATGTAAAGGGTAGTTGGAGGTACTAAACTTAAATACCAAGTTTGGTGTTTTACCGACTTTTCGTTTTTGAGTTATCGTGTTCACAGACACACGGACACACATACACGGACCTTTTTGTGAAAATGCTTTTTTTGGACATTGGGGACCCTAAAACATATATTTCCGGTGAAATCTCGGTATCGGTGCGTATGAAGAAAATAAAAAGCATATCAGGTATTCAGGACAGTTTTTTACATTGCCGTAATACGACAATAAAACTAGACCTGCCAGTGTAAAAAGCCAATGGCTTCTCATCCACTTTATATCGGATCCTGCTAGTCCCTAAGTTGATAATCTTGGATGAAATTAAAGCATGATGCTTTTAGGAAAGCTATCTTTATCAACGCATAAAATATTTCATTTGGATAGGCAGCGTCGGATTGAAAAAGTCAATAGCACAGCCGGGATTTGTACCACGGATCTCCCGGTCTCTAGCCGGTTGGTCTAACCACTGAGCTACCATGGCAGCTGAAAGACAACTTTTTGCCAATCTACCAGCTTATTCTCATAGCATATTGGTATTATATTTCACACAACGAAAAAAAAAAAAAAAAAAAAAAAAAGAAGGCGACAGCAATTGTGCAGTCCTTCGCCGGAAGATGATTTCTTGTTATCTTTTGTCATACACTAAGTAAAGAGTGACAACGAAACAAGCAGTTTCCAATCATTAAATGCAATTTAATTTATACTGTGGCCTTGTAGATGACAAATCATCCCCTATCCCTTGGCGCGCGCACGCCAATCACGAGACCTCTTTTTTACCTGCTGTCAGTGACTCATTGTCGCTGTTGTGTACCTTCTATGTCAGGCTGTTCTAAATGGACTCAGCTGAGCAAGAGCACACGCACGTACTCATTCACAAAACTAGAGGGAGAATGTGGCAAGCAATGCGTCACAGAGCAAATATCACATCATAATACTTGGCCCTAACACTTCATTTCTAACACTTGAAACAACCGCGGCGAAGCTTGCCCTCAATGCCGCGTCGTATTGCATATTACAAGTATGCCCCTGTGAGTTCTGATTTACTCGCACCCAAGCTGGGACAATCTGCTCTATGTATTAATGATGGTTTAAGTGTAGTTAACTTGACCAACTGTCTGAGAATTCCTATAGCTGATCTAACCTAACAGAATCATATTAGTTTGCTATCACCTGAAACAAAGATAGAGCAATAAAATGGTAATTTCTTACCTTTAATACATAGTAGCCCAATGATAGTTATATATTAACTCTGTAGAGATATTTTCATAATAGAAAATGGGGAAGATAATATTACAAAGTTGCTTGTAGTTACTATGTTACCTATGTAAAACGAAGTTTGGGAACGGTTGAGACAAGAAGAATTTGTAATACTTTATTTTCCTCTCCTCATCTTCTCATAGCCCTGAATTTCACGTAGCCTCATTAACTGACAGCCTTCACCTGACCTGATCCCTATGTAGTTTTATTGAGCGGAATATTGAGAGGGATTTCTGACAGGGGAGAGTTAAAATATCTCAGACACAATCGCGTTGAGCTGAACGGAACCGTGTCTTACTGTGTATCAAAATATTCTGGACACGTTTCAGCGAAGTTGAATCGCTGATGGAGATACGTGGAACGTTAGAGATTAGACAGTTTGAACGAAAGGTAATAAAGTAAAAGATAACGGTGTGATAAAAATAGAATACCTTCTTTTAGACTATGTTTCATATAACAACAGGTCATTGGATTACATTTTTATTGATGATTAGGAACTATTGCCCTAATTCCAACATTTGGGATCTGATATTAGCGTGCTGCCAAACAATAAGTGAACGTAAGGAGCTATGTCCTCTGGTGCCCAAGGCTATGTAACCGGTGTTATGATGCTACATTACCCTGTTACGATTCGTTGGCTGTATCAATTTTCCAACTTATAATCTTAGCTTGCTAATACTATTTTATTTCTTTATTCCTATGTGTCATTTGTTATTTGGAATTAATTTATATCTTTTGCGTTTCCACACACCCAGACAAAAGTGTGTTGTCTCCAACTCTGGAAATTAGCGCTGTAAAGCATCTTAGTCTACGTTAATATTGCTAAACCTTAAGCGCAAGCTTTCTCTATTCCTGAATTAAAGTGCTTCAGCTTGATGTAGCGTCGCTTTAGTTGGTCGGGTTTAATGCTTCCAAAAGTGTTTGCTTCGCCACTGGTTTTGCTGTAAAGCTAACATAGCCTTAGATATCTCTCTCGCTTCGTCCTTGCTTAGTTATACTGAGTGCGGAAAATAATGTGCAGAAACTATAAAGTACAAAGACAGCATTAAACTAATCATTTTGAGGTTAGGGACATGCATCGACATGTTAGGAGTTAAGAATCTCAGATTATGAAACCTGTTTGTGGCGTGTTAGATGTAAACAAAACGCACTTGTAGTGCATATCATTGCTACATTAAGTGTACAGAATGCTACGATAAGATAGAACGCTCGCCTTGTTCACTACATAGAGTACATTACATTACAGCACGAGTTAGTTTTTCATTGTCTACCGATACTCATTAGTTGAGATCTAGTGTAAGTTGCGTTTCTTAAAACTGGAAAACTAAGCATTTCATGACATTATATAACGATTATTTTCATGCAGCATTCACGTTATTATAGTGCATCTGTGAATCCATTTTCCTAACCTTGTATTACTGAATATGAATCAGCTGAAACAAATATTATCCAATTGTATTTGCGCCATTGGTAAGATTAGTGGGGGTCACTTGTTATCGTACACATTTTCTTTGTGTCTGTTACATCCTATATAGCTTTGGCGCCCCATTTTGGAAGACACCAAACCTTCTCTTGCCAGAAGAGAGCATCACAGAGAATCCTTAAGCAACAACTTCAAAGGACCATGGGGCCTAGTAATTTATCACGTCGTCAAAACCACAGCATAGTGGCGAAGATAAATCAAAACAGTCTGTACCACGAGAAAGATTGTTTCAATACTAAGATGGCGCTCGACACGCCGTATTTCATTCCGTCGTATTATGATGACTATTACTATTATAGCCTGTGCTTTCTGTTCGCGTTTGAGCTGTTAATTGCAAATTAATTCAACACATGCGCGGTGATATTCATTATGCCTGACAACACAGCAAGAGGGGGGTCAGCAAAAAGGGGAGAGGAAAGGGTACATCATTTAAATCTGAACACACTCGTCTTGATCTTCAACGTGTGGCGAATATATAATCTGTTCGTCTTTCTTTCATTCTTTAGCTGGCCATATGTTTCCATTTGTAATTTGTTTCCTGGATTTAGGTATTATTTCTGCGCCTATGATCAAGAGCATAGGATCAACTAAACTATTGTTTCCAGAAGACTATCTGAAAGAAAATTATTTTGAAATATTTATATCAACAAATTGAAAAAATTGTAATTTTAAATATCTTCCAAACATGTTACAAATTTTAAAAATGAATAAAACACTTTAAGACTGAAACCAGGATCATTAAGTTGGACAAATGAAAAGATTCCATTAACAAAGAAAAAGGAGTGGACATATTTTTTTTCTAGTTCAGCTTACACATCTGTAACAGTATGTACATTATGTTACAGATATTGTCTAGAAATTTTGGAGATGGGTACCTGGATGTGCCAGGAAATGCAATTCTTTAAGGTTTCCGCAAATTAATAAGTTGTCTGGATTGAAAGTTAGAGATCTTGAAATCTGTCTGGATCGCCAATTCAAACTGTCCCCAAAATATTGAACTGAACGTTGCTGCTTTTTAAATTTAGTCATAAATTCTCTCAGATCCTGAGAAAGTCATTTATCTCATATGGCATTCCACTCAGCTGTATTACAGCATATTTTGGTGAACCATGCATGATTTGCAAATTATAAATCAACATTTTATTTAACTAAATGGTAGCTATAATATCTATTAAATAACAAGCAAAGAAATAAAAACCAACCCCTCTCAAAAGCGCTATAATTCTATCGTTATAATATATTATATAGTTCTTTAAAAGATGTTCTAAATCAGCCCTGGGGAGCTGCTGAACGGAGGGAAATGTGACATCTCGCTATTTCACTTGGAGTTGTTATGAAGAATGCTATTTGGCATACAAAGTAAAATAGTGACGGAGCTAGTCGTGTTGAAAGAAGAGTGGTCGTAAGCCAACACATGTCTTGTAATATTTCTTCCTCAAATGAGCTATATAAAACATTTTTCGGGGGAATAGAAGAACGCTAAAATTTTTTCTTGACATAAATTTAACAATATCAGGATTAATGGCAGACGCAGTATTGGTAGAAAGGTATCTACGTTTAGACTCAGTCGCGTATCATTCATTGTACAGTTCAATTTATTATATCATACCTAAAAGCTCAGTTTTTCCATGCTGATTAGAGTGTAGAATTGAAACGTCGTCTGCGCAGCACAGCTGTGTAGAACGCAATAAACATTCTTCCTCTTTACCGTTCTGAATGGAGAATTAATCAATTTCCAATTCTATGCGAAATTTATATCAAACATTCAGTTAGCCATTTTTAGCAAAACTGTTGTTATTCGTCACGTACACAGTGGAGTGGGCAAGGAAAGGATGCAATGTTTGCGCTCTGATGAGAGCTAACACCCCAGGCTATTCTAGACAAATTTAATAACACTTAAAACATGTGTACTTAGTCACGCAGTGTAACTAAGTAGTGTAAAATAAAATATACTGATTATATAAACTGGTATGATAGCGGAAAATGTTATGAATTGGTTACGCACATCTCAGGGATAGCATTAAAATACTAGGAACAACTCTATTCATAATATGTTACTGAAAAGTACTCTGAAGACCTAATCATAGTACAAGACATTTGTGAAGCAACAGAACATGAACGTGTTCATAATTTCCGTTGATCAGTGACAAATTCCTTCTGACTCTAGAAAAACATGTTCATGTTATGTCAGAAATATTAAGAGCAGCTATCTAAAGCAGATTGTGACATGGAAGGTATAATATGTAGGTTATATTGAATAGAAGGGTTAAATAATTAGCACCATTTTTGTACATTTTTAGCTTTATGCTAAATATGATTACAAGAACCTGGCTTTCGGTGAAAAATAATCATTAAAGAAACTATATAATTCAGATGGAACATAATAGCAACCTGTTTGACAGTGAGTGATCAATTGAAAGCAAGAGTGCAGAGATAGAAAAAGAAAAGAAAAAAGAACGGTGACGAAGAGAGAAGAACGTAGGTTGAAGACATAATTAAATATGCAAACCATACATCCTTCGTTATACCATTCGCTAAGAGGATTAAAGGAACTGGCTTCTGTGTAGAACAGAACAAAGCAATGGCTCAATTCTCTGACCATTGTTTAATCGAAACGAAACACAGAACATCAAGTCATTAAATGAAGAGTTATCTATATTGAAATCGAACAAAAATTACACGAATTACTTTTTCTGATTAACAGATATTCAGAAATACATTTTAACATTTTAGAGAACAACAGAAACATAAAAATATAATTTTGTATTCACATTTCACTGAAATGTTCTAAGGTTGCGCACGGTCTTGGGAACTCTAACCTCTGCCGCCCACGAGTACACTTGTACAGCTGTCTGACATCCATCTTGTGTTTCTTTTAGTAAGATCCGCAACAATGGCTACCGCGCTTGCAGCTGATAAATAACAGCAGGAAAGGGCGGGACGCGCCGTAAGAGACACGCAAGAATGTTCCTACACGACAAGGAAGCGAAACAATGCGACAGCTAATTAAAAGTTATTCCTTCTCCAGCAATAAGCGTTACTTATCTGTATTTCTCAGTTCCGCAGCTGACTGACACCGTATCGCCTCATCTTCGCTACCCCTTTCATATTGTAAGAGTGGCACCACCCTCAAAGTGGTCATAGCTACATGCCAAGGTGTAAGACAACATCGAAAAAGCAAATTCCAAATTAAATAAAGTTTTACGTTGGTGAGCATTCAGGAATGTTCATGTTTCTTATCGAGAACCACATTTGTAGTCATTCTAAAATATTTCACAAGGAGATGCTCACAACTGTCTCAGTGAGTAAGTCAATTACCAGAATGAACAATTACTCGTAAATCGGCCATGACGTGAGTGCATTCGGTGAGAAACGGAACAAATAGGTGGGATCTTGAAAGTACGGCAAGGTAAAGAAGTACCCACAAGATGCTGCCTCCAGAACTAACGTCAAGATATCAGCAGATTTAAGCTACGACGATGTTACGCAATGCCCCTTCAAAGGTACTTTAATATTCACAAAGACTGCGTTTGTAAAAATAATTATGATAAAAAATTAAATGCAGAATTGAAAACTTCTGATGGAGACGGAACGAATCTAAGGCTCAAACCGTGTGGAAGTAGAAGAACATGATTGATATATAATTGTAATCAGAGCCTTTGCAGGATTGTATATGGAAGAACGTGACACAATAAGACGAAAAATTCGATTCAGAAACACTTTGTCTTAAAATAATGTCGTGTCGAAAAAAAAAAAAAACACTCGCTTAAAACAGC
This sequence comes from Hymenopus coronatus, assembly GCA_030762935.1. Taxonomy (NCBI): domain Eukaryota; kingdom Metazoa; phylum Arthropoda; class Insecta; order Mantodea; family Hymenopodidae; genus Hymenopus; species Hymenopus coronatus. Next base: position 102,867,718 of record CM060890.1, read on the forward strand.
AGCTGTTTAGCCCACCTCTGCTGGAAGTACAAGCAGCGAGATTGGCCACTGGCCACATTGCAGGGCAGTGGCAATGAAGATAAGTGGACAGACATTAGAAGTACATGTTCCGGTTGAAGGCAAGACCGGATCATTTTGTAAACAAACCCAAATTCATTCGTCAAGCTGCGACTCCTACACCGTCGCGTGCGATAGACACTGTCCCTGTAGGTGGTCCTAGATTGATACTCCTGTCCATCCTACCATCTCAACACTTGACAGTCGTTTGTCACTCCAACTTCTAACGACATTTCGCATTTATTTCTTTTATCAAAGCATAAATGGAAATGAGATATAAAAACTCAGTTACTTCAAACAAGTTTTGGGCACCTGCACAACCAAACTTGGAGGGTAATAAAAACTTGGAGAAGTATGGAAATGTTAAACGCATATGCGTGGCAAGATAAAATTACAGCCTCGCCTTAATTCAGCTCTGCAACCACTTTTTAAGTGTGTCCAGAAAGAAAAAGAAAGCCTGTTGTGACTTCTTGCAAGCAGCTACAACATCTAACAGAAAAATAATAATAATAAAAGAAAGAAACAAGAAACGACACCAGTGACACGATTTGCTTTGCCCATTATTTTCTTGGACACGTTCTTGTATATTATGGTCCAGAGTCTTTTGAGACAGTGGAAGCGGGAGATAAGCACGTCACATGACTAAAATGGCGACCACAAAGTGCCTTCATATTTAATCGATCTAGTCACGGGAAGGTTGTCTCCTATAAGTACCTCTAGCTTTTTCACTGTCTCAAAAAATTCACCAAAGAATACTTAAGTCAGTTAAGTAGATAGGTACTTCTTACAAGTTATGTTCGGTTGCTTAAAAATAAAACTACTGGATAAAAGATAAAGCTATTTTCATAAGCAAACTCATGATACCACAGATTTGGTAACATCTATGTGGTTAGACACCTTTTTAGATTCATATAGTAAAAAGAATAGAGCAGTTATTGCATTCCACCAAAAAATCCGATACCGAGATTTTACCGGAAATACACGTTTTATGGTTCCCTGTATAAAAAGCATCTTTGGAAAAAGGTCCGTGTGTGTGCCAGTGTGACCATGTGTCTCTGAACACGATAACTCAAAAACGAGGAATCCGTAAAATACAAAACTTGATTTTAAGATTAGTATATTCCAAGAATGTGACACGAAGATTTTGAGGATAATCCCCCCAAAACTACGCTTTATATGGACAAATTTCGAAAATTTTGAGTTTCTCAAAAATGGCCCTAACGTATTTAGATATTTACGTGGCAAGTAAAATTGTAATTTGAATTTTCTTGGAATAGCCTCTGAAAATCTCTTTATTCTGGATAAACTTTAAGAGATAGACAAAAACCACACAAAAATGCAGATCTTGTGAAAACACACAATTTGCGTCATATACATTTTGTTTCGTGGAGTTGACCATTTTTGAGCTATTCCTTGTTATTGGTTTCAGTTTTAAAATTCTTAACTTTTCATAATCGGCAACTTGTCAACTCCTGAAACGGATTTCATCCATATGCAACCAGCTTTTAAATTTGACTATCGCTTTAGCCTAGTGTATTCCCTTATTTCCCTTCTACTTACAAGAAAGCAATAAGACCATTTCTGCTAATGCTTATTTTGATTAGCATGAAGAGATAGAAGCAGATGCGCCCTCCTGGGTTGTGTGGTGATAGTGTGTCTGCTTCACATTCAAAAGGTCATGAGTTCTAATCTCGCTTAGGTAAGGTTTTTTTCGGGCTTTTCCCTTATCCTGAGAAGACGAGTAACTTTAAGTTCCATGGACCCCGAGATCATTTGAGCATTTCATTAATTTCATTCATCGTCCGATATGACCAAACAGGTTAAAGGACGTTAAACAGAGAGAAAAAAAAAACCCAAACTTTTTAACAATACTTAATTACAGAGATGTTGAGAAAGTATTTTTCTACAACTGCCCCGTTTCAATGTATTCTACAAATAAATCACAACTGTTAACGCGTATGTTCGAATAGTTATGAGTATTATACTGTAGTAATACGTACATTACAGAAAAGAATATTTAGTGTAGAGAAATGATAATTGCTCGCGTATTCGCAATAAATCAGAAAACCGCAATTGTCGGGTTCCAGTTGAAGGCCATGATGTAGCAAATTGGACACATTTAAGTGAAAAGCCCAAGGAAAAACTAATGATAGCTGATAGCATTATGGCATACTGAAATTCTGATGAATAAAGGAGATTAAGAAATTTGTTATTAAGAATGTTATAATTAAGTTTCACTTACTATTTTAAACCTTCGCAGATTTTCTGAAGTGCTAAGCGACAACATGTTAAAGAAGCACTAGATGTTAATGTTTAGTCAAATTAATCATTGACAGACCACTCATGTTTCCCTCTTTTCCTCTCTGCTCTTTATATCACTTTATGAATCATAATTCTTACTATCATCTATTATCTGGCATTCGCCTCCACTTCGGACCGCTTTCCAATCACATTCCTTGCAGTATGTCTGTTAGTTTCATCTCTTACCATCTTTGGTTCCAATTAAATTTCCTTTCCTTCTCCCCAGATAAAAAGGATAAGCTAAAACTAGAGATAATATTGGCTTAGGTGAGGCATGTTTGAGAATATATTTTACATAAATGTGACATAGTTTTTGCACACTTTTTTACCTTTAAAAACTATAAAACAAAGTATCAATAATTAATGTGAATAAAATAACATTTGAATAAAATATTTGATCTGGTAAACCAAAGACAGGTTCTATTTTAAAACTTTAAATGAAAGAAGTCCAAAAGTAATATTTGGGATGATGTATTAGTAATTTATAGGAAACAAGATTAGGTAAGTAGAATAAAACAAAGTCCTATCCTCCCAAAATTAATCCAACTTGACTAAATTCGACTTAACGTTTAAAAACACTGTTTTACTTTGCAGTAACTATCATAAATTACAATTACAGGCTTCCATCTAAACGATAATTCTTCTGCGTTATTTTTTTTATTCTGTAGTGGATATGTAAGTCTAAATTAGAAACAAATAAATGATAGCTTCAATGTTATTGTTTTCTAAAATAGTTGTATCACTTTCCAGTCTCATAAAATGCATAATTATACGATTTCACGTTCCCCATCTTTATTCCTATCACGTTTATATGGCACTAATTCACGTGTTTGTCTACTAGCTAGAGGTCTCATGTGTTTTCTTGCTTACAGATAAGCAAGCACAGAAACCTGTGTTGTTTTTTTTTTTTTCTTTTCTTTATTTTCCTATTTCTTTCTTTTATTTTTTTCGTAATCCCGTTAATGTACTTCTAATGAAAGTGTAAATATTAAACTTCTAAGAAAGGCGGATATAGCTGTGCACAACAGCCCCATTAATCAATAATAAAGCTTAAACGTCTTTTCAACATGTAGGTCATATCGAGATCTGTAGGTTCTCTGATGCACATGATTCAGTGTATGTCGGATAGATGGCCCTAGCTGCGCGCCTTCCTGCATCATCTATGGTCTTGAATAGCTTGGCGCTTAGATAACAGAATGGCTTTCCCGTACCATTTCGTTTTATCCTAGTAATTTAATGGGAAGGTTTCATTCTGCTTTGTTTATTCTTTGTTCAACATGTTGAAGGTCCAAGAGGAACCCCGAGAAATCTACGCTCAGAATTAATTTTATACATGTTGAATCCCTAAATATGAGCCCTAGATGTCACCACCCGAGCCAACTCGTAACTCTTGTCTTGAAGATAAAGTGGGTCTAAACTGTAGGTTAGGTTTGCAATCGGTTGAAATACAGAATATTTTACAAGATCTGTGTGTAACAGTATAAAGGAATATTTCGTTAATAACGCCGATTAAATATTCTACTATAAACGACTTAATCTCGTCTTCAATTGTTATGCTTGTTTTTTCAATCGACTGAGGCAGAGGGCTATACATAGCTCCAAGATTACACGTGCCTCAATTTTACTCACAATATAAAAGATATAGATGAAATCACGATTTTCAAACATTCTTTACCGACTGTGGCTATCAATTTAGTATTTTGGGATTTGGGTTTTACATGCATTTGAAGATGGTGGAGTTGTAATGTTGGTCTGTAGAATTTATCATCAGTAATCGCATATTTTAAAATAATTAATATTTACTGCAGCATCCGTGTTGAAATTTTGTGTATAGACTTGAAAGAAATTTTTAAACATATTTAAAATTGATTTAAACACTATGTACTAAAAATAACATTGATAATATAGAGCACCTTCTAAAATAGTATACTTTTTGGAATTGTTTCCTAACGGTCTGTTAACTATAGAATCGGGGTCACAAGCTTTTGTGAACATAGCGGCATGTATTCACGATCTTGGTAGGGGTATGCTTCTCGTGTTTAATTTCCCAGGTAGATATATAGACTCTTAGTATTTGTTTTGTCTCGCTCTTTCTTCTGTTCCTGCATTACTAATGAAGTTATATTACGATCATTGTATTTTATCATTGTAAATATTTTATTCTAAACGAAAGCGGAAGTATAAACTTTAAAAATACTCCTTTTTTGTGGTTATTAAAATGCAAAACCATTTAAGCAGGTATAACTTTATGGCGTACTACTTGTTTTTTTTTTTGTTTTGTTTTTTGTTTGCTTAAATATGAGTTATGTTACACACTTTCTATTATGCTTTCGGAGCTTTGGAATTGTTTACATCCATAAAGGGGAGAGATTTGCGAAGGTAACACAATAAAAGCGAACTGTTTTAATGTTTTAGAAAGCATTATAATAGTAAAAACTAAGCATTTACTCAGTTTCATCGCTCTTCGTATACGTCTTCATTAAGCCCTTGGCAGTTATTAGTTACACTAATTAAGCTAAGATAGAAATTCGATGATTAATTGAACTCTTGATGGTGATATTGGTTGCAGTGAATCTAGATTCATGCTCTTCGTTTATACAGGGTATAATAATAATTAAATAAATCTATTACATATTAAAGTATTTTTCTAAAAATTTCTAGGTTTTGCAAGGAGTATTTTATCTTCAATTTCTTTACTTTTAATTACAATTTCAGCAAGAATTTCGTCAGAGATCTTCATTTCGTTCGAAATAAATAAGCTTTGTTTATCAAGTAACATCTAGATACCACCGTCCTCCGTGATATTTGTGTGAGATTCTAGCCTCTGGTTCCCAAGTTCGCGGGTTCAAACCCGGCGGAGGGCGCCACATTTCTTCGAGCGTAAAAATCCTTAACATTCCTTTCTTCGGAAGGGAAGTAAAGCTGGCGAAAGAACCTCAAGCCTGATAAAGAGTTCTCTGACCAAACTTAGCGGTCCTTCCCACCCAATATAGAATGGGATGCTGAGAACCATCGTAGATGAAGCCGCTAATAAATGAAACTTAAATTTCATTCCCCTAAATACCATTCCTAGAAAATATAAACTCAGAAATCGATATTTTTATTTGCAGTGTTTTTCTGCAGTTATTTACCGAATAACTAGTGCATCATAAGGTATCGTATGCACAATGGGGATTATTACCGATAAATGACTTCTACAAAACTATAAATCCGAGGTTCTCTGAAACTCATTCCTTCTTAGGTCTTAATCATTCATATAATACCCTTGGTAACTAAATAATTTTTATTTTGGTTGATGGTGATAACAGATTACATTTAAGAGATTTATACGCTTATTAGCAGATATAATACAAAGCTTCTGAAGGGTTACATCATTATATTCTTGACAACGCAGGGAACATCTCGCGCATTCCGACCTGCATATAAAACCACCCAGGAGGAAGAGAAGAAGCTAGCAAACCGCGGAAGCCATAAATCGCAGGTAGACAGGCAACAGAGACGCGCGGAAGTCTCTAAAGTTCCAGGCTCGAGACCGAGAGTTGCCTAGAGAGGGCGATAGATGATCCGACCAAGAAACTGCCCTCTAGTGTCCACGGGTAGTACTCCGCGGCATTTTTCCGAAACAGAAGAAGACCCGAAAGAGGAGAAGTGGAGAATAGGGAAATAATGAAAAGGAAATCATGGTAAATGCGAAAACACCCCAACATTCTCCTACCAACAAGGGGAATCTCCAAGGTCGGAGTGGGTGGTAGACGGGAATCAAACACGGACCTCCCAAATGTGAACCTCAAACGTTATCACAAAGCCATCTTGCTCGGTTACCATTATATTCTTTGCCAATGACAAACTGCAGCTTCGTTAATTTTATCATATTAGCGTGTAATAGATCAAGAGATATTATCGTTAGTCGCACATTAAAATCTATGTCGGCACCTATCTCCTGTTAGTATTATTAATCACTCGACGGTTGCCTGGCAAAACGCTTTAAAACCCTGGTCTTTATAAACAACTGAAAGCAGTTTCTCCCACGCGTTCATCTCTCCATATTCGGCGCTGCCACAACGTTTATGGGTTCTACATGTCAAGTTGGATTCCGTCTCTTTACTTTGTGGCGGGACAAAACTAATTGATATTAGCGTTATTTATCGCCCAGTTACTTTAAAAGGGCGGAATACGTTAACACACCAAGGTAGGGTTGCACTTCCCGTTTTTGGAATCGACATCCGCACTTACCAGTTGCCACAGCAGCTGTGCTATTATTTGTCTCGTGCTGTTTACATCTGATTCAGTCTGGCATTGCATTTTATTTCGATGTGTGTGCTATAATGTCCGGAACAAATTGTTTTATAAACCTCTATTTCAGTTGGTGTTACATTCGAATTTAGCTCAAAAGTTGTAAATAATAAAATCTTTGAAGATACTGATGAAGACTTGATCTCTTCCCTAGAGACACAAACCTTAGCGGGAGAAGATAGAATGAACATACGAAAATTTCACTTTTAGCAAGTTAAATTAGCACTTATCTTAAAGTTCTCAACAGGTTTTCCTGAAATATTTATGAATTAATATATAAATCATGATAATTATTTTAAGAGGTTGTTTGTATTAATGATGTATGTGGTTGAGTCTGTAACCATATTTCATTCAGCAGAAAAATAATAAAAGTTACTTTTAAAACATGTGAATTCTGTACCTTGTCTCTGATACTATTTGTCTACAGTATTCAGTATTTCACACCTTTGAATTAGCTATCCTCTGAACCTCAATTATTTGGTTATGAACATCAGTTCACTAGAAATCGAAAAAAAAAATTGCAAAGTCATAAAAGTAAACATCTGGAATGTTATTGCTTTTTTAATATCACTAATATACTTATAAAATTATGGCTGAAGTTTGGAAAGTTCAACTATGTCTTGTGTACACACATTTCAGCACTATACAGCTTATATTTTCTAAGAAAAAGGTATATAAGTATCCAAAAATGTTGTTTTGAGAAAACTAAATTTAAAGACACAAATGTCCTAAAAAGGAGTGTTGATGACAGCTTTACAGGAATGCAGACTAACATTTACATGATATTTAAATACCTAAAAAATCTCTTAACCGGAAAACGGTATATGTTTTCTGAAATTTGAAATAGGTAATAGAGATTTTATAGGTGCCTAAAACAAAGCATGTGATTTTGACATATTCAGGGTAGTACCTGTTTTAGTGTTATATATGCCAAAACTGTTTCATTTATCTCTTGTAAAATGCATAAAAAATAGAACAATAACGATGTTCTCTCTTGCGCAGTGTGGTATGGCACACGTGTTTAAACTGTAGCAGTAAAGTGCCTGAAGCAAAGTACTAAAAGTACTAGATGAAAATGGAAATGGAAAAAGAGTTTTATTTATGGACGCTCTTTAACCACAGTGGTTTTCTGCGTTTCATTCTATATTGGTCGTGAAAGACCGGTTAATTTTATCAGGCTTGAGGTTCTTTTACGTGCCATAAATCTACGACACGGGACCAACGATTTTGCTTTCGTTCCGAAGGAAGCCATTCTAAGAATTTTTATGCCTAAAAAATCCATCGTTTGCACCGCGACCTTGGGTATATGAAGTTAGCATGGTAACCACTACACCACGGAGGGCGCAATATTAGATGGTTCGAGTTATAAATGTAGGTATTCATTTCTGTTGATATAAATTCATTTTGGAGGAACTCAAAAGGTTCAGCAGCATAAAATATTTTATAACGGATTACAACGTATTTGAAATTTATCATTCATGATGAGAATTTAGTGCTAAATTTGTTAAATTAAAGTATTTTCAGCATCCACCACTCTATTTGGTAAGTGTTTTACATTTATCAAAACTGCTCGCAATGATACAATACGCTTACAAGAGTTTTCTCGCTTTACACGACTTCAAATCTGGACCTTACTCAACATTTCTCTTTCTGGGAATATAAAGCCATGTTTGGATTTCTCCATAAAGTAAGAGAAGTCATGTTACACAACAGGACGCCACTTAAGCCTTGGACAGCACCTAGTTGCGAATTACAGGTGACATGTTTAGTACGTCATACATAGTTTGTCCAGTTTTAAATAATAATAATAAAAACGCATGATGGATAATGCAAGTCACTGTAAAGAGATGCGGCCACTGCAGTGATGCAACATGTTGCATCCCACATATGGCAAAACTACTCACGTGAGTTATGCGCTACCGGGTTAGACAGAGGTCTCTAAACATGCAACTCCAAGAAAAGTGTTTGTTATTAGACTTGTGCTGAGTCCTAACTCAAGCCTCTTAGAAGCTTTTGAGAAGAACCAACACACCCACACAAATCCATTTTACACATTTGTTTATACTGAAGAAGTTATACAATAATCGCCTGACTTGGTATCCTCTTCCTCTAAACCATTTGGCTACATATTATTTCTATAAAACTTAATGTTTATTATAATGTTTTATTTAATAAATGAATTCAAAACCACAGTTCACAAAGATTGTCTGTTATTATCAATTTATCGTTTTGATTTTTTTTATTGTTTTATTTGTGTAGCGCCCTTTAACATCTATGGTCATATCGGGGGCTTTGACTTGTTAAACAGCTCATCTGATTACAGTAGGTTATTATCATTTGGTTTTATCATTTTATATCATTAAACACACTCGCATTCACTCTCACATGCATATTTCCAGACTCTGTGGGGGATAAGGAATAATTCTGATTAAAATGAAATTCCCCGCTCCAGCCGGGAATCGAACCCTGGACCTTCGGGGAAAGAAGGTTTTGGTTTTATTGTTTTGTTAGTTATTATAAAAATATACATAACCTATATTTTAACGTTGTAATAAACCAAATGAATTAAAATAATTATTTTCAGAGAATAATATAATAGAAAATGTAACTTAATCGATTTATTTTTATAGTTTTATAATTCTTGATATACCTGCAAAGTGTAAAAAGAAAATAAATCTATTGCAGAATATTTAAAATCCTCTTCCTGAAGATATTCGAGTTATAATGCTGGCCGAAACTCTACGTAAATTTTAAATTTTGTTTTCAATAACGCAACCTTTTAGACTGACATGTTTATTCCATAATACCTCGAATTTTATGTTGATTAATATGTTGTAAAGAAGTTCGATTAGTTTTTTTTTTGATTGAGTTAGACAAGCTCTCATACCAGTTATGTTTAACAGCTGGTCGTGTTTTGTTTTTAAATCGCAGAAAATGTTTTTAAAATTGTTTTAATTACTTTATTGGTTAATAATATTTATATGTAATAACCTCGAGTGTCTCCAATCCATCATTATGACTGTTATTAATTTTCTACACCTCTACCTATATGGACATCTATACACTCATACACACGGTAAAAAAACACACAAACCAGAAATCCAAGTGCAGCATCAAAGCCCCGTAAGATAGGTGTAGGTAATGTTTTTACTTGGGGGATTATAAAATGTATGCTTTTTCCATTATCAAGAGACATTCTTACACTCAACAATGCTTGGACATTACCGACTGTTACCATCTGGAAGAATGTTGATGATAAAAAAGAGCACCTACGAACAGTTTGCAAACATCATATACTGCTGAACAATAAACTAGTCTACAGTATTTTGACAGAGTTGATTTCTACATCGTACTTAGTAGGCTTCCCTGAAATGAAATTATTATTAACAGTTACATAATTATTAAATCAGAACCTAAGGGAACATTTGATACTCAATAGAAGATATTGTCAGTAAGACCTAGAAGTATAGCCAAAAATTCTTGAGAGTTAGACTGTGCTTAGAAAGCTCCACGTTCAGAAGTCTCCGGTGCCCATAATAATCACTGCAATAGTAGCGTAAATAGGCAAAAGAATGTGTATTAAACATTATTATGGGGCTATATTTCCACATATAAGATGTCTTTACATGATAAAATGTTTAAAAGAATCTAAAACTATGTTGTATATATGCTACAATAATTAAAAATGAGAAATTGTAGCACTTATTTAAGATGTTGATGTTTCAAATGTTTTTGAGGTAAACTAAGCTACATTTACATTGTTTTACCCAGTATCATTTGCAAGCACGTTCTTTTCGTCGCTAACTTGCAAGCAACATACTTTGGCTGAACTTGCAGGTCTTATTATCTGAATACTGATCCAAGTTATGCTAACTAAAAAAAAAAATAATAATAAAAAAACTCATCCCTTAAATTTGTGGATGTATGTAATTTGCCTTCTTTTATCTTGTGAGTTATAATGACTGGACTAGTTTTAAGATACACCTAGTCGTACAAACCTAAAACTACTTTTATATGAGCAGCTTCTAGTGAATGGCATATAACACAGGCTTGGGAATGTGGCAGTTAATTCTTGCTTAACATACCTTTTTTTGTTTTTCTACTTTGAGAACATAGTTATCGAAGTCATGCTATATTAACAAAAGAAACTAAAGACAAAATAAAACGCAGTAGCTTCTACGCCTCCTCTAAACTGTCTCTTATTAACATAATTAACTACTTTGCCTATGTGTAAAACTTGCAACATATTTAAACAATGAATTAAACATTGCAACAATTATTCTCACTCAATTGATTTTTTTTATTCTTTTATGCAATATAGATAATGACATTTATAAAAATTGAAGGCTTGTCTACAAAAGCAGCATTAGCTAATAGTATAAATTTTACTTTTCGCAAATGTTTCTATAACGATGAAAATTTTGCCGAAGTTATTTTGTTACCCTACTCCTTAAACTTGTTTAAATAAGAAAATGACTCTTTGAAGTACTCTAAGAACTTGATATATACTAATGCTGTTTTTGTATTTACAAAATACCTTAAATTTTATTTCTTTCACTGTTTTATTGAAAATAATTCAAAATTTATGCTGTGTCTAGTTTTTAATAACTAGGAGTTTTGTTGTAAGATTTTCTTAAATAGAGGAATGTATATTAAGGCCACACTTAGGATATCATATCTTTTTCCTAGGCACTATGAAAGCGATTGTAATACTCACTTTGTAGATTTGTCTACGTGAAAAATGTCCAAGTGATCATGTGATCGACATTTATCACCTGCTTCATGAGTCTCTTGTGCAGAAAATATAACCTCAGTTTCTAAAACCTGAACACATGTTTATGGCTATTCCTGTGTGTGGTCTATAATCTGAAATAATTGTTTGCTCGGTAGCAAAGGGAGCTTAATGTTTTCTAAATGCCTCATTTAGGGACCCCTCTTTGGGAGAAAAATTGCTTTGATTTAGAGACGATGCCATAAATTGGTTTTTAAATAGGTTACTTGGTCCATATAATCATGTCAGATATAGTTAAAGTAGGGCACAAACAGTTTATTATTCTCTGTGACCCATAAGAGAGGAAGCATTTTAAACTAACGACCTTCGCAGTCAATAAAAAATGTAGTAATAAGCAGTTCCCACAACCCGCAGTTCTGTTAGTCGTGAGCATCAACTTATAAATTACACTACAAAGTCTACACAACATATAATTAAGGAAAAATGGTATCAAAGTGACTTATTTTCATGACTTAACAGAACTTAACACTAGAACATGAATACATAATATAAAAACTATTTATAATCTTCTACCTTAGCACGTAAAATTTGTAGGATATGGATGCGTCGTGTTAAAAAAATAGAAACAAAGAAAACAACCCGGGATCCATATCCATGGCACACTGTCACATGTTGGCACTTTGGTTTGAACTAACTTCACAGCTTGGACAGTACCAACATGGGAGATTAACGTGTTCAACACGCAAGGCACTGAGATTGCACACTTAGTGTCCTCCAGTCAATTGCACTTCAGCAAACTCCGAGGTAGCAGAACCCATGTCCTTTCGGCTTGTTCTGCTCACGGACTCACGACACTATCCTTGGAGGCACGAGAAAATAAATACTGTGGGAATGTCACTGTCATGGTGAGAGCGTCGCACTGAGAGGGTAGCCGGTGTTATCGTCGCGACGGAATACTGTACTGACTTGCATAACTTTGAACTGAGATCGGAAACCGAATTACGGCAAAGAGGAACTGTCTTGAGCCAACGGCAAAAGTATTACAGCTAAGAACCTTGTCAACTTTAACCTTCAGAGAAAAGTTACTAACTTTTGGGAGCACCCTCCCCCTCCCAGAGATGCAGCTTGTTGCGCTGTCACACTCCATTTTCCAAGAGCAGGTGCCCCAATTCTCCTTTGCCGTAACTCTGAACACTGAAGGTTTCCGAAACTTTGGCCTAAGATTGTTTTACTTACAACAAAGAAAATGTCCTCACTTTGTAGCCTTTGGTTGATGCCGCTTCATGTGTAGGGCGAGATGGTCCGACCTGGCAAAGGACCGTTCACAAACATTGCACTTGAAGGGCTTAGCCCCCGTGTGTTTCCGATAGTGGCGCGTTAACTCGTCCGATCTCGCGAATCTCCACTCGCATTCCGGCCAGTGACATTTGTAAGGCTTCTCTCCTGCAACAAAAACAACAAACAAGTCAAACACTGCTCCAGTAAGGAATAACATGTTAAAATACATACACTCAAAATTTAAATACAAAACAAAAAACAAGAAATACAACGTTTATAATTTGTATTGCTGGTAGTACCTCCGTTAGTCAAGGTAATTAATTTCAATCAATCATTCTGATATCTATTTTCACTGAACCAAATATAACGTTTTAAACTTAATCAGTTTTTATGTCACGCAATAACGGTGATCCGAATTCCCGTTCACTTATATCTCACAGTTGTATGAAGTATATTGCAAATACTAAAATACATCGAAAAACTAAATGTTTGTACAAAGTATTATTATTATTATTATTTAATTTTTCAAGCTAAATTTTATACTTTTTTAATTATTTCCTGTAGCTCCTAAGTGGAACATAGGGCAACTTTACATGTTTCCGTGATCGGATTTTAATTCCTTGCTGGTGAATTCATCGCTATGCGCCATGGTAACGACATATAATATCGTCGCTCACAGATGGCGGCGATGTAGGAAAGAATGACGACTTGCGAACACAGAAATAGAGGGATATTACCCAGGAACCTCCTTCTTTCAAGATATGGAGCTCTTGCAAATAAATATTACATCAATATCACCAGCCAAGGAACCCATGCTAAGGAGTTTTGCGTCCGAAAAAATCCATCACCAATATTGGCTTTTTCGGAGGACGACCACAAATTCTAATCATTTAAAAAAGATATACAAAACAAAATTTTGGTAGGTATTTTGTCTTGTTTAAGCTGAAAGTTTTGTTTTCACACAAAATGTCAGTTCATATTGGAGAAGCGCGGAAGTTGAACTGACTCAATAAAATATTATTAAACTTCATTAGAATAACTATATTTTTCAGTATGGCAAAATAGTAGTTAACTCCATGGCACGACAGCTCACGGGGAACCTTGGCCTACCGCCCGGCCGCTGCGTCCCCCATCTCGGTCCACTACAGACGTCATGGATGGGGTGCAGTATTGGAGGGTGAGACGTGGTCAGCGCCTCGAGTCCCCCCCGGCCGGTTAATGCGGTCCTCATGACCTGGAGCCGCTACTTCTCCATCAAGTAGCTCCTCAATTGGCCCCCCAGGGACCTTACGAGGCTGAGTGCACCTCGGGCCAGGTCTCCCAGCTGGGGAAATATCCCCACGCTGGTACTGGGGATCGAACCCAGGTCTCCCGCTTGGTAAGTAGCAACGCTACCACCGCGCTAAGGAGACGACCGCAAAATAGTAGTAAATATTTATATTGTACTTCTATTACACCAAGGAGAAATTTAAAGCCAAATTTGGAGAATATTTTTGAAAAGAATGTCCCCGTTACATTCCCACCTAGCTAACTTAACGCGAATAGTGGATTTCAATGAAACAAATTATGATTATGCTAGATTTCCAGCTAGTGGAGCTCTTCAGAGAAAACAGTAACTGTATACGTGCTGTATCCAAATCAAATAGAGAAGTATTATAACATTGTTATTAACACAAAGCGGAAACTTTCATAGAATTTGTAAAATTCACTTCCAATAATTATTCTGTGAAAGAAAGTAATTTCCGTTTCCCAAAGAGGTGTTTGTTTCCAGGAGTCAGCATTTTTGAAATTACTGCAGCTTTTACTGTGTATTTAGTTTTTAGCTGGATATTTATTCAGAAATAGAGTAGACTTAAATCAGGATACTCAGATAATATAATCTTAAAACTGCAAAACTTGATATTCACGTATATCCATGCTAAATACGTATGAAAGCAAAGCAGGTGTATAAAAAGCTGATTTAGACAACTTTTTACAGTTGCCTCTGGTTTTTATGACCAAGCTGGTTTCGAAGCAGGACCCCTGGCGGCTAATGGTGAATGACCCGAAACTCGGTATAAGGTACTTGAGCAGTCGTTAAAACTTTCGCTCCGCTTTTTAAAAGGCAATGTAGCTTTAAGCGAGGTTGTCCCAAATGGCTCCTTTAATAAGTAGGTCTAACAGTGCTATCTGCGTACAGGAAAATGTACTGAGTATTATATACGTTAATTTTGACCTAAATAGTTCGAAATTCTTGTTATCTTAAGAATGACCATGAGCAATTTTGAAATCCACACGTATAATAAAACTATAACAGAATGTGCGTAGTAATTTTGGATGTTTATTAATAACAGCTGACTATAGGTGTAATGCCTAACACCAAAGATATAAATTGAAATCTTAAAATATTCTTAAGTGCCGGCGTGGGTGCATCAATTTTTCATACCTGAAAGGCGAAAGAGATTGTCATAGAATCCTGGCATCTCAGACCACTGAGAAAATAGACTTTATGGTGTCCTAATTAGTTTACGAAAAGGGGAAGGGGTGTAATTGGGTGCAAAATCAAAACGCCATTATGTTTCAGACAAGATATCATATTTACAAAATTTATATTGTATACTTGTGCTAGCCGATTTATTATTATTATTATTATTATTATTATTATTATTGCTATTGTTATTATTAATATTAATATTATTTATGCACCATGGAAAACAGAATAGTTTAGAACGTATAAAAAGCAGAAGGTTACTTATGTTTCAATTGTATCACTATACAACATACATTTGTATTATGGGTTTTTAAAACATCACTTTACATCTAGGATGTACAAAGCGCTGGAGAAGGAGTAAGAGTGTGAGAGTGAATGGAGAGAGAGAGAGAGAGAGAAAAAAAGAAAGAAAGAGAGGGTGGCTATAGAGTGGGGAAAAATGGAGGTGGTTAATGGGACAGAAATACAAACTAGAAGCTTAGAGGCAGAGAAAGCTTGATAGAGAGGTTGTGAGAAGGGACAAAGAAGAGTGCATTTAACACAATAATTGAAGAATGCGAGAGAAAATAAATTCCGATACCGCCTGGGTAGTGTGGTGGTAGCGTGTCTGCCTCACATTCGAAAGGTCGTGAGTTCGAATCTCGCTTGGGGTGAGTCACCCGGATATGTTTTTTTTTCGAGTTTTTTTTTTTTTTTCCTTATCCTGAGAAGGCAAATGTGGAGTAACTTTAAGCTTGATGGACTCTGAGATCATTTGAGCATCGTTTCAGCAATTCCATTCATCGTCCGACATGACCAACCAAGTTAAGGGACGTTAAACTACAAAAAAAAAGAAGAAAGAAACATTGCCATCTGTGTTAAAAACCACTGAAGATTCTCAATATATCAGTTTTTATAACTTTCAATTCTGCGTATATACTGGATGCAATCTAAATATGCAAATCTAGATCCAAAGAAGTAATCTGAAAAGTAGCAGACGCTAAAATTTACATAAAAAGAGTAAACAAACTGCATTTTACCCCTATTACTTCCCGTTCTTGTTTCCATTTCGGTTACCCGGTTCTTCCAGTTGTATTAACTTGTCAAAATTTCATCACGCACATTGAGGATAATATCTTTTTCTAATATTTATTCTGATTTGAACTAAGAATTTCTTTTCCTTTAGTGTGTTTTGCTTTATATTCATTTATGGACATGGAGATTGTATTCGTCTTATTTCTTTCATTATCTTCATCGTAAACTTCCATTTATAGTTCCGCTTAGTTGTTAAAGTTTGTTTTGTTTTATTTTTATGCCTTGATGCTAAAATGTGGAAATGAGGCAAATTGCCAGTTTCAGACACTTTATATGCACCATAAGAAGCAATATGGGCTTCAAACATTCTGCAAGATATTCCGGACTCTTGAAAAGTGCATTAAGGAACACCTTTCAATATCCATATTTCGGGAAATACATGTTATGAGGCCACCGTAAAAATAAAAAATAAATAAATGAATAGAAAATTCTTGTGTGCGTATGTGTCTGCAAGTAACATAATTATAAAAACCAAAATCGGTTAAATGCCAAACAAGTATTTCACAAGATACGTTTAAGAAGATTTTCAAGAAAATATTCCACCCCAAACTGCTTATAATGTGAAACACTTTCCGAAAATTTCGATTTTATCAAAAATAGTTCTAAAATATTTGATTAAAGTATCATATACAGACATGACGAATAAAACTTATATATTGACAATCCTGGGAACAACCTGTGAAGAACTCTTCGTTCGGAAGGAATTTTGTATAATCTTTTTAACTGGTAAAAGCTAGGCAATAAATGAAAATGCATATAAAGCACATTAACTTGTTTGAAAGAACCAAAGAGTCATTTTCGACATATCTGTTATTAATAGTTTGATTTGTTCAATACTTCGTTATTCTTTTAGAATCCTTTCGTTATTCAGTTGTTTATCGCCATTGAATGAAAATATTATGGACTTTTAAGGCCAATTCTTAAAAATTTATTCTTTCTATAACAATAAGAAGTATATACTATAATTTTGCAATGGTTTATTTTAATTAAAATGAACTAGATGGAAAATTAAACTATTGTATATAATACTTTATACCACAAATAAGCTACAGAAAATATAATGTGAATGTACCTCAAGATTTTTTTAAGCTGAATACTTTCAAGTTGCGATCAAGTGAGAAACACGATTAAAAGCTTTTAAAATGGTAATTTGGAGAAGACTGGAGGCTCTGAAAATTTGGCGAAGGAAAACAAATGCTGGAAAGGGCAAAGAAATCTACTGGGGCATTAGAATAAGATCTTATGAAAGGGTACAGCGTAAACAACGGATGGGGATACCTCGCGCACTGCAACCAATGCAGATCTATTGTAGCTAACACTTCCCAGGAGGAAGGGATGAGGTGAAGAAACCACAAGAGACCAAAGACCGCAGGCAGAAAGGCTCCAGAGACGCGTGGAAGTCTCTTAACATTTCCAAGCTCAATGACTGCCGGTCCCCATGGCCAAGCTCGCTAAGGCGTCTTGCTTTGGTACTTCGTGGGCAGGGGATCGTGGGTTCGAGTTCCGCCTTGGGCATGGGTGTTATATGTTTGTGCAATGTGTATATGTTTGTGTAAAGGAACAATAAGACCAGTAATCATACAGTAAATTTAGGGGGGGAGGAATGTAAAACAGGGGTTGACCAGACTCCGGTACAGTTTAAAAAAAAAAAATGACTCAACTCACTGCCAGAACGCCAGAGCAGAAAAGCAAGCGACCCGTCGACCTAGTGTCCAAGGGAAGCAATCTTTCCATTAAGCATGCATCCGCGTTATATGACCGCAATGCCATACACCACAAAACTGGAAGCAAGCCCGAAGGATGAGGAAAATTAAATGAAGAAAGGAAAGGAAATTGCGATCGATCGATGAGAAACCACCCCAGCATTCTCTTTGAGACTCCGTGAAAACCTCGACAAACTCATAGATTAGAGTGGCAGATCGTCGGGAATCTAATCTGGGATCTCCCGAATACGAGAGGCATACGTAACAGCGGTGCCACCTCACTCTGTAAAAGTTAATAAATAAATACACAAATAAATAAAATAAATAAAAAACGAGAGGAGGATGCGACCTTGGACAGAAGCCTATGATTAATTGATTCATTGTCGAAAGTTATCAATTTCTATAGATCAACTTCTTCCAGACTGTTATTTCCGTTCTCACTTGGCAGGTCAGCAGATTAATTCTTGCATAGAATATTTTGACAGACTCGGGCTTAATCTTTTAAATATCTTGGGCCGTTTAATTTGATTTTCTTTTCCAGCTGCACCAGGGGGCGCATCTGATTGATATCCGTTTCTTTTGTCCTTTCCTTCGACACAACTTTCCTTTTCTGTCAACAGCGTTCAGAGATCCGCAGCTGCCTTTATTGCAAATGCGTCTGAAAGCTACGGTAATTTAATGCTGGCCATGGAAAATACTTGCACCGTCTAAACTTCGCAGGAGGCCGAGTAATTTACCGCAGCCTTCGTCCTGTATATATTCATCATGTTATCACGATCTCGGTGATTAATTACCGCGCCAAGGGTGTGCAGGGAATGTCATATTTCATGTAAATTTACTGAATATAAAACGAAGTTTGTAATAGAAACATTGTGAAAGGCGATATATGCTCTGGCAGTATTGATTAACTTGAATGGACAGCTACCGTACATCATCCAATTTAATCAATTTTAATATGAAAACCAAGTTCTATTTTTAGATGAAATACTGCTGTAGTTAGGGAATAACCTGATCAATGTGAACCATTATATATGGAAGTTTGTCGTAAATTTATACCTCAACTAACTATGCTCTTTTAATCCCTTGTCCAGAAAAATAAATTGAAACAAACAAGACATTTTTGTAGTCTTAGGTCATAGAATTTACTTGTCCTGAAATCTAAAGACATAAATCAAGACAAAACGAAAGCAGTTCACATAGAAACAGAAAAAAAAAACGAATCTACATCGCTTTATAAACCTAAATGTAAATGTTGTCCGGTCGTATAATGAAGCCTACTACAAAAGCTTAATTCAATTTTTATTTACGTTAAAAAACAAACTACCTATAATAACTGTTTTCACTCGTACGTCTTAAGTACAGGATACGCGGATAAAAAATATGTTGGACCTCAACCAATCGTACCTTAACTGTAGAATATTCAAAACGTACTGTAGATTAAGATTAATTTCGTTTATTAAAAAATAAAACATTTTAAAAGTGAGTGAAATATTCTTGTGGAGTAATGTATTGTGCTAGGTTTTAGATTACTCACTCATTTTATGGTTTTCCAAAGTCCGTATTCGGATTTCGAATCTCTGCAGGTCCATCTTCGGCGTGTTTGTCAGGCACAATGTGCAGGGGTTCGAAATCCGGATACAGACTTGGAAAAATATAATTAAAATGAGCGAGTAAGCTTAAGTTTGACACGATACATTTCTACATATGGAGATTAAGATAAATTCAAATGTCATCATGAAGTGGCTAAGAAACTCAAAGTCAGACAAACTTGTATATTATCACCCAATTTTAAATAAATATTGTTATACGTAAATGATATATTCCAAAAATGGAAACATTTTTACTTTCTCTACACGTACTATGTACACTCCACCCAAAAATTAGATACCGAGATTTCACCGAAAATACATGTTTTAGGGTCCCCTGAATCCAAAAAATCTGATGTGTTCCATTCACACGACTTTCTCTATATCTCTGCAACAAATTATTGCTAAAAAAACCTATGCTTCTACTTACTTCATGGTAATCGAGAAACAATTAGTAGAAATAGTCTTATTACTTGCTTTATTGTAAGTAGAAGCGAAATAAGGGAGTATCATAGGTTAAAGAGATAGTCAAAAGCTGGTTTCTATGTGACTGAAGTTCCTTTGTTTGTATGGACAGGGATTGTTAAATTCCTGTATGTGAAAAGTATGTTTTTGAAAGCTGAAACCAAAAACAAGGTATATCTCAAAAACAATCAATTCCACGAAAAAATGTGTATAACATAAATTGTGTGTTTTAAAGTGCTCTGCATTTGTTGTGTGGTAAGTTTTTGTCCATCTCTTACGGTTTAGCAGTTATGCAAAATTCCGTAAAACTGACCCAGAATAAAGTAGTCTTCATAGGCTATTCCCAGAAAATTCAAAATATATATTTTATTTGTCAGGTAAATAGCTTTAATATATGAAATTTTAATCAAAATCATTAGAGCCATTTTTGAGAAAATCAAAAATTTCGAAAAAAGTTCAATGTAAAGGGTAATTTGGAGTGGGGTGATTTTTCTCGAAATCTTTTAGAAAGATCCCTGGAAGATACTTAACTTAAATAGTAAGTTTGGTATTTTACCGACTTTTCGTTTTTGAGTTATCGTGCTCACAGGCACACGGACACACACACGGACCTTTTTATGAAAGTATTTTTTTTGGATACAGGGGACCCTAAAACATATATTTCCTGTGAAATATCGGTATCAAATTTTTTGGTGGAGTGCAATACCTTCTCTATACACTATGTACATAGTACGTATAGAGAAAGCAAAAAGTATTTTCAGAAAAAAAAACCGTCAGAAAGTTTATGCAACAGATTTCCATACATCAATGAAATAAGTGAGCAGCAATATTTCACATGGAGAACTTTGTCGGAGTGTTCAATAATGAACTCGCCGTTACATACTATTAAATTTCGAGTAATTTTATAGCAAAACATGTGTGTAACTTTCTATAACCGTATATACATGAAATATACATAGTTGCTAGAGAAGGTATGGTATGGTATTCCATCCAAGAATTGATGTCGAGATTTCACCGGACATATATATTTTAAGGTGCCTTGAGTCCGAAAAAAAAGTTTAGAAAAAGGCCCGTGTGTGTATGTGTGTGTGGAAAACATAACTAAAAACGAAAACATGGTATTTATGTTTAGTATCTTTCCAGAATGCGAGACAAGGATTAAAAAAATCCCCCAACCCAAACTACCCTCTACATGAAAAAACAAACTGAGAATTTTATTTTAATAAAAAATTGTTGTAACGATTTTGATTAAAATACCTTATATTAGATATTTGCGTCACAAATAAAATGTGTTTTGAATTTTCAGGAAATAGCCTCTGAAGACCTCTTTATTGTGGATAAGTTTTGCAGAATTTTGTTAAATCGCAAGCGATAGGTAAAATTGAATACATGCAAATGTGGATCTCGTTTAAACACGTAATTTATTCATATACTTTCTTCTTTGTTTGTAGATACCTAACAAGCAAAAGTAAATTAAATGTATGTCACAAATAAAATGTTTGTTTTGAATTTTGAAGGAATAGCCTCTGAAGACCTCTTTATTGTGGATAAGTTTTGCAGAATTTTATAGGAACATTTTAATACATAAAAATGCAGATCTTGTTTAAACACGTAATTTATGTCGTATAGTTTTCTTGTAGAGTTGACCGTTTTTGACATATTTCTTGTTATGTATTTCAGTTTTAAACTACCTAATTTTTCTCAAACCATGTAAAGCGAACAATTCTGCTAATGCTTATCTTGATTAGCATGACGCAGATAGAAGCAAATTTTGTAAGAATCTTTGGTAACAATAGTTTTTATATGAAATACTAAAAAAGCTGTGTGAATTGAGCATATACTTTTTTATCTTTTATTGTCTCGCTTCGTTAGCATTATCTAGGGGAAAATGGCGAACCTGTCAACTGCTCGGTACTGTGCGAAAAGATGCGTGTCATGGGAGCTGCCAGTTGCGTCATTCAAGAGAAACCTGCTCATTATTTTATTGCGATTGGGAAGAAACGTGTGGTTATGCAATGCATTACGCCGTTAAATCCCACCTATTTTCGCAATAAAAATTTAGCACTTATTTAAATTTTTGTTGAAGTAAAGATGCGCTGATTACATGATATTTTTACTTTTTCTAGCCCGCATATACAATGCACATAGTGGATAGAGAACGTATTGTATTCCACCCAAAAATCCGATGTCGGGATTTCACCGGAAATATATGTTTTATGAGTCCGAAACATGCATTTTTGGAAAAAGATCTGTGTGTGTTTCTGATGTGGACAGCGTAGGTCAAAAACGAAAAGACCATTAAATACCAAATTGGATCTTCCAAGGATGGGACACGAATATTTTCAAGAAAATCCCCCACCACAAACTACCCTTTACATGGAAAAATGTTCGAAATGTTTGATTTTCTGAAAAATTACTAACAATTTTGATTAAAATACCGTAAATTAAAGATATTTACACCCAAATAAAATAATTATTTTGACTTTTCTGAAGACCTCTTTATTCTGGATGAATGAATTTTGCCGTCTTTTGGTTAAATGCTAAACTGGAAGAGATTGACCAAAATCTATTATAAAAAACGTATATCTCGCCAAAACACACAATTTATGTCCCTTATGCTTTTATTGTGGAGGGAACCGTTTCCGCGATATTCCTTGTTATTGGTTTCAATTGTAAAGTACTTATACTTTTCTCAGACAGGATGTGTTCGTTTTTCTGTTGTTCTACTCCAGACCGAGCAAAGAAGCAATTTGCAATGACAATCGCATAACGACAGATTTTAAAACATTTGACTATCAGTTTAGCCTAGTGCATTCCTTTAGTTCCCTTCTACGTATAATGAACTAAGGAATAAGAGCATTCTGCTAATGTTTATCTCGATTAGCATTGTGTAGAAAGAAGAGTAATATTTTGTAAGAAGTTTGTAGAGCAGCTAGAGAAAGTCATGTGAGTGTAACACATAAGATTTTTTGTACTACTCTATATATAAAAAGACAGTTGAAATTTGTATAAAAAACACTTGAGACTAAGATGGCAACAGGCCGCGAAACAACAGAAGCTCTTTCGGCAACGCAGACAGCTAATCGGCTAATCTTCTGATTCTGTGCATGTTGATCACCTACATTACTTTAATTTATTCGCGTCGGTTCCTTTGTTGTGACCATTGCCAATCAAGAAGTCTTTGTCCAACGGGCAAGCGCTGTCCGCGGAGAAAGAAGATAAGAGGGTGCACGTTTATTGCAATTCTCCGGTGTCACCTCGTTTGCATTTTGTTTTGTTGCTCATTGTTAGACAAGGGAAGACTGCAATGCACGATTCTCATCATAATTCGCCACTTGTCACCCTGCTCCGAAATGGATTTGCCCAGAAAGGTCATTGTACAGTACCAGAGGGCCAACCTGCCCCCCTCTACTGCTAAAGCTATAAACGCAACTTGTGTGGGCCGACATTACTCCGGCCTTGGTTTCGCGTTTGTTCAGGTGCACCCGCATTAATAATTATTTTATATACATGAAGGGAGAAAATTGTAATGCGAACCACTTTTCAAGTGATTTTGTAACGCATATATATAGTAACGCTCTTTACGTATCAACTTTCCTTTATGTTCTGAAAAACAGTTGACTACATCTTTACTGGAAATATTTAAAATCACTGCTTCAGCTACAATAATAGTGCGATATTGTTTTAGTATACGATCAGAGCAGAAACCTTAATTATACTCAGATAGCTCTTCAATGACCTTGAAAATCTTTTACAAGGCGTAAATGTACGATCAAATGGACAAAAATTTACTTCCGTCCCGAAGCAAACCATGCTAAGAGATTTTACGCCCTAAAGAATCCATCGCCGTCGCCGGGCTTGAACCCGTGACCTGGAAAATCAGAAAAAAGGTCCGTTTCGTAGATTTACGGCACGTAAAAGAACCTCAAGCCTGATAAACAGGACTCTGAGCAAAATGAATAGGTCTTTCACGCCCAATGTAGAATGGGATGCTGAGAACCACAGCAGTTAAAGAGTGCCCATAAATAAAACTCAAAATTAATTTTCCATCATGATGATGAACTAAGGAGCGCGGTTCTATTTGCATAGCATTCTGGGATGACATTTCTTCTCTCATGTTTGTTTCTCTTTGAAAAAAACGTATATACAGATGTAACTTTAGGCGTCAAGTGCTCTGGATTTACATCTGCCTACATTAGCAATGCATTCCATTCGTCACCTGCGATGCCTTAGTGATGCAAGTGGGTGTAAAGAAACACAAACATAATAATAATTATTATAAATGGCTGAAAGCTTATAACAATAGTGCACGGCAGAGGATGTCACTGGGGGATCCTCACTTCAAATCCCATGGGTCTACCAATCTGACTGAGGGGTTCTCATGGTTTCCCTCATTTGCCAAGTAAATGCCAGATTGGATATTTAATATTGTCCGTCGCCATCTGGAAGACTCACGGTGAGCGTAGGTGTTGTTGCTATGCACATGTCTTTGTTAAGGCTTAACCACAGGAATGTTTTGGATGGTTGTTGGTTTGTTATTGTGGAATTAAAGTTGAGGGTCTTAAAGAGGTAGTGTTACTGTTTGACATCTAATGGCTGAGTTTAACTCCAAGACCCAGGTTCCATCTTCAGTTGAAAACAACGTAAAACTGAAAAAATATATGGTTATTATGATTACACTGCCATCTATCCACTGACAGTGAAATCAGCTATACCGGATAGCACCCTAGCGCCATCTACTTGTCGTGGACCAAAGCAGTATGGCGTGTGAGGTAAGAGTCGTATAAGGCAGGTTGTATGGTCAAGGGCAAAAGACTATTCACCATACAGATCAAGAAAGTATCACGTTCAGAGGCGTCATAATATGATCAATGGTTAAGCGATGTTAATTTAATAAAATTTAAAAACAATTAGTGCACTACGTTGCTAAACATGATAGTATAGAAAAAAGAAATAAATAAAAAAGTACACTGGCAAAACAAAAAGAAAGAAAAATATTAGCATACTTCGGAAGGTAAAATGCAACAACCAAGAAATTGACAGATTAAATTGACAGCATTAAAATGAGACACACAAAGTTATCTCACCCATACATAAGGCACATAAGAGTACAAGTATCACAGTGTTTAACTCCCGCTTTTACTACACACGGCACCGCAGGCGAGGACACTGATGCTACATGGAGTGTAGATGGAGCACCGGAGGAAACAGGAGAGCCCGGATAAAACCCGCCCCTGCGGGTCCACACATGCGGCCGACTGGGATCGAACCCAGTCCGCCTTGACGAGAGGAGAGTGGTCTAACCACTCGTCCACACCATCCTACAGAGAAACATATCTTCGAATGTCAACCGCATAATTCAAAGGGAAACAAATTATTTAGAATACCAAATGATATTCTCGGCATTGAAAGGCAAACATTTATTTGCATTTCCTTCTATAATGAATCTTGACTTATAATGTTTCTAGTTGATAACTCTGAAATAGACTTCATTTATGTACATTTATGTACTTAATGTGATTGTATTATAAACTGTACTTTTTCTAAACTAGAAAAATAAAAAAATACCAATATTATATACAGATTGGTCATAACTCCATCAGTAAAAATGGCACTGAATCCAAAAAGGGGAGAAGTTCAAAATGTTTTCTGATTGTAGAATTTGTTAAAAAAAATACAGAGCTGGTTTGCAACATCCGCCCCCACAGAGATGGAACCACAGGCACGTCACGCAGTCATCGGGCACGTGTACACACGTGCGTGCATGAGTACGCGACCGGACAATCGAAACATGTTATAGGCTCATGTTATTGTGTGCATGAGTATATGCGCTCGCAAGGTCCTTGCCACTGGAATGGCTGTTGACAAATTCGTGATGCCGGTAGGTATCCGAACGCTCAAGTATGTGTCATAAGCGGCGAGTATGAAATACTAATGTACTGTGCTCAAGACGAAAACAACAGACGGATATCGAAGAAACAAGCCTCATGACCAAAAAGGTAAAAAATAACTAAAATCCATTTGTACATTTCAAGCTGAGTTAAGTGGTTTATAGCAGAAAAAAATCTCATCTATTCCATTCACATAACTTTCTCTACATCGCTGTAACTCATTCTTGTTAAAAATCATATTCTTTAAACTACTGTATATAATCGAGATAAACATTAGCAGAAATTTTCTTATTGCAAGTAGCAGGAAAATAAGGGAAAGCACTAGGCTAAAATGACAATCAAATCTTTTAAAAGCTGCTTGCCATGAATTTGAAATCCGTTTCTATGCTGGGTCAGGAGTTGACAGCTTTCCGTGTGAGAAAATTTACAATATTTTAAATCTAAAACAAATAACAAGGAATATCTCAAAAATGGTCAATTACACGAAAAACAAATGAATGTGACATAAATTGTGTGTTTATATGTAATCTACATTTTTTGTCTAGAAGATTCTGTGTAACTCTTACGGTTTACTAGTTACGCAAAATTCAGAATGAGAAAGAGAAAGAGATATTAGCTAGATGGGTGATCAACCGGATGGTATAAGTGTGAGAAAGATGATATGAAATGCCTGTGAAATGGATGAAACGAAAGAAACCGGAGAAAATCCACTCAGACGGTGCTTTGTCCACCACAAGTCACACATATTATGGTTTCCTGCCACTGTAGTGAGATGCGAGCTGTCTAACTACTCAAACATGGCGCCACCCAATCAATATACTACTTAAAATTCCCTTGGCCGGGAATCGAATTTGTTTCCAAGAGCGAAAGCCAAGTCCTAACTGCAAAGAATTTCCTGCTTCAATCTGAAGTTGTCGAGACATTAATGGTTTTGCTAGTTATGAAAGCCAGAATGATCCTACTAACGTTGATACTAATGGTGATCAGCAAAGAGCAGAACAGATTTCACGGCTCTTAGCCGACCGGCGGTGTGGCGCGAAGTTTCAATTTGAGTTGTCGCGAAATCTATTCTGCTCTATGCTGATCAGTTTATAGTAAACACTTATAACACTATACTTACCCTAAGGCAGCAAAATATGTTCTTCTTAGGCAAATGCATAAAAAATGTGTAACTGAAAATGTTCCATATAATCTCTGAGAACTTTTAAACAACGTATAGCAGTGCTTAGGGGAACTTGTTCCACAGAAGAAAATATATACATCAGCAACGACAGTTAAGTTGACTGTTTTAATCATAACATGCAACATTTGGATACATAGTGCTTACTATTATGATTACAACCAATCACGCCTTCATAATACGGCTATGGTTTATGAAAATGTGTTATTAATCGATAAAATGGTTCGGTAATTTTTAATCGCATCTTTCTGCAACGAATAACATCCTCATTTGTTTCCAATTGTACGAAAGTCAAAACAAAATAGAAAACAATTTTTAAACAAAAATTTTATTTTATTTTATAATAATAAAGTTATGGAATTATTTATTAGGATTTTGTAAAATATACATATCATCGATTTTGGGCTACCTAAGAAAACTTCAAGACTGCTATGCGTTTGCGGACGATTCTACGATTTCAAAATCTCTGGAAATCTCTCTCTCTCTTTCTTTGGTTGATTTCTTGATCTGGGCGGACTACAGGTTTATTTTCCTCTTTGGAAAGTAGTAAGCTTGCTAACATTTCTGAACGAATAATAATAATGGGATAATCAAGAAGGTGTCAGTAAACTGCAATTCGCAAAACCATTAATCATAATTAACAAGAAAGAAGCGGAATAATTGTACAACATGTATAAGAAGCCTCGAGTAGAGAGTTAGACGTCATAAGTCTGCTCTTACGAGACTTTTATAGTAGCTACTATCATATGGAAATCCAATCTGAACCATATTACTGCTTTTCTGAGAATTTTAGGAAATGAATAAATAAAAATAATAATAAATCTTACGTATTCCATCCACTTCCTTTACATCTCTATGATACATTGTTGAAAAGCTTATTCCTCTATCTACTTTATGCTAATCGAGATAAGCATTAGCAGAACAGGTCTTATTACTTACTTCCTTGTAAGTAGATGGAAAATAAGGGAATAAACTAGGCTAAAGTGATAATCGAATTTTTTAAAATCTGGTTGCCATGTGGTTGAAATCCGTTTCTTTCCTTGGCCAAGAGTTTACAAATTCCCCTGCGAGAAAAGTTTTAATACTTTAAAACTGAAATAAATTACAAGGAATATATTGGAAATGGTCAACTCCACGAAAAAAATGTATATAACATAAATCGTGTTTTAACAGATCTACTTTTTTGTGTAGTAAGCTTTTGTTTATCTCTTACGGTTTACCAGCTTTGCAGAATTCAGCAAAATTCATCCAGAATAGAGAGGTCTTAAGAGGCTATTCCTTGAATATTCAAGACATACCTATATTTTATTTGTCATGTAAATATCTTTAATACACGGTATTCTAGTTCAAAGCTTTTGAGAAAATAAACATTTTAAATTTGCTCCATGTAAACAGTAGTAAGGGGTGGAGGACTTTTTCTTAAAATCTTCGTGTCGCATCCTTAAATACCAAGTTTGGCATTTTACCTACTTTTCGATTTTGAATAATCGTGTTCACAGTTACACGGACACAGACATTTCTACCTGGATATTTTACTAAAGGTGTTTTTTTTTTTGATAAAAGAGACCCTAAAATGTGTATTTCCGGTGAAATCTCGGTATCGAATTTTTGAGTGGAGTGCAATACCTGCTCTACCTATATAACAAGTATTTTGTAGAGAAAGTAATAATCTACAAATGGAACTTCAGAAATACAAGGATACACATAAGAATAGTAACATTCAGTGTCCTCGGAAGGGTTTTAGGAAGGATTACAAACAGTTTTTTCTCAGCCTAGTTAATTTACCTACAGTGACTGAGAAATATCATACTTCTTCTATCATAAATTTCCTGGAAACATATTTTGAGATAATAAAATACCTGATTGCTCCTGTACAGAAGTTATTCTGAAGCTCTGAGGATACCTAGCACGTGACATTACGAAACGTTATTAGCACTTGGGTGATTGACAGCTCTTAACTAGAAATATGTTTAAGATTCTTCAGAGGTAGGTTTATGTCATGTTGGTATCCTGATCAGAAGTTACTGGTGTAACCTGGTGAATTGGCAAGCTCTTAGCAAAACTCCAAGCTGTGATGGTGTAACAGTTACCCAGTTAAATGTTCAGAGTATGCTCTGCAGAATGCCAAGATGATTTTACACCCGCAATTTTGGCATTCCCTACAGAGTTTCGTGGCGCTTTTGAAATCGCCAAAGTTTTACGATATCAACGGAGTTCTTACTGAATTGGGACTAGTGATTAAAATAACATTTCTGTACCGTATTCAGAGGACCTAAGTAATGCATTATTACTTATACTATGCTGATGTTATGCTGTTATGCTGATGCTGTATTCATGCTTGCAAACACTTCTCGATAATTTGAGTTTCAAGGACGTATCATAATTAAGAAATTTGTGTCTGAAGTAAACGAAAAATTCAAAATGTTATTAGATACTCATCCGCACTTTAAAAATAATTTAGAATATGAACTTTAATAAGCTTTGAAGCTCTATTTTCAAATGTTCTATAATAAAGCATTCTATAATTGTTCCACTCGAAGCAGTTTTAAAAATCACCTTAAGAGATATTGTATTTTCTATTCATAATAAAAGAAAAATTTCCGTAGAGGTATTAATTGTATGTACACATTAGCCATTTGTAGGCTACGGTTTAAATTAATAGAAGTTCAATAGCTGGAAATTGAAATGCGGATTAATTTGAAACAATTAAATGTAAACGTCTATTAGTGAAAAAGTAGGAATTAGGCGTCTAGTTAACTACTCATTAACCAGAAGTTCGTAATTACAAAATAAGACAATAAGGTATCTTGCAATAATGAAGATCTTTGAAATTTGACTTGTTATCTGAAGGAGCGGAAGCGCGCCGTGATACGAGAGATGAAAAGTTCTATGTGTTCTCAAGTATCTCGTCAAGGCTAGCGGTAGCTTCGGGGTGGGAATCCGAAAATCTATGGTTTCTTACAAGGAATCTATCACTATATTCATAACATAAAAATATCTGAAACGTTTCCCTGTGTCATCTATGTGGTATACCTTTACTTGCAGACCGGGATTCCGCATGCAAGGAGAGGACCGTCCTGGTTAGCGTCTTGCAGGAAGGAAAGCCAAACAAAGGTGATTGGGGTTGATGTAATGATTAGTACACAAGAACACAATTAATAGCGCCATGCGTTCAGTATTCCTCACTTATTAATTGTGCTATATTATGTTTCCTATATGTTCCAATGTTGCAACACAAATATTTTTCTTTCTTTCTTGGGAGGAGCCTTTTAGCTCCAAAAATGTACTTTTTTAAGAAACTTCTGCGCGCATATTGTGTTAAATAGGATTTCACGATATGCCGGATAAATACCTACTAGATCCAATATTTCCCAAGGGTGCATGCAAACATTTTCAGAAAATTCCTACAATTCACTCCAGCTTTACCTAGAAATCTAGAAGTAAAATACCTACATGCTCGATATACTAACATGATAAACAAAATATATATCTTGATTTTATATGAATACCCTGTGAGGTCCCTGTATTAGGTAATTAGGTAACCATGAAAGACAAAAGCTTGCCCCATGAAAAATGTATATTTGCATAAAATAATATACCTTTAGCATTAACTCTGGAATTATTCTCTGCAGAATGATCAGAAAAAACATGCTTGAAGGTTTCCGGTTGCTGTTTGTTCCTTCGAGAGATTTCGTTCTACGTATTACCATGAAGGATTTTTTCCGCTCCGAGACTGATCTCTGATTTTATTTCTCGCTGCTTTGATAAACATTTGAGCGTTGTATTTTATGTAACTAAATGTTTATTGCTTAATGTAATGTTATTTCTACGCGAAAATGCATTGTGAAACTTATAATGCATAGGTTATAAAAACGTATTTTTAATGTCATGCGGCTATAACAGATAAGCAATGTAGTTCAACAATATCTTTAGTGTAAAATAAATAAGCTATTCTTCTTATTTTAACTAAAGCTAAAAGTTGAGATGACATTGTTTCATGTATATGCCTCTTCATTGATTTTTATTTCGTGCAGTAAGTTGCAGAGGACTTCCTTATCTTCCAGAAATACTGGTGTTTGTTGATAAAAACTTGAGAAACCCGGATATTGCCTAACAAACAATTTTAATGACTATATTAACATTCTGCGGCGCGGTACAGAGTTCTCCCATTTGCACGTCCGCACCAGCAGAAGCAGCGGTGTCCTCGCAGGGGTAAAAGGATGCACGTTAAGGAATGCGGTGCCCTGCCGCACAGGTCACAGACCCTCCCCTCTCCCCTCCTGTGGCGAACTTGAATGTTTAATGGATCGGGTAAACAATGAGTGACGAGCGGTTCTTACCTCTAGACTCCGAGTATAATGCCCTTCATTACGCCAAGCACGCATGCGCTCAACACATTAAGGATGTGTATTCTCGTCGCTGTACAGTTCTACTCCAGCTACTTCTCAGAATGTAAATCGCACTGAATATGTGACATCGTTAAATTTAAAACGGTTTCTCACCACTGTGGGTTTCTGCTTCAAATGAAATATGAGCATTGGCTGCTAAGATAAAATCCAACACACACAGGTTGAAACCACACAACAGTGTGATATATCTCCCGTAAATCGGTTGCAGGTAGATAATATATAATAGGGTAGACCAAAATACAAGTATATACTTTGTTTATTGATTCACTAGCGACTTTTTGTACAGGATGGATGTGATTGATGGGATACATTTTAAAGTTACCGCTGTTTCTAAGAATGGAAGAAGCACATTTATTGAACATTAAGCGCAACACATAATAAATACTGGAGCTTTATTTTAAAAATCTCATATTCCTTAGTTGGGCAGCACCATGATTGGGCTCCTTTAACCCTTAATTGCCTGCACTAGTATACTACATATGCCGTTTAAAACTGGAGTTCTAGTAAAAATATTTGGGAATAAACCTATAAAATTATTATATAAAATAATAGACAAAGTAGAAATGAAAATAAATGTAGATCCTTTATTAATATTTTTCTTCCCAATTAAAATTTTAAATTCTTTTAAACCAGTTTTCATTATGCTGCCAAAGGCACTACCAAAAAAGTAGTTCAAATGACCATGAGTGTTAGGTGATAGGTAACGGACTAGCCATCCATTCAAAGCCAAATGTTGCAGGTTCAAATCACAGTAATTGTGGTGAATGACGGGGAGAGCCCAAGTAAAATAATCGGTGTGATGCTTGGAAGCTAATGGGGTTATATTTGACTGTAGTTATGTCGGTTTTGTCTTTTATTTATTTAAAAAAAAGTCACTGAAATTTAAGGGCATTATTGTATGTTTTTTTACAATATAAAACAGTCTTGATTACTTGTCGTTTATGGTTGGAGGTTAGTATAGCATGAAATTAATCCTAGAACTTATAGGTACCGACAGGCAGCAAAGGGTTAATCACAACCGTATAGTGTGGAGCAGCATCGCCCCTATCTACCTTCAGATATCTTCCTTTAGTTCTAAAATCATACTGGGTCCAGTAGATACATCCTTTCCATTAGGTAACCTTCACAGGAGGCAGTACATTCAGGTTAGAACCAGGGAAGTGAATTGATAATGAATATGTCGCCAAAACTCCAAATCGGATTATGAGAGGTAACAAGGTGGGTCTTAGTGAATATGTGGATAAAACATATGCGGATAGTGTCACTATTAATATAGGATTAGAGTCAAGGTAATTCTTTTGAGACCTATTCCCAAGAAACCTTATTTCCTAAACCTTTTGCCATCCAGGTGGGCAACCAGCACGGGTAGATCAGGTCGTTAAAGCAATGTCCGCGGTTGAAATCCCGCCAAAAATGGAGTTTATCCGTTTTCCTCAGTTTTCATAACTTAATGCCGAGGAGTACCCCAAACTCAAACCTGAAATGTTTTCCTACCAAGTTTTATTTCCTGTTTAACTTCCATTTATGAATCACCAGTGTTCACCTCCTCTAGTATATTAATGAGGGTCGTTACACATTAATTAATTAAATAAATAAACATTAATAATCCAACTCCGTAGATTGTAGATTGCATTCTGGGTCTATCTTCACTTCATTCTGGTTTTGAAAAACAAAAACATATACCACACAATCCTATAGGAGTATTAAACCCCAAAACATGATGTGTTCCATTCACATGACTTTCTCTACATCTTTGCAACACATCATTGTTAAAAAGCGTATGCTTCTATTCACTTCAAGCTAATCGAGAAAAAAATTAGCAAACATTCTTATTACTTGCTTCTTTGTATGTACAAGCGAAATAAGGGAGTGCCATAGGTTAAAGTGATAGTCAAAAGCTGGTTGTTCTGTGACTGAAGTTCCTTTGTTTGTATGGGAGTTAAATTCCTGTATGAGAAAAGGACACGCTTTTTAAAGCTGGAACAAAAAACAAGGAATATCTCAAAAACAATCATCTCCACGAAAAAAGTATATAACGTAAATTGCGTGTTTTAACGTGCTCTACATATTTTGTGCGGTAAGTTTTTGTCCATCTCTTACGGTTTAGTAGTTTTGAAAAATTTCGTAAAATTCATCCAGAATAAAGTATTCTTTAGAGGCTATTCCTAGTAAATTCAAGATATACGCTTTATTTATCAGTTAAATATCTTTAATACACGATATTTTAAACAAAATTGCTAGAGCCATTTCTGAGAAAATCAAAATTTTCGAAAACAGTTCCATGTAAAGGGTAGTTGGGGTGGGGGATTTTCTTGAAAATCTTCGTATCGCTTCCTTGGAAGATATCAAACGTAAATACCAAGTTTAGTTATTTAACAGCCTTTTCGTTTTTGAGCTATGCTGCTCACGTTCACTCACATACACAAACACACGGACCTTTTTCCAAAAATGAGTTTTTCTGTATTCAGAAGATCCAAAACATATATGTCGGGTGAAATCTCAGTATCAAATTTTTGGGTGCATTACAATACCTTCTCTTTACACTATGTACATAGTACGTATAGAGGAAGTAAAAACGAACTGTGGAAGGTAGAAGAAGCCATTCCGACCTACCTGTTGCTATGGAGAGTATGATCAGCATGTTCATCTAAAGTGATATTTAAACGACGAGTTGACTTCTGTATTTTAGTATGTGTTCCACAGAGTTTGTAATGATGTTCTTCCATTAGAAATACCCTATGCGCCATCACTGTGGTCTGTTCTTTATAGTGTGGGTTTGACCTTTGAAGCGCAACACGTAAGAAGATTTTTCTAAGGTACCGAAAAGTTTCATGCAGAAAGCTACTAACTTAATTTCCATATTATATTGTCCAATCTGCGCTCTAATTGCATTAATTCTCTTATTACGTAAATTTCAATTCTGGGTAACCCTCAAACCTGTCTATCTCTTTAGAGCCGAAACACGTCCGTTATAAGACAGAGTGGCCGTTTGCAAAGTTTGGTTTTTCTCTGAGACCAAAAGGAACGTGTACACACAAGCAATCATTGGCTAAGGGTACAATTTTATTGGAGAAAAAGCATTGTATAATCACCAGACATTACCGCTATATCAAGGCTATGTCGCGTGATAATTTAATCAGTGTGGGATGTCGGTGATTCGACTGATTTGGAGTATAAAAAGGAAACCTTATGCAAGAGATTTTTACTTAGATATATAAAAAAATATATATATATAGAAAAAAATATCGATCGATAGATATAAAGGAGGATAGTTAGATATACAGATATATAGAAAAAAGATACATAAATAGATATTTATAGTCAAATCTTTTAAAAGGTGGTCGCTATATGATGTAATTGAAATTCCGTTCTCTTTG
The DNA here is from genome assembly GCA_030762935.1 of Hymenopus coronatus. Classification (NCBI taxonomy): domain Eukaryota; kingdom Metazoa; phylum Arthropoda; class Insecta; order Mantodea; family Hymenopodidae; genus Hymenopus; species Hymenopus coronatus. Next base: position 102,902,534 of record CM060890.1, read on the forward strand.
CATAACCAGGATGACATTTTTTTTTTTTATAAAATTCTAAGTACTAAAATTTTAAAACTAATAACAAGGAATATCTCCTAAATTGTTAGTTCTACAATTTAAGAGCGTATAACTAAGATTTAGAAGGGGAAAAAAACACCAGGATATTTATGTGACAAATAAAATGTACATTTTGAATTTTCTTGGAATAACCGTTGAGGATATCTTTATTCTGGATAAATTTTACGGAATTTTCCATAACTGGTAAACCGTAAGAGATAGACAAAAACACTTTAAAACACACAATTTATGTTATATACATTTTTTGGTGGAATTGGCCGTTTTTGAAATATTCCTTGTTATTAGTTTCTGCTTTAAAATATTTATACTTTTTCTCATACGGGAATTTGCCAACTCCTGTTCATACAAAGGTGCTTCAATCACATAACAAACAGCTTTTAAAAAGTTTGACTATCGACTTAGCCTATGGTACACCCTTATTTCCCTTCTACTTATAAGGAAGCAAGTAATAAGAACCTTTCTGCTAATTTTTTCTCGAATAGCATTAAGTAAATAGAAGAATAAGCTTTTTAAAAAAAAATCATTATACAGACGCAGAGAAAGTCACGTGGAATACATCAGATTTTTTTAACGCAACTTCAGCTTTTCAATGAAGAAGAAGGAAAGAAAAAAAAAACGAAGAAAAAGTAAGATTTTCCGGTATTAATAAAACTAAAAGTAGAAAAAAAAATTAATAAAGTTGTTATTATACCTGCCCTAATATTTCGTATAAAGTCGATGATAGCCACACGAAGGTAAAGTGAAATCTCAGCTGTCTGATCGATTTGTTCAGTATTGCGTTCAGAATTATAGAAAATAAAAAATATTGAACATGCTATGCGCACATTATAGGAGTATATACTTTATGCAGGTTTAATGAACATGTAATTGGCTATTGTAACCATCAGATTCAACGTTCGTAAAGACATATGATTACTGGGTGTATATAATACTTTAAAAACAAAACTAACAGAAATAAACTAGATTTTAAGTTTAAAAATATCATTACCTTATTTGTATAAATACCGCACATTGTTTAAAATATGTGCCCTATAATGAAAGTACAATACTTCATTTTTTTCTCGAAAAATGCTTTAATTGGAAATAAGAATAAGTAGTACTCAATTACCTTAAGATGCTAAACAGTACAGGTAATAGAGGATATGAATGAATAATGGTTTATTTAAATGTCATAATTTCATTAAAATTACATTATTATGATTACTACTCTACATGGAATTAAATGATTTCGAGAACCTATACATTTTTATCACTCTGGTTCCCAGGTTGCAACAAAGGATATTGTTAGGAATTCAGAAGTAGAATAAATTAATGTAAGTAATTACAGGAACCTCGGTAAACAATTTACAAATCCAGCAATTTTTATGACGACTTGAACAAGGGGACTTCAATGCGCGGATATGCGAGTAACCGCACATTACTGCTTTTGTCGGACATTCCTGGAAGCAGCAGCTAGGCCAAAGCGTGCGGGAAGTCACGGAGAAAACAATGGCTGCATCTTGGCATATACTTGCTGCTAAAGCATGTTCTAAAGCCGGAAGATTCTTTGCAAAACATTTCAAGTTTGTACTGCTTAGATGTTCCCTGTCTTCAGCTTAATTAATGGCAGGCTCTAAAATTAGAGTGGTAATAGTAGCAGCTGACAACACACGAGTTACTTCCTTAAATACTCTATGGTTGCACTAGCAGATAACAGCAACACGGAATTAAGATACACCAGGCGTGAAAATACTCGACTTCCACTGTGAGAAATCTCAGATGAGATAAACGCGGCTCTGACCAGAATGCATGAAATTAGCCATTATGTTTTCAAACGCCGCAACCACCAAGCGTGACTAATAATTACGGTTATACCTGTAATTATTTGTAAATAAAACAAATCTACTTGGAGGAAGCAATGAACACCTGCTGATGTTAAAGCACCTTGAGGCAAGAGTATGACATCACCGTAAATTTCAGATTTCTTGTGCTTAATAGGGACATAATGATGCCAATGTTTTTTATTTGGGCCCGTTCTTAATTTTCTCTTAATTAGCTCTCTAAAGGCAGCTTAACAGAATATTTCTTTTTGCTTTCAGATGTGTTACAGTAAGTTGTTTGCCTAGAATCAAGGATGTAGTAGAATACACTTTTCCCATCATGGAGCTATTAATATTTATACACTATGGTACTCGGTTTGAGCCCAGATTCAACTACGTCCATTGAGGTGTATATTTTAAGTCCCGGATATAGGACCGGTGCCCAATCAGCAACTTAAGGGATCTGAAGAGCTGCGCTAAACGGCACCCTGGTCACGAAAGTCAACATGCCAACTGGGGGATGCATGATGCTATCTATCCCCAACACCTCCCCATATCTGATAGATGATCGCACGCCTCTGCAATATGAAAGTGGTTATAAGGCGACAGTCGGGTTGTTTGGTTGGCCCAGGTCCCAAATGGGATTGTACTGCTATGGTTCCGTAATGCACAAGTGCTACCAATTTGTCCTATGGTCAGCGCGATTAATTTATAGGAGACTTTCAGATTTAAAATAAGGGTGGTTGACATTCTTTTAAAAACTGATGCCAACTTGAAAGCTGCATACCAACTCCCTAATCCAAATGTTTCACATTAGAACATAAGTTGGTGGAAATACAACAGTCCACAGCTACGACAAATGCCGCTATTCTCATATGCATCTCCTTGAAATTGATTACCTGTAAAGACAATAAAAAGTATTAAATGTTTGAATTACATAATGTAGATGTTTTAAATTCTATTTATTTGACATCGCTTTAACTGCTCGGTCATATCATGACGGTTATCTTCGTGATATTCGTTTGATCTGTATAGTGGACAATAACCTTCATGGTCTTTACTCAGTTCCCATACCACTTTCGCTTCGCTCCAAACAGACGGTACAAGGGTGTCATCCAGTCTGACTGTTTCTTTTACCATCTATACTCCGACGTATACAGCCAGCCTTCTAAGTCTCATGCGTTATACACCATACTAATTTGCTCCGCGACAAGCAGATAACTCTGGGGCACCGTCTGGTTTAGCTTATTTGTGGACATGTGGCAGTAAAATCACAATTCCAGGAAAAAAGGTTCAACTGAAGACTGAATCTGCAATAGCGGTATGGTGCTTCAATATATTTAAATAATTGTAGAGAGTCCCTCAAGGTACAACAGGAGCTTTAATACCTTTCATAGTATGTATTGAAACAATTACTAATTATTGTTTTGGAATAAAATAAGGAGTTACAGTTATTCAATTTAATATACTTCTTCCAAAAACTGAAAATATTATTAACTCCAATTTTATAAATGAGATCACGGTATTAAATATGCAATTCGGTATTCTCTTGACGACTGAGGAAATCTCAAAAATGTTTCAGCTAGATTGGTCGGCCCACAAAATTTGAACCGAGAGGACCTTCCGAATGCGGACCACAGATGTTATCACCCGAGCCATCCCGCTCGGTATTAGTTTAGACTTTTTTTTTTTTTTGGTAACTTTAGGTCCATTAACCTGCTTGGTCATATCGGAAGATGAATGAAATTGGTGAAATGATACTTAAATGAACTCTAGGGGTCCATGACGCTTAAAGTTACTCGACATTTGTGTTCTCAGGATGAGAGAAAATCCCGAAAAAGACCTTATTCGGGTAACTCAGCCTAAGCGAGATTCCAACTCACGATCTGTCGAATGTGAGGCAGACATGCTACCCTCACTCTACTCAGTGGGCAGATTTGTTTTGTATGGCATTTCAAGTTTGATTAAACGCTAAAATAATCCGCTACTGAAGTGATACCTGGAGTCGAAGGTCGCTAAGAAATGATATCCGCGGTTCAAACCCAACCAGGTTCGCCCTCTCTGACTGAGTCAATGAGAGGAGGCTAGCTTAGGTGACGGGGAAAGTTATATGGAATGGACTTTGGATTCTGATTGCCAGAAATCACAAGTCATTTTACTTTAATTTGGTTAGTAAAAGTAATTTCTAGTATTGTTACCTGAGATTTAGCATTTCTTTACAACACCGTGACTGCGCAAGAAGTGTGCTCCTCTTTATTATTGTTTACTTGCAAGTAGGCGCCTTTCACAAAGAACTCCGCATAAGGCGCTACTTATCCTTGAATATTCATAATGAAATCTCATAATACAGCTACCCACGACGCGAGCATCCCACATACTTGTTAGCGCCATCCTTATTTAAACGGCAACAGGGAGGCGTTAGCTTATTCCCTCCAAAAGGCTTCATTGTTGTCACGTTTTTACACTTGACATTTTAGGAAATAACGCCATTGTCCAAGGAGAGGAGCTCGGTGTTTGCACTTGGGGAGGAGGCAATATTTGCTACTGTCAGAGCTAATAAAAAGAAACGGAGCTAATGAATGGAGAGGGAGAGAGAGAGAGAGAGAGAGAGAGAGAGAGAGTGGATGGACGTTTGTCGTCGCGCAAACACGCGACACCATCTTTCAATGGACGGGAAAGTGCGTCCAGTTTTTCTGTTTGTTATTTCGCTCGAGAGATGAGCAATGGAAATAAAGAAGAGAGAGGAAGAAGAGATGAAGAAGCGAATGTGACGTGCCCGGACTTCTGAATATTATCATCCTCATACTTCATCTTTCCTGTCGACTGCTTCAGTGGCGTATCCTCCTATATTTCAAGCGAAAAGCAAAGACACTGAAATTGATATAATACTTTCAGAAAAATCTGATGTGTTCCATTCACATCACTTTGTAGACCTCTGCAACAAAGCTTATGCTTCTATTTACTTCCTGATAATCGAGAAAAAATTAGCAGAAATAGTCTTATTACTTGCTTCCTTGTAAATAGAAGCGAAATAAGGGAGTACCATAGGTTAAAGTGATAGTCAAAAGCTGGTTGCTATGTGACTGAAGTTCCTTTGTTTGTATGGACAGGAGTTGACAAACTCCTGTATGGAAAAGTAAGTTTTTCATAGCTGAGACAAAAAAAAAAAAAAAAAAAAAAAAAAAGGAATATCTAAAAAACGATCAACTGTGGGGAAAAATGTATATGACATAAATTGTGTGTTTTAATGTGCTCTACAATTGTTGTGTGGTAAGCTTTTGTCTATATCTTACGGTTTACCAGTTATACACAATTCCGTAAAATTCATCCAGAATAAAGCAGTCTTCAGAGGCTATTCCCAGACAATTCAAGATATAGATTTTATTTGCCAGGTAAATATCCTTAAAATATGACATTTTAATCAAAACTGTTAGAGCCATTTTTGAGAAAATTAAATTTTTCGAAAAAAGTCACATGTAAAGGATAGTTGGGTGTCGGGAGATTTTCTTGAAAATCTTCGTGTCGCATCCTCGGAAGATACCAAACTTAAATACCAAGTTTGGTATTTAACGGTCTTTCCGTTTTTTAGCTATGCTGCTCACAGGCACACACACATACACCCAGACAGACAGACAGACAGACAGACAGACAGGCAAGACACACACACGGACATTTTTCTAAAAATGCTTTTTATGTATTCAGGGTGTCTTAAAACATGTATTTCCAGTGAAATTTCGGTATCGAATTTTGGGTGCATTACAATACCTTCTCTATACACTATGTGCATGGTACGTATAGAGAAAGTAAAAATATGTGTTACATAATCAAGGGACTGGATTTTTCAATTTCATATATGTGTTAATCATTTTAATTTAAAACGTAACCTATATTTAACGTGGTGCGGTCTTCGAGACCGCCAAATGTCGTTACATATTTTCTAAGATTTTCAATAACTTCCCGTGACTAATCCCGTGGCTCAGTTGGTAGGGTACTTGCTGAGGGATTCCGGTTTTGATTCTGGGCTGAATGGTGGGAATGTTTCTTTAGATAAATTACTCCCCATCCTCCACAGAGTCTAGCAGCATGAATGAAAGTGTGAACGTGTGAGTAATCTAACGTACATAACTTAAGGAATATGACCATTTGCTGTTGAAGACACACATAAGAAAAATAACTTCCAGTGTACATCTAGTGTACGGATGAGGTTATCTTCCACATTGGATACTTCTAGAATGCGGTTACTATGGTCCACAATGTTGTCTGTTTATGCATTATTAGTTTGTTTGAACAAAAAAATTAATTTACATGCTGTAAAAGTATCTAATACTACTTTTGAGTCAAACAAAGTACGGTAGATGAATTCCTTACGCCATATTCACGCAAGTGTAAATGGATTCAGCAAAAAACAAAGAATATCCGACTAAAATGTATCGTTTTCTTAAGGGTTAAACTTTGTAACTAATAGCAACTGATCTGAAACCATTGTTTTTGTTGAACATGTTCGTACAAACACTTTATTTTAATTCATATCGAGATTACAAAATATCCCCCTTTTTCTTTATCCATGCATTGTTATACAATGTGAATTATGCGGGCATTTTTATTTTATAATTTAATTTCAATTTTTGTTTAACTCCTTTAGTCAAACCAGGAAGTTTCACCTGATTAGCTGAGGTTTGCACATTTGTATATTTTCTGCATTTTTAATATGAGTCACACCCATATAGGCTCCTACAGCAACCAGCCCTGTGGAGAGCAGAAAAGTATTATAATTAAAGAAAAATACCTCGTCCAATCGGAAATCGACCCGAGTCTTCTGGCGTGAGATCCAGAATACTGGGCAAGGGGGCACTTTCGAATGATTTTGGTTAGGAAAACAAGAAGATAAAATGAAAATGTTTCAAAGGAAATCATGGTAAATTAAAATTTAAAAATCTCCCCGCAGAATTATGGAGTTATAATAGCTTCGAATAATCGCTGAACAAATGCACAGAAAGTCTACGGAGCAATGACCAACATGGTAATGATATTTGCTCTGCAACCATCATTGGGATTCTGGACATTGTCCTTCAATATTCATTACCAAGATAAGCTTTTCTGAGTGCTAAGGATTTTAGCAACTGCTTGAATCACTTCACTTCCTATTATGCAACATGACATTCCTTCACAGAGCTTCCTTACTCCTTCCTTCACTGTCTTCACAGTCAATTTCTTGAAAATTACTTTCAAAATCAGAAAACGACAAGGCTTAAGCCATCCAAGATTAAAACAGAGAATACACAAATCAACAGATGTGAAGTTTTCCTACAAATACAGACACAGAAAAGGTTATTTGATCCTTGGATACGCCACTGTCTAGCTGTTTCAAGATTCTTTTTATCTCCTCTTCTACCCACGCATTTGCCTGGTTGCCACATCATGTACTTTTATTATATTATGCTTCTCTCTTTCTCTGCTTCTTCCAAGCACGTATGTGATTTACTTAGAGGGCGTAACTCGCAGTAGACAATTTACTACGTCTGCATGTCCGGTCGTGTTTTGTTTGATTTTCCCGCGGATCTGCAGCGGTGACAACCAAAAAATCGTGTTTTCTGATATTCGAACATTATTGCCTGAAAATTAGACAGGACTGGTTGCTTGGTGCAGCCCAAACTAGTTCTCTAAGACAGGTAAAGCACTGCTAATCGCCATCTATCCTTTCATGACATCGGACTGTGAAGACAGCCTTATCAAACGGATTTTCCTTTAAACATAGCTCTTTGAATTGTCACTTCTAATGTAAACGAATCGGTTATTCTTTTAATTGCTTTCCCTAGCACTTATAGAGACACAGTAAGTACTGTTCTTCTTCTTGATGGGTTTGGCCCTTTTAGCTTGTTCGGGCTCCAAAATCCTGTTGAGACCATCTCAGCTACGGTTGTACTGGGTTTCTATGTCCTTAGAGTCTGTAGTTGTATGCTGTTGGGGTGTTTTGTTTTCTGTCATTCTTTCCAATATTACTTCTATACTCTGTTATTGTTTCATTAAATTATTCTTTATTTAATTGTTGTCTTATTTCATTGTTTTGCTTTTTATCTAGTCTATACTACTATAACTGAGGAAAGAAAGTATTCTATCTATACAATAGAAGTATACATTTGATTAAAATTAGATATCAATTTCACCAGAAGTAGGGGAAGGAAGAGATTGTGAATCGGAAGGGGAAAGAGCGTCATCTCCATTTTCGTCCATCACAATACACATTTTTGGGATATGGGAGAGTGTTTCTTTCCAGAAGGGGGGTAATAAAAACAATGACACTTCAGGAAAAACTGAAGTTTCTCGGATAACCATTACTTTTAGGCAATTGCTATTGTTAGAAACATGTGTATGGTATTATAGACGTTTAATATCAAATTACATTTATTGCTGGTGAAAATATATTGTTTCAAGCATATTCTGGTCCTTAACAGGCACCAATTTATTCCGATTAGCACATATCAGCAATTAAGTGCACTAAAAAAACTGGTAGGTGACTCTTTAACCCCAACATTAATGTGTGCAAAATCATTATATTATAACCAATTTAGTAAGAAGATTTAATAATGAGTCATATATTTTGACAATATAATAATGAACCTTGAGACCAAGATCATAGTTCATTATACTGGAATTCCTATTGCAGATATGGTCCAAAACCATAAAAGGAAAACTGATAGAGAGAAAGGATAGACAGAAAATGATGCTCAAATGAGATCAGAACTGGTTTAACATTTGTCAAAAAGACTGCCTGAAATTTGACATCCCAGAAGTACTGTTCAATCAAGGTTAGCACCTACAACAACAGCACATAAAGCCAGATGAAATTCTCAACCTAAGATGTCAGAGTAACAGTTGAATTGTAAGACTCAGTGAATATTTTATTTATAAATTATTAATATTTTATGTATTTTACTGGACTAAACTTATATGTTTCAGTTGCGGGGATCTTACAGTTCTTGCCGCTAGACTGAGTTATGACTGCGTTACGGGTCTAGTCGGAATTTTAATATCTTCTTTTCGATGACATTTGAATACTTTTTCCTCATGCTTAATTGCATAATTTAAAATAGTTTCTACACAAAAGGTCATGAAGATCATGAATGTGTATTACGTGAATAGTTAAGTCCATTTTAGCTAATGTACAAAATATTCTTGAGAATTTTTCATGGAAGTTATGTGATTTGAGATTGAAGTGTGTAGAATCAGATAAGATGTAGTCAAGAATTAATTAAATACATGTATACTCGGAGGTTACTAAAATATACAACTTAGTAAAAATAATTATTATAACATTAACTAGTTTTGGATTTTCTTGTAAAGTTTAAAATGTCCCGATGTGAACCCTAGATTGCCATATTTTTATTCTACCTTTTCTGTCTAGTTTATCTTTCTTTCTTTTCTCGCATTATCTCTAATAAAGGATATATATAACTATTGTTTCAGCTTGTTGTATTTAACTATAGATGAGTAGGTGTAATCAAGTAAGTGTATTATTATTTAGAATAAACTGCTAGAAGAATTAGTGGCAGGGAAAATATGAAATGATTATGGGTACAGTTGCTTATGAGCGTTGCATATCAGTTTCTCCTGCTGTATTGTATCAACCTTTTTGTAATTCAAATGGAACTAATTTTAGTGACTACATGCGTAATAACTTGTAATTGATTTGAAATTTTTGTTGTCATGGTCAGTACGTTAAGATATTTTGACTTTTTTAAAACATTTTAATCTATAGACTACGGCAAAACAGGCCGGAACTTTTAAATTTAGTCACTATGTCGCTTTAAGAGTACTTTAAAATTTAACCTTGTAATTAGGAGAAATGCTTTTCAAACTGTTTATAAATGCATTATAGCGCAGACAGGACGATCAATTTTTCTTTACTATTTTAAATGTGTATTGCAAAATATGTGGGGGTATGAAATACTGTAAAGATTGTATCATCTAGTTGCGAACTTTTATTTGTTTTATTATTTGGGTGAAACATTTAGGTTTGTGAAGAAAACATGAAATCGCGAAAAAAAGACAGATTGACAAATATATTGTTCCTGAATCTGGGACTTCCTAAGAGTAAAGTCATCTCGCTGTATATGATAGCTGTTTATTTTAAAAATTAAGTCCTCTAAAGCTAGGTTTAGGTTTTTCGGATATTATTTATTTAAAACTGTCGCCTAACTGCAGGATGACTACATGTCAAAATAGCTTTAAAGCCATACAGCAATAAATATAATGGCTTAAAACATAAGTATTCTAAACAGTGGCGTTACAATTTAATTAGATTAATTATATAATGATGAAAAGTGAAGAAGTTTTAAAATTGAAAAACAAAAACGAGAACGATGTTTGAATTATTTAAGTTTCCAATTAGTTAAGTTTTAGAAATAAATACATTACGAACAACAGTTGGTTACTTTTGAATTCTATTAATTGTGTAATTAACAGATGATGAATATTTCACAGCTTTCCAATGCCGTGAGCAATCAATTCATCAACACGTTCGCCTCTGGCGTCAAGCTCCGTTACATGGAGAACAGAGACGCTGAATGTGTTGCATACCCAACAGGATAATTGCAATTTTCTGCCACTTGAGAAAAGAATAACATTAGGAGGCGTCCTGATATTTCCCAAGGACTGTTAGTTGCACAGCGTCAAAATGAGATGTTTTATTTAAGAAGTGAACCAAATCATTAGCGCGTAATTAGTACCTGTATATTTCAGATCCGTGATGTATAGAATGGATATTATTGTTTGCTGTATAATCGTAAGGCAGAGCTTTATATTATTATTATTATTATTATTATTATTATTATTATTATTATTATTATTATCGTTTAGCCGCCTTTAATAGCATGGTCAAATTGGTGATTTTTTACCTTTGGAACATATAGTTTATTGGCAAGACTTTTAACTTTGTACTGTTGTCACTGGATTTCCGTACACTCTCTTTATTATTTTTCCATACTCTGGGAAGGACAGAGAATAATTTTGATAGCAGAAGAATCATTATCTCCAATCGAAAATCGAATTCGGGAGATCTCGCATAGTAGGTAGGTCCTCTACCGACTGTTTTAGGGGATCGGCGATCCTTTTAAACATCCATACGGGATCTAAACTAAATAGTTACATTACTTGGGTAATTAACTTCTCAGCAACCGCTCGGGTTTCCTCCTCCTTCCCATTATCATCACCATGGCAATTAACACATTTGAAGTCTTATCACAGTAAGAGAAGAGATTTAAATTTAAAATGTCTTCTGAATTCTATACTGTGATAAACTTCTTTTTCTCTCGATTTACTCAATATTATTTTTCAAATCAATGCTTTATATACGGAAGATTTACTAAATTGATATAAGTATTTTTTTCCTATAATTACATACAGTAGAATAGATTAGACAGACAGATAGAGATAGATAGATAAATAGACAGACAGATAGATGGATAGATAGATAATTAGACAGATAGATATATAGATAGATAAGGTACTTTATTTCGCGCTTAGGGCATGGCCCGGTGGCAACGCTGTCAATGTAATAATACAATGTACAATATAATTAAATATCCATATGGATGTTTAATTATAAATAAACATATGTAATACCCTTTTAGAATGACAATATATCATAGTATACTAGAAAAGAATAAAATAATAATAATAGCAGTAAAAATACAATATTAAAAGTCGTATAATACTAGTGATAACGCATTAATACTTATATTTACTCTCCCGACTGTAAATCACTCTTCTTTAATCTCTTTTTAAAACGATTTACACTTTGAGGGAAAGTCTGCAGTAACTCAGCAGGTATTTTTTATGATAATGCCGATAGAATATAGTCTAATATATTTCCCGTGGAGCAACTGCGCCTAGTGTGCAGCAGACCCCCCCCCACCCTTGGAATAACTTTAACAGAATGTGTATTATTCCTCCGGACAAAAATATTTTAAGTGTTCAAGCTGGATGAAGTAAACTCCTGAAGCTTAACTTCAGGTTGGGTGAGTACGACATTTCACATGATATAAAAGGGCATCTCGACATACTCTTCTCGGGATTCCTTCCCACCTTCCATCCGATGTTGCATGCTCTTCACCAATCGCCTGCGACTATCTGCAGTTACTTTTATTTTTCAGAAAGATCCTGGCGTTCCTTACCCTCTGCATTCAGGTCACAGTCCTCTTTCCTGTTTTCATAGCAGCTAGATAACGGTTCTCAATATAGCATGCATACTATCTGCGCAAAAATAAGAAACAAAATTTTACATTAAGATACCTAATGCACATTTTGAAAATCCAGAGTGCAAATACACACAATAACAGTAATAGCGGTTGTTTTAACAACAACAAAAACTACTGTCTAAATGCATTGATGAAATGAAAGTGCTCCTCAAGACGCATTCTATATATATCTGTGGTAAAATGCAGCCAAATACATCCAGAGTAAAGAGGTCCTGTGAGGCTATTCCAAGATAATTCAAAATAAAAATTTTATTTGTCGCGTAAATATGTTTAATATACGTTATTTTAATGAAAATCGTCATTTTTGAGAAAATCAAAATTTTCGAAAATTGTTCCACGTAAAGCATAGTTTGTTGTGTGAAGATTTTCCTCAAAATTTTCCAATCGCATTCTTGGAAGATACTAAACTTATATACCAAATTTGGTATTTTACAGTCTTCTTTTTGAGTTATCATGTACACAGACACATGGACACACAGAGGCATTTTTCTAAAAATGCTTTTTTTTTTTTTTTTTTTTTTTTTTTTTTTTTACCGGAGACCCTAAAACGTCTATTTCCGGTGCAATCTCGGTATCAAATTTTTGGGTGAAATGCAATACCCTCTTTATACACTATGTACATAGTACGTATAGAGAAAGTATTTAAGTATTAGAATAAGTCTTAAGAATGGTTTGTTACAGAGATGTGAGTGGAAAACATTAGTTTTTTGGATTCAGAGGCCCGCAAAATATATAGTGAAATATTAGTATTAACTTTTTGGGTAGAATATATTACCTTATCTACCTACTAGGTACGTAGTACGTGTAGAGAAAATAATATTCTCCATAATGCAAGACCGTTGAAAAGGGAGTTAAGATTAACTGAAGTCAAAAATATCAAGAGAAAATGCAAGCGACAAAGAGAGGAGCATACGCTGCAAATAATAGGAGGGCATAGCAAGGCGTGAGTATAACCATTGCTGACATTCTCAATGCCTCTGCAATACGTGAAACTTTTGTCATCAGTTGAGTGAACTCTCGTTGTATTGGTGACCATGGCATACTATGACTCATATCGCTGCGGGTTATACCCTTCCTACTGCAATGAATTATGCAAAAGCTGCTTAAATCTCTTTTAAGTAATTATCAAGTACCGGTGAAACATGACTCATGCATTCCTTTTCTGCACCCCTCCCGTTTGTTTAGATATGACCATGGCATTATGAGTCACTTATAAAAAGGAGGAAAGCTCTAGCTGATGTTTTGCAGCGAATTAAATCCGTGGGCGAAGCAAAACAAAACATCTGAGGAAGAAATACAGTGTTAAAGCGAGGAAAGTGAAGCATCCCTAATAATTACAATTAAAGTATCTTTAATTTATTTGTAGGTAAATATGAAACAAGGAATTTTAAAACCTTTAAAATAAATTAACTACTGTGACAAAAACTCTTGTTTATTACCATGCTAATTTCATATACCGAAGGTCGCGGGTTCAAAGCCGGCGGAGACGATAAATTTTTTTTCGGAGTAAAAATCCTTAGCATGGCTTCCTTCGGAAGCGAAGTAAAGCCGTTGGTACCGTATCGTAGAATTACGGCACGTAAAAGAACCTCAAACCTGATAGAGACCTCTGAGCAAAATTAAGCCATCTTACACGCCCAGTATGGAATGTGATGCTGGGAACCACAGCAGTTAAAGAGCGTCCATAAATAAAACTCCATTTTATTATTAATTTTTTATCTATTCCACGATTAGAAATTAAAATCTGCTCACAAATAACAGTTTTATTTCATGTTTTCACAACAAATCTACCGTATAGTATATATTTTCGACACTCGCTACAGCGGCTACTTCTGCACGCTCCGAATTACAGCACCCACCTAATTGCTGCCAGTTAAAACTGGACTCTCTGCAGGGCTCGTTCTCTGCTTTTTATACCTGTTGAACACATGGCCGGAAATATTCAAAAGCAATCACAAGCACACACCACCGCAGGTGTCACAAACTCAGGTATAATAATGTGCGGCTTCGAAGAATTTGCCGAGGACACAGTGTCCACTAACGCAGGTGTAGTAATGCACGGCAACAATCAACTATGACATCGGAAGCAAGTCATTCACGCACGTGTGGCGATTATGGTGCAGGACTTAAGTCACAATATGAATGCATACAATGCAAAACTTTATTTAAGGGAAGTCTAAATTGTAAAGGTTTACAAAAGCAACATTTTGATCTTCTGAATAGTCTATCGACTGGGATGTTCTCTGTAATTCGCTATATTTTTGATCATTTAAGCAATATTTTTGTGTTAAATATATTTTAAAAGTGGTAATGCGTCTGCCATTTTGTGCTCTTAACCCTGCACCACTCCACAGAACAAATAATAACTGTCAAGCCAAGTTTTTACCTGGCTAGAAGCCCGAGAAGATTTTGAATTAACACGTCGCCAGGAAAGCTTCAGTTCTTATTTTAAATAATAACTGTTTTACTCTTTGGGTTATACAGAAGTATATTTGAGGTGAAGCTTTGCTCATTTTACATGTGCCAGCCAGTGTGACAAAGCAGTGTAATTTTTATCGATTACAGCTAACTGAAATGTTATGATGGAAATAAGACTTCAATAATGAAGTATAATAAAACTGTATAGTTAAAAAATCGTATATTTCTTAATAAACGATATTAAATTAGGACAGTAAGTTAAAGGTGTGCATCTAGTCCTGTAAAACTTTCAGTATAATGTATTAAATCTTTTTTGAGATAATAAGGCATGATGTTAACAAATTTCACATTTACGAGACAGGGCTTTAATGCTCCCTCCTATGTTAAAGTTACCATAAATTAATCTTCATTATCCTAAAGGTAAATTCAGTTATAAAGTTCTTCCAAAAAGTGCTTGGACTTAACAATTATTACAAACACTTGTTTAAAATCTATCACACCAGTGGTGCAGAAAGGACGTTGCACCCTGACCAGCAGCGGTCATGAAGCGCTATAATAGCTCCCTTCATCCCCTATCTCACTCTCATCCATCACTCTTCTATTCCTATCCCATCAAATATGTTGTTAAATCCTATCAAGATTTACAGCTCTTTCTCGGACTGACTCGCTTTCCAACGCTTCGACAGGGTAACAAATATTTTTTAAAACTCATTTTGCTATTTCCGTTATATTTAACATTTGGTAGAAAGTGTTTAAAGTTGACGATGATGTTAATCAGCAAACAAAACTTTCAAAATTATCCATAAAAATATCTAGTTGAAACATAGGGTCATTGATCTATTTCTACTCCAAAGATATCATCGTGCACCTCCGAAGATATCTAAACTTGTTGATAACTGAAAAAGATCTTAGGAAATCTGTTCTTCTATCACTCTTTTGCCTATTTTACAAAATTTAATTGCTACCTATTTCTCCGTTTATCTGGTCATCTAAGATTGTGTATCTGCTTATACTCTGTTGAATTTGCAATTTTTATAGCAATATTTCAACGTTGGGGTGGCGCTTATTCTCTAAAATTTCACCAGTGTTTCTTTTTAAGCTTTATTTTTACTGACCTATTTATTTTTATATTCTGTCTATATTAACTTAATTTAAAAGTTATTTTATGTGCAAAATATTTTACAATTAGTATATGGCTAGTTCCTACAAATGTATTACTTTTGGTTTTCCTCAGATATTCTCATTAAAATTATTCATCTAATGTTCTCTAGATACTTAGGATTTTCGTAAACTGCCTTCCTGTGCAATTAAAATTGTATTCATTAACTTTCTCTAATTTAAAACAACACCCTGGGAAAAATAATACATTAAATTTTAAAATGTTTCAAATTCTTGTAGTTTTTACAAGAGCTCGAAGCATACGGATTTGTGTTTTGTTTGCTTGTATTTGCTCTGGCAGTTGAGAAGCAACGATAATAGTTTGTTCCTGCGGTTTTCTGAAGTATTTGATGGTTCTACCTGCACGAATACTTTGTTTGTTTACTGCCAGGATGTGTCATTCTGCGCCACCATATTGTAGGTCACTGACACATACTAGGAAAACAATGTGGGTTACACCGAGCACAAACCGATCTCTTAATGGAGGTTGGGATGAGAAACAACATTTGGGGGTTAAAGTGTTTGAACTCTGAAGGAGAGAGAGAGAGAGAGAGAGAGAGTCGACTCCTATTCATTCATTTCTTGAGCTTACGGCTTCTCGACGGCGTCCACTTGAATGTATGGCTCAGGTTATAGCGGTTCTTTTTTCTTCCCAATTCCTTCTTCTCTTTTTCATTTTCGTATGTGTGGAGGGAGAGTATAACTTCCCCTCTCATTCAAAAAGTTGTTGCCTAGCTTGGTTTCTTTCTTGTCGGCGCAGCGTCCTGGAGGAGGGGAGAGGGGCAGACATGGAATGTGGTTCGCCTCGACTCAAGTGGGATATGCTCTCCCTTCCTGACGTCCACTATATACACACTTTGTCCATTCTATGAACGAACCTCACCCCTCATTCATGTTCGAGTAGCCAGCAAAGCTTGCCTTTTCATTACAAAATGTTAACACTATACAAGGTCATTTCATAACAACACAACTTTTGTAATCTGTCCTGCACACTGCTCCTAAAATTTCAAGAATAGTTTGGGGAACATAGACCTAAAATCTTCTTCAGATGTGATTTTCAATGCAATAAATATTTTAAATACATTTAGAAGTAAGCGTTTGACCTTAAACCACTTCTCACTTCCACGTAGAAAACAACTTTTCTTTCTCTGTCATCAAACTTTTAGTAGTTGAGAGATAGTATAGTATTTCGTAAGACTCACGACGGCGCTAACATAATAACATGATATCATAAAATCTGAGATTGAACTTTTGGTGGAATACAATCAATGTTTTAAAATACAAATATTTAGGAATAAAAACACCAATCAAAGGTAACAGTGAAATTAGGTATTGATTACAAACAGAAAATGTCACCAAAAGTGTGTGAAATTTGACAAAAAATTGTGACAAGTTAAAACATTATTTTTTCAGAATAAAATAGCATAAATTAAAACATTTAAAAAAATATATAGTTTCCCCCACTTGGTGCACCTTATATACCAACTAAACAAAGTTATAGATAGGTTGACGCATGCTTATTAACAGGTACTCCTAACTTTACATTTTCTCAACCCTTTTCTATACTAAAAACTACACATGATGCAACTAATTTGTTTCAAATTTATATACATTTATTAAAGAACATGGTTGTATACTCTTTAGAAATAAAGTTCAAATGTTGAAATCAATTATTAAATTGTGATAAACTAAGAGTTTTGCAGAGTACGAAAAGTAATGATTTTTCTACACTAATTAGGACTAATATAAAAATATACAATATGACGGATCTATTAATAAACTTATTTGCTGTAAAACTGAATTCCTTCATGTGAATATTTTAAAAAATGCATCACGTGGTTCAATGTATTAGAACAAGGAATTTAGGCAATAACAAATTATAATTTATGTAAGCAAGCAACTTAGAATTTTGATACATGTTAAAATATCACTTATTGTGTAGAATAACTGGTGTAAATTTGAATAAGATATCTTAAATTATGTGGAGTTTCCAAATTTTTCAAATGCATCACCTTAAGACAATAAAATTCCATAATCTGGAACAATATCATACATAGCTACATGAAGAGTATCGAAACTATCACGCTAAGTGATTCTGCATCATGGGAGTCTCGAAAAGAAATGGAAATAAATCAAGATCTTTGGAAATAGACTATTGAAGAAGAAGCTATTATATATCTCTAAACTTCATGAAATCAAAAGTGAAACTATACGAGAGCAAGTGCAAGTGACAGTAGTAAACAATTGATTCTATAGAAGGAAGAACGTTAAGATGGTATGGACATCTTAGAAGAATACCACCAGAGAGGTAGCTGTTAATTCTACACAGTGACAGCCTTCTAGGTAAGAAGAGAAGAGAAAATCATGACGCTTGGATATTGTAAGAGAATCTATGGAAGAGAGGCAAATAATAGATGATGGCTGGAGTGACCAGAAAAAATGGAAATGTGGATGCGAGAGACACTGCATGGTGTAAACAAACTCGCTTGAATGAATAAAAAATAAAATAATCAATAGTTCAGACTGCTGAATCCAAAAGAGTAATTTAGAAAAAAAAAACGTATTCCTAAGTTTAAAAAGCATAACTCAAAAACGAAAAGTCAGATAAATACCAAACTTAGTATATTCGCTATATTCTTAAAATGCAAAGTAAACATTTTCAAAGAAATTCATCAACTTCAAACTGTGCATAGAACATTTTTCGAAATTATGTATTTCTCAAAAACAGCTAGCAACGTTGACTATAATATTTAAGCTTACTTAGCACTCGTTTTAAGCCAAAATTGTTGGAGCTGCCAAGTTTTCATTTCTTGCAAAAACGATTTCTTTGTAATGTTAATCATACACATTTTATTGTTTGTGAAAATCGAGGTTCTATATAGTTTGGCAGTCAATTTTAAAAATCTCTTCATAGGGACTTTTTTTTTTCTCTGAGAGAAAAATTTCATTTATTTGCCAAATTATACAAATTATCACTCATATTGAGAATTGATTGTAGTGCTATTTAGTGGTTGTTAGGTTTACTAATAGAATAACCGAAAATAAATACTAAAATATGCTTATTCTAAACAAATAAATTAATTTCAGTGAATCTAAAGAACATTATTTCCTTATTTTTAGAATATATTATCTCTTTTCAAGTATTTTTATGGTTTGTATAATGTGAGTTTCTTTGTTTTCTTTACGAAATTGTATTCATCCATATTTATACTTCCAGGTTGCAGTCAGCAATATTCGATGATGTTTCCGCAATGTATAAATTCAGCACAAAGTAAAAAAGCTCAAGAGGTAGGATGAGAAAAAGTCAATTGAAAGATTTAAAAAGAAATGAGAAAAGATAGGACGTTTGCAGTTAGTAATATTTCAGAATCCCATTTTAATTTTTCAATAATGCCACACTGAAGCCTGCATTCCTCCATTTGTCACAAGTGGATATGAAAATCGCACATTGTAATAAACATTAAACGCTCCCGGAACTTGCCAAAGCAAATAAACTTTCAATGGAACTTTCTAAAAGTTACCAAAGTGTATTACTTAATGTTGGTTTCTATCCTTCTGTTATAAACCCTTTGCAAAATTAGTCTCTACACTGAAACTGTGTATGATACCGTAAATTGATTTAATTTTTTAAACATTCTCACTTCAGAACGTTATACAAAGCTGTACACGTAGTAGCAATTTTAAACGTCTCATTTTCATTAATAACGCTACATTCTAATTAATTAAATCAATTGTGTAGTTCTAAGTTTTCGCAATTTTTGACATTAAGAAAGCAATATATTGAAAAAACAGAAAAACAAAAACATCAACAACCAACATGATTGCCTAACACTTTTGAAAAATTGCACAAAAGCAAAAATCAGAATCTGCACAAAATGACTATCAGTCATCCAAATGCTAAGCGTATACAATTGAACGCATATTTACAATACTTAATACTAAAATTCTGCAAAGTATACAGCTGCCAAATTAAAAATAAACCTACGATGAAATTTTTGATGAATCAGATCAGCAGATAGCAGATATCTTGCGAGATCAGACCTAAAGTAGGTATTTTAATCAACTACGTGGAAATCAATTTCTTTTTCAAATTAATACAATTTTCATTCATAAGGAATTTCTTGCTCTTCTCGCTTTTCCTGTTCCATTCAGAATTAAGAGACCAACCATCTCTTTCTTGATCTCTCAGATGTTTTTCTTCCATCTGCTGGCAAATCGTCTCTTGCTATGTTATAATCCTGTCTGCCTTACGGGATATATGCTGGTTCCATTCGGGTCTTCTTTTAATTACCAAACTACTACTATTGCTTGGTTATTCAGTTGCGTTCTTATTTCTTCACCTCTAACTTTATCTTTCCTTGATTTATGCACAATTATTCTATGAATAATCATCTCAGTTGTTTTTAAGATTAGTTTTAGTATATCCACTCTGTTTCAGGAGCATAGGTAAATATTGGGCGCATGTCTGCTTTATACTTGTTTTAGTGTCTTTTTTAAATACTTATTTCTCCATATAATCTCATTTATACATCCAGTCACTCTTGCTACTTTATTAGCCGACGTTCAACTTCTGCAGTGATCTCAGGTTGCTTATTTTCAAACCTAAAGTATTTAATTACCATGACCTGCTCAATAATTTTTGCTTTCTCTGTACGTACTATGTACATAATATATATTGAAGATATTGTATTGCACCCAAAAAATTGATACCGAGTTTTCATCGGAAATACCCTTTTCAGACCTCTGAATCCAAAACGCCCGTTAAATATCAAATTTTGTATTTATGTTTAGTATCTTCCAAGGAAGCGACACGAGGATTTCTCAAAAAAATCTCCTCACCCCAAAAAATGGAAAAAAATTCAAAATTTTTTATTTTCTCAAAAATGGCTAACGGTTTTGATTAAAATATCGTATATTAAAGATATTTATACTACAAATAAAATTATCTTGAATTTTCTGGGAATAGCCTCTGAAGATCATTTAATTTTAGATGAATTTTGCTAAATTTTGTATAACTGATAAACCATAAGAGACAAAAACTTTGTTCATAAAAATGTAGATCTCGTTAAAACACCTAATTTATGCCTTTTTTTTTTTTTTTTTTTTTTTTTTTTTTTTTTTTTTTTTTTTTTTTTTATAGAGCTGATCGTTTCTGAGATATTCCTTGTTGTTGGTTTCAGCTTTGAAATACTTATACTTTTCTCACACGAGGGTTCGTTAACTCCTAGCCATACAAATAAATAGATTTCAACCACATGGCAACCAGCTTTAACAAGATTTGATTATCACTTTAGCCTAAGGCACTCCCTTATTTCTCTTCTACTTACAAGGAAGCATGTAACAGCACAATTTATTTGATTATATACAGATCAGCATGAAGATAAAAGAATAAGATATTTAACAATAATTTGTAACATTGATGAGCAGAAAGTCATGTGAATGGAACACGTCAGATTTTTCTTTCTGGTTTTAATTTGTATTTTAGGAGAGTTTTGCTTATTGTCATAAATTAGTTTTTGTTAACTATATTTTGTTGTTAAACTTTCGGCAGTTAAGCTATAACAAGGAGCTTACTACTATCAAATCAAGTTTTTGAACAACGCCAAGCTAGTTGCAGTCTGAGAGTCATAGTTCGCCGTAATCAAAAGCTGCCAATTAATACTCCTGCATAGTGCCTATACACCTAGATTTCTCATATTCTCTTGTCGTTTTTATTTTCTCTACGCGTACTATGTAAGCATATAGTAGGTAGAGAAGGTATTGTATTCTATCAAAAAATTCGATGTAGAGATTTCAACGGAAGTATGATTTGAGGCCCACTGAAAAGGTATATTTGTCGACAGCATAACTCAAAAATGAAAAGTCGGTTAAGCACCTAACTTCGTATATAAGTTTAATATTTTCCAAGGATGTCACACGAAGATTTTTAGGAAAATCCCCCCCCCCCACTCCAAACTGTCCTTTATATTGAAATTTTTCGAAAGTTTTGATTGAATCAAAGATTAAAATATGATATATTAAGAACACTTATTTGGAAAATAATTCGTATATTTCAATTTTTTGGGAATAGTCTTTGAGGTCCTCTACATTCTGAATGAGTGTTGCATAACTAGTAAACTGAAAGGGATATACAGAATCTTACTACATAAAGCATTAGATCTTGTTAAAACCCACAATTTATATCCTATACATTTTGATTGTGGAACTAACCCTTTACGAGATATTCCTTCTTATTGATTTCAATTTTAAAATACTTATACTTTTTCAAACAGAAGTCATCTAGTTTTCTTTTGTTTTACTCCTGGCCATCAAAGAGAACCAAGTTACAATTGCATAGCGTTAGCTTTTAAAAAAGTATCGCTTTAACATAGTGTATTCGTTTAGTTAACTTCTACTTATAACGAATTGTGTAATAACTTCATTCTGCTAATATTTATCTCGATTATCATGAAGTAGACAGAAGAATAATCTTTTGTAAGAAGTTTTTTTTTGTTAAATAGAAAGAAAAAATCATGGGAATGGAACTTATCAGGATTTTGTTTCGATTGATGCGAAATGAGCTTTTCTTTTGAGCGAACTGAAGTATAGTCAAAATCGAAATCAATTTTTGGATTAATTTTCAAGGACGAGAATCACCAGCACTGAAACGTCAGTTCTTAAATTAATTCCGCCTGTAAAGTGTTTGTCTGAGCAACTTATCAGAAGTTTGTACTGAAGCTGTTATTGCCGAACAAAGAAGTGGTAAGCAGTTCGCTATCATATCAGTTGAGTTAATGAAATGTCAGTGAATAAGATGGACATTAGCACCAGCAGAGTGTGGACCTCCATCCCGCTGGTGTCAGTATCGTTAGCAAAACGTTTTGAATTATTCAGCAGTGGATGTCTAGCTCGTTATTCAACGCCACGAGCATCCAGCATGCGTGTCTTAACAAGAGTGTTCAGTCATTAGTATGTAATTCAGAAATTCGCAAGGAAGTATATCACTCACGGAATGCACGTGTTTTACAATTGAAACATCCACGATATTAACAAGCGAATTTTATAGATACGTGGGAAAATTTCAAGAAATGAGCGAAGATGAATTTTAAAGCCTTTTTACCTTCTCTACGTAAGCACAATTTACATAGTAGATAGAGAAGATATTGCACTTCACTCAAACTTGATACCGAGATTTCACCGCAAATAGATTAAATCCGAAAAGTTAAACAATTTTAGAAAAAGGTTCATGTCTTTGAACATCATAGCTTAATAACAAAAATTCCGTTAAATACAAAACTTAATATTTAAGTTCAGTAGTTCCACAAGATTTAAAAAAGAATAACCTAACAATAAATTGCCCCTAACGACATTGATTACCATGGCATATATTTAAGATATTTTATTAGAAATTAAATGTGCCTTTATTTTAAATTTTTTGGGAATAGCCTCTGAAGTTTTCATTCTGGATGACCTTTGCAAACTGTTAAACCGTAAGGGATAAACAAAATCTTACTATACAAACAGAACTCGTTAAAGTACTCAATACCTTTTTTGTGGAGCTAACCAAGATATATCTGTCAGTTTAAATCTGCCAATACTTAAAGGATTGTCGATTAGAAAGTACTTATTCGTTTTTATTTATTTTTACCCCTTGTCTGCATACCATGACTATCGCTTTAGTCAATGTATTGACTTATTCCCCTTGTGCCTGCAAGAAAACAGTTTTCCTAATGTTTATCCCGATTAGCATGAAGTATATGGAATAATGAGGTTTTTAAAATATAGTTACTTTAAAGTAGATAGAGAAAGGCATGTGAATGTAACATCTCAGATTCTTGTACCAAGATATTAAGACAGCTTTGCCAAGATGGAAATTAGCGTTGATAATTGACAAAAATTGCGTTGCTATCGTATATGCTACCATAATGTTTTCAATTGAGTGTAGTTAAGCAAATTGTGAAACAGAAAGCCACTAAATAACCTTACCAATGTAACCCCCTTAATTCGACATACCGATCTTTGGTTTTGGGTTGGTTATCCTTCACAGAACCTTTTTTTAAAGTAATATTATTATACGTTAAAAGGAAAACGGAATAATACTTCGAAATAATTCAATTAGTGATACACAGAGTTTGAAGAGTGGTGGAATCTCAATACTCGAATTATAAACAGATTATCACTAAGGACAATGTTACTTAGCGCAGAATATCGTGAAGTCGCCTTTTCTGTCTTACCGTAATGCATCGCTGAAAATCCTGAGTATGTAAAATATTTTGTTGATATTTATACCATTATTATACACAACAAGAGTGTGGTTTTGCCATGTGTAGAAGTCCTAGCTTGCATGGTTATTTAAATAATATTTTTATAGGCCAAATTCATTGTTGTAATAAAATGAGATACATGAAGCATTTTTAAAAATATTCACAAGTTTTACAGTAATTGGATTTACAAATAAATATATCATATATTTTATTTTAACCTAATTATTGAAAAAAATCACGTTTCATACTCTCCAAAATTCTTGATATTTTAAAATTGAATAATATATATATATATATATATATATATATATATATATATATATATATTTAGTATCATTTTGAAAAATTATTGGAATATTGTGTTTAATGTAGTTTTAGAGGCATTAAACAATTTTTGAAATAAACTAATAAACGATAGTTTCATATGGAGTATTTTGAGAATGGAAAAGCGTTGTAAAATGATGTGAAAAAACAAGGTTTAAAGTTGGACATGCCCATTAATAAGCATGCATCTACCCATTTATAGCTCAGTTAATTGCTATCTAAAGTGCCTCAAGTAGTAACAACTTTTTTTTTACGGTTAGAATTTATATTATTTATTATTAACACAATTTTTACTTTTTCAAAAATGTTGGCCTTTTATTTGGACAATATTCACAGTTAGAATTAAGATTAGATTTTGCTTTACTTCTCATGTTTCTAAAAAAAGGGGTTCAATCTCCACCCCCCCCTCTGGCTTTGCTTATGTATAGCAGCTCACAGTTTAAAATTTCTTTGTTAGTAAAATCAAGCTACATTATTTTAAATAAATAATAAAATAATAGGATTAAATACATTCTACAAACATTATTCTGCTTTATTTCTGTGCATAAAAATGTCATTTTTAAAGATCATATTTGAAAACAAATAGAGCAGAGAAAGTAATTATTCAAAATTGTATTTTGAAAGTCTTGGAATTTCAGATCATTAAAATGTTTTAAGGATTTGTCTAGAAAATGAACGCATTCGGAAAGAATGGTTAAAAGGCACTGAAAGGTACAAACTTAAAGAGTGTGTTACGTTTGGTTTACAGCCATGAGATTGTTAAACACAAAATTTGGCTCTTGGCTTGTGTTCTGTCATTTCTAGTCTTTAACTGCAAAATTAGCAAGAAACTCAATCCCCCAGAGCTACGTTAAACCAATATTTAGGGGAGTTCCTTACCAAGGTTTAGTTTTAACGAACCCTTCAGGGGACACGTGTCTAATAGTAGGTTAAGGGCTGCTTACACCCAGAGAAAAGGTTTTTAGGTGCATTTAACTGTTACAGCGATAATACTAGTTCGTTTTTCGAGTTAGAATTCCCTGAAGCAGAAAACTACCTACAATGTTGAACTGTTGGGAGTTCAAGGTAGTTTATGTCAGGATCATACAGTTAAACTTTTTAAAGGAAAAAAAAACAATAGAAGACATGAGCATAAGATAATTATTTCAATAAGTACATGGTCTTTGAACTTCCAGAAACTCTTCACATTTCCATTTACATCTAGGTAGAGAAGGAATTGCATGGCATTCAAAAAGTCAGTTTAGTTGTAATCTTTCAACTTCCAGGAAAAACATATCCCTTGGGGTCCCCTTAACCTCCCCCCCAAATGCTTTCCGATAAAGTCCTGATGTATGTACGAAAAGCATAATCGAAATGTGCCAACACGCATATCGATACCGAACCACATTTCATACCTAAGTCAGGCATCCTTTACCTATATACGTAGCTCTATTATGGCTAATAGTAGGTACGGATAAAGTGTTGGAACCACATGAGACTACAAGCCCCCAGGCAGACACATACAGCGTCGAAGTCCCTAACAGTTCCAGGGCTTGAAGATTTGGCCCACAGTCGGAGTTGCCTTAAACACGTCTCAACGAGATAGTGTCCACTGAGACTACTCTTTCCCTTGAGCAAGCACCCACGCCATCTCTCCGACACGGCCAACGCTACTTAAGTGAGAATCATACCTAAAATGTGAATAGAAAATTAAATGAAAGGGAAATTAACGAATGTAAATCGTGGGAGACGAAAACCATCCCACCAGTGACTTACTCATCTGGGAAAACTACGAAAAACCCAAAGCAGAAAGAGCGATCGACGGTAATCGAACCAGGGACTTCTATGTGAACCTCATACGTTACCAAGCTTAAACATTCCTTTTACATAATCGTTTTATTTATTTTTCCAAATTAGTTATTAGTTATGTTTAACATATACGAATAGGAAATAAAATGTAAATAATATCTGAACTTCATTTATTTCAACTGAAATTATATAGTGTTGTATAATAAACGCACAATAGCAATTAGGCTAAATTTAATTTACTTTTTAAAACTGGTCAGAAACTCAATTTTTATATTTTAAAAACCACAGAAGAAATTTGAAATTTTTTTCTGCTGGATTTTATATCTGCTAAGATTTTAAAGGTCAAAATACTCTTTTTTCCGAATGATATTTATTTTATATAGTCGTACGTAAACTTTCATTTATTTCATAAAGTGGGATCCGAAGAGTTCAATGCTCCAGTATCACGTTTTGTGACAGACTGTTTTATTCGTATTAATCAATTTAAAATAAAATGCAAATTCTAATGACAAAAGAACGGAGGACGTATGCATAGTTTTTCAATGGAACTCTTTCTAAAGCTCCCATTGTGATCGAGCAGCACCTTTGGCTCTCAGCTCAGATGTTTCAATTTGTATTCCGGGGTGTGGAAACTTCTTTAATTAGGTCCGTTCACAAGCTTCACGGAGTCTGGAAGCATGATTTTGGGAGTATATTGAGTGTACTTCAGCGAAAAGTGATAAAATCAATCCACAGTGAACATCAGTAGTTCTTAAGTCAAGTCAAAGCCTCCGATATGACCAAAGAAGTTAAAACTATCTATCTATTTCACGGTAAATCGTGCTTAGAATAAAAAACAAAATTCGAAGAACACCAACCTTGAAAATTATACAAAAGTTTCAAACACACAAAAATATTCAATATGACGTGTTCCACATATTTTTGAGCAAGTCAGTTTTACTTTTATTGGTACTGTATGTTATTTATGAAGAACTCTAACTAGAAATAATAAGAAAAGACAGAATAATTTAATAGAATTTGCTGTATTAAGTTTGTTAACATATAGCTACTGTTTTTTTACTTTCTCTACACGTACTATGTACATAGTGTATAGAGGAAGTATTGTATTCCACCCAAAAATTCGATACCGAGATTTCACCGGAAATAAATGCTTTAGGACCCCCTGAATACAAGAAAAGCATTTTTACAAAAAGGTCCGTGTGTGTGTGTGTGTGTGTGTGTGTGTGTGTGTGTGTGTCTGTCTGTGGACAGCATAGCTCGAAAATGAAAAGACCGTTGAATACAAAACTTGGTATTTAAGTTTCGTATCTTCCAAGGATGCGACACGAAGATTTTAAAAAAATTCCCCCACCCCTAACTACCCTTTTCATGGAACTTTTTTCGAAAATTTTGATTTTCTTAAAAATGGCTCTAACAATTATGATTAAAATATCGTATATTAAAGATATTTACCTTACAAATAAAACCTGTATCTTGAATAGCCTCTCTACTCTACTTGTAAGCTTGAGTAAGTCCTAAATATTAGAGTTAGCAGGTAAAGGAGAAGAAAAAGAAGAAGCAGATTAGAGTTTATATGACAGAAATGCATATCTTATATAAAGAGTTGAAGCCTTGTTTATACGTTTGCATGTAACCAATTACGTATTGCCAAACAGGAAACCATTGTCCAATAACATTAACAAAAGTAGATAATAACACCATATTTTGTAGGAACATTAAGCATATATTTGTAAGAGTCACCTATGAATTTCTTATGGGTACAGGAAGTTATGAGCCACTTATAGATTAGGAAATTTTAATGAGGAGTTTTAGTTGGCTAATACTTTTGGAAAATATTTGGAGAGGTAAACGTCGCAAGGCCTCAAAATGAATAAAAACTGGATCGTTTTAAAATTCTCGAAGCTGTTGTCCTTCCTTAATCTGAAAAGGAATTTTGGTAACAAACTTTAGTGGAACAAGAATAATAAAAACATACCGCATTTAGCGGGGGCCTTCAGGTCCGAATACAGCAGAAACCTTATAATTAATTGTGTTATTAAAACATTAATATACTTTGATACCAAGTGTTGACGGATAGCAGCTTTAAGAGTTATAATCAATATTGCTCACCTTGGTTTCATTGACCTTTTTAGGTTCTCTATAATTCAATTGTTAATTCAATAAATTTAGCCTGTAAATAGATGAAAAGAAAAAAATTATTAAGAGCAAAATATATTTTTCGAGAACTGCAAATACAACTTATAGGATGTAAAGAAATAGAAATGAAGTAATTAGATAATAAATAGAATAGCGACTCATTATAATGGAAGAAATTAACTATTTGACATGATCAGGGAGAGGATAAATTAACAAAGATGATCTCCAGATGGAATCTTCCGGGCAGAAATTTAAGAGGTAGGCATAAGAAGATATGAAGAAGAAGAGCATTTCTGAGAACCTATGGAGAAATGTGGAGATCCAGAATAAGGAAAATACAAAGGTGATGATCATGATAATGATAATTCCTCTTCAGCTTTACCTATGTTAAGTGCGAGCAGAGTAGATGTATTGCAGCCAAACATTCGATACCGAAGCCTCAAAATTAATACAGAAAGACTCACAAGCGCTGTGTGAGAGCAAAACACCCAAGAAAGAAAAGTCAGAAAAATACTAATATTGATATTCAAGGCTGAGAAATGATTAGCAGAATGAAGTATTGCAACCGGGCATTACCAGTAAGACATTGGCATTTGTAAACAGAGAGACGTTATAAGTGCCACGATATTTGGCAATATAGATTGAAATAGCGACGCTTATATTAATTTTGATACATATTACGGTAATGACCCAAACTTTTCAAACGTGGTTCCCTTTCCAAACATTTAGATTTAAATAAAAAAAATATATATTTCATTCACATGAATTTCTCTATCTATTCTGTAAAAAGGTTTTCTTACAAAAGCTACTTCCGGTTAATCGAGATAGAAATTAGAGAAAATTCTTATTACGTTGTCACTTATAAGCAGAAGGAAAATAAGGTAATACAGTAGGCTAAAGTGATAGTTAAATATTTTAAACCCTGGTTGCCATGTGATTGAAGCTAGGTCCCTTTTGCACGGCTAGGAGTAAAACAAAAGAAACATAAGTCTCAAATAATCGTTTGGAAAAGATTAAATGTTTTAAAATTGAAACCAATAACAAGGAATATCTCGGAAATCGTTAGCTCCGCACAAAAAAGTAAATGACATTTTGTGAAAGAAATTTTTGTGCATTTTTTAGATTTACCAGTTACGCAGAAGTCATCCTGAATGATAAGGTGTTCAGATACTAATCCTAAAATTTTCAATATATAAATTTAATTTATCATTTAATATATATTTAATATACGGCACTTTAATTAAAATCTTTAGACACACTTTTCCAAAAATATTCCACGTGAAGGGTAGTTTTAAAAGCTTCGTACACATCTTTGAAACATGCCAAACTTAATTATCAGATGGTATTTAAAGGATTTTTTGAGTTATGTTGTAAACAGACACACGCGGAACTTTTTCTAAAATGTTTTTTTTTTTTGACTTAGGGATCTTAAAACATATATTTCCGGGGGAATGAAGTACAATAGGTACCTTCTTTGCCTACTATGGCCATAATGTATATAGGGAAAGTAAGAATTGTCGTTGTGAAACTACATAAGCTGAAAAGTTCACTGTTTATGCATTTCTTTGTTAGTAATAGTGGTGTAGTAAATCTTTCTCTAATTTGCTTCTGTAAACGTTATCTGTGAGGCCAAACTTCGACAGTTACAACACTTGAATACAAACCATAGCCCTGCAGTGCTTGGTGAGACAATAGAGGTAGGAATATTGCTTCAGCGCTGTGTGAAACAAAGCACTCATGATGCTTCTGCCGCTATAACGTGCGCTCTATGCCTCTAACTTCGCTAATTTAGATATCAGGGGCAACTTTCCTGAGGAACAACTGCAACAGTCTATCTTCCCCGAAGATAGCACGGGAAGCTTAGCTCCTAAGGGCAAATTCCCGACCGGGTGTGCAGCGGTGTCCCGTTGCGAGAGGTTTCGTAAAGGGTCCCGAGATGTTGGGAAATGATGGCTTTTGGAGGACGCGGTGGACACGCTTTTGTTACGAGGGAGGTCCGAACCGGATTCTGTAGGGTTCACGCGGCTGCATCTGTCACGTACTGAACTCCGCGACCTCATTTCCTCTACCTCGTTGCACAGAAATCCTCGGGAATACGTGTGCGAAATCGCCAGATTGACTGCGCAATCTACGGCAGCGATCGGTTTATTGTTCCGTCCACTAAAACATTGTCCAATGATTAATCGGGACCGGTCTCGCGGAGAGTTTCTCAATTGTCTTGCGTGTGGCTGAGCTACTGGGAGTGTTACCAACACACGTCACATTCACACCGCAATAATTTGTCTAAAATCCTATTTGCTGGCTACCAACTTCATTGAACTACGGGCTTAGTCCTTTGTGTGGAGAGATCAAGGCCCTCTGTGAGAATAAACCAACACTAGAAAAAGTTACACGTAGTATGTACATAGTGTATAGAGGAAGTACTATATTCTACCCAAAAATTCGATACCGATATGTTCTGAGGTCCCCTGAATCCTAAAAAAGCATTTTTAGAAAAAGACCGTGTGTGTCTGTGGATAGCATTGCTCAAAAAGTAAAATGTCATTAATAATCAAACTTGGTATTTAGTTTGGTATCTGCTAAAGATGTGACGCGAAGATTTTCAAGAAACCCCCCCCCTAACACAAACTACACTTTACATGGAAACATTTTTAAAAATTTTGTTTTTCTAAAAAATGGTTCTAATGATTTTGATTAAGATACCATATATTAAAAGTCATTTAAAACACAAATAAAATGCAATTTTGAGTTTTTTGGGAATAGCCTCTGGTTGATTTTTGTAGAATTTTGTTTAATGATTTAACCATAAGAGATAGACAAAAACTTACTGCACAGAAAATGTAGATCTCGTTAAAACATATAATTTATAGCATATACGTTTTTAATGCAAAGCGACCGTTTCTTGATATATTTCTTGTTATTTGTTTAAATTTTAAACTGCTTAAACTTTTCTCAAAATGAAGTGACTTTTGTTTCAGCTCTCATGTTTTGCAAAAGGAACCGAACTTAAAAGATTTGACAATCGATTTAGCCTAGTGTATTCCCTTATGTCCCTTCTTCATATACGGGAGCAAGTAATAAGACAAGTTCTGCTAATGTTTACCTTGATTAGCATGTCGTAGATAAAATACGTTTTTTAAGGAAAGTGTGTAACAGCTAGAGACAATCGTGTGAATGGAACACTTCAGACTTTTTAAATTGTTTAATTTATACAATCTCCTTTAACTCTATGGTCATATCGGGGACTTTGGTTTGAAGGAATAAGTGTATTTATTGGCATAAAAGCATCATACAATAAGCTTCAATAATCGCACGGGTCCGTACGTGCTTTTGTAATACACAAAATTGTGACCAATATTGAAACAACAACAAAGAATTAAAACATTACACACGAAAATAAAAAGGAAAGATAGCCAAAAACAGTAATTTAAATTTACAACACATTAATGTACCCTATTATAATAGACAAATACACTTAAGACTTTGTCGTTGTCTCGCTGAACTGCAGGGTTTATAAACGTTAGTTTTTCAGTACTATTATATCAAACACGCACACATTTAATCTCACATGCATACTTCCAAACTGATAGGGCATGATTTTAGTAAGAGCGGGGGATTGAAACCAGTGAGAAGCCAGAACGCTGATCACATTTTGTACTATATAATTTTTACTTTCTTTACAGTATAATGTATGTACTATAAGTAGGTAGAGATGGTATTGTATTCCACTCGAAAATTCGATACCGAGGTTTCACCGGAAATGTTTTGAAAATCCCTGAATAAAAAATGAGATATTTTAGTAAAAGGTTTATGCGCAGCATAACTCAAAAATGAAAATTTCTATACGATACGAAGATTCATAGTTGTTTTTTTCCCCTGTAGAGCTGAGTAGCAATTTCCGAGATATTCCTTTAACCTGGCGGAGGACGATGGGTTTTTTCGGGCGTAAAAATTCTTGCATGGCTTCCTTCGGAAGGGAAGTAAGGGAAGTAAAGCCGTTGGCCCCGTGGTGTAGATTTACGGCACGTAAAAGAACCTCAAGCTTGATAGAGAGGCCTCTGAGCAAAACTATGCGGTCCAGTATAGAATGGGACGCTGAGAACCACAGCCGTTAAACAGCGTCCATAAATAAAATGGCATTTCCATTTCCGAGATATTCCTTGTTATTTTTTTAAAATGTTTGTATACTTAGATTTTTCTGAAATCTATCACCTTTTTATTCTAGTCATGCAAAGAGAGAGGAGTGTAATTGAATCATATAACAACCGGCTTTTTTTTTTTTTTTTTTTAAAGATTTAGCCTATTGTATTCGGTTATTTCCTTTCTACTTAGAAGCTAATACAGCCATTTCTGCTATTGTTATCTTAAATTATCACAAAGGGGAGAGAAGAACTGCTTTTGTAAGAACAATTTGTTGTAGAGTAGGCAGAGAAACTGTTGTGAGGATACACATAAGATTTTGTTTTATAATATTTATTAAAGTATGCCCCATTATTGTACTATTGATACTTTCTGTTAATAATGGTAGTTTTATTATTACAATTGTTCTAAATTGTGTTTAAACTATAATGCACTTGTGATTATTACCTTCTTTTATTGCGATATTAAACGTTCTATCAGTTATGTTTGTTAGTTATGTCTTCTGATACATTTATTGATTGTATGAATTGGTAAAAATGCTCTGACATAATTGTTGAAAAGTCTCATCTGATTGACGCCGTAGCTCCGTGGAGAGTCTGCCTGCTGTGCGAGAGGTCCCGGGTTCGATTTTCAGCCGGGGTGAGAATTTTTCTGTATTCCTTAGCCTCCGCAGAGTCTACACTTATAAATGGATAGTGTAAATTTAAAGACAATAACTCAAGATTGCAAATAAACGAATGAGTATCATTACCCTAAGCAATTATTCCAAAGAAAAAAGCCGCGGATACATCTAGAAGTCAAAGACGGCATAAAAATGGTACACATGTATGTAAACATGGAATTCTTTCACCGTTGAAAAGCCCTATTCTTTTAGACGGACACGGATTACAGAACCTGTAATTTCAGTTCATAAATTACTAAACGACAAATGATTTACAAAACATACGCACCAAAATACAAACATTGGAGCTATAAATTAATATGATTGAGATGAAGGATTTTACTTTTCGTTGTAATGGAGAAGAAAATAGTTGCTATAATGATGATGATGATGATAATAATAATAATAATAATAATAATAAAAATAATAATAATTCTGTGCCACTACCGTCCTAATATGTCTTGGTCTACCGACCCAATTGCTGGTCTCACGCTCACTTATGGACGCAAAAGTGGACGATTATAGCTTTGTAACCGATACGGGGAAACGATGTGACCAATATCAACAAATCCACAGCCGTAATGTTGGGTGCCTTGGCAGCATCACTGCCTATTGCAGCTCCTCACTTTCCTCTTAATTCCGCGGCTACGAACCAGAGCTGCAACTACTGCGCAGGACAATAGATATTACTCCACAGAGGATGCAGCATGTAAAATAAGACAAATGCAGTGGATATTACATTACAAGCAATATCTATTCAAATATTACTATTTAAATATAAATTTTCTTAATAACAAGATGGTAAAACAAATGCTGAGTGCTCATATCCCATTACTGAGTAATGTAACCATGGGAGCAGTCTACAAAAACCGTGGACTTTTAAACTGGTACACTGGTACACGCTACTCTTTTCCCCAATCAGCTGCTCGTAAGGCACATGAGTGCCAACTTTACTTTTCGTAAGAGGAATCTATATTAGAATATTTTACAGCCAAATGCCAGTGATGACATTTGAAATACGCCATTTTGCTTTTATAGAGCTCTTTAGTGTCGTAAAGCCTTAGAAGTTATAGTAAGTAAAGTATATTAGGAAGATGGCCAATAAGAAATGAAAAACTCAATTGTCTTGAGGCACTCCGGCAGAAAGAGAACGTAAATTATTTCGAAACTTGGAGCTTCAAGTTTCGACTCTTTATTTACTGTAGGATATAACAGAATTCCTTGAATTATGAAATCGGTATCCTGGATTGTTAAGTGTACAAACAAATGTAGCATCAAAGAAAGTTGAAACGGAATTAATGCCAGTAATGACTATAGAAAGAAAATTATTTCTAAAACGAGGAAATCAATAAGATAAAATTTGCATTTGCTGAAAAATTGCTTTTACTTTTATACTGTTTGCTATATTTTGATATATATATATTACTACCCATTGCAGACCATGTTCTTTTAAATTTACGCGTACTCCTGCATTGGAATTTGCTCTGATTGTAATCCTACATACGTACAAAGGAAATTGTACCTTTCAATAGCTTGATAACTTATTCTTCTACATCATGTTATTACAATATTTACGTGCTTAATAACTTATTCTTATATATCATGTAATTGCTTTATTTATTGCTTGAAAACATATTCCTCTACATTACTTGTATGAATGCATTATTATTTACTTGATAAGTTGTTCATTTACATGGAGAAATTGCATTATTTGGTAAATAACTTATTCTTCTACATCATAAAATATATTATTCACTTTCTTGATAGCTTATAGTACTACATCATAAAATTATATCATTCAGCTGCTTGATTATTTTTCTGCATAATTTTGAAAATGTACGTTAACTGACGAAGAACGTTATTTTTTTCTCTTTCGACATAACTACGTGGCAGATACCTAAACCTAAAATTGGCAGATTTATGTTTTTATTTAAATAATGTTCAACACATTCTAAAATTTAGTTAACTAATAAGTGATATTATTTGGAGCTAAGGGTTTGTAATGTATTACGGTCACCATTCCCTCAATCTGACCAAATATAAAATTCAGCCCAAACGTTTTTACTTTCTCTGCCATGAATGTACAATGCAAATAATAAGCAGAAAAGGAAGATACTGAGATTTCACTGGAAATACACTTTTGAAGACCCCTGAATCCAAAGAAAGTATTTTCAGAAACTGATCCGTCTGTGTCTATGAACAAAATACACGACTTGTGCAATTTGAGACTTTTGACTCAAAATTTAGACTAAATTTAGTATCTTCCAAAGATGGGGCATGGAGATTTATCCCATCCTACATTTCCAAACTACCCTTTACATAGACTATGTTTTGAACTTTCTCAAAAATAACTTTAACGATTTTGATTTAAATGCTATAAATATTAAAGATACATGCATATCTTTAATTTTCTGTGAATAGCCTCTGAAATCTTTTTAATTTTGGATGACATCAGAATAACCGGTAAACATATCGAAATAGATAAAATCTTACTACACAAAAAACAAGTGTAGATCTCCTAAAATACCCAATTCATGTAAGATACAATTTTTTATGGAGTTATCCATTTCCGAAATATATCCTGTTAATGGTTTCAGTTTTAAAGTACTTAGGTACCTACACTTTTTTCAAACAGTTAGTCACTATCCGTTTTTCTTTTGCTTTATTCCTGGACCAATAAAGACAACCGGACTCCAATGTCATCAACTGGAGACAGATTAAAAAATTAGACTACCATTTTACCCTAGTGTATTCCCTTATTTCCTTTCTACAACGAAGCAAGTAATGGGACCATTTCTGCTAATGTTAAAACTCAATTAGCACGCTGTAGATGGAAGAATATTTTATTTGCAGAACAGGTGGAGAAACTCTTGTGAATGGAACATATTAGATTTTTTTATCCCCCCCTCTTAGATTTACTGCATGATGCTTTATTTATCATGTATTCATGTATTTCTTTTTATATATTTGCCTTAAACATTCTTGACATCTTCAAATAAATTTTCGGTGAAATGTGATGGAACCAGTTTTCTTAATACGGTTAGATGGAAGTCTGGTGAGTGCTCACATCTGTTCGCTACAAATTTTACTCCGTTTCTAACAAGTGGAGGGCAAAAGAAACACTTAACACGGGTCCGTCTCAAGTCGGAACGAATGGGCGGAACAAATGAGGCCCCCATCTCCGGAACATCCGCAGCGTAATTGGATTTTTCCGTGAAAACTCCCACGTGCCATCAATCATCACCATATTAGGTAGGTTCTGATTTTGTTACGGAAACACAAAAAAGGGTCTTTTGACTACGCCTCTTCCTTTCCGACGCCCCTTTTTATACTTAATTAGAGGGCCCAAGGTTTGCTATTTGTTAACTAATAAAGGCAAACCGCCCTCTCTTGGCCAACAAGTTTAAGCGTTATCTCAATAACTTCCTGGTATGTAACAGAATTCCTGCGGGATGAAATTCCGGCACACCAGCGGTGCTGATGTGATCCTGATAGTGACAACCTCGTTAATAAACAAATAATATCTT
Source organism: Hymenopus coronatus (assembly GCA_030762935.1). Lineage (NCBI taxonomy): Eukaryota > Metazoa > Arthropoda > Insecta > Mantodea > Hymenopodidae > Hymenopus > Hymenopus coronatus. The sequence continues at coordinate 102,939,044 of CM060890.1, forward strand.
TTGATCAGAGGCAATCTTGAAACATCTTTATGTAGAGTTAGTTATTAAATAACCGATAACACACATATCCACGCTCACATTCACACATGCCGATATACCGAGACGATATTGTTTACAGAAGATTTCTCATACACAAAATGCAATCGATTTGAGACCTCTGGTACGGCAGGCAGCTGTTCTGTCAACTAATATTGTTCTCTAACAGGAAAAAGTCCCTGAAAGAAATGCAATATCGAATCTGTTTTAAACAGTGCGACAGTGAAGGTATGCGACATAGAGCACTCCACAGAGTTGGGCTTAGCAAATCAGCAATACCTCCTCTGCGCCTCATTCCCTATGGACTTTCTTTACTTTGGGAAACAGTACCGTGATTACGATGAATTTAACATAACGCGACAAAATTTGAAAGTCTAAGATATTGTATTAAATAGAGATATTTACGGTTAACTTAACGTGACGTAACTTAAGAGTTTGGTTGTGGCAAACTTCTTCTTCCCGTTGGATTGTGTGGACATAGTAATTAAAAGGAAGCAATACAGAAGTAACAAAAATTATCAATCTACATTAATTTCTGTAACGTTAAGTTAAAGTGCATCCTAATACAGCTTTTCTTAACTTCGCGTTACGTCCCGTCACATTAGGTAAAGTTGATCATAATTCCGGCTTAACACGTTTCTTAGCACAGCTGACTAAACCCAATTAGGGCGTGTACACAATTTGATGATCATATTTATAAATGTTATATTTATTTTGCTTTCAGTGCGATGAGTTCTTGATCCTGAAAGATTATAAAAACATGTTTATTTATTGTATTTCATTATTTAATTTGGACATAGTTTAAACTGCAATGTAAATACGCTTTAAAATTTTTAGAGACGGTCATTTTTTGGCAAAAAATGCCATATTTTGGCACATTTTTTTCTTACTGTGCCCGTTTTAAATTAAGACGTATTGCACCAGCAACCCAACATATTACTACGGCTTTTATAAATATATGTAAATAGCAGAAAAGGAAGTTTATGAAATAGAATAATAGACGCTGCATTTTGTAAAACTCTGATGTACCCCATTCACATGACTTTCTTTACATCTCTGTAACACATAATTTTCGTTAGAAAGCTTATTGTTCCATCTATTTAATGCTAAAACATTAGCAAAAACGGCCTTATTAATTAGTCCCTTTATAAGTAGAAGGGAAATAATGGAATGCACTAGGCTAAACCGACAGTCAAATGTTTTAAAATGTGGTTGCTACGGGAATAAAATCCGTTACTTTGAGTGGCCAAGTTCTCGCAAGAGAAAAGTTTAAAATATTTTAAAACTGAAATCAATAACAAGGAATAACTCAAAAATGGCAACTTCACGAAAAAATGTATATGACATACATTTTGTGTTTTATTATGATCTACATTTTCTGTGCAGTAAGTTTTTGTCTATCTCTTGCGGTTTACCAGTTACGCAAAATTCAATAAAGGTCATTCAGAATAATAAGATGTTTACAGGTTATTCCCAGAGAAATTCAAGATACACATTTTATTTGCCATATAAATCTCTTTAATATACGCTTATATCCAAAAGCAATAGAGCCCTGAGAAACTAAAAAAATTCGAATTTTTTCCATGTAAAGTGCAGTTTGGGGTGGGGTATTTTGCTCAAAATCTTTGTGTCGTATCCCTGGAAGATACTAAACTAAAATACTAAGTTTGGTATTCTACCGACTTTTCGTTTTTTAGTTATCGTGTTCAGACACACACGGACACACACACACACTCACACATGGGTCTTTTCCTAAAAATGCTTTTTTCTGGATTCATGGGACCCTAAAACGTATATTTCCGGTGAAATCTCGGTACTGAGTTTTGGGTGGAATGCAATACCTTCTCTATACACGATGTGCATAGTGCGTATAGAGAAAGTAAAAAATGAAACTAATTGACTTTCGCTATCTATTTTCCGAGTAGTAAATTGAGCTACTAAAGTCAGTTTTCAAGATGAAAAAGCTCAGTTTTTCTTTCATTATTTTATCTGTCAAGTTATTTTTTTTCAACAAAAAAGCCGCCCTTAACTGAAATGCCCTAGTTAAAATGCTGCGGTTTTAACTATAGAAACGAATATTTAACCGTGTGAAAAAATATGAAACGTAATAAGGCAGAAAAAAAAAACAAACAGAAATCAAAAGAAAGCAAAAACTAGAGGAAGGAATGAAGCCACGAGGAGCAGGAAATGATAAGATAACAGCAAAAGAAAAGATAACAGTTTACCAAAGGAAGGAAAAACTCTAAAAGATTCTTTTTCCTAGTGTCGGTTGACATAACGATAAAAAAAGAGGACCCTGTTTTTCTGCGCGTTGAAAACTTTTACAATACTACAGCTATGTACTATCACTGCAGAACACGTGATTAAAACCAACAGTGTATCTCAGCAAGAAGGAAAACATCACATTTGGCCAAACAAACTCAGATAACCATTCTGTTTCTCTAGCAAAGCTGCAACAGTTAACAGTTGTTACAATCAGTTCTGTAAGAATATCTAATTTTTATTAACTTTAATGTCTTAATCTAATGTTTACTTAATTGCGGTATAGTTTTACATATTTTATTTCAGCAGAAGTCCATCTGAGGTCCAAAAGTAAATGTTCCGGAAACTCATTATAATTATATCTCATTGATTGTTATATATGAAAGTAAAAAATTGCTCTATAAACATTTTATTAAAAAAATAAATATTTCGGAAAAGTATTATTATTCTAAGTGGTCGTCTCCTTAGCGCGGTGGTAGCGCAGCTGCTTACCAAGTGGGAGACCTGGGTTCGATCCCCAGTACCGGCGTGGGGATTTTTCCCCCGCTGGGAGACCTGGCCCGGGGTGCACTCAGCCTCGTAAGGTCCCTGGGGGACCAATTGAGGATCTACTTGATGGAGAAGTAGCGGCTCCAGGTCATGAGGACCGCATTAACCGGCCGGGGGGACTCGAGGCGCTGACCACGTCTCACCCTCCAATACTGCACCCCATGACAATACTGCACCCCATGACGTCTGTAGTGGACCGAGATGGGGGACGCAGCGGCCGGGCGGTAGGCCAAGGTTCCTTGTGAGCTGTCGTGCCATGGAGTAAAAAAAATTATTATTCTAAGTGGTTAGATCGCTCACCTCCCATCCAGGCGAGCCTGGTTCGATCACAAACGTCCGCATGTGGGATTTGTGGTGGATGAAGCGCCGTCTGGGTGGGTTTTCTCCAGTTTTACCCGTCATTCATTCCACCAATTGCTACATCATCACCTTTCCAATCATCAATTTCGCTTACACTACATATCATGTCCATGCCTGGCAACGGGCCGATCCCTCGTTACAGACTTCTGACCCACAGGCATTGGCTTTTAAGTCCTAGGGGCTGTCAGTTCTACAAATACGGGGAAGATAAGCCGATTATGAAACGACATTATTATTGTATCTCATTGATTGTTATATACATGAAGTATATATTGCTCCATAAACATTTACATAATTATAATATTCATACAATAGAAACTTAAAAATTGACTATTAATTTACTAGCAAATGCTTTTATTTATGGAAATCTATAGTCCATCTTTTTCCTTCTTGCTCTGTCCTCATGTTTTCTTTCTCCACAAACGGGGTCCCCAGTTATTGGGGCAGAGCACTGTAAGTAGGCCCTTGGAGCTGTTTATCACTTAAGTGCCCCAGGATGGGAGGGATGAGGAGAAAAAGCCTTAAATAAACAATGAGTTAATAAATGAAAAAAAGCCAAATCAGCAAATCCTATAGATAAAATTCTTATTTTTAAACCGCTTGATTTACTCGTCCTGGAGTAGCATCAGCTTCTATTCCAAGACTAGGGATTGTTCATGAGTGGATTATATCTCTACTCAAAGGGAATGTATCCTACTCACAACTAATGACTGTCTACATCCATCTCCACGCCCCTCGAATACCAATAGTAACCCTGGAAGTTGGCTGTCATTTATCAACTCTATATAGAGTCTTAGTTGCCAAAATTCCGAACTCACGTATTTATATCGTGGCCTAACTGTCCGGTACTGTGCAGATATCCCTTCGAGCGGTTAAAGAGTTACAGAACTCAACGGAGATTTTACAAGTTAAAACCCTCCAGCGGAGAACTGGCAATGAGTAGTCCGGTTCACCATATCTATAAAAGATGCTGATGTTAAGAAGTTGTAACTCTGCAGAAAGGACTACAGGAGGGAGAGTATGTGTTGTAAATCGATTATAAGGGTTCCTCAAAAGAGGCGGCCGAATTGTAGAAGCGTTAACAGGCTCTACCAGAGTGAATGCCTCCGACAGGCCAGGTGGTTTCTGAAGCGGTCCTAGCCCAAACCCAAAGGTAGTTTCTAATAGAGTAGTCCCGTGATACGCCAGAAGTAAACCTCTACTTCCTAGACTACCCGATGCGAGTCGCAAAGGCTACTGCGGTTCCACCTCGCTCGATTCAAAGTGATATATTTTGGTATAAATTAATATATAACTTGAATATATCAGTCACATGATTATCCTTTAAATCTAACTTCAAATAAGAAAGACAATACTCATAAGGAAAATTGTCTTAACCACAAAATACAAGTGGTTTTCTCCATCTTATATAAATGGATATGCATCTTATGCAGTATACAGTTAGTATAAGAACTGGTGCTTCCATCCAACTTACGTTATTTATTGCTACATATTTGCACAATGATTTCATATTAAACAACAGTGTCCAAGTTTCATAAAACATAATGGAAGACATCTTCAACTTCTGCCTTAAACTCATAAGGAGGAAAATAAAGCGTGAGTTTTTCTAAACGCACCACCAAGACATATCACGAAGTGTTAGTAAAGACTGATAATTCTAAACAGAGTATTTCCCATAAATTGTATATTTTAACGAGTTCAGTCATTTTTATTCATTCTTTTTATTTTTTTGAGTATTAATTATATATCTACATATCCTTCACGATTTGACAGTTATACTATACAATTATACAATATTTAATAAGATTCAGAGAATTTTACAATATATTCTCCAAAAGAGATTTACACCCCTCCTAGGACTTAACGTTTGTTTAGGAGCAGCAGACTATGGATCTGATAGAGTATCCAGGGATGGGGAATCAGCCCAACATCAGATATGAAAGCAAGGAGGTGGATAAAAATGAAACGAAATTGAAATGAATGACAGAACGGTGATTATGGACAATTGGTGAAATGAATGACAAGGGAAATCGTAGGACTGGATAGGTCACTTCGTCCACCACAAATCTTACTTGAAATCATCTGAAATTGAACTCAAGCCGCCTAGGTGGGAGACTAACGCTCTAAACACTGTATCATGTCGCCGTTCTTATAATTCGCACTGGAAATTCTTGATCTTCACTTCTTTATACTGTATAACATAAATAAATTACAAACTTTTAATTCATATAATTATGGGAAGACCGTAAAGAAATAGTAGTTTTTAAGGAAGGCGACAGAGGTAGAGAAATTGAATTTTATTTATGCACGCAAAGAAAGATGCGTAAAAGACCACTTAATTTTGTTCAGAGGTCTCTTTATCAGGCTTGAAGTTCTTTTACGTGCCGTAAATCTTCGACACGGAAACAACAGCTTTAATTCTCTTCCGAAGGAAGCCATGATAATTATTTTTATGCTAGAAAAAATCCACCGCCCCACAACGTGCTTGAACCGCGACCTTGGGAACCAGAGGTTGTTATGTTACCACGGAGACCGACACAGGCAGAGGTAGAGAGATCTGCATGTTGTAGTGGACGGGATAGGCATACAAAGAACCGGGCCATGCTGTATACCCAAAATCCGGACAATATGTATAAAATCGAGTACAAGACCGAATCGAAAGCAGCAGAATCGCTCACTTGACTCGGTTCTTCCCGTCAGCAGCGAAACCATGAACGAGTATGAGCAGGAATTTCTAGCGGTCACGTTACTACGCGCTGATAATATGAAAGTATTTGTTTCTAAGCTCATTTCTGAAACATCTATGAGCAAAAATACGAAACCATATTTAAGTAATATCTCTACTGCAATTCATATGCTATCACGTGACTGCATGTATGCTATTTCTGTCCACAGCCTGCACGCACCAGGTGGTACTAAAACGCGGCTAGGCTGTTCATTAATTTACGATCCCGTAAACCAGCATCTGATTGCTCGTAAAGAAGCTAGTAAGCAGCCTCGTGCTGTGCAACGTCACTTCCTCCGGCATCATTCAGCTCTCCAAAGTCGTAAAACAGAAGTCTGCTAATATTGCGATAAAAGAAAAACAACCGATAATGCAATTGTTGTGTTCTCCAAGAATAGAGCGGTGTATGTAAACGATAAGAGAGGTCACTTAAGGTAGACAGATGCTTGGAGTCAGGATCAAGGTTTTAGGCAAACAGCTTTTGTTAGGGGTCCTTTCGACAACAAATAAAATTGAATGCTTTGAAAGATAAAACAACAAGAAAAACATTAGCCTACATTCATATTTTAATAAGAAGGTAATATACAAAGAAAAGCTAAAAGACGTTAATAACTCATTGAACGCCCTGTGATAAAAATAATCATACGATATTTATAAGTCTTACTCGGCGCAAAACAAAACACCACTCTCAATGAAAACGCAACATAGGAGCAAGCGTGGAGAGATTATTCACAACGCAAGAAGCTTGCACGGACTTATAGATCCGAAAATTACATACGGAAATCTTCCGAGCGTACCGCAAGTTTCAAATTGAGTAATATGACCATAATATCCCAGATGAAATTGCATCTAATAAGTCATTAGATAGGAAAGTAAATGGGATGAATAAAGACGTGGCGCCGTGGCCAGATTCGATTCCAGAGGATGTATGTGGGATTTTTAAAAATGTTTAACGCCCGCTTTTACTACATAGGTGCCGCAGTCGATGACACTGATATACATGTAATGAAGATGGAGCACCGGTGAGATACGATGGCAAGAGGAACCGTAGAACCAGTAGAAAACCCGCCCCTGCACCGCTTTGTCCACCGCAAATCACGTGCGGTCGCCTGGGACCGAAATTTCATAAGAGGCGAATGGTCTAACCACGGATGTTGGATTTGTGATGAATAAAACGGTATTTGGGTGGGTTTTCTTCAGGTACTCCGATTTCAAATTCATTCCACCTCTGCTCCATAATAACCTTTCCTTTCACCTATTCCATTTTCATTTCATAGCATCGTCATCTACCGCACGCTCATCAAGCTATTCAACTATCGTGGCTGAAAAATAATCTCTCTGCTAAAAATAATCCTGAGAGCAAAATGTTTTGAAGTTCTACTCGGCGCATGCGCGGTTCACAAAACACCACTCCCAATGAAAACGTAGCGCTAATACAACGCAACATAAGGCAAGCGCGGAGAGATTATTTACAACGCAAGTAGTTTGCACGGGCTGTGATCCAGAACCCGTTTGCTCCTCAATAACTATCTGAGCCCAAGCTCTAGCTAGTAAATCCTGGGGAGAGGGGGGGGTTCTCGTTATGAGATAGAAGGAAGATGGAATTAAATGAGACACAAAAAGTGCTGTATCAATCCATCAACTTTCAGATCAGCATCTGGTGTCAGCACTTAAAATGGCAAGGAACAACTTAATGGAAGAGCACATGATTGTGCAGTACATAGCGCAAAATCTCAAATTGCAATTGCGTGTGGTTTAGAGTCTGGCAACACATGTAGAAAAAAAAACAGAATATTTTCTCTATGCACGCAACGAAAGCATAAGTTTTTAATTTTTAAATCCCTTGAACCAGCAGAGCGTTGCGTGTCTCTATTTGAATGATTCTATTAAATAACATAGGTGCAAAGTCTGCGCTCACTTTTCATTGTGAATGGGTCTCAACAAGCTACAAAATTGTGTGAGTACCTTAACTAATTTAAAATGTGGAGGAGGAATCTTCTGAAATGCAACAACTTCTAAAAGCTTTATTTTCAGTGAACCATTATAAGTTTCACGATACAAGAGAGAGAGAGAGAGAGAGAGAGAGAGAGAGAGAGAGAGAGGCACCAGTCAGTCTCTCTGTATACTAGTGAAAGTCTAAGGCGTTTCTTGACTTGCTGCTGAAAAGGCGTGTTGGATTACTTGCACATAATTTGAACGTTTGCCAAGTTCTCCGAGCGAATCATGGAGTCTAGGGATGCTTTTATATCTCCAAGGGAGTATCTTAGACACATAATTTAAGATAGGGAACCGAGGAACTGAAATGCAGGATGTCGAAGTGACAGTGCAGTGAAATAATTGTTAATAAGCTTAAGGCTCCATTCACATGGAAACGTTAACGCAAATACAACAGAAAACAATAGCTTCTGGTCTAGCCAGGTTCATAAATGATGTTCGTTAACATAAACACTGTCACCCGATCTTGCAATCTCTAAACTGATTTTATGTTTGCGTTAACGGATTCGTGAGAAAAAAATATCTGATGTGTTCCATTTATACGACTCTCTACATCTCTGCAACAAATTTTCTTTAAAAACCTTATTCTTCTATCTACTTCATGCTAATCGAGATCAACATTAGCAGAAATGATCTTATTACTGAAATGAATAACAAGGATTATCGCGGAAATGGTTAATTCTACAAACAAACAAAAAATTGTATAAAATATAAACTGTTTGCTTTAAAGAGCTCTACATTTTTTTTTTTTTTTTTAAATTTTTGTCTATCTCTTACAGTTTACCAGTTATGCAAACGTCATTCCGAATGAAAAGGACTTCAGAGGATATTCCCAGAAAATTCAATATGAACATTCAGTTTGTCATGAAAATATCTTAAACATATATATTTTAGTTAAAATCGTTAGTCATTTGAGAAAAATGTCCCATACCAAGGCAGCAGGATGAAGGGAGATTTTCTTGGAAGATACTAAACCTAAATACCAAGTTTGGTATTTATCGGGCTTTTCGTTTTTGAGCTATGCTGCCTATAGACACACACACACACACACACACACACACACACACACATACATGGGCATATTTCTAAAAATGCTTCTTTTTTTATTTATTTTTTTATTCATGTGACCTTAGCTAGTATTTCCGATGAAATAACGAAATGGAATTTTAGTAGAGTAAGTAAAAGACACTCGACGGTCTAAAGACGAACGAACACAGGGAGCTGAGGAGTTTTGTGCAGATATGGTCCAGGATAACACACAAAGGATACCGTAAAGGAACTTTCACGTTTACTAGGGAGATTCATAATGTATTCCAGCAACGACTTGTTTGAAACAAATTCCGCTTCCACGGGGTACAATACCTACTTACTATTTTAGTTCCGATAAGAAAGTAGTTGCTAGGCGATTCAACTGTACCGCAACCTGTGACCGAACCCGCCGTTCGTTATTCTCCTAATCGCTCTCTCATCGCTTGCAGCGTACCTCGACTCATGTTTATGGGGCTGTTTTATCTCCTCATGCCAGTCGCAAGCCTTTAATTCATGGCTCTCTTTCACCGCACATCATAACGTACACATCCACTCACTTAGTGCAAACTTTACAGCATGTTTAATGCAAATTAGTGTCGATAACATTGGCAAGTTTGCTTTTCAGGCTTACGTCACATTGCTTGCATCATTTGTTTTGAATATAATTAGAAATTTTTCAGGTATTTAATGCGTCCTAGTTACTTCATCAAGACGATGCGGTTATGTTTCTCAATGACATCCTCGTATAAACTAGCAATGAATGAAAGCAATAATATTCTTCTTCAGTTTTCCTAGTCTACCACTATCAGGGGAATGCCTCGTATCCATTTCCTGAACTCAATTCTATCCTCTATTAAACTGATCCAAAGTCTTTCCTCTATTTGTTACCTCTCTTTTGAATCATTTCTTCCCAGGTTATCCTTGGTCTTCCTATCGGATTCTTCCCAGCGGTCTGGAATGTATCTGGGATGATCTGGTCTATGTTCAATCATCTTGCTTATAGATGGTACTTTTAGTTACTCTCTTATCCTTCCATTTCTAACTCTATCTCAAAGCAACAATATTCAACATTAGGAAATAGACGAAGGATATCTCTAGAAGATATTAATTAACTGTATGCATTTAAGGATAACCAAGAAGTCCTACTGACGCTACAGTGATTATTATTGTTGTACTAAATGCAGCTCATTCATTATTTGAATACCTTATGCCTTTTCTTATTCATTCAAGCTCCATCAACGTATATTGGGCTACCATTACGCTGGTTTCTTGATCAGGGTATTTCTAGTTCGCGAGTATGCCACTATGCATGTAGCATATGGTGACGAGGATCAACTTCTTGCCTATAGATGGCACAATAGGACGAACTCATGAATTACGGACGTAACATGGCGAATTTAGCCCAGGGACCTTTTCTTTCAAGGTATGGGGTTCTTTTACGTGCAGATAAACATTACACGGGATCAACGTTTTACTTTCCTTCCGAAGTAAGCCATGTTAAGGACACGTTTATGTCCGAAAATTCCACTACCTCTGCCGGTTTGAACCTGCTACCTTGGACATTAGAGGCTAGCATAATACAACACCATACCAGCCAACAGCGTAATAGCTGAACAAAGCACTCCCCCCTCCCATTGGGAGAGGTCTATCAAAATTCACCACCATAATTAAATAAACACCAGCGGAGCAGAGGAAAGGATACTGCTCCTGAAAATGCAACAGCTCGAGGAGCCTACCAGCGCTACCTCCTCAACACCAACACTCGAAACCTCGAAAATTAAAACCTCAACCTTCACCTCATTCCTGTGGTTAAACTCTTATCAGGGTAGGTACACAGCAACAACACCTAGGCTCGCCACGAGCCTACCAGACACGCTGCACGCACAAACACCATGGATTTATCCTTTTAAGTGTGTATTTATAGTATATCATAATTTAATAAAGATTTATTTTGCCTGTGTCGCACTTTCAGATGAAACTTTGGTAAATTTTGAATCTTTCAAGATTATAAAATAAAGAAAAGTAATAATTCCCAATAATAATAGGAAGCATTAAATTCAATTCAAAATTTAGGTGTATTCGTGTTTTTCGCCTCTGCCTTAAAATGCTATTACTCAGAAGCGTCATTTCAGATTGTGGATTGGATTGGGGGAGGGAAATGTTGTCTGTAGCATTGTCTTGACTTTTCAAATGAATTTTAAAGATACATTTAGCATAAAGGAAAATATTTTATTTCTTAAATGTGACTGGCCTATGTTGTTAACATTCTATGCATTTAATAGCTATATGGTTTTTCAGCTAAGAAATCACAAGTATGACGTTTTATGGCTATAGAAAAAGCATAAATGGACTTCCTGCAGAGTTCCTGCTGAGCTGCATAAGTATAATAGGTTATTCCTGAAATTTAGATCAGTGCATTTTTTATGAATATGCGCTATCAGTCATGTGCATTTCCCAAGTGAGGGAGAATATCAGTGATAAAGAATATTTTAAAAACTGGAGTTCTAATTTTAAAGCAATAGCTCATATAACACAAGGTGATCTCATATAAACACATAATAAGATATCCAAATTTATAATGGGAAGTAAACTGATAGAACAAGTATCCCACTCTAAGGTCGTAGGGCATCACCCATGTTATGTAACAATAACAAGATTCAGAACAAATTGCAGGATTTTTAGCCAATAACTGGAGCAAAAAAAAAAAAAAATGGACTTCTGAAATCAAAATCAAGGAGTGACTGACGCGATATCTAAATAGAAGCCGAAAAGTACCAGACTAAATGTATTTCGAAAGCAATACATTATAAATGGGGTAAATGTATACGATAAATGAAAAAATAGACCAGAGTAGAATGAAATTGAAGGAACAGAGGGCAATAGGTCTCCAAGAAGGCAACAAAAGCAAAGAAGGGGATGATGGTTAGAAAGTCGAAGGAAAACATGGTAAGAATTTTGAAGTCAGAACAGGCAGGGTTGTGTTGTGTTTCCGATGAAGAGGAAAAAGAAGAAGAAAAAGGATGCACTTTATTTTCCTATAACTACCTCACCTTGTCTGTCATTTATAACGACGTGGAGCAGTATCCTCATTGTACCAGCTAGAAAAATATCTCCGCTTGTTAGGTGTTACATCAACACAACAGTTGTAGAGTTCCTGGAAGAGGCTGGTCTGTTACTGTTTGTTACACGTCATCTCTAAATAGTCTCTCATTTCTCAACTCTTTACAAATTTATCGTTTACCCTCGGGGTAACAGGGGGGAAGATGGTAGAACTCAAATATTTTCAGGACTGTTTTGTACAAAGCAATTCCATGCAACTGTCAGTTTCAAAACGATGGCAATAGAGAGGAAAGGGACTGTTTTACAAAGTCAACCTATCAAAGGGTATCAGTCAACTATATGTATCAATAAAATTCAGTTTTTGTTCTCTACCCCCAGCCTATAGAAGTAGGAACAATCGTACATTTCACTCAAAAGTGGGATATCAAAATGTTTTACCTGTAATAATGCCTTAAAGTCCACTCTATCAAATATTAGAGAGAGGGAGAGGAGAGGGAGAGAGAAAGAGAGAGATAGAGAACAAACCGTGATGTCAACGTGTGCGGGAGCGCCAGAAGAATAACTGAAAATTGATACATAAGATACACCATCATCGTATCTTCCATGGACACGAAGAATGTTTTTTTTTTTTTATTTTCTCTAGCCCCACGTGTACAATGTACATAGGGATAGAGAAGGCATTGTAATGCACCCAAAAATGCAATACCGAGATTTCACCGGAAATATATGTTTTGGGGTCCCCTGAATACAAAAAAAAAAGCATTTTTAAAATGGTCTGTGTGTGTGTGCGTGTTTGTCTGTGTGTGTGTGTGCGTGTTTGTCTGTGTGTGTGTGTGTGTATCTGTGGACAGCATAGCCCCAAAACAAAAAGACCGTAACTTGGTATTTAGGTTTAGTATCTTCCAAGGATACGACACGAAGATTTTCAAAAAAATCCCCCCACCAAAACTACCTTTTACATAAAAAATTTCGAAAATTTTGATTTTCTTAAAAATGGCTAACGATTTTGATTAAAATCCCGTATATTAAAGCTATTTATGTCCGAAATAAAATGTATATCTCGAATTTTTTGGGAATAGCATCTGAAGACCTCTTTATTCTGGATGAATTTTGTTGAATTTTGCTTAAGTGCTAAACCGTAAGAGATAGAAAAAAACGTTCTCACAAAAAATGTACCTCATGACAAAACACACAATTTTTGTCCTCTACGTTTTTGTTGTGGAGGTAACCGTTTTCGAGATATTCCTTGTTATTGGTTTCAATTGTGAAGTACTTAGACTTTTCCCACACAGGAAGTGTCTGTTTTTCTTTTGTTCTACTCCTGGCCAAGCAAAGAAGTGATTTGCAATGACAATCGCATAACGATAACTTTTAAAACATTTGACAATCACTTTAGCATAGTGCATTCCCTTATTCCCTTGTACTTGTAAGGAACTAAGTAATAACATTCTGCTAACATTTATCTTGATTAGCAGTGTATACAAAGAAGAATACTCTTTTGTAGGAGTTTTGCAGAGCAGCTAGAGAAAGTCATGTGCGTGTAACACATCAGATTTTTTTTATTTACACTTTTATTTAATGTCGCCTAACTACACAAGTCTTATAGCGACATCATGTAACAATAAGACATTTTATAACACTTTGAATACAATATTTACACGATTAATAATTATATCTAGCTTGTAACATTAATTATTGGAATTCTAACTATTGGGATTCTAACAATAATACCTATATATGTAGTGTATCATACAACAGTGTATTAAAAGTAGATGTACAATATTTTACAGTGCAATAGTAAGTTTACAATCTTTTATGTATTTAAACAATGATAATAATTTGGTTGGCTTGTCGAGTGCTGCCTGAAGATCTGGAGGAATTTGATGGTTGGTTCTGTACTTAAAATAGTAGGCACATTCCGTTATGATGTGCTTGACTGATAGTCTCTGGCTATGTTGAAGCATTCTTCATACCTAAAACTAATTTTTTGCACTGTCATTTTTCATCTTCTTTTATTGTTCATGCAAAGAATAGAGAGGGATAAAATATCTTATTAAATATAAATTCCTATATTTGGAAGATACCTTTATAAATTTTAATATTTATCCAACTTTTCGTTTTTGAGTTACTCTCCTGAAACATGCGGTCACGATAGAGACATCCTTATGTTGTTCAAAATAGGGTTGGTGTATATTGTTTTAATTAAACGGAATCCGTTAAGTTTCTATTGCGCCCCACTTCAAACTATCCTTTATATAGGAAAGTTTGTGAAAAGTTAAATTATGTCGATTAACATAGCACATAGAATATGAACTGTTTAACAATAATTTGTTACAGAGATGTAGAGAAAGTTATGTGAATGGAACACATACTTTTTTATGTTGATTATGATTTGAAAGCCTGTGGTATGTTTGGTGGAATGATACAATTGGGGACTTTTATCAAATTGCAAAGGCAGAAAATCTATGAAAGTTGTTTCTGCAACTCTATATGTCAGATGGCTATGTCAAAGAATGTCGCTGAAGTGGCGGACCCCACGTGAGTCATTCCATTCATTCAATTGTCAGACGCACTTGTAATAATGACACCTGTTTGGCATATTTAACAAAGTCTAATAGCGTGTTTTCAGATGGCTGGGAATTTTAATGACGTGGCTTTTGAGTCGCGCCGAGGTAGTAACCGGTCCTTACGGGGAAAGTCTCACAAATTCATTCCCAGTCACATAAAGAAAACGTCTTGCGAAGAAAACAGTCAAGTGAAATCATCTTGTGATTGAAACACAATACTGTGATTTGTTGCATCTCCAATAATTGGAGGTGTACTAGTTGTTGCTGGAAATTCCATTCGGCTAAACAGAATTCCGACAAACCAATGAAGGTGGCGATGCAAGCTGCATTCAGTTTTTCTCGAGTTCAGTTCAATGTACGGCACAATCTTGAGTGTTTTATGATCGCGTTGGCAATCTCTTTACTATAATCCTAACATTTTTATTAAATAGAGAAAATGAAGTTGACGAAAAAGGAAAGTGCTTCTGTATATTTGCTTATCTATCAATTTTCCTCTGTGCAACACATCCTAAATAAAGCAGCTGTTACCCTGAAAGTCGTAGCTCAAACGAAGTTAAATAAGAAGGAATAGAAAAAAAAATGAATTACATAATCCTCCATCTAACATACAATGCGTGCTTAAGGGGAAATGGATTTATTTATTATAAATACAAATACAATTGCTGTTCCAGTTCTACTATATGGTTCGGAGACATGGACACTTAAAAAGAAAGATTGGAGCCAAATGCAAGCGGCAGAAATGAGCAGTAAAAGTATGTACCAGAGAAGATCATATTAGAAACGAAGACATAAGGAAAGAATTAGACATTTTTTCCTTAAAAGAAAGCATACGAATAAATAGAGAAGAAAGGAAAAGCCACTTACAAAGAATGATAACTCTCGCATTCCATTTGTCATACAAATATAAACCCCTAGGCTACAGAACAAATGGAAGACCAGTTAAAAGATGGGAAGAAATATGAGGCCGGAACAGGAGAATTCTCCTAAACCATGAAGAGTTGATGATAATGAAATAAAATTCTTCTAGTTGTTCAACTCTGATAAAATATTCTTAACAATCTACCGTAAAATATATAGGGATGTTTATTTTCCCTTGTTCGGTAGGTTTGGTCAACCCCTTGATTAGCGGACTTATTCCGCATTTTTCTTACTCCGCGGGTAGCTATAGTACGTAATTTAGGTTATTGGAAGTAGTTGTACATTGAGTGACGATATGCTGTTGCGATATATCTTTCCTTCCTTACTTTACGAATTTATTAAAATCTCAACATTAATAAGTGATGCCTTGAGCTGTATCAATATATGGAAGAACAAAATGACATGTTTAAATTGATTTGAGGTCGCACTATCAACAAAAAACCAACAATTTTTTACATTACATTTTGTTTTTAGATGTATTGTTGCAGCTGCTGTATAGTTCTACTTTTTCTGCAATTTATTAATCCCTTAGCTGCTAATATAAATCTTGATAAAATTCTTTTTCTCCCTTACTTTTCAATCAGTAGCAGTTGCTACATAAGGACAGTTCCACAGAAGTTTAAGTTTTAAATGTTATCAGTACTGTAGAGAGGTTTAATTAATCAGTTTAAATACATCTAAATGACACGGAGAGAATGAAGTAATGTCTTCACTGGATGGTGTAACTGGATTCTGTTACTATCCAAATATTTTGGACTCGATTCTTTCACCTCCGATGATTCGCACCTTCGGAATTGCCTCGTATTTTCCAGGCTAATGATATAGGTGCTGTTAAAGGAACGGTTACCTGCGTGAATCGCGGTCCAGTCCTGCGGCAATAGAGCGCAGGAAAAAACCGGCTCTTGAAAACAAAATCGCATTATTTGTATTGTCCAGAAGCGGCGGCATGTTGTCTGGTCCAGTAGGGGAGCTGACGTAACTCGCAATGCGACGTATTTCCTGTACAACAACACACTGACTCATCTCAAGAGCTTGTTGTAGACCTTCGTCTCACGATGGAAAATAACGGCATGGTGCGCAGATTAGATCATCCAGGACCGAATATTTCCACACAAACTCGCACAGCATCTCAATGCAAAGCAACAGAATAAGAAATGAGATCCTTTGTTTCGGAATTTCCCACACTGGTTACAAACTGTGACACATGTGTGAGGAAACTGTCCAACAACGTGGTCTAGGTCTTGGTCTGAGATACCTCAAGAATCCTCGCTGTCATTCCGCCATATTTGGCTTCGTGAAGCCTTTCACACAGTTAGTAGCCTGACTGGACGAAAAACATGACTCATGTATATTGTTTAAAACGGTGAAGTATTTATTGCATTTTTGAGTGCGGCCAATCTGTGGATTTGAAGTTAAGGAACACTGTGAGCGAAATTGCAAATATCTGTATTTCTATATCATTTTTCTGAAAATGTATTGTATTTGGATTGCTGTTATATTAGTATAAAAACCAAATTTCATTCAAATTGGATAAATGACAAATTATTTCATAAATTTTATGTTAATATATTGCATAGTCAAAATGTTTCCATGTAGGTCCAAATTTAATAAAATCGGCTGGCATTTTCTGAATTATAGATTTGAATCTCACACAAAAATGTTGAATGGAATATTTCATCAACTTTCATTACTGAATTATTATAATGTTCTAGAAAGTTTAAAAATTTAAATCCTACAAATTAATAATTTTTAATAAAATATTTAATTTTGAAAATTACTATTTGTATTGAGGTAAGGTTGTCATCTTTAATATTACAAATTTTACTCGTAAAATGAACACTTCTTCACATTCTAGGAAATTTTAGTTATAATTAAAACTAAGATGCGTTTCACTTAAAAATGTGAAAATGTAGTTAAAATTCTGTTTTATGAAATAGTATGTTAGGAAACACCTGATGTGTCCCATTTGCATAATTTTCTCTTCATCTCTGTGATAAATTATGGATATAAGCTTATTCTTCTAACTACTTCATGCTAATGGAGATAAACATTATCAGGAATGGTTTTATTACTAAGGTCCTTGTAAGCAGAAATATGAGAGAAATTTAAATATTTCAAAACTGTTTCCAATAACCATGAATAGCTTGGAAATGTTCAACTGCGACGAAAGAAACGTATATGACATAAATGGTGAAGTTTAATAAGATCTACATTTTTACGTAGTAAGTTTGGTCTATCTCCTACGGTTTACCAATTAAGCAAAGGCCATCCAGAATGAAGAAGTCTTCATAGGCTACTCCCAAAAAATTCAAGATATACGTTTTATTTGTCATGAAAATATCTTTACTAAACGGTGTTTTAATTAAAATCGTTAGTCATTTTTTAAACAATCAAAATTTTGAAATTTTTTCCCATGTAAAGGGTAGTTTGAATTGGAGAAATTTTCCTCAAAAATTTTTGTGTCGCATTTACTGAAGATACTTAACTTAAATACCAAATTTGGTATTTTGCCAACTTTTCGTTTTTGAGTTATTGTGTTCACAAACACACGAGCGCGCACGCACATGAACCTTCTTTAAAAAATCTTTTTTTCCCCCGATACAGGGTACCCTATAACCTGTATTTGTGGTGAAATCGTAGTATAAAATGTTTGGGTGGAATGCAATACCTCTTCTACTTATGTTTATTGTACATCCGTGCTAGAGATGGTAAAAAGTTGTATTATGCGAAAATATTCCAACAATAGTTTTCTTTCACAAAAAAAAAATAAAAACAAAAAGCAAACAAAACAAAGAAAATATTTTCGGTTTTTTTTATGGATATTTAAAATTTCATTTCGAGTGTTCTTTAAGGCAGTATATACAGCTTAAACAGTCAGTTTTAGCAAATGTTGAATATTTTTATACATTACTGTAATAGATATATTAATGTGCATTTAAAACAATGTCCTTTCTCTATGCAAGAAGACACTGAACTACACTAGGTTAAGGATACTAAATAAGAACTAGCGCAGTCATTTGGATTTCCCTGATAACTTATCAACTTTGGGGCACTTCTTATTTTAAAGATAAAGTTTACACTTATATTATCATGCATCCTCATCGAAATGTATTACTCAATACCTTTTATATCTGTGCTGAAGTCAATTTTGTGTTACAACCTTATTTAATGACACTTAAAATAACTTTTCAGGAGACTGAGATATATTTTAAAATCACGAGTAATTAACTACCATAAATAAAAAAAAAATATTAACAACACTGTGCTAAACAATTTTTAAATGATTAAGGAAAGGATATATCACAATCCATCTTGTATAAAATGGGCAATAAACTCCTATTGCTCAAATTTAGATTTAAAAAATAGAACAACATAAATAAATAAAATAATAAATATATGTTAAAGAATTTTTCAATTATTATAGAAACGGTAGATCAAAAACCCTCTTCTATAAAATGAGCAATGAACTGGCTCCTATTATTACTATTTGTACAATATATACAAAAATTTAGCACGTCAACAAAATCTATATTAAAATACTCCATAGTGGCTTTATAGAATATAATATAAATATATTGAGTTGCAGCACTACCAGAATTTGTAAATTCTAACTCACAACTAAAAATATCATCACGAAAGAATTAAACGATGATAATTATTTTTGCATACTTTAAATTATCGTTACTTTCTAATGATTTGTCATAGCAGCTGTTATTTTAGCATTCTTTTACCAGGGCTAAATGTATTGGTAAAAGTTCTTTCTAAGCTATTTTACATTTAATAGCTCTTAGGATTTATTCTTTTACTTATTATTTTATCTCTGAATGTTGCTTTCTTATAAATTTGCTTCATAATATAATATTTATAATTTAAAATTAAGGTTATGCATTATTATTTAAATCGTAAAAAATATTATCTTAGTAATTATTATTTAATAAAATGTACGTCTATTTTTAAGGAATCTCCCCTCTGAGCAGCTTTTGCTCATTCTGTGGCTTAAAATTAGCTATAACTATTTTTCATTTATGCGCTGTTTGTTTAGCAAATAAAGTATACGAATAAAATGTCCTTCGAAAGATATAGTGGGAGTGATGCATTACTGGAACATAGTGCACCATGATTTATATATTCACTACATAAATTGCTATAAAATGTTGTAAAGTGTGTAATAAGAAACGAGACATAAACAAAGTTATGTAATAATTCTGTTATTTAACATATTTTGTTAAAAACCATGGTCATTATTTTTGGTTGACATTTTAATGTAATTGGCAGCATATGATCTTTCTTGGACAGTCCTTAAACAGGCATTGTCGAGGAAATACACCGATAATTAAAATTTTCAGAGTATCCATAAAATATCAGCTTTAAGAGAAAACTTTCGATTAAAAATCTGATGTGTTCCATCCACACTGCTTTCTCTGCATCGCTGTAACAAATTATTGTTAAAAGTCTTATTCCTCTAGCTACTATATATATATATATATATATATATATATATATATATATATATATATATATATATATATAATCGAGATAAACATTAGCAGAAATTTTCTTAATTACTTGCTTCCTTGTAAGTAGAAGGAAAATAAGTGAACACACTAGGTTAAAACGAATGTCAAATCTCTCAAAAGCTGGTTGCCATGTGGTTGAAATCCGTTTCAATGCAGGGCCAGGAGTTTATAACTTTCCGTCTGAGAAAAGTTTTAAGTATTTTAAATCTGAAACAAATAACAAGGATATCTCAGAAATCGTCAATTCCACGTAAAATTGTGTGTTTAATGTGATCTACATGTTTAGTGTATTAAGCTTCTGTCTAACTCTTGTAGTTTACTAATACAAAATACAGCAAAATTCATTCAGAATAAAGAGATCTTTAGAGGCTATTCTTAGAACATTTAAGATATACATTTCTTAATTTTAATCAAAATCGTTTGAGCAATTTTTGAGAAAACCAGAATGTTCGCAATTTTTTCCTTTAAAGAGTAGTTTGGGGTGGAGGAATTATTCTCAAAATCTTCGTGTCGCATCCCTGGAAAATATTAAACTGAAACACTAATCGACTTTTTGTTTTTGAGTTATCCTGTTCACAGACACACACGGACACATGCACGCAGACTTTTTTCCAAAAATGTTTTTTATAATAAATGGACCCTAAAACGTGTGTTTCCGGTGAAATCTCAGTATTGAATTTTTGGGTGGAATACAATACCTTCTCCATACACCATGTGCATAATGATATACAGAAAGTAAATAGAGTTGCAATTGTAATGAACATCTCAAATGAAAATGTGTGAACGTTTCGAAATTACCAAATCACCTTAATAGTCTTAACGCCAAACTCTGCACCATAATGGAAACCCTTGGCTTCTGTATTCTAAATTTGAAGTCGTGGTAAATTCTAAAGGAAATGCTTAGCTTAATCATAAGGATATTTACCGCACAACGCAGCATAAGCTCAAAGGAAGAAATAAATTCCGTACATGATCGTGAAATTTAAGTAGCTGTTTTACATACTAAACGGATTAAATATGAAGGAAAAGGTGATATTGGCCATAAAATAGCAGTTTGCATGTTTTTAACAGACAGGCTGTTACAAACACAAATAACAGATGGTGTTCCTAGAAGGGAAGATATGAATGGCACGGCGGTTATGCTTTAAAATACTCCTCATTACCGACAGAATGTAAAGTATTCAAAGGTTCTAGAGCCAGCAAATTGTACACATCCTTGTGAACAAAGCTCTATGATTCGCTTGGTTCCTGGTACTGCATTGTAGGCCAGGCAAGGCAGTTCTTGGGGCGCTATACCAGTTCCATGAAATATTCATCATCTAAAACAAGCATAACATGGCGTTGATTTGACTAAATTAAATGGCGTGGTAGCAATAAAGCGCATGCCTTAGTTTCGTAGCTCACTTTCTAGAAGCTTTTTTTTTTTTATAGTTTTTCTTGTTTTCTTCCTTAAGGCAAAAATTCTAAATCTTGTATAATTTACCTAACTTATGGACTTTTATTGTTTTTACTTTCTCTACACATGCTCGTACTGGGTACTTAGTGTATAGAAAAGGTATTGTAATGCACCCAAAAATTCGATACCTAGATTTCACTGCAAATATATGTTTTGAGACCCTCTGAATCCAAAATAAGCATTTTCAGAAAAAGGTCCACGTGTGTGGGTGTCTGTGGACAGCATGTCTCAAAAACGAAAAGAACGTTAGATACCAAACTTGGTATTTAAATTTGGTATCTTCAAAGGATGCGACACGAAGCTTTTCAAGAAAGTCTCCCCCACCATAAACATCCCTTTACATGGATCATTTTTCGAAAATTTTGATCTCAAAAATGGTTCTAACGATTATGATTATGTATACCTTATGTATAATATATTTTTCTGACAAACGATATGTATATCTTGAATTTTCTGGGAATAGTCTACTATGCACATTGCACATACGTGCTAGGGGAAGTAAAATCTATTGCAGAAGTTACCATATCAGAGTGAGGAACAGCACAACAAAGATTCATCCTACTGGTCTACTGAGCAATAACTGGTCTCAGGCATTAGTTCTCGCGTTAGTATGACATTTAACAGTAGTTAAAAAAAAAGTATTTGTTTAGTATCATTCTGTCTTATAAACGCTACTCACGGGGTTTAAAATCACCAATAGACAGTTACAAGAAAACATCTTACATAACACTTATGTTATATGCTTGCTGGCCGTGTGTTCCATTACTCGGTTTTTCCTCACGCTTGCAGGTTTTCTGTTGCAACCGTGGAGAATTTTAATACCGGGAATCTGAGTTGTTGCATGGAAAATTATATATTTTGTATTAGCAATAATAGCACAGCGATTCAACACTTGCCCCTGTGGGCAGAAGGTTCTAAAAGGTCACCAACCACAAATGAATATGAAGAAACTATAATCAACGGAAGTGTCAAAAAATATTACCCACTGAGATCTAAAATAAGATAGTTTGGTTCAACAGCTTCACCAGATTTGCAGTTCCAATCCTAACACACAAAAGCTTCTAAAATAGAGCAATCGGATCTGAAAAAAAAAAAACTTAAAAAAACATTTACTTAGGTGACTACTAGATCTAAGTTTTATTTTGTTTTGCTTTTCTGTATTTTTAAAGAATTTCTGAAAGTAGCATAGAAAAATTTAAAAGCTTTTAGGAATAAACAGCGAAAATTGGAATAACATCATAGGAAGTGTTTTTTTAATGCTTATGAACCTCCTAATTTCAACGATCTGCATGTGTCTTTTAATAGAAGCATTTAAGTACCGCTTTGATAGTTTATAAGTCCGTAAAATTGTGATCAAAATGTTGACTTTAGCTTCTTTCGTATTTTGCAAAATATTGCAATTGATTTGCTTTTCTGGGAACTACTCTCAGTTTTTCATTATACAGGACATGTATTACCACCCTCCATTAAGTTAGAAAGCGATATTAGGTAGCCTATCTTTCAATAGATTCACTTGAAATATCTTCTAACTCTTTCATCACTATCTAAGATGTCATAACAAGAATGCCATGGAATGACAATACTTACTTTGTTAAACATATTGAAAGGAACCCAGATCATTGAGTATATTTGCATATTTTAGCTCAGTTTGTCTAAATGCCCAAAATAGATATTGCAACTTCCGCATCCATCATTCAAACTGTAGGCATGATTTTCTACTAAACTTTTAAAAACTGAAATCCGTCTGTGACTATGCTGCACAAATGATGAGCATTACGCAAATTTAACTTACAATCACGAATGGTAATTTTATTCGAAAAGTGAAACTTCTTTGCGCAGATGGACAAAACTTTCAACAGTTATAGCAAGGTTAGCACTCATTACAAATACTATGGGTCGGCTGATAGGTCGCGGGTCTCTCAATGAAAACGGCCTTTAACTTTTGTTTTACTTTATTTCTCAATATAATCTCCAGTAATGCTAACAGATTTGTCATATCGGTGTTCTAATTTAATTAAACGATATCTGTAATGCGATTTATTAAGGTCTTCAAAATAGCTGTTTACCGCAATCAATTACCTCCTCGTTGCTACGAAATCTTCGTCTTCCAAGAAATTTGTTGAGGTTGAGAACAGGTGATAGTCACTGGGTGCTAGATCTGGCGAATAGGGTGAATGTTCAAGCAATTCCAACTTTAATTCGCACAGTTTTCCCACTGCAATAACTAAACGATGGGCCGGAACATTGTCGTGATGAAACAAACTTTGCAGTAAGCTTGCGTAGTAGTCACCAGTGATACTTTTACCCTCTTCCAATTAATCAAAAAAAATAATTCCCTGTATATCCTTGCCTTTTTTAGAGTTGGTTCACCTGACGCAATCCACTTTTTTGACTGTGATTTACTTTCTGAAGTGTAATGATATATCTAAGTTTCATCCATGGTAATAAGCCGTCTCACAAATTCACTGAGATTTTTACGGTAGTGCTCCACATTCTTAACAGAAACAGTTTTTCTTTGCAACTTCTGATCAGGTGCCAACAAACGCGGCACCCATTATGCACAGACCTTTGAAAGCCCAAACCAGTATTTAAAATATTACCTGAACGTTCTTTGGATATATTTACAGCCTCTGCTATCTCAGACAACTTTAATCTGCGGTCTTCCAGTACTAAACGATGAATGTTTTCAATGATCTCTGGAGTTGACACTTCTACGGCGTCCAGAGCGAGGCTCTCACTAGTGCTCATACGTCCCATTTTAAATTCTGCAACCAGCCTTTTAATCATTGAATATGAAGTGACAGAGTCTTTCAATGTACTGTCCATTTCCTCATTGATTTCTTTAGGCGTTAAACCTTTCAAATGGAAGTATTTAAACACTGCTCGATTTTCTAAATCCTCCATTTTCATGAAAACTCTAAAGTTGTCTTGTTTAAAATGTTGTCATTCGAAAACTAAACAAGCTATTAACCTGTAACTATGGATATCAGCTAGTCTAGAGTTAAACTATACGATGCTACCGTCTAACTTGCCTAGTGGCACCATATCTGTGCGAGGCCCGGGACTCACCGGCCGACCGAATATGTTACTAACAGTCATGAGTAAGTAACACGGGAGTAATGAAACAGAAAATCCTGCAGTGCAGTAGAACTGTGTACATGATCCGCGGCCTTATAATAAAATGAAGGCACCATATTTGGGAATAACATGTCTCCACAGTCAAACAAAGTCTTAAACTGTCACGGTTTCTGCTCAAATTCAGTATGTATAAGTACATTAAATAAAGGATGCATCTTAAAATAAGCGAATATGAAAAGAAAGTGATTCTAGTACAAGAAATGAAATGGTATTGCACTCGTAGTACAGTTATGTCGTATCTTTTTGACAGCCGGCGAGAGTATTATATTGACTTAAAACAGGCCAATGAAGTAGAAGAAGAATCAATGTTTTTGTTTGGACTTGTGACAGGTTGACGGAAGTGAGTGACATGGCATGAAGGAAAAGTTTTCGGGTTGATGAATCAGATGGTTTGCGTGAGACGCATTGACTTGCATTGTCCTGTCACATAGATACCAACCGGTTTTCCAGAATGGATACGCGCGCTCGCTCTCTCTCTCTCTCTCTTACTCTCCACCTTTTTTTGTTGGAGCACGCCGCTGAGAGAACACATTGGCGATCAAATCGAGGACAATGGGAGCACGAAACTCATAATCCCTACTGCTATATTTCCTTCCTGGTATTAGAGAAAATGTTCCAGTTTTCAATCAACATGCTCGTTTAGGATATTAAGCTTAGCATTTTATCATGTAGACAGGGAGCAATTATGGACTATAATGATGAATGAAGGATACCCTCTCCCCATCTTATACAAGAAATAAAAAGTTGTATAAAGATGATGATGATGATAATAATAATAATAATGATAATAATAATAATATCAGGTGCAAGCGAGACACCAGAAATGGGTGAAAAAAACAACAACCAAGGAGTAAGACAAGGGTTCAGACACTCTACAACCTTGTTTAATATTCATTTAGATGATATTATAACAAAGTGGAAATGTGAAGCAAAACCTGATTTAAGAATAAATAATAAACATAAGATAAACAAATTGGCATATGCTGGCGGTATTAAATTAATACAGGAAAATGAAGACACCCTCCAATATTCAATTATCCAATTAAAAGTGATAATTAGAGGATATATAATCTTTGAATCTGCATAAAGGTAAATGACCCATCTTGAAAAAATAATGTAGAATATAAAACCATAGAAAAAGTACCAAATATTGACTTTTGGAGGAGAAAGTAACATGAGCTATGATACATACAAAGGTATTAAAAATAAACTAAATAAATCTCAAGCAATATGTGGTAAATCAAACAACACTGAAAATGCAGCTGGAAAGGAAACAGAAATAAAAGCTCTATAAGGTAATGACAGTTCCAATCATAGTTTACGTAACTGGATCCTGAATAATTAAAGCAAAAGGCAAAATAGAAGATCAGAAATGAGGTGATTGAAAATAGTAAAAGGTGCATACGAAATGAAGTCTTTAGAGACAATCTACATATTTATAATTTAAATGATGAGCTGGAAGAATGCAAAGAAAACTGGCAAGCACAAATTAAAAGAATGGATAAAGACAATACAATAAATTTTAATCCCAAAGGAAGACAAAGTGTGGAAAATCGAAGGAAAATAAACTTGATCATTCTGAAGCCGGAACGGGTAATATGTCCAAACATTGAAGGGAAGAAGAATCCTTAGAAGCAGTAAGCAATGTATCAACGAAACGGTTTATTTCTTTGTGTGTAAAAGTAATTCGTTTAGGGCTTTTGCCACGCTTATAAGAATACAGAATGATCCGTTTGAGAATAGTAAAATACAAATCAGATGTCTTCTATTCACGTGACTGTCTTTACCTATTCTGCAACAAACTATTCTTACAAAAACTTATTCTTGTATCTACTTTATGCTAATCAAGATAAACCTAGCAGAAAAGTTGTACTACATATTTCTTTTAAGTACAAAACAATTAAGGGATTACACTAGGTCAAAATGATAGTCAAATATTTTAAGAGCTGGTTGCTATTGAAATTCCGCACACCTTTCTTTACTTGAATGAAAAAAAAAACAGAAAAAGTATAAGTAGGTATAGGAAAATTTCAAGTATAACAAGGAATTTCACAGAAATGATTAATTCCACATATAACCATTTATTTGACATAAATTGTGTGTTTTAACAGGATCTACATAATTTATATAGGTAATAAGATTTTGTATATTTCCTACGTCCGGAACGAATAGAATTTTAGAGGCTGTTCCAAAAAAAATTCTAGATATACATTTCGTTTGTCATAAAAGTATCTTAAAGCATATGTGCCATTTTTGAGAGAGTCACAATTTTTGAAAAATATTATATTATAGTATAACCTAGAATGAGGTATTTTATTGAAAAACTTCGTTTTGCATCCTTGGAAGATGCTGAACTTAAAATATAAATTTTGGTATTTAAATGTTTTATTTGGATTCACAGACCAAAACTTACATTTTCGGCCAAATCTGGACATTAGGTTTTTTTTGGGGGGGACACAATAGATACTTTCCCTACTTACTATACGTGGTACTTACTATACTCAAGATAACACGAGTTTAAATCTTATTTATTTTCTGTAATTTTGAAATATAATCTAAGAGTCATATTTTTTCTTAAGTTAGATAACAGAGCACCGTCATCTTGATATAGTTCGTAACCGGTTAATTCCCTCAAAAGTGATCTAGGATCTTGGGTGTAAATCGTCCAAAAGGATTTGAAAAGCTTTCTCCGATAATGAAAGTCCACGGTCGAGTGTATATATGACATTTTTCAATAGCCTTTAATACCGAGGATTCAAACTGGATATAAAAAAATAATAAAAAATTAAAAGAAAATGTCGCAAAAAAATTAGAGGAAGAATAGATAACTGATCATGCTGGTCAAGGTAGTAGTGGCTGCCAAATGCATAATTTAAACTTTTCGTGGTGGTCTCCTGGCACTACTATGCAGGTGGTGCATTGTTGGAAATCGATATCACAATTTACAGTAACTTTATTTAGTGGCACTCTTAAATTTAGTCTTTTTTTTTTCTTTAATTTTTTAAATACTAAGCTTTATAAGATTTTAAAGGTTGCAGGCAACAGGGAAACCACAGAGACGTCACAACATTTTGTTTTTGTTTGTTTGTTTTAGTGGTGTCAAGCCATGTCCCACTTCGGCACCTAGTTCCTAGTCCTTAAATGCGGGAGATCCAAAGATAGAGCGGACGCTTTTACAACCCCGGATAAGAATCTGGTAGTCCACATCTGCAACTAGCTGCTTCCTATAACGTGTGACAAATATGATCCACGTCCAAGTAAAGTTACTGCAATTGCACATGTTAAGAGACCAATAAGTGAAAGACTTGGTTGGAAGGCTGGCCTCCAGCTGTACATCTCCTAATCACAAACTTTAGTCACACCCCTTTTGGCAGAGGAGTGGGGCAGGGTTATCGTGTTCTGAAAAATACTGTAGCTCCTTCAGTAGCTTGTGTGACTTGTTGTGTGTCGTTGGAGTTAGTTTTTGTTGTTGCGCTCGGTGTCGCAAAAGTTGCAGGCAGGAAGTTGTTTGTCTGAACACTCTCCGTAGCCGGTACTTGAAGTTGCGCACTGTTGCAGAGAGTTGATCTTCTACCTTACACGCAACATCCCGCTTACACCGTCTCATATAGGTACATACGACAAAAAACTTTACCGACGTATGCCTGTTCTCTACACTCTCTTAATGCAATCCACGTTGAATATACTAGTTTTTCACTCTAAAACCCGCATCTATGAAATGGAGGTTGAGTGGCTGCCACAATTCACACGGTGCATGTTCGAATCTCGGTTAGGATGAGTTTCCAGGATAGGGATTTTCCTGGGTTTTCCCTTACCCTGAGAAGCGACCCAATTCGGTGCTTTAAGCTGTCTGGAACCCTGGCTCATTTCAGTATAATTTTATTCATTCATCGTGCGATATGACCTACTATATTAGAACCCTTGACTTCAAGACAATCACGTTTTTCTCATGCGCTTCTGATACTGTAGGTATTAAGGTTTCTCCATGTCTGTGGACATTTATTATAAAACAAAGTCCAAAATTAAAACGAAACTGGTAAAATTAAACCCTTTAAAAACAGTTCTCCCTCGTATACCTAGAGTACTTTATCGATCTGGCTGAATCTAAATTTAGTAAACTGAAGAGTAAGGTAAAGTATTTTGATTACCTATGTGTATTTTGCGGTCGTCTCCTTAGCGCAGTGGTAGTGCGGTTGCTTGGCAACCTGGGTTCGATTCCCGGTACCGGCATGAGGAATTTTCCCCCGCTAGAAGACCTGGTCCAGGATGCATTCAACCTCATGAGGTCCCTGGGGAGCTGCTTAATTGAGTAGTAGCGGGTCCAGATCGAGAAGACCACATTAACCGGCCGGGAGGGATTCGAGGCACTGTTCACATCTCACCCTCCAGAACTGCACCCTATTCATGATGCCTTCGGGCCGAGATGGAGGATGCAGCGGCTGGGCGCTAGACCGAGGTCCCTTGTGGACTGTCGTGCCATGGAGTTACGTTTTCGTATATTTTGGTACGGCCAGACTTTAGCAAGACAATGCCCTGTACTTTAACTGTAAATCATCCGCCGTAGTCGTTGATTTTTGCCCTCAGAGTTGCCTTTCTGATTCTCCACGTGGGTATATGTTTGACACAAATGAAGAGATAGAAACGCCAGATTATAACTGGTTCTCACACCAGGATAATAATGTTTCTTTCTGATATATTTATGCCCGTTCACTAGAAACTAACCTGAAAATTAATTTTGTTTTTTATACCTGAGTATACAATAAATAAAATAACATTTTTCCGGTTTTCAGCCGAGAGGCCGTAGTGTTTTAATGCATTATGACAGCCGTTATAAATTAAGGTAACATAAATATTTCTAATACGAAGAGTCTAAGTTTGAAAGCTCAGTTTACGGCCCACGTGTACTCCAGTTTCTTCGGCTGTGTGTATGTGTAAAGTGCCAGGAACACAACACAATCGCTAGGGCTGCCCACTGTGCGAAGAGAAAGCAGAGATGGATGCGTGAGCTCGAAAAATTTTACAACCTATGTTACAGTTAGGTCGCTTCGTAACTTATTGTTGAGAATCGGCAACAGGTGGAAACACTTGCTGCAACACAGGAAAACGGAATGTACCTCTCTCTGCCCACCGGGATCGTAAATTATATAGGCAGCATTGCCAACACACAAACCTGCCCGGTGCTGTAGTAAGCTTCTTTATTTTTTTATTGCTACAACAATTTTATTCCGGTTCTGCCTCCTTCGTCCTGGAACTCGTCCAGAAGAGGAAAAAAATGGATGACATCATCTGCTACAAGTCGGCCGGTTGCGCATCATCTAAAACCTTGTTGATCTGAATGGAATTTGGGCTTTCTGCAGCTCTCTATTGCCAAGCTAAAGGAAGGCATAACTTAGCTTATCAAGATAATAGCCAAGATCTTTCTGCCTCTCTCTCTCTCTTCCCGCAATATATTTGATCATATGTATTAGATTTCGAAAATAGTTATCAGAACTGCTTTCACCAGGTTTCTGTTAAGTAATTAAAATGCAAATAACTCTTTGGCTCTTAATGTTTAACGAACTGTAGCACGAGGTGTCCAAAACAATGCTATAGAATGCAGGAGAATTATATTGCAAATGCGTACCTAAAAGTTTATTTTAGTATCAGCGCCTTTGTTTTTCATTGAAAATATTCCAAAGATTTGATGTTTCACATTAATTTTAACATAGCTTTGGGACGAGGGCTCCAAAGTATGATTACACTCCGAATCGCTGTTTTAATCAATGGTAATACAAAAATGTTTCCCTTCTCCGAGGTTTAGGACGATAAAACTTGCAAAACACCGCCTAAAAGCAGGCTATATACAAATGGAAATCAGCCTGGCAGTTGAATAAAAGGAAGCCTATTTAACGCACGTTCCTGCAGCATTCAGCACCATAGAGAGAGGACATTGATTAAGATGAAATGGAGAGAAAATCTGGGAAGGCTTCCAGGCCTAAGCTAGGGCTACTTCCAGAGAATTTGGCAGGTATGCGGACTGAGAAAAACCCGTGAAAAGCTCATTCAGGGAGAACTCCAGGGTCTTTACGAGTGGCGTGACCGAAGAATCTTAGTCTCCCATATCAGCGAACTGGGAAGAGACGAAGAGAAAAAGCCCTCTAAACTCGGTGCACTACTGTCGTAAACCAGGGGTCGTGGGATCGTAAATGTGTATATAGTATAAGCAAAAAAACAAACAATCACGGTAATCATATAGAAAAACAAAAGGAAATTTGGGAAAAAGGAAAAAGATGGAAGAAATCTGATGTGTTCTATTCACATGACTTTCTCTGCATAGAAATAGTCTTATTACTTGCTTCCTTTCCTGTATGAGAAAAATATGATTTTCAAAGCTGAAACAAAAACAAGGAATATCTAAAAAACGATCAACTCCACGAAAAAGGCATATTATATAAATTGTGTGTTTTAACGTGCTCTACATTTTTATGTGGTAAGTTTTTGTCCATCTCTTACGGTTTAGCAGTTAGGCAAAATTCCGTAAAGTTCATCCAGAATAAAGTAGTCTTCAGAGGCCATTTCCAGAAAATTCAAAATATACATTTTATTTGTCAGGTAAATATCCTTAATATACGATATGTTAATCAAAATCTTTAGAGTCATTTTTAACAAAATCAAAATTTTTGAAAAAAAATCCATGTTATATAGTTACGGGTAGGGGGATTTTCTTATAAATCTTCGTGTCGCATCCTTGGAAGATACCAAACTTAAATATCGTTTTCGTTTTTGAGCTATGCTGTCCAGACATAAACACGGACTTTTTTCTGAAAATGCATTTTTTGAACTCAGGGGGATCCAAAAAATGTCTTTCCGGTGAAATATCGGCATTGAATTTTTGGGTGGAAAGCAATACTTTCTTTATACGCTATGTACATAGGACGTGTAGAGAAAGTAAAAAAGAGCGTAGCTGGCTTGTGAATCATCTTTTCGTCACATCTGATATTGAATTGTAAATCATCATACGTTTATTTGTGTAGAGGTAGCTTATAATAAAAATTCGTGAAAATTGGAAAAGAAAGCACTACAAAATAAAATATGTTTCCCTGACATTATCCTCAGGTAGGTTTAGAATCGGGGTTAAAAGGAGATCGCAGTAGAAGTGTCAGTTTAACTAATGGACGGGATTCCCAGTCACATATGCCCTAGAGCCCTTTGCTACTTACATGACTGCTGGAACCGCTTTAGCCCGTAGATTTCCTTATTCTCCCAGTTCCACAAATAAATATGAAATAAATATTTATTTTAACTTACTTTGATTATCACGAAGTGCATAGAAGGGTAAACTTTTGTAAGAACAATTTGTTGCAGATCATACCTTCTAATCGATCCTATTCTGTAGTTCTATAAAACATCCTTACCATAAACAAATATCTGCTAATTAATTTTTACTTGTGTGGAAACAACAATTAACACTAATCGACATTATAGTTCGTTAAACAACGAAGACCGGTACCTAAAATACTTACGAAATTTAAGTATGCCATTACAAAATAATTTGAGATCATCCTGCTCAACGCTTAGAGCAACCGGCTAGTGGCCAAAGGATCCGTGGTTCAAATCCCGGTTTTGGCATTGAATTTTTACTCTCTCTAGCCCTGTATGTACAATGTACATTGGGATAGAGAAGTATCGCATTCCACCCAGAAATCAGATGTCAAGTTTTCACCGGAAATACATGTATTAGAACCTCCTGAATCCAAAAAAGACATTTTCAGAAACAGATCCGCGCGTGTGTGTGTGTGTGTGTGTGTGTGGGTGGGTGGATGGGTATGTTTGTCTATCTGTGTGTCTGAACAGCATGGCTCAAAAACGAAAAAACGGTTAAATACCAAACTTAATATTTAAGTTTGGTATCTTCCAAGGTTGCGACACGAGGATTTTCAAGAAAATCCCCCCATCCCTAACTACCCTTTACATGGAAAAATTTTAGAAATTTTTGTTTTTCTTAAAAATGGCTCCAACGATTTTGATTAAAATACCACATATTAAAGCCATTTCTATCACAAATAAAATGCAATCTTGAATTTTATGAGAATAGCTTCTAAAGACCTGCTTGTTCTAGATGAAATTTGCTTAATTTGGCATAACTAGTAAACCGTAAGGGATAGACAAAAACTTACTTAACAAAAAATGTAGATCTTGTTAAAATACACAAGATATGTCATATACATTTTTTTCGTGCAGCTTGCCGTTTTCGAGGTATTCCTTGTTATTAGTTTCAATTGTAAAGTACTTATACTTTTCTTTTGTTCTACTTCTGGCCAAGCCAAGAAGCGATTTGTAATGCAAAATCGCATAACAACAGATTTTAAAACATTTGACTATCACTTTAGCCCAGTGCATTCCCTTAGTTCTTATAAGAAACTAAGTAATACAACTCTGCTAATGTTTGTATCGATTAGCATGGTGTTAAAAGAAGAAGTATCTTTCATAAGTTTATTTGTAGAGTAGCTAGAGATCTCGTTACCGAGATTTCACCGGAAATACATGTTTTGGGTCCCCCCGAATACAAAAAAAAAGCATGTTTGGAAAAAGGTCCGTGTGCGTGTGTCTGAACAACATAGCTCAAAAACGAAAAGAGCGTTGAATACCAAACTTGGTATTTAATCCAAGGATGCGACACGAACATTTTCAAAAAAAATTCCCCACCCCAAATACTCTTTACGTGGAATTTTTTTCGAAATTTTTTATTTTCTCAAAAATGGCTCTAATGATTTTGACTAAAATATCGTGTATCAAAGCCATTTAACTGACAAATAAAATGTTTATCTTGAATTTTCTGGTAATAACCTTTGAAGACTACTTTATTCTGGATGCATTTTACGGAATTTTGCATAACTACCAAACCGTAAGAGATGGATAAAAACTTACCATACAAAAGATATAAAGCACGTTAAAACACACAATTGTTACATACATTTTTTCGTAGAGTTGACTGTTTTTGAGATATTTCTTGTTTTTGGTTTCAGCTTTGTAAAAATTTACTTCGATACCCTATGCTCCATTTAGGAACTCTCACTTCTACTTACTATTTATTTCTATTCTAATGAAAGTTCACAGAAGGATCTGCCTACCTCAGACTAACTCTTCAGTTAGCGAGTATATGCAGTCGCCCGAAAAACAGGCTTCACGTAGCTGGATATAATTCGTGAATTAAGAAAATAGCAATTACGTGAAATAAAGGTTATAACAATCCTATAAGAGTTACAAAAAATTAAATTGTTTGCTAAAATGCAGTTCTTCTAGACTTTTCTCTCCAAACGTTTGTTTCATAATTGCCATAGACTCAGCAGTGGTGCGGTCAAAATCTTCGAAAATTCCGAAATGCTGTGGAGTATATACAAAGACTACTCGCACGGAATTATTTTGACAACATTATATATATATATATATATATATATATATATATGTGTGTGTGAATGTGTGTGTGTTACACATACTGATACTGATAAATAGTAATGCCTTTATGTGTTGGATTTAAAAGTAATAGTTCGTAAAATGAGCTCAAGAGTGCGGAAAAAGCTTAAAAAAAAGGAGTGCTGTCATAAATCTGAAAGGAGAGGAACCGATTTTTGCCAAAGATAATAAGTCAATAATCTCAATAAAAGTAAAGAATAAAACTTGTCATTAAAAGGTATTTCAAAATGAATTTGTTCCACCTTTAGTTTGTCTTCCTTACTTAAAAGAAAATAAGTTATATTTAATTAGTATTAATTAAAACCTTCCTAAGATAGAACTGGGAAGCGATGCTTTCTGCATTTAAATGTCTTTAAATAAATACATTAGCGTTGCATGAAGTTTTTACTGTGTTGGTACTTGAAGAATGCGAAAAGTACATAATGTTGCAGTTCTTTCCCATCCTCACTTGGAAAGGCATTCTAAAATGTTGAAATCCATGAAGAAGTATGAGAATAAAGCATTTCTTGACAGGTTATCGGTCCAAACATAGCAACTTAATACAAATTCTTAATACATAGTGTCGGTAAACATAAGAATTCATTTGCAGCTATTAACTGCAGGAGTGGTAGGACGAACGTCAGTCCACTGTTGCACTTATTCAGCACATTTTACCTGAGTAATGCTTGCTTTCAAATAACTCGCTAATGTGACATTCGGACCAACTTGTTAAATTAGAAGGTTGCTTACTAAAGAATAACAAACTAGGAACCCTAATTTAAAACTGCTATGTATATTAAATATATGCGTAAGCTTTTACGGCCGGTGTCCATGGTTTTAAAATTTAAAATTTTCGGGCTGTTTTGCCGTGGTCTGTAGGTTAAAATATGTTCAGTTAAAATCTTTCTACCTAACGTTTCGTCCCTGTCTCTTTTCGAGTTAGCGACGTGAGTGCAGTGCCTCTGAAGATGTTCCCCACAGACAGGGACGAAACGTTAGGTAGAAATATTTTAACTGAACATATTTTAACCTACAGACCACGGCAAAACTGCCCGAAAATTTTAAATTTTAAAACCATGCTATGTATATTGCTTTATAGTCATAAATAGTAATTAATCCCATTAAGGTTTAGCAATTTTAATATTTACTTAACCCTGTATGCTGTATAGGCTTATTTGTGATGTGCCTACTCATTTTCAGACAATACATTAAAATCATTTTATTTGTTTCCACACCATCTTAAAACAATATAAATACAGCAGCTGCTTTAAAAACTCCGATGTGTAACATTTATATTGTTTTTTCTGTCAATTATGTATTTTTATTTTCACATATATTCTATAAAGTATTCATAAAATCTATTGTGGCAGCTTTAATTAATACTACCAAGAAACTTTCAATAGTGGAATAAGCTAACTCATATTTTTATACTGATACATTAATAAAACATTAAGCTGATTAAAATTAGATCAACATTGAATGCCCGTTATTACGTATTCTTAACAAAAGCTCATAAGAAACAAAAGAAGGACCCCTAAACCTTACTAAATGCTACTTAATTTGCTGAAAAATTCGAAGGTAAGGTAGAGAAATGGTTAATAAAGTACATTTTATATTGAAAGCTTCAGTGTTTTCATAAGTAGCCCATATTGCCCTTCTCCTGTAAAAATAAACAAACAAAAACATTCATACAGACAAAGAAACTGCAATTAACTATTATCTGTTTAAATATTCGGATATAAAATTTCAATATTTTTAGTTTCTCGGACCTTTTTTTATGTATGACATATGCGCGTTCTTGAAAATTTGTTTCTATTTTATTCACGGTTAGATATGAAAGGACGTTAAACTACCAAAAAGAAAGAAAAAAAACATGAAAATAAAGTTCTAAAATTAGAGGGCTGTGTGCATACTTGCATGCCTATTGAAATGTTTCCTTTGAGGTTTGTTTATAAAATGTTCAGAGTATTGCTTTCCCTTTTCCCTTCTCCCTTGAAGATGGTAGAAACTTCAGTAGGTACTGTTAAAAGTATTATTGATGTCGGCATCTCCTCTAGGGCAAGTTTAAAAGAATGAATTTATTGTGATTTTATTGGGACTGTGCTTTAGTCATAAAACACCCCATATATCTTGCAAAGTTTCGCCATTGGTAACTATAAGCCAAAATTCTATGCCGTTACTCTGTATATTGCAAGCAAACATTCAGAGCAGAAACGTAATTAGAAAAGCAGAGAGATGCAATTAAATTTACTATGCTCTAATACCAGGGAGCATAGTGGCAGACAGTTACGTCATTTTCATCCCATTTAGGTGGAGCTCACATCGTCAGGTTTGTGTTTGTAGAGCAACAAGATAATTGCTGGTCTTTCGTTTTCGTTTGTAAAAGTCTGGAAACTAAGCTGAAAAACGTGTTTTAGTTTTGTTTACTTTGTTTTAGAACGACGTGTTTCCAGAGACTGGCCTTGTGATCGGTTTGGTCAAGTCATCGCCAAAGATCGATCACATTGTCCCTAACTTAAGGACATTTCCAGTTGCATCATCCAACTTTTGGCAAACAGAGCGATAACAACGCAGATTGAATATTTATCTATAACAGAATCACTCAACCTGTCTGAAATGTCTCAACAGACACTCTATGCTTACATCATTAATCCTAAAAACTGGTATGTTTTAATCACTTATGTCCAATATTCTTATTCCAGACTGTGAGCAGCATCGGCAGTTACAGTTTTTCTTCATGCAGCAACCTACTTTCAGCTTTTTATTACAGATAAGGTTTATAAATAATATTTTTTGGACGTGTTCCATTACGCCACGTAATATTACCTATTAATTTTGATCACAGCACTTAAGATTAACAGTAGCATTTTCCTTGATTAAGTCTCCTCTATGCACTTTACACTTTTACAATTAGAATGATCAAAGTTTACTGTAGAAATAAGGTTGTTTAAGTGTTAAATTAGAGATTAATTGACCCATTTGATCCCATTTGCTAATATCATTACCCATCAAATATTTAAAATATCATATTGACTGTTCTGTAGGATAAAGATGTCTGTCTTTAGGTTCTCTGATATTGTTAGTTTACATCATAATATATCTTATTCTTGTAAATGCATGGGAATACCAACTCAAGATACCACAGTATATTCATTACTATTCGTAGGTGATCAAGTAGTGATAGCTCAGAGTCGTGAGGATGTGAAATACATGATGAGAAAACGTTTGAACGCTTTTGAAACAGGAGGACTGAGAGAAAATACGGAAAAAAACGAATACCCAGTAGGAAGTGGAA
Source organism: Hymenopus coronatus (assembly GCA_030762935.1). Lineage (NCBI taxonomy): Eukaryota > Metazoa > Arthropoda > Insecta > Mantodea > Hymenopodidae > Hymenopus > Hymenopus coronatus. The sequence goes on from CM060890.1 coordinate 102,976,383, forward strand.
GTTATTGCTCCCTGTCCCAGAAAATTATTAGAGCTGTAAAATATGTAATGTTTGGGATCAATTATTGATGAATCAGGGAGCTACAAAGCTGATGTTAGTCCAACTACAAAAAGCTATAAGAATGTTAAATAGAGTACTGTGGAGCTCTTGGGAATAGGGACAAACGGAAAAAGTGTAAACTTCTCCTTCCCGTCATGGATTGGGTCACTGATGTCCTGTTCCAGCTAACATTTTCTCTTCGACGTGTTCTTGGTCGACCCAGGTCATGCGTTCCAACAGGGCGGTAAGTTAAGGTTTGCAGGGCAGTTTTTCCACATGGTGTTACCATCTTCTTTGATAATTGTCTGTTTCCTTCATTATACTTTCTTTTTTAATTTATATCGTATTTCACTGATTTTAATTTTGCCTAGTAAGGTGAATCTGAGAAACATCAATTTGTGCAACTTCAATTCGCTTTTTATGCTTTGGTTTTCGAAGTCCGTGTTTCACTTCACTTTTGATAAAATATTATGGAACCTTGTTTTAACATTTGTTTTTCCTAATGTTGTTCTTGTTATTCAGCTTATTTGAATATACATTTCCTCTACATCACAATTCATTTTATCGATATTTAGATTACACCCTAGATATTTAAAGTAACTCACTCAATAACTATTTTTGCTCTTCTACTCTGTCTATATTGTATGTGACTTAGCACAATACATTTCCATATTAAATGTTTTTAAAATGTTTTATTAAGTTTTGTTACATTATATTCTCTTTCCTAGCCAATAAGACTGGTCGTCAGTAATTAAAATTGTTTAATTTCGTATCTTTTCTCAGCAACAAGACTTTTGGCTGCAAATATATAAACATATATAAAAATAAAGAGAGGATAGAGTCAGTATCCTTTTCGCAGGCCCAAGTTTGCAACTAAATTGCACTTGTATGTTTTTTTGACTTTCCATACTAGAATTAACAAAGTTTGTTCACACAGTTATTTTATGGCATTTATTATATTTGGAGGTATACTTATTCCATGTTTACTTTCTCCTCACGTACTATGTACATAGCGAACAGTGGAAGTACTGTATTTCACCCAAAAATTCCATACGGATATTTCACCGGAAATACATATTTTGGGACCCCCTGAATCCAAAAAAAACATTTTTCAAAAAGGTCCGCGCACGTGTGTGTCTGTGTGTATGGCAGCATAGCTCAATAATGAAAAGACCGTTAAATACCAAACTTGGCATATAAGTCTGGTATCTTCCAAGGATACAGGATTTTTAAGAAATTCTCCCACCCCATACTACACATTACATAGCACAGTTTTATACAATTTTGTTTTTCTCAAAAATGGCTCTAACATTTTGACTAAAATTTCACATATTAAAGCCTTTTCCATCACAAATAAAATGTATAGCTTGAATATTTTGTGAATACTTCTGAAGATCTATTTATTTTGGATAAATTTTGCTGAATTTTGCATAACTAGTAAACAAAAGCTTACTATATAAAAATGTAGATATCATTAAAACACACAATTTATGCCATATATATATCTCGTGAAGTTGATCATTTTCGAGACATTCCATATTATTAATTTCTGTTTTAAAACACGTATACATTTTTCATGAGGGAACTTGTCAACCTCTGGCAAAGAAACGGTTTTCAATCCCATAGCAACCACATTTTAAAACATTTGACTGACTGTTTAGCCTAGTGTATTGTCTAATTTCTCTGCTACTTATCAGGAACTATGTAATAAGATTTTTCTGCTAATCTTTATCTCGATTATTATGAAGAGGTAGAAGAATAAGCTTACTAACAATAATTTGTTACAAAGCTGTAGAGAAAGTCATGTTAATGGAACACATTACATGTCTTACAATATGGTTCTATTTACTTCTCGTAGATTCTGACATAGTCTAAGAAAACGAGATATAAACTTATTTGTTTTCACACTCCTTTCTCCGAAGCCTTTTACAGAAAAGGAGCGAGATTCCACCAGCAAGGTCAACTTCATAAAAGCAATCGAGACCAAAAAACCCCAGCAAGTGAATGCAACTCACTCACTCCCACGGCGCAGTATTCTCAGACACGCGGAAGGAAGTCTCAACGTGTGGATAGCACTTCGTGACCTCCCCAGGCACCCCATATAAGAACTCTGACATCATGCACGACGGCGAGGACAACGCTGCCGAAACTTTTGCGGCATACGTTAATTACTGCTCTAGAGGCACGAAGTGACCTCGACAACTAATTGGCTTAGTTCAGCTTCGCAATCCTCTGCAGGCTTTGTCCTGTACTAATGACCGGCAAGGCAGGTTCACTGGGTCTTCGGGGAACAGTCCTGTGTCGTGCTACAGTTCTACCGGACCAATGACAGCTTCGAGCTGAAGTCAATCGCCATTCCTCTTTAGACATTACAGACAGTTTCGGCAAATAAAAGCTTTTTCATTCAAGTTACAAAATCAAAGACTGCTTAGATTGACTGCTGTAGAATCAATGCGTTGTGCTGCCCTTTAGGAACATATCATCACCACTAGCCATAACTGTAGATTCCTATTCGATAGAACACAATGGTACAACAACAATTGAATGATAATCATTAATTGAGTTGATTAGAATTACACCACTTAGTACCCCTACTGTAAATAGGAAAATACAGCATTTAAAGATGAAGATAATCGTTGCGGAGAGGGGTTGGAACACCTTCTCGTCCAGAGGTCCTGATTTCAACTCTCAGCTGGAGCGGGAAATTTTCCTTAAGTAGATCCATTCCCTGCCCCCAATAACGTCAGGAATCTTGAATCTGGGGATGAATGTGTATGTTTAATAGTATAAAGAAAAAACAAAGTTAAGATACCTAAAGTTCAGCGAGCAAAACACCAGCTGTTTCGCAAGGCCCCGCGTGGCCGAGTGATTAGACCACTCGCCTCTCACTAAGGCGACTGCATGTGGAATTGGTGGTGGACAAAACGGCGCAGGGGCGAGTTTTCTCAGAGTTGTTCGATTTCCCCCGCCATCGCGTGCCACATCTTCGTTCCATGCTTGTGGTGCTATAATAGTAAAAGCGGGCGTTAAACACTAAAAAGAGTTGTTTCACAAGTCAAAACTCTCAATATGACCATAAAAGTTAAAGGGGACTACAGAAATGAAACAATAAAAAGAATGTAATTAAATTCCACGGTCATATCTGTAACTTTGCATTGAGAAACAACTGATGGTGTAGTAACTTTCTGTAGGTTTTTTAAGGTTCGGTTTTTTATTTTTTCGTTATGAAATACTCTTGGATTCATATACTTGAGAACAGAAGAGAATTATTCTTGCTAAAAAAATTCCCCACGTCCCCACAACCCCAAAATTTGACCACGGTGACGTCTCTATTGTAGTTTTTTTCGGGATAGTTTCCCTGGCAATATTTGAAGTAATTATTCTCTTAATTTTCGCACACAACCACAAAGTTTGTACACACGAAGAAAGTGCAAGCCGAGTTAGGGCTTACCAGTGTTGCCAATTTTGGCTACTTTAGCATTTATGTGCCAACGATTTTAAAGGATTTTGGATTCATTCTTTGTTAAAAGATATGCTATACATTTAGATGGATGCTAGCTTGTCAGTTCTGGGGGTATACTGCTACATATGAGGGTGTAAGCAGAGAAATAACTGAAGAGAATAAGTGTTGTTAGTTTGGAGGGTTACACACAATTGTTTTCAAATAACAAATCCTTTAAGGTGAGAATTTGTTCACAATGTGGAATTAAATCCCTCGGGGACATATTTTACTCTGCTGGACAGTTGCTACTTTTAAAATAATGCACCACTTCTATTGTGAATTATGAACAGAGGGTACTGTTTTTTTAATGTATGGACCAACGGTGTATAATCGTTGAAAATTAAAATCTACTGTAAAAACACTGAAATTTAAGTATTTAACATCAAAAGGCATAAATACTGCAAAATGATATAGTTTAATAAAACCAAATACAGCGATCTTTCTAAAATTTATTATATGCCTTAAGAGCATTTTATCTATAGACAATTTATTATTAAACTATTTAAATTCGTTTGTTGTTATTTCTGGAGCTTTATCTCTTAAAAGGTGGCGGAAGAATAAAGAAGGTAACACCCTCCAGGAGAAAGGAATACACTGACAGGCTATTATAGACACGCGCAATCTTTAACATTGTTTCCAACTCCGGTCCTATTATCGGGGACACGGAGGGAGTTGAAGTGACCCGTTGACCTACCAGGCTAATGCCCACTGAGAGTAATCTTTCCGTTGAACATGCATCCGCGCCATCTGCCCGCTACGAACTTGGTATGAAAAGGAAATGGTATGAAGAGAATTATGGCAAGAAAATAGAATATGAGAAACCATCCTTGTATTTGCTTGGCGATTCCGGGGAAACTACGAAAAATCATGAGTCAGAGTGGGCGGTTGCCAGAAACTGAACCCGGGACCTTCCGAATGCAAGTCGCATGCGTTACTGCGGCGTCTTCTCGCTCGGTGCGTAAGAGAAATAATGTTTAATGTTACTTTCTCTACACGTACTATCTACGTAGTGAATAGAGAAGGTTTTGTATTGCATCCCAAAATTCTATACCGAGATTTCACCCGAAATACATGTTTTATGAGCCTGAATCCAAAAAAAAAAAAAAATATATATATATATATATATATATATATATATATATATATATATAAAAAGTTGACGAGTGAGTGTGTGTGTGTGTGTGTGTCTGTGTGTGTGAGAGAGAGAGAGAGAGAGATGTGTGTGTCTGTGGGCAGCATAGCTCAAAAATGAAAAGTCCGTTAAATACCAAACTTGACATTTAAGTTAACCACCCTTTACATGGAAAAAATTATAGAATTTTGGTTTTCTCAAAAATGGTTGTAGTGATTTTGATAAATCTCTTTTATTTAAGCTATTTACATGACAAATAAAATGTATATCTTGAATTTTCTGGAAATAGCCTCTAAAGACCTCTTTATTCTCAATGAATTTATTTTTGAATTTTACATAACTAGTAAACCGTAAGAGATAGACAAAATCTGACTATACAGAACATGTAAAGCTCCTTAAAACTCACCCAATTTATGCAATATACATTTTTTTTCGAAATATTGTTATTGGTTTCAGTTTTAAAATATTTAAACTTTTCTCATACAGTAACGTGTCAACTCTTGACCACGCAAAGAAGCGCATTTCAATCCCATAGTAGCCACATTTTAAAATGTGTGACAGTCTTTTTAACCTAGTGTATGGTAGTAAAGTTGTAGGTAGAATAAGCTTATTAACAATAATTTTTAGAAAGATGTAGAGAAAGTTGTGTGAATGGAACGTCAGATTTTTTTAACATTAACACAAATTCGCTTTGACTTTTCCCTTTTTTTCGTATATCTACGCATTAGCCAAAACCGATATACGTTCGTTTACGTACACCGGAACACATTCGTATTGTTTTACGATCTGCCCTCAAGAAGCGCTACTGTGCCCAATCTGTCCAGAAGGTTCGTTCTCTCCTAAATCTAATCCACTACGTAACATATGCGTTTTGTTTATCCAGAATCAAGTTGGCATGTCTCAAGTCAAGGCCTGCTTCACTACAGAAACAAACCTTGAAACTTCGCCAGCTTTCGAAACAACAGGTTCACATTAGAATTTGTTATACCTCCTGGCACTCTGAATGTATCACTGCCACATTCCATATAAGTATGTTAATTTGAATAATGCGTTTTGCTTACATTGCTTGAACAGACATTCATTTCAGTATTGCCTGATAAACACCATTGAAATTAAATCTTCAACTACAGAAAGAAAATTATAATATATTATACGTAATATATTCTTACTTTCTCTACACGTGCTATGTACATTGTGTGTGGGTACATAGTATTATATCCCACCCAAAAAGTCGATAGGTGCCGAGATTTAACCAGAAACACATGTTTTGAGACACACTGAATCCAGTGGATCCAACTTTTTAAAGGAATTCAGGGAGTATGGAGGGGTACGGCCAAATGCGGAATAATGAGGGAATTTGGGACGCATGATGAAATGAAGTGTCCGAAATCAAAGCAGTGAAACATTGATGAAAATCGTTCACGGAAACCAATATCTAATTAGGGCAATCTGCTACCGTGAACAACCTGAGAGTGGAAGGTAACTAGATGTTGACATCAACATTGAAGAAAGGTTTGGAAACCACAGGGCTGGATGACGGGGCAGGGAAACAGACGGACTGTTGGGAGAAAGATTATGAAACCCTCTGTGATATTGACTTGACAGCAAATAATTGCGCAATGCACGGAAAAGGTTTCATTGGAAGAGCACTCTACGCTAAAATTGGGTTGGAGTATGGAGCAATACATCAAAACAGGTACTAATTTTATTAGACGTGGATTAAACTAGGAGTATGGTGAATGATAATTACTGACGAGAATGGCATGAGAATCTGCTCTTTTGCGAAGAGGGATCATGAGCTCCTATCTTGGCAAGTTTTAGGGGTACGGAGGAATGGAGGGAAAAGTATTTACCACTTTACTACATCGAATAGAGAGTCAGGAGCATGTTGGACACTACTGGCAGGAATGAATGACTCGGAAGGAATAGGTAACTTTCTATGCTTAAGGTGAGAGAGCTGAGATTTGAGAAGACTGATAGGAGGGAAGAGGGGGAGGGCGATAAGTATAGCTAAAAGGTAATCACCTTCATATATTTTTGTCATCTGTTTTGCTTATTGTTTTGTTGTGGTATAGTGTTGTGTGTATGTATTCCACTTAAATGTATTTGTTTACTATAATAGGACACATTTATGCATCGGAACACGGTTTACCATTTATTGTGTGTTGTAAATGTAAGATGCCGTATTTGAATTGCTATTGTTTTTATTTTCGCATTCGCTCTTCTCATTTTTTTTTTTTTTTTTTTTTTTTAATATTGCTTATTATTTTTTGTATTGCAAAAGCGCGTACGGTCCGTGGACCCGTGTGATTGATAAAGTCCATGACCAGTGTATGTATTGATTTATATGTACATATATATTTAGATACGCATATTGAGGGTTATAAAAATCTTAATTTTAATAATAATTTTAATTCTGTAGTTCTTGAAGAACTTTGATATTATTACTAAATATTTTGTCAAGAGGAATCTTTGCTCAAATATGTTTCTTTTTCATGATGTATAGCCCCCTCAAAAATACAATGTATCTGATAATCTGCTTACTTTTTTTCTTTCAGTTTGAGCTGGATACGCCTTTGATCTTCAGTAATTTCTGGCAAAAAAAAATAAATGTCTAGTCAGAAAGAAAGAATAAATAAGAACACCTCTGTTTTTTATTAACTCTCTGAAAGGCAAATTAATAGTCGATGTGAGCTTTTCAGAAGGCAAATACCCCTTCCATGACTATGCCTACTGAAAAGGAACCGAGGCGAATCCGAAGGCCTTCTGGAGCCTAGAATATGCGTGGGTCGACCAAGAGCGGAGTTCACTCAACCTCGCAGCTAAAAGGGACAAAACCGGGTGTCAAGTTCATTAGTCTCATCTTTTCTTTACAACGGCTTAAAGAATCACGATCGTGTATGCCAAGTCTTTGCTATGGGATTAGTCGCAAGAGGAAAGAGGTCTTCAACCTTCCTTTAGATGAGATATTAGATCTACATTGCATCGCAATTAGAAAACAGCTGAAGAAAATCGCTGAGCAAAACCAACAACGTCTCTTCCTCGCCTTCTATTGTCCAAGGTTTCCAACGAGATTGGTATCGTGATAAGCTAGGAATCAATTAGTGAGCAAACTAGCCAGAATACATTCCGGTAGATATAAAACTCCCAAAAATATTTATGTGTACAATTAGAACTATCCAACGATCAAACGTCGGACTGGCTGACGAGGCAAACACGCTACTCCTTGGTTGAGACCAGGATTATTAGGTTAAACCATGTACGTGTATCTCTGAACCGCCTTCTGGCACAAACCGTCCGATATTTAGCAGATCCTTCCAAAAATGTGTTCTGCAACAAACTATTCTACTGCATGCGAATCAAGGTATATCTACATTAGCAGAAATGGTCTTATCACTTAGTTCCTTAAAAATAGAAAGAAATACCTCAATATATTAGGCTAAAATGTTAGTAAAATCTTTTTAACAGATGTCTCTATGCGAAAGACTTTGAGATTCAAAAGAATAACGGTTGAGAAAAGAATAAATATTTTAAAATTGAATTCAATATCAAGGAATATTTATGATATCGTTAACTCTACAAAAAATATCTATGTGGCGTAAATTTTGTATTTTAACGAGATCTACTTTTCTGTTTATCAACATTTTGTCTACCTCTTACGGTTTACCAGTTAAACTACTGCATACTAATATGACGAGCATCCAGTCCAGGTTCTAGCTCGTCATACCTACCAATATATATTACATTTACACATACTTTAGCAGTCAAAATCACCAATAGCCATCAGAAAATTATATTCACTCTCATTCTCTGCCCAGGCCAGTCCTATTTTACTTTCTCAAGAGCTAATGTACATAGTAGCTAGAGAACATTTGGTATTCCACCCAAAAATAGACGTCGAGATTTCACCGTAAATGTTTGTTTTCTGATCCCCTGAGACCGAAAAAAGAATTTTAGAAAAAGGTCCGCGTGTGTCTGTTTGTGGGCAGTATAGCTCAAAAACGAACAGACCGTTAAATACTTGGTATTTTCAAGAAAGATTTTCGAAGAAAATCCCTCCTCCTCAAACTACACTTTCCGTGGAATTTTTTTTTGAAAAGTTTTTTTTTCTCAAACATGTCTTTAATGGTTTTGATTAAGATACCATAAATTAAAGATATTTACATCACAAACAAAATGTATATCTTGAATTTTCTGGGAATAGCCTATGAAGGCCACTTTTATCTTGATAAATTTTGTTAAATTTTGAGCACTGATAAACCGTAAGATAGACAAAAACCTACTACACAGAAAACACGTGGGATGTCATATATGTTTTTCCTGTAGGTTTGGCTCTTTTCCAGATATCCCTTGTTATTGGTTTCAATTTCAACTACGTTAATTCTTCATGCAAACGAATCAAACATAATTGCTTCACATAGCGACCAGCTTTTAAAACATTTTACTATCGCTTTTGCCTTGTGTACTCCCTTATTTCCCTTTTACTTACAAGGAAGCAAGTAATAAGACCAATTCTGCTAACGTTTATCTCGATTATATGCATGTAATATGTGTATATATAAACGAATACTCTATTGTATGTATATTTTATATTTTAAAATGTTAAAAAGCCAATACATACAGAGAAGCTGTCAATTTTATTAAAATGTGGACATCTATTACCAACATGTGCTTCACTTGGTCATGGTGTAGATGGAGTACCCTGGGCACGCGTTTTCACAACCTTTCATCCTCTTGTAGGTTTGCAGATGCTAGTTTGCTCCAATCTGCAAACCTTCAAGAGGATGACAATGAAAGTTGTGGAAACGCGCGTCCAGGGTACTCCATCTACACCATGACCAAGTGAAGTGCGTGTTGGTAATAGATGTCCAAATTTTAATAGAATATATTTTATATGTTAAATATCTAGAGAACGGAATACATCAGTTGTTTTCCCCCCCACTTTACTTAAATCTGATCTAAGCTTTTGCTGTCCTTTCTAAAAAAATCTACTTTATCGCTGTTCTTCTATCCACCTTATACCACTTCTGCTCCAAGAATTCTTTTCTCCGTAAATCCGTCCCTTGTTATTCAAATACTATATGGTCTAGTTCCTCCTTCCTTCCACAAATGAGACAGTTGACTGTGGAATTCCTTTTATTATTCCCCTTAATCTCCAAGAGCGCCTTTTAATCATGCTGTCCCGTCCCTTTGTTCGTTATTTATCTTATCAATGCATGTCTCCCTTACCTATGTTTACATAAGATTTTTAGAATTTTCCCAATTTCCAACATTTGCTTACTCTAAGATTCTTTGATAAAACTCAGTTCTTGAACTCAGCAACTGAAACTAGACACATAGAACTCTATAGATGGAAGGTAAGTGACAGACGATATCCTTACCAATTGGATAAACTGATTCAATGTCATAACCGGGATTTGCCACGGATTTCTCAGTCTCTAGCTGGTCGCTCTAACCACTGAGCTACCATGGCAATACACCGGTATGGCATTAAATTCCTCAACTAACTCGCAAGTTTCTCGTTAAACCACAAGGCGATCACGAATTGTTTTAAGACGACAAACAATGGTTACAGCGACCGGTCAGAGATCGTGTGTTATATGGTTCAAATTCCGGCTATGGCACTGAATTTTTCAATCTGACTCTACCTATCCAACTCCTGTCCTACACACAGCTTGTGTGAAAAAAAAAACAATTAAATTAACAATAATTGACTATAATAGTTGGCTAAACTATGGCCTTTAAAATAAAACCAACATTCTTTTAAATTAATGTGGCTTTTTCAAACATTGGGAAGCACTGCTTTAGTTTTGTAACAACTTTGCATATTAATATTCTGAAAACATTTAAAGCTAGAAGCTAGAAGTTAAAAACCGCTATTAGTCGACAGCTGAATTATATTTTAATTACAATAAAGATAATGGTACAATATAAAAATACAATTCAAGCAGTAACTGTTCAACCAACGGTATTTTAATCTGTCTTACTAGGATAAATATTTATTATGTTTTACATTTTGAAGCGATATTTAAAAATCCTGTAATATCTGTTTCTCAGCGAGCTAGGTGTTGAAAATAAATATGGTCAAGCTAGAGGATACTTCCAGATTGTTACACTCATCTTCAGATACTGGAGTCTTGTTAAACATATCCTGTATCGATTGATAAATGAACCGATACCAATCAGTGCGGAACCACAAGGAAGTCATGCAGAAGAAAATTCTATACATGTCCGACTGCTACAAGTAAAAGAGAAACACCTTTGATTAATTTTTTCTGCTGGCATTTGCCCTTAATGAGCGAAAGAAATATGCAGAAAAGTGAAAAAAAAAAACTTGTCTAAAAATCTGGCGCAACCGGATTCGCACTCATGCCCAGCAGGTTTAGAGCATCACTACTATGCATCAACTTTACAGAGAAATTCCTCTCCTTCTAGGAGTTGTTGCCAACGATACAATAGCAAGTTATTTTGGTTTGATGTTCCACAGTACAATGTCCTCTCCATATGGAAGATGTACATTTCAATACAGAGCTGAACACATGGTTGCTAACTTATGCGAAACTCCAACACGCTGAACCCACTAACTCTGAAACAATGAAGTATGCAGAATGCTTTTGTTCAATTTAAATTGTATTCATTGCATAGGAAGTATGTCTCAAACGTACTTAGACACAAAACATATTTATGGTTTAAATCAGACTGTCAAATGTTGGTTAAAAAAGTTCGGCTTCTCCTTTTCATCGTTTCATTTGTATAGTCTCCTGCAGTGGTCGTAACAGTGGCTTTGATTTGAGAAGCTTTCTCTACTTAGTGCTTAGTACTTAGGCAGATAAGGTATTGTACTCCATACAAAAATTCGGTACCGAGGTTTCACTGAAAATACACGTTTTAGGGTTCCGTGAACCCAAAAAAAATTTAGAAAAACGTCTTTGTGTGTCTGCGTATTTAAGTTCAAATATTCCAGGGTTGGACACAAACATTTTCAAGAAAATCCCTCACCCCAAACTATCCGTTACACGAGCTATTTTGTAAATTTAGATTTTCTCAAAAATTACTAACGATTTTTAACCATGTATTAAATATACTTATATCACAAATAAAATATATAACTTGAATTATAAGCTGGTTGGTGAGGAATGAATTAAGTTACAAAAAGGGGAGATAGCCTCATTTTGAATGGCTTACCGTATGAACTTACACAAAAGTCAGTAGAATTCATACAGAATAAAGAGGTCTTTAGAGGCTGTTCCCAGAAAATTCAAAATATTTATTTTATATCCCATATATCTTTAATATACTGCATTGTAATCAAAATCGTTAGAGCCACTTTTGAAAAAATAAAAAATTTAGAAATTTCTCCATGTAAAGGGAAGTTTGGGATGTGGGATCTTTTCTCAAAATCTTGTGTCACATCCCTGGAAGATGTTAAACTTAAATACTAGGTTTAGTATTTTACTGACTTTTCGTTTTTGAGTTATCGTGTTCAAAGGTACACGGACACAGGGGTATTTTTCTAAAAATGATTTAGTGGATGCAGGGGACTCTAAAACGTGTATTTCCGGTGAAATCTCGGTATCAAATTTTTGGTTGGAATGCAATACCTTATCTACACACTATATACATTGTACATGAAGAAAAAGTATAAAGTACTAGTTTTAATTACGAACATTTCTTTTCTTTTATTAGTATATTTATTTATAATTTCTCATACATAACAAAAGTACTTAATAAGAAAGCAGAGTAACAAAAAAGTAAACAAGATATTCTAATTTGAGATAGTCGAGCAAGTGAAGAGCTTTAGCCAAGAAGTCACACAGAGATATGAAGGACAAAGTAAGAAAGGAATCCTTCATGAACATTTAGCATTAAACGGTAATAGAAGCATTAAATCATTGTAACATTTGACAGTGGGTACCCTTGAGCATACGCTGTCCTGCGAACAGGCAGAGGAGATCTGGAGCATAATCCTGAAGAACAACAACTCCCATCCGTAAAAACAGCTGGCCCAACTGAAGTTTAAATGTAAGACAACCCATAACTTCAATGTGTGGTTAGTTGCAAGTATTGCGTTAGTTTGTCAAAACAAAACTGCGAAAAACATGATCGTGTCTTCCTGAAACGGATACGCTAAAAGCATGTACGGAAGAAAAACGGTAAGACAGTTGCAATCGTACCCTTTGAAGTTAGAACAAATAAGTTCTGATGAAGGGAAAAAAGAAAGAAAAAGGTTATATTATTGCATTTGATTGGTTGTTGAAATTTATGTTATGTTACAATTTAAGGAACTTTTGCTTTTATCAGATATGTATTTGTATCAACTATATCTTTGTACTAAAAAAGGGTGCTATGATTTGCTAGTTGTCAACACACAGTATGGAAACTGATAAAAACTGAACTGTGGATATGCAGCATGTGAGATGGACTGACAGTAAAGTTATTAGAGTATTTTCAGACAGAGAGAACGAAGAAGTAATTATACTGAAAGTAACTGGGAAGAAGAAAACATATTTGAGGAACTGGAGGAGAACAAACTGATAGCTAAAATGTACCATGGTAAGTAAGATTTGGAAATTCCCTGAGAGCTGACTCGAGGTAGCTCCTGTAGGTCACAGTCGACAGATTCCACGACCGGTTCTCGTTTAACCGGCCTTCCTAATTTTGAGCTTTTTCTGTGGTTTATCCAGCTTGGTAAGTGAATGCTGAGTTGCATGTTACAATACGCAATTTTTATACCTCATTTTCTCTCGTTTCATTTCGCTCTTTAACTTTTACGGTTGTATGGCTAGGCGGAGTGGACTGTAGAGGTTTGCGAGGGCGGGATATCCGACCTAGAAAGGTTAGGGACCGCGCTTCGCTGTGTTTGTCACCATCAAATCCACCTAACTTTCGTACTCTCTCCCCCATCCTTAACTCTATCCAATATTGAATTTGAAAATGGTAAAACACCGTGATAATAATCTTCTTCTGCCTTTCAAAGATTAACCATAAATATCGACCTCTTTTGGCCTCAATTCCATGTTTACACCATGTCCCTCTTTCCTTTGGGTTTGTATTGTAAATCCATCTTTGGAAACCTTGTTTCTTCCTCATTTTCGTTTACGTTCTTCTATTTATCATTTACATACTGCAACAATATTTAGTTTTTGATTAATGTTTGATATGAATTCTGCCCAGCCACCTGAACGTGGGCCAGATCTTTTCTCCACATCACCCAGGATTCACCCCAGACACTACAATAGGTATTACTTTAAAGAAATTCGTTTTTGTATTCTTCGTCTATTTTATGTTGTACTTATAGTGCTACACATACTCTGATATCTCTGTAATTTAATATTTACATCCGTATTTTCATTAAAAGTATGTAACTTACTAGGTAAATGAAGGATCCGATCTTAAATTATAATTTTATTTCGTATTGGTTATTTCCCATGAAATGAAGTTGGCTTAGCTTTATTTACTGCTATATTAAATCACATTCCTTGCAATTTAGTTGATAAATTGGATTGATTTTTGTAGTTTGTCTTCAGAATTTGCCATTAATATGAAGTCCTCATCATATAATAGGATATAATTATGTACCATTACAAGATAAATAATATTAAGATAAATGGTTCACAAAAAGCGACGAGGAAACAGTGGAATGGAGGGAATACCTAGACTTGGATGAAAACTAGAATTGCTGGTTTACTATGCCTTTTAAAGTTATTTGAAGTGAGGTTCTTTAGGAATGTTTTCTGTATCAAACTTGGTATAAAGTTCAGTATCTTCCACAGACGCGACGAGATTTTCATGAAAATCCTCCCTTCCCAACTACCCTTTATATGGTATATTTTTTTAAACTTTTAACTTTCTCAAAAATGGTTATAACGATTTGTACTAAAATACCATATATTTAAGATATTTACCTGACAAACGAAATGTATATCTGGAATTATCTGGAAACACTCTGGATATATCTTCATTCTCTATAGCTTTAGCTAATTTGTAAACCATAAGATGAAGACAAAAAATTAAAACACAAAATATGTTGATCTCGTTAAAACACACAACGTTTGATATAATCATTTCCTTGTACAGTTATCTGTTTAAAGATATTCTTTGTTACTGGTTTTAATTCTAAACTACTTAAACTTTTCTCAAATGGGAAGTCATCTCTCATTTCCTCTCTCTTTTGTTTTACTGCTGGTCTTGTAAAGAGAACCTAATTTAAATTGTTTTACATACAGACCAGCTTTTAAAATATTTGACTATCGCCTTGTCATAGTGTATTCTCTTATTTCTCTGTTACTTAGGGCGATTTCTCCTAATGCTTATTTTGATTAGTGTGATGTATATAAAATAATAGTGTTTTGTAAGAATAGTTTGTTTATGGAACAAAGTCATATGAATGCAACGTATATTTAAAGGTTATAAAAGTGCCATTAGAACGTTTTTTATGTTTTTGTAATCAGTTTTAACTGATAATTTTTAACTAAAATCTTATATATTTTTTTGAAAACCTTGTAGTGAGTTATAATACAACTTTAGATTTTTAAAATACTCTCTATGATCTAATTAAGATATCTGATTATACTTCTGAAAATCGTTGCCCAATATATTAACTAAAGTAGGCAATTATTATTATAATCTCATGAGTTATATCACAAAATTACCAATGATTGATGAACTTATTTAAAAAGACAACTAATTTTAAACATTTTATTTCCTAGCAAGCTAACTCAATTAGGAACATCAATCTGAAAACGTTTAGAAACGTAATATAAGTAAGAATCATTTTATTTTATAGTGAAATTTATTAATAAAACATTGCAGTTCTGAAAAGTTTTAACATATGTACAACGTATACTAACATGAATATATGTAAGGCATGTTAAACATTCAAAAGGCTTGGCAGTACTATTCCAGGTTTTGGAAAGTTCAAAATCTGTACTCTTAATACAGTAAATCCCATTTTTAGAAAGCACATATGTTTTGGAACATAGGGATTATGAATAATGACCCCTGCAGAGTAATGGGATAAGTTTAATTATACTTACGTTAGCTGCGGATGACCTCAAGGTTAAACAATGAAGCAGCGCCCGGGGCATGGGCGGATTTTCAGTTTACAACTTACTGGTCGTCGACCTTGCTCGGTAATTGTAAAACAGTTTAAAAACGGCTATGGGTAATTGCTGTTATATTTTAACTAGCAGCTCAACGCAATATTAACTTCAGCTGGGTGCTATAGCTAACGTGATAATGCATATTCAATTAAAAATACATAAAACAAAAATAAGGTAATAAAATTAAAAAGAGAGACTAATCATTTTGTACAGCGTCGGTCAGGAAAAATAGCCCACGATTTTTGCTTAAAACATCTGATATGTTCCAATCACATGCTCTCTGCAACAAATTATTTTTAAAAACTTCAATCTACTTCATGCTAATGGAGTTAAACATTAGCAGAAATGCTTTCTTTAAGTAGGAGCGAAATAAGGGAATACTCTAGGCTAAAACGATATTCAAATCTTTTAAAAGCTGGTTGCCATGTGGATGAAGTCCGTTTCTTTGCATTGCCAGGAGTTGAAAAATTCCCGTATGTGGAGTTTGTGTGGGGATATAAGGTGCTTTAAAACTGAAACAATTAACAAGGAATATCTCAAAAATGGTCAACTCCACGAAAAAATGTATACGACATAAATGGTGTGTCTTTTATGATCTACATATTTTATAGTAAGTTTTTGTCTATCGCTTAAGGTTTATTAGTTATGCAAAATCAAAGAAAACGCATCCAGAATAAAGAGGTTTTCAGAGGCTAATCGCAGAAAATCCAAGATATGCTTTTTGTTTGTCTAAATATTTTTAATGTACGGTATTTTATTCAAGATTGTTAGTAATTTTTGAGAAAATACAATTTTCGGAAACTTTTCCATAAAAAGTGTAATTTAGGGGGGGGGCGGATTTTCCTCAAAATCTTCGTGTCGCATCCTTGGAAGACACTAAACTTATATACCAAGATTGGTATTTTACCAACTTTTAGTGTTTTAGTGTTCACACACACGGACCTTTCGAAAAGAATACAATACCTTCTCTGTGCACCATGAACATAGTACGTGTAGAGAAAGTAGTATTGGGTGTTTTTTTACCTTTGTATTGATAACACATTCTTCGTTAATTTTTGTTGTTGGTGAACGCTAATGTATATTAACGGCGTGTGTTACGGGTAAAATGGTATTACTATTGTATTCCATCGCACCCCTTCCTTTTTGCACATACATTACCTCATAGGCAATGCGCTAAGATGCTCGTTAAAGTATAGGGTTGAATTCGATAAAAATTAAATGGCCTGGCTATAAAATTGGACAAAAAAGAAGGACGGGAAGAAAAAAGAAGCATTGATCACGTCCCTACGTAAAATATGTTAAAAACCCTATTATGTTCAGAGATTAAAAACACCATTAGGAGGTCATTTCTCAAGTCAAAGCCCCCGATATAACAAGGGAACATCATGCACATAGGTGCGCTCACACACAAACACACACAGGCGCGCGCGCGTGCTCACACACAGAATAACTCAAAAACGAAAATTCAGAGAAATACCAAACCTGGTATTTAAGTTCATTACCTTCCAATGATGCAACACGAACATTTTCATGAAAATCACCCCATATCCCAAGTTAGCCTTTACGTGGAGCACTTTTTCAGTTTTTTTACCTCTTCAAAATGATTCTAAAAATATCATTAAACCATATATGAAACATATTTACATAATCAATAACATACATATGTTGAATTTTTTGAAATTATTCTTAAAAACTGGTTTATAATCTTGTAAAGTAAAGTTTAAGCAATAGACGAAAAAAAAAAAAAATGCACTACAAATTAACGTAGCTCTGTTCAAAAACATACGATTTATTGCATAAATAATTTTGTAGAAATAACTTGTTAATCGTTCGAATTCTCAATACTTTTGGTCACTCTGAACCTTTTTTCATTGTTCAGTTGTATCTCGCGATTGGAAAGGTTACGAAAATGCTATGGCCAGCATATAGAGTTTAGCTACTAAACATCTGACTATCGCAATTCCCTTTGTATAAGAACCGAAAAGTACATTAAACCTATTTTTGGGTTTTTCCCATATCCGTAGAAGACGAGTGTAGAGTATCTTAAACTTCATGGAGCATCACTTCATCGATTTCATTCAATGTCCGATGTGACCTTCCAGGTTAAAGTCTGTTAAATTAAAACAAATTCTAATAATTTGCATTCACTTGGCTTTCTCTACATATTATAGAAGTAATTCCTAACAAAAATAATTTTTCATAATAATCAAGATAAACATTATCACAAATGATATTATTATTAGTTACATGTAAGCTGTAGGGAACTAAAGGAATACACTAGGCTAAAGCGATAGCCAAATCTTTTAAAATCTGCCCACTACGTAATACAATTGAATTACGGTCCTCTTTGCATTGCCAGGAGCAAAACAAAAAAGAGAAAAGTATGAGGACTTTAAAATTGAAATAAATTATAAAGAATAGCTCGGAAACGAGATCCTCACAAAAACTGGCTATAACATAAATTGTGTGTTTTATCTAAATCTATGTTTTCCTGAAGTAAGATTTTGTTCATCTATTATTGCTTATCAATTATGCAAAAGCCATCCAAAATTAAGAGAATACATTTTATTTTTCATGTAAATTTTTTAATACATAGCATTTTTATCAAAATCATTATAGAAATTTCTGAGAACACTAAAACATTTGAATGTTTGCACATAGAGGGTAGTTTAGTGGGATTTTATTTTAATATCTTCGTGTCACATCCTTGGAAGATATTTAATTTAAATACCAAGTTTGGTACACTTTTAACGGAGTTTTCGTTTTTGAGATCTGCTGCCCCCCCCCCCAAACACACAGGGATCTTTCTCTAAAAGTGTGTTTTAATTCAGGGATTCTCAATATATATTTATTCAGTCAAATAGCGATATCGAATTTAGAGGAAAAAGCAATACCTTTCTTTATTCATATGTAAATTGTATTTTTAATCGGAAGAGAGAAAAACCCAAGTAGTACAATTGTCCTAAGTCAAGTTATAGTCTGCTTATCAAACCAAATGGACAAATTTCTGTGAAATTACATTGATTGGGCATATTTTTATACATAATCGTTGAGATTGATTCCCTAAGTACAGATAGTCGCGCCCTATTCGAATGGTTGGACCACTCACTTCTCACCAAGAAGGCCGGGGTTCGATCTCAGGTGACAGCATGAGGGATATGTGGTGGACAAAGCGGCTCAGGGGCGGGTTTTCTCCGTGTTCTTCGGTTTTCCCCGCCATCGCATTCCACCGGTGCTCCATCTGTATTCCATGTATCATCAGTGTCATCGTCTGCGGTGCTATACGTTGTATAAACGGGCGCTAAACACCACACCCCCCCAAAAAAAAAATTAAAGGACAGACCCTTCGGAGAAGTTTTATTTAGAATAATTTAGTTATAATTACTACAAAAAATGTAGTTTACCATACTAGTTAATCTTTGAGAATGTTTGGACATATAGATTGTAAGTTTAAAAAAATGATATTGAATTTCTTAAATACATTTACTGTAAATTTTGTAGTTGTTCTACGAGATTCAAAAAATAAAGCAATTACTTTCAAGTTTGAAATTTCATAATTTTTGAAGTAGTTTATATATAGCTCATACCGGCGGATGACGATGGGTATTTTCGGGCGTAAAAATCCTTAGCATGGCTTCCTTCGGAAGGGAAGTAACGCCGTTGGTCTCGTGTCGTAAATTTACGACACGTAAAAGAACCTCGAGCCTGATAAAGGGGCTTCTGAGCAAAATTAAGCGGTCTTTCACGTCCAGTATAGAATGAGCCGCTGAAAACCATAGCAGTTAAAGAGCGTCCATTAATAAAATGCAATTTCATTACATGGCTCATAATGAGGCTTTAAAATAAAAATAAAAACTTTAATAAGATTATTTGGTATATCCACTAATAAATGATTACGGGTAAAGAAACTAATGTGAATGTAATATTTTTGAAGTCGTTTATTAATGTTCTTTGTTTTAGTCTCATCTTGTATTTCTGATCTCTATTAAGATCTGAAAAGGGGATTATCCAAGTAATTTACCCCCGCTGGAGTCTTAGCAGGAAGCCTGTGGTTGAGTACGTGGGCATGTGAGCACCTCCCCAGTTCACACGTCCCGACGACGCAGAAAGTGGGCCCCGTTTGCTCACAGGTGCGCATGATAAACAGTCGGAATTGTGTGCATGACAACCGGTCCAGCCCAGCTACAAGCGGCCCTCATTAAAAGCGAGAAAACAACGCCACGATTTGGCATCGTTTCCCCGTCGGAAAATGTTACGTGGGAAAAACACAATTGATTTCACCGTGCTTCATTTGTTCGATAGCATACACCAAAATATATTGTCATCTAAAACCCACGGTTGGTAATTGTCGCCCACCTGTCGCGCTCATGACACGATCTTTAATATGGGACAAGGTTGTAAAACTAAGATTCTAATATCCAATGGCAACGTACGCAGTAACATTTATAATTGATGTTCATTTCATAGACTTTGCTAAGCGTTAAATGTGTGCCTTGTTCGCGATAACTTGTTTACTCGATCCGACTGAGATGACTTCGCGTAAGATGTGATACTCGCATTCGGAAAGTGGCGGATTAGCTGCCGCCTTCACACTCAGAGCTTCAACATTGATATTTCACCGGATATAAATATTTTTGTGGACTAGTAAATAACACCTGATATGTTCCATTCATGAATTTATCCAACTGTTCTGTAAACAAAGATTGTTCTTTGGTCTACTTCATGCTATTCTGTGAAAACATTAGAACAGATTTTCTCCTTCCTTGCTTTCTTATAAGTAGAAGGAAAACAAGGGAATACACAAGGCTAAAATGTGGTCGCTATATAATACAATTGATATTCTGCTGCATTTTCATCGTCAGATGTTAAATAAAACATATATGAAAAGAAATCTGGTTTTTCTTTTGAGAAACTTAAGTAGTTTGAAATTGGAACCAATAACAAGGAATATGTTGGAAACAGTTAACTTACAAAATATTACAGATGACTTCATGGAATAGCAACCGAGATAGATTGGAATTATATAAATCCAAGCTTTCGACCATCTTGATTTCCCTGACGATGACCACAGAGTCACGATGGTTGAAAGCTTGGATTTCTCTGATTCCAATTTAACTTGGTAGCTATCCCGTGAAGTCATCTGTTATAATCAACATCGAGAAAGCTTCAAATAATTAATCTACAATATATATATATATATATATATTAATTCAAAATCTTCTCGGGCTTCTAACCAGGTAAAAACTTGGCTTGACACCAACGTTTCGAAGAAGTGCATCTTCCTCGTCTTCAGGGTGAACTGATGGTTTGAGCTTGCGGAGACTGGTATTTATAAGAGCTGAGATGAAGCTAACATCTGATTGGTTCGCGTGATATTATGGCCTGATATTTAATATTTTTTGGGTGTATACAATACCTTCTCTATCTATTAAGCGTTGTCGAGAAAGTAAAAGAAAATAAAAACATTTTTAGAGAAAGGGTTCTCAAAATAATGGAAATTTCGGATTCATCCCAAACTTGATATTTAAGCTCAGCAACTGACATAGAGAGGACACGAAGATTTTCAAGAAAATTCCCGCACCTGAACTACTCTTTACATAGAAAATTTTTCTAAACTTTATAATTTCTCAAAATACTCTAACAATTTGATTAAAGTTATGTGTATTTAAGATATTTTCATACTAACTGTAATATACTGGGAATAACCTATGAAGTCCTTAGTTCTACAGATAATGTAGGAGATATAAAACATCTTAGTACCAAGTACTTGCTGTGCGAGGGGTCTCGTGTTCGATTCCCAGTTGGAGGTTAGGAATTTTTCTCCAACCAATATTATACCCCATCCTCCCCAGAGTCTGGAAATGTGAATGTGAACATGTGTAATGTAATAAATAAAAGCTAAAAAACGAAACAGAAATACAGGACAACTTATTGTACACAATTTAGCTCACTGCCGGTTAGATCCTGTGGTTAAAAGCAGGATATACGTTGAAGAATAAAAAAAAATCACTTGTGAAATACCCAGCTGTGCTTTGTCATTTCGTCTGGCATGCAAACAAATGAATATGGCATAATTTAAAATCATTTCTAAATAATGTTTTTTCATTATCAAAGTAAAGTGGATGGAAGAATTGTCTCTTGTATGAACAGCATAATATATAGAAATTACTGTGAAATGCTAATAGGTCGTGCGCGAGTCTGCAACATTAAACTGTCGATGTGAGCTCGAATGGCTTCACAAAGTTTCAAAAATACGGGAAATCACAAACAGGGGAGAGAGAGAGGTAAGAGGGAAATCTTGATTGTAGAATGCTAATGAGAAGTTGACCATTACGTTTTTGGCATTTAGGATTGCATTAGCATAAAACTTAGCAATAAAGCGTGGGGCGAAGTGCTCATTGTGAATGAAGAAAGCGAGAAAATGACATTGACCTCAGATAACCATCTTCAAACACAAGGAGGGGCTGAATTCAGTTTGGTGTCGATAGAAGACTGTGTTGGCGGTGCATGTTAACAAAAGACTGTACTACATCCTTGAGGCTAGGATCAATCTCTCGTCTAACAAATGCGCAGTTAACTGTCATAACGGTATAGAGATTCCTTGAGCTTGAATCAAGAGAAATTCCTTACTGGAGGTCGTGCTCTGTTTGGAAACAATCATGTTTACAATATGGAGCAGTAGAAGCCGGCCTGAGTTCGATTCCTACCAGAAAAACATTTCCTGTTGAGCTAAACATTAGAAGAAAAAAGGAGAAAAAAAAAACAAACAAACAAGAATCACAACCAGAGTAATTGCCTGTCAGGCCATTAACTTCCTACGCGACCACTGCTCAGGAGGAAGCGCTGTCAAGTGCTGACTAGAGAAAGGACTCATTGAAATATCTCACCTGCTTCAGAGATTCCAATCTCTATCTTAAATATCAATCTCTGCTCTTTATGACCCGACAATAATTATACTGCCGAATTCGTCAAGTAATTACCTGCAGTTTTCAACGACCTTGATTCAAGTAGTGTTTACCTTTTCGTCCAAGTGTATACAATGCACATGGTAAGTAGAGAAGTTATTGTAAGTCGATTCGGATATTTCACCGGAAATATATGTTTTGAGAGCTCTTGAATACAAAACAACAGCATTTATAGAAACAAAGGTTTGTTTTGCGTCTCTCTCTCTCTCTCTCTCTCTCTCTCTCTCTGTACGTGTGAGAACAGCATAGTTCAAAAACGAAAAGCCGATGAAATCCAGCCTTTATATTTAAATTAAGCACCCCAACTACCCTTTACAAGCAATATTATACTAAAATTTTATTTTATTAAAAATGGCTAACGATTTAGATTAAAATACTATCAGTTTATGATCTTTCATGACAAAATGAATATGTTGTATTTTCTGGGAATAGCCTCTTTAGACCTCTTCATTCCGAATAACGCAAACCTTTTCATTCTGGTAAACCGCAAAAGATAGACAAAACTTACTACACAAATAGATCTCATAAAACACACAATTCATGTAATATACTGTTTTTGTAGAGTTAACCAATTCCGAGATTTTCCTTGTCATTGACTTTAATTTTAAAATGCTTAAAGTTTACTCAAGCGGAGAGCCACCATTTCATATTTCTTTTATTTTAATTCCGGCCATGCAAAGCGAACATTTTTCAATTGTATCGCATAGCAACCAGCTTTTAAAAGATTTCATTATTGTTTTGGCCTAGTGGTTCCCTTATTTCCTTTCTTTTTACAAGGAAGCTAGTAATAGGACCTTTTCTACTACTCTTTATTTACATTTGCAGATACTAAACAGAAGAATATGTTTTTAAGTATAATTTGATACAGAATAGGCCCAAAAGTTCATGTGAATGGAACACGTTAGATTTTATAATACTTTAATAGAGCGTGTTACTTAAAATTATTATCGGAAGTTAACTGCAAAGTTTCTTATACATCGTATACACATTATGCACTGTCTTCTCAACTCTTCTATACTAATGGAGTCGTGAACTTTTCAAAAATCACTGGAAAATAGACTTTCTCACAATATAATAAAAATACAACCTGATCCATTAACATGCAATTAGAAAAAAATACGGTTTTAGATAACATTTAATTACAATTAATATATAAAATGTATGACGCAAGATTTTAAAAATCAGGTTAAAATTAGCTGGTTCTCAAAACTGAAAAGTTTGTTAAATACAAAAATTGATATTTGAGTTTAGAAATTTCCAAGGATGCGGCACAACATTTTCAAGAAAACCCTCACCCAAAACTATTTTTATCATGGAATATTTTTCAAAAGTTTTGATTTTTCCAAGATTGGCTTTAACAATTTGTATTAAATACCATATATAGAAGATATTAAATGACAAATAAAATGTATATCTTGGCTTTGGTGGGAATAGACTCTGAAGTCCTAATTTCTTTGGATGGCTCTTGTATTACTTATAAACAGTAAGAAATAGACAAAAATATACTACGCAAAAATGTAATCTCGTCAAAATATCCAGATTATATAAAATACTCCTCTTTTTCTGAGTTAGTCATTTTCGAGATATTCCTTGTTTTTTATTTAAATTTCGCAATGCCTATACTTTTGTCGCAATTGTTCCTTATTTTTTATCACTGTCACGGAAATAGTTTGAAATTTGAAGACAGTCACACAACAACCAGCACTCAAACATTGACTTACACCTTAGTTGTGTATTCGCCAATGAACCCATAATTTTTTTTTAATAAAGCCATTTCTGCTAATGTTCATCTTCAAGCATCAAGCATATTGAAGAATAAGATTTTTTTGGAATAGTGTATCATAGGTTATGGTAGATAGGATGAGAATGCAAATCTGAGGTGTTATTTATTTTTTTTTTTTTTTTTATTGTTTCATTTGTACAATCCACTTTAAACTATGGGCTTTGACTAATGAATCCACTGATGGCTTTTTGCTCGCTGAACTGTAGGGTTCCTTAACTTTGGTTTTCTCAGTTTTATACTATTAAACATGCATACATACACTACCCCATTCATAGATACTTCCAGACTCTGTGGGGATAGGGAATGATTCTGGTGAATGAAAAATTCCCCACCCTAACCGAGAATCGAATCCGGCACCTCTGGATGAGTAGCCAGAACGCTAACCATTCGAAGTCACTTTTTATTTTCTCTAAACGTTCTAGGTATATAGTGTATAGAGAAGGTATTGCATTCCACCCAACAATTAGATGCTGCGATTCCACCGGAAATACACATTTTAGGGTTCCCGGCATGCAAAAAAAAATAGCATTTTTAGAAAAAGTACGTGTGTGTATTTCCATGAACACGACAACTCAGAAACGAAATGTTGGTAGGCTACAAAATTTATTATTTAGCTTAGTATCTTCAATAATGCAACACCAAGATTTTGAGAAAAATTCCCCCACCCAAACTATTCTTTACATGGAAAAATTTTCTAAAATTTTGATATTTTGAAAAATGGCTCTAATGATTTTGATTAAAATACAGTATATTAAAGATATTTACATGCCAAATAAAATGAATAATTTGAATTGTTTGGGAATAACCTCTGAAGACCTCTTTATTCTGGATGAATTGAAAAATGTAAAATGTAGATCTTGTTAAAACACACAATTTATGTCAAGACAATTTTTGAGATATTCCTTATTATCGGTTTCAGTTTTAAAATACATTAAATTTTCTCATACGGGAATTTGTTAACTGCAAAGAAATGCAAAGAAATGGATTTCTTTCACATGGCAACCAGTTTTTAAAAGATCTGACTATCGTTTTGGCCTATTGTATTCTATTATGTCCCTTATACTTACAGAAAAGTATTTCTACTGATATTTATCTCGATAAGTTTTTTAACCATAATTTATTACAAAGATGTTGAGAAAGTGGTGTGAATGGAATAGGTACATCAGATTTTATACTAATTTGTGTGTTATCTCATATGTCTACTCAACATTTATTACGCCTTGATTGTTACAGATTCCCTAACACCGCATCTGTAAGAGCACCACCGTGCCTGGAGAAACTCTGGCGCGTGGAATTTCGTTTCCCCAATACCTACCTACATGCTGTGATTTGGTGGTAACAGAAACACTCCACTGGATCTTGGAAAAGAATATTGGCACTGTGGCAAAGAGGTTTTATGAGACAAGAACGCTGGAAGTTAATGAAGTCCGGATTTATGGGCGATATGCAGCCTTTTATCACAAGGTTTGAGGTTACCATCTAATATTGTTGGTCCCGCTGTTGACTATCACCTCAACACTACGACGCACTGACAATGTGGTTAGCTTAAGCTTCCTGCTGCTGTAAGGAAGACTCATTCTACAAAATTACAAACACCACCGATGAAAAGAACAAAATTCCCCAAAACGTGAAATAGGACTGATACAAATAACCCTTCCTTGGTCCCGCCTTTTCTACCAGGTCTTCCTCTCTCCTTTCACCTCCTCCCAAAAAAAGGTAAATAAACTATTCTACGCAAAACTCAATACAGAGATTTCGAGGTTCCCAGAATTAAAAAAAAAATCTTATGTGTTACACGCACATGAATTTGGTTAGCTACGCTACACATAAACTTCTTACGAAAGATAAATCTTCTTTCTGCACCATGCTAATCAATAAACATTAGCAGAATGTTCTTATTACTTAGTTCCTTTTAAGTAGAAGGCAACTAAAGGAATGTGCTATACTAAAGTGATAGTGAAATGTTTTAAAAACTGTTGTTATGCGATTGTTATTGTCGCTTCTTTGCTTGGCTAGGAATAGAACAAAAGAAAAACGAACACTTACGTCTGAGAAAAGTATAAGTACTTCACAATTGAAACTAATAACAAGGAAAACGGTAAGCTCCACGAAAAATTGTATACGACATAGCTTGTGTGTTTTAACAAGATCTACATGTTTTGTATAGTAAGTTTTTGTCTATCTCTTACGGTTTACTAGTTATGCCAAATTAAGCAAAATTCATCCAGAATAAACAGGTCTTTGGAAGATATTCCCAAAAAATTTAAGATATACATTTTATTAGTGATAGAAATGGCTTTAATATGTGGTATTTTAACCATAATCGTTAGAGTAATTTTTAAGAAAAACAACATTTTCGAAAAATGTTCCATATAAAGGGTAGTTTGGGGTGGGGGATTTTCTTGAAAAGATTTGTGCCGCATCCTTGGAAGATACCAAACTTAAATACCAAGTTTTGTATTTAACCGTCTATTCGTTTTTGAGCTGTGCTGTCCACAGACACACACACACGCATACATATCGATCTGTTTTTAAAAATACTTTTTTTGGATTCAGGGGGTCCTAAAACATGTATTTCCGGTGAAATCTCGACATCGAATTTTTGGGTTGAATACAAGATTTCTCTATCCCTGTGTACATTGTACATGCGGGGCTAGAGAAAGTATAAATATATACTTAAAAAAAAAGAGCGCCAGCAAAGGGAACCTGTTGGACTGAAGTTGATTTCAGAGTGGGACTCCTGTGTCGATGGGCAAGTCCTAGATGTCATGTACACAATGACTCACATGGTTAATCACACACCAAACCTTTACACGCGCTCACCTGTCCATAGTCGCACGCTATCGTTATTTTTTTTTTTCCTTCTTCGCTTCCGTTTTGACCTTTCCCAAACAAAAGAATGATGTCATCGGTCCATGTTGGCGAAACAGCTTCCAAGCGTATTCGTCAAGCCCGCGACGGTAGATCCAGATGTTATCTCCTGAACACGGGTTCGTTTATATGCCAAGGGTGGAACATTCTCAACATCCGACGAGAGGCGAATTGTCGTTTTGTTTTAAACAGCTGGCAGTGACAAGGTATTCGCGGCCAAGGATTCCCGAAGCGAACTCTTTTATCTTGTCACACGATCGGCGAGCGAATTCTTGCCGCTCTTCAGGATTAATACGGGCCAGTGGCAACCTCAGAAGCTTCTCCTCGACATCCTTGAGCAAAGTAACACCTGGCAGCAAAGTAGCTCTGGTTATCTTTATAACTGTCAGAGCTGCTAGTGAAACATCTGTTTCTACAAATGCTAATTATCTTCATATTACTGACGTTAAAATTTATCTGAGTGTACAAGTGAAGTCATTAAACACTAAGCTGTGGTTTGGGGCAAGTACTTCACCTGGGCAACTCTTTGTAACACCCTATGGAATCAGTGTACATCAAGCAAGATTAACCTCTATGGAACCGTTCCACCATAAAAAACAGCGTTAGGGTATTAAAAAATCTGATATGTTCCATTCACACGACTTTCTCTACATCTCTGTAACAATTTATTGTTTAAAAGTTTATGCTTCTTTTTATTTCATGCTAATCGAGAAAAAATTAGCAGAAATAATCTTATTACCTGCTTCCTTGTAAGTAGAAGTGAAATAAGGGAGTACCATAGGTTAAAGTGACAGTCAGAAGCTGGTTGCTATGGGACTGAAGTACCTTTGTTTGTATGGACAGGAATTGACAAATTCCTGTATGAGAAAAATACAACTTTTTCAAAGCTGAAACCAAAAACAAGGCATATCTAAAAGCCGATCAACTCCACGAAAAAAATATAAATAATATAAATTGTGTGTTTTAATGTACTCTACATTTTGTGTGTGGTAAGTTTTTGTTCATCTCTTACGGTTCAGCAGTTATGCAAAATTCCGTAAAATTGATCCAGAATAAAGTAGTCTTCAGAGGCTATTCCCAGAAAATTCAAGATATACATTTTGTTTGTCAGGTAAATATCTTTAATATATGATATTTTAATGAAAATCGTTAGAGCCATTTTTAAGAAAATCAAAATTTTCGAAAAAAGTTCCATGTGAAGGGTAGTTGGGGTGGGGGGATTTTCTTCGTGTCGCATCCTTGGAAAATACCAAACTTAAATACCAAGTTTGGTATTCAACGGTGTTTTCGTTTTTGAGCTATGCTGTCCACAGGCACACAGACATACACAGAGACACACATACACACACACGCACACGCACCTTTTTCCAAAAATGCTTTTTTTTGGATTCAGGGGGACCTAAAACATATTTCCGTTGAAATCTCGTTATCGAATCTTTGGTTGCAATACAATACCTTCTCTATACACTATGTACATAGTTCGTATAGAGAAAGTAAAAAAGATAACAGAGTGTATACATATAAAAAGAAATATGCAATAAAACTTCAGTTTCATCAGCTGCGGCTCGTCAGTA
This sequence comes from Hymenopus coronatus, assembly GCA_030762935.1. Taxonomy (NCBI): domain Eukaryota; kingdom Metazoa; phylum Arthropoda; class Insecta; order Mantodea; family Hymenopodidae; genus Hymenopus; species Hymenopus coronatus. The sequence continues at coordinate 103,005,351 of CM060890.1, forward strand.
TATACGAGTGCCATCTAGAAAACAAATAGAAAACAAAGAATGATTTAGCATAACTAAATAATAACGAAAGATATCAACACAAAACCTTATTTCAAAGTTACAGTACCTTACTTGTAATTTCTCCATCACCGCAGTTTTACGTAATAACGCTAGAAGGAACCGCACTACGGAAGAAGCAGGTACGTTACATTCACAACTTTTCTCCCACATAGGCATTGAAAAATTGGTGCCACGTGGTAATAACTACATTCACAGAATGGATATTACAATAATAAATATTCAGTGATCATGAAAATATATAAGTTCTTCTAATAAAGGTGAAGCACTAGCTTGTAAATATTATGTGATAATCTTCACATAAATTTATAATTCAATTAATAAAAGCATTAGCTGACAATAACAATAGTTACAAATCTATGATTTGTGTCCGTTTGGTTCTATTCATCCAATATGATTGTTGAAAATGGTAGGATTTTAAGTGCACCAATAGCTCTAATAATGGCGGAAAATAGTTATAAATTGAATGAAATAATTAGTGGTTAATAAGCAGGACTAATTCTACTAATTTATCCTACAATAGATTAAATTTACTTAATTTATATGTTTATAATATCAATTAAAACAGCATTATTAATAGTCCATCAAGGTAGTAGTGCTGGTAGCGTGTTTGCCTCACATTCAACAAGTCGCGAATTCGAATCTCGCTTGGATAAGTTATCGGGATAAGGGTTTTTTCAAAGATTTCCCTTATCCTGAGAAGACGAATTTCGAGTAACTTTTAAGTTCCATGGACACTGGACTCAATTTACCAGTTTCTTCATCGTCCAAAATGACCAACCAGGTTAAATAACGTTAAGCTACAAAAATATATAAATATATTATTATCATCATCATTATTATTATTATTATTATTATTATTATTATTATTTTAATTTCAGATTACTTAGAATCACATGATCAGTGTAAATGAGAATCTTAAGTTAAAGCTTTCCTCCTCGTATCCAGAGCTTACAAGCCAGCGCCTAAGGTAACACATTGAGGAGCATAGGCTCTAGGTCAGAGAGAAGCCAGGATGGATGATCAGCCTCAATGGCATTGCGACTACTCTCTGCGGCCGTAGACGCCAAACGTGTGAGTTACATGTGGATTAGTGGACACTTGTGCCGCGGCCAGTTCTTTTGATATCGCAGCTATGATTGTTACACCTGTGCGAGTGGACAGGTGTTTTATCGGAAAGTTCTTTGACGTCGAAGCCGCGAATTGTTAAGTCTGAGTGAGTTGTGCCGCTGCGGCGGTTTCCCACGTGTGACTGTTTCCAGATGTTTCCAGTTCTACAGTTTAAACCGGGTAACGAAGCCCTGCCGAGCATTCTGTTTTCACTGGGAATACATCGCAGCAGTTGAATTTGAGGGTAATTTTATAGCGAGCTGTATCGTCACCGTAGCGAACGTCAAAAGGAAACTATACGGCAGCATTGTTACGAATTGTTCTGATTGTAACCTATTTGTGAAAGAAATAAAGAGTTCTTGTTAGAAAAAAAGAGAGTTTATGTCACAGTATGAAAGTGAGGAAGTGGATGATATGAAATGAAGAACCGCTCAGCCGCCGCTCGTCCACCCCAAATTCCATATCCGACTCCTAGGATCGAACCTGGGCCACCTAGATGAGAAGCATGCGATCTAACCACTTGGCCATAAGCTTAGCAGTTATTACAAGTTTTGTTTTGTTATTTTACACTCCTGTTTCATTTATTTTTTTATAGTTTTAATGCCCGCTTTTACTACATATGGCAGGCGATGAAACTATTGATAATGGAATGAAGATGGCGGGGGAACTCGGAGAATAAGCACCTCTGTGTCATCTTGTTCATCACAAATCCCACATACGGTCGCCTGCGATCAAACCCGATCCATTATGGTGAGAGGCGAGTGATCTAACCTTTTCTTACGTAAACCATGAACTTATATCATAAGCAAACACAAAGAGCATCAAGGAAAATCTCTGGTATATGATCAAGATTTCATTAACTAATAGCAATTATTGTGTTACAGCCAGCTTGGGAAGGATTAGCATGAACATCAATCCTCAGGAAAATGCAATCTTGTAAACGCCGACCACAAATTACCTGATATTCCTCCAAGGAGCTGGCAATTGTTAGGTAGGAGCTAATGGACTACGTGGTTCAATTTAGAGAACTAACAAAGGTACAGGGCTGTTAACGAGCACCTTGTGCAAGTGCAACAGGCACGAAAATTGCTCATTACAATAATAACCACGGTAACTGTCAGTCTCTCTCAGACAACAGAGTTATAAATGAAGAGAAACGGGTTTATTCATCCAACTGACATGCAGATACAATGACAGCGAGCTGTTTTCTCTTTGATGACGGATGGGATAACATGCCATCTCGCATTCACTCTTCCTCGCAATTATTAAACCTCGATCAATTACCTCACGTCGACTATCATCTTGCTTTCCCACATCCTTCCATATAAAGGTTCCGCACTGGTAACTTCTTGTTTTGAGACAAGTCTTTCAGCTGTCTGATTGCACTTCCTTTTTCTCTTTCTGTTTTATTCTACTATTTCTTCCTCTTCCGATATATTGTAGTAAATAACCTTTCAGTATAGTTTTCTTCTGTAGATTCTTCAGCATCCCTCTAACTTCATTAAGGAAATAGCTTTCGAAATTTGGGATCACGAAAGGATATTGGGATTGAAATTTCAAATGTCTATGTTTCTGTATACATTTTTATTTTCTTTACGCGCACTATGTATATAATATATAAAGAAGGTATTGCATTCCACCCAAAAATTCGATACCGAAATTTCACCGGACGTTTTAGGGTCCGTATGAAAAAAAAATACATTGTGTTTGTTCGTGTGTCCATGTGTCTGTGAACGCGATAACTCAAAAACGAGATTTTCAACGAAATTCCCCACCCTAAACTACCCTGTACATGGAAAAAATTGCGAACATTTTTATTTTCTCAGAAATGGCTCTAACGATTTGGACTAAGTCTCTTATATGTAAGATATTTACATGCCAAATAAAATGGATATCTGGATTTTCTGGCCGTCTCCTTAGCGCGGTGGTAGCGTTGCTACTTACCAAGCGGGAGACCTGGGTTCGATCCCCAGTACCGGCGTGGGGATTTTTCCCCCGCTGGGAGACCTAGCCCGGGGTGCACTCAGCCTCGTAAGGTCCCTGGGGGGCCAATTGAGGAGCTACTTGATGGAGAAGTAGCGGCTCCAGGTCATGAGGACCGCATTAACCGGCCGGGGGGATTCGAGGCGCTGACCACGTCTCACCCTCCAATACTGCACCCCATCCATGACGTCTGTAGTGGACCGAGATGGGGGACGCAGCGGCCGGGCGGTAGGCCAAGGTTCCCCGTGAGCTGTCGTGCCATGGAGTAATCTGGATTTTCTGGGAATAACATCTGAAGACCTCTTTGTTCTTAATGAATTTTGCGGAATTTTACACAAGTGGTAAATCGTAAGAGATAGACAAAAACTTACTGCAAAAAATTTGAAGTGCTCGTTACAATACACAATATATGTTATATACAATTTTTTCCTGGAGTTGACCATTTTTAAGTAATACCTTGTTATTGATTTCAGTTTTAAAACACTTAATACTTTTTTGCATACGGATACTTATTAACACCTGGCCACACAAAGAATCGGATTTCTATGCCATAGCAAGCACATTTTAAAGCATTTGGCTGATGCATCAGCCTAGTGCATCCCCTTATTTCCATGCTACCTATAAGGAACTAAACAATAATATTTCTGTTAATTCTTACCCCTATTTGCATGAACTAGATAGAAGAATAAGTTTATTATCAAAAATATTTTACAGAGGTAGAGAAAGTCATGTGAATGGAGGACATCATATTTTTCTGAAAGTTTTAATGTGATTGTATTGCTGTTATGTTAATATGAACTTGAATTTCACTCAAATTTGATAAATACTTTGCAAGATATAAATGATTCCATAAATGTTATAATGTAAATATTTCGTATAGTCTAAACGTTCCACGCGCCTTAAAATTTGAGAAAATTGGTTGACTGAGTTGAAGCTTTGAACCACGCAAAAAACTTTAGACGGCGATATGTTAATAACTTTAATTGCTGAATTATTATAATTTTTGAAAAGCTGGAACGTCTAATATCTTAAATTAATTATTTTAATAAAAATTGAAGAACTACTGCTAGCGTTAGGATACTTTTGTCTTTGTAATATTACAATAAATTCTACACATTCTGGGAAATTTAGTTGCATTTAAATAAAAACTGAGACGCATGGAAGTGTGAAACTGTAATTTTGAGAAAAACGCTGTTTTATGAAACAGTATGCTAGGAAACAGGTGTATTGTACGATATTTTTATTGCAGTAGATCTCGAAGCGAAGGAAGAGGCAACACCTCAAAAAGAAAAATATTAAACTGAGTACGTAAGCACATCATTTTTCAAAGTGTATATTTGTATTAAATAATCCCCATCCCTCTTCAAATGTCTTCCATGTTTTTTATTTTCTCAAAAACAGTTACAAAAGGATATGACACATCATCTAATCTTCTGTGAATAACCTATGAAGTTCTCCGTGTTTTGAATGAATTCTGTGTAATTTCGTATTAGCTGTTCAAACATCTATAAGGGGTCTTAATACATGAAAAACTGTACATGTTAAAACGTACAACTTATATTAAATCTTTTTTGTGACATTTACATTTCCAAGATATTCGTTGCTATTGATTTGAATTTTTCTATGCTTTGAAGTGCCAAGTCAGCTACCTGATGTCATAAAAACAGTAAGGAATTTCAAAACCAATTTATAGAATCCGGGTTTTAAAAATATGACTCACTTCCTGTACCCTAATAAACCTACAAGAAATATATAATGTCTGCCTCTCCAAACGTTTATCGCGTTTAAAATAATGATGATAGGAAAAAAAACTCTAGTTTTTAGACGAGGTACACAAATAATTTGTAGCGGGTAAAGAAAGTTATATATGAATGTAGCATTTAGTATATTTCTTTCTTTCTTATCCATATTAGACTGATATATACAGTTGATTGAATCTTTCACCTTTTGCATATAAAGATGCACAAATAAGGATGTACAGATCGACTAAGATTCCTCCGCGATAATGTGCGAGGCCCCCATTTGGGAAGTCGCGGGTTAAGTTCACGTTCGACTGCCCACTCAGATATTGTTTTTTCGTGAATTTCTTCGTCAATAGGCGAATGCTGTGATGGCTTTATCATCTATCTCGATTTACCTTCCGTAAGGCCCTTTCCTTTCCAATCCTTCTCATGTTTCAGACTGCTTTAGGTTACGTGGTGTATGGCGGTGCCAAACGTGTGACGCGTATGCTTGCTTCGTTAACACTAGAGATTTGCTTGGTCGACGGTTCATTGTGCTCTCTGCGCAGCCCTAGCAGTGAGAAGGGTCTTCGAATTTGGAATTCTTTGGGACTTCCACGCGTCTCTGTAGCTTATCTGCTTGCGGCCTGTAATGTCCTGTGGTTCTTAGCTTCATCCCTTCCTCCTGGAGGTGTTAGCTTTGTAAGTCATAGTGTTCGAGGCGTCTCTCTCCAATGTACAATCTATGTAAGGTGAAGAATCCGATTTGCATTCATTTGGGCAAAAATTGGTAAGATTTATAAGAATATTTTGCGAGGTTCGTATAACATTGCAAGTTCAAAGAAAGCTACTACATTGAGTTACAAGTCTTTTGAGGAGAAAATATTTTGTTGACCTTCCCCATGTATCTACGCCCACTCATGTGCATACGTTTTATAAGGTAGGCCAGGATTTGTTGATGCTACGTGGTTTAAAACTAATATATTACAATATTATTTTTGCGTGGCGCAGCTGCGCAGAGTTAAGGAAGTTGTGGAGTTTGGCCCACATAAAGCTGAGAAAAACTGGGACGCACGTGGTAAACGAGAGACAGAGACAGAAGTTGAGTGATGAATGATTGTATCACATTCGATATGTAACGTTATAGCGGAAACCAAGCGTTTATGATGTTTTTATTGCCTGTAACAAGGAGGAGGGATTTATTGTGATACGATCTTTCGTACGCATGGCGTACTTTAACAGAAAATCCATCACGTCAGAGAAGGCAGGATTTCTTGCCGCTTCATTTGTTCCTTATTAAGATACATGGTCCTTGCAATAGCGCTGTACTCTGCTTTCTTTTCCGACTCTTTCAGCTGATAAATTACTTCTGAAAGCATATGACTCCTGTGTTACTGAATGCTCAAGTCGTGACAACATTACATAACGTGATAAATACATAAAATGATAACATGAAACATTTAATTTCTAGTGTACACAGAGCAAGAAGCGACTCAGTGACGTAGATCATACTGTAGCAGAGTCGAGTGATGCCAAGGTTGAATTTAGTGGCAGCAACACAGGCGATGCCAGGTTGATGTGCTACGAAAGATTCCCTTATGAGGATAGGTTAGTACTTATTGCTTGATTCAAATTATCCGTGGCGACTTTCTTAGCCTGGGACAAACTAACAAACGCAAAATGTCCGCAACCTCGTGGGATGATTATAATATTAATCGAAGAATGTTTTTTCTTAAAGCGCAATACGCGTATTTGAACAATATGGAGGGTAAGAAAAGAGGAGCTTAATTTGACGTTTCAATAGCAACCTCAAGGCTTTTTGCACATAATGTACGCTGACTGCAAAATAAGTATTACTAGGTATATAATTCAACTCCAAATTCCTACAGTATCAATGCCATTTAGTCTTAACAATCAATGTTTCAAAATTTCAGAGAGTAATACTGAGATGTTTTATCTTTCCGCTTCCTAGCTTTGTTGCCTTAAACAATCATACTGATTTACGTCTTTCATATGTTGCTATCCTCATTTCTGTTGAGACGTCGCCCACATCCAGTACGTGAGCAACTGCAAATAAACATCAAGTTTCCTGAAAGTTCTATAAAAACAAAACAGTTTGGAAAGGATAGAGGGCATCGATTCTTCTTCTAAACAATTATTTTTGTATAGGGTCAAAGAGTGAGGTTATTCGCAACCTTCCGGAAGGGAAGGTACAACACAGTCGGTTTTCATTTACAGTGCAGTATGTTTGTTCTTCTCCTTAAATAAATTGCTTAAAATAAAAATTACAAATATGTTATCTCTGAAACAATTCGGTTTACTGTACATGCCCTGTTAAGAGATTCTCCCTTGACCAAGAAGCCCAACTAGCCAGAGCAAATATAAATAATATACTAAAACACAATTTGTAATATAAAAACAATTCAGAGGTAACGAGGAACAATTGCAAAATAAACTATTTTAGCAGAAGTAAGTATAACACATTTAAAATCTGTAAACATTTCACCATCTACATGTTTGGTGTAGAATATTTTATCTTTCTCTTATGGTTTACGAAATGTATACAACATTTATTCAGAATGAAGAGGACTTAAACTATTCGCAAACATTTAAGATATGTGTTTTATTAGCCATGAAATTTCTTTAAAGTTTGGCATTTAAAATTATTATAGGCACTTTTGAGAACATTTTTAAAAAAACCCGTAAAATATCGTGTAAATGTATTTTGGAATTGTATTTATAATCTTCTTCGGATATAAATACTAGTTTGGCACTTAACCCATACGCGCGCGCGTGCACACACAGACACACATCGCCTGCGGTGCCAGAAGTAGTAAAAGCGGGCGTTAAACACTGCCAAAAAAAAAATAACAGACACACACAAACACACAGGCCTGTTTCCAATTTATGGGTGTATGTTCAGGGAACCTCAAACAAATATTTATAGATATCGTATTTTTGGTTAGAATACTGAACTTCCTCTACCTACAATAAGTGATAGAGAATGCGAAACTATTTTTTTTTTCAAATTTTTTGTTGTTATAAGTTTCCTATAATGAAAAGTCCCCTCTCCGAGCGAATCTGTTGCCTTATGCGACTCACAACTATGAACTAATTTTGAAACACTATTTACATTCAATGCAATACTCTCTGTACCTCTGCAGGTGGAATAGTTACTGTGAGTTATGCCTTCTTTTAAACGTAATATCGCAATAAAGACAACATCAATCAATACTAGATACTACTTTTCCTTTTCACTTAATGACTCGTTTTGTCGTAACTAGGTAATTATGTTTTTCTTTTGAAATTTATGACTTTTAAGCGGCAAGTAAATTGAATTTCTGCCCGAGGTTGTGAGTTATAATTGCGAGCAGATAAGTATCTAAATGTTCGATTAACGAACATATATAAAACAGGACATCTAGAAATATCTTACTGCATTGGGAACACAACGTATTTCAGGAATCGAAGACAAGGCTTCAGGCTTTAGCGCATTCAACTGGTAAACATTGCATGTTCTACTTACAGTATAGGTTATAATGTGTTTTAAGTTACACCGCAACATATAATTATAATGCACTAACCTTCAAGTGGGTAGTTCTATTTTAAATTACGTATTTTCTACGTCCGTGTATCACGTTAGCGATACACCTACCTTAATTGAGGCGAAAAGTATACCCTTTTTATACTGCACGGTTTACAGATTTGACGCGGTGGTTAGCAAACTGACATAAGAAATTCTATGTACATAAATAGGACTCATGCCTGCAAATAACACTCATTCACTGGGTTAATTTAAAGGATATACAATTTTTTGATTCTTAGGCAACAGGTTTAACAGATCCTTTAAACTGAAGAAAAACGCTCTTTTGTTATGCCTTTAGTATTCGGTTCATTACATAGCATAAAATGAAAACCTTACACAACTGCTGAAAATTTAGTTCAGGAAAAGGAAGTGATCATATCCGGGAAAATATATGTTTAATATGTTATCCTGATAATTGAGACACGTGTTTAGCGCGTGGATATAAACACACAAAGAAGGAATTATTAACTTTGACTTAATATACAATTGCAGCATTAAAAGTACATAAATATTATTATAAAGTTGCAAAACTTAATGTTATAATTTAGTAGTTTTCTTAGGGCAGTGGTAGTGTGACTGCTTACAAAGCGGGAGGCCCGAGCTCGATTCCCGGTACCGGCTTGGGGAAGTCTAGTTCGGGGTACAATGAGGAGACCCTAGAAGGAAAAGTAGCGGGTCTAGGTAGGGACTCGGGGCACTAACCACGTCCCACCTCTCAGTGTTGCACCCCATCATGACATCTGTAATGAGCAATGCAACAGTAGATCTTGGCCCAACTTTAGTTTAATTTTAATGTTATAATTTAGTATAATGAGATATTACAGAAGAATATTTCATATATGAGAAGTTCTCTAACTGAGATGGGGGCGGAGAGAAACATGTTAGTGTATTAAATGAAACAATCTTGTTGCCAAGTTTTTCAAAACTAATAATAATATAATTATTTACTGATGAATAAGTAATACGGTAAGTATTTTAACATTTAGAGCATTTTTATCTTTTACGCTTTACTCCCCCTTCTGCTTACATTAAGTAAGTACAGAAGGTATTCTGTTTCACCCAAAACTTCGATACTGAGATCTCACTGGAAATTTTCACTTTCAGTCTCGCTGAATAAAAAGAAAAATTAAAAATAGGTCCGCTTCGAATAACATAACTAAAATACAAAACTGTCTGTTATTATATTTGAAGTTAAGCTGGGCATATTTCAAAGATACGACCCCAAGATTTTTGAGAGAATCTCCTCACACTAAATTACACTTCAGGTGGAATATTTCATTTTTTTTAATGGCTCAAAAAATTTTGATTATAACGCCACGTATTTAAGATATTTACATAACCAATAAAGTGTAGCTATATCTTAAAATTTGAGAAAAGGTCTGTGAAGTTCTCTTCCATCGGAAAGGATTTTTGTAGTTTTGCATAAATGGTAAACGTTAGCGGGTAGAACAAGAAAGTACTATAAAAAATGAAGATCTCTTTGAAACACAGCATTTATTTTAAGTAACGTTTTGTGGCGTCAGTCACTTCCAATATGTACGTTATTATTGGCTGAAATGTTTCAATATTTTGTAACTTTTCTTTTAAAGTGCTGTTGTTGGTTTGTTTCTACTGGATGCCATCTAAAGGGTACTCCTTCTTCATTCCAGTGCCATCGCTTGCGGTGCCATGGTAATAAAAGCGGGCGTTAAACACCATCAAAAATCAAATAAAACCAATACAGAGCGGCACGCTTTTAAACATCTACCTGTCGATTCGGCCCCCCCCCTCTCTCTCTCTCTCTCTCTCTCTCTGTTGTAGTGATAGCGAAATGAGTACTGAAACTTTTTCTTTAAAGGTTTACAGACTGGCCCTGTAGCTCAGTCGACTGCTATGCGACAGGTCCCTGTATATTTCTCCAGCCAAGATTATTTCTTATCCTCCCTTGAATCTAGAAAAATGAATGTGAGTGTGAATGTTTTGTGTGGTCTAATGATTAAAATTAAAGATAAATAGGAATCCAGCGAGTTCACGAGTTATCATCATTGCTGATAAGCAAAATGTTTCAAAGGAATCCCGTTACTGGGACCTTGCAGCTAAATGCAACAATAAAACCTCTCATGTATTCCATTTACCTGACTTCGTCTATATCTCTGTAACAAATTATTGTTAAAGAGTTTAATCTTCTATCTACTTCATGCTAATCGAGATAAATATTAGCAGAAATTACTGTATTACTTGATTTCTTGTAAGAAGATGGAAATAAGGGAATACACTAGGCCAAAATGGCAGTCAAATGTTTTAAAATATCGTTGCCATGTGATTGAAATCAGTTTTCTTGCATAGCCAGGAGTTGACAAATTCTCGTATGAGAAAAGTTTTTTAAGTAGTATTTTAAAACTGAAACCAATAAAAATAAATATCTCAAAAAAGGTTAATTCCACGAAAAATGGGCAGTATATAAATTGTGAGTTTTAACGAGATCTACATTTCTTGTGCGTAAGCTTTTGTCTATCTCTTACGGTTTGCTGGTTATGCAAAATCCAGCAAAATTCATCAGGAATAAAGGAGTCTTCAGAGGCTATTCCCAGAAAATTCAGATGTACATTTTATGTGTCATGTAAATAGTTTAATATACGGTATTTTAATCAAAATTTTTAGAATGTTCGAATTTTTTGGCATGTAAAGGGTAATTTGGGGTCTGGAGATTATGCTCGAAATGTTCTTATCACATCCTTGGAAGATAATAAACTTAAATACCAAGTTTGGTATTTTACTGATTTTTCGTTTCTGAGCTATCGTGTTCATAGACAGGCGTACTTTTTACTAAAAACCTTTTTTATTGGATACAGGTACCCTAAAACGTGTATTTTTGTTGAAATCTCAGAATTGAATTTTTGGGTGGAATGCAATATATTCCCGATCTATGTACTAGGTAATGAATTTTGGGAAATTTTTTTTTTGTTTGGGATAAACATAACGCAGCTACATAGCGTTAAATGTGTGGGTATAAGTGCAAAACAGGTTCAAAAAATGACATAATATCTTTAAAACTCCTGCCCGAGTACAGAAATATCGATTTTTAGCAGCTCGTTACTGGCGTTCTCAAGATTTAATGTCGCAAAATCTGTAAAATCTGGAACTAATCACTTGACAGTGCGGCACTGAACATTCATTAACTACGTTCTTGAGTTATGTAGCCTACTCTGGAGGCGTTTTCTGTTTTAACTACTCTGGTGGCTTAATGCGTAACACGGGAAGCTGCTATCCCAAAGGTTATGAGTTCGATTCCTGTCATAGAGTAAATGTTTTTATTATTTTTTTCATTCCAGACGAAGTGCCGCGATACGTGAACGAGATCCGAACTCAGAAACCATCTTTCACTTGCAAGCCATTACGCTAGAGAGTACGCTGTAATATGTCCCTTCGTTTTTCGTGTTATGCTCTCGAATGGTTGATAAATTAGCCAGTGGCGTACTGGCACTTCAAAAACTTATAATCGTTACTTTGAAATTTCAATAAACAGGTCATAAATCTCCTATCTCAAATTACTTATTTAAGTATTCTACATATTTTGTGAAATTATTTCGGTGTAGTTCATAAACACCCTATATATATATATTTTTTCAGCCCACTGTTAAAATTGCTGCCGAGGATGACTCTCACAAGCGAAAGTTAAACTCTAATCCCAAATTATAGTAAACTCTGCCCATGAACAGAATGGATCTGAATACGCTAGAGTTTAAGCCTATGGATATTTTATTATTTAAGACACATTTTATAGGGAGGTAGCTGAATTAAACACAGACCATTAGGTCGAGGAAACTGCGTAGTGAGGTAGGAAAATTGTCACCTGAGGCAGATCATAGTCGCTGATGACACACGTGTGTGTTATGTTACATGATCGATGTGTTTAAAGCTATGCTATCAGCTCCGGTAGATTCAAAGGAAACATGCAAACCAACATTTTTCCATGTTCTTGGATTTGGCCGCTAGCAGAGGCCGGGTTCTTCAGGAGGGGAGTGGGGCAGTGGAAGGAAAATAGCCCATTGGGAGCCTGGGCATGCATATCACTCCAAATTATTCTCATATAACGGCAGTTTCTTTCCTTAGTTTTTATTCTGGTTTTTGTGTTGCTTTTGTATCTTGTTTTTTATATCAATATTCTTGTAAAAATTGTCTATCTATTTTATTTTGGGTGATTAGCAAAAAGGAATGTTATTTTCTTGAAACATAAAATATGGAACGATTTGCAAATTAAGGCCATAATATACTGGATAATTTTTTTGGAAGGGGAACATAAATCCCCATGGCCGCGCGACAGTGTTTCGCGGCGTAAACTATAGAGATATGGAAAACCATATCGGGATGAATACTTATTTGCAAGTAAGTAGGTGATGCACGAGCGTAACATTTAAAGCCACATAGAATAAATAACACACACAGAAAAAAAAAAATCTAATGTGTACATTCACGTGACTTTCTCTGCCCATTCTTCCAAACACCTATTCCTAAAAAGTTGTTTCTTCCATCTTCTTCATGCTAATCGAGATAAACATGAGCAGAATGGTTATTTTATATTTCCTTGCAGGTTCAAAGGAAATAAGGGAATACACAAGGCTAAAGCGATAGACAAATTCTATAAGAGGTGGCCAACCAATGATAACATTGAAATTAAAAAAAACAAAGGGTCTAAGATTCGTCTCGGCAAGACAGTCAACAAATCAAACATTACATAAAAGTAAACATAAAAACAAAACTCAAGTTCTGCATTTGATAATGAAAAAAAAGCAGTAATGACCATACATATTCATCTAACTATTCTATTTAATAAACCAATTTCTTCTATTACATTGGAAGCAGGAGGTGCTCTATAATGCCTTGCATTATCAGGATGAATAAAAAAAAAAAACGTTATAATGACATTCCAATTGAGAAACATAATGATATCGGAACATTTAAATCAATAACGAGGAATGTCTCAGAAATGGCTAAGTCCACAAAAACACGTATTTGACATAAATTGTGTGCTTTAACGAGAGCTACACTTTCTCTTATAAACGTTTTGTCAATCTGTTACGGTTTACCAGTTGTGCAGAAGTATTCCAGAATGAAGAGGAATCAGAGGCAACTCACAGAAAATTTAAGATACATATTTCATTTGATAATACGTTAAACATGTGGTATTTTAGAAAAAATCGTTGCACCAAGTTTTGAGAAAATAACAATTTCCGAAAAATGTTACATGTTTACGAAGTTTGGGTTGAGGAGATTTTGTTGAAAATGTTCGTGTCGTATTCTCGGAGGATGCTGAACTTAAATCAATGTTGATATTTAACCGATTTTTCGTTTTTGAGTTATGCTGTTTATAGATACACGGATACAACCCATACTAACAATTCATACTCACGCCATCCATGCGCGTATGCGATGGGGCCACAAAACATATTTCCTGACAGGAGTATTGGTTGGAATTCAATACATCTCCTACTTATTATATGAAGTAGAGAAAGTAAAAATTAAGAAGAAAGCAACAGAAAACGTAGTAGAGTATAAGTAAAAATAAAAAAAAAAAGAAAGCTTCAGAAAGCTCTATAAGAAATGCCTCCTACAAATGCCTCGGATAATTAATTATCAAACAGAAAATAAATAAAACAAATTCCACATATAAAAGGAAACTCTTGTGCCTACCTGGTACAATTTTCGAAAATATTGAATTTTCTATAAATGTCTCACCATTGTGATTAAAATAACATACTTTTAAGACATACTCATGACAAAATATATATTTCTGGTAATAATCTCTGAAGTTTTCTTCACTCTGAGATTTACCTCATTAAACTGCACAATTTATGTCAAATACAGTATTATTTGTTTATTTTTTGTAGGGTTAACTCTTCTGAGAAATTCCGTGTTACGTTTTCAAACGAGAAAATTTTATTCGTTTTTCTTTCCCCTGCACATGCAAAAGGAATGGAACTTCAAAGCCAACATATAGCCCACAGCTAATTAAAATGGGACTATCGCTAAGCCTGCTGTATTTTGATATTCCATTCTATTTATAGGTAAATAACATAATTACTATGGATAAAAATATTTATATATGTGTTTCTTATGGCAAGCTTCTTTCATAAAAGGGTGCCTACATATAACGGCGATTTTTAAAGCTTATAACAGCCCGATGCTACTTAAAACAAATGGAAATTACAGATACGATTATGTTTTATATGAAATATAGAATATAAAAGGACTAAAAGCTGTTTAACAACGAATATATTATCTTACCGTTGTTATAGGACAATAAAACGGTGGACGAGAATGTTCAGATAAAGTTCAATTTTGGATAAAACATTAAAACAATTATTGATGCAATGTTATACTATCTTTCCAAAGCTCTACATATAAAGGAGGATATGACTTTTAAGCACAAAGTAGGGGGGGGGGGTTAATGGGATGACAAATTAAAAAAAATAAAAATCTAAGCATAACGCTTATTATAAGTTTTATCTGAAAATGCTGCATAGTAAAATATTACCATTCAGTTTTGACATTCATAAAATTAATATAGGATGAATATTTCAGAAGTTATAAAAGGTTTTCATTATATTATCCGTTACATAAGCAGTTTACCTCAATAAGCAGTCTATCCGATGACATTCAAAGCATAACCAAGAGACTCGTTTGTGTACTGTTCCAGAAATAACAATTTTATTACTGATTTTCAAAATATCACTTATGTATATTGTAAGGAAAGGGGAGAGAGAAAGAGGAGTCAGATGATAGTAAAGAATGAGACGGGAGGGGGGGAGAGAATGTTTAACGCAATAATGCAAACATATCTGTGAGTTTACTACTAAATGTATTAAAAATACAATGCAACTCGAAATACAATTCCAGCAAAGCGAGGAAGAAAACTATAACATATATATGTGTGTGTGTTTATTGGCCAACAATCGTAAAATGTTGACGGAACAATCTCACTGGCTAATTGCCACATCTCCAAAGATTACTAGTAATAAGTGATGTGACAATCTATGAACAAGCTGTATTTATGAATCTTAGACAAGGATTTTAACAACTATGGCATGATCAAATACTTTCAAGACTGTTCTAGTTCTACGTCACCTTGGTTGAACATCACAAATGTATCTACAATTAATTTTATTATTTGTAATTCTTAGTGAAGAATTTCAAAAGCAAAACAGATGAATAATACAAATCAACTTACCCGTGTGTATCCTTTGATGGGCTTTGAGGTGAGAACTTTTTGTGTACACTTTGCTACATCCTGAAAGAAGAAATATTACAGAGTGCTGAATTTGAAGTTGAATGCCAAGCAAAATAGGTAAATGCAATAACAGGCACTTATTCTATATCTAGCGATGCCATTAGAATCTTACATGTTTGTAAATATAAATTAACTGTATATTCTTAAAAGTTTAACTCAGGTTGAATATTAAGTTCTGTCTTTGAATGCTAGGGTGTAATAGAGGCCATTGCGGCAACGCGAGAGACAAGATATAAAGAGTAGTGCGCATTAATTTGCAGTTATGTCAAAACTAAAGCAATCTGATATGAATGATATACTCTTGTATCAGAAAAAGTCAGACGTTTTGATACAGCCTTAAAAAAAAAAACACGATAATCATGATGGCGACGCTGTGAATAACTTTTTATATACAGGCTCTTCTACAGCAGAAGGCTTCATATTTTCTCTCAGCACCAAGCGATTGTCACGGTGTTTAGTGTACCCATATACTGTATTGCAGGCAGGTACAACACGCGCCCCGATGGCGTGGCGCTAGGATTCTCCCACCAGCACATATTACGTGAAGCTGTTGTGAAGTCATCAAACACTATCGCCCTAAACATATGGCAATTAGTCAAGAACTGCATGAGACGATCATATTTATACTTGTTCGTCAGCACAACGAAGTCAACAAAGAAGAGAAGTATAAATATGATCTCATAGTTTTTAACAATTGAAGTTTTTCTGTTAATAGTGCTTCTTTTTACTTAAAATAGAGTAATTGGTTGCGTTTAAACAGTGTTGATCAGTGAATTTTAATTCAAAATATAAGATGATATAAATTATCCTTTGCTCGAAATGATAGTACCTCAAAATTTGCTTCCCCCCTAGTTTTAAAGCAGTCTGTGAAATTATGAATATACATTTTGTTGAATAAAGCACTGCTGCATACATGCAACTGCGTTGGATGGCCTGGTGTAAGGTATAATTGTTTGATTTGAGCTCTGAGTTCCACTGCAATAATACAAGTTCTAACTAATGTTAAGATACTCAAGTGTTGTGAAAATGGCCTCCGGTATGTGATCGCTGTGACATCCTACGGAACGTGACATTATCATTCTTCCCGACATTCGAAATGTTTCTCCAAGATTCGGTTTCAAGGATCTTCGACAAGTTTCCAGAAAGTTTGTGGCGTCATTTTCTAGCTATAAAAGGAGGAAGGCGTGCACTGTATGTTGTGAATTGTACTAAGCCGTGAGTGACTGGAATAGCGTGCAACCGTAAACTTTATTTGTAACTACATTCTGAGTCAATAAAGACATTTGTTACAGTATCTTTGTCCGCTTTGAATTTTAATTCTGGCAAATTTATATATGCGGTATCTGAAGTGACTAATGGGCCACTTGTATGTGTGTCGTCAAGAATATTGCAGACTACAGTGTGAATTTAAATACATTTAAACCGAAGCATTACTAACGAAAATCTCGTAACATCTGCCATATTTTGGATAAAAATAATCAAGATATGCTGTATATATATATTTTTTTTTACGAGATTTATTATCCTTTATTCTTCGAAGATCGCATTCAGTATTCCACCTGCATAACTAAACTAGGTGTGCTGCATGGAATGACACCTCATGATAACGTGGCTATCGCTGATGGCCAGGCTAAGGTGGCATGTACTATGCAAGTCTAGTAATGGCAATATACTACTTTCATTGTTTCAAAAATTGTTTGTGATTGCAAATTACCATGAAAACGTTATGTCACGAAGCTACCGGATCCCGAAATGGTGGGCTTACGATAATAAAATATGTGCATATAAATTTGACCTATACCCGTAGATTTCAGTTAACTCACATATGTTGCACAAGTTCACTCCTTCCTACAGTTCCACAACTACCAAGAAATGAATGACGGCATGGGATATATGATATCCAATAATGAAGACCTGCAGGCATTACTCCATCATCAGATACTCGTCATTGTTCGGCAGCAGTGCTGCCAATTCGCGGTAAATTTTTGAACAATCCTCCAAATCCTGGATAAACAACAGGCAGTGATGTCCAGATAGCGAGAGAGCTGAGATTTTAAGCCAACGACTCCCCGAGGCCTATGTCGGAAAGGCAATTCTAGGGTATGTTTTGGCTGGGATAAATATGGGGATGGTCGTACATTATTATTCAAGAAACTTTAACTCACAAAATTGTAGTTAAAACAAAGGGAAGAAATTACTTCTGACAAGTCACTTATTTTATGTGATATTCTATTGAGAAACCCAACGAATTAAATCACGACCAGTAGGAAAAATTAAACTTTGCAATTGTACAAAGTATTGCAACAGGGCTTGTTAATAAAAGGTTATCAAAATGCATATTTGTTATCTCCATACTCCACTACTTCCTTATAGGCCTGTAAGTACCATGAATATAGTGAGAGATCTACTCTGGGTATTGTGCTCTGAGGAAAATTAGGTGATAATCTACATTTCAGGACAATGTTAATCATCATATAATTCATCAGGCTGCATTTTTTTATGCAAGAGGAAAAGGTAGTTTTACACCATGAAGTGTACCAGAAGAACGTGTCAGCATCCCACTTACTGCAGGCCACATCACTGTCACTAGTAGGGATGACATGTCTTAACTTGATATTACAATTCTCACCGTTAAATGCAGTATAACTGAAATGCAGGCCTAATTAATACAGATCTACACTAAAACCCTCTAAATTAAGAATACCTACCGAGAAAGTCGCAATGATGAATCCGCCGCTTTTCCAGCTCGGGGTTGTTCCGCCTGTTGTATTTGGGCTGAGATTGTACCACCGTCGTTGTTGTAGCGATGGAGACCGGGGATGGTGGTATTGAGGGTGCAGGGGTTGGTGCTGGTGTTAGTGGCGAGGGATGTACCGCATGAGGGTTATTAGGTAACGGGTAGGGTGGTGGCGGTGTCCTTCGGGGCAGGTTATTGCCAGGAGAACCAGGTTCCGAGATAGGAGGTGTTGGAGGTGGCGCGTAAACCACTCTCTGATGCATTGAGAACGCTGAAGGAGGCGGTAACACACCATTATTGAACTTGTACGTTTGCGCCTGTTGTTGCTGCTGCTGTGGGTGAAGCTGTTGTGGCTGATGATGAGGAAACTGTTGGTGAACAGGACTACCATTGCTGGTGTTTCCAAACGGACTGAGTTGAAGAGTATGAGGAGCTGCTTGTGGCGGTAATGACTGTGGAAGTTTCTCGGTCTTGATCACCTGAGGACCGAGTAACGGGGTGATTTGCAGGTTGCAAGTCGAAGTAACCTCGTCGGTGATTTCCATCTTCACCTGGGGTAAACCCACCGCCGCAGCGGCAGCCAGGGTGCTGAGCATCTCCGCATTTTCCGGGTCCAACTTCTGTATGCTGGATGTTATGTCTTCCCAGAGAGGCGGTTTTAAGAAGACGTCGTCATCGGGTTGGGACGCCGCACTCGGTACCGTCCGCATGGAGACGTAGCTCATGCTGGGAGGCGCCTGTGTCGCGGCTTGCCGGTTGTGGTTGTGGCCATGATGGTGATGATGGTGGTGGTGATGGTGATGGTGGTGTAGCCCCGGAATCGAGGGCGCGTCGAAGAATTCATCGATCTGCGACGCCGATTCCCGTCGAGGTTTGTTCTCCTCCGCGGCTTCAGCTGCAGCCGCCTCTTCCTCAAGGCGCTGCAGCCGCTCCAGCTCCTGTTTGCACAGGTATGCCTCAAGCTCTCCCGTCTGGAAATAGAAGAAACTTCCACATTAGTCTTACAGGTAAGTATAACATGATACATAAATATTAAGTAACATGCTTTAAAAAAAGAACTAACTTGTTCTCAAACTTAAAACTATTCGGAAATAAAACTTTATGCGCCACTAGCTATTTCCAAAGAAAAACAATATTATAATATTTCAGATTAAAATATGGTAATACTTCTCAAATACCCCAGATGCAAAACAATATGCGTATCTTACTGTACATACAAAAACCATACTATGGATAAAAATGATTGTTTCGAGCACATATGTAACCTAATTCCAAACCCAACTATCGGAGAATAAAACAGTGCGAAAGTCATATTACCATATAATGGTTGCAATAAAGCTATACCTATATTTAACATAGTTGCTAACTTTTATTGAGTACCGCAGTCACAGTTATTTTAGAAATAAGTAAGAATACCACATTGGTAAGGATCTTGTAACTTTACTTTTTCTACACGTACTAGGTACATAGTGTGTAGAGAATGTATTGTATTGCACCCAAAAATTCGATACCGAGATTTCACCGGAAATACATGTTTTGAGATCTCCTGAATCCAAAAAAGAATTTATAGGAAAAGGTCCGAATGTGCGTGTGTGTATCTTTGGACAGCATAGCTCAAAAACGAAAAGTCCGTTTAATACCAAACTTGGTATATAAGATCAGTATCTTCCAAGGATGCGACACGAAGATTTTCAAGATGGACAAATTTTCGACAATTTTGATTTACTCAAAAATGGCTCTAACGATTTGGATTGAAATTCCTTTATTAAAGATATTTACATCCCTAATAAAATGTATATATTGAACTTTTTAGGAATAGCCTCTGAAGACGTCTTTATTCAGGATGGAGTTTGCCGCATTTTGCTTAACTGCTGAATCGTAAGAAATAGACGAAAACTTACTGCAGAGAAAATGTAGATTTCGTCAAAAAGTAGAATTTGTGTCCTTTACGTTTTTGTTGTGGAGGTTGCCGTTTCAAAGATATTCCTTGTTATTGCTTTAAATTGTACTTATACTTTTTTCACACAGGAAGTGTCCTTTTGTCTTCTGTCCTACTCCTGGCCAAGCAAAGGAGCGATTTGCAATGACAATTGCATAACGACAGTTTTTAAAACATTTGTCTATCACTTTAGTATTACGAATTATAAGAGAATAACTAATACAAACATTTTGCTAACGTTTATCTCGATTTGCATGATGTAGAAAGAAGAAGAATTTTTTGTAGGAAGTAGAACAGATAGAGAAGGTCATATGAGTAACACATCACAATTTTTAAATTTATATTTTATTAATTTTATAAACTATTGGTACAATTTCTCGCTCTGCCTATTTCTTCCTTGTGATAAAAAGTGCCTCTTGTTAATTTCAAGGAATCTACAGTGATTATTTCACACCAGATAGTGCAATTGGCATCACTGTCCAGACGTACCAATATATATGGCTTACTATCTACTTTATGTGAGGAAAAAGGTCTCTATTTGTCACTACCAAGTATTAAACAGATAAGGAATTCCGATAACTGGTAAATAAAAAACCCACTAAAACGCTAGAATTCTGTACAGGACAATCCATGGCATTCAATAATGTCATTTGTACAGTTCGATACACAAAACAATTTTGAGTTCCATATTTATTGAATTATTCTGTGAAATCTCAGTTTGCTAAATAAAGCAACAAATAAAGTGGACTGCCTCGGTGGTCGAGCAGTCAGCAAACTGACTTCTCACCCGGAGGTCCCGGGTTCAATCCCCGGATGTGGCGGGGAATCTTTCTTTAACTAGAATTGTTCCCTATCCCTCACAGAGTCTGGAAGTGCATATGCGAGAGTGAATGTGTATGTGCTTGAGGAAAATAAAACTATTTAAACCCAACGTACACAACATACAGACAACGAGTTGTTTCTAATGCAAAGACCCCGTATGACTTCAGATGTTAAATGTGGTTATGTAAATAAAACAATAAAATAAATAAATAAATAAGATATAAAGTATTTCTAAAAGGAGGTTTTTCCAAATGTTGAGATACATACAAACAGGATCCCAACTCATAAGTCCCGGTCTCAGTTCGTAACAAACCCACAAATTTTTTATTTATTTAAAATGCCTGATACTTTTCTTCTCAATTTTATATCTGCATATTATTTATACCCTGAGTTCCTTAGCCAGCATTTGTTTACCTCTACCTATCTGCTAAACATACGCAACAGAAAAAAGTACTTATTTAGCGAAGAACAAAAAATTAAGTCTAATATGCTGAAAGAACCATGAATATTACTGTCTATGTGTTTTGGTGTGTTCAGAGTTTAACTTTTTTAGTTAATTTTTATAAATTGCTTCAGGCTTACAGCTTCAACCACTCAATGTGCGGTGCTTACATAACAATATTATATGCACTAGTGAAACAAATAGTTTTAAATAATACAGTAACATATCATTTACTCTCGCATACATACATTATTAAATCGTGATAACAAATTTAGAGGAAATCCAATAAACATGAGTAATGCCTGGTTTATATTCTTATATCTATTACACCAATTTTTCCCCTCCTAGATACACATAAAATAATTTGTAAACATCACACATAAAATCGCTATAAAATCTAATAAAATTACAACATTTAAAAACGCCAGGTAATTTTAATTGGTATACAGATACATCTTTTCGCATAATAAAATTGTGGTTTCTGCTCTGATTCTGCGAAAATTCTTTTTCAAGTGGAGTCGTTATGTTTGCTAGTGGCAAGATTTTACCAGATTTATAACAATATTATACGTATATAGTAGTAAACGTAAAGTTTGGTAAAATATAGTTTGAATTTGCAAAATATTTACACCTCTGTTCCGAAAAATATCAAAATGAGAAAACGAGGTTTAAAGTTCCATAAATAGATTACTACATATTTATTTGACTCATCCAGAAAAACCCACATCTTAATCAAAGAATGATAAGATATGACTATTGAAAAACAAATTTATATAATTTCAATAACTTTCATGTTAGCTGGTCAACTTAATATATTCTGAAATGCCCACAGATTTTTGGAGTATCTATCTCTCTCTCTCTCTCTCTCTCTCTCTCTCTCTCTCTCTCTCTCTCTCTCTCTCTCTCTGTGTGTGTGTGTGTGTGTGAAGACAGGAGTGTTTCAGGAATAACCCAAATCAATATTAATCCAAAAGTTTATACTAGTTGCAAATAGCTTAACATCCGCGACGTCCATCATCTTGTGTCCGGTTCCTCGCCATTGCCTTTGCGGTACAAGCGTCTTGTCTACACCTCCTTAATTCGACCCATGTGGCAATATAGCTGTGCGATATGGCGTTCTGCCGCTCCGTCGCCCACAGAACCGTTTTCTCCGCCTCATGACTGGCGCTACATGGTACGTGCGCAACTCAACTCTGCACGCTAACTTAGGCCTGCCGGAGGTAATGTGTGTCCTCCGCATCAGCTACAAGAGGCTCCATCGATCCTGTTTGCGCCACAGCAATCCTCTTCTCCGCCATATTTATCTTCCTCCTGAACCTCAACGACGAAGACTGAAGCGCCGCTGGCACTCCGATCTGCGACTGAACATTTAGCTATTTTATTATTTTCTGTGCTGCTTTCTTTGTATCTTTGTACTATTTCTTTGGGCCCATCGCTGGATGGTACCCCAACCACATATTACATGCTGTTCTGTGTGTCTAATTAGCTCAACTGCATTGTACCTAATTGTACAAAAGAGTTTTCTTACAATAGAAAAAAAAAATAGCTTAAGGAGCTATAGAATGTGGTAGACATGTGAAAAAAAAGAAGAAAGAAAGCAAAAAAAAAAAAAAATAGGGATTCTCACAAGATAAGTTATAAAGTATTTGCATTTCAACAGATACTCCAGCTTATGTAAGTGCGCTTTTGATTGGTATTAAAGTTACAATTATGTTGCAGCAATCACATAAAACGTAGTTATGTGTATTATTAAAATTCTTTATTATATATCCACACAGTTGCTTGTGTTTTAGCAGAAACAGACTATACAGAGACGTAGAAATGTACTGCAGATATTAAAACAAAATCTAAGACCCAGAAATGTATAAGTGTTTTGTAATGTTCCATTTGTATGCCTTGTTTAACAATAACTATCACATAGCCGTTTAGTTTTAAACAATTGCTTCTCGATGGTCGCCCATTCTAGTCAGGGCTTTTCCATGGGTTTCCCTGGTTGGCTGGATTTCCTCTCTCTCCCTCATTTTATGTCCCTCTTTCATGTTTCGAGTTGACTACGGGGCTCGGGTTCGATCGGTGTTGGGCAGAAGGCGCAGAGGTTCACGAATTGAAACTTCTCGGCCCTGCCTTCTGAAGCTGCTCCCGGTCCCGCTAGAGGGACGTCTCGGAACCATCCTCTCGTGGCCAGATGGTCAAGCCTGAAATTTTCAGAGAACTCTGCTTGTCTCTATAGTCTGCGCTGATCTGCAGCCCGACTCCTGCGAATCCTTTACCTCATTCGTTGCTCACGGGGGTTTAGGCACAAAATATCCTTTGGGGGTCGAAGTGCACTCCCGTCAATCGGTCATTGTCATTTTCAACGTAATGCGGATAAAATAACCTCTTTATATATGAATACTGTAATGCAAAAGGGATATAACATTTTCAAGTGTTGGGATAAAATGATTTCGTAATGAGTAAAGAAAGTTCCTAGAATCTTAGTTTAAATAAATCTCAGTTATACATTGTTGCACACAAGCGGGTCAAAATGATCAAGTTACTCTGTCTTATTTAGTCAACTGGGTCGCTGTCTTCTCCGCTGTAAACAATGGAGGAGTTAATTGCTTTCTCTTGTATTCTGTTGGCTACAAACACGTGCTAGACTCTTTTATATGGTATGGCCCAATTATGCATCTCTTCGCTCTTTGACAGTGATGTATGTTTTGATTAATGTAAAGCCGTAAGAGCAGCATATACACTACCTGTTCGCTGCAATTTGCTTTGCAACTGATAAGCATCTGGAGGCAGCTCTTGGCAGTCACCTATTAGGTTACAGGGGACACAATCATCGGCCGCATATTTGTAGCCTACCTTTCCTTCTTGCTTGCGAGTAAACAGCTGTTCCAACACACCTTGTCTCATCACTCTTAGGTTAGTCAAAGTGTTATCCATAAACCTGAACTACATTAATGAGCCATGATTTCCCTGTGAAGGTTTGTAGAAATTTATTTTAATATCTTAGTGGCTCTGGAAGAATCAGTACCACTGCTCATTGTTGACTGTTTTGATGATTTCCATGGCAATTACGAGCATTGTTGACATTGCTGACTGTCTTTAGTTTGTCGTAACAGAAACATGTAATAGGTATTCACTTTGAAGAGCTATTTTTATTGTGAAAGCGTATTGGAAAACAACTTTATTGATTACAACGGGAATTTCGAAGGGACAACTGGTGGACAGTATTTTTCAGAACATGGTAGCCCTGCCCTACTCTTCTTCCAAAGATGACTTTGAAGTTGGGGTTTGCGGCTTTTCTGTTTAGTGGTTAGGGTATGTACCAACCCTCGCTGTTGCCAAATCTTAAACTGGTTCCTTCAAGAAGGCGCGATTCTCGACTTGCAATTAGTCTCTCCAGGAAACAGATGTTAACAGATTACCTCTCACCTCTAGTACAGAGTTGTCTTTTGTTTGCTAATGGTAGGAGGGAGCAGTCCCGTTTGAAGACCATCATGTTTTGGAAAGAAACTATGCTCGTGAGAGTGGAAAACATAGAGCATCATTGAGTACAGAGTCTGTTGATAATGTTCGAAGACATTTAGTGAACTCTTCAAAAAAATCGTTGCATCGATTGAGCCAAGAGACAGATTATTCATATGGCACTTGTCAAAGAGCTGGAAAGAAATTGGGATTAAGCCATGCAAAGTACATACGGTGCAGCAACTGAAAGAAACAGATCATGAAAAATGAATGCGTTATAGTCCAGCTTTCTTACAGTCGATAAAATTGCTACCTTTGTTCCAATATACATTGAATTCTCTTCGAGATTACCATTGTGCTATCAATGCATTTGTCTTCCAATACGTTTTCACGATAAAAACGCTCTCGAAAAGAGTTTTCTATATTTCTTAATAGCCATCGAAATCAACAATAGATAGTGGTATATATTCTCTCAGAGTCAGCGAGATCATTAAAACAAATTTCACATTTCTCTGAGATTTCGGAGGGATATTACGGCCTATTAAATTAGTATAGGTTTTTATGAGTGGAATCTAGTAAAGACACGTTTTTAACTTTGTTATTCAGGGTTACAGCGTGGTACTTCCACCATGGAATGAGCGCAGGTTCGACCCCAACTAAAATTTGGCGTCAGCATTATGATTTATTTGAGGAGCAACCGTAGGTAGCGGTTTGTCTGTCAGGAAAACTAACGATTCGGCTGGGGGAAACAGATAACCGTCAATCTCTGCCTTGCGAATGTGAGTGTGACGGTATCAACAGACTTGGTAGACCAAAGCTCACAAGGACTGAGCTGTGTGCATTTGCGTAGGTATTTTTACCGTGATCGTTAAAATATTGAGATAAAATAAACTTGAATTTTATTTATGGACGCTGTTTTACTGCTGCGGTTCTCTGCGTCTCAATCTATATTGGGCGTGAAAGACAGCTTTATTTTTCTGAGAGGTCTCTTTATCAAACTTGAGGTTTTTAGCGTGCTGTAAATCTACAATACGAAAAAACGGCTACACTTTCCTTCCAAAGGAAGCCTTCTTAAGGATTTTTACGCCGAAAAAAATCCATCGCCCTCCGCCGGGTTTGATTGCAACCAGCTTTTAAAAGATTTGACTATCGTTTTAGCCAAGTGTATTCCCTTATTTTCCTCCTAAAGGAATTGATGCGTGTGCATTTAATAGTGTAATACTGTTCGATGTAAAGAGCAAACTAACTGTTAGAATTGTGCACATTTATTGCAAAATCATTCTTTCCTGTCAGGAAATAATCGGGTGAGCACCTGAACATAAAATATTTGGAGTACACTTGTTAAGATTGTTGCATTTTAAGACTTGAAAATAAATTCTTGAGTTTGTTACTGCAAAAAGGTGATATACTTTTGAAATCTGCAATTAGAACACAACCTCCTACTCGTGGGTCGGGAACTGGCACTCAATAGTCTCCATTACCCCTCTATCACTTTCGCTTATTTAAATCGATTAGTTTATGGGGCTACCGTACATTTACTTGTTTTGCACTCAAAGAATTCTTGAGCCTCGTTCGTAATATGCGCTACCATATAATCTAAAACACAGATCCATCTGTAAAATAAAAATTATTTTTATACGAAAATACACTCCACGTTCTTTACAGGTTTGTTTAAGTGTATGACTATTCTTGTACTACAAAATAAAAAATATTTTTCTGGTGTTAACGTTAATACTTTTATTTTATTTGTTTTCCAGATTTGCATAATACCTGGGTATTTTCTTCCTCTATTTGCCAAGGATAAGTTTGTGTTGGCTATTCCACCAACAGATGCGCCCGAATTACTGTATTTTCTTCGTCTTTTGCTTCCGACTGGCTTGAGGCTCAAAACAAAATGTCCTTTAAAATTTGGTCAAGAATCATACTCCTAATTAATTTTGTTTTATAATGATGATTGTGATAATGATAATCGCAGTAAAACTGTGTTATAAAGCTAGTATAAAATAATGCTAGTTGTATTTTATTCAAAGGCTCATCATTTACTTATACCGAGGACTCAAGCAGTTCCTGATTCCTTCCTGCTCTCCCCTCCTTTATTTTCACGATGATGAAAATAAACGCCCACTTCAATATTTTTTGCAGTCTTTTCTCTGTGGACGCTTCCAGGTTTGCTACTGGACTGCCGCCGAGTGTTTGTTTAAGTTACGTGTGTATCTATTGAGTCAGCAAGGCAGGTACAAAGGTTTAGCTGAAACTTTCCTGGCGTCAAAATTCTTTGTACACGTACATAACACTATTGTTTGAACATTGAGAGAGAGAGATTGAGAGAGAGATATTGAGGGAGTGAGTGGCGTTCATCTACACATGCAATATGTGGTAACATTCAAATGTTACAAAGCGGCTGCACTTAAAAACATTATTCCAAATCCAGTTAGGAAACTGGATAAACTGGACTAGATAAACGTCATAAATATTAAAAGTCAGGAAAATGTTAGTGACCGGTATACGTGTATGTTTATAACTTGGTACTCGTATACGCTTTTAGGTCTGATTTCACACTTTCAGCTTAAGCTTTGAATTGGGCATATGCTTAATACATTTGGAATATTATAGTATCAGTATAAAACTCATACAGTGGAATTTTACAGCATGTAGTTCAAGCGTTAGCTGAATTCATTGTGGCTTTACTTAAACCTTAATGAACTGCGGCCTAAGGTGATAAAATTCTGAAATTATTTTGTTTCATAATGAAATGTGTACCGTTTACACCTCAACTATAATTGGTACTTCCCCATATGGCTGAGGGGGCTGGCTTCAAACATATATCAGCCAGAACTTATGTCTATGAAGTCACCAACGGCTAACAGTCATACGTATCTGCTGGTACATCAGCAATTACTACACTAGTTCTAACTACAGTGGAATGCGCGCATTGTCTAAATTCTCAAAGCAGCTTTGGCGGCTGGTGGTGGAATCGAACCATACGCTCTCCCAACAGGGTTTATAAGGACGTGTTCAAAGACATTGTGGGTGAGTTCCACTTCTTCATCGCACGGAAGACGACATAGCGAGTGCATCGATGGGAACACAAGTTCGGTGCCATCTTGTATGAGAGGTAACACTTTGGGGGAAATTTTTGCTGTTTTACTGATTCATTGATATTAGAATTAAAATTTTGGTTAAATAGAACGAGAGGTCACAAATGAAAAAAAAAATGTTGTATTTAACAAAAGAAATAATAGTCAAGACATCTATGTGAGCTAAATTCTAATAGTGAAATTAACAACAGTGGAATGGAGTCATTTAATCTTCTTTTAATGGAAATTTAGAAATCCTGAGTTATTAGCAACCTCAAACAATTCCACCTTCCTAGAACAAAAAACAAAAAAACAACAAAAAAACCAGTTCACATGATATGAATTCTAAATGTTAAGAAAAAATATATCTCTTGTCCCCTTGGCACACTTAAACTACCACTTAACTGAAGTAGCTGGGTAGGCGCATGTTTGTTAATAGACCAACTTCAAATCTAATTTTCCTGAAAACGTTTTTTCCAACACTTGTTCATACTCGAAATGTTCCACACGATGCAATATTTTTTTTTTTTTTTTTTGTAATTTGTTTCAAAATTGTTTTACTGCCTCTCAAAAACAGATTAAAGAAAATGTTCATAT
Source organism: Hymenopus coronatus (assembly GCA_030762935.1). NCBI lineage: Eukaryota > Metazoa > Arthropoda > Insecta > Mantodea > Hymenopodidae > Hymenopus > Hymenopus coronatus. The sequence continues at coordinate 103,034,142 of CM060890.1, forward strand.
TACCTTTTGAAATAATATAAAATGTTGATAAATAAAGTATTACATTTTAAAAACAAAGCGTCTTGGAGAACACAAAAACTAATCATTTATTCTTCACTAATTAGAGCCAATATGACACATCTATCTGTAAACACAATTGCATATTGTGGATTTTCTGAATTTCACCAATACACCACCTTAAACGGGAAATTGAACACTGTGGTGAGATTTTATATATTTGGCTTCGTTATCTCAATACATTTTACAATAAGTTTTAAACAATTTAATGATTGACTGCTACATTACTAGGCAAGCACTATGAAACATTAAGAAATGCAATAAAAGCACAGAGGAAACGAAGGTTGATGGAAGTGAGCATGAAAAGGAAGCAGATAAAGCTGGCCGTCAGATATTGAACCTAGAATGGTTGGAAGCAGCTCGTGATGACCGTGTAACACCAGAACACGCCGGCTGCTGCCTGTACAGAAGTCAGGAATTTCATCACGAGTGTTCGCGTGCCTTGACAAGTTGTGGGAGGCGGTTGCCGACTACCGTTCGGAGGTGCACGTGTCCTGAACATGTTCCGCCACTATAATTTGTTCTCTGCTTCATAACTGATGCCTTTTTACACATGCACACCTACGTGCTGCGCGCGTTTTTTTTTTTTTTCTTTAATTTGAGCGTTGCTCCTTCGCCCAAGGGCACACTGTCCATCTTATGGTGGCAGGAGAACCATCCAAGTGTGCCGAGTAAGGGCGCCCACACACAGACATGTTCTGCTGAAACCCAATCACACACTACAACTCATTATCTAACCTGCTTCTTGGTCTCCAGCAGCTTACAAACCAGAAATGCTCAGAGCGGAATGTTACTCTAATTATCTTCAATATCACATAAAATACTCTTAAGCTACAGAATGCACATTTATTTTCGAAGGATTGTTGAAAAATTACAAACGTGCATCTTGCAACGATGTAGTGAAAGTTACGCCACTGGTATTTTAAAATTTGAAGTCTAAAGCTCCAAAACTAAGAGAAAGGAAGCGCAGGATTTTAGAGCTTACAAGATTAGAATGTGCAGCTCCAAAATTTCAGAACTACGAAAAGTAACAGCTCCTGACAGAAATGTGTGAAAATGTTTTATAGATATGAACTTAAAATTATTATAATTCCAATAGTTTGTTGTGCTCTTATTTACAGAAATAATTATTTTCACGCAAATAACTAATTTTTTCAGCAATGCGTGAAATAAAAGTGAGTTGTTACTTTACCAACAAGTGTTCACTTCACGCACTATCCTGAAAAATTAGTTTTGTATCATCTCATGTGAAGTATACCGACTTTCAACTAGATACTTCATATACCCAAGGTCGCGGGTTCAAACCCGGCGGAGGACGATGGATTTTTTCGGGCGTAAAAATCCTTAGCATGGCTTCCTTCGGAAGGGAAGTAAAGCTGTGGGTCCCGTGTTGTAGATTTACGGCGCGTAAAAGAACCTCAAGCCTTATAAGAGAGGCCTCTGAGCAAAATTAAGCAATCTTTCACACCCAATATAGAATGGGACGCTGAGAACCAAAGCAGTTAAAGAGCGTCCATAAATAACAGGTCATTTCCATTTTCAACTAGATACTAACTTTTAAGAAAACGGAGAGGGAAATGATAACTATACTATTCAAAGGATTTGAAAAGCTAACCACTACCAGGATATTATATCGATAACTTCACTGTAACTACAATAAATAAACAGCATCCTTATTGAGAGAGCATTGCAGATCTTCATTATAATGACCCAGAGCCTACATTCATAAATTACACATACCTGCATGGACTTAACGGTAATTATAGACCAAATGAATTAATACAATCATTTCCACGAACTCAAATTCATTAATTTACTTGTTTTGTTGTGATTGTTTCAATTCGACTGAAAGAGATTGTCCTTTCGTAGTTAACAGTATCAGAACAAAGTAATGTGTGTAATTGTAAGTAAATAATAAAGCCCAAAAGTGGGCTTTTTGGGTAGGGGGTAATTATTTCAGTGTTTTTATGTTTGGTAAGGTGTAGATTTTACATTTTCCCCTATTACGTTATATCGTGAACTACTTTTGAGTTTTAAAAATTCACATAAATAGGTTTGAAATCTATTACTTACCGAAGAAATCTGAGAAGCAGTATTCACTTAACGGCTACGGTGAAGAGAAGCATACAAATATCTATTACTCTGTCTAACTCTAAACCATCATTGAAACCCTGCATGTTGGCACGCCGCTGGCAGAAGAGTGACAAGCTGTAGCAGAGTGCCGGGCGTTGGCTTCATCAAACGTAACCATTATCCTGTATGAGAGGTCCAAATTGAGCTCTTGCTTGATGCCTAAGATTCGTTTTGTTTTTGGTAGAACCACTTGTCTCATTAAGATTAGTTGTGCGGCTTTGCACTATGAAACACGTCTGCTGACTCGCAGAAATGTATACAATATTCGTCCACAAAACATAACATCTTGGTCACGAAGAGTTATCGTAATTTGTTATCCCTAATACGCAACCAGCTGGTCAATGTGCCTCGGTTAAAAATATTCTTACACATTCGCCCATATTTAGGTAGTTAACACTTTATGACGTCAAAATGTTATCTGTAGGCTTGTGCAAACACAGAAACCAAATATTAGCATTTTGAGGTTAAACGAATAATTCGCTAACACACTGAATGTGCTACTAAGAAAAATGTAATAAACGTCTGTCGACCTTCCTTTTGAGTTGAGACCGTAATTCTGTACATTTCTGTAAGTAAGCATACCAACACAATATTATAGTAAAAGAGGCATATGTAATAAGGACATAATAGTCCATATATTCTACTAAGGACTATTATTTTACAAGATTCAAATAAAAATAACATTATAATACATATTTTACGAGTATGAGCGTCTCTGGAGCCAGATGAAAGTCGCTTTTCCTTAGGTACGTTTCTTGGTGCTAAGGATGCTTTAGTATTGCAGTACGGATTTATTAAACATTTGATTGAAAACGCAAATGTTTAAGCGAATGATTATCATTTAATAAACATGGACACCAAATGACTAATTTCATCGTTTCAATTGCTTATGGAGATGCTCATTCAAAAATTTGGCTTTATAATTTGATCCACAGTGTTATTTTAGCTACAAAATGGAAATGGAGTTTATTTATGGACGCTCTTTAACTGCTGTGATGCTCAGCGTCCCACTCTATATTGGGCCTAAAAGACCGCTTAATCTTGCTCTGAGGCCTCTTTTATCAGGCTTGTGGTTCTTTTACGTGCCGTAAATCTACGACACGGACCAACGGCTTTACTTCTCTTCCGAATGAAGTAATGCTAAGAATTTTACGCCCGAAAAAAGTCATTGTCCTCCACCGTGTTTGAGCCCACGACCTTAGGTACATGAAGTTGTCATAGTAACCATTACACCACGGAGGACGATTATTATTTTTGCTACAATGAAATGTAAGCCAACTTTTCTTGAGCCGCAGAATCAGTACCTACCTTACCATTATAGCAACTATCAAACTAAGAGAAGCTTTTGCTTTTGCATATTTCGAAAGGTACAAACAATGGTCTTTACACTATGCAGACAAAACTATCCACCACCAGTAACGCTCCCAGCGAAACAGATACCCTGGAAAACTAATACAGAAACAGTGAAATATCTCGGTGTACTCCTGGATCGACGACTCACATGGAAACCACATATAAGCAACAAACTTAAACTAGCCCGAGCAAGACTGGCAAAACTCTACCCCCTCCTCATTAAAAGATCTTTACTCAAACTAAAAAACTGCACACTGCTTTACACGACTCTATTAAGACCACTGCTACTATACGCTTGTCCAGTTTGGGGAGGAGCTAGTCCTTCTGAAATCAAACGTATCCAGACATTTCAAAACAAAATATTGCGAATCTCAACGAATGCACCATGGTTTGTCAGAAATAGTCAACTACATAGAGAAACTGGAATCAGCATCATTCAACAGTCAATTTCTTCACAAGCCGAACAGTTTTACAGCAAGCTAAAAGACGTCTCAGGAGCCATTCACTATTCTCTTGGCAGAAAATCTAGCTATCCAACTCGCATCAAGAGTCGCCTACCACTGGACCAGCTCTCACAGCAAGACTTTCTGTAAAATAAAAACAAAAAAAAATGTACCTACTTATGAGGGGCCCAATGGGGCCTACCTCATTTCAATGTTATTCAGTATCATGCATGTAAATAATGTCTAAAATCAATTATCTGTAGAGCGCACATGCGCTGATCGATCAATAAATCATTAAAAAAAGAAAAAAGGTACAAACATACATTTATTATCAGCATAACACACTAATTCATGCCGTAATCAATTGCAGTAAAGCAGTCCCAGTTGAAATGGTAAGTTCGGACTACCATGAAATCGAGATTTTATAACCGCTACCATCATCTAAACAATACTTAATGTAAATGTTGTGGTATAGCAGAAATAAGAAAACATCTCTCCTCGTTCAACAAAGAAATAAAACAAACACAGTTTCATGTACTTGAAACACAAGTAACTTATATATTACAGCTGTTGTGCTCTCCAATGTGTTCTTTGCTCCCACTGCCTTAGGAATGTGGAGACTTTAATGCGGGTATAAGACACGTATATATTATTTGTGGTATATCACAACGCTATTCGATATTCTAATGTGTAATTATATACATTGTGATATCAATTTAGTAATTAAATTAAGAGTAAAAATTTAATAGTATAAATTTCATGATATAAAACAAACTTCAAGGCAGTGAAATTGCTTAATTTCAGCGATAAAAATGCTAAAAGCATGTGCACATTAAAATGTCTTAGTTCAACAGAAGGAGAGATATTGCAGTACTCGTAAAGTAGAACTAAACCAATGAATGATACTTAAAAACATTTATTGTGACAAAAAGTTAACATACATTAATATTGTGACTATGCCTTTTCTGCCGTAGTCGCCGCACGTGTGCGAGTGGCTTGCTTTGAAAGTTTTAGTTTGTTGCCGTTCATGGCTTTGCAGGGTTGGCAACGATGTGCATTTGCTGCACGGCCACATTAGGTTGGCTTACATGGAGTGGCGGTAAATTCCGGTTCACTCCAACAATCCGTATAGCAACTGTTATAGTGCTTGTTCAATAGCTTTTAGTTCTGTTAGATGTTGGTTTCTCCGGCCAGCTTTTAATGAATATGGCACTTATGTTCAGCAAGATTCGCCTATGGGTCGTTTAGTGCAAGGAGATTTAGCTACTGAATAATAACTCGATAAGTTTCTGTTGGAAACTTCTATTTATATTTACTTAAAAATTAAACGCAAAAACAAACCAAAGGGAATTTGAGCAATATTTGCTCAATGGCTTCATTACTGCAGCCTAACTAACGTTGAACTCTAGTAACACTTAACACAATATTAAATCACTCTTCTTTTTGAACACAACTCTATAATAGTTACACGCTTGAGTGATATGTGAAATCATAAGCGTCGGTTACAATGGCGTGTGTTTTACGCGATTGTTCTTATTGCAGTTACTTACTTGCCCTTTTACACTTTGACTACATTTCAACATTATATTGTGTTTAGGCTTTCTTTCAACTTCAATTATCACTCATTAATGAACAATACATAATATCTCTAGATATGTCATTGGAGTTATAAAACTCATCTACCACAATGCGCATTAACGCCAGCTTGGCGTCTGTTTAAGAGGGACGGTAGTCTTATAATACCTTTACCAACATAGATAAAAGAACAAAATCTCATCTACAGACGATGGATTACCATCTTTTTTGTCATCTCCGTAGATATTACTGGCATATGAATACCAATTGAAGTTAATATTGGTAACAAGCATTACTTCAATTTATATTTCAGTATAATTCAAACTTCTATTCATGCTTTTAAAATACATAAAATGCTAATACTTTATATAATATTTATTTACACGAGATTTTCACTTATTAGTCTCCCCTTTGTAGAACATTTGTACACATTCATACGACATGTACTCATAGTTTCTCGTGTATACTTAAAAACACAATTATTTACAAAATGCCTTACCCAGGTGTAATTAGGTTGTTTCTATCCTCTTTTTAATTTATTATTATAAATTATTTTCAATATATTCAAGGCAATTGCTTCAAAATGCATGGTCACTTATAACCTACTGCTACAGCTTCTTTTCATTAATGCATGTTACATTTGTATTAGGGAACACGTGTGCAGTTGGCCTGCACTTTTCATCGAAGCTACGATTGGCGCATCTCTGTGAGAGTTTGCGATACCTCCGGTTGTTACAACAATAAAGACTACTTCTGGAAGTTTCTTGCCACGTGATCGACAGCCATGAAAAGGGGGAAACTTGGCCCAGGCAGTTAGTTTTAACTGGGAATACACAGCGAGCAGCAGTTACGTCGAAGCGACATGAGAAAACTACTGGAGAATTTTTGTGAAAACAATGGAATAAAGACGACCATTTGTAATCTGTTTTTATTGCAATCAATTAGAATTATGAACAAGTTGGTTGTATCAGTAATAAAAAGCAGCTTTTGTATTACTGTGTCAGGAGAGGGATTGAAAATAATTGACTTTTGAGTATAACTCAAAATATTTGTGGAGTCTTGAAGCTTCTTCTATACTTAAAAAAATACATACACTTTTACTCAAAGTATTGTTATAATTTTAGCAGATAACTAATACTCTTGTATTTAATTGATGACAATTATGTCTGTTTAATAATTAATGACATATAGTTACAGTTTTTTATTTTTATATTTTAGTAAGTAAAATTCCTAATGGGATCAGAATACAAAAAATCTTTCTCTATCTCTCTTCCTCTGCAGATGATCATGTTCTATGCCACACTTTGATATGCACAGTAAGTGAAAATTGCAAACATCACTAAATCTCAATTCAGCGGAGTTTATTTGTTTGTTTTTTATTTTGTTAGCCTGCGGAATATAAGCATTTTGTTTTTCACATCCCTGCTTCAGAACATGGGCAGTATCATAAAAATGAAATGGCGTTGTTAGTTACACAACACATGGCTACATATCTCACAAGAGACCGGTATTTTCCTTGAGTATATTTCTCTGCGCGTTCGAGGTCAGACTTTTACAAATGACTGGACATTAATTTCTGAATTTTAATTTACGACGGTGCGGACTCCATTTCATTTCCTTGTCACACCGGTGTCAACGGAGAATGAATGACCAAGTTACTCGATCGCCCCGGAAATTAGCTAGGTGAGAAGTCAATGAGACTTACACTGCCTCCGGGCGCGAAGTGCGCAGGCGAACTAGAAGTGGGCCACGTGTCGCGAGAAAGAAAATTAAAAGGCGGCCAGCGACGAACCGAAGAACAATGCGGTGACCCGGGCACCTCCAGGTTTTTGTGCCGTGTCTGATGAATGTTCCTAGATCGCTTTGCAAAAAGAGGCGGGGAAAGCTGCATAGGCGTCATCATAACTCAAATCTCATTAGCTACACGTGTAAAGCGATCGGTGATAAACACATAAATATATCTCTAAACTACATAGCTTTAGAACAAAGCATGTGAAACATTTATGTTTAACAATTACATGACTTTCTCCTGCAATTTAATTTATTATCCTAGTAATTTATAAAAGTATTTTTACTAAGGCTTAATGTCCCATCTAAATCCTGTAAATCAATTATAATAAATATTAGCATTAAGCTTAAATTATATAATACTTCGGAAGTACAGATGTTGTAGATTGAGGACACTAATAGCTGTTTACATACTCCCTGCCTGAACTGATGAGAAAAAGATGAACGAACACTTAGTATTTCAATCCAAACCGTTTATAATAAGGACCAAATTAAACAAACAATAGCGAATATTTTGGAAATGTTCAATTTCCCGAAAATTGTTACTAAACAAATGACGTGTACTATAAATGCATTATATATATGTATTATATACATGCATATATAGTTAGATACGTTACAGTTTCGCAGCTGCATAATATTCAATAAGACTGAGTATATGTGTTTACGTGTAGGTACATATTATTCGTTAAGCCAATATATTTCCGTCCTTAGAAGATATCAGGCAGAGGTATAAACTTCCATTTATATGATCATTCCTTTACGCTGATCTTTCTCAATCGTAAAACAAACAATATTTAAACTTTCAATAATACTTCGATAACACAAGCAACTTTATTTTTTGTTCTGGAAGGACAACAAAAGATTTTGATTAATATTGTTGCAGGGAGCGTCTGATGCATTTTAAAAAGCATTTTTTTATTGGAAGACAATGCTTGACTCCATTGTTACTTATAGTTTTCCTAAGATGAATGCCTTCTTAGTTATACTTTATATCCTATTTGCGTACGCATTAATTTTGTTTAAATAGAGTAGACTATTAATTCATTATAGCTAGCGTAACCTTCATGAGGTATATTACCATTAATGATTTGTGTTTCACTCCCTGATACTCGTTGTCTTTTGAACAAAAGCGGCTTTTTAAAGACCGCTTATCTACTATTACCGTTTCGAATGCATTGATGTATGGTGACAAGAAGAATTTACATCTACAGAAACAATATATGACTCGGAAAACTTCAATAGTTAGTGTGTAGTATATGAAATTATATTGCACGACAAACCTTGACTGAAATAATATGTACCATTCATCTCAGTAAAAATATTAAATAATTACGTGCGCCATAAATCATAAAAAACAAATAATATTTATTTATTAGCCTATAGTGTGTTCTTAACAATATTATCGCTAAATCACGAATTACATTCATTCCAGTGTAATTGCCAAATGACCTTCAAAACATACCTGTTTTCGTACAGTATAGATTAGATTAATGTTTTATTTGTAGCGTTCTGTTAAAATGGTGATATAACAACCAGTATGTTTTCGGAACTGTATAAATTTTAAATGTTGTTAACAAAGTTTAAAGGTAGCATTGATTAAATATCTTCAATATTTATGTTGCACGTTTTCAGGGCATCATTTTCAAAACAATTACTAGTAAAGTCGTAAATTATGAACTGCGTGTATATATATATATATATATATATATATATATATATGAGGAAATAAAGCAAAAAAGGATTTGTGTACATTTTAAGCAATACACGAAATATATCCAATATACAAAATAAATCCATAATATATTGCTGTAGTTAAGTGAAATGTATCTCGAAAAAACAAAACTTAATTATTTGCCACTCCCTACCTTGATAGTAACCTTAGTATTGTGCATTTATTTCTTTTAACGAAATATAATAGAAATCGTGTGTCTATAGCACTATATTTTACCTGAATTCCTCTGGTCCTGTGGCAAAACTCAAAGTACAATAACTGAATTTGTTTACTCGAAAAAGTATGCATCTGTGTTTGCGGTATACCTAAACTAAATTACCTAAAGTTGCGGTTTGAAAACTGAAGATAAACTTCTCTCTATAACAATAAATAATAATAATAATAATAATAATAATAATATCAAATACGCAGAACGTGTAAAGGAGTTTGTTCTTAGCCACTTCGTGCAAAGAGGATAGTTTTAGTTACTGCATAATTTCACGAGGTATACTATGAACCAAATTTATAGTGTATAAAAATATAAAACAAGAATCTTATTCACCACATAGTGACACAAAAAAAAATCAATAAAATAAATACACCTTAATTTTATAAACGTTAGCTTTCATCAATTCTTTAGAAATACATGATTCAACAGCAGTTGTTTTGTGATGGAATCAACTGATTCATATATTGTTGTTTGCATTTTCTCTTTTAAATATTTTATGCCGATTCATTAACAAATTCAAGTATTATTTATGATACATTCTATGTTTACTGGTTTCATAATGTTAGTCCAAACAGAGGTAAAATAAAATAAGAAAATACGAGAATAAATTTTGTCAGTAATCTCTTCACACTTCTCCAAAAATGGCATTTAAGGAATGAGACCCGCGAGACAGAGATGAAAAGGTTCTGTCAGAGTACCTGCCACAGGTGAGTGGCCATTAAGACAAGCAATTTCCTTCGTATGCGGATGTTCTCTCGGTGACAGACAGATGTTCCATGGACCGAGCGGAGAGAATGGATTACAGAGAAAAGTAACCAAGGTATGATCCATACGTGACTTGCCGCCGTTGTCAAGGACCGCAGCTGCTGGACAAATGCTGGACAGACTGACCATCTCTTTGATGCGTTACCGAACCGGTGTATTCTGGCCCAACTTCTACATCAGGAACATGCTAGTGTTTGCGCAACTCATTTCCAGTAGAGGATATCTAAACATCATACGTCAAACAGGAAGGTCAGGCAATAGTTAAAGCAATTGCAACTTTTGCCATAAGGATTTTAATATTCTTATTTTGCGGCACCATTTGGAACATTTATAAGATGAATATCTAAACGTTTTGAACTTGTAGTTCTGTTTTATAAAACTGGAGGAGGATATGCAGGAATTTCCTAAATCAATAGTGTATGTAAATTAAAACTTAGTGTTCATTTTTTCAAAAAAAACTTATATCTTGAATGCTTTAATAGCATTTCCCCCCCGTGTTTCCCTTCTCTTATCATTAAGAGAAGTACCAAGTGCACAAAAGGGATTTGTATTGCGCTTTAGTCAAGTAACTTATATTAACCAGGAAATCTATTTACTCTATTTAACGCCCGTTTTTACTACAAATGACATCACAGACGATGACACTGATGATACATGGAATGTAGATGGAGCACCGATGGAATGTGATTGCGGAGGAAACCGAGAACTCGAAGAAAACCTGTACTTTCTCCGCTTTGTCCACCACAAATCCCATATTGAACCCTTGGTGAGAGGCGAATGGTCGGAAGGTGGTTTGCGCATTATAAACAGTTATGTCACCGGGAACAATCAATCGGAACCCGTCCTCCGGTTTCAAGACTTGCTCTGACGGCTCGCCGGGAGGCTCGTGGGTCGTGAGCAGGGCTTAGGGCGGCGTTGGAAGCGTTCCAACTGTAATCTACAATGACTCCATCCATACTTGAGCCCGTGATCATCTGGAACTGGTCGCTCTTCGAGTTTCTATCCTCTCCCTAATTCGTCATGTAAGTGATAAAGGATCACATGGGTCCACGACGGTGTACTACCTGAGAGTCCTGGGGCCCCGTCCATGACTAAAGCTGGTTCTAGCGACGGCCCATGCATGACTTTGTAGTTGTTCTAAAGAGCTGTAATAAATTATTTAATTATTTCCATTATTCATACAATTATTATTATTACTATTATTATTTTCTTGTAACATATAGCGCCACGGACAGCGATTTAGAAATATAAAGGTAATTGAAAAAGGAAATTGAAAGGATACGTTTCAGATTAGGGTATTTCCCCAACAATTGAATACTCTAGGGGCAGATGAAAACCTAGAAACACAGTGAGAAAAGTCTTGGCAGGATTTCAATCTCAGACATCCTATTTATGACATTGGCTATCGAAGTTATTTAAACGACGTGTTTTCCTTTGTAAAACTCAACTCTTCAGACCTCAGAATTATAGCTCTTTGAAAAACAGTAAAGTGGATAATCGTATTTCATCCACAAGAAACATAAATATGTATTAACATTAACAATAATTATTTTCTGTCCCCTTTGGTTCGTAATATTCCCTTTCGACAACAAATATGTTATATTTCAACTTATTTCGAGGAAGTCCTTTTATGGTAAGACAGATGCATATGTTTACCTGAAAGATGAAAAATTGATAAACAAGACAAGTCACACGTTTTGCCCCCTGGCGGTAGAACGTGTGAACTATGGAGTAACAAATGTGCAGAGACCGCTTCTGGTACCTTCACACAGCATGCGTGATGCATGCTAATGCTCGTGCAATGTTGGTAGCGTCAGGGTCATCGTATGACCTTTGCCATTACCTAATGCTATAAAGTTTTTAAACAACAAATTGCCTGGTCATGTTGCTATTTATATAACAGGGAATGACTGATGGGGTTGAAGAAGGTGCATTTTGTGAAAGCCAACTGAGAATTCATCACTCCACTGCTATGTTAATTTTAACAGCATTTACTGTATAACAAAATTTCCATGACATCTCTATTTCCTATATGTGATGTTCTCTATTCCCATCTCATATTTGTCAATTTACATTTATTCTGTTTGTATATTATGTTGCAAAATATAGACTGGGAACTAATAACAATCGATTTTCGGCGTTTAGTTTATATGGACTAAGCAAAGAAACTATTACAATAAGATTACTTGAAAAGAAATGTTAACTTAATATTCGCCACATCTAAAAGAATGAATTTGTGCCATACGTACTTCCATATTTCAAACAAAGTATTTATCATGTAATTCTTGATTTTTTCCTTTTGTTTATTTTTTACTGCTTTGTTAAACAATGGGTATTTTGTATAAGACATTCTGATATCTTTTAAGATATTTTCTTATCCATTTTATGAAAAGGATGCAGGTATAAGGGTTGGAAACCCAGAAAATAAAGGTTAAGATAAGAATGAGATATTTTTAGAAAATATATTGACAAATTGGAGTGCCATACAATGAAATGGAATTCAATATCAATGGTCGTAGATCGCACAATTTATCATTTGCTGATGAGCAGGTCATAATAGGACAAGACAAAGATGATATAGAATAAATGATCAGGAAATCAATAGATACATTTGAAGCAGGCGGATTAAAATAAATGCCATTAAAACGGAGTATATGGTAATTGGAGGAAATTCAGAAGATCTACAAATGAATGATTTGGTAGTTAGATGCGTTAAGGAATTTAAGTATCATAGGTCTATAATGGATAAATCTGTTACACTGTATGGACATGTATAACGGATGTTGGAGAAGCAGTAGCTCAAACGAGTTTTCAATTGGGTGGCGAGCAGAGGAAAGCGGCGAAGAGTCAGAAGAATATGAAATGAAGAAATTTGTGGTATCATGATGGAGAAGAGTATGGAAGAGGAGACAAGGGCGAAATGATGTAAATCGAGATCGTAAAAGTAAAAGTTGGATATATTTTAAAAATTAATTACACATAATTCTGCTAGTAAACAAGAAACAAAGAAGTATATCTCCAATGGTTCGATCATTCCAGAAGTAAGCGGTGTATTTGTTTATGAAGGACATACCAACGTATGCCTACAGCGTAACATTCATCATTATCATATTATGGATTAGATCAATCAAGCGTTTCCTTTATCACCACATTTCATTTATATGTACAAACCCCTTCTTTGAGTATTCTACTACTTTCCTGTGATTATTCATTCCGTTTATTTGCAATTGAATCTTGATTCTTCTGTTTTCGTATAAAATTCAAATATTTTAAAATGTTTCCCTAATTACTTCATTCCTTATTTTATCTGCGAAACATATTTTAGAAATATGAGCTCTGACGCTTTATTACTTTTCCTTAAGGTTAAATTCTCTGGTTTTTATAAAACATGGGAGTCAGTTTCAGTATTTTGTTTGGTTTTAGTTTGTAATGTTCTTTTATTGTGCCACACTATAGTAAATGTTACAATGTTGGTTATTTTTAAAATCTAAACAATTTAAATTAAAATATTCAGACTGGAAAATCACAAAAAAGTAGTGATTTCCCCTGGTAGAAACCTCTTCCACAATAATGCTACAGTTTAAGCTCGTTATGTTCAACCAAACGCCTTTATCTACTTTACTAGGAAAGCTGCTTCTAGCAATAGTGATCAGCACTCTGTTCCCAAAAAATACAGCAGGCTGCTATCCGATTATTCTGGGGGGAGATTCTTGTTGCAGAACTTTTTATAACCCTTGAAAATGTTGACTGAATAGTGTAGAACGAATTAGCTTTTAATTCCAGAAGTATTTGAGAGGAGGAAAAAATATATCTATTATCTCAATTTACATAGCTTTCATAGTTTTTTTTTTTTTTAGTTTTTTATTAAACAGTAACGGAGTCTGATCAGGACTCCGGTACTGTATCCCTATTTACATTTCCCCCCGTAGGTTTTACTGATTACTGGTTTACTGGTTTTACTGTTTCTTTTACAAACATATACACATTGCACAAACATATAACATCCATGCCCAAGGCGGGATTCGAACCCACGATCCCCTGCCCACGAAGCACCAAAGCGAGACGCTTTAGCAAGCGTGGCCATGGGGACCGGCTCATAGTTAAGCTAAAGCTCTTGACGAGATTAATAGAAATAAAATTTGGGAAATGGAAAGTAAAGTCATATAATGGAGGAACTATTCCTTTGTTTTATTATCAACACCTGTAATAATGTGGGCATATCCAAGGACACAGCGAAACAGGTCAACCTCTCAGCATTAAAAGGTTCTGTAGCCATCCTGAGATATCATCTGTATTGAAGCTTGGTAAATCTATTACTTATAGCAGAAGAGAATTTCTGTTACATAAACTATCTTTTATTTTTAAATACTCTGTTTTTTTGTTTTTTACTTTCTCTATACGTACTATGTACATGGTGTATAGAGAAGGTATTGTATTCACCCAAAAATTCGATAACCAAGCTTTCAACGAAAATATATATTTTAAGACCCCCTGAATCAAAAAAAAAAGTATTTTTAGAAAAATATGCGTGTGTGTGTCTTTGTCTGTCAATGTGTGGCATTTAAGTTCAGTATCTTCCAAGAATGCATCACAAAGATTTTCAAGAAAATCCCCCCACTCCCAACTATTCTTTACTTGTATATCTTGTACGAGACTATGCTAGGGCTAAAATTATGATTGATAACGTCTCTAAAGAGCAAGTCATGGATTTAAATTATGTCTATAGGAGTTTCAGAATTAGATATGTAAACAGAAAAATGTCTATATATCAGCACATGCAAAATAATTAGAACATTATCAAGGAAAACACGCAAAGAAACATTTTGTTAGGTTTTAGGGGCCTGTCTTATTAATGTTGAGGCGTATATAAGTTGATGGGTTGAAGTTTCTTATATTTATATCAGGACAAACAGAGGAATGAAAATGTAACGAAACAGGATTAATATTATTATTATTACAAAATAATATAATTAGAGAAGCAACTATCACTACAGCGACAGCTTTCTTTGTGATCTCCAGGGATATTGCTCAGTTGAACGCCTGAAAAACATTATAAAGAATCAATGGTAAGGAAACTTCCGTTCTTAACATTAGTGATTTAATATGAATACATAGGTTGATCAGCAGCTGCCTGATATTGCAATTTACACATCTGTTTAGCTTTTATTTATTATCGGTGCCTGATGTCTAGCTTGGATGTAGAGGAGTCACAGGTTTGGAATTTCATATAGCGGTTACATTCCCACGTATATAACAGTTTGTGTCTTCTACCCGCATTGAAGTCTCCAGTTCCCAGTTTATTACATTATGTTAAACGGTGTCACGAACGTTATTACTATTGCATTCCTTAAGGCTAAACAGATGTGAAGAATAAATTCACTTAACAGAGACCATAAACTATAGCTTGAATAACTTACATTACAATATATTAATACATATTGGTTGTAATGTATGCAATACTTGGCTTTATTTCAAACTTAGCAGTTTTCATATGATTACGCATATCCGCAGAAATTGAAAGTGCCAATATTTGGATTAAACTAAAACTCTTATCTCCAAAAGTGTTGTGTTTTTCCAGTCAATTTTAAATTATCAGGTAAAAAGCTGAATGGATTTGTGGACAAATGCTAGAACTATTTCATAGCGATATGATGTATTTGGCTTAGCCTCGGTCCTATGTAGGTAAATTATTTTAATTTCCTTATGTAAACGTGGGAGACCATGTTATTTTTAGCTGTGAACGACGCCAAAACAACGACAGAATTAAATTCCTTAACACCAATTCATACAGGCAGTATTTTTGGATCACGCCATTCCAGTTCCACAAGACAGGTTTTTAACGGTTGTTACGTTGTTTCGTCGCATTTTATATTCATTCCTTGTGAGTATGTCTCTCTCTGTCCCTCTCTCACCATTCTCTCTCTACATCTCTCTCGGGTGTTGCAACAACCAGTTGACATTTAGCTGGCCTTGGGTTCTCGTGTCACATGCATCTGAAAACTTGTGCACCTAGACCAGTTAACTATCTCCCCAACCATTCACACCTTTGAAGATAAGATGAGCATGATGCCCCTCCGCCACTGCAATGAAACTGAATATTTTTACTTTCTCTAAACCCACTGTATTCACACAAACTTCGATGTCGAGATTTCTTCAGAAATATGTTTTGACGTCCCTGACTCCAAAAAACAGTTTTAGAAAAACGTCCGTGTGTGAAAGTGGACAGCATAACTAAAAAATTTGGAATCTAAGTTTGACATCTTCCAAAAATGTGACACGAAGATTTTGAAGAAAATCACCCACCCCAAATTACCTTTTATATGAAGAATTTTGTTTTTTCAAAAATGGCTCCAACAATTTTGATTAAAATACCGTATATTAAAGTTATTTACATCACAAATAAAATGTGTATCTTGAAGTATCTGGGAATAGCTTCTGCAGACCTGTTCATTCAGTATGAATTCTGCTGAATTTTGCATAACTGGTAAACCGTAAGAGATACACTAAAACTTACTACACTAGAAATGTAACACACACTTTATGTCACGTACACTTTTGTTATAGATTTAACCGCTTCCAAGATATTCCTTGTTATTGGTTTCAATTTTAAACTACGCATCTTCTCAAACGGGGTCACATTTCGTTCCATCTCTTTTGTTTTTCTGAAAATTCAAAGTGAATGGAACTTCAATTGTTCACATATGGATCGAATTTTAAAACATTTGACTATCGCTTTAGCCTGGTATATTCCCTTATTTCCCTTCTGCTTATAAGGAACTAAGTACTAAGACCAATATTATGTTAATGTTTATCTCGTTTAGCATTATGTATATATAACAATCTTTTGTAAGAATGGATTGTTTGCAGAACAGGAAGAGAAATCTAAGTTAAAATTTATTACTCTATAGGTTCTAGTCCAGAAGAAAATTCTGACTCATTTGCACAAGTCACATTCGATGCATATAGTAAGAAAGAGCTGTGCTCATTGGGTGAATGCAAGCTAATAAGTATTTATGTCAGTTTAAATTAAGCCACCCGCTGTGAGGGTCTTTCAAATGTTAAGCATGTCACAGACGTACTACAGTATATAATTTTGCGCGTTACAATATTGCTTAATGTATTCATTTGAAAAATATCAAAGCGTACTTGATATATTCTAACATTTTTCTTGTATCATACAGTGATATATTTTAAGCACAAAAGCTTAGAATATGAACAATTTCTTACTTCTAGCGTAATAATGTTTAAAATTTATTTTGAGTAAACAGAAAGTCAACTCGTATATTAGAATCACAGGTCTCTCTCTAACCATTTAAAATCTATGTAGCAATTAATCTGAAAAAAAAGTATGTGTTCCATTCACATGACCTTCTCTAGCTGTTCCACAAACAAACCTTTCTTATAAAAGATTTTTATTGCATATCTACATTTTGCTAATCTAAATAAACATTAGCAGGTTAGGTCTTATTACTTGCTTCTTTGTAAGTAGAAGGGAAATAAGGGAATACACTAGGCTAAAGACAAAGCTTTTAAAAGCTGATGAAACAATTGAAAGTCGATTCTCTTTGCTTGTTAGAAGTAAACAAAAGACAGACAAAAAAAGGATTACCAAGCAATAAGTATTATTTCTGCTAATGTTTATCTCGATTAGCATGTTGTAGATAGAAGAATAAGCATTTTAATAATAGTAATTTGTTACAGAGATGTAAAGTCAGGTAAATAAAACACATCAGATTTTTATATATGGAGTAACTTCAATAAGATGTAAACAAAAATTACATTTAAAGAACTAAAAGAAAACAGGAGGCGAGAAATTAATTCACTTTCGAATATTGAACTCTCCAGTGCTAATAAAAATGTCCTGAAAAATGCCAGAAACATGCAAATAGAGGAGAATTTCCTTCCTCACATATGCTAAGTTATATGTTTATTATCATAAATTTAATCAAATGTAAATACGAGAACGTAAGGAAGATGCGGAATACGAGTATTATAATTGTTTCAGTGGGAGTCCGAGCTGCGGCGGCCAGCGCGCCGTGGGCACTGTAAAAGAAAAGTACTACATACGACCTGATTAAACAATCTCGGTTTTCGGTATAACTTTTTGTAGCTACAGGATTCTATGGCCTACATGAAATTATTGGAACTGGAATAATTTTATTTAAATATAGATTAAGTTATTATTTTAATTTATTTAAATATTATGGAATGGTTATAGAGGATTCTATTAGCTACCGCCAGGCTGTAGCGCAATGTACAGTGGTGCCGAAACCTCCCTCAGGTGAGCTATGTGCACCGCGAAATGCCGACAACTACAAACATTTGAAAGTCTGTTTTTTAAAATAGATAAGTAACAACTCCCTCTCTTTCGTATTAAAACATTGCTGTATTCCATTCACATTATTTTCTCTAGCTATTCTGCAAAAATTCACTGTCACAAAATATTATTATTTTATCTACAACATGCTAATCGAGATAAACATTAGCAGAAATGGTGTTATTACTTATTTTTAAGCACAAGGGAAATAAGGGAATACACTTGGTTAACGCAATTCTGAAATCTTTTAAAAGAGGTAGGAGTTTCAAGTTCCCGTTTGAGAAAAGTTTACGCGTTTTAAAATTGTAACCAATAACAAGTAATATCTCGGAAAGGGTTAGCTCTACAAAAAAAGCTGTGTCGATATAAATTGTGTGTTTTACGAGATCTATATTTTTTGTCTATCTCTTACAGTTTACCAGCTATGCAGACATCATCCATAATGTAAAGGTCTTAAGAGGATATTCCCAGAAAATTCAATATATACATTTTTGTAATGTAAACACCTTTATTATACGGCATGTTAATCAAAAACTAAAGAGCCCTTTTTGAGAACATCAAAATTTTCGAAAAATTTCCATGTCTACGGTAGTTTTTGAGGGGATATTTCTGAAAAATATTCGTGTAATCATGCAATACTATTACATTAAAATCATGGCAAGTAAGAATGGCCTCATAACTGTTTGAATTCGAAGGTATCTAACGGGTATCAAATGAGCAGACGCTATGATGCGAAAGCATTCGTTACCATGGTACCGCTTGAAACCGCGAGCTGGTACCTATCAGAATGGAGTTGTTTCTTTAATCTGACAGTAATCATTCGGTCTCCATGAATCAAGCAGCGATTTACTTGTTTCTTGGAATGAGTAAATATTTTACTTCATCAGTCTTGACTGAACTAGAAATGTTATTTGATCCAATTCATGCCCTAGCCGGTTTATTTAAGCTACGCGAGTCCTTTTTCTTTTCTTCTTCTTCTTCTAATAATAATAATAATAATAATAATAATAATTATGCTAACACTCCAGATGATTATTGATTGTAAGTAAATGGTCCAAACAATCACACCATGGTGTAACAGTTCTGTAATGCAAGGAGAACTTTTAATGTTCTTAACGTGGGCTTCCTGCTTTAATTTCAACACCTGTAAAACTCCAGTTTCTCAAAAAGATAAACAACATCTTGAGAAATGCTTCCAACTTTCGAACGATACAGAACTGGTTTTAAACCTCTGTAATGCGGCGTTAGACAAGAAACACATTGTATTTATTCCGCACACTGCAAGTTTTCTACAGTTCAGGTTCTTAGCTAGTTTATATATATACGTGAACTGGAAAAACGACAATTAAAGCATTTTGTCGTGAGCAGCCTTGATCTGCGCGATGGAAAAGGCATGCAAGTCGATTTCTCCGACCATATTAATTGTCATCTCTATCAGGCAGCTCATCTAGGAAAGCCTTTACGTGTGTAAATATGTGTGTGGTTTCGAAACGTTGACACAGTCTCTCTCTCTCTTTCTCTTTCATTACACACTTCAGAAAAAAAGGCATAGAGAGAAAGAGAAAAGAGATCGCTTCTCCAGAGAGCTTTTGCGCAAGCGTGTGTCGGATTAGAATTGTGTGCGATCTTTCACGACCACAGGTATGCGCTTCTATCGTCCGGGCTGTCCTGTCCGTTTGATGGATGGTCCACAGGAAGCTTCATGAAAGTAGGAGAGTGTTCTATAACACATGTTTGTTCTTGTAATTTGGAGTCGACATCCGGTACTTGTTGTTTATACTGACGCTTAGCGAGAAGTAGAAACTTAGGTTTCCGTCAGAGAGCGTCAACAACGACATTAACATGTAAATGAAATCTATGCTCTTTGGATCTTTGCACTTATGATGCACTTTCACTTTGTTAAGTAGCTTCTTAGAACGACATTCCACACCATGTGTTTTGGTTGGCCTACATGAACAAGCATTTGTTGCCATTCTTAATAACAGATGTCATTGGGAGAGGGGAAAGCAACAAAATTTTCGTCTGAAGTAATCATTTGACCTGAGATTTTTCATTCCCACCTGAACGTTTTTTAGGCTCTTTATATTTTCCCTACTGCTAAGTGAACAAAGCTGCTTTCATCCCCATCCCCCAAATAATCCACTCATTATTTCCTCAGAAATACATCTTTGAAGACTGAAAAAAAAATGGAGAATTTCCATTCACATGACTATAACACATTACTGTTAAAAAGCGTATTCTTCTATATACTATATATATTAAAAGTTAAAATTAGCAGAAATTGTCTTAATTACTTACTTCCTTGTAAGTAACACGTAAATAAGGGAATGCACCGGGTTAAATGATATCAAATATTTTAAAAGCTGGTTGTCATGTGGTTGTAATCCCCTTCTATGCATGGCCATGAGAAAAGTGTGAAAAAAGTTTAAACATTTTAAATCTGAAACAAATAACTCTAAATATCTCAGAAATGATCAATTCCACGAAAAAAAATTAATATTTAGGACATAATTGTGTATTTTAACGATATCTAGATTATTTGTGTAATACGATTTTTGTCCTTTCTTACGGTTACCAGTTACGCAAATTCAGAAATATTCATCCAGGATAAAGAGATCTTTAGAGGCTGTTTCCAGAAATTTCAGCATATAAATTTTCTTTGTCAGATAAATAAATATCTTTAATATATGGTATGTTAATCAAAGACGTTAGAGCCATTTTTGAGAAAATTAAAATTTTGGAAAAGTTTTCCATGTAAGGGGTAGTTTGACGTGGGGGAATTTTTCTGAAAAGCTTCGTGTCGCCTCCCTGGAAGATACTAAACTTAAATAGGTACCAAGTTTAGTGTTTTACCGCCTTTTCTTTTTGGAGTTATCGTGTTTATAGACAGACAGACACACACACACACACGCACGGACAGTTTTCTAAACATTTTTTTTTTGATACAGAAGACCTTAAAACGCATACTTCCGGTGAAATCTTTGTATCGAACTTTTGGGTGAAATGCAATACCTAATCTATACACTAATGTACATAGTACGTGCAGAGAAAGTAATAAAACATTTTTAAAAAACTGATGTTCTCCATTTACATAGCTTTCTCTACATCTCTGAAGCAAATCATTGTTAGATAATCCAAATAAGCATGGGCAGAAATGTTCTTATTACTAGCTTTGTTGTAAGTAGAAGGGAAACGAGAGTACACTAGGCTAAAACGATAATGAACTCTTTTAAAAACTAGTTCCTATGTGATTGAAATTCGTTCCTTTACATGGCAAAGAGTTGACAAATTCTCGTATGAGAAAACTTTAAGTATGTTATAAATGAAACCAATAACAATGAACCTCTCGGAAATGGTCAACTCCACTAAACATATGTTTATTACACAAATTGTGTAACTTAATGTGGTCGACATTATTTGTGTAGAAAAGTTTTTTCTTTCTCGTATGGTTTATCAGTTGTGCAAAAGTAATCCAGAATGAAGAGATCTTCAGAGCTTCATACTCCCAGAAAATGAAAGATAGTTTTTATTTGTCTCGTAAACATCTTTAATATACGAAATGTTAGTTCAACAGTTAGTCATTTTTGATAAAATCAACATTTTCGAAAATTTATCATGTAAGTGGAAGTTTGGGGTGGGCGGATTTTCCTCTAAATCCCCGTATTACATTCTTGAAGGACACTAATCTTAAATTCCAAGCTTGGCATTTTGCCGAATTTTCGATTTTGGGTTATCGTATTAACAGACGCACACACGGATATTTTACTAAGAGTTCTTTATTTGGATGCAGGGGACCCTAAAGAGTGTATTTTCGGTGACATCTTGGTATCGCATTTTTGGTTGGAGTGCAAAACTATTTATGATATTAAGTAGGGAACCTAGAAAGCATCTACGCCCACAAGTGTGAGCGAATAGCATAACTCAAAAGCCAAAAGCTTTATAAATCATAATTTTTGTATAAAAATTGCCTCTATGAAGACAAAATATACCTATATAGTATGTGAGTTTCCCCGCGCATAACAAATTGGTATACATATATATTTTTTTCTAAACTTGTTAACTTTGCGACATTTATTGATCACATATAATTTTACTGATTGTAGATTGTCATATAACTTGATACTCACTCTCTTTGTTTAAAGAAATATGTTTTTGTGTTAACCGAATTCATGGTTTCTGAACACCAGACACGTGTTCTACCAATTGAGTCATACAATTATATCAGTTGTATTAAAAGTGCCCATTTTACCTAGGAATGGAAGTACAGCTAATAAGCGCTTTGTTATTTAGAAGATTGGTTTTTTGTTGTTTTTTTGTTTGGTAGTGTTTAACGCCCGCATTAACTACTTATGGCACCGCAGGCGGTAATACTGATGATACATGAACGATGATGGAGCACCGGTGGAATGCGATGGCGTGGGAAACCGGAGTACCCGGAGAAAACCCGCCCCAGCGCCGCTTTGTCCACCACAAATCTCACATGCGGTCGCTTGGGATCGAAACCCGGCCCTCTAAGTGAGAGGCAAGTGGTCTAACCACTCGGCCACGGCGCGGCCATTACAAGATTGGGAGGCATCCTTCAAATGTTTGGGTAAAAACCTCTAGAAATGGAGAGAAAAGAAATATACAAACTTTCAAACTCTCCATCAGACGATATACTTGAGAAAATCAAAACGTACTATGTGGAGCACTTCCAAAACGTTTACTGTAGCGAAAAATATATTATACACAAGTTGAGTATTTAATGAATACAGATTTCCTGAAGGAAGATTTTATCTAGCTCACATGATTTCTCGCAGTTGTTCGGCAGTATACAAAACCAAACTGCATGAGGTAGACTCTTAGATATATTATTTGTATTTGCTACTTTAATTTCTAAACTGAGTCATATTTGAATAAATAGTATGAAACGTAACCGGAAATGCCTATAAATGACAGTTTGAGTTGGCGGGTTTTCTTGAAATGTTCACAAGACTCGCATGGAGATCTCAATTTATATTCAGATGATATATGCCAATGGAGACTTACAATTCCGTAAGTCAGCTAAGGAATTTACTGCCATGTTGTATGTTGCCATAGTACCTGTTTGATTAAAGTGATCGGACGGAAATTGTTAGAACCGTAGTTCAAATCCCGCTCATGGCACTTTCCAGTCTACGGTTCTATCTTTCCAACCTTGTCCTACACAGGAATATATGAAAGAACAATTAATTACCACTAAATTTGTTAATTTTCAAAATTAATTGTCGTAAAAACGAGAACCTGAATAAAGTAACGCACCATTTGGCATAACTAAATAACAACGAAAGATATCAACACAAAACTTTATTTATAAAGTTAAATTACATTACCCTATTTCTGAACGTAATCGCCATCAAGGTATTTATTGTCAGGTGGTATCGCTTTTTCACCGCTAAAGATCTGTGCCAAGTTGTCACTGCCACTTTCAGGTCTTCATTGATTGGGAAATCTTGGCCAACCAAAAAGTCATGCATGGTGTCCAAAGTTAAACACTGTTTTTCTTTTAATTCTTTTATCAACATTTTCTTTCAACTCCTTTATAACGATTGAACTTCCACTTCGGTCTTTGTCGTGTACATTCTGCATTATTGTAAATTTTCTCATTGCGTTGTCTTCCTATATCTTTTGTGCATATAAAAATGTTTACGTAACAATAAATGTCTTCACAGGATAGAGATTAATAACTCCATGGCACGACAGCTCACGGGGAACCTTGGCCAACCGCCCGGCCGCTGCGTCCCCCATCTCGGTCCACTACAGACGTCATGGATGGGGTGCAGTAGTGGAGGGTGAGACGTGGTCCCCCCGGCCGGTTAATGCGGTCCTCATGACCTGGAGTCGCTACTTCTCCATCAAGTAGCTCCTCAATTGGCCCCCCCAGGGAACTTACGAGGCTTGAGTGCACCCCGGGCCAGGTCTCCCAACGGGGGAAAAATCCCCACGCCGGTACTGGGGATCGAACCCAGTTCTCCCGCTTGGTAAGCAGCTGCGATACCACCGCGTTAAGGAGACGACCAAAATAGAGATTACCTTGAGAAATAATGTAGGTACTGTAACTTTAAAAATAATTGATATCTTTTGTTATTATTTAGTTATGACAAATCCTTCTTTACTGATGGCTCTAGATCTTAAACGATATTCGTCTTCTTTCTACCAGATTATTTTTTTCAAGTGCTTTGTTTTATCCATACATGTATATGCTTAATGGCCTCAAAGATTTGAGACTTTTAGAAATGTCCATTAAACCACTAAACTCATAAAACTTAATAAATTAACGTTTCAACTATCGAGATTATTGTCATGGTGTCAATTTAGCGTGAAATTAAGCTGTTCCGACAGGAGGATAAAAAAGATGTTCTTCTGGCACTTCTGTAGACAACAAATTAATCCTTTAAAAGCCAACACTTTCTGCGTATTAGGAAACTTCAATTAATTCTGTAGCTTCACTTTGCATAAAAATAGCTGTATTGAAGCAAATTTTCATAAAAATTACAACATTGAGAAGCTTGCTGCAAGTAATGGCGAGTATTATGCGCTGTCAAGTCTTGAAGTCATTGTTCATTAAACGCGCGCAGCTTATTGGCTAACAGAAGATCGTATGTACGGCAGTAAATTTAGTGCCGCGTTCCAGCTGACACACATTTACAGTGGATCAATAACCTTTAAAGACCACGACACTTAAATTGAATTATTCATTTGGTAATAAACGAGACGTCGAGAGTCTCTTAGGTCAATCAGAATTTTGTTTCATCAATTACCGGGAGGAATGATGTCAGGTTTGGACTTGCAGACAACTGGCGACAGTATGATTTGTTCTTGAAAACATACAAAACCTAAAATAAAATGCTCTGAACCCAAGAGGAAGCATCTTTAGGAAACACCCATGTGCATGTGGGTATAAGTGTGTGTAATTAGAATAACTAAAAAAGCAAAATCATGATAAGGAAAGCTGATATGCATTTAGATGAAGAATACAATAAAATGTCCTCTATCTCGAACAATCCATTACATGATCAAACTCGTGTCATTTTGTTACTTCATTAAATTATATTTTTACTTTCTCCGCCCAGTATTCTGTACTAATATACATAGTAGGTAGAGAAGGTATGGTATGCCACCCGAAACTCAATACGAACATTCTCCGGAATACATACTTGAGGTCCCCCGAATAAAAAGCATTTTAAAAAAAGGTTCGGACGCACGTGTGTATGTGTGCGCTCGCGCGTGCGCAGCATAACTCCAAAACGAAAATTCCGTGGAGTTCCAAACTTGGTATTTAAGTTTAGTATCTTCCAAGGATGCGTCACGAAGAATTTCAAGAAAATCCCTCAACCCAAACTACCCTTTACATGGACAATTTTTCAAAATGTTTGATTTTCTCAAAAACAGTTCTAAGGATTTTTATTAAAAATACAGTATATTATATTTACATAGCTCGTAAAATGTATATCTTGAACTTTATGGGATTAACCTTTGAAGTCCTCTTCATTCTGAATGACTTTTGCATAACTATTAAACTGGAAGACAGACAAAAACCTACTATATAAAAATTATACATCTCGTAAAAAGAGTCAATTTATATCATGTACATTTATTGGAGCGGTGCCATGGAGAATAGTTAGACCACTCGCCTCCCATCTAGGTGGCCCGGGTTCGATCCCAAGCGCCCGCATGTGGGATTCGTGGTGGACAAAGCGGCGGGTTTTCTCCTGGTCCTCCAGTTTCCCCCATCACCTTTCCAATCATCAAATTCTCTTACATTTCATATCATTCACTTCCTCATGTTCATGGCTGGCTACGGGCAGACCCCTCGTAACAGTCTCTCTATTCTGTGGTTTCGTGCCGGTGGCTCCCCGACAGACTTCTGACCCCTAGGCATTGGCTTGTAAGTTTTAGGGGGGTGTCAGTCCTACAGATACGGGGAGGATAAGCCGGTAACGAAACGAAACATTTATTGTTGAGTTGATCATTTCCGATATAATATGTGTTACAAGTTTTGAAATTTGCAATACATATCTTCTCCAATCATGCAAAGATAAGGGCATTTCAATTGAATCACATACGGACCAGCTTTTAAAAGATTTGACTATCGATTTAGTCTAATGTATCCATTATTTCCCTGTTAATTACAAGAAATTAAGCGATATAAATATTTCTGCTGATGTTTACCTCGATTAGGACTAAAAAGAAGAATACCTTTGCTGAGACTAATTTGTTGCAGAATGGGTACAGGAATGTGTGAATCATATTTTTTTTTCAAAGAAACCTGAAGCAAATTTCATTATCATGTTATATCCTTGGTGCATTGATAAATCAGATAAACAATTGTCTTGGATTTTCTATCAACCTCAGTAAAACTTGGAAACCACAAGAGATAGACAAAACGTGCCACGAACAAAATTTAGAAATCATTAAAATATAAAATTTATGTGCAATAGCTTTTATGTAGCATTTAAACATTTCCAAATATTCATTTAAAGCTTTCCCGGAACTGACCACTGTGTGTGAGTGTTAGAATATATTCTCCTTTTCTACCAAGTTTATGACAGATAAAAATTGACTTTTAACCACCTGAATGTCATTTCCGCATCTTGCATGCATCCATAAAACTAAGCATAGGTGCGTATACCTGAATTGGGAATCATTTCTAAGCGAGTTTTTATTGTGATCTAGGAGAATGGACACAAAAATATGAATAGTAAAATATGCTAAGGACTTTCTGTGAAGCGTAAATGTCTAGAGGATGGTATGAGTCTCCTATACACCACACACACTCACACACACACACACACACACACACACTCACTCACTCACTCACTCTGCTTCCTTGTTGACCTCTATACTCTAAAGTTACAGCACTTGAGCTAACAACATTCTAATGACATTTGCTTGTATTACGAAGGTTTTAATAGTTATAAGGCCAGAGTGATTATTGGGTAAAACTGCTACTAGAGCACTGCATGTTCTTGTTTGGAACAATACACTGAAACAGAAAACAAAGAAGAGAATCTTCCACTAAACATAGTATTATAATCGGCAGAGATGCGGATAATAACAATGAAAAGACGAGGCAAATAAGAACGAAACAATGTAGACAACTGGTAGAGCATGTACGGAAAATGACTGCTTATCAAAAAGTAAAAGGGCAGTAACCAAATTAATAATCAGGTGGATATACACCTTCAATGGAGCGAAAACTATCCTAGGTTAATTTCATGAGCGTAAATATGATTGAAAACAAATCACTTCATAAAAGCTTCAAGTGAAACATGATTTTATGAGAGAAAGTTACAACTGGCATGGCTCGACAAGCTGTGAAATGAGGATGATGGAAGAAGTAAGTAGCAGATAATTCAATAACAAAAAGACTAAAAAAAGCAAGGAAACTCAGTGGTATGGACATGTATATAACGAATGGAGGGAACGAGATGGCTGAAAAATGCTGGTATAGTTCCCCAAAACAAAAGGTAAAATCGGACATCCAGGGGGAAACGTACCTATATTAACCCTTTCTAGCCCGGCTTATTTCCTATTGAAATTGTATTTTGGAAACTGATGTGCCATAAAATGCATATCTGCCTAAAAATGTTGGACTTACCTAATCTCTTATTGGTAACTCAATGTTATAAAAACAATGACCATCACTAAGCAAGATCTCAATGTTACGGGTTAACCTGAGTTAGAATTCTCGCTACAATACCAATGTGATAAAGTAAGGGATGGGCCCAGGAAAAAAAGATATACTTTTTGGTCTGTGCAAATGTTGACTGGACTTTGTTAACATTGTAGAAGAATAAAGTTCTGTATTTGTCAGAAGGAAAGGTATCTTTGAAGGGATTTTATTTTCGCTTTTATAGTGTTATTACATTTAAAGAAAATACCGAAATATACACAATAACAGTAGAAAATTACACATACACAGAGTGACCTTATTCTAAAAATGCTTTTTTTTTTATTCAGAGGGTCTCAAAACATTACTTCCAGTGAAATCTTGACATCGAATTTTGGGTGCAATACATTACCTTATTTATACATTATCTACATAGTACGTGCACAGCAAGTAAAATGGACTTACGGAAGGGGACTGGACGAACCGAGGATTATAGCAATCCTAAACGAAAAACCAAACTGGGTAAAATCCGGAGCAAACGACTTTATTGACGGTTGTGAACCCCAAGAGATATATTTTAAATTACAAAATATCTCTCTGCTATAAGATGACCTTGCTAAATCTTAAAATTAATACAACTCCTCTTTAACAGCGTTCTTGGTATTCTAACTACGTATTGAATGCAGAATTCCCATCATTTCTTCCAAAAAAAGAAGTGAAAAAATGTTGAAAATGGATTTTAACGTATGTTAGAGCAGCTTCGTGTAAATGGCGAATTAATATATTACTTTTAAAATTTTCCTATAATCAGATTTTTCTCAAATGAGATGCCATTATTCATTTTTTTTTCATCCCAACCATTCTGCTAACGCTTATTTTGATTAGTACCAAGTACAGAAAAGAATAAGCTTTTTTAGAATAATTTGTTGCGAATAGTAAAAAAAGTCATGAGAATGGAACACATCAGATTTTTTTTTTCAAAGAGCGTGTAACAAATTTCATTATAATGTTGTATGCTTTGGATGTATCACAAAAAATATGTGTCTTGCATTTTTTATGAACCACCATATCATAAGCGTGCTTGCTTCACTAAATATTATAGTACAATATTATAGTACAATATTATAGTACAATACAATAATACAATATTAGTTTCAAGAGTATTTATTACAACAAATGGCTGCTTGGTTTTGGTGTCCTACGCTTAATGAACAAGATAATGTTACTCTGATATCTCATCCAAGAAGGTGTGAAATTAATGATAAATATTAAATGTTAAACATGCAAGAAACACAATTCGGTAGAGTTACCGACTCTCCTTTGCTGTAAATAATGATTCTCGCACTTGTGCCCTTCTTGCATGAAACTTGGTGCCTGATTAGTCCGCCGTCTTGTCTCCAGTGTGCACACAGTCCAGCGGCCAGGTGACAAGACTCGCTCTGAGGTTCAACGGACGATTAGTGCGCACATACAATGTTGCAGATTATTTCACTTTATCCGATATACAGGCAGCATTGAGCATTAGGTATTATTAATAGTAGAACACTATCACAAATGATTAAGTAAACGACAAGGACACGTATGCACAATGTAGAGAAAGCACTGTATTGCACCCAAAAGTTCGATGCCGAAATTACAACGGCATACATGGTTTGAGACATTGAACCCAAAAAAGCGTTTTAGGAAAAAGTTCCTTGTGTGTGTGTGTGTGTTTGTGTGGACAGCATACCTCAAAAACGAATAGTCCGTTAAATACCTAACTTTGATTTAAGTTTAGTCATCCCCTCCATTCCAAATTAACCTTACATGGAAGAAATTTCGAAAATATTGATTTTCTCAAAATACTCCTACAATTTTTATTAAAATACCATATATTAAAGATATTTAAATGACAAAATAAAATGTATATCTTGAACTTTCCGGGAGTGACCTCTGAGGGCTTTACTTCTTTATTTTGGATGTGTTTTACATAACTGCTAATGTAAGAGATAGACAAACACTTAAAACAAAAATGTAGATCTCATTAAAACACACAATTTATGTCAGATACATTTTTTCGTAGAGCTAACCATTTGTGAGATGCTCCTTGTTATTGGTTTCAATTTTCTCAGGCAGGAAGTCGCCCGTGCTTCTTTTGCTTTACTTCTGGCAAAGCAAAGAAGCTCATGACAGGAAGAATAACAATCTTTTGTAAGACGTTTTTTTGTAGAACAGCTGCAAAAATTAAGCTGAATTTAGCACCACAATTTTTTCAAATTGGGACTAGTATTATCACATCTTGCTTTCATTTTTATTTTTATTTATATAGCCCCCTTTAATTTGTATGGTCATCACGGGGGCTTTGACTTGAGAAACAACTGCTGCTGTTTTGCCAGCCCCGTCGGAAATCGTTGAGAATGAGAAACGTTGACCACTCGTCCGCAAACGTTGACCACTCGTCATTCAATTTCTTGTAAGCTCGATATTAAAGACTTATCTATTTTAAAATAACAGGCCTTGGCCTCATTAAATAATGACTACAATGCGAAAAGTTAGGAATTAAAATAATAAATCATGTTAAGGCCCGAGAATAAAACAATTATAATAATAAATTCAAACTTCGCCAGTTCTAATTAAGCATAAACGTTCAGATGTTTTCTTGGTTTGTTGTAGTCCGGGCTGAAGTTTTCCGTGTCTGACTTACTATTGCAGACTGGTTCAGAATGGGATATTAGCGAAACGGTGGACGGCCGGCCGGCCGGCGGGGTCTTTTACTCAGAAAACTGGAGTGGCTTCCCGTCCATTTCGCCAATCTCGCCACATTAATCTTGTTCGGTTATTACACGGAGAGAAAACTTACCGCCGGAGCAAAGATAGCATCTGTAGCTTGCAGATAACCCTTTCACTGCGCAAATCAGGAGCGGCTCGTATTCCATAACACTGTGCGAGAATCACACAAATATACCCGAAATTATGTTGCCTTTTTAACAACACCTGGCGATGTGAACAAATGTAAAGGGCGCCCACTGGCAGAAAAACGTATTTCGTACAAGGTGTGCGCCTAGAGCTCCTGTTTAAAACTTCAATAGGTCAAAGAAGTCATAAAACTTGCATAAATGAGATGTTATATTTCAAATTCCAAATTTAAGTATGATTAAAAACATTAAAAAATATCGACTCTGCGGTGGCCACCAGCATTGGAAAGCAATTGAATAGAAGTAATGGAATAATTGTAAGGGGTGTTGTTGATATGTTATTATTACGTTAAAATGATTTATTTCCTCGAATATTCACAGGGTATGAGGCTTTATTTTCTCTAGATAAATTCACTTATGCTTTCGTCACTCGTTAAAAAAAAACTTAAACTGAAACGCCGGCACAACAGCCCAAAAGGGACCAGGGGCTTCCGCCCGGCCGCTTCGTCCCCAATTTCGGCCCAATACACGCGTCATTGATGGTGTGTAGAATTGGAGGGTGAGACATGGTCAGCGCCTCGAGTCCCTCGCGGCCGGTTAATGCAGTCCTCTCCGTGGGTTCGAGTCCCGCCTTGGGCATGGGTGTTATATGATTGTGCAATGTGTCTATGTTTGTAAAGAAACAGTAAAACCAATAATCAGTAAAACCTACGGGGGGAAATGTAAATGGGAATACAGCGCCGGAGTCCTAAACAGACTCCGGTACTGTTAAAAAAAAAAAAAAAAACCTGCAGCCGCTACTTCTCCATCAAGCAACTCCTCAATTGGCCCCCAGGGACCTCGTGAGGCTGAGTGCATCCCGGACCAGGTCTCCCAGAGGGGATAAAATCCCCACGCCGGTACCCATTTTTCTCGCTTGGCAAGCAGCCACACTAGAGATGATCGTCACTCGTAAATATGTCGATTAAATACAAAAAAAATCGGGTAAAATTAACTCAACGTCCCAAAAATATTAAAAACTAAGCACACATGTTTGTTGTATATTAAGACAGCAGACATATGTTTTCCAGTTGAACAGTTATGCATCAGTGAAAATCATTGTAAACCTAAAAAGTCAATTCAAAATTAAAATAAGGTATATGTTATTTACTCCAAACCAGGATCATATAATGATTCATTCTTGGTTGTTGTGTAGTAAGCGATATTTGTAAAAGTGACTGGTTTGGTAGGACCTAAAAAACCCAACTGTAGCTAGTAAGTAGGCAATCTACAGTATAAACAGTAGTAAAAGACGAAGTGAAATGCATTGTTCCTTGAAAATACTGTTTTCCCACTTACTTTGATATTTGCACGGTTCCTCTACTATACTTTTTATTGTTATGGTTCTTTACTCATATACCTTCGCAATGGTTTTTATTGTTACACACAATAATTTTCTTGAAAATATCATTTGGCATGCCTCCAGTCTTGACTTTTCTTTATTTTTCATTTACTCAAGAGCCACGTTCAGATTTTAGTACTGGTTTAGCTACTATTTTGTTTTTCACTTCTTTTTTCATACTCGTACGAAAATGTAATGCAATACATTCGTTGATTATATTGTTTTCTTCCATTTCTGAATCTCTTTCCATGGCTGAGCTTTTTAAACTTAAAACACCTGAAGGAAAGGCATTCGTTTAAACTTAATTTTTTTATTTACCGCTCATTGTCTTCCATAATTTTGATATTAAATGTTTTGTTGTTTCAATAAATATATATGTATATATATCTTTATTTGCTCTATAACAATATCTTAGTTTCATTTTGAACATTAGTGTCCCAAAGATTGAGGTTACTAACAAAAACATAAGATTTACACACTTTATATTAAATCTAAGAATCAGGCTTGTTACTATTTTGTATAAAACAGTGCTGAAGTTTTTTTATGCGAACATAAATTCCCTGAAATTAATAAGTGTTTAATAAATACAGTGGGTAGTCAAGAGATAAATCGTGGATGTGATTCAACCAAGATTCTATAACACTAGGCCCCAGGCCACTTTGAACTGCGGAACAACAGAATGAATGGAGTAGAACGGCTCGAGCACAGATATGCCAGTGTGAATCAATCGTGGAGCCAAACGTCTGCTCTCTCGCTCACTCCCACCCAAGAATGTATATTAAGAGTTTCCGAGAAATCTGTTTTCTTACATTTTTTTCTATCATTTAATTATGCCCTTCTGTTTGCGGATGATGTGGTTTTAATTTTTGACAAGGAAGATAGGCTACAAAAAGCAATGTGTCACTTGAATTAAATGTGTAAAAATTACGGCATCTAAGTCAAAAACAAAGGTAATGGCATTGCGGAGAAAATATCCAATAAAGTAAAATAGTATTGGAGGACAATATACTGGAACAAGTGTCTCATTTCCAATATCTCGGCTGCGATGTAAATTATGACGAAGACCAAGATATAAACAAAAAAGTACAAAAGTTTCAAGCAGTCTGTGGAGCTATCAAACGAACCTTTAAGAATAACGTAAGGAAAGAAACACAAATAAGATTCTATAAAGTTATGGCAGAACTAGTGATATATTATGGCACTAAAGCATGGACTATGTAGAACAAAAATAAGAGTAAGATGCAAGCAGTTGGAATGAGATTTTTACGATCGGTTAAGAGATGTACGAGAGAGGAACATATTAGAAATAAGACAATTAGAGAAGAGCTGAAAGTAAAAACCATTACCAGAAGAAATTAAAAACTACAGAAGAAACTGGGCAGAGCATATCCACAGCTTGTCACGAGAAAGAATATCTAAACAAGCCTTTAGCTGCAAACCTACAGAACGAAGATCAATAGGACAATGCCAAAAAATATGGCTTCAACAAACATGAGACCGGAACAGACAAATTACTAAACCGTGAAGAAAGAAGAAAAAGAAGATCATGTAATTATCTCATATAAAGATTACCAGCTATACCAAATTCTGAACCAAAGATACTGAAAAAGCAAATCCAGCGCAACTAAAAATGATGCAGTGTTGATAACACTGCTTAAAATAGAGAGTTTTGCAGAATGAGTTGGATCGCCTTGGAAATATTCTCAAGTACACAACTAACGTCACCGTTCTTCTTTCTAACTCGCTAATTTTCTACGCACTATATTTGTCCTGTGCTGTGAACTGGGACGTGGGGCTCTGTTTCGCCACAGGGGAACGTACCCGGTTTTGACTCTACCCATGGGACAAAATAAGCATCGTGAGGAAATCGAAGAGCTGCTGTAAGGAGCAATCCTCGCCTTCTGAAGCAACTTTATGGGCGAGTACATCCCCCGTACCTGGGGAGCTTGCTCTCTTCGGGAAGCAAACCTCGCAACCACTTCCTTATCTACTCCACTGTATGCTTAGCTGTGTACATGACGAATAATAACAGACAGCAGGCAGGTAGTGTGGTTTCAGTAACATAAATTATTGCCCAACAACAGTCTTGATAATAATTCCAGCTGGAATGGGGAGACGTCACACTTCCCCTCCGTTTACTAGTTCTGCAATCGATCTTTACCAGCTCCCCAAGGGTGATTTATGATCGACTACCTCTGCCTTGCGTAAGTGGGCGTGAGGTCAGCAATCGGTTTGGCAGCGCAAGTCCCTTCGTGGCTGTAGCACCACAGACGTTTTAAAAATAGTATTTAAAGCGATAAACTATTTACATCTTGTATCATGTTGAATAAGAAAGGTTATTGTTGAAAAGGAACTGCCAAGATGCTTATATTATTTAATCGTCCCGTACTTCCGTAGCCCTCGGCCTTCTGGCACCATAAGACAGCTATACCTGAATATAGAAGTAGTGGTACTGTTTCCTGTATCTCCTAAGTGCAGGAAAGGGCATCGTATCGATGTTTCCATGATCGGTTTTGAATTTCTCGTTCGTGAGTTTGCTACTATGCACCATGGTGACGAGGGATCAGTTCGTCACCCACAGATGGCACTGTAGGACGAAATCACGATTTGCGGACGCGAAAGGGCAAATAATGTTGTCAATAAACCATCTTCTTTAAAGGTATGGAGTTATTTTACGTGCAAATAAACATTACACGGGACCACCGGCTTTACTTCACTTCCGAAGGAAGTCATGCTAAGCATTTTAGCGTCCGAAAAAGTTCCATCATCCTCTGTCAGGTTGGAACCTGCAATCTTTTAGAGGCAAGCATGGTAACCGCTGCACCACGGAGGGCGACGATACCTGAATATAACTTTAGCGAAAAGATAGCTAACCCACACAGTCAAAGAACGTTTTGAAGATTGAATTAAAGTTGCTGCATAATAAATCTCGGAATTTGTTGACCTTTGGGCGCGCGCCCATGAGCACGAATCACATAAAGCTGTTGATTCATATACTATAGATTACCCTTACATTGTTCGGGATGCAATACTTGAGTATTACTTCTAATCAGACGCAGACATAAAGAAGGCGGAACCATATCTAGCTGCCCTCCAGTCCTCTAGAGATATTTATGCCCTATTGAATTGCCTGAATTGGATCTGAATTCAAGACTGATCTCATTTAACTGTATTGGCGTCTACAATAAATTTCTGCAATAGTTTTTGTGTGTTTCGGTTCGACTTGTTAACTGCTGGTCCCAACAAACCGTGAAGGGTAACCAGACTGGATACGGTTAAGAGAACATATAACAAAGAAAGAAAGAAGTTATCACTTAGGATAAACCGAGAAAATAAACAAGCATGTATGTTCAAAGATCAAAAGCAATATGGAAGAGCGGTTTTTGGCATTTGGGTGTTATGCATATATAATTATCTAATTCTCATTTGTTTACCATTCAGCTAACATAATAAATAGGTTAGTCAACTTGAAAACTCACCTTATGACTTAACGCCATCTCTGTTTGTTTCATTTATTAACATATTATATAAATTAAAACGATTTTTATTGGAAAGTTTACAGAATTTAAAAGAGGTTGCAGCCTTAGCCATCTTGTTAAATCCGCTAAATTCACCACGCATTTGTCTTGAAACTATTTAAGATATAGAACTGACATAGATGCATGCTTCTAAATTGTACTTTTATACAGAATTAGCTGGTATATTAAAGAAGATATTTCTTCATGAGCAACTATTTTCTAAAATCTAACGTATATTGGGTATTTGTTATATAACACATAAACATATATATTATGTAACAAATATCCAATTTCTCTGCCGAACAGAACTTTAAAAAGGAATGCTGGAATTTATTGTGGTCCGAAAGCATTTAAAGATAACGTTAATTCATAATAGATTAACTTTAAAATATTTTTAGTCTTTATTTGTAATAACACAATTTATGACTGGCCACGGTAAATTCGGTTCATATCTAGAATGTTTTAAAATAATTAATTCTAACAATGTTACCTGATTATAATCACATTCAATACAATTTGTCCATCACTTTGTCTTTTATTGTTCCATTACAGAAATAGAAACGACTCATATTCGCTCAGCACCTACATTCATGCCTAACACTATACCATTAAATGCAATTATTCGTAAACAGTGCTGCTGCTACTCATACTTCCATAACCTTCTCAATAGAATAGTTAAGTCTTTTCATATAGTTACCTATATTATTAGCAATAAAATTATCCTTTATTTACTTTCAGTTAATGTCTACATTAATAGTGGTTACACTTACTTTTAATGTTATCATTTAATTTACAACCTGAGGGAATATTTATATCCTAACCACAGAATCTGCCGACATTTTGTGAATTTCATGTTATTTTTGTAATATATGATCAAGTGTTTTTTGTTGGTTTTTTTTCTTTTGCATTCCAAAGTTGAAATTGCTGGGTGCAAATGTTTATTATTACTTTCGTCGCGTATAAGTGTTTTGCGTTTCTCTATGTGATTTTGTTTTCCAACAATAAGTATCATAGTTACGTGTTGATTTTCTTGATTTTTACTTTCTCTATAC
Organism: Hymenopus coronatus; assembly: GCA_030762935.1. Lineage (NCBI taxonomy): Eukaryota > Metazoa > Arthropoda > Insecta > Mantodea > Hymenopodidae > Hymenopus > Hymenopus coronatus. Next base: position 103,070,992 of record CM060890.1, read on the forward strand.
GTACTATGTATACAGTGTATAGAGAAGGTATTGCACTCCACCCAAAAATTCGATATCGAGATTTCAACGGAAATATATGTTTCAGGGTCCCCAATATCCAAAAAAAAAAAACCATTTTCACAAAAAGGTCCGTGTGTGTGTGTCCGTGTGTCTGTAAACACGATAACTCAAAAACGAAAAATCGGTAAAATACCAAACTTGGTATTTAAGTTTAGTATCTTCCAGGGATGCGACACAAAGATTTTGAGAAAAATTCCTCACCCCCAACTACCCTTTACATAGAACTTTTTTCAAAAATTTTGATTTTCTCAAAAATGGCTAACGATTTTGATTAAAATTTCGTATTTTAAACATATTGACCTGACAAATAAAATGTATATCTTGAATTTTCTAGGAATAGCCTCTGAAGAGTAGTTTATTCTGGATGAATTTTACGGAATTTTGAATAACTGCTAAACCGTAAGAGATGGATAAAAACTTACTATACCAAAAATGTAGAGCACGTTAAAACACACAATTTATGTTATATACATTTTTTTCGTGCAGTTCCTCGTTTTTGAGACATTCCTTATTTTTGGTTTCTGCTATGAAAAACTTATATAAACAAAGGAACTTCATTGATATAGCAACCAGCTTTTGACTATCACTTTAACCTATGTTAGTCCCTTATTTCGCTTCTACTTACAAGGAAGCAAGTAATAAGACTTTTTCTGCTCATTTTTTTCTGATTAGCATAAAGTAAATAGAAGTATAAGCTTTTTAGGAATAATTTGTTACTGGGATATACAGAAAGTCATGTGAATGGTACACATCAGATTTTTTACAAATGACTCCACGGGATAGCAACCGAGTTAAATTGGAATTAGAGAAATTCAAGCTTTCGACTATCTTGACTGTGTAAACTTCTTCCCTGACAAAGACCACAGTCAAGATGGTTGGAAGCTTGGATTTAACTGCTATCCCGTGGTCATCTATAATAATCAACACCGAGAAAGCTTCAAATCTTTAATTTCACTAATTTGTTTAAAACTTTTTATACTGCCTCTCAAAGGCAAATTACATATTACTTTTTTTTTTTTTTTTTTTTTTTTTTTCCAAAATAATGCTTCAGTTTTTATTATAAATTATAAAATTTGGAAAAAATATTGAGTTTTAGAAAGTACGAAAAGTAATAATTTTTACCACTGATTAAGGGTAATATGAAAATATAATATGCAGATCTATTTATAAACTCATTTTCTGTAAAACTTTATGTTTGTGTTTGAATATCTTTAAAAATGCATCACGTGGCTCATTTTCTTAGAACAAGGAATTTAGGCATTAAAAATATTATTTAAATAACCATGTAAACTATAATTTCAATACATAGGAAATTTATCACTATTATTATATGTAATAATTGGTATAAGCTTCAATAAGTTATATTACACACTGTACATTTTCCGAATTTCACAGTTGCATAAACTTAAGTGGAGATTAAGTGGCGAAAATTACCAAAGCAATGAATGCTTGCATTTTGAGCACTCTTACAAACTGAAAATTTCCCGTAATCTATCATTTTAACTCTGAATGCTGCACACATCACAGAAGAAAATGATAGGGCTTATACACCTTGGAGTAGACAGGTAAATTTAGAATCCTCTTTGGCCAAGTTTTGCCACTCCTGCACGAGCATATGGAAGGTTTCACCTCCATTTGTATAGAACAGCTATCTTTTTCTGCGAATGCCATTTAATTAAATTGGTGCAGCAGATAGGCTGTAAGCCGTTTGTGCTTCTAGAAAACCCCCGAAGGGTAGGTGAGGTCAGAGACCCTAAGGAAGAACAGATCCGAATGACGTAGAACGAAACAGAAATGTGATCTTAACGTTTCCATATCGAATACATCCATCTAGTGTACACCCATAACCCAACAGCAGCGGAAAAGGGACCTAACTTTTTTTTTTTTTTTTTTTTTTTTGTAGCTTAACGTCCTTTAAAATGGTTGGTCATATCGGACGATGAATGAAATTGATGAAGTGATGCTCAAATAAAATCGGAGTCCATGGAGCTTTAAGTTACTCGACATTCTTTAAAGGATAAGGGTAAACCCCGAAAAAAACCTTATCCGGGTAACTCACCCTAAGCGGTATTCTAACTCACGACCTATTGAATGTGAGGCAGACACGCTACTACCACACTGCCCAGGCTTTTCTGAGACTTTAGGTTTCGTCTGTTGTTTACTCCTGGCAAGCAAATGCGACCGGCTTTTTAAGGATTTGACTATCGCTTTAGCCTAGTGCATTCCCTTATTTCCCAAATACTTACAAATATGCAAGTAATGCAAAATGTAGATAAAAGAATAATCTTTTGGATGAACATTTTGTTTGCGGAACAACTAAAGAAAGTCATGTGAATAGGACACTTTAATTTTTTTTAAAATATGAATTACTCATAAATATTAATAAAACAACTAGGAAGAAACCCAATCTCCCTTAATAAAGGACATTATTGCTAAAATTAATTTATTGATCTTATTATACCTATATGCATCTGCATTCTGTAAACGTCTCCGCTTAGACATAGAACAAATTCAGCTACTTAGAATGGTGAAAAACAAGCGGTAAAAATTTGCTAGGGAAATAATTATTGGGTTTTCAAAGATGAGCTAGCTTGGCATTAAATTTGAACATTCGCAATTTGAAACAGTTACACATTTTAAAATTATAATCACCTTGGTGCTCACTTGCGTTTCCGGTTTTTATTTGTAACAGGCTTTACTGAATTCCATGGAATTACTATACAAGATGTACTCTTCTTATTTCACATATTATGTTGAAGAAAGTGAAACAGGTCTTAACTCAAAGTCGGTGACACTCGGAATCAAAATGCTGCAATTCTGAACGCAACTTATTTTATTTATGAAACGTACTACTTAACAGCAGCGTATAAATATGTTTTAGAGTAGCATTGGCATTTTCCTTTGCTGTTGCTGTTACCTTGTTTATCTGCTTTTTGTTTATTTCTTGCCATAAATAAAAATATACATTATTTCATCTTGTTAAGGTCCCTCAATATATTGCTTGTTAACTACAACGCTGTTAATGAAGGAGCTCGCAGATCCTAAAGCAATTCCACGGCATTAACATGTACCGCAATCCAATTATCTCTTTCAAGTAATTGGCACACAACCGAAGCTCCTCATTCTGCTACAAGAAAATACCTTACAATTCAAACACATAAAACTGCAGTAGTAAAAATATATTTGACTAATGCATTATAGTATTCGGAGAAAGGATTAATAACACTGTAGCTAAGGTGTTACGTGAGCTCTGTATTTGTGTGTATGTGTGTGTGTGTGTTTTGGATTGTCACATTTAGTACTACTTGCTCTAAAATTGCAATTTTATTATTATATTTTGATTTCACTAGTCACAGTGATCTGGCATGAATCATCCATGGTGAGCCAATAAAATGCTATGTATTCCACCCAAAGACTCGATATCGATATTTCACTGGAAATGCATGTTTTGAAGCCCCCGAATCCAGAAAATGGCATTTTTGGAAAAATATCCGTGTGTGTATCTGTTGGCAGCATAGTTCAAAAATGAAAAATCCGTTAAATACAAGTATCTTCAAGTTACGTACCAATATCTTTCAACGATGCAACACGAAGCTTTTCAAGAAAATCCCCCACCCCAATTAATCTTTACATGGAAATGATTTCTATAGTGTAGATTTTATCAAAAATGTATGTATTTTGAGTAAAATACCATGTATTAAATAAAGCTGTATGACAAATAAAATATATATCTTGAATTTTCTGGGAAATGCCACTGAAGACCTCTTCCTTCAGTATGACTTTTGCATAACTGGTAAACCATAAGAGATAGATAAAAACTTACTGTACTGCTCGTTAAAATACTCAATTTATGTTGCCCCTTTTTGAGATATTTCTTGTTGTTAGTTTCAGTCTTAAAATACTTAAACTTTTTCACATAGGAACTTACCAGCTCGTGGCCATGCAAAGATTCGGATTTCAATCACTTAGCAAGTAAGTGATTTGACTATCGTTTTATCCTAAAGTGTACACTTATTTCGCTTCTACTTACAAGAGAGCGAGTAATAAGATATGCTTCTCGATTAGCATGAAGTAGACAGGAGAATGAGCCTTATAGCCGTAATTTGTTACAGAGATGTAGAGAAAGTCATGTGACTGGAACACATCGGATTTTACTCTCGCTGTCAATTTATTCAAACGTATCAATATGTTTACATGATTAGTTTAAGTAGGCTGTATTAATATTAAAATATTTATTGTAATCGTGTATAAAAATTAAGTTATTTATTCATAGTATGATTACACGAATATTTTAACTACATCTCATGCATCACTACTTCTTTTCTTTCTTATCTTACCTTTATCTTCTTACATTTGTTCTGACCACCTTCTGCAGGTTCATGACTGCCTTTAACTCTAATTTCCTAAAAGGGAGGCCTACAACATAATGCTTGATTATCTTTCTGAAAATGTATAAGATTTGAAGAAGGGTCAAAAACTGAAAATAAGTTAGTTATCATTTTCAAGTTAAAATTTTACATTAATTCTTCCCTTGCAATGTTGAATTAGACTTAAAAATTGGATCTTCGGGTCTTCTTCATACTAATTCTACCGTCTGCACATTAAACCTTCTCTCCAAATTACCATCCCTGTAAACTTTAAACGAAATCCCAACTTCTCAGAGATTTTGCACCTTAAAAAACTTATTATATTGGAATCGCCTTAAGCTTCTGGACTTTATATTAGTGATAATTTCTGCTCTTTTCGCAACAGCCACATGTGAGCTGAAAGAAAGCTGACTGTAAACTATTAAGGCGATCGCAAATACTGCGATTAACACACATACATTTGCAATATTTGAAGTGCTTTTAAATTTAAGACTTTATATTTGACCACTATTAGGGTTAATCTGTATTTTGGTAGCTGCTAGTTCACATGAACGTCATTTGGTTACTAAGCTGGAATTTGAATTGATACCCAATAGCATTCATATTTCTAGAAGTTTTTTCAAGTCAAAAATAATTTAATATATCTGGGAATTACCTACTCTCATAACCGGGTATAATACTTTCAGAATTTGACTTTAAACTTAGTTTAACTCTTAATGGCCAGCTTCTTACTAATTCATAGTCAGTTTAAAAAAATGCACATGCACGAAATCTGACCTTCCACTTAAATATGAAAATTAGATCTACAATATTGTTTTATAATAATCTTCTTCTGGTCGAGTGAATTTAGAAGTGTTTTTATCATCCCGTACAGCATTTTATTACTGTACCTATTTATTGATTTAGAGAGTACGTTTTTATTGCATTCTCTCGGGAGAATGCCCTGAACTACACAACGAATCCCGGCTGTTAAGGCATACAGTAGTACGCTTAAAGATTCATGGTACACGTGGAACGTTATTCCTTTAAGAGGATGCAAATGTTCATCTTTCTCGATAATGGCTATTAACAGTGAAATAAATGGTTGGCGTCTTCTTAGGTAAACTAGCCGCCGCTGACGTACGCACAGAGATGCAAGATTGCATCGAGACTTATGGTGGTCGGATCGAACTCTATACCACCACGTATTATTACCTCGTGTATATCAGTTGCCATATAAATACGTGGAGTAATTTTCGTGCGGGATAATGGTTCTGTTACAAAAGCCACGGAGACTTGAATGCACGGGTAAGAGAGGAGCTGCTATTATTCACGGTTGGTGTGCTGATGATTTGATTGCTAGAGCAAGTAGCATCGTGCCGGCTTCATCCTACATATACAACAGCGAGTCATGAGCTGGCCTAGGGCAAAGCGGGCCAGTTTCTACCGCCGCCAAGTGAATTACCGGCGAATTGTTGCCAGCAAAATTTACATCATGCGAACTTGTTCTCTGTCGTATACATTAAAACTGCATTTTCATGTGTAGAATAATTATTACCAGGCCATAAAGTATATCTGTCTCTTCGTTTTGCTTTCTAATATTTTTAGTCTTGATAATTTCAGCCCCGCTCTCTCAAGAAACCTTGAACCCGGTTAAATGATCAACAGGGTAACATAAAACTAGGCACAAGACTGTAGTATTTATTTAAATCGAAAAGTATTATTCGCACAGGAAATCCAATCTTGGAGCCTTAGAGCTATATCAAATCTTCCAAAGATAATACCAATCTCTCTCTTCTCTCTCTCTCTCTCTCTCTCTCTCTCTCTCTCTCCCCTCCGTCAACGATGACTTCAATTTGCTTCTTACTTAATTTATAATAAATAAGGATATTTATATATTAATTCGTGTTAATACTTTTATTGGTAAAGTTGTTCGGTTACCAATTTAAGAAAGATTGACAATGCAACTACTTAATGAATCCACATTAGGAGGAATCATTTAAATATATATCAAATTACTATCATAATTTATATAAATATTATGAAATAGTTATTATTTTCAGGTTCTATATTATTTGCACCTTCAATTACGTATTGGGTTCCCTGACCAAAATAAAATAAAGGCTGAAATAGGGACCGTATTATACTCAAATAGACACAATATTATTAATATTTAGACTGCAATGTTAACGAATATTAATAACCCTTTAACTTTGGAAAGAATTATTTAAATATAAATCAAATTAGTATCTTAATTTATATACATATTACTAAATAGTTATTATTTTCAGTAATTCTTCCAAATTAGGAAGAATTATTTAAAGATACATCAAATTAATACCTTAATTTATATAAATATTATGAAATACTTGTTATTTTCAGGTTCTATATTATTTGCACCTTCAATTATTGGATTCCCTGACAAAAATAAAATAAAGGCTGAAACAGAGACCGTATTATACTCAAATAGACATAGTATTATTAATATTTAGACTGCAATGCTAACGAATATTAATAACCTTTTAACTTTGAATTGCCTCGCGAAAAAACAATAATGTGAAAATTAAATTGAGAAAACATCATGTATCATGTTTCGAGAAAACTTTGCATGGCTAATTTTATCGGTAATTTTTTTCTGGTAAGCATACATTTTATAAGCTTAGATTGCATTTAAGAATGTGTACATTATAACGTAGATCATTCATATGTTTAGTTGCTATTCATGGCGATTTGAAACATTTTGCACTTTCATTGCTGTACCTTTTAATTTTGAATAAAGGTAAGTTTGACAACTGAACTGTGATTATCTATTGTGCCATGCACATAAAAGAATTCTATATATTTTATATTTTAATTGTTTATATTCTGAACAGCTTATCTAAAACTGTTATTTGAAATGCACGTCTTGAGGTCCATGTATCCAGAAGAGCAATATTTTAAAGAATGTTGCGCACGTGCAAAAATATGTATGAACAGAATAACTCAAAAATAGAAAATCGATGAAAACAAAACTTCGCGACTAAATATAAACTCTTTCAAGGACATGCAGAAATTAAAAAAAGTCCTTAATACTCCCCCTAAAACATATAAATGCAAACATTTTCCTTATTTTTACATTTTGTTTATACGACTTCAACAATTTTTATTAATGTTCTTCTTCTTTTTCTAATACAAGGTTTCGGCTAATGAATTACTAAATTTATGTTGCTATTGTACACTAGTTATGCAAGTAAATAGAACACATATGCTAATTTTTCGTATATAGCCCGTTCAGTAATCTTCAGTCTAGTGAATTTTATACAACTTGGAAAACCATGAAAGATGCACACAAATTATGTACTTGTAAAAATAATGTAGAGCTCATTAAATACATCGTGTATGCACAATGTTTTGTAGCTCTAGTTGTTTGGAAAATTTTCCTAAGTTATCGAACATGTTTAAAGGTTTGCTATTCTTTTTCTTTTAATATTCCTTCGCGTGGGCTCGTTACTTCGAGACTCTGAAGAATGACGGTTAAGATTACAGAATTATAAAATTCACTTAGTGATCTTTGTAAGGTAAATGAGTGTATGCAATGCATAGAGGGAGAGAGAGAGAGAGAGAGAGAGAGAGAGAGAGAGAACTAGTGTTAAATGAATAATAAGAGCTGAGCTTGGGAGTAACTACAAACAGTTTTTTCTCATAATTTTTAACTAATTCTACAGAGTACTTTCTAAAAACCTATATCAAACCAACACAGCCTTTTTATCACTTTGGCTAAGTACAGTGAAGCGTTGCTTGAACAGCCCATTTCAATATATGCAATTTGTAGGACACGGCCATATTTTAGATAACTTTATGTATGTTTCAAGACAGTCACAGAGAAGTGTCACAAGTAATTATTGCCATTACACTATTGTAAACAACGCACTAAATTGTTTGCCGATGCTGTTGAAGCTTTTACTGTATCACATTTCATCAACTTAGATGTAAAGCTGTAGGTATGTCCACTGTAAAGCCTGCTCCTGGCCGGATCGAGTATTTTCCTGTAACCAAATCTACTCATCTCGCTAAGATGTTTTATTTATTTACTTTTTTTTGTTGTAGTTTAACGTCCTTTAACCTGGTTGGTCATATCGGACGATGAATGAAATTAGTGAAATGATGCTCAAATGAACATGGGGTCCATGGAGCTTAAAGTTACTCGACATTCGTCTTCTCAGAATAAGGGAAAACCCCGGAAAAGACCTTATCCGGGTAACTCGCCCTAAGCGAGATTCGAACTCACGACCTTTTGAATGTGAGCCAGAAACGCTACCACCACACTACCCAGGCGGGCTTGCTAAGATTGTTGTCACTAGTTATCTTAGGAGAAATTGCTTGTTCTCCTGCGATTCCTTATTTAAAAGAGCACAGGCAGAGTTTCCTTTAAATGCATATTATAAGATGACAGACTGCAAGTGTATGTGTCTGAGTACAATGTGCGCACCTTTCTTTGGGCGCTTGTTTCACAGGCACGACCGTCTGTTTTTCTACAATATTGCCAACCAAAAACACTTTTTCTTTGAGACCCTCAGGCATTATGGTAAATAGGTTATCTAATTTACCGCGAACTAGCTCAACATTTAAACAGAACATAGTGCATGTGCATGGACTCTGGGTTCTACAGACAGAATGAAAAAGTAGCATTGAAGCTACTATATGTTAAGGGCTATATCTACCGTAATTACTGTGGTAGATCACTTTGCTTTTCTTCCGAAATTACGCAAAACCTACCTGTAGAACCTGCGCGCATACTAACGGGTGTCTCAAAAGAGTCTCTGCAGTACACTCGGTCGCTTGTAACTGTGGTTAAGTTGGTAACGGAGCTATGGAGGAGGAGCATTATTTATGTTTGAATGATTCCGTGAGAGCTGTTTCCTTCAAGTCGATACTGTTTGGCTGTGCTTGTGAAATGAAGTCAAAATGTTAACCATTACTTGACATATTCCCTAATGGTCATAAGATTTCAGAAAATGAAAAACATTTTGCACACTCAGCATGTCTTCATCGTATGAAATTTAATTAATAAATTACAAGTTCCCTGAAACATAATAATACTCCAAAAAACGGCAGTGTAAACTTTTTACAGGCTAAAGTGGACGATGTTTCGAATACAATGTTAAGGAGCTCCAATAAATGAATGCAGAAAGCATTAACTTTCACTATTTTATTAGGTATTTACATTACCGATTCCTAATTATTTGAATATACTGAAGCGCCATTTACTATTGCAGATACAGTTTTCGGTTCAACCATCTTCGAGGCAACAGGATTGCATGGCCTTCATAATATTATTGAAACCACATTCCTCATTACATGTTTAGGTCCTATTAGCATAGGAAGCAACTGTTTGTGTAGGCAGAACATAGAGCCATTGTAAGGAAATAAACTGCATCCTTATAAATGTACAGTTGTCTCGAAATAAAAATGTGCACTAAAGAAAATCACAAAATTTACGTGGAAAGCTTTACACAAAGGTCCGAAGTAAGGGAAAAACAGTCTACAGGAATGAGGAAAGCATTTCCAACATTTTCTATGATAGTGGTAAGTAAGTAATCTCAGTTTCAGTTTTCGCAATAATAACTAGCGTTATCTGGTACCAACCAAACTGTGATGACCGAGCGTGCTAGCCCATTCACTTCACTGCGGAGACATATTTGAGACACGTGTTATGTGCACATTCTATGTGAGTGAGTGTGTGTGTGTGTGGAGCACATTCCATTGAGGACGCTTTTTGGTACGAAAACGGGTAGGGGCTGGATATTCAAGCCACAGATCAAGGTAATAACAAAAGAGTGAAATAATTATTATAATGTAAGTATCTCATTACACATTTTCAAGATTAGGGCATATGTCCTGTTCCTCCTCCAGAATTTAAATCTGCCCCTTCTAGCGTTTCATGGGAGTCCCAAATTTCTTCTTCCAATTTACGTAGTTATACACCTTTATAGGAATTCTATCGTTCTCCATTCTTAACTGATGCACCTACTATTGTTGTTTATAAATCTATAATTTCAATTAAACTTTATGGTTTTAAATTTGTACCTTATAGTTGTGTTTGTTTTTTGATCTTGCAGTCTATATGGTGACAATGATCTTGATAATTTAATGCAGTTGGCTCTTATTTTCTTTCTTTGATTTTTAGCAAGAGTCCAACTTTCTGACTTGTATATTAACGTTGGGATGGTCGTAGTTTTATAGAAAGTTACATTGGTTTCTTTCCTTTCTTTTAATTCCTCCAATCAGTTGTATTCTATGCATGTAGAACTTATTTTCTTGAACTATTGATGAGATGTTTTCTAAAATGGCACCGCTAAAGTCTATTTTTGCTCTTAGATGATTTCCTTAAATTCCATTACCTTGTTTTATTCTTTAATGTTTGTAACTGATATTCGTGTGATATTTGTGTGTTGTCTTATTCAGCGTGAACTGTTCTTTGCAAGTTTTCTTTGGTATCTTATATGACAGTCAAACATTTAAATAGTAGAAGGAATATTTGCATTAAAATAATAATACACACAAATTGTTTAAACCAGATGGCCTAATTGTCCCGCATTTGACATATGTAAACCTCTCTTCATGCGTTAACAGAGTTGCAGAACAACGGGGCGGCTATTTCAAGTTAAAACCAGTCAGTGAGGAACTGGCGTGAGTGACCTTGTTTTGCCCTAACTCTACTCATCTGAGTCGGAGTACTCGTCCGTACTCAACCATAAGCCTCGTTGTCCAGATAGAAGGAGAGATGAGAGCCAATGCGTAATGCAGCTTTAACCGCCACGCTTTCATCATAATTTTTTTTTTATAGTTCTGCCAACTGTTAGGCATACGAACAAAATCAAGGCGAAATTAAGGCTCCTTAGAACGAGTGAAGGCTATATATCCATTCACTAGATGTGTTTATTTGTGATGAATATAAAATATATACGTTCTCATAAGATAGGAATGAATATAAGAACTGTAAAGGGTGAAAGTCATCGCACAATGCTTTTTTTTTTTTTTTAATTCTTTCATTTATGTAGCCTCTTTAACATCTAAGGTCATTTCGGGGGCTTGCATTAGAAACAACTCGTTATCTGAAGGTTCTTTACGTTGGGTTTAAGTCCTTTTATTTTCCTCAAACACACATACACACACTCACACACACACTAGCTCTCACATACCTACTTCTAGACTCTGTGGAGGATAGGAAATAATTCTGGTTAAAGAAAATTTCCCCGCCTAGCCGGGAATCGAACCTCCGGGTGAAACGTCAGCTCACTGACCTCACGACCACGGAGGCAGTCCACATTAGTTTTGCTTACATACCAACACATGATTTTTAACCTGAAATAGCCCCGCTGAGTTCTGCAACTCTTTTGACGCACAAAGGGATGTCTGTACACATCAAATACCAAGCAGCTGAGCCACCTGATAGAAAGTGTTTTGAAAATATTTTGTGAACAAGAGAGAGAGAGAGGGTTGAATCTATATAGGATAGAGATACACCGCATTAATCAAGGATTAACACGACCGAAACTTGGGTTGTTCTGATTAATAGTTAATGACGTTTCTTAGGGAATAAAAGGAGCTAACAGCTTTCAGAATTTACGCGAGCAGGAGTTGGGTATTTAAGGCAACAGACCGGTTATCAAATGAAAAAAATCCAAAGTTGTGGCCATTTGGGGAAAAGAACAAATTAGAAAGAAGATAATAACAGAGGGAAGGTCATTTGTTGAACAAGTAGCAGCGTTTAAGTAGTTAGGATCCAAAATTCAATTATCAAAATAAAAGCCAGCTAGTCGGTCTCACATTCTAATGGTCGCGAGTTCGAATCTCGTTTAGGGTCAGTTAACCGGAAACGTTTTTTCGGAGTTTTCCCTTATCCTGGAAATACAAATGTCCAGTAAATTTAAGCTCCATAGGTGCCGAGGTCATTTGAGGATTATTTCACCAATTTTATTTATCGTTCAATATGACAAACCAGGTTAAAGAATTTTAAGTTACATAAAAAATCGGAGTAAGAGTGTATATTGAAGAAAACATTTAGACATATAAAAAACTTAATGGATGTATATAAAGGTATTTTGGCAAGAAATAAAACCTAGGATATATTGGAGCTGAGCCGGTATTGAAATATTGTACAGAATCATGGGTAAAAGGGTAATAGGAAATTGTAAGAAGTTAAGACTGAAGGCAGCACAGGTGAGATTCTTAAGATCAATATTGGGTGTAACAATAGAAGATCGATTAAGGAATGAGAACTAAGGGAATAATTAGAAGAACAGCATGTGATAAAAGAAATACAGCAATATCAACGACAGTGGACGTATTATTACAAAGAATGCATCCTTCAAGATTTCCTAGGCATGCATTATAAACCACATGGACGGAGAGATATTCGACGATCACGAAGTAGAGGCTTGTAACAGGTCCTTAGAGCCTAAAACATAAAAAGCAGCTCGGTAAAAAATGACGGAAGGGGAAAATCTAAACCTTTTATTTACTATTCTTCTTTTAAAGCTCTTTGTTGCCACAACTTTCACATGAGTGACTATTTAAATACCTCTTATAATGGGTCAACATTATCTCCTTTCATTTTAAACCAACTTTCTCCGTTATAAATCTTTAGACATCTTTCAACAGTTATAACGTCCCTTACGATGCTATTTAAGATATTACTGGTATAATTTGTAGGTAGTATGAGCACTTTACTCCACCTCAAATATAATATGCAATTTTTGTTTGTTTATGCTGAGCTATTACTTTAAATATTAATATCTATTCGTATTAATTCATAAACGCAAAGTAATTCAAGGAAAATATAGAAATAAGTGCTCGTTAATGACTTTTACTTTTAATAAACTTCTCTGTTGCCTTAAATCATGATTCCACATTTTGAATTGCATAGTAAAAAGTCTGATGTGTTCCATTCACATGACTTTATCTCTGCAACACATGATTATTAAAAAGCTTATGCTTCTATTTCATGGTAATCGACATAAACATTAGCAGAAATGCTTTCTTGTAAGCAGAAAGGAAATAAGGTTAGACTACCTGGGTAGTGTGGTGGCAGCGTGTCTGCCTCACATTCAAAAGGTCGTGAGCTCAAATCTCGCTTAGGGTGAGCTACCCGGATGAGTTTTTTTTCGGGGTTCTCTCTTATCCTGAGAAGACGAATGTCGAGTAACTTTAAGCTCCATGGACCCCGAGATCATTTCACCAATTTCATTCATCGTCCGATAAGACCAACCAGATTAAATGACGTTAAACTACAAAAAAAAAAGAAGAAGAAAAAAAAGGATAAAACGATAGTCTGATCTTTTAAAAGCTGGTTGCTACTTGAATAAAATTTGTTTCTATGCATAACCAGGAGTTAACAAATACCCGTTTGTGAAATTTTTTAAATATTTTAAAACTGAAACTAATAAAAAAGAATACTCAAAACTGTCAACTTTACGGGAGTTTTAACAAGAACTACATTTTTTATGTAGTAAGATTTTGTTTATCTCTTGTGGTTTACTACTTATGCAAAACCCAGCAGGATGCAGGCTATGCCCACAAAATTCAAGATATATAATTTATTACCATGTAAATATCTTTAATATACGATATTTTAATAAAAATCAGAGCCATTTTTTAAAAAATCCAAGTTTTCGAAAATGCTTCCATGTAAAGGGTAGTTGAGGTGGGAGCTTTTGTTGAAAATCTTCGTGTCACATCGTTGGAAGATTCGTTTTCGTTTTCGTCTTACTCACCCCGTATTTAGGACTGGCACCTCCTTATGACTTACAATTGGATGCCTAGAGGTCAGAAGTGTATCGGGGAACCAACGGTGCAAAACCAGAGAATGGGGAACCTGAAACGAGTGGTCAGCCCAGGCATGAGTATGAGAATGTGGATGATATGAAATGCAAGCGAAAGGGATGGAAAGGTGATGATGGAGTAAAGTGGTGTAATTAGTGGCGGGGGAACCGGACGACCCGGAGAAAACCAAACCAGTTGCCACTTTCCAATACAAATCCCACATGCGGACACTTGGGATCGAACCCGGGCCTCCTAGTTGGGAGGCAGGCAGGCTAACCACTCGCCTACGGCGCCGCCGTCCTTGGAAGATACTAAACCTAAATACAAGGTTTAATATTTTATCGACTCTTCGTTTTTGATGTCGTGTTCACGGACCCGCGCGCACACAGATCTTTTTTAAAATGAGTTATTGGTACGTGTATTTCCGGTGAAACTCGGTATCGAATTTTTGGGTGAAATGCAATAACTTCTGTGTAGACAGTACATATGGAGAAAGTAAAAAGGACTCAAAGTGGTATTCTATAAATTATAAAACCTTTATAATTCATGATCGCTTACAAAGTATTAATTAATACTCCTAAACTTTCTTTTGCATTTGAATTGGAGTGTTGCGCTGCAGCTTCTTTGTAGGAAGGCTTACTTCACCGCTATTGCGGTGCAGCCACAGAAAGTCGCCGTCACATGTGCGTTGCACATATATGATTTATAATTATTCCATTCAGCTAATGTAGTTCACGAAGCAAGGATAATAATTTGCAATTTGATTTCAATGGCACTTTCTAGAGTATAAATTAGGTTACATATATTTTCCTTTCTAGCGTCTAGCTCTTGAACACGTACAACGGTAAATATATAGCATTTATGCACATTGTAACTAAGTATTTTTTGTGTAGCAGAGTTGGCAGCACTGGCATACATGCAGATTGTTTTTTATAGCGCTGGCAAGCTATACTTGTTGCTCTGCTCGACCGCAGAAATGTTTGAGGCCTGCATGTCATTTATGTAACGACTACTTCAGAAGTTGTACGTGTGTGATGCAATATTGGTTCAATAAACCTGCGTGCGAACGATGGGAAAGTTACAGGTCACAACCGCAGGGCTTCTATACGCAACATTTATCTCCAGGCTGCTTATCTCGCCTGGTGAATATGCTACTCAATATCCTTTTGGTTTCTGTCTCATCTTACAGCCAATTAATCAGCTATCAGTCGGGGAAGAAAAGAAAGAAAACTCTTATGGGCATACATACAGGATTTTCTCTACAGTAACAATTCACACGAATTGACCATAGTGTTTAATAGCTATTCAATGAAAAATACTTAAAAACTGGATATTTGTTAAACACATTAGGACACGACACTTGTTAACTTGAACTTAGTTTGTAATGATTTTAATTTATTTTCTTACACAAACCGTGTGAGAACAGGTAGAAACATGCGAGTCAGTTGAGAAACTCAATGCTATGCCGGTATTTTGCCATGGTAGCTCAGTGGTAGAGCAACCGGCTATAGACCGGGAGATCCGTGGTTCAAATCGCGGCTATGGAATTGAATTTTTGAGTCTGACTCTACTATTTAACTTAGTTTCTCTATATTTTCATGTAATTTATTTTTTCTAATATGTTATATTATTTAAACAACCAGCTAATTATTTTTTAAATGTTTGTGTTATTTCTATTCTTCAGTTTCACTTAATTTCTGCACATTTTCAATGAATTATTATTGCCATTTGTATACTTGCGTTATTTCTATTTTTTTTTCTGGATAGTGTTTAACGCCTGCTTTAACTACTTCTGGCATTGCAGGCGATGACACTGATAATGCATGGAATGAAGATGAAGCACAGGAGGAATGCGATGGTGGGAGAATCCGGAGCACCCGGAGAAAACCAGCTCCTGCGCCGCTTTGTTCACCACAAATCTCACATGCGGTACTGGGGATTGAATCCAGGCCTTCCAGTTGAGAGGCGAGTGGTCTAATCACTGGCCACGGCGCGATTATTTTTATTTTCTGTACATTTGGGTGCAAATTATTTGTATTATCGTTGTATTTAGGATTTTTCTATATGGTGGGGCGGAGGAGAAGGCTAAATAACATTAGTTCTACCAAAATAAATTATGTGTCACATACATTTCCATAAACGACCTATATCTATGAAAATTTGCTAATCACTTATTCTCTGCTCTTTAAATACCAAGTAACCGATAGTAATGCGTACATTATTATGCAGTTTTCGCTTTATAAGCACAGGTATGTACTCTGATAAGAGTGTTAGCTAAATTTACAGATTCCAACTTTTGTTCTAATTGTAGTTCAGTATTATTTAATTTAAGAAAATGGAGTACCCTAATTTGACTCTTCCGAGTGTATGACATTTCATGGCATTAAATTTAAAATAACAATCCTAGTTAAACTGTTCAGTCGGGTTATAAATGACGAGAACTACCATTTAAGAATTAATAAGGTAGATTAAAATATTAAGTTGAACCTTCATCTCACGTGTGATACACGGGAGCACAAAAGACTACAGTGACTTTCAAATGGGATGGGGCTTGTCCTTGAGCGCCACCAGGCCGGCAGCCAATTGGAATGCTGCTGTGTTGACATATTGCATTCGCGTTTAACTGGGGGGTAGCGCGCTAAGTGATTCCGTCTCTCAAAAATACTACTTGCACTAAGACAAAGTATTCCAATTTTGCAAAAAAAAAAAAAAATATTCACGAAGAAGATAGGGAGTAATGTTGGTAGCAGAACCGCAAAAAACACATATTTTTAGCCCAAATAGTTTTCATAATACACATGAGTAAACATTATGTCGCCACGCAAATTAGCATGTTAACCTTAATGGAACCTGTATACGGAGCGACAGTTAGATCCACGATGACATACGGAGGAGAAATATGGGGGTGGGAACAAACAGGGAATCTGGATCAAGTGAGGACCCAATTTTTGAAAGGAATTCTGGGTGTAGGGAGGGGTACGGCAAACTGCGGAATAATGAGGGAATTCAGGGCACATAGTGAAACGATAGAGTGCAAAATCAGAGCAGTTAAATATTGGATGAGAATCGTTCACGGAAACCAATCTCTAATTAGGGCAGTCGGCTACCGTGAACAGTTGCGAATGGAAGGTAATTTGACGTGGGCATCAAAATTAAAGAAAGGGCTGCAAACCATTGGGATGGGAGACATTTGGATGGCGGGGCAGGAAAACAGGTGAAGTATTTGGAGAAAAATTAATAGACGTCTCTGTGATATTGACAGACAGCAAATAATTGCGCAATGCACAGAGAAGGTGTCATTAGAAGTGCAGTCCGGGCTGAAATCGGTAGTGGGGTATGGAGCAATACATCAAAACAGGTACCAAACTCATTAGAGAGGGGCTCGCGTGGATTAGACTAGGAGCATGGAGGAGCACGAAAATTTCTGACGAGAATGGTACGAGAATCTGTCCCATTTGCGAGGAGGAAGAGTCGTGGACTCACATCTTGGCAAGATGTAGGGGTACGGAGGAATGGCGGGAAAAATATTTGCCGCGATTTTTTACCACTGCGAATGTAGGGATAGAAGCATGTTGGACGCTACTGGCAGGCACGGAAAACATGGACGGGCTAGGTAAATTTATACTTAAGGCAAGACAGCTGAGATCTGAGGAGGCTGCCAATAGAGAAGGGGGGGGATAAGATCAACTAAACAAAAGTGACTATAATGTTCTACATACATATATATTATGTCATACTTAAAAGTCATTGTTGTGCTAGGGTTGTATATATTATGTGTATATAGTCTTTTAAGTATAATTATCTATTATAAGAGGGTGCATTTATGAAGGTGTACTCTGTGCTGTAAATTTAAATTACTATATTTGAATATCTTTGTATCTTTATTTTCGGATTCACTCTTAATTTTATTGTTGTTTAATATTGCTTTTGACTGTGTATTTCCTTTGTCTTTTTATTTTCGTGTTTACTCTTTTAATTCTTTGTTGTTTTAATATTGCTTGTAATGTGTATTACAAAAGCACGTACGGTCTGAGGATTCTATGTATGATATTGCTATGTTAATAAATACACTTATTCATTCATTCATTCATTCATTCATTCATTCATTCATGTTCAGTGTGCGAGTGAGAGGGAAATATGGCAATGGCAACGCAGAGCACCGTAACGCACATCATTCGCTAAGGCATAGGACTCTTCCCATTTGAAAAACATTATATTTGAAAACAAATAATTAATAATGTTTCGGGTACTACTGACCTGCATTTCATTGTGTATTCCTCTTAAAATGGCAACAAATATTCATGCAAGAAAAAAATTTAGTTTGACCGTTCATGAACTATTCAAATATGTAACGACAGGGACATGGACTTAATATACCTCCCAAGTATCAAACATTGTATAAAAAGACGACAGTAAATCTCTTTGGAAAGCTAAAAGGAACTATTCTGAAACTAGGATAATTTTATGTGCCAAAAGTGATTTCCTAAGATAATAAAACCAGAGACTGCACAGACATTATTATCAATTAAAAGCGAAGCATGTGTACAGATTTCAATTCAGTAGATATTTATATTAGAAAATTAGATTAAATACGTTTTATTCATTAAAATAATCGTATAGCTCCTTCCACAAATATTGAACAATATTGGCATTTAATTATATCTTAAAAACTGTTGGATTATGACCTGCTTCTTTAACACTTTATTTTTCGAAGTGGAACATACCCAGCAATACTGACGCCAAGGAACTTATTTAAAAAACTAAACATATATTTATGAACATTTTAATCGGATATTTTATTAATAGGCATTTTGAAACATTATGGAACATATTAGATCCTCTATATATTTTTACGACAGCATATAGGCTTTGAAAAAAGAATAGCAAGACAAAATTGAATCTAGGGTGAATTACGCCTGAAAGTTTGGTATAGAGTTAATTATAGGACATAGCGCTTTAAAATGATCTCCAAAACATGAATTGCATCTGCCCCTAGGGAATATGCCCAAGTGATACAGAATGTACATGACACAGTTTTTGAGAAAAGAAAAAAAGTTAAGCAAAGATTTGGTCTTCCTTTGGCAAAATGGTACACTTTTTAAAGGAGTATATTGAAGGATTATTAATATTGAAAAAAACAAACAAACAAAAAACACGTAAGTAATCAAATATACTTGAATCATCAATATATTCCTCTTAATAAATGCTGAAAAGTTTTCGAAGCTAGTGGTGCTGAATTTAAACCATGCATATAATTTAGATGATAATATTCTATACCATTTGTACTGGACAGAACCAATATTGATTAGGTAGAGTCAGACTGAAAAATGCAATGCCATACCTGGGATTTGAACCACGGATCTCCGGATCTATCCAACTATCCAACTCCTGTCCTACACACGGCTTGAAAGAAAAAACAATTAATCTAACACCAATGGACCATAATAGTTGGCTATATAATGAATTCTGGGACTTTAAGCACTTACTTTGCTTACTTACATTGTAAGTCGCCGTTGGGGTTGTCATCTAAAAATATTTGAGATCACCTTGTGGTTTACCGGGAAACATGCGAGTCTTTTGAGAAATTCAATGCCATGCTGGCATATTGCCATTTTAGCTCAATGACAGAGCAACCGGCTAGAGATCATGTTTTTCTTTTTTGTTTTGTTTTTGTTTTCGTACCTATCCAACTCCTGTCCTACATACGGCTTGTGTGAAACAACAATTAATCCAGAACCAATATTCTCATTCGGTGTTAATATTTAATTAGTATTTAAATTTGAAGTAAATAAAGGGTGTAAGGTTTTAAACATAAATAAAGACAGCTCCGAACTGTCGTGCTAAGAACCGTAATGAATAAAAACTTAATAATTAAGGATAATAAATATCGACATTTACTTGCTTAACAACGGATCCAGCACGACTATAACCGGTCAGATAAACTGATCGTGTGTAGCCAAAGGGATCGATGTTCAGATAAGATCAAGATATGGCCAGCCCCAAAATTTGATTGCTTTGTCTTCGATACCTATAAAGACAACATAGAATGCAATTTGCGCCTCGAAGATTTCTTCTTTGGATCACTTCTTACTCTCCACTGTGAATAATTTCATCTGGTGTTCATTTATGTATTCTATTTGATGTCTTCATTAAATCAGTCTTCCCTGATAATATCAAACCAGATGTACTAACAACAAACTTCCCATAACGTAGCTGCCGAAGTGAACTGACAAATGAACAAAACAAATAGAGTTTAAAATATTGGAGAAGATGTTTAACCCATATTAAAGTATCAAACTAAAAGGAAGGTGCTTATCGCGTTAATAAAGATATATTGGACTAGTTTCAGCACATTATGACTCAATTTCTTGTTTGTAACAATTTTTTTTAAAAATATTGCTTCCTATAAGACTGACCCGCTCACAGCCTCCGCTGATACCAAGAGGAGTAAAGCAAAGGTCACTCTCGCCAGTACTACACTGGCAGATTTTAACTTGAAATAACCAGTTGAGTTCTGCAACTCTTTTAACTCAATAAGAGATATCTGCACACATCAAACACGGGGTAGTTGGCCACCTGGTATATTATTTTAGGTAAAATAAAATATTTCCTCTGTCTATTATCGTAGAGAACTGGATGCAGTTGGATAGTATCTACTTAAGAGCAAATGTGATTCAAATAAATGAATAAACATGAGGAGTTTTTTTGAGTTTGTGTTCTAGGACATTGTCTCTCCTCTGATGGCCAATTATCTCCCGTATATATGTGTAAATTTAAAAAAAAGAAATGCGAATTAGCAAATGTGCTTTGGGAGAAAGCGCATGTTGATTTAATGGCGAACTTGTTGCATTGTACGATCTCCGGATATAAAAAGGTTATATAAAAGATATAAAACAGTTTACATAATATATCATGTTTTGTAAAGCTGGCTTGTATATCTTCACATGTTGTCTAAAGCCATGGAAAGCTTAGAGTTAAGACTCTGTAGGAAACATGCCGTGTCATCTTCTAAATTTATATTACAATTTTCTTTTCACCTCCAGCTTCTGCTGGGTTTTTATGCAGACAGGACTTGTGGGATGTCACATGACATGTGTACTTGCCGGCCATATTGTGTCTAGAACTTCACATGTATCTCCATGAAGTATTGGCTGCTGCGTTTGCGCGTGGTGGGATGTGAACTCAGTATGAAAAGGGAATAAAATAATTTTAGTTAAAAACTGAATTTATAAATATTTATTTTATACAATTACAAGAAGTATATATCTCTCTGAAAGCACTTCTACTTTTAGAGCTACCTGTGCAGGTTTACTAATATATTCCCTTATTCGCTGGTTTTATGCAACCCTCAAATTACAGTCTAACATAAAAAACATCCTTCCCGGGACCCATCTTCTGCAAAATGGTGGACTTTGGCGCCGCAAGTTATAGCTAGCTAAACAATAGCGTAGTTGGTTAACGCGCCCTGTTAGTTTGAATTCCAAGCTGCTCAATACAGGTTCGAATCTTAACCAAAACGTTGGAAAAAATTTTTCTTCCGCTTTTTTTCTTCCTGATTTGGCAAAAACTAGATGGGATATCAGTACATTTGTTAACCTGCTTATTTATTTCTTTATTGTTTTTCTCTTTATTTATTTTTATTCTAACTTAATCAATCCAGTATTATTTAAAGTATTAGTGAAGTTTCTTTTTCAAAACAATTAGAATTAAAATTAAGGATCGAAAACTGTCATTTGTTCTTAATTCGTATACCCTTTAATTTCAACCTAAATTTATTAGTGCGACAATGAACTAGCTTTGCACCTTGATGGATAATACATAAACAGAGAGGAAAAACAAGTGCACGCTGACTAAGGGAACCCGAACCGCTAATACCCTGGAAGCGATGAGGTAACATGAAATTAACCATTGAGCTACAATCATTGCGGCCACTTTTCCCGTTAAAACTTGCACGTATAGTGTCACACATGTCTCCCTCTCCGCTTCTGATCTCTTTATAACTGTTGTGTGACTCATTTTTGTAGCTAAAAACGTTCGTTTAACCTTCATTCATTATAATTTACATTGCAGAACATATGACAGCGATCCTATTAATATAACATATACTGTAACAGGTTTATTAAGCGCATGCTTTTGGAATGGACGTAACTATTACTGCTAAGGTTTATTTTGCTATGAAAAGCCTGCTAGATTTGGGTGGTTACCAAATGGTTGACAAGCACTCTAATTTCGATCTTATTGCTTTCAGACAAAATTAATAAGGGACAGGTTAACCACCTGTTTTATATATATATATATATATATATATATATATATATATATATACACACACACACATACATACACACACACACACACACACACACACACTAGGACTCCGTAATTACGCTCCCGATTATAATTTTATCCCGTTCATTACGTATTTGTTAAGTTCCTGAACTATGACAGGGTTTTCCACCCCACAGACCGTCATTAATGCACTCCAGCCTTGGGTAACAGAAAGCATGTCATGTTTCAACATAAGCCTCACATACTGTAGTCTTTCTTTAATTTATGTTCAGTATTTATGTTCAGTGACTAGCGAGTTATCGTATAGCAGTAAAAACTGGCAAATCATAAATATAATAAATAATTAGCGGTAAGAGTACACAGCAATAAACAATCCAAGATTTTTTTTTCATAAGAAATGATCTCTTGTTCTTCATTTTTCACCGTACTCCACCCGAATATTCAGATGCGCTTATTATATTGTAGCTGCTATTAAATTGTGTAAAAATTGGTTTTTAATACCTAATGAATTACATCCTGTGTAGCGCTATCCTGATTTTTGGTAATTAATTTCCAGTACAGTTTAATCTGTGCTAATAATGGAACACATTGAATTAGGGTATATCAGTTTAGGATATTGACGTAACATTATGTTGATATGATAAAATGAAAACGATAAAACTGACATATAAGCTGTTGTGCCGTATATTTCAAAAGATGTATATTTCGGAATATTCACTTATTATCTGATGATGATAAATCATGTTTCACTTGAAGCTTTTATGAATATTCTTTATCTTTAAAGTGATTTATTTTCAATCATATTTACGCTCATGAAATTAACCTAGGATAGTTTTCGCTCCATAGAAGGTGTCTACCCACCTGATTATTAATTTGGTTACTGCCCTTTTACTGTTTGATAAGCAGTCATTTTCCGTACATGCTCTACCAGTTGTCTACATTGTTTCGTTCTTTACATTCGGTTTATACCTTCATTGCGTTTTCTGTCCAGTAATCTTAGAAACTGCTATAGAAATGAAGAACTTCATTTTGGTTTTTCACTTATCTTATTATACAGGTGTCCTAATGCTATATAATTTTGATTTTGTACCTTTTAGCGTTTTTAATGAATTTAAAAAATGGTTAAATACAGCTCTTTTATTGCATATTATGTCGGAGTACGGTCGTCGTATTTGGACTACCTCAATTTTTGCTTTTATGTTCCCTGCTGTGACAAAATTGGGAGTGGTTTCATTTTGAGAGTTTGTTTACGCTAAATGGCGCGTTGTCAGTAAGAGAAATAAATGTCAGCTAGTTAAAGTTGTTTATCTGCTCTTTTCTTTTACCACTGTGCATTTTCAATACTTTTCATATATTTTATCCTCAAATTTAATATTCATTTTGTACACTGTTATAAAGTTGGAAAAACTGCTGATAAAAGTACCTTTAAAACGGAATAATACACTTTAAAATATTGATTGCCAATTATCGTTATTCAGTGAATTTATTTTCATGTAAAGAAAGCCTTAAAAGACATAAATGGAGAATAAACATGCATCTTACGCGTATGTACTAACTTCCTTAATAAGACTTATCCCAATCATAACGGTAAAGCGTTGTATCGGAGGTGCAACCGGAAGTTTTAAATGACATATACGCTTTTCCGGAGTTCCCACATTATAAAAGTCCATATTGCAACAGTAAAAGTTGAAAATTATTATACTTAAATGACACCATTAAATGCAAGTACATGGCCGATATGTTCGTATATTTCAAAGAGTGTTACATATGCAATTAGCTATTTCATTGTTAAGTATAATTCCTTGCTTGTGATTGTTTGTATTCCCTAATTTTTATTTACATGTTGAAAATATGTACTCATTTTGCGAATATGTTTAGTAAACAATTCAAAAATCAAGATTATTAGAAGTATTAAGTCCCTAATACACTGCATAATGATGACGATATATCGATTAATTAAAGGATATGCCAGTTGTTGTTTTTTCGTTTGTTTTTTGTTCTTTCATTGTCAGAATTTTTTGACAGTAATATGGTTTTGCTGGAGAAACGAAACAATTCTTGAAGCATTGAGCAAGTAATAGGCTATACCGGCTATACTCCATATATGACTTGTATAGATATCTCTTTGTGCATTAAAACTGTTGTACAAACCATCTGAACTACATCAAGTTAAAATCCGCAAGTGAAGAAACACCTTGCTTATCACTGGAAACGTTGAGCGGGTTGCACTCATTGCGAGGGATAAAACGGATACTTCTTCACTAGCGGCTTTTAACTTGAAATATCCCCGTTGAATTCTGCAGTCCTTAACACACAAATGGATAGTAAAGTAGGCTGAGCATCACATTGTGAACTGTGGAGGAACTTGAAGTGAAGAATACAAATTACTTGAAAATACTGGAAATGTTTTATGTGTTGTCGTTGGATTTAAAGAATTACGCAATCACAGTCAAAATAAAAAGTAATGATCCTATTTTTATTCGAATTTTCAAACATATTTTCAGGGAGAGTTTTAACAACCTCCCCCGAGTGCACCACTGAACATACTTTTAAGCTTTTCTTTCTTTCTTTCTTTTTTTTTTTTTTTTTTATTAACAAAACCTTTCTTATTGAAAGTTGTAGCATGGGTTCTAGAAATACGCTGATATTTAATGTCTTATAAGGACGACAGAGGAAAGACATTCTGATAGGGCATTCACTGTTTTGATATTCAGAGAAAAAGCCAAACCCCAGGCACGTAATGCCAGAGCTGAAGTTATGGGTTCTGTATTTCAATCTAGGACATTTAGCCGCCGCCACTTTCCCCATCAAATTTTATTCTTTCATACGATAAACACGTTACATAACTCTTATAGTTACTGCATTTGCAAATAAATGGACATGGCAAACAACTTTCATTCGTATAACTTTATGCATCCACTTTGGGTTTATAAACTATCCAGCAAGATTTAGGAGTCGTATTACACGCTTGCCTGCGTGTTGCTTACGTCTCTAATCTCAGCTATTGCAAATTATCTATGAGCTCCTACCAAGAAAAAACGCATCAAATATATGAGAAACATAAAGATAGCTGTGGTTGATCCTAGCTGCATGAATATAGTTGTGACCTCTAGTCGTATATACAACTTTCGAAAATATATACCTACTAGCATTATATGTGAAACCTTAAGTTTCTAATCTACAGTGAGGAACACGCTTTAGGAATAGTGTTATGTTGTTTAATATGAAAAATTAAAAAAAAAACGTGTTTAATAATAAAATAATATCAATTCTAATATTTAAGAAAATACATAGCTTTTTCCCCTGGCATACTTTAATTTTCAGTTAACTGGTCAGGCTCATGATTATTAATAAAAACGTTAAACTTTAAACATTATTTACTCGAAAACGTATTTTCAACACTTTTCTATAATGAGAATCCTCCACATTATACAACTTTACTTTAATTTGTTTCAAAATTGCTGCATTGGCTTTCAAAAGTACATTAAAGAAAATTTCATATACGTTTTCGATATAATGCTCCATAAATAATTACAGATTTAATAATCAAGAGTACTGGACAGTACGAAAAGTAAACACCTTTCTACAATATAAATATTAATAAAAACATATAACAGATCTATTTGTGAACTCCTTTACTGAAACCTTTAATTTTTTATGGTAATTTTTATTAGAAAAATGCATTTAGACCATAACAATGTATTATTTAACCATGCAAATTAGAATTTTGTTACATGGCAAAAACATTACTATGACTGAGTATATTAACTGGTACAAATTTCAGTAAAATATCTTAGATTTTGTGAATATTCCAAATTTACAGATTTTCCACCTTCAACAACTAAGAAAACCTGTTATAAACTTAAAAATAAAGTTTAATACATAGAGTGTCGTTTTAATGCAAAAAATACTACTCAATTTTAAAACTTTCATGATTTAATATTTTTGTAATGACATTTTTACCTTCCATTCTTAACAGAATCCAAGATTTCGTGTAATCTTTAAACTTTTAATCTTTGAATAAGTTAAAAAAAAATATAGCTATGCTTTCAAAAATTTGTGAATTTATTAGTAAGACGCTTGTACAAATGCATCTACATAGCAAGTAGGGAAGGGTATTCATTGTATTCTTCTCAAAAAGTGATACGAGATTTAAAGAAATACATTTTTTAAGGTCTCCTGAATAAAAACTATTTTTAGAAATGTATAAGCTATTTTCATGACAAATGAAATGTAGTCTTGAAATGTTTGTGAATATCCTCCAAAGTCATTTTCATTTCTTGAAAATCTTCGTGGGGGTAGTTGAATAAGGTTTGCTATGCAGTTTGCTTTTCGTTTCTGAGCCATTCCTGTTCACTCATTCACTTTCATTCTCTCTCTCTCTCTCTCTCTCTCTCTCTCTCTCTCTCTGTCTCAGGATCTCAAAATTGTTACACATAAATTCATGATATCTAACTTTTGAATGGAATGCAAAACTTCTTATCCGGCTTTCAAAGCTATCTGTATGCAAAAAAGGCTTTCTATATATTTCCACTATATTAATTTTATGCAAAAAAATTAAACTAATTTTAAATTAATTTTTGTTGGAACATCTCTTGGAATGTCTCTTCAGTGTTTAATATGCATATTACGTACAAATACGGAGATAATATGAGCGTTACAAGATGTTGTCTTAGTGTGACTTTAAATTGTTGGTGGTCGAGAATGAAATATTATCAAAATTAAGCTCCGACATGATATCCTATTTCTTCAGGAAATATTATTTTCAATATAATCATATGAAACGACCTCCATAAGATAAACCTTTTGATATTTTACACTCTATAATGGTAAGAATAATACTTAAGGAAGTAAGTATTGAAACTGTTTTCTTACAGTTTTTCTCGATTTGTAATAAGAATTAGTAGTTTAAATATAAAAACTGCACAGAGTTCATTGCGTAAGTACGCAAATGTAAAACCAGAAACGCTGAGTTTCAAAATGTAAAGTTTTAGACTGAACCTAATGGTAAGAGTTTATTATGCTCAAAGGATATTACTACAGTTTGCAAATTCTTGAGCGGATACAGGATCTTTATTGACTGGAGATTTCAATACATGAATAAGACACGAGCTTCGCTAATCGCACGTTCAGAATTGCATACCACTTCAACTTATTGTGTTCAGCACACGATTTCACGATTGATTACACGTCAATTGTATGCAAACTCGTTATTCTTTGCGACATTGAATTCTTTGCTTTCATAGGAGGAATTTCAGGGCGTAGCGACGTGATGAATGGGCAGAAAGGAGAAAGAAAGGAAAAAAAATCCTATAGTGGAAGCTAAGCAGAAGCGTTCAGTTGCACAAATAAGTAGAAACAACATGAAGAAAATAAAATGCACATTCGCAAATGGCACGTGCGCTTCAGTGCGCATAACGAGGAATGTCGCGGAGAGCTTTTAATTTATGGGACATTTATTCATTGCACAGCGTCCGCAATGTTGCATTAGGTTTAGAGGTTTTTAGTGGGCGTAAGATGTTATCTAGCAAGATATGTAGTCTAATCATGTTTTTTTTCACTTCATTTCATTTTTTGGTCCTGGTATGATTATTATGACTGTTTCTGCGCATTTAGCGCTTTAAACGTTGTTGCAAGTATGGTGATGATGTAATTCGAGTTGCCTCAGAGAAGCCATGCTCGTAGGCTCTGAGAACCTTTGTGTCTCTTAGTCTCTTAGTTTACTCAAGGCTGATGCACCATATAAATCTTGATATCAGCCCTTCTTATATCCTCAGGTTCCACAAAATAAATCTGACGTGTCTACTGACATAATTCTTCTATATCTCGGTAACAAATTATTCCTAAACAACATTATTTTTCTAAAATTGATAATTAAAGCTGTTATATACATGAAGCTATCACATTGTACAAGCTTGGACGTCCATTACTGACACTTGCTCCACTTGCTCTATATTAGACGCTGAAGTTCTCCAGCTACCTCAGATATCTCCAAACCTGCTAGAAGATGACAATGAAAGTTCTCGAAACGCGTCCATGCCACCAGCATCAAAATTAGTGGAGCAAATGTCAGTAATGGACGTCGAAGCTTGTACAATGTGATAGCTTCATGTATATAACAACTTTAACTATCAATTTTATAAAAAGAATAAGTTTTTTAGGAATAATTTGTTAACGAGATGTAGAGGTATTATGTCAATAGACACAAGCTTGTACAACTTATTCTTTTATCTACCTCATGCTAATTGAGACAACCATTAGCAGAAATGATCTTATTACTTGCTTTCTTTAAATAGAAAAGAAATATTACCTAAATCACATGTTGACACTCAAGTTCAGGTTCAATAACTTTAGCAGATTTTTTTTTTAAATTACGAAGACATGAATTATTACGGATATTTGAACATTTAATGAGAATTGGAATATTAATTAATGTACTTTGGTTATCAATTAGATTGGAATAGACTAGGCTGAAGCGATAGGAAAATCTTTTAAAAGTTCGTTGCCATGAAGCTGAAATCCATTTTTTATTGTCAGGAGTTAATAAGTGTCGGTATGTGAAAAGTTTAGTATTCTAAAACTGAAATCAATAACCAGAAATATCTCAAAAATGGTGAACTGCACCAAAAATGTAAATCATATAAATTGTGTGATAATGTTTTAACAAGATCCACATTTTTGTGTAACAAGTTTTTACGGTTTACCAGCGATGTAAATCCAGAATGAAGAGCTCTTCATAATAATTCAAGTTATACATTTTATTTGTCATGTAAATATCTTTAATTTACGAGACATTTTAATTAAAATCGCTGGTGCCATTTTTGAGAAAATAAAAATATTTGAATATTTTTCCATCTAAAGGGTAGAGTGGGGAGGATTGGTCTCACAACCTTTGTGTCGCATCCTTGGAAGATTCTAAACTGAAATACCAAGTTTGGAGTTTTCATGTTCACACACGGACATACACACGGATCTTTTCCTAAAACATTTTTTATACAGGGATCCTAAAGCGTGTATTTACGGTGAAATCTCGGTATCGAATTTTTGGATGGAATGCAATACCTTCTCTATACACTATTCACATAGTACATGTAGAGGAAATAAAAAGCCTAGGGACACATTTATGCATAGTACTTCGTATTTACCTAGAAAATGCAAGGAGATTTCAAAACTTTTTTCTTATTCCCACCATAAAAGTTCTTGTGTAAAACCCATTATAAAGAGATGCGTTCTCAGAGTGTTGTGGCCAGCGTGATAGCCAACAAAACCTCTGAGACCGTTTTTTGTTACAATTTAAGAGTTTGCTGCTACCAGGAAGGATTTTAGAAAATGTCTCATATCCAAACTACTGAATGAGTATTTGTATATAATTTTTAGAAACAGTTCTGTGTGTGTGTCAATATGGGTTTGAGTATGTGTGTGTGTGTGTACGTGCGAACAGCATAACTCAAAAGCAAAAAGAATGTTACATACCAACCTTGACATTTAATTTCACCTTCTTCCAAGAAAGCAACAAGGCGGTTCTAAAAAAAAAATCCCCTACCCCAAAGCGCACTTCACATGGAAACATTTTCAAAAATGTTTATTTTTTAAAAAAGGTCCAACATTTTGATTAAAATGTTATAAGATTAAGATTTTTTGTCGTAAATTAAATGTATAATTTGAATGTTCTAGGAACAGCTTCTGAAGTCATCATCATTCAGCCAACTTCTAGATAACCACTAAACTGTAAGATATAGCCAAAATCTTACTACACAAATAAAGTAGATCTTCTTAAATCACACAATTTATGCCAAATACTTCCATTTCTGCGATATTCCTTGTTATTGATTACAATTTCCAGCATATACTTTTCTGAAAACGGAAGTCTTCATTTTTTTTTTTATTCCTGGCTAATTTATCTACTTCATTTTAATCAAATACACTTTTATTACAATTACTCTGTAGTTACATGTATGGGAGAGGAAACTGAATCAACAGGACATGTATGCCATATTCGTTCCAAGATATCGAGAGAAGTATCTGAATAGCTTTTTATAATGACAATGCTGAAAAATTTAAACCAATATTAAGATATATCTTCGAAAAGGCTGCTGCCATAATTTGTTATTGGAAATATATTGTGTGCTTTAAAGAGTTCTACTTTTTTTTGTGAAGTATGTTTTTGTCTATCTCTTAACGTTTAACCAGTTAAACAAAATTCTTCCCAAATGAAGAGCACTTCACAGACTTTAACCAGAAAATTCAATTGGTAGGTAAATTTTATTTACCATGTAAGTGTCTTGTATAACGGGTGAAAGGTTAAGTCGTTATATTAATTTAAGCCGTTTATAATTTTCATTATTTGGAACATATTCTGTGCCTTTCAATTTTTTGTAAAGCAATTTTCTGTGGAGGTATTTTAAGTTTCTTGAGAACCTAAATGTACCGGTATATTGCAGCGGCAAAGGACCGGTATCTGTGAGCAGAGGATAACACCATCCTATTCAAAACCAGATG
Organism: Hymenopus coronatus; assembly: GCA_030762935.1. Taxonomy (NCBI): domain Eukaryota; kingdom Metazoa; phylum Arthropoda; class Insecta; order Mantodea; family Hymenopodidae; genus Hymenopus; species Hymenopus coronatus. The sequence continues at coordinate 103,101,990 of CM060890.1, forward strand.
TAGATCAGCGTATAAACAAGTTTAACTTTGGCTTGTATTTGTTTGGAAAGGCTGCTGGAAAATAAAAACGCTAGTCCACCTCAGTCCAAAAAAATGGAAATGGCGTGTTATTTATGGACACCCTTTAACGGCTGTGGTTCTCAGCGTCCCATTCTAAATTAGGCGTAAAAGACCGCTTAATTTTGCTCAGAGACCTCTCTATCAGGCTTGAGGTTCTTTTACGTGCCGTTAATCTACGACAAGGGACCAACGGCTTTACTTCCCTTCCGAAAGAAGCCATGCTAAGGATTTTTACACCCGAAAAAATGCATCGTCCTCCGCCGGGTTTGAACCCGCGACCTTGGGTATATGAAGTTAGCATGGGAACAATTACACCACGGAGGGCGACACACCCCAGTCCATGAGCTGGTTCTCGCGCTGAGCCAACCTAACCTAACAACGATTGCTTTATCTCCAACACATTACATCTGCAAAACGGTGTTCGTAAGTGATTAGTTCTTTCAAAATCTTGTAAGATGTCACATAATCACTACGGAAACTACTAGTCATACTTAACATTCTCATGGAATAAACCAACTGCATTGGAAAATCATTTTTTTAGAAACAGCTGATTAGAATACATAATCTTGTTATTGTGTTTTGTTGCAATATCTCATTGAAGTATATATTAGAAAGAAGTGTATTAAATGTTCTCCCACTCTGTATGTATTGTAACGAAATCTGTTTAAGCCATTTTTAAGAAAACTCCAAGATTTCGCAATTTTTTCTGTGAGGTGAATTGGGTTGGGAGTAGCTTATCCTTGTTTTGAATGTTTAGATGATACTGAACTTAAATACCAAGTTTGGCTTATCGGAATTTTTGTCTTTGTCTTCAAAATATACATTTTTAGTGAATTTTGAGGTATAATTTTCGAATGGAGGACAATACCTTCTCTACCTATTAAGTATGTATCCGGATTAATGGCGGCTCATAATCATCATCACATTTATTTGTTTATTTATAGATCCATACGTCTTCTATTATACAACCGTTATAATGAATTTTTGTACACCTTGGTAATATGGGACGTTCAATGCTTGGAGAAGTTACCGACTTCTATCTCATTAAAAAACGCTTCGTCAACTGATCCTCGAAACAAAAGGAGTCGCTTACCCAAACGATATTAAAAAAACAGAAAGAAAAAGAAAAGAACCCTTTCTTCTTCACTATAAACAGGTATGTTTGTAACCCCAAAAAGCCCCTATGGTTCCAGAAGTAGGACAAACCGTCCTCGACTTTAAAGAACATTTTCTACGTGTTTGTAGATGTGTTTGACTAAGCACTACATCAAAGCGTCATCACTTTTAACGGACCGTTTTACGACCAATGAAAACACCGGCGCTCTCTTGTTTTAACAGCTCTCTATTCAGGGGAATTAAATTACCCAAATATTTGTTTTTGTGTTCCTTGCCTCGTTTCTTTTTATGTCTCTCCATTCCAAAACTTCATTTCCGTCCCTTATTACTCAATAGACTGACCAAGACCATTTTGTTATCTAAAGCTTTGGCGATTTTTCTTCGCCATAATACCGTGCCCGGGTTTTTAGTGCAAATGGGTGAGTGGAGTTTGGAAAACATTTGCATACCTGCAAGAAGTAAAATGTTTTTTCCTAAATCAATTCTGTATAGAATAGCTTCCAAGCAGAGCAATAAATGAATGATTTATATCCATTGTCTGTTCATTAAGTTTTACTAGTTTTCTTTATATGTTATTTTGATTTCCTGTGTTTATTCTTAGCCCGCCATTCATTTTAATGTCCTTGTTAAATATAGTAGTGAACCTTAGCTTAGTTTATGTTCTTTTTGTTTTTCTATGGCATTTTTCTCTTCTTGCCCTAGTATTTGTGGAAAGCCTTCTTTCTTTAGGAATGTAATATCTTTTATAGCTTCTGTACTGGTATTTTCCATTTTTATGTGCATACTGTTCCCTCCACAACCTCGTTTCTTCTTATTTTTCGATACATGTAGTAGTGTAGTGTACCAGAGGGGTTCTGCACCTCAGTCATTGATTAGGTTTTTTGTGCGAAAGACCCCAGGAGGAGAGGGTGAGAGCAATTACTGAGGGCAGCCGGAACCAGATTGCGACAGGGAGCCATCGTAGAGAGGCCCAGCAGTTCCCAAGCAGTTCTTCTCGACTCGGAGAGCGGTAGAAGCTAGCGCCTCAGCCTGAAGAAACGCCCCTGAGTATACCGAAGACCCCCAGCGCCATCCTGCCGCCGAGAGCTGAATTTCCAAGGCGCAATCGTCTCCACGATAATAAGGGAATAACATCCGAAGGTCTTTTAACTGTGGAAGATTTTGCTGAATTTTGCATAACTGTGAACTATAATAAATAGAAAACTTTCTTCGCAAAACATATAGATCTCATTAAAAATCATAATGCATGTCATATACTTTTTTCATGGAGTTGGTTTTTCTTTTTTAATATTTCTTGTTATTGGTTTGTGTTTTAAAATATTTAACTTTTTACATACGAGAATTTGTCAACTTCTGGCAATGCAACCACATGCAAGATTTCAACCATATGGCGACCAACTTTTAAAACATTTGGCTACCACTTTAGCCTGGTGACTTCGTTATTTCCCTTCTACTTACTAGAAAGCAAGTAATAAGACATTTTCAGCTGATGCTTATCTCGATTACCATGAAGTAATAGAAGATTAAGCTTTTTAACACAAATTTGTTACAGAGTGTAGCGAAATTAATGTGAATACAATAAGTTAAATTTACTTAATTTATACTACAAGAAAACTCTTACAACCAGGTCATGAGGACCGCATTAACCGGCCGGGGGGACTCGAGGCGCTGACCACGTCTCACCCTCCAATACTGCACCCCATCCATGACGTCTGTAGTGGACCGAGATGGTGGACGCAGCGGCCGGGCGGTAGGCCAAGGTTCCCCGTGAGCTGTCGTGCCATGGAGTTAACTCTTACAATAGAAGAATTAAAATGGACTCCATGAGTATAAAATTCACTGTAAGTATTTAATAAGTATTTTATATATACACCTTATTGGAACTCACTAAAAATAATGAAACACATCAATTGTTTTTATCCTTGTTTCTTATCGGTACAATGTTTCTTAAAGCTTAATTCTATGGCCTAGGTTTTATACTCACATATGTTTGAACAATAAAATACATAGCTAATGAATGTTACGTGTTCTCTCAGATATATTTCTCAATCAAAAATGGAACTGTTCTTACACATTCCAAAACATTTGCAATTTTATTAGGTCAAGGAAACTATTGCAAAATGCGTACACCTCAATTGAGAAACAAAATGCAAAATATGTATTATTCCACACAGAACGAGGCCACCAAGTCCACGTTCTTAATTTTGTTCCTTTCTCGCTACGTGCATCTGCAATTTGCAATTCGTTGAGGCACTTTTCTATCGCATATTTATGACTTTCATGTTATTTTGTTTACTCGTTTTCGTGTGGAATTTTACTTCTCTTGTGCATGGAATAAATTTATATGGTAATTTTCTGCACCCTTAACTACTATATTATTTAAGATTCGTGCATTTAAGTTTTGTGCAGTTTTTAAGCATAGTTTCCTAAAGGTTTTGATTGGAACTGTTAACTTTTGTTATCCTTATAAATAAAATGCATACAATTAATGGAAGGTTCACACTGTGATGTAGATATGCTGCTTTGAATATTCTCCACAGCAGTGTGTGTGTGTGTGTGTGTGTGTGTGTGTGTGTGTGTGTGTGTGTGTGTGTGTGTGTGTGAGATGCTGGATTCTACACTGCAGCCATTTGCTTATTGTACTTCAGACGCCAAGAGGACAGAATGAGATGAGAGTTATTGCAAGGGGTGACCAAATCCTGACGGGTAAGGAGCCACCGTGGAGGGTTCTTAACATAGTCCAGGCAGTTCAGCTCAACGCGGGGAGCGCTTGATGCCCGAACCCTAGGTAACCGAGCTCCCTGACTCTACAGACGTCTTCCAACGCCATCCCGCCTGGGGTTATATTTCCAAAGCGCAGTCATCACTATGAAAGGGTTCCACCACCGTAGTCCTCACCGACACTTGCAACCCTGAAAGAGATCGGTTGGTTGAAATCGATATAAAATGAAGGGACAGGAACTTCGGGGGAATGAAGACACCTCCCTAGCATTTGCCTAGTGATCCTGGAAAGCCCTGAAAATTCCAATGGGTCAACGGGAATGAATTCCACAACCTCTCAGACGAAAAGTCTTCATCCAGAGCAGTAGATACTTCCTACTCCTTTAGAAGAAAAAAAAAGTAGCAGTATATTTTGTTTGGGAGTTATTCTAAAAATCTGATGTGGTTAAATTCTTCGTCTTTTTCTAATCAACTTTTCAATTTTCAGTGATTGCCTTTAATTCCTTCCCGCACAGTGATCTATCCAACTTTTCTGAAACGTAAATTAGCAAGGCGAACCGAACCTCAGCTGTTTTTCACATAGCGAAAAAGATTTAAAAGATTAAAAGATTTGGCTTTTAAATTATTTGGCTATCGCTTTAGTATAATGTATCCCCTTACAATGAAACAAGTAATATGAACGTTCCCACTAATGTTTATCTCGATTAGCATGCTATATATATATATATATATATAATAATCTTTTCTGAGAATAGTTTATATATGGAAGAGCTAGAGAAAGGTATGTGAATGAAAAACATCATTTTTTTCAAGCTATTATTAAAACTATTGAATAATTAAGCATGACAAAGAGAAAAGAATTGTTAAAACCTTGGTGCAGTTCAATCAGCGTTAAGTTGCTTTAAAAACATTTAAAATATAGGTTCCATAGCCCCTGTGAACATTTTAGGGAATCCTGGTGTATCACCTCGGTGTGAATTGTACGTTGTTGCAGCGTGCGGTGAAGGTGGTTATGATTGATAGCTACGTTCACTGTATTGTCAATAAATGCGATATGTTCATTTCGAGCATTTAAATTCACCGAGACATTACAGGTGTGGGTTTTCTAACATGTTTGCTTTTCACACAAGAGAAGACTATTTTCAATGCTTTGGAAGGCGTGAAGATGTTACTCTTCCCACGTAGGTATTACAACAACTTTCCTAGCAAACAGTCCTACGTGTTGCTTTTCCCAGAAGAGGCAGTCTTACTTCTGATGCAAATTTTCATGCAAAGGAGTAGCATTTATATGCCGATGGTTGCTGCCACTTCAAAACCTGACAACCGGAGCAGACAAGCACCAAGAAGATTTCGCCAAAATGGTCTCCACCCGCATAGCAACGCGCGTTGTCAACGTTGGAGAGATGCATCATTTGTACGCGTCCACATTTTCAGCATCCACATAAATCTTGTTGCACGAGGGTGACCAAGCACGCGTATCGGCAACTGAAATGGGATGGGGATTCCTTTCTGTAACAGCCGCTCTCTAGTTTGGAAGATACACAAGGCTTCCAGGCTCAGAGTTATGGCAACATAGATCCAGAAGATAATCTAATATGAACAATAACTGTATCACCACCTATCATTATTTTATTACTATCAGAATCATTTTCGCGTTGATTTAATTCGGTATAAACAAGACATAAAAGCTTACAACTTACTGAGAAAACTAAACTTATTTTATTCAATTGCGTGATTGAGCTATCTGCCTCACATTATACGTTTGGAGTTGAAATCTAAGTTTTAATGAATTACTTCCATACGGTAGCTGAAATTGTATGGATACCTAGCTTATTTGAGCAATGTTTCACACACTTCATTTATTCACCATCCAGCACATCTATACAGAATGTTAATTTCACATTATGTTATGGTTGCGGCAGATCTTCGCTATTTATAGGTCACTTTTAATGTTCAAAATTGTAGTATTTTATCCCTCTCTACACAACTAGCTGAGTTGTATTTAGGCTGAGGAAATATCCCAGAGCATGATTGGCGAAGGGCTTCCTATATATAACACGAATGAGTTTAAGTTATAGGCTTTATTTTAATATAGGTAATGAAAATAGTACCACTTATCTAACACTTTAATTTATTTAAAAAGCATAGCTGAAACTATATTTACAACACTATTATCTTCTTATTATACTCTACATATTATTTAATCTTATGGAGCTAAGCTAACACGAGAAGTCAAGTTTTCATATTTTCAGTTAACTGTTACAAAGTAACTCTCGTAGAAAAATTGGGGGTCTGTATGTGCCGTCTAGAAATATATACCTTTCTCCCTGGATCTGCTTGAGCATTAAAACTGACCCGCGTTTAGTAGCGTCCTATTTCTTTAGCTTTATTATTTAACATCCACTTTTTCATTTCTCAAAATATCACAACGAACCAAACTTTTTCTATCTTTTAGCTCTAGGTTTGCTCGTTTCTAATATCCTCCAATCCTCTTGAGTTCACATTATTTGAAACACCTTGCAACACTGTTACTTTGCTTACAGTTTCAGCTATAACATCGTGTTTCTATATAGAACCTTACCACTAACATTTCTTTAATATCCACATTGAAGAATTTGCAGTAAGTAATAGCTTTATTATGTACAACCTGACTTTATAATTACTGTTTATTGAATTAAATTATAGTAGTGGGTGATTAATTGTTTATATATATATATCGGCATTATAGGCAAAATACTTCTCATGGTATAAGCCAAAGTTAGTGAAGGTGTAAATACGCACTACTATTTGTAACACGTGAAGATTTTCTCGGGTACTGCTGTGTCCAATACTAAATCTGAATATTACACTTCACAAGACTATCGAATGTCTATTAAATCTCATGTTGAAGTGTGCAAATATTAGGAAATAATATGGATTCATTAAATATGCGTTAAGGAGTCTCCTATGACACTAAACTGTGTACATTAGGTAAAGATTTAATGCAATATGTTCAATAACTTCAGCAAGATATTCTTCTGCGTCCATACTATTCTGGCTTTCATCATTTCTTTTATAGGCTCTTCAGTTTTGCTGTGTTTCTATCACATATACATTTTTGTGAATATTATTAGATGCTTATTTTATAAGTTTCTATACTCTAACCACAGACAGTAGTTAACTTAATTCTCAAAAACTTCGCTAACAAGGCTTTCCAGTATCAAAACATTGACAATATTTTGGGAGCTTAACATCGCTGGTAGCACACCTCATCAGTGGATAGGATTAAAGGAAGCTAATCCAATAATCTGAGAATCATCTGCCATGTTTTTTGTGGACCAAGAGAAAACTTCGAATGGAAGGGAGAAAAAAAAAAAGCTTTATCTAGATAACTCATCCCAAATAACTTCAGCCCTCCACATTATACTACCATTGCACCACAGTAGTGGGTTGCTGGGTTGACACTGATACCTTGAACTCTAGTTTTTCTAAAAGCATATTCTGGTTAATCTGCAGCACAGGAAAAGCGGTTGTCGTATCACCCATAAGTGACCAAAGGAGACACTCTGAAACCCATCTGTTGCCTGATTTGTCCGCAGGAAGCAACAAATGCCAACATATGCAGCTGATTCATACATTAAAACTTAAGCGCTTTCTGAATTGCATTTCATGAATTTATGAGCATGCACGTGCAAAGGAGCGATCGCGTCATTTAAGATTAAAACATGAAAAATAATTATTGTAAAAACGAACCCAGAAACCTGGTTTTAGAGAAAACAAAATTGTAAGCGGGATTCATTCCAAACAAATAAACAAGTAGTTCATTTCACTTCATTCAGCTTATCAAAAGTTGTAAGAGCACACTGCTGATAATCTGACGACTGAGTGCAATAGACGTGAAACACTGTTTGTTTGTTTGTTTATTGTTCGTATTCGGGATGTCTCAAGATATTTTGTTATAGGATAGGGTTAAAAAGACGGTAAGTCCTCCAGAATACCATCATACGGGACATAATTGCACCCAAAATGGAATTATGGCACAACATATTTGACTTGAAGAACCTTTCGGCTGTCTCCGAGGTGCGTTTGACTCTCTAGAAACTATTAAGTTTCTCAACAGCTTGATGGCAGAGAATTAACCATATACATTTACACGAAGATAATCCGGCTTGTCCTGTGTTAACGAGTCATTGATGACAATACTTTCCCGTTATTTTCATAACTTTCTGCCGTCAATACCCACCAAGATCCCCGATCTTCAATCCCTGAATAATTCTTGTAGGGCTAATCGAAAGAAACCATATTCCGCAAACTCTAAAAGCTAAAGAACACCAAAAGGGAAATAAACGTGGTTTCACTTTAGAATAAAGCGCATCAACATGTATCTAGTGGAAGACTATATCGCTTTCATAATCTTTTTACACCTACCTTAACCAAATTTCACTTTACCTTAATTTACTTAATAGTTATTCGCAAAATATTGGGTTGGGATGTATACGAGGCAATTAATAAAGTACCAAGTTATACGGTAAATACGATACTACGTTTTTCAGAAACATTACAAATTTTGTTCAATCACTCAGCCTGCTATGTTTCTTTGCTTCGACAGTTAAGGAGTGTCGACGAATCAGCTGCAAAGCATCATCGGTGGCACCTGATGCACTTCTCGGATTACAATTTTATTGGCATATGAATTAAATAGTATTATTTGATTTAGTACCATATATCTATTGTGATTTCCAATTTCAGATACTCGGATGACGTTATGCAGCTGAGGGCTATCCCTACAGTTCTCTGCTGTAGTCCGTGCATAACTGTCCACTTTGCGTCAGAGTAAGGGCTCCTGAAGGCTGACATTAAGAAGCTCTTTGTGCTGTGGTCATACAGCTAATCAAGTAAGTATCCACATCATGAGCAAGCCCCATATAAGGTGCTACATTTCTAACCGTTTGGTATATCAGATCACGACTCACGTTACCATGGTTCCTTTTGCTCACGAATTCTATTTGTGATGCCTAACTGGAAGAATTTCCTTCGAGGTAGTTAAGTGGAGATTCCAGAAGAGATCCACGGCCGCTACTTGGCGCTATCGACGTGCTTCAGTGTGATTATTGTTCGATAAAGCAGCGGACTCTATTATCCTTGTCTTACTGGTAGACGTTCCCGTTATGAGGCCTTGAAGTTGGTCACTTTTATTGGGTATCTCTTGTTCGGGCAACCTTTTACATCATAATTATCCCTCGTAAATTCCAGGATGTTAACAGAACCGTCACGCTAACTACTCAGCCTTGCTCGACAACTGAGGACGCACGATTTAATCCCTAAGTCGCCCGGAGCTGAACGGCGATTCCTTTGCGCTGCTGCATGAACTGAACCCTCGTAATTATATCATACGACCTACATCACACTTTACATGTCGTCTCAGCAGAAAGCAGTTTCTGCAGATCTTAAGAGCAAAAACTACCGATACTTCCATTTTGAAAAAAATTCACTACATAAGCATTACCGTTTAAGTTTTCATCTCAGTAGTTTAACTGTTCTCACATTATTACATATCAAAGTGAATTTAAAAGCCACGCCAATTCTGTTACAAATAAAATGACGTTTATTGTTTTCTATACCATCGAATTACGTCAGAGAGAGCACACAATTGAGGGTACAACTATCGAATTTGACTAGAATTTCAGTTTATACTTTCTGCACACGTACTATATACATAGTGTATAGAGAAGGTATTGTATTGCACCCAAAAATTCGATACAGAGATTACATCGGAAATGCATGTTTTGAGACCCCCTGAACTCAAAACATTCAATTTAAGAAAATGACTGTGTGTGGGGGTGGTAGTATAGCTCAAAAACGAAAGGCAATTAAATACCAAAATTGGTATTTGATTTTTGGTATCTTCTAAGGATGCGATACGAACCTCAACTACCCTTTATATGGAACAAATTTCGAAAAAGTTTATTTTTTCAAAAATGGCTGTAACGATTTTGATTAAAATATCGCTTATTAAAGATATTTACATGACAAATAAAATGTATATCTTGAATTTTCGGGGAATATCCTCTGAAGACATCTTTATTCTGAATGAACTCTGTGATTTTTTTCATAACTGGTAAACCGTATGAGATAGACAAAAACTTACTTAACAAAAATGCAGTGCTTGTTGAAACACATTTATTAATGTTATAGACATTTTTTTCGTGGAGTTGACTGCTTTTGAGAAATTCAGTGTTGTTGGTTTCAGTATTAAAATACTTATACTTTTCTCGGAGAGAAAGACTCCTGGCCACACAAACAAGAGTACTCAACCACATTAGCAACTAGCGTTTAAAAGATTTTACTGCCGTTTTAGCCTACGGTACTACCTTAGTTCCCTTCCACTTACAGGGAAGCAAGTAATAAGACGATTTCTACTATTTTTATTTTCTCTATACATACTATGTACATAGTGTGTAGAGGAAATATTGTATTTCACCCAAAAATTCGATACCGAGATTTCATACATGTTTTAGGACCCGCTGAATCCAAAACAAGCATTTTCAGGAAAAGGTCCGTGTGTATGTGTGTCTGTCTGTGTGAGTGCCTGTGGACAGCATAGCTCAAAAATGAAAAGACCATTAAATACTAAACTTGGTATTTAGATTTGGTATCTTCCAAGGAAACGACACAAAGATTTTCAAGAAAATCCCTCCACCCCCAACTACCCTTTACATGGAAAATTTTGATTTGCTAAAAAATGGCTCAAACGATTTTGATTAAAATCCCGTATATTAAAGATATTTACATAGCAAATAAAATGTATATCTAGAATTTTCTAGGAATAGCCTCTGAAGAGCTCTTTATTCTGGATGAATTTTGCTAAATCTTGCTTAACTGCTAAACGGTAAGAGATAGACGAAAACTTACTGCACAGAAAATGTTGATCTGATCCAAACACACCATTTATGTCCTTTACATTTTTGTTGTGGAGGTAACCGTTTCCGAGATATTCCTTGTTTCAGTCGTGAGTACTTGACTTTTCTCAGACACGAAGTGTCCGTTTTTCTTTTGTTCTAATCCTGGTCAAGCAAGGAAGCGATTTGCTTTTAAAACAATAGACTATCGGTTTAGCCTTGTAAAGAACTAAGTAGTAAGAACGTTCTGCTATTGATTATTTCGATTAGCAAGGTGCAGGAAGAAGAATAATCTTATGTAAGAAATTTATAGAAGAGCTAGAGAAAGTTATGTGAGTGTAACACATCAGATTTTCTTTTCTCGATTAGCATGAAGTAAATAGAAGAATAAACTTTTTATCAATAATTTGTTGCAGAGATGTAGAGAAAGTCATGTGAATAGAACACGTAAGTTTTACTTTGTGTCATTTATATACTGCTTTTATAATCTATGGATATGCCCAGGGCTTTTCCTTTGGAACTATTACTGATGGCAATGTTGTTCATTTGTTTACTGTGTTAATCTTTAGAGTATTATCTTTAACCTTACACGCAAACATTCGCACTCTTGTTCATAATTCAAGTCTCTAGAGAGGATGGGAATTAATCATGGCTGGAGAAAAACTCCTGGGAATCCAACCCTTTCGTACAGCAGACAGACTTTCTACCAACTAACCTAAGAGGGCAGTCAAATTCAACTTCACAAGGTCTCTGATTAGGAAAAGAATTAATTATCGTAATAATTACAAAAATCATTATTATACTATTTATCATTATCATTATTTTTAACGTCAATCTTTCAATGTTACAATATGTAGATTGTATAAATTCCTCACTAAATATTTTTTGGGTTTCATTTATTATTTACATTTTCAAAAATCTGATGGTAAACTATCACACTACTTTCTTTATCATTTATCAGTAAACAAATATGCTTTTTACACCAGACTATTCATATAAAATGCGATTTCCTCTATCCATTTTAAAACAATTGGTATTAACGTTTCCTGGGTAATATATTGGAAGCAAAAGAATGATTTACACGCTAGATATGGAAACGAACTTCATCTGCTTATATTGCACATAGTTTATATATTTATGTATTATTTATTTATTTTGCATTACTCTCCTTCGAATCTATTGTTTAAAACAATTGGTTATGTTTTTTCGTAGAGATGTTTTAGTAGTATTGGTGTTATTGATTTTTAATATAAAACACAGGCATTCTCTGCCACACTCATAGTTTCAAAATCCGGGACCCTCTGGATACATTTTACCCACCAGTGAGTAAAAGGGGAAAACCTTAAAATTCACATGATTTCAAACATGTTATATGCTACAATTCAAGCTGCAATCAGGGAAAAATTAACATAGAAAACGAATATAACAAAAATAGGTAATTCTACTGTAAGAATAGTAAACCTACTAAGATGAAACTTAAAACGGTAATGCTTATGTAGTAAAACCGCTTTAAAATAGAATATATTGCTTTTATCGGTTTTGATTAAAATACCAGCTGTTTGATGTATTTTCGTGAATATCTTAAATTTCTGAGAATAGCCTGAGAAGATCTCTGCATTTTGGGTAACTTTTGCATGACGGTAAGCGATAGACAAAAACTTAGATTACAAATAATGTAAATCTTGTTAAAACAATTTATTGTTTCAGGAGTTGATCATTTACGAGATATCCCTTGTTATTGGTTTTAATTTTAAAATACCTTTTTCAAACAGGATGTCATCTCTTTTTGCTTTTTTTTTTATTTCTGGCCATGCAAAGAAGCGAATTTAATGACAAAACAAGGTTTTTACCCTTAGTTACCATCTACTGACAAGATCATTCTGCTAATGTTTATCTCGATTAGTTCTAGTATAAAGAATAATAAGCTTTTGTAAGAAGCTTGTTTGCAGAGCAGGTAGAAAAAATCATGTGAATGGAACACAAGATTTTTCGTGGCACTGGAGCATAATATCTTAGCCTACAGTTAAAGATTTATGCCATAATTCCACACAGATTTTCTTGAAACACGTTCACCTCATTACCTTTTTAGAGAAATGTTCAAGCTGTCTTCACGTATCGAATTACGTTTTAACAGAAACTCCTTGTCCGTTATTCTTGTCTTTTTTGTGACATATTTCAGAATTTAACTTAACAGTCTAGGTAATAAAACCCATTACCTGGAACGCCATACCGTCTGTGATGTATCCACATAAAAATAAAAGTTCTTTCTCAGAAGTAAGCCCTTTAAAGTAATGATGTTTCCTAAAGCACATGATTCTAAAGTTGGCCATAACACTAACGAAGAAGAAATATGACAAGAAAGAAATGTTGTCTCATTACCAACCTGTTCTTTCGACAGTTTCGTCACCTGAGAACGGCTTATATTTTCATGTCGTCAGTCACAGCAATTTATTTACAGGATCTGTTCCCTCATAAAAATAAAACTACGATAATTATTAAAAGAAGGAAATGCTGTAAAATCCGAACGTACTTGAAACTCTTTTAAAACACCCACAATGAAACAAGTCGCCATTCATTAGTATTTGACATACCATCCTCGAGCTAGCACTAACGAACATTTTACGATATTAAAGGAGACCGTAACAATAAAGTTTACTGCTGAGAAGGTTAGTATTTTACTGCGGTTATCTTTGGCCAGTTTATTCAGCATAAAATACACTTAGAAGCTTGCATGCTATAATGAAATTATTGTGCATTTATGTATTACATTGTCTTACACTTAGAGGCAAAAACTTTCCAATAGAAGTTCCTGTAAGTAATGCTTACACAACTACTAAATGCAGAATTTACGAGTAACAGAAACCAATTAAGTCTTTAGGAGCCAACTCGGTACAGAAAATAACACATTTTAAAAAATCTGGTGTGTTACACTCATGACTTTCTCTAGCTGTTCTGCAAACTTCTTACGTAAGATAATTTTTCTTTCTGCACCTTGCTAATCGTGGTACTCATTAGCACAATGTTCTTATTATTTAGTTCCGTATAAGTAGGAAGTAAATAAGGGAATACACTGGGCTAAACCAATAGTCAAATGTTTTAAAAGCTGCCGTTATGCGATTGTCATCACAAATCGCTTCTTTTCTTGGCCAGGAGTAGAACAAAAGACAAACGGACACTCCCGTCTAGGAAAAGAATAAGTACTTCAAAACTGAAACTAATAACAATGAATACCTCGAAAACGGTAAGCACCACGAGAAAAATGTATATGACATAACTTGTGTATTTTAACAAGACCTACATTTTTTGTATAGTAAGTTTTTGTCTATCTCTTACTAGTTATGCCAAATTAAGTAAAATGCATCCAGAATAAACAGGTCTTAAGAAGCTATTCCCAGAAAATTCAAGATATACATTTTATTTGTTAGGTAAATATCTTTAATATGTGATATTTTAATCAAAATCGTTAGAGCCATTTTTAAGAAAATCAAAATTTTCGAAAAATGTTCCATGTAAAGGGTAGTTTGGGGTGGGGGGGATTTTTCTCAAAATCTCCGTGTCGCATCCCTGGAAGATACTAAACTTAAATACCAAGTTTGGTATTTTAGCTACTTTTCGTTTTTGAGTTATCGTGTTCACAGACACACGGACACACGGACCTTTTTCTGAAAATGTTTTTTTTTTTTATACAGGGGGTTCTAAAACATGTAGTTCTTGTGAAATCTCGGTATCGAATTTTTGGGTGGAATACAATACTTCTCTATCCCTATGTACATTGTACATATGGTGCTAGAGAAAGTAAAAATTGCATACTCATTCTCTCACATACATTTTAACTGAAATGACTTTTGCTTGAACATTTTGATCATTAATTTAATTGTATTTTCACACAAGCCATGTGTAGGACAGGAGTTGGATACGTAGAGTCAGGCTGAAAAATTCAATGCCATAGCCGGGATTTGAGCCACAGATGTCCCGCTCTGCAGCCAGTCACTCTAACCAGTAAGCTACCATGGCAACATGCAGGCACGGAAACATGCAAGTGGCGACCGGTATTGAACTTTTCAGTCTGACTCTTCTCTATCCAACTCTTGAGTGAAAAAAATCAATAAATTAACACTTATTGACCATAATAGCTGGTTAAACCATGAAACCCGGAACTTAAAGAACTTATGACTTTGGAAGTCGCCATTTGGGTTATATCATCTTAAAATAATATGAGATCGTCTTATGGTTTACCGGGAAATATACAAGTCAGGAATTTAAAAGCCGTGCTGGAATTTTGCCATGGTAGATTAATGGTTAGAGTGACTGGCTAGAGATCAGGAGATCTGTAGTTCAAATCCCGCCTATTGAATATAACTTTTCAGTCAGACTCCAGTTAGCACTTTAATTTTATTGATATATTAAAGACTTTAAGTTAAAAAACTAATATCCTTCAAAGTTATAAATAAAGAAAATTTATCAAATTTCAGCCAATGCTGTTTGTATAGGTAACAAGTTAAAAAATTCGATGTGATTAAGCTTTGTGTGAGCATAGCTAAACCTGAAATTAGCGTGCAGATGTTTCTGTTGTGCTGGTTAAGGCAAATAGAGAGAAACTGCATTCATGGACTCAATATGTCTCTGGCAATAAGTCAAGCACATGTAGGAAAATTTAATCAGACTTGAAAATCCAATGTTGCTGGCCGAATTCAAACATTGTAACTTTAGATTTTTATACCCATTCTCTACTACTTAACTACCATAACGAACTATCCGAAAACAAGTTAAACATTTGCAACTAATTGAAAAATTCACGGGAGTCCATCATGTGGACCTCAATATTAGAGATATCATCCGAGTACAAGAGTGACTTGCTAATTTGCAAGAACTTTATATGTTCATGGTTTATATTTAACACTTCTAAATTGCTTTAACTAACGGATAGTAGAGTATTTTTTCTTCAATTTGAATTTTGGAGGCATTTTTACTTTATTTACTATGGATAGTAAACAGCGGAAGTAATCTATTCCACTCAAAAATGTTATCTCTAGACCTCACCGGAAATATATGTTTTAAGATCCCTGGATAAAACATTTTAGAAAAAGGACTGTGTATGCTGTAAACCGCAAAACAAAACAAAAAAGAAAATTCTGTTAAATACCAATACCAATATTTAAGTTCCCCATTTTCTAAGGATACGATAGGAAGATTTTCACGAAAATACCCCACCCTAGCCTACATATATGGAACATTTTTAAAAAAAAGTTTTTCTCCATTATGGTTCCAACAATTTAGAATTAAATAGCATACGTTTAAGATGTTTTCATGACAAACACTTTATCTTGAATTTTCTGGGAATAACCTCTGAAGTACTCTTTTTTTCTGGATGACTACTTCGTACTACAAAGCCGTAAAAATAGGCATAAAGTCGAGTAGACTCTGCTAAAGGATACAATTTATATAAAATACTTTAATATCAAATCGTTATTCGTTTTCCCCCCTATGATTAAGGAGAACAACATCTCAAAGTGATCACATAACGATTCGCTCTTAAAGGACTTGACTATTGCTCTAACCTTGATATGTATTATTGCCCTTGTATAGGCGGGAATACAGGGAGACATGCAATAAAATGATTTCTTCTAATGTTCGTCTCGAAGTATGAAGTGGATAGAAGAAGCTTTTCTAAGAATAGTTTATTGTAGAATTGGTGTAGGAAATAACAAATATACCTTCGAAACCTGCAAAGAATGCTCTCTACCAAATGTTAATTGATAAACATAATCTTATGTTATATAGCATTCGTTTAAAACCCATCTTCTATCCACATTAATGTTATTTATTATTCGTGCTTAACTCAATCCGTCTCCAATTAAGCGATAAACATATAAGGTTGCATTATAACGGTGAGAAACAAAAATTGTGTATCTGAAGCAAGTATGAGTAAATTCATTAATACTAATAACGAGTCTTCTGAAGGAAAACAAAACAAATAAAGAAAAAAAAAACAATCTAATGTGTTCCATTCATAAGACTTTCTCTATATCGGTGTAATAAATTATTGTTCTAAAAGCTTTTTATTTTATCTAATTCATGCTTATTGACATAAATAATAGAAATGGTCATATTATTTACTTTCTTATAAATAGAAGGTAAATAAGGGAGTATACTGGTCTAAAGGGATACTTAAATCTTCTAAAAGCTGAATGCTATGAGATTGAAATTAGTTTTTTTTTTTTTTTTGTTTTCTTTTTGTCATGGTCAGGTGTTCACAAATTTCCGTATTAGAAAAGTTTAAGTGTTTTAAAACTAAAAACATAACAAGGAATATCTTTGAAATTGTTGACTTTTTAGAAAAAACAAAATAATATAAATTGTGTGTTTTAAGGAGATTTACATTTTTTGTGTAGTACGGTTTAGCAATTATGCAAAATTTATCCAGAACGAAGAGGTATTGAGAGATTATTTCCAGAAAATACACGATTTGCATTTTAGTTTTCATGTAAATATATTTAATATACATATTTTAATGAAAATCGTTGAGCCATTTTTGAGGAAATATATATATATATTTTAAATCCTTCCTCGTGTCTCATTCTTGGAAGAGATATCAAATTAGATATCTTACCGACTTTTCGCTTTTGAGTTTTCGTGTCACAAACACATACACACAGCTTTTTCTAAAAAAATATATTGGATACAGCGAACCCTAAAACTTGTATTTCCGATGAAATCTCGGTAACGAAGTTCTTGTTGGCGTGCAATATCTTCTCTACCTATATACTAAGTACAGAAATAAAAAAAATGTGGAAACATTTTCCTTCAGATGACACATGAAATGCTGTCATAGAGCTCTAAATTCTTCAAAAACGATTAGATCTTGCATTATTTCATACAAACTTTTACATTTTTATTTAGACCTACATTTTTCATGTAGTAGTTTTTGTTTATCTCCTATAGCTTACCAGGAATATAAAATTGCGCAAAATTCAATCAAAATGAAAGGAACTTCATAGGGTATTGGAAACAAATTTAAGATATTCGTATGTTTTGCTATTGAATCAAACGTGAAAGATTTTATCAAAATGGTTATTTTAGTTTTGCTGTTTAGAGATACACAAGCTAATATATATATATTTTTTTTTTGATTTAGCGGTACTCAAAACAAGTACGTACTTTGGATTAATTCTTGATGCACAAAACTGAAAAGTACTTAGGACATAAATATGAGTTATTAATAACTAAATAGTAAAAACGGAATTTCTTAAACTAATTTGTACTTTAAAATCTCTTGCAGAAACAAGTTGTATAACAGAAATTGGAGTAAGCTTAAAGTTACAAGTTTATAAAAAAGATAATGCTCTAACATTCTAAAAATGAATTTTGAAAACAAAATAACGTACCTACATCTGACATTTCATTTCTTATGGAGTTTGAATCCAATTATTTGGCATCTAAACTATAATATCGGCCAAGATAAAAAGGGAAGGTGTCAAGAACGATAACTACTGAAATACGTCAGTCCAAATTTGGTATGCAGAGCGAGTCGAGTTTTGAAAATGGCCGTACATTAATTTTAGGGCTCTCAACGCCGAGTAATATCAGGGAATAAGCAATTATGAAACACGTTCCGCTAACGATTCAATTAGTATTCACGTTATGTACGT
This sequence comes from Hymenopus coronatus, assembly GCA_030762935.1. Classification (NCBI taxonomy): domain Eukaryota; kingdom Metazoa; phylum Arthropoda; class Insecta; order Mantodea; family Hymenopodidae; genus Hymenopus; species Hymenopus coronatus. The sequence goes on from CM060890.1 coordinate 103,120,414, forward strand.
GACAGTAGACGCGACATGGTCCATTACTGGCGCTTCCGACATCTGCTGGAGGCCTCTTGACCCAAGCGATAGTCACAATAGCAGGTCATGAGACTCCTCCCAGTATTGTCACTACTGAGCACTTCCGGATATGTTCGTGTCTGGTACATTATGTGATGCTAGGAGTTCTCTCTGACCAAGGTACTGTGCCAACAGAGCATTATTAAGTGGACGGTAAGTCCTTTAATGAATCGTTGAAATTCAAGATCGTTGTCCATTTCAATTATTTTTAACTTTTTGAACAACTACTGTACGTTCAATAACGCAATGTATATATGTACCAAAATTAAAATGTCCTCCGATTATTTAGAGTTTCTGTCAAATGAACAATGCATCGCTAATCTTAGATTCTACAAATATACCGCAATAATAATACCAGGTAATAAACTATTTATTTGGCTGTGACCATTTCTTAAAGTTTGGAAACAGAAAATAATCAGAGGTGGCTAAATTTAGGAGCAGGGTGCATGAGGAAGCAATTCTTACTTTAACTCATTGATTTTGGATATGGCGATAATGGACGCGTGAACTGGTGCATTGTCTTGACGAAAAAAAAACTTTCTTTTTTGCCAAATACAGCCATTTTGCTCGATTTTATCACTCAAACGTTGTAACAAGTTCCCATAATATTCGCCATTGATTACTTTTCCTTTTTGAGGTAATCAATGAAAATTATCCCGCGTGCGTCCCATAAAACTGACGCTATGAGCTTGGCTGCAATGGAACTGTCTTCGCCTTCTTTGGAGCCGATTCTCCCCTTCCAATCCAGTTTTGATTGTTCCTTCGTCTCAGGTGTGAAGTGATGAACCCAGTTTTAATCCATTGTTATGAATCGACGCAAAAACTCACTTTACTGCAGCGAAATATTGACAAACACTCGACTGAAACATCCTTACGACACTGTTTTTGTTCTATTGTGAGCAAATGCGGCACCCACCTTGTACCCAACTTTCTCATATCCAAATTTTCAATCAGTATGCAATGTACAGAACTTGTTGAAACGCCTGCAATATCTACTATCGCTATTGTTGTATAAAGTAATTGATAGCAAGTATAATCATACGCAACAAACTCTGTGATGACGTACTGAACCAATATAGGGTGTCATTTAAAGATATTTACGATGGCTTCACAACGATGATAGTAAGGGTGGTTTGTTTCTGTGAAAAGGTGTTTGACGTATTGAACTTTGTATTTTTTTTTATATTTTCATTTAGCTGTAGCACAAAATATGTGGTATTTCTGGAATCCAGTGTACAGGGTAAATACAGAAACATTTCCTAAATTTAAACAGATATAGCGTCGCTTTCGTTTATTGAATTTAATAAAATGAGTTATTTGAAAGAATAACTCAAACCGTTTAGTACCAATCTCAAAGACACTAAATGTGTACATCACATATAACGCTGCAGGCGTCAAGGTGAATATTCCCACTCTACCAAACGTGCCACAACATATCCACAGTGATAGCTCCATGACAGTGATACGAAGTAGGAGTTCTTGAAGATTTCGAGGCAGAGGTTGTATGTAGACAAAATCCTTAATCTGATACCATAAAAAGACATCATAGAGGTTAAGTCAGGCGGTCTTGGAGGCCAGCTGTAGAAGACCATATCTTGGTTCCAAGCACGCCCAATTCATCTTTCTGTAAATTTTGATTCAGAATGTTCCCTACAGTGAGATCAACACTAAATACTGCAGAATTCACATCTTGTTGAAAATGTAACCTTGTATCTTACAATTACAAACATAATCGCAGAAAAACATTTTTTCCTTCCTGTGCTGAAATCTTATTTTGGTACACAATTAAACATTTTACAATTCCCAAAACTGTTTTGAGTTTCTCTTTCTAATAACAATTTCGTGTAAATTTATAGCCCCTGAATCAAAAAAATAAAAATAAAAGGCATTTCAGAAACATGTTCGCTCAAGCGCGCGCGTGTGTATGTGTGTGTGATGTTTGAGTGTGACTGTGACCAGCATAATTAAAAAAATCCGTAAAATGCCAAACTTAGTATTTAAGTTCAATATATTTCACGGATACGACACGAAGAGTTTCAAGAAAATCATCTACCCCCAAATATCCCTTACATGGAAAACATTCCGAAAATATGATTTTCTCAAAAATACTCTAACGATTTTGATTAAAATACCTTATATTAAAGATATATATATTTATATTAAACTTTGTGGTAATAGCCTCTGAAGAACTCTTTATTCTGATGACTTTTGCCTTAAGAAATAGACAATAATGTAGATCTCATTAAAACACAGAACTTATGCTATATACTTTTTTCGTGGAACTGCCCATTTCCGAGACATTACTTGTTATTGGTTTCCGTTTTGAAATGCTTAAACATATCTCATATGGGAATCAACAACGCCTGGCCAGGTAAACAAATTAATTTCAATCCATAGCAACAAACTTATAAAACATTTGACTGTCGCTTTAGATTTTTGTACTAATTTTTGGTTGGAATGTTTTCTCTTCGTAATATTTTTGGAATCTTCAAACCCAGCTATTGCCTGCTAAGACGCTATAAACTAGAAGATTAAAATATGTAGTGCAGAAAGTACAAAAAAAGAAAAATATTTACAAAAATAGAGCAATTTTCAAAATTGTTGTCCTTAAACAGGCACCAATTATGTACATAAAAGTTCAAGTATTATAATAAAAATGAAAAGAAAGAAATAGAACAAAGTTACATTTTTGCCAAGTTTTACAGATACGTTGCATTAATATCAATAACAGTAGTTTTCTTACATAACCGTTATTTTGGTGTCAGTTATCTCTCTGAACACTAAGCTATAATGTTGAATTCAATGATTTTTAGTATAAACCGTCACAGTCTTTACACTTCTAGGTTATGTAGACAGTAGAAAACTTCTCCGCCACAGATGTCAATCGAGCCCGCGACCTCTGGATTAACTTAAATATTGTTGAAGACACAATATGGCGAAGAAACGGCGGGTCAGTGAGGATAGCGAAGGGAAAGTTTTGTTTGTGCACAAGATATCTAGCGATTCCATCATGCGAAACAGAATTAGCAGGTGGTAATTATCCAAAAGAAAAAGCGAGGCATCATAAAGGTTGTTGTAATGCCCAGGGCTGAGAGAGACACCTGCTAAAATTATCCCTAACAATATTGATAATCACTGTGGTGTGAGAGGGCCATGAATAGAAGTGGTCATGCTGTCCATTGTACCATCTGACAACTCCGTGGTAATTAACCCCTCGGGAGACTGGAGTCGCCGCACCAACGCTTTCTTTGTGTCGGCTCAGGTAATTAATTAAAACCCGTCTTGTTATTTGCCGCAGCATCAAAATTAGCGCATTGATGCACCTTGCTGCATAGTTTACTCATTTTAATATATGCTCCTGTTAATTCAATACTCCGGTAGCTATAGTCCTTTCTATGTGACTTCTAAAAGCCTGAACCTTTCGGAGATACAGTGACTTCAGAAATTATTTGTCTCCTCTTACAAACGATCTTATAGGCTCCATTCTCTACCTGCTCTGTAAACAAACTATTCTTACAAAAGGTTATTCTTTTATCTACATCTTGCAAATCGAGATAAACATTAGCAAAAATGGTCTTGTTACTTTCTTCCTTCTAAGCAGAAAGAAAACATGGCAGTACACTAGGCTAAAACGATACTAAACTCTTTTAAAAGATTGTCCTATGTGAACAATTGAAGTTTTGTTCGCTTTGCATTGCCAGCAGAAGAACAAAAGAAAGATGAAACGAAAGGCAACCTCGTTTGAGAAAAGTTACGTGGTTTAAAATTGAAACCAAAAACAAGGAATATTTCGGAAACGGTCAACTCTACAAAAAATATATATGTATAATATTATAAGACATAAATTGAATGTTTTAAGGATATCTACATTTTTTGTGTAATACGTTTTTGTCCCTATTTCTTACGGTTTACCAATTATTAAAAATTCAGCAAAAATCATCCAGAATGAACAAGTCCTTTGAAGTTATTCCCAGAAAATTTAAGATATACATTTTATTTTATGTGTAAATGTCTTTAATATACAGTATTTAAATCAAAATTATTAGAGTCAGTTTTGAGAAAAATAAATTTCAAAAATTCTTCCGTGTAAAGGATAGCATGAAGTGGGGTGTTTTCTTGAAAATATTCGTGTCGTATCCTTGAAATATACTAAAAATGCCAAATTTAGTATTTAGCTTTTCAACAATGCTGCATACTAACAAACACAGGAACGTTTTTCTAAAAATGCAATTTTGAACACAGGGTACCTCAAAACATATTTACGGTGAAATCTCGGCATCAAAGTTTTGGGTGGAATACAAAACCTTCTCTATACACTATGTATATAGTGCGTGAAGGGAAAGTAAAACCAAAATATTATTTCTCAACTCACTCTTCAGCAAAAATATTATTAAAAATGTATTCTTTTATCTACTTCACGGTAATTGAAAGGAACTTTTGTTGCATACAACAAGATTAGAGGAATATAGTAGGCTTAAACGAGAGTGAAATTTTAAAGAGCTGGTTGCTATGTGAGAACGTTGAAATTCAGACCTCTTCGTATGACCGGGAGAAAGAAATACGAATAATAACTTCCAATTTGAGAAGTGTATAAGTGTAGGAAAATTGAAACCAATAACAAGGGATGTCTCCGAATAGTTAACTGCATAAGCAATACATTTGACAATTTTGCGTTTTGACAAGATAGCATTTTTGTACAAAAGGGTTTAGTCTTTGCTTAACGTTTACCAGTTCAAGACATATTTCCGCTGAAATCTCGACATCGAATTTTGGCTGAAAAACAATACTTCCCCTAGTTGCAATATGTAGTAGAGAAAGTATAACTAGAGGAAAATAAAAATATGCTCTAGAGAATTAATTAATGCCGCGTAAATTCACATTTTTGCTTTGTCTACTACGTATAGTAAGTAGTAGTAATTTTTATTTCATCCAAAAATTCGATGTCGAAATTTCACTGGAAACTAATGTTTTAAAGCCCCCCTATATCCTAAAAAGGTATTTTAAAAAGGTCCGTGTTGTCTTTGTGTATATGCATGTGTGTGCGAGTATGTGAACAACATAATTCAAAGACGGTATTTAAGAGCAGCATCTTCCCAGCATGCGATACAAAGATTTTCGTGTATATTTTCTCACCTAAAACCCCCCTTTAAAAGAAACATGTTTCATTTTCTCAAAAGGTTATTATTGTTTTTACTTTCTCTACACCTGTATGTACAATGTACATAGTGGATAGAGAAGGCATTGTATTTCACCCAAAATTTGATACCGAGATTTCCACGGAAATATATATTTTAGCACCACGTGAATCCAAAAAAAAAAAGTATTTTCAGAAAAATTTCGGTGTGCGTCTGTCTGTCAGTCTGTGGACAGCATAGCTCAAAAACGAAATACCGTTAAATACCAAACTTGGTATTTAGTTCCAGTATCTTCCAAGAATGCGTCACGAAGATTTAAAAAAAAAAATCCCCCCTCCACAAACTACACTTTACATGGAAAGATTTCCAAAACTTTGATTTTCTTAAAAATAGCTCTAAGGATTTGGTTAAAATCCTATACATTAAAGTTATTTACATCCCAAATAAAATGTATATCTTGAGCTTTCTGGGAATAGCCTCTGGAGACTTCTTTATTCTGGATGAATTTTACGGAATTTTACAACTGGCAAACCGTAAGAGATAGACAACAACTTACTTAACACAAAATGTAGAGCTCGTTAAAACACATAAATCATGTTATATACATTTTTTTTTTTTCATGGAGTGGATTGTTTTTGAGATATTCCTTTTTGGGGGGGGGCTTTCAGCTTTAAAAAACTTACTTTTCTCATACTGGAATTTGTCAACTCCTGTCCATATAAACAAAGGAACTTCAGTCACATAGCAACCAGCTTTTGATTATCACTTTGACCTATGGTACTCCCTTAGTTTGCTTCTACTTATAAGGAAGCAAGTAATAAGACTATTTCTGCTAAGTAGAGCCTAAGCTTTTTAACAATAATTTGTTGCAGAGATGTAGAGAAAGTTATGTGAATGGAACACATCAGATTTTTAATTAAAAAAACACACACGATATTCTTGGTGGTATAGCTACGTGAATCACATGTAGTGGTGGTAAAGCCATCATAACAAAACACGCTATGAGAGTTAATGTTGTGTAACTTTTTTTTTTTTTTTTTTTTTTGGTAGTGTTTAACGCCCGCTTTAACTACTAATGTTGTGTAACAGATATGATTCCCAGTTCCGCTGTCATACACCATGTGGGATACAGGAAGTTGCTGGATTCGTGTCCTTCATACATCAACATGCTGTGCAGATGGTGTTCACACAAGCTCTCAGAAAACACAGCTCTGTTGTACAGAAGAACGAAGATGAGTGTTTGATCGGTAATATATTTTCTGTTAGCATCGAGTAGGCCATGAGGCTGCGGATGACGGTGGCACTGGAATGTATCCTTGAAGCGGGATACAGCTGACAGATCAACTGAATAACAAGCAAATCGTGCTCCTGAACAGGTTCTCAACACGTGGCTTCCTGGCATCAACTACCCCCTCCACATCGGAGGTTAGTTGCCGTTGCTAAAAAAGCATAGAAATGTGGAAATAATTGTTAAATTTGCATGTTAACACCAGAGGGCAAGTCATTCGTGCATCAGCTTTTATCAACTTTTCCTTTCTACCTGATATTTGCATTCCTTCTCACCGGACTGGATACGGCTGAAAGTGCGTGATTCTCGAATTGCAAAGAATGTAGAAGCTATTATAAACGCTTGACACAAGAATGCAAATCATCTTGTTGCACGAAGGGTACAAAGTATACTTTATTGCAACTTTTGTGACAAACATATTATGTTAAGCCTTAGGGTGGTATTCTTATGGTGCATGGCTTTATGAGATGCAACATAAAAAAATTCCCTCCCTGAGATCATTATTCAAATTGCAGTAGCTTTAGGCAACAGTCTGCAGACTATCGCCTGCGGTGCCACAGGTAGTAAAATCGGTCGTTAAACACTATAAAAAGGAGTCTACAGACACTCTTCAATTTATCCTGTCAAGATGCAGGTGAGAAGGTGAAAAAAAATATGATTTATGGAAATATTTTAAGAATTAAAGTTATAACAAATATTTGTACAAATACAACAAAGTACGAACACTAATAAATCTGGCCACGCCGCTCTCACCAAGGCCCGGGTTCAATCCCATGCGACCGTGCCTGAGTTTTGTGGTGGACAAAGCGGCACAGGGGAGAGTTTTCTCCGGGATCTCCGGTTTTCACCGCCATCGGATTCCGCCGGTGCTCCATCCTCATTCCAAGTATCATTAGTGTCATCACCTGCTGTGGCATAGTAGTTATGCGCCTTAAAAAACTTGATAGTTTTATTGGATAATATCATCTGAGAAGACTTGACCTAAAGTAGTCCTTTTTGGTTTATTTATGTGTTTCCAGATTAACCTCAAATTAAGTATTTATTTTCATTCAAATAAAATCGTTCAAGCTATTATCTTAGGAAGACAGTTTAATTTCTATCGAGTTATAAAGATATGTCATTTATGAATAGAAATGTTATATTTTTAGTCCATTTGTGGACTCTCTTTGTCTCTTTAATTTGATATACTTTAGCACATAAAAGGATAAAGCTGGCAGTACGTTTAGTTCCGGAAGAAATAAGGAGGAGGTTAACAATAAAGCATAAAATAAACAAGAAATAAAAGTAAGGTTGCTAATTTAAAACCCTTTTGCATCTTTCAATTCTACAGGGAAGAAACCACTCGTCTCTTTTATTAATCGCACCACTTTAAAAAAAGCTGATGTGTACCATTCACATGACTTTCTCTATATCCCTGCAACAAATTATTCATAAAAAGCTTCTATTAACGCCAGTAAAACATTAGCAGAAGTAGCCATATTACTTGCTTCCTTGTAAGTAGAGGTAAAATAAGGGAGTACCATAGGTTAAACTGATAATCAAAAGCTGGTTGCTATGTCACTGAAGTTCCTTTGTTTGTATGGACACCAGTTGACAAATTCCTGTATGAGAAATGTATAGGTTTTTCATAGCAGAAAGCAAAAATAAGGAACGTCACAAAAACGACGAATTCCACGAAAAAAATGTATATAACATAGATTGTGTGTTTTATTGTGCTCTACATTTTTTGTGTAGTAAGTGTTTGTCCATCTCTTACGGTTTAGCAGTTATTCAAAATTTAGTAAAATTCATCCAGAATAGTCTTCAGAGGCTATTCCCAGAAAATTCAAGATATACATTTTATTTGTCAGGTAAATATCTTTAATATATGAAATTTGAATCAAAATCGTTATAGCCATTTTTGAGAAAATCAAAATTTTCGAAAAAAGTTCCATGTAAAGGGTAGTTGGTGGTGGGGGGATTTTCCTCAAAATCTTCGTGTCGCATCCCTGGAAGATACTAAACTTAGATACCAAGTTTGGTATTTTACCTACTTTTCGTTTTTGAGTTATCGTGTTCACAGACACACGGACACACACACACACACACCTTTTTCCGAAAATGCTTTTTTTAGATAAAGGGTACCCTAAAACATATATTTCCGGTGAAATCTCGGTATCGAATATTTTGGTGGAGTGCAATACATTCTCTATGCACTATGTACATAGTGCCTATAGAGAAAGTAAAAACATATGAAAGTCGTGCAACATGAATAATCTGTTTTTCATAGCATGGCAAAAACTCAAAAACTAATCGTAATTCAATTTTGAATCAAGCAGTATTTCAGTATCACTAAATGGTCCGCATCACAACTATTGTGAGAAACAAACAAAATATTAATTCAAAATCTTCTCGGGCTTCTAGCCAGGTAATAACTTGGCTTGACACCAACGTTTCGAAGAAGTGCATCTTCCTCGTCTTCAGGGTGAACTGATCAGTTCACCCTGAAGACGAGGAAGATGCACTTCTTCGAAACGTTGGTGTCAAGCCAAGTTATTACCTGGCTAGAAGCCCGAGAAGATTTTGAATTAACACGTCGCCAGGAAAGCTATAGTTCTTATTAAACAAAATATTATCTTCTGTGGATATGCCCAAAGCTCAGTTAGCAACGTAGGACTTTCAAATCGGGATCCAGATGTGGCAGAAACTGGCCAGTAAATTACAATTTTATAATTAAGAAATAAATTAGTCATTTATGCAATTTGTCAATTATTTACATTTTTATTAAATGTAAGATCGCAATTAAACTTTATAAGACGAACTGTCCCGTATTTGGTGTGTGCCGATATCCTTTGTTGTGTTAAGAGTTGCTAAACTCCACGGAGCTATTTAAAACTAGGTAAAACCCAGCAATGGAGAATGTGGTAATGTAGTCAAAATTTATTTAGGGTTAAATAAGAATATTTGTTATTAGTTATGTTAAATACAGTATTTATGTAAAAGAATTTACGTGTAAATAATCTTATTTATTATGTTAACTATAATTAAAACATATAAATCATGCAATGTTAATTAGTGTAGTTGTAACAAAATAAAAAAGTGCAACCGCCTGTATGGTAACCAATCAATATAGCCAGAGTTTTCAATATTGTCTCTGGGTCAATATTTGAGCAAGGGTTCCAAAGCATATGCATAGCATATGGCAATAAGTAGCTAATCTAGAATTAGCATAACTACAGGAAAGCATAAGTGACACAAAGTTAGCAAGCCACTAAATAAATAAATAAAAATAAAAAAATACAATTTTATCTTTTAGTAGGAAAAATGAATATCTTTGTAGTTTGATACTGTAACGTCTCTCATTCTATTGGAGGTATCAAATAGAAAACTAAATTAAAAATATAAAGAAAATGAAGAAGTGTAGAAAGTAGTGATATCTCTTTCTCATACACAAAAAATGCACACAATATATATGCTGAAGAAAGGCGAATATGTGTTACTCTTGGATTTATTAAAATGAGAAATGAAATGGACAAGTGTAAGAAAAGTAATGTTTCTTTTTATTATTTTAATGTCTGTTATACTTATTAAATTTAACAAAGAAAGAACATTTTTTCCATGTACGGAAAAGATAGAAGAAAGGAATAAAAGAGGTTGTCGAACCATCAGAAAAAGTATGAATAGTAATAATGAAAGAGTGAGTAGAAGTTAATTTGCCCATTTGGATTCCTCGCTCCTGGTCGTTATCTTGCTCCTAATTCCGCTTATCTGGCAACCCGGTTTCGCAATTACCAATACCAGAGGGTCGCAGTCCTCAGCAGAGTCAAAGATAAACAGGATGGCCGACATAGAGGGTGCTACACGTTTCGCCAATTAAGACATCTTCGGTATGATAATAGACTTGACGATCTCCCTTCCATTACCTTATCGAACTCCCACCGGCTAACAGCCAACAAACTGCTTCTCAATATGTAATTATTTCATTTTACCTTTAGCTATTACAGGTGAAGAGCAGGCTTTGAAAAGCTGTGAAACATTTTTAGTGCGTTAATTTGGAGCTATTGTCTTGTTTCTATAGCACTATTAGTCATAGTATTTCACAGTTAAATGGGACTAAAATTTGTATTTCTTATAAATGTCAATTGGTTTAATTGAAGTTTTTGTTGTATGTCAAAATTAATATTATGCGATTTAACCTTCTCTACACTACTATGCATAGTGTATAGATAAGGTAATGTATTCCACTCAAAAATGCGATACCGAGATTATCAAAAATACATATTTTGGGTCCCCCTGAATAAAAAAGAAAGTATTTTGGAAAAAGTTGTGTGTGTGTGTGTGTGTCTGTGGGCAGCATAGCTCAAAAACGAAAAGCCCGTTAAATACCAAAGTAGGTATTTAAGTTGGTATCTTCCAAGATGCGACACGAAATTTTCAAGAGAATCCCCCCACTCCAAACTACCTATTACATGAACAAAATTCTAATGAATTTGATTAAAATCATTTATATTTAAGATATTTACGTATCAAATAAAATATATGTTTGAATTTTCTGTGAATAGCCTCTCAAGACCTCTTTATTCTGGATAATTTTTATTAAATTTTAATTAACTGGTAAACCGTAAGAGATAGACAAAAACTTACGACACAAAAAATGTAGATCACGATAAAACACACAATTTATGTCATACACATTTTTTTCATGGAGCTGATCATTTTTGAGATATTCCTTGTTATTGGTTTTAGCTTTAAAAAAATTATACTTTTCTCACACGGGAATTTGTCAACATCTGTCTATACAAACAAAGGAACTTCAGTCACACAGCAACCGGCTTTTGACGATCACTTTAAACTATAGTATTCCCTTATTTTGTTTCTACTTACAAGAAAGCAAGTAATAAGATTATTTCTGTAATTGTTCTCAATTCGCATGAAGTAAATAGAAGCATAAGCTTTTAAACAATAATTTATTGCAGAGATGTAGAGAAAGTCATGTGAATGGAACACATCAGATATTTTTTCATGGTTCTATGTGCACCTACTGGATTGCATAGAAAGTGGCCTTTAAACACAACTGTTTATGAAAGCAAAAATAGCCCCACCAGTCAACGATACCACCTCTTGTTACTTCTTCCTCAGTGGCTTACCCTCCTGATATGAAAATCTGCAAGCTAATGTCTGGGGTCATATGCCTGACGGGCCATAGATCAGATGAGTATCCGGCTCTTGAGGATCATCCCAATGCCTGGTATGAAGTAAGGAAGAAGATGATATGCAATATAGGCGAAATGGATGATAGGAAGAGAAACTAGGAACAGGGTGAAATCGGAGGATCCGGAGAAAATCTGCCCAGACGGCGCTTTTTCCACCACAATTCTCACATGCTGTCCCTTGGGATCAATCCTGAGCTGACTAGGTGAGAGGAGAATGGTCAAATCCTCTGCCATCATGACTTAAACAATTATCCAGATCGGGTTCGGTTTCAAAATGTGGTCACTTAATTGGAGTTCTAGTGTTTTTCTGAAATGAATACGAAATTAGAAGGAAAAAACTACTTTGGGCTTTTCACCCATTTTCAATATTCTATCGTATCTGCCTTGTAGTAACATATGGCCGCCAAGAAAGTGAAAGTTTAGGGATTCTAGAAAATATAAAGCATATTTTCAACACATTGTACATTTAAAGAGATGCTTAACTAAACTAACATATTTCATTAGCAAACTTCAAAATACGCTTTCCGAAAAAAAAAATGAAGTTTTATTTATGAATGCTCTTTAACTGCTGTGGTTCTCAGGGTCCAATTATATACTGACTATATCCTATCAGACTTGACTTTTTTTACGTTCCGTAAAACTACGACACGGAACCAACGGCTATACTTCCCTTCCAAAGGAAGCAAAGCTAAGGATTTTTACGCCCGAAAATATCCATCGTCCTTAGCCGGGTTTGATCCCGCGACCTTGGGTATATGAAGTTAGCATGGCAACCATTAGACTACGGAGGGCGACTACACCTTCCGGAAAGTCTATAGCAGCTAAATTTTGAAATATCAGCGTCCTCTGATGGAAACAAACACATCTACAAAGGTAATAAAAATGTTTTCAAGGTACAATGCAATGTTTAATTGCGATTACAACTTCGGCTCCTCTTTGATATGACTATTGAAAGGTGTGTATTGTTTTCAACAAGCACTCACATGCAGATTTGTGGAGGCCAATAAAACGTGTGTCATCATCCGACAGCCTACATACTCGTATTACATGCTGCTTGTGAAACAAGAGAAGAGAGCGGGGGAAGCACTCACTCCACTTCACCTCAAGTGTTTATCTCTTTATTAATTGTCAGTATTCGCCTTGGGCAATAACTTAACAACTGTGGCCTTGAGCATAAACCGACTATTTTCGGTAAGTAATCTCTCTATTAAGCGGTATGATTAGTGGTCACAAACAATTCCGAATTACGTCATGTGGACCTATTAGAACAGGATGTTCCAACTCTATTCGTTAAGAGTCAGAGTATTCGAGCGTAATCAACCACAAACCTGGCATGGAAATGGCGTGTTATTTATGGACGCTCTTTAACTGCTGCGGCTCTCAGCGTCCCATTCTATTCTAAACTGGGTGTGAAAGACCGCTTAATTTTGCTCAAAGGTCTCTCTATCAGGCTTGAGGTTCTTTTACGTGCCGTAAATCTACGACACGGGACCAACGGCTTTACTTCCCTTCCGAAGGAAGCCATGCTAAGGATTTTTACACCCGAAAAAATCCATCGTCCTCCGCCGGGTTTTAACCCGCGACCTTGGGTATATGAAGTCAGCATAGTAACCATTAGGGAGGACGAAGTCAAAGTCATTGGACGATTTCATAGCACAATGCATTTCTATATGTGATTCAAGTGGCGGTAGTGCATTCCATAATGAGGCGTATTGCATGCGTGACCCTGTGAGTAGCTCGCAACTCTTAGGTGTCAGTCAAGCTAGATTAGAGGCAAGATGGATGTTTTTATGCGTGTGATAGATCCACGATGCTGTAGAAATGAAGACGTAACGTTACTAGCAGCTCTTATACATCAGTAAGCTAGATTGGAGGATAGATGGGAGTTGTGTGGGAGTGATAGATCCATGATGCTGTAGAAATGAAGACGTAACGTTACTAGCAGCTCTTACACTTCAGTCAAGCTAGATTAGAGGATAGATGGGAGTTGTGTGGGAGTGATAGATCCATGATGCTGTAGAAATGAAGACGTAACTTTACTAGCAGCTCTTACACTTCAGTCAAGCTAGATTAGAGGATAGATGGGAGTTATGTGGGTGTGATAGATCCATGATGCCGTAGAAATGAAGACGTAACGTTACTAGCAGCTCTTATACGTCAGTCAAGCTAAATTACAGGATAGATGGGAGTTATGTGGGAGTGATAGATCCATGATGCTGTAGAAATGAAGACGTAACGTTACTAGCAGCTCTTACACGTCAGTCAAGCTAGATTAGAGGATAGATGGGAGTTATGTGGGAGTGATAGATCCACGATACTGTAGAAATGAAGACGTAACATTACTAGCAGCTCTTACACGTCAGTCAAGCTAGATTAGAGGATAGATGGGAGTTATGTGGGAGTGATAGATCCATGATGCTGTAGAAATGAAGACGTAACGTTACTAGCAGCTCTTACACGTCAGTCAAGCTAGATTAGAGGATAGATGGGAATTATGTGGGTGTGATAGATCCATGATGCTGTAGAAATGAAGACGTAACGTTACTAGCAGCTCTTACACGTCAGTCAAGCTAGATTAGAGGATAGATGGGAGTTATGTGGGTGTGATAGATCCATGATGCCGTAGAAATGAAGACGTAACGTTACTAGCAGCTCTTACACGTCAGTCAAGCTATATTAGAGGATAGATGGGAGTTATGTGGGAGTGATAGATCCATTATGCTGTAGAAATGAAGACGTAACATTACTAGCAGCTCTTACACGTCAGTCAAGCTATATTAGAGGATAGATGGGAGTTATGTGGGAGTGATAGATCCATGATGCTGTAGAAATGAAGACGTAACATTACTAGCAGCTCTTATATGTAAGTCAAGCTAGATTAGAGGATAGATGGGAATTATGTGGGTGTGATAGATCCATGATGCTGTAGAAATGAAGACGTAACGTTACTAGCAGCTCTTATACATCAGTAAGCTAGATTGGAGGATAGATGGGAGTTGTGTGGGAGTGATAGATCCATGATGCTGTAGAAATGAAGACGTAACGTTACTAGCAGCTCTTACACGTCAGTCAAGCTAGATTAGAGGATAGATGGGAGTTATGTGGGAGTGATAGATCCATGATGCTGTAGAAATGAAGACGTAACGTTACTAGCAGCTCTTACACGTCAGTCAAGCTAGATTAGAGGATAGATGGGAGTTATGTGGGAGTGATAGATCCATGATGCTGTAGAAATGAAGACGTAACATTACTAGCAGCTCTTATATGTAAGCCAAGCTAGATTAGAGGATAGATGGGAATTATGTGGGTGTGATAGATCCATGATGCTGTAGAAATGAAGACGTAACGTTACTAGCAGCTCTTACACGTCAGTCAAGCTAGATTAGAGGATAGATGGGAGTTATGTGGGTGTGATAGATCCATGATGCTGTAGAAATGAAGACGTAACGTTACTAGCAGCTCTTATACGTCAGTCAAGCTAAATTACAGGATAGATGGGAGTTATGTGGGAGTGATAGATCCATGATGCTGTAGAAATGCGGACGTGGAAAAGACACATTTTGGCCCAGACATTTTATTTTTGTATGCAAAAAACATTACTCGGGACCAACGTCTTAACCTCCCTTTTGAAGAAAGCCATGCTAAAGATTTTTATATACGAAAACAATGCATCACCATCTGACGGACTTGAATTCTCGGGTCTGGTTTGGTAGACGAAACACAGACCACGTACACAAGTCGTATAATAATAACTCCATGGCACGACAACTCACAAAGAACCTTGGTCTACCGCCCGGCCGCTGCGTCCCCATCTCGGTCATGTTTGGGGTGCAGTATTGGAGGGTGAGACGTGGTCAGCGTCTCGAACCCCCCGGTCCGTTAATGCGGTCCTCGTGAGGCTGAGTGCACTCCGGTCCAGAAAAAATCCCCACGCCGCAACTGGGAACCCAGATCACCCGCTTGGCAAGCAGCAACGCTACCACCGCGCCACCACCCCTTGTACCTATAACTAAATGTGTAATGAAAATTCTACAAATGCTTAACAGAAGGTGATGGAATAAGCTATTTAGTAAGAATAGTTTTTAAAAGAGCATACAGGGAGAATCATGAGAAGATAACGCATCATATTGTAATAGAACTCTATCATCTAGAAATAGCTTCGAGCGTATACTAAATAAGTAAGTTACTATTTAAGTTAATCCACTCTGGAGATGGCCAATCTCCCAGTCTCGCTATGGAGACTTTGTACAGTTCACATGGTCACTTCACTAATGCAATCTATAATAGATTTTACTTTGTACTAATATAAGCAGAGAAAGTATTGCATTCCTTCCAAAAATACGATACCGAGATTTCAATGGAAATAAATGCTTTAGAGTCCCGTGTAAAAAAAAAAAATAAAAAAAATGCACTTTTAGAAAAAGTTTCGCGCGTGAGAACGCAATTAAAAAACGAAAAATCTGCTAAATACTGAACTTCATATTTAAACTTAGCATTTTCTAACAATTGGACACGAAGATTTTCAGGGAAATCTCCCCACTCCAAACTATTTTTACTTTCTCTATATTCACTATGTACATAGAGTATAGAGAATGTATTGCACTCCACCAAATAATTTGATACCGAGATTTCACCGGAAATATTTGTTTTAGGGTCCCCTGTATCCAAAGAAAGTATTTTGAGAAAAAGGTCCGTGTGTGTGTGTGTGTATGTGTGTGTCCGTGTGTCAGTGTGTCTGTGAACACGATAACTCAAAAACGAAAAGTCGGTGAAATACCAAACTTGGTATTTAAGTTTAGTATCTTCCAGGGATGGGACACGAAGATTTTGAGAAAATCCCCCACGCCAAACTACCCTTTACATGGAACTTTTTTCGAAAATTTTGATTTTCTAAAAAAATGGCTCTAACGATTTTGATTAAAATATCGTATATTAAAGTTATTTACCTGACAAATAAAAAGTATATTTTGAATTTTCTGGGAATAGCCTCTGAAGACTACTTTATTCTGGATGAATTTTTCATAACTACTAAACCGTAAGAGATGGACAAAAACTTAACCCCCAAAAAATGTAGATCACGTTAAAACACACAATTTATGTTATGTACATTTTTTTCGTGGAGTTGATCGTTTTTGAGATATTCCTTTTTCTTGGTTTCAGCTTTGAAAAACATACTTTTCTCATACAGGAATTTGTCAACTTCTGTCCATACAAACAAAGGAACATCAGTCACATAGCAACCAGCTTATTGCTTTCACTTTAACCTAAAGCAAGAAATAAATAAAAGATAAGCTTTCTAACAATATAATTTACAGAGATATAGAGAAAGTCATGTGAATGGCACACATCAGATGTTTTACATAAAAATGTTTTTGGAAGTATCTGTTCATTCAAAAATGGTTCAAACGATTTTAATTAAAATACATAGAAAATAAAATGTATATCCTAATTTTTTTCTAAATGACCTTCGAACTCCTCTTCATAGTGAATGAATTTGCATAACTGGTAAACCATAAAAGAAGACAAAATACTACTATGCAAAAAAATTCAATTTCGTTAAAACACGCAATATACATTTTTACAGAGTTAACAATTTCCGAGAGTTTCCTTGATATTTGTTTCAACTTTAAAATACTTATATTTTTCTCAAACATTCTTTCATATCTCATGTTTTACTTTACTCCTGTAAAACAAAAGAAAACCATCACATAGCAACCACAGGTTTTGAAATATTTGACTACCACTTTGGCCCAGTGTATTCCCATATTTCTCTTCTCTTCTAAAGAATTAATTAATTATAAAGAGCATTTCTGTTAACTTTTATCTCAATTAGCGTGAAGTGTATAGAAGAATTATCTTTTGTAAGAATAGTTTATTTCCAGAACAGATAGAGCAAATCGTGTGAATGGAATACAGCAGATTTTTTTTTTTTTTGCTTTCACGCTCTTCATTTCAATTCTCATCTCCTCCATTCCAGATTTCATTTCCATTTTTATTTTTGCATAAGAAAATTTACATTATTCATTGCTAAGGCTCAGAATTTGGAACTTTGTGTATACACATAACCTGTATTCAATCTCAGCATTGGCCGCGCCATTTCTAATCTCAGTTAAGAGCTTATGACAGTCTCCTTGCGAATCCTTCTTTGATTTAATGGTTGCAACTATCATCTGTGTATAGAATTATTAGTTCTCTTAAATCGAAGATGCAGAGAGATAATTCTTAGTCCATTAAATGTGTAGCTTTTTCACTTTCGGCAGTCTCTGTGTTTGTACTATTTTGAACAATTTTGAATTGTGACGTCACTGCCGCGAGCGTCAGTTGTTAGTATGTAATGTATTTATTTTGTATAAGATTGAGTGAGTTTTCTTATGTGGTATTGTTGGTTATGTTATTCAGTTTGTAACTTACGGAGTGCTTGGAAGAGATTTGCGTATCTAGAAACCCGTGACAACTTCTTGCGTTGCGCTTACGATTGCATTGTGAATGGGGTTTCCTTGCGTCTGCGCTTGTAGCACTACTGAGTACACGTTGTGTATCATTTGTTTACATTATACTGCAGGACACGTCAGATCCCAAGTTCCGAAGTTTACTCATTTCATTCTCCATTTTCTCCATCACAGATTTAATTTCTATCTACATCTTCTCTATCCCAGTCAATCGGTTTTGAATAATTTCTAATCATTTTGGCTTTTGACACTAACCGTTTATTCAAATCAGTCAAATATATGACACAAATTGTAACAGAACCCCCATATTTCGTCTCTGTGCACCATGAACAAGACTCTTGTCAGGAACAACCTTCAGCTGTACAGTGAGATTCTAATGCTACCTCCAATTAAACTAGGAACATTGAGTTTATAGGTTCAAGTATAAAGAGTTGTAAACAGTAGACCTTTAACATCACTGGCATAAATTCTATGAATCAAGTGGATAATAGGTTAAGGTTTAAATCATCATTGATTAACTTGTCTTAGCATGAGCAACGCATTAAGTGCAATCTATGCAAGGATTGTTTTGCATGTATGTAGAGGTCTAATGGATACATATAAACATGTTTAATCATTTTACTCTGTAGATGAATATTTAAGTGACAAATCTGTCTGGCAATACCGTAATAATCATTGTATTTATAAGTATTACAATGTATTGCAATTTGTGTATATTATTGTGCGAGTGTGTGTGTTTTTATATTAAAATTAAACTGATGTATACTTTGACTTGCACGAATGTGTCAAATAAATTTTTTAGTATTTAGCAGTGACACAAGGCCTGTAAAGCCTGATGCTTGATATTTTACACTCTAGTATATAATTGTAAATTATTGCATTGTAAATTCTATAACATATTTGTAAATATGTATTTTAATTTGTTGACATTTATGGAGTATAATACAATAATCTCATTTTAGTTTTATATAACGACTAGTAGTTGCATATACTGAAATTATATTTATTGATACATTTTAACACTAATTTTTGACACTCTTTGTTTTTATGTGCATGCAAAAAAGTACATATGCTTTTATAGAGCACATTAAGTATAGTGCAGAGGCGTACAGGCCTCAAAAGCAAATGATGTGATTATATGTCTATTCTGCTGTTTTTGTAACCCGCGCTTTTAGCACTAGAGCTTTATACATTGTTTTCTTTCTCTTTTTTTCGTAGTATATAAACATATGCATACATGTATATCCCTTGACAAGGTCTATGTTCAGTAGGTTCCTAGCCTAAACGAAACCTACAGAATGCTTTCTAATTTAATCTTACTAACAAAATACTAAAATTAATTTCATACTGCATCTTCAGCACCGATTGCAATTTTGTGAAAACCCATTCACAGGAGCAATGCGGTAAAAATCAAAACAGGGAACTCATGCCTTATTTTTACTTTCTCTCCATTTAATCAAAGTAGATAGAGGAGTAATGCATTCGTATCAGGATTTTAACCCGAAATACAGAAAGTCTCAATGAAGTAGATTTGTAGTAATTTGCAATGCAATGATCGAATGTAAATAATCGATTATATTAAGTAATCTGAAAGGAATATGTGAATCCTCTAGTTTCTAGTCACTTATATTATATTTGTCCTATAATATTTTTTAGTATTATCTTTGATTTTGTGGCTGAGGAACTGAGTGACAAACAGGTTATACAAAGTGTTGTTAACCCACAATTATCCACATGAGGTGTAATAGGATGAAGAAGAAGAAGGGGTCATGGTAGATCAAGCCTCAGTTTTATGGATTCTGACACATTGCATACATTTGTAACAAAAAATAAAAAGAAAAGAAAGCTCAAAACTTTTAAATAACTCATAAATGTGTTTGTAATCCGTAACGACTTTTGGAACAAGAGATCGGAATCACGGAAGTAACGTAATATCAGAGACTTTTTTAACAATAACGTCCATGTGTGTTACTTTTTCTTCTGTGCATTGTAGGGTTTTTATTTACATAAATATTTAATTAAATAATTATCATTTGAATTTAGTATTTTGTATTACATGTTTTTCTTGAAATACATGTTTTAATCGTTTGGAATTATATCACGCCCATTAAAATTACTGGTGTTTGATAACCCGGATAATTACTGATTCGGCACAGCCGCGGATCCAGCCGTGCCGGATTAAAGAGTTTTTACTACAGGTAGAATAATAGTTTAAGTGAATGGTTTGCAGAACTGAAAATAAATAATGAATATAGAATAAACCGGAGGCTTTTTTTCCAAAGTTATATCTAACATTCCATGTTTTGTCCAACGTAGTCTACAAAAGTTCGCCTTAAACCGGATCATTAATTCAGCTGCGGTAGAAAGTTGTGACCTAAGATACTCAGCAATAATAGCAGGGACGACGCTCTTTGAAACTGGTAAGCCGCTCACGACGGCCAAGACAATTGCATCAGCATCCATAGAATCGCAGTGCATAAACGTGACAGGGAAAGGTCACATCATGCGGATTTTGTTAAGGTTTTCTTTCAATTAACCTCTAAATGAATGAACACCTGTAATAAAGACTGAAATGGAATGCAAGGCCATGTAATTTTGTAACAGCTCTGCTGCCTCTTTCAAGGAGAAGTCGCAGAGAAATGCCGCAACGGAGCCTTGAAGTGGAAGCCCTCGCTTCGGGTCGGATAATGAGGTCGTGTGCAACAGTTTCTCCTCAGGCATTCAATTCATCTTAAAGTTGTCCTAATGCAAAATTTATGTTTCATTGCTCTAGCTTACGAACATAGTTCTGTGGGTGTAATTTATTAACACAGTCAAACTGAGACCCGGCTGATTTAAAGTTGGAATATGAAAGTTATTTATTTGTATGCAACTCTTCTAAGAGAAAACTATTTTTTTAATCCTAATGAAAAACAAGCCCCTGTAAAGCTATGACTCATTAGGATTCACCCTCTTAATCCCATTTGACAGTTCACTTCTGCTACCGACGAAAGGGCTCATATCACCAAGTGTCTCAGCATGTCTTCTTAGACGGATTCCGGTTGTGTGTTTCAGGTTAAAACCTGACCGCTCGCACGGTGTTGTGTGTCAGAGCCAATACCGCTATCTTCCCCACTAACCATAATCCGTACTCACAGCAGAATTTCTGTCCTGCATTTACCACATACCCATTAGCGTCAGTAGACAGCTTTCATTTGCTAAGATGGGAAAATAGTTATGTTTAGAACGACTTATATTCTTACGTAAATGCTACGAGGGTAGGCTGATAAAGTAATGCCACCACCATCATATCTGCTCAGCAGATGACAGCACTGTCATGAGAAGATATTAGAATATTTGGCAGACTCTCCTCTACCGTCATTTAAAGAGAAGTACTAGCAGTGAACAGTTGTGTTACAACAGAGTAAATAATGGAACCTTGTGCAGTAACTCTCATTCCGATTAAAGCAAAGCGCTGTCATGAATTCCCGACATTAGAAGTTATCATCGGAGAATGCAGCCTGTTCATGGTGATTGCGTTGAGTGCACACTGCGCGTCGTTGAGCCGCTAAGTGTATGCTGATCCACTAACAAATGGCTTGCATGACAAGGAAGGAGCTGAGCATCCTATGACACCAACCCATGAGTTTCACTGAGACAAACTGACAGACTGACTCAGAATGATTATTGTATTACTCAGCAAGCAAATGCAACATAATCAACATTTCTAAAGAGCGTGCAGGTCACATTATTTATGGGAAATGTTTTTCCACATATTTCACGTGCGACCACAGCAGAACTACAGAGGTTGAATCTCACCACCATACGAGTTCATTACATACACCAAGATTTGGCTTCGTATGTTTTCCATCTCTTCCCAAAACTGAAAGATAATCTGCCGGGGCAGCACTATCTGTTGAGAGAACTGTGAGAGGCTGGTTGTGCTGACTTCATCCAGGACGGCTTCAGAAGATAATGTACATCGCTGACGGAAGTGTGCTGGCTGTTGATTATGTAAAAAAGAAACTGCAGAAAATAAAGAACGCATTCTGAGGATAATGTCTGCGTTTGATTTATTAAAATGTTCCCGTCCAAACACGAATGACAAAGGTGGAGTCATTACTTATCACCCTCGTATTTTAAACACGAATCGGCTCGTCACGTTCATGAAGAATTCATCCCGAAGTTTCCTGCGCAATTGCCTCCTTCCAGTACTTCAATTCACAATTTTCTGAATAAATTAGAGACTAACGTTTCAGGTCAAAACAAGAAACATATACGAAGAGTAGAGCGACAGCAGAAGAAAAATTACACTAAGCTTTCTTTCGAAAATCTTAAACGTTCGCCACTGATGTACAAAACATTTCAGTATTTAATATGAGGTAAGAGATTCAAGAAGCGAAGATAGGATGCAGGTATGTGCAGTACATTCTGCTACCCAGACCAAAACCTCATGCGAGCGTTTTATACCGAAGACGCTGTAGTTAGCACATAGGCGCAACAATGCCTCTATGAAGTCCAAACATTAAGCTTCAATAGTGCGCGCTTGTACATTGATAGTTTGGGAGAAGAAAACTCAAACAGGCATAGGAATTCCTAAGCAGTTGCCTTCAAGTTACGTACTCTCAAACTATTATCACTACAAAAAAAAAAATGCAAAACACAGCAAGAGTCACCACAAACAGGCAGGTGAAAAAGCTTATAGGTTCCATTCATAAGACGTTTCTACTATTCTTCAACAAATTATTCTTATAAAAATGTATAAATATAATTACTGCATGCTAATCAAGATGAACGTTAACCGAAATGGTTTTATCACTTAGTTCCTTATATGTAGAAGGAAAATAAGGGAATACATTAGACTAAAGTGGCATTCAAATCTTTTAAAAGCTTGTCACTATATGAAGACACTGAAATTCACTTCTCTGCGTGATCAGCAGTAAAAGAAAAGAAAATAAAATGAAAAGGAAAGTCAATTTCCAGTTTGAGAAAAGTTGAAGTATTGGAGAATGTACACCAGTAAACACGAATATCTCGGAAATGATTAACTCCATATAAAAATGTATCTGACATAAATGTTTGGCTTTAACGTTATCTAAATTTCTGTGTAGTAAAATACATTTATTACTGTTTGTCAGTTATGCGAAAGTCATCCAGAAAGAAGAGAACTTCAGAGTCTATTTTCAGAAAACTCAAGGTACACGTTTTATTTGTAATAAAGCTATCTTAAAATCAACAGAGCCATTTTTGGTATTTTAAGTAGGACTTTTTGAAATGTTAAATAGTTGTTCGTTTATTTCTTAATGGCTATACAAAAGATATGCAATGAGAAGGCAACTCTTTAAACAGATTACTGTCATTTCGATCACACTGAGTTTCTCCAAAAAAAGTTATTTATAGGGAATTGTTGATTTATGTTAACACGAAGTACATAGAAATTAAATGTTAATATGAATAATACACATATGTGAGTATATATATATATATAAACACACATATGTGTATATATACAAGAGTTGTGAAAATACATGTTAATGGGTACATGTCAGAGTTTCTTCTTAGCTTTATTGTTAGGGCCTGCTTTAGAGAAGCTTTTGAAACGCGTTAATTTTCGTGATAGGAATGTCGAGTGCAGGAAGAAGTGAACCTGTTGCTGCAGCCCCGAAAAGGAATAAAAACCGTCGCTGTCACAGAACAGTCTATGGAGAAAATAAACTTGTGAGACTCCGTGAAATTTATATCCGGAGAGGCGGAAGAAAAAACACCACAGACTGGGATATAAAGTGTGTGAAACAGACAAATGAACGAACGGTAATGTCACTGAGGTGTGTGTGGTCCACATGGTAGAGTTCGTTGCCCAGGGAAACCGGTCACATACACACACACCATTGCCACACTCTGCTCATGCTATGCCTATATTTTGAATTAATTTGTTCTGGGTGTCATTAAACGGGCGTTTGCGAGCAAATGCCAAGGATTTACCTTCGTTTTCTTTACATTAGGCAGGAACTAGTTGCATGTATGTAAAAACGTAGCTTTTTTCTGAGCGAAGATGGTCTCATTTATTTCATTACAAAGCTCACATTTAACTGCCAAGTCAGGTATGGTCAGGAATTTTCAGTGAAATACGAGGGTTGGAGCATAAATCAAGGCAACTCTTATTATTATCATTTTTGTTGTGTTTTTCAGAATACGAGTGTGTGGAAGAAAATGTGAAATATACACGTAGTAGGAGAGGGTTAAACGGTAAGGACAGTGACCAGCACCTCAAAACTATGCTTCATACAATATTTATTAAGATAATTGACATGACATTATTGGTTTCATGGTTCATGCTCATTACAGCACATACCCGTTCTAAAGGTTCTCAAAGCGGACCCTGCAACATTCACAACATTCTGACAGTATTTGGTAGGGGCTGAATACTACGTGCATCACTATAATCCTCCCATATGGAAATCCGGAGATATGTAGCTGCACAGCATTTCCAATATTCTCAGGTGTTGCAAACCGCCTTCCAAATAATGATTCGTTTACCTTGGCTATGAGGTCTTGACGTCACATAGAAACATATGGATGCAGTAGCAGTCCAATACACTCTGCTTCATGTACTCGCCGCGACTGCCTGGTATGGCAAAGCACTATTCCCAACGGCGTTCAGCGATGCTCTGTGACATTCTTTTTATATCCTTTTGGCACGACGGTCGCCAAATGGTTTATTTCATATTGCTGACTGCGTTCCAACAGACCATTTCAGCTCCATCTGACTTTATTAACGTTCAATAGCACTACCTCTCTTCCGCGCGACACGTATCATTTGGTGCCTCAATAACAGTTAGTCATAAAATTAAATAGCTGCCATGACTTCTACTCCACCTCTCGTAAAAAAGACCATGGAAAGTCAGGTGGATTTTACAAAAAGGAGAAAAGCACAGATGTGGATTCATTGTTGTAGTGTTGATTGTTTTCAATACTCTTGTGACATCAGCTGGTTTTGAATAGTTATCACCCTCCGTGGTGTTATGGTTACCATGCTGACTTCATATACCCAAGGTCGCGGGTTCAAAGCCGGCGGAGGACGATGGATTTTTTTGGACGTAAAAATCCTTAGCATGGCTTCTTTCGGAAGCGATATAAAGCCGTTGGTCCCGTGTCGTAGATTTAAGGCACGTAAAAGAACCTCAAGCCTGATAGAGACGCCTCTGAACAAAATTAAGCGGTCTTTCACGCCCAGTATAGAATGGGACGCTGAGAAGCTCAGCAGTTAAAGAGCGTCCATAAATAACACGTCGTTTTTTTTAATAGTAGTATGTATTGGTGTAGTTTTGCCTTCTAGTAACCTTTGTTACAGATTTGTTATTTTACCTAAAATTTTATGGTTATCACTGAACTATTCTGGTTCAGTTTTTGGCAAAAGCAAAGGGGTTTTTGTGTGTATATATAGCAATGTACCCATTACTGGTGGTTATATAAATACTGCTGAAAATGCAATTAGCTCCTATGAAAACTTCTATAAGACCAACATCTATACGATACTAACGAATTTAAGGGTTCTTAGGAGATACATAACGTATCTTATGGAATTGAAACAAAACCAGAAAGAAAAAGAAAAGAAAAGAAGAGGAAGAAAGGAAATGATAACTTGAAGAACAATGAAAGATAAAGATTAAATGTTAGAGAGAAAAGAGATTGGATTCGTTTTACTGATTTGTTTTTATTTAGAGTTTACATACACTGTAAACAGGGTATAATAAAAAAAAAGTTTGTGTTTACCTTAATTTTTAATGTAGATAAGTGTTTTTTTATCAAAGATAATACAAAAAGTAACTAGATAAATGCCGATTAAGAAAATCTAACGTCCTCATTCACATAACTTTTTCTACCTATTCTGTAACGAACTCTTCTTACAAAAGTTTATTCTTCTAATTACTTAATGCTAATCAACAGAAACATTAGCAGAAGTTATTACTGTTAGTAGAACGGAAATAATGGATTACACTAGGCTAAAACGGAATCAAATCTTTTAAAAGCCGGTTGCTATGTAAATAAAATTCGGCTCCATTTGAATGGCCAGAAGAAAAACAAAAGAAAAGGAATGACAAATTCTCGTTTGAGAAAAGTTTATATATTTTAAAACTGAAACCATAACAAGTAATATCTCTGAGATTTTTAATTTCACACAATTAAAAAAAAAAAAAAAAAAAAGGAAAAGAATATTACATAAACTGTGTTTTAATGATATCTATATGTTTTTAGTAGTAGGTAAATGTTTTTCTATTGCTGGGGGATTACTACTTGTGAAATAATTTTCAGAATAAAGAAGTTTTCAGAGGCTACTCTTAGAAGAGTCAAGATATGCAGTTTATTTTCATGTAAATAAGTTTAATATAGCTAAATATCTTTTGTCAGCACTTGCAACGTTTTTGATTTTCCAAAAATATTGCAACCACTTCGGTTAAGGTATATTAAACTCGGCTAATAATGGCGAGAAAATGAGGCATATTTTTATGTTTAATTTTTATTTCGAGTACTTTAGACCTTCGGGATTTTTCTTCATCAGAATAGGAAGAAAAACTGTCTCTAATATAGAAATTATCATCATAAGTAAAATAATAAATAATAAAACAGGTAGGTGGGTCGATGGGTTAAGATAGGGAGAGATTATTTCATTGTTTGGAAGAAGCTACCACATACAAATTCAATGACACAAACTCAGTTTGTCAAAACTTAATTATTTAACATTCTTTTATTTGACATCCAGAAATCCCTTTGTTCGCAAGATATCGCATTCTATAGATGAGACCCTGCAACTGTAATCTTCAATGTTAAACTATTCTTGGCTCCTTTAGTCAATTCTGACATTTGTACAAAGTCGAAAATTATATATATATATATATATATATATATATAAAACGTATATAATATGGAGGTTCATCTTGTTAAAACATTGAATTGCAGTTATAATTAGGGCTTGGTTTTGTGTTTTGAAGCGCACACAGTTACGAACACAGAGAGCATTTAGCGGTATAAAGAGAGGGAGGAGTTTGTAGCGTAAAAATGCACACGTTGATGTATAACCTGTTTCAAAAGTATCGCATTACATGCAGACATTGTATGCCTCGTTCTAATTCATAAAGTAACACAATAAACAATTATTTCACAATATGATTAATAAATATAAACTTTTTAGCAAAGACAAGTATAAAGCTTGATACAAAATTTCAAAGCGTTGAAAAGACAATGAACACAAATAAACAAAACTCACTCAAAATTGATTGCAATGAATTAAAACACATATCGTTATTGTATCGAAAGAAAATGCTCTCCTCCTGTCACTTAAAATATATTTGAATCATTCATATATTTGTTTAGTGTCCAACGCCTCCATTTCGCATTTTCGACATTTTTCAATCTGCGCTCTCTTTCAGCATTCGCTGGTTTATCTACTAGCAGCAACTGAACGAGGCTAGGCAGTGAGCAATTTTAGGTAATGCAACACGTTTCGAAATAGACACCACGGCTTTTCCATCACATCGTAGTTATAATCTGTGTACATCGAACCTCAAACCGGCAATTTCCTGAGCCCGGACCAAGCTCTAGTTATAATTATATTTTAAAGTTAAAACATGCTCTGATTTATGTTTAAATGCAATCATCAAGTGATGTATCTTAGCTTCTTTAGTTTAATAAAATTATATTACAGGGAAATAATTGTCTAAATGCTACCCACAATAGTAAAAGTGGCAAATCAAATCATTTTAGACCAGTTTGTAGCTGTATGACGGTGTTGACATCTGCTACAAACATATCTCCCAACCATAAACATTCATATGTCTTATTATAATTCTAAAACTATTTTCAGTTCTTGGTGAAATGTTCTCTGCAACAAATGTATCTTATCTCTAAGCAAAACAAGGAAGGAAGGGACTCCCCCTCAAAATAAAGAACCTAGTCCACGGTTACTGGTTTCTTTAAAAGGCGTGACTATCTGTATCTAAAGAATGCAGTTCATTCACTACTGGAATTTTATTTTAAAGACTCTTTGTATACATGCATTTCAATTAAGCTATATACAAAAAAAAATTACGTTATTCATCTGTTGACACTGATGTATATTTACTTTTATTTTACAATTTTTGTTATGTTTTATAGCTTTAATGAAAAGGAAGACAGCAAAGGAGCATTTTTTCTCACAGCACGTATACTTTCCAAGCGGGTGCTAAAGTCAATACCGAACCAAACCGACTGCTGAGAATGACTAAAAGTTAATAATGAACTCTTAAGATTGTTACCAATCATAAAAATGTGATCTGTTACATTCACTACCTATTGTCTAACTAACCATTCTTACACTAGCTTATTCTTCTATCTACTTCATGCTAATCGAGATAAACATTAGCAGAAATGTTTTATTATATATTTAGTTAGGTATAAGGAAGAGAAATGAGTGGATATAATAGGGTAAATCGATAGCCAAATCTTTTAAGAGCCGGCCACTATGTGATAACTTGACAATCCATTCCCTTTGTATGACTTCCCATTTGCGAAAAATATAGGTATGGGAAACGTTAAACCAAAAACAAGGAATATCTTGGAAATTGAGAATTTACTAAAATATGCTTGATATAAATTAGTGTTTTGACAAAATCTGCATTTTTTGTGTAGTAACATTTTGTCTATTTCTTACGTTTTACGTGTTGT
This sequence comes from Hymenopus coronatus, assembly GCA_030762935.1. Taxonomy (NCBI): domain Eukaryota; kingdom Metazoa; phylum Arthropoda; class Insecta; order Mantodea; family Hymenopodidae; genus Hymenopus; species Hymenopus coronatus. The sequence continues at coordinate 103,149,218 of CM060890.1, forward strand.
GCAAAAGTCATTTCGAATGAAGAGAACTTCAGAGGCTATACCCACGAAAATCAAAATAAACATTTGTATTTAAGTAAAATATCATTATTATACAGTGTTTTAATAAAAATCGCTAAACAGTTATCTTTGAGAAAAATATAGTCTCTCAAAACACACAAATTATGAGAAATGTTTAAAAATGTATGATGTATTACTTGTTATAGGTTAACCTTTTTCAATATTTACACTTTATTCAAATGGGAAGTCATTCTTATTTTTTGATCCAGGTATGCAAAGAGAACGCATTTCCAATACCATCATATAGCGACCGGCTTTAAAGGATTTGATGACTGCAGTTACAGATTATTCTATTTCTTTATTCCCTTATACAAGCAAATAATTTCGAATTAAAAAAAAACTTACTCAGTAAACCAGAAGCAGTCAGTTGAGAAATGTAATACCATGCCGGCATATTGCCATGGAGCTCAGTGGTAGAATAACCTGCTAGAAACCGGGAGATCCGAGGTTCAAATCCCGGCTATGGCATTGAATTTTTCAGTCTCCCTCTATCTATCCAATAACGTATATTGTTTCGTGTCGTTAGCATTAATCAGTGAAGAAACGCCGGTCCACTTCTCTGCCACTACATCAACTCATTCGGATAGCAGTACCACGGAGCGTGGGCTGCCGGTCGCGTCATTAAAGATAAATCCAGTACGTTGAGGATAACCGCATCTCAGCAGGTCGTAGAAATCGAGCAGTCTAGACAGCTGTGGATGGGTATTTTGTCAGGTTTCTCAACTGAGAGCAGAACTGGTCATTAGATACAAACCTTGAAACTGATGTCGATAACTGAATGAACAAATGACTCAGTAATCCTCACAACGAGTTGCTTTTCCATTGATGTAAAGCTATATTTATTCATCAAAGTCTTAGCACCAATGACTATTCACCTACAGAAGCCCAAAACTATTGTTGCAACTATACCACGTGTTAAAAAACAAGTTGTACTTTTTACTTTCTCAGTGCATTATTTTGCACCTTCAATGTACATAGTGGGTACAGAAAATATTGCATTCTATCCAACAATTCGTTACCGAATTTCTTCCGAAATACGTTTTGAATCCAAAAACGCATTTTTAGGAAAAGGTCCGGGTGCGCACGCGTGTAAGTAAAGCATAAATCAAAAACAAAAGATATGATAATACTTGCTAAGCTTGATAGGTTCACAATTTTCAAGATTGCGAAACGAAGATTTTCTACAAAATCCCCTACTTGAAACTACCCTTTACATGGAACATGTTTCAAAATTAGTTATCTTACAATACTGAATGCAACGTTTTGACTAAAGTACTACATGTTTAAGATTATTTTGTGATAATGAATGTACATGTTAAATTTTCTGGGATTAATCTCTGAAGTCCTATTCATTTTGGATGGATTTGGTAACTGGTAAATGGTAAAACATAGAAAGAAGCTTACTATACAAAAATGTTCCAAGCGCTATAACTCAAATAAAATATTGGAGGAGAGGAATTAGCAATTTCAAGATACATGTTGTTCTTGGTTTCAAATTCTCAATACTTACTTTTTACCAAATGGGAAGTCATTTTCCTTTTTTCATAAATTCTTTACCATTGATCTACTGGCCATGCGAAGATACCGAATTTTAAAGCTATCACATCGCTACTATCTTTTAAAAGGGTTCATAATGCTTTAGCCTAGTGCATTCCCATAGTTCTCTTGTGCATGCATTTCTCTTAATGTTTATCTTGATTAGAATGAAGCAGATAGAGATATGAAGAATTTACTGCAGAATATGAAGAGTATGACATGTGAATTTAACACAGTCAGATGTTTCTATAAAATTGTGTTTTGTTTTTCTTGTTAATTTATACGCCAGACAGAGTGTGTGGCGACCTTCCTGAACCATTTACTGCTGCATCACCTCACATGTTATTTCTAGTCTATTTATGTTAATTAAATGATAATACTTTGTAATTGCTACATACACGTAGCCAGTATAATATACCAGAAATGTCCTTGATTGCAGAGTTGCCTTCCTGAACCATCCATTTTATTTCTATTGCGTTTGTTTTCTGAGTGAAATGTCCAATCGTGGCATTGACTGTTTTTTGCGACATTTACGTGGCAAATGAGGGAAGCCAGGGAAACAAATGATACACAATATCTAAAATCCATCCTGTAACGAAACACAGACGCTATATTGCGTTCGAATTTTATTAATTCGTCACCTTATAAAATTTACTTACGGATACTATCTGTACTATACTATAGTATTAAAATTTAGAACCTCGAAGGAAGTAATGATATTACTGAATAAATGTGACCGTATGAATTACTTCCTTATAAATAGAAAGGAAATAAGGGAATACACAAGGCTAAACCGATAGTCAAATATTTTAAATCCGTTTATTGTTAATGTTGTTATTATTATATTATTATTTTTATTATTACTATTACTTTCTCTACATCTATGTACTATGTACATAGTTTATACAGAAAATATTTTATTGCATCCGAAATTTCTATACCAAGATGTTTTCAGACCCTCTTAATCCCCACAAAAAAAAATTCAGAAAAAGATCAGTATATGACTGTGTGTATGTGTGTGTGTGTGTGTGTGTGTGTGTGTGGACAGTACAGCTCAAGAACGAGAAGTCCCTTAAACACCAGTTTTGGTATTTAAGTTTGGTATCTCTCAAGGGTGCGACACGAAGATTTGTAAGAAAATTATCCGCACCAACTACCCTTCATATGGAAAAAATTTGAATGGCTCTAACGCGTTTGATTAACATATCGCATATTAAAGATATTCAGCTTTTTGGTAGTGTTTAACGCCTGCTTTAACTACTTATGGCACCGCAGGCGATGACACTGATGATACATGAATGAAGATGGAGCACCGTTGGAATACGATGGCGGGGGAAACCGGAGAACCCTGAGAAAACCCGCCCCAGTGTCACTTTGTCCACCACAAATCTCACATGCGGTCGCTTGGGATCGAACCCGGGCCGAGAGAGATATTCATATGACAAATATAATGGATGTTTAGAATTTTCTGGGAATAACCTTTAAAGACCACTTTATTCTGGATTATTTTTCCAGAGCTGACAGTTTCCGAAATATTCCTTGTTATTGGCTTCAGCTTATACTTATAGTTTTGTCATAGGTGAATTTATCATTTCCTAGCCATACAAACAACGGAATTTCAATCACATAGCAAGAGCTTTTAAAAGCTTTGATTATCGCTCTAGCCTAGTGTTCTCCCTTATTTCCCTTCTACTTAAAAGAAATCAAGTAATGAGACAATTTCTGATAATTTTATCTCGATTAGCAAGAATTGGATAAAAGAATAATATTTTTAACAATAATTACCGACTTCTCTCCCGGATGTCCCGGTTTCTATTCCCGGCTGGGGTGGGGAGATTGAATATTTGTGTATGTTTGTGCGTGTGCGTGTGTGTGTTTAAAGAAAATAAAACGATTTAAACCCAACGTAAAGAACCTACAGTCAACGAATTGTTTCTAATGCAAAGTTCCCGATATGACCTTACATGTTAAAGGGGCTATATAAATAAAATTAAAAAAAAAAAAACCGCCTGGGTAGTGTGGTGGTTACGTGTCTGCCTCATATTCAACAGGTCGAATCTCGCTTAGGGCGAGTCACCCAGATAAGGTTTTTTTTCGGAGTTTTCCATTATCCTGAGAAGACGAATGTGGAATAACTTTAAGCTCTATGGACTCCAAGATCATCTAAGCATCATTTTACCTATTTCATTCATCATCCGATATGACCAACCAGGTTAATGAACGTTAAGCTTAAAAAAAAAAAATAATAATAATAATAATTTGTAACAAATGTGGGGAGAGTCATTGAAGGGAACATATCAGCTTTATTTTTATCACCATTATTCTTAAACGAAAGTAAAGTGATTTCTTGGCTCAGATACGAAAAGGCATGAGAATGTTTTCTAGCATCTCAGGATGGGTGCCCATCTCGGATGATTGCTGCTCCAAAAGGGATCACGTGTGTTGACTACGTAAGTGCGAGGACAATTCACGCGTGGGCAAGTTGGCACATTTGGTGTCAACCTGTGGAAGAACGGTAAAGTGCGGTGTAACACTCGGGTCACGGGGTCACCTAGCACAGTCACATAAGTAACGGTGTTCTCACCGCTATTGTCAAGCAACTCTGTAACAGCACCGCGGATTACCCAGCCGGTGATTAAGCTAATCGCTGCCTATGGGAGACAGACACAAATATCGAACACAGTGACTCACATAATTCAAAATACCTTACAGACGGAATAATTGCACTAAGCTATAGCAAGCAGCAGAGCCAGGAATGCTTCTAGGATGGAAGCCTCACCGTAATGTTTACTTTCTCTACACGTACTACGTACATAGTATATAGAGAAGGTATTGCATTCCGCCCAAAAATTCGATTCCGAGATTTCACCGGATATACATGTTTTGGGTCCCTCTGAATCCAAAAAAGCATTTTAGAAAAAGGTCTGTGTGTGCGCCTGTGTGTGGAGGCTCAAAAACGAAAAGACCGTTGGACTCCAAGATATCTTCCAAGGTTGCGACACGAAGATTTTCAAGAAAATCCCCCCACCCTCAACTATCCTTTACGTGGAAAATTGTTTCAAAAATTTTGATTTTCTCAAAAATGGCTCAAACGATTTTGATTAAAATATCGTATATTAAAGATATTTACCTGACAAATAAAATGTGTATCTTCAACTTTCTGGGAATAGCCTTTGAAGACTACATTATTCTGTATTAATTTTACGGAATATTCCATAACTGCTAAACTGTAAGAGATGGACAAAAATGTAGACCGCGTTAAAACACTCTAATTATGTTATATATAAAACATAGATATATCTCGTATTTCGTGAAGTTGATTGTTTTTTAGATATTCCTTGTAATTAGTTTCAGGTTTAAAAAACTATTCTTTTCCCATTCAGATATCTGTCAACTCCTGTCTGTACACACAAAGGAACTTTAGTCACACAGCAACCAGCTTTTGACTATCATTTAACCTATGATACTACTCCCTTATTTTGCATCTCTTACAAGGAAGCAAATAATAGGATTATTTCTGCTATTTTTTTTTTTTCATTTAGCATGAAGTAGATAAAAAAAGAAGCTTTTTAACCATAATTTGTTACAGAGATGTAGAGAAAGTCATGTGAATGGAATACATGGTTTTTTACAGACTCAATGTCTGAAGGCACAGTCGGCTCCTTTTAACCCTTTCCAACCCAATGGTGCCATATGGCATAATTTTCTGTATTTGTTTTTCATGATGGATAAAGATTAATGCTCAATAATTATCTCCCTATATTGTATATATTTCAGTACTTTCTTCAAAAGTATTGATATTACCACGGCTTACAACAAGCAAAAGCGAAAATAAAATACTTTGAAATATACCTTTTTTCTCACTAATACTGAACTTTATTTCACCAAATGGCCACCAAGGTCCAGTAAACACTTAGATATGCCAACCAATGTTTATTTTACCTGGGTCCATTCCTTCCTTTATCTGTAGCGTTGGAGTGAGGATTCCAATCTAAGTTAACCTGTGACATTGAGATCTAGATCAGCCAAGTTCGCTGTTTTAGATGTTTTGAAAACTGAGCTACCTAAGAATTCAGGTAAGACTAACTTTTTAAGGCAAATATAAAGCCTATGGCTTCAGTTTCCAAACAGTAATTTTATCGAAAATAAATCGGGCGGATACGGGTTAATCTTCACAAGAAGACTTTTAGCCAAGGCAGATTTTGACCATTTTCAAGGTCTTCAGTTTCATAGGTACTGTTGATGTTTGATGCATTCCTATAATGTTGTCTTGAAAATATTGAATGGTCTAAATCTACCTTGGGTAAAATTCTTCTTGTGATTATTAAATATGAGTGCCAACTATACCTCCAAACATTGTCCCCGGCAAAATGTTATATTAGTTTCTTCTAAGTTTGCCAGGTTGCTTAACCAACGAATAAAACCATTATAAATTTGGAGAAAATTACCTCTACAGTCGAGTCATCTGTATTCTGACTTTTCAACCCAGAAGTCCCAGGCTCTTTCTCCGCCTAGGGCTCGAAATATTCGTATAACTAAGTTATTTTACTACCATACACGCAAGTCTAGAGGTATGATTTGGGAGTAAAGTGTATGTATTTCAAAATAACAAAGCAGTTAAAAAAATTAATGTGTTCCATTCACATGACTCCCTATAAACTACTCTTAAAAAATATAATTCGTTTATTTACATTGTGAAATGAAAGTAATATAGATTTTATTTATGGGCCCTCTTTAACTATTCAATGTCCCATTCTATATTGGGTGTGAAAGACCGCTTAAATTTGCCCAGAGTTTTTTTATGTGCCGTAAATCCACGACACGGCACCAATGACTTTACCCCTTCCGAAGAAAGTCATGCTAAGGATTTTTACGCCCGAAAAAAATCCATAGCTCTCCACCGGCTCTGAACCCACGACCTTTGGTAGATGAAGTTAGCACGATAATATCTACATTGTGGTAGTCGAGCTAAACATTCGCAGAAATCGTTGTATTGATTCCTTCAAGTAGAAGGGAAATAAAGGTAACACACTAAGCTAAAGTGATAGTAAATGTTTAAAAAAGCGGTCGTTGTGTGAAACAATTGAAAGTGGATTTGATTTGCACGACGAGAAATAAAACAAGGGAGAGAGATGAAACGAAAGATGACCTCTGATTTGAGAAAAGTTTAAGTAACTTAAAAATGAGATCAATAACAAACGGCTAACTCTATAAAAAAGTGTATAGAAATAAATTATATGTTTTAATGAGATCTACATTTTTTGTTCAACAAGTTTTTCTCTATCTCATAGGCTATTTCCATAAAATTCAAGATGTAATTTTACTTGACATGTAAATATCTGTAATATAGGTATTTTAACCAAAATCCTCAGTGACATTTACTGGATAGTCTGGGATAAGGGGATTTTCTTGAAAACCTTCGTGTCGCGTCCCTGGAAGTAGCTAGAATTAAATATCAAGCTTGGTATTCTACGGACTTTTCGTTTTTAAGTTATCGTGTTCACATATTTATATGGACACACGCGCTGGCGCGCGCGCGACATCTGGGTAGCTCAGTTGGTTAGATGCTGGCCTTCTGAACTCAATCGCAGTTTCAAATCCGTCCCAGATCAATGGTTTTTAAGTATGCTTAAATGCAACAGCCCAATTTCAATAGGTAAAAAAACACCTACGGAACGAAATTCCGACATACCGTGGCGCTGATATGATCCTGGCAATTGTTAGTGTCGTTATCGAACAAAATTAATAAATATACATATATATTTCCGATGAAATCTCCGCATCAAATTTTTGTGTGGAATGTACATAATATGTGTAGAGAAAGTAAAAATAGTCTACATTGTGGTGTAGTTTCGTGAGATAAAGTGAAATTAAATGGTGGTCTCAGTAATGCTATGTAAAACTGGACATAATGATAGCAGTTTAGCTTTTAATTTACCAAAGAGATCGCCGACAGATGTTTCCAATTCGGGAATATCTTAATAGTCGAGTAGGTATAAGCAGCTCGGCAGCTCCTGACGTATTTAAGCGGACTCTCCCACGCGAGACTTAAGGAAATACGATTCAGGACACAGAGGTGTCCTCTTTGGAAAGCAAGACACGTAGACAAGGATTCCCGAAACAAACAAGTGTCGAAAAAGAAGCCGTTACTTTCCACTAGAGTCGCGCGGTGCTGGTGGGGACGTTTTGGAAAGTGGCCAGTGAGTCAATATCACTTTGAGTCGGATAAATGGCAGCATATTCAGGTGATAATCAGCCAATTGGATTCTGTCTCCGTGACCAGGTCACACACACAGCACCTGTTGAGTTATGTTTCAGGTTGCTGTCGTCTTGGCATTACCAGATCAGACGCTGAAGACAGAAGTCGCTGCTAAATTTTCTCTAACATAAATATCTACATTAGCTGTCGACGATGCGAAGTCTCAAAACTGAAACCTGTAGAAACTTCACACGTTATAGGATTCAATTAATTGATGTTAAAACTAATTCGATTGATTCCGAATGACGTTTTACTTTCTCTTTACGTACTATATACATAATGTATAGAGAAGGTATTGTTAAGCACCCAAAAATTCGATACCGCGATTTCACAGGAAATAAATGTTTTAGGAACCCCTGAATCCAAAAAAATCAGAAAAAGGTCGACTGTCTGTGAGTGTGCCTGTGGACAGCATAGCTCAAAAACGAAACGTCCGTTAAATACCAAAGTTGGTATTTAACTTCAGTATCTTCCAAGGTTGCGACACGAAGATTTCAAGCAAATCCCCCACCCCAGCTACCCTTTACATGGAACTTTTTTTTTGGAAATTTTTATTTTCTCATAAATGGCTCTGACGATTTTGATTAAAATGCCGTCTATTAAAGATACTTACCTAACAAATAAAATGTATATCTTGCATTTTCTGAGAATAGCTTCTGAAGATTACTTTAGTCTGGATGAATTTTACGGAATTTTGCATAACTGATAAACCATAAGAGATAGACAAAATATTACTTAACAGAAAATGCAGTGCTCATTAAAACACACAATTTAGTTATATGCCGTTTTTTTCGTACAGTGAATCGTTCTTGAGATAGTTTCAGCTTTAAAAAACTTTTCTCATACGGGAATTTTTCAACTCCTGTCCATACAAACAAAGGAACTTCACTTACATCTATGCTACTCCCTTATTTCAATCAAGTAATACAACTATTTCGACATACTTTTCTCAATTAGCATGAAGTGAAAAGAAGTATAAGCTTTTATACAATTATTTGTTGCAGAGATATATTTAGAAAGTCATGTGAATGGAGCACATCAGATTTTTTTTAATAGTCGGCCTACTCTCCCCTTATGTAGGACTTACACCACCTAGGACTTAGTAGAGGGTGACTGGATCAGAAACCAATCGGGGAGCCAACGAACCTAACCATAGAATGTCGAGTGGTCGGCCGGTAGCCAGGCATGACCGTAAGGAAGTGGATGGTATGGAATGCAAGCGAGGTGAATGATAGGAAAGTAGATAATAGAGCAATTGGTGGAATGAGTGGCGGAGAAAATCGGAGGACACGGAGAAAACCCTCTCAGTCGCGTTTCGTTCACCACATGCGGGCCCATGGGATCGAACCCAGGCCTTCTAGATGGGAGGCGAGCGGTGTAACCTTTAGGCCATGGCACCGACTCCGTATGACATACTTTGTTCAAAACACCAATTTAAGCATGAGCAACACACTGCAGTAATCACACAACTTAATGCCTGGTATAAGTTAGAATAATGTGAGAAAACTGGCTCTGAAGTTTGCTGATAAATCCAGCTGGGTTCGATTCCGGGTGAGAGAGTAAATATATGTGTAAATGTTGTGTTTATAAAGAAAACTTGACGTAAACAATCCTAAAGGTAGACAATAGAAACAGGAGTAATCACTGTCAAATGTAAATGACAGAATTGTGACCTTAGGTATTAAATGCAAATTAAACAATATCTAATGTGTCCCATTCACGACTACTTCTAGCTACTCTGCAACAGACTATTCTAACAAAAGCTGACCCTTCTCTCTACTTCGTGCTAATCGAGATATGTAGATTATAGCAAAAATAGTCTTATTACTTGCTTCTTTTTAAGTAGGAGAGAAATAAGGGTGTACACTAGACTAAAGCGATAGTCAAATCTTTTAAAAGCTGTTGTTATGTGATTGAATTTTGTTTCTTTGTATGGCCAGGAGTTGACAAATTCCCATGTAAGCAAATTTTTAAGGATTTTAAAACTGAAATAAATATTAAAGAATATCTTGGAAATGGTCACGAAAAAATGTATATGAAATTTATAAATTTATTGATATTCAAACGAAAACATTATTTTGGACCCTTATGTATTATAGATCACACATTTTTATCCTAACATAATCAGCTGCACAGCAACAGCTTTTACTTTCTCTACACTTAATTATGTACATTGCGTATAGAGAAAGTATTGTATCCCCCAAAAATTCGGTACCGAGATTTCACGGGAAATACATATTTTGGGTCCCCCTGAATCCAAAAAATGTATTTTTGTAAAAAGGTGCATCTGTGCGTGTGTGTGTGTACCGTGGAAATCATAGCTTAAAAACGAAAAGATCATTAAATACCCAACTTGGTATTTAAGTTTGGTATCTTCCAAGGATGCGACACGAAGATTTCAAGAAAATCTCCCCACCTCCAACTACCCTTTACATGGAACTTTTGTCAAAATTTTTGATTTTCATAAAAATGGCTCTTACTATTTTGATTAAGATATCGAATTTGAAATATAATTACCTGACAAATAATATGTATCTCTTGAAACTTCTGGAAATAGTCTCTGAAGACTACTTTATTGTGGATGAATTTTACGGAATTTTGTATAACTGCTTAACCATAATAGATGGACAAAAACTTAAGATGACAGAAATGTAGAGCACATTAAAACACGGAATTTATGTTATACACTTTTTTTCGTGGAGTTGATAGTTTTTGAAATATTCCTTGTTTTTGATTTCTGGTTTTAAAAATGCACTTTTCTCATACAGGAATTTGCCAGCTCCTGTCCTTACAAACAAAGGAACTTCAGTCACATAGCAACCAGCTTTTGACTGTCACTTTAACCTATGGTACTGCCTTATTTCGCTTCTACTTACAAGGAAACAAGTGATAAGACTATTTCTGTTAATTTTTTCTCGATTAGCATGAAGTAAATAGAAGCATAAACGTTTTAACAGTGATTTGTTGCAGAGATGTAGAGAATGTCATGTGAAATTGACACATCAGATTTTTAGAATATGATAGTTACTTCGATCATACAAAAGCCTGACATACAAAAAGAAAATCCGAGAAATAGACGTCAGATAAAGTGTTGCATATCTTAAGAATAACAAGGAGCTGTTGAAACGCTGAATATATGTATGTGCATTCAACTTGAGTTATAAACGGCTGTTTAAAATTCTGCATTTATCTGCATTTCCAAGTATAAATAAAGAGAAAGTACTTACCTGTTACCAAGAAAGATATACTGCATTTCGTCAATTGGGGAAATCCCGTGATTAGCCTTTCTTGTCCGTTTATTGACGCCCCGCGAGATTATAGTTCAGTCTGTGGATCGCTTACACTTGTGCATGTACATTTAATAAGGTTATTGGTAGAAGCATTTTGGTCGCATGAAGTGAACAGAGCGAGCGACAGAGAAATGTGTTGCACAGAGATGAAACACAGCGCTGCAACGTCACGTTCCTTCAGTCACTCTTTGAATTATAAAATAACCTGGCTACGTCATGCACACGATTGTTTAACTGCCATTGCTCCATCCACGTGCCGTATTACACGATTCTTCGTGATGTAACAGTCGAGATATCAATCAACATCGATATATCGAAAAGAAATTGCAACAGCAGCAGCTGCAATGTACAAGTTGTAACAAGGGTTGTTGTGCCGCTCTAACGTTTAGCTTTTAATAAGTGAAGAGAAATATATTTCTAAATTGCCATACCTTTACGGAATTTTGTGACTCTGCCTTCGTGTACCAGAAATATTATGTGATTGTCAACCTACTATGCGCGCACGTTTCTTGGGCACTCGGCAATACAATTTCGAAAGCACAGCAGAGTGAAAACGCTGAAAATGAGATAAGTTAAACAACTTGTGGCTAGATTCCAGACACCATGCATGCACTGTGTTTCGTTTAATAGTTTAGCTAGTTCGCGGTAAATAAAAAACCTAACATGAATAAGGGCCAAAGAAAAAGATTTTCTTTTTACTCGAGAATGCCTGGTTGATTCTGCTTTTCAGAAGTCTAGCTTTGTCTATCTCTTACTGCTTTCCAGTTATGCAAATCGTTAGAGCTATTTTTGAGAAAGTCGAATGTTTCGTACATTTTTGCTATAAAGGGTAGTTTGAGATGAAGGGACTTTCTTGAATATCTTCGTGTTGCACTTTGGAAGATGCTGAATTTTAATTTAAAGTTTGGTATTTAACGGACGCTTCGCTTTAGAGTTATGATGTTCACAGGCGCAAGCATACATACCCACATACATGGACTTTTTTTAAAAATACATGTTTTTGGATTCGTTGAAATCTCGCTATGACATTCTCTACTTCTCAATCTATGCGCTAAGAAGTAGAGAAAGTAAAAATTATAGCGATAATCTAAAACATTCATATATTGCTGCCTAGATGTAATTTATAAAGGCATGTGGATTGTGGGTAACGTGCTCCTTCTGAACAAAGAGCGCTTAAATCTTAATCTATGGTAAGTAGAATATTTTAAAATTCATATTTATATGTCATAAGAAGCCTTTTTTTTTTCCTCAGAATTAATTATTCTTGAGACAACTTGGTGTGTGTTTTCAGCTGAAACGTAATTATGAAGATTTTTTATTTTTCATTATGATTGCACGAAACTAGCAGAATTTAGAATTTTCTGCTAGAATTGCCTTATGACCACGTGGTTGATATTGGTAGCGAAGTTTCCAAACGCTCTTAAGTAGGAGAATAAACCAAGAAAAGAAAAAAGTGAAGCTGTTAGGAATGAAGAGGAATGAAATTGCGACTGACCTAAATTTTGCCAAGCTGGCTACACACACAAACGGCAGGTTTGAATTGATTTATGATCGAAGTAATTCTTGGACGGACTTCCTGTGTCCACATTCCACCACTCTCGCCGACCTGTCTTGCCCGAGGGAGTCCCTCTCGCTGCAAACTGCAACAACTACAGAATCGTGCGTCAAACTAGGAAAAATGGGGTCTATCCCAACTTGGTCGATAAATTACTTTGCCCCATGCTGTTTAATTAAACAGCATAACGCAGCCTTTAGCGATCTCTGGCTGGGAAATTAATTTGGAATATTGTACTGAGGACTTCTCTTTGCGGTAACCTTTGAATAATCCGGCTGTATGGAAGCCCTGAAGGTACAAGGTACACTGAAGTCAAAAGTTTAGGCTTATGTAAGGCTTCATTTTATGTGTTTTATAAAACATGGAGGATAAATGGTTGATCAGAAAATCCTTTACAGCGCCCATAAATCAAATGCAAAATAATTGTTGAACACTGACCATCTGCAGCAAACATGAAGCTGATATATCAAGCTTTTGCTACGCCTCCTGTCTTGAGATCTTCTACAGATTACATCACATTCTGCATTACGCTTAAAACTGTTAGTCATTGGTAGCAATGATTCATTTTCCTAGTCTGTGCTGAACTAAAATGTTGTTAAATCAAACACATTTTGTTGAGAGCCATCGGAACTAGTTTATCGTTGCTTTCCTTCTGTGTTCCTGTTCTTTCAACCTTTCAAATTTGGTTCTTTCTTGCCATCGACAAGGACAGACTTTGTTCTCAATATTCTTCAGTAAAGTCTATGAACACGATAACTCCAAAAAGTTGGTAAAATACCAAACTTGGCATTTAAATTTAGTATCTTTGAAGGATGCGAAGATTTTGAGAAAACTCTCCCCACACCAAACTACCCTTTACTGTAGAAAAGTTTCGAAAACTTTGATTTTCTCAAAAATAGCTCTAACGATTTTGATTAAAACACTGTATATTGAAGATATTTACATGATAAACAAAATGTATATCTTGTACTTTCCGGGAATAGTCACAGGAGATCTCTTCATTCTGGATGAATTTTGCACAACTGGTAAACCGTCAGAGATAGACAAAAAACTTACTGCGTAAAAAATGTAGATCTCATTAAAGCGCACAATTTATGTCATATGTATTTTTTATGGAGTTGAACAATTTTTAGATATTCCTTGTTATTGGTTACAGTTTTAAAATATCTTAACTTTCCATAAACGGTAAGTTGTCAACTACTGACAATGCAAAGAAACGGATTTCAACCGCATGGCAACCAGTTTATAAAATATTTGACTATCGCCTTAGACTAGTGCATTCCCCCATTTGCTTTCTACTTTCAAGGAAACAGCGATAAGAAATTTCTGCTAATGATTATCTTGATTAGCATGCAGCAGAGAAGAAGAATAAGCTTTAAAACAATAATTTGTTACAGAAATGTAGAGAAATTCACGTGAATGCAGAATTATCGTATTTGTTATTTTCCATTTAACACCTAAAGTCATTTGAAACAATTCATCGCGTTCATTGGTAAACTGTTTTTTTAATATTTTTTGTTTATTCAGGATTTCCTTGATAAACATTAAATTCATTACACCCAGTCTCTAGGAATGATTTGGAATAATCCTGCTAAAGAAAAATGCCATCTTCTATCCGGAAAAGATTTGAAAGCCAACTTATTGAGCAGCAAAATCTTAAGTGAAGGTTTTCATTCTATAGTATTATGTTACACGGTATTGCTATTATTATTGATTTCGTTGTGATATTTTGCATCTTTTGCAATTTTTTTTTTGCTACATACTCTCCTTGTTTTTATGTTGGTTATTACTATTTTTTATTTTGTACACCGCTCTTAGGTTTTAACAGTCTCCTTATTTCTCTTTACTATTTTATATTATTTTAATTACTCTGCGGTTGATTTTATTTTATTGTTCATTTTATATAAATATAAATAATAATCTACATAAATATGGATAATAACGTTTCACAATGCTACTATGCACTTAGTATTACCTGTCTGACGGAAGAGTACAGTTATTAAGGGATGTCGCTGGAGTAGTATGACACGGTTTAGAGCGGTCAGAGAATGCTGGAATATAGGGCATTACAGCCTGACCATCAAAACATCAGCAAGCGTACATAAAATAGGAATAACTTAAACGACCCACAACAGGTTAAACTTGCTATTTTCTTTATCACTAATGTTCATGTTCTACTTTGTGAGCACCGGGAGTGACGACGTAATACCGCTTATTTGTTTGCGTTTACGTAAGCGTCCACTCGTGCATTCATTCTTCAGACAGATAATACTCGTGCAATAATTCCATCTCAAACAAACGCATCTAAACCTTAAACATATATTTACAATCCTAATTTCGTCCTTTATACGTTTTTACCAGACAAGATTCCCCTCTTTTCAGTACTCTTTTTTTGATTAGCGTCATTCTTCAAGACTGGCGCCAGCGTTCATCACAAGATTACACCTTCGTGCATGACTGCAGTTTATTCAAGTGTTAACATAAATATCAGGGATTTATTAGCAAAATAGCGCTAGAAACCCGTAAGCATGCCTTACAGATATTATCTTCTTTCCGCTCGCAATATAATCATAAAGTGGCTTTCCATAGAGACCCGTATCCATCTTTGCTAACTAGATCCACTTCTCGTCTTCACGACTTCATGACCGAAACATTATGATATGTGTTTAGAGAGATTCCTAACAGGAAAACCACTATCCAAATCCTATATTCAACACCGTTTTTAAAATGATGTCGTGACGATACTGTTTAAAGCCAGCAATCGATTTACTGGCTTCTGTCGATATTTATGACACTTTGGAAAAATACAGTAAAGTATAGGGGTTAAAGAACTTGCCCCAAGCCTACTTTGAAGTTGACATATGTTCTCCTATTGCTCTTCTAGAGATTATTACTCTCTCTTGCGCATATTTACAACGTACATAATAGGTATTGCATTACACCCAAAAATTCGATACCGACAATATATACTTTGAAACCCCCTGAAATCAAAAAAAAAAAAAAAGTATTTTAAGAAAATGGTTAGTGTGTGTGTGTGTGTGTATGTGACAGCATAACTCAAAAACGAAAAATTCGTTAATACTAAGCTTAGTATCTCCCAAGGATGTGACATTATGATTTTCAAGAAAATTCCCCCACCCCAAACTACCCTTTACGAATGAAAATTTTCAAAATGTTTTATTTTCTCTAAAATGGCTGTAACGACTTTTATTAAAATGTCATTTATGAAAGATAAAATAAAATGCAAATTTCTTGGGACTACCCCTGAAATCCTCTTCATGAGAATTATTTTTGCATAACTGTTAAACTACAAAATTACAAAACAAAAAAATGCAGATCTCTTTATAACACACACTTTCTGTAATATATTTTTACTTTATCTACACGTATTTTTACATAGTACATAGAAAAGGTATTGTAATGCACCCAAAAATTCGATACCGAGATTTCACCGGAAATACGCGTTTTGAGTCCTACCGAATTAAAAAAAAAACATTTTTACCAAAAGATCTGTATGTGTGTGTTTGTGGGCAGCATAGCTCATAAACGAAAATACCATTAAATACCAAACCTAGTATTTAAGCTTGGGATCTTCCAAGGATGCAACTCGAAAATTTTCCCCCACCCCAAATGGAACATTTTCGAAAATAACGATTTTGATTAAAATACTTTATGTTTAGGATAATTTTAAGACAAACAAAATCAGTTTTATTACTTTGAGTCCCATTAAAATAAATGTTTACGATTGTGTAAACTATGAAAATTAGCATATTGCATCTTAAATAACAAACTGTGTTAATTACAGTATATAACCTGCGACGAATTGTACTTAAAAGATGAGAGCATCTGTGAAAATGAATTCTGGAGCATAGAAACATTTAGGGAGGGAGATGAGTATTAAAATGTTCGCTGAAGTGGTTTTGAAATACTTAACAATTTTCTAAATTTCTGTGTAGGTTAAGAGATAAAATTATCACATGCAAATGGAGATAAAAGAACCAGTTGGGACTGCAAACAACACAATTCCTTACCTTCCTTAGGAATTTGAGAAGTTATTTACGTAATTGATGACACAATTACTGTAAAGTATACGAAAAGAACTTTGCAGGTTATTTGTCAATAAGACTTTAATAGAACTGTACTTTTGTCCTTGGCTAATGCGGAAAGACCATATGATAAACTCTCTTCGTTTACATAGCACACAACTGGCACCTTTATTTATATATGCCTCCTATGTTGATAAACGTTAGCATCTATAGCTATAGCTTGGAGATGAGGAATGGACTAATTAAGAGGTCTAAAACAATCGAAAGCGTTACTGCCCAAGACAGAACGTTGGTTAAAAACATTGCCTGACAGCATCGTGTGCAGTCCCCCGCCTTTGCTTCCATTGTTTATTACTGTAATTTCAGATGACGAGTTTGAGATTAATTTATCTTATGCCTCTTCATCTCTTTTTAAAATGCCGGCTGGTTTCTGAAATAAAAGGAAGGCTTCAGTCTCGCTGTCTTTCATTCGGGTTTGAGAAATTGCTTAATTGCTGTCGCCGACAGCGCCAGTGGCTGCTGCGAAACTTGACTCCTGCGAAACCGTACTAACTGGTGCACTGCATTTGAGAAGAAAGCGGAGAGTAATTAAATAATAACAAACGCATTCTGCTCACACTTGACAGGTATCGGGAAGTTAAAACATGTTTACTTTCTCTACACGTACTATGTATAGAGTAAATATTGTAATGCACTCAAAAATTCGATACCAAGATTTCATTGAAAAAAGGTCCGTGTGTGTCCGTGCGTGAGTGTATCTGTCTGTCTCTCTGTCTGTCTGTCTGTGGATAGTATAGCTCAAAAACGAAAGGTCCGTAAATACCAAACTTGGTATTTAAATTCAGTATCTGCGACACGAAGATTTTCAAGAAAATCCACCAACCCCCAACTACCCTATACATCGAAAAATGTTCGAAAATATTGATTTTCTAAAAATGGCTCTACAGATTTTGATTAAAATATCGTATATTAAAGATATTTATGTGACAAATAAAATGCATATCTTGAATTTTCTGGGAATAGCCTCTGAAGACTAGTTTATTCTGGATGAATTTTTCGGATTTTGCATAACTGGAAAGCCTTAAGTGATAGACTAAAACTAACCTAACAGAAAATGTAGAGATTATTAAAACACGTAATTTATGTTATATTACATTTTTTTCGTGGGTTTGAAATATTCATTTTTATTGGTTTCAGCTTTAAATTACTTACAGTTTTATCATACGGGAATTTGTCAACTCCTGTCCATACAAAGAAACTTGAGCCCTATAGCAACCAGCTTTTGACTATTACTTTAATCTATAGTACTCTCTTATTTCCACTTTGCTTACAAGAAAGCAACTAATAAGATTAGCATGAAGTAAATAGAAGCATTAGCTATTTAACAATAATTTGTTGCGGAGATGTAGAGAGTGTCATAAGAATGTAACGCAGAATTGATTTTTTTTTAATTTAAATACTCATAATATGTATTATATAGATCCAATTTAATACATGTTTTAATTATTATGAGTGGACACATAAGTTTCTCAGTTTTTGTCTCTTATTTTAGATTCAGGATTCACAACTGTCAAAGGAAAATATAAATACAAAAAAAAAGCATTCCCTGAATGGAAGTTCACTTTTCCAGCATTTTCCGACGATCCTCTCAGCCTGCGTGCCATGGATTAATTTATTACGTTGAATGTCTGGAAAAGAGGGAGATAGAAGAGGATTTACTACCTCCCTGAAAGTTGACTCAAAGACGGGTCTGAAGGTTGACCGTAGAAGTGGCAGTTTTCCTATTCAGTACTTGTAACCAAGAAGCTTTGTATTCGACAATAACCCACCTTCCTGACACAGTCTCTTTTTGAAGTTATGTGTCGGTAGTTTCCTTGAAGCCTCCATATTTTTATCTTTAATATCCTCAAAACATCCGGCGTAATAAATCTATCTAAATCTGATCTGAAACAGCACCTGCATAATAGAGATGGTTATAAACAAATTGGTACGACTTCAGTCGCTCCAACTGCCGCCGCATCCACCTCGACCAGCTACACCACCTAAGACCGGAGTTGGAAAGGTAGAGCCAAACTTGAACATCCATGGTTTAAATTCCGGCTATGGCATTGAATGTTTCAGTCTGCATCTACCTTTCCATCTCCTTCCCTACATATAACTAATGTGGAAGAAATATTTAATATGTCATCTAAGTGATGTCTTCAGTTTTGCTTTTGAAACAATTGTTCATTTCAATGGTGTTCACTCGTTTACTGTTTTTATGT
The DNA here is from genome assembly GCA_030762935.1 of Hymenopus coronatus. Taxonomy (NCBI): domain Eukaryota; kingdom Metazoa; phylum Arthropoda; class Insecta; order Mantodea; family Hymenopodidae; genus Hymenopus; species Hymenopus coronatus. The sequence continues at coordinate 103,168,225 of CM060890.1, forward strand.
ATATTTAGATTATTATTTTACTAAGTTTACACTTTCTGATACTGGCTCAGGAGAGGATATTCTTGACTGAGCAACCTTCCCACCGCCCAGCCGGAAACTAAAACCCGGACCATCAGCACAACAGGTATGTGCTCTACCAACTGAGCTAGTGGGCAGGTCCAAGTAGAGATGCTTTTTAAGACATTAAATAACAGATGAGTTCAAACCTTCCTCTTGAGCGATCTGGCAACATGGTAGGTAATAGAGCACGAGGTGCTGCGAACATGGGGGTGTAAAAACAACTCCTATAACCCCTGCTGAAGGAACCTTATTCTGCTGTTACCCCCTGGGCCTGGACCACGAAGATAAAGTGACTTGAGAAGAAAGGGACCATAAAAATAAGTAAAGCGCCATTCAGATAAGAAAGGAGCCCTGGCGAGGCACGTGACTGGGTCCTAAATGTCATTCCCAGCCGCCAGTCGTTTTAAAGTGTCAAATACGACAGGTAATGGCGTTAAAATCCGCCACGACTCGACCAGTTCCGAGGAATTTAAACGACCATCAACGCTTTATTGTAAAATATGGCTACTTATACAAAAGGGGAAGCAGAAAGCGTCTTGGCCACATTGTGCAACGCGAACATATCCGCTAGCGTAAAATATGAAACGGATAAACATCGTAAAACAAAGTATTGGGAAATGTCTTCAGCAACAAAAGGGCGTGAGAAAACATGACCATCAAGGGAGGACATAAAGAGGAAACTTGCTAAGCGTCGTTAAGACGGAATGACAACAGTGTTATTGATATCACAAATGAGAGACTACTATTGTATACAGGTTTCTTTCTCTGATTCTGAAGTATGATAGCGAACACCTTGAATCATATAGCATGCATACTAACACGTACATTTGCAGTGCGTTACATCTCAAAATGGAATTATCTACAAGGAAATATGTTGTAGAATTGATAAGTTTGGTAAAAAACAGTAAATAACATTAAAAATATAAAAACCTTCTATTTGTTAACACAATTTCCTTTAACCTCAATGCACTTGTTCCAGCAAATGTCCATAGGACTTATTCACAGTAAAAATGATCTCATTTGATGAACATATCTTCCCTGAAAGTATTTTGAGGTCAGAAAACGGAAAAATGTATGTATTCCATTCACATGGCTTTCTCTACATCTCTAACAAATTATTGTAAAAAAAGCTTATTCTTCTAACTACTTCGTGCTAATCGACAAAAATATTAGCAGAAATGGTCCTATTACTTGCTTCTTTGTAGGTAGTGAGGAAATAAGGGATCACTAAGCTAAAGGTAATGGTCAAAAGTTTTGAAGGCTACTTATCATGTGGTTGAAATCCGTTTCTTTACATTGCCAGGAGTGAACAAATTCACGTATTATAAAACTGAAACCAATAATAAGGAAAGTGTCAAAAATAGTCAACTACACAAAAAGATGAATATGACATCAACGTCTGTTTTAACGGGATCTACAATTTTTGTGTAGTAAGTTTTGTTTATCTATTACGGTTTATCAGTTATGCGAAATTAAACTAGAATGAAAAGATGTTAAGAAGATATCCCTAGAAAATTTAAGTTATACACTTTTTTTGTCATGTAAATATTTTTAATATTTGACACTTTAATCTAAGCTGTTAGGGCCTTTTTGAGGAAATCAACATTTTTGAGATTTTTTTCCATATAAATGATGGTTTGAGGAGGAGGGATTTTCCTCAAAATCTTTGTGTCACATGCTAGAGAGATACTGAACTTAAATACCAAGATAAAGGTATTAGAGTTATCATGTTTACAAATACATGGACATACACATACACTTACATGGATCTTTTTCTAATTGTTTGGACACAGAGGATCCTAAAAAGTGTATTTCCGGTGAATCCTTGGTATCAATTTTTTTGGTGGAATGTAATATGTTCTCTCTCTACCAAGTATTGTAAATCTAGAGAACATTTGCCAAATCTAGAGAAGAGTGCAATCAATTTAAAGCCCACCTCGTGCGCTTTTGCCATTGCAATTGCCAATATGTGAGCTGATGAAGCACCACCTTTATGCGCGCTTATCTTGATGTCTTTTGCCTCAGCTCAATATGCAGACGGTCCATGAAAGCTACAGTCAGTCACTGTTTTGCTCTTTTCCAAATCCTCAACCATAATGATACCCTGGGAGTCCCAACTTATCGTAGCCATCCCTTTTCCCCTCGGTTCACTTTCACCTTCCCAACCGTTGTTGGGGACCAGTGGATAATCCAGATTTCATCTACAGTCACACAATTACACCAAAAGTCATTGGGATTATATTGCAGCTGTTCCAAAGGACGTTTTGAGCCTGAAGTCAACAAACGCAGCATCTAATGCGCACTTATCCAGAATATCGTGTACACGTTCATATCCGATGCCTGCTATCTTAGAAATCTGGCGAATCTCAATGTGCAGGTCCTCTATCATGATGCCATGTATTTTATCTACCTTTTCAGAACAAGCCTTAACTGGTAGTCCGGAAAGTGCTGGATCATACCTTTAAGTTCATTTATCCAATATTCAGCTTAATTTGTATTCCAGTTGCAGTTCAATTTTTGAAATAAAAGTGCTTTATAACTGCACGATATTCAACTTTATCCATTTTGTACAGATGCGTTACAACAATAACTAAAACTAAGTGCTAACCGAAAACGCGCTGCAGTTTTATGCAATTCTCAACAAATCTTTTTCCAGAATCATACTTTCCAACAGTCGTGACGCTTAACAAAGTTCCTCGTATTCTGTTCAGACTTACCCTTGTACAGTTTTGAGGAGCGTTACACTTAGCTGCAAGGTATAAATAGTAAAAATGCGTTTTTCTTATAGTTTAGAAAAATTTAAGGCCAATCCTGTAAAAGATTACAGACTACAATAACAGCAAAGTTGCTGTCCTAGAATTTAACTGATCGAAAAGTTATAAAATCAAAATAAGAGTGCTTAAATGCCTAGAGGAATGAAACAGACAGTTTAAGATACTTTTCAAGTAACGTTTTGTCAAAGCTATTTATATATTTGTTTATTTAAAACTACATAGCTAATCAAATATATTATACTAATACTAAAACTAACACTAATAGTACCTAAATGCTATTTATTAAAAGTCATTATAGGTAGTAGTAAATTCTCAATATATACGTTTTAAAATTAGTGGAGACTGAAAGCTCTCTACCGCCTACACTAAATTTCTAATGTCTTGATCTTTTATCACAGAAACTATTTAAGATATAGTGTGCTTTTTATAGGATATAGACACGTAGCTTATAAGTTGACTGAACTAGAATCATACCATAATATTCTTTTTTATTAATGGATCTATAATTCTAATGCTTGATGGCACTTTCATTAGAAATGAATCAATAATTAATTCGTTTCTCTAGATCACACTACAACGTATAAAGTAAATAGAAAAGGAATTGTATTCCACCCAAAAATTCAATTCCGGAATTTCACTGGCAATACACGATTTAGGATTTCCTGAACCCCACCCCCTATATATATATATATATATATATATATATATATATATATATATATATACACGCATTTTTTCTAGTATATATATACTAGAAAAAATGTGCATCTATGTATGTTGCTGTATCCCTGTATACGTGATAGTTTTCGTTTCAAGAAAGATAAGCTGTTTAAATACCAAGATATACATTTATGACATGTAACTTAAATATCAATCTGTAATATACAACATTTTAATCATAATGGTACAGCCATTTTTGAGAAAATCAAAATTTTCGAAAATTTGTCCATGTAAAGGATAATTGGGGGTGGGAGGAGTATGTTCTAAATCTTCGTGTCCCATCCTTGGAATATAATAAATTTAAATACCTAGTTTGGTATTTAACGGTCTTTTCATTTTGAGCTATACTGCCCACACACACAGACACACACACACACACACACTAACACACAGATTGGCAGACAGATTATAAGTAATATATCCTACATTTCACAAAGATTTAATTCACTAAACCATAAAAAAATCATCAAATTTATATTCTTTATTTCGATATTATCTTTAGGTGGCTTACCACCCTTTTTAGGTTTTTTCCCAAAATGAATTGCAATTCAATTTATAACTCAAAATCTAATAATTTTTACATCTACATGGACATGGACATTTTTCTAAAGAAGCTTTTTTTGTATTAAGGGGGTCTCAAAATATATATTTCCGGAGAAACCTCGGTATAACTTTTTGGGTGCATTACTATACCTATGTATATGTGTAGAGAAAGTAAAAATGTTATAGACCCGAAAGGAAAATTCGTTTCTTGCTTTTTGTCCTTTATTATCTTTTTTTTTTTTTTTTTCTCTCCTTTTCGTTGCCTGTTTTTCTTATATTGCCTTAATGAATTGATGAATTCGAAAGTTAATTATTTGACTTCTTAGTTTCAGTTTGTATTGTTCTTCTTGTTTGTCATGCGGAGGTGTTATTAGTTGAATCTAAACACATTAATTGCCTTAATCATAAACTTGGTGGTCAAGAGGTCAGCCGAAAGGCGTCCTTGGATCTACTGACTGCGCAAACGTGTTCGTGAATAGCACTACATTGTTGTTTTTTCATAGATTCTTAATGTGAGTAAGAAGAGAGAGCCACAAGTGGTGGCTATTTACTTTCCCTACAAGTACGTGCGTGCGTGCGTGTGTGTATATGTGTGCGTGTAGTATAGCTGAAAAACGAAAAGTCCATTAAATACAAGCTTGATGTTTAATTTCAGTATCTTCCAAGTATACGACAGGAAGATTTTGAAGAAAATCCCCCACCCCCAACTATTCTTTTAATGGAAACATTTGCGATATTTTTGAATTTTTCAAAAAAGGCTATCGATTTTTATTAAAATAATATCGTATATTAAAGATATTTGCATGAAAAATAAAATGTATATCCTAAATTTTCTGGGAATAGCCTCTGAAGGAATCTTTATTCTGGATGAATTTTGCTGAACTTAGCGTAACTGGTAAACCGTAAGAGATAGACAAAAACTTATTACACAAAAAATATACATCACGATAAAGCACACAATTACGTTTTATTCCGTGGAGCTAACCATTTCTGAGATATTCCTTGTTACTTGTTTCATATTCAAAATACTGTCCAGTTTTTAAAGGATTTTACTATCGTTTTAGCCTGGTGTATTTCCTTATTTTCCTTGTACTTACAAGGAAGCAATTTATACTAACGTTTATCTCGATTATCATAAAGTAGACAGAAGAATATGCTTTTTAACACTAATTTGTTACAGTGATATAGAGAAAGTCATGTGAATGGAACATATCAGGTTTTTTCTTAATCGAGTTAGGAAAAATACAGCGATGTATTAGCGGGATGGATTGATTACGTCAAATGACCTATTAGTTGGTTTAACTATAAAGCCTAGCACTTAACGTACTTACGATATTAAAAGTTTTCATTGGGGTATATCATCTCAAAATAATTTGAGATTAGCTTGTGGTTTTCTGGAAACTTCTGTGGGAGACGCCCCAAAAGTAACTTCCTCGACAATTCTGCTTCACTATTAAAGCGCCAATGGAATGACCGAGATTAGACAATTTCAACCAATCGCGGTCATCTGCTGATGTTCATTTCTTTGAAATCTTTTCGCACCTTCGTTTATATGCTTAATCTTTCTTGGTTATTGTAACAAGGTTACAATACAGGCAACCAACATTCACTTTTAATAAACTTTCAGTTCCAAAATTGCACTTTCACTTAATTCAGTTACAATGTTTATTTAAGTTGTATATAATTCACTATGTATTTAGTTAAAAAAGGAAGTGAAAATAATCATTATTTATATTTCTTATGTACAAGATGAGTGCAATAACCTCAAATAAAGTAACGTTTGTTTCCATTTCATGTATTACTTATTAAAAGTCGAAATAAAATATTCCTATTTATATTGTTGCTATCGATATTCGTACATTGGATTTAGAGACTGTCGGCCATATCATAAAAAACATTCGGTAAACAAACATGGTCGAATGCTCATCTAACATTTGAGAACTAATGTGAGTATTAATATTAACCTGATAAAACCTCCCTTCCTATATATTATAAATTATTAATAGTCTATTTCTGAATTGTTTTATCAAATATAACTTGTGTTTTCATCTCTTAGAGCAATTTACTCCCATCGCTCGCTCCGATCGTGAATTTCGACAAGATGAAAACATTCCTGATATTATTTATGATAATCACACAGTGATTGCAAGTTAGCACTGTAGTATACCCGTTTATTACCACAATCAAGCAGCATGAATGCGCCAAATTCAAGCCGTTTCATTACTCGACACCTCCCTATGTTCTTTTTCGACCGAATATATGAACACTTGCTCTAGCTATTTGATATAGCCTAAGTAGATCTGGTAGATGAAGTGATTTGCATTGAGATACAATATATATATATATATATTATATGTCTTTATAGAGGTGACGAAGTGGTATGTCGTAACTGCCAACAATTTCACGAGTGCGAAGATAACTTCAGTATTTTTCAGAACATGATGCTCCTGCCACACCGTTCTTCCAAAGTCTACCCTACTTTAAAGTTTGCGGTTATGGGTATGGGTTTGCGTTTGGAAACCAACCCTCGCTGTTGCCAAATCTCCCACTTACTGATCCCTTAACTGAGGTGTGATTCTCGGCTTGCAAGCAATGTCTCCAGGAAACAGATTTAACTACGTTACCTCTCGCCCCGAGTACAGTTCGTCTTTTGTTTACTAATTGCCCAGCGATAGGGATGAGCGGTCCCGTTTGAGAACCATCATGTTTTGGAGAAAACTATAAGTAATATTCTATTATCCCTTCCTCTGTGTAATTCCTCGGATACTGGTACCTCGCTGTCATCAGTCACACGAACCGCCGCTGATCATCTGGTAAAGGTGTGGGTGGTCCCGCCAAGCCTTCGGCCACCACAGAGTTGCAGCTACCGGGGAGGAGCATTAAGACACGGGTCGGGGTGTAATTGAAAATTTAACGCTTTTGACAGTGGTCACGGGGGTGTTGCCCCAACTTACGCTAGGAATTCTTGCCTCAAACCGTGCAAGACGCGTCTAAGTTTGCTCTTTCTTACACTTTAATAAAAAAGATTTTCCACACAGGTGTGAGTCAAATACATTTAACGAAACTCTTCTGCTCCATCTGCTTGTGCACAAGACCAGCAGTAGATCTAAGAAATCGTGTAGAAAATATTAAGACGGTGAAGACATGCCACAGGAACAACAGGTGTGAGTATAGCGTGAGATCATGAGCATTAAAAGCTTGCACGTTGTTACGAAAGATTCACCTTTACGTAAGCAAAATAAAAAGATTGAGGCTTTGTGGATCCATCAATACAAGAAAATAACAAGAAATCTTCATTAGAGTAGGATTCTTAAAGAAAATCTTAAGGCAGTGCTTCTCTAAAATTCCTAAAAGCTCCAAATTTAGTTATCAACCTCAAATTTGCCATGACATTGCAATAAAAATATCACGTACAACATTTTACAGCTTCATTTTGAATTTGGATCTTTATCAAAATGCTGTAAATCACAAGATGATTCTAATTCTAAATTTAAGAAACAATATAAGATATGAGTTAAAGGTTTTGTTTGTTCATAAAAATATCAAATATAGTTATCCTTTTTGGCTCGCCATTTAAATTGAAATAAAACATATTTAATTAGCTATTTTTACGTTAGGCATAAAAACAGTGCGATAGTTATATCCAAAGGAAATTTTACATCAAATCATCATTTTCGTTCATAAGCAAATACATTTAGATGAAAAATATGTATTAATGGGAATGTTATCTAAAAATAAATCATTAAACTAAACGCTTGTAAACACGTTTTTGTACTGTGTATTCGAACAATTAAAAATGAAAATGGGTCCCAAACCAGAATAAGTAAAGAAAATAAAACATTAACTTGTAACAGAGTATTCATTTATTTTGTCTACCTACAACCCATTCTCATCGATACCTTCTAGATAACTCTCAATAACTTATTTCTATGGAAATGTGACGCAACAATGATTTAAAAAACCCACACAGTCATTTTTATTACATTTTCTTTTTTTCCTTATAATATATCCCATGTTATGCTGAACTCTGCAAATTAAAACCGTAATGCACTTCAGTTCTATTACTGGTCATATAAATTATATTTGGCTAAATGTATTAAGTAGGTAAATAGAAAAAATCTGATGTGTTCCATTCACATGACTTTCTCTATATCACTGCAACAAATTATTCTATTTACTTCATCTAATGGAGCAAAAATTAGCAGAAATAGTCTTATTACTTGCTTCCTTGTTAGTAGAAGCGAAATAAGGGGGTACCATAGGTTAAAGTGATAGTCAAAAGCTGGTTGCTCTGCGACTGAAGTTCCTTTGTATGGACACGAGTTCACAAAGTCCTATATGAGGAAATTATGTCTTTATAGCTGCAAAAAAAAACAAGGAATATCTCAAAAACAATCAACTCCACGATAAAAATGTATATAACATAAATTGTGTGTTTTAAGGTGCTCTACATTTGTTGTGGTGTAAGTTTTTGTCCATCTGTTACGGTTTATCAGTTATGCAAAATTCCGTAAAATTGACCGAGAATAAAGTAGTCTTCAGAGGCTATCCCGGAAAATTCAAAATATAAATTTTATTTGTCATGTAAATATCTTCAATATACGATATTTTGATCAAAATCGTTAGTGCAATTTTTTAGAAAATCAAAATTTTCGAAAAAAGTTCCATGTAAAGGATAGTTTGGGGTGGGGGGATTTTTCTCAAAATCCCTGGAAGATACTAAAATTAAATACCAAGTTTGGTATTTTACCGACTTTTCGTTTTTTGAGTTATCGTGTTCACAGACACACGGACACACACACAAACGGACCTTTTTCTGAAAATATTTTTTTTGGATACAGGGGACCCTAAAACATATATTTCCGGTGAAATCTCGGTATAGAATTTTTTGGTGGAGTGCAATACCTGCTCTATACACTATATACATAGCACGTATATAGAAAGTAAAAATTGAGGATGTAAAATAAATCTTTTAAACGTGATAGATTGAAAACTATAAAATACATAGATATTAAATTAAATTGTGTTAGTATTTTTACTCTCTACTTGGTATGGTAAACTAAGGAAGTACTGAAGCCCACATAAATTGATATCGAGATTTCACCGGAAATGCATATTTTGAGACTCCTGAATCCAAAACTAGCACTTTAGGAAAAAGTTCCGTATGTGTGTATGTATGTGTGTGTCTCAAATAGAATTAATAGTTAGCAAGTGAGTTAAATGTGTAATTTAATGTTCATGTTTTGTATCCTCCAAAGTCGCGACACATTAAATTAACCTTATTGCGGAACATTTTTCGAATTGTAGATATTCTCTAAAATAGCTTTAATTATTTTGAATAAAATACTATTATGTTAAGCATATTAATAGAAAAATAAAATGTACATTATGAATTTTCCGGGAACAGCCTCTGAAACCCTCTTTATTCGAAAGGAATTTTGTGTAGTCTTGTGTAATTGCTAAACATCAATTACTACACAAAAATGTAGGTCTCTTTAAAACACGCAATTTATTCTAAATAACTTCTTTGTATCCTAAGCTATTTCCTAAACATTGAGACGTAATTCACCCTTTTTAAGGGAAAGATTAGCTAGTTTAATTTGTCAGCCCATCAACTCCCATATGATGCTCATACTTTCAGCGTTATGTTCAAATAAAGAGCAAATGCTCAGTTATACCTTCGGCGAAGTAGGCTTCAAAATCTTTGGACGTTTATCTGGAATCCAGTAAAGTAAAGCAATTGATAAAGAAAGAGTGACTTCCAGTGTCCCTGAGAAAGAGGAATTACTACAAATATTGACATTGACATCCGCTGCAGCCTCGTCTGTCGGTGGCGTGAGTCTTGGAGTGTGTCACTTCCCATGTGAACTGCGTCATTATGGCATTGCTCCATATTCTGCTCCGGGAAACACCATTTGCTTTCTTCTACCAGTCGTCTGGAACAGCCAGCAAGTTGATTTGGAATTGCGGAACACAAAACATGGATTTGACATTTTTGTGTAGTAAGATGTCTATCAGTTACGCAAAGATCTTCCAATTTAAAGAGGACCTCAGAGGCTATTTGCTGAAAATTCAAGATTTCATTTATATAAAAATATCTGAAACTTATGCTATTTTAATCAAAATCTTTAGAGACAATTTTGAGAAAATAAAAATTTCGAAAAATATTCCATGTAGAAAAAAAAAAATGGAATCTGTGAGCATAAAAATACACTAAACGTATGCTAATGGAACCAATGTTTTGCTTTGTTCTTAAAGCCGAATTTTGGGCGAAAATCCCTTTTTGGGTGAGGGGGAGGAAGGGCCTGTATTTAGTTTTATTTAATTCACCCCTCACCAAACAAACCAATTCACCACTCACTAACCAATAAATTAATGTGCAAACCCTTACGTAAGCGCATCTTTTAATTAAAATTTCCAATAATGCTTTAATTGCAGGTAATCTTTTAATAACACTTTTAGAAATATCTTTAATTTAAAATCAAATTAATACAAAATCTATTTTCAAAATTAATACATTTAAAGGTAATCAATATAACCAGTGTATGGTGGGGCGATTTTCCTCAAAATCTTCGTGTCATATCGTTGGAATATACTTAACGTAAATTCCAAGTTTGGAATATATCTGATTGTTTTTCAGTTATGCCGTTCACACATTGAGTTTTTCTAAAACATTTTAGATCATGGGTCATCATTACAGTAATTCCGTTGAAATCTTATTATCAATTTTTGGACGCAATGTAATATTTTCTCTGCCATTTTTTTCGTTTAGAAAGTTTTGATGTGACTTATTCGATTACAAAAACCTTAGAAAACACATCATTGCATTGATATGGATATGTAAATAGAATGACAGAAACAAAATGGGCAGGAAGAATTTTAAAATGGCCACTAATGGAAAGAAGGAAGAGAGAAAACTATCTCGGGAAAAATATATCGAGAGAGCTATGTAAGAGCAAAATCTACGGGAAGGTGATTGGAACAACAGAAGAGTGTCGAGAGAAAACTGTCCAACTCTATATAAAGAAAGTGTTGCAGAAGATGGAGCGAAAATTGTGATTAACTGGAATAAATTAAGTTTCACAAAGTATTTAATTTAAATTAGATTATCCCACTATATATATCTTACGTGATAGAGAAAGTAAATGATAAAGCCGGGAAGCCAAGGAAGTTTCAAGGCGGCTGTTCGTGTAGGTTTGTTCCAATAATCTATGATCACTCTCCGAGAAAACAATGAATTACAGGAATCAAAATGGAAGTGAGCATCAAAGTATTCTGATCCAGGCAGAAACTATTCGAAACCATCAGAATTAGATATACATGTACAGCAAAATCAATTTAATTTTACAAAAATTCAATGCTATAAATCTTCTGGAGCTTATAGACGGGAATTTTTTTCAAAATAATTAGAAAACTCCTTGTAAAATGTAAGTTTCTTAATTTTGTCAGGTAAATCATTAAATAACTTAATTGATACTATTTCAAAATGGTTTGCTTTACTATATTTATATGTCCTAAAATAAATATTATTGCTGTTTCTTGTGGGATAATTATGTATAGTTTCACAGAAATCATAATCTTGTATATTCTTCTTAATATATAGTAGAAAATTTAAAATATAGATAAAAGGAACAGCGAGGATTCCAAATTCAATAAAATGAGGTTTATAAGTAGATAAATTTATTATTGATAAAGAATATTATCCCATATTTTAATAATCAAGAGGTTCTAAATATGATGTAGGATATATAAGATTGTTAAAATCTGTCCTGTTAAGATATAAGGGTCTTCAACAGGACGAGCTCCAATCCAAGTTAATAAAATGTGATTTTGGTAGAATTGCACATATTATTCTTACAGCTCTCTTTGTAAAATAAGAAGCTTATTAGTATAGGAATGATTGTCGTAAAGTAAAATACTGTATTTCATAAGTGAGTATGTATTACTATAATACACTGAGAGTAAAGATTTTTTGTTGTCGTGAGTGTGGCAGTACTGTTTCTGACTCTCAGCTTCCGATATCAAATAAACATATGCGCAGCGAGCAATACAGGACCGCACACGAACCGATTAGAGAAGGTTTGTTGGAACAAACGTTATATAAATCAAGTAGTCAAAGAAATCCAATTTAATACCAGTTGTTATATGAACCGAGAATATAAGTCATTACATTTGTTTGCTTTGTATTGAACCTTCTTTTTGAGGCTGAACTAACACAAATCAAGTTTTATCATGTTAGGAATTTCCTAATGAGGAAAACCAAAAGAACTAATCATTGCACCACTGTATAAACAATTAGCAGTATATGACGGTCTATGATAGAATATACTAGGAGGTTTTCCGCCTTATAACATCTTACAAACTATAAATAAGCACTGCAAGTCATAAACCGCTCAGGGAATATTAAAACTCGCTTACAAAACTCGTTGTTAGCTGATACTTAAGCAGTGAGCAAGTATGTAAGTTAACAAGTGAATAACAAATCTAACAGCGTGCTGTAGTTATAATATTTCTCCTGATGGAGAGCGATGATGTCTGTCATCAAATAATCTGCAAAGTGCATACATTGCAATATGTCGTTTCGCTATTAATACTGAGTGCAGATTCTTGTTCAGAGATGGAAGGGTTAATATGTCATGCAGGGGTGATCCATTTCGAAGTTATCACCGGAAAATATTTGCACTACCGTACGATAAAACTGGCCTTCCCACTCAGTTCGGGGGAAAATCTGCGTCTGCCATTATTACAGATCAAGTATAAATACACACAGCGAGTTACACATATTTTAGACAGTCAAAGGTAAAAGAAGCGTATTTAACAGTATGTGATGTTAATTAAAATGATTCGCTACCTAGTGGTGCAAAATTATAACACTCTAGGGTTTTCAACATCAGTTCCTGGTAAATGTGAAGAGATTGTAATCCAAATTACTTATATTGTTGACATAATAGGGATAACTTGAATGCAGTAATTATGGAATCTGAAGAAACAACTGAAATTCACAAGCAGTGGAGCGGATAACATTAGAATTTCTTTTAAAAATCTGATGTGTTCATTTAAATGGTTTTCTCCACCTATTCTGCAATAAATTGGTCTTACCAAAGCTTTTTTCTATGTACTTTAAACTAATAAAGTTAAACTTTAGCAAAAGAAGTCGTATTGCTTAGTTCCTGTAAGTAAGAGACAAATAATGGAATACATTAGGGTAAAGCGATAGTCAAATCTTTTAAAAGCTGTCGCTACATGATCGAAATTCAGTTCTCTTTGACTAAAACAAAAGAGATATGAAACGAATGACAACTTCTGTTTGAGAAAAGTTTAAATATTTTAAAAGTGAAACCAATAAAAAGGGAATAAATCGGAAATTGTTAGTTCCATAGTATATGGAGTTAGTATATATGATAATGTGTGACCTTACAAGAAAGTTACATTTTTTATGTAGTAAGTTTGTGTATCTCTTATTATTTACCAGTTATACAAAAGATATTCCGAATGAAGAGGTCTTCAGAGGCTACTCCCAACAAATTCAAAATATAAATATAAATTTTATTTGCAATTTTCCTCAAAATCTTTGTATTAATTCCTTGGAAGATACCAACGTTAACTATCAAGTTTAATAACACAAATACACACACACACACCTTTCTCTAAATCTGCTTTTCTTCCTCAAAATATACATTTCCAGTGAAATCTCGGTAGCAAATTTTTGGGTGTAATACAATGCCTCCTCTACCTACTATACACATGCAAGGTACTTAGTAGGGAAACTAAAAAATTAAGAAAACAATAGCTTCACGGATGATCGATCAGCCATGTCACCTTCATAAAATTGGATTCTTCTCAACTCTAGAATTGGCTGGAGCTTTCAGCCATTTGAAGCTCTAAGTTACGACTTCGTTTGTAAATGTGTGTTATGTGTAAATAATTTTACTTGAAACACAAAACTCGTTCAATAGGGATTAATCTGCCAGATAAAACAGCGATAAATTATTACAACGTTAGACAGTGTTACCATTTCCATAAAAAGTTTGAAGGTGATACTCAGTAAGTCAAATTAGAACAGATATATCAACACAATTTGTTTCGTTTTTTAAAGAAAACTTTGAAAGCTTGTCTATAAATATAAACATTTATTCCAATTATTATCTACTATGAGTACTTAGATTTTAAAATTTAAACATTACAGTTGATTTGATATTTGCACATATTCTGTTTGCCAAATATTATTTATCCAAGTATACTTCTATACTTATGTGAATACGAAAACGTAAACTTTTCATTAGTCTTGCTATTTACTTCTGTGATCAGTTTTACAGAATATAGGACCAATGAGGGCTAATAAAACCTTTGACTCAAAACATCTCTTATTCAGAAATGCACTTATCTACTTGCACTGTTTATATTTCCTCAGTTCACCATTTACAGTCCTCTCTTACCAGGGAAAATTGACAATTCATCACAGTTTATCTAATCGCAGCTACACATTTCGCTCATGTTTGCTTTCATACGTTCAGTTACAGAAAGTAGCATTTGGGTCTTAGCTGCCGACTGGCTATTAGCCGTATTTGTAAAGCGTGTATATCGACAGTTGGAAATAGCTCTTACCTAAAAAGTTCTCGGTATAGAACTGCAGATATTTGTGGGAGTAATGTGTTGGAAATTCTATTTGTTGGCCTAGGTTCGATTCCATGTAGCTGCACTTGAGGGGGTTGTTTTTCCGAAGGTGTTTTAGTCTAGGAATTTTAGGATATCTCTGCCTACATTAATTATCTATTCCATTCAACTACTGCAAGGATTTACAGAAAAAAGGAGAGTTTCAGTTATCATATTTAATTTAAGATAATAAATAATATAATACAGAATGTTTCCTTTACGTATCGATGTCTATAGCTTTATAAACTGGATCATTAATACTATTTTAAGCCAACTTTAGCAACTAAGTGGCTCTGAAAACAGCTTCTAATAAGTAATAAGGATCAACTATTTATATTCAATCTAATGCTTAAAATTGTTTCTTTTGATTGCAAACAGATTTATTTACTCTTTTGTTTATATTTACAGACTTTTGGGAAGCTATGGAGAAATCCTAATCAAAGGAAACTTTCCTGTGTTAAGGACGAAATCGAGCTCTGTACATCTTTGTCCACAGACTTTAAAAACATATTACATTTTTCAAATACTAAAACTAACCTATTTTCACCCAACATTGTGTAATTCTACACATTTTATTTTATATTGACACATCATCACGGTTTAAAACAATATTTTAAAATAAGAAAGTAATAAATGAAATGTAATTTTTTTTTCGCAGTTTTTATTTTTCTCTGAGCATTGAAATTTCTGCAGTGTATTTCGTAAAAGTTTTTTTTTCCAACTTTACAGTTTGAGTAATTTTTCTAAAAATAGATTTGGTTAAATGAAAATAGAGTTAATATTTACCATGCAGAGATGACTTTATCGGCTCCGGTCCTTACCTGCAAAGAAAGAAAAAGAACATTAGATTTAACGAAGAGGTTGTTGGGATGTGAAGTTAAGTAACGGCGGGCGTCCTCGGCTCGAGGGTGGTCCAGAGGAACTGACGCTCGCAGATGAGCTCGTTAGGAAGGTTCCTTCCTCACGTGAATCTTCATTTGAAAATCAATAAAATGATTATCTTCTGGAGTCGCGTCTAACATCATCTTGTGTTTAAATTTTTCAAGCTTGTTCTTTGCATTTGATAGCCAAACCAAATGGAAAACTACAAACGGTGGGATATGATAATGCAGCTGTTGTTAGTCCGCTCTTGTGTCGTTTGGGTTCTCAGATACTTAAAAGCCACGGCTGCACTAATTTCATTCGTGTTTGTATTCTGGTACTATAACTAAGGTTATATAGAAGCACATATATTATCTTCATGATGGGCAAACAACATTAAAGCTGAAACCATTAGATTTAAAAGGACGATGATTAATATGCTTAGGTTTAATAACCAAAACTCTGATGAGGTATGGTCACACATCTTTCTCTTATTTTATAAATAAACATATTACATGTCTAATATATTAGAAAACTATTTAAATGCATTCTTATATCTGTGTTATATTATTTACGTTTCATATTTTGCTATAAAAGATTTTAGATTAAGTAAGAAATAATTGTAGTTGATACATTTTGGGAAAATCTTCGTGACGCGTTCTTAAAAGATTCTTCACTTAAGTACTAAGCTTGAAATTTACCTTATTTTTAGTTTTACAGTTTTAGATACCTGAATTGTTCAACTATCTAACTACATAGCAATAAAAATATAATTAACAATTAACTCTTCAGCACCAATAAATTTCACTTACTAAATTATATAAATGCGTAATACGATTTACAATAAATGCATTTCCATCTTGAGATTCATAAAATTCGTAAGATTTGTGACAAGTGAAAAACATTACCAAATGTATTTTTATAAAATTTTGTAACAATCATGATAAAGAAAATAAACTAAAAAAAGACATTTATACACTAATACAATAATTAAACCTTATAATATTTCTTTATTTATATAAAAGACAAATGTCATGACATTCAGAGGAAAAGAACCAATATACCTAAAATAGTATTGGATAACAAAAATTGTAACAGACATAATATTTTAAATATCCAGGCAGTGATATATGTTTTGATTACAATATTAATAAAACAGAAATGAAATTGAATAGATTTAAAGTAATTCAAAGAACATTTAAAAAAAGACTAATAAAGAAACTAAACTTATTTTTAAAGTAATGGCGATATCAACATTGATATGTTAGTGACATCTGGGTAGAACTCAAGAAATAAAGTGCAATAGTCGTCTGAAGTGAAATTTCTAAAAAGTTTAAAATGCTGCACAAAAATGACTACCTAGGATAAAAATAAAGCTATAAGAGAAAAATTAAAAGTAGAACTATTAAATAATGAAATAATTAATAAAAGGTAAGGAGTGGAGGGAGGAAAGTATCCGAAAGTTGCAGTTAAATATACACCGAAAGGGAAAACAGAACGAAGAAGATCCAGGAATCTGGAGCGGGTCAGTAAGCAAGTCTGAAGAATAAGAATATTTTATAACTTACCAGAGAATTATTAAAATTTCCTATAGGAAACTTCTTCATAATTAACATAACGCAAAGGTCGTCTCCTTAGCGCGGTGATAGCGCAGCTGCTTACTAAGCGGGAGACCTGGGTTCGATCCCCAGTACCGGCGTGGGGATTTTTCCCCCCGCTGGGAGACCTAGCCCGGGGTGCACTCAGCCTCGTAAGGTCCCTGGGGGGCCACTTGAGGAGCTACTTGATGGACAAGTAGCGGCTCCAAGTCATGAGGACCGCATTAACCGGCCGGGGGGGGGGCTCGAGGCGCTGACCACGTTTCACCCTCTAATACTGCATCCCATCCATGACGTCTGTAGTGTACCGAGATGGGGGACGCAGCGGCCGGGCAGTGGGTCATGGTTCCCCGTGAGCAGTCTTGCCATGGAGTTATTATTAACATAACGCAAAATATATTAACATTTTCAGGTAATTCGGAGATCTCAGTTGTTTCAGTAGCAGTTCATGTGCCTATTTCTGACCATTTAACTTTTCCAACACTGAACGAGAAAGAGAACTAGGCGAACAGAAGTCGGCGAACTACGTATTCTTACACTTGTGTGTTCCAGGATCTGTACGTACTTCATTTTGATCCCAAAACCAACAATAACATCCATAATAGATTATTACAAAAATGGTTCGAAACGTCGCCTTCCTGCTATCAATAACTTGCTGCAGTAGCAAATACCACAAACTATTTTATTAGGTAGCAAACTGTACATCCTTCTGATGTCCTTTATGGTAGGAACATAATGAACAATAGTTAGCCCATTCACCTTACGCTGGTGGCTAATGGGTTGCATATACATTAGGACACCAAAACCATTTAAACTTATGTATTACATGTCCCAATCGGTAAGTATCAAGACGTGTTCTCTTTAATAACAATATTAACATATTACGTTATCATTTTCATATTAAAATAAACATTTAACTGTATACATGTTTCCTGGCTATGAATTAATGTTCTAGATCAGAAAAATTAGTTCCTATAGTCTCTATTTGAGTATAAGAACGCCTAGCAGTATTGTTTTGATCGAGTGACATTTCTAATTCTTTACTATGTGCCATGGTGATACTTTCACTATCTCCTTCCCATAGGAGCCGTTTTGTTATGGCAGCTGAATTTTTATATTTATATTGTAAAAAATGTCTTTATTGGATCAACAATTAATTACAAATAAAGCTTTTAAATCACTTCTGTAAAAGTTCATTCGACGTTGGATAGTTGACAGTTTACAGCTGGACGACGTCCATGGATCAGGCACCACTGCGCGCTAACTCTCCAAGTCCAATTTACAACTCAATGCAATAGTTTTCCTTTTATAGCTAATTAACTCCACAGACTTTTTGGAAATCCGCAGAAGTTACTGGAAGCCGAAGGTTGGAGAAACATCCAGAGTAGTGGTCCTGCAAGTTTCTGTTACATCTCGTCGTTCTTCGATGCTTTTGATGCATCAAATTGCGATGTCGACTCCACGCCGAATACCAAGAGCGAACCTGAAGTAGTTATTCGCACGGACGGCATTATCACAATATCCGTTATTTACTAGATTATCCTTTAACTAAAATTGACTAAAAGGTAAATTCTCTACAATACCTTTAGGTGTTAATTTAACCTTTTTCCCTCCACACTTCTTAGCATTAACAAATCCCTCGCCCTAAGATGACATCAAAGAAGGAAATTACGACTTACGGACGTGAAAATGCGGAATTCAGCCCAGAAACCTTCTCTTTCAAGGTGTGTTTTCTTTTACGTGCAAAAATCCATCACCTTCCGTCGGGTTTGAATCCGCTACGTTGGACATTAAGACAAGCATGGTACCATGGAGGGTGACTCTACATAAATCAATAAAACTAGATAAAGGTTATGGTGATATTTTCCAAACATGGTAAAGTTTCTAATTGTTTACAAATAAATAACTTCAACCGGGTAATCTAATTGATAAATGAAGATTTTGTACCTGTACAGGTCTCTGCTCAAGGCATACTATGCTGTACTTGTTTGACGTGAACAAGGAAAAACACTTGGTTCAAGAACAGTTTCCATTCTCAACCGCTCGAAAGTGCCAGGGAAACAAAGAACAATATACCTATAAACATATTTTAAAACACCAGGAGAGAAAGTGCGCATGTATATTTTATACAGAAGCTATTTCCATCCTGTCACGTCCAGCACATAAACACAGCTAGTATCCCCCCCCCCCACATATGCCTCAACACATTCTCCCACATCAGTTATTAGCATAAAATGTTTATCATCACCACCATCAAACATAACTTGCTCTGTCCACTATAGTATACATCACGTTGAACAAAAGACGGTAGCAACTCGGTAGCGATATGGCACAATCCTGTTATGTGATATAGTCAGCGCTACAACAGATGATTTCAGAAAATTCTGCAACATTAAAGAGCAGTAAAAGCTACCGTTGGATGTGCATAATTATAATCATTGTTTGATCCCCAGCGGATGAGCAAGCTACTCTTCATTTATGTGTAGGATCAGCAACCAATTCTAATTGTTATGGCAATCCCGGCTGAAGGGTAAAACAACCAATCAGCTCAATGGTAAAGCGCTGGTATTTTGAAGGCTTGGTGATTTAGTTTCCAAATTTTAAAAATTACATGAAACGAAAAAGCAAGAGAATCATATATCACAAATTTATACTTTATACTTTGAAAATTCAAATGTCTAGCCCAAGGATCATCTAAGAATGCATTTGAGATGATTTAGGGCGTTAGAACCGCGTTTGAGATGCTTTATAACGTTATGTGTGGAACCGTCATGCAACCGTCAGGTAGTTTCAAAACGACACCGAACGAAGATGTGGACCTTGTTGGTCATACCGTACGTGATACGTGAATATAATTTTCAGCTCTAAATTCGGCACATACAAGAACTGCCATAAAATCACCATGGATTAGGCAGTCGTACATAACCAGAGAGAGATGTTGGTTGGTAGTGAAGGTCCCAGTCGTATGTAGTAGGCGAGGTTAGATAGACGCGCCGGCGCGGCTCAGGACACCTTAATAATGGAAAATGTAGCATATGGATTTTGTTCTCTGTTTCGTATAACACGTTCTGAGGTTGTTTGTGTGGCGTATGACAACCGTTGTTCCTTCGCTGCCTAATCCCAAAATGTGTGCGATTTTTAAACACACACAAAACTTTAAATAGAAGAGTTTGAAAGTTGCGACATGAAGTTTCGGACAAGTCAAAGTGTAAGCTAATCGACCATTATCTTTCTTTCGTGTCGTTTTGAAACGTCCTGTAGTGAGTAATATTAAACGATTCTCTCTCTTTAACGTTGGAAAAATCGAATGCAGGTAGAGAAATACATTTTCACCTACAATTTTATTAGAAAATACACCTTCAAAGGTCCCCCAAACAATCCAAAATCATTTCTAGATAATGAGACTACGTATGTGTTTTTGCGTGTGTGTGTGTGTATTGATTACATTTGTGCATATCATAACTCAAAAATCTGATGTGCTCAATTCACATAACTTTCTCTAGCTGTTCCAAATAAAAATAGATTATTCTTTTATATACATAATGCTAATAGAGATAAATATTAGCTCAATTGTCTTATTGCTCGCTTCATTGAAAGTAGAAGAGAAATAGGAGAATTCAGAAGCTAAAGGGCTAGTCAAATCTTTTAAAAGCTGGTCGTTACGTGAAACAAATGAGCTTCATTCGCTTTGCATGATCCCGTTTGAGAAAAGTTAGGTAGTTTAAAACTGAAAAAAAAAACAAAAAAAAACAGGCAAATCCATATGAAAAACGTATATGATACACTTTATGTGTTTTAACGACATCTACAGTTTTGTTTATTAAGTCATTGTCTATCTCTTACGATTTAACTGTTATGCAACAGTATGCAAACCTTATCCAGAACAAAGAGACCTTCAGAAGCTATTCCCAGAAAATTCAAAATATACATTTTATTTGTGTTGTAGATATCTTTAACATACTGTATTTTAATCAAAATCGTTAGAGCCATTTTTGAGAAAACCAAAATGTGCAAAAAATTTCCATGTAAAACATACTTTGTGATAAGAGCATGTTTTTGAGCATCTTCGTGTCGCATCCAGGAAAGATACTAAAAATAAATACCAAGTTTGATATTTTGGTCTTTTCACTTTTGAGCTTTGCTTTCCACATACACACACGCGCGCGCACGCAGGCACGTGCGGTTTTTGAAAGAATGGATAGAACTTTTGAAATTTTGGATTCCATTCTAGTGGGAATAAAAGTATGTTGTCAGAATTATGACAATTTCTAGGATACCATAAAATTTAAAAATTACGCTAAAGATTTTCTCCTTCAGTGCTTGTAAACTTACAACGATGGTTTTCAAGTACACTTCAAAGAACTGAACTATCTTTTGTAAACTATTGAGGTATAGAGTGGAATAGCGGTGCCGTGGGTGAGTGGTTAGACCGCTCACCTGCCATACAGGCGGCCTGGGTTCGATGACAAGCGTCCACGCGTCCTCATACGGTATTCGTGGTGGACGAAGCGTCGTCTGGACAGGTTTTCTCCGGGTCATCCGGTTTTCCCCCCCACTCATTCCACCAATTGCTCCATCATCAAATTTCCAATCATCAATTTCGCTTATATTTCATATCATCCACTTCCTCATGTTCATGCCTGGTTACGGGCCGACCCGTCGTAACAGATTCTTCATTCTGTCGTTTCGTGTCGTTGACTTCCCAACAGGTTTTTGACACTTAGGTATGGGCCTAAAAAACGTTTTTTCCAATCGAATTTTGGTTGGAGTACTATACTTTCTCTATATTCTGTGTACATAGTACTTATTACTACATTCTCTATGCACAGAAAGTAATAAAATAGGCGAGTCTCGCATGGTAACTATTATTTAGCTAAATTATTCTGTCTAAATTTGTATCATTTTTATTAAATTTTGAGCACTTCACCTACCATTTAAGGAACGGGCCGCCACTGCTTTAGAGTTGTTTCACACAGTGTAATAATCCGTTCTGTTTGGTATAGATTTGAACGGTATCTGTGTCCGCATCAATAAACTTCCCATGTTAATTATCAGCGGAGGAGATCTGCCCCATCTGAAGCAGAAGGAGAAAGAAAACTTGTTTTGGGTGGGCTGGCATCTTCTTCCAGAAAAGGGCGATACCTGAAACTGCTGTACGACACACAGGAAGTGTCTCATAAAACAATCACCTTTTTAGTATAATTGGATGGCACTGTTTTTGTGACTGTCCGTTCAGACAACAGCAGGTATTCCCAAACATCTATTTCTGCCAACGTTTTACGGCTGTTTTTATTACAGTCCTCGTGTCAAGGGTTAACAGGAAGTTTTGCCACGGGCAATGCGTTTCAAGGATCGTTAATGTGCCATCTTAAGATGAAAAACGATCGCTAGAGCAGAAAAAAATTGTTCTGATTAGTATACTAATCGTCAATTATAGAAGTGAAAGCGATCATTTTGAATTTCATTCCTCACTAATTTTCGGACATTTAAACCTGTAAGATTTCAGTTACAGGAGACTATTTTTTGGGATTTATATGGAGTGATTAAACGTAAAGACACAGATTATTTTATATATTCTGGTTCCTATCTTATCTTATAATTTTTATTATTTTTACAGAATCTGAAAGGTTTATATAATACAAATATATAAGACATTTATTTATGCTAGCAATGGAAATTAAGAAAGAAAATTTTGACCATGGAAGCAGACTCTGGAAAGCTGCCTGAAATGCTAGCAGCATTACCACTTGAAATACCAAATCAATTTGCTGACGTAGGTAACTAAAGCAGCAATTCGTTTTTTGTTAGTGTTTAATGTCCGCTTTTACTATATAGGCACCGCAGGGGGTAACACTGATGATTATGGAATGTGATAGCGGGGGAAACCAGAGAAAACATGCCCCTGCACCGCTTTGTCCATCACATATCTCACACGCGGTCGCTTGCGATCGAACACGGGCCGCCTAAATGAGAGGCGAGTGGTCTACGGCGAGTGTAACTGGAGCACATCAGATGCTTTTAAGTATTAAATACACATTAAGATCCTGTTTGAAACTAATTGGACATAAACGTTTGTCTGTTTCATGTGCCTGTTTTGTGATCGGAATGTGGATCTGCGATAGGCAGCGATCCGTGTCATGATAGCCAACAGTCCGGCTGGGGATGAATGATACATCACATCCCGTATCCTTAGAGAGCGCACATCTCTGCAGTGCGTAAGTAGGCGTGAGGCCGGCAGGGGGTTGGTCGCCTAAGGTCCAAAGAGCTATAGCGGCACGCAATTATTATTATTATTATTATTATTATTATTATTATTATTATTATTATTATTATTATTATTATTATTTTATTATTATTATTATTTAGCAGCAAAAGATTGATGAGGGATGAATTGGATTGATTGATGAGGGCTGAATTAAGTAAAATTAAACAAAGGCCCTCCCTCCCAAAAAAAATAATGTTTGCCCAAAATTCAAACTTTAAAAAACAAATGAAAACATTGGCTACATTAATAATACTTTTAGTTTATTTTTATACGCATAGATTTTGTTTAACTTTATAAAAACTGAGTCTATGAGTATGTGGAGGCCCTTTAGTTATGAAGTAAGTACGCAACCAGCCAAAATAAAGTCATTTGACTTTCTGACATGAATGTGATTTTCACTTTGGTTTAAATCTGAGGGTTTCATAGCGCCAGTCTAAGCGAAAACAAACATAAAGCGTGTTACTTTGAAAGGCTTCAGCCATACATGTCAAGTTTAACTGAATTCACGAGGCAATAAACAGAATGTCACTTAAGTATTTACATTCCCTGTGTCTCTTCCCACCAAGGGCTAATCGCGGCAGATTAAAAAGTTGCACGTCATGCGGCTCGGAGCGACGCGCGCCGGGGTCAACTTTTTTTTACCCCTTTCCTTGCAAGAGTCGCAGAGAAGCAGTTAACCTTGTATCCGGCTATCAGACAAAAATGTCTGCAACTTGATGCGCAAATTAAAATGTTTCACTTCAGGGCATAACCGCGTTTCTTTTTGCTGTAATTTTCGTATCCTTCCGCTTCCCTTCAGCCCTGGGTCGAAAATAGTATGCTAATATTAGGAACATAAAATAAGATAATTAAACCTCTCCGATGAGTTTAAAGTATCTATCAACACTTAAACTGTCTCGCCTGTTGAAAATAAAATAAGTACCTCCTCTAATCAAATCCTTGCATAATCAATTCAATTTCCAGTACCATAATAATCGCAACGTTCGTTAAACCGAAACAAAGTCGAGAAATATTGTGAT
This sequence comes from Hymenopus coronatus, assembly GCA_030762935.1. Lineage (NCBI taxonomy): Eukaryota > Metazoa > Arthropoda > Insecta > Mantodea > Hymenopodidae > Hymenopus > Hymenopus coronatus. Next base: position 103,192,718 of record CM060890.1, read on the forward strand.
TTTCTTTTCTTCCTCTGCCTCTTCTTTCTTCATTTTCATGAATTAGATATTTAGATTCATTTTGCCCCCAGCATTGCTAATTATGCTCTATTTTACCGTATCTAGCACGTATGTACATACAATGTACATATAGCTAGGTAGAAGATGTAATCTATGCCAAACAAAAATTTTATGTAAGAATTTCACCGGAAATGTATATTTTGAGGTCTCCTGAGCCAGGAAAAAAACATTTTTATAGTGTGTGCGTATCTGTGGACAGAATGTCTCAAAAATGAAAAGACGAAAATACCAAATTTGGTATTTAAGGATGCGACACAAACATTTTAAAGAAAATTCCCCATCCCAAACTAACCCTTACATTGAAACATTTTTGAAAAGTTGTATTTTCTCCAAAATGGCTGGAACGATTTTGATTAACTACCGTATATAAAATGTTTACATTGCAAATAAAACGTATATCTTGAATTTTCTGGGAATATCCTCTGAATAACTCTTTATCCTGGATTTTACTGAAGTTTACGTAACTGATAAACCATAAGCGTTGGACTAAACTTACCGCGCAAAAATATAGATCTCGTTAAAATGTACTTTATATCATACTACGTTTTTCTTGTAGAGTTGAGCGTTTTCGAGATATTCCTTGCTATTGGTTTCAATTTTAAACAACTCTTCCCATACAGAAATATACTTTTTGTTTCTTTTCTCTTATTTCACTGCTGGTCATGCAAATGGAACCGAACTTCTATTGTTTCACATATCGACCAGCTTTTAAAAGATTTGATTATCGCTTTAGCTTAATATATTCCCATATGTCTCTTCTGCTTAGAAAGAAGCAAGTAATAAGACTATTTCTGCTAACATTTATCTATATTAGCATGATGTAGACAAAAGAATAATCTTTTGTAAGAAAAGTTTATATGTGGAACGGCTAGAGAAAGTCACGTTGTGTGGAACACATCAGATTTTTACCATCCAATCCTCGTTCTGAATAGATATTTGTGATACAGTAGTTTGCAACTTGTTATCCATTGCTTGTTTCTATTGTCGTTTTCAATTAATAGCTATTAATTATTATTTCAACTAATAACTATTCGAGTATCATTCTAATTGTGCGTTTTGTCTTTTTCTTTATGTTAAAAACATTGAAAGATTTCCCGAGCCCTTATGCTCTTTTATGATCTAACAGTGACGTATAGATCTCAGAAATCACGTTGACCTGAAATGTGTATATCGAGTACGTCCATACAATTTGCGACAGTATATTAGCACGACGCATATATTATTAGTTTAATCATTACTTTGTACATATTTAATATAAGAAATATCTGCTCAGTAGAACGCAGAACCTTAGCGTGTATAAGCTCGCATTGTGTTCTTCAAGGCTATGTGCTTTGTTAAAAATAACAAGAATTTTAGAGCATTACATAAGTAAAAACCTTTGGGAGGAAGAAATATTCAGCCCCTTATATTTTGGAAAGAGGGAATTTCTCATTGTAGAGAAAGGTCACGTGGGTGGAAAATAAAGAAAAATCCCAGACTGTCAAATGGCAACGCTACTTTACGCGCCTTTTTTCAGCCAATCAAAAAGGAGGGCAATACTTGGACCTTTTAGTATATAAATGATGCGTGTATAAGAAATCGGGTTCACAAGGTCGGAAACCACGTATAAGAAATCGGACACACATGCAAATCCAGAGTATAAGAAATGAAACGAGATACAGTCCAAGAAATAGCGCGGCGTCTAGTGTAGGAAATCGGTGTGTTCTAAGTTAATCTGACGGGCAATTATTTCCGTAAATGTTATACGGACCGTGAAATCTCAATATTACGGTGCCGAGTGTAAAAATATAATAACTCAGTAAGAGTGGAACTAGCACTTAAACAAAATTATGTCATCAAGTTCGCGATCGGTTATGTCGGAAGTCGCTCGCAGGGTTGGAGCCTCAATCTAACCACAGATTATCAATAAAAGAAATCATCAGTGAAATTAAGTGAAATTTCTCTTTTATTTGAGTCTACCAAAAGTGTTACACACCTTTGTCATTCTTTCCCTCCTGAGTAAGAGACAACTCATGGTCTACAAGAACGAGCTTAGCCGGAGCAACAAAGGGAATCTGCAAGGTATGTACACTCTTAATGTAGAGAATTTCACGAGCATTAACCCTCGATCAACTCCAAGTAGACTCACCTGATAGTGTCATATTGTCGCAGCAACGTGATACCCGAAATAAAACTGCGACATATTGGTATCCTAACGTGGCAACATTAAAACCACGACATATTGGTGCACTAACGTGATGCACAACAATAAAACTACGGCAAATTATTTGTTATAAATATATGCATGCTTATGTGTTTGAACAGCATAACTTGAAAATAAAAAGAGCACATTCCATATACTTTCTTTATTGCAAGTCCCACACAGCTTTACATGGAATTCCTCCCGATTCAAATAACTCTTTAACCCTTTCAATTGTTTTTATATTCACAAAAACGTAAGAGGTCGACAAACTTATTGCGGGAACTTTAAAACACTTTTATTTTATATTTAAATTTTCCACGGTTGAAGCTTTTTATGAACGCTCGGATCTTGAGAATTTATCACTTTATTTACTTGTTCACGACGAACCGAAGTTGCATTGTGAACTAATTGTTCCTTTCACACTAGCCGTGTGTGAAAAATTCAATGGCATATCATTGAGCCATGATCTCCTGATCTTCGTTCAGTTGCTCTAACCACTGAGCTACTATGGCAACTTACCGATACAACATTAAATTCCTTAAGACAGTCTCGTTTTTCACAACGAGATCTCTAATTATATACATACCACAATGGCGACTTACAATGTCCTAAGTCTCGAGCTTCGTAATTTTAATGAACTATTGTGTCAAGCATAATGAATAATAAAAGTTGCCGGGACCAGAGAAATAAAGCAGACCAGAGTACATAAAGCCGTAAGATATAGGATATTGGAATCTCGCTCACTGCGACACCATTGCGGCTACTCCCCCTGGGAGATAGAAGCATGTTGGACGCTACTGGCAGGCACGGAAAACATGGACGGGCTAGGTAAATTTATACTTAAAGCAAGACAGCTGAGATCTGAGGAGGCTGCCAATAGAGAAGGGGGGGGATAAGATCAACTAAACAAAAGTGACTACAATGTTCTACATACATATATATTATGTCATACTTAGGTCACTGTTGTGCTAGGGTTGTATATATTATGTGTATATATGTCTTTTAAGTGTAATTATCTATTATAAGAGGGTGCATTTATGAAGATGTACTCTGTGCTGTAAATTTAAATTGCTATATTTTAATATCTTTGTATCTTTATTTTCGGATTCACTCTTAATTTTATTGTTGTTTAATATTGCTTTTGACTGTGTATTTCCTTTGTCTTTTTATTTTCGTGTTTACTCTTCTAATTCTTTGTGTGGTGGTTGTTTTAATATTGCTTGTAATGTGTATGATATTGCTATGTTAATAAATACACTTATTCATTCATTCGTTCATACTCCCCCTGGGAAGCAGGAATGAGCGAAGGAGCTGGAAGAGGTCCTGATCTGTAAGCAGAAAGGCAGAAGTACCTAATATTTCCAGTGTGAACATCTTTGCTGAGAGGCAGAAACAACGAAATTCAGTGGTTGCTGGGAAACAAGCCCGGGACCTTTCTAAACAGCATTCAAATTGTAAATTAACTGTAAAGGCACTGACTTAGAATATAGACGCAGAATTAAATGCACCATGAGCATTTTCAATGACAAAGGTAGGCTGAGGCAATAACCAATCACAAATTCAAGTGGACTGCGCCTAGCGAATGAATAGCAAACTAAAATGGCTGGTAGAGACGAGAGTGTGGCAGCATTCATGCACATGCAAACTAGAGTAGCCAATTTGCTTGGTATTTTATATTTTAAACAACGGATGTCTCGAAGTAGACGATGGTGGATTTATCCCCATAACCAAAGACAAATTAACGGAGGGAGAATCATCAAGTGAAGCCATTTTAATAACACCGAGCATTGGATCTCATTGGTTGAATCTAACTTTGATAAAAAAGCTTGGCGTTTGCAAGCTTCTTTGTTAACGTACTACGGTTATCTACGTCAATATCAATGTAACCAAGGTGAATGAGCCTATACATAAATTGACTGCAAGATTCTGTGTCTACGTTACTCTAGGTTGATTTTCGATGTCAATAACCTTTAATACGAGCTTCACACTTTATTGCAGAAAGGTCTCAAAGTTGTAGTATAATTTCTGTCGTAACAAGAAGTCGTACCAAACAAATATTCTGCGTAACTGTAAAAATATGCAGCCACTCGTTTTTAACCACATCTACCAAGTCGTAGTGCACTTTGTGGCCAGTCCTCAGTTAGTTAAACGGGAAGGAAACTCAAGGGGGTACGCAGCAACCAGGGTCTTTTGGAAATAACGGGGACGCTATTAAATATTTTAATATTTAGTCGACAATTAGTTTTCACTGCTTTTCTACTCGCCAGGGTCCAAGTACTCTTGAGTCTCGTCTCAGCCATAAATCTCGGAGCCCGGCTAGAGAGGAAGGTGATAGTCAATATGCTATTGTGCGAAAGGTCATTGCGCTTCCATTCCTACATTTCATTCAGCCATAATGATAGGTTCCCTTCAATGATGAGTTCTATTGTATACTGCAGGCATATCCCTGTGAGTTAGTGATAAACCGCTTTTCTTTGGAATATAACCAAGCTGGAACGTATAAAGCATTTTCCGCATAATGTGATACTCTCAAATTATACTTTTTTACATAATTATTAATAAATGCCATGAATAATTTAAACTTTTAATTAATAATAACTGGGTTCATTGATATATTGTTTTTATAATCGATTACATTTTACTCATGGAACAATTCATCATAGTATTTGTGATTAATTTTCATCAGGTCAATTCAACAAACTGGAAACCTCTCGTAGAATTACCTATGATAAAAAGTAACTGGAAAGGAATTGGAGCAGAAACTGGAAAGAGAAGGAAAGTGAGTCTTCCTCTATAACCAGACACGTTCGACCTCCAGCTGACAGCGCCGTTACTGACCACTGTACTTAATGATCTCTGCTGTAAGTTTATGTTGTATTCTGTTAATGCGACTAGTAGTTTGTGATTCTTATTGCTACCGGACTGGAACATCAAGGACTGGCCGCAATTATGTGTTAGGAAGCGTTTCCAGGGTCGGTGAATACAAATGATACTTTCAAGAGAAGCTTCTGGGATGTCATCAAAATGTATTTAGTCTCTGTCAACCTTGGCGTTAGTTAGCTCTCAAGTATTCGCTCTAAGTGTAGAACAACCTCAACTGCGTGTCTATTTATGCTAACTTAGTATAGGGTGACTGTAAACTGTTTCTCTACCTTCATAAACTCCACATTTTCCTTTTATGTCAAGGATAACAATAATCAATGCCCAATGAAAGAATTCTTGCTTGTTTCTGACTAAATTCTTGTTCATTCCACTTGGATTGACGTATCCTTTTTCTTTACTTCCTACAAACGTACTATGTACATAGTCAGTAGAGAAGGTATTGTATTCCACCAAATAGTTCACAGTAAATACATGTTTTGAGGTCTCCTGAGCACAAAAAAGCATTTTAGTTAATAGTCTGCGCAGTGTGATCTTATAAAAAATAGAGAAAAAAGAAGTGCATCCAGGAATACGATTGGATAGGAATTATGCAAACATAATGCTTTACGCAGATGATGTCGCAATATTACAGAACAGCGAAGAAAACCAACAGCGCTCTAGTTATAAATTGCACCAACTGGACAATGTATATAAATTAAACATTTCTATAAAAAAGTAATGGCTCATCAAGGAAAATATCCAGTGAGAACAAAATATGTATAGGAAATAATATCCTGGAACAGGTAAAAATGTTTAATTATTTAGGTTGACATTAGCTTCCATTTCGATACAGATATAGAAAACAGAAGACAAATATATTCCAACAAATATGTGGAAACAAAAAAATAAAACAAGGAAAGAAACAAAAATAAAGTTTCACAAGACCATGTGTTCATGTATGGTAGTGAATCGTGGATAGCGAAAGAGAACAAAAGTAAAATTCAGTCAGCGGAAATGAGATTTTTAAGAAGAATTAAAGGATGCGCCAGATTAGACATAATAAGAAATGAAGTAATTAGAGAAGAATTGAATATTTATAAATTAAACTATAAAATTGAAAACAAAATAAAAATAATTGGAAAGAGCATATGAACCGCATGAGTGAAGAACGGACACCACTATTAATCAATAAATATAAACCGTTAGGATAAAGAGACGTCGGACGCACAAGAAAAATATGGGAATAAAGTAATAAGACGGGATAGATGTAAAGACTAATCCTTGAAGTGTAGAAGAATTCCTCGCACGTGTATGTATCCACGTGGTGCCTGTGAACAGCATAGCTCACAGACGAAAAGTCCGTGAAAAACCAAATTAGGTATTTAAGTTCAGTATCTCTTAAGGATGCGACCATAACATTTTCAATGAAAATCCCTCATCGCAAATTATCTTTACTGGAACATTTTTCGAAAAATTTGATGCTCTCAAAATTACAAATATAATGTATAACTCAGATTCTTTATTCTGAAGGACTTTTGCATAACTGGTAAACCGCAAGAGATAAAATTGAGGAATTACTCACGATAATCCATAGTTTGATTACTTTGTATTGTATATGAAGAAATAGTTGAGTTCATTGCCGTAAACTTAGTGTATTTACCTGTAGTTGCTAGACAGGTTAAGAAGAGGAACCCATTTAGTAGAATGGCATTACTATAGATCCTCTCAGTACATCTAAAACTAGCTTCTTGTGTATAAATTGTAAGGATCCTTTTGCCCTTGGCTGATCGTTCAACCTGTTCCATGTGGCGCAGCAATGCTAAGTAATATACATTCATGACATGAGCACCATTACAGATTATATAAACAGCAATATAACTGTTTGTGCTATTTACTAACCATTCCAGTTTCTTTTCATTCAAGGCATGAGATCCTTCTTATGCTAAAGGATTAAAGTCTAGAATGCCAAACGGCTAATCTTCAACTGTTTATCTAACTGAATAATCCGTAATACATTTCAGTCTTGTCTATTTCGTTGGCTTTACACCTTGTTTTAATGATAATGCTTCAGATGGACAGATGAAAGTATGTCGAGGCGTTGTTCAGTTGTCAAGAGCTTGCAGATACTCGCCACAAATTGAAGCAGCTATTGATCTCTTTCAGCGCTCTCGTGTTCTGGGGCTAATATGTGAGCTTCTAGTACTTGGGTCGTGGGTTCAAACCTGGCGGAGGGCGACTAAATTTTTTTCGGACGTAAAACTCCTTAGTATAGCTTTCTAAAGACGTTAGTCCCGTGATTTAAGACACGCAAAACAAAAACAAACAAGAGATATGATAAAGAGGCTTCTGAGCAACAGTAAGCATCCTTCACACCTAATATAGAGTGGGACCACAGCAGTTAAAGAGCGTCCACAAAGAAAACTCAATTTCACAAATTTCAATTTCGGAAGAGACCAGCTCGTATTCTAGAGTTCTACTATTTTCTTCAGCGGAAACAGAAAACAAAATATAAATTGTTAAAGCGGACACTTAGTAGAGACAGAGTAGCAATTTCCATGCTGAACCTCAAACAAATACATATAAAGGTTTCTTAAAAATACAATAAGCTATCATAACGAAAATTTTACCACTTGTAATACATCCTCTTCCAATTTAGAAACCATAGCCAATCATAGCTTAGATTAATAATTGTTGATATGTCAATAAACAAACAATTTGTAATGTTTTTCACATAGATGACTTCCACTAAGTGGTTTAAAGCTAAAACCACTAACTCGGAATATCTAAAAAAATGATTACCTCTATAAAAAATATGTAATGACATAAATTTATGTTTTAACGAGATCTACATTTTTGTGTACCTAAGTTTTTATCTATCGCTTACAGTTTGCAGGTATACGGAAGTTATACAGCAGTCATCCAAAATGAACGGTCTTCAGAGGCTATTCCCAGAAAATTCAAAATACACGTTTCATCTGGCATGAAAATATCTTAAACATATCACATTTTAATCAAAATCGTTGAAGAGTCATTTTTGAGAAAATCAAAATGTTCGTAGAATGTTCCATGTAAGGGGTAGTTGGGGATGGAGGGATTTGCTTTAAAAGCATGTCGTGGTATTTAAACGACTCTTCTTTTTGAGCTATATTGCCCACAGACCACACGGACATGTTCATAAAAATGTTTTTGGATCCACGGAGTCTCAAAACATTGATTTCCGGTGAAATTTGGGTATCCAACTTTTGTGTGGAATACAGTACCCTTTATACACACTTTGTATATTTTACATACATGCTAGATAAGTAAAAATTGGAACAGATGTGTTTGGTGTTCCAAACATAACGCAATCAACTGTTTCGCAAGTCAGTGTTGGAGAGTGATGGGTCTCTAGGCCCAAAAACCATCATGTATTTCTTGAATTTCATCTCCAAAAGCATCAATCGTTGAAGATAGCGTTCTTAAAAACAAGTATTCTTCCATTTAGGGATTCCATGGGTTCCTTGATTACTGTTAGCAGCATTTATCTGTCCAAAATGAACTGGTTCTAACTGCCCTTAAGAGGCAAATCACTTTTGGAGTGCTCCACATTTTGGGAGAAAACTGTCATCGTCAACGAGGGGCATATGTCATTGGGATGGTGTAGTTTCTATAAATGGGCTAGAGTTTCTTGTTGGTACACATGCCACCATAATAGATGTTCAGAACGTCAACTGACCAATCACTGTATATCAAATTGACAGCTGTTCATGCTATATAAGCTCTAAAGGAATGTCTTTCATAGAACAAACTGAAAAGTTGCATTTCCTTATCGTAAATATAGATTATAAAATCTCATAAGCAAAAAGCTAGGTCAAACACATCATATGAAGGATGTTCAGTAAGTCCTTAGAAAAAGATAAAACAAAGCCACTGCGGCCAAATCTGGTGAATACGGCGGAAGTTGTACTTATTCGAACCTTAATTCCTCAATTTTCGATAAGTGTTTAATCACCGCACGAAATTCGTTTTTTTTTTTTTTTCAATTTTCTAAAGAAGCACAAGATTATTGATTCAATCGCCAATTGCAACGAAACCACGTGATCTGTATATAACGGTTACTAAATATCAACTTTTTTCGATGCTACGAATCTAATTTCTTGGACTTTCTAAAGACCTGTTGAATGCCCCTAGTGGAATAATTAGTGGGCAAATTACTTCATTTATAGATTGGTGCAGAGATGCTTTTGATCAACACAGTGTTATGTACAGAGTTAGCCTAGAAGTTTTTTGAAAATAGTTATAAGATACGGCAATAACAATTACATTATTCGTGTAGAAAAACCCTGCGAATTTGTTTACATATCACATTCATTATATCTGTTGTGATGGTGATATCTAGTTGCCCTCCGAGGTGTTGTGGCCAAGATTGCAGTTTCAAACCGCGGATTGTGATGGATGTTTTCGGGCGCAAAAATCCTTAGCATGATTTCCTTCAAACGGGAAGTAAAGCTGACAGTCCCGTGTATTTACACGTAAAAGAACCCCATACCTTAAAAGAAGAATTTCGCGTCTGCAAGTCGCAATTATCAATAATTGTAATTAATTCTATTAAATAATTAACTATTGATAACTAACTTTATATCCGTAATTTTCATATCATAAGATAATTTATCAAAGATATTGTCGTTTAAGAAGTATTCATAATAACTACTATTATGAACTACCTTAAATATCTACTGCAACAATCACCTGATTGTTTCCTCGTGGGCTCTAGCCGTAAAAGGTAAGAAAGACCATTTTCCCACACAATTGCCGTTATCAAGTAGAACAAAGAGCGAGGGTGCCTTAGGGGACAGTCTAATCATCTCGAATACAGCCAGAAAATGTGAAGAATTATATCCATTGTAATCTGCGAATAGACCCAGAGGGATTCAAGGGTTCAGTAACATCTGTTCAAAGGTCATACGACTCGTTTTGCGCGTGGCTTTAATTATAGAGTGAAATCTTGTACGTTGTCTTTTCCATGCCCTGTTAAGTGTGTAAGCTGAAGGCTGTCATATCCAACCAACACCTTGGACCACAACCCTCTGCCCTGGGGGTGTAATACTTAGCAGTGACGGGCAGGAGGCAAAGCCGCGAGTTTCCAAGATGCACCCCTATCCCTTCAAATACAAATCCTGAGAGCAAGATCAGCTCTTTGTGGACCACCTGGCTTCGCTTCTTCAGCAAAGGCTTGTTCTAGCCAAAGGAGACGAATTAATTATTGCTCACTGAAAGTGAATCAGTAGTGGCTAGCGTACCTGCAACAGACAGAGACACGTGCAGTGATGCAGTGACGGCTAGGGTCAGAACTAATTCTTCAATAGTAAAAAACATCTGATGTGTTCTATTCATATGACTTTCTATAGCTCACACTCAAACAGTTAAAACTTTTACTTTCTCTACACGTACCATGTTCATACTGTATAGATAAGGTATTGAATTCCACCGAAAATTCCATACCGAGATTTCACCGGAAATCTTTTAGGGTCCCGTGTATCCAAAAAAGGCATTTTTAGACAAAGGTCCATGTGTACTTCGTATTTAAGTTTAGTATCTTTCAGGGACACGACAAGAAGATTTTGAAAAAAAAATATCCCTCCACCCAAATCTATTCTTTACATGGAAAAACTGTCCAAAATTTTGATTTTCCTAAAAATCGGTTTAATGATAAAAAGATATTAGCACGGCATATAAAATGAATGTATTAAATTTTCTAGGAATAACCTCTAAAGATTCTTTATTCTGAAAGAATTTTGCTTAATATTGCGTAACTGGTAGAGATAGACAAAAGCTTATGACACAAAACGTGTAAATCTCGTTAAAACACACATTTTATGTTGTACACGCTGTGTTTTCGTGGATTTGGTCATTTTAAATATTCCTTGTTATTTGTTCCAGATTTAAAATACTTTTCCCACACAGAAATGATTAAACTCTTGGTCATGCATAGAAACGGATTTCAACCACATGGCAACCAGTTTTTAAAAGATTTGACTAGCGTTTTAGCCTAGTGTATTCCCTTATTCACCTTCTACTTACAAGTAGACTAGTGATTAAGACAATTTATGCTAATCTTTATCATAAAGTGGATAAAAGAAAAAGCTATTTACCAATAAAAGAAAAAGCTATTAGTGATGTAGGGAAAGTCCTGGGAATATAACATCACACATTTCTCTTTTATCCACATCATGCTAATCGATAGAAACATAAGCAGAATTAGTCTTATTATTTGCTTCTTTGTAAGTTGAAGGGAAACAGGGAAATATAATATGCTATAGCGATAGAAAAGATTAAAAAAGCTGGTCGCTATGTGAAAGAATTTAAATTCCGCTGTCTTTGCATGCCAAGTAAACAAAGGAGAGACTTCCATTTGAGAAAAGTTTAAGTAGCTTGAAATTGAAATCAATAGCCAAAAACCGGTTAACTCCACAAAAAAAGATATATAACCTAAAGTGCGTGTTTTAACGAGGTCTATATTGTTTGTGTAGTAAGTTTTTGTATATCTCTTACGGTTTACCAGTTATGAAAATGCGATCTAGTGATTAGTACGACATACAAGAATAACCTTTGTAACGAAAGTTTGTTAGTGGAACAGCTAGAGAAAGTCAGGTGAATAGAATACAGCTTCAGCTGTTCAAAACATATATTTCCGGTGAAATATTGATATTGAACTTTTGAGTGGAATGTAACACTACCTGTATTCTAAATAAAAATACAGAAAGTAGAAATACGCCCAAATTTCAATAGATTATGTGTATAAAGGTCTTCACCTAGCATCCGAATGCCAATGTTTTGTATGCTTCTATTTGCTGAGAAATATTTAATAAAGTATAATTGTTAAGTTTAATTGGTACTTCTGTCTCGAAGCACTACTTTTGAGTCATCCGGTTTATGACTGTTTTAAAATAACTAGTCCTAGTTTTCAGTGTTCGTTGAAGTTTTATTTAAGATACCAGGCGTCCTCGTGTAAAGTGAATGCCAACCCAGTAATGTGTGAGGCAGATCAGCTGTTGGACCATATATGATTATATGCACGAAATGTTTGGTTCTGGTGACTGACCTTGTAATTTAATAAACAGCTGCTAAGAGAGATTTATTTACATGTCGGGTTATTGTACGTAATAATTACCTTCATCGAATTCAGCCTTCATAAACTCGATGAGCGCAAAAGAACAATAGAACCTCTGGGGTTTTTGTCCTTGTGGAATGATCTGTCTGACTGACAATAGTCAATTATCCTCAGTTGAGACATTATCGTAACAAGCGCCCCTTCGTGACCTCTGTTGTTAACATTCCATTGTTGCACGCAGTTTACAAAAGAGCCAGATTTGACAAGGTTTAGAATACACACCAACAAATTAATATAACGGCAAAACTGTGCAACAGACTCAGGGAAATCCTTACCAAGGAGGATTGCAAAATTTGCAGACAACGTTAGACAGGCATTCATCGCCTCACAATGTGCTGATTTCAATTTAGGGTAAAGTAAAGAAAATAAAATATTAATTGGATTTGTTTTCTTGCTCTGCTCAAGAATTTCTCGGTTAAGTCAAACGTCTTATGATATTACCTGTCATAAAAATATGGAGGTAGAAGGCTGTCATTGGTCAAAACTCAAACATTGCTGTTCTGGATTGATAAGTTTATATATAACTTTTAGAGTATTTTCTTAATAGTTTCTTCCACAGAACAGCAATTTAGATACAATTTATTTCAGATTAATTCAACATTTTCCCTCCGGATTAATTTTTCCACATCTGTTGAAATTCGTGGTTCTTATTTGACTAGACTTTGATAACGTTATGAACACATTGTCAAAGAGTTTTTATTTCATTTGGTTAATTTTGGACTGCCATGTTTTTATGAATGGCTTAAATCGATCACGAAAGGTAATGTTTAAGTTCAGCAAGGAGTTTTCGAGGAGTTGCTATGCTTTATAAAATGCCTTGTGTATTTTTCTCGAAATATTTTTAATGAATACCTTTTTATTTTTAATTTCATGACAGTATAAACTTATATTCCTGTTTTGCAGTCAAACAAATAAATATACTTCTTGCTAGTATCATTTTTTGTTTCTTCACTGTATCAACTACATGTTCATTCTAAAAATAAGATCCCAGCAAAGCATTTTTCAGGGACAGAGAGGTAGCCCGAAATCGGGACAATGCAAGAGCAACATCTGTACCTCAATCTTGACTGACCGAATTCTTCTGAAAACGCTCCTTGAGATTTGTAACATCGAATGCTAGACATTTGAATCAGTGCTCTGATAACCAAAGAGATCCACCAAATTGTGCGACAGTGTCAGCTTATAATATTTAAAAAGGTGAAGAAAACATTGGTTTATACTATTACAATTTTCAACCATTTTTATTAACATATTCGGAAAATGTGTGTGTGGCATTGCAGAATGTAGATTCTTATAGAAGACTGCGGAGTAAAACCTAAGTGTTTTAAATTTGAACTCTTATTTTCAGAACGCTTACAATTGATTATTTAAATGCTTTTATACTAGAAAAAGTTTTTAGAGCTAATCATTCTTGATACAACTTTACTGATTTACAAAAAGGCAACATGCTTCTATGTACGTGATATTTATAAGCACATAAATGTTACAATCGTCTACATTTTTCTTCTTTCCAAAGAGATATTATCAGTAGTATCGTAGTCATTCGTGATTTATGCGACATCTTAATTATCACATGGGCAACTAGCTCTGTGATCACATTCATTAAGTTAAACAAAGTACTTATTTTAGTGGATATATGTCCAGATAGGTTATAATTATTTTGGATGTTTTGGCACTTATTCAACTTGTCTAAGTAATGAATAGCAAGCGGATTCAATGACCTTGGTGAAGGGACAGTGAATCAATAGAAGTACGCCATGGGTGGCTCTGGTATGTTAGACTACCACAAGTTGTAATATCACCATGATTGATGCGAGATGAAGGTCGATCAAATGACTGATGTCAAGTTGGTACCACCCGCTGCGTACACGTGTGCACGTCAGGGGGTCTGCCTTGCACTGATGCCAACCTCTAGAGACAGCACTAATCTGTGGCTACTCCTGATAACACTAACCGTCTCCACATTTCTCTGTCACATTGAGAATGGGTGCAGGTCAGGAGAATGTCGCCCACAGAGGGGACACATCCCATCACCTGGTGTGGAGGTAGCGAACATCACCTGCTATAATATGCCCTACACTTTCTAGTTTCTAAACGTCATCTCTGTTTAATATACAAGCCTCAAAATAACTGTATCAAACAACCAGAAACACTGACTCTTTAAACATTTTTACTTTCTCTACACATTTTCTGCACTATATAGGACGTAGAGAAGGCATTGTATTCCACTCAAATTTCGATACGGGCATACATGTTTTGGGACCCCCTGAATGCAAAAGAAGCACTTTTAGAAAAATGTCGTTGTGTGTATGTGAACAGCACATCTCATAAACGAAAAGTCCGTTAAATACCAAACTTGGTATTCTAGTTCAGTATCTTCCAAGGATGTAGCACGAAGATTTTAAAGAAAATATCTCCAACCCCTATTACCCTTTACATGGAAAATTTTTAGAAAATGTTTATTTTCTCAAAATTGTCTAACGATATTAAATATATTTACATGACAAATAAAATGTATCTGTTGAACATTCTGGGAATAGCCTCTGAAGACATCTTTATTCTGGATGAATTTTGCGGAATTTTGCATAAATGGTAAACCATAAGACATAGACAAAATATTACTTAACAGAAACTGTATATCTTGTTAAACACACACAATTTAAGTTATATCCATTTTTGTCATGGAATTGACCGTTTGAGATATTCATTGTTATTGGTTTCAGTTTAAAATACTTTTTACAAACGGTAATTTACCATTCCTGCTTCTTCTGTATTACTGCTAGAAATGTAAAGATAGCCGAACTACAATCACATTTAACCAGCTTTTAATAGATTTAACAATGGCTTTAGTCTGGTGTATGTCCTTAATTCGCTTCTACTTAAAAGTAATAAGACAATTTCTGCTAATCTATAAATCATGATGTAGATAAACGAATATTGATTTTTAAGAATAGTTTAGTTGCAAAAGAGGTAGAGAAAGTCACGTGATTGGAACACATCAGGCTTTCTTTTTTAATGTGTAAACACCATTTGATTTATTCAAACACTGATTTGAATTTTATAAAAAATTAGGTATAGTTTAAGAATTAATATAAAATATAAAAATAAACTTACATTTTTAAAATAAAAAGCTTGCAATAGTTTTTTAATTAAAACCTTAAATCACTGGGTGTGAAAAAAGTTAGGTATACAGCAACCGTCTAGAAAGCGTTGAAAAAATTACATTTATTGATAAACCACTACACTTTAGGAGGTAGCTAAAAGAAAAAATCTGATGTGTTCCATTCAATGACTTTCTTTACGTCTGTGTAACAAATTATTGTTAGTAAGTTTTTCTTCTATTTATTTCAAGCTAATCGGGAAAAAATTAGCAGAAATAGTCTAATTACTTGCTTCCTTGTAAGTAGAAGCGAAATATGGGAGTATTATAGGTTAAAGTGAAGTCAAAAGCTGGTTACTAAGTGACTGAAGTTCCTTGACAAATTCCTGTATGAGAAAAGTATAAGTTTTTTCAAAGGTGAAAGCGAAAACAAGGAATATCTAAAAAACGATCAACTCCTCAAAAAAATCATATAACATAAAGTGTGTATTTTAATGTGCTCTGCATTTTTTGTGTGGTAAGTTTTTGTCCATTTCTTACGGTTTAGCAGTTATGCAAACTTTCTCCAGAATAAAGTAGTCTTCAGAGTCTATTCCCAGAAAATTCAAGATATACATAATATTTGTGAGGTTAATATCTTTAATATACGGTATTTTAATCAAAATCGTTAGAGCCATTTTTGAGAAAATCAAAATTTTTGAAGAAAGTTCCATGTAAAGGGTAGTTGGGGTGGGGGGATTTTCTTGCAAATCTTCGTGTCGCTTCCCTGGAAGATACCAAGCTTAACAGTCTTTTCGTTTTTGAGCTATGCTGTCCACAGACACATAGACACACACACACGGACCTTTTTCCAAAAATGCTTTTTTTTTTTGATTCAGGGGGATCCAAAACCTGTATTTGCAGTGAAATCTCGATATCGAATTTTAGGGTGGAATACAATACCTTCTCTATACACTATGTACATAGTACGTGTAGAGAAAGTAAAAAATCCATCATGATGGCTTTCTCGAATTACTATTATTTACAACGAAAGTAAAACTACATTGCACCGAGACTTAAGAGTTTATTGAATAGCTCTGAAGTCTAGAAGTGATAAAATCTCGACACGTACTTTTATCAAATGCGTCGTATGCTTACACCTCGTTCGGGTACTCGTTGTTTTGAATTTGCTTAATAAATTGATGAATGGCAAGAATATTCGGTAAATGGCTTTGCTATATTAATTTATGCTTAGTTACATTTCTGCTTATTTTTCTAGTGACATAAAATAAACGTATCGGCAACTTTTGTAAAACCATATACGTAAATAAACATCGATAGTGTGAGTGCATATGTCAACACGAGCTGACTACCGGCGCGACGGGTAAACTTAACAACGGGCCTTCCGTCGTCAAACAGCAAACAATACCTTTGTTAATACTCGACAGTAATTTTAAATCACATTGCTTTATTTGTAAAGAAACTTTGCAAGATTGTTACTCAAATATACTTTTTATACCTTATATACCTTTTACGCGTTGTACAGTCGGAGCAAAGAAACGTGCCGAACTATTGGAATCCCTATAGTGCTTTTGTTATTAAATGTTGGCAGAATCTCCTTATCAGTTATGTTCCATACTCAGTCGGTCGCTAGTCTCTCATTGGTTTGAACAAAGTGAACGGCGAAAGGCTGAAAAACGGTAGAATATTACCTGAGTGGCTGGAAGACACACGCTTGATGTATCTCTCCTATTGCTTGGTTGGCAAAGTGTAGACACTCAAACCATAACCAATGTATATAGTTCGGTTCCCGGATCAGGAGCTAAGGAAAGGATGGTGGTAGATAAGTATTATGAATTGTCATCTTTATTATAAATGTCACTTGAAAGGAATCAAGGACATAGCAACAAATCGAGAGTGAGTCTCTTTAAGAGCAAGATAATGATAACCCTGAGAGGGTTGTGGAGCTTCCATCAAACTAGTAGAAGAAATACCACGCACTAAGTTACTGGATAAGTTTTACAAAAGTAATAAATCATGGGAAGAACTGCATTTTACACTAAAGAAACGCATAAACAAAGGGAAACGCGCAAAACATTGAAAGTTTCAAAGTTTCAAGTAAACTATTTTAACTACTTAGGACTGTGACATTTCATTTGAAAGAAATCTAAAGGTTTCAGTACATATCCTATAAAACGAACATTAGAAATAAAAGAAGATGAGATACCATATTAAAATGTTATAAACCTATGGAAGTATCCAGTACATCCTATGGAACCAAGGCATGAGCCATGAATCACATGAAAAGAATAATTGAAACGGCCGAAATGAAATTTGAGGAACGTGGCAGCTGTAGTCTTAAACATTATATTGAAGATGAAATAATTCAAAAATAAATTGAAGCATATACATAGTCTAAAAGATGAAATCAGGAAATATAGGAAGAAGTGGAAACACCATATCTCTCGAATGCTAGGACTGGCAAAACAGGCCTTCCAATATAAACCAGTTGGTACCAGAGATCCCTTCTGAGCCGTAACAGACCTATTTGGCCTATTTTGTTCGGTTGATGATAATAATAAAGACAATTGACATGTTAAGAAAAAGGTTTGAGGATATGTATAGTAGGCTGGCAGATTGCCGTTGCTATATTTTAGAGAAATAACGCTCAACTGTGCAACAGGTTTATGCCACTTAGAAATATCGACTTCTGTGATTATCATTTGAAATTTAAGTTTCATGATGAGATTATATTAATTCTTTACTTATTATATTATGTTTGTCCTGTATTTATTTTCTTTATTTTTATCTATAATTTTTATGCATATTAATACTTATATGAGATGATTATACATTTTAATTTTTTTTCTTTTGCTTTGTACAAGTATAGGGGTTTATACAGTAATATAGACTGATTATTTTCATCACTAAACTCTGATTTTTGTGCAGAAACAACAGGTCACGTATATTGCAATGGTTACTACCTAGGTACTTTATGTTCATTTACTATAAAATAGCGAGAGACGCTTTAGGTTTTGTCACAATTAATGTGTGTTAACCTGCGGAGGAAAAACACTATAGCATTTTGGAGGTTACCTATTGCAAAACTGCTTGCAGATAAGTGCATGGTGTGTTTGAAAAATTAATTAATCCAAATAAAATGTGACCAAATATAATGTTTTGTGGTATTAATTTCTTATATACCCATTGATTCCTGAACGAAATTTTCATGGCTTCATGAGAAGGCGATACCCCACATCGCCTTTAAAGGCGGGTATTGCGCCTCCTGGTGCCAGAAAAACGATGCCACCTTATTAGGAAACGCTAAGCCTCTCGACGGCTATCATTATGATAATCTGGATGTGTCTTGAAATTAATCAGATTTGAGAGGCCGCCTTCCCAAACAAGGCATCAAAACAAACAACTCCTGTCACATCCATGACATGGCCGTCTCGTAACCCAAAGTGACATACTCTGTTCCACACTTACTCCCCATTGTGACACCACCAGTTTTCAATAACTAGTTCCCATCTTAAGTGCCCCATCTAGCTTTAATAAACAGGAAATTCGTGGTGTATATATTTTTATTGGAAGATAGCAATGTAGGAGAGTAAATTAATTTCTAGATCTATTCATGCTCCTATTCATGAATTGGCACGCAGCGAAATTAATACACCTGTAATTAAGGTTCTTAAAAAGAGGGTTTTTGTTGAATTATTGGGCATTAGAAAAGAGAGGTTAACGCTAGGTACATTATTATTGATTTAAATTGCCAATAATCTTTGAAAGTTCTTCATCGTTAGTATCAAAATTTAGAGAAATCCTTTCTTCCTTGCTTTCAAGGGCTGAGCCTTCCCATTTGTCTTTCTTACCTCGAGTTGGTTCTTATGTGGACTTAAAGCCAGAATTTCACTTTTTTCCCCACGCTGTCTCCGAATGTTCATAATCTTGCCACTGGGGAAGGAACTTAGTTTTTGCAGTAGACCCGACGTTGAGTATTGGTTCAGTAGATGGATTTCTTTTTGGAGGTGGTGTTTCTGATCTTGATGACCTAGGCCCATGATGGGGTATGAACTAAAGCGGCAGTCTGTTGGATTGGTTTAGTGATTATCAGAGCTAATAATTTTTATACATAATAATGGAGTAAATGGCATCGGAAAAATATATCAAGTAGAGAAAAATACAAACAGAAGAAGGACTATGGCTATTGCAAAAAAGCTGACGAAACACAATTGCTAGACGAGCTTTAGATACTTTTAACAGAAATTGGCGTTATCATCCACATCAAACGGAACATAGCAACGGAAAAAGTACGTAGATGCTTTTAAAATAAAATAAAATAAAATTATTCTCTGAATCCTTGCACAAACAAACGGGACAGCCATTGTGTTGAATTATGTTGAGAAACAGCGAAATGTAAAAGGAATGTTGAGTAAAAAAGTGTGAAGGGAAATAAGTGAAAATACTTGGCTAAAGAGATAGTCAAATCTTTTGAAACAAAGAAAAAGGATGATAAATTACCGTGACGTTACAAATTATTCTAAAACTGATGGATAAAGAATACTTTGAAAATCGGTAACTCCACAAAAATGTATATGATATAAATCATTTGTTTTAATGAGATATACTTTTTGTGTAGTACATTTTTGTCTGTGTTATTATAAGATTTATCAGTTATACAAGAATCATCCACATTATTCCCAGAAAATGCAATATATACAACTTATTTTTTATAAAAATGTCTCAAAAATGCAATATTTTAATCAAAATCGTTGAGAGCAATTTTTGAGAAAATTAAAAGTTTCTAAAAACGTTCCATGTAAAGGATTTTTTTGGGTGAGGGAACTATCTTGAAAATCTTCGTTTTGCATCTTTGGAAGATGCTAAATTTAAATAGCAAGTTAGGTAATTAACCAAATGTTTCTTTTTGAGTTGTGCTATGTATAACACACACAAGCAATCGCAGACACACACCCACACACACACATATCGAGAGAGAGACAAATATACACACCAACCTTTTTCTAAAATGTCTGTTTTATTCAACGGTCTTCAAAACATGTATTTTCGGGAAATCTTGATATGGAAATTGACATGACATTAATTCCCTCCCTACCTACTTGGTAGAGATAGAAATGGGGGTTGAATCCAGAGAATACCAGATGTTTTTATTAAGATAAATTACCCTGAATGAGAGAGTGTGCATACGACTGATTATGATTTTTCTTCAATTTCAGATAACATAAATAAGTACATTTCTAGTGAATTACATTACACCTGAACAGTTACTCTCAAAAGCAATCTTTTTCACACTCACTGGTTAAGGTAATTTTCGAATAACATCTTGAAGTTAGAGGTTATGGTTGGTTGAATATCGGCCGCCACTGTTGCGTTTCTTACGATGAGTAATCATTGCCGATTTGCTGCATTAGCCACGGATCCTGTTTCTTTCCACTCTGCAACTATCATTAGGAAACGCCAGGATGACTTTAAAATAATATCCATTTTAATGAAACGAACATTAACAATCATAAAAAATAATAATTTTCAAAAAAATCTTATTAACACGAAGATCCTGTTCCCATATCCAGTCACATAACAGTGTCTCTTTCTTAAATCAGCATTGTTCTTTCTTTTTTTTCAGTTCTTTTCTCCTAGAATCGCGTTTAATATATATTTTAAGATGAAATTATGAGATGATAAGTCATGCAGCTGTTTCGTTTCACGACTGAAAAATAAATTAAGATTTCTATCAGATGAACTTTCTAGCAACCTCTATTGCCAAGTATTGGCTGATTCCAATTGTTTTCGCAGTACACTCTTAAATATTAAGTTATCGGCATATTTTCCATAATCTCATAAAAGAAATGTAGAGATCTCAGTTTTCTATGAGTCCCTGTGTAACTCTAGAGAATGGTTAATAATTTTAATCGATTTTTTGTTTTAATATTTGTATTATCAATATATTTTTAAAATGATTAGTCCTAACCTATTAGATTTTGTTAGGTTGAGATGGAAAAGCATTGGTATTTACTAATAGAAAGCGGTTGGGGTGGAGGTTTTGTGTACAAATCAATTGCAAGTAACTGTAGTTGCAGTAAAAATAAGTTAAGAGCAGCTCCAGAATTATTTATTTTAGAGGTCGAGGTGTAATTATTTCAACTATTTAAAGAATAAAACTACAAAAATCAAATAGGTATTGCAACAAATACTTCACTTAGAAAATATTCATAATATAAAAATAGTTTTGAATGTCCAAATCCGACATTTTAATGACCTAACATTCAACAAGAACGAAATTAAATTATAGTAAAAAAATTTAGTTGGAACGCTATCAAAGAAAAATGGGGCCTCTTGACAAAAAGTAAGTATCTCAGAGTAAGGAAAATCCCCGGAAAACCTTATCCGTGTATCTCACCCCAAACAAGATTCAAACTCGGGACCTCTTGAATGTGAGGAAGACGCGCAACCCCGCACTACAGAATCAACTGATTGCTTCCCGGACCGCAAGTCCAGGTTTATTTTCTTTATCCAGCATCTTTCCGTATGTTTCATAATCTGGTAGCATATTTGTAAGAGCGAATCTGTGCATGTTTTCAGACAGAAATGATTAAAATTAACGTTAATAATACGAAGGTCGTTTATTTTTCAACTTCCGATAGGCTATAAATAAAACAAAATTTCATAGAAAACAATTATTTTATTACTAAAAGTTTTGTACACTTATGGTTACTTTTGAACATAATCACCGAAAAGATTGAGATATTTATCGTACCTGTGCACAAGCTTTGCAATACCCGCTTCAAAAAATGTTGCCGTCAATAATTTCAAATGAGCATTGACGTTGTTTTGAAGATCTTCGTTGGTTTGAAAGTGCTGCCCTTCTGGTCACGACTTCAGTTTAGGGAAAAGGTGAAAGTCGCTGGGTGCCAGGTAAGGACTGTGCGGAGGATGATTGAAAATGTCCCATTGAAATTGTTCAAGGAGCCGATGGGTTGTGCCAGCAGCGTTGTCATGGACGAGCGCTGTCATGGATCAACACAATTCCTGAAGTCAGCATTCCTCTTCGTTTGTTTTGAATGGCTCTCCGCAAAGGTCGTAAAGTGCGAAGATCTTCAAAACAACATTAATGCTCATTTAAAATCATTGGCGACATTTTTTTGAAGCGGGTATTGCAGAGCTTGTGCACAGTTACGATAAATGTCTCAATCTTTTCAGCGATTATGTTGAAAAGTAACCAACCATAAGTGTAAAAATCTTTGAGTAATAAAATAATTGTTTTCTATGAACTTGTCTTTTATTTATAGCCTACCAGAGGTTGAGAAAAAAAAAAACGGCCCTCGTATCTGCCTAGAGCCATCCAAATATCAAAGCTGGAATAAAAAGTGAATGGAATTTATACAGGTGAAACGTTTTAGCAAAATAAAAAAACAGAAACATCCATAAGTTATGAAATTGGCACGAAACACTGCTGGTACAAATACAAAATAGCTATTTTCTGTACGAGAACAAATAATAAGTATTAATAGGTCAAATGAGTGTCATATTACATTTTTCTTAATTTCAGTTATTTTTAGATCGTATAAATCTGTTCCTCCTCCACAAAAGGATCACGGTCCCTGACCACAAAGGCTATGTCGCCATGGGGTACAACATTATGCATGTCGGAAAATTACAATAGTCTAGAGAACGCCCCCGAATACAAACTCGTCGACATATTGCTGTTGCGCATGCGCGCGCGGCTGATCTCTATTCACAGCATGGTGGTTGTTATACAACGTATGTACACGGTTCGGAATTTCAGATGAGGAGGTTCAGAACAAAGAGCCAAAAGGTAGAGACAGCCGCTAAAGTGGCACATGCCTAATTGAGTTGAGTAACCCTACACCACGCTTTAAAAGGAAATGAGATATTAAACATGGTATTCAGATGTCTTGCCCTGGGCAAACGGTTTCAGAACCCACGCCTTCTGCTGGACCTCAGGTAAACGTTCGCTTTTGCTTCTGAAGAGTTAACTTCCTAACAAGGAGGTCTCAAAGAAGCGTCCCTGTGACCCAAAGTAGAGCAACGCATCTCGCAACGAAATATTGTTGTTACTCTAATGCTCCGTTTACAAAGAAATATAAGTGCAGACCAGCTTAAGCTCAAGAATTGCACCCAAGTTATTCAATGTAAACATTCATAAGGACACACACAACACGCTGCGCAATGCATGCAATGCATTCTGCACACCTTCTTCTTTGCATCGCCTGCTGTTCAACAGCAGACGATCGCAATGCGAGATTTTGCAGCACCTACTATACATACATGACGCGCTTCTGTTTGGCCGTGTCGCTCCATCTCTCCTTTCCCTCAAGAGATTATGGCACTCTCCTTGTTGAATCCTTCTTTGATTTAATGGATATTCCCACCATCTGCGTATAGACTTCTTACTCTCACTAACTGCAAGGCGCAAATCACCATTTCTTTCTGCAGTCTCCATACTTGCATTATCTTTATATTTTTGTCAAACAGTTACTGTGACGTCACTTTCGAATGTATGTAATTTTTGTAACCTTATTATTCATTTATAGAATATTGAGTGAATTTCTTATATGATATTGTTGGTTATGTTATTCAATTTGATGATTGCGTGCGTTTGTAAGATGTAATTTAAAGATCTAGAAACCTTGCGATACGCTTACAACTGCATTGTAAATGGCACTCATTGTCAATGTAGATTAAAGGTTAACATGCGACTTGCCTCTGCTCCTCTAAAGGATCTCAGATATTGTTAATTTTACGTGAAGTGAAACGATCTCTTTGCTTTCATTGGCTTAAGTCACCACCTCAAGAGTCCCGAGTTCGAGTCTCGCTGGCAGTGGTAGTGGCAGTGTGGAACCCCCTGTGCCAACCTACCTGTGATTTAATTTTAACAAGTAAACAGTGCGCCTTAAATAACATGAAATCTGCTTTTATTTTAAGGGAGATTAAAAGCTTTGTCTATTCGTTGTTAAATTTACTAATCTATTAGCTGAAGCTCTTTAAGATATTAGACATAGATTTTACAGGATATACACGCATTGCCTTCTAAGTTCTTTGACTTTTTTTTTTACAAAAATGCTGATTAAAATCAATAACGATTAGCCCAAAGCATTATGTTGAGTTACACTTTCCATCATTATGTTATATGCAAAAATGTATTGAAAAGACTTGCATCTTTTGATCGATTCATGATTCTTTTATGACAAATATTTTATTAAATATTGAATAAATTATTTTATTATTTTATTTTACTATATTTATTGCATGTGCTTAATGAAAAAAAACATTAAAATAAATCAATTAAAATATTCACTTTAAAATTCTCTGTTGGACTTCCTCTATCCTTACTTACTAAACAACATACTTTTATTTTCATCAATTGTTCCACAGCTCCATAAGAAATATTCTGCCATCTTGCTTCACAAATGTAATAATCTATTGTGGAAAAATGGCGTCAAAAATGGAACTGAGTGCGGTTTAAACCATCCAAGAGTAATGAATAAAAACTGTTTATATGACTTGTTATAATTAAACGATAATTTAAGAGCATAGGCTTAAAACCAGTTTTAGAGTTTAATACAACGATTTTACTGTAAAATCACTAAAGCTAACCAAAGGTTGCTCAGCGCCGAAGGGAAAGTGCAATTGGAAGTATAAATCAGGCAATGCTACAGCCCCGCCTTTAGGTTTTAATCCACGCCTAACAATTGATTCTGGGAGGTGCCTAATACGGACAAATTTGCGATGACAGTCTATCAAAATATTACTTAAGTTGCCGTTTTAAATAAGAGGGCTCAGAGGTAAAACCTGTTATGTGATAAAAATAAATCAGAAAAAAATAAGCAATTAAAAGTATACAAACATATGTTATACATTCAAAATACGAGAGGCGTTCAATAAGTCCTTAAAATGGTAGAAAAACAATTTATTCTGGGTTGATTTTTAATAACTTTTCAAATTAATCTCCTTTTAGTTCGACACACTTTCCCAGAAGTTTTCGGAAGGTCCTCAAAATGGGCATCTGTTATGGAGATGACCTTTTTGTCAGGCGTGAGTCGTTTTCCGCCATACCAAGCGGTTAGAATTATTAGCTCTCACTTCTAATACCAATGATGCAGCAGTAATGAGAGTAAATAGAAGGATTTATGTACATAGTTATATTTTTCTTTGGAATGGTCCTCTAAAAGTGGAAAATATATTGACATCTTATATTTCTTACATATAATAAGTGCACGGTTTACTCGAATGCAACTGCACATAGAAGAACTCAGTGACATCATTCCACTGCTATCTGCGTGGTATCTGGTGTACTTAATACTGAATCTAAATCTCCATTTAAAATAACATATTTTACATGAGTAATCTTGATGTGTTCCATTTACATGACATTCTCAATATCTCTGCAACAAATTATTGCTAAAAAGCATTGTTCTTCTATCCGCTTCATGCTAATCGAGATAAAATTAGCACTCATGGTCTTATTACTTGCATTCTTTGAATCTCGCTCAGGGTGAGTTAAGGCGGATAAGGTTTTTTTCGGGGTTTTCCCTAATCCTGAGAAGACGAATGTCAAGTAACTTTAAGCTCCATGGACCGAGATTATTTGAGCATCATTTCATCAATTTCATTCATCGTCCGACATGACCAACCAGATATACATACATTTTATTTGCAATGTAAATATCTTAAATATGCGGTATTTTAATCAATATCCTTTGAACCATTTTTGAGAAATTCAAAATTTTCTGAACTATTTCCATGTAACGCATAGTTTGGGATAGGGGTATTTTTCTCCAAACCTATGTGTCGAATTCTTGGAAATTAGTAAGCTTAAATACCAAGTTTGGTATTTAACCGACTTTTCGTTTTTGAGCTAAGTGGTTTACAGACACACACACATACACACAGACAGACGGTACACACGCACTGACCTTTTTTTAAAAATGCTTCTTATGGATCCAGGGAGTCTCAAAACATGTATTCGCGAAGGAGTATCGGTACGAATTTTTGGGTTGAATACATTACCTTCTCTATTCACATGTACATAGTATGTGTAGAGAAAGTAAAAACTCAAGGTTCTCAAATATGTCACTTAACATGTTTTACGACCAAGACTTTCATTAAACAAGTTCATTAACTTTCATCACGTGGCAACCATCCAGGACTTGTGCTCTAATTCAAAACCCAGGCACTCAAAACATACCTACAAATTTAAAATCTAATTTTGTTGACTGCTGTTTTTATTGCTACTTTCTTAGAAGTCTGAGGAAAGTTTATGATTATTTTTGGAAACCCTTATTTGCCTATGCTACTGCAGCTTTAATAAATGGAACATGAACTTTGAATTGTGACTAGTTCCTAAAAATGAATGAATTTACTACAAACTTTTATGACAATTTCAGTTTTTTACTCTTTTTCCTTTGAAGCCTAGCAGATAGCAGAAGTGCTATAATACATGGATAAATTCAACAAATTGAAAGTAGATTTTAAGGGAATATACGTTATGAAGGTCATTACATAAACACACCAAGCAATAAGTTCGACATGTGTTTGGAGGGCTTAATAGCGTAAGTTAATATCTGAAATTTGGATAAACACCAAACTTTATATTTACGTCCTGCATCTTTCAAAGGAACAATGCCGAGGCTTCCTATAACATTCAAA
Source organism: Hymenopus coronatus (assembly GCA_030762935.1). Taxonomy (NCBI): domain Eukaryota; kingdom Metazoa; phylum Arthropoda; class Insecta; order Mantodea; family Hymenopodidae; genus Hymenopus; species Hymenopus coronatus. The sequence continues at coordinate 103,219,739 of CM060890.1, forward strand.
ATCTACATTTCTATCACAATATTACTATTTCAAACACATATTAATCAAAATCTTTACTGACTTTTTAGAAAATAAAAATAACGAAATATTTAGAATGTAAAATGTAGTTTGCGGCTAGGATGGTAATTTAGTGGAACGCTGATCTTAAAGACGAAGTTGAGTATTCGTTTTTCGTTTTTTAATTATGCTGTTGATGGACACACAGACAGATGGACAGAATCATATGGACAGTTTTTTCTAAATTTATTTTTATTTCAAGAGATATCAATGTGAAGTCTCGTCATGGAATTTTTGGATGGAATACAATATCTCTTTTATGTATTCACACAAATTTGTAACGGTTCGAGAATAAAACCGACTCTGGTAATAAAAATCTGATGTATTCCATTGACATGACTTTCTGTACCTATTCTTATAAAAGGTTCTTCTTCTATTTACTTCATGCTAATCGAGATGACATTAGTATAATTGGTTGTATTATTTAGTTCCTTCTAACGAAAAGGAAATTAAGGCAATACACTAGGCTAAAGCATGTGATGGAATTGATCTTTACATGACCAGGATGGAAAAAGTCGATAACGCCTTACCTTTTGAGAGAATTGAAGTATTGGAAAGTTTAAAACCAATAACAAGGAATATCTGCACAAAAATGTATATTAAAAATAATATTTTTAACGAAATCTACATTTTCTATATAGTAAGTTTTTGTCTACCTCTTACGGTTTACCAGTTATGTAAAAGTTATTCAGAATGAAGACGACTTCAGGGATTATTCCCAACAAATTCAACATGTACATTTTATTTGTCATGTAAATATCTTAAATGTACGGATTTTAATCAAAATCGTTAGCTATTTTAAGAAAATTAAAATTTTCGAAAAATCTTCCTTGTAAAGGGTAATTTGGTTAGGGAGATTTTCCTGGAAATCTTCTTGTCGCATCCTTGGAAGTTAAATACAAGTTTGATATTTAATGGACTTTTCGGTTTTTGAATTATGCTGCCCATAAACACACATGAACCTTTTTCTAAAAAAAACTCTTCTTTTGAATTCAGTGGTTCTCAAAAATATTCCCGGTGAAATCTCGGTATCAAATTTTTGTCTGAAATATAACATATTCTCTACCTATAATCTACGTACATATGACTTGGTAGAAAAAGTAATAAAAGCAGTTACGGACTGGCCAGCTGCAACGAATGGGCAGCCCTGATATGAATTTATAGACCCTAAGCTCTGCAAATCCCCGATTGATCACGAAAAGAGTAAAGTAATGAGCAGGAAGGGTCCATGGGGTGAACACCATAATGCAATTTGTTAAGGTAATAACGTAACATCGAGGACGTTTTAAAATCGCCGTTATGGTATTTCGTATAGTTAATACTTATCCATCAAGTTTACTTTGACTAAGTGACAAACATCATCGAACTGCATCTGGTCTGGCCTATTGTCATCAAGAGGAACCTTCGAAATGCCTTCTTTTAGTATAGGTGATTTTGAAAAAAAAGTATTGGTGGCAAAATGCGGACAGATGGTGGCGTTCCTTGGCCTCCAGGCTACCAAGATCAGGAGATAATCAATCTCTCACTTTTCCCAACAGAAGCTGCCAACAATGGTCTAATTGCCCGGGGTTTCCCAGGCAGATATTTTAAGAGCAGTCCACTGTGACGGAGAATGGTCAAGAATGTAAATATCTGGGGATACAGAAATGTCTCTAAACCACATATGGAAAACATTGTATCAAGCTGGTCTTTCTTAAAATCCATTTACAGCAGGGAATTAAGCTTAAAGTTGTTTCTCTATAACTAAAGCCAGCTTCCAAAAACAATATTACTAAATTCAAGAACAGATCCTTGGATCAATTTTAAGAACAATTGAAGACATCAATTTTGTTTTTTTCATTTAACATAATCTGAAAAAGATTTTAACTTTTACTTACTGTATCTTAAGCTTTGTACTCTCTCATGATTTTCTATTCATGTATAAATTGAATAAGAATGCAGCTAATCAAAGAAAATTAAAAATAAACTCTTCATTCTACATGATAATTGTACATAGACTTTTTAAGAGAACAGAATATAATGAAACGTTGTTCATATAAGAAGTATTTTGGGAAGGGAGAATACCATGAAAATCATCCTGAACAATTCTTGCAAGATGCGAAACTTAAATACGAAGTATGTTTCTCTTTCTCTCTCTCTCTCTCTCTCTCTCTCTCTCTCTCTCTCTCTCTCTCTCTCTCTCTCCGTCTCGATAATCAAAAATAGTATGTCTTCTTCGAATTCAAAGTATCCTAGGTTCACACATAGATTTACAGTATTTATACAAATACTAAAAATAAATTTAGATAAGTTGTTAGAGATGAGGCACGCATGGTTTGGAGGGAGAAAAGAGAGAGAAAGGGAGCGGGGAAGAAGATAACGCAAGTGATGCTGCCGGTTATAATAATAACAACAACAACAATAATGCTATAATCTTCATCCACCATTGCAGAAACGAAGATGAAAATAACGAACTCCAAATATCAAAGAAACATAAAAGATTGATAGATGTATAAAGCAGTGGCTGGAACACATACAAAGATTGAAGACCAACAATTTGCAAAGGTTTTTCTCAACTACCAACTTCAAAGGCGAAGAAATATTGGCAGATATCTTCCGCGATGGGCAGATGACTTCTCGAGTCGGAATAGGTCAACGGGTCTAATCCCGTTAGTAGATATAATAAAGTACTATTGTTATTATTAAGTAGTTATTATTATTATTATTTAGATGCTTATAGATATTATCAGAGCCCAATGGCCAACAAAGGTAGTGCGTGCAATTTGCATCACAATTTGGTTCATTTCAAAATAAATAAATTGTATTTAACGCAAATATTTAATAATTTATATATGGTTTTAATCCTCTGTGAATATCATGTAATATTTTCCGCAGTAAACACACACAACACGAATATACATTCGTGAAAAACATGTTTCCAAATATAGTGTTGCAAAATATTGTTATTTCATTCTATGACTTTTTATATTTTGAGGCTCAGCTCTTTGGTTTCTGTAAATCCTGATATAAAAGCTATATATTGTAGCATATTTCTAATACAAATAAGCATACAAAGTTATGGGATTATGGACAATTAAAATACAAGAAGCTTTAACACTGTGTTCTTGATTATTTAAATTTATCCAAATGTTTCCTTTTTCTAGAAAGCACATTTGCGTACATAGTAGGCAGAGAAAGTGTTATATTCAACTCAAATGTTCCCTTCCGAGATTTCAACTGAAATACATTTTCAGGATTTCAGAGTCAAAAAGCATTTTTAGAAAATGTCCGTGTATGTATGCTTCGAATGTGTATGTGTGTGTGGTGTGTGTGTGTGTGTGTGTGTGTGTGTGTGTGCGCGCATCATAACTGAGGAATGAAAAGTTCGTTAGATGCCAAACTTGGTATTTAAGTTCAGTGTCTCCTAAGGATGCGGCATCAAAATTTTCAGGAATATATCTCCACCCCACACAACTCTATACATGGAAGATTTTTCAAACATTTAATTTTGTCAAAAATAGTTCTAACGATTTTGATTAAAGTACATATCCTGAATTTCTTGGGACTAGAGATAGACAAACCTTATAGAAAATATAGATCTCGTTAATTATACCATATACATTTTTTGTAGAGCTAATAATTTCGGAGATATGTTTTAAAATTTCAATACTCAGACTTTTCTGAAATGGGAAGTGTTATTCATCCTGGTCAGGCAAAGAGCTTGACATAGTGACCAGCTTCTAAGAGTTGTCTCTCCGTTTAGCCTAGAGTATTCCCTTATCCTCCTGCTATTTGGTAGGAAAAAGAAAACCAATTCTGCCAATGTTTATCTCGATTAGCATGGAAGTGAGAAAGCTTTTATAAGAATATTTTGTTGCAGGGGAAAGTCATGTGAGTTTAACACATTAAATGTCTTGCTTTGTATCCTCTCCTTATTTTCTCCGTGTTGCTGTTTTGTCTTATAAGTTTCTGAAACCCTAAACAGAGGATCTCCCCACACAAGAAGACCGATTATAACCCATTACAAGGTTATTAATACTCTTTAGTTTTGCACATCTAAACTGCAGCCATTATACGTATTCCATAAACGCAATAATAATCTTTATTAATGATAATGTAAAGCGATTATTGGCTAAAATATAGCAATATAGACCAAATTGCTGTCTAAAATCACACTCAACGTGAAAAGTCTTGACGCCATCTATGTTATTACGAGCCATTAGCCTAATTGGTGGCTCCAAGAGCAGAGAGAAGAAATAAAGACTGTAAGAGCGTTGTGAATTGGGATCCAAAACTTACGTTCCACTAATCACAGAATTTAAAGCGAGAAATGATGATAAAGTGATCATTTGACCAAATTTGGTTTTGCGTATTCTGCTAGTAACCATACGAGGACTGCTTGGATGAAAGAAAAGTAATAAAACACGTTTATAGCAACGTGTCATAAGGAAAGTAAATTAGAGAAAATAACAGTAAAACATTTACGAATATAAGTGCAAATTGCCCGTCATTAGCATTAGCCGGTGCATTTAGAAATTAATTTTTTCAAGTGAGTGTAACTTTAAAAGTGGAATTCCTTACCCTTCAGAGCATATGATTAGTAATAACATGTTTTAAGCTAACATTTTGTTGTGGCTTCCAATTCTTATTCTTAAATAAGTATTTCTTCAACAAATGAATGTACAGCCTATCAGAAAATAGAATGAATTTTTGATCTACGGCACAGTTAATCCTACTGTTTGACGGTCAGTGAAATTCGAGGTCAGTTATCCTTCACGGTGCACACGTGCAGTACAATGTTTTCAGAACATGATAACCCTGCCTCACTCCTCTACCAAAGGATTTAACGTTTGGTATTAGGAAATGTGTGGCTGGAAACTGTTGCCAAGTCTTCCTCTCAATTGAGGGGCGATTCTCTACTTGCAACCATGAAATGTATATTTACAGGAAACACAGATTTTAGTATACGTTGCCTCTCAACCCTAACACAGGGCTTTCTTTTGTTTGCTAATGCTTATTGCCCAGGGGCAGGGAGTTTTAATCCAGTTTGAAGTCCATCATGTTTTGAAAAAAATATAAGTGTTTGGGTTGTGTAGCGATGAGGTAGGCCCATAATCGCTAATATTCACACCGTCAGTTGAACTTCAGTTAGAAGTCGGCGAATTTTCTCGATGTTTTCGTCGACGCACGACGTCATTCGCGTCTTTCATGCAGTCATATGTTTAAGATATTTTCATTACAAACGAGTGTTTATCATGAATTTTCTGGGAATTCTCTGAAGACCTCTTCATTCTTGATAACTTTTGTATACTAAAAACCAGTAGGAGACAAGACAAAAACCTACTGCACAAAAAATGTAGAACTCATTAAAATATATCTGCAGATTATGTTTTATACACTCTTTGTAGAATTATCAGTTTTCGAGATATCCTTCGTTATTAGTTTCAGTTTTAAGGTACTTAAACTGCTTTTCAAACGGGAGACGTCTTTATTTACGTCTCGCATTCGTTAACTCCTAGCAACAACAACAACAACAAAAAAGAATTTCAATTTTGGCTTTTAAAAGATCTGACTTTCCCATTATCCTGGTTTATTCCCTTATTACCCTCTACTTACAACAAAGCAAGTAATAAGATGAACTCTGGAAATTCTTGTCTTGTTTAGTATCTCGTAGATAGAATATTTTTTAAGGAAAGTTTGTTTATGGAACAACTAGAGAAGCTCATGTGAATCGAACACATAAGTTTTTTATCAGAACATGCAACATAAAACTAAAATGGTGATAGGTATATGGCAAAAATATCACTAACGCATTATTATAAACAATGTCACGAGTCGATAATTCGCGACCGGAGCGAAGCGACGAGACAAAATAATAGAATATTAATAATTTATAATACATAGAAAGGGAGATGTTTTCAGGCTATGATTATAATACAGGGTTACTACAAAACAAATAGACTTCAACTGCCTGTAAAACAAAAACTATTAGAGATAGCAACCTAATTATTTTGGAGGTATGTTGAGAAACTCTCAAAGTTTCGTTTGTTACTATTGGTAACGCTGTAGTGTTTTGTTTGTTGTTGCAGAAGCTGAAATGGCGGAAAATCCTGTGGAAAAGGCATATTGCATGTTGGATTTGCTAGAACGCAATCAGCAACTGTTGTCCAATGACATTTTAGAACACGTTACCACAAAAATGAAATGATGCGCTCACAAAAACCAGCATCGTCTTCATCATGTCGCAACATGTCGATGCAAAAGTCACGCCGTATGACCTTATCTTCTTCACTCAGAAACTGCAACATCTGTAATCTGTAAGGCATCATGTGCAGTCGCTTCCGCAAGATTTTCCATACAGTTTGCTGTGGAATTTGTAATTGCATGCTTGCCCTAGATGTCGATTTCTGTGGTCTTCTTATGTAGGCAGAACGAACACGTTCAACGTTTTCTTCCGAAACTCTTGGTCTTCCCGAGCTCTTCCCTTTGCACAAACATCCCGTTGTCTCGAATTGCCTATACCAGTCGTAGATTGACTGTCTAGTCGGTGGCGTTTTGTGGTAACGTGTTCTAAAATGTCGTTGGACAACAGTTGCTGATTGCGTTCTAGCAAATTCCAATACGCAATACGCCTTTTCCACAGGATTTTCCGCCATTTCAGCTTCTGCAACAACAAACAAAACACTACAGCGTTACCAATAGTAACAAACGAAACTTTGAGAGCTTCTCAACATACCTCCAAAATAATTAGGTTGCTATCTCTTAATAGTTTTTGTTTTACAGGCAGTTGAAGTTGTCTATTTCTTTTGTAGTAACCCTGTACTTACATTAGTTCCAAATGGTAGATGACGCATTCGACCATGTTTGTTTACCGAAAGTTTGTTTTTTTCTTTCTTCATGCCTTCTGAATTATGACATGGCCAACCGTGTCTACACCCAGTGTACGAATATTGAGCAACAATAGAAGTAGGGAGCAATTATTTTATTTCTGTTTTTAATAAATAGTACCTGAAATGGAAACAAACGTTATATTATTTAAGATTATTGCACTCATTCCATAAGAGATACAAATAATGATTAGTTTCACTTTTTTTTTTTTTTTAACTAAATACATTATGAACTAGCTAAAACTTTAAATAAACATTCTAAATGAATTAATTGAAAGTACAATTATGGAAAAAAAATGAAATGGCCTGTTATTTATGGACGCTCTTTAACTCCTTTGGTTCTCAGCGTTCCATTCTATATTGGGCGTGAAAGATCGCTTAATTTTGCTCAGAGGCCTCTCAATCAGGCTTGAGGTTCTTTTATGTGCCGTAAATCTACAACACGGGACCCACAGCTTTGCTTCCCTTCCGAAGGTAGCCATACTAAGGATTTTGACGCCCAAAAAAATCCATCGTCCTCCGCCGGGTTTGAACCCGTGACTTTGGGTATATGAAGTTAGCATGGTAACCATTACACCACGGAGGGCGACAACAATTATGGAACTGAAAGCTATTAAAAGTGAAGGCTGGCTGTTGGATTGTCACCTTGTTACCAAAAACCAAGATAGGAGATTAAACATATGCAAGCAGATGCGACAAGATTTCAAAGAAATGAACATCAGCTGCGATGAGATTTTTCGATAATATCGCTCCAGTCAGATGACCGAGATTGATTGAAATTGCCGAATCTCGGCCTTTCCATTGGTGCTTTAATAGTGTAGCTAAGTAGTTTCTATGTAGAGAAAAGAACTAGGTACTCAAGTAGTTGTTTGAATCAAACTACACCTCCTTGACCAATGACCTGAAGAAATGACTTACAAAAGCTGAGATTTTTTTTTTCTTTACTTGGATTCTGCAATCGACACTTTCACGCGCAGTGAGCGAGAATTATCCTAGAATGTAAAATGCTCGTTGCCATTCTTCGTGAAGTTTGAGAAATCGTCTGTACGTTTAGGAGAATGGGATCATTTCGTGATAGTTCAGTGGCGAGATACCATCTGAATGTCTGCACTCTCAAGGCGGGCGAGAAGACTGGTACAGCATGCAAACGCCGTTTTTCACATGGATTGTTTCCTTACCAGATCCTGCAGGATATTCTGGTCTTAAAATGTTGCAAAACGTTCTTGCCATTTCCTGGTTCCTCACACATCCCGCAAATAGCTCTATAGAAGTGAGGTGTTGATTTCTTTATACGGATGGAAATAAACTAAACCAAAGGGTTAAAAAATCTTATGTATTCCATCTTTCTCTAGCTATTCCAAACACACACACACACACACACACACACACACACACACACACACAAGTTTCTTACAAAAGATTCTTCTTTCTATGTCATGCTAATCTAGATAAACATTAGCAGAATTGGTGTTATTGCATGCTTCCTTGTAAGTAGAAGGAAAATAAGGGAATACATTAGCCTAAAGCGATTGTTAATTTTTTTAAAAGGTGGTCGTTTCGCTTTGCATGGTTCCGTATGAGAAAAGTTAGTTTAAAAGTTAAACCAATAACAATGAATATCTCGAAACGGTCAACTTACAAGAAAAACGTAAATGACATAATTTGTGTTTTAACAATATCTACATTTTTTGTGTGGTAAGTTTTTGTCAAAACAAAAAGTTTTTCTACAAAACTCAACCAGAATAAAGAGCTCTTCGGAGGCTATTCCCAGAAAATTCAAAATGTACTTTGTTTTATAATGTATCTTTAATATACGGTACTTTAATCAAAATCGTTAGAGCCATTTTCGAGAAAATAAAACTGTTCGATAAATAAGGGTAAAGAGTAGTTGGGGTGGGACCAAAATGTTTTTTTCGGACTCAAGGGACTTCAAAACATATATTTTTGGTGCAATCTCAGTGTCAAATTTTTGGGTGGAATACAATACCTACTCTATTCACAATGCCCAATGTACATAGGGCATACACTACATACTGCACTTGATCATGCCATTAAAGTAATCATTTGTTTTGTCTACACTACGTCATTCATTATATATTACCTGGACATCTCATATTAAGCAATATTATATTTGTAACATGCAGAATAACATTCAGCTGTCATATCATACATCGTAATAAGAAGGAACTGCAATTGTTCAAACATTTTGCATGAAGTACCGTTCTTATGTACTTTAATACAAACACACTATAAGAAGTATTTCAGAAACGCTATGAATACAAAATAGGTATTTCACACAGTCATGTATTTTAACGAGCTCTATATTTTTTTTCTGTAGTAAGCTTTTATCAATGTTTTAGGATTTCAAAAATATATAAAATTTAATTTGAATGAAAACCTGTGTAAGAAACACAAAGGAAATCCAGGATGCACATCTTGTATTAGTGGCTTTCAAATCCATATCATTTAACAATAATCATTAGGCACGTTTTTGAGCAATAAATAAAATAAATACAACGTGTTGCATTCACATGACTTTCTCTACCTGATCTGTAAACTATTCTTACGGCGTGTTAAACGAGATAAACATTGACACAGTTTGTGTTACTACTTAGTTCTTTTTAAGCAGAAGGGAAATAAGGTAATATACCCAGGCTAAAGCGATAGTCAAATCTTTTAGAAGCCCATCTATATGAACAACTGAAGTTCGGTTCGCTTTGGATTACTAGAAAAACAAAGGGGAGATCAAACGAAAGGTGACCCCATTTGAGAAGATGCGCATTTTAAAATTGAAACTAATAACAAGGAATATCTCAAAAACGGTCAACTCCACGAAAAAAAAGTATATAAAATAAGTTGTATGTTATAAAGAGTTTTTCTCGAAAATCTTCGTGTCGCATCCTCGGAAGAACTAAAGTTAATACCATATTGGTATTTAACGGTCTTTTAGTTTTGAGCTATGCTGCCCGCAGACAGCAGACAGGCAGGCAGGCAGGCAGACAGACAGACACACACACACCTGACAGATAAGAGACACACATGGACATTTTTCTAAAATTGTTTTTGGGGGGGGGCTCTCACAAATATATTTTCGGTGCAAACTTGGAATCGCATTTTTTGGTGCAATACAATACGTTCTCTATACACTGTGTACGTAGTACCTATAGAATAAGTAAAAAATATTAAAGGTTTCTCGGAAGGTCAGTTAAAATTTAGCGTAACCTTCATATTCCATTTTTTAATAATATTGGTATTTACCACTTTTCGTGCCTAACATTCGGATATACATAAGTACGAAAAAATGCATTAGCAGTGGAATATTAATAATGGATATCTGGAGTTCTTTTATCTACCATAAGTAGCCGCTAAAGCAAATAACTCGTTCTTCGAATCTGCATTTTGCTACAAGGCAGCGCCCAGCGAAGAATTTGATGCTTAACTAACGTAAATTACTGCAGTGATACATATACGCAACATTTCAGTTGCTTAACTTTAATAAGAGTTTACAGTTTCACTGTTCATAACTTGTTTATGTTTCAGAACTAGTGTACAGAACAATAAAAGCAGGCATTTGATTGATTTCATTCTTTGCCGTCATGTCAGCTACAATGGACCATCTCTTATAAATCATTCTGCGGAAAGAAAGAAAACAAAAGCCTGCAAGAAATATTTTAACTTTTGGAAAGTTTTCTATATTTGCTGCTGCATATAAGCGTAGCTTCAAACAAATATAAATACTGCAATAGGCATCTTCAACAGCCTATATACATATCACCGTTTATTTCATGTATGCCGACCCCATCCTTTTAAAAACAGATGATGGTATCGCAGGCTTCGATTTTGTTTCTTGTAATTTATGCAATTTCTAAGTTTGATTTATTTAAGGTTTTATGTTTAAAATTTCTGAAGCATAAATTAGTCGCAACGCAGGAAAGCTTGAACCTGTACGAGCATGTGACAAACATCAACTTGAAACAGCTAAAAGTCATTTCCGCAAATAAACGCAAACTAAGTCCGCATAGCTTAACTGTATATCATTTTGGGCAAACATTTGTATCAAGATTAACGTAAAGTAAATGGAATTTGTTAGAATATACAGGTGTGATAGTGTAAAGATGGATGTTTGGAAATCCATCACTTGTATTATCGCTGACACAAGAGATATCGTAAACATGAGGTGTGTTTTATCTTAATCTCGTAATATTTTTACTTAGCGTATTCCCATAAATACTGTTTGGACATGATCACCGAGTCTGGAATTATAAACGTGTGTGTAATTACAAGATGTATAACCTAAACGGGAAGTCAGGTTTCTATTTATATATAGCGGATTCCGAAGAAAGCATGTGTGTTGACAGGTCGTCATTCAGCCAAGCGTGTGGAACATTGTTCAACACTAATGAGCGGTGTTAAGGAAATGTCATGCGCACTAATGAGATTTCTCAAGAATTACGTTTCTAAAGATGGACTTCCTGCAATCGATAGCTCCCTGGCAACACGGTAAGGTGTGTAAACCTCCGTGTTCCATTCACTACCTTGGTATGTTAACATATGAACAAATTCTTTTTCCTAATAGTTTTTCTCCAACACTCTTCGCTGTGAAGTAATTGCATTTTAGTAAACAGGAAAAAATTATGAGTGGTTATACATCATTGCTATAATCCTCTCTCCAGGATGTTGAACACTGCGGTAACCGTCCATACAAATCGTGGAATACCAACTGAAAACTAAGACAAAGCAGAAAATTACTCCTCTATTATGCAATTGTTAATAAATTGGTAAATCAATATTGAATGAATTCGAATCTATAATCAGAAGAAAGTGCTGAGTGCCTACATAATAATAGTGCACAAATAAAATCGCTTCATTTTTTCCAGCTTGATTGTGAACTACAAAAGTAAATACTTAAAAGCTCATTTCACTGAATGGCCAGTGTGTAAAAGTGAACTATTGATGTTAAATTAATTCTCGTAGTTTATAAATTCAATGGATTTTATAAAACTATAGTACAAACCTTAGTGAACTAAATCCATAAATAGTGTAAACAATCTGTCAGTTATAGAAATTCTGAAAAAACAACAAAAAACGTGAATAGAAATATCATGCGTGTAACAGAGTTGATGTAAAATAAATAAATAAATAAACACACACACTTCACTTACTAGTAGTAATATTATGTCGATAATTAGAAAACTATCATCTGACATTACATCAGTGTTACATAATGAAATTATATTTATTTATGTATTTTAACCCTAATTTTTATACTCTTTGTAGGTACATGCAAAAAAAAGGGAAGTACATACGCTTTTATGGAGCACATTAAGTATAGTGTAGTGGTGTACAGGCCTCAAAAGCAAATGTGATTATATGTCTATTCTGCTCTTTTTGTAATCCGTGCTTTCAGCACTAGATCTTTATACATTGTTTTATTTCTTCTTTTTTTTTTTTCGTGGTATACAAACATATGTATAAATGTATATCCCTTGACAAGTTCTACGTTCAGTGGCTTTCTGGTCTAAACGAACCTACAGAATGCTTTCTAGTCTTATCTAATCCAAACCAATTAAAACTCTAATTTCATATTCCAAAATTCATGCCAGGCAGATGGCTCTAATTGCATAGGCACCTTCCTGATCATAAGAGATATTGTATTTCTTTGTGTGCAACTTTAGTTCATGCTAAACAATATCGATTTGCAATTTACCTGCAACTGAAAGAAATGAGAAAAAATATTTGCGTATTGGCCGGTAACTTTCTGAATGCAAGCTACAGACACTACCGCCTGAACATTGCAATCGACATTCTATTAAACGGTTGTAAAACTTTTATACGTTTTAAAACATCACTTGATATGAACATTGCACAAAATGAGAGTGGAGGGCAAGTAGCGTGCTGTAAGGAGTAAAAGAGAAGGAGATGGAGTCAGGAAGAGGTGAATGAGGGAGAAAAAGAGGGAGAGTCACAAAACATTGTTTTGGGTTGTGACGACGTAAAACACATTCGATTCCTTTCTTAGTAGAGGTTTCTTCAAAATCCTGGAAATGGCAGTTTTTGCTGTTTTGGAAATTAGTCATTTACAAGCCTTTATTTCAGAAGAGTCTCTTTGTAAGCTGTCTGTCTAATTACTTTAGACATTCAAAGTAAGGAAAATGATAAATGTACCCATATTATAAGTATAAAATTTTACCCCACTTTTGTTCATAACCATTTAGAAGATTGTCAGGAGCCAAAGTCCTTGACTAAAACACTAATTGTTGCACGTTTTCTTGGGTGTTCGGCTTCCTAGTCTTCATTCGACAGGTTTAGCGCAATTTCGGAAACAGAACAGAGCAAGAAATTGAGACACGAAGTACGTTATACGCTCTGATATCTAGCAGCTTCAATGCTGTTTCCTTCTGTGCGTAGATCCTAGAGTTCGCACATGCACATGCGTTGTATTTCGTTTAGTAATTCGACAGTTCGTGGTAAATTAGATAAGTTATTCTCCGTAATATCTGAGGACCTCAAAGAAAGAAACTTGTTTTAATTGACAACACTGTGAAAAGACAGGCGGGATAGCTACCTCTTCTTCCCCGTAAAACCAGCGACCAAGAAAAGGTGCGCGCATAGTACATTCACAACTAACGCTAACGGTGAAAAAAATAAGGGTCATAATGGATACCAACACCCACGTTTTCACTATTACGGACAAGAAAAACTATCGCTAATGCATTACCATTAAATTAATCATTACCATTGGGAACGCTTCCCAAAAGCATTGAGAAAGTAAGTATCAAGTAAGTATTTCAGGGGTGTCCAATCTAACTTGTAATATAAAAGGCTCTACAACTCCGATTAGGGGTTAAGCGACCTTGGAACTGAATTTTCAGTAGCAAATCTTTAAATATTTTTCTGAAATTAGTACAAAAAATCAGTTTTGCAATTGGAGTTTCGAGCCACAAACAAAAAAAGATATATCTTAAATAAAATTATGACAGAACTGTAAACTATTTTATAAAACTATAAAAAATATAATGCCTAAAAACGTATAATTATTATTAATAATATGATGCCTGTAGAGTGTTATGTAGATATTTCTGTAAATTCTAAAACTTTTAATTGAAATTAAACAATAACTGAGACGCGTGGAACGTTTTAATTTTTAGAAAAACGCTATATTATGAAATATGCAGGTATATTTTATCATGCCCGAAATAAGGGCAGACATGTAAATAGGGTATAATAGGATGCGGTCGGAGGTGACTGGGCATCGAACCTCAGGTTTTTGTACCTACGCTTCACAAAGGGGAGCCCCTGGGACAGAGGGAATAGGCGATAGGATACAACGGGCGGTCAGAACCAGGAGCGACGGCAAAACAATAACAGGGTCCCTACTGTTCCCAGATTGAACCGCCGCGACAGTCGGATAGGCAGACCAAGGCTACGACCCCATCAAGTGCGCTCCTCATCCCGGTAACCAGCCGAAGTCGGGAGATGGAGGTAGTACTTTTGAGTATCCTTTTCCCCTAGCACGCCGCACGAGCACCATTGCCGACACTTCCAACCCTGAAAGAAACTAACGGCACGAAGGGTATGGTTTTCTGCAAAACGTGACCTTCAAACGGAGTCGCTCCTCCCTGCCACTTGGCAATAACCATTAGCAAACAAAAGACGAGCCTACATTAGAGGTCGAGATTCGCGCCTCAGTTAAGGGACCAGTAAGTGGAAGACTTGGCAACAGCGAGTGTCGTTTCCAACTACAAACCACCTAAACCCAAACTTTAAAATCACACGTGGGTTATCATGTTCCGAAAATACTGTAAATGAAATGACAATGGAAACGATATGGAGGGACAGGAGATTCGGGGGATGAAACAAATATACCTAGCATTCACCTGGTGAGCTGGAGAAACCCCTGAGAAAACCCATGGGTCAGGTAGGCCAACCATGCAAAGCGAACCCACTTCCCCGCTATAATTGAGAAAAATGAAAATAATAAATATAAATTAAGAGGTAGTGTTTGAGGAATAAAGAAGTATTAATTTTTTAATAATTTTAATGACATTAATGCTATTTTTAGCTAACCGAATGTGGGCCACATACGAAACCGACTGAGCCAGTCCGTCCGGTTAGATTCACGAATGTTAATTCTATGGATGCTCAAAGGTTCCAACAACCGTTTAAGACATGAAAACGATTTTCTAGTTGCAGATGGATTTTGGTAAAAAATACACACTCCCAAAATCTCTTAAATTTTGCTCACTAGCTAATGTTTTTCCAACGTTGTAGATTAAAGTCCCTTTAGTAACATTTTCTGTATACACCAATTAACAGAAAAGAAGCGAAACGCCAAGTTGGAGATTTCAACATTGACTGGCTGTTGACTCCAGTTATTGTTTGGCTGGAGACAGCGACTGAAATGATCAGGTAAGTCAGTTCCAAGGACAGCCGGCTGACTGCAGGGGTCCAGGAAACTTGTGATTGTCTTGTCTCAGGGTAGTGATGTATTGCTGGGGTGGTCCAACTTCCGGTAGCCCTCACATTGTTGTTGTCGTTATAATCGTCAAGTGCCTTTTGGCATCTTCCATCTCACTCCACTTTACTGTGAATGCTCTCGCCTTTCCTTCCTCAGTTAACCTTCCTTATTCTCTTTATGTTGTAGATTGCATTGTTGTCTTCTTCTCTTTTAACTTTTAATAGTTTCCTTATTCGTTTGTCAGTGCGATAGATGTATCATACAGACATTTGAATATGTTTACTTCAATTTTACAGCGTGTTAACTATCATGACCCATTAATATCACAATAAATTATATTATTTATAATACAATAGAGATTAAATGAAACTTAATAAAGCTATAAATATTAACAAAAAATCTAATAAAACTATATATTAACTAATACTTATTTTGGATAGGTAGAGTCAGACTGTAAAATTCAATGCCATAGCCAGGATTTGAACCACGGATCTCCCAATCTCTAGCCGGTTGCTCTGCCACTGAGCTACCATGGCAAAATGCCGGCATAGCATTGAATTTCTCTACTGACGCGCATGTTTCCCGGTAAACTACAAGATGATCTCAAATTATTTTTCACACATGCCGTGTGTAGGACAGGAGTTAGATAGGTAGAGTCATACTGAAAAATTCAATGCCATAGCCGGGATTTGAACCACGGATCTCCCGATTTTTAGCCAGTTACTCTACCACTGAGTTACCATGTCCGAGATCCGTGGTTCAAATCCCAACTATGGCAATGCATTTTTCAGTCTGACTCTACCTATCCAATTCTTGTGTTACCACGGCTTGTGTGAAAAAGCAGTTAAACCAATAACAATAATTACTTTAATGAACTTAATAATTATCTTTTCTGAATTTATTGGAACTATTGGTTGACTTAGTCTTAATCTTTTTTATCAATTAATTACATTTTTCTTATTATAAGTTATACCCGCATTCTGTAAATCAGTTGATATATCGCAGCTAGAATCGATAAATGTCCATTATCTTAAAACAGATAAAATCTTCAAGGGAATAATTGTACGTACTGACAGTATATAATATATTTTGAATATCTGTAGGTAAATCTTTCATATGCTGTAAAACTCGTCCAGGAAATCTATATTTAATGGAAATCTTAAATAACAATATTGAAATGACACGATGAATGTGAAATTGCTTTATTTTTACGGATTACTTAAAACAATTATTCATTAACAACGCTTTCAATTGTTGTGCCAGAATTTCGTATACCAGGGATTCTTTTATATGTCAGTAAAGTACTAGCATAGGGCTGTCACTTTTAAGCACACTTAAAAGTCTATACTGAATTTGAACCCGCGACATTGGGATCAGAATGCCAGGCCCTAAACGAAGTACTGAGGTTCTCATTTTGGGGTAAAGTTTCACCCTTTAATTCTAATGCAACATCCTTTAATTTTTCAAAATATTAACCTCTCTGGCATTTGGAGTTCAAAATGCTTATTAAAGCTTTATGAGGAATCATTGTTAATCAAAATAAGATGTATGATTTTTTTAACTATTGAAAAATAAGCCATATTTTTAAATCAGCAATGCAAACCAAAATTAAAATGTATGATAGCTACAAACTTTAGGAAAACGAAGCAGTATTGATAGTTCCTAATGAATAGATAAATATTAATTTCATATATTAAAGCATCAAAGTACCAAGAGGCCACTATATTGAAGAAATAATAAAAGGTAAACTCTAAAAAATACTGGAATCACAGTTTTCTTGAAATTGCCTGTTTTACAGACGGTTTATTCACTTCCTGAGAAACTAGCTTGCACCAATAACAAACCCATGCACACTTGGTTTCTTTTGTCTTTTTCTGAAAGAGACTACAGTTTCCGTTTTTGACTTATGTGTTTGTCTGTTTCCCAGGCGTGTCATTTTGACAAATCCGGAAAGAGACAATACAAACTTGGCCTGTTGTTCGTAGCTCGGAGCAACAGCAGTAACGGTGTTTCAACCTAATGTCTTCCTTAAGACTGAGGAAATACCAACTTCTATAAAATCTCTTCCAGATGTTTTCTTTCAACGACGCGGCCATATGTTTCTAAGGGCTAGCTTTTATTTCTTTATTTATTGCCCTTTTCAATAGTAACAAAAGCTTTACTGAACAAAGACAAGAGTTTTAGCAACACAGCTGTGAGTAAACCGCCCCCAACAGAAAAAACTGCCCGCCTCTGTAGTGTGGTGGTAGCATGTCTGCCACACATTCAAGAAGCATCGAGTTTGAATCTCGGAGAGAATGGGTTATCCGGAAAGGTTCTATCCAGGGTTTTCCTTATCTGAGAAGAATGTTGTGTAACTTTAAGCTACATGGACTCTGGGTTTATTGGAGCATTATTCCGTTCTTTTCTTTTATCGTTTGCTATTACCTACCAGTTTAAAGTACGTTAAGCTACCAACAAAGAAAAACAACAGCAAAAACTGTGATTAACGCTTGTTGCCCTCAGATCCTCAAAATGAAATGGCGTTTTATTTATCGTCGCCCTTTAACTGCTGTGGTTCTCAGGCTTCCATTCTATACTGGGCGTGAAAGACAGCTTAATTTTGCTCAGAGGCCTCTTTATCAGCTTGAGGTTCTTTTACGTGCCGTAAGTCTACGACGCGGGACCGACGGAAGCCGTACTAAGGATGTTTGCATCCGAAAAAAATCCATCGTCCTACGCCGGGCTTGAACCCACGACCTTGGGTATATGAAGTTAGCATGGTTACCATTACAAGGAGGCCAGCATACCATTCACAGTAAAGACGAAGCAGTAAATTAAAGATGCGTTGTTCTAATCGGTTCGAATTAAAATTCTTATAGATGTTCCTTAACTTAAAGCAACATACGCGCAGGCGTGAAGGATCTCCATTCACAAAAGATGAGCGCTAATATAACGCAGCATAAGTGCAGGCGTGAGTTTGACCGTTCACAAAGCAACCGTAAACGTAATGCAAGAATTCTGCAGGGGTTTCTATATACGTAAATTACATAAGGAATTATTCGAGCAATTTCAAATTGAACAATACAACCACTAGTGTCCAAAATGCAAATCAACCGAAATCTTATAATATATATACAACATGTTATATCCACATAACTTTTTCCACCTATTCTCAAAAACTAGCCTTAAGAAAGAGTATTCACCAAACCACTTCATGTTAATTCTAAAAAAAAACACATACCTAGATGCTTCTGTTATATATTTTCTTGTAATTCCAGGATTAAAGTAAGAATACATTTAAGTTTAAATTTTTGCATATTCACATATTGTCTTTGTTCTTTTTGGGCATAGCTCAATATGATATCGGTCACATGTCTTTTCACATGGCATACATTTACAATCTATATTGGGTTCATTGAATTTTGTGGTCTTGAATATCAGGTGGAGGAATCCGTTGACTGCCGTTGACTAGTGATGACGTGTCTCATTCGAAATTTTCTTTTGTCCACCATGGGATCGAAATATGTTGCATGGAAAAATTTCCGTATTCAATACGGTAATGAAACCTTTTCTTCTATACTCGTTGCACGCGGTATTATGTTAATGCTTTTTGTTTATTGTTCTGTGATAGAATCAGTTTTATGCCTTCTATAGTTTCCAGTGTGTAAACATTCTTAAAATATACAAATAACAAATATATGTTTAACAGGTTCGCCAACGCAATTCTAAGATGAGCAACATAAATGGACGAATGTACTTATTCTCGAAGTTTGCGTATTCAAAACGATCCCAATTTTATTCGTATTGAATTTAACATGTGAAACAAGGATCGTATTGAGATAAAATCAAATGGATTTCAATTCCCCAATGGTAAATATACTCCACGCCTTGGTGCATGCCACGCGTGATATGAAAACAACTAAGCAATGAAGCATGGAGTGCCTGGGTTTCTCGTCTCTTCTTATATACATCAAAAAGCATATTCTTGTTGGCTCGTGCCAGTATTTTTTGTTAAAGAGACGGAAAAGTACACGTTTTACTACCGCAATCATGTAAACATGTACACAATCAAGAGTGCTGTTCTCGGAAAGCAGGCAATTTAAAGCAGGGAGATGCAAGGCTAGATTATCGCAGTGGCAAGCGGACAATTAGCAAACATGTTCCCGAATGATTTAAAGTCCAGACGAAATAACCAAGGAAGCAGCTACAAGGCGTATTTCAATGTACGAGTAGGTGGTTCTCAGAAGTTGCTTGCCTTTAAATGTCCAATCAACGTTGATGTACAGTGACCCTTTATATTTATTTGCTTTATCAGTTCTTCCATCACCTGGACTGTTGCATTTCCCTTCTTCCCACATTAATATAATTTAAGTTCATTGTACACGATTACATTTTGGTCAAATTCAATGCTTTACAAGACTTTTCAAGAGTTGTCACAGTTTCACAAGTTTGCCAGATCGCTTCAAAAATGGCTTTGAAATTCTTGAAAGCAAATAAGTAGTAATACATTTGAGAGTGATGATGGCTTGGGCCAATGAAATGCGAGAATTTACAAGTGCGTCACGAAATCTGCAACATTGCTTAATGCAAAAAGTAAACAAAAAGGCTACCTGGGCTAGGTAAGGCATGCATTCGAGCTGAGCTGATTGGGTGTTAGGTTTACGCGAAGCCGTGTCTATACCTTATAGATTCCGTGGATCACCGCAACAAAATAAAGAAGACACGGCACATGAAATTTCCATGCAGATTTCCTGAGTGGTCTGACCGAGTTTCGTTTCCAGTAGACCGATTTGTGATGGACGAAATGGTGTCTAGGCGGGTTTACTTTAGGTTCTCCACCATCCATTCCACTAATTGCTCCATAATTATCTTTGCTGTCGTTCATTACATATCATCCACTTTTTCGCTTTCATACCAAGCATTGGGCTGATCACCCATCATGGTTTCTCTAAGATCCAAAGCCTCTGCACCTCAACAGGCGTCTTATTCCAGGTGCTGGCATGTAACTCAAGGGGCTGTAAGTCCTGCCTATGGGGAAGGTAGAGCAAGAAAGAAAAACAAAGAAAACTTTCCACAGTATGCAATAATGTAATTTGATATACCGTAGTTAACGTTGTTTCTACTGCATTCGTAATCTCATGTTATGGGCGTTCTGCTGTTATACGCGAAAGTGCTATGTAATTCTAATTATTTATGGAATAATATTTCATTGTACATTTTTATACCGTAGCGCTAAAGTAAATGACTCTGCACGTGATAAATTATTTAAAATATGCTCTAAAGGAGTTCAGTTTGGCAAAAAGATAACGTGTAAATACACATGTAAAGTCTTGCCAGGCCTTGTCAAATGTTTTTCAGCATTTGATATTTTTTCTTATAAACTCTTGAATTGAATAGCAAGTTTAATCATGTACAAGGACCTTTAATCTTCTCTTAAGATCTGTGATCTTCTGGCATTTCCCTCTCAATGGGCGCGGTTACAATGGACAATGTCCCCGTGGACACTAGGTGGCCGCTAAATCGAAGGGTGGCTTGCACGTCCTCTTTGAATGCGCGGCAGCGGGACGGATCATCGGACTTGGAAACGTTAGGGACTTCCGCGCGTCTCTGTTGGCCTGTCTGCCTGCGGTTTATTACCTCCTATTCTCATTCGTCTCATCCCATTCCACTGAGGGAGCTAGCCACAATAGATCTATATAAATAGGTGTGCGCGAACTCCGTCGGTCTGCGTTGCGTAGTTGGATAGGCGCTGCCTTTCCGCTCCCAAAGTCGCGGGTTCAAACTCGGCCCAAACCGAAGTTTTTTTAAGTGTCAGTAGATTTACTGGCATGTAAAGGATCTCCTGTGGGACAAAATTCCGACACACCGCGAGGCTATAATGATCCTGGCAATTTACAGCATCGTTAAAAAACAAATAATTTGATGTAATTACCCTTTAACGTTGATGCTATTTAAGTATGTCATAAAAACCGGCTAACATTTGAGAGGGTGAGATGCAGAAACACTGATACAGTTGGAGAGAGAGAGAGAGAGGGAGGGAGGGAGGGAGAGAGACAGATGCTCATTTAAGGCAATAATGTGATAAGAGCTGCAGGTATTGTTGGTAAATAAAATAATCAAAACAACGTATTATCTTTTGCGCTTTCTGTTAACATTTTCCTTTTGCTTTCTGCACGGGTGGTAACACAGATACAATAATAAAACCCGGTGACTTGGGCACGAATAGAGAAAACACATCCTGGAGAGGCCAGATGAATAGCAGACACTGTTGTCTAAGATACACACATATGCCTGTTAAAGAAACTTTTTGCTTCTTCTTAATATCCATCGTCCAGCTGTCCACAAGTCAGTCTCTCTTGATGAATGGCCTTCCTCGTTGGCTCACTCACCCGTTTCTTATGCCTTAGGAAGTGCGCTTCCTCAACTCCAAAGATTTCAATTACATTCCCTCTCCCCACCTCGGTCGACCACAGTGTAAGATCTCTTTTGCCTAGAGGCTTTCGCGATATATTTGAGTCTCATCCACACTGAGGGAACAAATGTCAAACGCCGCTAGAGCCTCTAGCTAACAAGTCATAAACAAATCGCACATTTGAGATGTTATTACCTACGTTTCTGGTAATTTTATGTTTTCGAATAACAACGGACCTCTTGAAGCCAAAAATTCCATTTTTATAATATTTGTGTGCATCCTGTATATGTTCTGCTTCACTAAAGTAAGAGAAATCTAAAACTTATGGTCTAAGATCTGCCCGATGACCTTTATCTTTAAGCTTATTTTTCCTTTCCATTATTCATTTAATTTTTGACGTATCATTTGCTCCAATTCAGACTTACTGTTAATTTATTTACTTATAGCTTTGAAGGGTATTACGTAACTTAAAGTTTTAGTACATTGATAAGATTCTACTGGAGGTTTTATCATAATAGTTTACCAGTTTCCCCGAGCAAAAAAGTAAAAGTAATGACTACCTCTGTTATTATTATAGTTTCTGAAAATTGAACATAAAACCTTATAATATTTCTAACACATTTTGACATTTGACATTAACATTTGAGAAACATAAATAATTAAAAGTTATAACAGTTTTTTTATCCCGTAGCTAAACTGATTACATGAAAACTACAGTTCTGGTCGCACACTAAGCAAGAAAGAATTACCTAGACTTGTGTGCTATTAAACATTATTCTTATAGTTTTAGTTCTATTTGTTTATTTATTAAATATACAAGTATATGAAATCCTATTTCACCCGAAGGTATACAAGGATTATATCTATAATACAAATGAATTTACAATAGCATTAAGTAAATTAGCCATAGATAGGATGCAGATCATGCTGGGGAAAGAAAACAAGACAAATAATGTATATTATAAAAGGAATACTATAACGTACTATAAACATAAAAAGCATAAACATTTTTTGAATTCTCCATGACAGCATTTTTTTCTAAATATCTCTTCAGTGGTTTCTCAACTCTAATATCAAAAAATTTAAATGTGTGTCGAAGATTTTTCTTTTATGCTCTAGGACTGTGCAATGACAAAAGATATACAACAGTTTGCTGTTCAGTGCATATAAATTGATATCCGTTCTTTGTATCTTAAATCTTTCAAAATAAAAACCAAATTTACCATATCCTGATAAAGATTAAGTTAAAATGGCCTGATATCTTTACAGTGTAAACGACATTCAATTGTTAGAAAAGGGATTTCTCTTGTGGCCGTTCCTTAAGACCTTGTTCCAACGTGATATACTCTTAAAGTTTATTCCTAGTATAAAAATTGGGACATAAATTGCAGCTAAAATTTAAATTAGAAGCAACATATATTTTCAGTTCATCAACTCTTTCGTTCCTTCTGTACTGATATGGCGTCGTACCCAAGATAAACAAATATGTTTCTCATATTATATATTAGCTCTAATTTCTACTGCCAAAGTTAAATTGTATATTTTATTTCTATTTATACTCTACAAAACTGGTTTATTACTTGCTTACCTTATATGTTGTCATTATATTGTAAATAATAGTAATAACACTTATTATAATTCTTGTGGCGAAAGCCTCGGCAGCAATAAAAAAACAGTAACATACATATTAACACCAAAACATTCCAAGTAAAGTAAACAGACCTAGATTTAAAATATTTAACAATCTACCTTAAAATATTAAACAAATCAGAGAAAAAACATGTTTCAGTAAGCTTTTAAATAAATATTTAGTAAAACTATGCCCTTAAATAGTAATATGTTTCAGTGTAATATAATTTTAACATAGTTTTTGAGCTGACTTTTTAACTGAATTTTAAATTACTATGCATGTGTGAAAAACGTGACTCGTCTTATAGCTTTTCAATTTTTAAGAATAAATAATCGTAACTTATGCCAGGCATCACCAACTTGCTTAAATTTGTACCGAGCACATAGCTTTTTTCCGTGCATGCAATTGGGTAAACACTGACAATGGTTCACCACATGATGACGTGACAGGGCCGCGCCGTGGCCGAGTGGTTAGACCACTTGCCTCTCACCTAGACGGCCGGGGTTCGATCCCAAGCGACCGTATGTGAGATTTGTGGTGGACAAAGCGGCGCTGGGGCGGGTTTCCTCCGGGTACTCCGGTTTCCCCCACCATCGCATTCCACCGGTGCTCCATCATCATTCATGAATCACCAGTGTCACCGCCTGCGGTGCCATAAGTAGTTAAAGCGGGCGTTAAACACTACAAAAAAAAATGACGTGACAGCACGAGACAGAGTATAACAAGTATTTATTGTAACGTGGAAGTTGTGCCATTAAAACCTCTAGCTTCCATAACCGTCCAATTATTTGAGATACCTTCAGCATAAATGCTGCGTTTGGAAGTTTATAAGATACAAGCAAATGTTCCAAATGTAAATATCGGAAAGGTACGATAAAACTCTCATTTCACTACATGACCTCGAAACTGTTGACATCCACCCCTTCTACTCATCGTTCGCTAGTCCTCTGCAAGAGACAGTGCGTGATAAACTCGCTACCTAGTATTGACATCATGCATGGACAAATAGCTAGTGGCAAAGCCCGAATAAATCTGAGGACTCAGTACATTTACATGTTTGGCAAGCACAGTGACCCCTGGTGTAGACGCCATAAAACACCATGTTGCCCAACGAAGTTTACGATCCTCCAAGAACAGCAATAACAATGCTCATGCATCAGGTATTACAATCTCTCC
Organism: Hymenopus coronatus; assembly: GCA_030762935.1. NCBI lineage: Eukaryota > Metazoa > Arthropoda > Insecta > Mantodea > Hymenopodidae > Hymenopus > Hymenopus coronatus. The sequence goes on from CM060890.1 coordinate 103,244,320, forward strand.
AGGAACTAGAAATGATATCAAACGAAGGAAACATTTACATCACATATGTAGGTATAACAACACAAAACGAATGGGGACTTCGTGCAATAAATAAAGTTCATTGTGAAAGTTAACATGAATAAGCTGCAAGTCATTCTATCTCCTGAAATATATAATGAAGTATAACGTACACACACTACATAAACACACACGCGCGCGCGCCCGCTATCGCGCGATAACACATTACAAAATCCAAGTTATTAAAATTTGTATATTTGAGTTATTGCTTTACTGAAAAAAAAAATTGGTTTAAGTGATCCAGAATGAAGAGTTCTTCAGAGGCTATTCACACAAAATTCAGGATATATATGTTTATGTGTAATGTAAATATCTTTAATATACGGTATTTTAATCAAAATCGTTAAAACTGTTTTTGTGAAGATAAAAGTTTTCGAAAATATTTCCATGCAAAGGATAATTTGGGGCGATTTTCCTGAAATCCTTTTTGTTATATCCTTGGAGGATGCTGAACTTACAGATAAATTTAGTATTCAAACGATTCTTCCTTTTTGACACACATACGGATATGTTTCTAAAAATACTCCTTTTTGATACAGAAAACCCTAAAAAAATGTTTACAGTGATTATCCAAGTATCTTAGTTTTGAGTGGAATGCAATACCTTCGTACTATGTATGAAGTAGAAAAGTATGAATGTGGCGAGAACATTCAGAGCACTCTAGATATGCTATAACCAAACTAAGATTATGCTAGTATGTGTATAATTAATGGGCAATCGATTTCCTATGAATGTATGAATGGACAGCGTCACTGCGAACTGATACGCAGGTACTTCCGAAATGGGCATCCATAGCCCATGTGGTGTGCGTTTGCTTATCTTCATTCGTTCTCGTTTTCCGGCCCACCGGCCACGAGAACTTCCCATTACAAGCTGTTTCCTGTTGACTTTTCCTGAACGGGGGGAAAAAACTACTCGAAATAATAATACCAAGGGGTTGGAATCTTTGTCGGAATTAACGGCGTTATAAACGAACCCTAACACTAGAGCTGATGATGTTTCCTCTCCCCACAAAAACACAAGAAGGGATGACGAGAGATGTGGTCCACATGAGAAGGGATGAAGAGGGTGACTTCCGTATTCTGGTAGAAAGTGATGAATGAAAAGATAGGAGGCAGACCGACCGCCTCTCTGCATGGATTACAAACAGCTCTTTATAGCAGCGGAACAAAAACAAGTGCCGGTGTGGTGCTTTTGGTTACTTTTCCAGGACCTAAGAGACTAAATGCTTCACATTGTACAGGGTTCTGGAAAATACCTCTGGGATCCACAACAGATTTAGTTTCAGTCCTTCACAAATTATTACATGTATTATTCTTTCTACTGGAACATTAACAAGCATGTCTTTAGTTAGGCAGTACACTATTTGTACTGTCAATACATGCTGCATAGTCTCTACAAAGGTAGAGAAAGTATTGCATTCCACCCAAAAGTTCGATAATAAGCTTTCACTGGAAAAATGTTCGTGTGCTAACACCATTACTAAAAGTGTTATGTGTTCCATTCACATGACTTTCTCTGCATCGCTGTAACAAATTATTGTTAAAAAGCATATTCTTCTGTCTACTCTATGATAATCGAGACAAAAATTAGCAAAAATTGTCTTAATTGTTTACTTCATTGTAAGCAGAAGGAAATTAAGTGTAGACACTAGGCTAATACAATAGTCAAATCTTTTAAAGGCTAGTTGCCATGTGGTTGAAATCCGTTTCAATAGGGTCAGGAGTTTACAACTTTCCGTGTGAAAAAAGTTTTTAAGTATTCTGAGTCTGAAACAAATACCAAGAAATAGCTCAGAAATAGCCAATTCTACGAAAAAACGTATATTACATAAATTGGGTATTTTAACGTAAACTTACGGCTACACAAAATTCAGCAAAAGTCATTCAGAACAAAAGAGGTCTTCAGAGGTTATTCCCAGAAAATTTAAGATATACATGCTATTTGCGATATAAGTATATTTAATACACGGTATTTTAATCAAAATAGTTAGAGCCATTTGTAAGAAAGTCAAAGTTTTCGAAATGTTTTCCATATAAAGGGCAGTTTGGGGTGGGGGGATTTTTCTCAAAATTTTCGTGTCGCATCCCTGGAAGACACTAAACTTAAATACTAAGTTTGGTATTTAACCGACTTTTCGTTTTTGAGTTATCGTATTCACACACACGGACCTTTTTCTAAAAATGCTTTCTTTTTGGATGCAGGAGACACTAAAACATGTAGTTGCGGTAAAATCTCAGTATCGAATTTTCGAGTGAAATGCAACACCCTCTCTATACACTATGTACATAGTAGTGTAGAGAAAGTATAAACGAAACTTGGTATTTAAGTTTAATATCTTCCCAAGAATTCCACGGGCAGATTTTCAAGAAAATCCCCACTTCCCAAACTGCCCTCTACCTTGAAAATTTTCGAAAGTAACTAATGCTCAAAAATGGATGTAACGATTTTGATTATAATATCGCCTAGGTATTAAAGATGTTTACATGACAAAATGTATACCTTGAATTTTCTGGAAATTATCTCTCAAGTCCGCGTCATTCTGTATGAATTTTGGATGCTGGTAAACCATAAGAGATAAGAAAACTACTTACTACACAAATCATGCGGATCAAGTTAAAACAGAGAATTTATGCCATACTTATTTAAGGATTTGACCACTTCTGAGGTATTCTTTGTTATTGGTTTCCATTTTAAAATATTTAAACTTTTCTCAAATGGAAATTTGTCGTTCCTTTGTCTTGTGTTTTACTTCTGACCATGCAAAAAGAGCCACATAGCAACCAGGTTTTAAAAAATGACTCTCGTTTTTCCCTTTTACCCTCTACTTATAAGGACATAGGTAATACGGTCATTCCTGCTGATGTTTATCTTGATTAGTATGAAATACATAGAAGAATAGGCTTTTGTAAGAATAGTTTACTACAAAATAGGTAGAGACGCTTATCTAAATTGAATACATTATCCTGTTTTATTTGTTCCGTGCATATGCTGCCATTATCATCTAAATTATTCACATTGACTGTTTTACCTTTGGAACAATTGCCCTTGACAATGGTGTTCAGTCATTGTCTTCTCGGGTTACTCCTTCAAGCTCCACCAGATAAAGTTGACGAATTTTGGGACACCTAGCGGTTTTTTCTTAGTTCAGGTGCATATGTCTAATTATAATTTCTATGAGGATTCAGTGGCGAGGGATCAGATTGTCGCCCATAAATGTTACCTTATGGTAAAATCACGACTTGCGGCGTGAAAATGATGAAATTTACCCAGAGACCTTCTCTTTCAAGGAATCATGTTATGTGCAAATAAATATTAAACGGGACCAACGGCTTTACTTCCCTTCTGAAGGAAGCCATGCCAAAGCGATTCGAGTCCGAAAAATATCTATCAACCTCTACCGGGACTGAACCCGCAATCTTGGGCACTAGAGGCTATGATGCACCTCCAAGAGGACGGATTAATTTTTGGCCTTTCTTAAAATACACACACACACACACACACACACACACACACACACACATCTTGTAGATTAGAATATTTACTACAAAGGGAGCCAACACAATTTTGTTGCAGAAAAGGTTTTTACTTCAATACTTCCATTTAAATAGCTGCGTAGACTTTGGCAGAAGGCAACAGTATTATGCGTAGTAAAATTCTGTATGCAGCAATAAAAGACAAGAGCTCTCAAAGTGTATTAGGTGATCATTAATATTGGACCTAAAAGAGAATGATCTGTTGATAGTATATTCACCACGTTTCCATGGACAATTGAAATAGATTCCAGTATTCCATATGGTATTGAATACAATATGGTAATGCAGATTCGGATCGTATTGAACCTTGGATGCGATCCTCTTAGAAAGTGGAATCGCAACGGGATAGGATACAAATATACTGCATGGAAATACATTCATATTCAAATAGTATTGATTATGTCAAAGATAGTATTTTCTATTGTATTCTTTGCATACACTGACTAATCGTCATTTTTTCTTCTTCAATAAACTCGCCAGTAATTATTGGTGTAACAAAACACACAACGGAACTGTCTTCATCGTTTTTACTTTCTCTATACAAACTATGTAAATAGTGTATAGAGAAGGTATTGCACTCCACCCAAAAATTCGATTCCGAGATTTCACCGGTAAAATATGTTTTAGGATCCCCTTTGTCCAAAAAAAGTATTTTCGTGTGTGTATGAGTGTCCCTGTGTCCGTGAACACGATAACTCAAAAACGAAAATTCGGTAAAATACCAAACATGGTATTTAAGTTTAGAATCTTCCAGGGATGCGACACAAAGATTTTGAGAAAAATCCCCCCACCCCAAACTACCCTTTACATGGAACTTTTTTCGAAAAGTTTGATTTTCTAAAAAATGGCTCTAACGATTTTGATTAAAATATCGTATATTAAGATATTTACCCGACAAATAAAATGTATATTTTGAATTTTCTGAGAATAGCCTCTGAAGACTACTTTATTCTGAGTGAATTTTCCGGAATTTTGTATAACTGCTAAACCGTAAGAGATAGACAAAAACTTACCCCACAAAAATGTAGAGCACATTAAAATACACAATTTATGTTGTATACATTTTTTTCGTGGAGCTGATCGTTTTGAGATATTCCAGGATTTTGGTTTCAGTTTTGAAAAAACTTAACTTTTCTCATACAGGAATTTGTCAACTCATTTCTATACAAACAAAGAAACTTCAGTCACATAGTAACCAGCTTTTGACTATAATTTTAACCTATGCTACTCCCTTATTTCCTTTCTACTTACAAGGAAGAAGGTAGTAAGACTATTTGTGCTAATTTTTATTGATTAGCATGAAGTAACTAGAAGCATAAGCTTTTTAAGAATACTTTGTTGCAGGGATATAGAGAAAGTCATGTGAATGGTACACATCAGATTTTTATAATCTTGCAATGTATTATTCTCAAAATTATTCACTAACTTCAAAACACCAGCTTATAATTCACAGACTTATGCTTAGCGTGTTCACCAATGTAAATTCAAGTCGACCACACAAAGGCTTGAATTATTTATTCTCGAACCCTATTCAAAATAAGCTCAATTCGTATTAAGTTTTACACATGAAACGAGGATCGTATTCAGATGAAACCGGACTCAAATCGATTTCAATTCTCCATGGAAACGTAGTAAATAAGAAAGAGGACTGGAATTAGGAGTGTGGGGATTTAAAGATTCCCGAGAAAAAGTGGATCAAGGACTTCATTAATATTCAGATAGGAAAATGTTATGAATCACATATTATTTGGAAAAAAAATGAAATTGAGTTTTATTTATGGACGCTCTTTAACTGATGTAGTTCTCAGCGTCCCGTTCTATACTGGGAGTGAAAGACCGCTTAATTTTTCTTAGAGGCCTCTATTATCAGGCTTGAAGTTCTTTTACGTAATTCTACGACATGGGACTCATGGCTTTACTTGTCTTCCAAAGGAAGCCATGCTGAAGATTTTTTTACGCCCAAAAACATCCATCGTCCTCTGCCAGGTTTGAACCCGCGACCTTGGGTATATAAAATATTATATTATTTGGCGTATAAATGGAAACTGAACTTACTTAACATAACACGGCTTAAAAAAAAAAAGTAAAATAGCATTTAGTATCATGTTTGAAGATAGATAAATAAGTTATTGGGGGAATATTAATTTAAAGCTAAAAAGAAATGGAGGTTCACAAAAGATAAGGACTTATATACTCTAAGGGTTGTGTACTGAATATATGTTTTAGTTTCGGAGATAATGGTTTGGTGAAGAACAAGTGAAGTTATATTTAGTTTTAATTTAAACAGAAATAAGATCAGTTTAGTTACTGGAGGGGGGGACGTTGAAAACCAGATTTATTTACTTCCTCACTGTATTGGCAGACTCCACTAATAATGAATATTCAAGAATAACTAAATTAAATACTTATGCAAGTGTTTATAAGAAATGACAACGTGGATCAGCCATTTATCTTCTTATTAATCAATTCCAAAATACACGCTGTTGCTTGTTTAACTTTTTCCACTGTAAATCTATGAGCTGTGTAGAAAGAACTTTTTACTAGCCATCCTGTTGATATTTCTAACTCAGGAGTTTCTAATACTAGGTCTTTATGTAATACACTGTTTGTGTTTAAGCAATTAATTGTCATTTTAGTTTCCCATGCGTATTAAGACAATCGTAGCTACATCAAGTGCTTTAAGTCCCAGGATTTATAATATAGCCAACTGTTATACTCACTTGGTATTAGTTTAATCGTTTTTTCACACAAGCCGTGTGTAGCAGTTGGATAGGTAGGGTATTTACAACATTGGCAATCACCATTGGGTTGTCAACTCAAAATAATTTGAAATCCCTTGTGGTTTACCGGGAATCAGGCGAGCCAGTTAAGAAATTCAATGCTCTGCCGGCATGTTGACATGTTAGCTCAGTGGTAGAGCAACAGGCTAGAGACCGGGAGATCCGTGGTTCAAATCCCGGCTATGGTATTTAATTTTTCAGTCTGACTCTACCTATCCGACTCTCCTGTCCTACACATGGCTTGTGTGAAAAACCAAACTAATACCAAAGGAAATATTGTATTTGCTATTATGGCCAAAATAATTCTAGAGGCTAAAGAAACTAAGTTAACTTAATTCATAGAATATGTTTATATTTAATTAAATAAAAAAAATAATAGTAGCTTGTGTACGATTGAAATTTCAGCAGATGTTGCAGGCCGAGACTGCGTTGCGGATATACAACCACAGCTGGTTTTGCTGAAGAATGTACCTGGCTTATTTACGCAAGGATATCATTGAAATCTCACGGAAACTTCGTGTATATAACTAAGGAACTGCCAAAAACCATAGCCAAGATTTCTGTTTCTCTTTTGCTCTGGAGGTTTCCAGTTTCCCCAACGTCCGCCGGCACTTTTTTGTCCTATGGCCTCCCCTACTTTGTTACTGGCGAGGGATACAGGTCCCAACACCGAAATCCCCCGACTGTTTCATTCAAAATTAGGGTGAGAGTTTCAGTATTAGAAAAAAATAGCAGAAATGGTATTATTACTTCCTTCCATGTAAATAGAAGGAAAATAAGGGAGTACCATAGATTAAAGTGATAGTCAAAAGCTGGTTGTTATGTGATTGAAGGTTCCTCTGTTTGTATGTATGGACAGGAGTTGGACAAATTCCCGTATGAAAAAGTATAGGTATTTAATAGCTGAAGCCAAAAACACGGAATATCTCAAAAACAATCAACTCCACGAAAACAAAGTATATAACAAATTGCACGTTTTAACAAGCTCTGCAATTTCTATTGAGTAAGTTTTTGTCTATATCTTACGGTTTACAGTTATGCAACATTTCGCAAAATTCAACCAGAATAAAGATGTCCTTAGAGGCTATTTCCAGAAAATTCAAGATATACATTTTATATCTCATGTAGAAATCTATTGGATTAATTCGCGGGACATAGGAACTTAACATGGAAAATAAGTTTTTCTTAAATGCTCTGCCATATTGATTTTATAGATACATTTTATATGTATACTTCTCAGAAGTTAAAAAAGGAATAGAATCTAAAAGTATAGAGCGTTATTTGCTGTTCATGTTAGAGTAAATAATCGGAAAGTTTTGACAATTTTTTACATCATTAAGCTGTTTCATTATCGTGGGTCTTGCCTAATTTTGTAACAAATGAGAATCATGATATGAAAAACAGACTATGGAAGCTTAGGTGCAACAATTACCTAAGCTCTTTAACTTCTATGACCACTTAGGGGGATTTGCTTTAAAAATGACTGTTGGTGCTTTTCTCGCTGAACTATAGGGTTTCTTAACATAAATTTTCTAAATATTACACTATTAAACACACGCATGCACTCCCACATTCATAGTTCTAGACTCTATGTGGATAAGAAATGATTTTAAGTAAAGAAACTTTCCCTAGCCTCGCCGGGAATCGAACCCTGGGTCACCGTGGAAGCTTAGATTACTCACGTAGGCACGTAGGTATCAATCAAAGAAACTAAAGCTGGTAATGATTCCGACAGAAAGGACTATTAATTAAACTTATTAGCAGAAAAAGAGAGAGAAAGAGTAATATAGAAAACGAATTTCAGTTGGCTCCACAGCTCAGACGGTAGAGCACCTGCTTGTTGTGCGAGGAGTCCCGGCTTCGATTCTCGGCTGAATGGTGGGAGTTTTCTCTAGCTAAAATTATTCCACATCCCCTATGGAACTGCAACTAGGTGTTTATGTGTAGGGTGGGGGATATTTAATACATATTTAAAACATTCAATGATAAGAGTGCATGAGCTAACCATTGCCAATAAACAGTATGTTCCAAAGGTGAAAGGCCGCCGATACCACCACTAGAAACAAACACGTAGGAACATACATGGAACAAACAAAACAAAAAACTAACAAAAAGGAACGCATGTGAAATGTTCTGATTCTCAGTCTGTACAAATCATTTATTAAAATAATTGTTATGTTCATTTCACTTATTCACGATTCATGTTTAGGCAGAAATGATTTCAAATGATAATTACTTCACCAAACTGTTGCTTTAGTAAGATTTTCTGTAATGTCAACTTTCTCTAGTAGTGCCCGATATCCGTCACTAGAGGCGTAGTAGAGTGATTGCCCAACGATCGGTAGTTTACTTTCGGGAGCAGTGGGCGGTTGATTGTGAAAATGGCTCTTTCATCAGGGTATGAGGTTATTTAGGTGCAATACACAATAAACAGAGTAAAACTATGAACGGAGCCCATGCTAAGGATTTTTACAGCTTTCGTTCTTCCTCGTAATACTTACGGGAGAAATGCTGGCACAGTTCTCCGTTACTCCAAGGGCTAAAGAGTGCCTCAGCAGTTGCCAGCTGACGGTTGCGTCTCATGTAATACACACGATAATTATAAAAAACATTTATTCTAATGTAAATTAATTGTTCTAGTGAGTCAATAAAACCCCATTTTGGGTATGTTTCAGTAGAGCGTCGCATATTGAACAGTTTGGTAGTATTTTTCATGTCTTTATATTTATATGTTTTTGCTTTAGTATAAAAATAATTATTGAACAATTTTCTTGTTCTAAACTGTTATATTTTCAAACTCTCGTGTTGCTTCTTAGTAAATATATACAAAAGAAAGTGACAATTTTAGTTCTTTAAATTTTCAAAATGTATATAAAACCTCCAGAGATATAAGAAAACTGTCGATGAAACATTCTGAATAGGTGCAAGTGCTGAGAAAATTAAAGAAATAAAGAAACTTTTTAAAATAATAATCAATGTTATCCAAGTTATTACTTTATTTCGTACAAAGTTATCCTACCTCAATGCAAAAAAGAAAGAAGAGTTTTAAATTAAAATCTTAAACCGCAAATCAAGTATCCATTTTTAAACTGTTACCACCAAATTATAGTGTCATATTCTCTTAATCGGTGCAGAAGCTCTATAATGAAATAGTACTCCAATAATGCTTATAAAAGGTGACTGAATTAAAGCATTTTTTAGAGTTAAATCATAAATATTAATTTAACTATGTATGCCACGATTGTAAACGTTTGGTTTAATTAAATTATCCTGTATTAAGAATAAATGTCTTAACAATATAACAAATAACAATAGCCTTTATGTATTTTGTTGTATGGACATATGGGTGCCTTGATTCAGGTACACACCTCCATAAAGTTTGCTGACCTATGTCTTAGTTTAAAGCACTCTACTGCAAAAACATTATAACCTCGTATACCGTAAATAAACCCAAAGGTAATTTAGATTTTTTATTAGTTTTAATAAAATACAACTTTAACTCAGCCAAGTGAGGGAAATCTTTCGAATAAATTTATAAATAGTATGTGCTAAGCTTGTAACACAAGCGTAAAAACCTTAAATTAACATAAATTGCTATCATTTCAAACTGTCAAAAGAGTTTATTAATGGGCAAAAAGAGGTGATAAAAGTAGTCTCGTTATTCCTGTACAAATGCATATATCTTTCTCTGTGTTATTTATAATGTACTCTTGACAGGCATGAAATGAACGCCTCGACTCTTTAGGTAACATCCCAGAGATTAAGCTGCCTTTAATTTCTCTTAGCCTCCTTTGCGGTGTTACGGCTCATTCGGAGAAAATAACATCTGAAGCGCGGTTCCGCAGAATGCCACAATCCGTTCTAAACCGACAGAAGTGACCTCTACACCACTTGGGTAAATTTCTGGGTAGAACGAAAACCAAAATCTTTGTATATCATCTCAAAACTGCAATCACTTGACAATTATATTTTATTTTCAAAGATGTTTTCCACATTGGTCATAAAAATGCTTATTACTTTCTGTACTCGTACTATGTGTATAGAATAAGTATTGTATCCACCCAAAAATTCGATGCCGAGATTTCATCGGAAATATATTTCGAGGTTCCCTGAGTAAAAAAAAATTAGAAAAAAGACCGTGTGTTTCTGTGTGGTATCTGTGGACAGCATACCTCAAAAGCGAAAAGGCCGTTATTTTGTATTTAAGTTTGGTATTTTCCAAGAAAATCTCCCCCCCATACCCCAAACTACCATTTACGTTGAACAATTTTTTAAGTTTTTGTTTTTCTCAAAAATGGTTCTAACGATTTTTTTTTAAGTTACAGCTATTTACATCACGAATGAAATGATTATCTTGAATTTCTTCTGAACACCTGTTCATTTGAATGTCTTTTATTGAATTTTGCATTACTAGTAAACTGTAAAGATACTCAAAAACTTACTACACAAAAAAAGTGGATCTCGTTAAAATACACGATTTATTTCATACACATTTTTGTAACAGAGTTACCCGTTTCCGAGGTATTCCTTGTTATTGGCATGAATTTTAAACGACGCAGGTTTTCAAACGCGTCCCTTTTGTTTCGTCTCTTTTATGTTTTTCTGGAAATGCGAAGCGCACTGAACTTCAATTGTTAATATATTGATCGACTTTTAAAAGATTTGACTATCGCTTTAGCCTGGTATATTCCCTTGTTTCCCTTCTGTTTATACGGAACTAAGTAGTAAGACCAATTGTGTTAATGTTTACCTCTAATATAGATAGAAGAATAATCTCTTGTAAGAATAGTTTGCTTGCAGAGGTAGAGAAAGTCATGTGAATGCAACACATCAGATGCTTTTCTCTGTAATTTCTGTTTATACTAATACATGCTCGGCAGATGAGGTTTCAATGTAAAACAGGCACGCAGGTTTAACCTGTGGCTACAGTTGGTGTTACATATAAAAACAAATAATGCGAAAATCTTGATGTTGCATTATGTAACGTGTGTGGCAACGTTGAAACGACAGTAAAGAGTTTATGGGTAATACGCTTTACAACTGTTATTTTCTTATTACTATAGTACATTTGCTTTTAAAAGGTAGTGTAGTAGGCGCATCAGTTGGAACAGCCTCACCATTGCTGCCAAGCTAAACGTGCATCGTGTACAGAACTTTCCATGCTTTGAGCAGTGCAAATTAAAATAATCTAACATGGAAAAGATAAAGCAAGAGAAAATAACGAGTAGGAAATAGCTGAGGTTTGCGCGACTAGAGTTGTTTCTCCACGTGTAGAAAAACATGTTAACGGCAGGGGACACCTCAGCCACTGCACCAACTACTGATCTATTTTTTTTTTTATTAAAATACAGTTCCGGAGGCTTGTCAGGACTCCGGACCTGTATTCCTTTTTTCTCCAGTTTCCTATATTTCCTTAGTAGACCTTATTATTCTTAACGTTTTTCCTTTTACATATGCATACACAAATATTCACACACTTACAAACACAGAAACACCCATGCCCAAGGCGAGACTCGAACCCACGATCCTGTGCACCACGAAGCGCCAAAGCGAGTCACTTTAGCGAGCGCGACCACCGGGATTGGCTCTATTGAGGCCTACCATCCCCGGGGGAAGGTATGAGACGAGGGGAAACCACTGTCCCGCACATGGAGCTAAGCGCAGAGAACCACGGAAGTCCCTAACAAATTCACTAGAAGACAGCCCTGGCGCATCAGAGGCTATACAGTCGCCGGAAGGAGGCCTCTACAACGGCACCAAGCCTCAACCAGCGCAGCCTGGGGAAAGAGAATTTCACTCGTACCATCTGCCTATAAAGCCTCAAGCAACAATTGCGCCGATCTGAATGATGAAGAACGGAAATAAAATGAAGGAATGAAAGGGAAAAGAACCCCTGCATTCGCCTAATCGGCCCCAGGAAAACAACGGAAAAACCCAGGACCAGAGTGCGGGAGCAAACCCGGACCTCCCCAATGCATGTGCCAGTCCAAACGCCTGATTCACCTGGCTCGGTATCGTTGGGTATGTCGACATGTTGCAACATTACTACAATAAGCCCTGTTCATTTTAACATAGAATGTGTAGTGATCACGTTACTCGGAAATTCACACCGACAACAGCAAAAACATTAAGGCTATGAAAGAGGCAGGTATTTCGGACAGATTAAATTTCATATTTTTTGCAGGAGGCTTTGATTTGTATCTAATGGTTCAATGAGAATGAAAACGGCTTCACAGATTCCCATAGCAAATGTAATGTATCAATTTTATTTGTCCCAATATGTTCAAAAGGACGCTTTGGGCATAGGGATGTCTTTACATGCTTACTTCACAAGGCAAAGTCGAACTATGGAGTTATTCACACCATGTTGAGTTGACTGATTATGCACTCAATCTTTGAATACTACTTCCATGTATTGCTTTCTCTATGCGTACTATGTATATAGTGTATAGAGAAGGTATTGTATTGCACCCTAACATTCGATACCGAGATTTCACCGGAAATATGTGTTTTGGGATTCCCTGAATCCAAAAAACGCATTTAGAAAAATGTGTGTGTGTGTGTGTGTGTGTGTGTGTGTGTGTGTGTGTGTCTGTGTCTGTGGGCAGCATAGCTCAAAAACGAAACGGCCGTTAAATACTAAACTTGCTATTTAAGTTTGGTGTCTTTCAAGGATGCGACACGAAGATTTTCAAGAAAAGTCCCCCCAACTACCCTTTACATGGAAAAATGTTCGATAATTTGGATTTTCTCAAAATGGCTCTAACGATTTTGATTCAAATATCGTATATAACAGATATTTACATGACAAATAAAATGTACATTTTGAATTTTCTAGCAATAGCCTCTAAAGGCTACTTTATTCTGAATGAATTTTACGGAATTTTGCACAACTGGTAAACTGTAAGAGATAGACAAAAACTTATTAAGCAGAAAACATAGAGCTCGTTAAAACACACAATTTATGCTTTATACATTGTTTTTCATGGAGTGAATCTTTTTTGAGGTATTCCTTGTTATTGTTTTCAGCTTTGAAAAACTTATACTTTTCTCATACGGGAATTGGTCAACTCCTGTCCATACAAACAAAGGAACCTCAGTCACATTGCAACCAGATTTTGACTAATACTTTAGCCTATGCTACTCCCCTATTTCCCTTCTGTTTACAAGGAAGCAAGTAATAAGACTATTTCTGCTAATTTTTTCTCGATTAGCTTGAAGTAAAAAGAAGCATAAGCTTTTTAACAATAATTTGTTGCAGAAATGTAGAGAAAGTAATGTGAATAGAACACATCAGATTTTTAACATTATTCATTCCACCACCTGTTCAAAATCCTTTCCTTTCAACCAATTCACTATCATTTCACATAATTTTCTTCCTCACCCTCATACCAGGTATCCGATTGATCACCCATCCTAGCTACTCTCTCTCCCTCCCCCCCTCTCTCTCTGTCTCTCTGATCCAGAGTCCATCTGCTGCTCAAGGGGCATTTGGAACCAAGAGCTGAACTGAATTTGTTTTCAGTTTTTGATCCTTCATCAATATTATTAATTTATCAATTAACTAATTCAGGTCGAAATTGATTACAATCTATTTGCTTCCTACTTAATTTAAGGAAGATTGATAATTCAATATACTTTTTGAACGCAAATCAAATGTACGTCCTGGGGGATGTACGTTCCCCACACGAGAACGGTACATGGAAAGAAGAAGAAGTAGAAGAAATTAGAGAAGAAAAATATTTATTTGAATATTTTGTCAAATACTTAAATAAATTGTTTATTAATTTCAAAAACACGTGCAACAATATGGACTTCCTATTTGGTTCATTTATTGGAGCAGTTGACAGTTTATGTGATTGATTGAGGCTATCTCCGAATTTGGGTGGGAGAATTTTATTGCAAATCTTCGGGGAAAATCTTCGAAAGATGCGAACGCAACCAATTTATTATTACCTAACTTCGCGTTCTTAATTTATGTAATTCACACAACACAATACGTATTTATTGCTTTTTTTTCCTTTATTTTTAGGATTTCGTGTAACATTTTTATATCATACAAACACATACAAACTTTCTCTGCCTGATTAAAATAGATGGTAGAGGAACCAATGGCAAACGGAAAAATATGTAAAAATTGTCAAAATTGTACTACGCATCTAAAATTCAGGTTTTCATAATTATATTTCCCACAGATACAAACTTTTAGACTACATTTAAATTCTTTCTTTAACGAGCTTCTTGTTTATAGCGTAGAAGATCTTGAGTAAATTTAATGCTCGAATCTAGCTGCAGAAAGATGGTTTTAAAATGTGTATGAAAAATGTTATTTCCATACGTTAGGTTTGCTTCCTAGAAGCATCAAATGTGGTCCGATTTCTTGGAGAAGGAACTAGACGCTCATCAGTTAATTGGTTTAGTGAACGTCTCCTTATTAGAAGCAGTTCTCTCGAAACGTTGCCTTTCATCATACGGGTACATGGCCATGGAACAAGCAGTTGGCAAACCTGTCAACGTGCCAAACGAGATTGGTGCACGGTCTTGGACTCAAGCTCCACTCCACTGCCTGTATCATAACCATGGAAAAGCCGTTACTTTTCCTCATGTAATATATAACCAGTTGCTGTGTATATATCAGGAACCTGATTCAGATACTTTATATGCATTATATAACAACAGTGCACCGACTAGAAAGTGAAAACTCTATGCTAGTATCACTAAATGTTTACTATCAAATTCTTAATGGAGGAAATTTGTTTCTTCTTATAACGTACATGTCGTACTGTGTTCAAGCCTCCTCTATTGTTCCTTGTTTTCTTATGTCCCCTGGGCCCCGAATAGAAATCGTGCATCTTAATAATGTCTTATCTTTTACATTTATAGACGCCCATTCTTTAAATTTCTTTGGTGAATTTTGGTGGAGGTTATCTGGACATTTAAAGAATAGACGTCCATAAATGTACAACATGAAATCTTCGCTTTTTGTAATAAGTCATCAATGTTTTATCTGGTATAATTTCTCCCCCAATATTTTCATCGTTTCTTTCAATTGATCTCTTTGCAAGCTGTTTCTGCTTACCCATTCCTCTTCAAGTTCGCCCTTTCCTCACTCTTATAAAAACAACTCCATTACTTATTAGTTTTATCCATTCCAGAAAAACTCCAATTACACATTTAAAAATCTGATGTTCCATTCACACGAATTTCTCTGCCTATTCAGCAAAGAGCTATTCTTAGAATTGATTATCATCCTATCTAGGTAGAGTCAGATTGAATTTCTCAACTGACTCGTATGTTTCCCGGTAAAAATTCAATGCTATGCCGGCATGTTGCCATGGTAGCTCAGTAGTAGAGCAACCGGCTAGAAACCAGGAGATCCGAGGTTCAAATCCCGGCTATGGCATTGAATTTTACAGTCTGACTCTACCTGTCCAACTCCTGTCCTACATACGGTTTCTGTGAGAAAAAAATTAAAATTATCATTATCTTATCTACTTCAAGTTAATCAAGATAAGCACTAAGGAATGATCTTATTAGTTAATTGCTTCCTTCTAAGCAGAAGAGAAATTAGAGACGTCAAGCCTATACAATTCCACACTCTAAAAAAAAAAACAGCTACTTCCTTAGCATCCTGCTTGCATTTTTACCTTCTCCATTGCGTATACTCAGTGCTGAATTTTCAATGGAAATGTATGTTTTGAGGCCCCTTCAATAAACAAAAGAATTTTTAGAAAAAGGCGAGTGTGTGTAATGAACAAATAACTCGAAAATAAAAATCGTTCAAATTCCAAACCTCATATTTTAATTCAGCATCTTCCAAAGATGCGCACGAAGATTTTCAGAAAAAAAAAAAAATAAAAATAACCCACCAATTACGACGCTTTACATGAAACTGTTTCAAAATGTTTGAATTTCTCAAAAGTGACAATAATGATTTTGATTAAAACAACTGCTTAAGATCTTTTTATGTCAAATAAAATGTGTGCCTTGAATTTTTTGGAAATAGCCTCAGAAGCTATCATTCATGGATGACTTTTGCGTAATTTGTAAACCGTAAATGATAGACAAGCTATTATTACACAGAAAGAGTAGTCCTGATTAAAAATGCACTTTATGCCCAATAGATATTGCTTTTGTGGACTTAGGTAAATCATTTCCGACATAATCTTTTACTTTTTTAGAATAAGAGGTCGTTAATCAGTTATTATAATCTTGGTTATGCAAACAGACGGAATTTAAAATCATCACATAGCATCCAGCTCTTAAAGGATTTGACAATCGCTTCACTTACAGTATTTCCTATTCCTCTAATACCTACAAGGAAATAAGTATCTAATAATAATAATAATAATAATAATAATAATAATAAATATCTGCTAATGCTTGCTGCTGCATTATATTGCATAACAAACCGAGAACATAAAGAGCAAAAATATTAGCCTTGTTGATCCAATAGGGACTCTCTCTCTCTACCAGGGTATAACGTTTGCTCCCCCCCCCCTTGAAGATCAAGACATCCTGCTGCCGCATTCTTGGAATACCTTTCTCCTATTTTACCCCTCACACCGACAACCAAACGGCTAACTCAGGGCAACTTCTTGAAACTTACACGATGTCAGGATTAGTAATTGTATACAATTTTTACTTTCTATACACAACTCTACATGTAATGTATTGCACCCAAAAATTCGATACCGAGATTTCACCGAAACTACATGGTTTAGGACCCTTGATTAAAAAAAAAAGATAAAGAAAAAACAACAACACATTTTTAGAAAAATGTCCCTGTGTGTGTGTTTGTGTTTGTATGTGTGAGTGTGTGTGTGTGTGTGTGTGTGTGTATGTGGGTAGCATACTTAAAACGAAAAGTTGGCAAAATACCAAACTTGGTATTTAAGTATCTTCCAAGGATGCAACACGAAGATTTTGAGAAAAATTCCCCCACCTCAGAGGGAAACAAGGGAATGCACAAGGCTAAACTGACAGTCACAAGTTTGAAAATAAGGTTTATATGAGATTGAAATCCGTTTCTTTGCGAGGCCATGAGTTGACACGTTCCCAAGTATATTAAAACTAAAAACAATAACAAATAATATTTCAAAAACTCCACGAAAAAATGTATATAACATAAAATGTATATTTTAACAAGATCTACATTATTTATACAGTAAGTTTTTGTCTATCTCTTACGGTTTATCAGTTATGCACAATTCAGAAAAATTCGTCCAGAATTAGAGGTTATCCCAGAATATTCAATATATACATTTTATTTGTCATGTAAATATCTTAAATATAAGAGATTTAAATCGTTTGGGCCATTTCCGAGAAAAACAACGTTTTCGAAATGTTTTCCATGTAAAGGGTAGTTGGTAATGGGGGGATTTTTTAAAAATATTTGAGCCGCATCCTTGGAAGATACGGAATTTAAATATCAAGTTTGGTATTTAATGGAATTTTCACTTTTGAGCTATGTTGCCCACAGACAAGACAGACAGGCAGACAGACAGACAGACAGACAGGCACACACACACACGGACATTTTTATAAAAACATATTTTTTTGGATTCAGGGAGGCTCAAAACATGTATTTTCGGTGATATCTCGTAATGTAGAATACTGATTTCTTAGGCATAAGGAACATTTCAATATAATAAAGAAAATAAAACTAATAAGCAAATGAATATAAAAGAACGGGGGGAAAGAGATTGCAGTAACAAATAAATAAATGATTAAAGATATTAAAAGGAAATATATTAGAATAAGCAATAAATGTTAAAAAATTGTAAAGAGTATTTATTCTGTATACGAAAGGAAGTTACTGCTGAAAGGAAAAACCAGAGATTTAGGAATATTAGCTGCAAGGTTTATTTGGTAATGTGGGTCAGACAATCATTAGCAGAACGTATATACAATAGAATTGTGGAAATTTTGTGTTCCGAGTGTTACAAAGAAGAAACATTAAACATTAATGATCAAGGGTACTTTGGACCTGAAGGGAGCAAACTGGAGTCTAATAATTTTGCTGCGGTGCCAAACTTATTCGGTGAAAGGAGACCAATTTGGAAAAAACCTTTTGACAGAAAATAGTAACCAATAGAAATTAAGAAGTGTTTAACTTCGGATCAATTCGTGTCCAATCATAGAAAATAGGAGGGGCCATAAGAAATTTGTCTAGGCCCGAAGAGAGGTTACGGTCACGAATGGGAGACGGGAAGAAGTTACTTATAAACTATCAATGGTGCTGAGCAGACGTGTTGCATATATTAACTTCAGTATTTGCGATATAAAGTATGTGTCTTTATTTTAGGAAAGTGAGTGGTGGACAAGTAGTCATCCCTCCGAGTTCACATGGGAATTAGAGCAGGGAATAGTTGGGAAAATAATCTGGATAAATTTGTAAAAGTTTAATTGTAAGGAACTTATTCAGTGTGGGGGAATAACATTGTAAATGAGAAAACGGAAGTCAGAGGGGACAAATAATTTACTGTGTGTGAAATGGATAAACTGGGGTAATCCGAAAAAATACAGTGTTATTGTTTTCTTCACACACGCCCTGAAAAAATCCCTAAAAGAGATCCTACTTTTAAGCCCTTCTTATCCTTCCAAATCCTAAAGTAATAAACCATAAAATTCCCGCCACACTCAGTATCGAATTGTAGCTTCTCTATATACTATGTGCATAGTATGTAGAGAAAATAGAAAAAGTAAAAAGCTTATTATTCTATCTCTTGTTAATTTAGAATAAATTCACATTGTTGTAGAATGCAGTAAGAAAACTGTCAGTATTTCTGCTTATATGGATATACGTGAAGTAGATAGAAAAGCTGTGAAAACTATTATTACACAAAATAAGTAGAGGAAGTCTAACGAATATAAGACGTGTTTTTCTCGTGCTGATGCAAGAGTCATCAATAGCTTTTTAAAAATTCTGACTTTTGGGAACGGTTAACTCTACAAATATTATATATAATCAGGAAATACAGTTTTTTGAAAAATATTACAAGCTAATTGTAGTTTAGGGAAGGGGAAATACTCTTGAAAATCGTCCTTTAAAAATGCTTAACTTAAATTTCAAGTTGGGTATTTAATTGACTACATACATGAATATATTTTTAACTTTTTTATACAGGAGATCTAAAACGTGCATTATAGTAAAATCCCGGTATTGAATTTTTGGGTGGAATGCAATGCCTTCTCTAGCCATATGCCATGTATTAAGTAGAGAAAGTAATTAAGTGATAAATTAAACGGTAGATATTCTTTGAGAATAAATAAAAAAAGTGAATAAGAAAAGTGAGGTCAAACTGTTTGCAATTAAGAACAATCACTTTGTCTGTTTACCCTCCTCGTATGTAGCACTTTTATTCCCCAGCACTTACCCGCGAGGACCTAGAGTGAGGAGAAGACGAACATTGAACTGAGAGTGAAGAAACCGGAGAGCGGGATTGGCCCGTAGCTAAGAATGAAAGTGAGGGAGAAGATATTATGAAATAACAGCAAAATGGCTTAAAGGAAATGTGATACAGCAATTGTAGAAAATCGGGCAAAATTTTCATCCACCACAAATTCCACAAATGGTCCCACCTCGCCTTGGTGAGAGGCGAGCGGTATAATAGCTCGACCAGGCAAAAAGTAAGATCAAAGAGAGAGAGAAAGGAGAGAGAGATGAAATGGTAGCGCAACGGGTCCAACCAAGAAAGTACATTTTAATTGATATTAAATGTCAATTGTTAACTGTCATCATACCTAGCAGAACCAGGTACAGAATATCTTGTTTGTGCTTTTCGGTATGCCTAGTCTGCTAAATAACAACTTCATTACATGGCACTTGTTCCTCCAAACGGAAGCTGTTTAGGAAGTAAGGAAATAAAATTGAATAAACGGTGTCTACAGCCTCGTAACATTTCGACTACTCTGTATCGCTACTGCGGTAACAAATGTTCCTATAGGTATACTTTCTTCTTCACTTTTCTCATTAACTGGATGCATCCAAAGTAAACTTTCTTAACACAACAGACTTTCTCCAAATAGTGCCATAATATTCCTATTTTTAGCATTATATTTTAGAACCACTTATGGATAACAAATAAAGCACCAGCTTTTAGGATAAACTGAAAGATGTTTCATCTTGAAAAGAAAATATATGATGCGTTCCATTCACATGAATTCATCTAGCTATTCGCAAACGAACTATTCTTACTAAAGTTTATTCCTTTATCTGCCTCAAGCAAATCGAGATAAGCATTAGCAGAATTAGTGATATTTCTTGCTTTATTGTACGTAGAAGGAAAGTGAGACTATGCAGTAGGCTAAGGTGATAGTCAAATATTTTAAAAACTTATTGCTATGAGAAACAATTCAAATTCGGTTCTCTTTGCTTGATAGAGGATTTTAAGTAGCTTAAAACTGAAACCAATTACACAGAATATCTGTAAACGGTTAACTATGCAAAAAAAATAAATATAATAATAATAAAATAAACAATATGACATTAATAGAGAGTTTTTACGAGAACTACATTTTTTGTTGAGTAAATTTTTGTTCATCTCTTACGGTTTACAAGTTATACAAGGGTTATACAAAAAATCATCCAAAATGAAGAGGTTTTAAGAGTCTATTCCCAGAAAATTCAAGATATGCATTTCGTTTGTCATAAAAATATGTTAAACATATGGTATTGTAATCAAAATCGTCAAGAGCCATTTTTGAGAAAATCAAAATGTTCGAAAAATGTTCCATGTAAAATCTTCGTGTCGAATCCTTGGAAGATATTGAACATAAGTACCAAGTTTACTATTTAACTGGCATTTAGTTGTCGAGTTATGCTGCCCCCTCACACACACACACACACATACACACACACTGACAAGGACCGTTTTATAAAATGGCTTTTTTTTTGTTTTATTCATAGGATCCTGAAAAATTTCCGGTTAATTCTCGTTATCGAATTTTTGGATGGAATACAAAACTATGTACGTTGTACAGATGCGTTAGAGAAAGTAAAAATAACTTCCAAATTTAGATGTTAATCAACGGTGCTGAATTCCACCACGTTTGCCTCTCCCTCCCTTTCTCTCTTGTGTGCAAAAGTTCTATGCTTGGGTGATTATGAGGTAATTTGTTGCCGGCTCTAATAACTTTATGCATGATCGTAAATGTGATGCGGTGTGCCTGAGGACTCAAAAGGCCAGCATTAATATTCACGCCAACAAACGAACAGTAGTGTGTGATTTCCGACAACCTTATTGACAAAATTGAATAATAATTCCCACAGATCGACGTGTGAAGATACCAAATGTGTGCAGGCATGGAGACAAATTCGTCAAAGTGAAGAAGAGTTCGTGGTTCCAAAGCTCACAGACATGAACCGCTGAAGGCAAGACAGCTATCATCCATTGCACCTGACCGTTGTGCCGTTTATTACAACTAAATCTTGAACTTAATACTTGCTCTATCACGCACATATAATGCACATAATAGAGTTACGATCTCACCGGAAACCAATGTTTTGAGCTCCCCTAAACCGAACATGATCTGTTTACGAGAAGGGTCAAGCGTGCGCGACAGTGTGTGAACAGCAAAGCCCAAAAATAAAAAGACGATAAGTACCAAATTTTATATTTAAGTTCAGCCTTTTCCAAACATGCAATACGAAGATTTTCAATAAAAATTTCCGCGCAAAACTATTTTTCGCAAAATGGCGGTGAAGATTTGGATCAAAATACCACATTTTTAAGTTATTTTTCATCTTCAATTTTCTGGAAATAACCTCTGTAGTGACTTTTGCATAATTCCTAAACCATAAGAGATACAGATGTAGATCTCACTGAACGCACAATACATTTTTGTGGAATTAATATTTTACGGGACATTTAACCAATATTGGCCTCAATTTAAAAAAAAATCATTTGTTTTACTTCTAACTATGGAAAGAGAACCGAATATCTGTTGCATTACATAGCGATAGCTTTTAAAGGATTTGACTATTGCTTTAGCTAGTGTATTCTCTTATTTCCCGTCTATTTATAAGATAGCGAGAAATAA
Organism: Hymenopus coronatus; assembly: GCA_030762935.1. NCBI lineage: Eukaryota > Metazoa > Arthropoda > Insecta > Mantodea > Hymenopodidae > Hymenopus > Hymenopus coronatus. The sequence continues at coordinate 103,266,737 of CM060890.1, forward strand.
GACCATTTCTGTTATTGTTTATCTTGATTAGCATGAAGTAGACAGAAAAATGCGTTTTTTAAAAAATTCTATTACTATAGGCAGTTTTAAGATACTTACAAAATGTTTTTTATCATAATCATAACAATAATAAATATTATGACTACAGTTCACAAATGATGTAGGTAAAGACTGGATATCACTGCACATCTACTTGTACCTATAGACACACAGAGAACGTGCTCTATGAACCGGTTTTTCAGCTGCGAAGATAGATCTATAGGCAAACGGACCAATACTAGTCGCGTGAGCGGACAGTGAGCGTACAGACATCGCCCACTGTCTCTGGCATCATTAATTCCCGCACAATTAATTTGTAATCCTCAAATGTCCCTGTTTGAGCTTTAGACATAGGAATTTCTAAACTTAAAGCTAGGCAAAAGGAAACCAAAACTATAGGCATGGAGGCCATAGAAAACAAAACAAACCAACTGCCGTACAGTGTTTTTGGCGTTTTTGCAGGCAGCCTCGACGGATGAGTGATACATAATCTTTCTTGTTGTACTCTTTGGTTTGAAAGTAAATAACTTGAAGCCAACTGCTTAAGAATTCCTATTCCTTATTATTACTTTATGGAACATTTCTGTTCTAAAACTCTCTGGTTGTGTTTGATGTGGGAGAAGAACAGCTTCATTTACCTTATATTCGCCCCTTGCCCTTACACTTAAAGACGGAGGCGGCCTAAGACTGGAAGTAATATACTGCCACTATAGCAACAGCTAAAACATTATTCTAGGTAAGGCGAAGGCCGATAGTGGCAAGTAATAAACGCCAGCGAACACTTTGCTTAAAGAATGCGTCGAGTGTGATTGCATAGTGGGCACAGATAGTGTTAGGATTCACGAGTTTAATTTACTACCACTAAAATGTAAAACACATGAGACAAACCAAAGGGCGAAAACAGTTCTAGGCAATCATTAGCTATTAGCGATTTTATTTTTAATGGGAAGCTATAAAGACAAGGTCCCTGTTCATCATCCCACACTGCAATAAATACAGACGCTCTCCAAATATGTGACGTCTATATGATTGTGACCAACAATCCTGAAGGATACACCTGATGTGTTACAAACGTACGACTTTCTAATATATACTCTACCTTTCCTATTCTAGGAATTAATGTTCCTCTTTTTATTTTCCATGCTTAGGTAGAGAAGGTATTGCATTTCACATACAAATGCTATACCGAGATTTCTCTGCATCCGGTAAAAAGTGTCGTATGTTTATGTGAACAACATAACTTAAAAACAGAAAGTCATTAAAATATCACAATTGATAAATAAGTTCAGCGCCTTCCAAGGATGCCCCACTAGATTTCCCCCCGACAACTAAATACCCTTTACATAGAAAATATTGATATTCTCGCTTTGATTATATCTAATGATTTTTATTAAAATACGTATATTAAAACATTCACACAACAGTAAAACGTATATCTTGAAATGTTAAAATTAATGTTTCTGCAAATATGATTTCTCATTAAATTCATATAAAACTTTAACAAATTCTACTTCTGCTACTATAATATCTTTCAAGGAACAGCCTCTGAGGACTTCTTCATTCTGGACAGACAAAAACTTGCTACACAAAAATGTAGGTCTCGTTAAAATACACAATTTATGCTATATACATTTTTGCGGAGTTAACCATTTCTGAGATATTCCTTGTGAGTGGTGTCAATTTTAAAAGACTAAAGCTTATCTCAAACTGAACTATGTCATTCCTTTTTCTTTTATTTTACTCCTGACCATGCAAAAAGATCCGCATGTCAATAAGTTGGCTATCGCTTTAGCTTAGTGTGTTCTAGTTCTTTCTGCATGGCCTGGAATAAAACAAAATATATATGAAATGAATGACGATTTTCCGTTTGAGCAAAGTTTGAATATTTTAAAATTGAAACCAATAACTAGAAATATTTCAGATTTGCTTAACTCTTAAAAATAAATAAATAAATAAATAATAATGTATGGCATAATTTCTGTATTTTACGAGATCTGCAGTTTTTGTATAGTAAGATTTTTTTTTTTTTTTTTTTCAAAATCTTCTCGGGTTTCTAACCAGGTAAAAACTTGGCTTGATACCGACGTTTCGAAGAAGTGCATCTTCCTCGTCTTCAAGGTGAGCTGATGGATTGAGCTTCCAGATTTTTTGTATATCTTTTGGTTTACTTGTTATGCAAATGTTCTCCAGATTCTATTTCCCCCAAAAAATTCAAGAAATACCTTTCATCTGTGAAAAAAAATGTTTAAAATGTAATACATATTATAATAAAGTCTTTAAAGTAATTTTTGAATAAATAAAAATGTTCCAAAAATGTTCCATGTAAAGGGTAGTTTGGGGTGTGAGAATTTTCTTGGAAATCTTACGTGGCGTGTCCTTGGAGGACGCTGAACATAATTACTCCTATAATTTCGTATTTAACGGACTTTTCATTTTTTAATTATGCTGTTCACAGGCACACGGATACACATGCTTATACATTTATCTATTTTTTTTTAAATCAGGGAATCCTTAAAACGTATTTCTAGTGGAACCAGTATAGAACTCTTGGCTGGAATGCAATACCTTCTCAACCTATGTGTCATCTATGTACGTACTAGGGAAAGTAAACATACTTTTTGACTGAATCAGTGAAATCTCCGTATGGAATTTTTTGGGTGGGATGCAACACCTTCTCTGCCTAATAGGTACGTATTAAAGAAAGCAAACATTGGACATATTTGGCCCAGAATATAGCTTTTTTGGAAAGTTTGCATACTCAAAAGTTTACACGCATGTTGTACTAAAAAACTTTTTTTCTTTACAAAATGTCGACAGGCTGAAGATTTAAGAAGTGGTATTCATTTTTCTATGCTGTTATTCGCGTACCTACGTAAATCAGCACAAAATAATGTAGTTCCATTGCAATACAAGAATAAGTGTCCCAAGTTTTTATCGTTTAAATTGTTCTCAATATGACCTTTACTTTGCGCGCACACACTTACAGAGAGAGAGAGAGAGAGAGAGAGAGAGAGAGAGAGAGAGAATAAGAGAGAGAGAATAAGAGAGAGAGAATAAGAGAGAGAGAGAATAAGAGAGGGGGAGAGAGAGAGAGAGAGAGAGAGAGAGAGAGAGAGAGAGAGAGAGAGCAGGCGCGACTCATGGGCATGACCCTAAAATGTCGAGAAAAAATTCCACCAATATTGTCGTTTATAACATAGTTACCTTAGCTTAGCTTCCCTATAACTATGAAAAAATTCTTAACAAAAATTCTTAGTAATCACAATAAAATAAATACAATATAGTGAACAGTTATTTTTAAACACCCTGTTTCTGAAAGCCACCTCCCTTACCGAAATAGTGAGCTAAAGACTGGCATTAAGGGTAAAAAATGCGGGTCTCTTTCGAGCATTGGCTCTGTTTAAGGCTCTGACCTCAGCGACCGCAGATATGCTGTGTGAGTGAGCGAGAAAGAGAGAGAGAGAGAGAGAGAGAGAGAGAGTGAGTATAGCTACAAAATTCGTGGTCACATTTAGTTGTCTGTCAGTATATTAGCAACAGTTTTCGCTCAGTGAACCGAGATTTTCTGTTTTATTCCCGATTCTGTGTTCATGTTAATATTATTGATTGAGAGATGGTTATTCGATGTGTTAACATGTCCGAACAAATTAATTATGCTAAAAGCACTGCAAAAATAATCCTCGATTTCGAATATAAATTAAGGTAAACCTGTATCATATATTATGTTAACATTATTGACACTTAAATATTTTGTTTCGTTTCTTTCTATCTTTCGTTCATTTATTTATTGCTGTTATTGTCTAGGGGTAACCACTGGTTCCTGAGGTCGCGGGTTCAAACCTGGCGGCGGGCGACGGATTTTTCTGGGAGTAAAAATCGTTAGCATGGCTTTCTTCGGAAGGGAAGTAAAGCCGTTGGTCGTAGATTTACAGTACGTAAAAAAATTCCAAGCGTGAATTCCATAGGCCTCTTGCATATGAGCAAAATAAATCGGTCTTTTACGCTCAATATGGATTGGGACGCTAAGAATTCCAGTTAAAGAGCATCCATAAATAAAACTCTGATTTAATTTTTTCTTTACTTCTAAATGGAGCTTTATTTATGGGGGCTCTTTAACTGCTATGGTTCTCAGCGTCCCATTCATTACTGGGCGTGAAAGTCCGCTTAATTATGCTCAGAGGCCTCTTTATCAGGCTTGAGGTTCTTTTACATGCCGTAAATCTACGACACGGGACCAACGGCCTTACTTCCCTTCCGAAGGAAACCATGCTAAGGATTTTTACGCCCGATCCGCCACCCGCGATCTGGGTATATGAAGTTAGCATGGTAGCCATTACACCACGGAGGGGACTTTCTTTCCTTTGTCGTTATTTTGTTATGAGCCGCGCTTAAGAGAGAGAGAGAGAGAGAGAGAGAGAGAGAGAGAGAGGGAGGATTGAGGGGTAAGAATGGGATTGTAGGACGGAGGGGGAGAGATCGGAAGTCTGGGGAAAGGACAAAGAGAGATGTAAGTAAACGGCAGGGAAGAAGGTTGCGGATGAAGTACAGAAAGAGGAGATGGAAGAAAATGATAAAATGGAAAAATTTCCGTAACTCACGAAATATTGCGAACTATAAGTTTTAATAGAACCTAATGTTTAACTTGTTAAGACGGTAATAAAACACTTCCGCAGTGAATAAAAGATGACTCAAATAGAAATATAATATGTATCAGGCCATAACGTAACGTCGTATTTTAGTCTGCAGACTCAACTTGGCGATGCCGTCCTTCAAAAACACGAACCGATTTTAATCTCGTTCAGCAAACGCCGATCACACAACAAAAAACATTCTCCGTCTTTTGTTGTCATAGCGCCGACTAAGAGAGGGGGGAAAAAAAGAAGGTATCGGTTGCGCATGGTTGATTAGACTTCAGCTAGTAATAAAATCGACACGCATCATACCAACCTTCTTTTTTTGCTTTCCTCTTTTCCTCTCTTTCTGCTCGCCATGTTTATATTCGGAGTTGTCTCTTAGAAAATCTTCACCTGTCAAAATCGATCTTCTTGAGAAGTTATCTTTTGAACATTATAAAGTCTGCCTTAACCGGTGATTACTGGCGCTCGTAAAACGGGTTACAGATTCTTAATTACCCAGTAGCAAACCGTATTTGGCACCGCCATGTTTGATACTGTACTTCGCTTCTGACAATCTACTGTTTAACATTTTTATTTATTCACTCCGATAAAAATCAAATTATAGGTATAGGTTATATAATGGAGGGCGATACCTCGTGCACTGCATAGATCAAATGGGGCTAACATCCCCCAGGAGGAAGGGTTGAGAGTGAAAGGGCTTACAGGCCCGAAAGACGTACGTAGGTCCGTTACAATTCCAGAACTCAAAGACCCCTCATCTGCTCAAATGCTAGAGAGGGTGGAAGGAAGCAGTTTTCTTGTGTCCGCGGTGAGTACTCTTTAGCAAACATTTGCACCATCTGTCCAGCAGACCATACGCTACGAGACTCAGAAGTACACCAAAAGAAGGAAACAGAATGAAATGGAAATGATAGAAAGGAAATCATGGCGGACGAGAAACCACCTCAGCATTCGCCTACCTATCATGAGAAACCCAAATTCAGTGTGCAGTGGACGGAAATGAAACCGTGACCTCCATAACGCGAGTTACCGTGGAGCCATCTCGCTCTGAGCCAAACTATATTAGGCAATTCAGAAGGTGGAATACTCACACCGATCACAAAACAAATTTCTCCGCACTATCACTAAGGTCCCGTGGTTTGTGAGAAATTACCAGCTCCATCAGAAATTTGGAACTCCCTACAACAATACTTCAAATTACTCCCAAAAGAAATCCTGAAATAAATCACGTTAAAAATTAAACTGCCTCAAGACTTCCTACTCAGTGACTCCGAAAACAATGATTTCACAGTTTAGTTCTTGACTTCTCTCACCCAAATTCTGTTTTGAATCATTGATTGTGATCACCTGAATTCATCGTTAACTTTGCTAAACTTGCTAATTTATCCAGGGTAATTTAATTGTTAGTAGCATATGCTTATAACCATTACTCATTGTCAAATGTATCTTCTTCTTGTGTTATGCATATATTGAAGCTATGTCCTCAGTTTGTTATATCTACAGAGTAAATTGTACTTATAATCTATCACTGGGTGACATCGAATGTACCGGTTCTTCTTGAGATTCAATAGCCCAATCAATGTTTTCGTAATCTCTCCAATAGTTAAATTACGTAAACATTTTATTTTCAATAAGGTTGAAAAATCTTGAATAAACTGTTGTCAGTCCCATATCCCACAGTAAATAATTTTGGAATCCACTGTTTAATGGTTGAGCTTTAAATAGGTAACGGCAAACGACACCAACAATGTTTTAAAATATTAATACAGAAGTGACTCTCTTTACTGATTTAGCATAACGTCATCCATTCTCAACGGATGTTATTTTCAGGACATCCTTATTCAACTAAATATATTTCTTCTTTCTCAGATAATAAATATGATTAACTCTGATTAAGTAATAAACGAGGAAGCTTTTGATCACACACATTTTGCCTGATTTGCTCGTATTTTAACGAGATCTACATTTTTGTCTGGTAACTTCCGTTTATCTCTTATAATTTACCACTTAGACAAAATCAGAATGAAGTGGTCTTCAGAGGCTATCTAGTAAATTTCGTTTGTCATTAAATATCTTAAACAACTGGTAATTTAATAAAAATGGCTAATCTCGGTATCTAATTTTTGGGCGGAATGAAATATCTTCTTTAGCTACTATGTTCATACGTGCTAAAGAAAGTAAAAATGGGTAAAGAGTTTAGAATTGTTTTACAAAATGTCTACCAAGTATTAAACGCAAGACGAAAATGTTACAAGCGTACCTGAAATGTAAGTATAAGTTTACATAATTGTAGAGAAGAAAGATATTTCGTAAAGGTACTCACTCTTACACGAGTTGGGCATAGTATTATCGGTGATGATGTAGAGATGTTATTGACGAAAAGCATGGAGTTATCTCCGTCGTTGTGAATCATTTAAACACCAATTTGACCAACTAAACAAAAAAGTCCTAAAAGCGGCTTCCTAGTAGACGCGTGCATTCAATCTTCGTGCTGCCAGACGTTGATTTATAAGTGGTTCCTTCCCATTACGCGGGAATAATTCGCAGCGATCAACATACAAACAAGAAGACCAGATAATTACCAGTTTCGGTCTAAATTTGCTTCCTGTGTTGGCAGCTCTGATCGCATCGTTTAGGGAGATTCCACAGTGATCGTCCTTGGCGGAGCCTTCTTAATAAAACTTAATCACGAACAGAATAATACTGTAAACATGGACAGGAAAGAAATGAATTATGATACCTAATCTATTAATTATTAATAATGATAGATCGGTGGCGGGCGCCCTTGATCGATACTGGCAACTCCTGGCAGGCATATGTTCCATTTGCTATGATGTCATGTGTTGGCGTTGACAGTCTGGACTTGAACTTGACCAAAACCGTAGGGGAAATCCCATTATCAAACCATTAAATCTCTGGTGCAACACAACACTGCTTCTTGTATATACATATTTTAATTCAAAGAAGTGCAAGAAAACAAAAAATCTGATGTCCAACAGTCACTTATTCTCTCTGCATAACCATTAATTATTGCTTTTCTGCCCACTTCACGTCAGTCGCCATAAATACCTACACACAGGCTTATTAAACAAAAGAAACTAACAAATAACAGTTGGACTTTGTGGCTTGCACTCGGCAGGTCTTGGGATAATTTATGCTAATGTTTATTTCGATTAGCTTGAGATTATTACTTTCTCTACACGTACATACTATGTACATAGTGTATAGAGAAGGTATTGCATTGCACACAAAAATTCGTTACTGAAATTTCCCCAGAAATATACGTTTTGAGACAGTCTGAATCCAAAAAATCTTATGTGTTCCATTCACATGACTTTCTCTACATCTCTGCAACAAATTATTGTTAAAAAGCTTATGCTTCTATTTACTTCATGCTAATCCAGGAAAAAATAGCAGAAATGGTTTTATTACTTGCTTCCTTGTAAGTAGAAGGGAAATAAGGGAGTAGCATAGACTAAAGTGATAGTCAAAAACTGGTGGCTATGTGATTGAAGTTCCTTTGTTTGTATGGGCAGGAGTTAGCAAATGGGGGGGGGGATAAGTATTTTAAGGCTTGGTTGCCATGTAACGGCTATTCAACTTTCCTTCATTCACGCGGTGAATGCCAAGTGCAATGATATTTCTATATAACACTTATAAGATAAAGTTTTGTGTTGTAAACAGAATGAAGAAAAAGCTGAAATATATGCATTTGTAGAGGATTTATCAAAAACAATATTAAGTGTTCCATTCTCATACCTTTCTCTAGCTGCTCCACAAACAACTTTTGCTTACAAAAGATTATTCTTTATCTACGTCAACTAATCTAGATAAACATTACCAGAATGGCTCTTCTTACTTGCTTCTTGTACGTAGAAGAGAAATAAGGGAATACATTAGACTAAAGCAATAGTAAAATCCTTTAAAAGCTGATCAATATGTGAAATAATTGGGGTTCAAAGACCAACTGTTAAGATTAATAAAATGCTTGTAATGATTACAATTTTTATGTTTGATCCGGTTAAAATAATAGTTATTGGTAGAAGTAATCTACTTTCAACATCCAAAATTAAGAAAATGATTGCGATTAAAAATAATCGTAAAGAAAAAGGGGGTCGCTTTGCTTGGTCGCGTTCGAGAAAACGTAATTAGTTTAAAATTGAAACCAATAACAAATATCTCGAAAACGGTCAGCTCTACAAGAAAAACGCATATGGCCTAAATTATAAGCTTTAATGATATCTACAATTTTGTGCAGTAAGCTTTTGTCTATCTCTTACGGTTTAATGCAAAACTCTGCAAAACTCAACCAAAATAAAGAACTCTTCGGAGAAAATTCAAAATATACATTTTATTTGTGATGTAAATATCTTTAATATACGGCTGAGGCACATCAACGGTGGTAAATCTTCACAACAACATGTACGTAGATCTACTCATCTGGTAATGGAGAGAATCTTGAAGCACCTCCAAAATCATCGTACATCTGAGCACGGGGCTAAACTGCTACATACTTGGCTCTTTAACGTGGTGCAACAACGTAAGCGCTTCAGTGGAGTGGGAGGAATAGCAATGTTTGCAAACACACGAGAGCAATCTCTCCAAAATCCCCAGGCTACTTCTAATCAAATTAGTCTTAGAGCAAAGAATTCTGTCAGTATTCTGCTCAGCACGCTCTTAAGAAATAAAAATAAATAATAAACAACAAAAACTGGCCTCTAAATGTTCCGTCACTCTAGGTACAATACGTTTAAGCACTCGCAACTACATATTTTTAACATCTGTATTATCCCTGCAGTGAGTGTTATAAAATTCCACGAGAATAGGGACTTTTACAGAAAATGAAAACTATATATTCTGTCACACCATTATCTCACTTACATAGCATTTTTATCAAAACCGTTATGAGCCATTCTGTGAAAAACTAAAACCATCAAACTCTCTTTTAGCAGGGCTATTTCAAGTTAACACCAACCAGCGGAGAGCTATCAAGAGTCACCTTTGTTTTACTCCTCTCAGTGAGTGCGTTCCGTTCATCGTCTTTGCTGATAAGGAATAGGGGTAAAACGAAGGTCGTTCAGTCAATTCCTCACTTACTGATTTTAACTTGAAATAGCCCCTTGAGTTCTTCAACTCTTTGAACTCACGAAGGGATATTTGCATACGTACATCTAGTTTGACTTATATACAAGTTCTATTCCTCTCTACCTATGATGATTACAGAAACACGCTCGCATTAAGCTTTTAAAAATTAACTATTTCTTCATATAAACCTTTAGACCGAATACACCAGTTCGTAGCAAAAGCGCCAGTAGGTTCTCTGAGACAAGCTTCCTTATTATTGTATGAAAATAGTTGGTATTTCTGTATTATTATATTTGCCTGTATAGTACACGGTTTTAATAGATGGACTGTCAAACAGAGCCTACTGTAAGCCGTTACAGTAATGTATCTGCACTCGTGGACCACTCGTTCTTGATGAAGGCTGCGTTTCTTCTCAATATTCTGATCTCAACGAGATCGACACATTTAAAGAAGTAGACACACATACTATATCTGCACTCGTGGACCACTCGTTCTTGATGAAGGCTGCGTTTCTTCTCAATATTTGGATCTCAACGAGATCGACACATTTAAAGAAGTAGACACACATACTACCATTAATAATAATAATAATAATAATAATAATAAATAATAATAATAATAATAATAAATAACTTTATGGATAGAATAATTTGAACTTTAATTGGAAAGAAAAAAAATATCAAATATAAAACAGTCCAGTCCAGTTCCGGTTTACCATGGCTTCCGTTGAGTAGAATTCTGGCCAGATGTCCTCGCTCTTCAATGTTCTTTCGTCGAGCGTCTTGTTCCAGTTGGGGGGTCCAGGGAAGTCCAAGTCTTGTCCTGAGTTCTTCTATTAAGAAGGCTTCTGGTAGACCAATCTAGACCAATCTAGACAAGAGTGTGTGTTTCACTATAAATCAAAGACGTCTTTCAAATATGTTATGTGGTAGTTACATACCTTTTTGCCACATGAATCTCTTCAGAATACATAGATAATTTGTTACGTGCAAAGTTAGCACACTGCCATAATTTACAATGAAATAAATTCTTCATTATATACATTCTTGTTCTTCTTCACGTAATTACATAACAGCAGCTCGCCCATAATATCAGAGTACGAATGCAGTGGAAATAACACAAATTGATAGGTTAACTGCGCTTCATTAAATTCCATACTCTATCTGCCTGGCATTTTCTTCATGTGACATGCCTTCATTTTGTTGTGGTGATCTACAGAGACATGGCCAGCTTTCTAAAATTATTAACAATCTAATCAGCTGATATCCATATAATAGTTTTTACTTACTTTTCGCTTTCAGCCATGTTGCAGATTTTGTGACGCACTTTTAAATGCTCACATTTCGTTGGCCAAGCCATCAAATCATTGTCAAATGTTTAACAGTTTAGAGCATGCCTTTATTTACTTTCAAGGCTTTCACATTTTGAAAGTATTGGAAGCATTTGACAAGAAAATGTATTAAGTTGTGGCAACTCTTCGATAGTCTTGTAAAGCATTTAATTGGACAAAAAATGATCGCGTTCAAGAAGCTTTACATATTATTATGCACACGCAATGATTCTTCTAGATACTTTGCAATACTTTTTACTTAAAAATTGCTTCAAATTAGGCAAAATAGTTTGCTTATATGCAGTTAAATAGTAGAGCATAGGAAACATGGAAACAACAATAAAATATTTTTGGGACGGTTCAATGGTGTGAATAAGTTGTTTAACACAAAGTGTATATTTGTATGTATTTTATGGTTTTCTTTTATTTAAGATACATAATACAAACAGCAGGAATAGGAATTTAACATCTATCTATCTATCCTTATTAAACTTTTACAAATTTACTGTAATAAGAGTTAAAAACTGAATCGAGAATAAATATATAAAATAAGTTTAGTAATTTTTGTATAAACTATGACTCATTACAACGTTTGGAGCTTTAGTTACTTTCTATAAATCTGAGTAATCTAAGTTCCTGTTCTTAAACTAATTTTATGAAGTTTAACTTAGGAAACAATGAGAAGACTGATTTCCCATATTAAACCTTTATATTCAAGGAAATGATTTTCACTCTATATAAAATTCAATGAAAAGGAAGAAGAGACTATATACAGAGAATTCGGCATATACATTTGTCATTTCTTCTTGTATTTTATGTAGATTATAGACCAGCTTTTCTTCACCCTTTATCCCAAAAAATTCCTCAGTTTTGACAGCAGATCTTCTATCCATTTTCGGCGGTCTTTCAATACTTCTTCCTAATGGCTTTATCTCTTTCTCTCTCTCTCTCTCTCTCTCTCTCTCTCTGTTTTAGCAGTCCATCATCTTTCATTCTTGTAATATGGATATTTCAATCCTTTTTTCTTCTCTTCACCAATTTTGTTACCGATTATTGTGCACATTATGCTATTTATCATGATAATATTTCAAATATATTTTTTTCAATATTTTAACGCAATTTTTGAGAAAGTAAAAATTCAGGAACAGCTTTTCGATGCAAAATAATAGTCAAAGCAGTGCAAAATTGTGGTCTTGTTTACATGAAGGAAACTTGTTACTTATCCTACTTTTCATTTTTCAGCTGTACTATTCACACACCCGCACAATGCAGGTGTGTAAGAAAGTTTTCTTGAACAAAGGAAGGCACGTCAAGCTAGTCTCGATACAGAATGTTTGTGTGGAATGTAAAGCTTGCTCAGTCTTGGGGACAGCAGAGGAAGTCAAAATGAATACTTTATTAGTACTAAAGCTATTTCGTGTGAAATAGTCAGTTTACTTAATGCTTGCACATAAAAATACATCGATAACTGGAATTACCCGCTCAGGTTTCGATAAAACTGGAGATATCATACACAAACATAACACAACCTGAAAGATAAGATATATATAGAAGAAAAACATTGACTTTGTAAAGGTTTTTCTCGCGATGCATGGAAATCTAGCATCCATTGTTTAACGAACTTAACACAACTTGGCCAGAGTTATTAAAAAGTATTACAGTCTTTGATTTATTGGTGGCCGAAATAGAACACAGTGTCTGTCGAACCGTGTGTTAACCGTTGACTTTGGAAAAGCTTTAGCTCTTATAAGCAAATGTAGACTTCCTTTAAGTAGCCGAAATCATTGATACAGGTGTTCGAGAAATTAACACGTGAAGAACGCCGGCATTACCTCAAAGCCGGAATGCGATACCATAGGATACGAAAATATTACCTTTTTCTGGAAATTTCTGTTGACGTAATCGAAAGGTATAAACGGATGAGCTGCAAACCCGTCTTGACTATGAGTACACAGCGTGCAACAGTTGCATCGGAGCGACGATAGAAAACGGCTGAAACTTTTGAGAACACAACGAAATAAAGACTATTTGTAATCAGTTTGAAATAATAGAGAGCCCTTTTTTTTTACAATATTTTTATTTTATAACAAAGGTAGGTACCATTCTTTGCTTTACTCTAAAACTACAAACATAAGGAGAAGAGTAAGGCTTAGGGTGGGATTTTTCGGGGTTTTCCCTTATACTGAGAAGATGAATGTCGATTAACATTAAGCTCCATGGACCGCGAGATCATTTGAGCATCATTTCACCAATTTCATTCATCGTTCTATATGACCAACCAGGTTAAAAAAACGATAAGCTATAAAGAGAGAGAGAGAGAGAGAGAGAGAGAGACCTCGAATGTTATTTGGAAGTTTTACAAGACAAAGTTCAAATAATTAAACTATATTTATTTTCTCTAGCAAGTATATACAACGTACCTACATACATAGAGAAGGTATTATATTCCACCCAAAAATATGCTATCAAGATGTTACCGGATTTTGACACCCACTGAATCCAAAAGAAATTAGAAAAAGGTTAAAGAGAGAGAGTGTGGGGGCAGAATAACTTAAAAACAACTTACATATCAACCTTGGTATTTAAGTTAAGCATCTTCCTAGCATTCTTCGGGAAAATCTGCTCACCCCACTACCCTTTACATGCAATATCTTGCGAATATATTTATTTACTCAAAAATGACTACCTTAAGCTTTTGATTATAATACCATATGTTTAAGATATTTTCAGGATAAAAGAAATTATTATCTTGAATTTATGTGAAGAGCTTTTGAAGACCTCTTCATTCTAGATGACATTTGTATAATAGTAAACTGTAAGAGCTGGAGAAAAGTTATTAGACAAAAACTGTATATCTCGTTAAAATACACAAATTATGTCACATGCATTTTTTGTAAGTTAATCGTTTTCAAGATATGTTTTATTATTGCTATTACTTAAACTTTTCTCAAACAGGAGGGCATCTATAGTTTCATATCTCTCTTGTTTCTCTTAGCCACGAATCGAATTTTAAATGTTTCATATAGCGATAGCTTTTAAAATATTTGACTAAAGACAATTTCTACTAATGTTTATCTCGTTTAGTATGATGGAGATAAAAGAATTCTCTTTTGTAAGAATAGGTAGAGAAAATCAAGTAAATGGAATACATCAGGTTTTTTCAAGTGTTTTTCTAAGCATGAACTTTCAAAGGTGCCAAAAAAAGAGCTGTGGATTTAAATAGCTATGTATTATGATCCTGATTCATGCATCTACGCGATAAATCCCAGGGTTACAATGTGTAGTAGTACTTAAGACGAATGGAGACGCTGATCTAATTTCTGTGACGGTCGCGGATCTTCCTGAAGAGAGAGGAATGAACCATCATCTTTTGTATTCAGCTCATAACCTCTCAGAATAGATTGAACTTTTCTTTTAGACGTGCCGATAGAGAAAGTTGACTTGTTTACATCCTTAATTGCAGCTCTAGCGCTATTGTTTCTTCACCACTTTAGTCTAATTGACACTGAGAGACTCGAAGAATTCACCTCTCTTCCTTTTTGGTTCTTAGAGGACACGAAAGAAACGCTCACAGCAATAGATAATAAATGGTTTGCAATGTACATTCATATTCAAATGAGGTCGTATAGCTAATCAACTAATGGAAACCAATAGTAGCGGCAATACTATTAACACTAATTTAATTTCATGTTGCCTCTGGTATGTTACACATCAATACTTAAGTTATTTTCTGTGCCGCGTGCCAAATATTCCACCCAAAAAGTCGATATTAGAATACAGATGCAAGCAACCTAAATTAAAAAAATATCTCTGAATGTACGTGAAGAGCATAATTCAAAAACAAAGTCGGATAAATATCTACTTTCTTTAATTTCAGCATCTTCAGAAGATATTATCCAAAGATTTTTAAATAAAATTCGTTCACCCCAAATTATCCTTTGCATAGAGCATTTTTGGAAACATTTAACCGGAATCCTTCCCTATCCCCCATAGAGTCTGAAAGTATGTGAATGTGCGTGTGTTTGAAGAAAAGAAAATAATTAAAACCAACGTTCAAGAACATACAGTCAACGAGATTGTATATGGTAGCCGGGTTTATAGGCTATGATCCAAATTATTTCATTACCGACGTTTCGCAAAATTTTCGTCCGGCATCTTCAGGGAACAAAACTATTAGTCCAGCTCCGGTCTTAAGTCAAAGCCCCCGATATGACCTAGTGTTAAAGGGGGCTGAATAGTTGAAACAATATATATATATACATACATATTTTAATTGTGTATATATATATATATATATCACATATCATAATTTTGCAAAATCGTTTACTTGACATACGTTTATGCGTTTCTGCATGTTGCCAAGTAAGCTTCTGATGACCTATTAAATGGTTTCTCAGCTTCATTTCCCGGAATGAAGTGGAGTCCACTACTCAAACAATTGATATTTATATAAAAATTATACCAGAAGAATGGTGTACGGGCAACATAATAAACCTACATAAGAAAGGAAGTAGAAATAATTGTGAAAATTATAGAGGTATCTCTCTACTACCTACAGCATATAAGTTGTACTCTGCAATATTAAAAAAGAAAATATATCTATGGCGGAGAATATACTAGGAGAGGAACAGAATGGTTTTAGGAAGGGAAGATCGTGTATAGATGCTATTTTTTACCATAAAACAGATCTTAGAAAAAAGATCTGAATACAACTTACAAAGCTGTTTGCTGTTTATAGACTACAACAAAGCATATGATAGAGTACAAAGAAATAAATTATGGGAGATTCTAGAAGAATATAAAGTGGCATCTAATTTGATTAATGCTATTAAATCATTATATAATAGAACAATAATACAAATTGATAAGGAAAGAGCACATGTTAATAAAGGACTAAGACAAGGATGTGGATTGTCACCAATATTATACGATAAGATAATTGCAGACTGGAGAACAAAATATAAACCATAAGGTTTAGCTCTGAAGAATGCTAATATAGACACCATAGTGTTTGCAGATGATCAAGTGCTACTGGCAGAAAATGAAATATAATTACAAAAAGCAGTCAAACATTTAAATGAAATAGGAAAAGAATATAATATGAACATTTCTGGAAAGAAAACGAAAGCAATGGCAATGGTCGGAAGAGAACAAGAGAGAATAAAAATAGTCATAGATGATGATATTATTGAGCAAGTATCAACATTTAAATACTTACGGTCGAAAATATCAATTGGGAATACAAAAGCATATATTGACGAGAATATGGAGACCTATAACAAATTAAATGGTTGCATAAAAAGACACTTCGGCAAAGGCATGAGAAGAGAAGTGAGACAAAGACTATATAATATTGTCTCAAAACCAGCATTAAAGTACGCTTGCGAAACCTGGGTCCTGGGATCCAGAGAAAAATCCAGAGTAGAAGCTGCTCAGATGAGGTTCCTACGACCACTACTGGGAGTCACAAGATTAGACCGAATGAGGAACACAGATATAAGAGTAAGACTTATGGAAGAAAATATGATTGAAGAGATTCAACGCTACCAGAAGGAATGGAAGGACCATGAACACAGATATAAGAGCAAGACTTATGGAAGAAAATATGATTGAAGAGATTCAATGCCACCAGAAGGAATGGAAGGACCATGTTTTAAGGATGCCCCGCTCGAGATATCCACTGTTTTATCAACCTACTGGACGAAGAAATATTGGAAGACAATTAAAAATATGGAGTGATCAGTTTGTGTAGCCTCGGAACAGGTCTTTGGTCTAATCTTTGTTGGGAAGAAGAAGAAGATAAAAATTATTCAACCCTGAAAACAAAATCATAGCTTTGAGCACCTATCCCGGAACAAACATTTGCTACAAAAGCTCATTTTCCTTCTACTTCATGCTAATCGATTAACAGAAATTATTTTATTATTGATTTCCTTGTAGGTTTAAGGTAATTAAGACATAGTACTAGGCTAAAATGACAGTTATATTCTTTAAGAGTTTATGTGATAAAACTGAGCTTATGTTCCCTGTGCATGCACAGGCATTAAAAAAAATGAATCAGAGGAAGGAAATAAAAGGAAAAAAATGACTTCCCATTTTAGAAGAAGTATTGGAAAATTTAAACCATTAACAAGGAGAACTCTACAAATAAAATATTTGTAAGATATAAATTCTGTGATTTAATGAGATCTATATTTTTGTGGCACTTTGGTATAGTGGATTTTCTTAAAATGTTCCGCGTCGTATCCTTGAAAGATGCTGAACTGAGTTTGGCATTTATTGGACTTCTCCTTATTGAGTTTTGTCGTTTGCTGTTCATACACACAGTCATCGAATTTTGGCTGGAATCCAATATCCTCCCTACCCATTATACGTACTACAGAAAATAAAAATAAGGGAGGGTTCTGCAGATGAATCTTCTAGCACATTCTTGAAAGAGACTCAGATTAAATACCAAGTCTGGTATTCGCCTGAATTTTCGATTTGCAGTTTTTGCTATTAACAATTGTCGGTAAAATGCTTTTGTCTTAATTTCTGGGGTCAGAGGTCCTGGAATGTATCTAGGGTGACATTTCTTCCTCTGCTTACTATACATAGGTTGGTGTGGGACACTTGAACTCGGTGACACTTGCACTCGGTGACACTTGCACTCGGTGACACTTGCACTCGGTGACACTTGCACTCGGTGACACTTGAACTCGGTGACACTTGCACTCGGTGACACTTGCACTCGGTGACACTTGCACTCGGTGACACTTGAACTCGGTGACACTTGCACTCGGTGACACTTGAACTCGGTGACACTTGCACTCGGTGACACTTGAACTCGGTGACACTTGCACTCGGTGACACTTGCACTCGGTGACACTTGCACTCGGTGACACTTGCACTCGGTGACACTTGCACTCGGTGACACTTGAACTCGGTGACACTTGCACTCGGTGACACTTGAACTCGGTGACACTTGCACTTAAACATCCTTCCATCCCGAGCAGAAGCACATTTTTATACTATACTGATATTGTTGTGACTCAACGCAGACAAATTAACGTTTTATTATAAAACACAGCAAATTTCCGTGGTGTAGTAGACGACACATCTGTCTAAAATACGGAAGGTCCCCGGTTCAATTCCAGCCAGAAACACATGTCTTATATCATACTGATATCGTTGTGCACTACTCAGACAAATGAATGTTTATACCTGAACACATTATGTTATTTTAGTGTTAATTTAATTGTTTTTCCCACAAGCCGTGTGTAAGATAGGAGTTTGATAAATAGTCAGAGAGAAGAATGCAATGCCATAGTCGTGATTTGACCCACGGAACTCCCGGTCTGTAACCGGTTGCTCTACCATTGAGCTAACATGTTAACATACCAGGCAGAGCATTAAACTAATTAAGCATTGAGAAGTTTAATGCCGGCACAATGTTTCATTCGTTTTAATGCTCTGCCGGTCTGTTGCCATGGTAGGTAGCTCAGTGGTTGAGCAACTGATTAGAGACCGGGAGATTCTGGTTCAAATCCTGGCTATGCATTGGATTTTTCAGTCTGACTCTACTTATATAATTAAGCTCCAACTTCGAAGAATAATGATTTCCATAACTGAATTCCGGAGTACAAATGTTACTAAATTGCTACCAGCGTGCAAGTGTCACAGACTCAATAAGTTATTGAGAAAGTGAAAAGATTTTGCAAATACAAAAGTTAAAAGCAATTATCGATATCTTAACGAGTGGTTTATTATACGTTGATTAAAAAATCGTACATGCATAGCTTTGCATCTTGCAGACGCTTTCTGTACTTTGTGTATAAATATCCAACACCTAACCAGTTTTGGTAAGAGCAACAGAAGATAATGACAAGGAAAATCGCTATGAGGGTGACACAGGCTGATAATTCCGTCAGCGGTGGCACATTCAGATGCAAATGAATTAAGAATGCATCCCAGGAGGACACATAATTAACTGATGCTAATGAAAACTGTATCAGGGATATTTTAATTTGAGGTGCAGGTGGAGCCGCCACTGGACTCTGTGACAAATGAGAGCATTATGAACTCTACATCATTAGCCAAACAAGCTCTGCCACTCTACTGCAAGGGATTTGCATCTCCCATATGAGAAACTTAAAGTACTACTCCATGTTTGGCATCTCTGTCGTTTGGTTTATGCATAGAGTACTTATTGCTCTTCTTAGTTTGCTTTGTCATCGTTATATGCACTCTCTGGAGGTAATATACGCTGCAACTTACATTTAATTTAGAGATAAATAAACGTGTTTACAAGGCTTTGCTTTGATGGCCTGAGCCGTAAGGCGAAAGCAATAATCTCAAATGGAGTACATACATTTAAAGAAAAATGTAGTTACATACAAACAGATATGGTATGGTCATTTATGTATGTTCCATTTAACGGATTTAACCCATAAGTAATTCAATAAATATTCACAGGAATATTGCAGCACTATTTAAAAGAGCCGTAACATCAGAATTTTAATACTGCTGTTTACCTCCTCAAGTACAGAGGACAAAATATCTGAATATAAATAAATTTGTTATGTATTACATTCGCATGACTTTCTCTAGCTCTCCTGCAACAAACTATTTTTTACAAAAGCTTACTTTTCTAAATATTTCATGTTAATCGAGATGACTTAGTAAAAATTGTTTTTTCATATTTCATTGGAAGTTCAAGAGGAATAAGGGAGCTCACAAGGCTAGCGATATTAAAGTTTTTAAGAGCTTGTCGCTATGTGATGAAATTGAAATTTGCGTGACGAGGATGAAAACATCTGATGTGTATTTTTTTTGTAGTGTTTAACGCCCGCTTTTACTGCACTGGCACCGCAGGCGATGACACTGATGATACATGAAGATGGAGCCTCGGTGGAATGAGATGGCGGGGGAACCGGAGAACCCGTAGAAAACCCGCCCCTGCGCCGCTTTGTCCACCAAAGATCTCACATGCGGTCGCTCGAGATCGAACCTGGGCCGTCTAGGTGAGAGGAGAGTCGTCTGACCACTCGGTCACGGCGCGGTCATCTGATGTGTAGCATTCATATGACCTATTACTCTCTATTGTCTGTAAGTGGTTATGCAAACTATTTCTATCAAAGTTTATATTTCTATCTACTTCACTCTAATCGAAATTCTTTATATTTATGTATCAATTAACCTACGTAATATAAATTAAATGTTTTATTAATTAAATCATCCTCTCTAAAATTATAAAATTAAATTTTAATACATAACTTAAACAATTAAAAATTAAAAGTTTTTTTGTTGTGTTTAACGTCCGCTTTTACTACGTGTGGCACCGCAGGCGATGGCACTGGTGATACATGAAATAAATGTGGAATGCGATGGTGGGGAAACCGAAGAACCCGGAGAAAACCCGCTTGCGCCGCTTTGTCCACCACAAATCTCACAAGCGAATAGCCCCCGAACCTAAAAATATATTTCTGATGAAATCTTGACATCGGACTTTTGGATGGAATACAATGACTCCTCTACACACTATGTGCACAGCATGTGGTAGAAAAAAATTGTTAAAGTACACTTTCGTAATAAATATGAGAAATAATAACGGTAAACTATTTGTAACACTTTAATTATAGACAGTTAAACACCGAAGGCTTCCTATGTATGCATGTTTAAAAGAAACATGGTTGTAATTGTTTCCTCAAATTTGTACGCAATTAATTGGAAATTAACTGTGTGGAAAATAGTGTGTTCAGCCATAAATTCTCTTAAACCAAAACATACACACATTTAAACTATTTTAGATAATTAATTTGGAGGAATGCATTGTTTAAACCTACCAAACTACTCTGGTTATTACGCCAGCTGCCTGTGATGTACAAGAAAAACTTCAGGAATTTGCAATATATTGAGAAGTGAGGCGTTTCGAGGTTAAGGAAACGTGGGAAGCCCTGAGGATGTGCCCTGGAGGTGTATTACGTTATCTGGATGCGTGTGGGGTCTCTAACAGGTGTACAAAACGCCGGTCGTGCTCACCTTCACCAGAAACATAACGGAACCTCAGAGGCCAGTCCGATCGTGTACTTCATTCAGAAGGAAAGACGATCCTTACCTCTACCTGTAATTATCTGACCGAGAGCATAACAAAAGGAGCATCGCAGAAACAATACAATGCAACGTGCTACTTTTGTTTATCGAATACTCCAACGTGGACCTGTTTTCTGTTCCAGAGCGACTGTTAGGGTCATAACCCTTGCGCCACTGAGCTACAAAATAATAGCCTTTTAAAATTAGTTACTTTATCAGTTCTATCAGAAAGAAGAGATGTTACGTTTCATGCTACGTCGATTTGAGTATATTTCCTTTTGTTTACCTCTTCATGATCAATAGTCAAACAGTATATCAGAAATTTCAACCAGTTATAACTCCACATCATCATAAGTTTATAGTTTATTTTTTATCATTTCATTTTATCGCAACCACGTGTAATCTTTAAAGTAACTTTATAAAACAACGCTACAAAACTTCTTTTATGCTCTTCTGTAAACGTATTCTCCGAATTGCTTATCTTAAATAGAATTTAATAGAGGTACACTGGTGCAGTGTGGTAGCGCGGCTGTTTGCCAAGCGGAAGACCTGGTTTTGATTCTCGGTACGGGCTTGGGGATTTTTGCCCCTCAGGGAAACCTGGTCCCGGGGTGCACTCAGCCTCGTGTGGTCCCTGGGGGGGCCAATTGAGGAGCTACTTGATGGAGAAGTAGCGGCTCCAGGTCATGAGGACCGCATTAACCGGCCGGGAGGGTTCGAGGCGCAAACCACGTCTCATCCTCCATGTCGTCTGTCATGGACCGAGATGGGGGACGCAGCGGTAGGCCTAAGTTCCTTAAGAGCTGTCGTGCCATGGAGTTATGTTACACTGATGCACCGGATAGATATGTAGGTAGGGTAGGTAGGTAGGCTAGCCTCTAAAACACAAGAGAGATGGATTTTTTTTGGCAAGCATTCTTAGCAGACTTCCTTCGGAAGGGAAATAGAGCTGATGGTCCCCGTTTAGTTTATTATTTCGCGTCTGCAAGTCGTGAGCGGCCAGCTGATCCGTCATCACCTTGGCACATAGTGGCAAACTCATGAACTAGAAATTCAAATCCGATCATGGAAACATCATAACGATTGCCTTTGCTGTACTTAGAAATACACGAAATACTATAACCCATTTAAAGTTTGGTGTATTCGCTAAATAGTGAAAATGCAGAATCTCTCACGACCAAATCTGAATATTTCGTTATATTATTCCAGCTAAAAGCGTCTTGTTTTGCAGATTAGTAGATTAGCGAAGCCTCAAAAACTACAAAGCAAAACCCAGAAAGTGAACTTCACAAATTCTATTGAAAACTCAGGATTAACAATACTAACTATACAGTAGAGTCTATTATATGATGTATTGTAGGTAAAATCCTTATGACCTTTACTGCCACGAGTTTTGGCCTTGAAATGCCTGCACCTACTTCAATTCAGATTAATACCAATTATTGCGGTAATTAAATTCCTCTTCGTTCCTCAGCTATTTCCATGATAACAGGTTAGTTTAGTATTTAAATACGATAATTTTACTAATAGCATTTTGAAGGTTTAATAAGTATAAAATATCAGGAGAGAAAGCGGATTTCGTAATTAAACATCTGACTGGATCCGTAAAGACTCACTTCATTTACAACCTAATATAAATGTCTGCTAAAATCAACAAGTATTAAAGCGAGATAATATGCATCTTTTACGGAATTCTTTTAGTGCTGAAGGAAACTGTAAACATCCTTCATGCAGCGTAATGCATCATTAAGCAAGATTAGTTGATTTTTATAACAGTGAGTCTGTCATGTTATTAAGAGTACATCAAATTAAACTACAACAGGTTCCTTTGCACCAACTCTGCTCAGATTGTCTCGAAAAAGGCAATAACTATGCCCTTGTAAATAAGTGCCGTTAGAATTTGTTGTGAAGATATGTGTCTTGAATAGTTCAAATTGTTTATACATATTCACGGTAAACACGACCGATTTTTTCTCAATCTTTAGATTATAAAGTAAGCAAACAAACACTGTCAACTCCCATTATATGAAAAATTAAAGTAGAATAAAATGGAATATTTAACAACTGGTTAAGGATCAAGCAAACCTAAGCGAAAATATGATTTGCTTCTTGACACAGTTGCTTCGGAAACCGCCCGTCACTTGTAGTACAGGACAAATGGTAGTATTCTGGCGTCTGGTATTTCTATATAACACTGCTCACGACTTGTAACTTTGGACTTTCTTCAAAAATTCATCTAGAACTTTGCTTACGGCCGTTTTGGACAGTTGTATCACCTCAAAAAAAATTCCTCTGCAACTCTCTCACGTCAGTTCTGAAAAATTCCTCTGTAACTCTGCTCACGACCGGTTTGGACAGTTTATATCACCTCAAAAAGTCTTCTATAATGCTGCTCACCACCGCTTTGGACAGTTTGTATCGCTTAAAAATTACTCCATAGCTCTCCTCACGAGAGTGTACTGCTTCAAAAATTCCTCAATAACTGCTCAGGACCGGTTTGAAAAGATTGTATTGCTTCGAAAATCCCTCTATATCTCTACTTATGGCCGTTTTGGACAGATTGTGTCGCTTCAAAAAGTCCTCTAACGCTGCTCACAACCGCTGTGGACAGTTTGTATTGCTCCAGAAATTTTTCTGCAGCTCTACACATGACCACTTTGGACAGCTTAAGTTGATTAAAAATATCCTTTAAAACCACTGGTCATAGCAGCTTTGGACAGAAAGTATCGCTTCAAAAATTCCTCTTTTTGTAGGTTTGAAAATTCATAGTCACGGAACGATTCTTCTTCGTTTAGAGAAGACTTTCAGGAACTCCAAATACAGCCACTCAGCATCAGGATTCATTTTTTATATTAAAAAATGTTCTAGTCGTCTATATGGTAAATAGGTGAAATAAACAATTAATTTACAAAATTAACTTAGAAATTTTTGAGTAGTGGTAGTAGTATTTGATCCTATTACTGACTTCCAGCAGCTATTAGTAAATAATTCAAAGAAACTTTAATACTTAGTTATGCCTAATATTTTGTTTTACATTATTGTTTCATTTTATATTATTTAATAATAGCTTTTAAGTTTAATCTATATATATATACATATATATATATATATATATATAAGAATATTTTGAAAATATAATAATTTATAAACGTAATTTTCGTAACTGAGAAATAATGCACATTCGATGTAAACAACATACCAGAACAGGATATTAATTATTATTATTATTATTATTATTATTATTATTATTATACTGTATACACAAGTTTAACACAATACTAAACTAAAATGTTAAATCACTTTAGCATTGTGTTAAGATTGAATACAGTTGGTGAAAACGGCTCTTATAATTCTTAGATTATAAAAAGAAAAAGACCATATGAAATCCTTCCAAATTCTGAACTAATGATCCTTCAATAATGAACTTGTAAGCTATTCAGAACAGGTCTATAGGTCAGTATTTTCCCAGCGGTATAACCTATATAGCCCGATTTTGATCGTTTGTATTTAAATTGAAAGCGGTGGTGCCATAGGCAATGCAATGGAGCCGCCTGTTGGAATCCACTCCTACCTTTCCAAGCGAGTCAGTCGGCACTCGACTGCAGTACCCTCCAGCACTAACTGCTCTATCACGGATATTCACTTGATGAGAGCTGCCTTCCTTACCTGAAATAAAACAAAAACAAACCGGCATTTACTTTCTAAACGTGAAATTACCTATGTACAAGAATGTGGCTCTAAATTAACGGTGGTTTTTCGTATTCCTAAGTTAACAAAGTAAACTTCTCCTTTATACGGATATTACAGTTTCATTCCTAACACACGCATTAAAATCACCGAGCACCATGGGATAAAACGTCTTAATATTATTTTTTAGAAATATAAATGTGAAAATTTATAAAGGACAGCAATAACATTGGGAAAAAATAGGTCAAAAGTGGAAATAAAATTAGTAGATAATGCGTGATTCCCTTCAATAATGGTTTACCGGTAGATGATTCTATATCTATCACATTCCTCAGTAGTGTATATCAATCTTCTTTATTTACCACCTTCGTATGAAGAACTCCCTCCCTTCTACCCAAAGGGCGGGGGGGGGGGGGGCAGTGCCTAGGGGCAGATAGATGTTGAGGAGCACATAGACTCTGACAAGAGAGAGCAACCGAACCGATTAATCAAGGCATTTCATCTGGGACTGAAATTCGGAAGGTCCTGAGTTCGATTCCTGCGGTTGGCCTCTCTAACCCATGAGTTTTATCGAGGGCTTCCTATGCCATTAGGCGAATGCTGGGCAGGTTTCTTCATTCAGCTGAACTTCTTGTCTCTTTGTTTTATTTTTATTTCTTTTCAACCAGTCTCTTTCATGCTTGTGTCGGCGAAGATTATTGCAGCGGCTCCTCTCCGCGTGTGAGCTTTGTAAATGATGCTCTCGGCAGATTGGCCTTGGGGAGTTCAGTCAGGCACAGAAGGCGGGTTCCTAGTGCTCTACGCGTTGAGATAAAAATGGTTGAACTATGTTAGGGACCCACCACTGGGATTCTTTCCTGCAGTCGGCTTCGGCCGACCATTGCATACTCTCATATCATCCTATCCTCCTGGGGTCTGACGCAAAATAAGCTCATGGTGGCTGCAGTGTGGAAACCGCCCCCCCCCCCGGAAAATACGAAACAATACATTCAAACAACCAGGGAGAGTAGCAGGACGAGTGATCAGTCCACAAATTGGTATGAGTGTGAGGAAGAAGATAATATTAAATGGCGAAATGGATGAAAGGAAAAATGATTATAGAATGGTGGTGGAGTGAATGGAGGGAACCGCCCAGACGCCGCGCTACTTTTTCCATTACAAATCCCTTAAGCGATCCCTTGGGTGGGCAAAAGTCGAGCTTAACCATTTGGCCGCGACCCCGTCTAGTTTATATACATAATTATTGTTACGGTTGAAACTCTTCTAGCCTCGGAAATCGTCTCCAAAATGAAAGCCCTTTGATAAGCAGTTGTGACACCACAATTCTGTAAGCTTAAAAAAAAAATATATATGCTGCCCCCATTTTATGCAGAGTGGATTGTCCTTTAAGAAGACCTACAGGTTCTGGGAGTTTTATCGTGTTGAAATTCCGCAATTTTCATGACTTGTCTTTATTAAATTTTAAAATATCTGAAACTCACTGTTAACTCTAATGTTTTCCCAGTAACCAGTCATTAATCCTCAATTTAACCGGCCTTGACGACAGACCCAGTGCTGGTTTGGATCAAAGAGTTCCTCAGTTCCTCTCCTGGAGGCCTCATCTGCTCTTGCATTACGTAGAATTCCTGCATGTCTCGGTGCGTTTCAACTGAGTTGAAATAGTTTCAACCTTTGACTCAGGGTAAGAACTCCATGGTTAGTTTTGACTTTAAAGGTTAAGGTGCTTTTAACCAGCTTCAGTGTCTACCTTTGTAGCCAGTACTAATTCTCTCCCAAAACTTAGCCATAAATGCAAATATATCAACCTGACACACTAGCATATTGGTAAAAATCAAATAAGTGTTGGTGCCCATTCTAAAAAGTTCTGTGTTCCCAGCATCTTAAGCCTAACCAGATTGGACCTGAAATTATTTCCTCTGTATAAGTGACAATGAATTTTGTTAAATAATTTTTGGTGCACTATAAAAACAGAAGAAGATCAGAATAAAAACAGAGAAGTTGCATTCTCTGAGAATGAAAAATACCCCTATTACACTTAACAATGATAGTTTTGCAACCTCCAATATACACAGTTTACTAGGTGACTGCTTAAAATTCGTTCTAAATTTCTAATATTGAGGTAAATACTTTTCATTTTTAATCGGTATGACCACACTTTTATGCAAGACAATCTAAACACTGCTGCAGCACAGGTTTATTCCTACAAGTGAATTAATAACATATGTTCCAGAATATGAGGGATTGTATGTTTTACTTAAGAATGAAATCCAATATACTTTTATTTCTAAGTATAACATTCATGTTGAGGCAATAAATCATTTACTTTGACCTGAAAGATGACTACATGCTTATTTGAACACAGGTTTCATTCATTCCACTGTTCAACTTGAAAGACTGAAGCTTCATTCATTACGATTAGCCATCTATGATTTGCAATTCACAACAATTTCAATCTCAGATTTTCCAAATGCTCACTCTTATTTCCTTCATTAGATATAATAGTTATTTTATTTTTTACATACAATTCAAGAACAATGCATTATCTCTGCCGTGTGTCAAAATGTGATTATCTTGGAAACAAGTAGCTTCCAAATTTTGACGGTTACCAAGGCTGATCAAAAATGGAGTCAAATTAAATTTAAAATTTACTCAACAGATGTGTTAAATCCACGCCCTTTTAAATCCGTCATTGTTTATCATTCAATCTGCATGCCAAATGGCTTTGTATTTAAGTTCAACTTTGCATCGCAGAAGCTCATCTATAGTCAATATTTCTGACCCTCACCTCTGTCAAACCATTTTACATGTTTGTGAAGCTATTGAAAAGTTCAAATGCTGTCATTGATTCTTTTGTTGATTTTGTAACCGATACTTCCTAATTGTAGTTAACTGTTTACAAGGGAACACAATACCCGACTGAATAGCCAATGAACATTATACAACTTCATAATCTGAAATATACCTTGTAGCCTACAAATGTGCCTTAGGTCTGTCGACGTCACCCATAAACCATTTACGTTCTTACTAAAAGCTACATGAAATATTTTGCAGTGAATTCCATGTCAAAAACTGTGACCTGTATTAGAAGGTAAGTCAGTTTTTGAAGCTTATAGAGCTCTACTGATAAGTTCATTCAATCATTTTTGACATTTCACAGAGAGTATAAAGTCCTCTCTCTGAGTGTAGAGAGAATTGCGATGTCACTGGCGTAGTTTGCGATGCCAAAGTTGGCATGTGTTGGAATCAGACGGCCGCGCAGTGGAAACCAAAGAACACGTCATTTAGTACAGACTAGATAGAATCAATTATGCTTTGTACATAATTGGATTGCACATATAGAGACTACTGGAAAAGTAACGTTTAATTGCGTTGTACCTAATAAATATCCGAGATGTTATTTTTAATTTTACAAGAGAGCAGGTTTGTAAAACACTTTGTGATACAAGTACATAAAGTTAGGACTTTTTGTGAAAAAAAAATATCTGACTTATTGCAAAATCTACGAATGTGTAAGATACAATGTTTGCTACGACAGAAATGAAAGGAAAATTAATATGAGATTTATTTTCAATTTATAAGCTTGGGTAATTGAGGTGGTCATCACGACTACAGTCATTGAAAAGACATTTCTGAGTGACGCAAGAAAGAAACAATAATGTTCTATTAACTCACATGGTCTTCTCAACATTGAAAAATATGCCTAAAAGTTTTAAATAGAGCACTAATAGTTATAATCTTTAAACTTAAAGCATTTTTCGGTAGGTATTATAGTATACTTAGAGGAATCTGTCATGTAATCGATAGTCTGCGTTGAAATGTCACATTCACGCGACTTTCGCTTGTATTATGTTTATTTCCATATCTATTCTATAACTTATTCTGGCTATTTTGTGATGAGCATGATAAATGTCATCAGTTCAGTACACATTTTTACTATCTCTAGCACGTATGTAAATAATAGATAAAGTATTGTATTACACCCAAAATTTCGATACCAATATTTCTCCGAAAATACACATTTTGAGATCCATTGAATTCAAAGAAGAATTTTTGTAAAAATGTCCATATATATATATATATATATGTGTGTGTGTGTGTGGGTGTGTGTGTGTGTGCGCGCGAGTGCGTTTAGCATGGCTCAAAATCGAAAATATGGTTAAATACCAAACTTGGAATTTAAGTTCAGTATTTTCTAAGGATACAATACAAAGGTTTTCAGGGAAATTCCTCCACCACGCTACTCTTTACATGAACTATTCTCCGGACATTTTTATTTTCTCAAAATGTTTCTAATTATTTTGATTAAATATCAAATTAAATTTGATTGATGTTCAAGATATTTTTATGACAAAAGAAATGCATATCCTGAATTTTCTGTGAATAGCCTCTGAAAACCTCTTCATTTTGGATAACTTTTATATACCTGGTAAACCACAAGGGATAGACAAAAGCTTATATGGATCTCGTTAAAACACACAGTTTATATCATAAAATTGTTTTAAGAGTTAACCATTTCCGAGAGATGTCTTGTTATTGGTTTCAATTTTAAACTGCTTAAACTTTTCTCAAACGAGAAGTAATCTTTCGTTTCATTTCTCTTTTATTTTTCTCCTGACAAGCAAAGAGAACCAAATGCCGATTGTTTCACATAGCGAACAGCTTTTAAAAGAGTCGACTAGCGCTTTAGACTAGCGTATTCCCTTATTTCCCTCTACATACAAAGCAGCAAATAATAACAATTCTGCTAATGTTTATCTCGATCAGCATGATGTAGATAAAAGAATAATGTCTTGTAACAAAAGTTTGAGAAATAGCTAGAGAAAGTCATGTAAAACGAACACATTTTTATTGTAGACATACAGAAGCATAAAAGGGGCTAAGATGGCAGTCTCGTGTGTAGAAAGTAGTTCGCTATATGCTGATACTGCATAAGATAGATTGTTCCAAATTCACCAGTCTGAGCGAGAGTACACGCTCGTACTCAGCCACAAGTGTCTGAACAGAGGTGAAGAGGGGCTTTTCAGTCTGACTCTATCTATCCAAGATTCATCTATAATTATTTTTAATTCGTTACAACGTTATTTCTGGAAATTGAATTTATTTTAATTTGAATTCGATTACATAATTTCCTCTCAGTGGGTGAAATAAAAAAGTCTGATGTGTTCCATTCACATGACTTTCTCTACATTTCTGCAACAAATTATTGTCAAAAAGTTTATGCTTCTATTTACTTCATGCTAATCGAGAAAACATTAGGAGAAGTAGTCTTATTGCTTTCTTCCTTATAAGTAGGAGAGAAATAAGGGAATACCATAGGTTAAAGTGATAGTCAAAAGCTAGTTGCCATGGGAATGGAGTTCCTTTATTTGTATGGACAGAAGTTGACAAATTCCTGTATGAGAAAAGTTAAGTTTTTCAAAGCTGAAAACAAAAACAAGGAATATCTCAAAAACGATCAGCTCCACGAAAAAAACGTATACAACATAAAGTGTGTGTTTTAATGTGCTCTACATTTTTTGTTTAGTAAGTTTTGTCTAAGTCTTACAGTTTAGCTGTTATGCAAAATTCTGTAAAATTCACTCAGAATAAAGTAGTCTTCAGAGGCTATTCCCAGAAAATTAAAAATGTACAATTTATTTGTCAAGTAAATATCTTTAATATACGATATTTTAATCAAAATCGTTACAGTCATTTTTTAGAAAATAAAAATTTTCGAAAAAAGTTCCATGTAAAGGGTAGTTTAGGGTGGGGGGACTTTTCTCAAAATCTTCGTGTCGCATCCCTGGAAGATACCAGAGCTTAAATACCAAGTTTGCTATTTGGTATTTTAGCGACTTTCCGTTTTTGAGTTGTGTTCACAGACACACGGACACACAAACGGACCTTTTTTTGAAAATACTTTTTTTGGATGCAGGGGACTCTAAAACATATATTTCCTGTGAAATCTCGGTATTGAATTTTTTGGTGGATTGCAATACCTTCTCTATACACTATGTACATAATACGTGTAGAGAAAGTAAAAATAGTTACTTTATATACCATTTAATTTACGCATTTTCAGAGAATATCGTATGCTTTATGTAATCTCGAACTATAGGTACCCGTTGTTTCGGAAGTTCAACTGCTACAACAGAATGCAGTTCACTTTCGTTGCAGAAAAGAGTGCAAAAAGAACAAAGGGTTTAAGGGAGGACAGGAAAGCAATTTCTCGGGCCTAATAATCGATTTGTAATCGACAGGGATAACGGTATCGAGTTGTCCTCGCGTGTAGCTGTGGTCTGTAATATTGCAAACCTTGCTTGCGGTTTAGCTCGGCACGGAGAAAGGTTATGTTGCTCGGTCGGAATCCTTATAGCTCACGGAAAAGACATATAGCTCTCCTTCTATTGTAGGCTTATCTGCAATCCTTGTATGTGCGGCGAGTTTCTTTACGAAATGAATCAGTGTTACCACCTTTTAACCTTTAACATTCCCGCTTCTTAACCATGGATATTACAAAGAGGCGGAACTTGTTGCGAAAATATCTTAACACGCTACATAGTGGTTTACTTCTAAGGTTCTCTATTAAATTGCGCCCATATATAACACGTGTGTCATTGTAGCACACAAGTCGTTTCGAAATCATTGTTGATACTAAATCGGATAATAGCAAAAGCAACACTAGTCATTTCACAGAAGTAAATAACAGTGTGAATAATACAGAAAAGTTTGTTTAAATATGCAAATTACATCCTCTAACTTAATAATTATAAAGTTGTTGTTTATCTCTTGGTTTTTGTTGTATAATATAGCTAAGTAATTAAAATCGGTTGGAAGGGAAAAGGTCTACAGTAATGGCTACTATTTTTTGCAAAATCATTTTGTTTTATATACTTCTTATTAATGAAAATAAACGTTCATTAGACTGCCTCCGTGGTCGAGTGATTAGCTGACTTCTCATCCGGAGGTCCCGGGTTCGATTCCTGGCAGGGGCGGGACATTTTTCTTTAACCATAATTATTCTCTATCCCCCAGAGTCTGGAAGTATGAGAGTGAAGGTGTGTGTGTTTAATGATATAAAATGATTAACCTAATGATTTAACCTACAGGATTACGAGTTGTTTTACAAGTGAAAGCCTCGATGGGACCATTTATATGACAAAGGAAATAATTAAGAAAAAAAAAAACGTTCATTACAAATTTATATAACTGGCTGAAGTAATAGTATATTTATAGAGCGTATCTCTATTTGATGGCTTTGAAATCCATGTTCTTTACATGACTACGACAAAAAAAAAAAAAAAAAATAGCGGCTTAACACTTGAAAAAAGTTAAGTACCTATTTGAAGATTCACACCGATAACAAGGAATATATGGTTTTTAGCACAAAGCAGGTTTTACATTAATTGTATGGATGAACAAAATTTATTTAATTTGCAGTTTAGGATGGAGAATACGGACATTAAATATGAAGTTTTCTTTTTGTTTTTTTTACAGAGATCTAAAGAAAGTCATGTGAATTGAACACATATGATTTTTTTACATGGTGCATTAAGTAGATAAGGTACTATATTCCACTCCTCAATACAAAGATTTCATTGGAATAACAATATTGGTAGGTTAAATTTTAATTACTTTTGTAATAGAATAAAGGTATTTGAGCTTGGATAATGTAAGTTGGTTATGTTTTAGGGTCCCCTGATTTACCTCCAAATGCCTCTCACCAAGAAGGCCCGCATGAGGTATTTGCGGTTGACAAAACGGCATATGAGTGAGTTTACTTCGGGTTCTACGATTTCTCCCGCCATTCATTCCACAATATTCTCCATAACCACCTTTTTCAACCATTTCACCGTCATTTCATATCAGCTTCTTTCTGGCTCTCAAACTAGGCATGGACAGATTAGTCATCCTGGCTTCGCTTTATGATTCAAAGTCCGCATGTTCCTCAACAGGCGTAGACTTGCAAGTCCTGGAGGTGAGGGTAAATAGCGATAGAAGTTATTAAACCGTTTTTTCAATTATACTATTTACTCATAGGCCACACGGATTATTTTTTTATAAAATATACTTCCGGTTAAATCTTGGCAGCGAATTTTTGCATGGAATGCAATACTTTCAGAGAAAACAAAAATTATTTACTGAAATTATTATTACACTTTATAATAGTTATATTTTGTGGATGTTGACTAACTCTAGAAGCACTAACGATGTTCCCGAAGACTCTAGAAGGCATTACAATGTATTTGGGTGCATTCCACATAGCTCTAGCAGGTCAAGCAGAAATAACATTCCATTTATCCGAATCCTCGTTTGAAATATTCAAGACATGATGCGCCGCCATGGCTGAGTGGCCAGACTGTCTGCCAAGGTGACTAGGGTTCAATTCCTGCAAGCATTGTTGTTGGATCAGGTTTCCTTTGAATCCTTTATGCACATTATTTATTCTCTTCCAAGACAAGGAATTAAACCTAAAAAAGAATAGTGTGCAATTTTGACAAAAAGAACCTGACGTAAGGAGTTTTTTTTAAATCTTAGTATAATAATTGTGAACGTATAGTGAGACCGTTAATTAGCTTCCCTATCAAAATTATTATTAGTTATTAATTATTTATCAATGTAAAGCTAAAAGAGTATAAATGTATGTATTTAACTGAGAAAATTCAGTTGGAGAAGAAAGCTGACGCCAAGAGAGTCAAAGGGGATGAGAAGCGCTTTTGTTGGAAAGGTCTCTTTTGTCCAGTCACGTACCATCGAGTTACAACGGGGGTGAACTGTAAAATTCGGAAGACGGTAATTCTTCTTCGTACAAGACATGTCACGTGAGGTTTGCAGTGCACCCTGGGATAAGGAAATTGACTCTTGGGAAATATTTACGTCAATCGCGCGGCATTTCAGTCCAATCAGAAAGAGGCAGCCTTGACGGTATCTTTTGTACATAAAGCGCCCAAGAAGGCACCTGTGATCTGTCCGTTGCGAGCTGTCTCTTACTAGTCGATCTATCTGTCGCTGTTATGCTGTCGGTCGTCGGGCTGAACTTAACTTCTTCACACAAAGCTAGACACTGCAACGTGTAACGAATTTAAAGTCAGTGACGCGTACTAATGTATATAATATAACGCAGAATTAAGGAAGAAGGGTCGTAACTACGTGTGATCAGCCCAGTGTTAGAATTTGTAACAGGTGTACAAATTAGCATTATTTTAAGACAAATGTGCTTGTCTCGCTTCTCCTAGTAAAGAATAAACTCCAGGAAAGTATATAAGTTTTAATCATTATAAGATCACTTCCTGAACTCTCCCCATTAGCTGCACCACCCCGAGTGAGTCAATCATCGTGCAGGCTGAACAACACTGAGGCAAATTCAACGGTAGTAGGTTCACCTTACCAGGTAAGTGGGTCTACTCATAGGTAGTGGAGTGAGTCTTGCCCACGTCTTCAATCTGCGCTCACCGCATTAAGCGTCTCAAATGTGGTGCAGAAGATAACACTGCATGTAGCACCCAACGTCAACACGATCTTAACACCGCAATAGGCATAGAAATAGAATTCGGAACTTTTACATATGTCAAATGACAAAGTACATCTGCGAAGTGTCTCACCAAAGTTGAAATAAAATTAATTACATGGAAACGTCAGGTGCAATCAATACTTGTTACACGAGTTTTAGCTGACCATAACGGTACTTATTTATGTTTGTGAGCTTATAATAAATAGGACAGGAAACATACGTATAACATAATGAGTATTCTATTCCATTTAACATGTTTGTGGGTACTCGTGCGGAAATCTGTTAAACTCAAATATAACGACAATATGTGCATTGTTATCTAGAATACGAAAGATTCAAGTTGCACAGTACCCAACACGCATATTATCGTTTGCATTGGTGTTTAACACATTTGTATACCTAAACCTACAAACATCTTAATAATAGATACGTACAGTTAAATGGAATAGAATGCTGATTATGTTATCTATACCTGTGTTTCTGTCCTATTCATTATTACACCACTATCTATAAGGTTCACCAACATGAATAATTACCGCTATGGGCAGCTAAAGTTGATGCAGTGTAACTGATTACTCCTGACATTTCCATCGTAATTAATTTTTCTTCAATATCACTTCGCGAATGTACTTTGTAAGCAGTGAATTTATATCTATTTGACTTTTTAACCCTTACAGGGATTTAAAATAGATATCCATTTTAAGGTACGCATTTATATACGAATTCTAAAATACCTATTTTACTAGCAAAAATGTATTTGTCCAAATTTTGCCTAAGCATTTTTATTACATGTCATACTTTATTACTCATATACTATTCTATTGAGGTATTTTCATAAATCTTCAAATTTTTTCGTTTTATCCAGAGGCAATCAGTATCTTGAAAGCTAAATCAAATCTGATAATGCTTTATCTAACCGAACTATGGAAAGCGGCCTGCTTACTTAAAACAGCTGGGAACAGTGCTATATCAATTATTAACATGTAGAAACTACTTTTCAAAAAATATCAGGCAGTATAATGGAGACAAGGAAAAATACTCCAATGTGTTCAATTCACATGATTTTCTCTATCTGTTCAGCAGAAGACTATCTATTCTCATAAATGAGTATTCTTTTATCTACATCATGCTAATCCAGGTAAACCTTAGCAGAAATGCCCTTATTACTTGTTTCCTCGTAACTAGAAGGGAATACACTAGGCTAACACGACATATGAACTATTGCTATTCGATTTTCATTAAAATTCGGTTCTCTTTCACATTAGGGGTAAAACTAAAGACAGATGAAACCAAAGATGACTTCCTTTTGAGAAAAGTTTGGTTTAAAACTGAAATCAATAAGACGGAATCACAGAAACCGTTAACTCCCCAATATATCGTAGGTATATATATTGTAAATTGTGTGTTTTGAGAGAACTACATTTTTGCGCAGTAAGATTTTGTCTATCTCTTATAGTTTACCAGCTATGCAAAAGTAATCCAGAATGAAGAAAACTTCAGAGGCCATTCCCAGAAACCTGCCACACATACTGCCAACAAACAATTTGAAATGCGCCCTACACAAGCCAAAGAGGTTGATGACGAGAAAAAGAATATCTACGAGCCAATGGTTCCATACAACGAAAAATATGACGATCATATTACGGTGCCCGTGGAGCAATCACCAAGTTCTTCGCCGACTCGTGCAAGATTCTAGGCTTACACAGCATGGGTATTAAATCAATTGGTACATATGCATTGAAGAGCTTAATAGCTTCCTTAAGAAATCATGTTTATAGTCTTCATTATCATTGGCCTTTTTATTTAATGTTCATCTCCTAATCTTCCACTACTTCACTTGTAACATAGCTTTTCTTGTTCTATATTGTTCTATTTCTTATTGCTAGATTCAAACATTTGTGTGTTCTTTTTAATGTTTGTATTTAAATAAATAATGTTTTATAAAATAGATATATAAATACATACAGCCTTTTAATCCAAATCATTTGAGCCATTTTTGAGAAAAACAAAATTCAAAAGTTTTTCAATGCAAAGGATGGTTTGGAATGGGGCACTTTTCTTGAAAATCTTCGTGTCGCATACTTGAAAGATGTAAACTTTAAATACCAATGGTAGATATTTAAAGATCTTTAAGTTTTTGAACTACACTGTCCGCACACAAAAACACACACATATCTTTTTCTAAAAATTTTATTTTTTTATTTTAGTGGTCTCAAAATATGCGAGGTGTGATGAACTAACGGGACTTGTTTTTCTTAATCTTTTTTTATGCATCTACATCAACTTTGTACCTTTCAAAATAAACTCCCTCAAATATAATACACTTGTGCCAGCACATTTTCCAACCTTGGCAGCAACTCTGGAACTCACATTTCCGCATGGTTTCATTTATTTCGGCGATTCTGTTTTAGCTCACCAATAGTGACTAAACGACGTTCTTTCATTTTCTCTTCAGCCTCGAGAGTAGAAAGAAGTCGCAGGGGCCATGTCCGGCGACTAAGGTGTCTGAGGCAACATAACGCTTCTGGTTTTCGTCAAAAAAAAAATCACGAACAAGCGTTGAGGTGTGAGCAGGAGCACTGTCTCTAAGTGGTTTTGCAAAATTCTGTTCATTTTCTTCGGATTACTTCATGCAAATGGAGCATAACTTCTAGGAAGTATTCCTTATTGACTGAATAACCATATGGCAGAACCATTTTTGTGCATCCTCCACATTATCATCAATAATTGATGTGCTAAGACGTCCAGGGGATTTTCGTCTTCAGAGTTTTTTCGATCCTCTCCGAAACGTCGATACCACTCGAAACCCCTTGTCTTACAGTAGATTTGTCAAAAGCTACTGCCAACATTTCGAACACTTTACTCCATTTTTCAAGCAAAATTTAATACAAGTTTAATTCAAAACCCTTTCTATAAACAATATGTATATAAAACAGCTGAAAATGCAAACATAAATCAGGAACATGTATACCTGCAAGATAAAAAACCCGCGAAATTAAAAAAATTCCCTTTATTTTTTGATCACATGTACACATTTTACATTGTGCTAGAGAAGGTAAGAACCATTAGACGGTAAAGAAAGTCCAGTGTAATCAGACAGTTTTATTCTGCGTTATACAATTTCAACAGTGTTAGAGAAAATGTTCTCTCCAAATTTAGGCTGTATCCCGAAGATACTTCATCAGAATCAGCGAATTCAATAAATTCTAGGAGATGTTCCTTCACTTGAAAAGTCATTATTTTGTCTGTGAAAAATACCAGCGCATGAAGCTTTTTTCAGAATAGGCAGCAAAGAAGATAAATTGCGTACAGAGCACTAACACCACAAGAGGCGTTATTTTAGGGTGTGGTCTTAGTTAAGATTTATGTTATCTTTGCACAGAAAGAACTGGCACTGTCTGTACGTAAATAACTGCATGACCTTGTAATGTATGTAATTATTAAATTGGAGATATCTTCTCAACTGCATAGCTTAATGGGTTACTCATCGCCATCTTGCACTACTACATGCCTTACAAGAAATTACTCTCTTCCTAACTAATCAATGTTAATGTACAAGATAATGGCGGTAACATAAACAACAGAATATCAAGAAGTTGTCTTTCCAGTGCCGGCTTATGCCGCGCGACATTTCATAAACTAATGGTTACTGAAGATGCGGCTTGAGGATGTCAACTGAGCTTCATTTATCACAAAAGAATCTCCGTAAACTTTTAAAATCGAAAGAACTACAATCCACAGCAATATAAATTATAAATATGGCTCTTTATTAATTTCTCTGCTTGAGTGCGTGTGTCTATGTACACGATAACTCAAAAACAAAATGATGGTTAACTGTCAAACTTGATATTTAAGTTTAGCATCCTCCAAAATGCGACACAAATATTTTAAGGAAAATCGCCCCCCACTCCAAATTAACCTTTACATGGAAAATTATTATGAAAAGTTTGATGTGCTCAAAATTGACTAACAATATTTATTAAAATACCGTACAGTAAACCGTAAGAGATAGAAAAAAGTTACTACACAAAAAATGCAGATCTGTATTTTAAATACACATTTTATGTTATGTTTTTGTAAAGTTAAACCTTTTCGAGATATTTCCTGTTATTGGTTTCACTTCTAAACCACTCAAAACTTTTAGTCCCCATCCGTTTCATTTCCCTTTTGTTTTACTCCTAGCCTTTGAAAGAATTTCTAATTTCAAGGTCAATCACATATCAACAGTTTTTTTAAAAAAAATGGCTATCGCTATACAAGTGTATTCTATTCCCCTTGTACTTCAAAGGAACTAAGTAATAAGATTATCTCTACTAATATTTATCTTGATTAACACGATATATATACAAAATAATAGAATTTTATACGAATAGTTTGTTTGCAAACAGATAGAGAAATCATGTGAATGGAACACATCAGATCTTTTATAGTGCATTACTCGTGTGGAGTACACAAACGGAACAGGATGGCGTCTATTTGTTCCCATGACTATCGCCACTGAAATCTCTCAGATTCTGTTGCCAACCTGCTGATTTTATCTACAGTTTTGGAGAATAGCGCTTCGAGAACCTTGAAAGAATTTAAAATTCATACCAATGATCTCCGATATGGTGGAAGTGTGCGAAATTCTAAAGAGAATATGAAAACTGGAGTTCTTAGAATCGAGACTAAGGAATCTGGATTTACCCTGCTGTGATTAGTAAAATCTGATGTGTCACACTCAATTGAATATTTTCTCCGCTTATTTTGTAACAAACTAATCTTACAACAGCTTAATTGTATTATACACACGGTTTTATTACTGTTTTCTCAAAAACATAATACCCCTCAAACCGGATAGCTCCTCCTTGTCACTGTACTATAAACATTAACAAACAAAATGCAACCCTGTATAAGGGCGAGAGGCAGCGTAGTAAAATATCTGTTCCTGAAGACACTGTAGGCAGTTCAAATTCGTGTTTCGTGTTAGTACGTGTTCAAACCGGTGAGTTATTGCATAACATATTAAGGGACCTGTAAGTGGAAGACGTTCCAAATGCGAGGGTTGGTTTCCAGCCGCACACCTCGTAATCCCAAACTTTAAAATCAGGGAGGTGGGGCAGGGTTATCAAGTTATATATAATCTTGTAGGTGCAGTACATTGCGCTGACGTGATAGTCGAAGCTTTTAAAATTGATCGTCATGTGATCATACTGTAACAAAAAGGCAGTTCTATTTCTCCAACAAACAACTCTTTATTTCAAATATATTACAAATAAAATTAGAAATAAAAATTTGCTCACTAATGTGTGTCTTTCTTCGGTGCTTTCGCAACAGTTCTTTTTCAAGTTAGGCAGTTGCGGCTACTATTTCCCGTCAAAACTAATTTATCTGCTGTACGCTGTGCATTCCTAGTTATAACTAAACTCTGGGCAGGGCTCGTTCTCCTTTTTATATCTTTCGATCACGTGGCAGGCGACTCCAAAAGCAGTCGCACCTTCAAAACACTGCAGGTGTCACAAACTCACTCAACAGTGCACCGTTTCGATATCTAAGAATTTACTGGCAATATACGTGTCCACTCGCATAGGTTTCAAAATAGCAGCTTTGTTGTCAAATAAGTTGCTGACGACACACGTGCCCGCTAACGCAGGTGTAACTTTCGAAACAATCGGTTCATATATGCGATTACGGCCACAGAGTAAGATTCTCTTTGCTTAGCTAGGAGTAAAAAAATAACTTTCCAATAGAGAAAGGTATAAATACTATAAACTATAAACCAATAATTAGGAATAACAGGAAATGATAAACTCACAAATTATGTAAATGATATAAATGGTTGGTTTTAACTACACTTGCTAAACAATTATGCAAAAGTCATCTAGAATGAACAGATCTTCAAAGTATAG
Organism: Hymenopus coronatus; assembly: GCA_030762935.1. Lineage (NCBI taxonomy): Eukaryota > Metazoa > Arthropoda > Insecta > Mantodea > Hymenopodidae > Hymenopus > Hymenopus coronatus. The sequence continues at coordinate 103,306,964 of CM060890.1, forward strand.
TGTTAATATAACAGGAAATACAGCGCTCAAGACCCGTACTTCCTTGTTGAGTTCTATAATGAGTTCTACAATGAAAACAATTTAATCTACTTAAGGATTTTCAAGCATTCCTCATGGCTCATAATGACAGGTTAGAAAGTATTGGTAAATCTACTAAGGCATTATTAATTTTAAGGGGTAGATTTTATGTAAAGGTTTATTCATTAGTTTATTTATTGTAAAGGCCATTTAACTATAGACAATTTAACTGCTGAAATTAAAGTTAAAAATCTGATATGTCCCTTTCATATGACTTCCTCTACATCTTTGTAACAACTTATTGTTAAAAAGGCTATTCTTCTATCTACTTCATGTACACTAGGCTAAAGCGATAGTCAAATCTTTTAAACGCGACTTGCTATGTGACTGAAATTCCTTTGTTTATATGACCAATGGTTGACAAAGTGAAAGTAGTTTAAAGCTGAAAAAAATAACAAGCAAAATCTCAGAACCAGTCAGCTCTACTTATAAAAAAGTCTTAATACTTAGTTGCTCATAAGTAGAAGGAAAATAACGGAATACACTAGGCTAAGCCGGCAGTCAAATGTTTTAAAATATGGTAACTAAGGGATTGAAATCCGTTTCTTTAAGTAGCCAGGTGTTGACAACTCCCTTTATGAAAAAAAATATGTATTTTAAAGCTGAATCCAAATAAAAAGAAATATCTCAGAAACAATCAGCTCTACTAAAACAGAATGTGACATAAAGTATGTGTTTTAACAAGATCTACATTTTGTGCGGTAAGTTTTTGGCCATCTCTTACAGTTTACCAGTTATGCAACATTAAGAGCAAGATTCATCTCGAATAAAGACATCTTCATAGGCTAATTGGATATTCTCAGAACATTCAAGATATACGTTTTATTTTGCATGCAAATACCTTTAATATACCATATTTTAATCAAAATTTTGAGAAAATCACATCCTTGGAAGATACCGAAAACTTAAGTTTTCTATTTAACCAATTTGTGTTTTTGAGCTATGCTGTCCTGAGACACACACACTGATCTTTTTCTAAAAATGTTTTTTTATTGAGGGGGTCTCAAAATATGCATTTCCGGTAAAAGCTCGCTATCGAATTTTGGGTAGAATACAATACATTCTGTATACACTATGTACTTAGTACATGCAGAGAAAATAATAAATAAGCAGTATACTATTAATTTTAGTACACCCTTCCGACTATTGAATAACCATGATATACTATATTAGTTAAGGAAAAGTTGCTCATCAGATGAGGGCTTTAATGTTTGAAGTTTGTGCCAACTGTATCTTCACGTTTTCTATCTGCCATTACCTTGCTCAAGGTCATCATTCCTCTCGATCAGAAACGCTCGTGAATTCCTGACCCGAAGTAGAGATCCTTACTTACCACTCTCCCGCAGAATGTATTGGTTTCCTTAACCAGAAGCAATAAATTACAGTCTTCAAAGTGTGAAGTTCGTGAGAAATGCGGGTTTGAACTTTGGAGTATCACATATGACTCTGAATGACCTCAGTTGTTTCTTGTTGCACTTACGATACTGTGAAACTATTTGCAGTAAGTGAAAGGAAGGCTTTTCTGAAGTTATCTAGTTGAACATCGATTTTTACACTTTGAGACTGCGGAGTTGTTTTGAAACGCTAATAAAACATTTCTGATTTAAAACAGTTTAGATCCTTTCTAAAGACACGCGTCAATGTCGAAGTGTATTGAAAACCAGAGAATGCGTCCTTGTTTAAAACGATGCTTGACAGTAGAGACTAAGTTTATCCTTGTATTTTATTGACAATGAAAATAACTCTTTGTTAAGTATATGAGAAAGAAAGACAGAGTATTCTTAAAGAAAAGATGCTGAACATAAGAAATAGGGTTTTAGTTTTCCAAATTCGAAAACGAATTTATCAAAGGACTATTTCCAGGACATAGGATTGCTTTGCATAGTAGTCATTATAATAGTTACTCTTATTTTTTGATATTAAAAATCTGACCTCTACATATTCTGTAACAAACTATACTTACAAAAGCTTATTCTTCTATCTTCTTTATGCTAATCAAGATAAACATTAGAAAAACAGTATTACTCAGTCCTTATAACAAGAAAAAAAACAAGAAAATACATTAGGAATGTTCAAAAGCCGATTGAAATTTGGTTCTCTTCTGGCCAGGAGTAAAACAAAAGAAAAGGAATGAAAAATTCCTGAGAAAAGCTGAAGTACATTAACATTGAAATCAATATCAAGGAATATGTCAGAAATGATAGCTCTACAAAGGAATTGCATATGACATAAATGGTGCGTTTTAACAGAATGTACATTTTTTGTGTAGTAAGTTTGTGTCTATCTCTCACTGTTTATCAGTCATGAGAAGTCATTCAGAATAAAGAGGCCTTCCCAAGAAGCTTACGATACATATATCATTTACCATGTAAATGTCTTTTATATACGGAACTTCAATCAAAATTGTTAGAGCCATTTTTAGAAAATAAAAAAATTGAAAAAATGTCCATGTAAAGAATAGTTGGGGTGGGGTATATTTCTGGGAAACCTTCGTATCGCATCGTTGGAAGATAACGAACTTAAATACTAAGTTCGGTACTTAACAAACTTTTCAATTTTGATTTATGTTTTTCACAGATACACACACCCCTTTTTCTAAAATTCTATTTTTACTTTCTCTACATGTACTCTGTACATAGTGTATAGAGAAGGTATTACACTCCACCAAAAATTTGATACCGAGATTTTACCGTAAATATATGTTTTAGGGTCCCCTGTATCCAAAAAAAACGTATTTTAAGAAAAAGGTCCGTGTGCGTGTGTGTGTGACCGTGTGTCTATGAATACAATAACTCAAAAACGAAAAGTATTAGTATTTAAGTTTAGTATCTTCCAAGGATGCGACACGAAGATTTTGAGAAAAAACCCCAAACCACCCTTTAGATGGAACTTTTTTCGAAAATTTTGATTTTCTAAAAAATGGCTCTAACGATTTTGATGAAAATATCGTATATTAAAGATATTTACCTGACAAATAAAATTCATATTTTGAATTTTCTGGGAATAGCATCATACTTTACTCTGGGTGAATTTTACGGAATTTTGCATAAGTTCTACACTGTATGAAATGGATAAAAACTTACCACATAAAATGTAGAGCACATTAAAACACACAATTTAAGTTGTAATACATATTTTTCGTAGAGTTGATCGTTTTTGAGATATTACTTGTTTTTGGTTTCAGCTTTGAAAAACTTAACTTTTCTCATACAGGAATTTGTCAACTCCTGTCCATATAAATAAAGGAACTTCAGTCACTTAGCAACCAGCTTTTGACTATCACTTTAACGTATGGTAGTCCTTTATTTCTCTTCTACTTACAAGGAAGCAAGTAATATGTCTATTTCTGCTAATTTTTTGTCGATTAGCATGAAATAAATAGAAGCATAAGCTTTAATAATTTGTTGCAGAGATGTAGAGAAAGTCATGTGAATGTAACACATCAGATATTCTTTTTTATTTTGGGATGTAATCTCGGTATCGAATATTAAGGGAGAATACAATACCTTCTCTAGCTACAATATACATAATACATAATTACTGCAGAACGTAAAAACTTTAATGGGTTTTAAAGTTTCGAACTAAAATTTTAATTGCATGCACACTTGCACAGTTGATAAAATAAAGCTGCATTTATTTCCCTCTCTTGCATTTTGTAATTTACGTTCGTATTATAAACAAATGAAAATCACGCAAATCGTTAAATAAACAGTAGCTTGATAAACATGGTAAGAAGATAGTAATGAGCAATTATTAGAAAAAGGGTTACGAATTAATTGTAGAAGATATAGGGAAAGCACACAGTCGGTCTTGGCTGTGGCCGTTTAAAAGCGATGCTTTCAAGCACCAGAACATAAGATATTACGAAAAGGGACATCCTCACAACATTTTTGAAGCAAGGAAGTTGTTGCGGCACTGTGATAATATTTCCTGTGTGGGAGAAAATTAAGTCCGGAGACGGTCATCTGGTAAAGGAGTCGCGCGTATCGGAACTTGGAACAAGGCGTAAGGCAATCAGACAAATACTCGGTAGCAGGAAAAGCACAAATACGGCAGTGTGGCAAATGATTTTGTGAGAGCGAGAAATGGCACCTGGAATAAAATAAAGACTTCCTTCAACATTCGTGAAACATACGGGAAATCTCTGGAATCACCGCACCTTGAAACCTATGACAATACTTATGTGCCTCACAGAAAACCCGATGATACATATGACCTGATGATACCTGACCTAACAAAGAAAGCACAAAAATTTAGGGGAAAATATCTTTATTTCTCTACATAGTCTCCTTTCAGTTCGATACACTTTTCTCAGCGATGTTCAATAGCTTCGATACCCTGTTTATAGTGAGAACTATTGAGGTCTGCAAAACAGCCATCAACTGCTGACTCCACCTCTTCATTGTTGGCAAAGCTTTACCATTCAAGCCATTTCTTCAAGTTTGGAAACAGAAAATAATAATAGGGGGGCTAAATTAGGCGAATAGGATGCATGAGGTAGCAATTCGAACTTTAACTCATTGATTTTGACCATGGCGATAATGGACCTGTGATTTGGTGCAATGTCTTGAAACAAAACTTTCTTGTTCGCTAAATGCGGCCGTTTTTGCTCGATTTCATTACTCAAACGCTGTAGTAAGTTCGCATAATATTCGCCATTGATTATTTTTCCTTTGCAGCGAAACATTGCCAAACATTCAAATGAAATATCCTCACGATGTTGTTTTTGTTCCATCGTGAGCAAACGCGGCACCCACCTTGCACACAATTTTCTGATATCCAAATTTTCAGTCAGTGTGCCATGTATAGAACTTTTTAAAATGCCTGCAATGTCTGCTAGCTCGTGCACTTTCAGTCGACGGTATTTCAACACCATTTTATAGATTTTCTTTACAATTTCTGGACTGGTAACCTCATTTGGTAGACCTCTATATTGTTCGCCTTGGCAGCTTAAACTCTGCCACCCAATAGTTCACTGTTGTAAACGAAGGAGCAGGCCCCCAAAGCAGAATCTAGCTCAGCTTTAATATTAGTTGGAGTAAGATCTTTCAAATGAAAGTATTCTATCACATAACGATGACCAGATTTATCCATGTTTACAAATTTGCTCAGAGCATGGGTGCAAACAAATGTTTAACAATGTAAAATCATCAAACTTCAAACTTAAGCTTTCTAAGGTTGGTACTTTTTACCATTGTTGCTTGAAACAACAACTGCTATCTATACGTCAGGTCGGGTACTTCTGGGACAGCCCTCTAGATATAAAAGGGGGGGGGGAGGAAGCGGTACCACTAATTCACTTTATCACTCATATCAGATATCAATAATCACACAATTTGTGAGTGTTCTTCTTTAAGACATGCATGATTGTTTAATTGAAAAATATTAAATTATTGAGCAATGTTTAACACATTTTTACTGATTCTAAAGGTAATCAATGTAGGCGACGAGCTTATTCTTCATCACCATGGTACATAGCGGCGAATTCACGAACTAGAAATTCAAATCCAATCACGGAAACAACGTAATGATGACCTTTGATCCACTTAGGAGATACAGGAATGCTGCTATAAAGGAACCAATACTAAATGTTCTGTTGGCAAAAAGTGAAAAAAATATTTGTGTTTTGCAAAAGTATATGTGTGCAAATATAAATTTTTTTCAAAACACTCTAAATAGTTAATGAATTTTTGTACACTCATTTTCCTTGATTCGAGACATTCTTAAATATCTATATGTAAACTGCTTTGAACTTCAGAAAGTTATACAAGTATATTTTGAAAGTTTACTTTTTTTATCTTTCAGCGAGAGTGTTTTTTTTGCAAAATGTTTCTATTTATTGTAACAAGTTTTGGTTTGCTGTTTTCCTACGTTTTTTGTTGTTTTGTTTTGTTTCAGAACATAACAGTATTTAGTGCCTTTTATTTGTTTAGTTTTGATAGAACATTTAGCCATGCACGCACGCATTATAACAATGATATAGCGAGAAGAGACGTAAACTGCGCCGACCGAAACATATTTAATTACCTTGACAAGCTCTAGAAGAGTGCTTGGAGAAGGTGGAGCCGAAATTTCAATTACCAAATTCAATTACTAAGTGGGCCAAGTATTATATTAGAACAGTGGTGCAGCAAGAAGAGTGGTTAAACTGAAGGAATAAGGAATGATTCACTGGATGAGAAGAGATTCTTTATTAAGGGATGCACTGAGAAAATGTCCAATGGGGTGGGGGGTCGAGAAAGAAGTAGATGTAACACACTACATGGTTCATGTCGACCGATGGGAAAAGAGGGGTAAATAGGATAGTGTGGATATGGAGACAACAAGAAATCAGCCCATAAAACAATGGCACTAAATAGTTCCTTTTGGTGCGATGAATTTCATTTTCTTTAACGCTGTGGTAATTGTTTATTCTATTATGCAACTGCAGTTAGCATTAAAAGGCCTATTATATTGTAATATTGTCTCTTTTGGTAATCTTGCATTATGTGGACATTGCAGGAAATGGCTGTTTTCCAGATAGTTTACTATGATATTCATACCACGTATTCCATAAAGATGCTTTCCAAATCGCTTTTAAAGAAACCGCTTGTGTATGTTCGCCGATTTCTCCTAATGGAACACTGATAGAAGTTCCACGTTCTAGGTAGCACTTGATCCGGGAAGTGTTGTGTTCGATCCAGGGACGCCACCTTGATAAATCCTTTCATCTCGCCGCTAGATAGCCAGAGGTCATGACAGCGTAAAGGGTACATAGGCCTGCATTTCCGATTCGTCCCGCACGGCATATGGCTACAAAATAACAGCGCTTTCTGTGGAAAATTCCTTTTCTATCGACACCAATTCGATCCCTGAACCTGCGCTTGAACCTACTTTCATCTTCAGCAGTTATTGAAAATGTCAGAACAATACATTTTAGTTGGTCTAGATTACCACGCAACAAATACTAAATCAAGGCGAAGTGTTCAAAAACTTCACATTTTTATGACTAACCGGAGGCGTGATATCTATGATAATTACTCAACATCTGACTTGAAATATTTTAGAGGCGATGTACAAAATTGTGATATAACTGTGTTCCTAAGTCAGAAGGCACATTACGATCTATCTGCCCTGAACGTCACAGTGAGAAGTGTATCATATACACGTTTTGTTTGCTTGTTTGTTTTGTTTCTTTTATTTTTAAGTGCCTTTTTTCATTCACATACTCCATTACATTACTAATACTATAGTCTTGATTTCCTGTGTTTAACATTTGTTTTTTCTAACAATGTTTTGCATATTATACACTTTCTAGGTGGTATTCACATATTCACAGAAACATATTAGAACCTCTCGTACTAGTACGGTTTACTTTCTGGCTATTTTCCTTCTCTCTTTATTAATGGTGTCCTTAATTTTTCCTGTGGTTGTTCAACATGTTGCAGTCGTATAATATGTGATCTGTTGGATTAATTGTTTTTTCACACAAGCCATGTGTAGGACAGAAGTTGGATAGGTAGAGTCAGACTGAAAAATGAAATACCATAGCCGGGATTTGAAACACGGATCTCCCGGTCTCTAGCCGGTTGCTCTTCCCCTGAGCTACCTTGGCAGCATTGAATTTCTCAACTGACTCGCATGTTTCCCGGTAAACCACAAGGTGATTCAAATTATGTTTCAGATGACAACCCCAATGGCGACTTGCTATGTGAAAAGACAATTAATCCAATACCAATTAACCATAATATTTTGCTATATTATGAGTCCTGGGTCTTAAAGTACTTGCAACATAGTAAGTCGCCATTAGGTTTGTCATCTCAAAAATAATTTGAGATCACCTTGTGGTTTACCGGGAAACATGCTAGTTAGTTGAGAAATTCAATGCCCTGCCGACATGTTGTCATGGTAGCTCAATGGAAGAGCAACCGGCTAGAGACCGGGAGATCCGTGGTTCAAATCCCGGCTATGGAATTGAATTTTTCAGTCTGCATGTACAAGTAGGGTTGTCGATTTTGTGGAATCTGTAATAGTACGCCCTAAGTCTTCGGTGTCCTGTTAGCATGGTGGTGAGATTTGTTGTTAGTTTGAGTCTTCGTTCTTGTCGTTTTGCTACGGTAGGATAATTCTGTTTCGTCTCCTGTCCTTTTTCTCATTCTATTCCCCATTTCCTTAACGTTTGTTTTTCATAATTCTTTCCTAATTGCTTTTTTGGATATCTGTTATATCTTTCTATTCTCTCATTTGCGTAATTCTCCACTCGCATTTGAGGACTACAGGGGAATTTAATATAGTATCGGTACTTGCCGTGATAGTTCATAGGTTAGAGCAACTTGGATCCAGGGATCCGTGGTTCAAATCCCTGCTATGGCATTGAATTTCTCAGACTAACTCCATCTTTCCAATTCCTATTCTACACTCGGCTGTTGTAGAAGGAACAATTAATTCCGGTGTATTTCCGGTGAAACCTCGGCATCGAAGTTTTGGGAGGAATACAATACTTACCTACTCATTGCTTAAGTAAGTAGTAGGAAAAATAAAAAGTTGCTGTCAGATGCCTAAGGAAAATCGTCGTAGGCTTTCAAAATAAGAAAATAAGTATAAAATGATTCAGTTTGCTGGGATTTATCCTGTATGTTATAACTTCAACTGTTTGTTCTGGTTGTTTATATTGATTTTATGAGGAAAGAGGTGAGATAAAATTCAAGGATATGTTCATCGTCATATCTTAAAACCCGCAACGTATATTTACTCTGTTTTGGATAATCTACTCCCCTCCCCCAATGGAAAACTAACGCTGAGCTAGCGGAGCACATTATACCACGTGGCCCTCTGGCGTTATATTTTTATTTTCTTTACACGTACTATGTACACAGTGAATGAAGAAGGTATTATATTGCACCCAAAAATTCGATACTGAGATTTCACCTGAAATACATGCTTTGGGATCCCCTGAAACCAAAAAAAAAAAAAAGGATTTTTTAAAAAAGATCCATGTGTGTATGTGGACAGCATAGCTCAAAAACTACAACACTGTGAAACAACAAACTTGGTATTTAAGTTTAGATCTTCCAGGGATGCGACACGAAGATTTTGAGAAAAATTCCCCCATCACAATCTACCCTTTACATGGAACTTTTTTCCGAAAATGTTGATTTTCTTAAAAATGGCTCTAATGATTTTGTTTAAAATATCGTGTATTAAAGCTATTTACCTACAAATAAAATGTATATCTTGAATTTTCTGGGAATAGCCTCTGAAGACTACTTTATTCTGGATGAATTTTACGAAATTTTGCATTTCTGTAAACTATAAGATGGACAAAAACTTACAACACAAAAAATGTAGAGCACGTTAAAACACACAAGTTATGTTGTATACATTTTTTCATGGAGTTTATCGTTTTTGAGATACTTCTAGTTTTTGGTTTCAGCTGTGAATAACTATACTTTTCTCATACAGGAATTTGTCAACTTCTGTCCATACAAACAAAGGAACTTCAGTCACATAGCAACCAGCTTTTGACTATCACTTTAACCTAGGGTACTCCTTTAATTCTGCAATTTTTTTCTCGATTACCTTGAGGTAAAAAGAAGCATAAACCTTTTAACAATAATTTGTTTCAGAGATGTAGAGAAAGTCATGTGAATGGAACACACCAGATTTTTACTTTCTCTATACACACTATGTACATAGTACATAGAGTATAGAGAAGGTATTGCGCTCCAACCAAAAATTCGATACCGAGATTTCACCGCATTATATGTTTTAGGGTCTCCTGTATCTAAAAAAAGCATTTTCGGAAAAGGGTCCGTGTGTGTCCGTGTGTCTGTGAACACGATAACTCAAAAACGAAAAGTCGGTAAAATACTAAACTTGGTATTTAAGTTTAGTATCTTCCAGGGATGCGACACGAAGATTTTGAGGAAAATCCCCCCCACCCCCAACAACCCTTTACATGGAAGTTTTTCGAATATTTTGATTTTCTCAAAAATTGCTGTAACGATTTTGATTAAAATTTCGTATATTAAACATATTTACCTCACAAATAAAATGTATATCTTTAATTTTCTGGGAATAGCCTGCGAAGAGTACTTTAATCTGGATGAATTTTACGGAATTTTGAATAACTGCTAAACCGTTAGAGATGGACATAAACTTATGACACGAAAAATGTAGAGCACATTAAAACTCACAATTTATGTTATATACATTTTTTTCGTGGAGTTAATCATTTTTGAGACATCCTTGTTTTTGATTTCTGCATTGAAAAACTTATACCTTTCTCATACAGGAATTTGTCAACAGCTGTCTATGCAAACAAAGGAACTTCAGTGACATAGCAACCAGCTTTGTCTATCATTTTAACCTAAAAGTTCCATGTAAAGGGTAATTTGGAGTGGGGGGGATTTTTCTCACAGTCTTCGTGTCGAATTCCTGGAAGATACTAAACTTAAACACCAACTTTGGTATTTTACCGACTTTTCGTTTTAGAGCTATCGTGTTCACAGACACACGGACCTTTTTCTGAAATTGCTTTTTTTGGATACAGGGGGCCCTAAAACATATATTTCTGGTGAAATTTCGGTATTGAATTTTTGGGTGGAGTGCAATACCTTCTCTATACACTATGTACATAGTGCGTATAGAAAAAGTAAAAATATAATTTCTATTAAGAAAAAATGTTCGATTGTTTATTGCCAGATATATACGTTTTATCATTCTGTACTACTGTACAGAATTTAAAGAAATATTAAAAATAGACATATTGGCAGGGATATTTTTGCAACTATAAATTTCTTTCAAGAAAAGCTGATCCTATAAGCCCTATAGTGCCGAATATAGAGCTTTTAGGTAAAGCTCTCGACTGTTAAACTGTTTTCTCATCACATTTTTAAAATCAAAGTTATAAAATGTGTATTTTTTTACTCTAAAAAGCGCTAATATGGATCTAGAAGCGTTGGATTAAAATCGTGCAATATAGAACATCTAGGGGCTTTATAAACAGAACGTAATGAAGTTAGCGTTATAATTGGATGTGTAATCACGGAGTTTTACTTTAACTATAGTCACAACTTTCATTGGTGCCTTCTGGTACAACATAGCACCTAAGAAAGAAAATGCAAAACCGATTGGGGTATTCACCCCTTCACTCCTCAGCCCCGTATGACACTCCTTCAGAATAGGTTAAGTTGAATAAGCAGTGTATTAATTTAGTCTATCACGTGCGCGTATTACCTTGACAATAGAACTTCAGTAAAGATAAACTGAATGTGGATTATTGTCTAACCAGAAAGTTTAGGGACCACCAGTTCGCAAATCAGAACTTCATTTGTCGCAAGTTGCATTTCATATTAAACTCCTTCCCTTCGATTAATGTGGCCTGCGCTATACTCTTATAAAAGGCTTCAGCGAAAAGACCCTGTCTTACCGTAAGTATTTTCAGGCTATTTTTAATGTCTTAGAGTGTACATTGTACCTAATAGCTCGTAAGATACAAGTTGTCTGTCCCTTCCCTTTTCTTCTCAGAGTTAAAAAATTATTTTAAGTCATACGACAGCGTTACGTCACAGGTTACCAGAATCAAGCACAGAGCAAAACTTGTTAGTTTATAACATTCTCAGCTGTTGTGAGAAGTTTGAATTACGCTAGCAGTAACTTTAAATGACATTTAATAAAACAGATTCCGTAAGCACAAAATTGGAAATGATTTGTTGAAAGATGACACCATTAAAGCATTTATTAGCATATGATCCCAAATATCCTGTTTAGTGAGTGAAAATGCAATTGATGAGAGGGAAGAAGCCGAAGGTTAGATGTAACCGGCACTGAAGCTTGGGAGAGACCACAACCCGACGACGGTGACAAGGAGATTGATAACGCGGTGGTTTGCCAGTGACCTCATCAGGACCCGGGGGCGTAGACCGGGAAAACAGCGGGAAAAATCCTCATGTCCCTACGAGATTTGACCCAGGGCCCTGTGGTAGAGGCAGACGTGCTATCATTGCAATTGAAAATAAGTTATTTTATAAATGTGTATAATTACATTTGTAATATAAGCACATGTGTTTAGGTGTACCTTTGATCTTTTGATTCCGAAATTCATTTTTAATCATTAGGTTTGTGGAAATGTATAACCGAAATGTGGGTTTAAACCGAAAGTGGCAAAAAACCTTTTATGGACAAATAAAAATTGCCAAAGCTTATCTCCCAGGAAGTAAAGCGTCTGAAAGTTCCGTCTGTTTGTGAAGCTAATATAGTGATGTTTCCTGTAGCTCCTAAGTGAAGCATAGGGCATCATTAACATGTTTTCTTGATTGGATTTGAATTTGTGTATTCGTCACTATATGACAGTTAGTTCGTTGCCCACAGATGGCATTATAGGAAGTAATTAATCATGGTTTGCGGTCGCGAAATGGGGAAAATATTGCCCAGCAACCTTCTTCTTTCAAGCTATAGGCTCTTTTACGTGCAGGGACCACCAACTTTTCTTCCCTTCCAAAGGAAAACATGCTAATAGTTTCTGCGTCCGAAAGAATCCATTAACTTCCGCCAGATCTGAGCCTGCAATTAGAGGCTAATTTAGAGATTAGCATGGTAACTACGCCAGTGAGGGAGACGAGGTATATATAGCTTGTTTGTAATGTCCAATATTACCGCATATTTCTAGTCGCGTACTCCTCCCCACTGATTTAGCAAGTTTTTTTTTTTTTTTTTTTTTTCTAATTGTTTCATTTATATGGCCCCCTTTAACATCTAAGGTCATATTAGGGGCTTTGCATTAGAAACAACTCGTGTCTGTAGGTTCTTTGCTTTACGTTTAAGTAGTTTTTCTCCTCAAATACACACACACACACACACACTAACACACACACATTCACTCTCACATACATACAGACTCTGAGGGGGTATAGAGAATAATTCTGGTTAAAGAAAAATTCCCCGCTCCAGCCAGGAACCTCCGGGCGAGAAGTCAGGTAGCTGACCACTTGAACCACGGAGGCAGTCTGATTATTCTTTCATACATAATGCTTCTAATATTTAGTTTTTGATACGGATACTTTTGTAAAAAAAAAAAAAAATTCGGCTTAGGAGTTTGAAAACATGTATTTCCGGGGAAATTTCGGTATCTAATTTTTGGATAAAATACTATACCTTCTCTGTCCACTACTATGTACATTGTATATACATGCTTGTTTTTGGGATTCAGGGGACCTAAAACACACATCTCCGGTAAAATCTCGGAATTTTGGGTGGAATATAATGCCTTCTTTACTTACTATGTACATTATATTCAGTAGAGAAAGTAATAAAAAATAGAAAAAGAAAAAAAAAAGTTTTGTAGATCTCTTAAACAGTCAGGGATTTAACCATAGATTATACTCGTTTATGAAACAGTTACAAGTTCATATTTCCCAATAGTTTCGACAATTCAGCTCAACAATTAAAGCACCAATGGAATGGTCGAGATTAGGCAATTTTAACCCATCGCCGTCATCTGACTGGAGCGATATTGTTGAAACATCTTATCGCAGCTGATGTTCATTTCTTTGAAATCTTGTCGCACCTGACGTTCGTATGTTTAATCTCCTGTCTTGGTTATTGGTAATAAGGCGACAATTCAGGCAGGCAACCTTCACTTTTAATAACTGTCAGTTCCACAGTTGTACTTTCAATTAATTCAGTTATAATGTTTTATGCAGTTCATAATGCATTCAGTTCAAAAAAGGAATGAAGATAATCATTATTTGTATTTCTTATGCATGAGATGAGTGCAATAACTTCAATAAAATAACGTTTGTTTCCATTTTACGTATTATTTATTAAAAGCTTAAATAAAATAATTGTTCCCTATTTCTATTGTTGTTATCGATTTTCGTACATTGGGTGTAGACACGGTGGGCCACATAATTCAGGAGGTACTGAAGGAAAAAAAAATCGGTAGGTAAACATGGTGGAATGCGTTTTAATGTTAAGTGTTACAATAATAACCTGATAAAATATCCCTTCCTATATATTTTAAATTATTAATAGTCTATTTTACTGAATTGTCTTATCAAATACAACTCGTGTTTTCATCTCTTAGGACAATTCAGTCCCTTTGCTTCGCTCCGAATTATCGACAAAATGAAAACATCGTAGTATTACTCATGATAAAACACTTTTAATACGCGAGAATAGGCCACAAAATATAGGAGGTAAAGTCTCGAATCATTGTGAACGGGTGAGCACAGACAAAGCATAACTTGCGGTTCTCAACGTTATGCAACACAGAGCGGCATTGATCCCCAAATTGCCATTCTTTCCGTGTCATTTAGCCTGGAAGGTCAGCACGTACTGTGTCAGTTTAACGAAGCTTTTACACAATGACGTTACACGTTTATTTTATACTAAATGGCCATGTACAAACAAAAGTGAAGCATTTCCGTTATTCCAGATTGGTTCCGGAATCAGCATACTGACGCAATTACTAACCTACTTCTTAGCTTAAAATGTAGATTTTACTTTCTGTTCCGTCTACCTATATTAAGTAGAGGAAGAAGATATGTGAATAAAGTATAAATTTTATTAAAATTAGGATAATTATCAAAATTTTACCAAAAATGACTAGATATTTTGAGGTTAACTTCACCTATCAAAACAGTTTTACTTTCTCTATTCCTACTAGAGAACTGAGAAGGTAATTTTATTCTACCCAAAACTTCAATGTTGAGATCTCATCAAAAATATGTGTCTTAAGGCCCCCTGAATCAGAAAAAAAAAACACTTATAAAAATGTGTATTTTAACGAGATTTATATTTTTTGTGTAGTAATGTGTCCTTTAAACTGGTTAGTTATATCGGACGATGAATGAAATTGGTGAAATGATGTTCAAATGATCTCGGGTCAATGGAGTTTAAATTTACTCGACATTCATCTTCTCAGGATAAGGGCAAACCTCGAAAAAGAGCCTATCAGAGCAGCTCGCCTAGCGAGAGGCCTTTGTTTTATCAGTTATATAAAATTCAACAAAATTCCTCCAGAAAGAAGAGCTCTTCAGAGGCAATTCCCAGGAAATTAAAAATATACATATTACTTATCTTATAAATATCATAAAGATACAGTATTTTAATCTAAATCGTTAAGAGCCATTTTAGAGATAATCCAAATTTTCGATAATTTTGTAATGTAAAGGGTACTTTGGGGGAGAGGGGTTTTCCTAAAAAGCTTCATGTCGCATCTTTGGAAGATACTAAACTTAAATATAAAATCGTATTTTACCGATTTTTCGTTTTTGAGTTATCGTGTTCACAGACACGCACTAATACACTCACATACCTTTCTTTAAAATTACGTTTTTATACAGGGATATTTTCAGTGAAATCTCGGTATTGCACTCTACCATATCTACGTACCTACCGTGTACTATATAGAGAAAGTAAAAAAATAAATGATCGATTTTTTTACCTATTATCAAAATTCACTCTCAGTTTCTTTTAAACGAAGCAGTAAAAAGAACCATAATTTTTAACCGGCTGATGATATAAAGTTCAGGTAGAGAAACACTGTAGAAGCTTGATAGGAATCGAAGGGACTCTGGGAAAGAAAACGGCCACGAAATAAAAAGAGATGCGGTTTGCTTTTCAAATCAGGCGCTGTACTTCCTGTTTACGTTATCCAGTTGGTGAAGGATCCATTTGCTTTTAGCCACGGCAAACAACACTAAGGTTGTTTAGTGTATATAACTGTGTTCCCAGCATATCGATTATCGACGTCGTCCGGCACAAAAAGAGAAAGGCAAGAGAAAAGTCTCGTTTTTTATTTTACGACGGTGTGGATTGATGAGGTGGGCATGGCCGAAGCGACACCTCCGCCAACCTCTGTAACTTATATACCCCTCATTCGAAGCGCTAATAGCGCTTGTCAACCTGCAGCACCAATCAGCACAAAAAAAAAAAAGACCTTAAATGATAACTTTAATGCATCCATTTCCTTATTCGAGCACTTCATCCTCGTCATAGCGTCATGGTTCGGTTGCTTTTTCTTGCCTTCTCAAACAGTTGACATCGCTCTGCCGCGAAAAAATAACAGTCCTACAAATATGAAGTAACATTGTGACTGCTCTGGCAGTTTTATCAGTAATTGACATTTGGGAGGTCATGGGCTCGATCCCAAAGGACCACTCAATCTGTACCTGGGATTTTCGTGGTTTTTACGGACCACTAAACAAATACTGGGATGTTTTCAATTACCATGGATCCTCTGCCTCTCCTTCTCTCATTTCATCTGCTACTTCTCTTCATCTTTCAGGTCTGGTTGCTGATGGTTCGGGGCCTACAGATAGATGGAGCGGATAAGTGTGTTCTGTGAAAGATTCTTCGCCAGTTGCCCTTGGAGCTTCAAATTGGGCAGTAAGGTTGCTTCGTCGCCCTCTTAGCGCTGTGGCTTCTCTGCAGTGTGGCTGTGCGTTCAAATTGGAACTATCATTGGTCTCTATAAGTCATCCCTTCCGCTCGGCGGGGATAGTTAGTGCAATAGACAATTGCAAAACGCACTCTCCGTTATTTTCACCAGTTTATTGATTTATTTATTTCCTATTAGTTATACTTTTCTTCTTCTACACATAAGGGTGAGGCTAATGACTGCACCGGTCTCACATCAATCCCTTTCTTGGGTCGTTCCATTTATCTTCGTCCTTTTGATTCATTTCCATTATTTGTTTAGGAATTATTTCGGATGGCTGTTTAGCTGTATACATGACCAATAACAACAGATAGTAATGTTTAATTGAGGATCGCTCACGAGAATGCTAGATACATATTTCGCGTAGTATGATAAATTGATTGTTTCTGCGTTAAGAATGGTCAAAAAGGTTGAATGTTTACTGTGCTTTAAACAGATGTGTTGCGTGAAACACTATATCAGACATTTTAATTCTAAACAAGCTATCCATGGATAATCTAAATTTTTAGATATTATTATAGAAACTGAAGAATTGTAAAAATGCAGATGCTCCAGTTTTAATGAAGATACTCTCCTGTCAATAATGCGTCTCACTGTGTCTACAATTACGTCTGACATAATAAATATGTGTCACTCTCCTCCTATACGCCCGAAAAATGTTTTTAAAGCCTCATTTGAAGAAGAAACAGTGGTACTTGGCCATTTAGTATCCAAATCGGCTAGTTCCACCACTGTTGTACTTCAGATGCCGAACAACAATCTTGATAACAAGTTCAGGTGGAACGGGAGACGTTACTTTTCCTGCTCTGATTTGGGGTTTCAAAACTCAGTGCTATTATTCTTTTTCTGGATCTATTAATTTTCAAAAGTGTTCATCGGAACATTTTTGCAGAGACCACACAGAAGCACATAGCACGAGGTAAGCACATATTAGGACATAGTTTCTTTTTTTTGTCTATATTTCAATTTGAAAATATCTCGTTCGTTCCGATTTGAGAAAATAAATAACATAAGAAAATATAAACTCTTTTTTGTACTACCTCAAGTAAATTGACAGTAACATTTACTTTTTTTTTTAAAATAGAAGCAAAAACTATAGTTTGAACAGAGTTCAAGGAAGTAAAATACTGTATTTGTTTTAATTTTAATCTATTAAGTAAATTAGCATACTACCAGTCTTTCATGAAGATATACTTTGAAATACAATAGTTGTCACTTTGCCTTGAACCCTTTTACCTGTGACCCTGCTACGAAAGTATGGAAGTTTCGGGGTGGGAGGACGATTTGTCAACATAATGGCTACGTCACGCAGGCAGCGAAAAAATGAATATAAATTTGCTTGCAGCAGCACGGGGCGAGAGGGGGCAAATTACGATTACATTGTTAAGGCGGTAAATAATTGGCATCAGCGATCAAACCTGTTTAGTAATGCCCAGGATGGCTGTCCTCACTGTATGACGGAGAAAAACGTGACAATGTTCAAATAAATTACTACCTGCGTGCCAAGACAGCTCCCCCGCCCGCCTCCCGCAGTTTTTACACAGCGTGTTTAAAAAAACCAGATGTGTCAATCGCTGCATCGGTGCTTCTAGTAATTTAATCAACTCGTCAGCCTCTCAGCACGCGGAGGAATTTCAAATAGATGAGCGCACTGTGTGAGTGAAAGACCAATTTCTCTGTCTCCACAATTATTTAATATTGAGCGGAATGGTTCAAGCATAACGTTTGTACTCCACATTCGGAAGGTTGTCGGTTTCAAATCCGGTGGGCAGATGCAGTTTTTTTGGTCTCTTTTTTTTTTTAGAAAGTATTTAACGCCCGATTTCATTACCCATGACACCGCAAGTAATGGCACTAATGATACATGGACTGAAGATGGAGCACCGGAGGAATGTGATGGCGGGGGAAACCGTAGAACCCGGAGAAAACCCACCCCTTCACCGTTTTGTCCACCACAAACGCTACTTGAGATCGCTTGGGATGACATAAGGCAAACACGATTGGATATTTAATACCACCCAAAGTTCCACTTTCAGTCTAAAACATCCGTAGCATAGATGGTACTTGTGATTATGCTGCCATCTATCCACAGAGAGTGAAAGCAGCTAGACCGGACGATACCCCACCGCCATCTGCTTGTCGTGGGGACAAAGTAGTATGGAGTATAAGGAATGGGACCTGGAAGGCTGACATCGCCTAAATGATTTGGAGCTAATTGAGTACAGCTTGATGGTACCATTACACTGTCTGCTTGACGTGGAGCGAAAGTGGTATGGGCACAGGCAAAAGATCATTACTGTCCATCATACAGATCAAATGATTATCACTAATACAATCGCGCGATATAACCAAGCTCTTGAAGCGACGTCAAATAGAATAAAAAAAATATTCAATGGTGAGATTTGCGTTAAAATCCAGACACTGTTTCTTCTTATAAGCTTCACCGTTTTCCTAAAGTTCTATATGATGAATAATTTTCGAATTTGACGAAACAATTTACCTAAAATGACGTGTTGTGTATGTTAAATATTATCTTTCTGGTACTTTAAAAGAACCGGCATAGTATCGGTATTTAAAACATCACATAGAATGGAAATTGCACAGGGAGAAACAGATAGTGAGTGATGGCAGTGGGTATAGATAGTATACAAGGGAAAGTAAAAGGAAAATGAGGCATAAAGGGGCGAGACAGAGGCAGTAGAGAGAAAAGATGAGTGGGGAAATGGAAGAGAGACAAAGGAAATTCCGGATGTATGCAATAACGCTAGCAGTGCTGAAGGTTCTACAATAACTCAATGAAACCCTTACATTTGTAAAGTATTATTTGTCGCAAAAAATTCGCTACCTAAGCCCGTTTGCTGCCCATCAGCTATATACTTCGATAAAATATTGCATTTAATACATGGTAAATTTGTTGCCCTAACTTGATTTCAAATAAGGTGAGAAAATGCCTAGATTTAATTAAAATTGTGAAGAATTGTTGAATAACGCCTTACAACCTCAGTACTTCCATCACTCATTATGGTGTATTTCAACACGTGTTGTATAGATTATTTAAAAAGGCTTGGTTTCCGGCTTAATTCCTAAATTGATAGGACACTTTCTGAACAAAGTTTGTAGTTTTTATATTGTATACTCTTTGCATGACCTCAGAAGAAACGATGGAATGACTCTTCAAAATACATAGCTTGGAACAGAGAAACAATGAATCCCTTGAAAATAGTTAATTCTAGTAAAAGCGTTTATTTGATGCAAATTGTACATTCGAAGCAAACTCTACAATTTAGTTGCAATAATTATTCAATGTGATATAGTTATCTTGATATATGAAATTAATAAAAGATTAATTATAAAGAAGTATTAAAATGGCTGATGTTATCTATTGTCAGTATTGCTGCAGTCAGTTTAGCTGCTCCAATGGTAGGATGTCAGGGTATGCCAGGATTGAACAAGAATGGTCAACGCCAGTTAAATTTTCTGAGAATATTCAATAGAAAGAGTTGCCGATTGTTTTAAGATGAACAATCAACTGTTCCTGAATGTAAGCGTAAGACATTATAGCTCTGTCATATTAAATTTGCGAACTTCCTAAATATTAAGAATATAACATTGCAAGAAAATTTGCTTTCAAGGTAAAGTACCGACTTAAGTTACCGCGAATCCCTTACCGATCACCGCTAAATGAACGATGAGTCCAGCGATGCGCTAATGGTTGCAGTAACTTGTAAAGACTGTGACAATAGTGAGTGACTTGAAGAGCAACAGAATGGTTTAATGTTTGAAATACAGACTATTTTATTAACCTACAACATGCAACCTCACCATAGTTCCTATTTTTATATTGCCAAATATTCCCTTCATGTTAGCATCTGAGACTTATTCTCATTGACTGCTCAATACTATTCCCCCCCCCCCACCCGCCTTTTGCATATTTCTCAGAAATGGTATATATTAGTTTTTCACATGTACCCCTTAAGTTTTAGAACATACCTAATTCCTATCAATTGAATCTTGAGATCGATAGAGTTTTTGCTTAGCGAGTTTCCGGAGCTTATTACCTTCACTGCTCTGACTTAACTTCCCTTTAATAGTGGCTTCCACGTGGCAACAGAGTTCAAACTTGTCCTATTTTCACATTATAACTCACTAATATCTTAGCTACAGCAAAATTATAGCTAATGCAACTTTACATTAGCCGTTGATTTTAATATAACAAATTATTTATCTCTATTTACGCATTATTTCTGTATAAAATAGTAATTGAATTTCTCAGTAATAGGGGTATGAGAGCTATTCAGGGAGGGTGCAAGATTAAACTTCATCTGTTATGTTAATATCTAAATCAAGCAATATTTGAATCATAACTTATATTTATGTTTGAGAATATAATAGTAGCGAAATTTCCCATTTAAAGATAGGTTGTGATTTAGGAATGTTTCTGAACATATTTGTGGGTCATCTTAGCACGGAATTAAATAACCAACAAAGTGGGTGGAATGCACTGCCTACCGAGGTGAACAATAAGGAAAGTAAAACTTTAATTTAATAGAGAAGTTATTGCATTTGACCAAATGCAACATCGAGATTTCTGGAAATACCTATATTCTCTATTCCCGATGTACAAGATAAAAACATTTTAGAGAAAACGTCACTTATATGTTAGAGAAGGAAGGGAGAGAGGGAGACGCGTGAGTCAGAGAGAGAGAGAGAGAGAGGGGGGGGTTCTTTTGACAGTATCCGCATGATCGAGTTACAAGTATTCACAGCGGTTTAAACCCTAGTATATTTTTTTTGTTACCATAGATATATGTCATAAAAAGTCTCAAAGTTTTCACATACATAAAAATCCCTGTAAAATACTTGATTTTGTCCAATTTTCACTATCACTGCACAAATGCGATTAAGTTCCAACTTTCACTGTGACTTCACTTCGTTCACACTGCCACTCACTAATGTGATCTAGTTCTGTTTTTCCCCATTTGTTTAACTTTCTTTGGGGGTACTTCGTAATGAAACACTCGTTAAGTCACCTCTTATTCGAATGGTGGACTCAATGGGGGAATCGAACACAGGACGCTCGCTCTAATCTCTCAAGGAACAGCGCACACTTTACATCTAATAAAACCATTGTTTGCAGCACGTAAAAGAACCTCAAGCCTGATAAAGAGGTCTCTGAGTAAAATAAGCGTGTTTTCACGCCCGATGTAGGCTGGGACGCTGAGAACCACAGCAATTAAAGAGCGTCCATAAATAAAACTCAATTTAAATGTCCGTGACCTACACTAACCTAGGAACGCTGACTAAGTCTCCAAAATATTACGTCTGCAAAATAGTGCGAAAAATGACTAATTATTTCAAAACCCATATGATGCCACATAGTTACTCTACTCATCTTACAAGTAACAAACTATTAATTTCATACAATTTCGTGGAATAAACCTCGTAATTAGGAAAAAACATATCAATTTGTATTATAAATAACTGCACTATACTTTTAATGTCTCTATACGTACTATGTACATAGTGTATAGAGAAGGTATTGTAATGCACTCAAAAATTCGGTACCGAGATTTCACCGGAAATATATGTTTTAGAACCCACTGAATCAAAAACAATTTTTTTAGTAAAATGTCCATGTGTGTGTCTGTCTGTCCGTGTGTGTGTGTGGGGGGGGGCAACATAGCTCAAAAATGAAAAGTCCATTAAATACAAAACTTGGTATCTTCCAAGAATGCGACACGAAGATTTTCAAGAAAATCCCCCCACACCCAAATACCCTTTACATGGAACTTTTTTCGAAAATTTTGATATTCTCAAAAATGGCTTTAACGATTTTGATTCAAATACCGCATATTAAAGATATTTACCTGACAAATATAATGTATATCTTGAATTTTCTGGGAATAGCGTCTAAAGACTACTTTATTCTGGATAAATTTGACGGAATTTTGCATAACTGCTAAACCATAAGAGATGGAGAAAAACTTACCACACAAAAAATGTAGAGCACGTTAAAGCATCTAATACATTTTTTTCGTGGAGTTGATCGTTTTTGAGATATTCCTTATTTTTTCTTTCAGCTTTGAAAAACGTATACTTTTCTCACACAGGAATTTGTCAACTCCATACGAACAAAGGAACTTCAGTCACATAGCAACCAGCTTTTGACTATCACTTTAACTTATGGTACTCCATTATTTTGCTTCTACTTACAAGGAAGCATGAGATTTTGAAGGATGAGATTTTTAACAATAATTTGTTCCTGAGATGTAGAGAAAATAATTTGAATGGAACAATTTTGTGGTTTTAACACCTATATGCAGGAATGTATTGGAAGGTATGTAATGATTTACCACTCGTTTCCTTCTGTCAAATTTCATCACGAAGGAAGCCGTGAAACAACCTTCAACACACCCTGGCTCAGGTGTTGGAAACAGTGAATGGAATAAACCAAAACACAACGGAACATTACATATCTGTTTTTGGAGCCCTCTTCAATCAGACGTGTTATCTCAGTCATGGATCAAAAGCGAGTGTCTGTTGTCTGGTAGATGGATCTGCTTTTCCCTGCCCTGCAGGTATTGACTACATGGAATTGTGCGGGTTTCAAGTAGAGAAAGTGTTTATCTCTTATAAGTGTTTTCTTCGTGAAGACGAACGGACCTTTACAAAACAAAGATAAAAGTTGACCACATCTACAACAAAACCCGCGATGGAGGAATAGAAACAAGAAAAAAACCAGGGCAGGCTATTCAGCTATGTGGGTCAGCAACCGGCTGAATTCCTTCTACTTCGAAAACACACCATCCACATTCCTGCATGCTCGCGTTCTACGTAGCTATATAAAACGATTTACATGCTATCTCGTAACTTGATTTCACATTTGAATGTTTTCGGGTTATTACTGCATCGACGGGTCAAATATTTCAGTTGATTGAATGTATTAGCATTGTCTTAAGTAGCAATATTTCCCTTACATCTGCCTTCTGCGCGCTGTTGGAGGAAAACAGAAAACCGAAACAAAAGGTAGATCTAGAGTATTACGAATTTGCACCACGAATTGATGTCGATTTTATTACTGTATGTATGTATGTATGTATGTATGTATGTATGTATGTATGTATGTATGTATGTATGTATGTATGTATGTATGTATGTATGTATGTATGTATGTATGTATGTATGTATGTATGTATGTATGTATGTATGTATGTATGTATGTGTGTGTGTATGTGTGTGTATGTATGTATGTATGTATGTATGTATGTATGTATGTACGTACGTATGTATGTATGTACGTACGTATGTACGTACGTATGTATGTACGTACGTATGTATGTACGTACGTATGTATGTATGTATGTATGTATGTATGTATGTATGTGAGCAAAAATATTTCATATCTAGCTGCTCCGATAGGTGTAATTACACATTTCGAGGTTCTGATTACTTGCTTGCGAATTATCTGACAAAGGTATTTATGTTTATCGGTGCAAGTGTGCAAGAACTTTATCGCAAGTGCAAAAATCTGATGTGCTCCATTCATATGACTTTCTCTACCTCTCTGCAACAAATTATTGTTAAAAAGCTTAAGCTCCTATTTACTTCATGCTAATCGAGAAAAAATTATCAGCAATAGTCTTATTACTTACTTCCTTGTAAGTAGAAGCGAAAAAGGGAGTACCATAGGTTAAAGTGAAAGTCAAAAGCTGGTTGGTATGGGACTGTGAATTCCCTTTATTTGCATGGAGAGGAATTGACCAGTTCCTGTATGAGAAAAGTATATTTTTCAATGCTGAAACCAAAAACAAGGAATACCTAAAAAAAACTATCAACTTCACGAAAAAAATGTCATATCATAAATTGTGTTTTAACATACTCTACATTTTTTGTATGGTGAGTTTTTGTCCATCTCTTACGGTTTAGCAGTTATGCACAATTTCGTAAAATTCATTCAGAATAAAGTAGTCTTTAGGGGCTATTCCCAGAAAATTCAAGTTATACATTTTATTTGCCAGGTAAATATCTTTAATTTACAATATTTTAATCACAATCGTTAGAGCCATTTTTAAGAAAATCAAAATTTTCAAAAATTTTTCCATGTAAAGGGTAGTTTGGGGTGGGCATATTTTCTTGAAAATCTTCGTGTCGCATCCTTGGAAGATACCAAACTTAAAAACCAAAATTTGGGCTTTAACTGTCTCTTCGTTTTTGAGCTATGCTGCCCACAGACACACCCATACACAGACAGACACACACACACCACACACACAGACATTTTTCTAGAAATGCTTTTTTTGGATTCAGGGAGTCTCAAAACATGAATTTCCTGTGAAATCTCGGTATCGAATTTTTGGGTGCAATACAATACCTTCTCTATACACTATGTACATAGTACGTGTAGAGAAAGTAAAAAATGGTTATGCAGCACATTTCGTTACTCGCCCTTTTCTCGCAGCCAGACAGTAAGTGGGCATAAGGATTAAGTAAGCGCTTGACCTTGATTTACCTGCATTTTTAAACGTAACAAGAACCACCACCACCACCACCACTACTACCATCACCTTTTACATGCCTTTACGAATTATTATAAATTGCCTAGATAAGTTTACCAGTTAAATGTTAAGTTAACATTTAACAGGTTAAATGTTAAAATGTTAAGTTAACATTTGCTACCTAAGCCTTCCAAAGTTTGCTAAGGTATCCAATGTTTCTTTTCCCTAGATGTTTCCATAAACATATTATGTGTAATCTAGTAGCTTTCATTCTTTGTGCCTGGGATATTCATTTCTTTCTGTACTCTTTTATCGTGCATGTTAAATATCAATAATGCGTTTCGTATATCTGGTTTGGTTGTAGTTCCACTTTTGGGTTTGCTGATACTACTCTTAAAATCTCTTTTCATTTGCATTTTTCTGTCTATTCCAATGTTTATAGATATGTCTCACTCCCATACTAATCTTTGGAGCAACATAACTCAGTAAAATTTAAATATAGTAATTTTTTATTTTGTTCTATGGTGCTCTTCTGTTCTTCAGTTTGGATAGTGAAATGCTTCCACTTTCTTTGATCTTGTTTAATTTTCCATTGGAAAACTATTAAATTCATGACTCCGTTCATTATATTAATTTTAGATCGTATATTTCCGTGTATGGAAACTAAAACCTTGCTTCTAGTGTTACACACTACACTATATTCATCTGTAGTTTTATTCAGTGCTTACACTTATTTTTGTAAGTTTGCTACAATAGCTTGATTGTCCAAAGCTATAATTATTTTAATAAAATGTTATTAAGATAATGTAAATACATTCCTAAGACTTTCTATCCGTCAGTTTTGTGCTAAAACGTACTGCAATCTTGAGGGCTCATTGTTCAAAAGCGCAGAGTTTCAGAAAAAGTTTATATGCAATAATTGCTGTTAAAAAGATACACGGTACTGGCAATGTTTGAGTAACATCTAGACAACAAAACAAATGAAGTATTTAAAAGTAAATTGTTACTTAATAAATATAGCTCTTTCATCTACTACATGTAAATCTAAAAGTCCTTAATCCAAAATGTGTGTTCAAATCTAGAACAAAATTATGTGCATTTTAAACACAGCTATCCATTATATTCCCCTACTCTCTCTCTCTCTCTCTCTCTCTCTCTCTCTCAGCGCTTTGGATGAAGGTGCCATAAAAACTGTATTACAATTTCTCCCCAAAATAGGGTTGTATATACCTATTAAATATACTTATTAAATGGCAAGGATTAAATGTGTAGATACATTAGTCATAAGCTCAACCTCATATTACTTATGTGGGCAACACTTAATGAATGAAACTACTTTATTTCTATAAAGAATCTCTTTATTGTTAAAGTAAGTGTTGATAGCAAAACTCTCAATTTAAGTTCGTCACTAAACGGGAGAAACTGCATGTTACATATTCAGGTGACCAATTCTAGTCACCATGGTTGATAATTTAGCGGTTATCCCGTAGGAACTAGAAGTTTCGATGATCAGTCTTGAAGCGGAAAGCATATTATCCCGGCTAGCAGGAATTCTAGCGGCTTATTAACCAGCTATAGTAATCTGATGATGATAGTCAAGCTTCGAAACTAGTTGAGATTTATTTTAACAAATGTTGTTTCACATACCTCTCTCTACCCACTATTCTTTTATTTTTTATCCCTTCTGAATAGTCTTATTAAAGCTTAGTTTTATAACCATAGTAATCCAAATTAACTTTTGGAAGTGTTAATTAAATGTTTAAAAAATTGATCGTTGAAATACAAGATGAATTTCATGATATCAGGAGAAAACATGAATGGCAAAAATGATCAATAACAATAAATACTATAAAATGATCTATATTTTTCCTCGTGTAATTTTCTGTCATTTTTTTTATTATTATTTACAAGCTAAACAACATCAATTAAAAGTCATTCACAGAAGATAATTCAATGAATTCAAATCATGAGAGATCCAAGAAATTTGCTATGAAAATATTTTTAAAAAGTGTTATTTTACTAAAAAAATCGAGAGTAAAAATTAGCGAAACGAGATCCATGTAAAGCTCCTTGGGGATGGATGGGTTTTCTTGAAAACTTCCCTTTCACCTCTTTGGAACATAATGAACTAAACTACAAATTTCCGTTTTTACTTTCTCTACACGTACTATGTACATAGTTTATTGTAATGCACCCAACAATTCTATACCAAGATTTCACCGGAAATACATAGTTTGAGAGTCCCTGAACCCCCCCCCCCCAAAAAACCATTTTTAGAAAAAGTTCCGTGTGTGAGTGTGTCTGTGGGCAGCATATCTCAAAAACGAAAAGTCCGTTAAAAACCAAACTTGGTATTTAGGTTTAGTATCTTCCAAGGATGGGACCCGAAGATTTTCAAGAATATTCCCCACCCCAACTACTCTTTAGATGGAACTTTTTTTCAAAAATTTTGATTTTCTCAAAAATGGTTCTAACGATTATGATTAAAGATATTTACCTGACTAATAAAATGTATATCTCGAATTTTTTGGGAATAGCCTCAGAAGACTACTTTATTCTGGATGAATTTAACGGAATTTTGCAAAAGTGCTAAACCGTAAGACATGGACAAACACTTACCGCACAAAAATATAGGGCACGTTAATACACACAATTTATGTAATACACATGTAATGCATTCCTTTATTGAATACTAACTGCAATCAATACAATGAATATAGAATAATCAAATTCTAATAGAATCAACTATCAGCCGCAGCACTCAGTAACAAGAGCACGTCTGACAGTGCCTGTCAATCCTAGATGTCTAGAAAGTTCTACCGACCATTGACGGTTCAAGACTCCTAACTTCATTAGATTTAGAATTTCTCTCCCATTTAGGAAGTACTTAGCCCTCTATTGACTGAATTATTTTGTAGCCTATGCTGCTCTTCCTGTAATCCCAAAACCAGAGTTTGTAATCCAGTGACAGTCACCTTAATGGAAGTGATTCAAATATCCGTGATCGTAAAGGCGAGAAAAAACTAACTAGTTTTCCATTTAGGGCGAGTTCAAAACCTAGCGACTGTAGTCATGCCTATGAAAAGGATGGGAAGGGCTCACGTAAAATTACTTGTGTGATGACACGCGTGGATGACAGATTTATATTTGACTGCAGTTGTAATGAAATTACTTATAAACACTACAATAATACAATAATTACAGTACATAAAACAGTTGTGATTTATTGTTACATTTTAGTGTTAATTGAAAATACATAAACGTTATTAAAATATCTTGAGAGATTTGCCAATCTGTATCATTACGTAATGAAGAGTTAACGCCATATCTATTGTGTCTGGTTCAATTACCAGACACCTAACAGTTAAAGTGTATGAGCTCAGCCTTTGTATATAACGTTATAATGGAATTATGAAATGTGAGGCTTTATTATTTTTGCTGGGCTTATTCACCTAATGGGACTTTCACCCACGTAATCCAGATTGAGGTGGAGACTGTGTCATTTTAACACCGCGCATAATACGATTTTCTTTCGTCATTCCCAAATCTAGCCTTATGTTGTCATGCAGTATATGTCAGCAGAATCCAAATATTTGAAGGCAACAAGAGTGACTTATCCTATGGTGAAGGTTACATTGCTCAGAGAAGAAGTTTGTGATACAAAACTTGTATCACATTCCTGGAGAATTCTGTCCTAGATGTTATAACTTTTATCCAAAACATATAACACAGCCTAAAAACATATATAACATATTATAGATGTTAACCAAATGATTTCTATGCGTTGCGGAAACCCATAAGATTTTCTATTTTTGATCTAAATATGTTTAATTTATAATGATATTTGAAAGAAATATAATATCTAAAACTGACAGTTGGTTTCCAGTACAAGCCAATAATTTCAGCAAAGAACATACTGATTATTAATTTACCTTTATAGTGTGAAGTAAAATTAATTTACTTTGCTGTCAGAGCTATCTGTATAACAAGATGTATGTTTCTTTTCTTTGTGTTACAATAAACAAATTTAAGATCAAATATAAATCAAAATACAAAAGTAAATATCTGTATTACTCATACATTATAATTTGACATTTGAAATTTTACTTTCTCTACACGGACCTACTATGTATATAGCAGGTAGCCATGATATTGTATTCCACCCACAAATTCGTAGTCGAGATTTAACCGGAAATATATTTTGAGGACCACTAAGTCCAAAAAAAAAGGCATTTTTAGAAAAATGTGTGTGGACATCGTAACTCAGAAACGAAAACGCCAAAACTTGGTATTTAAATTTAGTATCTTCCAAGGATGCCACATGCAGAGTTTTAGGAAAATCCCTCTACCGAAAACTACCCTAAATATGGAACATTTTTCGATAACTTTTATTTTCTAAAAATAAGGATTTTGATTAAAATAACGTGTGTTAAGAATCTTGAAGTTTCTGGGAATAATCTCTAAAGACCTCCTTACATGTGGTTGACTTTTGTATAACTGGTAATCTTAAGAAATAGTCAAAAATGTAGATCTCGTTAAAACACGCTTTTTATATAATATACTTTTTTCTTTAGAGTTAACTGTTTCCGAAATATTTCTTGTAACTACTTAAAACTTTTCTTAAACAGGAAGTCTTTTTCGTTTTAATCTCTCTTTTATTTTGCTCCCGAGCATCCAAGACAGAACCGAATTTCAATTGTTTCACGTAGCATCCAACTTTAAATGCACTTGACTATCGCTTTAGCCAAGTGCATTTTGTAATTTCCTCATATCTAATATTTATCTAGATTAGAATAATGCTGATAAAACAGCAATTTTTTGTAAGAAGTCCTTTTGTACCTCTTGGCAGAAAAGGTATAAAAAGATATTGAGTAGATTTTTGTGTTTCTTTTCTTTCTATTTATCATTTTAAAGTCTTAAGAAGTGTTCGATTTTGAAATTTTAAAATCTGTTTCCCTTACCAAACATGTCAAAACAGTGATGGATATGATAGAAAGGATGACAAAATTTACCTCTAAGAGTTACTTCAAGTTAACAGAAAATAGCAGAAGGCCTTAATCGTGTCATTGGTT
This sequence comes from Hymenopus coronatus, assembly GCA_030762935.1. Lineage (NCBI taxonomy): Eukaryota > Metazoa > Arthropoda > Insecta > Mantodea > Hymenopodidae > Hymenopus > Hymenopus coronatus. The sequence goes on from CM060890.1 coordinate 103,337,032, forward strand.
TCGAATGGGGACCAAACTAGAGCCCTCGAAGGACAGACAAGCTACCATTTTCGGCATGCGGTGGACAGTGATTACAACAAAATGTTATTTTGTGTTAAGTAACATATTATTTTACTTTTAATAATACACTATCCGAGGACACTGAAAATGGAACCAACTTCCTGGATTTAGACTTTACCGAAACAATTGCACGTGGATTTTTTTCTTTTAATTATCAGATCTTGTTTTAAGTTTTCCCTGATAACCATCAGTATGTTGAAATTCAACTTCATCTTTAGCGTATTTTATAGAATAATTCGTATGATTTCTATTAGAAAAGAGGTCATGCATAATTTGTATACACCTCTGAATATACAAGGTTGGAAATGTAATAAACCATGGACTTCCACATAACCAATTAATGTTTTCATGCCTACAATAGAGAGAGAGAAAAAAAAAACGTGTCGATGCTTTTCGTTTATTATAGTATTTTTTCTTTATTTAATATTGGCAGAATCCCGTTATCAATTATGTTCCATACCTAAACGGTTGTGCTAAGGTCTTATTGGTTTGAACAAAGTGAGGTGCGAAAGGGGGCAGGAAACGGAAGCATTTTCCCGAGTGCTGGAAACACTCACCAGATGTTGATGTGAAACGTCTATCACTCCAAATCTAACCAATAAACAAAGGTCGGTTTCCTGATTAGAGGAGAGAGAAGGGCTTATGGGGCAGTTGGAAGAAATTGGCTTGTAAATATTTTCCTCTTTATTATACCCCTAGATGTCGTTTGAAAGGGAAAACGGACATGGACAAAAAACTAAAAATGATTGTCCTTATTGAACAAGAGTAGGTACGGCGCCGCGATGGCTATGTAGCTGTATAGTGTGTAAGCAAGAATAACGTCAAATTGGTGGAAGAACTAGCACGAACGGGTCTACTAGACAAGTTTGGCATTACAACGAAATACAAGGAAATGAGTTATTTGCAAATGAAATTGTAATTTCGCCTTACGTTAAAAAAAAAAAAAAAAAAAAAAAAGTTACAGAACTTTAATAATAAAATACATTTAGGATAACGTTAATTTTTAGAAATTGTTAAAGAAAGATAATATCACAATAGAAAATTCAGCGCGAAGTCCGGGATTCAAACCACCAATCTCTTGAGCTAACATGACCCAATGTCTACTTATTTTTTCGTTTTAAAATTGCGGAAGAATAGCAAATAAAGCTATTTATGATTTATTTCAACCATACTAAAAACGTATTGGAGTCTTATCTATGGTGCACATCCGTCATAACGAAAAAAGGACATGGTAATCAAACTTCTTTATAGAATCAGGTGGAGCTATGAGTAATTGGTTTACATATCAGCACATCTTTTTTCTTTCACAGGTCTGTAAATCACGAAGAAATGAGCTAAGGAACTGCGACTGTTAGAAATGTGATATTTTTACATGTAGTTTGTGATAATTATAGCAAAACGCAAACTAAAGTAATTAAGCAAATAAATGTACTATAAATCAGGTGCCCCCCCCTATTTGACGTATGCATATATCCTTTCGTGCGTTAAAAGAGTTGCAGAACACAACGTGGCTATTTCAAGTTAATACACACCAGTGGAGGATAATTAGAGTGTTGGCCTCGCCAGCACTCTAATTATCTTAAAATGGCCCCGTTGATTTCTGCAACTCTTAATGCACCAGGGGACATCTGCACACTTCAAATACGGGTCAGCTGATCATTTTGGTAGAAAGAAAAAGGTTAATTTTAGAACTATTATTTGCAAATAAACGACTTTACACAATAAAAAGTACAGAATTATTAGCTTAGGCATACTATTCTTGTCGTTCTTAAAGCATTTTAATTAAGAAGGGTGCACAATTAATTTATATCGTCATAATAATATAGAATTTGTCCCTCTGAATATACAAAGTTTTGTTGAAAATATAAGAATTTTTTAAAAAAAATTAGTTTCTATTTTGAAAAAAATGAGTGACACAGGTAATTTACTCCACCCCAAAGAAAAGCTACAACACAAAAGTGCTTGAGCGAGCTGATTGGTGAATCACTCTGATTGCAGCCATCTCCGCGCATGCGCCTCTCTCAGCAATGGTACAGCGGGTTAGATGCTGTTCGGCACTGTAACGGGATCCGCATGAATGGTGTGGCGCGTGTCTGGGCTAATGCATAGAGAACTTTCTCCGTAACATTATACTCCTCACCTGTAGACCCAGCAATGATGAAGCAAATACCACGCAATTCTTCCCGTGAAACTTGTTTTTTTCTCGTGGATCTGTTACGGAAATCGACACAGGTGTACCGTGCTCACGTGCAAGGGACCTGGTCTGATATAGGTGCGTTCGTATTACAACTTCACTAACATTTTTGTGAACTCGCGCGTGTTCTCTCTCTTCATCCGAAATATTCAGTATGTTGTCCCAGGTGAGACCAGAATAAACTAGGAACAAATCTCTGTACAGCATATGCCAAAGCTCAGCTTATGAAATTTTATTGCCTAAGGTAATGCTTTAGTGCATAAAATAACCTTAACAGCTGAGCTCAACTATTAAAGTGCCAATGTATTGACCGAGATTAGGCAATTTCAATCAATTGTGGTCATCTGACTGCAGCGACATTGTAGAAACATCATATCTCTGCTGATGTTCATTTCTTTGAAATCTTGTCGCACCTGATGTTCTTTGTTTACTCTCCTGTCTTGCTTATTTGAGGTTATTGCACTCATCTAAAATAAAATTACGTTTGTTTCCATTTCATGTATTACTTATTAAAAGCTGAAACAAAATAATTGTTCCCTATTTCTATTGTTGTATTGCATGTAGGCACGGTCGGCCATATCATAATTCAGTAGGCAATGAAGAAAAAAATAATAAAAAAATGTCGAATACGTCATCTACCATTTGAGAACTAATTTATCTGATAAAATCTCCCTTCGTATTTTATAAATTATAAACAGTCTATTTCGCTGAATTATTGACATGATGAAAAATCGTAGTATTACTTATAATTCCCGCAGTTTTCGCCTTTAGTATACGAGGAGTAGATCGTCCCGCTGCGTAACTAAAACAGTAAAGTTGCCGATATATCAGGGGTTCAGACTATAGATCTTACTCCACTAAGCATGAAGTCTCTGGAGCAAAATGTAAGAAAATCATATTTGGTATTTAAGTCAGCTAGCTTCGAAGCATGTAAGTATGATAATTTTAGGAAATGTTTCTTTACTGAAAAAATGTTTTCAAAACTCTCCAGGCCTTTGCAATTTGCCACCAAAACTTCTAAACCAGACATTTTGTAATAGGTGGATTGGATGTGCTGGACCTAATATCTGGCCTCCTCGTTCACCACACTTAACATCCTTTGACTTCTTTTTATGGGAATACATCAAACAGAAACTCACACCTACAACCAAAAAGAGTATGAAAATTTGAATAAATGTCGCACTATTAGCTCCTGTATGCTGTTAACAGTTAGAGAAAACATTCTCAAAAGAATTGCCAAATGTTTGATGTTAATGTAGGCAACTTTGAGCATTTAACAACATAGTTGGTACTCACCTGAGTAATTTGTTTAGTACTATTTTCTGCTAATTAATAGGTACTTCAAAGAAAACATTAGAAAAAAAGTTTTAGTAAAAGCTATTTAGCTTATTGTGGGAAAAAAGAATATACAACAAATTATCATAGTTTCGTTTAAAATTCTGAGGTTGGGTACCGCGAGCCCTATAAGGGGCCCAAAGAAAGAGGAATATGTTTTCTAAATCAATTTTGAGGCCCCTTACTCCTATAATATTTGGAATTCTTGGCATGTGTTGTTTTTTTCTGTTTGTTTAAGAGATATTCACCTGTAACACGCACATGAATTTTAAAATAGGTACTTACGTTTCTCAAACGTACGTTTTTCATTTCCATTTCTTTTGTTTTACACCTGGTTATACAGAATTTTAAACACGTTGCAACCAGCTTTTAAAATCATTGACTATTGCTTTAGCCTAGTGTACTTTCTTATTTCCCTTCTACACACTAAGTAGTAAGACACTTTCTGCATATATTTTACTTGATTAGCATAATGTAGATAGAATAAGCTTTTGTAAGATTAGTTTGTTAAAAATAAGTAGAAAAAGTCATGAATGGGACATCGGCATTTTTTGTTTTGTCTTTGTTATGGTGAAACGATTAATTCATATGAAGCTATCACATTACTCTTGGAAGTTGTCAGTCAAGTAGGTTGATTTTGAAGCTCACGAGTCCGCACTTTTTTGCATCTTCATGTTCATTGAGTGTCGGCATTTCGCAAAGATTACTATAAAAATGACACGCCAAAGTAAAGAAGTTGTAAGTGGGTCCCGAACCAAACGTGGGAAGTGGAATCGGCCCTGAAGGCGTTAGCGCAACAAATCCGCGTTGTATATTTCACTCCACGCACGGAGGTCGTCGACCCTGACAGACTTTTGTCGCGAGAGTTCCGGATATTTAAGTACCGTTTAACAGAGACGAGAACAAACAACATGCCTGTTGTCGGTGGATGTATCAAAATCTCAGGTCGATAAATCTCGTCGACAATCTGCCTGTCCCCATTCCCTGCGCTAGAGTGGCGCTACAAACTTGATTGGAATTTAAAACGCAGATAAACCTTCCTCTGCGACCATTCTTCTTGATGACAATCACAAAAGTATGCAAAAATTAAGTCAAACAACAACATTTCTGCTGGATTGATTAAATTAGTGTTTCGGATTTTAATTATATATATAAAAGACGCTAAAACATTCATAATGTTAGTCTGATACTATCATGCAAGTATTTGTAGCTTTTGACAGTATTAAGAGATAAAAATGTAAATGGCGTGTTATTTATGGACGCTCTTTAACTACTGTGGTTCTCAGCGTCCCATTCTATATTGGGTGTGAAAGGCCGCTTAATTTCGCTCAGAAGCCTCTCTATCAGGCTTGAGGTTCTTTTACGTGCCGTAAATCTACGACACGGAACCCACAGCTTTACTTCCCTTCCGAAGGAAGCCATATCTAATAAATAAAACACAAGTGTGCTCCGAAAAGAAAAAACAAAGGAGATAAAACGTTTATCTTCTTCTTCTGCTTTTTTTTATTTTTTTTATTTTTTTCTATTTATTTTTTTTAATAGTACCGGAGCATGGTCAGGACTCCGGCGCTGTATCTCCTGTTTACATTTCCCCCCTAAATTTACTGTATGATTACTGGTTTTACTGTTCCTTTACACAAACATACAACACCTATGCCCAAGGCGGGACTCGAATCCACAATCCCCTGCCCACGAAGCCTCCAAAGCGAAACGCCTTAGCGAGCGTAGCCATGGAGACCGGCTGCTTTCAGTAATTAAACCTTATTAGTTCGTTTCGTCTCCAATTATTATATATGCTGAATCCATCTCTTCCGTGGATGTCCCCGATATCTTTTTCCGTTTGTCGATCGATAATTCAAATTTTTCTAAGGCATCCTATTGGTATCCATTCTACCGAAATGTTCACACCTATCTAATATATTCTATTTTATCTGCTAAATAGTTGTAATTCGTTGCGAATATCTTCATTTGCCATGATATGTCTTTGTTAACCATGATACTGTACATACATTCTAACAAATGTTTTACAACCTACCCAGAGTTGCAATTTTTATGTCCCTTAGTCCACCATACACCTTTAACACCAGAGTTATATGTGTATAGTCGACCTGGCTCCACATCATGCTACTATTTCCCCTATTTTTTCTTATTTTTTAACCTATTTAGCCTCTTCCATCTTCTTATTGATCATTCTTATCCATTTCTCCCTGACTTTGCTCAAGAAGTTACCTATAATTTTTATATTGTTTTCTCCTTTTGCGGATGAAATCCTCCTGATTACTAACTCCCCAGCCAATTTATCCCATGTTTGTTGCCAACTTTGATCTCTCTGTTTGATTATAATACAGTACACAATACAAATTTGTGTCAACTTCCCCGTATATTGGACTTTTACTTACATTTTCATCATGTCTATCAAGGTTTTAACCCCTACTCTTGTAAATTCCTTTCTCCTAGTTTATTGCATATGTTTACGTACTTTTCCTTCTGCCAAACTGTTTTATTTCTCTGTATATCCTTAGGGATATCTCATTCATTACATTGCATCGTGCCACAAATCGTAGACATTTCATTTCTGCAGTTTCTATTCCTTCAATTATTTGTTTGCTTGATAATTTATAAGAAGATTTTTTCTTAACATGCTTCCTTTAAAAAAAAAATACTTATTTATACTATAAGTGACTTAATAGACTACAATTTGGGAGTAAGATGTTTATACAAGAGCGCGAAAGTGCGAGTGTTTTAATTTCTCGTGTGCAAATAACAGTCTAATAAGGCTCGTTAATATACGACGTTTTATCCTATCCTAATATTAACCGAAATATTCTTATATTTATTAATATTTATAGTATTAAAATCGTCATTACTAGAAATTGAATTTTAGTCGAGTCGTAGATAAGGCTTTATTGGTTCGTTGCTGCGTAATCCCGACGGAATAAACAGTTTCATTCTGGTTGTTTAAACTGCAACAAATAAATCAATGAAAATGGATATTCCCGATGAAATTTTAGATTATGGTGAAGGAGCTGTACAATAGGCAGCAGCCAAAGAAATTAAAATAATTTACAATGAAGTAAAGATTAATTTTTGTTGTTTCCTAGGACACATGAAATGAAGTTTATAGGATAGGATAAATAGTCTTATACTTATGGGTCATCAAAATTGTATATGATTTGTAAACAGTTAATATATTTCTTGATTTTATGTGTTACGTTTAATTCATGGTTAAGAGCAACTGCAAGAAAACTGGAGATCCATGTTCAAATCCCGACTATGAAATTGAATTTTTCAACTCAATGTAAATAGTTGTTTTCCTCATAAGTTTACTAGAAGCAAACATCACTTTTTACTTTCCCTACGCATACTATGTACAAGGTGTATAGAGAAGATATTGCATTCCACTCAAAAAGTCGATATCGAGATTTCACCGAAAATAGTCGTTATAGGGTCCCCTGTATCCAAAAAAACAAAAACATTTTTAGAAATAGGTCCATGTTTGTGTCCATGAGTCCGTGAACATAACTCAAAAAACGAAAAGTCGGCAAAATACCAAACTTGGTATATAAGTTTAATATCTTCCAAGGATGCGACACGAAGATTTTGAGGAAAATCTCCCCAACCCAAACTACCCTTTACATGGAAACATTTTCAAAAATTTGATGTTCTCAAAGATGACCAACAATTTTTATTAAGATACTGTATATTAAAGACATTTACACGGCAAATGAAACGTATATTTGAATTTTCTAGAAATTGCCTCTGAGGACCTCTTTATTCTGGATGATTATTCAGCATTTTGCATAACTAGTAAGCCGCAAGAGACAGAAACAGTTTACCACAGAAAAAATGTAGATCCGTTAAAACACACAGTTTATGTTATATACGTTTTTTTCGTACAGTTGACCATTTTATTGTTATTGGTTTCAGTTTTAAAATACTTAGAAACTTTTCACATACAGGAATTTTTCAACTCCTGGCCATGCATAGAAATGGATTTCATCTGCATGGCAACCAACTCTTAAAAGATTTGATTGTCGTTTTTGCCTAGTACATGCTTACAAGAAAGCATTTCTGCTAATGTTTGTTTCGATTAGTATGAAGTAGATACAAGCATAAGCTTTTTAACAATAATTTGTCACAGAGATGCAGAGAAATTTATGTGAATGAAATACATCATATTTTTAATACAAAGTGTGTTATGCAGTGCATTATTATTGCTATCATTTATTACAATAATTTTGCATAGTATTATGCGTAGTCTTAATTTATTTCCCTCCTTGATAGAAAACTGTAGTGTTCTTACTTTTCTGAGTAAAAACCATTGCATAGGTAGATTCAAACTGAAAAATGCTGTGTCATAGCCGGGATTTGAACCACGGATCTCCCGGTCTCTAGCCGGTTGCTCTACCACTGTGCTACATGGCAACATGCTGGCATATCTTTGAATTTCTGAACTGACTTGCATGTATCCCAGTAAACCACAAGATGATCGGAAATTATTTTTGAGATTATAACCCTAATGGTGACTTACAATGTTGTAAAAGTCCCAGGATTTAAAATATAGCCAACTATTATGGTCAATTGGCATTGGTTTAATTGTTTTTTCAAACAAGTCATGTGTAAGGCAGGGGTTGGATAGGTAGAGTCAGACTGAAAAATTCAATTCCATAGCCGGGATATGAACCACAATTAAACCAAAAAATCTTATATGTACCATTCACATGACCTTCTCTATATCCCTGCAACAAGTTATTCTTAAAAAGCGTATACTTCTATTTACTTCACGGTTATCAGAAAAATTTAGCAGAAATAGTCTTATTACTTGCTTTCTTGTAAGTAGAAGCGAAATAAGGGACTACCATAGGTTAAAGTGATAGCCTAAAGCTGGTTGCTATGTGACTGAAGTTCCTTTTTTTGTATGGACACGAGTTCTGAAAGTCCTTTATGAAAAAATTATGTTTTTTTATAGCTGAAACCAAAAACAAGGAATATCTCAAAAACAATCAACTCTACGAAAAAAAATGTATACAACATAAATTGTGTGTTTTAAAGTGCTCTACATTTGTTGTGTGGTAAGTTTTGTTCCATCTCTTACGGTTTAGCAGTTATGTAAAATTCCGTAAAATTGACCCAGAATAAAGTAGTCTTCAGAGGCTATACCCAGAAAATTCAAAGTATACATTTTATTTGTCAGGTAAATATCTTTACTATACGATATTTTAATGAAAATCGTTAGAGCAATTTTTTAGAAAATAAAAATTTTCGAAAAAAGTTCCATGTAAAGGGTAGTTTGGGATGGGGTAATTTGGTATTTTACCGACTTTTCGTTTTTGAGTTATCGTGTTCACAGACACACGGTCACACGGTCACACGGACACACACAGACACCTTTTTCTGAAAATACTTTTTTTTTTTTTTGGATACAGGGGACCCTAAAACATATATATCTCGTGAAATCTCGGTATCGAATTTTTTGGTGGAGTGCAATACCTTCTCTATACACTGTGTACATAGTGCGTATAGAGAAAGTGCGAATAAAAACCAATGCTTCCGCAACTTGCGAATATTTTGTGACTAACACCAGAAGAGTCACGTTCATTTAATGCAAAGAGAAAGCGAAACGTTAAAGATGCTTTAGTAATACTCACCCCTGGTGCAGCAGTTCGTAACTAACAAACAAATGATCACTGCTATTTGAAAATACGACCTATGTACATTTAATGGTACACTGCACCCAAGTATAATTCATACAATAATTATAGTTGCCTTGTGGTTAACTGCGCAATTCTAGTAGGCAAACTGTTATTACAGTTGCAAAATACGGGTACTCCATGTGTTTATGATTTTGCGAAATGTGACGCGAAACGAATGTTAATACACTACACACGTCGACATTGTCCAACTCGTTCACTGGCACGATTATTCTTTTTAGCGAAAGCCAGATTTCACTATCGTTATCAGCAGACATCTTTATAAAGCACGTAATACGAATTTATCATGAATGAGCATGTTATAGATTAAAAGATATAAGATTTTACTTTCTCTACTCGTACTATGTACATAATGTATAGAGAAGGTATTGTATTCCACCCAAAAATTCGATACCGAGATTTCACCAGAAATAGACGTTTTAGGGTCTCCTGTATAAAAAAACATTAGAAAAAGGTCCAAATGTGTGTGTATTCGTGTGTCTGTGATCACGATAACTCTAAAACGAAAAGTCGGTAAAATACCAAACTTGGTATATAATTTTGTGAAAAATCCCTCCACCCCAGACAACCCTTTACATAGAAATATTATCAAAAATGACTAACGATTTTGATTAAATTACCGTACATTAAAGCTCTTTAATCAGCAAACGAAATGTATATCTTGAATTTTCTGGGAATAGTCTCTGAAGACCTCTTTATTAAATGTTGCATAACTTGTAAACCTTAAGAGATAGACACAAACTTACTGAATAAAAATGTAGATCTGGTTAAAACACACAATTTACGTCATATGCAATTTTTTCTGGAGTTAACCATTTTTACTTTCTCTATACGCACTATGTACATAGTGTATAGAGAATGTATTGCACTCCACCAAAAAATTCGATACCGAGATTTCACCGTATATGTTTTAGGGTCCCCTGTATCCAGAAAAAGTGTTTTCAGAAAAAGGTCCGTGTGTCCGTGTGTCTGCTGTGAACACGATAACTCAAAAACGAAAAGTCAGTAAAATACCAAACTTGGTATATAAGTTTAGTATCTTCCAGGGATGCGACACGAAGATTTTGGGAACAATCCTCCCACCCCAAACTACCCTTTACATGGAACTTTTTTCGAAAATTTTGATTTTCTAAAAAATAGCTCTAACGGTTTTCATTAAAATATCGTATATTAAAGCTATTTACCTGACAAATAAAATGTATATTTTGAATTTTCTGGGAATAGCCTCTGAAGACTTCTTTATTCTGGATGAAGTTTTCATAACTACTAAACCGTAAGAGATGGACAAAAACTTAATTCAGAAAAAATGTAGAGCACGTTAAAACACACACTTAATGTTTTATACATTTCTTTGTGGAGTTGATCGTTTTTTAGATATTCCTTTTTCTTGGTTTCAGCTTTGAAAAACTTATATTTTTCTCATACAGGAATTTGTGTCGCTCTCCGTGGTGTAATGGTTACCATGCTAACTTCACATACCCAAGTCGCGGGTTCAAACCCGGCGGAGGACGATGGATTTTTTCGGGCGTAAAAATCCTTAGCATGGCTTCCTTCGGAAGGGAAGTAAAGCTGTGGGTCCCGTGTCGTAGATTTACGGCAAGTAAAAGAACCTCAAGCCTGATAAGAGAGGCCTCTGATCAAAATTAAGCGATCTTTCACGCCCAATATAGAATGGGACGCTGAGAACCAAAGCAGTTAAAGAGCGTCCATAAATAACAGGCCATTTCATACAGGAATTTGTCAACTCCTGTCCATACAAGCAAAGGAACATCAGTCACATAGCAACCAGCCTTTGTCTTTCACTTTAATCGCTTCTACTTACAATAAAGCAAGAAATAAGACTATTTCTGCTAATTTTTCTCGATTAGCATGAAATAAATAAAAGATAAGCATATTAGCAATAATAATTTACAGAGATATAGAGAAAGTCATGTGAATGGAACACATCAGCTTTTTTAGATTTCCTTGTTATTGGTTTTAGTTTTAAAACACTTTAACTTTTTTCATAAGGAAATTTCTCAATTCCTGGCAATGCCAAGAAACGAGTTTCAACCTTATGACAATGAACTTTTAAAACATTAGGCTAAAACAACAGTGTGTTGTTTCAGCCTAATGTATTCCCTTATTTCTCTTCTACTTACAAGAAAGCAAGTAGTAAGCGAATTTCTGTAATGTTCATCTCGATTAGCATGAAGAATATAGAAGAATAAGTTTTTTAACAATAATCGTTACACAGATGTAGAGAAAGTCATGTGAATGGAACACATCAGATTTTTTAAATATATATCTCCACACAACATAGTTTAGTAAAATCGCATTGCAATTTGCATCATATTTTTGTTTATTCTTCCGAAATTTGTTAATGATAATAATCATCACAATTACAAGAATGTATATTAGCCACTAGGTAAAATGATTGTAATAGGCTTCTTTAAAAAAGACATTAGGCTAAAGCGATAATTAAATCTTTTAAAAGCTGGTTACTATGTGTTTGGAAAATCCACCTTATACTGAAATTTATAATCTTTACTACCCAGAATAATGTATTAAGCAAATTTAAATAAAATGTTTGCTGTCCAAGTTCATTATCCTAATAAAAATCAATCACGTGATGTATTTTTAAAAATATTCACATAAAAAAGTATGGTTTTACAAGTAATGAGTTTAGAAATAGATCTGTCTAATTATAATTTATATAAACCCTAATTAGTGTAGAAATATTACTTTTCGTACTCTCCAGAAAAATTTAATAATTTATTTATAAAAATTTGGACATTATTGCAAAAAAGCAATGTGACTAATTTCTTTAATGTTCTTTTGAGACACAGTATAACAATTTGAAACAAAGTAGTGAAAAATTGCAACGTATGAAACATTTTGAATATGGAAAATGCTGGAAAAAGTTTGCGAAAAAATAAGATTTAAAGTAGGGAGTGTCTATCAATAAGCATACGCCTACACATTTATAGCTTCAGTTAATTAGTAGTTAAAGTTAGCTAAGTGGTAAAAGCTATATATTTTCTTAAAGTTTGAAATTTACATTACTTTATTATGAAATCATTTTTTTTTTTAATTTTTCACAATTTTGTCAAACTTCACAGATGTATCATCTTAGATAAAAGTCATTTAAACAAACGTTTGAATTATTTACCCCCTAGACCTTACTTTCATATTAAAATACAAATTATTTATAAAGCAGTTTATCTTCTTCTTGATAGTCATGTTAATTGTTTTCCGAAATTATGTAAAAGCAAAGTGCGATAATACGATTTTTATAATACTTGATATGTTGAGAAACAAATGAAAGGATATTACGTTTCAGAAATGGACATTTCACATTACAGGCAGTTCGAATAGCAACAGCAAATATCTCTAAATTGTTAAATTCACCAGAAAAGCTGTTTAATACTAAGTGTAGTTTACCGTGCCTTTGAGCTTCCATAAGCATATAAAATTCAACTAAATCAGGTTGTTTAGAGAAAATTCAAGACATAACTTTATGTTAACACACACACATAATATATATGTATATAGTATTTTAATGAAAAATTACTGTAGCACTTTCTGAGAGTGAAAAAAGGTGTAGTTTGGGATGGAAGAATTTTCTAAACATCCATTTTTGGTAACAAAGAGCTATATTTCCGGAAAAATTTTGTTATGTAACAATGATAATCAATTTTAATGATATTCTTGCAATACTTGTTTTCTTACAAAAGGTGGTAGATTTGAGAGAAAGTAATAGGTGAATTTTAAGTAAATGGTCTTGGGCTTGCTTATTAGCGGAGACGGTGAGGGAATCGCGCGTATTGAGAGGAGTAAAACGTAGGCCGCTATGTCAGTTCCTCATTGACGATTTTAACTTGAAATGGCTCCGTTGAGTTCTGCAACTCTTAACACACAAAGGGGCATCTGCACACGTCAAATATGGGGCTACTGCTAACATCACGGTTTGATTGCCTCGATTTCACACCTTCCTCCACACGTTTAAACCTATTGCTGTTGAAGTGCTTCTCCCAAAATATGCAATTGATTATACGGATTTGGACGCATTTACTGAAACAGCTTTTACATCACTGCACAATAATAGACATTCATAAATGTTTAGAAAATGTTGCGTTTTACTTTTGTAATCTGTGTTAGGTTCTGCTTTAGCATCAAATAATTAATAAACATCCAAATGTCATATGATATATTTGAGTATATTGATTATCTATTCACCTTTACATTGATCCGCGGCAAAACAAAACCTAGTGCACTGTTATAATGTAACCTTCCGCCATTCCCGCAGAAATACTGTCATACTTTCATGACCACGTGGCGAATACTCGTGGCATGTAATGCCACTTAAACTGTGACCAGCATATTCTGCTATTGGTTGAAAGTAATGGCAATGACAATTACAACAATAAGTGGGTACATATATAAAAGTTCTAAAATAAATTAGTGAAAATAATATAACAGGTATGGCATAACTTACGTTTGGGTTCATTTGACAAATTTGAACTCAATTTTGTATAAAGTATAATAAAATGTGGCGCTTCTGAAAAAGGCAAATCTGAATCTGTATTAAACTGCTGTAGCACTTTATCAATGGTTGGGGTTCGGTTTTAGAGAAATTGTGCACTGCTACACAATTTTTATTCTTCACAAAATTGTAACATTCTTGCTTCGTGTGTTTCTTCCTCCGGGTGTAACCACTTTCCCGTTTCAGCCTTTTCTTTATGAGCACTGGTGAATTCAGAGGTTAATTTCACCACTTTTACGGGAAGTTTGGATATTTCTTACAAAACTATCTATTGTTTTCCCCACTAAAATCAATGGCCTTATGCTTACGTAACTCTAAGAAGACCAAAGAACAAATTCACGTCTTTCATGATTCTAAACAACAAATATTCCAAATCCCGAGGTCCCGGGTTTGATTCCCGACTGGGGCGGGGAAGTTTTCTTTAACCAGAATTATTCCCTATCGCTCATAGTTCTGGAAGTACGAATGCGAGAGTAAATGTGCGTGTGTTTAGTAATATAAAGTTTATTAGTCTAATGTTCTGAACATACAGTTTCACAAGTCAAAGCCCCCGATATGACCATTGAAGTTAAAGGGGTTAAACAAATAAAAAAAAAAATATTCTGCATGTTGAAATTAGTAGCTCTGTTTAATGGCATAAATCAGCGTGTATTAAACTTATATATTTTTATAAAATATTATACCATTTAAGAATAAATTCACTCTGAAATTTGGATTATAAGCAGCATTGCTACTATGTTGTACCATGATGCATGACCACGTGGGTCAGTTATGGCGCTGATCAACCCAAGAGTGAATACGGTTTTATATATCTTCCTTAAATAGAATTTCTAAAATGAATGCTGCACCATTCAAGTTTTCCTCATTGATTAGTTTATTTCCCCGTTATTGTCAGAATGAGTACATACTTCAATTAAAACCAACTTAAATTACTCATGATCTTTCTCCACATCACATTTGTCAGCAATTGGAAGCATAGCATTAGCACATTAATTGAAACCTTGCTGTCTCTGTATTTCAACGACTCTCAAGATTTATAGATATCTTTGAACAACCTTCAAATGGTTGCAGGTGTAGATAGTAATCAATGAAGCTCATTAATGCATACTGGAACATTCTTAGAAAAATCTAGCAGTCTATTTCTCGGAAATAAACCTAGCATTTCAAGTAAAACAACCTTTTGCGTTCAACCTTTATATGGTCATTCTTATTTAAATACTAATCAAACACTTCGTCTTACAGCGAGTTAATTATACAGAACTGCGATTGACTGTTTAATTTGAAACAAAAATAATAAAAACAAAATAGTGTACATATGTATACAGACCATTTTAACACATTATGGTAGTGGCATAAATAATGCCCACTTTTCAGTTAATTTAACTTTCAAATTAGAATATTGCACTTCACTCTCGTTCAAGATCCTTCTTATCTGAAAAAGTATAGCCAGGAAGTGTTACCTTAATAATTGAACCTTTTACCGTTAACTGGAGTTAATTTTCCCTTAATGGATCACTTTGGTCCTACCTTGGAAAATATATTCTTCTATAAATATATACATATAACCTTAGATTCAAAAGATCCGGAATCGTTTATTTTCTCTTTAATATTTACGTAAATAAAGAATACTTTATTTTAGGTGATGGTAACATCCATGGCGACTGGTCATTTCAATTTTCATGCTAATAATGATTGTTGTCTTTGCTTGGCAACTAGTTTTCACGCGAACCAATCAGATGTTAGCTTCATCCCAGCTCTTATAAATACCAGTCTCCGCAAGCTCAAACCATCAGTTCACCCTGAAGACGAGGAAGATGCACTTCTTCGAAACGTTGGTGTCAAGCCAAGTTTTTACCTGGCTAGAAGCCCGAGAAGAATTTGAATTAACACGTCGCCAGGAAAGCTTCAGTTCTTATTTTAATAGTTTTGTGCTTTTTTTTTTTTAAGCAAATCTTCCTCAGAGACATTGAGAATGATGGAAAACGATTACGGAGAAGCAGCGATGAAGACAACTCAGGTATGTAAATGGCATAAACGTTTCAGTCAAGTTTTTCGAATGCTGTGGAAATTGCTGTACATGCTACAAGAGCACTACAACAGGTATCTGAAAATGGCTTCCAGTAGTGTTTCCAGTCACTTTACATGCGTTGGCAGAAGTGCGTCACGGCGGAGAGAACTGTTTTGAAGCGAATGTTGTGCAATTGTCTTATGGTAACTTGCTTCTAGTTATTCCTGGAACTCTTTGAATGTAGTATATTTATCTTATCTTATTTTATGCTGTATCCTATGTGAAAATTGTTATTATTGCTCTCATATTACATAGATCTTTAGGAAGCTACTAGTTTTAAGGAGTATAACATTTCAATACCATGAACCGCAAAGTCATAAAAATATCGGGTAGCCCCAATTTTCATCCCCTCTATTATATACGAAAACCGTAGATATATTAAAAATGTTTTCATAGCAAATAAAATGTATACGTTAGGTTTTCTGGGCATATCTGAAAGCCTCTTTGCCTGAATGAGTACAAAAAATAGATCTCCATAAAACACACAATTTATATCAGACATTTTATTTTGTAGAGTTAACCATTTCCGAGATATTCCTTGTTATTGATACCATTTTAAAATACTTCAACCTTTTTTTTTTTTTTCAAAAGGAATTTAAAATTCTTTCTTCTTTTGTTTTACTCCGGTCATGCTAAGAACATTACATTTCAATCACATAGCAACCAGCTTTAAAACATTTGACTCACTTTAAGCTAGTGGATTCCCTTAATTTCTTTCTACTTATAAGGAACCAAGTTGTAAGATAATTTCTCGCTGACTTTGGTTCATGACTGATCATGAACATTTTACAGTGAGCTAGAAACAGCGGAGAACGTGAGGAAGGAGACAGGAGGAGCAAGAAACAAGCGTAGGAAAAAGAGAAACAGCACTATTACTTAAATTCCAGGAGTGGGGGTTTGCACTGTGGTCAACTTAGCGTACTCGTCATTTGGGCCTTGCTCCTACTCTGGCACAGGCAACCTGAGAGGCACTGCTCTAATGTGTCCTCCAAATGCAGCATTATTATGCACTTTAACAATTGATAATGTGAAATATTGTGATGCCATATATTACTCAAACAGAAGATGCTTGCAATTTGCAAATGTAAATCGCCGCTGACAACCAAGTAGGGAGCTCAGATAGTTACAGCTTTTCGCCACGCACAACCAACCTATCATAGCCCGGGGGTGCTGGTAAACGGAGCGGAAATGTGAAGTCTCCCCATTCTACCTGGAGTTGTATTAAGAGTGTTGTTCGGCAAGTAAAGTACAGTAGTGGCGGAGCTAGGCAATTTTAAAGGTGAGTCGCGAGTAACAGAATATTCTTACGCTTTTGTTCCTCGAATGAGGCTTTTACAAACCTTTTTTCGGCCTTTAGAAGAACGCTGACACCTCTTCTTGACAAAAATGTATCAATATCAGACTTAATGGTAGATACAGAGACACGCAGTATTGATAAAACGGTATCTTCGTTCAAACAAGAGTGTTATCACTCTTAGTATAGTTCAATTTTTTCATAGTTATACCTGAAAGTTTAGCTCTTCCATGCTGAGGTTCAAATCTGGCAGAAAGCGATGACTTTTTTCGAGCGTAAAAATCGTTAGCATGGCTCCCTTTTGAAGGGAAGTAAATCCGCTGGTCCCGTGCATTCACAGAAGAATCACAGGCCTGATAAAGAGGCCTATTAGCAAACTTAAGCGGTCTTTCATGCCCAATATAGAATAGATGCTAAGAACCGCAGCAGTTAAACAGCGTCTATAAACAAAATTTAATTTTATTTTCCCCATGCTGATTAGAATGTAGAACTAAAAAGCATTTGATGTTATAATTTCTCACGTAGCACAACTGTTTATTAGAGCACAAAAGAAACGTTCAGCCTATTTACCAATCTGAACGGAGAGAAATAATGTATTTCTTATTTTTTCGCAAAATTTTTATCTAGCATTCTCGTGTACCATTCTCAATGAACGTCATTTACTGTTGCTATTCGTCATTTACACCCGTGGACACAAAAAATGAGTCATCCCCAGATTCCATGTGTCGATCGAAGAGATTCGGGTATCTTTGTAAAAGCTGTGTTCACAACGCACAAGAGAGAACAGGACTATGACCGACAGCGCAATGGTTAATATCGGAGCACTAAAAACAGATCACGAAACGCTACGGTGGCCAAGAGGTTAAGAAGGCCTTGCTTCCAATCATAAGTTCCTAAATTCAAATCTGCCTGTTCATTTTCTATGTTTGTTAATTTTATGACTGAATATGTAGAACATAATATTTCATTAATACAATTTTGGCATTTTAAGTTATGGACATATCTATGCACACAGAAATGAATTTTACTAACACTGAAAGATATGTGTAAATAAACTTGTTTCTTATAAAACTAAAACAAAAATAAACATAATTAATATGGGGTGTATGAACCCTCAGCCCATATAGCAGCCCTCAATTGTTGGGGTATAGACAAAATAAATTCCACAGTAATGTGGACAAGAATCTACAAGAGTCCATACTTTTTTAATTTGTGCCCAGAAGGCATCTTTTGTCCTTCGCCCATTTATAGGTAATTAAAGAGCAGCTCCCTTTTTACCTCAGTCCACACATTCCCCATAGAGAACACTCTCACAGAAGGAATCAAAATATTATCGAGTATTATGGTGTATTGCACACCGTTCAGTTTATCGTCAAGCCTCACAGCACACCTAGACCGTCCCTTGATATCCAACCCCAATATGATACAGATACGCGACCATGACGCCACGTATTTTGCATCGTATCGGGTCCCCTTTGGAAGATAGACAACACCTTTCCTTACGCGTTGAAGAAAATTTCACCTCGTATAAAAATATCGCCACGGATCGGTTTACGAAGGGTGTTTGATCACTTTGTGAAGGGTGTGTTAATTAAAAAAAATGGATCTTAAAAATATTTCAAAGCATTGGTTTTGATCACTTTGTGAAGGGTGTGTTAAGTAAAAAAATGGATCTTAAAAATATTTCAAAGCATTGGTTTTCTTAACAATTGCTTTAGTATTTCTGCGCACTAAATGCATTCATGTGCAGCATATTGATGTTTGGCAGGATAAACCCTTAAAGAAGCATCATAATAACTATCATATTAAGTGTCAAATAAATAGCCACTAAATGTTGATTCAAGATCATTAAGAAAAGGAAAAAAAAGTTTGCTACATGAGCACAGAATCCCCTTAAAGTTGCTGCAAAATGTATAAAAGGTTCATACGTAATGCAGTTTAAATAAAATAATTCTTCTTGATCATACAAATTTATGAGGGATATTTTCATTGCAGATCCTATCCCACTCCAACAAATATATGTCCCCATTTATAGTCTCTAACAAAGAAGCGGAATATTGTTGGTACATTTTCTAAAGTTTGCGAGAAGTATATCAATTGTGTTCCCAGCTATAATTACAAAAGGGGGTGGAAATCGGAATAATTTTACCTGAGGGCTGGAAGTCACTGGCTAGATGTTTGATATGGTTATATATACGTGTGTGATCATATATGTTTGTTTGTATATTCGTAATGTTATATCAACGGAACTTATTTAAGGCGAATGTTTATTCCGATTACCAGTAGGTAGTTATAAAAATATATAAAAATACGATTTTTATGAGCAATAAATGAATGATAATCAATTGAGGATTTGTATACTGTTGCCTGTAAGGTATTTACAAGTATTTAATGTTGTTTCCTGTACATTTGCGAGACTGAAGATCCTAGACCTTGAACCCACCTGATCATTCAGACATGCACGTAACATACATCCGTTTTACTTTTAGGCCACAAAAATTGCGCTCGCTGACGTGCTTGCGGTGAAAGTTTTGGTTTAGTCATCTCGACAACTGGTATTCGATTCACTGGCCGAGGTAGCGGGGGAAAAGTGGTTTATATCCTTGTGTTAATTGCCACGATAGGTTGATTATGAATAAACTGCGGTTTGCAGTCAAACACCTGGGGATTACCCGCTCTTCTCCTTTCACTAATATGCTCCTTTGTGAAGAAATCGCCGCACATATTTACGGAGAAATCATGAATATTCGGGTTAAGTTCCCGGAAACATGATTATGAGAAAGTAAATGCAATGACAGTGTTTTATTTGAATTACCTAACGTTATAATTTGTCAAATTTATAAGCAAAATCTTTTTAACTACAGGACGTGCCAAAAGCATCAAACACGACTTCCCAGTAGTCATTATATCTGAGGGAGGAGGGAAATGTTAAAGGTCCGTGTATTGCTAATGCATAACTGTGATGTGAAGTAGTCTTCTATCAGCAAAAATAAGTTTTTCGGTAACATTCCAATATGAATAAATCCATTAAGAAAGTGTGCGTACACTCCCTTGCAAAGCTTCTGTCTGGAGAAACGGCACGCAATTAAGTATTTAATGAATCATAATATATCCTGAATTTTCTGGTAATAGTCTCCGAAATGTTTTTATTGAAAAAAATGTAAATGGCGTTTTATTTATGGACGCTCTTTAACTGATGTGGTTCTCAGGGTCCCATTCTGTACTGAGCGTGAAAGACCGATTAAATTTGCTCAGAGGCCTCTATATCAGGCTAGAGGTTCTTTTACGTGACGTAAATCTACGACTAACGGCTTCACTTTCACATAGCTGTAAGGGATTGACAAAAATCTTCGTTTCGTATCAGCTTTCCCCCCCCCCCCGTAGGACCAACACCCCCTAGGACTTACAAGCCAATGCCTAGGGGTTAGAGGCCAGTCGGTGAGCCAACAGCACAGAATGAAAAACCTTTTACGAGGGGTTGGCTCGTAGCCAGGCATGAGCATGAGGAAGTGGATGATATGAGATGTAGGCGAAATTGATGATAGGAAGAGTGATTATGGAACAATTAGTGGAATAAGTGGCGTGGGACACTGGAGGACCCGGAGAAAACCAGTCAAAATATATCTCATTAAAGTCAAGAATAGTATGACAAATCAATTAACCATTAACCATTTCAGAGATAGTATTGATCAATTATTGATTTAAAATTTCAAAACCATATCGTTATTTTTTCCTTCGTTCGTGCAAAGAGAACGGAATTTCAATGTTTGTTTTTCTTTTCTTTTCATTGAAACACAGCGATTAGCTCTTAAAGATTTGTCGTTCTCCGTGGAACGTCTCCGTATAAAAATCCTTAGCAAGGGAAATAAAGCGGTTGGTTCCGTGTGGTATATTTACGACACGTAAAAGAACCTCAAGCCTGATAGAGAGGCATCTGAGCAAAATTAAGCGGTCTTTCACGCCCAATATAGAATCGGACGCTAAGAACCGCAGCAGTTAAAGAGCGTCCATAAATAAAGCTCAATTTCAATTTACTTAAAAAATGTAACTATTATTGAAACCTACTGCATTCCCACTGCATCTACGAGGAAATATACAGTAAGATCATCTATGCAAACGTTTATCTGGATTAATACATGAAGTACAACAACAAATAAGCTATTGTAAAAATAGTTTGCTGTAGAATGAATAGGAAAAACACATTAATTTAACAGATAGGCTTCTTTAGCACGTAGTAAGTAGAGCAGCAGATACGGCTGCATATAATCAAACCCAAAAAGGTATTTCGGAATTTTTGTTATTCCAGGCTCAATTAAGAATAGCGTTTCTAAGTCGTACTAACACTATTGCTAAAAAAAAATCCTAATTAATGTTGAAGAATGAACCAAATTTTCCACACAGGATTTCTATATCGGGAAATCACCTGAAACATGTTTTCAGTCCCCCTGATGCTTTTAAATAAAAAACAGTATGTTTTCAATAAGGAGCGTGTGTGCGTACGGCGACACTCTAAGACAATAAAGCGTTTATATAACCAAACCTGACATTTTCAGCAACATTTACAACAAAATCTCCCCAATCAAACTACACTTTACATAACTCCATGGCACGACAGCTCACGGGGAACCTTGGCCTACCGCCCGGCCGCTGCGTCCCCCATCTCGATCCACTACAGACGTCATGGATGGGGTGCAGTATTGGAGGGTGAGACGTGGTCAGCGCCTCGAGCCCCTCCCGGCTGGTTAATGCGGTCCTCACGACCTGGAGCCGCTACTTCTCCATCAAGTAGCTCCTCAATTGGCCCCCCAGGGACCTCACGAGGCTCAGTGCACCCCGGTCCAGGTCTCCCAGCGGGGGAAAAATCCCCACGCCGGTACTGGGGATCGAACCCAGATCTCCCGCTTGGTAGGCAGCTGCGCTACCACCGCGCTAAGGAGACACTACATAACACTTTTCAAAAGTGTTTATTTTTATGGAACAGCTAACGATTTTGATTACAGCAATTATGTTTGAAATATTTTCATGTCCAATGATCTGTTTATCTTGAATATTCTGAGAATTTTAAACCTCTCTTCATTCTGAACGATTATTGTATAACTGGCAAACTGCAAAGCAAAAGGCAAATTTTACTAGATAAAAACGTAGTCATTGTTTAAACAATATGTAAAATATAGATATTGCTCTTGGAACGTTCTTATTCGAGCCTCCCCCTCCCTCTTGGCCATGCAAAGGGACCATCACATAAAGAGACCATAATTTGGGGACCATCACATAGTTGCCCGCTCTTAAAAGATTTCAGTATCTTTACTATACTCCCCTAATCCCCTAGTATCTCTAAAGCAATGTTAACAATTGCATTACTGGAAATGTTTATCTTAATATAAGGTAGATATAGAAGAATAAACTTTTGTAAGAAGAGTTTGAACAAGAATGACCAGACACAAATTCGAGAGGTCGGAGTCCGGCGCCTGCCCACTCAGACCCACTAGTTTTTTTTCGGGGTTTTCTTGGGTCATCAGGCGAATGCTGGAGTAGTTTCTCTTATCCCTCGATAATTTTCTACCTCTCTATATCGTTCCATTGATCTTTTCATTCATCCTTCACATCTTTTGCTCTATTTCAGAGTTTTAGACGATGGTGTTTCAGCGTAACATAAAAACGGATGCCCATTATGGAAGGTGTTTCATCCCTTTGCCTTATACTGGATTGCCATGGTAATTATTCTTCTAGATGCGGCGGAAGTGCCTGATCTCTCTGTCCGACTACCGGGGCGCCTCAATCTGGAATCCTATCATTGTTATTTCTTCACTCCTGGTTATCAATTGTGAATGCAAAAATGAAATATACAGAAGAATGGGAAACGAGAGGTAAGTGAAAAGGATAAATGAGTACAGTTAGGAAAACAGAGCAGGAGGAAGGGTTTAAAACAATGACAAATTTAGGTATTTCAAAAGTAAACGAAATCAGTATTATAGAATAGCAGAGAAAAGGACATTAAAACGAAAGACAAATATCAAGGTAGCCATGAGCAGTAAGGAAGACACCTATACAAGAAGTAATTGTTTTTACATATTTAGAGGGTAAGGGCCCCAAGCTCAAAGGATACCCTGAGATATATTTAATTACTACTAAATATATTAAATTCACTCCTGGTTCCGTCCGCCCAGTGTCACCTCTCCCCTCATCCCTCCTTCCTCTCTCATTGGATCAGTGCCGAGTGTTTTCTATAAACGTTCTATTCCTGTCTAAAAATAGCAGTAAAAGTATATGCTGCAGTAATGACAAAATGGTGATTAGCCTTATATAAAAATCGGATTGTTCATTCACATGACTTTCTCAACATCTGTGTGACAAATTATTGTTAAAAAACTTATTCTGTCTACTTCATGCTAATCCAGATAAAAATTATTAGCACTTGTCTTTATTACTTGCTTTCTTGTAAGTAGAAGGGAAATAACAGAATATTCTAGGCTAAGCGACAGGCAAATCTTCAAGTCTTTTAAAAACTGGTTGCCATATGGTTGAGAATAGTTTCTTTGCATTGGCAGGAGCTTTCAAATTACCATATCAGAAAAGTATTTTAAATGTATATGATAAATTGTGTGTTTTAACGACATCTACGATATTATATAGCAAATTGTTGTCTATCTCTTATGGTTTATAAGTTATGCCAAATTCAGCAAAATTCAAGACAGGTATATATTTTATTTGTCATGTAAATATCTTTAATATGCGTTATTTTTATCCAAATCGTTAGAGCCATTTTTGAGAAAATAAAGATTTTCGAAATTGTTACTATGTGAAGATTAGCTTGTGTTTAGAAGATTTCCTCGTGTTACCGTATTCACAAACACACGGACACACACACACAAACACAGACACACGGACTATCTTCTAAAAACGTATTTTGGATACAGGGAATCCAATTTTGGGTGGAGTGCAATACCTTCTCTACCTACTTACCGAGTACTATATAGAGAAAGTAAAATTCAGCTCAATAGGAGAGAAATAAAACAAAATGAACAACGAATCATTTGAGCTGTTTCGGAACGAAAAGATACTGTGAACCTTGCCCTGAGACAACACAAAGATGCTAATATACAGAACCTGGAATACACGACCTCAAGCTTAAGTACAACTGAACATTGTACTGAAGAATTAGTTCTAAAAGCCACACTTGGTTTCCGTATTGTGGAGTCGATCCGCCTGAGGATCAGAACTTTGTAGAAGTTGCACAAGTGGTCTCGGCTCTGCATGTAATTACACGAGCACGTGATCTGTAACATGTAACTTTCCTCCATACCGGCGGAAGAGTACCCACCTGTTGCACAAATATGCCGTGAGCATTATCGACGTGATAAGTCTACTTGCTTTCAAGACATTTACATGAACATTAGAGAAACAGGTTGCGATTTTATTCTTGCTTTGTTAACAAAAAGATCATGGCCTTTATTCGTGCTCCACGACAAGCATGTGTTACTAAGCTTAAATACACGGAGCTTCCTTTAGGACAGTTATTCAATGTTTTACACATATTTTTATCGACTAAAATATAAAATTTTACATTTTTCTATCCAAATTCAATCAAGGAAATGACTACATCACAACAGTCTCGTTTGTACCAAATATAAAGGTTAAAATCGCTGTGATGTTTAAGAACCATCGCAAATATTTGGTGCTTCCCACGATTAAGACTCGAGTAGAATTGCAGTCCAGCTCATGGGTCATTTTCAATTGAGCCGCAATTATTTATAGTGAAAATACATCATAAACAAACAAAAAAATGCCCTGAATTAGCATTCTTTCTCTTAAGGTTTGTATTTGTCAGAATAAAACAAATAAAATATTTTTAGTTGTGGTGGCTGATTAGGTTTGTCTTCCGCTCAAGGATCAATTGCCTGTTATGTCAGGTGTTGAAAATGAATATTGCCCGCGTTGAGGATACAAGCATCTGCGCTGAAGATTCATGTTTGGTAGTGTTTAACGTCCGCTTTTATTACTATGGCACCAGTGGGTGATACATGAAATGAAGATGGAGCACCGGTGGAATGCGATGGCGGGGGAAACCGGAGAACCTGGGATCGAACCCGGCCACACTGAAGATAACTTACAACTAGAGAAGATGTGCTACATTTTATTTCCAGTGATGGATGACTCCAAGAAAAAAGAAACAAAGAAAAATCTGATGAAACAAAAACTGCAGTTCTCTCGTCTAATATGTTCATATACCGATAGTTAAATATTATTAGTGAACCATTCTAATTTGTAAATCATTTTTCTTGTCAAACCTTTAGGAAAGAAAGCCGAGACTTAGATATTTTTATTTTCGATCTACTTTCACTAAAAGCCCAGTTCAATATGTAATTATGTGACAATGGTTCTTGTGCATCTTGCTTCGGCGGAATACATTAAGAGTACATGCAATAATTGAGGACTCCAAATCCCCCAAAAAGCATTTCCAGTTCCTGATGCGAGCTCTCTCTCTCTCTCTTTCCGTTTTGTAAAAATTCTTTTCATAGGGTTCGGGGGTATGAAAATACACACTGCTAAAGAAATCTCAATGCCGTATTTTTGCTTGAATTATATTGCTTCTTCTATTTACCATTGATAAGCGATCAAGAAAGCAACAGCCAAAATCAAAATGTGTCTGATGATATGCTGCCTCAAACATACACTTCCTTTAGCACATATATACAATGCATATATTAGGTAGAAAAAGTACTGAGGTTTCACCGGAAATATATATTTTGAGGACCCCTGAATAAAAATATTTTTAGAGAAAGAAACGTGTGTGTTTGTGGACACATAACTGAAAAATGAAAACTCGGTTAAGTGCCAAATTTGGTATTTAAGTATTCCAGGTATATGGCACGAAGATTTTCAGGATAATTTCCTCATCTTCAACTATTCATTACTTGGAACATTTTTCGAAAATGTTGATTTTATCAAAATTAACAGAAACGAATTTTCTTAAAATACAATATGTTTAAGATATTTTCATGGCAAGTTAAATGTATATCTTGAATCTTCTGGAAATAGACTCTGAAGGCCTCTTTATTATGAATGGCTTTTGTAAATTGGTAAATCACAAGAGATAGACTAAAAACCTCCTACACATAAAACACAAAGTTATGTCATATACAGTTTTTTGTGGTAGAGTTAACCGTTTCCTAGATATTCCTTGTTATTGGTTTAAAATTGAAACTACTTTAACTTTTCTTAAACGGAAAATTATCTTTCATATTTCTTTTGTTTTACTCCTGATCGTGCAAAGAGAATTGAATTTCAGTTGTTATACAACGCGAGTTTTAAAAAACTTGACTATTACTTTAGCCTAGTGCATTCTTTTATTTTCCTTCTATTCACAAGAAATCAAGTAATAAGACAATTTTTGCTAATTTTATATTGAAGTAGATAGTATGAAGTTGTTAGAAGAATAATGTATTGTAAGAATAGTTTGTTTGTAGAACAGGCAGAGAAAGTCATGTTAATGGAACATAAGATCTTTTTCAGGGGAATTTTATCACTGCCCTCATAGAACATTCAGGTAGGTTTTACATAATCCATGGTCATTGTAGCAATTAATAACGGATTTCAGTGGTCATTAGTGATCTGCATACAAGACGAGGGACAGCAAAGCCGATTATTAAATTTATAATGCTGTGGGCTATCTTCAGATCTTGTTTCGGTTTAATCTTGTTTTTATGGCTAATAATATATTTGATAATCATTAATAATTCAAAAGAATACTTAAATAATCTAATGGAGCCTAAATTATAATCCAAAAAGCGTCCGACATATACAGAAATGTTATCCTCTTGGTTTGAGACAGAGCATGAATAAATATCAGCCATGGAAACTTACCAATCCAAAAATTTACACCAAAATATTGACCAATTGGAGTTGACCATTTTTGAGATAGTCCTTTTTATTGATTTCGGTTATACATACGGCAGTTTGTCAACTTCTGGCAATGCAAAGAAACATTTGATCCATATAGCAACCATCTATTAAAAGATTAGAATCACTTTTGCTAAGTGTATTCTTTTATTTCGCTTCTACTTACAAGAAATCAAGTGATGATATCATTTCTGATAATATTTATTTCAATTAGCACGAAGTAGATGGAATAATAAGAGTTTTAAAAAAAAATGTTTTACTAAGATGTAGAAGTGTCATGCAAATCAAATACATCCGATTTTTAGAAAAAGATTCGTGTGTGTGCGTGTGTCCTTGGGTCTGCGAACACGATAGCTTAAAAACGAAAAGTCCGTAAAATACTAAAATTGGCGTTTAAGTTTGATATCTTCCCAGGATGCGACACGAAGATTTTGATGAAATTCCCTCCAAAAACTTTTTGACTTTCTCAAAAACGGCTTTAACGATTTTGATTAAAATGACGTCTATTAAACATATTTACATGACAAATAAAATGTATATCTTGAATTTTCTTGAAATAGCCTCTGAAAACATATTTTTCTGGATAAATTTAGGTATTGTTGTAAGTAAATTCATTTAAGCATTATTAAAGTATATTTATGGTATACAGATTTTTTTTCGTAGGATTGACCATTTCTGAGATATTTGTTGTTGTTAGTTTCAGTTTTAGAATACTTGAAACTTTTCTCTACGGGAATTTGTAATCTCCTGGCCCTGCAATGAAACGGATTTCTACCACATGGCAACCAGCTTTCAAAAGTTTGTCTATCACTTTAGCCTAGTGTATTCCCTTATTTCCTTTCTATTTACAAGGAAGCAAGTAATAAAGACAACATCTGCTAATTTTTATATCAATTAACATGAAGCAAATAGAAGAATAACCTTTTTAACAATAATTTTAATATAGATGTAGAGGAAGTCATGTGTATGGAACACATTAGAATTTTTTTATTGTTCTATCATATGACATTTTTTCTGCCTCGAGCATTATTAACATTCAACGTTTGTCTTAAAGCGTCTATTAGCAAACTGCTTTTTCTTAGACAGCATTCCAGTTAACTCCTTTTCCAACTTCTGGTCTGTGTCAGGAATTATTCATTCGTTCATCTTTCCACAGCCACTTCGTTGGTTACTTTAAACATTGCACATGCTCCATATTTAGCCATAGCCGATTTCAAATTACTTCTATCCTTATAGTGTCCAAATTTCCACAATATCTGTAATCTAATTTGTAAGTATTCAACCTTTGAACAACATTTTCTCAAAGCAAGGAAGAATGCGAAATAGTATTGTGGCTTTGAGGTTATGATGTTTGAAAGAGGGTGATGCTTAGGCTAGGTATAATTGTCACGATCCTTTTCTGTTGTATTTATGCAGCCATGAGTAAATGTTTTGAAAGATAAGGCAATGGTTGAAAATAAAATAGTGCATAATGGCCATTGACGATAGTTGAAACCTTTGGGGCGTATGCGAACGTTTAAGTTGGCTGTTACTTCATAATAGCTGAATCATTTTGGTAATGGATATAAACTGGAATAATCCGGAGTTTGGAAAAGTGTCTTCAACATGCTTTTTGCGCGTCTGCAGTGATGGGCAGAAAATTCAAGAGGAAACTAAAGGGATACATTAACTGCCGCTTTTGTTGCAGATATACCGCAGGCAATTAGTGGAACGAATAGTATAAATGAGGCAGGAGTTACTTTAAAGTGAAGATAGCATCCCAAACAGCCAGGTTAACTAGTTTCCTTTGATCTATCTCCACACGATGAAGACATTTCTTAAACAGCTACCTTCTAATCGACGCTTTCTTGCTGTGGCTAGGGTTAATAAGAATGAGGACGTCAGAATTTGAGGACATTGGCACAGTCGACAAATCCTACACTCTATTATGTTCTATCGCTTATAGAAGAATATGACTACAAAACTATTTAAATTGGCATAAATCGTCGTTGACAATCCTAAGTTATCCGCAAATAGTTAAATTTCCATACACAGTTTATTTAGGTGGTTGCCCTCCGTGGTGTAGTGGTTACCATGCTATACTGCCGTAATCGCCACACGTGTGTGAGCGGCTTGCTTCGGAAATCATAGCTGATCGTCACTGTGCATTGTTACACCTGTATGAGTGGACACATGTGCTGACCCCAAGTTCTTTAACATTCAAGGCACGGATTGTTACTGCGGTGGTTTGCACGTGGACTGCTTCTGGAAGTTTATGCCACGTCATCGACAGCTATAGAAAGAGAAAACTGGCCCCGGAAACTGTGAATATATAGCTGCAACAGTTGAGCCAGTTTCGACGGGAGATTTTTAGCGTGATTTTTTAACAGATTTTTATTTTTAATCAGTGAAAGAAATAAAGTGTTGCTTTTTGGAGGAATAAAACGGAGTTTTTGTTACAATGTACATAAAATAGTTTTTACACCAAGTTGTGGTGTTATACGGGTAGCTTTATAAAATCCCAAATAACGATTTTCTCAAGTTCGTTAACCCCTCATTTAGTTTTTTATGAAACTGTTAAAAAGTGATAGGTACTTTTGATACTTATTATTTCCGTAAGCTTTCAAAGTGTATCTGGCAAATATTGAATTCAAAAAAAGTATTACGATCCGCTCATAACTAACTCCATCACACTAACCTACCCAGCTAAAGTTAATGCATTTGCTACATACCATTACTTGGACACCATCATTATTGAAGAATTAATTTAGTTCCGTAATATAAAGTAGTTTACAAATGTTACCATAATCAGCACTGATTTATACCACTGGTATTATTAACTCAATTAGCTGATACAGGAATTTCCAGTATTTTACCCAATGTGATATACAGTTTTAGATGTCTCTTCACTTCGACGCTCGTACACTCATCTCTCGACTGTTTTGACTGCCACTCTAATGCATCTCTACTCTCTGACAAAACTGACCTCTCTCCGACCCTGAATGCCCAGCTTTTATAGTCCCTCATTTGACAGCAGTAAACTTGAGATCTGTGGAAAGGCGTATGTACACGAAACTATTTTTTTTCCTTCCTTTCTTTTGGACCATTATTGCTTCGCAGATGCAACAACGTGCAGCGAACTACGTAATACAGCGCACCTGCAGCAATTTAAGATGCAAGGTAGGCGCGTGCATTGGGCGTGTAGTTTCAATATTTAAAGTACTTTCTCTAAAGTACTGCCGTGATTTCACCGGAAATATGTGCTTTGAGGGTCCGTGTATAAAAAACATGTTTATAAAAAGAAAACGTCTGTGTGTGGACGTGTGTGTGCCTGTGAACAGCATAGCTCAAAATAGAAAAGTATCAAACTTAATATTTAAGTTAAGCATTTTCTAAGGATGCAACACGAAGTATGTAACCTACCCAAACTATCCTTAAATAGAACATTTTCGAGAAAAACATTATTTCATTACGGTTTTGATTAAAATGCAAAATCCGTATTTCCATCATAAACAAAGTGTATATCTTGAATTTTCTGAGAATAGCCTGTGAAGTTCTCTTCATTTTGAACGACTTTTGCATCAGTGAAACTGTGAGAGAAAACAAAATTTTAAATATACCAAAATTTATTTGTAATACAGTATTGTTGTGAAGTTCGTCATTTTTAAATAATCCTTGTTATTGGTTTCATTTTTGTAATACTTAAAGCGGTTCTCAAATGAGAAGCGCTATTCATTTATCTTTCCCCTGGCCAAGCAGAGCATGACATTTCTAAACCATTACACAGTAACAGACTTTTAAAATATTTGACTCGCTTAGTCTACTGTATTTCCTTATTCTTCTTTTACAAGGAAATAATATGCAATGAAACCATTTCTGTTAATGTTCATTTTGATAAGCTTGGAGTAAATAGAAGAATATTTTTAAGAATTGTTTGTTGCTCTGTCGTTATCCGTGGAGACCGGTTATATATTAACGTCATACATTTCTCTTATAGGGTCGTCTCCTTAGCGCGGTGGTAGCGCAGCTGCCTACCAAGCGGGAGACCTGGGTTCGATCCCCAGTACCGGCGTGGGGATTTTTCCCCCGCTGGGAGACCTGGACCTGGACCTCGTGAGGTCCCTGGGGGGCCAATTGAGGAGCTACTTGATGAAGAAGTAGCGGCTCCAGGTCGTGAGGACCGCATTAACCGGCCGGGAGGGGCTCGAGGCGCTGACCAGGTCTCACCCTCCAATACTGCACCCCATCCATGACGTCTGTAGTGGACCGAGATGGGGGACGCAGCGGCCGGGCGGTAGGCCAAGGTTCCCCGTGAGCTGTCGTGCCATGGAGTTATTTCTCTTATAGTGATTTTGTGTTGATCCAATAAACCATAAACATTGAGTGCTGTAAAATGATCAACCATCATTAAAAAGGTTTCATTTACACAGGTGATGCAAGGCATCTTCCATGAGAACACCAGCTGTGAGTGAAGTTTTCGTCGCGTTTAGATGTATGGAAAGATCGGCGTTGCCACTCACGAACACTACTTGGCCAGAAGCGATTACCGCGTACCGAATCAGTAGTTCTAAGGCCGGTGCTTTTCTCTACAGCCGTTAAAAACAAATAATAACAATAATCACACCGTTATTTTTATTTTAATATCTCCACAAGCGCACCTTACGTGCAATGCGTGCACCACGCCAACACAAGGCTAAGTATTCAAAACCTCACATTATTCGCTAGTTCACGTAGTTCATGATCGCCAACACGCTAGCACAGACATGTTGCATAAGTTTCTTTTTGGTTCTCCATCCTCTATCTCGCGATCTCCTTGTATCTGATATTGACAAATAATTATAATTAACGTCAAGTGGCATGCGATAATCTAGTTCAACACTTGTCAGAGTACTTTACCAAATATGTTACGAGAGGCAATTCCAGCTGATGAAGCGCTTACCTGTGAACAAAAAAGGAAAACATGTGAAGTTTAACACCTGAAATAGACAAAAACCATTATATAATAACACCTCAAGCATGCTGAGGAAACGTGAAACTTATCAAATATACGATTAATATTTACATACTAACTCAACAAATCACCGATATTTTTCATAGATTTAATTAATGGGGAAATGATAATGGTTTCTGGCGTATCCTCCAAGTTAAACACAATAATGAAGATCTAAAAGTTAGTAGCGAAATTAGGTGATATTTTATGTGCTTTCCAAACACAAAGTACATAGTAACATAGTTCACAGGCATGTCGTTGAAATCGAACACAAATCGGTATGAGGTACAAAACATGGTTCTTTTTCAATATTTTTGCCTGCTCAGCCTCATTCTGAAGATGTCCTCCACAGCTGAGGATGAAACGTCAAGTTTTGATTATTTTAATAATTTTAATATTCGACCACGGCCTACAAGCCCGGACATGCTATATTTTACCAATAACAATACCGGCCGTGAAAGCCTACGAGCATATATTTTGATACACCGGGTGGCCGGAACCAGAAGCACAGCAATGACAGTATCTTTAAACTTTCTAAAGTTAAGCACCCCAACAGTTGCACAGGGACCCCACCCCACACAGGATCCAGCGCCTCTGCCAGGCGTGATTCTTATGTTGGCACCTAGCCGAAGTCGGTGGATGGACAGAGTCACAAGCATCCTTTTTCTCTGCCACGCCGCACCGAGTTCCACCGTTGATACTTCCAACCCTAAGGAAACCAACATTGAATTCCATATCCGCATATCTATATGTTTTTATCATATATCTACTGATTATTTATGGATATATTTTTATTAGTATCAGTTTATCATTATACAACTTCTCTCAAAACAAATTTAGAGTTCTCATTATTGATAGTATTAATGCCGCAAAAAATGTGAATAATTGAGCATGCAAGTAGTATTTATCGACAACTCTCACTGCAGACGGCATCTCAGGCTGTGAACAGTAGTTATATATTAAATGAGGTGACAATTTGGAAAGTACTGCGTTTAGGTTAATTCCCTGGCATTTGACAATTATGAGGACTGTGGAAATCTTAAGAAAGATCTTACACAGTTCGGCGGAATATGAACCGGAGACCTGCTTTACGAGTCCGACTAAGGAATAGTCAGTGTGAGAAATCAGTTTCTATCGATGTCGTATCAATCAAATGTAATGCTCCCTTCCTCTTCTTCTATACTCTGAAATAGGCAAACAGAATACAAGCCCTGCCTGTGGTAAACATGCGTCCAAAGTGCAAAGTTCGTTAACCGCTGGAGAAAGAAAAAAAAAAAAAAAAAAAAAAAAAAAACAGTCCTGCTATATTTTGTGTTTTTATGTTGGCCATGGAATTGAGGTTATGTCTACCGCGGAGACATTTCTGATCACCATTTATCATTGGAACGCGAAAACAGCAATCCGGAAATGACGTAAATGTACGTAGATGCCGCTCTCAGGTCGAGAGAGGAGGTCTCATTGGCATTCTAGACTCGAGCGTGCAGGGAAAAGGCCGTGACATTTGGAACTTGCTTCAGTTGGTTTAGCTACCGAAGGCAGACGTGTGTGGTACTTGCCGATATCGACACTGGTTTTTAATCAGGATGCCACGGTCATGTCGCGTCTGTCCTCTTCAACTTGCACTCAGACATCAAGCACTTAGTGCCTGCAGTGTTTTGCTGGCATCTACTTCCAAAATAACGCTATAATGACATTTCTTGCTTTGCCTATTGTGTGTGTATAAGAGTGTGAGAGAGAGAGAAACGGATTAGAGCCTAGGATAGCATTAGAAATAAAAAGAAAATTGTGATGTGTTACAATCACATGACTTTATCTTAACTGTTCTACTTTCTTCTTACAAAAGATTATCCTTTTTTCTAATCGAGATAAGCATTAGCTGAATGTTCTTATTACTTAGTTCCTTATAAGTAGAAGAGAACTAAAGGAATGCGCTATGCTAAAGCGATTGTCATTGAAATTCGCTTCTTTGCTTGACCAAGAGTAGAGCAAAAGAAAAACGGACGCTTCCTGTCTGAGAAAAGTATAACTATTTTAAAATTGAAACCAATATCTCAGAAACGGTCAGCTGAACATAAAAAAAGGTATATCACATGAATTATGTTTTTTAACGAGATTTACAAGTAAGTTTTTGTCTATCTCTTACGGTTTAACCGTTATGCAAAATTCTGCAAAACCCATCCAGAATAGAGGTGTTCAGAGGCTATTTACATAAAATTCAAAATATACAGTTTATTTTTATGTAAATAAATATCTTTAATATACTGCCGTTTAATCAAAATCGTTAAAGCCATTTTTGAGAATAACAAAATTTTCAAAAATTGTTCGATAAAAAGTTAGTTTGGGGTGGGGGAATTTTGTTTAAAATCTTTGTGTCGCATCCTTGGAAGATACTAAACTTAAATACAGAGTTTGGTTTGTAACGATCTTTTCGTTTTTGAGCTATGCTGTCCAAGCAAACACACACACATACACACAGAAGGACCTTTTTCTAAAAATGATTTTCTTTCGGACTCAGAAAAGTCTCTATGAAGTTTGTGTGTAGCACAGCTAGGGAAAGTCTTGTGAGTGTAACACATCAGATTGTTTTACTTCTGCTTAGAAGAAAGAAAGTAAAACAACCATTTCTGCTAACATTAATCTCGATTAGCATGAAGTAAATAGAAGAATAAGCTTTTTAACTATAAATTGTTACTCAGGTGTAGAGATAAGCATGTGAATGGAACACATCAGGTGTTTAAAAATATGTCCGTGTGTGTGTGTGTGTGGGCAGGATAGTTCAAAAACAAAAAGTCGGTTAAATACCAAATTTAACACAAAATTCATTATCTTCCAACGATACCACACGAAGATTTACGAGGAAATCCTCCCATTCCAACTAACCGTTACAGGAACATTTTTCGAAAATTTTGATTTTCTCCAAAAATGGCTAACGCTTTTTACTAGAATGTCATAAGCTAAAGATATCTTCATGACAAACTGAATGCCTTGAATTTTCTGGGAATAGCCTCTGAAGACCTCTTCATTCGGATGACGTCTGTATAACTTTTGGATAACTTTAAACCGTAAGGGATAGACAAAAACGTACTAACAAAAAATGTAAATCTCATTAAAACACACAATTTATGTCATATACATTTTTGCATGGAGTTAACCGTTTTCGAGGTATTCCGAGTTATTGGTTTCAGTTTTAAGATAGATACTTAAATTTTTCTCAAACGGGAGACATCTTTGTTTTTGACTCTCGTTTGTTTATTCATATGAAGTAATTGATTCACTTAGTTACCAGGTTTTATAAGACCTGACTATCGCTTTAGCCTATGCTGTCTCATATTTCCCTACAACTTACAAAGAAGCAAATTGTAAGTTCTGTCCTGGAAATGCTCATCTTGGTTAGCATGATATAGTAAAAAGTATAATATTTGTAAGAAAAGTTGTTTGTGGAACACTAAAGAAAGTCATGTGACACATCAGATTTTTTTTGTATAATGATTGAATTTCCATACACTGATGTGCTGGAACTCCCATTTCTTTTAACGAATCCCATAATATTTTGCATTTTACTTGTCAAATGCTTTTTCATAATGAATAAATACATAGTACGTTTGTTAATGTATATTCTCTTATTTTTCCAGTTTCTTGAGCAAAAGTGAAAATACAAGAGCGCA
The DNA here is from genome assembly GCA_030762935.1 of Hymenopus coronatus. NCBI lineage: Eukaryota > Metazoa > Arthropoda > Insecta > Mantodea > Hymenopodidae > Hymenopus > Hymenopus coronatus. The sequence continues at coordinate 103,372,753 of CM060890.1, forward strand.
CGGTCTACCTTCCCTAAAATCATGTTGATCCTTTAACATTTGGTTTCAGCAAATGGTCTTGCTCTCATGTTTATAATTTTGCCACATAACATACCTATTCCTACTAATTTTGAGTTATCTCTTGTGTTCTTTCTAATAAGAACATAAAATTAGGAATAACTATCATAATACAATCAGACATTTGCAAATTTCTAATATAGTGTATAGAGAACCTTAAGGAGTTCAGGTAAGTCAATATAATTTAGCAATATCTTTCATATCTCCGCTAAAAACAGTAGGGTTGGAATGTTATTTGCCCCAAGGAGCGAGGAAAAGCACCTGTTAATGCCATGGGCAAGTAGAGGTAATTCCCATATACTGGAGGAAAACTGTTAGATAATAATTACCTGTTTGTGCTGGTGGGCTGGTCTTAGAAAATAGCAGCGTCACATGCATTTGGTTTTGATAGCCTCTGGTGGCACATTCTTTGCCAGTGTGTAACTTGTAAGCTCCCTTCAGGTTAAAAAATCAAACTTACTTGCCCTTCGTGTATGTTTGATACTTCAACAGGTTATACATATTCTCAGTGTGATTCAACAAAATATATGCCTTTAATATTGGAGCAGTAATTTAGAACAATGTTTTACCTTCAGCCAAATATATTTCACACCACAACTCACTCAGATATTCAAAAGAAAACATTTTCCTCATAAGTTTAATCAACTTATTATTCATGTTTAAAGATTGTTTTTATATTTACTTATTTAATAATTTATGTGAATCTTAATATTGATGTTATGTTACAAAGTAAAAGTTTGGGGAATAAATGAACAAAGTATTCTATTTTGTATTTTTGATAAATTTCCTTAAGCATTTTACAGTCGTTTAGCGAAATGTTTACAAACAAAATTGTTTTAAACTATGATTTTTTCTTCTTTTTCTTCAGACTTTCAAGGATTAGGCCACCAGGTTCTGTTCCTAGTCTCAATTGAAAATCTTGGGTTTACCCACATCTCTCCTTCCCACTGATCTATGCCAAACTATCGACTTTAGTATCCTTTGCTCACTTATTCTAAAAAGGTGATATTTGACTGGGAATGTAATCTCTAAGATAGAATAGGAGAAGGCGCAGAGGGGATTCAACACCTCGACCTAGAAGATATTTTGTTTCTATGCCTCTTGTGGAGCACTCCCAGGAACAAGAGCGAAACGAGAGAAATCAGAGGGCAGCCGACCCAAGGAGTCATGACAGCACAGGGCATTTCCAGAATGAAGCTCTTCGGCGGGCTTATACATCAGACTGGAGGGCCCGGAGACCTGAAACCACCCAGCTGGGAGACGAAGGTAAACCGAGAGAATGCTTTTCCGCTACCATGCAAAGCCGAGACCCGCCGAAAGTACGAGTCCGAAACAGACCTACCAGGAGGAGGGTGAAATGAAATGAAGAGCGAGATGAAATGGAGGGACAGGAAATTTTGGGATGTCTTGAACTTTCACAGCATCGAGACCCGGGGAAACCCACGGTCACGAAGACCGCCGGCCGCGGGAATCGTACCCACGACTTCCCAAATGTGAGCCACGTGCGGTAGCCTGCGCCACCTCGCTCGATATGTGATTCTAAGAGTAAGGGGGGAATTGAGGGACTGATTGAGGGAAAAGAAGCGACTGCAGATCCATGGATCGCATTAACTAGCCAGGGAGCTAACTGAGTCTCACCCTCAGTTATGCATCCCAGTTATGCCTGCGATGAGCAGAGTTGGGAAACGCAGCGGTCGAGCGGTAGGCCACGGTGTTTAGCTTAAACTGGAATAATAATGAAAACCAAGGATTATTCAGACGTTTCGAATGTTCTTGATAAAATATTTAAAAATACATTTTTGTATATAAAGGTTAGAATAGATAGTGGCCAAAACACCACAGGTTTCCTGAAAATGTTTGCTAACATCCTAAAAACTTGATTGTATATGAAATTTGGTAGTTATCCAAATTGTAGTTTCAGCTTATACTTCATTTCTCTCTCAAATACATAAATAAATATTTTCCTAAAAAGACATCTTTTCCCACAAACACGATTTTCCCTATTAACGATAAACTTAACATATATTCGTTATGCAATCTAGAATTCATACGTATAGAAATTGAGTATTATCTACAAGGTATTTTTGTCTAGTAATGATTTCAAGTTAAGCAATTTAAAACCTACGGAACATTATAGAAATGTTTATTCATCGTAACAAGTTTTTAGGATACAAAGAAAGAAATGTAAACAATCACATACTTTCAATGATGCCTATTAGATAACGCTAAACTTGGAAACTGTGTAAACTTCACTGCGGCTATGTTACGAAAACAATTATTTAATGTACTGTAAATTCTTTCTGTAGTAAGATTTTGTGTTATGGATTCTTACTTTATAAAAATGTACAAAATGCAATCAGTGTCATGAATATATATATATATATATATATATATATATATATATATATATAAAATACCAAGTTTAGTATCGCTCGTATGTTTCGTTTTTTGGACTTAATGCATACAAAGGATATTATGAATTACATATTTGAGAGGATGGCTAAGGGATATTAGAATAAATAATTGGGATAAGATTACTTTAAGTATAATTCAATATGACTAATTCGCATTAAAAAAATGTCTAACATGAAACATAAATATGTGCTTACTACCACTTACCAGTTACTTGTGTTATTGGATTCCAGTAATTAAGAATAATTAGTTTAGTTTAAGCGAAATTTGTTTTACGTTTATATATTTATATACAAACATACCTTATGGAAACTTATTCTACTCACTTTTATTTGTTATTCTATTTTAATGTATTTTTCACATTCATTTATTTTAGTTGTTAGTATATAAGTTATATTAGTAAAATACTTATGTATTGCAAAACATTAAATGTGGTAAACAATTAAAACGCTTTCAATATACGTCCTGGTATAGGGAACTAGATGCCAGAATGTTGTATAACAATTTTGTTTTGTGACACACATATACTCGCGGACCTTGTCATAAAATGCTCTATTTTTATATTCATATATTTGCGGTGAAATCTCGATAGGGAATTTTTAGGTGAAATACAATTCTTTCTCTAAACATGGAGGGAGATGATTACATTGCTGTAAAGAAGATATAAAGATATCTTCCCATAGTTACCAGCTTACATCCATTCTGCTTAAACGGAACTTTAATTTAAACTCTCTATGTTAAGGAGATAAACATTTATTCGTTCCAAACAATAGCACAAGATAACAAGATTCCTCCGCATGTCCACATCCCTTTTCCTGTTTCATCACATCCGTCTGAAACCACATCAACTATCAGATCCTGGAGACAACTGCAATACTATTTTGTATTAAAAACAATATTATTTTGCAGTTTATATATTGGAGGTTTTTAAAGTTATAAGACATGATCTGGGCTGAAATTTTTAGGTCCTCCCTCCCCAGCTATATATTGTGCATAATTTTCGCATAAATATATAAGTAATGCAAACGCATTAAACACGGTTCGCACCTTTAAACTGTTTTCTAACTCGTATAAAATGCTGATCCAGTGTTAGTGCACCTTACGTTGGGCGCCAGTTTTACGGCAAAGCTAAGACCAGGGGGAAGGAGAGAGAGCTCGCCCGCCGGTCTTTCAGCAGTGTTGTCAACCAGTGTTGAAACCATCAGCCATGATGTGAATAGGTTATCTAATTTACCGCCAACTAGCTGAATTATTAAACAAACCACAATGTACGTATGTGCGTGAATTCTTTTTTTTTTTTTTTTTTTTTTTTTTTAATATTTATTTTGACCGACCAGCTAAAAGTTATACAGCCCATTTATAACAATTTAACAGAAAAAAACATTGATATAGATCATATGACGCCATTAACATATGTACATTGTCTGAAAAGTATAGCGGTTAAAAGAAATTACAATGACCACGATGACGCTTAGAAATACAAATTTCAGGTAAATTCAAAACTAAAATAAAAATAATATTAAGTTTGTAAACTAGGAGTTGAAATAGTAATATGTATTAACATTAATAACATAAAGAAAGAAGGTATAATTATTACAAATTAGGTTGAATGGCGTGAACTCTGGGATCCGTAGGCAAAATGAAACCTTAGTACTGAGGCCACTAGATGTCAGGGTGTATAGCGTACTTCATGTTTCAATATTCTCGTTCTACTCAGCTTTCTAATTGGGCGAAACATACCGAATTAAGATTAGGGAGTGGAGCGCCCTAAAAAGGTGCATAATATTTAGTTAATGAGGGATAATTGACATGCAAAAGTCAATTAATTGGGTGGATAAACTGAATTATTAATATTTATATTAAACTGAGGAGTCAATAAAATGGAAAAACATGGCAAGGATAAGTTCATGTGTAAAAAGCTAAATCAGCAAATCCTATTGATAAAATTTGTATTATTAAATCCAAGTGTCTTAATTCTGATAAAGCAATAAGACCTTCTAAATCGCTATATTCCTTGCGACGCATCATGAGAAATTAGACTACAACTTGTTCCAAAATGTTCTATTTAATAAAGCGGTAGCAATTTTTAATAATGTATACATTTGACAGTGTTCAATTAACAAAAATCTGATTGTTACACTCACATGACTTTCTCTAGCTGCTCTACAAAACTCCTACAAAAGATTATTCTTCTTTGTACACAATGCTAATCAAGATAAATGTTAGCAGAATGTTATTACTTAGTTCCTTATAAGTAGAAGGAAACAAGGGAATGCGCTATGCTAAAGTGATTGTCAAATGTTTTAAAAGCTAACGTTATGCAACTGTCATTGCAAATCACTTCTTTGCTTGGCCAGGAGTAGAACAAAAGAAAAACAGACACTTCCTGTGTGAGAGTACTTCACAATTGAAACTAATAACAAGGAATATCTCGAAAACGGTTACCTCCACAACAAAAACGTAAAGGACAAAAATTGTGTTTTGTCATGAGGTACATTTTTTGTGTAGTACGTTTTTTTCTATCTCTTACGGTTTAGCAGTTAAGCAAAATTCAGCAAAATACATCCAGAATAAAGAGGTCTTTAGAGGCTATTCCCAAAAAATTCGAGATTTACATTTTATTGCGGACACAAATAGCTTTAATATACGGGATTTTAATCAAAATCGTTAGAGCCATTTTTATGAAAATCAAAATTTTCGAAATTTTTTCCATGTAAAGGGTAGTTTGTGATGGGGGGATTTTTTTCAAAATCTTCGTGTCGTATCCTTGGAAGATACTAAACCTAAATACGAAGTTTGGTATTTAACGGTATTTTCGTTTTGGCGCTATGCTGTCCACAGACACACACGGACACTTTTTTAAAAATGCTTTTTTCGGACTCAGGGGACCCCAAAACATATTATTTCCCGTGAAATCTCGACATCGAATTTTTGGGTGCATTGCAATACCTTCTCTATCCCTCTGTACATTGTAGAGAAAGTAAAAATATGCTTATCTTAGCGAAACATGGATTTTACATATGCAGAAAGTTATAGAAGTGTGTATATTAATAGTGAATATAGCATATACGGATACATAATTGGTTTAAAATTCTATTTTGAATTATAAAACTTTTGTAGCATTTCGTTGTTTCTTAAGATGTCAGTAGTTGGGTAGTTATTATAAAGCGAGGCAGCAAACAACAGTAATGCTATGCTAAACTTTCGAGCAATGCAAAACCATTCTGAATTCTTGGAGGTTTCGCTGACAACATTCCTAGACTTCTGTAAATAACATTTTTTTGGGTTCCCAATAAATATAAGGAAACCAGCTGCGCTATTATAGTTGCGTTGTTCAGATAAATTGCGGCAAAAATTTGAACAGTATGCAGATCCCATTATAGCCAATTTATTCGTGTAAGAAATTGCAGGAAACCCTTATGCTAAAGTCAAAACACTACTTTAAGGACACCTTTGATGTCTTCGTATATCTAGCAAACAAAGCTTAAAAACATATACTGTTCATGCTGAAATGTATATTCATTTTTGTGTGACTCTGTAATAATTTGTGACCAAATCTTACGTTTCTTCAGTTATAGGAAATTCAGCAAGAATATAAACTATTTCATTGATATTTATAGAAAATTTTGAGGAGTTACATTCACAATACTTTCTCTACCCGAACAACAAGCTATTCTTACATTGATTTAATTTTTTTTTCATACAAGCCGTGTGTAGGACAGAAGTTGGATAGGTGGAGTCACACTAAAAAATACAGTGCCATAGCCGGGATTTGAACCACGGATCTCCCGGTCTCTAGCCGCTTGCTCTACCACTGCAATGGCAATATGCCGGTATAGCATTGAATTTCTCAATTGACTCGCATGTTTCCCGGCAAACCAATAAGGTGATCTCAAATTATTTTTAGATGACATATCCCAATGGCGACTAATAATGTTGCAAGTACTATAAGTCCTAGGATTCATATTATTATGGTCAATTAGTATTGTTTTAATTCGGCAAGAGACCGGGAGATCCGTGGTTTAAATCCCAGGCATTTTTCAGTCTGGCTCTATCTGTTCTTACAAAATCTTATTGTTCTAGATACTTCACGTATATCGATGTAGGTATTTGCAGATATACTTTTATTACATATTTCCTTGTGCATGTGTGTCGCCCTTCGTGGTGTAATGGTTAACATTACATATACACAAGGTTGCAGATTCAAACCCGGCAGAGGACGATGGATTTTTTAGGGCGTAAAAATCCTTAGCATGGCTTCCTTCGGAAGTGAAGTAAAACTGTTGTTCCCGTGTTTTTTTTATAACAAGTCTGATAAAGAGACCTCTGAACAAAATTAAACCGTCCTTCACGCCCAACATAGATGGGACGCTGAGAACCAAAGTAGTTAAAGAGCGTCCATATCAAAAACTCCATTTCCATTTCACTTGTGGATATGCGAGAATAAGGGAATACACTAGGCTAAAGCGCTAGTCAAATTCAAGAGTTACTGGCTATGTGATGCAATGATATTCCCTTTTTTTTTTTTTTTTTTTTTTTTTTTTTTTTGCCAAATGGAAGCAAACTGAATAACGATGTTTCATTTTAGAAATGTATAAATATTTTTAAATTGAAAATAGCTACTAGGAATATCTAGAAAATGCTTCACTATACAGAAAATGTATTTGGTATAAATTGTGTGTTTTAACGAGATCTACATGTTTTACCCAACAAGATTTTCCACTATCTCATATGGTTTACCAGATTTGCAAAAGTCATCCAGGATGAACAACACTTCAAAGGCTATTCCCAGAAAATTCAAAATACCCATTTAGCATACAACATCTTAAACATATGATATTTTAATCAAATTTGTTAGAGCCAATTTTGAGAAAATCAAAATTTTCATAAAAGCTCCCAAGTAAAGAGTAGCTTGGAGTGGGGAGATTTCAGACCGCATCTTTGGAAAATGCTTAGCTTAAATTTAAATTGTGATATTCAATCAAACTTTCGTTAAGACACGCATACACACACTTTTTTTAAAAAATACTTATTAAGGGACCTCAAAACATATATATATATATCCGGTGAAATCTCGACATCGAATTTCTTAGTGGAATAAATCTCTTCTCTACCTATTATATACCTTATAGATACGTGTAGAGAGAGTTAAAATTAAGATGAAATTTACTCCACATTTTAATTTCTCATACATATGATGTGGCTAAAGCATTAGAGCTATTTCCGAGAAGGAAAAGTAATATAAATATTTCCATGTAAAGAGTTACATGGAGAGTGGAAATTCCCCGAATATCATCTTTCTTATAGAACCAAAATTAGGTTGTGCTCGGTTTTCCTAATTAAATTCCAGCCTTGAGCGGCACTTCAGTACAATTCCGAAATACCGCTAAATGCATGCTGCTAAAAGTCCTAAACAACATCATGCGTTAATGACAGACTATAGTGATAATTAAAACTCGAAACTATTTCAGTAAATAGCCGATTGTGGTTTCTGTGGTGGTATTAACTGAAATTCTTACACACTGTTTCGTAAATAGTTCATATTGCTAGCGAATTAAAAATGACACACGTCATACTCTGTGAAAAAGTGGTCAGCGTCCTGGCTTCAACGTTCTGGTTTCTAACTCAGAAACCCCGAGTTCAATTTTTGGTTGAGGTGGGGAATTCTGCTTTAACTGGAATCATTTCCTATCCCCCACAGAGGATGAAATGAATTTAGGGGTGTGTTTAATAGTATTAATTTCTTGAAGAAACCAATGTTTACAAACCCTACAGTTTATCCAGAAAAACACGAACATTTATTTCTCAAGTTAAGTCACCGGGTGACTATAGAAGTTAAAGGGAGCTACATAAACAAAAAAAAAAATGACAGTATATATACACATATATATTCTAACAAATATTACTAAACAGACTACTAATAACGCCAAGGAAATTTTCAGTTCAAAGATTAATCTTGCGGAATTTAGCAGAATTATTTACTCTTAAATAACAGATGAAATATGACACTTTGATTAACGAATGCGTGTATAGGTAGATCTACATACATCGATATAGGAGAGCAATAATAAACAACATACTTCGCAAATGGGTCGTCTCCTTAGCGCGGTGGTAGCGCAGCTGCATACCAAGCGGGAGACCTGGGTTCGATCCCCAGTACCGGCGTGGGGATTTTTCCCCCGCTGGGAGACCTGGACCGGGGTGCACTCAGCCTCGTGAGGTCCCTGGGGGGCCAATTGAGGAGCTACTTGATGGAGAAGTAGCGGCTCCAGGTCGTGAGGACCGCATTAACCGGCCGGGAGGGGCTCGAGGCGCTGACCACGTCTCACCCTCCAATATTGCACCCCATCCATGACGTCTATAGTGGACCGAGATGGGGGACGCAGCAGCCGGGCGGTAGGCCAAGGTTCCCTGTGAGCTGTCGTGCCATGGAGTTATGTTATACTTCGCAAATGTTTGCTACTGAAATAGAATGACTAGCCGCTACAGCTGTGGCATAATATGAAATAGATTTAAAGTAGGTATAATAATATAAATTTATTCTCTCAACGGAAGTCAAACTATACTGCATATGCCGGTATTTTGTGTTGTTGCATATCAATGCCACTCGGCTCTCACTAAAGCGATTCAATACCAAGGGACCACATGCGGATTTGTGGTGCACAAAGCGGCATCTGGAAGGATATTCTCCGCCATTCATTCCACCAGTTGCTCCATTTTCACCTTTCGTGTCATCCATTTCGCCTTCATTTCACTGAACGATGAATATAACAAACCAAATAATTTTATTTATATAAAACGTATCCCCAAATTACAAAGTTTTATATTTAAAAAAATGTACAACGTTGGTGAAGAAATTGTGTTGGACACATGATCGTTAGTTAGCGATTTTATGAGAGGTAAAAGAAATAATGTGAGGCATGTTTGTGGCAGTTATTCAACCGCTATTTTGTCGTGTGCAAAACAAGAATGTGAAAAGAGACACGTAAGGAAGAAAGCGGAAATAAATAAAATAAAATATAATAAAAAAAACAACGAAAAACTACCTGCTCTTTTATTATATACTTCAGTAAGAGTTGTCTTACAGGTTTCGCATAAGTATTAAAATGAGTCGAAAAATGGGGAAACTATCTTTTATACTGTTGAAATAAGTGTTCAGAGACATCACGCAACTGTTTCCACTGAATTCCTAATATGTGTGGAAAAAATTCATGCTGGTGATTGTTCATTCACAGATGTAAAAAAAAAATATTGCTATTTTTTCACAGAAAAACAAACTAAGTATATATATATAATAAAACCTATGCACAGAATCCCTCAAAATGTCATAATTATTAGTGCATTTCTTTCTAAGACACTTGATCTAATGATGTCCTACGTGGTCTTGGGATAACATGCTAGCCTCGATTCCCAAGGTCGTGGGTTCAAACCCGGTAGAAGGCGATGGATTTTTGGGGGCCTAAAAATCTTTAGCATGGCTTTCTGCGGAAAGGAAGTAAAGCGGGTGGTCCTGTGTCGTTGATTTACGCATATAAAAAGGCCTCAAGCCTGATAAACAGGTCTTTAAACAAAAGCAAGCAGTATTTCACGCCCAATATAGAATGAGACGCTGAAAACCACAACGTTCATAAATAAAACACAATTTACTTGATTAGATACCTTCAGATTTTGGTAGTCTGTATTTAGCTTTTCTTTATCAGCTACATAACAACTGCTTAGAACAAATTACCCTTCTTGCTAACGAACAATAGAATGTTAACCGTTTCTAGAGGAGATACTTGCATCACAGTTCACTTTTACCGTAAATGATTTAGTAACTGAACCCTAAACGCCAAAAAAGGAAGCATGAAGGAAAAACAGCGACCTCTAAAAGTAAATACATCACGAATAGCCGATAAAAATCATGCGCTTGATTTTTATGCAAATTACCGTAAACAAGTCGTTAATCAAGGCTGCTGTGCAAAACGCTGCTATCACTTGAAGGCTGGAGCAGGATTGAGTAGTCTACTTTTAAAACAAAGGAGGCAAATAACAATCATTCGTGATCAATAATATAAACTTGGAAAATGCAAATGTAAGATATCTTATTGAAGTCAATATCAGTTATTATACACAAGAATAGTGACAATTCTGCCATGTATCAAAATTCCAGCTTGCAAGGTTATTTAAATAAAAAGTATTATTGTCTAAATCAATTTTTACTTTCTCTACACGTATTTTGTACATACAGAGTGTATAGAGAAGGTATTGTATTGCACCCAAAAATTCGATACCGAAATTTCACCGGAAATACATGAATCCAAAAAAAAAGTAATTTTAGAAAAAGGTCCGTGTGTGTCCGTAAATGCATGTATGTGTGTTTGGATGGCATAGCTCAAAAACTAAAATCCCGTTAAATACCAAACTTTATATTTAAGTTCTATATCTTACAAGAATGCGACACGAAGAGTTTCAAGAAAATCCCCCCACCCTAAACTACCCTTTACATGGAAAAACTTTGGAAAATTTTGATTTTCCCAAAAATGGCTATAACGATTTTGATTAAAATCCCATATATTAAAGATTTTTAGAAGATAAATGTAATGTATTCTTGAATTGCCTGGAAATAGCCTCTGAAGACATACAAAATTCCGCAAAATTCATGCAGAATGAACATAAATGAACAAAATTCATGCAGAATGATAAACCGTAAGAGATAGACAAAAACTTATCACACAAAAACTGTAGAGCTCGTTAAACCACACGTTTTACGTTATATACATTTTTTTTTCTTGTAGTTGATCGTTTTTGAGAACTTTAAAATACTTATACTTTTCTCATTCGGGAATTTGTCAACTCTAACACGTAGCAACTATCTTTTAAAAGAATTGACTATTGCTATAGCCTAGTATATTCTCTTATTTCCACTCTACTTACAAGGAGGCAAGTAATAAGGCCCTTTCTGCCCTTTTTTCTCGATTAGCATTAAGTAAATAGAAGAATAAGTTATAGTGATATAAACGTAGATTACGAGATCAACATTTTTATATAATTCTTTGCATTTGAATTCATAATCATCGTCATCATCATGAACATCACGGGATAGGTCATTCGGCCTGTCCCGTCCAATATTCGTTTGAATGTTTAAAACATTGGTTATTTTATCTTCCTTGGCATTCTTTGTATTTGTGTTTATCATTTATTTACACCAGGTGGCCAAACTGCCCCATATTCGACGTGTACAGGTATCCCCTCGTGCGTTAGAACTGAACGGGGCTATTTCAAGCTAAAATCAGATGCGTTGACGGTGAGCTGGTCGCGCTAATTAATTATTGACGTTCCACCAACCACAATTTATTTGTAGCTAACTTTGTTATCTTCTAAGTAATTTTTGACATAATTATGTACTTCAATAAAGATAGGAGTGATGAAAATTGTCTGCAACTATTAGAATTACATTGCTGTAAAACAGTGTAATCAATTTGTAAGCTGTTTATTCTCCAACAAGGAGAGACAAAATGAGTGCGTTTTCCACATTACATATCTGGTACATTTATGATGGCCAAGATAGCTGAATTTAGAATAAGCAATGTAGTTCTAACTTTTTGCCAACGCAAAAGCTATTTCGAAACTCGCTTAGGGTGAGATTACCCGGATGTTTTTCTTCTGGCATTTCTCTTATCCTGAGAAGACAACATTGAGTAACTTTAAGCTCCATAGACTACGAGATTGAGCACCAATTCACCGGCTTCATTCATCGCTCTGTATGACCAATTAGATTAAAAGGATATTTAATATTACTTGTCAATTTGAACAATATAGAAATGATTAGCATTCGTAATCAAATAATCAATTAAAACTGTACTTTATATAATCTGTTACAATCTACTATAGATAGATACTAGAGAAATTAACCATATCTGCACATTTGTTTCAGATATCACTCATACGTGTAAGAAGAAAGCAACTGGATGTTCACCAAAGAAAACAAAAGCTAAGCTTCTCCAAAGTATTGCCTTGTAATCACAGTTTAGAAACTACACAGATGGTGATAAGTTGTATCTTGTGCAGCTGTTTAGGCGCCGTCTTCATTACCGCTGGAGTTAATCGACTGGAGGCGCATGGTCCAATCACCTGCCACAAGTACATTCTTGTCCTACGGCGCGGCACAAAGCCTAGCCGACAGCCTATTGTTTTTCACTTCTGACGTTTAATTGCTTTGTCATCGCC